>BSBN01001366.1:0-4912341 GCA_027924645.1 Cunninghamia lanceolata | reverse complement strand
CTCTACCTCTCAATCTCTCTCCCTATGTCCCTGGCCATGTGCATGTGCCTCACTCTCTATCTCCTTATCTCTCTCCATAATCTCCTCTATATCTCCCCATCATTCTCTCTCTCTATAAACCCTAAACCTAAGCCTCTAACCCTGAACCCCTAACCCCTAAACAATAAAACCTAAACCCTAAATAATGCCCCTAAACCCAATCAGAAACCCCTAAACCTATATCTTCTTATCTCTCCACTCTCTCCCTATCACCTTTGTCCCTCTACCTCTCAATCTCTCTCCCTATGTCTTTGGCCATGTCCCCTCACTCTCTATCTCCCTATCTCTCCCCTCGATCTCCTCTATATCTCCCTATTGGTCCTCTATCTCTCTCTAAACCTTAACCCTAATCCCAAAACCATAACCCTAAATAATACTCCTAAACCCAAGTAACCATAAATTAGGCGCTCAATTAGGCACTAAAACAGGCACTACATAAGGCGCTAAATAAGGTGTTAACGCCTAGGTGCTAAGTTAGGCGCTAATTTTTGCCTAATTTAGCATCGACCTTGTTCTGGGTCGGCACAAAAAATGCCAAAAACACAGCGCCATCCTGATAAATAGCGCCGACTTATTTTTAAAAATGGAGGAAAAATACATTAAAACAGTGGGTGGAAGCAAAAACAGAGCAAAAAAGGGAGCTAAATCACAGGGATTTGTTGTAGTGATAATTTGTATTGCAACAGGTTTGCTATCAAACCAGACCAAATTCTTCATTCCAGGCAGTTCTTTCAAAAAATAGAAGAATAGGCAAATGATCAACGTACCATCTTTAAAAGGATATTTTAAATCTTTGGTCTTCTTCAAGTTTTCCATCAACTGTTGCCAAAGCAACTCACAGAGGTCATAGTCAATGTTCTTCTTGACCATCTCATACGCAGCGTAGATGGCGGGTACCAAAGATAGAGTTTCTCCCAGTTGGTAAAAGTACACTTTATACCTGATCACCATTGATGCAAATTTCACTACATGGTCTTCAATGGAGTTCACTATCAATGCCCTTTTTTCAAATTGAGCACCGGTAGCCTCTATTACAATGCTACTCTTCACAGCCTTTTAGTACGAGCACAATTCTGGAGGAGTTTAATCCTGTTACAGCCCTTATTGCTTCCTTTGTGATCATGAATGGTGTTTCAAGTCACAAAAAATCATCACGAATCCTGCTAAGCGCATACTGAACCCATGTGTCCTCAGCAAATGTCGGGAAGTCTAGATATTGTATGAATTCTTCTCTGCCAACGCATTATATTCTTCCTTCAATTCAAATCCATCACACTCAGATGTTTCAGATACATATCCGTAAGTTTGCTATCATCATGTTCTTCTAGGGCAACATGGATGTATGCCCTAATATCTTCCTCATGCATTACGCCATGCATTACTTTCAAAAATGCACCATCAGGGTCAATTTCCATTGATTTGAAAGGGTACTTCTTAAATTTTGGACGGGGCCTTTCTGTGATCTCTATTACTTGTGGGACAGACATTTTTCCTCAACAATTCAAAAAAATTTATAGAGAAGTTTCAACTGTAAATACCTCTTTTCACCGAATTAGGGTTTCTTCACTTTGAATCACTGGAAATAATTGAAATTGCTTAGGGTCTCACTTATGATCTTCTTAGATACTTAAAAACTTGAATGCAAAGTGATTATTCCTTCGAGTGTGAGACTTTTATCCTTTATTCATCAAAACCTAATCGCAATAAATGCTAACTTCCAAAAAGATGTTAAACATTTCATTATCAAGCACAGTCTATCTAGATTGCTCCACAATGCATCGCATTAGATCTTTTTCTGTCGGTAACTTCTTCCATGAGATATATCATTCAAATTTATACCCTATATCTTTGTGCCGGATGTCAGCACCACTTTTCTGAATAGGGGTTTTAAGAGTTTTCACTGAAGCTCCCCCTGAGCCAAAGCTCCCAATTTACTTCTCGGAGGAAGTATCTGCACCATTGACTGGTGTGGACCCCTCCTTGACCTCATGTATCTCCTTTTTAACCCACATCTGGTTCATCTCCTTCTTGATTTCTACCAGATCAAATTTTTTTCTGGTTTCTTCAAGTCTGCCTGATTATCCCCTCTTCATATTTTTACTTCTACAGAACCTTGCAATATGTCGAGGCTGGTTGCAGTTGAAGCATACAACAGTTCTCTGATTATTATTTCTCCCATTTATTCTTGACATGCATTGTTCTTCCTTGTGCCCAAATCTTTTGCATGCAAAATAATTCTGATTGAAAGATTGAGCATTCCTTCCGTTGTTATAGTTGTTCCTTATCTGATTTCTACATTCATTGACTCTATGACCAAACCTCTTGCAATTAAAGAAGTTACCTTTGAAGGTTTTGAACATTCCTTCTATTGTTGTAACTATTCCTTATCTAGCTTTTGCATTCATTAGCTTTGTGACCTACTTTGTTGCAAGTGAAACACTAACCAGAGAATGATGGAACATTTTGATTCACTCTACTCCTACACTGAGTAGCCTTATGACCAAATTTATTGCATGTATTACAATAACCATTGAAAGAAGGGTATCTTTGAGCATTTGGTTGCCTTATCAGTGGTCTTCTAGGTCTGTTCCTTTGATTCTAGATTTGGTTTTCCATTGTCCTTCTTGATTCAGCATTCTTTTCTTGACTAGTTTGGAACTTTCACCTTTCTCAAATCCCAAACCTTCTTTGTCATCAGGACTCTTCTAACTGTCAAGCATTTCATCAAGTTTTATAGAGCTTATTTTGAATTTTTCTTCATAACTCTTTGCTTTTTCCCAATCATACTTCAGGTTTCTAACTTCCTTGGCATATTCTTCTAATTTATCTTTCACAAGTTGGTTTAGATCTTCTTCTGCTTTTGCTCTTTTTCACAACCTCCACTTTCAAATCATTCAAGGTCTCATTTGTTGATATTAGTTGCTCATTAGCCTCCTTGTATTTTTCTTTGAATCTCTTGACTTTCTCCCTTAATTTCTTGATACACTCATCTGCTTCCTTGACATTATCTTTCAGATCCTTGTTTTCTAATTCAACCTTTTCAAGGTCTTCAAGGGCAACCCTTAATTCATCTTCATTAACAAGCAAACATTCTTCTTTTGTGGTTTTCAAATGAATCAATTTCTTCAGAGGAGTAACAAACCTTCTTCCTGCATGTGTTCACTTTCCAAGATCTTCCTCAAGATGTTAGACTTCTTCCAAGGAACTTGGGCTCTGATACAATTGTTTGAAACACCCAAACTACTAAGAGGGGGTGTGAATCAATAGTCTATTAAACTTTTTACTTGTTAATCTAAAAATCCATTTAATGCATGCAATAATTAAACATATCAAGCATAGAAGAGACAAACACCATCCATCACACATGAACACTAGAATTTTTACGTGGAAAACCCAAAACAGGGAAAAACCACGGTGAGTGTTATCTCACAATGTATTATGTAAGAACAATACTAAATTACAATAGAGGCTCATTGCCTTAGGGCTCACTGCCTAAAAGAAGTGCTCACTACAAGAAGGCTTACTACCTAGAGAAAGAAAGAAAGAAGGAGATGACTCACTATAAAAAATGAACTGCTTAGATTGCATCTACACATGCATGAATGCAGCTCCAATGTATGCTCAAAATACTATCTCAAAACTTTTCATCTTGACTATTCTATTTTACTGTTATACTTTTTCATTAGACAAGATCTCTCTCCTACTTTTTGTTGCCTGCTCTGCTATTCACATTCGAATTACACACTTCAAACACCGAATTCAATCCCATATATATAACCACAACAAACAAAATCTTCATATTAGGTTGGCCTAATAAAGTGTACCATGTAGTCATGCATTATGTGCTATGTCAGCCAAATTTATTCTCCAAAATTTATGGCAGACCCAAACAATATTTGAAACACCTTCACATATGTTGGCCTCAACTGTTTCACCACTTAGGATTAAGTTCCAAACACCAAAACTTACCGTACACACATCATACTATTATGTCGGCTAATACCACTGGTTTACTTCCTCTATCAGACAACAAATTTTACTGCAGACCACAAGATGCTTCCAAAATCATATCAAACACTCTTTACACACCATAAATCATACCTTTAGAACCACATGACAAAATATTCTTATGTGGCAAAATGCAGATCTCAGAACTACTGTCTCTGTCACTGTGAAATACTATCAACCTAAATGTCGATACTTAGGACACTTGTAGACGACCATCTGGTAAAGATCAGACTCCCCAAATCTAGAATTGGATACTCCTAACATGTGTTTACAATACCTCCAAACTGCAAATCAAAATAACCAATAGAGGAGAAATGTGGACTAAGATACTCAGGTATTCTGCACTGTTCATGACTGGACTTTGTTAACCTAGACTTAAGCAATTCAAAGTGTAGCTTCCCAGAGATTGCTAGGACATGAAACTTGGGAATATAGGCATCATCATACAACTATGTACAACATACCAGAACCGCATACTAGAATCTACATCTGCGGAGGAATACCAACCAACTCTCTGTCGCTAACTCAGTAAATTGCCAACACTTAGTCAATTTGACTAAGTCATTCTTCCTAGACCAAAAAGACTGTACAAAACTTGTCCTCAAGATCTGTCCCAGTCATATCTAATTTTTGCCATCAATGACAACACCGCATCACAATCATATCAGTAGTGTCTCTTGACTATGTTGCCAACAAGTCTCCATATTTTTGTTTTTGTTTTAAGAGGCATTACGCATAAAAGAAGTTCATAATAATTGCCCATATTTCTTCTATTTTGATTCACTTGGTCTCATTAGCATTATTGGCCAGTTATATAAAAACTATACTTCTTTGTTCACTGCAACCCAAGTGTTGCAGGTTGTTTATAATATTTCTTGTTCAGTTTTCCTTCACATGGTAGAAAAATAAGTTGATAGAAGCAGACTTGATGTGGAAGAAACACGACATAGAAGAAAGCATATGCAATGTATAAGAAAACATAATACTTCTAGCTATTCTTACAAGAGATAAAGAAGTAAGGAGATTAAATCCCACTATGTTTACAATGGCTCCCATTGCAGTTGGCAACAATATTCTAGATGGAACCCTCAGCTACTTTGATGCAGAAGACAAGATTCAACAAGTATCTCTTCACTCTCACTATAGGCAAATGGGTTATTCTCTTCGATGTGCCTAGCACCTTCACTCCTACCTACAGTCTAAAATGTTCCAAAGTTTATTGAGAAGGCAGAAGAGTTGAAGGCAAAAGGAATAGATGAAGTTATATGCATAAGTGTGAATCATGCATTTACATCAATGAAAGAATGGACAAAGACATTCCCATGAAATAAACATGACAAGTTTCTTGCAAATGGCTTTGCCAAGTATATCTATGCATGGGGTTTGGAATTGGATTTGACAAGCATGTGACTAGGTATCTGATCTAGAAGGTTTGCTCTTGTTTGTGAAAATCTTGAAGTGAAGGTTGCAAATCTAGAAGAAGGTGGTGATTTCACTGTTTCAAGTGTTAAAGACGTTCTCAAATCTTTAGATGCTTAAAGTGATATGGGTTATATTAGAGGTTGAAGGCACCGAAGGCTGGAGTAGTTTTTATCATCTTGAGATAGTTTCTCGCTCATAGATGATATTTTACATGAGAAATACTAGTTTCATCTTGGGTCCCTTCATGGAGCAAGGGGGGCATGGCAGTTGTTTTTTGGTTTGTGGATAGTTGAGAATGTCTCGATCCACAGACTTGGTGAATTGTACTTATGGAAAGTTGAGTATGTCTCAATCCATAGCTATACATGTTTGTATTTGTGGATAGTTGAGTAAGTATCGATCCACAAAAGGAGGAATGTCACTATGGATATTTGAGTAAGTCTTGATTCATAGTTGGTTGGTGTTTGTGGTACTGTGGATAGTTGAGTAAGTCTCAATTCATAGTCAGTTGGTGTTTTTCTTGTAGATAATTAAGTTTGTCTCAATTCAAAAGAGGAGTGGTGTACTTGTGAATAGTTGAGTATGTCTCAATTCATACGTATTTTGAGGTTTGATAGTTACCTGACATTTGCTAGTGGATTCAAATTAGTGTGTCTTGGGTGAGCGAGGAGAATTAGTGGAGGCACTTCATCAAAGTTTCCAGAAGGGTTTCTATGTTTAGTCCTTGCAGTGTTCCATCCTTTGTTTGGATTGATGTAATAAGAGGGGAATGTTGGTATTTATTACATCTTTAGTTTAGTTTATAGATTAAATATATTAAGTGAGATAAAATAATATTTAATAATAAATTAGTTAGTTTATAGTTTAAATAAATATCAGGGAGTTGTCTTCCTATTGTGGTAATTGAAGAAGTTATTTACATGAGAATAATGGCTTTATAAAGCCAATGTACCAATGTAAAATCATCAAATCAAGTATGAATGAAATTCTAATGAACATTAATATCATTTGTTGTGCAATGGTGTCATTGAAAATGTAATTTTCTCATGATTTTAATACTATATATGTAAATTTGTATTCACTTAAATTGTGCAAATATCTTTCGATATGTTTTTGGATAGATTGATCTTTGTAGAAAATAAAATGACAAAGCTCCTAATTTGAATACCATTGCAGCTAGGCATGGACAATGCATTAGAGACACTATGTAGGCAAATACACATCCTAGGAGTATACATGTAGAGGTCATAGATTATACTAAATGTCACACCCTTAGTTTTGAGCCTTGTCTATATTTTTGTACCCTTAATATTGAAGTGGTTTGGGTAATTTGACAATTTTTTTGAGCTTGTGACAAAGCATATCCTCTTATTTAATTCTTCTTCTTGGCAATACCATATTTGTGAAACAACTCATAATAGAGAGTTACATGATTTCATTATTCTCTCCCTACTTTGTGGTATTGATTTTATTGGGTGCAATTTTGTTAGAGATAAAAGTACAACAATTGTCATTTGGACAAGTATAACTATAAAAAGTAAGAATTTCGCTGAAATGAAAAAAGTGACAAAAAAATTTGTTTTGCCCTTATTATTTCTTTTTCTTATTCAATTGTTAGTTAGAATCATGTACACAATATTATGTTAGGCACCCAAATGTATTGACATTAGCTAAAAAATGTCTAAGTTGCAAACATTGTCTAGGCACTAAAGTATACAAACAACTTTAATATTTGTTCCTTACAATTTTTTTGTAGGTCTTTTTATGATCTACTTGCATAAGAACCAAACATGAGGAAGCATAATTGATAGCAAAGTACATAGTACATAATGAATCATAATTTATAGCAAAGTACTTTACATCTCAAAAAACAAGTAGTATATGTCAAAAATATATAGATAGGGGAGGGGAGCCGGAACGTGCACAGGGGCCCTAACGTGCGATAGGACTGACACATGTTGGGGCTATTGGAGTACAGGACAACACTGAGAGGGGGGATGAATCAATGTTGTATAACTTTTAACATCTTTTGTACCTTTTAATTTACAAGATAGAGAATGAAAGAGACTTCAATAATCTATCAAACACATATGTACAAGTATGATGATGAATAGTGTGAACAGAACCTTATGAGCAAAACATTAGGACACACACACACATAGATGTAAATAACATAAACCATAACACATGTTTTTTATGAGTGGAAAACCCTCATAGGGATAAAAAACCAATCTAAAAATTTGCCTCATTGACTTATTAGAATCTCACTGATTACAACAATTGTCTCATTGACATACATGCCTCACTGGCAACAAACATGTCTCACTGACCAAGCAAGCCTCACTGGCTACAATATGCCTCACTAGAAAAATATGATCATAAGAAAGAAAAACTCAATTCAGGGGATTGCCCTGATTCTCTACAATACAACAAATGTCTTAACCCTCTTCATCACACATCCTATCTTTCTGAGGATATATTGCATGCTTTTTGCGTCAAAATAGACCTTCTCTGATATTAAAACCTACTCTGCAATTGGGTGCATATTGTCTTCCTTGTACTTGATTCACCCCTGCAAAAACATCTCATTCATATCTCTCAATCACCTATATCACCTGCATAATATTATACAAAAACCCATATGAAATATGCATTCAAACTCTCATTCATGATTCTCAGTCAAGAGATGTATTCTCCTGTATATTTCAGTCTTCACACATTTCTCTTTCACATCCATCAAAGCACCTGCAATTTACTTTTTAAAAACCTCACAAAAATGTCTTCAACTCCTGCATATTGATCCACACTCACCAAAACACATTGAACCTGCAATGTCATTATAAAAAAAATGACCTTTCATTTCTTACTTCTCTTCATATTCATTCTTCTACAAAAACCCTTCATTTTCTTCTTCTTCTCTCTGCATTTATCTTCATCTATTATTAAAAAATATAAAAGATTTCCATCATTTTCAATAATATTTTAACCAAACTGCCCTCTGTCAGAAAAAAATCTCTTCCATATTCGGACTTACTTTCCATCTATATGAGAATAAAAAATATAAGGCATAAAAAAAAACCTTTAGACATTACTCACAAAAGGCATTAAATCTTCCACTTCCCTCTTTTCAGAAAAACAATTAAACTTTACCTTTTTACCTTCAATATCACGAAGGAGTTTAAACTTAGAAAGAAATCTTCTTAAAAAGAAGCTTTAAAATTCCAAAAGATTCTACCTTTTGGAAGGCTAAAAATAGCCTTTAAAACTCATCTTTTCTACAGTCATAAGGCTTATGACGGTCACAGTCATGTCAAAGTTTGAAGTCGAGGAGCGGGGTTCAAAATTTAAATACCAACCTTTGATTAATATCTGTGCGCCCACCGCTCATTTAAATATGAGCCTTTGATTTCATTTTACCGCTCGATGCAAGGAAGTTTAACCGGTGAATCCGGTAACACTATGTAGAGGGGGCCGGTAGAAGGATGGCTGCGACCCCTTTAAGTTGTAACTTAAGTTACAACTAACCTCCGATTGCAGGTCACTATCCAAATATATAAAAAAGTGCATTCTTTGAGAGACAGGCTATTCAGGAGTATTAGGTAATGAAGACTTAGAGATTTTAAGAGTTTGGAATAATTAGAATTTGGAGCTTCAAAACAAAATGAAAAATTCTAATTTTCTTGATCAAGGTGCTACATCAACAGAGCATCACTATGCCTCTGATATAATTAGCAAGAAGACTTCTCAAGGTAAGTTCACAATACCTTTGCAAAGACACCAACACCCAATTACCAATTATGATCATCATTGACAAGCTTTGGAGACATGATAATTACTGACTTGGAGAGCTTTGACATCAACAAATATAATCACTATATTATAATAACATTCTTAAAGGTGGATGATCAATACGTGGTCATCAATAACATACGAATGTGTGACCATCATACAAATGATATACTCAACCAATTCTGCAACATGTCATGTGTGACCAACATTGTGACCAATATACTCTGCCAAGCTATCATGCTGAAACACACCATTCAATGATACCATGAAATGAAAATAAGAACCTTTGACATCCTGATGTAATCTGCATATAAGAATTATGTAATACCTTTTTGGAGACTCAAACAATCTCTTATCTTTACTTGATCAATCAACATGACAATGCAATCATTATTTCATATATGTCTGTTGAGAAATAGATCAAAGCATATTGAACCTTCATCACCTCATTATGAAGAGCATCACTTTGCAAGACATAAAGGATAAAGCACCATCAACCTGTATCAACCTGCAACATGTGCACTTTCCAACAATTTCCAACACTAGTATAAACTCAAGGCATCATCAAGATATGAACTCCATCTGAGGCAAACATGAGCAACTCCACCAAGCATCCTGATCCTGAACCAAGTGTACTCTTGTGAACTCTTGAAATGAGACCATGGGCATCATGAAGCAACAACTCCTAAAGATGACAAATCAAATCAAACCTTCTTCAAATCAAGAACATGAATATCATCATAACACATCCTAAGACATGAAGGATAGCAAGCATGACATGAAACACCTGACATGAAGATCAAATCAACTTTTGACATCTATTGTGCCTTGGACAATATGAAGACCATAATATGAACTCCTAACTCTGTGAACTCCTAGTATATGAACTCCACACACTTCTATAATCAATGACAAACAACTCAACACCTTTTTGACATCAATGACAATTAACCTCAATTAGGGGCCCACACATACACACTGGTCCCCCAGAAGTTACAAAAAAACTCTTGCATAAAAAAGCACTTTAAGATCAAACACAAATTAGATATTAAATGCACATTTTATAGTATAATATTGTCAACAAAACATTAAAAATATAGCAGCCAAACATGTTATCTTGTTTTCAACTTGTATTTGACATATCAGCGTAGGGTAGGAACTTTAAACTTAAACATCATTAACATAGAACTTTGCACCCTTCCCCATAAACATTATAAAGAAACTGTCGTACCAATCTAGGCATCACTTCCACATAACTCACAACTACACAACTACAGAACAATGCCACCTCAACACAATTCAAACCCATTTGTCTTATCTTTGACCAAAGTGCTAACCCATTAAAATGATTTTTCCCACCGTAGCATAACCCAAACAACACGCAAATGCATCGGCCTATCTCATCAGACATGAGACCTACAACACGTATCAGCAGGAGTCTGTCCCATCTCACCAAGTAAGGTGCACACGTACTGGCTCCTTCCTCTAAAAACCCACCTGCATAAAAAAAATTAAAGGTGTAAGGCCACCATTATTCATAAAAAAATTATGGAAACAAATGCAAACAATACACCAAATCAATCAAATCTACAATTCATATCACCCAGAACTCAATTTTGAAACAGGATAGGGATTTAATTTGCCATACCAAATAAGCATCAATAAAATTCAAATAATTCCCAATTCAAATAGCCATGAAAACCTTGATGTATTCACTTATTCTGCAGTGAGCGACATAAGAAACGGAGGAGCGACAAGCACAGATTCCAGTTCAGTAGCATCCATATTGTTCTAGGTATTCCTCTTAGTTTTTTCCATTCGTAAGCTTTATATTGTTCTTCATTACAGCCATTAAAGTCATAGGTTGGCATTTGTCTTTCCCTAGGGTTTATATTGAAACACAAATGCCAACCTATCCACTAGCTTCCATATTACAAATATTACAATCATAGTTTAGCATTTATGTTTCCTTACGGTTTATCTTGCAAATATTACAGTTATAGTTTAGCATTTGTGTTTTATAGGTTCTGCATTATCATTCACTTTGGTTATCTTATTCTCATAGGTTATGCACTATCATTAACTCTGGTTATCTTATTCTCCTAGGTTCTGCATTATCATTCACTCTAGTTGTCTTATTTTCATAGGTTCCGCATTATCATTCACTCTGGTTATCTTATTCTCATAGGTTCTCATTATCATTCACTCTGGTTAACTTATTCTCATAGGTTCTGCATTGTCATTCACTCTGGTTATCTTATTCTCATAGGTTATGCATTATCATTCACTTTGGTTATCTTATTCTCACAGGTTATGCATTATCATTCACTTTGGTTAACTTATTCTCATAGGTTCTGCATTGTCATTCACTCTGGTTATCTTATTCTCATAGGTTTTGCATTATCATTCACTCTGGTTATATTATTCTCATAGGTTCTGCATTATCATTCAGTTAGGTTTTCTTCAATCCCAGTCATAAATTTGGGAGTTTCTCTTTTTATTAGGTTTTGTTTCATCCTTTTCATAAGGTTATGCTTCATCAATTCAATCATTCCAAATATTACATCATTTACACTCTTAAATATTAATTAATGCATGTGAATGAATTTATGCATGTCAATGAGTTCATCATGCATAAGAGATGTTAAAGTTTTAAACTCTTACTATTTTTCATTCATAAGCTTTATACTGTGTGACCCTACTATTTATATTGCAACCATTACAGTCATAGTTAAATAATTGTGTTCCCCTATGGTTTATATTGCTAGTCATAGGTTAGCAGTTGTGTAATTATGTGCTTGTCACTCCTCTTTTCCTTGTGTCACTCACTACAAAATAAATGAACGTCTGTAAACTATTAACAATATTTCAGAATATTAAGGCAACAAACGAAAAAGAAAAAACACATACAGAAACTAATTAATCTTCTGTTCAAGCATCACTGTCTTCATACATAAACATAACTGTCATTGAATATGAAAATATTTTTGTCACAACAAGTAAACATATGTTGTTTTCCCTTCTTGGTTTTGATTGTACTTATTCTATGCAGATGGCTAAGGGTAATGCAGTGGTCATCCGTAGAGGAATGTAAAGAAACAAAAGAGCCACAACAAGGTTGCCCTCCCACAAACAAGGTTGTTTTTTTTTTTCCTATAAGAAGATCCTATTGCAGCAATAGACGAGATTTCTACTCCTTGAGTACCGTAGAATGAGGTTCCTACACTCCAAATACTGCAGAATGACGTTCCTACACCTCGAAAACCGCAAAAGGAAACAATGAAACAACAGTTGTGGTCTTTAGAGGACATGAAAGGGGCACTATATGACATAGAGGAAAATGACATGTCAATAAGGGGAGCTTCCAAAAAGTGGAAAATCCCAACAGTCACACTCTCCAAATGGCTTGGCGGTCTAACAACAATGTCCAAGAAAGGTCCACCAATAGTCCTCACTGAAGAGGAAGAACATCTGATTGTGGAATGGTGCAAGGAAATCGCTGAGGTTGGCCATGGTCTTGAGATAGTCAATCTTAAGGCAGAGGTTGCTCAAATATGTCAAAATAGGCTAAACCCTTTCACCAATGGGTTCCCAGAGAAGTCTTGGTGGACAAGTTTCAAGAATAGACATCCTGAACTTGCATTGCGGACTGTTGAAGGCCTAGACAAAGATAAGGCACTCAATCTTAGGCCTGCTATTATAGCAACTTTTTACAATACATTGTCTGCAACATATGAAGCACTACCATATGGTCCTCATCGCATTTGGAATTATGATGAAACTGGCATCCAGGCAGGCATAAATGGGTCCATGAAGGTGCTGACCAGAAAAGGTAGTAGAAATGTGTCTTACATTATTCCAAAGAGTCGTGAATGGATAACCATTCTATGTTGTGTCAATGCTGCCAGGAAGAGCATTCCAAGCTTTTACTTATTTGAGGGGAAACAAAACATAGATAACTACATTGTAGACTATGAACCAGGTGCTTGCATGGCAACCCAACCCCATGCATGGATGACTAAAGACTTGTTCATAGATTGGTTGACCCACTTTAAGAACTCAGTTCCAAGGGGTGTGTCGCCCACCAACAGGTACTTGCTGATTTTTGACAAGCATGGAAGCCATCTAGCAGTTGAAACCATCCAAGAAGCAAGAGCGTTGGGTGTAGATTTACTAAGATTATCGTCACACACCTCACATAAGCTACAACCGTTGGATGTGAGTGGCTTTTCACCTTTTAAAACTTACTTCAAATCAGAACGTGCATCATTTATGGCAAGGTTTCCCAACATTGAAGTGAGGAGGACAAAACTTGCAATGTTAGGCAGCAAAGCACTCATAAGAGCTTTGATAGTTGACAACATCAAGGCAGGATTTAAAAGGACTAGGATATGGCCACTCAATTTGGATGCACTCATGGAATACATGCATCTCGGTGACACATTTCAGGTCGACGAGGATGCTTCTGCAATGGAAAACATTCTTAGCCTTTTAGGAGTTGCTGTGTCAAGAGAGGATGTAGCATAATTGTAGTCCACTCTTCCAAATGAATAATTGCAGACTGCAACAAAATCACAGCAGTCCCCTGATAGTTGTCCTGCTATTTCAGTTGCACAAGTGGTGGCTAATCAACAAACTCTTCCCATGGCAGACATCCCCATTGACCAATTCAGTGATAGCTTAGGTCTTCAATCAGAACGAATTGCACCATCCTGGTTGGTGGAGGGGGGAATGAATCAAGGCATTGATTTTCATGTCCCAGAAATGTAGGGTACTTTTACTTTCCCATCACCACCACCTGCAATCGACCTATCTGAAGTTGTACATTACTATGCTCCTTCTTGCACTTCAAATTTAGGAGGTGATCAAGATTTCACCGAGGACTCATAGGCAATGGAGGAGAACATTGTCTCACAGTTGGATCAGATAGAACAAATAGAAACAGTTCCACACATCAACAAAATCCTCAAGTTGCCTGTGCACACTGTCCGTAAAAAAATTTGAAAGGTGGTGCAATTTGGTTGAGCAGACAGTCTCAATTGTTGATAATAGATGACTACATGAAGTTGTTAATGGAGCAAGAGAAAAGGAAGAAAGAGATTGATGAGCTAAAAGTCTGAAAGAAACAAGAGAATGAGGAAAAAAAAGTAGCAAATAAAGTGGCAAAGGAGTTGAAGAAGGAGGCCAAAATAGAGAGGGAGATACAACGTAAAGAAAAAGAGTAGCAGAAAATACAACAGAAGAAGGATAGAGATGCCAAAAAGGCACTAGAGATGCTTCAGAAAGAATAGGACTGAAAGGAAAAAGAGATTGAGGAAGCGCAGAGGGCTTTACAAAGAGAAAGGCGATTAAGGGCCCCTACTAATCCATTGTCTCAAAGCAATGGAGTATTCCATGATATTCTCAACATCAATATCCATCAATTCTCCACGGTAATGAATTATTCAACCATCTCCCAATCTGACTTCAGGTGCACTCAATATTCAAATCACACTGCCATTCGTGATGTATAAATGTCTACACCACCGCCCCAACACATGTCACTTGCACCTAGTTTTCCAGTTCATCTCCCAGTCATGTAAGCAACACTCCTCATCAACTAGAAGGGGATGAGAACTTGGCCACTGGCACCCCGAGTAGCCAACCACCATTTCTCTATCACAGCAGCTAGATGTAGCCTTATTTGGACTTCACATGCACTTTGATGTTTTGGACAGTTTTTAAGTTTTCATATCTACAAATGCACCCTTCTTGTTGACAGTCTGAAATTTATGATAACTACAGATGCAACATTATTGTTTTGATTTGCAATGTTTTCTGATCAAATTGCAATGTGTGTTGTATTTATGCTTCTTGTGCTACCTATGTTCAATTGACAGTTTTGCTTTATCATTCACTTTGGTTATCTTATTCTCATAGGTTCTGCATTATCATTCAGTTAGGTTTTCATAGGTAATCTCATAGGTTATCACTATTTTTTTGACATTAATCTTTTTCTTTGTTTACTTGTCAAAAATGTGTTTCCCTAGGGTTTATATTGCAAATATTACAAATGTTAGAATTTGTGTTTCCCTACGGTTTATATTACAAATATTACAGTCACAGTTTGAAAATTATGATAACTACAGATGCAATGTTATTGTTTTGAATTGCAATGTTTTCTTATCAGTTTACACTGTGTGTTGTATTTATGCTTCTTCTTTCCACCTATGTTCAATTGACAATTTCTCATTTTTAGTTTATATTTTTGGGGGTATTTGACACGTGGGAGGATGAGATTCTTTGATCAGAAAAAAATGCAATTTTGGCCATGCAACCAAAACGTAGGCGATCAAACTACCAGTTGGTGCATGGCACGATGTGCAAAGTGGAAAGCCCTGCCACGTTGCCACAAATCACTCCGCCACCATAACACTGCATTGCATCGCATTAATGTCTCGCTGCCCCTTCCAATTCAGTCCTTCACTCCACATTTATTGCACATCCCCTCTTCATGCTTCCACGACATCCCGCATAAACTTTGATAGGACCTCCATTCAATGCTCACAGTGCCTCGCATAACTCGCTAACTTTAGAGCCTTTCAATCTACCATCTTCTTGAATTTTCCTAACTTGTCCACCGTAAGGTGCTTGGTTTAGATCTCTGCAACTTCCATCCCGCCACCACAACATACCACGATTGGACTCTAGTTACATGTGGTATATAAATATTCATATACATATGTAAGTATATGTATATGTATATACATATTCATATATATAGACTTATACATATGTAAGTATATGTATATGTATATACATACACATAGACATACACATATAAGTATACATATACATATATGTACATATATCTATTTTCTTGTTGTTCTTCAATTCAATCCTGCAACTATTGTATCCTTTTTAGGTTCCATTGATTAATTTGGGGGTGTTCTCTTTTTCATAGGTTTTGCTTCATCTATTCAGTCATGTAAATATGTATACACATATATATACATATACATATATATGAATATGTATATATATATATATGTATATATGAATATGTGTATATATATGTGTGTGTGTGTGTGTGTGTTTATACACATTTATTTTGCAGTTAATATTTATTCAGACATATAAATAATGTTCGTTTGTCTAATGTAAGCATAACAATGCAAGTAACCAACGTATGCATGTATTTATAAATCTGGGGTTGTTTTTATTTTCATTACAGTAACAAATAATATTGTTGGTTGTTTCGGTGCCATAGATAAATCTAGGGTTGTAACATGGATGAATGGATTTTAGTAATTGTTCAATTCAGTAATTAGAGATGACTATACAAAAGAATTGGCAGGGGCGGTGAGAGATTAATGTGAGGCAATGGAGTGAAAGGGTGGCCAACTTATACCCCATCAAAAATAATTTTAACTTCCAACCATACAAATATTAAAATCAATGTGCAATGATGAACACATGAATAGAAGTATTATATGTTCATGATATACATGATGTTCATGGATCAAAACATACATGGTAGATCATATATATCTTGAACAGATATACATCTTTCAAGGTCTATTTCTATTTGACAAACAAACAATACTTGTAGGAATGAATTGATGATGCATAACCTATAAAAAAGAAAGCAGGAATCAATGGCACCTAAGAAAGCTAGAATAGTTGCATGACTTAATTGATGTAGCAGAACCTCTAAAAAAGAGAACATCCCCAAATTAATCAATGGCACCTAAAAAATATACAATAGTTAGAGAATTGGATTGAAGAAGGCTAAGCTATGAAAAAGAGAACACCCCCAAATTAATCAATGGCACTTACGAAAGCTACAATAGTTGCATGACTAGTGAATTTATGTAGCAGAACCTATAAAAAAGATAACACCCCCAAATCAATCAATGGCACCTAAAAAGAATACAATAGATGCAAGACTTGATCGATGATAATGAACCTATGCAAAAGACAACACCCCCAAATTAATCAAAGGCACCTAAGAAAGCTAGAATTGTTGCATGAGTTAATTGATGTAACACAACCTATGAAAAAGATAACACCCCTAAATAAATCATTGGCATCTGAGAAGCATACAATAGTTGCAGGACTTGATTGATGATAATGAACCTATGAAAAAGACAACATGGTGCAGGAGCACCTCGAAAATCATGTTTTCTTTTGTAATAAGGTCTATTTGACCAATGCATGTCAACAGTTTGTATCTAGGTTCATTTTGTAAGTCCCAAGTGACTTAGGACACTTGTCAATTTGTAATCACATAATGCCAAAATAGGACAGTAGGGCAGTTGGAGGCTGTTTTAGACGGTTGTCTCCCAGCCGCTTGGATTGGTCTCCCAGTTGCTTGGAGTCAGTTTAGTACTACTCAGGGCGAGTTGATAAATGCCTAGAGGAATGAACCAAATGATTATCGATTGTAATCTGATCTAAGAAGTAGTGTGATCGAATGTGATTGTATTGTGCTAAGGAGAAATAAAGAAATTATGTTCTGTCCATTTGATTTCTGTTTCTTATAACTGTAAATCATGTAACTGTAGATTTCCATTCATTCTGCATTTTCCATTGTTGCCGTATGTCGTCGTGAAGCATTCCATTGGTGAGATTTCTGTCGAAATCAGTGGAATGGCTTCATTATATGAATATTTATTTTGCTCTTTGTTTTGTTTTTCTTATTCGGCGGTGCAGAGGATCCAGACAAGGTGTTTCACGTAGTAGGATGACCTAGCATCTCCATGTGCTAAGGTTCGCGGGAAGTAAACTGTGCGACGATGTATTGGCGCATCAGCCAAAGGTTACAAGTGTTCACCGACAGAACGAGTCTCACCAAGGGCAAATGCCATCGGGGCATTGGCAGAAGGATGAGAGACTTGGCCGATGGAGTTGAATTGGTGGCTCATTTGTTAGTTTGTCAACTGTGAGAAATTAGGGCATAAGTTTGTGGTTTCTGATGTGCGCTCCCCATCATATTGGTATCAGAGTAGGGAAAAGATTTGGACGGCAAGTCGAATTGAGGATTTGTAGGAGTGTTGGCATTTGGGTGTTGATTGTGAATGTTTATGTCAGACAAAGAAAGTGAGACAGAGGCGGAGAGGATGCCTCCCAAAAGTATGTCGCAGGACGCTATTAAGAAGTTGATCGTGGAGATGCTTGAATCCAAGTTGGGAGAGTTCAAGCAGTCCAAAAGAAAAAGATAGGGAAGATGAAAGTGACAACGATGAAGACGATACATAAATTGATGAAACAAATAAAAAGATAGAGGAGATACCAGCAGACCAGAGGGCATTTGTAAATACATTGAAGTCAGTCAATAGGGACACCATAGATGGGTTACCTATGTATAGTGGAAGTATGGAAGCTGAAGAGGTGATTGATTGGATTGAGGCATTGAACAATCATTTCGAATACAAAGAAGTCCATGATGATAAGAGGGTTAAGTTGGCAAAGGCAAGATTGAAGGGATTTGCTCTTGCATGGTGGAATTATGTGCAAGGAGAGAGAGTCAAGGAAGGGAAGAATATGATAACCTCCTAGGAAAGGATGAAGACCAAAATCAAGGCATAATTCTTAACCCTGGATTATAATGTGCAGATGTATAAGAAATTACAGAATCTTAGATAGAGAGATCTTGATGTGAATGCATACACACAAGAGTTTCATAAACTCAGTCTCAGATCAAAGAGACAAGAAGAAGAGTCAGAGAAGGTGGCCAGGTACTTGAATGGCCTAAGGATGAACATCCAAGACGAGATCAGCATCTTAGCACCAGAAACAGTGAACAAGTGTTTTCAAATGGCCTTAAGGGCTGAAGAGAAGATAAAGAGAAAGAGTGAACAGATGTGAGTCTAGCTAAGAAGAGCAAGTTGGGGACTCCAGTAGCAGAGGAGGCTACCAAGGAAGAAGGCCTAATGGAAGAGGTGGGACAAGTGGATCAGGTAGAGGATCCAAATTCTCCAATATGAGATGTTATAACTACAATCAGATAGGGCACCCGGCATACAAGTGTCCAGAGAAGGCCTCAACTTCTCATGGTGGTGAGAAGAGAACCACTTTGATTCAAGAAGATGCAAGGAGTGTGACATCTCCTGAAGTGAATCTAGCATCAAAAACAGGAGAGAATTTGATGATCAAGAGGATGCTGCTCAAGGAACTAGTACAGACTGAACCATTGCAAAGAAGGGCTTTGTTTAGAATCAACTGCAAGATCCAAGGTAAGGTTTGTAAAGTTATTATTGACTCTGGTTCTACTGATAACAATATATCTTTGGAAGTAGTGAATAAGTTGAAGTTAGAAAAGATACCCCATAGCAATCCATATAAAGTCAGTTGGTTGAATAAGGGGCAACACATACTCATCAATGAACAGGCATGGGTAGAATTCAGTATTTGGGGGTATAGAGATAAAATCTTGTGTGACATCCTTCCAATGGATGCTTGCCATCTTTTGTTAGGCAGACCATGGCTGTTTGACAGGAAGGCTCATCATGATGGAGAAAAGAATGCTTACTCATTCCAAAAGGATGGTGTGACTTATGGGATACAATCATTGGTAGAAGAGGATCCACAACATGAAGAGTCTAGTGTAATGATGGTAGGAGAGAAAGAATTCATGGACACATTAAAGGAAGGTGATGGAGTAGGTTTTGCTTTGATTGTGAAGCCTAAGGGGGAAAAGAAGGAAAGTGTGAGAGAAGTAAGGCCTAAGGAGGTCAGAGATTTGCTTGAGAGTTACAAAGGAGTGATTGCAAAAGATATACTTGATTCTCTACCACCTGTCAGAGACATTATCCATTAGATAGATCTCATACCAGGAGTAGTACTTCCTAATAAGGCAGCATATAAGATGACACCTCAGCAGAATGAAGAGATAGCAAAACAGATTCAAGAACTCCTAAACAAAGGGCTGATAAGGAAGAGCCTTAGCCCATGTGCAGTACCTACTGTTTTAGCCCCAAAGAAGGATGGAAAATGGAGACTGTGTACTGATTCTAGGGCAATAAATAGGATAACCATCAGGTATAGGTTTCCTATTCCTTGAATAGAAGATCTAATGGACTATTTGAGAGGTGCTACCTATTTCTCTAAGATAGACTTGAAGAGTGGGTACCTTCAGATAAGGATAAGAGAGGGGGATGAGTGGAAGATAACTTTAAAAACCAATGAAGGGTTGTATGAGTGGCTTGTGATGTTGTTTGGTCTTTCAAATGCCCCTAGCACCTTTACGAGGCTAATGAATGAGGTATTGCAGGAATTCATAGGGAAATTTGTGGTAGTCTACCTTGATGATATTTTGGTGTTCAGTAAGAGCAAGGAAGAGCATTTGAAACATTTGGAGATAGTCTTGTAGAGGCTACAAGATCAGAAGTTAATGATAAACTTGGAAAAGTGTGACTTCATGAAACAAGAATTGGTGTACCTAGGTTTTTCCATCTCTAAGGGTGATTTGAAAATGGATTCTTCCAAGATAGAGACTATTTTGAATTGGCCTACACCTAGGATAGCAGGAGAGGTCAGAAGCTTTCATGGCTTGACCACATTTTACAGAAAATTTATTAAGAATTACAGTGATATTTGTGCACTTATGTTGGAAACCATCAAGGGTGGAGGAAAGATGAAGTTTGTGTGGACAAATGAGGCAAATCAAAGTTTTGAAAGTCTAAAACAAAAAGTTGCCAAGTATCCTGTTTTAGTACTTCCTAATTTCAATAAGGTTTTTACCATTGAATGTGATGCAAGTGGGTTGGCTATAGAAGCAGTGTTGAGCCAAGAAGGCAGACCAATAGCCTTCTTCAGTGAAAAGTTAAATGAAGCCAAGAGGAAGTACTCCTCTTATGATTTAGAGTTGTATGCCATGGTACAAGCTCTAAAAAAATGGAGGCACTATTTGCTTCCTAAAGAATTTATTGTATACACTGACAATCATGCTCTCAATTTTTTGAATGGACAGGAAAAGCTCAGCCATAGACACATGAAATGGGTGGAAAGTCTTCAAGCATACACCTTCATCATCAAGCATAAGAAAGGAATAACCAATAAGGTTGCTGATGCTCTAAGCAGAAGGGTGTTGACAGTGCAAGAAGTGCAGCTACAAAACATGGGTGTTGAGTCACTCAAAGGGTTGTATGAAGAGGACCAAGATTTCAAGGAGATATACAGGGTATGCAGTGAGTTTACCAATGCTTTCCACAGTGAATTTTTATATTATACATTGCATGATGGACTTTTGTTTAAAGGTAGTCAACTATGTATCCCTAAGTGTTCAATGAGGGATAATATAGTGAAGGAGAAACATTGTGGTGGTTTAGGAGGACATTTTGGGCTCAATAAGACCTTAGATCTTGTAAGAAAGTTTTACTTTTGGCCAAGGATGCAATCTGATATCAGACGGTTTGTTGAGAGTTGTATGATTTGCTAGAGAGCAAAGGGAGTCTCAACCAATGCTGGACTGTACCAACCTTTGCCCATACCAAACAGACCTTGGGAAAGTTTGAGTATGGATTTTGTGATGAGATTGCCCAAGACAAGGACAGGTTATGACAGTGTGTTTGTTGTGGTAGATAGATTGAACAAGATGGCTCACTTTATTCCTTGTAAAACCACAAATGATGCTAGTTACATTATAGGTTTGTTCTTTAAAGAAATTGTCAGGATTCATGGATTACCTTTGAGTATTGTATCTGACCGAGACAACAAATTTGTGGGACATTTCTGGAGAACCTTGTGGAAAAGATTGGGTACAAATTTGTCTTTTAGTTCATCCTATCATCCTCAGACTGATGGCCAAACTGAGGTTGTCAATAGGTCATTAGGCAATCTGTTGAGATGTTTGACAAGAGAACATGGCAGTAGTTGGGATGTGGTACTCCCACAAGCAGAATATGCCTATAATGATTCTACAAACAACAGTACAGGTCTAAGTCCTTTTGAAGTTGTTTATGGTAGTCATCCTAGAGGAATTTTTGAATTGTGAGATGTTCAAGCGTTCAACAAAAGGAGTGGACATGCTGATACATTTGTAGAGACTATGAAAAAGATCCATCAACAAGTCAGAGATACTCTACTCCAGAATAGTCAGAAGATCAAGGCTAGAGTGGATCAAAGAAGAAGGGATGTGCAGTACCAAATAGGAGATATGGTCATGGTTCATCTCACCAAGAACAGACTACCCACAGGAAAATACAGCAAGTTGATGATGAGAAAAATTGGACCTTGTCAGATTCTAGAGAAATATGGTCCTAATGCTTACAAACTTGAACTCCCTAATGATATTGCTATTTCACCTATATTTAATGTTGCTAATCTGACATTATATAGGAGTCCTGATACAGGCAAAGGTACATCAGATTCTGTCCAAGACAATGCAGAGTGGGTATAGTACTTACCACCTAAGGAACCACCAAAGATGGAGTGCATCTTGGATAGCAGAACAACCAAGAAGACCAGGAATCAAACCTATTTTGAGCACTTAGTCAAATGACAAGGACTTTCAGACTCAGAAGCCACGTAGATGCTGGAAGAAGACATCAAAAAGTAGGGTGGTGATTTGCAGTAGTTAGTCTCTAAGAGGACTTGAGACAACTTTCACCTAGGGAGTATGGTGCAGGAGCACCTCGAAAATCATGTTTTCTTTTGTAATAAGGTCTATTTGACCAATGCATGTCAACAGTTTGTATCTAGGTTCATTTTGTAAGTCCCAAGTGACTTAGGACACTTGTCAATTTGTAATCACATAATGCCAAAATAGGACAATAGGGTAGTTGGAGGCTATTTTAGACAGCTATCTCCCAGCCGCTTGGATTGGTCTCCTAGCCGCTTGGAGTCAGTTCGGTACTACTCAGGGCGAGTTGATAAATGCCCAGAGGAATGAACCAAATGATTATCGATTGTAATCTGATCTAAGAAGTAGTGTGATCGAATGTGATTGTATTGTGCTAAGGAGAAATAAAGAAATTTTGTTCTGTCCATTTGATTTTCGTTTCTTATAACTGTAAATCGTGTAACTGTAGATTTCCATTCATTTTGCATTTTCTATTGTTGCCGTATGTCATCGTGAAGCATTCCATTAGTGAGATTTATGTCGAAATCAGTGGAATGGCTTCGTTGTATGAATATTTGTTTTGCTCTTTGTTTTGTTTTTCCTGTTCGATGGTGCAGAGGATCCAGACAAGGCGTTTCGCACAGTAGGATGACCTAGCATCTCCATGTGCTAGGGTTCGCAGGAAGTAAACTGTGCGATGGTGTATTGGTGCATCGGCCAAAGGTTACAAGTGTTCATCGACGAAACGAGTCTCACCAAGGGCAAATGCCATTGGGGCATTGGCAGAAGGATGATAGACTTGGTCGATGGAGTTGAATCGGTGGCTCATTTGTTAGTTTGTCGACTGTGATAAATTAGGGCATCAGTCTGTGGTTTCTACTATGCGCTCCCCATCACAACACCCCCAAATTAATCAATGGCACCTAAGAAAGCTAGAATAGTTGCATGACTGAATTGATGTAGCATAACCTATAAAAAAAGATAACACCCCCAAATCAATCAATGACACCTAAAAAGCATACAAGAGTTGCAGGACTTGATTGATGATAATGAACTTATACAAAAGATAACACCCCCAAATTAATCAATGGCATGACTAAATTGATGTAGCAGAACCTATAAAAAAGCTAACACCCCCAATTTAATCAATGGCACCTAAAAAGTATACAATAGTTGGAGGACTTGATTGATGATAATGAACCTATGCAAAAGAGAATACCTCCAAATTAATCAATGGCATGACTGAATTGATGTAGTAGAACCTATAAAAAAGCTAACACCCCCAATTTAATCAATGGCACCTAAAAAATAATACAATAGTTGAAGGACTGAATTGATGAAGTAGAACCTATGCATAAGAGAACATCCCCAAACACATTCTAGCATCAATGTGAAGAAAATTCAAGAAGATGGTAGATTCAAAGGCTCTAAAGTTGCCATGAATGAATTGATGTAGATTGAAAGGCTCTAAAGTTGGCAAGATGTGCGAGGCACTGGGAGCATTGAATGCAAGTTAGCTCGAAGTTTATGTGGGATGTCGTGGAAGTAGTATATGTATATGTATATAATATGTATATACATATGTATATGTATTTCTCTATGTATGCATCTATACATATGCATATACATATGTATTTGTCTATGTATGTGTTTATACATATGCATATACATATATATAAAGAAGCTGGAAGGGACATCAGAGTCCAAGTGTAACATGTAGTGGTGGTGGGATTGAAGTTGCAGAGACCTTAAGCCAACACATTCTAGCATCAATGTGAAGAAAACACCTCAAGGGCTATTTGAATTGGGAATTATTTCAATCTGAATGATGCTTGTTTAGTGTGGTGAATTAAATATCTATCCTATTTGGAATTTGAATTCTAGGTAATTTGGTGTATTGTTTGCATTTGTTTCCATAAATTTGTATATGAATAATGGTGGCCTTGCAGCGTGTATTTTTAGATGCAGGTGGGTTTTTAGAGGAAGGAGCCAGTCGTGCGCACCCTAGTTGGCGAGATGGGAGAGACTCCTGCTGATACGTGTTGTGGATCTCATGTTTGATGAGATAGGTAGATGCATGTGTGAATTTTTTAGGTTATGCTACGGTGGGTAACATGGTTGTAATGGGTTAGCATTTCGGTCAAAGATCGGACACATGGGTTAGAACTGTGTTGACGTGGCACCTCTATTTTGTTGTGTAGTTGTGAATAATTTGTAAGTGAAGGCTGGATTGGTGCGACAATTGGGTTTGAATGTTTATGGGGAAGGGTACAAAAATTTATGATATGGTTGTTTCATTTCCAAGTTGGATTTTATATTCTTTATTATTAATTTATTTATCTGAATAAGTTGCAATTTTTTTTACTGGTCCACATGGCATTGAACATGGACCATCAAAAATTGGGTGTGCACGTTCCGGCTTCTCTCCCCTATGTTAGATACAATTTGAAAACACTTACACTTGTTTGGTTGCCAACCTTAGCTTGTTTTCTTGACAAATATATACGACTAAATGTGCATTTAATATCTGATTTGTGTTTGATCTCATAGAACTTTTTTATGGAAGAGTTTTTCCCTAACTTGTGAAGGACCGGCTTACCACTGTGGCAAATGATTCAATGGCACCTAAGAAAGGTAGATTAATTTGAGGACTAAATTGATAAAGCACAACCTATGAAAAGGATAACACCCCCAAATTAATCTATGGCACCAATGGAAAATTTATGTAAGCCACTAAAAAAAGATACAATAGTTGCATGACTGTATTGATGAAGCAAAACCTATGAAAAAGAAGACACCCCCAAATTTATCTAAGGCACCTAAAAAAACTATCTTGTATTACTAAATTAATGCAATTATTGCACCTAAGAAACTTATGTAAACTGTTTAACTATGACTGTAGTGATTGCAATATAAACCGTAGGGAAACACGACTACTAACCTATGACTATAATGGCTTAATGAAGAACATTATAAAGCTTGCGAATGGAAAACAGTAAGAGTTTAACAAATCTCACATAGAAAACCTAACTGTTTGATAATGCAGAACCTATGAGAATACTCTAACCAGAGTGAACGATGCAAATTCAATAAAAAATAATAACTAAAAATGAGAAACTATCAATTGAACATAGGTGGAAACAAGAAGCATAAATACAACACAAATTGCAATCTGATCGGAAAACATTACAAATCAAAATAGTAACGCTGCATCTATAGTTATGATAAATTTAAAACTGACAACAAATAAAAACCCTAGGGAAACATGAATTCTAAACTATGACTATAATATCTGCAATTTAAAGCCAAGGGAAACACAAATGGTAAACTATTACTGTAATATTCACAGTATAAACCCTAGGGAAACACAAATGCAAACCTATGACTATAATATTTGCAATATAAACCATAGGGAACCACATTTATGACAAATAAACAATGATAACCAATGAAATAACTTGTTAAAAAGATGAAACAAAAACCTAATATAAACTTAAAAAGAGAAACCCCCAAATTTATGACTAGCATCGAAGAAAACGACAGCGAATGATAATGCAGAACCTATGAGAATAAGATAACTAGAGTGAATGATAATGCAAAACCTATGAAACACAAATGCTAAAATATGACTGTAATATTTGCAATATAAACCCTAGGGAAACACAAATGCTAACCTATGACTGTAATATTTGCAATATATTGTTTATGAGATATAGACGAAGAAAAAGATTTATGACAAATAAACAATGATAACCTATGAGATAACCTTTGAAAAAGATGAAAGAAAAAACTAATTAAAAGAGAAAACCTAATCGTAAAATAAACAACCCAAGATTTATCTATGGCATCGAAACAAGCAACAATATTATTTGTTACTGTAATGAAAATTAAAACAACCCTAGATTTATCTATGTTTGAATGATAATGTAGAACCTATGAAACACAAATGCTAAAATATGAATGTAATATTTGCAATATAAACCCTAGGGAAACACAAATGCTAAACTATGACTAATATTTGTAATATAAACCCTAGGGAAACACAAATGTTAAATTATGACTGTAATACTTGCAATATAAACCCTAGGGAAACATAAATGCTGAACTATGACTATAATATTTGTAATATAAACCCTAGGAAAACATAAATGCTAGACTATGATTGTAATATTTCCAATATAAATCCTAGGGAAACAAAAATGTTAATCTATGACTGTAATATTTGCAATATAAACCCTAGGAAAATAGAAATGCTAAACTCTGATTGTAATATTTGCAATATAAATCCTAGGGAAACACAAATGCTAACCTATGGCTTAATATTTGCAATATATTGTTTATGAAATATAGTCAAAGAAAAAGATTTATGACAAATAAACAGTGATAACCTATGAAATAACTTTTGAAAAAGATGAAAGAAAAACCTAATTAAAAGAGAAAACCTAACCGAAAAATAAACAACCCAAGATTTATCTATGGCACCGAAACAACCAACAAATACATTTGTTACTGTAATGAAAATTAAAACAACCCTAGATTTATCTATGACACCGAAACAACCAACAATATTATTTAATACTGTAATGAAAATAAAAGCAACCCCAGATTTATCTATGGCACTGAAATAAGCAACAATATTATTTGTTACTGTAATGAAAATAAAAACAACCCTAGATTTTTCTATGACACAGAAACAACAAACAATATTATTTGTTACTGTAATGAAATTAAAAACAACCCTAGATTTTTCTATGACAGGGAAATAACAAACAATATTATTTGTTGCTGTGATGAAAATAAAAACAACCAACAATATATATATATTTTTTGTGAATAAATAAAAAAAACAACTTCAATTTTAAAGACATCGATGCTTGAACAGAAGATTAATTTCCATATAATTAGTGTGTTGATGAACATATAATCCATAGTGTTCAAAAACACGAAAGCTTGATATGAACAAGGAAATCTACAGCAACGCAAAGTAAAAAAAACACACGCAAAAATAGAGTAAACAAATCAAAACTGAATAATGGCGAGGCCTTAGTGAGCATGCTCACCTGGGTCGAAAGAATTGTCCCCGCGAACGTTGACGAGCACGCCATGGCCTTCACGCTTCCTCACCTACGTTGAAACCCTTTAACACAGACCTTGGGGACAAGTAATGAAAATAATGTAAACATTTGCATGTATTCTTCACTTGCATGGTGATGCCCAACTCGGAAGGAGGTATGGCGGAGCTAGAGCTGCATTTCCTGTTTGATAACCGGTGCCTTCCATCGCATACAATGGAGTTTGAGCGTAGCATGTTGTGGTGGCGGGATGAAAGTTGTAGAGAGCTGAACCGAGCACCTTCTGGCGGACAAGTTGGGAAAAGTCGAGAACTTGGTAGATTGAAAGGCTCTGAAGCTGGCGAGTTGTGCAAGACACTGTGAGCATTGAATGGAGGTCCTATCAAAATTTACGCGGGATGCCATGGAAGCACGAAGAGGGGACGTGCAGTTAATGTGGAGCGAAGGACTAAATTGGAAGGGGTGGTGAGACATTAATGCGATGCAGTGGAGTGTTATGGTGGCGGAGTGGCATGTGGTGACGTGGTAGGGCATTCCACTTTAGACGTCGTGCCACGCACCAACTGGCACTCTGACTGCTTACGTTTCGGTCGCATGACCAAAATTGCATTTTTTTTTTCCGACGGATGAATCCCGTCCTCCCACGTGTCAAAACATAAAAAAAATTATTTTTTTTTATATGGTTTATTATTAATTTATTTATCTAAATAAGTTGCAATTTTTTTTACTAGTCCACGTGGAGTGCCACGTGGACCGTGGAAAATTGGGTGCACACATTCCGGCTCCCCTCCCCTAATCTATAGTAAACCCAAGCTTTCATAACATTAAAACAACTTAAGTTATAAATTTTAATCTATAATTTCATCAATCATAGGAGTATATGAAGAATAAAATATTCAAGGAAGTAGAAATAAATTCATTCCAATTTTTTAACTCTTGGTGAAAAGAACAAATTATAGAGGAGAGGAAACAAATTATGTCAGATTAACTTGTTTGTTTAGTTGTGGACACAATAGATGGGGATGAATTTTAGCAAATATATTCACATAGGGATGACACATTAGAGAAAGAGATGAAGGCTTTGCTATGTGTTGTTATCCAAGAATGTCCAAAATTTAGCTACCAACTATTCACAACTAAGGGCATGTCACCATGCCACTGCTTAGCTTAAGAGATATTTGTGAAGCTAGTGACCCCAACTATTTTAAATTGTAGTTTTTAATATTTTCATCCCCTTTTTTTTCAAAGCTTATTTCCAATCCCTAAAAATAGCAACCCTACTATAATAGGGAAAGATTCTAAATTATCCTTTATGCACCACCTCTAGTAAATCCATTTAAGCAACTCATGGAGACATTGAGTAAACCATATTAAATTTGTAAACACACAACCTAACAAATGAGATTGCTCTCTTTTGACAATACCAAAACTTGAAAATTTATTTGTATTTATCAATTTTGATTTGACAATAATAACCATAAATTTTTTAAAAAGCAACCAATGATTTTGCAATAAATAATATTCTTTTAACATTGATTGGATAGTAAGTTGCAAAGAAATGAAATCCCAGCAATGCAACAACAATAACCTGCTGTCGGGCGGAACTAGCCAGCGGGCCCTTACTAAAAATATTTCCCTTGATATTTTCAACGAAAAAACCCTAATAAAAATATTGAATATACTCTCATTAAAGAGCAAATCAAAGAATCTTCTCCATGTTGTGACGTCATAAACTGTCGTGTACTGCAACCCGACAAAATTGATCTAAATATATTACTATGGTAAAAATCTTTGAGAAAAGTAAATCCAGTGGACTAAAAGGTGAAACTCCAAGATTCTCTACATTGAAAAATACTCCTAGTTTCTATTGTTTCTGGAAAAAGCAACAGTGACCGGCTATAAACGGTCGCTCTGTAATCAGCACCGGTCAGCGGCGGTCGTGTTCTAACAATTATAAGATTCTATTCCCAAAACAGTTCCATAAATAGCCCATATTATCTCAAGGAAAGGGCTTTTAAAAGCCTTCTTGCAAGATGCACTTGAGTGAAAAGCTTATTTATGGAAGAAAACTTAAATTTTTTTTTTATGGTTTTAAATTATGTTAAAAAATTACCCTCTTTGGGTGTATTTTGCCAGTCTCTTCTAAAGGCAGAGAACGGATTTCATCAAATTCCTTAATTTATATTTGAATCGGTCTAATAAAACCCATTATTTACTGAAATTCGGATACAAAAATCCCATATTTTGTGGTGGAGGATTGGCCCAGCTACAGGAGCAATTCATTAACAGTTGTTATCAGTGATCAGGTATTGTTATACAGTTCTGTTTATTAATTATTATTTTTTTTTCGCTTTTTGTATTTCAAAACTGTTTTGTTTCTGAACTCTCTGCAAATTAAAAGAAGGCAATTCATGCCTTAATTTGAACCGGAAACCCTTAATAATTAGGTTAAAAATTTGCATCCATATTACTTTGGAATATTTTTGTGTTTCCTTTATTGAAGGTTTGCAGTAATGGGTCGAAGAATTATCAGATGATGAAACGTGGGGGCGCATGTTTATATTGGGAATTTTGATGACCCGATGGAGTTCCTGATTTGGGTTTTGGATTTTCCATGCATGTTGTCATGGGTTCAAATTTCGGGGGCGTGGGCATGTTTAATTTTGAGTTTTGGATTAGTAAAGATCAGCGAAGACTTATTTAGAATTGGACATCCTAGCTCTGTATTGTATGGAACATGTATTTTTTAGACTTTCCCTTTGAAAATTCATGAGGCTGAATAATGATGCCTTGAAATTCTGCCTTTGTTGATAGCTAAGTCATCATTGCTTACGATTAGTCTATTCCCTTAAAAGTGTGAATTGGAATGAGTAGGTCATTCAAAGTCAAGTTGAAATTGGGAAAACTTCGTGGTGCTACTTATGGTTTATTTTTGACTTGTATAGGTAGGCTTAAAGCCTTAAAACAAATGGGGCATTCAAAAAGCTTGAGTTGACTGGGGAAGATCTTTATTTTGCAACCACCGAATGGAAAATAAGCATTGTATTGTGTAGCTTTTGAAGATAGAAGCATTGGCAATGTTGGAGATTATGTCGGCAATGGAAAAGTCTGGACCTCTGCAGGTCTGGTGTCTTTAACTGGGGTAGTGGCTTGATGGTAGCACAATTAGCGGAGTTCACATTGATGGGAAGGCCGTAAGTTGGAGTTTTAGCTGTTTTATATCTTACAACAGGTAAGTCCAGAACTGAAGGGGTTAGGTTAAACTTACTTGTATGTGAGATCGGAGGAACTTTGTTTTGTCCAAATTGTTGTTAACAACTGGATGGGGTACCTTACTAAATTTATAGACCCTCACAAGCCTAAAACTTAAGGAATCATGATACCCTCAATTCTATGGGATTTAGAAGGACTCTGAAATTACTGCTTGTGCATTGGCTTGTTGTATCAAGGTTCCCTCAATTCCATGATCTATAGAGGAACATTCAGTAACATGAGCTTAAAGGAACTCTCCAATTTGCAGCTGTTACGTAAAATAAAAAAATATCTTAAAGACTGCTGCCATTGAACGAAAATAAAACCTTTATTTGGTCAATCATCTCTTTGAACTGCTTAGTCGCACAAATGATTATTCTTCTTATCACTGAATTTTGAGTAATGTTGGGATCCTATGCGAATAGAATGGGGTCGCCACTCACCAAGCTTTAGTTTTATCTAAACTGATTTATCTGAAGCAAGATGGGATTTTTATAAATTGGGTGCTTGTATGCTATTACTTTACACCAGCTAAATAATATAAGTATGCAGAATTTCAAGACATGTAATGAATCGTAGGTTACCTGGGAATGATGTTGTAATGGATAGTTGCGTCGGTGCACATTTGGCTAGGGCATCAGGATGAATGAGTATCGAGATATTTACTATTTTTTGAGCTTGATTTCAAACAACTAAAAGTCAAGGATGAATGCTTGATTGACCTTAATTTGATACACAAACAATGTCACCTTAAAATGTAGAAACATCGGGAACAATGAAATTTGGTCATCAAGACATTTAAGCAAAATTTTAAACTGCTATTTTTAACTGTAAGACTGGAACAAGATTTTAACGATGAATATAATCATGGATCTGGCTTTATCAGCTCATATGTGTTTGCTTTTCTATGTTCTTCTGTTTTTGGTAATAAACTTCTTTCTGCTACTTGAAAATATATTGATTTCAATTCATGGTTTGTGTTTTCCTATTGTAGGCTCTAGGCTGAGGTACACATGGAATGTGAAGATTGTCTGGGACCTTTGACAAATGTTTATTAAAGCATATTGGAGCAAAGTTTCTTAATAAGTCATTGGGACAAATAGTCAAAAGTCACCAACATGTCTTCACTGCAGCTTTTGCGAACAACACAAAAGGGTCCTGCTTTCCTTCACTCTAGAAGGTATGGTATTTTGTAATCAACTAATGCGGTTTGTCTCAGTTTATTTTGATGGGAGAGCATTTCATCAATGTTTTATTAGTAAAGGGTTTGAAAAGATTTCAATTTCTGTGTGACATTTGTAAATAAAAATCACACTTCAAAAGATTTGAAAACTAAAACCATAAGGAACTATTCGTAAATGTCCTTTTTTTTAAAACTAGAAAAATCTTTTTGTTTTCCCTTTTTTATGAAAAAATGCCTCACACATCATTAAACCAAAAAATCATCTTTTGGTGTGGGCCATAGTTGCAGAAATCTTCAAAAAATCACAATTTATTCTGATTAATTGCCGCTCAGCCTTGCTACTGATTTTTTTGCCAAAAAAATCTCCATCTTTTTCAATTGATCAGTCAACTCAGTTTTTTTGCAAAATGTGATTTAATCACGATTTCTCAGGAATTGTGCGTTTTTCAAGAATTTTGAAAAAATTGTGATTTTTGTTTATAAACCTGCATTTCAGTCAATCCTGCTCATTTTTACACCTTTTTTTTAATTTTTCGATTTTTTGACAGCGATTTCGACATTTAAAAAAAATTAGGACATCCTAACCCTAACCCGACATTTTCCTGATTAAAATCTTTAGTTAATTGAAGAAATCTTTACCTTTTGGTTTGCTGAGTTATTCTTGAGAAATATGTTAAGTCAAATATGCTCAAAATCAACTCAAAAAGTAACACAACCTAATAAATTGGAGAGACTGATTGAAGCATATGCTATTGATTCCAAGAGAGCTGGAGATGTATTTGTACTTTCCGTGGCAGAGAGTGGGAATTCAATTTTTCATCCTTTGTAAACAAAAGATAAATGTTAACAATGTGTAATTATGTAGCATGCTCTGCAACTAGCTATATATACCTTTTTGTTGATGTTTCACAAAGTTTCTAGGATAAGAAAAACGGGGGCATATGTTTGAGGAGTGTTTGGAGAGAAACCTCCAGGGGATGGTGCAGGCTATGCAAGTCTAAAAATATGTAAAAAAGGTTAATTTAATACAGAAAAATGATTTTATAAAACTTTAGATAAATCATGGATTCATAATATAAAATAAAATAAAATCTTTAAAGAAATTTAGCAATCACTGTAAAAGCTCCCTTGTCATTTATGATGCACAAAAGTATTTTTAAATCAAAATTTTATTGATTTCCAGAACAAATCCGATTTTATGCTTTTCAAAATGAAAATATGCATTTTGAACAAACTATAAGTAAGTAATATTTCAGATCCATGAATAAGTATTTTCATCTTAAATAAATGTAAATAAAAGTTCAGCAACAAATCTGGTTTGAATTTTCAATCAGGAAATAATCAACTCAAAATCTAGAGTCATTAAAACATGAATCAGCTCCATTATAGTGGGAAATTAAGACAAAACTTTCAACATCCCATGCTAGAGCTGAGAGATTATGAATGAAATATTAGAGTTATTAAAGCACAAATCAGCTCCATAATATTGGGAAAATAAGACAAAACTTTGAGCATTGCATGCTAGAGCTGAGAGATTATGAATTGATTCAATTGAATATTAACAAGGTAAAGGGAAAAAATCTATTTTTAATAAATATATCATTTTTGTTTTTCTTATATTTCTTCCAAGAGAAAACACTGATGTCCTCTATCCAGTGGTTGATGTTCCCTGGTTGTCTGGGATGTGTCTCGTGTTTTGGGGATGTCCGGGACAAGTCTATGCACACCCAAGACACATGAAACACACAGAAAGTTTTCCAGATCCCTGTGGACATGCCCCCTGTGGAACACTGCTTTATCATTATGTGTGTAGTCCTAAATGATTTATCTCATGAGGCACAGAGAAAGTATACCAGATCCCTGCAGACATGCCCTGTGGAACACTCTTTAATCATTATGTTATGTAGTGCTTAATGGTTTATCTTATATATAATTGCAGGAAAGTACTTGCAGTTGCAGCAGCGGCATTGATTGCTGGAGGTGGTCTGGCATATATGCAATCGAGTTTGCGTAGTAGAAATCCTCGCAATGAACAGTATGATTCTTCTAATGGAACTGATAAAGAGAAAGAAACAGCAAGACAAAATGGACCTAATAGTTCTATGCCTAGAAAAATCAGGCTAAAAAGGAGTGCACTGAAATCACTCAAGGCATTAGCAGGAATTCTGTTAGCCCAGATGGGTAGAAAAGGAATGCATAATCTCTTATCTCTGGCTGCAATAGTGGTAAGACTTGCAATATGTACTCTCTGTGCTTCATTGCATACTAAAGATAACTTTTTAATGAAAAAAAACCCTTTATTGGTCAGGATGCAAGATTATTGTCAACAGTTTTGGGTGCAATTGGGGTTTCTGGTCCTTAGTTTTATTTTTGCATTTTTATATCAATGTTGGAGTTGTTTTTATTTTATTTTAATGACATTACAGTGTCCTTTGATTGGGTTATATGTGTGCAGATACTTAGAACTGCTTTAAGCAATCGATTGGCAAAAGTTCAAGGTTTTCTGTTCAGAGCTGCTTTTCTAGGGCGTCTGCCTTTATTCTTGCGCCTCATTGCCGAAAATCTTCTTTTATGTCTTCTTCAATCAGCATTTTTATCCACTGCAAAGTATTTAACCGGAACCTTAAGCCTGCATTTCCGAAAGATATTGACAGATCGTATTCATGCAGACTATTTTCAGGTATGTGGATATCGGTACAATTTGCACCTATTTTAGTTTTTCCTTGTTTTTTTGTGGATGGCATGAATATAATACCTTTTATGAATGAACTGACACCTATTTTCTAGCTTTTTGTGTTGCATAATTTGATTTTCTGTTATTGTTACATCACTCATGCAAAGTTATTAAATCTGTTTAAGCTCCCACTCAAAGTTACACTGTTGTTTAACTAGCCAGTGAATCATAGTTTGATTGTCTGTTATTGCTGAAACACTTAAGCACATTTGTTAAAGCTGTTTGACATTAACCACCATAAAGTGGTAAATATGAAGTTCATTGTATCATGATAATGCAAAAGGTTTTCAATTGGGAGGCCTAGCATAGTTGCTTTCCATGAGATTGTTGATTCTATTTTGCAGTCTGCACTTATTTATTGGATGCACCCATTTTAATTATTGTATGCTTGAGTATTTTGAATAGTTAATGAAGATTTCTCCCAAATGGTTACGTTTTGATTGCATTCTTTTAAACTTCTTCTTATTGCTGTGAGTTACTTTCAGAATATGACATATTACAAGATATCTCATGTGGATAGTCGAACAACTAACCCCGAACAGAGAATTGCAAGTGATATTCCAAGGTTCTGCTCAGAGTTGTGTGATCTTATAAGAGAAGACTTGACTGCAGTTTCTGATGGGCTGCTATATACCTGGCGTCTTTGTTCTTATGCAAGCCCTAAATATGTTTTATGGATACTGGTAACAGAATGCCTTTTCTACCCTGTTATTATTTTTACATTTTAAGGAGGAAATGTAATGTTTTAGTTCTTCACCTTTGTTTATATAATCTGATATGGGGTATGTTTTTCCTACATTGTAGGCATATGTTACTGGTGCGGGTATTGTAATTACAAACCTTTCTCCCCCTTTTGGGAAGCTGATGTCTAAAGAACAACAATTGGAAGGAGATTATCGACAACTACATTCCCGATTAAGGAGCCATTCAGAAAGTGTCGCATTTTATGGTGGCCAGGATAGGGAGGCATCCTATATACAACAACGTTTTAAAACCCTGGTTAGGCACATGAGCCTTGTTCTGCACACAAATTGGTGGTTTGGGATGATACAGGACTTTTTCCTTAAGTATTTGGGTGCTACAGTTGGGGTAGTTCTCATCATTGAACCATTCTTTTCTGGCAATTTGAAACCTGATACTTCAACTTTAGGACGTGCTGAAATGTTGAGTAACCTGCGCTACCACACTAGTGTCATTATATCTTTGTTCCAAGCCATGGGAACACTCTCCATTAGTTCACGACGTCTCAGCCGACTCAGGTGAAGGCTGCTATAATCCCTTTGCTTGCTTTGGACGAATTCTTGTTTTCTTATTTTGAGTGGCTTGCATTAGATTTGATGGTGGATAAGCAATTATATCTTTAAAAATAGTAAATTAAATAATGGTTTATGAAGCAATGGGAAGCAAGTCCTGGTATGATGAGGTGCTTTTTATATGAAAAGGAATAATAAGTCCTAGATTGGAGTATTATCATAAAGTGTCAACTTAAGTTTTATTTAATGCTAGATTATATTCATGCTAATACAACATGATGTCTTTGTTGAAATTTCAGTGGTTATGCAGATCGCATTCGGGAACTGATGCTTGTATCAAGGGAGCTAAGAGTTGCTGGTGGCAATCGTGCTATTCAGAATAAAGAGAGTGGAGGCTACTTTACTGAAGCAAAACATATTGAATTTGATGGTGTCAAGGTAAGGAGAACACTGCAGAAAAAATAATTTTGCTCCAGCTTTTTTAGCTTAGGATTATAGTGTAGGTGTCAGCTGGTCATTTTTATATGGTATAAAAAAATTTGCTCTAACTTCGCCTCCAGCCTTGCAGTTTCAGGTACTAAATAGATAAGTTATTTTACCTGTGTGTATCCTTCTGGTGGCAGGTTGTGACACCAACTGGAAACACCTTGGTGGAAGATTTGACTCTGAAAGTAGAACCTGGTTCTAATCTTCTTATCACTGGTAAGTATCATATATAATGCTATGCTATCAGCTTTTATTATTATATCTTGGTTTTACAATTTTTAACATCAACTTGAAGGAAAGAATTGATGCTAGCCATTTTTCTTGGTTGTTCCATAATCTTTCATTGTCTTCCAAAATTGATTTAGCTTGTATAAGCTATTTTTTCTGTTTAAGACATCTATTCAATGTATAGAAAGTGATCTTTTCACAAGCATTTGATGCTCCATTGAGGGATAGATGAAATCAATTATGTAATTGTTTTTTTGACCTCAATTTGTAAGAATTGTAGTTTTTCTGCCATGTTCATGCTGTAGGTCCAAATGGGAGTGGGAAAAGCTCTTTATTTCGGGTGCTTGGAGGCCTTTGGCCTTTGGTGGCTGGCCGTGTTACAAAACCAGGGTTGGGATCAGATCTCAATAATGAGATATTTTATGTGCCACAAAGGCCTTATACAGCTGTTGGAACATTGCGTGAACAGCTAATTTATCCTCTTACTGCTGCAGAGGAGACTGAGCCACTTACTGAGGAAGGGATGCACGAGCTACTAAAAAATGTTTGTGCATGTTTGCCATCTATCTATATTGAATGAATGGTTTTGACTATGGTTTATTAACATTGTAGATCTTTGAAGTTAGTGGCAAGTTGGATGCTGCATCTTATTAGGGAATCTGACATATTTATGGACATTTCAACTCATTGGCTATAAGATAAACTAGTTCTATTCTTTGCAGGTTGACCTTGAGAATCTCTTAGATCGTTACCCTCCAGAGAAAGAAGTAAACTGGGGTGATGAACTTTCTCTTGGGGAACAACAGAGATTAGGAATGGCAAGACTTTTTTACCACAAGCCTAAATTCGCTATCCTTGATGAGTGTACCAGTGCTGTCACTACAGACATGGAAGAGCGGTTCTGTGCAAAAGTTCGTGCAATGGGTACATCATGCATTACAATATCTCACAGGCCCGCTCTTGTAGCATTTCACGATACTGTTCTGTCTCTAGATGGGGAGGGAGGCTGGAATGTTCATTACAAGAGGTTGTGGCAAGCATATAATTTTTTTATGCAAATGTTTGGTTTCTACAAGGGGTACTGATTAATCATCACAAGTATTGTCTTTGGCTCTGATATTTTTCTCTTTACTTGTATGCAGGGATTCTGCACCGCGCCTTCATGAAATAAGAAATGATGAATCTAGTAATGAAATAATGAAAACAGAGCGTCAAAGTGATGCATTGACAGTGCAAGAAGTGTTTGCATCCTCAAAAGGGGTACTTGAGTTTGCTTTGTTTTACTGAATTTCAAATTAATTTTTACGAAGTTTCCACCAATAGCATCAATGCAAAACTTAAACTGTCTGTATTTGGTTCATTTGACAGGAAACTGCATATGATGATTCCAAATTGGTTGAATCATATGTAGGTGATGTACTAGCAAAGTCTCCACCAAAAGAGCCTCAAACATCAATTCCAAAAATTCCATTGTTGAAGGCCAATCCTCGTAAAATGCCAACAAGAGTAGCTGCACTCCTAAGGATATTGGTACTTCTTGCTATGGCAGATGCTTTTTCATTGTTTAATATTAGCATATCTTTTTGGTCTTTAAAGTTCATCTGTGTACATCCTTCAGCATGTAATGCAATAACAAACAGTTAATCTTACATGGGTTATAACTAATTTGAATTTATGGTAATTAGGTTTAGTGTTACGAAGATTTGCAAGTCAACTATTGATTACTTGAACATTATAAGTTTTAGGTTGTGCATGTTTTCATAATTCTTATATTTTGAAGCTTTTCAAGATTCATTTAATTTGATTGCAAGAGCCTCATTGTAAGTGCAAGTGTCAATGACCTCTAGATTGTAATCATAACTTTCACACAAAACAGGACTTGTATACCTACATTCTCATCAAGTAAAACCATACAAAAAGCAAACCTTATACTGACGATCTGCAGAATAACAAAATGACCATGCTAAATAGCAATAGTAAATCTTGTCATGTTGATAAGGAAAAAGGAATAAGAATGGGACATATTGCTGTAATGATCATGAGGTAATAAAATTACATGACTTAAAACCAGAAGTGTTTATAAATAAGCCCAAATAACTAGTGATTAAAAAAATAAAATACAGATTACCTGCATGTAAAAATACAGAATGCAAACCTTATACTGACGATTCTGCAGAATAACAAAATGGTCATGCTAAATAGCAATATTAAATCTTGTCATGCTGATAAGGAAAAAGGAATAAAAATGGGACATATTGGTGTGATCATCACGAGGTAATAAAATTACACGACTAAAAACCAGAAGTGTTCATAAATAAGTTCAAATAACTAGTGATTAAAACAATAAAATACAGATTGCCTGCATGTAAAATAAAAAGTTACAATAAGCAAAATTTAGTGAATCATTTCTTAAGAAATAAAAGATATATTTTTAGGTCACCACCAAGCAAGACACTAGTTTGGTGTATGATAACCCCATGCAGAAGGGGCCTTAAGGGGGTTATTTTCCGTTACCTTATATATTGTTCAAATTTTGTATTCCAAGATTTTCACCTCATGACAAAGCCACTAAGTAAGCACGAATTTGCCAATCACAGTAAACTATTGTAGACATATGGACATGTGGATTAAAGTAGAAATCTATAAAATAAATATAAGGATATTTGCTTTTATAAAAAATATAAAAGCCTCAATACATCCAAACTTAATACATTTTATACTTTTTAAGTTTTACATCTCGAATTCACATCTTCAATGTGAATTAGTTTGAAAGTTAGATAAGTCCTCTTTTTAAATCTAAAGACAGCTGGTGAAATTCCATTGACAGGATGTTTTTCTCATGCAATATTCTGATCCCTTGATTTGGTCAATATGTATTTTAGTAGTATATATTTTTTGATTGCAAATTGCATTGTCTGCAGTGGACTATATTAGGTTTTTGGAATCAGTTGCATTTGTGAATTTTTGCCCAGCTTTTTTGATCCCACTACTGAATCTATCTTCCTTTTATTTCTGAAAGATGGAACCAAGAGTGACAAAAATTCACAAATGCAGTTGATTCCAGAGACTTTAGACAATATGTTTTTTATTTATTTTGTGATTAATTTAGGTCCTGTTCTCAAATGAAGAATACTTACATGTGTAAAATAGATTTTTATACTTCATCATTCTTTCACCAACCTTCATTGATGGTGGTTGATATCTTTGCTCAGAAAACTAGAAGAAAAACAATCAAAACATGATTAAAAAAAAGCAGTTGGGTACTTCTATCAGGTAGTCTACCATCTAATTATTTTGAACCTTGAGCACTATTGGTTGCCTGATAGGCCAGGAAATTTAATGGAAAGAATTTTTGCATGGGGAAAAATGACATGCACATCTCTTCAATAGGTCTAATAGATAGAATTTAGCAAACGTCAATTGTGAAGGAGAAAATGATCAACAATGGTGTTCTGACTCACATGAATAGTCGATAGAACTTATTCTCAGAATCAGCTGCAAACCTAACTGTACCATGTGGAATACTGAGCTTTATGCTGATGTTTTTTTTACACACAAAACATTTCCCACATCTCTTCAATAGGTCTAATAGATAGAATTTAGCAAATGTCAATTGTGAAGGAGAAAATTATCAACAATGGTTCTGACTCACATGAATAGTCGATAGAACTTATTCTCAGAATCAGCTGCAAACCTAACTGTACCATGTGGAATACTGAGCTTTATGCTGATGTTTTTTTTACACACAAAACATTTCCTCCTACTGTGCCTGTGTATGTTATAAAAGAGCCAAAAAAGGTGTCAAGGACTTACCAAATGTTATTTTCTATGAATGCAAATTTTCAGCTTATTTAGTTTCATAAACATGTACCTTTCAGTAACAGCAGAAAACAAGCCTATCCCAGATGCGTTCAAAAGTAGATAGAAATACTTTAAGAAAATGATAGAATAAAATTTTTGAGAGGTAGGGGTAGCCTGTTTTTAATCCAGATTCAACTTGACGGTTCTTGTGCCACCCTTAATAACTGCAACTTTTGTGGGTAACTTCAATGCCCATGTTGTATATAGTATTTACTATTTATAGGTGCTTTTCTGAAAGTCGTCCATTAATTGCAGTAAATGTTCTAGTTGCAAGGGCCTCATTGGTGAATCAAACTGTGTTTATCTCATTCTTTTGGGATATCTCCCTTCTGATTTTCTTTCTAGAGACATGATTTATTTGTGACGTGACATTGTTAATTAATATGGACAATGAGCAGAAAATTTTACAAGTTGTGTTTTTCTCCTTATGCTGCACCCATTTTTTTTGCAGGTATTAGCCTGGGACTGAATGTTAAGTTATAGTTTCCTGACATTACATTTTGCACGCATCAACTAATATGTTTTGAAATTCAATGCTTTGCAGGTTCCAACATTATGTGACAAGCAAGGTGCACAATTCTTTGCAGTGGCCTTGCTTGTGGTGTCAAGGACTTGGATCTCTGATCGTATAGCTTCTCTTAATGGTAAGTATATAATATGTGGACAAACTATGCTTTATATGGAATCTAGCCTTAATGATGTGAACTAAACAAACCCCTTGTGGTTTGGTGTTTGCTAGGCACAAGTGTAAAATATGTTTTGGAGCAGGACAAGGCGTCTTTTATTAGACTTACCGGTATTAGTGTTTTGCAAAGTGCAGCCTCCTCTATTGTTGCACCCTCCCTCAGGTAATTTTGAAAGTAACATCTTCTGAAAAGACAAGTATGTCAATACGTCAGAATCCTAAGTGAGAAGACTCAATTGCAGTGGGGTTAAAAATTATTCTTTTCTTTATGTTCATTTTTAGCAAAATTTCCAGACATGTACATAATTTTCTTTAAAGGCATTACAAATTTATTGTGTCCGACTTCTAATTGAAGTTATTAGACTTATTCTACAGCCATTTGGACAGTTTACACTTTATTTTCTACATGGCAATAATTACATGTTTTTTGTATTTATCTATAACCTCCACGTACAACCCTAGGCAATACATTTTCTAGAAACCATAATGTAGTTCTACATGAAGGAGCAATAGAAAGCAGGCAGTCCATGAAATATTTGATGAGTAAGAAAAACCTTAGCTCTAAAATGTGTGCCTTTGATGTTATATTAATCTTCTCTCTGTTATTCCAGTTTAAAGTAGGATAAAAATTATCTGTATAGGTTGTAATGACTTGAATAGACCATAGATAACAGGTCTGAGGTGTCTGCCAGACCTGAATGAGGATTGGTCTGGAATTAAATTTTTGGCCAGGCTGGACTTGGTTGGTCAGGTCCAGACGTATTTTAATTTTTGTAAAATTTGTATTGAAGAAACATTGAAGGATCAGGAAACAAGTAAAAGAACACCTAAACAGATTCGAGGAACACTTCTGTTAAAACAAACAAAATAAAACTGAAAAGGAAAATATTTCACCAAAATGACATGGAAGAATGAGAATGTTACTGTTTGGTACACAGTTGCAGACATCTGGTGAGGCAAGAGTTTTGTGCTGTTTGAGAATTGGGAGATGAATTTGTGAAAATAATTTCAGATTTCTTGTAAATGATTTTTAGGCTGAAGACTGCAGATCTAGGACAATTTCTAGCTAGAATTGTGCATGGTTTTGTTATGATCTTTTTCATGTTTACAATCAACTAGTTTTTTTCCAAGTTTCTGGGACACAGGAATGGGGTTTCAGGGATGGCAAAATTCTCCTAGATTTTGGAGATGGTGCACAGTGACACACAGACACATATATGCACACAAATATACACCACAGACACACACATACACAGACATATTATTATATACACACATATAATACTAAAAATATATAAAAAAGAACCATAATTTGCACAAGCTGTTGAGGGCATTGTGTTATGGTTAAGGTGTGGTGCTGTTTCAGCAGCCAGCTAGGTTCAAACCCCTGCTGGGCAGGTTGTGGGTTTTGTGCCCCTGCTAGGTCATTGGTCTCGTAGGTTAGGATTGCGTCACTATAGGAGATGTGCCCCTCTGTTTGTGGTCCCACTGATTGGGCCTGATTAAACAGTGAACACCCAAATTGAGGCTAAAGGTCTGATAAAACCACAAATTAACCAATGAAAAAACATTAATTTGCACCAAATATACAAAATTAAATACAGAAGTGAGAACACAGCTGATAATTGTTAATTCAATGTCAATTTTCAAACCATAAATGTTAATGATAAATCCAAATAGTTTATGTCGTAGTAGCATTACTCATAATTGTGATTGACTCAATGGTAAACTATAAATGGATTCAATTACTCAAGATTTAATTGGGAAAAGACGTTATCTTCCATCCAGGCAGCACAAAACAAACTTCATTTTTTTGTTTTCTAAAACCAGAGTGGGGGTCTAGGGGCAAATGCCCTGGTGCGTTCCTTGTTATGATCCGGGCAGTGTCGAGGGGTGGAGCCCCTGCCACCAAACCTCGATTAAGGCCTTCTAGGCCACAAGAACCTCCATGGTGCATGACATTTTTCCTCCTTATTAAAATAATATTTAGCTTATAATGGTCAATATTGTAAACATAATAGATTGTTTCTATTCTGCTGTTTAGATTAGCTGTAATCTATTTTAGAAACATCCTATGTAACTCTATTTAAGAGCGTTGCTTTCTTGTAAATAATATATCATTCTGATTTATTTCATTACATGGTATTAGAGCCGGTTGAGCGGGAAAATTGATTTTTTCCCTCAGCTCTCTGTAAAATCGGTATGAACCGTACATGTAGCCGTACTAGCCTTGATTTCTGTGCAGACATTTTGCCTTTTCGGCTTCTGTATTTTCGACGTCCTGGGTCGAGTTTTGTTTGATCTCTGTTTTTTTTTGGTCGCGTGTTTTGCTTCTAAGGGTCGCGATTCAGATCCGTTTGGTCACCGTCTGTTGTATCGCCCTCTAGTGGTCGCGATTTCGTTCTATTCCTGGTTGTAATTCTTTTCAGATCCATTCAAGGGTTTCGGCGGCTTCTCCCTTCGTCGCCGTTTGTGATTACCCTCGGGCTCAATTTCAGTGGTTTATGGTCGTGATTTTCATAGGCGCTCATAGTCTTGTGGATGCGTGGGTTTTGTGACTTTTTCATTTGGCGAAATTTCTTTTTGGGTCGGCGTTTTTGTTGACCGTTTATCATCTAGTCGCGTGTTGTTTTGAGGCATCCTTCTGTGATCACGAGTTCTTTGTCTCTGTGCGTTGGTACCTCTGTTGGAGATTACTGGCATTCTGAAAGTCACGTTTTTTGACTTTGTTTTTGGCTTTCGTCTGTGGTGAGTTTCATCCCTGGTTCCAGGGCCCTTAACCCATGGTCACGATTTTTGGCGCTCTTGATTTTCTGCAGCGGCTGCTTGTTTTTGGTTGTGTTTTCTTTCTTGGAGCGGCGTTTTTCATCTGAAGGCTCGCGTTTTGTTTGCTTTCAAACTGTGACTGGTCGTGTTTGGTGCTTTTTCGAGTACTTTATGTGGTTGCGGCTTGGTTCTCTAGCGATTTCTAGTTTGTTGTTTATGAAAGTTCATGGGTCTGCATTCAGTGTCGTTCCTCATTCTTTTCTCGCGATTTGGTGTCTTCTGTGGCGGTCGACGGTTCTATTATCTTGGTCGCCGCCTTTTTGTTTTTGGTCTCAGCAGTGCCCATGCCTGGCGCTCAAAGTTTCGGCCTTCGGTCACGTGAAGACCAAGGACTAGCGCTCTAACATTTGTTTTTGGCAGGGGGCCATTTTGATCAACTTTGGATTCCTTAGGATTTGTGTTTTGGAACCCGTGCTAGGGTTTGAGTTTTGTTGGAGTTTGTGCCGTCTATCTGCCTTGGAAAGCGTGCAATATGGCATCTTTGTCCAACATCATGTTGGAAGGCAGTCAGATTTAGGGGGCACCTTGGTGTAGTTAATCGATTGACCATTACGGGAGGGTTTTAAAATAATATTTAGCTTATAATGGTCAATATTGTAAACATAATAGATTGTTTCTATTCTGCTGTTTAGATTAGCTGTAATCTATTTTAGAAACATCCTGTGTAACTCTATTTAAGAGCATTGCTCTCTTGTAAATAATATATCATTCTGATTTAATCTTTACACTCCTTGCTTGCAAAAGTAAATTGTAAAAGTGCAAATGACAAATGATGAAAACATAAAAATGAATGCGGGCCAGGGTTTCTGGCAATTTTTATGCTTGGGGACCTTGTGGGCCACCCATAAAGTGTTATGGTTTTGTTTTAAGTATTTTTTATGAGATCTGAGTTTGATGGGTGCAGGGCACATCTTGATGTCAGGGATGGCAGGTCATCCCCACAGCATTTCTGTAAAAGGGGGACATACCAACAAACGTCCCCTAGTTTGGAGAGATGTTCTAGGGACATTCCTCAGAAATTTCAAACATTGGGGACAGGGAGACAGGGACGGAGGGGATGTTGTGTCCCTGTCTCCCTGTCCCCGAACATCCCTGGATGGAGAAATGTGGGAAAAACCCTGAGGATGCATCCTCGGGGTACACTGCAATCAACCTTATTTCAGCCTTTTCATTCAATGTAGATCCAACCTTATTCATTGAGCCTTTTGGCCTCTTTTGTGGCTGCATGGTATTTGCTGTTGAATAGCTTTTAGTTTCAATTTGCTACTAATATGAACATATCACCTTTGTAAATTAAATTTTATAAAAGCATGATTAGTCTTCAAAGGAAATAAAAACTTGCTTTTTTAAGAACTTCATGTTGATAGGTGAATGAAACCGTGGCATCAAGGGGACACATTTTTACTTGTGGAAATTTATTTATGAGAAAGATTTGAAATGTATGCAAATATTTTGGTGTTTACGATGTATTTAAGCTAGAGATTTTATTCTACACACTTTTTGACATATTATGTGTACATTTATTTATTTTTTAGTTTTTTTTTTCTTTTAGAAATATGTAACTAATTATATTTAGAATTCATACATTTTTTTGGTATTTATGTGTATATTTATATTTCTAGGTGTATTTGTTTTTTTAAGAAATAAGTATAGTACATACTAGGCATTGCATCTGTGAATAAGAAAATTGTTGATCAGTTTAGCACCAATATATTGTAAATATTTGATGTTTTAATATTTTATAATTTGTAAACTTCTACAATTTCCAAACCAAATCGAACCTTTCTCAAAATATTTAACCTACAATCCTGCTCCACTATTGAACAAACTGAATGTTTTGGACATTGTAAATATGTCCTTATTATAAAAAACGCCCAAGTATAAATTTCAAATTTGATATTACAATAAAAAATTATCTTCATATGTTTCCCTCTATTTCTCTCATGCCTGCCTGATAAGCAACACTGTTATGAAATTTTTTTTTGCTGTACTTATCTCATAAAATAGGAGTGCCTAGAGATTATTTGTCCAGATTTCTAAATTTCTAAATTAGTATATTAATAATATGTGTTGAAAAGTACAAACTTCCTATGAAAGTGATTTATTCGTTAGAATCATTAAAAGTTGCAAAAACAAGAGTAGGGGAGAGGGGTCCACAGTGAAGCACCCCAATTTTGGAGCTTAATAAATATGGCCATTGATTGATGTGCAGAAAATGTGACTTTGATAGTTTAATATGTTTATATATATATCCAATTGATTCGTCAACTAGATTGTTAATGAATACTCTTCATTTTCTTTTGTGAATAAAATCTAGTCGAGCAAACAAGAAGCCTTTGGGAGACAAGCCTACATTGATAACATCATAAATAGTCCACTTCTGATGCTTCTTTACAAGGAATTTTTTTTGGAAAGGGAATTATTTTTTGAGTGGAATCATTGTAATTGACGGCAATGGCTAAGCCCTTCTTGATGAAGGGCCATGTGCTAGCCATATAAAAGCCATTGCATGATCGCCTTTTCAAATGATCAAAAAGAAGAATGTAATTGTCATTTGTATGTCAACAAATTATACCTCAGCTTATTTGGTAGATTTCATGTCTTACTATGTTACCAACTTGAATTATATATAACAAGACCTGGTGAAGGGAAACTTGTTTCTGCTTTGAATTGTTTGCTTCTGAGCATTCTACTGGTATACTAAGCATCCGACATTTGCTGATTTTTTTAAAGCAGCCATATGTTCAACTTCTCAACATGTCTTTGGTTGATTGTGCTAGTAAAATTTGCAACTGAATGCTGCTTGAAAATTGCATTTCAGATATTTAACAGCAAAACTGGCTTTAGGATGGCGGACACGCTTGACAGACTATCTTTCAAAGAACTATTTCAGCAAAAATGCATTTTACAAGGTATTTTACTGTAGACATCACTAGCTTTTTCTTATATCAGGATTGAGATCAATTTGTTTCTATTTGTTTGTTTTCTGATAGGGATGCTTTTTAAATGGCTTTGTGTTTCTTTTATAATTTAAGTCAGTCTGATATCATGTAGTGGCAAACAACTGTGAAGTTGTATATATATTATTAAAAACCTGAGTTTTAATATGCAAGACCACATATGAAACATTTGGCACGATGCCTATTTATTCAATATTATTTTCAGAATTTCCATCAAGTTGTTAAAGATGATTGAATACTGTGTTTTGCAATGCAGGTATTCCATCAGTCAGACAAAGGCATAGATGCAGATCAGCGGATAACAAATGATGTGGACAGGCTTACTGATGATCTGTCTGGGCTTGTTACTGGAATGGTGAAGCCAATCGTGGATATTCTGTGGTGAGTATTTGTAGCATTTTAAGTAGTCTGTTTGCTTTGCTAGATTTCTATTAAGTGGTCCATTCTAATTTCTGTTTTCCAGTGGCTAACAGTGCGTTCAAGTCCCGAATGTTTGTAAATAATGTCCTGTGTGGTTTTTTTAGTTTCATTTTCCTTTTAGTTGTAGGAAATGCTTAGAGCTGAAATTATTTATAATGTATCTGACATATATTCCATAGGTAAGTAGATAATAGAATATATGTATAAAAGGTGTGATGAAGGGCTATGTGACTGGTGACAAGATATCTAATTAGATGCATTACATGCCCTGTGGTGTTGGAAATGGTTCATCCTTGAAGCACATGTATTAGATAAGCTCTCAAAAAGTTTTGACAATAATGATGAATCAAGGCAGGACCAATCAAATTCCAAATCCTCCTATTGATTGATAGGTTGAACCCTTCCTGTGAGAGGAGCGCATATGATACCTATTGATAGTCGTGTATCAGCTTTCATTTAGTAGTTGCAGCATCTGTAATCACAAGGTGAAGGTTCTTGAGGCTTTCACAGAACCAATCCGGCTGGCTTTAGGTGTTTGTGTTCATAGAAGTAGACAGGAGCCTCCTCATGGCAGCATGGCTTTAGTGAGACCTGACTGAACCCATCATTAGGGCCTTTAGGAATATTGATGGGCACTAAATGTTTTTAAGTTAACAGTTGAATTTCGTTGACGTGGGTGCTAGTGCCTTGAGGTGTGCAAATCCCATATAACTTTAATTATTAAAATTGCTTAAGGTCTCTCAACAAAGTTGAATACTCTCGTAATAATGAGGGTGTCAATAAGGTTCGACTTTATGTTTAATAAGTTACATTGGCCAATACTTTTCGTTTTTTCAATAGTTTAAACGTTTGTCACATTGTTCAAAGAATTTATATTTATATTTTCAACAGAAGGATCACTTGTAGGCAGTTGATGAGTATTGGAATCTAAACTTCTTGTCTGTTCAAGTTTCTTTTGCTCAATAAGCTTTAATGCCAGTTTGAGCTTCTTTGTTAACTCTTCCACAATGGTTACAATTCCTTTTTCAACAAACAAGTTTCCTTTTTCTGTGTCATTAGGAATGTAAAAAGGTAACTATATATTTACATATTGTAAAAATAAGAATATATAATGTATCAGATGGATGTCCTATAGGTGAATAGATAGTAGAATATTAATGTGTGATGAGGATAATATGCACAAACTCTTTGACTCACAAGCTTGTGTAGGGTCCAGGATCAAATATACAGAAAAAAAAATAAAAAGATTTACATCTGCAAATGAAATAGAGGAACACATAAAAATATGTTATGCGGGTTTTTAATTTATATTGTCAAATATGGGCTAATAAAGCCATTTCTTTTCAACCACTGGCGTAACTATCAAATACCTGTGAATAACCAAAAACTATCCAAACCACAAACAATTAAACTAACACAACAATATTAAATAACTACAAACTAACACTTTGGATCATATAAACTTAACAGCTTGGTCTTTTGAACTGGTTAAGAATTCTTTGGTTTGGAGTACCCTCACTATTGAATTACTTACTGAATTTTTGGCACAATTAAATTCCTTTTGAATTTCATTGAAAACATTTTATTTTCACGAAGAGTCAAGAAATATTATGTGATCTAGAAAAAGGTCAGAGATTTTCAGAACTTTTATGGTCTCAGATCTTTGATTGGATGAGCCAACTACAGCCAGTTCCTTATGTCTCCTACATCGAAGTTGACCAGGCTTGCAGCTCCCTATCTAATAGTTTTGGAGATTTTTCTTAGCGTCTTTGTTATGGTCTTGTTGGCAGTTAATTTTGTCACCTCTCAGTTTGTAATGCATTGAAGATTTCTCTATCATATAGGGTGAACAACCTGTCCAATGAGTGATATGCGAATAAATAACCTTTCATTAAACATAGGTGAAAAATCATAAAATATCTTAATGGGATTTAACTAGTATACTAGATCCACTGCACATCGTATATGGTGTATCTTCTCAAGACATCATATATGGCTTTTCTGCAGATTCCTTTTATGATCTCTGTCACCAAAATGGAGCATTTCATTGGCAGTGCTGGAATCCTAGACAGACGTGGGAACTAACTCCTGGTCAAGATTTTGTAGGCCCAATTGATGTATTTATTTTCCTTTTTGTCTTGTAATCATGTGAAGTTGATTTGGCTGTGGCCTTTGAAGGCAATCTGTTGCAATAGGTTAGAGTGAACTGTTAACATTTAGAAAAGAGGATACCTTAACTTAGTTTTAAACCATCATAATCTGTTATTGTATTGAGTGTTATTGGCGAAAGCTTTGGTGAATACGATGTCTGACGAAGGAATGCAACATTGTAAAACCATTTACAAGGAGTTTGACCTAATTTATTTGCCACTTCAGCATTTGAAATATCATCACATATGTTGTATATTGCTGCCCATCATGTTGATTGAGTTGGATGAGCTGTGCTTTTTCTAATATATTTTACAAGATACATGACTACATTTTGTTAATTGTATTCTGGTCATTGCCTATACTGTAGAGCAAATATTTTTTTATAACCAATGTTCTACATTGATAAATTAATTATATATTACACTTGTTGTGAGCTTATTAGTATTTAAGAACATAGCCTTTAGAAAAAATCCATATACATATTACAACTTCACAGGGTTTTCCCTTGATGTAATTTCACAATATGAACGCAAGATTCTGATTTCATCTAAAGAGATTCTCATTGGAATTGATGCAGGTTTACCTGGCGTATGAAGATACTCACAGGCAAAAGGGGGGTTACAATATTGTATGCATACATGTTATTGGGATTGGGCTTTTTACGGTCAGTTACTCCAGATTTTGAATCTCTGACAAGCAAAGAGCAACAACTCGAAAGCATATTCAGGTTTCCCTCATTTTCCATGTGTTTGAAACATGTATCCACAGATTATACATCGGAGTAGCATTTGTTTGTGTGGGTGAAAATTAAGATGAGGTGCATATGCTTGAGTAACTGCCAACACCACTTGTTTTGATATATCTGATAGATTATCTGTGTTTGATTTTTTGCAGGTTCATGCATTCAAGACTTCGTTCTCATGCAGAGTCTGTTGCATTCTTTGGTGGTGGTTCTCGAGAGCAAGCGGTAAGGTTCCTGTTTGCTTCTTTGGTGTTAAGATTAAATCCTGCAGCTTTACGAACTTACAAGATCAAAACTTATGTTAAAATCCAATAATATTTTTTCAGATTAAGATAAAATAAGAGCAATTTTATTGAAAAATTTTCAACATAAGATGGCATATTAGACATAAAAGATTGCTAAAAATTACTTTATGGTTTTGAAAATTCTACTTTTGCTGATTGGGATGTTTGAAATCTCTCAGATGGTAGAATCAAAGTTCAGAGATTTGCTTGAGCACTCTAAAGACCTTCTGAAGAAGAAATGGTTATTTGGAATTGCAGACGAGTTTATCACAAAGCAGCTTCCACACAATGTGACATGGGGTTTAAGTTTAATGTATGCTATGGATCACAAAGGAGATCGGGCTCTAACTTCTGTCCAAGGTAATGTAGTTGATATTTCTAGTCATTTTTTTGCCATTCTTGTGGAGTGATCCTGTAAATGATATTTATGGGTAACATGTGCCTCAAATGTGCTCTTCCCTTATTGAGCTTCTTTTTGTGCCAACATTTCCTCATTATATTTTAAAACTTTGCAGGGGAGTTGGCTCATGCACTGCGATTCTTAGCATCTGTGGTATCTCAGAGCTTTCTTGCATTTGGTGACGTACTTGAACTTTATGGAAAATTCCAAGAGCTTTCTGGGGAAATGAACAGAATTATGGAACTGGATGAGTTGTTGGATGCTGCTCAAAAAGGTTATCTTCTTGATCCTTTATAAGACTTTTGAGAATTTTATTCCAGTACTTAGGACTGGAAGCATTCAATCATTTCATATCTATGATAAAACATGCTTATTTGCTCACTTGTTAGATGTTTTAATGTCTTTTTCATGCATATATAGAGAATATTATACTTCCATATTTCATACTCATTACAATGCATTATTGTTTATCAAAGGAAAAAAATCATATTTGGATGGAGTGTTTTTAAGAGATGCGTATCAATGTGGTCAGGTTAGAGTACCAGTAAACAGGTGGCTGTTAGAATTCCCCAATGTAAATTTTAGCTTTTCAAAGAAAGCGAAGTTTGTAATAATTGATAGGCTCATAAGTTAAAGTGCAAAACCTATTCATGACAAGTTCACTCACATAGTAAAGTTTGTAAGGACTACGCAAGCTAAAATTGGCACCCCAACTTAAGTGAGAAAGGTATGCAATCTCTATTTGAAGTATTTAGTAAGGATCCAACCGACAAGCACATTCAGACTTAGGTCTAGACTGCCATGATCTGTTGTAGCGAATTGTTACATCAATCTATTTCATCAATTCTAATTCGTACAGAAGTGTCGCTTAAGCAAGTATAGTACTGGTCCAATTAAGCTGTATTGGCTATAATAGTGATGATATTGAGCTTACCTAAAACATGCATAATTATGAGTTACATAAATGTCAATTTTCAACGTGTTAAGAAACACAAAAATGGCATGCCATATACCCAGTGGCACATATCTGGCTACTGTGGTTTACTCCCAAGGTAGGCCATGAGGTTGAAACCTAGAGGTCTAAAATTCACAAAATATTAAGGTAAATGGAAAGAAATCCTCTTGTGGGCTTCTGCAAGCAGGGTTTGACACACCAAATTGGTATATAGGTAGGTCCTAACCAAAAAACAACCTTTATCTTTATATATTTTGTGACCTGTACCCACTATTTATATTCCTTTCAAATTATAGAAGGAACAGAAACATGCTCAGTTCTCTCTTGTTATTATGCGTCAGCTCTAGCACTAGCTGCTTGTTTTATGCAACACAGACCCTTCCATTTATGTAACTCAATATTTAATGTCTCTATTATTGTAGCAGTGACTCAACCTCCTTTACATGCAATAATGATACTCGTTCTCCCTGTGAATACCCAATATCCCATCTAAATTGCACTTGATTAAATTCTGAACCACCTCTGTATTACCAATTAGAATTCCCAGTGTACATAGATATTCCTCAAATGACATCGGTTACACTGAGTGATTGATAACCCTCTGCTGCCAACATCTTAAAAAGGTTTTATTTTCTTTGAATTCTCTCTGGTGTTGTGTATCTTGTGTAGCATGTGAAATGATATTGTGCTTTAGATCTCAAATCCCACATGCACTTTGTTTTTATGGTGTCATTGGGTCATTCGAAAATTGATATTATCATTGATGAAGGATTGTATTAGGTCCATTTGCATAAAATTCCATTGCTTGTATTGATCGTTAACTGATGATCACTTTTTGAAAAGGTTTACAACTTAGTGGGTTCTATTTGGCTAGTCTTTCTGCTATTTGTTTTGCAAGATTCTGGTAAGATTTTTAGACATAAGTCTAAGTAGGTGCAAGTCTATGATAGCATTAAGCAATTGTGGACCCAAAAGTGCTGTTCAGACATGCTTTTTTGCCACTACACTGAAAATGCACCCTTTATCTTGGGTATGCAGGTGACTGTTGTCAATAGTTACCAGGGATGTCATTCACCATAATTTCTGGTTGTTACTTGCATAGGCAATGCTTCCATTATATGATAAGTGGGTTTAATTGTATAGCTTGTCTGTTATAAAATCTTCTACTATTTGATAGCTATAGAAACGTTTGAGCAGATTTCTGCTCAAAAACAGACTTTTCTATGGCAAAAGGGTGAGTGCTCTTTCGACACACCCTGCTGCACCTTTAACAGTATATATCTAATATGAGATATTATTGCTATGATACATTTTTTAAATTCTTAAGGACTTGAATCCAAGGGTTGGATGTTTGTAGGAAAAAGTCTGAAAGAATTAAATGACTTTGGGAATAAGATTTTATTTTCAGTAAGCCTAAATAAAAGATTTTTGTTAATTTAAATTTTAAACAGGTATAATTTGCCTTGACTTGCTTGTTTTTAGTTGAAAGCTTGTGAATGTAAAAAGTTCTAATTAGTGCTTCATTTTAAGTTTCTCCTAATGGTATTCAGCAATTCTTTTTGCAGATGTAAAGCCTACTATGCTTAATCCTTTAATGCTTATAGAAGAGAGTAGGAACTCAAAGAAATTTGATCATTTTCTGGAAGAGGATATTATCTCCATTTCTGAAGTTGACATAGTTACTCCTGCACAAAAGTTGTTGGCAAGGAAACTAACTTTCGAAGTCACTCCACAAAGAAGCTTGCTTGTGACTGGTGAGCAAGGGCTTGCTACATAAACTTATTTTTGCTTGATATCTTCTACAAAAACATGGTTATCCTTAACTAAATACAAGATATTGTGTTCCTTGATTTATAGGTCCAAATGGAAGTGGTAAGAGTTCAATATTCCGAGTTCTTCGAGGCCTTTGGCCAGTAGCAAGTGGAAGAATAAAGAAACCAGATGAGCATTGTGATAACATTCAAAGTTCACAAATTAGCCGAAATATATTCTACGTGCCTCAGCAGCCTTATACTGCTCTTGGCACCCTTCGGGATCAAATCATATATCCACTGACTCTTGCTGAAGCCACTTTGAAAGCATCACAAGAGTCTGGACAAGGTGAATTAATCAAAATGTCACACATCCTATAATAATCCAAGGAATGATTTGAGGCAATTTAAAGTGCGTACAAAGAGAAGTTAACCGTGATGCATAACTTTATGTTTGCAAATGTAGGTAGTAGCTGTGATGCTGCAGAGATACTTGATGGACAGTTGAGAAATATTTTAGAGAATATTAGACTTGTCTATCTACTAGAGCGAGAAGGGGGTTGGGATGCAACTGCCAATTGGGAAGACATGCTATCTTTGGGTGAACAACAGAGGCTTGGCATGGTACATATACAATTTTTTTTTCTTTGGGGCTTCCCTAGTCTTTGATGTTGGCATTAATAATGAGGGTATTTAGTAAACCCTTTTTCCTTTTATGCATTTTAAGGTTTAAAATTTACCTTCTGTTTTTTAAACATTTTTTGTGGTTTGGCAGGCCCGCTTATTTTTTCATAAGCCCAAATTTGGCATTCTTGACGAGTGCACCAAGTAAGCTCCTAGATTCCTTGTGGATATTGCCGAACTTGTATGGTGGTATATTATATAGTTACGGAAAAATGGCAATGTGTGTTTGTTGTACTTGTAATGATACACTTGTGTGATTCAGAATTTATTTTCTCTTGGCAGTGCTACAAGTATTGATGTTGAAGAACAGCTGTATAAGCTTGCACAGAATCTTGGCATTACTGTTGTAACTATTTCACAGGTAAGCATGTATTACATAGCATGTTACATTTTGTACTTTGCTTAAATATTGCAAAGCAGGTTGCTAAACATGAGTTGCTTTATACTTTTGTATTTTGCAGAGACCTGCTCTTATACCTTTCCACTCAGTGGAATTACGGCTGATTGATGGAGAAGGTAGTTGGGAACTTCGTTCAATCAAACCTTGATCAAGTATTACCAAGGACTTACAAATATTGTGAAATTCAGATTCTACATGACTATCATGCTCCACATCCTTGATGAGCCAGTGCTCCATAGATGCAAGATAGAGTTTTAACTTTGTAGCTTATACTCGTTGATTGGAACTTCTTATCAGTCTTTGGAGACTGAAAAATCAAGGAAATTTCCACAGTACATTTGATTTGTAGAACCTTCCAGGAAGAACACAAGCATGCTTAGGCTACTGCACTGGATTTTTCCAGTCAGTTTATTTAGTCAGGAATCCACGCTGTTTCCCTAAACAAAGGTTTTGATTTGGAGGGTAGATAGCCGGAGCATTAACCTTTCTGACATTGTATTAAAGGGTCAACATCAATTAATTTGTAAAATCCTGCCGCCTAACAGTCTATAGATTATGAGGTGGGAGTAGTGTCGATACTGCAGCGATTTGTTGGTTGCTGTATGTGTGCTTTGTTCTGTAATTTTGGAGTAAATTCATAAAACAGCAATGCAGGTTGGGAACACTGCTAAATTTCATAAGCTGCCCAGCAGTTCCATGCGGTTGGCTGTTCTGAATATCTGTATCATACTCGAGCATATTAAAGTATTGCAAATAATTCTATTCATTAAATTTAACACTTATTTTTTAGTGTCATCTGAAATTTGTATCGGCTTTTGATTTCTCAGACGTAGCCCTTCTCTCTTGGTTTTCTCTTTAGAATGCAATTGATATCTTATGATTGCAATTCTCCAAAATATCTATTGGTTTAATTGGTCATAAAGGCCAACTGATTGTGATTTTTACTCAAGCACATGCTTCCACAAGACCATTGTTCTTTGCTACATTGGTAATCTTTTAGTGGACTGATTCAGGAATAAATGCTTTTAAGGCAACAGATACAAAGCCCTTAATATGAAGAAGTTGATCTTTTTCTGTTGATGTAGAACCCAATTGTAAGAACCTTCCTGTTAATAATAATTATTATTTAATCCCGAGAGATATTCTACAATCTACAATCACAGCAGGGTGGAGTTGAAGAGCTGAAAGATTTCAAGATTCCGTATAATTTTAGAAGATTCCAATCTAAAAAAAAATAAAAAAATAAGATTTATATGCATGAGATTATTAAGATAGAGGATCATAATGAAACCACAATAAATACAGAACTCTCAAAGATGCTATTTTTAAACCAAAATGCAAATATTCTAGCTGAGTAATTTATAAATGCTAAGAATAAGAAATATATTTAATGAGAAATGAAATGCTGGATAGAAAAATAAAAACTAAAAACCAAAAAGAAATTTTTAAATATAAATATACTAGTTTAATGGGGATAGACATTCTACAATCTATAATTGCAGTAAGGGGTGGAGTGTAATGATTCACTTTTACCTTAAATTTGACAGCTATTTACATGTCAAAATATTAATATTTAATAATAAGCATAATATAATCCAAAATAAGCCTTGTGAAAAAACAAAAATAGATATGTTGTCCTCAGTAGAGAATTATGAATAATCATCGTTCCTCTTCTTTCCAAAGTGTCAAATATTATTTTGTTAAAATATCAAAACTAAAATATAACTCACATAAGTTTAAAAAAATTAAAACTATAAAATAATTTTTAAATAGTTCTACACTAAAAAAACATGAAGTAAATAAAATAAAATAACTCTTAGTAAATAAAATAAACTATAAAATAAAAATATAACCCATATAAATTTTAAAAAACTAAAACTATAAAATAATTCTTAAATAGTTCTACAATAAAAAAACCAAATAAATAAAAATAAAATAACTCTTATAAATAAAATAAATGTTAAAAGTAAATAATAATATAAAATAAATGTTAAAAGTAAATAATAATACCCTCATATATATTTTAAAAAATTAAAACTATATACAATGACAATAGAATCAAATATGTAAATAGTGCAGAGCACCTTAGCAACGATTTGCCATGGGAGGAGAAGAGGGTTTATGGGCACTGGGTTCCCCCTCTGCAACCCCTCATGGAACAAGGCTGGCAAGTGGTGAGGAGGAGGAAACCGCAAAGAGGAATTAGGGCAGACAATGCTTCAAGAAAGAATGCCCAAGATAGGGTTTCTGGGATTTGGGCTATCCCAATTACTTCAGCAATCCCAACATTTGCAACTAGAGCAAATCACACTCTAATAGGTAGGGAAAGAAGCCATAATGCTCAATTCCCCCCTGCTGTCTCTCAACCTCCCCTTCAAAGGCAAAAAGTTGCGGAGGGTTTCTCAAAACCGGCCCCCAGGATCCTTCATTCGAAGCCGTCTCTAAACAATTCGGCGAATCCTAGAGCACTCCTTCATCGATCAACTCCCCAAAACCCTAATTCCAAAATTATTGTGGCCAACATTCAGGGGAGGGGCAATAACCAGTTAGCAATTCAAGAGCAGGTAATCCCCAGATCCCATTGGTCAAGGCTACATATGAATTCAAAGCAGTATCAAAAGCCTGAGACCTTGGGTAAGAAAGCATTGGTAAATATTAGTAGTATCTACTCAGACGGTCTGGGGAATCACTGTAGAGCCCATGGCTTCTTTATTCGTTGGTGTGGGATTGGGCAGCCTGTGAAGGAAATTGCGGATTGGGTCCAGGTCCTCCTCAAAGATCAGGTAAGTATCACTATCACTTTCGAAGATTTCATTTTCATTGATTGCAAAAGTGTAGACCTTAAAAAAGAAATTTTAAATAGCAGAAGATTGCTATACAAAGGGTATAAATTTGAATATGTAGACTGGCAACCGCATTTTGACCCCAGTAAAATGAAACTTAAAGTTGCCAAATGGGTCAAACTACCAAATCTCCCGGTTGAGTTCATCCACAGTGAAATCTTAAGGGAGATAGGTAATCACCTGGGAGAATTTATAACAATTGAAAATGACTTCTTAATCCATTCAGATGTTCTCTTGTCAGTTAAAATGGATATAAGCATTAAAAACATCGAACCTCTTGAAATTAACACTAATTTGGCTAATTATTGTATCCAGCCAGTATTTCACCAGGGTCTTGCTCCCAGTAATACAATCAATAGTATTTCAAAAAGAATAACCAACAAGAACCCCAATCCCCAGCCGTCGGGTGTCAACATTAGATTCAATGATAACAAGGGTGGATTTATAATGGATTATCAGAGGACCAGCCCTCTGTCCCTCAGTGGCAGAAGAGATTTGGCTGGACGAATTCAGAACCCGAGTATGGTAAAAGCTCAGTCCAGAAAAAGCCCTAAACCCTCTCAAAATGCCATAAGAAATACCCAAAGTCGGAGTCATGATCTCATTTTATAGAATTTTAACCTCACACAGGAAGCACAAGCAAAGAAACATTCATAGCTACTAAGTCTCCAGAGTACACTTATAAACCTCAGTTAGGCGAAGGTAGGAAGGAGCTTGAAGAGGGAGAAGTACCTGTTGAAGAAAACAAAAATAATATTCCCCCAGCAGAGGAAGGTAATACAGAACCAGAGGTATTAGAGACACTAGAATGGGTTCCTAACACTTATGAAACAGAGGGAAAACTTAAAGAGACGGGATTTCAAAAGATTTCCACAAATAAGGTCAGCCACAGGGAGCTAGAAGAGATATGTGATGGGATCCTCGAGGAGGCATTGGAGGAAGTAGTAATTGAGGAAGCGAATAAAGAGAAGGAAAAGCTAATCTCCAAGATCCTGGAACTTGAAGAACCGGAGAAGAGGCAGGAGAATAATAAAGAGGACCCAAAGGAACAGGGAGATAAAGAGTTAGAGGAAGCAGACCTACGTCTGGGCATTGCAATAACCGATTTCAGTAAGGAGACCCCAGATTGTGCCAAAAGCAATAAAAAGAGGGGCAGGAAATCACTTCTGGAATTAAGAAAGAAAGCAGGTGAGGCAACGAATCAGACCAAGATAACCACACTTTTTAATGCAGGGAAGGGGAAGTACCTTCCCGAGGCGCCATGAGACTCCACACTTGGAATGTTAGGGGTCTCAATGCCCCTAACAAATAGCGAATCATAAAACACTGTATAACCAACACAAAACCAGATATACTAATGCTTCAAGAAACTAAACTTAATAAAGATGAGATAGACGCTCTAAATAAGAAGCTAGGAATATGGGAACTAGCAGGAGTTCCAGCCGAGGGTGCTTTAGGAGGCCTTGGGGTAATCTAGGATCCTAGAGCGGTTTCATTCTCAGTGATAAGTGGCAGGAAGAATTGGATGGTTGGGAATGTTAGAAGCATCAGAAGCAATCTACACTTTTTTCTCCTTAACATCTATGGCCCTTCTCAGAACCAGGATAAGAGAGTAGTATGGACAGAAATAGAACAATTCTTGGGAACTTTACAAGATCAAGTATATATTCTGGGGGGAGACTTCAATGCAATATTGGATCCTAAAGAAAAACTGGGAGGTCATGTTAGGTTATCTACAGCAACGAAAGACTTTAAAGATTGGGTTCATAAGAATAATTTATTGGAAATTAAAACTGCACAGGAAGGTTTTACATGGAACAACAGAAGAGAAGGTTTTAGCAATATTGCAGAAAAACTCGATAGATTCTTGTTAAGAGGTAATTGGGCCCAATTCCCTTATATTCTGACGGCAGAGATCTTACCATACTCGAGCTTTGATCACTACCCAGTGCAGTTGAGTATCTCAGAAGATTGCCAACCCAAACATTGCCCCTTTAAATTTGAACAAATGTGGATCAAAGATAACAACCTTATTACCCTAATTGAGCAATGGTGGAAAGAAACTAGAATATCTTGATCTAAGCTTTTTTGTTTAGTATCCAAACTGAAAACTATTAAATGTAAGCTTCTAAGTTGGAATAAAACTAACTTTGGTAATATCTTTGAGTCCAAAACTAAGCTAGAAGAAGAACTGGAAAACCTAAACAGAATCGTGATTACCAGAGGAATGGACGCTGAAACATTTTCAAAAGAAAAACAACTGAAAATTGAATATGAAGATATCCTAGCCAAAGAGGAAATCTTTTGGCGTCAAAAGTCAAGAGAAACTTGGCTGGAAGAGGGAGACAAGAACACTAAGTTCTTTCATAACAGCACCAAAGCACGCAGAAACATAAACATAATCCTCAAAATTAAAAATGTGAATAATGACTGGATCGAAGATCCTCAACAAATTACACGTGAAACGGTTAGGTACTTTGAAAATATTCTTAATAATTAGGAGGGATCAAATTGCATGTACCAACAAGCCATTCTGGAAGTTATCCCAAGGATTATTTCAGAGGATCAAAACAAAGCTCCTAATGATAAATTCACCAAAACTGAGGTAGAGCTGGCAATCTCTCAAATGCAACCAGATAAAGCTCCTGGTCCCGATGGCTTCCCAGCCTTCTTCTTCCAAAAATGCTAGCACTTCATAGGAGATGAAGTACTCAAAGCACTAGAAGGGGTAAAAAATTTGGGAAGTATTCTCAAAGAGGTAAATAATACTTTCCTTACACTTATTCCAAAAAAAGAGAAGCCAGAAAGTCTAGGGGATCTGCGGACTATATCTCTGTGTAATACTATTTATAAAATCCTCACTAAAACCTTGGCTAATAGGATTCAGACAGTTCTTCCATACATCATTAGTGATGAACAAACATGATTTGTTCTGGGTAGATCTATATTTGATGGAGTTATTATAGCCCAAGAAGCCATTCATACCATACAACAAAACAAAAAACCTAGCATGTTAATTAAACTAGATATAAGTAAAGCCTATGATAAGGTAGACTGGTGTTTCCTCTGCAAAACCCTAGACGCTTTTGGTTTTAATAAACAATGGATAAACCTCATTTATGCATGTATTTCTAATCCCAAGATCTCAGTCTTAATCAATGGAACCTCGGAAGGTTTTTTTAGCATTTCAAGAGGATTGAGACAAGGGGACCCTATTTCCCCTTTTCTCTTTATTATAATGGCAGACGTATTAGGGAGAATGATCACTGAGGCTAGGGAAGAAGGAAAGATCCAAGGAATCAAAACCACTTCCGGTGTCGATCCTACAACACATCAACAGTTTGTAGATGACACTATGCTCTTCGGTAAGGGGTGCATAGAAGAAGCTAGGGCGTTCAAAGATATCTTGAACTCTTATTATAGGGCCTCTGGATAGGAGGTAAACGCTGATAAATCAACAATTTATTTTTTCAACACAGATCCTGAAACTGAAAAAGAAATATGCATAATCCTGTCTTTTAAAAAAGGGGAAATGCCTTGTAAATATCTAGGTATACCGTTGGGTAAAAGCAATAAAAATAATGATCTTTGGGACCATATTACTTCTAGGATCAGGAATAGAGCAGAATCTTGGAAAGGCAAATGGCTCTCCTCAGCAGGCAAAGTGACAATGTTAAAATCAGTTCTCTCAGCTATCCCAATTTACCAATTATCCTGTATGAATCTTCCAATAGGAAAACGGGAAGAAATCAACAAAATTCTAAGAACTTTCCTATGACAAGGTTCGGAGGATAAAAAGAAAATGGCACTTGTGGCTTGGGATAAGATTTGTAGACCAAAGGAGGAAGGTGGCCTGGGCTTAAAAAACTTCAGAGAATAGAGTAAGGCTTTAGGCGCTAAATTTGTATGGAAAATGTATCAGCAGCCCAATTCAAAATGGGTTAAAATCCTTAGAAACAAATATCTGAGAGGGGGGGAACTGGCATCCCTCTTCAGGATGGCTAACCCCCCTAAAGGATCCCGCCTCTGGAATTTTATGATGGATTGCAAGAAGCTCATTATGGACAAATTGACTTGGAGTTTGGGAGACGGTAACCAAGCACTATTCTGGGACGACTCATGGGGGGGTTTGAGGCGATAAGCAGCTTGGATAACTTAGAGAACGCCAAAAGGATCCTAGAATCCCATTGGGGGAAATATGTAAAAGACTATATAGATTTTCCAAATCAAGGGGAGAATAAGGGTTGGAAATGGAAACCCCTAAATAATATGAACATTCCGAATAATGAGAAAAAGAAACTAATTGACATCCTTAACAAAAGGAGGGTATCTCTCAAAGAAGACTCAGACAGATTAGTCTGGGACGGGGCTAAATCAGGAAATTATAAAACTAAGGACGGTTACAAAACTTTAATCAAACAACTAAGACCAAAATTGGAAATACCACTGAGACTATGTTGGAATAAGAACTGTATCCCAAAGGCTGGGCTATTTGCTTGGTTGGCCCTGCAGAAAAAAATCCTAACTGTGGATAGGTTCACCAAGATGGGATATGAGGGGCGTAGTCGATGTTCCCTCTGTGAAGAGGATCAAGAAATAGCAGACCATATTCTTCTTAACTGTCAATTCTCTAATAAATGTTGGAATTGGCTAAGTAATAAGTTGGGATGGATTACTACCCTGCCTAATAACATCCTGAACCTTTTCTAATGCTGACCTGAGACTCACAAACAAAGCATCTACCATATGTTATGGACAATTACCCCTTCGATCATGGTTTGGGAGCTGTGGAAAGAAAGAAATAGAAGAATCTTTAAAGACAGAAAGCTAACTTTTGGATAGTTAATTATTAAGATGGAGGCCGTTATTATAGAGATAGTCAACAGTAGGATTCTAAAGAACTCCAAAAAAGAATCCACAATGACTCATTGGGATGAAAAAATGCAGGGGAGATGGCTAGGACTAAAACTGCCCTCCTTTGTGGGACCAGGTAACCACAACACCTCCAACAAGAGACATGAATGTAAGTGGCAACCTCCTAAAGTAGGTTGGTTCAAGATAAATTTCGATGGGGTTCTTAGGGGCAACCCAGGAGTCGCAGGAATAGGCTGCGTAATCCATGATTTTGAAACTAGAGAAATCGCAACCCTAGCCAAACCCCTAGGTGAAGCAACTAATAACACAACAGAATTAACCGCCTTGATTGAAGGTCTGAGAATCTGCAAAGACTTGAAAATTGAAAAATTAGAGGTCGAAGGAGACTCCGCGATCGTCATTAATGGCCTGCGGAAAGGGAACATGCCTAATTGGAGACTAAATTCCCTGCTGGCTAATGCCCTTGACATCATTGCTTCTTTCAGAAGGTGCACATTCAATCATACCTATAGGGAGGGTAATAGCAAAGTAGATTCCCTTGCCAACAAAGGGGCTGATGGCTTCTGCCTTTCTACTAAAGCTAACACTGATGGAGTATTATTAAAATCAAATTGAAACAAATGAGGAAAGTTGTTCTAAGGCAAATCAGCTCTTCACTTGCTCTAATGACATACCCTGGACCTTGAACTAACATTGAGCATCTAAAGATTCTAACCTTAAGTCAGCAGTGGAGTATAAAAGAACAATCGAGAACACTTCACAGATCCTCACCCAGCTGGGTCAATCTCAGACCCCTTCAAGTTAGTTGCAAATAACTCCAAATTAAAGATTTGTAGCCTGACAGCGATTGGAAGTCCATTCATCAATTTAACTAGAGTTACTTTCAGACTTCTTTGTAACAAGGGGCAGACCATATTAAGAACTCAGGAACAAAGATTTCAGTTTTGGCTATTTTTAACAAAAAGCTTGTCAGAACTGCGACAACAGAGAAAGTTTTTGAGACTTAGTAGGGTCTATCTTTGATTTCCTCTATAATAATATCTCTTCTGTTCAAACATTCTACAGGCAGATTTAACTAAACTTGTTTTTAGCCTACAACTTGCCCATATTGACATTAACAAAGGGACTGAAATCTTTTGCAGATCTTAGTTCAGAGAAAGTAATTTTAATCTTCATATAAAGTCTAAAAGAAGAGCAATCTACTTAATTTATCCTTGCAGGAGATTAGAACAGTCAAAGCCATTGATTGCCTAATTGGTGTCAAGTTGAGATAAACATTCATCAAATTTTTAAGGGCTATTTGGAGAGGTAGATGCACAGAAATCAGTGGCCGATGAAAAGTCATCAGGTTCGGATCTTCATGCATATCGGTGTAAGCTACGCCGAAGCACTTTTCTTCAATCAGTGAGACTTTAGAGTATCGGAAACTCCTTGATTTTTCTTTCCGATGCTTATCTCCTGCCGATGACTACTAGCTCCCTCCGTTCCACTGAATGATCGGTGAGAGTCCTACCGAACTCCACTATCAGCATGACTTATACTGTCGGGAGGGTTTGTAGAGTATTAGCCGATAGTATTTCCTTATGCCGATCGGCGTGACCATGCATTTTCTCCCCGATGAAAGGTCATCGGTGCCACTTTCTCCATCAGTGTCTTCCAAAACATTCTCCCCGATCCTTATTATCATGCCGATAGCCATTTCAACTAGTTTCTCATGGAGCATGGATCAGTATAACAAAAGGAAGGTCTTGCCGATGTTAAGAAATGAGGCCGTTTCAACTAGTTTCTTTGTATATTGCCATTTGTATGTTATCTTGTATAAGCACACATACAAAGCATCTTATACAAACCCTCTCTTTACCTTTTATCACCAGCGATGCTTTTTATTCCTTTGTATATCAGGTATGTATATTAAAACCATACAAGCACCCTGAACATACAAAGACTTTTCAGTATTTAACTTTCTTTTCGCATCCGGTTTGTATCTCTTATTTGCATCCTTTTAACTTGTATATCGGCTTGTATATCAAAGATATACATTGTTATTTATACAAGCCCGATATGCAAACGGTGGAGCCCACATCACTTTTCTGATTATATCTTCCGAAATGCAACAATACTCGTATCCAATTTTTAGATACAAAGCCGAATACATACAAACTCCTTTGTATCACCTCTTCGGACTTATCATTTTTATAAACCACAGTTTACTTACTTTTCAGCTCCGCGATGTATATAAAGTGCAATACATCTTCTGATATACTTTAAGTCATGATGCATCATTTTAACAAAATTTCAACCTTTCTTGAGTTCCGCATTTTATGTATATTGAAATGTATAACCTGAAACATACATACAATGCACGAAACATACAACAATAAAACCTCATTTCATAATCTTTTCGGTTCCACGACATGCATATAGCTTTGTATATCATCTTGTATGTTTCCCTTTGCCAAACATACAAACTCAATACATCCGACGGACTTGACCAATTATTTATTTAAACTCTTAACTCTGTCGGGTCCGGTTCTATGAAAAGTCATCAGGTCCAGATCTTCATGCATATCGGTGTAAGCTACGCCGAAGCACTTTTCTTCAATCAATGAGACTTTAGAGTATCAGAAACTCCTTGATTTTTCTTTCCAATGCTTATCTCCTGCCGATGACTACTAGTTCCCTCCGTTCCACTGAATGATCGGTGAGAGTCCTACCGAACTCCACTATCGGCATGACTTATACTGTCGGGAGGGTTTGTAGAGTATCCGCTGATAGTATTTCCTTATGCCGATTGCCGTGACCATGCATTTTCTTCCCGATGAAAGGTCATCGGTGCCACTTTCTCCATCGGTGTCTTCCAAAACATTCTCCCCGATCCTTATTATCATGCCGACAGCCATTTCAACTAGTTTCTCATGGAGCATGGATCGGTATAACAAAAGGAAGGTCTTGCCGATGTTAAGAAATTGAGGTCTTTTACATTATTTGTGATAGAAGTCATGGGATATATCAGTTGTTTATTCTGATTTTGGGTGAAATATTTTTTGGTTTGGTCAGAAATAAGTGAGTAAGAACACAAGAAAATTTCAAAAATAGTGACTCTCATCATTACTTAGTGAAATGGTTGATCGCTTACCTATGCCCACATTTAGGTATATATACTTGTATTTATACAAGTATATATATTTAGACGTTGGTATATATAGCGGATTAGTCAACTAGTATGGGATATCCCCTTACAACCAGATTTAAGTTAACAATGATGCAAGTGTGTTTTAGTTTGATAAACTTGGCAAGAGCAAGCTTTTATTCTTCCCTCTCTGGCAAAGGATTTAGAGAACTAATAGGTGTTTGTAGGAAAATGATTTCTATGTATCTCTTTTGTATAGCTAACTTGCAAAAAGAATTGGAAGTTTGTTCCCGTGGTTTCAGGTAAGACAAGTATACTGGTAGGAGCAAGACAGGAGAAGTCCCCTCACTTGGATTATAGATATCTAATTTAATGATATATGTCATGGAGGACATCCCAGGTGCCGGAGAACCAAAAATCCATTTAGCAAGAGGATATCAGAAGAAAAGCCATGGATATGAGCAATGTCTTAACTTGTATTTCAGAAATGGTATAAGAAAGGATGTATCCTTGTGGGGCTTGACCCCGTATAAGATGTATAAATTCAAATAAACTGGACTACAATAGTCCCGGGCTAGACCGGAGGTTTTCTTCGCTCTGTTCTTTCTTATCGGTGCCCGCACTGAATAGAGCTGTATTTTATTATTAATTATATATATTAATGGCCTCGGCCTTTTACCATTAAAAAAATAAAAAAATTAAAACTATAAAATAATTTTTAAAGAGTTCTAACCTAAAATAATATAAAGTGAGTTGAAAAAAAGAGCAAAAAGATTTAATGTTGTTGTCACTAAAATAATAGTTTTTTTTTTTGTTACGAGTATAAATTAAAGTTTTTTTTAATAATAATTTTACAAGTGTGTTTTTTTAGATCATTAAATTATACTACTCCCTTTTCAACAAAAATTAACATAAGAAGTTTTAATATGAAAGCTTAGACTGCTCCCTTTTCAACATAAATTAACATAAGAAGTTTTAACATGAAAGCTTAGCCTATATGCTTGAGGAGATAACCTAACGGGGTATAAACAAAATCCTTGTAATACAAATTATCTTTATCACCTATTTACTACTAATTAGTATCTTTATGCATTGTTGTTATGAAGTTCTACATTCATGCGTATTCCTCCACCAACCCCAACAACTTCTTCAGGAACCCTGCCCCCATTACTACCTTTCTCCTCCTTGCTGCCACCTTTCCTGCCCGTTTCTTTGTAATATATGGCTTCCATTCTACCATATCCCCTATCGTTACTCTATGGAATTCCTTTGGCAAAGGGATCCCAACACCGCTTCTCGCCACCCAAAAAACATCTTCAAAATCCCCCCTAAAATCTCTCTTCACGAAGGCCTCCATCATCTGCTTAATTATTCCTTTCTCCTCTCCCAAATCTAACAGTGAAGCGAGGAACATGGACGAAATGTTCGAATTGACTTTATATCTATTTGAACAGGCCATTCGATAGCAAACAATACCAATCCGCTATGTGATTTAAACACCTTTTGCAATATATTGCCAAATATCTCACCTAGAAAAGACAACCTAATTGGAGTCTCAACAACCTAATTGGAGTCTCCATCCTTCCTCGTTTGCCGTCTCTAATGAAACAATGAAAGAAGAACTCAAATGCGAATGCCATTTCTTTGTTGTGGATATCATTAAAGTCCACTCATGTCAACTGTCTCATCACATGCTTCACCACCTCAAGACTGGAGGTCCTTTCGTCAATTGTAATTAAGATTCTCATCATTAACTCGACATCTCCCAAAGCATATCTTGCGAAGTATTGATGGCTTGATTTGCCAAAGTATCCACCTCTCCATTTGCCTCTCGGAACATATGATTAACGGTGACCCCTTCAAATTTGTCTATAACAATCAAGGCTTCACTTAGAAGCCGTCTTAGCTTCCAATTTTGTATGTCTCGGTTCCTAACCACGTTCACCACTATCTGTGAGTCTCCCTCCACCACTACTCTTTTCAAATTGAGACTTTGGCACATCTGAAGACTCAAAAGTAAAGCCTGTAGTTCCGCCTCATTGTTTGTGCCATAGGTGAGCTTCCTCGTTGCTTTCCCTAACACCACCCCTCTCCAATCTCCCACTATACATCCTACCCAGGTTGCCCCTAGAGGCTCGGTCGAAATTCATTTTATACCACTCTTCCCTGGTGGATTCCATTTGGCCTCCAATCTTTTCTTCTGGGCTTGAACTCCCCCAACCCCATTATTTACAAGTATGTTACAAAATAGTTCCTGAACAATTTAAATTAATAAACATATGAAGTAAACAATTTACAATTTGTTTTGTTCTCATTTAAGAATTATTTTATTTTATTTTTTATTTTCTCTCTAGTGCATTTCTTAAATACAATAAAAAAATTATAATACATTTTGAACCATCAAAGTAAAAAAGAAGATAAATAAATAGTGTGGATAGGCCCCTCGAGAATGATCTCTCTCGCAGTCTTTTACATAGATTTTTTTAAAGATAGGTATGCTAGTATATATTAAATAAAAGGAAAGGGTGTGTAATTTTTCTGTCTTTTACATAGATTTTTTGGAAGATAGGTATGTAGTATATATTAAATAAAAGGAATGGGTGTGTAATTTTTTGTGGGTATTGTTAGAAATAATTTAGATTTAAAACAACCTAAAATTTTATAAGTTTCAGCCTCAATTAATTTATAAAAAAATAAAATGTAGAAGTATAATATACCAAAAAGTTAAGTTTAAAAGTTAATCAATTTTTTTGTAAGTTTATGGTTAAGAAAGAAAATATTTTATTTCTTGATATTTTTTAATATATATTTTGATTTATTAATTTGACATAATTTTTTATTTGTTAATTATATCTAAAAAATTAATGGACATGGGATTCAGTGAAGATATAGACTTAAATAATTAAATAATTAATCAAACAAAAACATAAATAAAATTTTATAATTAAACTAATTTTTACAATAAAATTCATGTGTACATGTATATAGTAAATAAAATAGTTGTAATGTAAAATAAAATAATTCAAAGTAAACAAAATAATTTCAAATTGATATCTTTGGACATTTTTTAGATAGATTTATTTAAAATATCTATACTAGTTCAATAGAACAATAAAATAATGCAAAAAAATCATCAATTAATCCCTGAATAATCATTATAATTAGGATAAATTTAGTAAAACTAAGCAGAAATAAATAGGATTTTTTTTTTAACAAGAGAGTATCCAATAAATGAATGTTACAATGAGGCTTCTAAATAAGAGTTTTATGTTCATTGTAAAAGATTGAATATTCTATCAATATGTTTTATAATTTTTGATATTTAAATTTTTAAGTATTTTTTTTTGTGATAAATAGGAATTGTGTATTTTTTAACTATTTAATAAAGGTATGTGATTTTATTTTATGTTCATTCAAATTGTATATAAATAGTTTGGTCTAGAATGTTTATTATAATATTAAAGTTCTTACTCTTTACATCTTATAAAATGTGCTTGGCTAAATTTAGAATTGCATTCATTTGTGCAAATAAATTTGGTTGTCTAAAATAAAAAGATCAATTTAATATGGTGCACCACCCTTTTTATTTTACGTATCTTTAATTTTCTTCTAACCCTTTCAACCCCAAACAATAGAAGATAACACTCTAGTTGATTAAAGCTATCATCTCCCTCTTGTAGTTGATTGGTTGGTGGCTCTGATATCGTGTGTTATAGCCCCTCTCAAATGTATTGCTTTTATCTAGCTAGTAGTTAAGAATAAGATTCTAACCTATGACAATCTAATGAAAAGGACATAGTAGAGCATACAAAACAAAGGATCAAAATCAAACATCAAAGGTGAATGAATCGAAAAATAAAGGAGAACACTTAAAAGTAATATGGGTCTCAAAGCAAAGTGGACCAATCAAATCGAGCAAAGCAAAATGTCCAAATCAAGCAATCACTCAAAATGTGGAGCTGTTGGAAGCTTGCTGGTGTTGTCATTGATGTCAACCTCCAATAGATGGTTCACTTGGTTTCCAAGTGCTTTTGAGAAAATTTGAAGAAAAAGGTGTGCAGTGTGACAGAGGTATGTTCAGTGTTATGCTCCGCATTTCTTTATAGTTAAGAATATACTTGTGCAGCTTGGAAGTGATGATTAGAGGTGTTATATCTAGAATTTCAGGTTCTAGATCGTGCGGTAGTGGAAGATGAGTTTGACAGAGTGTTTGACTATGAAGAAGGTTGTCTGGGAGAAATGAGATTGCTCTGCATTTCTCCGCATTAAGGTTTCTTGTCTTGCAGCTCTAGGAATGTGCTTATATTATCTATATCTACCTTCCCTTGAATTTTCTAGTGTTGGGGTGCTCCACAAGTTCAATTCTTGTGTTGGTGTTTAGTTGCAGTGTATCTTGATGTGCAGAATGAAGACATTCTTTGTTTCAGGTGGTTGCGGCAGTGTTGCAGAAGATTCTGATGATGCTGAATGTTTTGGAAAGATGTGTGGATGATGTGGAGTGTCTCTCTATGGTCTGCATGCTGTTATTAATCTTGGAGAGATGTGTATGTGGTCACTTGCAGTGTTTGTTCAATTTTGGCTGACTTGGCCTGCTAGCGCCATTTGCGGAGGTACTTCGTGGATTGTGGATGTGATGAGCAGCATGGTGATATAGATTTGAGTCCTAGTTAACCCTTGGCATGATCCACTTTCACTTCTTTCAACCGCGGAAGTGTTTAGTGCTGACCTTTTTTTATGTTGCACGTTTAAGGTGCATATATTTCATTAGGACTAACCTAATTAAGATGGTTTTTGGTTGTGGATGGTATAAATGCAAGATGAAGTTGAGTGGAGCAAGGTAGAGAAAATGATGCAAATGTGAATCAAGGGTGATGAATTGAGTGCGAGCTTAATGCTTATGATTGAGTGCAAGCTTAATGCTTATGACTCCCGAATGCAATGAGTAGAAGGTGTCTATATTTTTAGTTTGCTTAAAGTTACTGGAGGCAATGAGCCAAAGGTTGCGGATGGCAAGAAGTTGCAGTGGTGGATCTCTTCTATTGCTTTGAGATAGTGAATCTCTCTGTAACAGTCATCATCTATTCTTCTCTCTTCTAGACAGTGAGTCCTTCTAGCAGTGAGCCTACTTGTAATTCGGTGTTGCTACTCATATATATGTGAGTTAATCCTCACCGTGGTTTTTCCCTTCTTGGGTTTTCCACGTAATTCTAGTGTTCTTATGTGTTTGGATGCCTTTACATTAATGCTTCATATGTTTACATTCTACTAATGCTTAATAAGAGTTTAGAATAACATTGAGGGTTTAATGTTTTAATGTAGAACTAATTCACCCCCCCTCTAATTTGTCCTGTGTACACTAACAATTGGTATCAGAGCCAGGTTTCTTGAAGAAACTTAATCACTTGAGCTAGATCCAGATGGTGCACAGGAAAGGTATTGAGGTTCTAGTGTTTGATGGAACAAATTATGCCTTTTGGAAGAACATGATGGAAAGCTTTCTTGTTTCATTAGGATATGGCTTATGGAAGGTAGTTGACAAAAAATATACTATACCTATTAATCCAAAGGATGAAGATGAGATTAAAGAATATGAGAACAATGGCAAGGCAAGGAGTGCTCTTCTGAACAGTCTTTCTAATTCTGAATTAGTGAAGGTAATGAGCTACAAAACTGCTCATGAGATCTGGAAGAAGCTGGAAAGTATCTATGAAGGAGATGACAAGGTCAAGCAAGCAAAGATGTAGAATTTGAAGGCCAAGTTTGAAACCCTAAAGATGTCAGAGGATGAAAATATTGCAAGCTACATGCGGAGAATGGATGAATTTGTCAACTCCATCAATAGTCTTGGTGGAAAGCTAGAGGAAAGTGAAGTGGTAAAGAAGGTACTAACCTTGTAAATCCCAATATTGTAATTATTCCATGTATTATTTGTAATTTGTAATTACCCATAAGGGATGAAGGTTTCACCATCAGTGGTAAATTTTTTTTACTGGTACAGTAAATAATTATTTACTGGCACGGTAAATAATTATTTACTGGCCTCAGTAATTAATTATTTATCGACAGGTTGTTACAGAGTTACTTTTACTGCTCAAGGAATCTTGATAAATAGTAAATGAGGTGAGGTGGAGAATCTTGGTGCCTATCTTAGGGAAATGTATTTTTGGGTTGTTATGACGCATGTCATAAGTTTGTAAGAGCATCTATGACAACTTACAATTGTCATAAGGTGTAAGAGATTCTATGACAACATATGACAACAATTGTTGTCTTGTAAGTTCCTATTCTTGGTTCTAGGCGCCTATATTGGGGAGATGCCTATGACAGGTGTAAGGGAATCTGTAAGAAGATGATTTTGGAGTATCCCAAGATAGAAAAGTTGGATTTTGTCCATCTCCCATGAATTTCTTTGGTAGGTACTCATTTTTTATAAATATGAGACTTGCGAGTGAAGTTTGGTAGAGTAAAAGTGAGAGGAAAACTTGCTTGTAGGTAACAGGTTGAGTGAGATTTTTTGTACACAGGTACTGCTGGATTGAAGAATGAAGAGGAGATTGGAAGTAGATGTATTGTAATCTTGTTTTGAAGATAATACAACTTGGGCCTCTCTTCTTGGTGGAGTTTTTTTCCGCAAGGGTTTCTCCACATAAACATTGTGTTATGTGTTTATTCTTTTGTTCCATTACTACCTTGTGTTGTGGGATCTTGCATTCTTATGTTGCTGATTTGTGCCTCTTTGTTGCGGCTATCTTATGGTGATGTTATTGTTGTTATAAGTTCATCTAAGGTGGTTTTATCAAGCATGTTAGAGTGACTGATTTTAACATCATAAAGAAGTTGAATTGTTTCATGGTATTTCAAGGATTAATCAAACTTATTTTAGATTTGCATACAATTTTTAGATTTCTATATTGTAGTAGTCAAAGCCTTGTATCTCACCAATTGGTATCATATCTTGGTGATTTGATGATTAACAATTGGATTAGAGATTGTTCGTTTATTCCAACAATTGGTATCAGAGATTAAGGTTGTTCCATGACTTGCATGTGCTTGCATGTTCTTGCATGTGAGTTGCATGTACTTGCATGTTGCTTGCATGTGGTTACATGTGCTTGCATGTGAGTTGCATGTACTTGCATGGACTTTCATGTTGCTTGCATGGGCATGCATGTTGCTTGCATGTGATGGATTCATGGTAATTTGGTTCTGGGTATTCCTCCATTTTTGAATTTTAGCTTGTAAAGCTTGTGAATTTGTTAGAAGGAATTGTAGAGTTGGAGGTTTTTTGGGCTGCAGTGGATGTTCTATATGTTGGCATTGTTTTACAGATCTGTGAGATTGGAAGCCATGGTATCTAACTTTCGGATGGATATTGTCAATAGAATCTATGGTGGGCTCTTGAGGCTCAGGGCTATGGATCTTCATGGAGTTGATCTTGTGGTAGTGATCTGGAGCTCCGGTTTGACAATATGTGAGTATCCTCTTGCATGGTGGTTATGTTCCTTTACCTTGTGATCATGTGAAGTGAATGAGTTTTCATATTGGGTGGTCGATTTTGGTGCCCTGGTTACATGGAAGAACATTTATTTTTTGGACTATAGTATGGAGTGCTTATGTTGGATTCACGGGTTTAGCCCTTAGTTACATGAAAGCATTGGATGATTTACCACCGGTTGCATGTGGGTTGTGGAGTTGGTATTTTAGTGATATGGAAACTCTTAGACAACCTAGTTCCTCCTTTGTCATATTCATGTTATTTTAGATATGTAGGTTTTACAGGTTTCCTGTTTCAAAAAGTTGTGGAATCGTAGATCTGTGATATGTCATTATTTTAGATGGCATGTATGGTGTGAATATTTGGATGTTTAAGAGATTTCAGATTTACAGAGAGATGGTTTAGCAGGTTTTACATGTTAACAAAAATTTGGGGTTTGTAGATCTGTGGAAAGATTGTATTCAGACTCTTAGAGTATTCTGGATGGAAATAGTTATAGATTTGCAGGGCTGCTTCATGGGTTCTTATGATCTATGGTTACTCTTATGTGGATTTGTTTGGCAAATCAAGTCTACCGTTGATCCTGGTGTTTGTGTCTTGGAAATCTACATGTTATTCCTGGTTATTTTTGTTCTGCATGTTACTGATGTGGTGTTGAATCTATTTTTTTAGTTATTTGAGATTGGAGCACTCCTAGACAACCTAGAGATTTAGTGATATGGTAACTCCTAGACAACCTAGTTCCTCCTTTGTCATATTCATGTTATTTTAGATATGTAGGTTTTACAGGTTTCCTGTTTCAAAAAGTTGTGGAATCGTAGATCTGTGATATTTCATTATTTTAGATGGCATGTATGGTGTGAATATTTGGATGTTTAAGTGATTTCAGATTTACAGAGAGATGGTTTAGCAGGTTTTACATGTTAACAAAAATCTGGGGTTTTTAGATCTGTGGAAGATTGTATTCAGACTCTTAGAGTATTCTGGATGGAAATAGTTATAGATTTGCAGGGCTGCTTCATGGGTTCTTATGATCTATATTTACTCTTATGTGGATTTGTTTGGCAAATCAAGTCTACCGTTGATCCTGATGTTTGTGTCTTGGAAATCTACATGTTATTCCTGGTTATTTTTGTTCTGCATGTTACTAATGTGGTGCTGAATCTATTTTTTTAGTTATTTGAGATTGGAGCACTAACCATGTTTTTTCTCCTTTGAGATGTTGCATGAGTGCAGATCTTGTAAATTATCTAATGAGGATTCTATTTGGTTGGCCTCTTCTTCGTCACCTTGTTTACAATGGTATGTTTATTGCAGTGAGATAGAAGGATGGTTTAGAGTACCTGATATAGTTGTTCATTAAAATCTATAGCAGTAAGTTATGGTGCATGAAAAGCTCTGTTCACTTTTAGTGGAGTTTTGGTAATGATGTAGGTCATGATAGCATGTATACAACTCAGTATCACTTTTAGTGGGAGTTTTGTGTAGTCACATAGTGCGTTCTATCTTCTTAGTTTGGAGATTATGGTTTACTTGACCTTTTGGGAGCTGTTTTCGTTACATTGGTTTTCTTTGATTGTGTTGAGGCCATGGATGATCTTCATTTAGGAGATGGTTATCATGATGTCATGGATAGCTTTGTTACATGTTTCAGTGAGATCTGTTGACAATGATGGTTTGATGTTTATCTTGTTGCCATGTATAGCTCGATATCATGGTTCAGTGGGAGCTTTGGCAAGATATGATTATCTTCATGTGATTTGAAGAGGTTTTAACATCTTGTTTCATGGAGGACCCTTAGAGTCTTTGGTAAAGGTGTTATTGTTCTTCCTTTGGAGAGGATGTAGTTCTCTTTGGTTTTGAGTATTAATCATTTGCTTGGAGCTTCATGATTTTGCAGGTTGCATTTGAAGTTGGCATGGATTGATTGGTGAAGTGCTCATGGATACTAGAGAGACTTGGGTTAGGCTAGAAATCTCTTGTACTTAAGAGATGTGTTGAAATGGTTACTTGTTATGGAAGTTTTTCAATAGTAAAGATCGAGGAGCCTACACCTGGAAATGGATGTGAGTCCATCATAGACCTGATGAGAAGGTTGTTTTTATTGAAAGCTTATATTGCTTGGTGTTGTATGCACAGGACAATCTTGTATCCTACTCTTTCATTACTCGACAGGTAAATGATCTAAGAGGTGTTGCCTACCTGATTATTAGATGCATTCTTTATATGTATCTTGTCTTCTCTTGTGAATTAGTCTTGAAAGTTGAGTTCTGAGGGCTTGTTGAGAAGTAGATGCATGATTTTATGTATTTCTATTATTCTCCTTGTAATCTTGAACTTGGGTTAGTTATGAGGATTTGGTAGCAGAGGTACAGGACATGGTTAGTGGCATTGGGCATATTCCCTTACGTTGTGGGAATGTTTGACTAGTTTGATCTACTTTTTGTGAGAGGTTTACATCTATTTCTGCCATGTTTCATTATAATTTGAATGGTTAGATGTTGATATCCTTTCAGTTTGGGAGTGTTGAAGGAGATCTTACTTTACACAGTTTGGCACATGTTACCACGGAAACAAAACAACGACGGAGGCTGATGGCCGAATGGTTACGGCTTCTAATATTATTGAAATACACTTGCTTACAAAATCACAACTTATATGCAGGATATTTTTGATATCTCAAATCGCACTAAGCGCAGAGATAGAGCATACTCAATCTTTGCAAATCTAAGACTCAAGACTCAACCTAGACTCAGGCTCTAAGACTCTTTAGAAAACTCGATGCCCACAATGCTTTCGCAAAGGCTTATTTATAGCAAATTATTGACCAGGAGAGGAGGTGGAAGAGAATCTAACCGACAATACTGGGTGAACCGGTCAACCAAAAGGAGGTTTATAGTGCCAAATGGCCGACAATGACTATCCTTTACAACTTTTAATTTGTCGGGGAATCTTATTGTCATGTTCCATCTTCGATATGATAGTTGGCCCCATCCCAACTCCCATGTGAACTAGAACTGTTTGATGGCGATGGATGGGAAGGATTGTCAAATCCATACTTATATATCTCACGCCATCCAACTAGTTTCCATATGGCATGAATTTGAAACCTTTGTCATATATTCCAATCCTGTTGGTCATTGTCAAAATGCATAGTGGGAGAAAAATATGATTCCCACCTTAACCTCATATTGATCACTATGCGAGTGACCAAATCTTGACTTATTGGTTCATCAGGATTAGCAACAGATGGTCCAACAAACTTGAAAAAGTCTTCTACCTGTTTTGAGATAGGAGTAGAACATGTAATAGACCAGGTGAAGAATGGATTTCTAACAAGGTTAAGCAGTAGATGATACATATGGCCAGAATTTATATGGAGAATCTCAAACTGACCATATCCTTCTTCATAAAGATCAGGAGTAGAGATGCATCCAGTGTGTTCTAATGTTTCAGCAGCAGAGATAGCATTTTTAGCATAATGATTATTAAGTCCTTTTGTAAGGATATTTCTCTGCACTATTTTGTTCATTTGGCGGAATGGAGCATCATATGTTTTATCTTTGATGAATCCTGGAATACTAGAGGAAGAACTAGGATTTTGCATGTAAACTCCTGGTAAAGAGGGTCTACTAAGGACATCTGCTACAACATTGTCTTTACCAGAAATATGCTGAGCTTCATAATTGTAGAGATTCAGGTATTCTTGCCATCAGAGATATTTACCCCTACCATCTTTTCTGCCACGATCCTTCTCCTTGAAAGTAAGGAATGTGGTACAATCAGTTCTGCTAATAAAATGTTTCAGATGCATTAGCTTGAGAGAAAATTTCTTCAAATTCTTAATCACACTATAAATTTCATTATCAGAGGAAATCCATTTCTTAACATCTGCAGGGAATGTGCTACTAGCATATTCGGCAAGCAATTCGACTCCATCTTTTACAAAGCATAAGTGACCTCCCCAAGCATAATCTGAAGCATCTGTATACAGAATAAAATTATCAGTAGTGGGAACATTAAGAACTGGCAGATTCTGTACCTTTTGCTAAATTACTTTGACAGCATCAGTATGGACTTGAGACCATTGAGGTTTCTTCTTCGTTAGAAGTTGCTGTAAGGGTTCTCGATCGAAACCTGCACCAGGATAGAAATTATTTACATAATTTAAAATTCCTAATAATCCTTGCAGCTCCTTAGTATTTAGAGGAGGCTGAAATTCAAGGATTTTAGACTTGATATGAGGCTGAACCTCAAGTTGTCCACTTTTAACGATCATGCCTAAAAACTTACAAGAGTCTGTGCACCATTGAATTTTTGACAGGGACAGAACAATCCCAGAATTTAAAGCTAATCTATAAAAAGTTTCAAAATGAGATCTATGCTCATCAAAGTTTTTGTTAAAGATTAAAATGGCATCAATATAAACACAAAGGAAATCTTCACAGCCACTGAAGATTTTGTCCATCCTTTCTTGGAAGTATGTAGGTGCATTCATGAGGCCAAAAGGCATGACTCTCCATTCATAATGAACAATGGGGTAGCTGAAGGTAGTTTTATACTGATCATCTTCCTTGACGCGTATCTAATAGAATCCCGATTTACAATCAAATTGAGAGAATATTTTTGAGTTAGCAACTTTCTCAAGCAAATATGATTTATCAGGAATGGGGTAAGGAAATGGAAGAGTGATAGCATTTAAAGGCCTATAATTAATGACCATCCTTTTCTTTTGCCTTCTTTTCTCAGCTTCTTTACATACCATGAAAGCATAACAATTATATTCAGATTGAGAATGTTTGATGCACTTCCCTTTTTTGAGTTCTTCTATGGCTTGGGCCATGTCCGGGTAGTCATGAGCAGGGATAGGTATCTTTTTTCCTGTCTTGATCTTTCCTCCATGCTATAATCTGATCTCCATCTCAGGCATCTCTTTTTCCCAAAATTTTTGTGGATCTTCTGAACATACTACTTCAATAAGTGTTGCTTTTAGTTCTGGCAATGGCTCTATAGTCTGGATCTTGTGGATAGCTGGATATTTCTTAGATGCATAGATTAGTCTAGGAGTACTAATCTTTTCTCCATTAAGTGTGAACATAATTCTTTTCTTTGTGCATCCATAAGGAGTATATCTATCAATGAAGTTACCTCCTAGCAAGACATCAACTGGCATTTATTTCATAGCAAAGAAATCACATTTGAACTGCCTTCCTTCAACTTGTAGAACTTGTCGATGGCTATATTTATCACAAATGAATTTATTTCCTTGTACATCACAGGCACTATATGCAGTTTTCTGGGTCAATTGCTCCCAGTTTCTCAATATGGGTTCTTTGCAGAATGATAGAGATGCACCAGTATCTACCTAAGCATCGTATTGTTTTCCATTGATTGTGACAGTAATATACTGGGAAAACTTACCAGTAAGTAGGTGTACTAAGTAGGATGGTTCTAGCTATGGCTTTGGATCAGGCAAAATAGACATGACTAGTTTTACTTTGCTAGGATCAACCATTGACTTAGGTAATTCTAGTTCATGTTCTTCTTCATATAATTCTTGAATTTGTTCTTGGAACTCAAAATGATCTTGGAATGGATATGTGGAGGATGATGGAATATCTTCATCATATAGGTAGACAGGTGTGGAACATGGCTGGCAGGCTTGTGTAGGATAGATAGTTTGTTGTTGAAAAGAAAAATCAGCTAAGGCTTTTGTAATAGAATCCTCTTTAGGTTGTTTCCTATTGTATTTCCTATCTTTGCTTTCAGCAGTAATGATAAGAAAATTAGTTGAAAAGACTTGTACCTGATTAGGGAAAACCTGGCAGGGCATATGAGTGTTAACTGCAGGAGGTCTAAATATAGGAGGATATCTTGTTTGTTCTTGGACAAAAGCTGGTTGCTGTAGATCTAGCTGGTAGAAATCTTTGTGGAAAGAGTTCCTTCCTCTTCATCTTCCTTTATTTCTCCACATTTGATTCATCATGACTGTCGGTTCTTCATAAGCAGATTCTTCTAATTGTTGTTCTGCTTCGATGAGTGTATCAGCAAGATCTTCAAGAGCATCTGCATCTTCATCTTCATATTCATATTCATCTATGACAGGCTCATAGATGTTGTCTTGTAGATAGAGATCTTCTTCTTCATCAATTTAAGAACTGCTATTGCACCAAAACCTTGAGATGTTAGTGAATGGTGCCCTGGTTGGCATTAAGGGGTAGAGGACTGGCTAGTTGGCACAGTGCACAGCCACCCAGCCTCAGAGACCCACCAGCATATGTGGCCGCATAGGATCATTGTGCAGGTCAGGATTACAACGAGGTCATTACAGCCACCACACTTCGCTAAGAATCAAACCTAAGACCTTGGCTCTGATACCATTAAGAACTACCATTGCGCCAAAACCTCGAGATGTTAGTGAATGGCACCCTGCTTGGTGTTAAGGCGTAGAGGACCGGCTGGTTGGCACAGTGCACAGCCACCCAACCTCAGGGACCCATTAGCATACGTGGCCGCACAGGATCACTGTGCAGGTCAGGATTACAACGAGGTCATTACACCCACAAATATAAACTGAGGACACTAAAGAAGTGTGGTATAAGGACATGGCTTGATTTGAAGGTTCTCTCTTTCTGGGTATATTGTCTTCTTCCTGAAGGTTCTTATGTTTATGGAGTTAAGGTAATGAATGGAGTCATGTGCTGTTGTTTTGTACTTCATTGTTTTTTGGCAACAGTTTGGTAGCTCCTTGATCTCTTTCTTCATTGGTTTGGAGGACTTGGGAGAGTTATTTGGATTGGTAATGAGAGATGTATTTTGCATATCATTGTATGTTTCTTTGACACTATGATAGAGGAATTAGCCACATTCTCTATGTGAAGTTCTATAAGAGGACTTGTTAATGTTGTGATCTTGATTTCAGATTTGACATTACCTGTGCAGTGGGAGTTCCAGAAGGTATATGTGTTTTGTATGAGAGGTGCACCTCTCTTAGACTGGTTACACTTTACTGCAGTTACTTCAGAGGTTGTTTATCGCATGTCTATGTGTGTTGTTACCTTAGAGCCTTCTTTTGCAGGATGGTGGATATACAGGGACTTCTTTGCAGATTTTGGGTTGTTATGTTGATAGCATGAAGTTCTACCTATGATAGTTTTCTTACCATGGTTTGAGGTATGGATAGTTTGGATGAGCTAGCAACTTACTGTGGTTGCTATTCCAATTTGGTATGAGTGTGGCAGTCACTCAAAGTCATTTGTTATCTTTTGGATTTGATGCTTGTGTTTCATGTATAGATTGGTGCCAGTTTTAGTGATAGTTGATATGTTTCACTTTGGCATGTTCCTTATCCTATCATGGGCGACATGATGTGAGGATTTCTTGCTTGAGATGGTGGTTATCATGGTTGCTTTTGCAGGTAGCTTGTTGGAGCACAAAATCATGTTAAAGAATCAATGATACATGGTTGGCTAAGGGATGTTTATTCCCTTGTTGATGTCCTATGGATTGATTTACAATGTATAATGTCGAGTGGGAGAATGTTGGGATAAGGTGCCATTAACCTTGTAAATCCTAATATTGTAATTATTCCATGTATTATTTGTAATTTGTAATTACCCATAAGGGATGAAGGTTTCACCATCAGTGGTAAATTATTTTTACTGGTACGGTAAATAATTATTTACTGGCCTCAGTAATTAATTAGTTATCGACAGGTTGTTACATAGTTACTTTTACTGCTCAAGGAATCTTGATAAATAGTAAATGTGGTGAGGTGGAGAATCTTGGTGCCTATCTTAGGGAAATGTATTTTTGGGCTGTTATGATGCATGTCATAAGTTTGTAAGATCATCTATGACAACTGACAATTGTCATATGGTGTAAGATTCTTTGACAACATATGGCATCAATTATTGTCTTGTAAGTTCCTATTCTTGGTTCTAGGCACCTATATTGGGAAGATGCCTATGACAGGTGTAAGGGAATCTGTAAGAAGATGATTTTGGAGTATCCCAAGATAGAAAAGTTGGATTTTGTCCATCTCCCATGAATTTCTTTGGTGGGTACTCATTTTTTATAAATATGAGACTTGAGAGTGAAGTTTGGTAGAGTAACAGTGAGAGGAAAACTTGCTTGCAGGTAACAAGTTGAGTGAGAGATTTTTTGTACACAGGTACTGCTGGATTGAAGAATGAAGAGGAGATTGGAAGTGGATGTATTGTAATCTTGTTTTGAAGATAATACAACTTGGGCCTGTCTTCTTTGTGGTGTTTTTTCCCGTAAGGGTTTCTCCACGTAAACACTGTGTTATGTGTTTATTCTTTTGTTCCATTGCTACCTTGTGTTGTGAGATCTTGCATTCTTATGTTGTTGATTTGTGCCTCTTTGTTTCTGCTATCTTATGGTGATGTTATTGTTGTTATAAGTTCATCTAAGGTGGTTTTATCAAGCATGTTAGAGTGGTTGATTTTAGCATCATAAAGAAGTTGAATTATTTCATGGTATTTCAAGGATTAAGCAAACTTGTTTTCAGATTTGCATACAATTTTTAGATTTCTATATTGTAGTAGTCAAAGCCTTGTATCTCACCAATTGGTATCATATCTTGGTGATTTGATGATTAACAATTGGATTAGAGATTGTTCGTTTATTCCAACATAACTCTTCCAAAATCTTATAGTGCTAAAGTTTTTGCTATTTAGGAAGTTCAAAATTTGGATACTTATACTAGGGATCAATTGTTTGGTACTTTAACTACTTTTGAATTAAGAGAGTTTGGTCAAGATGACTCAAAAAAAGGGACCGCTTTTAAGGTTAGCAAAATAGAAAAGAATGATGAATCAGATTCAGATGATTTTGATAAAATAGAAGCAAATTTTGTAAGAAGATTGAAAGAGGGCTCTTGAAAATACAGAGGTAAGTCAACCTTCAAATGTTTTAACTATGGAAAGATAGGTCATTATGCTTCAAAATGTCTGGTCAAAATCTTTAATGACAAATACAAGGATAACAAAGGAAAATCATTCAAGAGGAGTTATTATGTTAAATAAGATGCCAGTATATCTGATGATGAGTCTAACTATCTGGATGATGAGAGTGATGAATGCTTGTTCATGGCTTTGAATGTTGGAACTAATTCTACTAATCTTGAAAGATGTATGAAGGAAATTGCTCCGAAAATAGAGCACGACATCAAAGGAGCTTTGGTGATTGCTTTTCATGCAAGAGAAGAGGAGAACCACTAGTTAATTGATAGTGGGTGTTCAAATCATACGACAGGTGATAAGAATAAGTTTGTGAAGCTTGAAAATTTTGATGGAGGTTTTGTTAAGTTTGGAGATGATGCATTTGCTAAGATCTATGGAAAAGGTTCAATCAGTTTTGATGGCAAGCACAATACAGATGATGTTCTTTATGTCAAGGGTCTCCGGCATAATCTTCTGAGTGTAGGACAAATGTGTAGCAGAGGATATAACCTTGTGTTTTAGGATGGTGGCTGTGAAATCAGAAAAGAAAACTCCAAAACTCTGGTTGCTACAGGAACAAGGACAAAAGGAAATATATATCAGCTCGAAGGTGCTAATGGTATGTGTTTCATGACTCAAGTTAATGAAAGTTGGCTATGGCATAGTAGAATGTGTCATATCAATTTTGATAGCCTAGTGAGGATCAGCTCTACTCAAGTTGTGAAGGATCTACCAAGAATTACAAAGCATGTCAATGCAATTTGCAAGGAATGTTAGATTGGGAAGCAAACAAGGAAAAATTTCAAAATCAAAGGACCCCTGGAGTTGGTACATACAGATCTGTGTGGACCCACAAGAATAGGAAGCTTTCAAGGTGACATGTATTTCATGTTGTTAATTGATGATTACTCTAGAATGACTTGGGTAACCTTTCTCAACGAAAAATCTAAAGCTCTAGATAAGTTGAAAGCATTTAAAATTATGGTTGAAAATGAAATAGAATTGAAAATCAAGTGCTTGAGGTCTGATAGAAGTGGTGAATTCACCTCCAATGAGTTTAACTGTTTTTGTGAAGATCATGGAATAAAAAGGCATTTGTCAGCACCTAGGACTCCTCGATAGAATGGAGTTGTGGAAAGAAAGAATAGGGTTGTTCAAGAAGTAGCAAGGACAATGTTGAAAGAAGCAAATCTACCGGATATCTATTGGAGAGAATCTATTCACATTGTAGTCTACATACAAAACAGAGTGCAAGCAAGGGTCAACAGCTCAAAGACTCCATATGAACTATGGTATGGAAGAACTCCTACTGTAAAATATTTTAGAGTGTTTGTAAGAAAGTGCTACATTAGGAGAGATGAAGAAAACTTGGGAAAGTTTGACACAAGATTGGATGAAGGAATCTTTCTTGGATATTCTACAAAGAGCAAGGCTTACTTGTGCTACAACAAAAGGCTAAAGAAGTTAGTTGAAAGTGCAAATGTCAAAGTGGATGAAGAACCACATCAAAGCCTAGTGTTGGTAGAAGGATATGAATTTGATGACCCCCCTTGCAAAGAAGAAGAAAAAGAAGAAGAAAAGGAAAAGAAGATGTAAGTAAATGAAGAAGATGCTCTAGAAAGGGTTCCTAAGACCCCCAAGTATGTGCAGAAGAATCATTCTGAAGATCAAATCATTGGAGTTAAAAACAAAGGTGTATTAACAAGAAGGAAAATGCTATGGAAGATGAACATATAAATTTGTGTTTGTTGTCTAAAATAGAACCCAAAAGAATGACTGAAGCATGCAAAGATGAACATTGGATCAAATCTATGGAAGAAGAATTGTTGCAGATTGAGAAAATTAAACTTGGGAAACTGTCCCAAGACCGGAAAACAAAAATGTAATAGGAACTAAATGGGTATTCAGGAACAAATTGATTGAGAATGGAGAAGTAGTGAGAAATAAAGCTAGGCTTTCTGCTTGTGTGTAAAGGCTGCTCACAAGTGGAAGGAATAGATTATGAGGAAACATGTTCTCCAGTGGCAAGAATGGAGACCATTAGATTGTTTTTGGCCTTTGCAGCTCATAAGGATTTCAATGTTTATCAAATGGATGTGAAATCTGCATTCTTGAATGGAGAATTAGAAGAAGAGGTATACATTGAACAACCAGAAGGCTTTCAATTATTTGATGATCTAAATATGTTTTTACAAATTGAAGAAGGCATTTATGGACTCAAACAAGCTCCTAGAGCTTGGTATGCAAGATTAGATAGATACCTATTGCGGAAAGGATTCAAAAAAGGGTATTGCAGATAGCAATTTGTACTTCAAAGTTGAAGATAAAATCCTAATTTTGGAGGTATATGTTGATGATATAATTTTTGGAGGAAATGAAGGTATGTGCAAAAGATTTGTAGAAGAGATGCAGAAAGAGTTTGAAATGTCAATGTGTGGGGAAATGAATTTCTTCCTTGGGTTATAAATCAGTCAATCAGAGAAAGATATTTTCATTTCACAGTCAAAGTATGTTAAGGAAATGTTGAAGAAGTTTGGAATGGAAGACTCCAAACCAGTATGTACTCCCATGACTACTCGTTGTAAGTTAAGCAAAGATGATGAATCTCCTAAGGTTGATCAAAGAAAGTACAAATCAATGATTGGTGGATAGTTATACCTAACTACTACTAGACCAGATATCATGCATTTAGTTCGTCTTGTGGCTAGATTCCATTAGACCCCAGAGAGTCACATGTTTCAACAGTAAAAAGGATATTTAGATACTTGAAAGGCACTCCAGATTTTGGTTTATGGTATCCCAAGGATATTGATTTCTCTTTGAGTACATATACAAATACAGATTGGGTAGGATGTACAGATGATAGAAGAAGCACAAGTGGTGGTGCTTTCTTTCTTGGAAGCAAACTAGTTTCATGGTTGAGTAAGAAGTAGGATTCAATGTCGTTATCTACTGTAGAGGCAGAGTACATTGCAGCAACATCTTGTTGTACACAGGTGTTGTGGATGAAGCAGACATTAAAAGATATCAAAGTATCATATGATGAACAAATTCCCATCTTATGTGATAATACAAGTGCCATCAACATTTCAAAGAATCTGGTAATGCATTCAAGAACAAAGCATATTTCAATCTGGTATCACTTTCTAAGAGAGAAGGTTGCAGAGAATAAGGTGAAATTGGTGTATGTGCCTACCAAGGATCAAGTTGCAGACATCTTTACAAAGGCTCTTCCTAAAGATACTTTTGAGTATCTCCAACAGAAGTTAGGGGTTATTACCCCTCCTTACTTTAATTAGATGCATAAGTGTGTGTATTTGTCTAAGAAACATTTCAAGATACATTCTTAGTCCTGGAATGATGTTGAAGGCTACCTCTCAGGGGGAGTAGGTAGTGGTATTGTTGGTTGGTGTAGTCAGTTGGAGCATATCTTATACCCCTAAGGGGGAGAATGTAGAAAAGTGAAAGCAGTGAAGTGAAGCAAAATGCTTGCTGGTGTTGCAAGTGATGCCCTTTTACATTGATGTCAAAGGGGGAGAGAGTTGAAGTGATTGAAAAACCATTGTGTAGGAAAGATTGTGTAGAAAAGTGTGTGAAGAGTAAGAGTTTCTCCAGTCAGGGGGAGTACTATTAGTTGCAGAGCTACTGATTGATGGATACAAGGTGTTGATGGTTTTTCAAAGAGTTGGTGTTGCCATCAATGAAAAAGGGGGAGATTTTTGGAAGCTTGTTGGTGGTGTCATTGATGTCAACCTCTAGTAGATGGTTCACTTGGTTTCCAAGTGCTTTTGAGAAAATTTGAAGAAAAAGGTGTAGTGTGACATAGGTATGTTCAGTGTTATGCTCCACAATTCTTTATAGTTAAGGACATACTTGTGCATCTTGGAAGTGATGATTAGAGGTGTTTAGAGGTGTTATATCCATAATTTTAGGTTCTGGATCATGCGGCAGTGGAAGATGAGTTTGATAGAGTGTTTGACTGTGAAGAAGGTTGTCTGGGAGAAATGAAACTGCTCTGCATTTCTATGCATTAAGGTTTCTTGTCTTGTGGCTCTAGGAATGTGCTTATATGATCTGTATCTACCTTCCCTTGAATTTTCTAGTGTTGGGGTGCTCCGCAAGTTCAGTTCTTGTGTTGGTGTTTAGTTGCAGTGCATCTTGATGTGCAGAATGAAGACATTCTTTGTTTTTGGTGGTTGCAATAGTGTTATAGAAGATTTTGATGATGTTGAATGTTCTAGAAAGATATTTGGATGATGTGGAGTGTCTCTCTGTGGTCCGTATGATGTTATTAATCTTGGAGAGGCGTGTATGTGGTTGCTTGCAGTGTTTGTTCAAGTTTGGCCAACCTGGCCTACTAGCACCATTTGCGGAGGTACTTTGTGGATTGTGGATGTGATGAGCAGCATGGTGATATAGATTTAAGTCCTAGTTAACCCTTGGCTTTGTCTACTTTCACTTCACATTTGAGGTGCATACATTTCATTAGGACCGACCTAATTGAGATGGTTTTTGGTTGTGGATGGTATAAATGCAAGATGAAGTTGAGTGGAGAAAGGTAGAGAAGATGATGTGAATGTGAATCAAGGGTGATGAATTGAGTGCAAGCTTAATGCTTATGACTCCTGAATGTAGTGAGTAGAAGGTATCTACATTTTTAGTTTGCTTAAAGTTACTGGAGGTAGTGAGCTAAAGGTTGCGGATGGCAAGAAGTTGTAGTGGTGGATCTCTTCTATTGCTTTGAGATAGTCAATATCTCTGTAACAATCCTCTTTTATTCTTCTCTTCTGGACAATGAGTCATTTTGGCAGTGAGCCTTCCTTCTGAGCAGTGAGCTCTTGGCAGTGAGCCTACTTGTAATTTAGTGTTGCTATTTATATATATGTGAGTTAATCCTCACCGTGGTTTTTCCCTTATTGGGTTTTCCACGTAAATCTGGTGTTCTTATGTGTTTGGATGTGTTTGCATTAATGCTTGATATGTTGACATTCTGCTAATGCTTAATAAGAGTTTGGAATATAATTGAGGGTTTAATGTTTTAATGTACAACTGATCCACCCCCCTCTCAGTTGTCCTTTGTATACTAACAGGAGCCACATCAAAAGATGCACCTTGCATATACTTCAAGATTATCATCACTCTCAACACATAAGGTGTACAAGGATGTTGCATATAATAAGTGTCCACCACCTTCAAGCTTATATCACTTCCAACACATAAGGTGTATAATAATTTTAGTCCTAATCCTAATCCACAATCGAGACTCCATTATCCACCATCGCATGTATGTCAAGTCAAAAATCCTCCAATCCAATATAAATCACCAATCTATCCACCTAAATCGTATAAACCTCAATCACCTAATTCAACATCCAACATCCCCCATCTAAATCCAAAATCATGCCTCAATTCTAACATTTCCCATCCAAATAAAAAATCACGCCTCAAATCGAAAAACCTTAAATCCCAAATCTACTGTATTGTGGAAGCAACTCTTTATCATAAGATCTATGATGGTACCCTATCAAGATGCAAACATTTGGAGAAGGCTAACTTTATTTTCAATGAGGATCATGACAACATCAATGAATCGTATATGAGTTCTCTAATCCTAACCAAGCATTTACTCTAGGTAGGCTACTACTGGCACATCATGACAGGAGCATCTAGATTGGCTACATTAGATAGGAAGGAACTTGATACATAAAGTAGCTCAAATCAAAAGTTATTTAAAATCCCCAAAAAAATAAAAACTAAAAAAATTTAAAAAGTAAAGAGAAAAATTTCATCCAATGGTGAAAACCATTCTCATGGTGCCTTGGACAAGTACCATGATGAAAGCCTATTAGCAGGCATCATGTGTCAATCAACTATCTACGTGAACCTTGCACTTGGGGCAACCTTCTTCCCTTAACTCATCCCATCCATCCTCCATCTTACCTATCTCTTCCATCATACCCTACCATTCAATCATATTCACATAACCATTTCCTCACACCCAACCTATCCAACCTTCCCATTTTTGACCTTGATAAAGATAGGGGCAAAATTTTGAAAAGATGCTTTGGACGTTACTTGATATATCCAATCTTCCAGAGAAAATCTACTACAACATATTAGCACCTCCTTCAATTTGCAATGAAGCACAACTTCATGAATGATATATTTCAAGTGGGGGCATGTTATTCCTATGTGACGTAGTCCTTGGAAATCATCTCCTACATCTCTCCATCCATCCCATCCTGTATCTTAATCCCTCAATCCTTCCAATTCTGGCAACATCCTTGTCCCTAGACTTAGTTTTCCCTTGTCATTGGTTACACTGTTGAGATGACAACCCATCTCGCAACAAAACAAAAGTCTACCCAAAAGTAATCCACCCAAGAAAAAGTAATCCAAATTCATATCATAATCTAGCATACCTATCCTAGCACCACAATTCAAACATAGCAGCAAAGAAAAACAAAAATCTAACCAAATCTAGCCAAGCAATCTAACACTCATCCACAAACATCCATAGCCTTTGCTCCTCATCTTGCTACAAGTTTTGTTCAAATCATTACCTTATCATCATTATCATGATATATTGTTCCCAATCCTTACATTGTTATTAAGATATATTGTTCCCAAATAAATAACTCTATCATCATCATCATCATCAAATCAATCTTTAGCTTCTAGCTTGACCAGGGAAAAATCTTGTTTATTTATGTGCATGTTTGCTTGCATGTTGTTTATTTTTATTTTCTTTCATGATTTTGATTGCTTGCATGTTTCTTATTTTGCTTGCATCTATATAGTCCTTGGGGCATTTCATGACACTAACATCATGGTCTCATATCATGGTGTCATATGTCATATGCCTACTAGTGACTTTTTCTTTTGGGTCAGACCCATAGGATCTAGCAATTATGTCATCATGGTTTTTCCATATCATGGCATCTTGTCATATGCTACAACAAACATCAAGTTGATCAAATATTTGGCATCTTGTGCAAGATTAATAGCATGTACCTCAACAATCTCCATTCACTTCCTTCATCATATTTTATCCCTTTATCATTCACATTCATCATCCATTGTCCCCCTTCATCTACTAATTTACATGACTTTCATTTTTCATCCACCCCTAACTATCTATTTTTCTTCATCACTAATCCCCTACCTTATAACTCACATCTAACCCTCTTAACATCCACCTTTTTCATTCAACCCTAAAATCTTTACTAACTATCCATTTCAAGAGAACACCATGTTCTTCAAACCCACCTATCCTCTTGAGGGGGCATCCCTCCACCTAATCATCCAAAATTAGGATCCACATTTTGAATCCAAAAATCCCTCCAATTGTTGACCAATCAAATCTAAATCATCAATTAATATTAAAATCAACATTCCAATGCTTGGGGCATATTCCAATGTCATCCCATCAAGAGTCTATATCTACTTTTTTTGATTCACCATTGCTTCTTTTAGTCACAACACCATTTAAAAGAGGGGGAAAATGTAGACACCTAAAATTGACCACATCCTAATGACGCATCTAATTCTACTTTCAACGCCATCTCAAGCCATCCTAACCATATTTGCATCATTTATCATCAAATTAATTAAATAAATTTAACCTAATTTTGCACATCCCTCTCCACTAATTAATTAAATAATTTTATTATTTGATTAATTAGTCTATAGTCCTAAATCCTACCCTGATCCTCCATTTATCCTAATCAAATTCCATTCTTCTCCATTACCCACAAATAAATGAATTAAAAATTCAATAAGTCACATGACTAACTAAAGGTTGTCTAAATTCATTGAACCTAGACACTTCTACAAAAGTCAAGCTAACTTTATATCTCCACCATCCATTTCCATATTATATCTTTTAATCCTAGTAATTCACATAAGGATAAGCCCTAGAAGCTTTCATCCTTTCCCTAATTCTTCTCATTCAATATTAGCCACCCATTCATCTTTAATCTCAACCATGCATCATTTTAGTTTTCCCTAGAAGCTTCTAACCTTTCCTTAATTTGTCTCATTCAATCCTAGCCATCCATTCTAATCAAATAATAGCCCTCCATCTTATAAACCAATCCTCATCCTCAACGAAAGAAGAAGAGGAGGAAGGGAGAAAAATCTATAGGTATGTTTTTGTTGATTTTAGGAGTAACCGACATCTCTACATCAAGCATCCAAGAGCATATCCAGGGTTTGCATATTGTAATAGTTTGTTGATTTTACATTGTATTTGCATTCCTTATTTGCGCTATTTGAGATATGCATAGGTTTGGAATAGGGATCTTAGATTTGCATTAGTTTTTTATTATTTGTTATTCCAAATCTAAGGTATACAACAAAATATTCCATGTCTTTTCATATAAGTACCCAATCCTCCTAGTGTTTGATTTTCTCAAATTTAAAAAAAAAAGTGAACATTTTATTATTGTAAAATCATTTATAGCCACTATGGAATATAGTTTATATAATTTATACTTCAATAGTTAACTCAAGTCTATCCCTACCAAAGATCTTAATTCTAAATATTGAAAATAACCTAAATTTAAAAAATTCTTTAAAATATCTTACCTTTTTATAATGATCTTTGTCCCCTCGTTAGCACCACAATTATTTTCTTCCTATATTCCTATTTCCACTTGACAAAACCTACTACTATTTGGACCACATCCAAATCATCTTTATATGATTTTTCATGCTTCACATTTGACTCCCCATCCCTACCCTTGCTGAAAAAACATCTTCATAAAACCATTCTTAATTTTCATTATATTTATTTTTTAAATTATTTGATTAATCTATCCATGACATATTATCCCTTTCTTATTTTTCCTAAAATGTTTTATCACATTACATCACTAAATGTTAATTTTTCAAGTTTACCATGATTGTTACATTAAAAATGTGTATATGCATGCTCACATTACCAATTAAGAACAAAAGTATATTTGATTTTGACACATTTACACATGACTTGACTTGAACTGAATTACACATATTTATTGGAGTGTGTACAATATGACATGAAATAATGTGTGGTCATCCCCTCAAGCCTCTTATGAAACAGAATGGGTCTAAGGGTACACACCCTTCATCTTGTCATGAATTAGGTTTATCTTTCCCTCCAACTCTTAAGAATTATCTTAAAGAATAAAATACTCCTCCTTGACGTTTTTCATGGATTAGATGTGATCTCATTATTGAAATGAACCTAAAAGTGAACTGCTGACATATTGTTTAAGCTTTATCTTGCAATGAGGCCATTATATGAGTCAATGAATCTTTATTGAAGTGTCTCTATATTAATTTAAAACAAGAAGAAAATATAGTCTTTTAGAGATTGCACTTGCACCCAATAATTTGAATTCATTTACATGGGTTCTTTTTAAGTATTCCCAGTTCAATGATCATAGGTAAATTTTTTTCAATAAAAGTAGGATAACGATTTATCACATTTTGATAAGGATAAAGTGTAAAATTGCTACTTACTATTTAACTATTGAAAAGTGTGATGTTTAAGTAGAATGGTCTAGAACTATTAAATCCCTCACTAAATACACTCCATGCCCTAATGTGATAGACATAGATGGAGCTACATGGGCATAGACCATTGATTTTCTCCCATCCAACTTAGCAGAATTAAAGGCGTCAATCTTCAAGGATTTATTAAAGTATGGTGGGCATGTTCCTGTGGACTTCTATTTCCTTCACAATGTCATATCAAGTGCTAGGTCAAGCAATCTTTGAAGGTTTCAGTGAATTCTCATGCAACTGATCATGAGGCGATGATGAAAAGAATTAAGGCGTAAGCCTTAATAATTAAAAAGGATAACAGATAAGGGTCCAAAGGCCAAATGGCAGCAAAGCACTCATCTTTAGTCTAAAATGAGCTTGTTATAAGAATAAAGTCCAGTGATCATTTAACTTGATATGGCATCCATGCAGATACTCTAGAAAGAAGATAATGATAGTTCTTGTGGGTATATTGCAATGGAGATGGTAGAAGAAAATGTATCCACCGGTTTTGAAGGCAAAAGAGTAAAGGTAGATAATGATATCCACACAACGGAAGCATGAATATTTAAAGGTTCATATTGATTCAAGGAAAATTCAAAACAAGCTTTAAGGCAAGCTGAAGATTGAATATCTAAATGGTTCAGCATGCTTATAAGAGTAATTTTGAGGTTGTTTTATTTAGGATAGTTTTAAAGACATGCAAAGGCTTCTAAATAAGAGTTTTATGTTAATTGTAAAAGATTTGAAATTTCTATTAATATGTTTTATATTTTTTGATATTTAAGTATTTAAGTTTTTTTGGTGATAAATAGGAATTGTATATTTTTTAACTATTTAATAAAAGGTACCGTGACTTTATTTTTGTTCATCTAAATTGTATATGAATAGTTTGGTTTAGTATGTTTATTCTAATATTAAAGTTTTTACTTTTTGCATCTTATAAAATGTGTTTTGCTAAATTTAGAATATCATTCATTTGTGCAAATAAATTTGGTTGTATAAAATAAAAAGATCAATTTAATATGGTGCACCACCCTTTTTATTTTATGTATCTTTAGTTTTCTTCTAACCCTTTTAACTCCAAACAATAGAAGATAGCACTAGATAGAAGGAAGTTGGCCTTCTCTTAAAGTTGTCTTTGTAGAATTACTAATACTTCTCATTATTATCACCTATTGTAGGCATAATAGAATATTTTAAGCATGTAATCTAGGGGATTGACGATTTTTGGTATACCTAGTGGGAAAAATCTACAATCAATCTGATTGTAGCTAGATAAGTTATAAAAAATATTATCATGATCTTGGTGAAATTTTAGACTTTGGTTTGTCAAAAGCAAAAAATTGTACACCTATTGGCTTTACATAGTAAAAACCCATGGCTTATGAGAAGGATCCAAACTAGGTATATAACAAAATTTTCTTCAACCCTTCTTTATCTCCAAAGAGGATAAGACGAAGATATAAAAATAGATCATCAAACCCAACTCCTAGAATCCATTGTTAACCTCCTAGGCATACACTTCAATTTGTGATAGTCGTAACACTTCCAAGATTTCCCCTTTGTCACATAGGATATGAGTAGCCCTATAAATTTGTAGTAATGGAATGATATCCAAACTTCTACTTTGAAGGCTCCCAACCTTTGCTTTGAATGCTCTTACTTATATCACTAGTTATAATTCTACTACATCTATTGAGAATATCCAATATATAGCCAATATTTGTGATAGACATCATGTTGTTGCCACAAATGTAGCCCTCAAATTACTTATGGTATCATTCAAAGGGAAAGCTTTGGACTAGTTCAAAATTTTGGCTCTAACTTCAATTTTAAACTAGAATGATCTAGCGAGAGAATTATAAAAAAGAGTTCAAAGAAAAGGGAGATTATTTGTCTCTAGTAGAATTGTTAACTACTATTAAGAGAGCACATATGGAGTTTGTCTCATATTTCAACACCAAATTTTAAAAGACGTGGGAGAGAATACCAGTAGAAGTTTGCCCATTGAAAGGTATGGCTTTCTTATATTATTGAAGAGTTTTTTTATCCATAAATTTCCATAAGAATATAGTTTAGGGAATAAATACCCTACCAACAATTTATGAGATTGCAACCTCGACTAAAAATAGCCTAATTCAAGCAAGAAATGTCATGTACCCACTCCCATATATGTTGTTATTATTCTTCTCACTCTATATCTCACTTCTTTTCCTTACTCTACTTCTTCCTTTTATCTCATGTTCATTCATTTATGATGTAATACTTTCTCCCTCTATTATATAATAAGTGGGACTACAAAGGATTGGGTATGTTCAATGTGTTAATCATTTGTATTGGGAGGATTTCCCCCTCAAAGTGGCTTATTTATAGGTTGCACCTTTTGAAGTGGTTGCCATTAATAAAAGCAGTAATTATTTGATTCTTATAGTTGATTCTTAATAGTTGTTGAGTTTGGAATTTTATCCTATTATTTTGTTGATTAGAGAGCATGTTGTATATGCTCAATGATGAGTTTGTTGATCCTACACCTGGTGTGTGCAAGTTGATTTAGGTATTTATTTTGTTGATATAAAACTTGAGAGTTTACTTTATTGTTGATTCGACGTGAATGGTTGATTAGAGCACATGTAGTGTGTTTCTATTTCTCACAATTTGATAAGTGTAATTGAGATATTTCAATATATGGTAATTTGAAATATTCCATATGTGAAACCTAGATATATCTTGACTATTTAACAACATTTTCGCATGTAGTTGTCACAAATTCTTGTTATTTGGCAACTATTCATGTATTGACCATTAAGTATTAGTCATTTTGACTTGGGAATTAATTGCATATTTTTGCATCTTGTTTTATTTTAGGAGTAGACATACTATTCTCAGGATTTCTTGATTTGCAAATGATGTTCAATCAACAACTAATACATTAGATTGAGAGAATGCATTTTTTGTTGAGTGTTGGGGTCTACATTTTTGTAAATATTAGGGTTGTTTTGGATGACCAAGTTTGGAGCTAGTTCATCATATTTTTAGAGTTTTGATGTAGTATTTCTACTAGGATGTCATTTTTATCTTCCTACATTATTTAAGTTCACAAGTTTCATATTTTGGACACTTACAAGTCCACGTGTGATTATGGTGCAATTGCAGGCAACACTATTATGGGTTTTACATTACTCAAAAGGGTTAGCCTGGTTTATATTTCTCTTCTCTTTGGCACATGATTGATCTAGACATGTTATGTTTTATTGTGGTTCATTACAACAGTGGAGATGAATCATAGGGAGTGATTTCATTGCAGGTTTTTTGTATCTTATGAGTTTGATCTCACTTCATTATAATAGATGTAGATAATGAATGCTCACAAAAATTAGGATTGGAATGAGGCTTGTTCGGAATAATATTATGATCATAACTCTAATATTTTTTACTTTATAGCTATTTATTATAAAAATGATACTTATTGGGTGGTTGTTGCTTGGTTATTCACACAACTTATTGTTTCTTGCATTTTTGTTGTATTATATATATGCTTGAGGTTTTTATGATATTTACCATGTATACAACTTATTTGTAGATTGTATTGTGTGTTAATTAATTATCTTTTTGTGCTTATATTGAAGAGACCTCGATGGGATCAAGGAAGTATTTCTTTTGGTCACATTTTATATTTGATATTGCAAAATACATCAAAACATATACAACATGTTCCATGGCAAATTCAAAATACAACAAATAAGATATTGTGCTTCATATCAATTTAAAACAATCTTTGGAAATTAGTGTCCAACAATTTCCTCGAATGGTTTCCTACTACTAAATATGGTAATGATTGTTTTTGTAGTAGCATATTAATTATTGAAAACATAAATTATTATGTTATACAAAAAGTCTCAATTTTTTTTTGAAAAAAACAATTATATTGTTCCTTCATTATGTATAGGTTCTTTTTTTTATAAATAGAAATGATTGTCTATGATAGAGATACAAGATTTTGAGCAATTTATAGAAGTCACCTTGATCAATTATCCACACAAAGCTAAGTGTACTATCTTCCACCCTTTGTTGTTCACAAACATACTCAAGAAGTGAATTATAGGATGATCATGCATCTTCTTATAATGTACCATTTTAAAAATACCCTTGGGGATGAAAGTTTAATTTGTTCAACATAGCTACAACAAAACTTCTTTATAGTTGTACAAAACTAAATCCTTTTTATGTGTATGGGTTTTCAACATTTAGCACCCATTGACCCAATCTATCATGTACCATGAATAATTTCTTTAGCCCAAAAAAATAATGAAGAAGCTAAGAATATTTAACACATTTAATTGATTTTCAATGACAAGTGTTGAAGAAGAGCAATGCTAAATACAAGCATCATGACCAACATCACACTCTTAATCAGCTCAAAGTTGGTAATCTATTTAGAAAAGCAAAGCCATAGCTCTTTACCACTATATTTGACTTCTTCAAGATGGTTCATAAAACATCACAAAGAAAGTTGAAGATAATTTCTTTGATGCCAATATTCCAACTTATCTTGGTATTCATCTATTTTTCAAAGCAAAACTCATGTGTCCTTGCTTTCTCGTATTGTTGGAAACAATGCATGCAATAGAAGAGCTTTAGCTAGCTTGGTCTAATCTTGATTTCAATATGCAAATAAAACAATAACAAAACATACATACATGATTTAAACACATGAAACAAACTAACCCCATTGTGCAAGATTAAATTAGTCATATATCAAGGAGGTTGTAATGAAATTTGTTCACAAAATATCTGTTGTTACCTAAACACATACATATACATACATGCATACATACATACATACATACATACATACATGCATGCATGCATACATACATACACAAAATAAGTCACTAACAAAAATCAAAACTATCAAAAATTATAAATATATAAAACTAACCATCTTTTAAAATTAATAATATTAATAATAATTAATAAATAGCTATAGTATTTAAATATGTAAATTAAATCAAATAAAAGATATATAATTACATATTAATAAATGATATCAATAAAATTATTATAATATAGTTGATATGATTTACCTTTTCCTAAAGAGGAGAAAGATTAGTTGTTCTCCTTGCTAAAGAAGGTTCATATTCCTTTATTGTATCATTGGGGTTTGATTGTTGGTTGGGTAATCTAAAAGGTAATTACAAGGTGGAATCAATTTATAATTTGATCAAAACTATCATATCCCTCCTCTAGTTGATTGGTTAGTGGCTCTAATATGGTGTGTTATAGCCCCTCTCAAATGTAATGCTTTTGTCTAGGTAGTAGCTAAGAATAAGATTCTGACCTATAACAATCTGATGAAAGGGACCTTTCATGGCCCCTCTCAGTGTTAACTCTATTATTTGAATATGGATTCATTTGACCACGATCTTCTTCATTGCCCTTTCTCGCAGGGTTTATGGTCTAAGTTGATCTCCAAATTAGAGATGAGCTAGGTGCTCCTTACTATAATTTAGCAACATAAATGTTGCTAGCCTAAAGGAGGCCCTATACTAAACTCTATAAAAATCATCTCTCCTTTGTGTCCTTTGGGGTATCTGGTTGGAGAGAAATCATTGTATCTTTAAAGAAGTGGAATTTTCTTGGGAAAGGTGTTAGTCCCAAATTGAATGTTAATCATGGAGTTTATGAAGGGGGGACATTCAGAAGGTAATTTCTTGCCCCTCTTCAAAAGAAATTCAAATTTTGGAATGGAATGTCCAAGTTATTTCTCTCGTTAATGAGCTTTTAGATAAAAAGGATAATACTAGGTTGATTAAATGGAGCCTACCCCTAGAAGATTTTTGTAGAATAAATTTTGATGGGGCATGTCAAGGAAAACTTGGATCACTTGGGCTTGACTTTTTCCTTTGCAATACATTTGGATATTTTGTTAAGTTTGGTTCCCTTCTCTTGGGTCATAAAACCAATAATGAAGTGAAATGGGAGGCAATGATAGCTGGTCTTTCTTTAGCCATTTGAAAAGGTCACAATAAGTTAATAAAGAAAGGGGACTCTATGGTTGTCATTAAAGGTTTACAAAAAGTGTGTTGCCTAAATTGGAAACTCTATGGTTTGATGGAACAGGTCATTGCCATCTACTATAAATTTGATTCAATTTATTTTTCTCATTATTTTTGTAAGAAGAACAAGGTAGCAAATTTGCTTGCCAATAAAGGTATTGAATTTAATCCTTTCTCATCGTTAGTTAATTCTAATGTTGATGATTGGGAGGGGCTAATATTATCATCCATGATGAGAACTCCCCTTGATTGGTGCATCATGTTAGCTCTCAAAGTTGTAGGTTCCCAAAACCCTAAAGACACACTGAAATCCAAGCCTGAGGAAGACCAACTTAGAATAAAGAGGACTTATAAAATAGGTCAAGACAACTTGGGCCAACTACATGAGAGTGGGTAATCAATCCTTCACTTCAGGCTCAACTAAACTCAAGAGAGTGTTCTCAGAGGTCTCCTTAATAGGACAATTAAAGAGAAATTAAATAAGAACAATTAAGACATTTGGTAGTTAAACCCAATGTACAATGAACCCCAAGATTTGTCACTAAGTTCATGTCTTATTAACTATTGCAAAATGACTCACAAGACCTCTTAATAATCTAATAACACACTCTTAGTGAATCCACTTAACAATGTATACACACATATAAGAGGGAGACATACTAGCATAATCCCCTAAATTTTTATCAAATCAAGCTAGCATAAGATAGTGCATAAGTTAAATTATTGAATCATACTAGCATGGCAGGAGCTAACAACTACCTTTAAGCTACAAAGAAAGAAAGATATTTTTAATTGTTTAATCTTTAGCCAACTAGACTGATGCCTATTCTAATGGGTAATAAAGTCAAGCATCTATCTCCTCGTGAACACAACAACTTTCATAGGTATCAGAATTGAATGTGCATTAGATAGCCACAAGCTAGGCTCTAAGCAAGATAAATGCATACCCATATGTAACCAAGTTTATTTGCAAACAAACATACGTAATAATCCATAGTTAAACAAATAGAATCTATATGTTGCATTGAAAGGAGTGTTCCAAATATACTTTATCACTTTTTACAATCCTCTACATGGATAACCAATCAACACAGTCATTAGACTAACATGTGTAGTCTCAAGGGAAACATAAGCATGCCTATCCCCTGAAATTAGTTTAAAAACTAAGAAGAAATCCTGCTTAACAAAAGGAGTTCCTACATTCAATACTTTCTCTTGGCCTGGAGTTCATGTGAACATAAGAAAAATAGAGTTGAACCACAACAGTTGATGCTCTAGACTACATTCAAACAACAAAAGTGTCACAAGATTATGCCATCTATCTCATTGAAATAAACATGAATAAAATAATGCAGTTTATTTCCATGTGTATGGCATGGTTCTTTGAAATCTTGACATAGTCTTTACAAAATAGCTAAAGAAACACACATGTATGTGACACTAAGCTTATAGAATTAACATGTAAAACAAAACCCTTTTTACATGCATGACATCTCCTTTCTGTGTGCTTAGAATCTTAAAAATCATTTATGTGGAAAGAGCATCATAAGGGGCACCTAGCATGATGTGGAAGGGCTATTCATATAAGACAAAAGCACTTGTAATTCCAATGCCGCCCTCTCTCTTATAATCTTCATAAAGTTTTAGGAAAAAAGAAAAAAAAATCATAAGATGAAACTTATAAATGGTGCGTACATTTTACCTAGTCATTATTTAGCATAAAACAAAAACCTTCCACTCTTATTGAGTAGCTAAACGATTATGTGGGTTTGATATAAAAATCCTTAAACAACCAAAGAAAAAATTCACCCTTTCAATCCCATACTTCTATCTTAAATGAATATGGTGCACACCATCCTTCATGGAAAATCTGTAAAATTTAATAAAATATATAACTTGTGAACATAGAAAGACTCCTCTTTCATGCTACCTAGCATACGGAACAAAATTCCATATGCTACTTCCAACACCCACCTTACCTTACTATTTTGAAATCGTTTCTTAAAGCTAGGTAAGACTAGCTCTCATGGCGCAAACTTTCAAATAAAATAAAAACTTCATAAGTTTAAATGTGGTGCCCTCTTTCATATGCTTTCCTTAGAGGTGAATAAGGGAGAGGACCCAGTAGCCTCTCACCCTAACTTCGTGCACCTTAAGCTCCTAAACAATACATCAGATTTCCATGAATTTTTTTGGGTTTCTTCGTATGTGACTTAAGAGCTTAAAGCTATTGTTTGGGATTCTAGGTATCAACGGTGTAGCCTAATCAGCTATATCTTCATTGAGTTGTCCAAAAACACCCAAAAAAATAGTTGGACTAAAACATGTGCACCAAGGCACCTATTACTGATCGCCTTACTATTGCCTTATGTGTCACCATATGATTGGTTGTTTCTTTGATGTGACATGTGAAATGTATTATTACACATGTATATGTGCAAATGTATTGGTTCCTTATTAAAAAAAATTTAATATTTGTACACATGTATTGGTTCTTTTCATAGATTTAATTAGGGAGTAAGGTACGCCATAGGTGGGCGGCTATTGGTACATGGGTGGCTACCGGGTCCTCTCCCCTAGGATATTAGCGTGCCCCCTTACAATGAACATTCGTAAAGTTTACAAAGAATAAAACAAATGGCGCCTCCCTTTGGGTGTGCCCCCACCTTATATCATATTTTTTTAAATAATTAAATATTTTAAAATTTATCTTTTTTTATCATGTCCCGTGAGTTATGTTCCTTATAGAAATGGGGCCTATCAATTAAATATCATCTCACAAAAGTATTGAAAACTACCCTGTCAAATATGTTGGATCTTCCTAAAATACTTTGGAGCCACTCTAAAATAATTGGGAGCTAGTTTAAATAATTGGGAGCCATTTTGAAATAGTTGGGAGCTAGCATTGTATGACTACTTTAGAGTCAAGAGGTAACTTGAAATAGTTGGGAGCCAACATTGTATGACTACTTCAGAGTTAGAAGCTAACTTGAAATAGTCAAGAGCTAGCATTGTATGACTACTTCAAAGTCAGGGGCTAATTTGAAATAGTCAGGAGCTAGCATTGTATGGCTACTTCAGATCTAAAATACTATGGAGCTAGGAACTCAAAGAAGATACCTCAAAGCTAGAACTCTAGAGTTGGGAACACTCAGAATTTAAATTACTCTGGAACTTAGAGACATAAAACAATATTTTGCAAACAATAAGGGGGATCAATTTAACTTATCACATTCATAGATAGGACTAGGAAATACAAAATCTTATGTTGTCAACAAATTTAAAATCATAGAATGACAAAAGGTCATGATGTAAGACCCAACACATCCTCAGTGTCTTTCATTTAAATCATGAAGGGTCCTTTCAATGTATTTGTTTAGGGGAAAAGTGGAGTTATGATAGTTTATCTAAACCATATCAAGTCCTTCTTTCACTCACTAAACATTAAGGAAATGGGAATTAAGCTTGCTCACTATGAAGGATCAAGCTACAGATTTTCTAGGTCCTTATTATGCTAGCTGTGATTGAATAGATTCCTTTGATTAGGTTTTCACAAGCCTATGAAACTCATAAAGCATGAAACCCCAATTATCACTTCTTGTTGTAACAAACTAATTTTTGACATAGTTACTGATCAACAAATTACAGAAACATAGAATAGGGATCACAGAGAATTTGTATCTAAAAAATGAGGGCCTGATAGACAAGGGCGATCCCTCTTTTGTCCCAAAAGTTTCTGAAGTCTGAGATCTTATGTACCAGGTGACAGAGGGTCTTCAAAGATTCCCAGATCCTAAAATAAATGCCCGGGTTGGACAAGGGCGATCCCTCTTTTGTCCTGAATATTTTGCAATGCCGAAATTCAAAGTTCTGCGACGATTGTATCCATAATGTATGTCTTTCTTCAGCTCCTTTCCGCTGGATCTTTTCAAATATGACCTACACGTACAAAAGGAGGAGAAAGATGGTTGTGGCTATATAGGAGCTTACCTCAGTCAAGCCCCATTTTTGGTATTCCTACCTCAATAATAGCCAATGATAAAGATCTGCAGATGTGTGTGCTCATCTATCATATGTGTATGTAGAAATGTAAAACCCTAAATGACTCAAGCATCAAGGAAAGATCAACACCTTGCTTCACTCAAGGAAACAACAACAACATCACCTTAAGGAGATGAGAGCAATGAAGACTTGTAAAACAAGAAGGCAAGGCAGACGTATCCACGGAGGATTCCCAAGCTCAAGTTAGAGGCTTCAACCCTTCTCTCAATCATATAAAAGGTTTAACAAAACCCTAGGAAGAGCAAGATAGTCTCAAGATCTTGATTCCTAATCTTCATTGAATATCGCCATGATAGCAATTTCCAATATCTTCAAAGAGCTTCAGCAAGTTGTTGATCTTCAATAGCAAAAATGACAGAGTTTTGGCATAGAAAGCTTGCATATAGATTATGTGTGATAAAATGATTTTCAATTGTCTTTAAATACCTAACCTTAGAAATTCAAATATTTGAAATAACGTGTCGACATCACGTGAAAATCAAAATTTAAAATCGGAATCCCGAGGTGCACGGCGGGAGCTGACACCTCGCCAAAATTCAAAACCTAGAAAAATAGGGCAAGACAAGGGCACGGGAACCCATGTCTAGGTCTTAATTTTTCCATTAGGTCTTCATTAAGGAGGTCTAGGATGTCCAAAATCCAAAGTTTGTTTTCAGGTTCAATCGTTAGTTGCTTCAAAATACGACATTTCTTCAGTTAGCTATAGGTCAATCGGGGTTTAGGGAGGTCAAAAACAAATAGGTTGAAAGGACACCAAAGGAGAGGAGCTAAACTATGAGAAATTGTGTCATTCTATGTAGGAGGACAATTTTTGACATAACATTTAGCCCCTACTTTAGTGGCCATATGACACTATGTGCATGTGCAACTAAAAGAAAGTAAATACATCAATCATGAAAAGGATATTGGGGAAGCTGAAGTGTTGTCATGCAAGAGGAAGAAGCCCCCAGTTTGTAGTCCTGCAAGACCACAAAGTTAGGAACTTCATCCTGCAAAGGAACACTTGTCAGATAATCAAAATCAAATCAACTTGCAACCAATCCACAAATAGGTCAGTCAAAAACACTAATGGGTTGAGTGATGAGACATGATGAGGGATGAAATCGAGGGAGATAAATGTCCCCTCTTGTTTTTGCTTGCTTAGTCCAAAAAGGAGAAAAAAGGTGGTTATCTACGCGCATCAATTTTAGGGAAACTTGATGAAAAATGCATTGCAAGGGTCATTTTTTTCAAACAACACCAAAGCACAACACATTGGGTTGGATGGAGGGCAGAACTAGGATTCCAATGCAACAAACAACATAAAAATCTAAGCTCAACAGCCCAAGATAGAGTTTCATGATTAAAACTGTTCAATTTTGTACCTAGATAGTGATAGGAATTCTCATCCATTTACTATATGTAAAGGGAGTTTTCACTTTTCACCATTCATTCTTATTGTCATTGTGTAGAGGAGAGAAGGAGAAGGAGAAAGAGACTAGCCATGTCGAGTCAACGTCCATACCAACTTCTGAGACTAGAGATGCTCCGAGCCCGAGTGGCAAAGAGACAGATCGAGCCTGAGGTAGGGTCCTAAACTTTGCTTCTGTCAACATGCTTTCCTCTTTCTTTTGATTTTCTTTTTTTACGTGCCAAGTAGCCCTTTTTGGAAAGGGTTCCCAACCAGGGCGGCCAAGTCCACTTAGGGCACCAGTGTCCTCTCTGGGCACCCAGATCCTCCTAGGGCACCCAAGTCCTACTGGGGCGACCAAGTCTAGGGAGGACAAGGGCCTCAGGTACAGGGTATAGATTGATGTCTTAGATGCTTCTTGATGCTTTGATGATGTGATTTGATTCAATTTTGGATGTCTGACCTACAGGACATTCCTAGGACACGAGAGCATACAGGTAGTCACCTGATGATGCTGCTTTGAGACCATGCTGGCACTATGTCAGATAAGGAGAGGGGATTCTTGCAAGCGATGCATCTTTGGTGGGTATTCATCATGCCCACAATGAGATTTTACTGTAGCATGTTGATGGAACTTATGGAGAGGTGGGATGTAGACACGTCAGCATCCCATCTACCCACAAGCAAGATGATAATTACCCTGGAGGATGTCTACCGCATCCTATGACTACCTATCTAAGGAGAGACAATGAGGATCCTAGAGCGTCGCTCAATAGAGTACACTCGAGAGAGCCAATTGTATTGCTTAGGTCATACCATCACTCAGGTAGAGTGAGGACACATTTAGCGCTGATTGTTAGAGCAGGGATGCGCTGACATTCCCTTAGTTCAGAGGATCATGATACTACTGTCACATTGGCAGTCGCACATGATGGATGAGGCACTCACCATCACGGGGGCCTTGTTCATACTATCAGATCAATGGAGGAGCATAGGACAGTGTACGCATGGGGGCGCAGTATGCTTGCGCACCTCTACCGCGGTTTAGGATGGCATGTCCATTATGAGTCACAGAGTTTGATGGTGTGCACCCTGCTACAGGTCTAGGCGTTCGAGCATATCAGTTGCACACAACCTAGAGGTTTCCCTTAGAGCCAATGTGGACCTATCCACGTGCACATGCTTATCCTCTCATCGGATGTTGGAGACAGTGATCTTTTAAATTGGAGAGTGATATTTAATAGTTTGCAACCCAACGACATTGTTTGGAGACCATATCGCAGCCACAGACCATGGACGAGTCAGCACAAATAGCTAGCCAGGATGCAGAAGGATTGGTTGATGGCCAATCGCCTCGATCACATAGTCATCTGGTTTTACTTTGATAGAGTAGTGTGACCATTTGGATGCAGACATGATGTTCCTAGGATGTGTCTAAGCTACGCCCACATAGTACGCAACACAATCAGGGTGAATTATGCCCCACAGCCAATGGTAGCTAATATACCAGTGAGTGATGATGATGGTACAAAGGATGTAGAGCTGCTATCTGATGCAGATGATGTCGATGTCACCTGAACATATCAGACCTGGTGGCAAACAACATGACCCATTTCTATCTTCCCTCACGGTCACCCCACAGTCGATCCTCGACCATGGGCAGGTCACGCGAGTGACACAAGAGTAGAGAACAACATTAGTGATTTTGCTAAGTATTATGATATTGATGAGGATGAGGACGATGATGATGATTAGGATGAGGATGATGATGATGAGGAGGAGGAGGAGGAGGAGGAGATCCTGACATGGTACATCTTCAGAGCGAGACCATGGCGAGATCAGCATGAGGTAGACAGCAACGAGGAGACCGAGTTAAGGCCATGGTTGAGAGTTCATGGTCCAATCCCCACTAGTTCTAGGAGATCAAACCATACCGAGCAAGGGGAGACGAGTAGTCATATGCCCCTAGCTGCAGAACTTATTGTACTAGTAGTAGTTTAGGATCCATCTTGGTGAGATGGAGATCCAAGCGAGACATTATTATTATGTTGATGTATTATTTTGATGATTACTTATGATGCCTATTTGGGATATTGATATCGATTTTGTTTTCCTTTTTGCAGTTGGGACAGATGCATGGCATGATTTTGTGAGTCGCGTCATAGAAGAGATAGTTCTTATCGATGCAGCCGAGCAGTGGGTGTGGATGAGATATTCATCACAGCCATCCATAGGGTGGCGTGCGGAGATATTTATGTCATTTATGAGATATAGAGTGGCTATGGAGTCCACTTTAGATCAAGCTATCTAGAGAGTCGAGTGAGCAGAGGCAGAACTCCAGGTGCTACGAGATCAAGCTGTAGCAGTACCTCCACCTGAGAGAGATCATGTCGTGACTGAGGTCTTACTTCTTGAGTTACGTTAGGTGAGAGCTGATAGAGACAGGGCTCAGGTAGAGAGAGATCAGTATCATCAGACATGTGTTGATTTGCAGGGCGAGGTGTTGGGTCTGAGAGGTGATCTCAGGGTTCTACATCATGAAGTGCCTCTAGGAGTCACTCACAGTCCGTAGCCACACATGGGCAGCCCTCCATCACATGCACACCACTAGGTCTTGGGGTAACCAATGATCAAGGTTCCACTATGTGATATATCTTGTATACTATGTCATCCCATTTTGTTGTACAGGGTAGTCAAATATGATGTATATTCAAACTGATGTATATATATATGATGTTTTTCTATTGATGTTTTTAATGTTGTTGATCTATCACATGTGATTTACATAAAATACAACTAGTGATAAATGTTAATGCTTATGTGGAAATGTAATTAATGTTAATGTGTTACAAACAATTCTTTGCAAAACATAATAAAATCCACAATGATTAATGAATTTCACACATAACCAAAATACTATGCTATATTTAGATAATACAAAGGTGATCTTAATAAAGCATGTTTAAACAAAATACAACAATGATTAACCAAAAAAGATGCTATGTTAAATGAATTAAGACAAAATAATCTATCTTGTCAAAATTGAAGCCAAACTAATAAATTTACTTTATAAAATAACATCTAACATACAATCTTAAGCATAGAATTTCTTGAGATGCACAACATTAATAGGTTCTTTAAGTGGTGTACCTTATTCATCAACTAATTTATATGCTCCTGATCTAAAGTCTTCAGTAACAACATAGTGCCCAAGCCAATTAGGGCTGAACTTTCCTTTTTTTCCAGGAGGTGCATTCACGTTACGTTGATTCTCATATAGTACCAAATCTCCAACGTCTAATGAGAGATGTATAACATGCTCATTGTATGATCATTGGATGTTCTTTTGATGGGCCTTAAGGTGCTTGAGAGCGTTGATACGTTGTTCATCAAGCATCTCAAGTTCTTGTAATCACTTTTCTCATTCTGTGTCATCATTAATAATGTCCTTTATGGAAACTCGCAATGAAGGAATTTCTAACTCTAGAGGCATTATCGCATCAACGCCATAGACAAGATTATACAATGTGTTCCTAGTAGCTATATAAATGCTTGTTCTATAAGCCCATAACACATAGGAGAGTTGAGTATGCCAGTCCTTTTGATGTTTATTAACAGTTTTCTGTAGGATTTGTCTAATAATTTTATTTGAAGCTTCTGCTTGGCCATTTGATTGCAGATAATAAGGTGTAGAGAAGTGATGTTGAATATGATATTTTTCAAGAAATTTCTTCACGTCCTTGTTCTTAAATGGTGTGCCATTGTCAGAGACTAAGGAGGAAGGTATACTAAATCAAGAGATGATGTTATCTTGTATAAAATGACAAATTACTTCACTAGTCGTGGATTGCAGTGGAACAACTTCAACCCACTTCATAAAGTAATTAGTAGAGGTGATAATGAAAGTATGTCCTTGAGAAGGTGGAAAGATTTTACCAATTAGATCCAAGCCCCAAATAGAAAATGGCCAAGGTGAGACTTGGGCACAAAGTTCCTGGGCAAGTGCTCAGATTAAATGTTTATGTTGTTGACATTGCAGACATTTCTTGACATATGCAAAGGAATCTTGTTCCATGCGTTGCCAATAATTTCCCATACGCAATAACTTTTGTACCAATGATTTTCCTCCAAAGTGCCCTCTGCAAGCACCAGAGTGAGCTTCTTCTAAAGCTATCAGGATCTCTGAATTACTAAGACATCAAAGAAGAACACCATTATAGCTTCGTCTATATAAGACATTAGATAGAATGATATAACACGCTGCGAGTTTACGTAGGCAAACTCATGCATTTTTAGAATTTGAGTTAGGAATAGTGCCATCATGTAAATAATAAAATATATGGGAGAACCATTCATGAGAATTCATGTTACAACATAGGTTAGTATCTGAAGATGCAACCTCTTCTAGTGTAGGTGTTTTAAGATTATGGATGATGAAGGAATATTCATCGAGTGAATCAACAGGGGATATAAGAGAAGCTACACTTTCCATAGCATCCGTGTGTCAATTGTGTTTCCTTGGAATAGTATCAATTGAGTATGATGTAAACTGTTTTAATAGAGATAGAGCTAAGTCACGATATTGAGATAATTTATCTTGTTTCGTTTGATATGATCCTATAATTTGTCTTACAATTAATTGCAAATCACCATATATGGTGATGTTTTTGATGTTGAAAGCCAAAGCGGCACGAAGTCCTGTAATGAGATCTTCGTACTCGGCAATGTTGTTTGTATATGAGAAGTTTAATCGATAGGACATAGGAACTGACTTACTAGAAGGCGGTACTATTATGACACCAACACCGGATCCTGACATTGTGAACCATAAAAATCCAATTCTCATTTATCATCTGTATCTATATTTAGGATTTGATCATCAGGAAATGTCTCCTGACTTTGTATAGCAAAAGGTGAAGGTGCATCAGCCAAATGATTAGTTAATGCTTGTCCTTTAATCACTCTTTGAGAGATAAATTTAAGATCAAATTCTATTAATAATATAACTCATTTAGCAAGACGACCTGAAAGATCTATTTTAGCAAAAAGATGTTTCAACGGATCAAATTTCACCATGACATGAACTTCAGCATTTAATAGGTAATGCCTAAGCTTCTATGTTGCGAAGACTAGAGCTAAGCAGTGCTTCTCGATAACAGTATATTGCACTTCATAATCGAGCAAAGTTTGACTGATATAATATTCAACATGTTCTTTGCCTTCAGTATCATGTTGTGCTAATAAGGTTGCGAGAGCATTATTAGATACTGAGGTATAAAGAAGAAAAGGTTTATTAGTGGTAGCAGGTTGTAAGACATGAGGATTAGCTAGATAACTCTTTAAGTCTTCAAAAGCCTTCTGAAAATAAGAATTCCATTGAAATTTTGAATCCTTCTTTAGTAGTTGAGTAAAAGGGTGAGTCCCATCTGCGAGTTGTGAGACAAATCAGTGGATGGCTTGTATCTTCCCTTGCAAACTATGAAGTTGAGATATGTTCTTGGGTGCTGACATATTAACAATCGTGTCAATTTTCTTCGTATATACTTCAATGCCATAATGCGATACTATAAATCCTAATAATTTTCCACTATCTACTCCAAAGATGCATTTCCATGGATTTAAGCGCATGTTGTATTTCTTTATTCACTCAAAGATTTGACGGAGGATTGTGACATGATCCTGGCAACAAATAGACTTCGCAAGAATGTCATCAACATAATCCTCTAATATTTTATGCATGTAATCATGAAAAATATGAGTCATAGCCCATTGATAAGTTGCTCCAACATTCTTTACTCCAAACGGCATGACCACCCAACAAAATGTACCCTAAGATGTTATAAAAGTTGTTTTATATTGATCTAGAGGATTGATGAAAATTTGATTATATCCCAAAAAACCATCCATGAAGGAAAGTAATTCATGGCCAGCTATTGAATCAACGATCATATCAATGTTTGGCAAAGGGAAATCATCTTTCAAAGAAGCAAGATTTATATCCCTAAAATTAGTACACATCCGAATACAACCATCGGGTTTAGCGACAGCAACAATATTTGAAATCCAAGGTGAGTAATCAATAGTGTGGATAAAGCCAGCTTGTAACAACTTTTCTATCTCAGCCTTAACTAACAATGCAATTCATCTTATGGATCTTTTGTTTAAACGGCTTAGTATCTGGTTTTAGTACAATGTTATGTGTTACAATATGAGGATCAATACCAGGCATATCTAAATAGTTCCAAGAAAACAATTCAGAAAACTCATGTAAAAGCTTGGTCATATCTTCTTTTTCTTATGTACTTAAACTATCACCTATAGGAATAATCTTTTCAGTGTTATCTTTGTCCATAGAAACTTCAACAATTTTTCCATTAAGTAAAGTACTAGGTTCTATGAGGTTGGGTGATTGTGGCAGTTCTTCAATTTCTTCCTTAGATCTTAGAGTAGCATTTATCGAATAAGTAGATTTTCCAAAGTATGCATCGTTATTTAAATGATAGGGTAATCCAAGTTTATGATGATAATAGGGAAGATTATCATAAGCTCCCAAGAATTCAATTATTGCTTCATCTATCAAAAATGCATGCAAAGGAATCTCTCCTGGAGGACAATTGGTGTCAATCATCTCAGGATATATCAAATTTAGTGTTGATATTATGTTTGCATTAAGATTAGGATGTCTATGGGCTTTAGTTTCCTTGAAAGGATTATATCCAATGCCACTTGAGTAATGTCGCAAAGCGGATTCTATAGGTACTCGAATTCCTTGTTGATTAATACTACAACCATTACCTACATAGTCACAATTCTTAAAGAGAATCTAAAATCCTTGACCATAAAGAGAGGCCATCTCTCTAGAAGAAGGTGAAGCCTCATAGGTCTCATAATCTATAGTATAAGTAAGAGTGTTATCTATGTTTTTTACAAAAGAAACTTTAGGTTTCTGACTTAAATTTTTAGATGAAATCGATGCAACATTTGATGTTTTAGGATTAGGGTTGTTAATTTAATATTCTCCTATAGAGGGAGATGCAAAGTTTAATGAACCCCAATCGTCACCAAGGAATGCATTCAATTGTTTGGAATCTTGCACAACATTATTTGTAGCAAGAGGAGTTGACAAATCAATTTTTAAGTTATTTAGAATCTTATGATGAGCGACTTTCTTTTGTAATTCAATTTGTAAACAATTATCTGGCTCAGTCCATTATCGTCTTCAACAATATGAAGTTTGTTCTTATAGATAAACTTGATTGAATGATGAAGGGTAGATGGAACTGCCCCCCAATGCATGAATCCAAGGTCTACCAAGAATCATGTTGTATGATAAAGAACCAGGCATGACATGAATCAAGGTAGATACCCGACTTGTACAAGTAAAGTTATGGTGCCTATAGACTGTCTTCCAACATTATCAAAGCCATGAATGTTGAGCCTATCTAGTTTAATCAAAGAGGTGTCAACCTTAATTTTATATAATAAGTTAATACCACAAACATTAAGAGCCGATACATTATCAATCATAACTCGCTTGATCAATTTTTTGTTTATTGTAATGAAGATAATCAAAGGATCATATTGATTTTGAACTTCAATAGAAGGCAACTCATGTTTTTGAAACAGAATATTTATTTTTGTCTCATGGATACAATCTAAGAGAGCTGCTACATCATTCGACTTGACATCAGATGGTTAAATCACCTTTTGTAAAGCTTCTTGGAGCATTCCATGGTATGTAAGTGAAGTTTGTATAATTCCCAAAGAGAAATCTTAGCAAGACTAGCACGAAGCTGCTCAACAAGATCATATCCTTGACCAACTTTATGTGTTAAATGAGCTGCTTGAGGAAGCATAGGTTGAGAAGCTGGTAAAGATATCAAAATGCTTGATTGTTGTTTCTTTTGTTTGTTATTCTGAGTATTATATGTATGAGCAAACATAGTGTGACTAGGTTGTGAACTTTGATGTGTTATTTGTTTAGTATAGTTGTAGATGTAATCAGGAGGTCGAGAAGAAGGCGGAAGACCTCTAACAGTGAGAACCAATTTAGGGTGTGGTTGAACCACATCCGAACACAATTTGACCACTATCTTCATCTTCACAGGTTCTTCTTGAGGTTTAGGAACATAGATTGCATTTACTAATCTTTGAAATGATGGTTTAAGAGTCGTAGTGGAATATTCAATCGAGATAAAGTCCTCAAGGGCTTCATCCAACATATTGAAGTCATCACAACTAAATGGCTCATCATACACATTAAAGTCTTGCAAAAAGTAATCTAACATTATAACATTTTCTAATTCACCCAAGACTTAAATGTAAAGTAATATAGTATAAACTTTGTGAAAATGAAACAAAATATCACTATGCAAATCACAAAGTTGTAATTTCAAGCTCTTTTAATGAAAGTCTAAAGATATCAAACAAGATTCAATACATACACTTTTTATAAAAGAGGGTTTACAATCTAAATGTCATTTAGGACAACAAACTATTTCAGATATGATGTTAAAAAGGATGCAAATTCTTTTAAAGCACGGGTTCACCAAAATGTTTAGAGGAAAAAGTGGGATTATGATAGTTTATCTAAACCATGTCACGTCCTCCTTTCACTCACTAAACATTAAGGAAATAGGAACCAAGCTTGCTCACTATGAAGTATCAAGCTATAGATTTTCTAGGTCCTTATTATGCTAGCTGTGATTGAATAGATTCCTTTGATTAGGTTTTCACAAGCCTATGAAACTCACAAAGCATGAAACCCTAATTATCACTTCTTGTTGTAATAGACTAATTTTTGACATAGTTAATGATCAACAAATTATAGAAACACAAAATAGGGATCACCAGAGTTTGTACCCAGAAAATGAGGACCTGATGGACAAGGGTGATCCCTCTTTTGTCCCAAAAGTTTCTGAAGTTTGAAATTTTCTTTACCAAGTGATAGAGGGTCTTCAAAGATTCCCAGCTCCTGAAATAAATGCCCAATTGGACAAGGGCGATCCCTCTTTAGTCTTGAATATTTTGTGATGCCGAAAATTTAAAGTTCTATGACGACTATATCCACAATGTCTGTCTTTCTGTAGTTCCTTTCCATCGGATCTTTTCAAATACGACCTACACATACAAATGGAGGAGAAAGATGGTTGTGGCTATATAGGATCTTGCCTTAATCAAGCCCCATTTTTGGTATTCCTACCTCAACAATAGCCAATGCTAAAGATCTGCAGATGTGTGTGCTCATCTATCATATGTGTATGTAGAAATGTGAAACCCTAGATGGCTCAAGCATCAAGGAAAGATCAACACCTTGCTTCACTCAAGGAAACAACAACAACATCACCTCAAGTTGATGAGAGAAATGAAGACTTGTAAAACATGAAGGTGAGGCAACCATATCCACGGAGGATTCCCAAGCTCAAGTTGGAGGCTTCAACCCTTCTCCCGATCGTACAAAAGGTTTACAAAACCCTAGGAAGAGAAAGATAGTCTCAAGATCTTGATTCCTAATCTCCATTAAATATCTCCATGATAGCAATTTCTAATATCTTCAAAGAGCTTCAACAAGTTGATGATCTTCAAAAGCAAAAATGGCAGAGTTTTGGCACAGAAAGCTTGCATATAGATTGTGTGTGATAAAATGATTTTCAATTGTCTTTAAATACCTAACCTTAGAAATTCAAATATTCAAAATAAAGTGTCGACATCGCGCGAAAACTAAAATTTGAAATCAGAATCCCGAGGTACACGCCAGGAGCTGACATCCCGCCAAAATTCAAAACCTAGAAAAATAGGGCAAGACAAGGGCGCAGGAGCCTGTGTCCAGGCCATGATTTTTCCATCAAGTCTTCATTAAGGAGGTCCAGGATGTCCAAAATCCAAAGTTTGTTTTTAGGTTCAGTCACCAGTTGCTTCAGAATACGACATTTCTTCAGTTAGTTGTAGGTCAATAAGGATTTAGGGAGGTCGGAAACAAATAGGTTGAAAGGACACCAAAGGAGAGGAGCTAAACTATGAGAAATTATGTCATTCCATGCAGGAGGACAAATTTTGACATAACAATATTATGTGGTGATATTTCACATAGATCCAAAGCTTGATGTAATGATTGAGTACGAGATTTAATGTTGCCATGTGTGGTATATCTTTATCATGGATCACTCTCTCATTGTATTACAGATGTCTTGAAAGGGTTTTATGGTGGTCAATGTGGAGGTGTCTAATGTTTGCAACTCTTTGCCTACCAAAGATGTTTGTGTGCCCAAGGTGTTGGGTTTTGTTCAACCTTATTGTATTGGGAGTAGTGAAGATCATGTGTTGTAGTTGGGTGTCTAATCACCAACTCAAGAAGATTTTCTACTACCCCAAATTCATATCATTGAACCTTGTTAAGAACATCATTGGGGAGGAAGGTTTAGCATATAATGGCTTCAATCTCCTACAATGATAATTGCTAATTTTTTGAGAAATTGTTAATTTTTTAGAGAAATTCGTAAGGGTGGTTTTGTTTGAAGAAGTTGAAGGTTGGGTCAAGCCATCGCTTCTCCTTCCAGAGAATGTTGTGATAGTTGATAAGGAGAGGATGTTGATGACTCAAACCTGAAAGAGGGCTCGGTTAGGTATTGAATGGTAAAGAGATGTTTATGGTGAAGGTCAAGCTATATGATGCAGGAGCATCCAGTGGTGTAAGGGCAATCTTACATCACCAAAACAAATAATGATTTTATTTTCTGTTCTTTTCAATTTTAGTATTTTCAGATACGCAATTGCTTGAATAATGATGTGGAACCTTCAGAATTTCCATCCTACTAAAAATAGCAAATTGCTATTTTTAGAAAGTTTGCATTTGAGCACGTATGGAAATGAAAATTTACTCAAAGATTTGAAATTGAAAAATATAACCTTTGGTGAAGAAATTAGCCAAAGATCACTTGTGGGCTAAAAGATATTAAAGTTTTTGTTTCTTTAAAAACCCCTAAAAAAGTATCAAAGTTAGATATGAGGCACTTAGAGGCCCCATATGGCCCTAAAAATGGGTGGAATCAGTAGCACGAATTCTAAGGGTGTAGATCTCTTCATGAGATTTCCAAGGCATCAAGCAGTTTGTCAATCAGACACCTAGATCAAAAGTTATGGCTCCCGAAAGTTGACCTATTTTTGGAGTGAGTTACAAATTTTAAAATTTTGGCTAGAAGGCACCAAAAAGGGTTATTTATGATCATTTTTCAAAATCTTTTGGGGTAGTAGAGAAAGGAGAGAAAGTGAGGAGTCAATAAAAGGAGGGAAAATAGAAACCCTAGCAGATTTGAAGCTACAAAAGGTAGAAGGTTTTAGAATCCAGAGGAGGGAGGCTATAATCTGTTGCAATTGGTTTAGGATTCATCCTCTTATTTGATTCCAGTTTCTGTAATGTAATGTGTTTTTGAGTTTAATAAAAGAACAATCCTATTTCCTGTGTATAATCTATGTTGTTGTGTGTTATGAGATTAACCCCCTCATCACTATAGGAAGTGAATTTGGACTTAGATTTGCTCAAGACCTACCAGATCTTTGTACAAAGGTAAAACATCTACTCATCTCTCATTATAAGAGGACCCCATAAGTATCTATCACATTTACTTTTCCTAGGTTATCGAGGGGGAAGGTGTGAGAGTTGCAAAAAGTGTGAAGATTATTCATGGTGTTAAGCTTGATGGTATTGAAAAACATGCATGCTATGGCAAGGGAGGCTCAAGACGATGGCAGTTGTTGTGGATGGATGTAAAAGTTGTGCATTTAATCATGAGGAGGAAGAGAATTCTGGGGTAGGTTATTATGGGGTTTGTTAGAGCCCTGCTCCATAGGCCTTAAAATTTGTTTAAAAAAATCATCTAGGTCTTTGTCCCCTTTGTTGCATTGCCTTGTTTTGCCCATCAATTATAATCAATATGAGAGATCTTCAATGGTCCCCTTTGTTCAAAATGTGTCTTTGTGTTGTGTTGGTTCCCCCTTATACTTTAGTTATTCGACAAGTTTTAAAATCTCAAATTTACTAAGTATAAGTCTATCCCTTTATGCCTTTGTAGAACTTGTCAGCATTTTTGAGGTTTCACAAACCTTGAAACTACCAACAAAGCCTTTGTCGATGAGTCGGTAGGTTCATGAACCTCTAAAATCACCAACAAAATCTTTCTCAATGATTTTGTGGTTCCCCGAACGTTGAAAGTTCTAACGGATTAGGTGTTCTTTTTTTCGGTTCTCACAAACCTTGGCAAACTCCAACAATGTTTATAGGAGGCTCAATACTCCATTCAAAAGGTAAAGAAATGTGGTGTCTGTGACTTCGTAATTTCATGAACTCACTAGAACACTGAAAAAGGAGAGAGAAGAAAGAAGAATGCAATTCAGTGTTTTAGTAGGTTCATGAACCTCCTAATTCACCCATAACAAAGAGAAAGGCAAAAGGAGAAGGCTCCATCAGCGAGTCCATGAGTTCATGAGCTCACTAAAATGTCAACAAGGTTCAGAGGGAGCCCAAATCATTGATAGAGAAGAATAGAGAAAGGAGTGAAGATGAAGATAATAAAAATTAGGCATCGACATTTTAGAAAATTCCTGAACCTCCAAGCTCGCCAACAAGGTTTGAAGCATGCCAAAATCTTTGATAAAGTTCAAGGTTTCTCAAAAGTTTCGATGGCAATAAAATAGAATATTAAAAGGTTTTCATGGGCTCTACGCTCAAGCATCTACATCTTTCCTACATTCAAACAACTTGACCTACCTTCCCACATGACCTAGGATGCTATTAATGGCCTCGTATGAACGTGATGTAGCACGTAGAGACTTTCAAACATTTCCCATTACCAGTGGGCCCCTCAATGATGTGATTTTTGCAAGAGGGCATGGATTGTTGGTATAATTTTGCATGGATGCAAGTGCAAATCCATGTGGGTGTGATGCAAGCAGGCATGGACACCTACAAACTTGTTTACCATGTTAGGATTATCATCCAAGCTACAGGAAAAAAGTTGTAATGCTATATACATGAAAAATGATATAAAACAAGTTGGTCATTGAACCAATTTCTAGATTGTAGGTGCTTCAAGTTGTTTCTAGGGCATCAAATGTTGCATGTCTGGTTTATAAGAGGATGGTGTTGGTAAAAATGTCTCAACCTTGCGATTACAAAAGTGCAATTTTTCAGGTTATAAAAATGAATAAACTCAATTTATGGGCTATGAAATTGGTTTTTGGCTAAAATAATTGTTCCAAGTTGCTCGGCATTGCTTCCAGGGTGCCCGATGCGTAGATCACTTCGAGCTCTACAATTTAATGAAAAACAAGCTCAATAGGCCTCCTAGATCAAAAGTTATGGTCTCCAGAAGTTGGGCCTCCCGCATGTTGGACATGAAAAAGAGTTGTAAGGGAGAGTTACACATGTTGATGAACTTATGATGCATGTTATGACACATCATAAGGCATCTTTTATTAGAGATAATGGAACCCTAAGAATTTAGTCACCACTTTTGAGTGGTTTTGTCTCATGGTTTTCTAATTACCGTTTGATGGATTCGTGTATTGTATCTCTTATATATTAGACATGTGCTTGAGATGGAGGTTGTGTGTGAGAGTCTTATAGATGTTGTTAAGCTACCTCCAGATCTCTAGCAGTGATACTCCTGTGAAGGCTTTCTTTGCAAGTATATTGTAATCTTGTTAAGATTTTTGAATAATATATTGGGTTGATTATGGAGTGTGATATTTTTCTCTCGAAAAGGTTTTCCCCATGTAAATAACTATGTTGTGGTATAACTGTTATTTATGTTTATTTCTATATAATTTTGTAACTATTGTAAAGATTTGAAAAGTTTTGCATAATCCTCCTCTCAAGATTAGTGTAGGAAGTTGTTTCATTACCTTAGCTTTCTTACAAGTGGTATCAGAGCTTGATCACCTTTGGTTTTAGTTGTGGGTAATTGGGTTTTTTGAACTAATCCAATTTGAGTGGGAGCTTGTGCAGAAGATACTTTGTGATCTTGTTGCAATTATTTTCAGATGGAACTTGTACATTTGGGAAAATAGAGGTAGAGAAATTTTCTAGTAACAATTTTAAGATGTGGAAGCTAAAGATGGAAGATCTTTTAATTGATCAAGATTTTTGGGATGCTATTGATGAGAATGTTTCAAGGCCTATATATGCTACATTGGCTACTTAATATGATGTTATGAACCATAAAGCCAAGTGCCTAATTAAATTGTGCCTAGTAGACTCTATTTTAATCAATGTCCATGAAGAGCCCTCTGCAAAGAAACTATGGAAGAAACTTGGTGAGATATATCAAGTGAAATCTTCAGTGAACAAGATTTTCTTGAGGAAGAAGTTGTATTCCTTGAGAATGGAAGAGGGTGGACGAATTGCAAACCACCTAGAAGCATTTAATATGTTGGTGGCTCAATTAGCATCAATTGGTGTAAAAATGGATGGAGAGATGTCAAATCTTGCTTTGTTCTTTATCTTATTCATGAGATTCTCTTGTTATGGCTATTGGGAGTACTTGAGCTATCTTGAAAGTTGAAGACATTGTGAGTTTTTTGTTTTCTGAAGAAATGAGGAGGAAGGTATACATCAGTGTCAAAGAAGCCCTGAATGTTTGTGGAAGACTTAAAGAAAGAGGCAAGAAGAATGAGAAGCATGAGAAATCAAAATCCAAGTCCAAGGGGAGATCCAAATCTCCTAGAAAGTCTAAAGTTATATGCTAGAATTACAATAAGCTTAGACACTTTCGTAGTACAAAGAAGAAAAGAAAAAGAAAAAGAAGAAATTTGATTTTGATTCTGAATTTGAGAATGAAGATGGTGATGTGTTCATTACAGCTTTGGCCACTCACGCAAGTAATGATATATGGTTAATTGACTTAGGTGCATCTTTTCATTTGACCTCTAATAGAGATTGGTTTTATGAATATGAAGAATTTGATGGAGGTAAGGTGTTGTTAGGTGATGATTCTTATTTAAATATTGTTGGTCGTGGTAAATTTAAAATCATATTTCTTGATGGTAAAGTAAATAGGATTAATGGTATGTTGCAGATTCCTAGGTTAGCACAAAATTTATTATTTGTGAGAAAACTAATAGATGCACGTGTGTAGGGAGTTTTTCTAATATAGGATGCAAGATGGTTAGAGGTGTTATGGTGATTTCTAAAGGTGTCAGATTTGGCACATTGTATAAGCTTTATGCATACATTGTTGAGTGCAATAGTACTTCTATGAAAATAAAGTCTATGACTACTTCGCTGGAAAAAGAGAGCTTCCTCTTCAGTGAATGGTCATGGCTTCTACGTACCTAAAAGTGTTCTTTGTTCTGAATCAAAACTACCTGTAGAGAAGACTATGTTATGACACAAGAGACTTGGCCACATTGGAGACAAGGGTTTAAGGACCTCAAAAACTAAAAACCTTGTTGAAGGGTTAACTGATTGTAATCTTGATTTTGATTTATGTGAGTATTATATTTATGGTAAACAAAACCGCATTCAATTTTACTCTAGTTCTCATAAATATTGTGGTGTATTGGATCTTATTCATTTCGATGTGTTTGGTCTTATAGATGTTCCTTCCATTGGAAAACCCACATATTATGTCTCATTTATTGATGATTATAGCATAAGGAAATGGGTATATTTCTAAAGAGTAAATATGAAGTTTTCAGTCGATTTAAAAAATTTAAAGAAATGTTTGAGGACTAACAATGGTGGTGATTTTTTCCTAAATGATTTTGATAGATTTTGTAAAGATTGTGACATTCAGAGACAGAAGACAACTCCATATTCTCTATAGCATAATGGAATTGCAAAAGGAATGAACAGGACATTGATGGAGAAGGCTAGGAGTATACTTAGTGTTGTTGTTCTAGAACAAAATTTTTGGGTTGAAGTTGTTACCACTACTTTCTATCTAATTAACATGTCTTCTACATCAACTCTTGTTGATAAAACACCTATGAAGCATGGATGGGTGACAAGCTTTCATTGAGACATCTTAGATTTTTTGGTTGTGAGACATATGCACATGTGTCAAAGGAGAAGTGAACAAAGTTGGAGAACAAGGCTATAAAATAGTTATGGTGTGAAAGGTTACAATCATTTGGATCCTATTGCATAGAAGGTAATATATAGTAGAAGTGTTATTTTTAGAGAAACTAAATATTCTTCTGTTATATTGTAGCTAGAACAAAGTGAATAGAAAGATGTGATTTAGCTTCTTTCTACGCCTGAGAAAGTTGAATCAATACCACTAGATAGACAAGAAGTTGAGAGCTCATCTAGCTCTGAATCTTCAAAAGAAGAGGAAGAACCTCCACCCCAGCTTGTTTGAAGGTCCTCAAGGCATAGACAACCACCTGAAAGGTATCTACCTGAGGAGTAGAGATGTATTCTTACTTTGAATGGATGAACTGAGATATGTAGAAGAGGTATTAGATATGAATGATGCAGAGTCCTAGAAGATTTCCATGGATGAAGAAAATGTAGCTTTGGAAAAGAATAATAAATGGGACCTAGTACCATTGCCTAAAGGACAAAAACCATTTGGTTACAAATGGGTGTTCAAGAAAAATATTGGTTTAGATGGAGGTATTGAGAAGAACAAAGCACGATTGGTTGTGAAAGATTAAACTCTCAAGTTGAGGGTGTTGATTACAGTGAGATATTTTCTCCTTTTATAAAAATGACATCCATTAGATTCTTGTTTTCTCTTGCTACAAGTTATGATCTAGATATTAAGTAAATGGATGTGAAAACAACATTCCATCATGGTGATTTGTAGGATATTTATATGACACAGCCAGAGCACTACATCATGAAAGGTAAAATTAATTTGGTTTATAAATTGAAGAAATCCTTATATGGCCTGAAACAAAGTCCTACCTAATTTGGTACCATAAATATGATACATGTATGTTGAGTTTGGGATTTGAGCATTCTAAATTCACTGTATTTATTATAAATATGATGATGATCATTCCCTATTTATTGCATTATATTTTGATGATATGTTAATTATTGGTAAAGGAAAATGAATGATTTCATAACTAAAGTCTCAACTTATAGCTAATTTGAAATGAAAAATCTTGGTGCAACTAAACACATTCTTAGAATAGAAATCAGAAGAGAAAGAGTGAATAGAAAACTATAATTTAGCTAGAGTAAGTATGTCAATTTATCTTTACATAGGTTTAACATGTAGGATTATAAACCATTGGGTGTTTTTTTTATAGTTGGAACAAAGTTCTTGTTAGGGTTCAGGCAGATCAGAGCAATAAACACTAACAATTATATGCAGATTAAATAACCCAAATATAACAATGAAGAATAACACAAAAGAGATAAACACAAAATTTTAACGTAGTTCACCCAAAATGGGCTACATCCACATAAACTCAGTCATCCAATAGTTTTATTATCCAATGCAAAATAGATTACAATCTCATGAATTCCATCTCGCAACATACATCCCAGCTGCTTATAACAAGCTTTTTGGAAGCTTCTAGAATTAGGGTGTTTACAAAGTCATTTTTCCTTTTTTGGTTAACAAAAATTAACTACCAACCCCAAACGTGTAAAAAAGGGGAAAAAATTTTCAATACATTATGAGTGTACAGTATTTGCATGATCAGTCACCACATACCAACAATCTCCCACTTGGAGACTGATCTTGGATGACACGACTACACTTGCAGCTTCCACTAGATTATAGGCCTGGATGGTTTCTTATGTCCACCATTATTATTTGCTAAGGCCAACGAAAACTGATGAGGAAATTAGTTTCTCCCGTGTAACTACCTTGGTGAACATATCTGTAGGATTCTCACTTGTGTGAATTTTCTCCAGCTTTAACTGTCCATCCTCCAAAACTGACCGGATGAAGTGGTATCTGAGCTGTATGTGCTTAGTTTTTGAATGCAGAGCTGAATTCTTAGCAAGATGAATGGCACTCTAGCTATCAGTGTACAAAGGGATATCTTCTTGTCGTTGTCCCAATTCCTCCAGAAATCGTTGTAACCAAATCATCTCCTTGCTAGCTTCCGTAGCAGCAATATACTCAGCTTCAGTGGTTGAAAGCGCAACAACCTTCTGCAACCTTGAAATTCAACTAACTACAATACCTCCTATAGTAAAAACATACCCTGTAGTACTCCTCTTTCTATCAATATCACTTGCCAGATCAGAGTCAACATATCCTTTTAGAGCAGAATTTGTTCCTCCAAAACATAGTTTCTTTGAAGTAGTACATCTCAAATATCAGAGAATCCATTTTACCACATTCCAATGTTCTATTTTCGGATTGCTCATATACCTGCTCACAACTTCCACTGCATGTGCAATATCTGGCCTAGTGCATACCATTGCATACATCAAGCTACCAACTGCTGATGCATATGGTATCTTAGACATTTTGTCTTCCTCTTCTTGTGTCTTTGGACACATCTCCTTAGTCAACTTAAAATGACTAGGCAAAGGTGTACTAATTGCTTTTGCATTCTGCATGTTAAACCTTTTCAACACCTTTTCTACATACTCACTTTGAGACAAAAATCATTTTTTGTTTGTCCTGTCCCGTGTGATCCTCATACCAAGAATTTGTTTTGTTGCACCCAAATCCTTCATAGCAAATGTATTTGCTAATTTCTGCTTAAGTTCATTAATATGTTGCATGTTAGACCCGGCAACAAGCATGTCATCAAGGTTTTAATCAATGAAGGTTTTAATCAATCTGTTGTTGAAGACTTCACACAAGGGTGCTGCTACGTTTTTGGTGCTGCATGAGGATTGGGTCAAGGGAGAGGAGTCTCTGTTGGATAATAAGGAAAATTTGTTTGATTTTCTCAATGAGGACAGGAAGGATCTCCTTAGCTAGCTTTATTTTAGCTTTTGTGTTATTTCTCAAACTCTATTTTTTGTGGTTATGCTGTTAAACTACTGTTAGTCTGTTGTTCTATGGCTTTTTGAGGCTCTATGCCTGTTTTGCTGCCTATTGGCTTTGTTATCGGGATCTAAACCTAGGTTTGTAGCTTAATTTTATCCAAAACAAGCATGTCATCAACATAAAACAACAGGATAATATAGCTGCCATTACCTAATTTCTTAAAATAAACACAAGAATCAAAATGACATCTTTTGTAACCTTGTTCAACCATAAAACTATCAAATTTCAAATACCATTGCCGAGGTGCTTGCTTCAGGCCATACAAACTCTTCTTTAACTTCCACACAAATTCCTCCTTACCCTTGACCTCATATCCCTGTGGTTACTGCATGTATATTTCCTCTTCCAAATCCACATGGAGAAATGCTATTTTCACATCTAGTTGTTCAAGCTATAAGTCTTTTGCAGCCACAAGACTTAGAATAGTTCTAATACAAGTCATCTTTACAACCAGAGAAAATATTTCATCAAAATCTATACCTTTTTTCTGTGCAAAACCTTTTACCACGAGTCTGGCCTTATATCTTTTCTTGCCTCCATTATCTTCCTTCAACCTATAAACCCATTTATTTGGCAATGCTCTTTTACCTACAGGCAATTGGACTAAGTCCCAAGTCTGATTCTGCAGCAAGGAATCCATTTCCTCTTTCTTGCCTAGCTCCCACTCCTTTTTCATATCTACCTGCATTGCTTCTTCATACCCTTCAGGTTCACTAGAATCAGTTAATAATATAGAATATAATAATGGAGAAAATATTTCTGGAGGTCTAGTTATCGTTGTAGAATGTCTAACACTTGCAGGAGTCTATGGGATAACTTGTTGTTGCTAAGCATCAGGTACCACTAGCATTTTATTTTATGGAATCTCATCCAACGCCATATATTCCTTTTTGGCCTATTCATGCTTATTTTCTTGTAGTTGATCCTTATACATGACCTTCTCATTGAATATAACATCTCTACTCCTAATGATTTTATGATTTTCATAATCCCATAATCGATAACCAAATTCATCTACTCCATATCCAATGAAGGTAGATTTTTTAGACTTAGCCTCAAGCTTGGTTCTATTTTCAATATCAATATGGACAAAAGATTCACAACCACATGTTTTTAGAAATGAATAGTTTATCTTTTTACCCGTCCATACCTCCTCTAGAATGTCACCATCCAAAGGATTTGAAGGTCCCTTGTTTATTAAATAAACAACGGTATGTACAACATTTGCCCAAAAGTGTAAGGGTAGCCTATCCAACATGCAATCTCATGCTCCATAATGGTCCTATTCATCCTCTCAGACACACCATTTTCTTGTGGGGTTCCAAGAACCATTTTCTACCTACGAATTCCATTATATGAATAGTAATTTTCAAATTCTCTGCTGCAATACTCACCTCCATTATCAGATCTGAGACACTTCAACCTTTTTCCTGTCTCATTCTCAACCAAAGCTTTCCACCTTTTAAAAGTTTCAAATACTTCTAATTTTTGTTTTAGGAAATACACCCATGTTTTCCTAGTTGCATCATCAATAAAAGTAACATAATAGCAAGAGCCACCAAGAGAAGATACCTGAGCTGGTCCCCATACATCTGAATGCATAAGCTCTAATTTCTCACTCTTCTTTGCTTTCCCAACTTTGAGAATTCAGACTCTTTTCTATTTTCCATAAACACAATTTTCACAGAACTCCAATTCAATCTGCTTTAGACCTGGTAGCAACTTTCTGGAGTGAAGGATCTTCACCCCTTTCTCACTCATGTGCCCAAGTCTATGGTGCCACAATTTTGTTTCTGTCCCTGTAGCAAGTGTTATAACTATCTTAGTAGCAACTATTTCTGTAGCAGCTAAGGTAGAATAAGTATTACCAGTACACAAATACAATGTGCCTACCTTTTCACCTTTAGCTACTATTAATGCACCTTTAGTGATCTTCCAGACTTTGTCTGAAAAGGTAACTATGCAGCCTTCACTACCTAGTTGTCCTGCAGAAATTAAATTCCTTCTCAAACTTGGAACATGCCTTACCTCCTGTAGCAACCATTCATTTCCATTCTACAACTTGATTTTTATCTTTCCTTTTCCAACAACCTGACAGGGTTCATCATCACCCAAATATACCTGTCTAAAATCACCTTGAACATAATCTACAAAATATTTCCTATGGGGTGTGGCATGAAATGAAGCCCATGAATCCATTACCCAGGAATCATTAACATTATCTAAACACAGAATTAAAGCATCCTGTAATTTATTACTTGCAACATTACCTTCCTTACTATCATCATGTTGTCTGTTTCCTTGTTTGCCCTTTCGAGACCAACAATCCTTCTTCAAGTGTCCTAGCTTTCCACAGTGCCAACAATCCATTCTTTCCCTGGATTTAGATCTACATTTATTCGACTTCCCTTGTGACTTCCCAAGATTTGTTGGGCTTTTTCCTCTCTCCTTTGTTCTCCCCCTATTCTCTACAGTCAAAGCATTACCTGATGTTGAACTCTCACCTATGCTTTTCCATCGCATTTCCTCGCTAAGGATAACACCAACAACATCATCAAATTTCAAAGTATTTGAACTAGAGACAGAGTTACTTACAGCCATTACCAAGCTATTCCAACTTTCTAGCAAAGAACATAAACCAAGAGGGCCCTCACCTCTTCATAAAATTTCACTTTTACTGAAGTTAACTGACTGGTACTCGTATTAAACTTGTTTAAATGATCTGACACATATCCACCTTCAGTCATTTTCAAATTAAACAAATACTTCATGAGAAATACCTTATTGGAGGCTGAGGGGTTTTCATACAATTTAGCCAAAGCTTTCATCAGTTCATCTGAACTATCTTTGCTTCTGTTATATTGAACACCACAGATGGTGCCAGGCACAACCGAATGGTTTCCAATGCCTTTCTGTCCAGAAGTTCCCAATCCTCATTAGTCATTACTATCAATTTCTTATCTTTTCCTTCCAATGGCCTCCATAAATCCTTCTGATAGAGATAATCCTCCATCTGCACCTTCCATAACTGATAGTTCTACCCATTGAATTTATCTACCTTCAATTTACCCTCATCCACCATTTCTCCCACTTAACTGTGAGACTCCCACTCGACCATGAGACCTTCCTACAGATGATAATCAAACACAACCCACTATGATACCAGTTGTTAGGGTTCAGGAAGATCAGAGCAATAAACACTAACAATTATATGCATATTAAATAACCCAAATATAACAAAGAAGAATAACACAAAAAAGATCAACACAGAAATTTAACGTGGTTCAACCAAAATGGGCTACATCCACAGAAACTCAACCATCCAATGATTTTATTATCCAGTACAAAACCTATTACAATCTCACAAATTCCATGCTGCAACACACATCCCAGCTGCTTATAATAATCTTTTTGGAAGCTTCTAGAGTTAGGTTTTTTACAAAGTCATTTTTCCTCTGTTGGTTAACCCCTACTCTCCGGGGCTGCCGCCCTCGAACCCCCGCTCAGGGCCCGACTCGGCCCTGAACCCCGGCAAGGATATGTTATGAGTGTACAATATTTGCATGATCAGTCACCACATACCAATAGTTCTCTACTTCACAATGTCCAACATCCCCATTAGAGATGGAAGATGTTGAGTGCCTTACCAGAGTGTAATCGAAAGTTTGATGTATGTTATGATTTGTACTAGACCAAGCATTTCCCAAGCAGTGGGAGTTCTTTCTAGATATATGTCTAATCCTGGTAGAGTTCATTGGGATGCAGTTAAAAGAGTCTTCAAATTTTTATTTTTATTTTATTAAAGATAGTTCAATTATATTACCAAAAATGGATGTTGTAAACTACATACATCGTGGCCAAGCTAGCCACCAAAACATGGCTCACATTTTTTTAGAAATTACCAAGTATTACATCATATAAGCAATGTCTTACTATATACTATTGCTAACAAAGTAACACGGTTCTAGTTCATTGGAATATCAATATAAAGAGTCTCCTCTGAGGCTACAACAGGGTTAGCCTCCACCACTGGTTCAGCATCTGACCTTACCATCCCAGGACAATCAATGACAGGTTCTATGATTGGTTCCAATTCTAAATGCCCAATGCCATCACTGTCAACATAAACCCTCTGATTTTAAGAATAGATGGGAGCCATTACCTGAGCCCTATGCATTGTCCACCATTTCAGATCCATCAATATATAGCCTTCTGAAACTCTCATTCAACTCCTCCAATCGAAAGATGAAGGACTGGCAAGTTGAAGCAGAGTTTAGAGGTCCCATCTCTGGTAAAACAACATCAATAACCTGTGGTGAAGAGTCCTCCCTCTCTGCAACCTTCTCCATGAAAACCATCTGATTTTCCATTGTCAATGCCACCTGTATAAACAAATTAGCATGTGTGAGTCTTGAATCATACCTAGCAAGAATACTTGAATTGCCTTGAAATTGGTCCTCATTCCTCTTTTTCCACAAGATCCATAAAACTTCAGTTGTTAATGCAAGCCAAAACAAGTTATAATTTGTATCAACACCTGAAATATGACCAAATAAGATCCAAAACTTACATAATTGAGAACATGAAGACTAGTTAGGTAGCTTACTCAAAAACATATTCCAAACTTGACAAGCATAAGGACACTCAAAGAAAATATGATCACAATTTTCATAAGTATTACAAATACTACAAATATAACTATTGTGACCTAATGGTAATTTCTTTAGGCAAAGCAACCATCTAAAGAAACCTTTTTTGGGCTCCAAGGAATTAGACCAAAATGATATGAAAACACCCCTTAATTTCTTAAAGCCCACATCACAATTCCAAGCCTTGACACAATGCTTATAAATCTCATCTGAGTTCCCAAGCATCATGTAAATCCTTTTAGACTCACAATTCATAAGATTAACACCATCCTCCCATTTTAGATTATCCAACCAATCCTACTCACCCAATAGATTTGGTAAAGCAGGATTGCTTGAATAAGCTGAAAGCAGCACAGAGTAAGTCCTCCTTTGAGTTTCTTTTAGCCCAAACTCAGTTTTTAAACACTCCCAAGATTTAATGCGAGAAGAGGTGAAAAAATCTTGAAACTCAGACAAGCCCATCTTATGCCACTTGAAAACTGGAGCATCCTTGGATGAGATAAATAGACTTCTCGTTGTGTTTTAAAGTCCACCAAACAGAGCTGTGTTTTCCCCACTGCATATAAGAATTTCCCCTGCTAGGGTAGGAGATGAGACACCTGAAATAGAGGCGAATACCATAGACCTGAAAGGCTTCACTTTAAAATCCCCAAAAAGGTGGTCATAGGGATGCAAGTTTTTTCAACCTAAAGAACCTCTAGGCCTAGCCAGCTTAATATTGTTCCTCGCTAAAACCTTCCATGGTTCATTGCCTTCTAGAGAATTCACAATCCATTTAGCTACAAGGGCCAACCCTTGAATCTTCAAGTCTTTTAGGCCAAATCCCCCAAATTCTCTGTTGATACAACACCATTTCCATTTTACACAGTGTTTCTTGTTTCTTCCTTTGCCATTAGACTAGAGGAAGGCTCTCATCACCTTCTGAATGGTTTCTATCTACAAATTAGAAAATAGCCACATGGAGGCATAATACATAGTATAGGTTGATAAATTTTTTTGACACACTTGGAACCTCCCAGCTAGGGAAAGTGCTTTCCTATTCCAAATTTTGAGCTTACTATCAATTTTAGTGAAAAGCCAATCCCACATATGTTTGAGAGAGGGCTCAATAGAAAAAGGGATACCTAGGAATCTTACCAACTTTTTCGGTCCTCCCCATTTCCAATCATTTTCACCAAGCCAAGTAGGAGGGGATTCAGACCAGCCTATTAGAATAGATTTATTGAAGGAGACCTTGGCACCCGAAGCACAACAAAACATGTTCAATTTGATCTTAAGATTTTCAAGATTTTCTTTTTCTACTATAGGATAGAGTGCAGTGTCATCTACAAACCACATGTTAAGCAAGGAATTTTCATCAAGAGGCTCAATGCCTTTAAAATTCCCTGGTATTCTGTCTCTTCTCAACAAATAATATAAAGCTTCAGATGTAATAATAAATAATCCAGGAGCCAATGGGAAACCTTGCCTAATGGACCTCCCCATATGAAAAGAGGAGGTGAGTTCCCCACTGACTTCAACTTGAGCAGAGGCATTTCTAAACAACATTTCAACCATCCTCACAAATTCTGAAGGGAACTCGAAAGCCTTGAGGACACATATTATGAAGGACCATTCCACTCTATCATAGGCTTTTTCAAAGTCTAACAATAAAATCCCTACATTTTGTCCAGTTTCCTTAGCCTGGTGAATAGCTTCCCAACTAGTTAACAGGTTCTCAAGGATAAATCTGCCTCTGATAAAGCCTGTTTGAGTCACATTTATTAAGGAAGGTAAGATATCTACTAGTCTTCTTGTCAACACTTTGGCGATAATTTTGTATGATATATTAAGTAGGGTAATTGGTCTCCAATTCCTCAGATTAGATTTATCCCCACCTTTGGGCAGGAGCTTTATGATCCCTCTATTTATGTCCTCCCCCAATGTACCATTCTCAATGGCCTCCTAATATACCTCCAATAGATCATCAACAACCCATTCAATATTAGATTTATAGAACTCTACTAGAAGTCCATCTATCCCAAGAGATTTGTAGTTACCCATAGATAGAATGGCATTCCTAATTTCTTCTTTGGATAAATTCTGCTTAAGTTTTTCAACCATTGAAGCATCGATCTTCTTGGGGTAAATTAAGGAGCACAGCCTCTGTGCTTCAGCACAATCTGCATTCCCATTTTCAGCTCTGAAAAGGCTTTCATAGAAATTTTTGACCAAGTTCTTGATATCAATCGCATTTATGTAAGTAGTGTCATTCTCAGTGATAGCTTCTATATGTTCTTGTCTGAACTTGCTCCTTAACATGTTAAAGAAATACTTTGAGCCCCTATCTCCTCCTTTTATCCAGTTCAACTTGGCCCTATTTTTAGCACTTTGGGCTCTAAGAGTCTCAAAGGATCTGAGTCTATTTTTTGTGACACTCAATCCAGTAACCAAATCCTCATTAAATGGATCAGCTTGAAGTTTTTTTCAGATTCTACTAGTTCTTTCTGTAATTCTCTTTCCTCTTTTCTTCTATCCATAGCATATTTCTTTCCACATATTTGAAACACTTCTTGGTAGGCCTTAATAAGAACTGACCAATATTTGTTAGCTTTATAGTGGGCATGGGTACACTTAATAATGTTCCTGATTGTTAAAATACCTTGTTTACAATCCTCTTTGTCTAGCAACAAAACATTAATCTTAAAAGAGTTTGAAGCCTTATGTTTAGAGCCCTTGTCAAGATCAATGAATAGGATGTTTGCTACAATAGGATGATGATCAGATAAGGAACTTAGTAGGACCTTCACTACATTGTCCCCCTGAGGTGATTTGAACTGAAAAAATTCTTTGTTGGCATACATTATGTCCAATCTGCTATATATTCTTTTATTACCTGATATGGCATTACACCATGAAAACCATATTCCAATGCTCATGCATTCAGCACCTTCCAAAGGATCCAATAATCTAAGAGATTTTTTAAGGCTGAGCCAAAAGAAATTTTTATTGCCTTTCCACTCTGCCCTGATACCACCTACCTTGTCTTCTCTGCTCTCAACCATGTTGAAATCCCCTGCAATTATCCATGGGACCTTAGGGAGATGAGTGGATAACCATTCCCAAAGATCACCTCTTTCTCTGTAATCATTTGAAGCATAAAGAGAGAAAATGCCAAACTTCTCTCCATTGTTATCAAAACTGGCCCATACTGCTCTATTACAAGGGGAGTACCTGAACTGGGGAACTAGTTGCCCCCACTTTGGACTCATTAAAATTGCAGAACCTCCTTTTCCTTTATCATGCATCGTGTGAACTTTAAGGGAATCCTTCCAAATGAATTGAAGCACATTATCTAATTGAAAATTAATAGCTTTGACTTTCTGAAGCAATAGGAAATCAATGTTCTTATGTATGTTAACAAGATCTCTAACAATATACTTCCTATCTGGGGATTCTAAACCCTTTACATTCCAACTGATGCATTTCATAGTGAAGATATTGGATTAGAGAATGAAGAAGATTAGTGGGTCTCTTCTTTTGAAATCCCCATATTATCGAAACACTTAGGAAGCTTTCCTCCTTTCACCCTCTTACACTCACTCAATTTCCTCTTTACATATTTCCTCGTTTTTCTACCTCCCTCTTCTTTTGGACATGCCACAACTTCCTCTATATCCTCTACTCCGTCCCTCTCACCCTCGGCCACCTTAGAGGGGACTCTAGCATCAGCCAATAACGGGTCTAGTGGTTTAGAAATCTCAGGGAGCCCAACCTCTTAAACAATTTCATTCATTTTCCTTGCCAGCATCTCCTCTTGGACTTTCATCAGAGCTAGTTGTTGTGCATTTTTCTTAGGGGCTAGCCCCAAGATGTCTCCATCATTATGTGGTTGCTCAGAAGCACCGAATTCCTAGTTGCCCAAGCTTTTAGTGATGGGATTATTATCACCTTCCAAAACTGAATCCCAAATTTCTTTCCCCTCAACAGATAGAGGAATCACTGGGCTAGAGTCCTCCAACTCCATTGCAAAACAAGCAGGAGGCGAAGCCTCTGGAAGGGAATTCCTAGCCTCCACAACATAACTGCTTCCAAAAACCATCCTATTCTTATTAGCAGAGGGTGAAGGAAAAGGTGTCGACTCCACCATCTCAGAAAAGTTAGGCAACTCAACACAAGAGGGGACATCCTCCAGCCTCAACTTCTCAAGACTGTTTCTAACTTCTCTAAGAGCTCCCTCCAGAGGAGCAGGGCCTGGCTAGAGAGGTTGAGAGCACGAAGGAGGCTCAAAGACAGAATGGAGAGGGGCCTCTACCTTAGCCTCCGGGACGCATCTATGCTCACCCCCTCTCAAGTCAAGACCATTTTTAGCAGAGTCACCAGATTCAAAATGGATATTAGCATTTCTCAACTTTAACACTAGACAATCTCACCTTTGGTGGCCATTAGTTTTGCATAAAAGACAAGAATTGAGTCCCCCTAGGCAAACTATTGCACATTCAACCATTTTATTCTCAAGATTCACTTGCAGAACCTCAGGAATCTGAATTCCAGGCTTAAGGGAAACCAAAACCCTAGCATCCAAATGAGACAGAGTCGTCTTTGAGTCTTCCAATTTTAACACTTTACCCAGGGGTTCTAATAGATTAGGCAAAAAAGCCCATAGATGAAGAGGAAGATTCTGAACCAATAACCATCGGGGAACATAGCAAAATTTAATGTCTTGCATAGAGGCCTCAAGGCTCCAATTTAAAACTTTAAACAGTGATCTACCCACATTCCACATCTCTCTCTCTAGAATTTTCTTTTGCATAGCATGATTTTTAAGGAGTATAACAAAAATGCCTTTCGAAATCATTCTACAGAATGAAACATACACCCCCATCTTTTTTCCCCAAACAGAATATAGCCAATTATCAAAGAATTTTCTTGCAGGCATATTTTCCACATCTAAACACACAAAAAAAGGGCCACATTTTTCAACCTATTTTCCTCTGCATTCACTGCTCTTTGCATATCATCATTAGGCTTGAGAACCAATTTTCTAGGAAATGAAGGATTATTACCCTTGCTTGGCCGGCCATACTCTCCTTTACCTTCGCCACTACCGCTCCCGCAACCTCCACCGCCCTCTTCTCCCTCCTCTTGCACCAAGAAGCTTGCATCTTCAGGCGAAGGGGTGGCATGTTGAATGTCTAGGGATTCTTTAAAAGTCTTTCCTGCAACAACCGCATCTCCATTAAACCCATCCGCAGACTTAAATCCATCTGTTGCCTCGGCCATTAACTCTCTCGGCTGAGGAACAAATGCCTCGGCTAGAACCGTAAGGGAGAAGAGACCACTCGCATGTGTCAAGGCACAAACCCCTAAAACCCAACCTGGCGGGAAAGTACATAAATTAAATTCAAAAAAATTACCCCTTAGTTTCTAAACAACCCACGACATGGATAATACTAAATAGAGAACAATGTGACTACAATGACACAAATCTAATGTTTCTGGAAGCATACAATGAAGATTTTATGAAAAATGTAGAAAAGAAGAACGAATAGGACCAAATTCCATCACAGGAGAGAAACCCTACAAGAAGTTCATGGAGGGAAACCAGAACCCTCGAACAACTTGCAGAGCACTTTTAAAAGTCTTTCCCTTCCATCTTCAAATATTTTTAAGGTACCTCAGAGTATTCCTTGTGTTATCATGGTAATTTGATAGGAGACATGAATTCCCTTGATATTCGTGTTTATGTGGATTCACACTAGGTAGGTGATGTTGATAACAAAAGGTTCATAAATACTTATGTGTTTACTTTATTTGGTGGTGCAATTAGTTGGATGAGTAAACAGCAAGATATGCTTGTTTTGCCCACTACTGAGGTTGAGTATACGGTAGCTACTTGTGCTTGTAAAGAAGTCATTTGGTTAAGAGATTATATTCAGACATTGGAATAAAATGGGGTACAATGACAATTTATCGTGATTGTCAGAGTGTGATATGCCTAGCTAAGAACTTAATTTTTCATGTCTGGAACAAGCATATTGATGTATAGCATTATTTTGTGAGAGATATGATCAAGGATGGCAGAGTGAAGCTAGTTAAGGTAGAGACTTTGATGAATATTGCAAATTCATTAACTAAACTCATGAGCACAAAGAAGTTCATATGGTGTTTGGAGTCTATGGGTCTTTCGGCCCCTAGCAATTAGATAATGGTGTTGATACTCCCTTTTTTCTCTTGCAAGGTGTTCGACAAGTGAAAGAATGTTAGAAAAAGTGTCTCAACCTTGCAATTACAAACAGTGTGATTTTTCAGGTTATAAAAATGAATAAACTCAATTCTAGGATATAGAGTTGGTTTTTGGCCAAAATAATTGTTCTAGGTTGCCTGGCACCATTTCCAGGGGTGTATGGTGTGTAGATTGTTTCGGGGGGGCTTAATCGGCCTTCCAGATCAAAAGTTATGGCCTCCAAAAGTTGGGTATCCTGCATTGGAAAATGTAAAAACGTGTTGGACATAGAAAAGAGTTGTAAGCGAGAGTTACATATATTGACAGACTTACAATGTATGTTATCACACATCATAAGACATCTTTTATTGGATATAATGGAGTCCTAAGGATTTGGGCGCCACTTTTGGATAGTTTTGGCTCATTGTTTTCTAATTACTATTTAACAGTTTCATGTATTGTATCTCCTATATATTAGGTGCTTGAGATGGAGGTTGTGTGTGAGAGTCTTATAGATATTGTTAAGTTGCCTCTAGATCTTTGGTTGGTGATACTCCTATGAAGGCTTGCTCTGCAAGTATACTATACTCTTATTAAGATTTCTGAAGAATATATTGGGTTGTTTTTAAAGTGTGAAGTTTTTCTCCTGAAAGGGCTTTCTCCATGTAAATCATTATGTTGTGGTATGACTGTTATGTATGTTTATTTTTGTTTAATGTTTGTAACTATTGTAAATATTTGAAAAGTTTTGCATAATCCTCCTCTCAAGATTAGTGTAGGAAGTTGTTTCTTTGCCTTAGCTTCCTTACAAATAGAATGCATGTTTATAGGGGCATAGAAAGTGCTTTTAGCGACACAATGTATGCAATGGTATGTCTCCATGGCAGTTTATAATTATTCAAAAGGGCGCTTAAACCTAGTTGTCCATCCTCTCTTGCCACACTTACTAGAATGAACGTAACAGAGGTCAAATAAATGTGTGGCAGCATTTGAATTCATTGCAAAGGTTTTATGATGATCTTTCTATCTATTTCATGTGGGATTTTTGCAGTTCTATTTTGGATTATTAAGCATGCCCATTTCATGAAGTATGATATGCATGTTTGTGCACCAATAGGGTTTATACCCTACCTTCAATTTACAAGTTTTAGTTGCTACTTTCTTTTCATTTTTTATGAATTTGGTGCCCTAATTTTAAGTGTTATGTTTTTTTCCTGCCAGGCCCCTAAGTGGGTAGTTCATGCAGTTCTTTGTTAATCTACTTTCTTGTTATGTTATATTTTATTTGTGTTTAAAGCTAGGGCCCCTTTATAGAAACCTATAATATTATTCAAAAAAATTATTAGATAAATAAAAATGAATAGATTATCATATAATTACTTATAAACTAGCATTAGTATCTTAATATATTTATTTATAGGACACCAACATATATCAATGTTGAAGCACCTACCTAGACATTTATTTTTAGATAAATGTATTCAATATATCTATATTAATTTAATCAATTTACATTAAAGATGAATTGGATTTATTTTGTTGAATTATGTGGTGGAATATCCATACTAATTACAAACCATCTCATACCTATCCAAACACCATTGTTGATCATAGCATCTAAAGTATGCACCTTTGCAACATCACAAAAAAATTTATTTACCTCATACCATGCAGCTCTCCCAAACCTATCCAGTACTATTGTGGATATAATGCACAAGCTACCATACAAAAAGGTATGATAGGTAATACGATTCCACTTAAATCACACAATGAGTCAAATCCTCTCATTGTACAATTGGGTTGTGGTTTATCTCCAATAACTATAGTTTTGGTGTTTCCAAATTTAAAAGGCTTTTATTTACTTCAATTGTATCTTTATGATGTCAAGCTTCCTTTCATTTGAGATATTAGTATTTTAACGTTTGGGACATTTTCAAAAATGAGGACACGTAGAGTCTCACGATCTATCTCCTCATGAAGGGTCCAATATAAATTATTGAGTTCCCAACTTATGTGAACCCAAAATAACAGGTTTTCTCAAAGAACTACGAGTATGTACACCCCATATATTTTATTCAAGTGTTACACGCATAATATCATGGAAATAGTATTCCATCATGTGAAGTTCAAATTGAGAACAATCAAGGCTTTCATGCATCTCTTCGCTCACTAAGCCTCTTAAAGTAATTATTATTTAGTAATGGTTAGTTAGCTTTTAGTCTTAAGTTTTAATAAAGTAATTTTGATTTTAGGATATTCTTTATTCTTTATTAGTTTATTCTTTTATCCTACATTCATAAAGTGACATGTTGCTCTTCATTGTAAACCTATATAAGAAAGCTTTTGCTTCTTATTTTATTAATGAACATCTTGGTAATCTTTATGTGCTCTGTTGTCGTAATATATTATTAGAGCTCAGCTAGAGTTTCGAGATTAGTGAAAGTGTGAAGTAGCTAAACTTCGGGATCAGTGAAAGTGTGAAGACCTAGGGACTGCTGTCAGCAGAGATAGATCAAAGGATCACCACTAGCACAATAAAGAGCCAAAAGGCATCTTACGTCAGATTCGTATGAAATCACATCATAGGCAAAAAAATTATGCAATTTGTTCATTAAAATTCATGGATTTTTTTATTAAAAAATTTTGCCAGTGTTTCTGTAGAAACTCACGCCATTCTTTCGTCTAAAAATTATGACAGAGGGTTTTTTAATAGAATCACTGAGTTTTGTTTTAAAAAGGGATCGCGCAAGGTTTTCACAAGACAAAATGTCATTTTTTAAAACTTGTGGCTAGTTTTCTAGTTAAAATTGTGGACGAGTTTTTGTCAAAATCATGATAGGATCAAGGTTTGTAAAATTGTCTTAGAGTTTCATCAAATCCTGTCATTTTCTAAAATCAATGGCAAATTTGTTCAATAAAAATTGTGGGGTTTTAGTAGATTTTTTTGCGAGTTTTTTAGTCATTTATCTACAAACCTACGACTAGGGTATTTTGAAGGCATTTGTTCATGTTTTCTAAGAAGTTTTTACTGGGGTTTTTAAACCTATGACTAGGGCACGAGGTTTTAGCATTTCCTTTGCAGTTTGATCTAGTAGCTAGGGCAAAATTTGTGGAAAGGTTTTGAGGGCTTTGGCAAGCAAGGGTTTCAAAATAGAAAGGTATTTATTTATTTATTGTATTAGAATTTTTTATTGCATAAGAAGATCATTTTTTCTATCTTACTCTGTGATTGCAAGTTGTGGAAGGAAAGAATAGTATAAATGGTCTTGTTAAATCCAACATCATGTTGGAAGGAAGCCAAAGATTTTCTAGTAAAAATTACAATATGTGGAAGCAGCATATTTTAACATTTTTTAGTACAAATACCTCGAAAAAGCTTTCCTAGATATAGATTCACATCCAACGACTGTGGGTAAAGACTAGGACAAGTTTGATGAATGTGATAGAGAAGCAATCATGTTTATCAAAGTATCTGTGACAGATGAAATATTTTTCGAGGTCCAAATAGGGATGACCTTAGCTAAAATTTGGAAGCATCTACAAGATCTGCATGAGACTTCAAATTAGGGCAAAGCCTTCTTCCTGAAGAATATGCTATTTTCAATCATAATGGATGAGAAAGCATCCTTGCAGGAGCATTTACTTAAGATCAAGGACATCAGAGATCAACTGTTAGCCGTTGGTCAGAAGATGGAAGAAGGGGACATGGTGGTAATCACACCGAAAAGATTACCACGTGCCTATAAGTTTTTTATTGAGACCATGAATATCTCCTCTACAAGTGTTGACCTAAAGTTTGAAGAGTTGTGCAATAATCTCTTATAGCAGGACAAATGGAAGAAACAATTCGGTAGTAGCATTGAGACAAAGGGTGTAGAACAAGCATTTGCAGCCAAAGACAAGGGCAAAGGTAAATGGTTACAGAATAAAGGATAAGGCAACAATGATGATACAACTAAGTGTTAGGATTAAGGTGCCATCAACCTTGTAAATCATATGTATTTAATTATACCTAATATTATTTTATAAATGCATTCCATAAAAGATGTGAGATCTATTGATTGTGGTAAATGTTTATTTATGGTGATAATAATTTATGATAGTTTTACCTTGGGATAGTAAACAGGTAAATGTGGGGTGCCCAAGTCTATTATTGGCTTATGACATGTAAGGAATTTGTTATTATTAGACTCTTATTGGGAGGAATCAATCAAGTTTGGGCAACCTATTATGACATCTTCTAAGATGTAAGAGGTTGTTTTTAACTTGTTGTTGACAATTACCAAGGTGGGCATGGGATTTTACCATAATAGAGCACTACATGTGTGGAAGTGGTTATGACAAGAGTAAGAGTGTCATTAATTCTTGATTTTCTAACCTCCCAATGTGGACATTGGATTTTTTCAAGTTTAGGTGCCATATTTTAGTAACTTCCTCTGTAAGCTTACATTTTCTATTTAAACAAAAGCTTGAGAAGTGTAGAGTATGAATTGTATGTTTATAGGTACACAGGTGCAATCAAAATGGATGCAAAATTAAAGGAAGTGATTGTATTGTAATCTCATTTGAAGATATTACAAAATTGCCCTCTTTTTTGGTGGAGTTTTTTTTAAAGGGTCTCTCTACGTAAATCATTGTGTCATGTGTAAATCTCTTGTATTTGTTAATTTCTTTTATTGTTGATTTACATGTTTTATCTCCATTTTGACATTCTATGGATGAAATTTTAGGTTTGCAACATTATTTCATATTTCTATATTGTAATGGTTTGCCTTTATTTCTAACATTTGGTATTAGAGTCTAGCTAGCTTTGCTTCTTGGGTGGAAGAGTGAATATTTTATGTGCTACAATGGGAGTTCTAATTAAATTTATTTTACAAATTTGTCTATGGGAACCATGGCTACATCTATATCTTAGTTGGATATTGATAAGTTCAATGGAACTAAGTACGAGTTGTGGAAGTTAAAAATGGAAGATTTTCTTGAAGAGAGGGATCAATGGTTGGTTACAACAAAGGAAAAGAAACTCGATAAAATAAATCAAGATGAGTGGGATAAGATGGACAAGAAAGCACGAAGGATAATCTGACTTTGTCTTGCAAATTAAATTCTGTTAAATGTAGCTGAAGATTCCATAGCATATTCTCTATGGAAACATTTGGGTGAGATCTACCAAGCCAAGAGTCTAGTAATTAAATTATATTTGAAAAAAAATCTAAAAATGAAGGAAATTGATTCAATTGCTAAGCATTTAAATACCTTTAATTTGATTTTGAGTCAATTATTCTCTATTGATGTTAAGATTGAGGAAGAAGATAAATACATTATGCTACTTTGTTCTTTGCCTAAGTCATGGGAGATTTTCATTCTTTCTTATAGTACTAATCTTGAAGATCCTAAGCTGGATGCTCTTTTTGCAATATTGTTGTCACAGAAAATGAGAAAGAAAGCTATGGGTAGTTCATTGTATGCTCTTCATGTTAGGGGAAGGTCCAAGGAAAGGGGTGGATTAAAAGGAGAATAGAAGAGGCCTAAAGACAAGTTTAAGGACAATCTAAAATTGTTGATAAAAAGAAAAGAGTGATGTGTTGGAATTGCAGAAAGAGGGGACATTTAAAGAAAGAATGTGAAAATAAAAATAAACAGTGGGAGTCCTCTACAAAAAAGTCCTTGGAAATAAGTGATGAATAGTCTTACTTTCTACATGTAATATTGTTTCTAACACACTGGTTGGTTGACTCAGGATGCCCATATCACGTGACTCCTCATAAGGAGTGGTTTTCCACATATGAAGAATATGATGAAGGTGAAGTCTACCTTTGAGACAACATTTCATATCCAATAGTTGGATGGGGTAAGGTACAATTGTGTTTCGGTGATCAGAGGATAAAAAGCCTCCCTAGTGTTTTACATATTCTTGGATTGGCTAGAAACATAATTTTAGTATCTAAATTGAATTAATGTGGAATGCGTGTAATGTTTGATAAGCATGATTGTAGATTGGGGAGAGGTAGCTTGGTGGTAACAAGAGGAACAAGATTGGGAACCTTGTTTAAGTTGAGTGACACTACTTTATGTAAATCCACCTATGTGACTAAAAATATAAAAATACATGTATTTTATGGCACCATAGTGATGAGTCTAGTTTATGACTCAATTTTGTTAGACTTTATTATCCATTTGCTATAGTTATCATGGACTTTGGTACTTAGATCTTGATCTTTTCATGACATTTCCTCAAAATCATAAGATGTTGGGCATAGGTTATTTCCTATAATCTTTAATGACATTGACATGCTATATGAACTGTCTATGTTAATTTTACATGTGGTTAATGAATGTTACTCTAAGATAGTTACAGATATGTAATTATTGTGCGTACTAATATTGTTATGTAGATATAATTAGCAACCATAAAGTCGAGGAAGATTATGCCAGTTGGTTACTCACCATCAAAGTCAAGCAAGGTGGTTGTTCAAATGTCAAATGGAGGGAAGATAACTGCCTTGTAACTGGTCCTAATTACTTGTTGAGCAAATTTAGGAGTTACTATTGTGCTAGATCTACGTTGAAGCGACTTGCCTTGCTAGGTAGTTGGTTTTGTAGTTTTCTTCCTATAAATAAGACTTAGATGCTCCTTCTGAGGGGTTGATTAATCTGAGGTTGTACTTGCATTATCCAGTTTTTAGTAATACAATCACGTTGTTCATTTGTACTCATGTTTTCCAATGAATAAAATGAAGTTATAAGTTCGCATCTCTGAGTTTACATTTGTCTTAGGGAATACTCATCCAAGGGGGCCCACTTGGTGAGCATTCCATCCTTTAGTTTAGTTGTATTTTATGTTAAGCAGTTAGTTAAATCTGGCATTGAATGTTCCTGCAGCCACTAGAATTCCATTCTATGTTTGTTCTTGCAGCCAAAGCAGACAGAGTAGTTTCCTGTTTGTTTGCCCAAAATTTCATTTTCTGTCATGCACTTCAGCTTAGCATAGTTGTTGGTTGATGTTCAGCATTTATGTTATTTCTTTCCAAGCAGTTTATTTTCAGCATTATGACTATCTTAGCTGTAGAATGAATGTGGTTACTTTGGGAGTTCCTAATACACATACCGCGTTGACCCATTTCAAGTTCACGTCCCTGGGTTGACAAGTTAAATGCATCTTCATAGTGATTAAAACAGTTATTCAAGTTAGATGTCCAATCTTTGAGTCACATCTTTATGGGCTTAGTTGTTAAATCATTGTAGGAGACCAACATTTTTGGCACCATTGTCAAGGATGGTGTCAAACTAGGAAGAAATTTGGAGTCATTTTTAGTATTTTTTCTTACAAAAGTATTTGTGGAAGTGTGCTCTTAGTATATCCTTTATTTAGGAAGTAACGATCCACAATCCATTCACAACATTCTTTGTGTGAGGTGGCTGATACTGAGTATATTGCATGCATAGAGGCAAAAGAAGAGATGCTTTAGTGAGATTCCTTCCTAATGATCCAAATTACCCAGCAGAAGAAGTAGAAGTGAATCCTTTTCTTGATGCATTCCCTGATTTGAATAGTTCTGAAACATCCTCTGAAGAACAAGCTGCCCAAAACTTGATTGACAATCCATTCGCCTTGATAATAAGCCAAGCATCTATGGCTGCCCAAAATGTGCCCAATCAACCAACCTTTCTATTTCCTATTGCTCATCAAAATGAAGTAGATAATCTCAAAAACATTCCTGCTTCATCTCTCCCTAAGTTCTATGGACTTGCAACAGAGGACCCAGACACCTTCTTGTTCAAATTTGATATCCTCTGCAGAAGCTATGACTACACTACTGATGCTCATAGGCTTAAGTTGTTTCCTACTACCATGAAAGATGTTGCATTAAGGTGGTTTATGGGTCTAGGTAGTGATATTGTCAATACTTGGGATGAGATGAAAGAGAAATTTCTTGAGAAGTATAAAGACTACTATAGGGGTGAAGATATGAGAGGAAATGATATTTTTAGAATGCAACAGAAAGAGGATGAAAGTTTAGAGGATTCCATCTCAAGGTTCTTGTTTTGTTTACAAAAATCTCCCCATCATACACTCAATGAGGAGTCTCAGAAACTACTCTTCCTTAGAGGAATAAGTGAGCATTGTATAGATGCCTTGGATTTAATGGGAGGAGATATTACCCAAGTGTCTTGGGAGGATATTAAGAAGTTGTGCTAGAATTATTCCAGAGCAGCCATGAAAAAAGGAAGAGGTTACCATTCCCTTATGGGAAAAACCTCTACCAATGGAGTTTCAAGGATGGAGATAAGTCACTTACTGTCTAATTTTAAGCAAGATATTATAAATAATATGGCCACCCAGCTGGACACACTTCAAGCAAAGAAGAAACATGAAGAGGCCGAGGCAATGTTGGTAGAATATTGTCCTCATTGCAGACAAAAGAAGAGGGACTGCAGATGCAAGATGGTAGCTAACATTAACAGTAAGCAGATTCTACCTGAGTTCAAGCCAATCCAAGTTGAATAAGATCAAGTCTACTATGTTGCACAAAGGAGGCCATGGGCTCCAAGACAAGGTATGTCACCAGATCCATTATCATTTGCTGGACCATATTTTAATACTTATGCATCTACTAACCAATGGCAACAGCCATCTCCATCTAATTATGGAGGATATCCACCTCAGCCTTGGAATAACCCTCCAAATACTTGGCAAAATTAACAAAACCCTGCACTTCAAGGGAATTGGCAGTCACCTCCAGGAAACTGGCGGCAAACATCTCAATGGAGGGGAGGACAACAATGGCCAAATCAGACAACTAATTATATGCAGCCACCTTCTGAGCCCTAGCAACCTGCTATAATGCCTCCACCTACTAGTTCCAATTCAAATACACCTAAACCTACTCAGTTACCAGCTCATCCCTCACCTAACCCAAATAATAGACCACAGCAGCAGCCAGTATATTCTGCTGATCCAAATCAATTCCCTACATATGCTATGAATATAAGTGGCATCCACCTACTTTTAGGAACTACCTTGGCAGCTCCTTCCAGACCCATCATTATTGAGCTCCCTGAGGAGGAAGAGGAGCCTTTAAATACCCCCATTCAGCGAAATGCACCTAAAAATCCTGAACCAGTACCAGTCAAGCAGACTACCCAAGAACCACCATTTCCACAAAGGTTGGAAACTATGAAACAAAAGGAAGAGAAAGAGGAACCCACCTTTGACATTCTAGAGCAGTTGAAACATGTATGTGTCAAGATCCCTCTATTTCAGGCCATAAAATATGTTCCTATATATGGAAAAGCAATCAAGGAAGCATGCCTTAAGAAGCTAGATAGAAAAAGGAAAGACCCCACTATGGTTCATGTGGTGGGATAGTTGGCTGACATCATGCTTGGAAAAGTGACTATTCCCAAATATAATGATCCAAGGATTCATGTGGTAGGAGTTGTTATAAATGGGATCCAAATTAGAAATGCTCTGATTGATCTAGGAGCAGCCATAAATGTTGCAAACATGAGACCTACTCCTACTATCCTATAACTTACTGATAGTTCTACTGTTAAACCTGATGGGATTGTAGAGGACCTTGTGGTATCCCTGGATTCATGGGAATATCCAGCTAATTTCATGATACTTTCTCCCAAAGCTACATTGGGAGAATACCCCATCATTCTGGGAAGGTCATGATTAGCCACAGCAGATGCTTATATTGGATGTCGGTCAAGAGACATGATCATCTCTGATGGGAGAAGCACAAAAAACTTGTTCTTTACCCACCTGTATAGCCGTCTCATGATATGGATAATCCTATTTGGCCACATGTTGGTGAAGAGGCAGAGGAAGCTAATTGTGTGGAACAGCTTATGATGTTAGGCAGAAGTTCTTTCATGTGGCTTCAAGAGGAAGAGGAGGTGTTGTCTAACATAATTCAAAATAATTGTGAAGCAGAGGAAGCATCATCCTCTCATTCTGTTGATCCAGTGAAGATACTTATTCCCACTTTTCCTGCAGCAATAGGTATGTCTCATACATTGCTTCCACAAGAAATTAAGGTACCAAGCATTAGTGAAGCAACTATGGCAGACTTAACAACTCAAGTGGAGATTTCAGAAGAAAGGTATCTAAATATTAACAACAAATTACTCAAGAATAGTAGTTGTCTTTGACAACTTTGTTGAAGAAACATAAGAATGTCTTTCATGGGATTACCATGACATGAAAGGACTAGATCCCACATTATGTACCCATAGGATTTACATAAAGGAAGATTGTACACTAGTAAGACTGCCACAAAGGAGAATCAACCCTGCACTAAGAGAAATTGTCAAAGAAGAATTACAGAAGTTATTAGATGCAGGATTTATCTACCCAATCTCAGATAGCCAGTGGGTGTCTCCTCCGGTTCTCGTGCCCAAAAAGGGAGGGAAATGGAGAGTCTGTATTGATTACAGAGAATTAAACTCTACCACCAAAAAGGATCATTTTCCCCTTCCTTTCATAGACCAGGTATTGGACTCACTTGCAGGAAAGCAGTACTTTTCCTTTTTGGATGGGTTCAGCGGTTACAATCAGATACAGATTGCACCAGGAGATCAAGAGAAAACAACATTTACCTGTCCTTGGGGGACATATGCCTACTCAGTGCTTCCATTTGGCTTATGCAATGCACCTGCAACTTTCCAAAGGGCAGTCATTAGCATATTTTTAGATATCTTACAAGATTGCATGGAAATCTATATGGACAATTTCACTACTTATGGTGCTACTTTTGAAGAGGCATTAGAAAACTTAGGGAAGGTGTTGGAGAGATGTGAAGACCACAATTTTTCCTTGAACAGTGCAAAGTGCTTCATGATGATGCAAGAAGGAGTAGAACTAGGCCACTATATCTCTCCAAAAGGAATCCAAGTTGACCCAGCAAAGATTGAAGTCATCATCAATCTGTCCATTCCTGCAAAGAAAAACAATGTGAGAAGCTTCTTGGGTCATGCAGGGTACTATAGACATTTCATCAAAGATTTCAGCAAAATGGCAGCCCCATTGTATACTCTTCTCATGAAGGATGCTAAATTTTAGTGGAATGAAGACTGTAACAAAGCATTTTCTAATTTAAAGGCAGCATTAACTCATGCTCCTGTACTTAAAGTGCCCAATTGGGAGCTTCCTTTCCACATTCATATTGATGCATTAGATTATGCCATAGGACCAGTCTTAGGGCAGAAAGAAGGAGCCATTGAGCATGCTATTTATTTTGTCAGCAAAAACTTACAGGGAGCTGAGTTCAATTATACAGTAACAGAGAAGGAAATGCTGGCAGTAATCTATGCACTCAACAAATTCAGGCACTACATAACAGGCTATCAAATCTTTGTGCACACAGATCATGCATCCATTAGGTATCTTATGAACAAATCTCTAATTTCAGGTAGATTAGCAAGATGGGTGTTGCTAATGCAAGAATTTGACATCACTATTGTGGATAAGCCAGGGAAGGCCAATGTTATTGCAGACTTTCTTTCAAGACTGACTACATCAGAGGACAACCAAGTCATTGATGACTTTTTCCCTAATGAACATTTATTTTCAATCACTGTGCAAACACCCTAGTATGCTGACACAGCCAATTATCTGGTCACAGGAAGAGTCCCTCCTCATTTCTCTCTAAAGGAGAGAAGGGTACTCATTGAAAAATCGTTTCCTTTTTCATGGATTGTTGGATGTTTATTCTACACTAGACTAGACAATGTCATGAGGAGATGTGTGAGAGAAGATGAAACATATGACATTTTGCATGCATGCCACAATGAACCATGTGGAGGGCATTTTGCAGCAAAAAGGACAGCAATGAAGATTTTGAATGCAGGTTATTATTGGCCCACACTCCACAAGGATGCAGGAAGATATACAAAGAAATGTGAAAGATGCCAGAGGATGGGTCAGCCAACCAAATCTAATGAGATGCCCCTTTACCCTCAACTTGTGATTACTCCATTTGATAAGTGGGGATTAAATTTTGTAGGACCCATTGATCCTCCATCCAATGGTAAATCATATATCTTAGTATGCATTAATTATGTAACCAAATGTGTAGAAGTTAAGGCCATGAAGCATGCAAGAGATAATAAGGTTGCAGAATTTCTTTATGAGGAAATTTTCACACGATATGGAGTTCCCAGAGAGTTAGTGACTGATCAAAGAGCTCAATTCACCTCAACCCTAGTTGCAGCACTAGTCAATGAGTACAACATAAGGCACAAGAAATCTACTGCTTATCACCCTCAGGCCAATGGCCAAGTTGAGGTGACTAACAGGGAAATTGAAGCCATTCTGACCAAAATTGTGGTTGTCCATAGGAAGGATTGGGCAAACAGGCTGCCAGAAGTTGTCTGGGCCTATAGGACAACCTAGAAAACAACCACAAGCTTCACCGCTTTTGAGTTACTGTATGGAAAAACAACCATGATGCCCATTGAATTTGAACATAAGACTCTTCAAACTGCAATAGACTTGGGGATGGATATCTCTGAGGCACAAAAGGAAAGAATCATGTAGCTCAATGCTTTGGATGAGATGAGGAAAGTAGCCTTACATCACACAGAGGTGGTGCAGAATCAAAGAATAAAGTGGCATGAAAAATTCATCAAAGATAAGAAATTCCAGTCAGGTGACTAGGCATTGCTCTACGACTCAAGGTATCAGGATAATGCAGGAAAATTGCAAACAAGGTGGCTAGGACCATATGAGGTTGCTAAAGTTTTTTCCAATGGTGTTCTTCAACTTACCACCATTGACACTGTTAGATTTAAGTTGTTAGTCAATGGTCATCACCTCAGGTTGTATCACAAGCCAACTTCAAAGGAAGAGTTCCTACAACAATTTAATCAGCATGCAACTCCTGAACCTCCTGCAGGTGAAGGTAGTGGACCTAGTGTCCCTCCTTCTGGCTAACCAAGGCTCGACACTTGTCATAATAAAGACTTCCACTTTTGTAGGGGTCCACTTCTTTATTCATTCACCCATCCGCCATCCATATCCATCATTCTCTCTTCCATTATGTTACCATGATCTCACTTCATCCCACCTCACTTGCTTTCACTCCACTCTCATTCATTGCTCAATCAATTCTTAAAAGGTGACCGGTATTTTCTCCATGATTTTTACAACTAATCTTCCACACATTGAGGTACGCATGTTTTAATTTGTTATATCTTAATTATCTTTTAGTACATTCCTTTAATTATTATAAATTGATGTCGATGTTCTCCATAGCATGTAATTATTCCCTACCCTGTCTAGTCACGCATCACCATTCCACATGTGAGGACACATGCTCAATTTTAGGTTGAGGAGGAAGTGTGAATACCATGTCCATGTGTCAGTCCATGTACTTTACGCCAGCATGTCAGCAAAGTTTAAAATTGAATGATTTGAATTTTGAGTGAGATGACGGCTCGCAAGTGTGAGGTGATAGCCTTCATTGATTACTCCTTACTACCTGTTCTACCCTTGTCATAATCTTGTGTTCCCAAATAAGGAAAATTCAGACGACATTAGTGATTGAAAATTTAACAGGGTTGCAGGAAGGTGAAGTTTAGTTTTTCAAAAACTTTTTGCAGAAAGAAAAACTTTACAAAAGTGATTGTTTTCAAACAACTAAAACAACGGGAGGTGGATTAATTCGAAATTAACCCACGGTTCATGACGTATTACTGCAGGATGCACCCAACCAAGCTGAGTTTAGAAATTGCGGGTGGTTAGATTATTTCTTGAAGCTGAATGGTTTTGATGAAAATGTTGCATTAGAATTTGCCTAGACATTGTTTGAAGGTAAGGCCATGGTAAAAGGGTTAGAGGTGTTGGCTACTGAAGAAAGAATTGCAGAAGTTACATGGTTGTCTGTCGATGGTGAGAATTACCCTGTTACCAAAGATGTCAGGTCAGCTAGGGCCAAATTTACTAAACCTGGTGACCCTCCAATAACCGTAGACAAACAGGGAGCCAAGAGAAGCTCTCTATCTGGGCCATGGAAACAAGCAATTGTTCATGTTGTGAGATACATTACTTGTGAAGGTCGTCAGTCAAATCTTCATTCTGTTCATTTCAAACTACTAAATCATATGAGGCATGGGAGAAGAATGAATGTACCAAACGTGCTATACTACCTTCTCTCAATCATGGCCGCCAAGACCCAAAAAGGTAGGGCTAATTCTATTTCCCACCATTGTTTGATCAAATTGTTAGTTGAAAAGTCTCTGCATGATGTGTCTGATATGACTTGGGAAGAATTTTTAAATATTGAACAAATAAGACCAAGCCATTTGCGACCTGCTATTATGCCTCAACCTCATAGAACTAGGAGAAGAGTGAGTTCTGTTGAAGCTACTCTAGGAACCTCAACTTCTAGTGCAAACCCTCCTACAATAAAACAAGCTATAGAGATTAGTTCTTCTAAGGCAGAGCATTCAGACAAAGAAAGCTCTTCAGATTCTGATGATGATGTTCCCCTGAGCAATTTAGTTTGAACTAGGGCATAGAAGAAAAAGGCATAAATGAGGAAGGGTAAAGCTAAAAAGCAAACTGCAGGAAAGAAGGTGCGGAGCTCTAAGAAACGGAAGGCTAACACTGTTCTTCCTGCAGTCGAAGAGAAACATGAGAGCCCTTCTAGTAAATCGAGATCTGCTGAGCCGGCCTTTGGTGTGCCTCCATAGACAAGCCCTAGGGTTGAAGAAATGACAGTTGAGGATACAGAGGCCCCAATGGGGCATGAGAATGTTGTAGAAAAAGGCATAATTGAGGAAGCAACAAATGTAACATTGGCAGACCTTGTTGTCGCTGCTGAACATATTGAGAGTCGGGGACATGAAGACAAACAGGAGTTCCTGCAGTAAAATGTCCTGCAGCCCAAATTGACTGAACATTCAGGAACCATGCAATTGGTGCTATATGAGGATCAACCATATGTGCCAAGAAAGCCTTTGGTAGGAATACACAGACCCCCTAATTTTTTGATGCATATGGTAGCCATGAATTTGTGGAATGAAATGCAGAGGAGAGAAGAAGAATGGAAAAAGGAGAAGTGCAGGCTGAAGAATGAAATTCAAAAGAAAGATGAAGAACTTGAAGATAAGAATGCAGAAATTGTGACTTTAAAGGAAAGAGTGGATAATATGGCAGCCTTAGTGCCTCAGGTATTAGAGTGTAGGACACCTCCAAGGATCTATGCTTTGTATTTAAAGGAAAAGTTTTTTTCTTGTAAAATAGCAAGGATTGTTTCAGGTTTGAATCCTTCCATTGAGTCTCCTCTTAAATTTTTTAATGCTTATCGGATTGCTTCTCCTGAAATAAAGAATTTGTTGTGTGAATTCTATTTACATAATTATGTTGTGTCCCAAGATCATGAGTGGAATCCCTTGTTGTATGTTGGGGATGTTCAATTGAGGGCATTTATGTCCTGGATACAAAATGAAATTAGTTGGGGACATCAGTTCAGGGCTTATAAGTAATCAGAATTCAGCACTCCCCTGCCCATTAGAGCTGAATCTGGAAATCCAGGAAGCATTTTCAATGATTGGCACAGAATGCTTTATAGACCAAGCTATGGCAACAGAATCCTGCCTGTGAGAGAAGTAGCTTACAGAGAATATGAGAAAGTTGCAAACACTATTGGAGAATCTGTAAAGGGACATTTGACACAAAGGTGGAACAGTTTGTCTGATGAGCTAAAACAAGCAGAGCCTCACTCTCTGCAAAACTATGTTGCAGCATGTAAAAGAGTGGATAGATATATATAGATTGGGAGGACAAAGGGACAATTCTGGCTTCCCTTAATATTCCAACCACCTATCCTATTGTGGCATGTGCCAAATTACAGGTTTTACCAGTATGATATTGTTGAAGAGAGGCAGAGATGGAATAGATTGGATAGACAGCAAGGGTTCTATTGGGAACCTAACTCGCGCACTAGAGAAACTGATATAGGACAGCTGGCAGTTGCTAATTTCAAAGCATTGACCAAATAGAAGAACAACCCTTCCTCTGCTGGAGGACCAACAAAGTCTTAGGTTGGGGAGAGTGATGAGTCTAGTTTATGACTCAATTTTGTTAGACTTTGTTATCCATTTGCTATAGTTATCATGGACTTTGGTACTTAGATCTTGATTTTTTCATAGCATTTCCTTAAAATCATAAGATGTTGGGCATAGGTTATTTCCTATAATCTTTAATGACATTGACATGTTATATGAACTATCTATGTTAATTTTACATGTGGTTAATGAATGTTACTCTAAGATAGTTACAGATATGCAATTATTGTGCATACTATATTGTTATGCAGATATAATTAGCAGCCATAAAGTCGAGGAAGATTCTGCCAATTAGTTGCTCGCCATCAAAGTCAAGCAAGGTGGTCGTTCAAATGTCAAATGGAGGGAAGATAATTGCCTTGTAACTGGTCTTAATTACTTGTTGAGCAAATTTAGGAGTTACTGTTGTGCTAGATTTGCGTTGAAGCAACTTGGTTGACCAGATTCCACACATGCATAACCTCCTCTCCACTTTCTATGTTTTCCCTAAAGTGGCATCTTCCTATTCTGTTGGAGTTGACCGCCTTGCTAGGTAGTTGGTTTTGTAGTTTTCTTCCTATAACTAAGACTCAAATGCTCCTTCTGAGGGGTTGATTAATCTGAGGTTGTACTTGCATTATCCAGTTTTTAGTAATACAGTCACATTGTTCATTTGTACTCATTTTTCAATGAATAAAATGAAGTTATAAGTTTGCATCTCTGAGTTTACATTTGTCTTAGGGAATACTCATCCAAGGGGACCCACTTGGTGAGCATTCCATTCTTTAGTTTAGTTGTATTTTCTATTAAACGGTTAGTTAAATCTGGCATTGAATGTTCCTATAGCCACTAGAATTCCATTATGTTCCTGTTCCTGCAACCAAAGAAGATAGAGTAGTTTCCTGTTTGTTTTCCTAGAATTTCATTTTCTGTCATGTACTTCAGCTTAGCATAGTTGTTGGTTGATGTTTAGCATTTATATTATTTCTTTCCAAGCAGTTTATTTTCAGCATTATGACTTTCTTAGCTGTAGAATGAATGTGGCTACTTTGGGAGTTCCTAGTGCACATACCGTGCTGACCCATTTCAAGTTCACGTCCCTGGGTTGACAAGTTAAATGCATCTTCATAGTGATTAAAACAGCTATTCAGGTTAGATATCCAATCTCTGACTCACATCTTTATGGGCTTAGTTGTTAAATCATTGTAGGAGACCAACACATAGATTAGGCCACATAAGTGAAAAAAATTTAAAACCAATTATGATTAAAACTCTATTTAACAGTTTTTCCTATTATGATGAGTATTTTGACATTTGTAAACATTGTGTGTTTGGAAAACAAAACAAAGCATCATTTCCTTTAAGAATTAATAAAGCAAAGAGTAAATTAAAAATTATTCATATAGATTTTTTTGGACCTGTGGATAATGATTCTTTTAGAAAATCTTGATGCATAAGAGAAAAACTTTTTTGATGTTTTTTCCTATTTTGGTGAGTATTTTGATTTTTGTGAGCATTGTGTGTTTGGGAAACAAAACAGAGCATCATTCCTTCAAGAAATAATAAAGCAAAGAGTAAATTAAAAATTATTCATATAAATGTTTTTGGACTTGTGGATAATGATTCTTTTAGAAAATCTTTATATTTTGTAACCTTCATTGATGATGTTTTAAGATATACTTGGATTTATTTTATGAGACATAAATTTGAATTTTTCACTAAGTTTAAAGAATTTAAAGTCTTAGTAGAGAATCAACCAAAACATAAGATAAAAGTATTGAGATCTGACAATGGAAAGAATATTGATCTAAGAAATTTGATGGGTTTTTCAAGCATGCAAGTATCATAAGGCAAAAGACTACTCCTTACACACCTCAACAGAATGAGGTTAGAGAAAGGATGAACCGAACTTCAATGGAAAAACTAGAAGTATGTTAAGTGATGCACAGTTGGATAAATATTTTTGGATAGAAGTCGCATGTACCACTTGTTACTTGATCAACAAATCTCCTTGTAAGTCTGTTGATTCGACACCTTATGAAGTGTGGACATGTAAGAAACTTTTTGTTTCACATTTTAAGGGTATTTGGTTGTGAGAATTTTGTTCATGTGCTTAAAAAAATGTTCTAAGTTGGATCCAAAAGCACAAAAATGCATCTTCATTGGATATGGTGAAAATGTTAAAGGTTATAAGCTTTAGAATCTTCTAACCAAGAAAGTTGTCTATTCTAGAGATGTAATTTTTATGGAACTTAGAGTTATTCCTGATCCAAAACAGTTAAAAGATAAAAAAGAAGGTTCAAGTGGGAGTTTTAAGCAGGATGAATCTGAAGTTACAGAAGAGATTAAGCATGTAGAAGAACAAGAGGGAGAATCCCTTACTCCACCCTTGAGAAGATTCATAAGACAATGGAATCTAGTTGAGAAACATAACCCATGAGATTTATGTTGTGTATTTGTTTTATTAAGTAATGATGATGAACCTAGATCCTACAAGGAAGCTATTCTTACAGACGATAGTGAGTTTTGGCAACTAGACATGCAAAAGCAGATGATGGCTTTAGAATCTTGTGATACCGAAGATCTTGATTGTTTTCCCAAAGGAAGGTCATTGGATGTAAGTGGGTCTACAAGAAGAAATTTAGAGCAAACGGTTCATTGAAAAAATACAAGGCTAGACTAGTAGCCAAGGGCTACTCCCAGAGAAAGGGAGTTGATGTTAGTGAAAAATTCTCTCCTATTGCTACATTATCTTCTATTAGATTTATTTTATTTATAATTGCTTCTTTTAATTTTGAAACTGAGCAAATGGATGTTAAGACTGTATTTCTGCATGAAAATCTGGAAGAGGAAATTTATATACAACAGCCTAAAGGTTTTGAGGTAAAAGGGAAAGAACACTTGGTTTACAGATTAAAAGTGTAGACACCTAAAAATGTCTCGACCACCAAACTGACCCCCGACATCCCTAAACATACCAATTCCCTTTCCGACCAATTAATTAGATTTGTATTTAATTAATTACCCCTTTTATTTCCTAAATCCACACCATTTCATCTCCAAAATTAAATTAATTCTGTTAATTCAATAGTCCAAACCTTAGCCAATTGATTTAATAAATATGCAAAATTTATTAATCAATTCCCCCATTTTTCATAAATCCAATTAATTAGTTAAAAACCATATTAACTAATTAATCTAGCCTACTAATTAGCCTATCCCTACCTTAGACAATTAAATAGCTATTATTTAATTGCCTACTCTAGCCTACCTCATCCTAGCCTTAGGATTAATTAATTAAATCACTAATTAATTAATCTTATCCCCCCTCTAATCCCTCTACTAATTTATTCCAGCCACATTAATTAGGCTAATCACCCTAATTAAGTGAGTCAAACCCTCATTAGCACTTCTCTCCACATCCCCCAAATTTAAAATTCAAATAAATCACACATCACATTTACTCCTCTTACACATCCCTTACACATGTCATAACTAATAAATATCCACTCTTCCCCAAATGAATTTTTAATTCATTTTACCTTTCCCCATGTGAATTTTTAATTCACAAATAATCCATCTTACCCAACCTCATTTATTCACCCCTTTCCCAAAAATGAATAAAAGATTTACTTTTATTCCTAGCCCTCCATCTTCCAAGATCAAATCTAGGCCCTCCACATCACTTTCATCCTCCACCATTGATCTCTCCAATCAATCTCCACCCTTGGATCAAAATCTCTCCAAAAAGTCTATAAATACAACCTCTCACAAGTCATTTTCATCATCTAATTCCATGCAAAGTTACCATGCCAAAATCACCTTTGAGTAGATAGTGAGTTGCACAATTAAGAAGCATTTCACATTTGAATCTATAGTCTAGGGATAATCTTGGTCTTGGGAGCTTCTTTTGGGTGCAAAGGCTCCTTCTTCCCTTGATGGGATTAGGTTGTGTTATAAGGTATAATCTTGTGTTTCATTTGCATTTGATTTAGTGTTTTACCTTATTGCATTTACTTAATCTAAAAAAAGTTCTTTATGGTTTGAAACAATCGCCTTAGATGCGGCATCAAAAATTTGATTATTTTATATTAAAATTGAGTTGTGTGAGAAATGAAGAGGATCATTGTGTTTACATAATATGTATTGATGAGCATATACTAATTGTTGCCTAGTATGTGGATGACATGTTTTTCAATAACACCAAGGCTATGATTAGTGAGCTGAAAGCTCAACTTTCAAGTGCATTTAGGATGAAGGATTTGGGGACAACAAGGTACATATTGGAAATGAAATTTAGGAGGGATCATAAGAACAAAAAGATTTGGTTGTCACAAAGTATGTGAATATTATTTTGCACAGATTTAATTTGTAGGACTGTAATCCAATTAGAATTCCTTAACCTTGGCACTAAGCTTACTTTAGATATGTGTCACAAGTGTGAAGATGGTTTCAAGGATATGTCTAAAGTGTCATATACTAGTGTAGTAGGAAGTTTGATGTATGCAATGGTTTGTACTAGGCCAGATATTGCCAAGCAGTGAAAGTATTGAGCAGGATTATGTCTAACCCTGGTAGAGAGCATTAGACTTATGTGAAGAGGGTGTTAAGATATTTGCATGGTACTTCTAATTATTGTTTTGTTTATTTTGATACTAATAGTGAGCATTGGACTTATGTGAAGAGGGTGTTAAGATATTTGCATGGTACTTCTAATTATTGTTTTGTTTATTTTCATACTAATAGTGAGCATAAGATATTAGACATAAAGGGTTTTGTTGATGCAGATTGGACATACGACTTAGATAGTTGAAGGTCCATTAGTGGATATGTATTTACTCTTGTTTGCAGGAGTTGTGAGTTGAATGAGTAAGAGGCAGCCCACAGTTGCTTTGTCCACTACTGAAGTAGAATATATGGTTGCTACTCATGTCTCTAAGGAGGTATTTTAGTTATAGAGGTTGTCTACATGTATTGGTTTTGATTCTAAAACAATTTAGAATGGATGTTATAGCCAAAGTACAATTTGTTTAGCTAAGAATCCTATGTATCATGTATGCTCGAACTAAGCATGTAGATGTTCAATATCACTTTATTCAAGAAATGGTTGCAAATGGACAGATTGAGTTGAGGAAGGTTGACTCTCATGAGAATATTGCAAATTATCTTACCAAACCTGTGAGCACAAAAAAGTTCAATTGGTGCAGGAAGGCCATGGCCTTATTTCTTGTACTTAGTTGATTTATGTTTTCTGATGGATGTATTTATAATGTATGATGTCGAGTGGGAGAATGTTAGGATTAAGGTGCCATCAACCTTGTAAATTCTATGTATTTAATTACTCCTAATATTATTTTATAAATGCATGCCATAAGAGATGTGAGATCCATCAACTGCGGTAAATTTTTGTTTACAGTGATAGTAATTTATGATAATTTTATCTTGGGATAGTAACAAGGTAAATGTGGGGTGCCCAAGCCTATTATTGGCTTATGACATGTTTAAGGAATCTGTTATTATTAGACTCTTACGTGTTGTAAGGTATCAACCAATTTTGGATAGCCTATTATGACAACATGTAAGAAGGTGTAAGAGGTTTTTTTTAGCCCATTGTTGACTATTCCCCAAGTGGGTGTCAGATATTGCCATAATGGAGCACTACATGTGTGAAGTGTTGGGATAAGGTGCCATTAACCTTGTAAATCCCTATATTGTATTTATTTCATTTATTATATGTAATTTGTAATTATCCATGAGGAGATGTACTAGTTTCACTAGCAAGGGTAATTTTCGCATAATCAGAGGTAATTACAAAGTGACTTTTACTGTTGGCAAATGTAAAAACTCAAAATAAATGAGGATAGGCATTTTCTCTTGAGGAATCTACTATATTTGGCATGTATGACAACTATCATAATGTTTGGTAAGTGAATCTATGACAGCTGCAAGTTGTCATAAGATTTTGTGATTCTATGATGCATATGACAAATATGTTAGTTATATATTTGCTATATTTAGCCCAAGGTTCCTATCTTGGAAAGATACTCTTTTATGGATTCTATGACAGTTATGGCGTGACATAAGATGTTGTAAGAGGCCAGATTTAGTCTTGGGTGCCCAACCTTTCCATGGTTGTTTTTAGACAAGTGGAAGGTGCTTGTAAGATGGTATTTAATGTTTGCATGTTGGGGAATCTCATGAGAGAGAAGGTGAACACCTAGAATGGAGTGGAAAACATTTCTATAAGTATTTTCCATGTATTTGTTGCTACAATATAGATTTTAAGTACTCAGGTGCTGTCGGAATGCTGTTGAATTAAAGACTCAAGGAGAGATTGGTGGTGTTGTTGTATTGCAAATCATTTTCGGAGTAATACAAACATTGGGCCTCTTTCCTATGTGGAGTTTTTTACCCGAAAGGGTTTTCTCCACGTTAAACATTGTGTCATATGTTTAATTTTTTAATTTTACATTTCTCTGAAGCATAGTTTTGTTTCTATGTTACAATCTCCATTAATAACACACAGTTAAAGATTGCTGAAATTTATGTTGAATCAGATTTCCATTAAAGTAGTGTTGCTTTCATTTCTAACATTTGGTATCAGAGCCTGGCCAGCTTTGACTCTTGGGTGGTAGTGTGGAATTGTTTTACAGATCTTGTGTTGTTATTATGGTTGCATCCACCATTGCATCAACCTCTCGAATGGACATTGAGAAGTTCAGTGGAATGGGGTATGAGTTGTGGAAGCTGAAAATGGAAGATTTGTTGGAAGAAAGAAACCAATGGTTGCTTGTTCAAAAGGAGAAGAAACCCAATGATATCTCTCCAGATGAGTGGGAAAAACTAGATAAGAAGGTACGGAGAACCATCCGTTTGTGTCTGACAGATTCTGTCATGTTAAATGTCGCAAAGGAAGAGACTGCACATAAATTGTGGAAACGGTTGGGTGAGATCTATCAAGCCAAAAGTATGGTAAATAATCTTTACTTAAAAAGAAAATTGTTTTCCTTGAAAATGAAAGAGGGTGAGTCAGTTGCAGATCATTTAAATTCATTTAATTTGTTGATGAGTCAGCTTGCTTCAGTAGATGTTGAGGTTGATGAGGAAGATAAATGTATCTTTCTTCTTTGTTCTTTACCTGAGTCTTGGGAGAATGTTATCCTTACTATCATTGCTAACCTCATAGATCTGAAGTTGGATGCCCTTGTTACAGTTTTACTGTCACAGGAATTGAGGAAGAAGAGTTCAGATAGTTTAGGTGATGCTCTCAGTATCAGGGGAAGGTATAATGAAAGGGGACCTAAAGGAGATCAGAAAGAGGCTAAGGACAAGTCCAAGGGCCAGTCTAAGACTCCTGGTAAAAAGAACAGAGTCAAGTGTTGGAACTACAGTAAAAGGGGACATGTGAAGGAGCGCAGAAATCCCCAAGAAACAGTGGGAGAGTGCTTTGGATAAGTCCTCGAATACAGGTGAAGATGTTTTACTTTTTGCATGTAATGTTGTTTCTAATGATCACTGATTGGTTGACTCAGGATGCTCATTTCATATGACCCTACATAAGGAATGGTTCTGCACATATGAAGAATATGGAGGTAATATCTTCCTTGGTGACAACTCTTCATATCTGATTGTCGGGAAAGGAAAGGTATTGTTGTGTTTCACTGGTGGGAGGATTAAAACCCTCCCTAGTGTTTTGCATGTTCCTAGATTAGTTAGAAATCTTATTTCAGTTTCAAAGTTGAATGATTTGGGAATACATGTGACATTTGACAAGCATGGCTACAGATTGGTGAGGGAACTTGGTGGTAGCAAAAGGGAAGAGATTTGGGAATTTGTTTAAGCTTGAAGCCACTATAGTTTGTAATGCCTCTTATGTTTCTGAGGCTTCTAAAAACACTTGTATGTTGTGGCACCGTAGATTGAGCCACACAAGCAATAATGTATTAAAAACTCTTAAGAATAAAGAATTGTTGGACAGTTTCTCTTATTTTGATGAGCACTTTGATTTCTATGAGCATTATGTGTTTGGTAAACAAAATAGAAAATTATTTCCTTCAGGAAGCAATAGAGCAAAAGAGAAATTAGAAATTATTCATACTGATGTGTTTGGACCTGTGGATAATGAATCTATTAGAAAATCTCATTATTTTGTTACCTTCATTGATGATGTATCCTAATATACATGGATTTATTTTATGAAACATAAATCTAAAGTTTTCACTAAGTTTAAGGAATTCAAGGTCTTAGTAGAGAACCATTCAAGTTTAAAGATAAAAATATTAAGATCTGACAATGGAAGGGAATATTGCTCTAAGGAATTTAATGAGTTTTGCAAGCATGCAGGTATAATCAGGTAAAAGACAACTCCATATACACCACAGTAGAATGGTGTTCCAGAAAGGTGTTGTTATACGGAGCCTAATCAAACTCAGAGGTTAAATTTTCCCCACTTTTATCGGCGCAGTTGTAATCGGTTTGATTTACTGGATAATAATATTGGACTCTCTGTTGGTGGATGTAGCCCGAGTTTGGGTGAACCATGTTACAACTTGTCTCTCGCTGTTATTATTTCTGTGTATTTCCATTCCTCTGTTTAATCTTTATTTGCATTTAATTGATATCTTCTGCATGCAATCCCTAACAAGTGGTATCAGAGTTAGGTTGTGTTCAATTATCATTTGCAAGGAGGTCTCACAGTTGAGTGGGAGTCTCATGGTTGAGTGGGAGCAATGGAGGATGAGGGTAAATTGAAGGTAGATAAATTCAATGGGCAGAACTATCAATTATGGAAGATGCATATGGAGGATTATCTCTATCAGAAGGATTTATGGAGGTTGTTGGAAGGAATAGCCAAGAAACCGGCAGCAATGACTGATGAGGATTGGAATCTTCCAGACAGAAAGGCACTGGGAACCATTAGGATGTGCCTAGCACCATCTGTGGCATTTAATATAACAGAAGTGATGACAACAAGTGAACTGATGAAAGCTTTGGCTAAATTGTATAAAAAACCCTCAGCCTAAAATAAGGTATTTCTCATGAAGTGTTTGTTTAATATAAAAATGATTGAAGGTGGATCTGTGACAGATCATTTAAATGAGTTTAATATGATTACCAGTCAATTAACTTCTATAAAAGTAAAATTTGATGAAGAGGTGAGGGCTCTGTTGATATTATGTTCTTTGTCAGAAAGTTGGAATAGCTTGATCATGGCTGTAAGTAACTCTATCTCTAGTTCAAATACTTTGAAATTTGATGGTGTTGTTGGTGTTATCCTTAGCGAGGAAATTCGACAGAAAAACTGAAGAGGGTCCACATCAGGTAGTGTTTTGAATGCAGAAATCAGGGGCAGATCTAAAGAGAGAGGAAAAGGTTCTGGAGGTCATGGGAAGTCATGAGGAAAATCAAAGGACAAGAGGTCCCAATCCAGAGGACAAAAGGATTGTTGGTACTGTGGGAAACCAAGTCATCTAAAGGAAGATTGTTGGTCTCAGAAGAATAAAGGAGACAAACAAGAAGGCAATAAGGAGGCAAATGTGGTAAGTAATAAATTTAAAGATGATGCTTTGATTCTTTCCCTAGATAATGCTGATGATTCATGGGTTTTAGATTCAGGGGCCTCATTTCATACTACGCCCCATAGAAGTTATTTTCTTGATTATGTCCAAGGGGATTTTAGGCTGGTTTATTTGGGAGATAACGAACCCTATCAGATTGTTGGAAATAGAAGAATCAAGATTAAGTTCCAAAATGTAATCATTGGCTATTACAAGAGGTAAGGCACATTCCAAGCCTGAGTAGGAGTTTAAAATCAGTAGGGCAGCTAGCTGATGAAGGTTGCATTGTTACATTTACTGATAAAAATTGGAAGGTTTCAAGAGGTGCCTTAATAGTAGAAAAAGGTGTGAAAGCAGGCACCTTATATCTTTGTACAGGTCATACTATTCCTTCTACTTTACCTATTGCAGAGAAAAAATAAACAAGTTCAGGAATAGTTGCTGCAGGTTCGCAGGAAGAGACTAAAACAATTGCTGCAGGTTCTGAGACAACACTGTGGCATAACAGACTTGGGCATATGAGTGAAAAAGATATGAAGGTACTTCATTCTAAGAAAGTTTTACCACGTCTCAAATGTATTAATATGGATTTATGTCAAAGTTGTGTGTATGGAAAACAAAAGAGAGTCAGTTTTCTCAAGGATGGGAAGCAAATGAAAGATAAAAAGTTGGAGCTTGTGCATGCAGATGTATGGGGACTAGCTCAGGTATCTTCTCTTGGTGGCTCTCGGTATTATGTTACATTCATAGATGATGCAACTAGGAAGGTTTGGATTTATTTCCTTAGGCAGAAATCTTATGTATTTGAAACATTTAAGAAATGGAGAAGCTTGGTTGAGAATGAGACGGGTAAAATATTAAAATGTCTCAGATCTGATAATGGTGGTGAGTATAGCAGCAAAGAATTTGAGGATTATTGTTTCTTTAATGGAATTCGTAGGAAGAAAATAGTTCCAAGGACTCCACAAGAGAATGAAGTAGCTAAACACATGAATAGGACAATAATAGAGCATGTAAGGACCATGAGATTGCATGTTGGGCTGCCTTTAAACATGTGGGTGGAGGTTGTCAACACCGCTGTATATTTAATTAATAGAGGTCCTTCAGTTCCTTTGGGATGTGGTATTCCAGAGAAAGCATGGACAGGTAAGAAGGTGAGTTAATTTTTTCTTAAAACCTTCATATGTGAAGCATTTGTACATGTAGATTCTAAAAATAGAACCAAGTTGGATGCAAAATTAAAAAAGTGTACCTTCATTGGATATGACATTGATGAATTTGGTTATAGGCTTTGAAATTTTGAAAATCAGAAAATTGTGAAAAGCAGGGATGTTGTATTCAATGAGAAAGTGTTGTACAAAGATCAGTTGCAGCAGCATGAGAAGAAAGAAAAAGATTATGTGGTGCTGGATGATACTCTAGATAATGATGTTCCAGTGGTTCCTCATGCTTCGCAACAACAACAAGAAATACCACAAACTCCAGTGAATGTTAGACGGTCAACAAGGCTAAGTAGACCTCTTGAAAGGTTTTCTCCCTCTTTGTATTCTATTTTGTTAACAGATGTTGGTGAACCAGAAGGGTATGATGAAGCTATACAGGTGGATGCAAAGGTTCAGTAGGAGCTTGCAATGAAAGAAGAAATGGACTCCTTGCTGAAAAATCAGACTTGGGAATTATGTAAGTTGTCTGCATGTAAAAAGGTTTTACCAAACAAATGGGTTTATAGGCTGAAAGAGGAAGATGGAGTTAAGAAAAGATTTAAAGCCAGGTTAGTTGTAAAAGCATTTGCATAGAAAAAAGGTATTGATTTTGATGAGATATTTTCTCCTGTTGTTAAGATGATTTTTATTCGTACTGTCTTAAGTATTGTGGCTACTGAAGATTTGCATTTGGAATAGCTAGATGTGAAAACTGTCTTTCTCCATGGTGATCTGGAGGAGGAGATATATATGGAACAGCCCCAAGGATTTGAAGTCAACAGTAAGGAGAAATTGGTGTGCAGATTGAAGAAGAGTTCGTATGGCTTGAAACAAGCACCTCGGCAATGGTATTTGAAATTTGATAGTTTTATGGCTAAGCAAGGCTACAGCCAATGTAATTCTAACCATTGTGTTTATTTTAAGAGGTTGGATAATGATAGCTATATTATTTTATGTTTATATGTTGATGACATGCTTGTAGCAGGGTCTAACATAGATCAGATAAGAGAGTTAAAACAACAGTTAGCATAATCATTTGCTATGAAGGATTTGGGGGCAGAAAAACAAATCTTTGGTATAAAAATTTGTAGAGATAGGAAGAATAGAAAATTGACTCTATCTCAGGTTGATTATGTTGAAAAGGTGTTGCAGAGATTCCATACGGAGAATGCAAAAGTTGTCAGCACACCTTTGCCTAGTCATTTGAAATTGAGTAAGGAGATGTGTCCTAAGACATAAGAGGAGGAAGAAAAAATGTCCAAGGTACCATATGCTTCAGCTATAGGAAGTTGAATGTACAACATGGTATGCATAAGACCAGATATTGTACATGTTGTAGGAGTCGTAAGCAGGTATATGAGTCATCCCGGATTGGAGCATTGGAATGTGATAAAATAGATTCTCAGATATTTGAGAGGTACCTCTAATAAACACTTATGTTTTGGGGGCTCTAATACTAATTTAGTAGGTTATGTAGAGTCATATTTGGTAGGAGATATTGATACCAGGCAGAGTACTATAGGTTATGTCTTTACTGTAGGTGGGACGGCAGTGAGTTGGATCTCACAGTTACAAAAGGTTGTTGTTTTATCCACCATGGAGGCAGAGTATGTATCTACAATAGAGGCAAGCAAGGAGATGATATGGCTGCAATCTTTCATGGAAGAATTGGGCAAACAACAGGCTAACAATTCTTTGTATACAGACAGTCAAAGTGCCATACATCTTGCAGAAAATTTTTCCTTGCATTCAAAGACCAAACACATACAGTTGAGGTATTACTTCATTCAATCAGTGTTGGATGATGGACAGTTACGGCTGGAAAAAATCCATACAGATGAAAATCCAGGGGATATGTTTACAAAGACAGTAACAAGGGAGAAACTGAGCTCCTCTTCAACTTCAATTGGTCTTCAAGATTGAAAAATAATAAAATCAAGACAGCAGAGTTCAGGGTGCTTATTTCCAGTGGGAGCTACAAGGTCAGCAGTGTTATGATCAGTCTCCAAGTGGGAGATGATATGGTGTGGAGTCTGATCAGTCTCCAAGTGGGAGATTGTTGTTATATGGAGCCTAATCAGACTCAGAGGTTAAATTTTTCCCACTTTTGTCGGCGTGGTTTCCCCCCAATTATTTAACAGGGGAGTGCAGGGGGGCAGAGCCCCTCCTATGGGGCCCGGAGAGATTATCCCCTCGGTGAGGGCTCGGGGGTGGAGCCCACGGTGGGGGTATGGGGGTAATGCCTCCAGCAGGAACTACTGGGGGCAGCACCTCTAAAGCAAAAATTGTCTATTATTTTATAAAGGCATCAAGAGTTATTTTTATATTGGCCGACATAAAAAAACCCTATTTTGTAAATGACATAAGGTTTGATAAAAGTGGCTAAGGGTTAGGGTTTCTGTTGATGTATTGTAGCATTTTGCAGTGGTATTGAGTTGCAAGGATTGTTGGTTGTAATCGGTTTGATTTATTGGATAATAATATTGGACTCTCTGTTGGTGGATGTAGCCTAGGTTTGGGTGAACCACATTAAAACTTGTCTCTCGCTGTTATTATTTATGTGTATTTTCATTCCTCTGTTTAATCTTTATTTACATTTGATTGATATCTTCTACATGTAATCCCTAACAAAAGGATGAACCAAATAATTATGGCAAGAGCTAAAAGTATGCTTAGTGATGCACAGTTGGATAAATGCTTTTGGGCAGAGGATGTGTGTCTAGCCTTATGAAGTGTGGACAGGTAAGAAACCTTCTGTTTCACATTTAAGGGTTTTTGGCTGTGAGGCTTTTGTTCATGTGCCTAAGGAAAAGCGATCTAAGTTGGATCCAAAAGCTGAAAAGTGTACATTCATTGGATTTGGTGATAATGTCAAAGGTTATAAGCTTTGGAATCCACTAACCCACAAGATTATCTTTTCTAGAAATGTTATTTTCAAGGAACTTATAGCTATTTCTGAACCTGAGTAGCTAAAAGAAAAAGAAGAAAAGGTAAAGAAGGTACACTTTGATTTAAAGCAGCAAGATGCACCTCAAAAAGAACAGAATGATGGATTGGAGGGTGAAGAAGAAGAATAAGATTAGAGTAGTTCTAATAAAGATGAGTCTATTGTTACAAAAGACCGTGCAGATGATCATGCAAAAGAACAAGTAGAATCTCTTACTCCACCCTTGAGGAGATCCACAAGACAATGGAATCTAGTTGACAGGTATAGCCCACCAGATTTCTGTTGTGTATATGCTTTATTGAGTACAAACGATGAACCTAGATCCTACAGGGAAGCTATTTTTTTAGATGATAGTGAGTCTTGGCAGTTAGCCATGCAGAGGAGATGGTGGCTTTAGACTCTTGTAACACTTAGGATCTTATTTGTTTTCCCAAAGGAAGAAAGGCCATAGGATGTAAGTGGGTCTTCAAAAAGAAGTTTGGAGCAGATGGGTCGTTGGAGAAGTACAAGGATAGACTGGTAGCCAAGGGCTACTCCTAGAGAGAGGGAGTTGATTTTGGTGAGATATTCTCTTCTGTTACTAAATTGACCTCAATTAGATTTCTCTTATCCATTGCTGCAGCGTATGATTAGGAAATTGAGAAAATAGATGTTAAGATTGTGTTCTTGCATGGAAATCTTGAGGAAGAAATATATATGCAACACCCTGCATGTTTTGAGGTAAAAGGAAAAGAACATTGGGTTTGCAGGTTGAAGAGGTCTCTCTATGGTTTAAAACAGTCCCCCAAAATATGGTATCAAAAGTTTGATTCATTTTTTTTGAAATTAGGTTTTGTTAGAAGTGAGGAGGATCATTGTTTTTACATTTATTGTGTTGGTGATTCTATACTGGTTATTACATTGTATGTTGATGACATGTTATTTTTCAGCAATACTAAGGGTATGATCAATGAACTTAAAGCCCAACTTTTAGGTGCATTTGATATGAAGGATCTTAGAGCTGCCAAGTATATTCTGGGAATGGAGATTAGGAGAGACAGAGTTAATAGAAATCTTTGGTTGTCACAAAGTAAGTATGTGAATACTATTTTACAGAGGTTTAGTTTGCAAGACTGTAACCCAGATAGAGTTCATTTACCCATGGGTACTAAACTTTCATTAGATATGTGTCCAAAGACTAAGGATGATTTTGAGGATATCTCTAATGTGTCATATGCTAGTGTTGTAGGGAGTTTGATGTATGCAATGGTTTGCACTAGACCAGATATTGCCCAAGCAGTGGGAGTTTTGAGCAGATTTATGTTTAACCCTAGTAGACAGCATTGGAATTATGTGAAGATGGTGTTTAAATATCTTGCAGGTACTCCTAATCATTGTTTGGTTTATTCTAGTACTAATAGTGGGTAAGTGCAAAAAGATGGGGGGCCAAAAAGTGGCCAAATTATTTTCAAAAAAATTTAATACATAACGCAAGCGCGTTATGAACTATTATAAATAAATAAAAAAAGCTTATCATCTCATTTCATTTTTATTTTTCTCCTCTATACCCGTAGCCTGCAAACCCTAGGAAGCGCGCTCGCATTTTGAAAAAGACAATTCAACACCAAAATCTTGTCGATTCGTCGCCAAAATGCCGCCACGACGTCGAGCACACCAAAGGAGTGAGTTTTATTTGTTTTTTTGTTTGAATTTGTTTCTAAATAGGTAGGTTTGAGTTGATTTTTGATGTATATTTCGTTAATTGTCAGGAAATGTTAATGCACCTCCTCCTCCTCCTCCTCAAAATCCTAAGGAGGAAATACCTACAGAACAACAACCTCCTCTGTCCATTCCTCGACATGCCCCTGGAACACAAGAAAATATAATGGGGCAAATTGAAAACAACAAAAAAAAAATTGAAGATATAATTGCAAGGTTCAAAGATCCTTCCACTTCAACCTTGCATAGGTCCACGCTTGCTGAAACTCTTGAATCTATGTTATCAAATGTAGATTCAATTAGCAAGCAAATATCTAGTTGGATGGATAAAAGGAGAGAGTTTAGAGACTATTATGCAGACAAGCTGTCATACTAAGATGTGAAAAAATTACAAATTACAAAATTAGACTTGTGTTCGATTTTCACAAACCCATAAACAAATCAACCTCCACCCATTACATGCAAGAGTTTCCCTATCCATTTGTGCAACAACCAAGTGATAAGGAACAATTTTGGGCAGAGGTGGTGGATGGTTTTTGACCATCCTCCATGCAATAATAATGAGGTCCCACAAAATTTTTTGAGGAAACTCTACTGCGAGTTTGTCCTCAATAAAGTGCCAAACTATTTTGATATGCGGGACTTCTAGGGTAGAGATGGGGGGTCAGTACAAGATAGACCAGGGGCACGTGTTGACCCACAGCGGGTAGTGAGACGAGTAATCAGCAGACCAACCCATGAGTATGTTTCTATCCCTTCCATTGTGAAGGAGAGTGTTGAGGTTGATACACTTCAATCCATTAGTGCCTTGACCTAGAGCATCATAGAGCATGCCAGTCCTACAGCACAGAGTGGGTTGGGAGATAGTGCGAGGAGTAGGGTCCCACCCCATACTTATCAAACTTGCGGGTCAGCCTGTGGTTATGACCCCATGGATAGTCAGGACGTAGGTGCACAGGCTACATCTGCAGCTGAGCAGATGGTGATGATAGATACCCTCCAGAGTGAGACTTTCAGTCTTGATACTCAGGTAAATATTAGCAAGTTTATTGAATTTAATTTATTAAATTTTATTTTTGAAATGCAAGATTAACTAATTTAGTTTGATGATTTTAATGAAATTTTAGGGTCATAGCGTTGATGCAGTTTTCAGTGGTTCTCCACCTGCATATTACACTAGATCATCTATTGTCGGGGTATGTAACTAGTAAACAATTATAAATATTACATGTGAATAGTATCGTTATATGAATGGTATTCTAATATCTGATTTTAGATGTTGAATAGGTTAATATTAGAGATTTCACGGCAACACCTGCCAGCGGTGGTGGACTTCAAAGCTTCATGGAGGTAATAAAATAAATAGTTTAATGAATGAATTGTAATTACTAGATTTTTGTATGTGACTTGTGTGCTTTATTGTGTGTACTTCCATGTTTAGATGAACGTGTGTGTATGTTAAGAGCCACGATTTACATCACTATTATAGTTTTCGTAATTGAATAATGTTGTTTTATTTCCAAATGATGCAGGCTGCGGAGACACCTCCCGATGTTCATAGGGAAATGGAGCATGGTGTGACCTCTGTGATTCATAGCTCCTTGGCATTGACAGGGGTATGAGGCAGATTAGTAAATTTCAATTTACATTCATTGTTATAGTTGTTTATTTTTGAAAAATCAAAAGATTATTTATTTGAAGTTTAATTTCTATCTGGATGGTTTCTATAGGACATGACATCACCACGGCCTATTCCTGCTACTAAGACAAGTGAGGAGACAGATTATATGGAAGCGGTAAGTGATTATTTTGTTAAATGTTTCATTTTTTATAACATGTAATTTCTATATATTAATGTTTATACTTTTTATTGTAACAGCTAAAGATGTAGGAAGAACTAAATAGGAGGAGCAGCCCTCGGGTTCGTAGTAGACCACCCACATGCGCATCTCCATCCCCTAGAAGATCAAAGGCTGCCTGTGATCTATTCTCTTCACCAGCCAGAGGGGAATGACTTTTTATTGTGTTCCTTTATTGTATGCCTATATGGCATTTGTGGACATATATTTTGTATTGTATATAGTTGACATTGTATGCCTATATGGCTATTTTGTATATATGTTATACTTATATCAACAGATATTGATGTATGCCTATATGGATATTTGGTTAATACAAATCTTTTTTATTGATGGCGTTCATACTTGCATTATAAATCCACGTTTGAATGGATATATGTAGATGGCTACTTCAAATATTTAAAATCCAATTGTATTACATAGGATGTTTGTTGATCCAATAAGCTAGCTATTGTTATTCAAGTATCATCTAAACCTCATTTTGGAACTAAAAGATAAAAGTTGTATTTAAAAAAAAAATGAATCATCATGTTGAACAGAAAATATTAATATTCTTTATGAGTTGCTCAATTGAAAATATTCAAATGAGTATGCTGATCCATATTCTTTATGAGTTGGTCAATTGAAAATATTTCTTAATTTCTTGTTATTATACCATATTGGGATGCAAAGAGTATGTTTGTTGTTTTGAATAAGATAGTCAAAATCATTCGCTTATGAGCACCTGATGACCATTGTGGTTATTAAATGTAATTCCTCTTGCATGTAAGGCGAGGTTATGAGATTACATTGAGTCTTACCTAATTTTAGTATGCAACATAACATTGGAGCTATAGGCTTCCATAAGTCATACCTCGGGGATTTTTAGTTTTAGGCGCAAATTTGCTTTAAGACCTTAGGCACATTTCTCTACTTGCACAACCTCAAAACTCCGCCTAGAACTCAAGGCACCTTTCATCATCTAAACAACCTCAAAATTGTGCCTTGATATTGAAAGGATGTTTCAAAGTATAAGGGAGGGCGCCTTAAGGGAGGAAATTCATCTTGATTATCAAAGTTGATCAAACACATCAAACTGAGCATCATACCTCTAGGCGCATTTTTGCCTCTCTCTAAACTATCCATTTTGGCACCTTGATGTAAAGTGAAGTCTAAACTTAGTGAAGATTGCGCCTAGAAAGATATCACCTTGGATATGCGCCTAGAGTCATCCTAGATCATCCATTTGCGCCTAAGGGTCAATATAACATAATATAACTTAGGAAAACTTTGAAAATCATCAAAAGAAGCCTAGGTGCCTTTTCTTGTCTCTACCATCCATTTTGGGTGCCTAGAGGAAAATGAACTTCAAATCACTTCCAACTGTAGCGCCTAGTGTTAGAACCTTCAAAATGACTAAATCTTACCAAAGAAAGTCTAGGCGCCTATTGTCATTTGGATCATCATGAATGAGCACCTAAGTGGAAGGAGAATAAGCATCTTGTATGGAGGCGCACTTTTGTGTCTAAATAACCTCATTTTGGCGCCTTGAAGGAAGATGTTCTAAATCCTAAGATCTAGCACCTAAGTGTAAAATGGTCTCCTATAGGTTTGAACAAGTGATTGAAGCCATCAAATTGCCAAGAAATGAGCTAAGTATACTAAGGCGTCTTTTCTTGTCTAAACTATCCATTTTGGCACCTAGGAGGAAGGAGAATCAACATCATGAATCAAGGTGCCCTTTGCCATCAAAAAAACCTCACATTGGCACCTAGACACATTGGAACTATCAGTTTGGCCACATGAGGAGAAGAACAAAAGTTACACCCCTTTGCAACTTTACACTGCCTCCTTTTGATGATTTTTGGGGCAGCAGAAAACCTTTCACCACAGGCAAACACCTCAGAGATATAAAAAACTGAGGGATGTTATTGTAGAGGCACTCTACGTGATCGTGTTTCCTCAGACAGAATGTTTCTAAGTGACACAGTTTTTGAGTAACATCTCATCAAAGATTGTTGTCTTTTTGCACTTTGGACTCTTCAGGGATATCGTCTATACAATGTAGCTCAAACTATTTTGACATGTTTGGGTGAAAAATAGGACCATGCCTAGCGTAAATGTACCCATACGAACGTGTTGGAATAGTCAGTTTGGTCGCATTAGGAGCAGGATGAAAGTTAAGCCCCTTTGCAACTTTACAATGCCTCCTTTTGATGATTTTTGGGGCAGCAGAAAACCTTTCACCACAGGCAAATGCCTCAGAGATATAAAAAAATGAGAGAGGTTATTGTAGAGGCACTCTAATTGATCGTGTTTCTTTAGATGAAATATTTCTAAGTGACATAGTTTTTGAGTAACATCTCATCAAATATTGCTACATTTTTACACTTTGGACTCTTCAGGGATATCGTCGGTACAATGTAGCTTGGACTGTTTTGACATGTTTGGGTGAAAAACAAGACCATGCCTAGCATAAATGTACCCATACGGATGCGTTGGAACAGTCAGTTTGGTCGCATCAAGAGCAGGACGAAAGTTACACCCCTTTGCAACTTTACACTGCCTCCTTCTGACGATTTTTGGGGCAGCAAAAAACCTTTCACCACGGGCAAATGCCTCAGAGATATAAAAAATCGAGAGAGATTATTGTAGAGGCACTCTACATGATCACGTTTCCTCAGACGGATTATTTCTAAGTGAACCAGTTTTCGAGTAACATCTCGTCAAAGATTGCTACCTTTTTGCACTTTGGACTCTTCAGGGATATCATCAGTACAATGTAGCTCGGACTGTTTCAACATGTTTGGGTGAAAAATAGGACCATGCCTAATGTAAATGTACCCATTAGGATGCGTTGGAATAGTCAGTTTGGTTGCATCAGGAGCAGGAAAAAAGTTACACCCCTTTGCAACTTTACACTGCCTCCTGACAATTTTTGGGGCAGCAGAAAACCTTTCACCACGAGCAAATTCCTCAGAGATATAAAAAACTGAGAGAGGTTATTATAGAGGCACTCTATGTGATCGTGTTGCCTCAGATGGAATGTTTCTAAGTGACACATTTTTTGAGTAACATCTCGTCAAAGATTGCTACCTTTTTGCACTTTGAACTCTTCAGGGATATCGTTGGTACAATGTAGCTCGGACTGTTTTGACATGTTTGGGTTGAAGATAGAACAATACCTAACCTAAATGTACCCATCCGGATGCGTTGGAACTATCAGTTTGGTCGCATCAGGAGCATGACACCAAAAATGCATAACATGATGATGTAAAAATGTGTATATGTGTAAAAATGCAGCAGGAAATAAAAAAAGACAAACCTTACAAATTAATGTGCATACTTACAACTCAACGTAACATGACTTTACAAAATCAATGTGAATACTTACAAATTAATCCAATGAACCATCGAGGTCTGCTCTACTCTTTATTGTGTCAAGTATTGCTTCATGGTCAGACTCAAGCACCTTTCACAAGATTTTGTTCAAAGGTCTACCCCGATACTTTATCAAATGAACATTGGATGCCACTACAAGGTTCAAGTAATGAAGAATCTTCCGATGCATGTCAAAGTCCTGAAAGAGCCAAACATTAACACTCTTATGTGGGTACCTTCTAAGCCATGTTCCAATAATAACCACTGAGCCTGTAGGGTATTCGATGTTTTCTCCATCCGTAACTGGGGCCTCCAATTTCTTTTTGGCCTCAACACAATGACATAAGTAATAATTTGTTCCCTCTTCATTATCTTCATCTACAATAACTGCATATATGTGCCCTACATTGATATGTGTAGCAAATTAGATGAAATTAGTCAACATTACAAAAACACTACAAAGTAAGATGACATTACCTGGTTGAACTAGATGAAATTAGATGCATATACGTGCCCTATATTACCTGGTTGAACTAGATCTGATATGTGGTCAAATTCAACTGATGATTCCATCTGTGTTAGTTCCAGTGCCGTCGGGGGTCAATATGTGTCAAGTGGGCTAAGATAACTTAATTGCCATTCATCAACCCACTCCTTTGACTCACACTCATCCTAGGCTTGAATTGTACAGGAAGAACAAAAGTATGACATCTTTAGCGTATGGATACTCCATGAATCTACAATTGAGATTCTGAAAGAGTGCATCTCATTTGATCCTGTCAGTGTAGAACAGTCCTCATATGGTGCAATGTTAGTATCATCTATCAACCAAAAAAATCTACGAACTGAAGACTTACCTTCATTACCTGGACCCATGGAAGCATTACACCACTCGACAATTGATTTTGCATCTGTCAACTTTGCATTGTCTTTATACTTTAACTCTTCTCGTGCTATGGCTCTTTTGATACATGCTCATGCACCATCATGGTCCCCCTTTCCATGCCCGGCCTCACAAAAGTTTCACATATGCTGAATACCTGTAAAATTATGCCTCCTACTCAGCCAATAGAAATTTTGTGAGTTCTTGAATTGTGACGCATAGTTATCTGACCGTATGATATGCTGACTGAACGATATGCCCCTTCTAACCAAATCATTGTAGAACACCTAAAAGAAACCTTGCACGAACTCCATAGAATGCGTGCGATCATCACTAATATAGAAATTATACTCCCTTATAATCTTTATGTCATCCTCTGTACTATCATTCGCATGAATGAATGCGATGTGCACAAATATAGAAACCTGTGTGGAGTTGTAATATTGTGATTATTCCTCACGCTGTGGCTATAGACTGTAGTTCTCTGCAAAGTCGATGACTGAAACAATGCTACCAACTGAAAATGTGTCCTTGCATAACTTGAATTGCAAGTCCAACCATCGAGCTCTATGGGCATGTCTTGTATACTCATACACTATGTTGTCACAAAATATAGGCATAAACTGATACACTGGAATCTTTTCAATAACCAATTCACACATCTTTGCTTCTTTACCATCTTTTGTATTGTATGCCATTGTTTTATACTTGCCAAACTCTACTAGTTTGTTTCCAACCACATGTGTTCTTTCCATATGTTCACATATTGGCAAATGTTGCAAGCCACCGCAACGATGACATGTGCCATCCAAGCATAATTTCTTGTAGAATATTTGACCTTCCTCTCTTTCACATAAAATTCTTGATATGAAGTCTCTTGAAGATGTTGGTGGGGCACGTATGACACAACCCTGCAAAACATTGTTAGTATGCATATCTAAACATATAGACCTATGAACATCAAAATGTTTAGAAAATTCAATATGTAATCTACAACAAGTAGTACGTGTGTGATTTATCTTGACATAGAAAGGTTTTAGCATTTCAAAATATCTTTGACAAATTTTAATTTGAGGATACTTCTCTAGAAATTTACCATAAAATTGTGTTTGAGTCTCATCCAAAAAATGCTTTGGATGTGGCTCACGGTTCTAACTACTAATTCTCCTTCTTACCACATCCCTTTGATTCAGAGATACCCTTGTGTAATTCTTCCAAAAGTCTTCAATTAGTGATCTCAATGCTTCAACAATTGGTTTATCTTTTCGTGGTAGTCTCCTCGAGAACACCCATAATTCATTGGCATTAGTGTCCTCAATTCTTTGGCATCTTCCAACAGCTCTTGATAAAGTTTTCCTATTAATTTTCAATTCTTGACTCGTCTTTCTAATGAGACGAGCTTTCCTCATTTGACTACTTACTATAGTCAATGTAATCACATGCTGTGTTACATTACTATCTTTTGTGCGTGAGGTGTTACCCACACTCTCATACGCACTCATTAGATTCTTGACAATAGATTTTTCACTTGAAGCCTCTGATGTTCTCAACCCAAGAATCTTCATGATGGACCTATACTTTATACTTCGCATCATTTCAATGAATAGTTGACATTTTGTAGTCTCATTTAACTTTTCAAAGAACAATCTCCAAATCTTATGAGCATATCTTCTACAAGTATGTTTTGGAATCTTACCTTCCATTGGCTACAAAATATTCTCATCAATATCAATCAAATACTTTGGCTTTCTATGCAAAATTTTAGGTGGTGTTAAGTTAGATAAATTCATCTCAACATTAGGAATTTCATCAATATTTAAATGAGATGGGCTAGATGGCGTACCTTCGATCGAAGATGGAAAAGATGACATACCTTGAGGTTGAGGTGGGAACGATGGTGTACCTCCTTCATCACATGTGAGTGATGATGTACTCTCAACTTGAGATGTGGTAGATGGTGTCCCTACATGTTGACTTATGGTAGAGAACGTGCCTCCAACTATGGTATTCAAATCTCTCGTAGCACAAAGTTTTTGCATTCGTTCTCTTTGTGCCGCCAATACCATATCTCTTTGTGATGGTTGTGGTTCCTCTTCAATTGGCATGTTTGCATTTATCGTGTCCAATTTCCTCTTCTCATGAAATTCCCTCATAGCCACTGCTTTCTTTGCATTCTTAGCTTCTATCTCTTCCTATTTTGGTTTAATTCTTGATCGTTTCCTCGGCATGACGGAGAATTTGTCTGTAGCATGATAAAAAGACCAATATTAGTTCCTAAGAAATGAATACAAGATAATAGTGGGATTGTATTTTTATTATGTTGTAAGGATTTATTCTTGTATAGTTTGACATCATAGTATGTTAAGGTTTGTTTATTACACATAATTATTAAAGAGCCCAAGTGTAGAAAATATACATGGCATCATGTGAGATTGTAGGTTGCTTTCTTGATTGGGAATGTGTCTATTTTAAACATGTATGATAAAGCATGATAAAGTAATTCAAATAGAATTAAGGAAAATGTAAAGAACATGCATGTAAAGACTTGACATACCTAAAAAACGAAGATTTGAATGGAGAGAGTACCCAATTATGTAGTGTTTTTTTATTCTTACATCAAACTCCTCAACAATTTGAGTTTTTCACCACTTGCTTCATTTTCAATGTTAAATTGAATAACACTCAAATATAATTACTAACAACAATACTATTAACCAATCTATCATGTTAAATTCCTAAAATTGAATCACAATTAACATTGCAACAGTACAAAAATTGAAACTTGAATAGATATATATCAAACTTGGTGTGAAAACTATGTTATTTCCTCCTTCTCAAGTTGGAAAAGTAGAAAAGGTGGTGGAAAGATTATGCAAAGGTGGTAGAATGTGTAAAATGTCCATGTGAACTTCCCAACAGCATGAAAGCACTTCTCTTTTGTTAGAGCACGCTCATAATCAGAATGAAAACAGAGCTTGTGGGCCTGGATCACAGGGGTCAACACTTTTTTATCGTTTCTATAGCAAGAAAAAATGTGAGCGCGTTATAACGTGCTCGCGTTTTGTCCTAGTATAGATTGATCCATAAATATTTGTACCTATCTCACCTTTGATAGCACCTTTACAATATCTCACCTCTAGTTCCATTAGCTCATGTTCTATATCTCACTTATCTCTCCCCCTCACCTCTCTACCTCTCCCCTCTCTATGTCTCTCAGTCTCTCCTTGTCTACCTTAACCCTAATCCCTCGACACTCAACCCTATCCCTAAACCCTCGACCCTCGAACCTTAACCCTCAACGTAAAAACCTCGACCCTCAACCCTTAACTATAATCCCTCGACCCTCAACCCTATCCCTAAACCCTAAACCCTAAATCCTCAACCCTCAACCCTCAACGTCAAATCCTAATCCCTCAACCCTTCACTCTAATCCCTCAACCCTCAACCCTATCCCTAAACCTTCAACACTATACCTTAAACCCTAATCCCTCAACCCTCAACCCTAAACCTTATCCCTAAACCCTAATCCCTCAACCCTAATCCGTCATCCCTCAACTCTAATCCCTCATCCCTAAACCCTAATGCTATCCCTATTCCTAAACCCTCAATGGGCTCGATAATATACCTTAAACCCTAATCCCTTATCCCTAAACCCTCCAACTCTATCCCTAATCCTTATACCCTCGACGCTCTACTTTAACCCTAATCCCTCGACCCTCAACCCTATCTTGAAACCCTTAACCCTCAAACCTCAATGTACTCAACCCTCAACGTCAAACCCTCAACCCTTAACTCTGATCCCTCTCCCTAAACCCTAAACCCTAAACCCTAAAGCCTCAACCCTCAACCCTCAACGTCAAATCCTAATCCCTCAACCCTTCACTCTAATCCCTCAACCCTAAACCCTATCCCTAAACCCTCAACACTACACCTTATACCCTAATCCCTCAACCCTCAACCCTAAACCTTATCCCTAAACCCTAATCCCTCAACCCTCAACCCTAATCTGTCATCCCTCAACTCTAATCCCTCATCCCTAAACCCTAAATGCTATCCCTATTCCTAAACCCTCAACAGGCTCGATACTATACCTTAAACCCTAATCCCTTATCCCTAAACCCTCCAACCCTATCCCTAATCCTTATACCCTCAACATTCTACTTTAACCCTAATCCCTTGACCCTCAACTCTATCCTGAAACCCTCAACTCTCAAACCTCAACCCTCAACCCTCAACGTCAAACCCTAATCCCTCAACCCTTAACTCTAATCCCTCGACTCTTAACCCTATCCCTAAACCCTAAAGCCTCAACCCTCAACACTCAACATCAAATCCTAATCCCTCAACCCTCAACCCTAAACCTTATCCCTAAACCCTAATCCCTCAACCCTAATCTGTCATCCCTCAACTCTAATCCCTCATCCCTAAACCCTAAATGCTATCCCTATTCCTAAACCCTCAATGGGCTCGATACTATACCTTAAACCCTAATCCCTTATCCCTAAACCCTCCAACCCTATCCCTAATCCTTATACCCTCGACACTCTACTTTAACCCTAATCCCTCAACCCTCAACCCTATCCTGAAACCCTTAACCCTTGAACCTCAATGTACTCAACCCTCAACATCAAACCCTAATCCCTCAACCCCTAACTCTGATCCCTTGACCCTCAACCCTATCCCTAAACCCTAAAGCCTCAACCCTCAACCCTCAACGTCAAATCCTAATCCCTCAACCCTTCACTCTAATCCCTCAACCCTAAACCCTATCCCTAAACCCTCAACACTATACCTTAAACCCTAATCCCTCAACCCTAATCTGTCATCCCTCAAATCTAATCCCTCATCCCTAAACCCTAAATGCTATCCCTATTCCTAAACCCTCAACCGGCTCGATACTATACCTTAAACCCTAATCCCTTATCCCTAAACCCTCCAACCCTATCCCTAATCCTTATACCCTCGACACTCTACTTTAACCCTAATCCCTCGACCCTCAACCCTATCCCGAAACCCTTAACCTTTGAACCTCAATGTACTCAACCCTCAACGTCAAACCCTAATCCCTCAACCCTTAACTCTAATCCCTCGACCCTCAACCCTATCCCTAAACCCTAAAGCCTCAACCCTTAACCCTCAACGTCAAATCCTAATCCCTCAACCCTTCACTCTAATCCCTCAACCCTCAACCCTCAACCCTGATCCCTCATCCCTCAACTCTAATCCCTCATCCCTAAACCCTAAACACTATCCCTATTCCTAGACCCTCAACGGGCTCGATACTATACCTTAAACCCTAATCCCTTATCCCTAAACCCTCCAACCCTATCCCTAATCCTTATACCCTCGACACTCTACTTTAACCCTAATCCTTCGACCCTCAACCCTATCCTAAAACCCTTGACCCTCGAACCTCAATGTACTCAACCCTCAACATCAAAGCCTAATCCCTCAACCCTTAACTCTGATCCCTCGACCCTGAACCCTTAAAACTTGAACCCTAAAACCTATCCCTAAACGCTCGACACTCGACACTATATCTTAAACCCTCATCCCTAAAGCCTCAACCCTAAATCCTTAAACCTTCAACCTTAAACCCTATCCCTAATCCCTCTACCCTCGACACTCTTCTTTAACCCTAATCCCTTGACCATTAACCCTATCCCTCAACTCTCAACATTAAACCCTAATTCATCAACCCTAAACCTTAATCCCTCAAACCTAAACCCTATCCCTAAACCATCAACCCTCAACACTATACCTTAAACCCTAATCCCTATCCCTCAACCCTTGAAACTTAAACCCTATCCCTACACCGTCAACACTTGACACTATATCTTAAGCCTTAAACCCTCATCCCTAATCCCTCTACCCTCGACACTTTAACCCTAACCTCGACATTAAACGCTAATATGTCAACCCTAAACCCTAATCCGTCAACCCTAAACCCTATCCCTAATCCCTCAACCCTTCAACACTATACCTTAAACCCTAAATGTTATCCCTATTCCTAAATCCTCAACCCTCAACACTATACCTTAAACCCTAAACCCTAATCCCTTATCCCTAAACCCTAAACCCTATCCCTCAACCCTTAACCCTTAAAAATTAAACCCTAAAACCTATCCATAAACCCTTGACACTCAACATTATATTTTAAACCCCAATCCCTTAACCCTCAGCCCTAAAGCCTCAACCCTCAATCGTTAAACCTTCAACCCTAAACCCTATCCCTAATCCCTCTACCCTCAACACTCTACTTTAACCCTAATCCCTTGACCATCAACCCTATCCCTCAACCCTCAACTCTCAACATTAACTGTAATCCCTCAACCCTAAACCCTCAACCCTCAACACTATACCTTAAACCCTAATCCCTCAACCCTAAACCCTAAACCCTAAACCCTATCCCTAAACCCAACAAAACTGCTTTGCCTTATGTTAGGTTGTTAAACCCATCATTTTTTACACTCTTCTCTTAAAGATATTTGAGTTGCAAGAATATGTCAGAAAAATGGCTATGAACTTTTTTAATGTTAGTAATGTTATATGGCATGTTTTTCTGGCCCATCTGGGGTTCATTATGCCAATAGGTGTACACACTGTGAGAAAAGCTTTGTGTATGGTACATCCACAGTGAGTAATTAGCAGTTGAAATCAGAAGGATGATCATTATAAGAAAAGCTTTGCATTGGGGTCTCAAATTTGCACGTGTTTCAAGGTCAAACAAATCAAACACCTGGGTAATGTTAGGCTTTCTCTTAGCTATTTGATAATGTGATTTTTTTCACATTTTAACAATGTTAAGCTTTTCATCTTTAATTTCTTTTGTTTGTGTGTCCGTTTTTGGGCACAAACCACTGTTTGGTCTTTTTTTCATTGTAAATTAACTATTGATTGAAATTTCAAAAAAATTACATATTTAGAAACTAGACTCCATTCTACACATATTAAAAAAAATGATTTTTAATTAGTTTTCAAAATTTATAGGAGTAGCACGACCAAAATTCTATTTTTTAGGATGTGTCCACTTTGAAAATTAGTAAAAAATCAAATATTCATCAAAAAAATATCAGAAAAATCAGGCATAAACTACATGCTATTAGCTAATTTCTCACTGAAGCGATTTTTAAAATACCAAAAAAAAGTTGACCTTTTGAAGGAGCCACAAAACATGCTATGTTATGTTTTTTGATAGAAACAACACCAATTTCTGTGGCTCCCTCTTTTGAACCCCTTAATCTATGTCATTTTCAAAAAAAATAGTAGTTTAGAAAGTAGACTCAGAGCACTATGAACATTGTTTTGGTTGCATCTCCAAATTTTGAGTGTAACTATGCTCAATTTCTCATCCAAGGCCAGCATTTCCTAATTGCAAAAAAAAAAAAATGGCCACTTAAGACCCATTTTTGGCCCCCCATCTTCTTGCACTTACCCTAGTGTTGATAAATTTTTGGACATACAGGGTTTTGTTGATGCAGATTGGGCAGGTGACTTGGATAATCGAAGGTCCACTAGTGGCTATGTGTTTTTTCTATTTGGAGGTGCAGTAAGTTGGATGAGTAAGAGGCAGCCCACAGTTGCTTTATCCACCACATAAGTAAAGTATATGGCTGCAACTCATGTCTCTAAAGAGGCAATTTGGTTGAGGAGACTATGTACAGGTATTAGTTTTGATTACAGGATCATTCAGATTGGCTGTGATAGCTAAAGTGCTATCTGTTTGGCCAAGAATCCCATGTATCATGCTCGAACTAAGCATGTTGATGTTCAGTATCACTTTGTTCAAGAGATGGTTGCAAATGGAGAGATTGAGCTGAAGAAGATAGATACTTAGGAGAATGTTGCAGATTCATTGACCAAGCCTGAGAGAACAGAGAAGTTCGTATGGTGCAGAGAGGCCATGGGCCTTGTTTCTAGTGCTTGATTATTTTCATTTGTTTTCTTATGGGTTGATTTACAATGTATAATGTCAAGTGGGAGAATGTTGGGATAAGGTGCCATTAACCTTGTAAATCTCAATATTTTATTTATTCTATTTATTATATGTAATTTGTAATTATCCATGAGGAGATGTACTAGTTTCACTGGCAGGGGTAATTTTGGAGTAACTAGAGGTAATTACAAAGTAACTTTTACTGTTGGCAAATGTAAAAATTCAAAGTAAATGAGGGTAGGTGTTTTCCCTTGAGAAATCTACTATATTTGGCGTGTATGACAACTGTCATAATGTTTGGTAAGTGAATCTATGACAGCTGCAAGTTGTCATACGATTATGTGATTCTATGACCCATATGACGGATATGTTAGTTGTATATTTGTTATATTTAGCCCAAGGTTTCTATCTTAGAAAGATACTCTTTTGTGGAATCTATAACGGTTATGACGTGTCATAAGATGTTGTAAGAGGCCAGATTTAGTCTTGGGTGCCCAACCTTTGCATGGTTGTTTTTGGACAAGGGGAAGGTGCTTGTAAGATGGCATTTAATGTTTGCATGTTGGGGAATCTCATGAGAGAGAAGGTGAATGCCTAGAATGGAGTGGAAAATATTTTTATAAGTATTTGCCATATATTTGTTGCTGCAATATAGATTTTAAGTACTCAGGTGTTGTTGGATTGAAGACTCAAAGAGAGATTGATGGTGTTGTTGTATTGTAAATCATTTTCAGATTAATACAAACATTGGGCATCTTTCCTGTGTGGAGTTTTTTACCCGAAAGGATTGTCGTTAAACATTGTGTCATGTGTTCAATTTTCTGATTTTACATTTCTATGAAGCATAGTTTTGTTTCTGTGTTACAATCTCCATTAATAATACACAGTTAAAGATTGCAGAAATTTATATTGAATTAAATTTCCATTAAAGTAGTGTTGCTTTCATTTCTAACTTGGAGATGGTTATGAGAGGTGTAAGAGTGTCTTTAATTCCTAATTTTGTAACCAAGTTTGGGTGTCATATTCTAGTAACTTCCTTCGTAAGCTCGCATTTTATATTTAAGTAGAAACTTGAAGAGTGTAGAGTATGAGTTGTATGTTTATAGGTACAATCAGAGTGGATTCAGGATTGAAGGAGGTGATAGTATTATGATCTCATTTGAAGATAATACAAACTTGTCCTCTTTTCTGGCAGAGTTTTATCTCGAAAGGATTTTTCCACGTAAATCACTGCCATGTGTAAATCTCTTGAATTTGTCGATTTCTTTTACTATTTTTTATTAAGGTAAGCAACTAACAAGGGGTTGAACCCTTTACAAACAAGAGCCCCTAGGGCCAGGCAAAACAGGCTAAATCAGGCCACACACAGCACAGAAACAAAACAGAAACAGCAGAGTGACAACAGACAAGCTGTAGACGAAGGATCTAAAAAACTCCAGATCCAGAGGGTACAAATCTAACTCCCTTAACCCTAGGTCGCGAAGTAGCAACAACTTTAGGAAGTCCCTTCTTTCTTTGAACAACCAACTAAGAAGACTCTGAGTTGAAATCCTCAGAGTGAGGCGAGAGGAGAGGATTCTTAACAACCACCTCTAGCAGGGAGCAGTCATGCGCTGAGAGAGAAGCCGAAAGTGCAGTAGATGAAGCAAGGATTGGTGAGGTAGTAATCCGACCCTCGACGGACGGGGCAGCCAAAGGACCAATAGAGGCATTCAGAGAAAATGAGGATCGGTCAGGCCCGGCAAGATCAGCGCCAACAGTCTGAGACACCAGTGACTCTGTTGAAGGAGCGGGCAACAAAGGATCTTGGGGAGGCACGACCTCCTAGGACGAGTCACCCACCAAGGCTCACCCTCTCGGGAGGAGCCATCTGACGAGGAAGCGCCAACCATCAAATGATCAATTAATGCATTCTTCCACCAGGTTACCGCACCCTTGCAACGAGAATGAGGGCAACCAGAGGCTAAGTGTCCAATAGAGAAGCATCTCTTGCACTGAAAAGGGAGACCCTCATAGTCCACCAGTTGTGTCCATGGTATGTCCTCCACCATCAAAACATCTCCATGGAGTGTTTTGGAAATGTCAATATCCACTAAAATACGAGCCACTGTAGTATGCCCTAGGTCTGAGGTTGTAGAGTCAACCTTAAAAAATTGCCAAATGGCGTTGCCAATGGTTTCACAGCAGGAATCCTCTCAAAACTGGAGAGGGAGATTTGGTAGTCGAACCCATACTGGTCTGGTATTAAGCGGCTCCATAAGAGGATTGAAAGAGCGCGCCCATGGCTTGATGGACAATGAATGATCACCCCACATCCAGCCCCTGTCCAGCACTAAATTACACTCCTCAGAGGAAGAAAAGGTTGCTATGAAGAACCCCCTCCCATAGGGAAAGAGCTCAATCTACCCAGTGACAAGAGGCTTACAGGAGTCTATGACCCAGCCATATAAATTGGGAAGTGAGGGCCACAAGCCATTAAACCTGCAGATCACTCCATGTCTCAAGTAGAAACCCTCATTTTCTACAACCTCAGGGCCACACACCACCACAGAGGAAGAACAAGCATAAGGCATAGGCCTAGCCCTAGCCTATGATGGGTGTGACTGAGTACCAAAATTGGTAACAACATCAGAAAACATTTTTTGTGGGCGACTTGAAGCAACCTTAGCAGCGTTGGGCCCAACATTTACAACAGGCAAAGAACATGCAACAAGTACCTCTGCCTGAGACTAAGAATCCCCTTTTGTCTTTTCCCACTCGAAAGGAGAACTCCCCTCACGTCCAAAGTTATCTTTAGCATGTTCCCTCCCAGATACACACAGAATGCACCCGGGCTTTGGCTTAATGCCTTGTCCACACTCAACAAATGGGAGCTCATGTACAGGCCCACACGCAGTACCCTGAACAGTCCCAGTATCGGTGCCCACTCCCTGCACTAGCTCGTGTGTAGACGTAGATGCACACCCAATAGACCCTGTAACATTCGCGGCTCCACATTCAAAACTCATGCCCACGCACTCCATGTTCTAATAAATACTATTTCATTGTTACATATAATAAACGAAGGTTTTTAACACTTTTACACTGAATTGGTGACTAAAAAAGCTAAGAGATTTGAAACTTAGTTGTTGGCACTAAATGCAAAAGCCAGGTGCTAGCAAGAAGTTGAGTCCACTTTTTGGCCAAAAAGTGGAAGTGTTTTCCCTGATTTTTAAAATTTGTCACATTTGACCTTAAAATTTGAAGCACTTAGAGATGGAATCTTAAACAAAGTCACTAATCATAAAATGTAGTACTCGAAGTCTAGTTTCCAAATATGTAATTTATTTGAATACCCAGATGATACAAATTGATTTTCAATAGGCGTTTCTAAAAACCACTTTTAAAAGTCACTTTTTTTTACTATAACATGCACATGTACGTCATCCATATTTTGACCTAAATAATCATATTTTTCTAAATCTTTTTGGGAAAAGATTTGTAACTCACTTAAGCACGTTTTCCATATTTTTTTGTAATTTTTTGTTAATTTTTTATTGGCCATATTGGTGTGTTGAAAAATCGACGTGTACATCACACATGAGATGACCTAAACTTATCATTTTTTGAATTTTTTTTTCAAATTGAAAAGAATTGTCTAAAGTACGCTTTCGTACAATTTGTTTTTCAAAAAATTATTTTAATAAAAAGTTATTAAATTACTAAAAAACCCTAATAATTCAAGTTTATGGACCTGTTTCATTATAAATTAATTGAAAAATAGAAAAAATAATCTAATTATTAAAAATATATATATTTAGAATCTCCAACGTCTCATCTATAATGGGTTTTAATTTCGTCAAAAAATTCTGCAAAAAAAGTCTTCAGACATATGCCCAAAGTCACTATTTTCTTGTGACATTGGCAGAACCTTCAACTCGTAAGTCAAACTAGGTCCAAACCCTAGGTTCAGGTCCCCAACCCTTTTCCCGAACTGGTTAACAAAGCAAAAACCTGGCTTGAAATTCAAATTTTAAGAAACGGGATCTCGTTTATTTTTTTAATATTTTATTCTTTTATGAAACAGGATCTCGTTTATTTTTTTAATATTTTATTCCTTTATGAAACGGGATCCCGCTTTTGGCTTGAGGTCCCCAAGAAAAATGGGATCCCATTTCATAAAAAGCGAGATCCCGTTTCACTTTTCCCAATTTTGGGTTTTTGGTTAAGTCTGAAACTTCCATGAGAAGTGGACTCATCTTCTTGCTTTTACTCAGCGCCACCATTTCACCATAGTATCACCCTCTTGGAGGTAATTGACCTCAATTTTTGATGCGGTAGAGGGCGACCCCGTGAGGTTTGAACCCTGGTTGTTGGCACTATATACAAGAAGCCCCACCATTTCACCAAAGGGTCTCCCCTCGATTTCTTTTATTGTTGATTTACATTTTTTGTCTCCATTTTGGCATTCTACAGATTAAATTTCATATTTGCAACATTATTTCATATTTCTATATTGTAGCGGTTTGTCTTCATTTCTAACACGGAATTTAAAAAACATTACATGTCATTATTTGATGGATCATATGAAGAAGCACTATAGAAAAATGTTGGCTAATCAAAAATCCAACCATGGAGGGCCTTAGCAAAAGGCTCATATTGCAAATCATTCAGAAGAGGAGTCAACCTTCTATGCATTCATGGCCAATAGATTAGCAGATCAATCCAAGTCATCTACATGGTACATAGATTCAGGGGCATCACGTCACTTTACCAATAGAAAGGACCGGTTCACAAAGTACACTACTTACTCTGATTCAGTGACCTTCACTGGTGGGGAGGAGTACATGGTTGTTGGCAAAGGGAATGTACAAATATCCTCTGGAAGGAAAATTTTAATTTTTCTCAATGTGTTAGATTATGTGTCATTGTCCCAATCTAGATGTCATATTTAGCAAACATAAATGCTACATAGTTGGCAAGGAGACCAAGAAGACTATTGCTTTTGGTATAAAAGATCATGGATTGTATGCACTGGTTGACATTGGACAGGTCAAGAAGTGTGCATTGACAACCAAGAGTGTGTCTAACATCAATACACTTTGGCATCAGTGGTATGGGCACCTCAATTTATTCTCTCTCTCAGTTGGCCTGAAAGAATTAATAGATGGACTTCCTAACATCCAACAACAAATATAAGGTGTTTGCGGAGCTTGTTAGGCAGGGATGTAGCACAAAACTCCATTCGATGACAAACAAGCTTGGAGAGCTAAGAAAATCATACAGTTAATTCAAGCAAATATTTGTGGACCAATCAACACATCCGTTACTAGTGCCAGGTATTTTTTCTGTTTATTGATTATTTGAGTAGGAAAATGTCGGTGTATTTTTTAAAATTTAAATCAGATGTGTTTAAAGAATTTCAAAGTTTAAAGCATTAGTAGAAAAAAAGTCAAGTTGTGACATAACCACTCTTAGATCTGATAATGGAAGAGAATTTTGTTTAAAAGAATTCAATAACTTTTGTACTAAATGTGGCATACAGAGACAGTATATTACACCCTACACTCCACAGTAGAATGGCATAATTGAGAGGCAAAATCGTACTATCACAGAGATGGCTAGATGTATGATGGAGAATAGGAATGTACCCAAGAAATTTTGGGTTGAGGTAGTATATACAACAATCTATTTGCTAAACAAATCTCCAACGCAAGTGGTGAAGCAAAATCAATCTGCTTCAGACCTAGTAGCAACTTTCTGGGGTAAAGGATCTTCATCCCTTTCTCACTCATGTGCCCAAGTCTATGGTGCCACAATTCTGTTTTTGTCCCTATAGCAAGTGCTATAACTGTCTCAGTAGCAACTATTTCTGTAGCAGCTAAGGTAGAATAAGTATTACCAGTACACAAATACAATGTGCCTACCTTTTCACCTTTAGCTGCTACTAATGCACCTTTAGTGACCTTCCAGATTTTGTCTGAAAATGTAACTATGCAGCCTTCACTACCCAGTTGTCCTGCAAAGATTAAATTCCTTCTCAAATTTGGAACATGCCTTACCTCCTGGAGCAATCATTCATTTCTATTCTGCAACTTGATTTTTATCTTTCATTTTCCAACAATCTGGCAGGGTTCATCATCACCCAAATATACCTGTCCAAAATCACCTTGAACATAATCTACAAAATATTTCCTATGGGGTGTGGCATGAAATGAAGCCCCTAAATCTATTACCCAAGAATCATTAGAATTATCTAAACACAGAATTAAAGCATCCTGTAATTTATTACTTGCAACATTAGCTTCCTTACTGTCATCATGTTGTTCCACAGTGCCAGCAATCCATTCTTCCTCTAGATTTAGATCTGCCTTTCTTCGACTTCCCTTGTGACTTCCCATGATTTGTTGGGGTTTTTCCTCTCTCCTTTGTTCTTCCCATGTTTTCTACAGTCAAAGCATTACCCAATGTTGTACTCTCACCTGTGTTTTTTTGTCGCACTTTCTCGCTAAGGATAACACCAACAACATCATCAAATTTCAAAGTATTTGAACCAGAGACAGAGTTACTTACCGCCATTACCAAGTTATTCCAGTTTTCTAGCAAAGAATATAAAACCAAGAGATCCCTCACTTCTTCATCAAATTTCACTTTTACTGAAGTTAACTAACTGGTAATCGTATTAAACCCATTTAAATGATCTAACATAGATCCATCTTCAATCATTTTCAAATTAAACATACGCTTCATGAGAAATACCTTATTGGCAGCTGAGAGTTTTTCATACAATTTAGCCAAAGCTTTCATCATTTCATTTGTTGTCTTCGCTTCTGTTATATTGAACGCCACAGATGGTGCCAAGCACAACCGAATGGTTCTCAATGCCTTTATGTCCAGAAATTCCCAATCCTCATCAGTCATTGTTACCAGTTTCTTGGCTTTTCCTTCCAACGGCCCCCATAAATCCTTCTGATAAAAATAATCCTCCATCTGCATCTTCATAACTGATAGTTATGACCATTGAATTTATCTACCTTCAATTTACGCTCGTCTGCCATTGCTCCCACTTAACCGTGAGACTCCCACTTAAAGATACGTTACAAGTGTATAATATTTGCATGATCAATCGCCACATACCAACAAAGAGTGCCTTCCTCAATGGAGATTTGGAGGAAGAAGTGCACGTCTCAACCACAGAGTTTTTAAGTTGTAGGGAAAGAGCATCTTGTATGCTCGTTGAAGTTCTATACGGCCTAAAGCAGACACCCATGTTATGGTACATCAAAATTGACAGGTATTTGGTTGAACAAGGATTCAAACAAAGTCCTTCATATCCAAATTTGTACATCAAAAGCATAGGTAATGATATCACTATTCTCGTCATATATGTAGATAACGTCATTATTACAAATAGTGAAGCATATGGAATTGAACAGATCAAATCAAATATGAGTAAAGCTTTTGACATGACTAATCTAAGCCTCTTGCATTATTGCCTAGGTGTAAAAGTTTGGCAAACGGGTGGCAATATTTTTGTTTCAAAAACCAAATATGCCAAGAATTTGCTCGACAAATTCAAAATGACAAATTACAAAATCTTATCAACACCTACGGAGAAAGGGTTGAAGCTTTCAATCAAAACTAACTCTAAGACAGTTAATGAGTTAGCTTATAGACAATTAGTGAGGAGCCTAATATATCTTACAACCACTAGACTTGATTTTAGCTATATTGTAAATTTTATTTCCAAATTCATGACAACACCCGCAGTAGAATATTAGACTGTAACGAAGAGATTGTTGAGATGTGTAAAAAGGGCACTTGACTTTGGCATTTTGTGCAGCAGAAACAAAGATCCTAGGTTGTGTGGGTTTACAAATTTAGATTGGATAGGTTTTGTGGATGATTAAAAAAATCCATGTCTAGATATGTTTTCAGCCTTGGCATCGGTGCAGTCACATGGACCAACAAGAAGTAACATGCAATAGCTCTTTTCTCGACTTAAGCAGAATATCAAAGAACAATAAAAACGTGTGAGACAGTTTGGCTCAGAAGAATGCTTTAAAACATGAAGATGCCTCAAACTAAGCCTTCACCCTTGTTCTGTGACAATCAAGGGGTGCTCAAAGTTGACAAGAATTGGATTTTCCACAAACATACCAAACGTGTGAAACTGCATTGTCTCATTGTCCCTTCATCAAACAACTTGTAGAAGATGGATTTGTTGCAGTATTGTTCAACAGAGGATCAAACTACAAACATTCCTACCAAATCTTTAGGTCCTAACAAATTTGTAAAACTTCGAAATAAACCTAGTGTAATTAATAGATTAACCATTAAAAGAGTGTTAGAAGTAATTATAATTTAGTAATGGTCAATTAGCATAGTCTTAAAACTTTAATAAAATCGTTCCAACTTTACGATATCATTTATTATTTATTAGTTTATTCTTTTATCCCACATTTGTAAAGTGGCTTGTTGCTCTTCATTGTAAACCTGTATAAGGAAACTTTCGCTTCTTATTTTATTAATAAATATCTTGGTAATCTTTATGTGCTTTGTTTTTGTAATAAAACCAATCCTCTCTGCACATTCAGAGTCAAATTATCTTCATTTCTATTTGGTTTCAGTAAAACAAAACACATCTGTGATAAGTTAACAAAACATGGCAATACATTGTAGTCCACACAATGTGTAGTCCTTCTGATTATTTATGAAATCTACATCTATATACAACACCATTTTAACTCCTAGAATTTAACAGGGAAAGAATGACCCCCAACATTTTTTTTAACAGGCAAGGAACAACGATGGATCTCCTCCCAAAATCAAGGACTAGATAATGCTTTTAGAAATTTTGTTCTCTTCAAGCTCGTAATGAGTATTCTACACCCTATAATATAACAGAATGAGTTGCTAATCTCGAAGGACCTTGAAACTAAACAACCAAATTCAATTTGATCAATTTAGGTTATATTTGATATAATGTTGCATTTTAACGCTCTTATCAAATTTCGTTGAGGCGCACACTCATGACTTAAAAATCAACATAAATTACCTGAAACTGAAAAGAACAAAATGACGCTGATATCAAGTTTTAGCAGACAGTTGAAATAAAACTGAAGAGACCCAAATAACGCTGATATAAGGATAACCAAGAAAAACCCGCCACATTAATGGAATCATATATATCTAGACAACATTAGAATTGACTACAGCATATTGAAACCTGACAGGCCAAAATATGCATGTACAGACATTAACATAAACTACAAGCATGTCGAAACCCACCAGGCCAAACCACAAAAGAGCTGATCTGGTTGGAAAAACAAGTAGGCACATTGGAGAAATAGGAATAGGGCCATGTATTTGCTAGCAAACATGCAGATGAATTAATGAAATAACCAGTAGATACCCAATAAGCAATAGGAAAGAAATCATGGTCAATTGACTAAAGCAACACAGTGGTTGTGTCATGCCACAGTGAGAGAGGGGGTTTACACTGTAATTTGCAAAAATTTACCTACCATAAATTCTACTTCCACATTTATCAAATCAATTTTACCAAATTGTGGATCCCTCAAATATTTCACATCCAATTCTTAAAGCGAAACAACTTCTGTTATTTTTTATCAAATGTAACCCATCAATGGCCAAACATGTGCCTATTGCTTAGAAAAGTCTACCAAATTGTGGATCCCGCCAATATTTCATATCCAACTCTTAAAGCGAAACTACTTATGTTTTTTTTTTTGACAAACATAACCCATCAACGGCCAAACATGTGTCTATTGCTTAGAAAAGTCACATAATGATGGATCAAACATATTTAAAACAATAAAATGTGAGACTTTATATGCTGAAAATTTATATAAACAAAGAAAATATTAAGTAAAGCATCCTGAGTTTGTCTTTCATACATGTTAAAAACAGCCTTATTTGAATACCGACATTTGTTTTTTATGTCAAGATCTTGAGCTACTGAACCAAGCAATTTGGATCAACATAAACAAATTAATGCCATTGTGAATCCAATTTGGAATATTGACCGTAACTTCTAAAAAATAGCCTGCATAAAAATGTAAACCCAACTTTGGTTCTTTAGCGTAAAGAGTTCAACTTCAAAACAAAGCAACTTGGAACAAAAGCAACACAAATGCAATCTTGGATCCAGCTCAATATATTGGTGCATAAGCTTCACCAGAAAATTTCAAAATAGTTTTTCGTTACACTGCCGGTACATTAGGCTCTCTGATTTCCAACATGCAAAACATTTTTAATATTGGCTCACATCTAATCTAAATCCGTTATAGCATGAGCCAATACCTTGTATATCTTCCAGAATTTCCTCTAACAGTCATGACATATCTAAAATTTAATTTGATTTTCAGGTGTGACATCTGGACATATGATCCAGTCACCCTAAGTCAGTGACATTGATTTATCATAGGATTATATCTTTTTGTCAAAGATGTATAATGGTGTAAATACTTGCAGTGCTTCTTTAACAATAAATGCTTGGAGCTTTAAACAATCCAGCAGACCCAGTGGACTCAGCTATGCACCTGTAACAAAATTAGCAAGCTTAGATTACACTTCTCACACTACTACAAGTAAGGCATTGTAAAAGCTTTCTATATGATTTTTTACCTGCAGGCCTGGATTTCCAGGTCCAATCCTGTGGTGCAGACAAGCTCTGCTGCCAATGAAAACAGGAAATAATTAGCATAAGTTCAATACCAAGTTTCTCAAACAAGTTCTAGAAGAAAGTTTACCACACCAAAATATTTTAGAGATATTATTTTGCAGCAAATTTTGAAAACAGAAATTTAACATTAAATTTGTCCTTTGATAATTATTAATCATCCATTGCAGACTGACCAGAGGAATCACAACTATTGCCCATTTACAACAATGTCAGCTCAATGTATAATACATGGTAGATTAAAAACAACAAACCTGTTGCATATATTGATGTGGTGCGCTGCCAGTATCATTTGAGCCCGGTAATTGTCCATAATTGAGACTCTACACAAAGAAGACATCCAATTGTATGAAGTTAAGAAACAGTTAAAAACAATATACACCAGATGAACTTTCTTGGATTTTAGAATTATATCAAACAGGAAAAAAAATTAGATTTTACAAAACAAATAAATTAAAAACTCTAAACGAATTTCTTTAATGAAACATTTTAGGTCTAACATCCTGATTAGTATGCATTTCAGGCTTTCACATCGTGTACTTTCTGATGAAAGGTCTCTGCTTTTGTCTTATGGGCTTTCAATTTACCCAACATTTTAGGTCATCCTTCCAGACCCACCTTGAAAAATGTTGGTTAGCTGTGTAAAGAATATTGACATGCACCTGATGGAGCACACAACTTTGTGCTATTCCCATAAGACTTGTACCAACCACAACACTGACAATTTCAGGAGGTTGATAATTAGCACTAAGCACTATAAGGATGTAGAGAGGCAAGAAAAATAGTTAAGCAACCAAGTGTTGTGCCACCAAATATGGTAAGTAATGAACGATATCTTTCTTAATTTATATAATTCTCATACTCTTGATAATCATCTGCATTTTCACAAGTGTAACCAGTTTGGTTTTCTTCAAACAGTATAGTAGAATTCAATTTTTGAATCTATAAAGAACTCAACAATTCAATTTACCATGTTTCGAAACCTTTAGCAATCCACTAATTGGTGGCACTATTATTGCATGGTTAGGGTCAAATAAAGAATGTCCATTCTCGCCATCCATTTCATTGCCCTATTCCCCATTTCCGATTACCTATGAATTTCTCCTTTGAAATTTCATTCTGGCTTCTCTTTTTTGCACCATGCTACGAGTTGTCCATTGAGCATTGGCAGAGCCCATTTTGTCCATCCTGGTTCGTCTGCCTTAGACCTTATACTGGACTCTTTCCAGCATTCAAATTTTCACCTCTTTTCCATCGAATGTTGGCAAAACTTGATCCCTTCATCCAGGTTCAAGCACCCTTAGCCTGGATTACGCTCCCTGTTGTGCATTTGGTATCCTGGAACCATTTCTGTTATCCCTCAATTTCATTATTACCCTCATTCAATATGCTTTCCCCTAATCAAATAGAGGACTATTGAGGGAACCACTCCACAAGATACTTGTAGGCTGGGACAGGGTAACAGACCATATATGTAAACGCAAGTGCATGACAAAAGCATGGATTAGCATCTCCTCATCCATATTTCCATTAACATTCCTCAGGTTAATCTTGTTACAATTGAACACTTGAAGAATCCAAATAATGAAAAAGAACCAAGACTCTGCCCCAATTTTTTGCATTTCCCTATTTGAAAAGTTTTAAGATTTAGAGAAATACCAAATCCCAAAGAGTTAGGAATACCTAAAAGTAGACAAAAAAGAGAACCAATATGGTTAAGTAGTCCTTAATTTGAGAAAAAAATTCAACGCACAGAAAGGCAAGGATTAATGTGAAACACAGTCCTATCATACAATAGGACTCTACAGTAAACAGCTTGTAAATTACAAGCATCGTATGGATAACTACCACAAACTACAGGAGGCCCAAAATGCTGACACCAAAATCCCCAACAATGTTTGTAGAAGAGAGGATAGAAATAAATCAATCCAGGGACTTGTACTCCAATGCCTGCTTCAGGACTGGCAAAGCTTTATGTGTAGGTAATGCATCTTAAACATCTCTCTCACAATTGTTATCCATACAGAGAGATTGACAAAACCCACATACAAACAGGATAAAAAAGATTCAGAAAGTGCTTGTCTAACCAAATTGAATATGTCGACAATTTTACTAGCAATCAACCTAAGCCTTCTGTAGAGTAATGAAGTCAGTTCACAAACATATCCTAAGTTGCCGGTTCTGGTGCGGGTGCGGGTTCAGGTTTGCGGGTTCGGTTCGCGGGTTTGGCCAAAAAAATTTTTGGGCGTTGGGTTCTTTTTTTATATATATATATATAAATATATGTATATGCAAAAAAATTAAGCATAGAAGCAAGAATTAAGTGTAGAGTTGCAAGAATAAAGTGTAGAACACCACATAGCATCATATAATCAACAAAACCACCATCAACTTGAATATCATAAAACATAAAACTCGAACTTCAAGTCTAATAACGAGATTCAAAATAATAATATCATGTTCAACAATCAATTTTCATTGTTTCAATGTCAAATAACAAGTGTCAATCATCATATGGATTTGCTAAATCCTCCACATCATCATCATCATCATCTTGGACATTAGCAGGATCATTTGGAGAACCACAACCAACACCACTGCCACTCGCGGCACTCATTGAAAAAGTGTGCTCGCTCTCTGATGTTTAAAAAAATATAAAATTGATGTTTAAGTCGAAAAAAAATTTTAAAAAAATGAATGGGGGCGTGGGTGCGTTCCGGGTGCTATGCGGGTTCTCTTTGTTTAGGCTGGGTTCGAACCCAGCGAACCCGGGTGCATCCGGGACGCACCCAGCCCCCTTCCACCGCACCCTGCCTGCACCCGCACCCGCACCTCTGGCAGGCGAACCCTGCAACTTAGAACATATCAATGAAAGACAACAAAAACTGAAATCGTCAATACCAGTAGTACTACTTCTTCAATAAAGATGATGATCGAAAGTTGAATAGCAACAAGAATAACACCCTCAACTTGACCATGTTAGGAGGTAATGTAACTGAAACAGAAAAAAACATCAGATTTGAACTAAGTTTACCAGGTTCTGCAGTTTTGTCCCCCATGCCCGTATGGGTTTAGTATGGGGCCGGGTATGGGGATGGGATGGCCTAGAATTCGCCCATTGTCCACCCCAGGCACCCCGGATTCGCCATGGGCATATCCAAACGAAAATCGACAAAAAAAATGTCACGACTGTTGTTATCCAAGTGTTGAAAGCTCATTTTGCCGTCAGGAATCACTGTTTCTGCATGAGAATTATTATTGCAGTTTAAGGTTGACATATAATAAAACCTTATTCTTCACTAGTTGAGGGCACACAATATGTTCGTTTCAACTGGCGCTGTCCATTTTGTGTGCTCTTTTAATACGATTGTCGTGCAGTTGATTGTAATTTTCATTTTGTATTGACATTCGACAAATCACTGAATTATAAGTTTTTTTCTAATTATGAAGTATTTAAATATTTTGTTTAAGGACAATTATGAGTATTACTGTTTTACTTATTATAATTTTTAATATATATAACTTATTAGTTATAAATTATAGCATTTTAAATATAACTATGATTTATAATTATATATATAATATTATAAATTATAAATTATATTTCATAATTTATATATAAAATTATAAATTATAGATTATAAATTATATTTCATAATTTTTATATAAAATCATAGTTGCAAACCCTTGCGAGTTTTAGAATGACTCACGAGTACTCGCACAGTTTTGAAAGCCGAGAGTAACTTGGGGAAAAACTCGAGGCGAGTTTTACATAAAACTCGTGGCAATTTTAACAGTGCAAACTCGCATAAAATCGCAGTGACGCGCGAGTTTTGGAGGAAAAACCCTCCAACAACGGGTTAAAACAAAAAGTCGTGGTTTTATTTGTTCAACTTCATTTCACCTTTCAAGAGCAGAGCCGCGAAAGGAGACGAAACGCGACGCCAAGAAGGAATACACCGATAGGAACAACCCGACGAGTTTAGAAAATTTTCCGGAGTGAATTTCTTGTACAGCGTGAGACAATTGCGAGCACTATAATGCTCACATATAAAAGCCTATCGGCTAATAATAATAATTATATATTAATATATTATAATATAATTATATATTATTATTATTATTATTTATTATATATTAATAATTATTAATAATATATAATAGCAGTGTGTATATTATTAAAATTTAATATAATATATTATATATTATTATAATATTAATACAATATTTATATCTAATATTCTAATTTATTATATATATATATATATAGTAGGTGTACCAGGGAAAAAAGATTTGCAACAAATCCCAATCCCGAACCCGCACCCGTTCTAGGCAACTTAGATGAAATGTATTAAAGGAAATCAATAATATGGTCCATAAATTCAGTAATATGCATGTTTTTAAAGCATATTTTTAAAAATTAATGTATTTTTGATGTTCGATAACTTTGCTGAGTTATTGCCCAAGTTTTTGGCGAGTCCCGAGTTTTTAAAATTTTTGGGTCTGCCGAGTAATTGCCGAGTCCGTGATTTTCAACTATGTATAAAATTATAATTATATATGATTTTATATACTTATAAATTTTATAGATATAAATCACTAGATTATGGATTTTTTTTATTATGAAGTATTTAAATATTTTGTTTATTGACAATTATAAGCATTATTGTTTTTATAATTTTTAATATATATAAAATTATAAATTATAGTATTTTAAATATAACTATAATTTATAATTTTATATATATATATAAAATACCCTGGCAATGTCTGGAGGATGGCTGGGTTAAGTTCAATTTTGATGGTGCTGCCAAGGGCAATCCTGGAAAAGCAGGAGGCGGTGGGGTCTTCAGAGATCAGGATAGACAACCTTTAGGGATATTTGCATATGATTTTGGTAGCGATACAAACAATATGGCTGAAGCTAGAGCCCTATTATGAGGGGTGATGATAGCAAAAAAGAAAGGATGGAAAAAATTATAGATAGAAAGAGATTCAAAACTGGTTATAGGAGCAATGAAAGGGGGTAATATTCAGAATTGGAGATCAGAGGCTATCCTATCTGAAGATATAATAGGGATGGAATGGTTTGTAGACATTCGGTTCTCTCACATTGGTAAGAAGGGTAATGTGGTTGCTGATTGGACAGCTAACAAAAAGAGTTGACATGAAAATTATCAGTGGTTCCTCCTTTGTCTATTGGTGGAATAATTTTCCTACAGAGGTATTGTTTTTAATACAAAAGGATCTTAAGGGGTCATCACCCATTAATGGGTTGGAACAACAGCAATAAGTACTGGAGTAATAATGAGGGTGGCGTGTGGGAAGTAATAATGCGGAGAGATGGCAATGCATACGTTTTCATTAAAGGTGATAACGGCAAGAGTAGGTTTATTCATTCCGTGTGTTGGAAGTAAAGATTTTGGCTCTCTATCATCACGTCTGCCGCGGAAGTGAGACATCTGGGTGGTAGGATGAGAGGTGGTGCTCAAGGGAAGGAGAAAGTGGAGGTCAAGACCCCCAAGCAGCGTAAGCATCATGTCACTAGTGAGGAGGCTATGGTGGATTTTATGGCTTTTGCAGATAAAGAAATCTCAGACCCTGCTCTTCAGCTGTGGATTTGGAAACTGGCAAAAAATATGGGTGGGTCTCCTTGTGTTTGCATTCGCTCGGCAATGGCTAAGCTTTTATTAGACCCTGGATATATGCAGGGAAGGTGGAATATATTTGATGTTGCACAATCCCTCTCCTGTGCTTCTATGCTTTCGACAGTAGACAATTCTTATTTGCTTCATGATGATATCGACGACATGGTGCATCAAGCGGAGGTTCATTTTGATTGCTTCCTGGAACATCTCCAAGAATTAAGCGCCACCAGATGTGTCTCCAGCAGGTTGTGGAGGAGATTGCTCTGTAGATGAAGGTGACGCTACCAGAGGATGCAATACCAGTGTTTTCAAATTGCTTTGATGATAACGAGAAAGTGGAGGAAGACGTGGAGAACAAGGCTTATAGTCCTAATGTCTCATGTGTTAACTGTAAGTTTATGCATAAGGGTGTCAAGACACCTGTGTAATTTGCCTCAGCCCTTTCCTTGATACTCAAGACTTTTGTATGCTAGTTTTATAGATTGTTGGTAGCGAGGTGGTTGTAATCTATGGCTTTGACCTTTTTGTGGGGTTTCAGTATGGATTAGTATTATAGATAAAACGGTTTTTATATATCTTGGTATGATATCTCATCAAACCTTTTTGACTATGTATGGGCAACAGCCTAGTGGTATGAGGTTTCCCCATTTTTTCATGGTTCTTAGATCCTAGACTAGGTTTTTTTATCAGAATAAATATAATATATTATAATTATATATATATAATATTATAAATAATGATTTTATATATAATTAATATATATATATATAACAAAAAAAAATGTCGTACCTGTGTATTAGAACCCTGAATCTGTACCCGTCCCCGTACCAAGATCAGCAACTTTGGATTTAAATGATTGTGCACTCAAGGCAACTAATGGTTACATAAGTGAAAACACCATGTAACTATTAGATGAAAATGAAATTTCAAACGGAAAGGAAGTCACATTTAAGAGTGTAGTTTTCTAGTCCTAGTAACATATGAGATCAATAATCTCCAGAGAAATAGATAATCAACTAAGAAGAATATACATTCAGATTGATATTGTCAACTCATAGCATCTATATTATACAAGTAACAACAAAAGGACATGAGACACCAAGCTAAGATCCCAAAACAACAAGTCCAAATTGTGACAATAAGGTTTAATAGATGGTGTAAATTTATTCTGATAACAGAATAATGTTCCAAGTTCCACAGTGTTCCCAATGGACATGTCCCCAAGGTTTTCATGTCGTTCTAGGGAAGAAGGAACTCCTGAGGAAAGGGATACAGGGACAGCACATCCCCTTTTTTATCTGTTTTTGGGGACATCCCAGGACACCCCTTCAACATGAGGGACATATCCTGAGACATTTCCCACAGGGGGGTGGGGGCGTACCAGGGTGTCCCTACATCCCAGAGATGTTGTGACGTCCCTCACAACATCCTAATTTCAACATGATCAAAAAAACAACTTTTAAAACTCAAAAACCCTAAAGGCTTGTGGGGCTCCACAAGGCCTCGCCACATATATTTTATTCCTTTTTACCCTAGCCCACTATTATTTCCTCCTTTTCATTTGCATTGTCAGATTTTTGGTTTTGCAAGCAAGAAGAGAGCTCAAGAAACTGAAAGCTGGAGCTCTAGAGGTGAAGGAAAAAGAAGAACAACGAAGGAGGAAGAAGGTGTGATGTCCCAATATTAAGACATTGTTTAAATTAAAGATTTAAACATCATAACAAACGATGGAATTGTCATCGTCAATATAAATTTTATATATATATATAAACATATATCATATATCATATTTAATATTTAATAAATATTATTAAATAATATATTATTTTTGATTGGCAAGATATTATATTATAAAATAAACTATAAATAATTGCAACTTTATTATATTACAAATTAGAATGATCATTCACATATGGTAAATAATATAACATAAACCTGATTATTAATATAAGAAATATAAATATAAAATATGGATATAAATATTCAATATATATATATGAGCATCTAATTAATAGTAATATTAATATCCATATATATATATATATATATATATATATATATATATATATATATATATATATAATTGTTAACTCTAATATTATACCTTAATATATTATTAATAAAGTCTAACATCCTAAGACAAACAAAGGCAGCGATCCTTAATACTTTAAGACCAATGTTTATTAGTAAGGCAGAGTTGTTTCTAAGGGCTGCGATCTAAGTAGAGGCAACGATTCTTAAATATAAGGCATCGTATAATAATGGACAGGGCACAGTTAATAATTATATTGGCAGTGATTATAGTTAAAAAGGGGGGCTACGATCTTAGAAGCTCTTATGATATATTACATTCATAAACAGTGATTAATATTACAAATTCAGAAAGCTGTGATTAATTTGAAAAGGCAGTAAATGTATAAAAATTATGACTCTTTGAAGAGTCACTCTCCTCATAAGATGTAAAGATATATATAGGATAGATAATAGGCATTAAGAGGGGGGGATAGACATTGGGATAGAGACTGGCAGAATAAGGAATGAAACATAGAGCAGATTAAGAGGAGGAAAAGAATAGTAAAAAAATGAAGAATAACTCAGATTTATAAAGAGGAGGAAGGCAATAACATATATTCAGAGTTGTGAACAGTTTAATACAAAACAGGAATATTATTTCTGATTAAAGGCAGATCTAAAGAAATAAATAATATATATTTCTGAGTAGAACAACAAGCAAGTATATGACAGATAAAAGACTGATTTATAAGCAGAGGTAAAGTAGATAGAGCCAACATTAAAGGAAGACAATCCTTAGATCTCCAAGGATATCAAGGCTAGAATTATATACTTGGTATGATATATCTAACCCTATGTCTATTATGATGAATGCCATATAGTAAGTATTGACAAATGCATATAATTGAAAGATTATCATTAGACGTATATATATATAAGCATTGTGAAACTTGCTATGAAATATATATAGGAAAATATCAATAGTTCATGCACATTATCATAATTCACTATGCATTGCTGATATGATTGTTTGCAACTATGAATTGATGAGTTTATTATGCATTAATGTGAATTCTTGTATGAATGCCATGGTTACTCTGATGAGGGAATTAAGGGCCTACGAGGAGGGGAAACGGCGTTGGGATCATCTTCTAAGTACACCACCCCATGGTGGATGGCTGCGGCCTGCCACATGTGGGCCAAGGGGGCATAAGAGGTCGCTCTTGGGCTTAGGAGGAGTGATTTCCGGGACACCCTGCTGTAGTTGAACCCCAACCTCCCGTCATGGTGATTAATTGAGTCATGAGAAGAAGCATAATGGTTCTGATAAGGGGAACGGTGATAGGACGCCTCGCTAGGCACCCCACCCCATATAGATGGCAAGAGGCCACATGGGGCCAAGAGGGGTGAAGCACCCGCTCTTGGGCCTAGGGTAGAGGGTTTCTTGGGCACCCTATCAAACCATTTTGTTCTAGGAATTAGAAACGCTAACCCTAAACTTGGGGATTTGATTTTTTAGGGTAAAATTAGTATTGCTCCAATTTGGCGACATTACAAGTGGTATCAAAGCATCTTTCCTACCATCCTGTGTATGCCTTATGTGTATTCACATGTATTCCTTGTGATTTATGTGCATTCAAATTTATACTTCATGGCTTATGTCTATTTGAGTGTATTCAAAGGTAGACTTTGTGACTTATGTTCATATGAATACTTTGTGTATTGCATATATTCGCGTGTATCCTTCATACTCGTGTATACTTGATGACCTTGGGATGGTGGACGGGTCCACGGTGTAGTATGGGATGCACCGAATCCCCTTCCCAATTGTCTGATGGTCTAATTCATGACTATGTATTCGAGTGTACTTGTATTCAAGTGTATACTCTATGACTTTGTATTTGAGTGCATACTCTATGACTTGTATTTGCATGACTTTGAGTGTATACTCTATGACTTTGTAATTGTATGAGTATGTACTCTATGACTTGACTATGTATTCGAGTGTATACTCTATGACTTTGTAATTGTATTCGAGTATGTACTTTATGACTTGACTATGTATTTGAGTGTGTACTCTATGACTTTGTAATTGCATTTGTGTATGTACTCTATGACTTGACTATGTATTCGAGTGTATACTCTATGACTTTGTAATTGTATTCGAGTGTATACTCTGACTTTACTATGTATTCGAGTGTATACTCGATGACTTTGTAATTGTATTCGAGTGTGTACTCTGACTTGACTATGTATCTGAGTGTATACTCTATGACTTGTATTTATATTCGAGTGTATACTCTATGATTTTGTATTCAAGTGTATGTATTTGAGTGTATACTCTATGACTTGTATTTGTATTCGAATGTATACTCTATGACTTTGTACTCAAGAATATGTATTCGAGTGTAAACTCTGTAACTTTGTATTTGTATACTCTGTGACTTTGTATTCAAGTGTATACTTCATGACGATGTATTCGAGTGTATACTCTATGACTTTGTATTTGTATACTCTGTGACTTTGTATTCAAGTGTATACTTCAAGACGATGTATTCGAGTGTATACTCTATGACTTTGTATTTGTATACTCTATGACTTTGTATTCAAGTGTATACTTTATGACTATGTATTCAAGTGTATACTCTGACTTTGTGTATACTCCATGATTTTATGTATTCGAGTGTATTCAGGTGTATACCTTGTGAATTATGTATTCAAGTGTACTCATGTATATAACTTGTATTCGAGTGTGTTCAAGTGTATACCTTGTGGCTTATGTGTATTCAAGTGTATACATTGTGGCTTATGTGTATTCAAGTGTATTCAGGTGTATACCTTGTGGCTTATGTGTATACATGTATTCATGTGACTTATGTATTTAAGTGTATACTTTACAACTTACATGTTTTGTGACTTGAGGTACTCGTACATTATTCATGCTTCTTGTATATACTCTACTTATACTTAATGTGTCACATGTATCGATGTGTTACTTCATGTATCTTCAACAAGATGTGTTCTTATAATTACTTTATGCTTAAAAACTATGAGAATGTTAAAGATGTTGTCTTTCCAGTGGCTACTTGCTTGTCTACTTGAGCTACTTGCCTACTTGCTTGAGCTGCTTGTCTACTTGAGCTACTTGCCTACTTGCTTGAGCTAATTGCTTGTTTACTTGAGCTACTTGCCTACTTGCTTGAGCTGGTTGCTTGCATGCTTGAGCTACTTGCCTACTTGCTTGAGCTGGTTGCTTGTGTTCTTGAGCTACTTGGTTGTCTACTTCAATTTCCTTATGTAACTAAATGGCACCTACAAATTAGTGTAATCACTTCTATATTTAACATCTAGAGGAGATCACTCAATACCATTCGACCTTGAGGTGAAAAAGGGAAGAGCATTTCATCTAAGAAAGACATCCAAAAACATTATTAAAGAATTCAATTGAGATTTAGGACCACTGAGGTATCATATCGACCCAAGAGGGTCAATCTCCTAAAAGCCAAAACAACAGTTTTAAAATAACTTGTTGTGATTGCTTGAGGACAAGCAAATTTTGAGTGGGGAGGACTGTGATGTCCCGATATTAAGACATTGTTTAAATTAAAGATTTAAACATCATAACAAACGATGGAATTGTCATCGTCAATATAAATTTTTTTTTATATATATATAAACATATATCATATATCATATTTAATATTTAATAAATATTATTAAATAATATATTATTTTTGATTGGCAAGATATTATATTATAAAATAAACTATAAATAATTGCAACTTTATTATATTACAAATTAGAATGATCATTCACATATGGTAAATAATATAACATAACCCTGATTATTAATATAAGAAATATAAATATAAAATATGGATATAAATATTCAATATATATATATGAGCATCTAATTAATATTAATATTAATATCCATATATATATATATATATATATATATATATATATATATATATATATTAATCCAAATATAATTGTTAACTCTAATATTATACCTTAATATATTATTAATAAAGTCTAACATCCTAAGACAAACAAAGGCAGCGATCCTTAGTACTTTAAGACCAATGTTTATTAGTAAGGCAGCGTTGTTTCTAAGGGCTGCGATCTAAGTAGAGGCAACGATTCTTAAATATAAGGCATCGTATAATAATGGACAGGGCACAGTTAATAATTACATTGGCAGTGATTATAGTTAAAAGGGGGGGCTACGATCTTAGAAGCTCTTATGATATATTACATTCATAAACCGTGATTAATATTACAAATTCAAAAGGCTGTGATTAATTTGAAAAGGCAGTAAATGTATAAAAGTTATGACTCTTTGAAGAGTCACTCTCCTCATAAGATGTAAAGATATATATAGGATAGATAATAGGCATTAAGAGGGGGGGATAGACATTGGGATAGAATATAGAGACTGACAGAATAAGGAATGAAACATAGAGCAGATTAAGAGGAGGAAAAAAATAGTAAAAAATGAAGAATAACTCAGATTTATAAAGAGTTGGAAGGTAATAACATATATTCAGAGTTGTGAACAGTTTAATACAAAACAGGAATATTATTTCTGATTAAAGGCAGATCTAAAGAAACAAATAATATATATTTCTGAGTAGAACAACAAGCAAGTATATGACAGATAAAAGACTGATTTATAAGCAGAGGTAAGGTAGATAAAGCCAACATTAAAGGAAGACAATCCTTAGATCTCCAAGGATATCAAGGCTAGAATTATATACTTGGTATGATATATCTAACCCTATGTCTATTATGATGAATGCCATATAGTAAGTATTGACAAATGCATATAATTGAAAGATTATCATTAGACATGTATATATATAAGCATTGTGAAACTTGCTATGAAATATATATAGGAAAATATCAATAGTTCATGCACATTATCATAATTCACTATGCATTGCTGATATGATTGTTTGCAACTATGAATTGATGAGTTTATTATGCATTAATGTGAATTCTTGTATGAATGCCATGGTTACTATGATGAGGGAATTAAGGGCCTACAAGGAGGGAAACAGCGTTGGGATCATCTTCTAAGTACACCACCCCATGGTGGATGGCTGCGGCCTGCCACATGTGGGCCAAGGGGGCATAAGAGGTCGCTCTTGAGCTTAGGAGGAGTGCCTTCCGGGACACCCTGCTGTAGTTGAACCCCAACCTCCTGTCATGGTGATTAATTGAGTCATAAGAAGAAGCATAATGGTTCTGATAAGGGGAACGGTGATAGGATGCCTCGCTAGGCACCCCACCCCATATAGATGGCAAGAGGCCACATGGGGCCAAGAGGGGTGAAGCACCCGCTCTTGGGCCTAGGGTAGAGGGTTTCTTGGGCACCCTATCAAACCATTTTGTTCTGGGAATTAGAAACCCTAACCCTAAACTTGGAGATTTGATTTTTTAGGGTAAAATTAGTATTGCTCCAATTTGGGGACATTACAGAAGGTATGTAACATGTCTTCGATGCTTCTTCTTTTGTTTGTTTTGTTTTGGAATGTCAAATGTCTGCCCATTTGCTGCAAAATGCTTTAATGTTTTGTTTTCAAACCTTCAAAGCTGCTGCTACAAACTTACATACATCATTTTAAGTTTTACAAACCTCCAAACCTTACAAACTTACAAATTTTAACTTGTTCAAACCATCATACCTTTTTTTTATTTTTTTAACTTGTTCAAACTTGCAAAGCTGCTGTTTTAATTGTTTTTGGCATGCAAAATCAGCTGTTTTTTAGGGGGGTATCAGGGTGTCCCCTACATCTCAGAGATGTTGTGACGTCCCTCACAACATCCTAATTTCAACATGAAATAAAAAAAACTTTTAAAACTCAAAAACCCTAAAGGCTTGTGGGGCTCCACAAGGCCTCGCCACATATATTTTATTCCTTTTTACCCTAGCTCACTATTATTTCCTCCTTTTCATTTGCATTGTCAGATTCTTGGTTTTGCGAGCAAGAAGAGAGCTCAAGAAACTGAAAGCTGGAGCTCTAAAGGTGAAGGAAAAAGAAGAACAACGAAGGAGGAAGATGAAGAGAAAAAGGAGGAAGAAGGTATGTAACATGTCTTTGATGCTTTTTCTTTTGTTTTGTTTTGTTTTGTTTTGTTTTGGAGTGTCAAATGTCTGCCCATTCGCTGCAAAATGCTTTAATGTTTTGTTTTCAAAACTTCAAAGCTGCTGCTACGAACTTACATACATCAATTTAAGTTTTACAAACCTCCAAACCTTACAAACTTACAAATTTTAACTTGTTCAAACCATCGTACCTTTTTTTTATTTTTTCAACTTGTTCAAACTTGCAAAGCTGCTGTTTTAATTGTTTTTGGCATGCAAAATCAGCTGTTTTTTAGCTGAGATGTATTAAGAAGTTTGTTGTTTTTTATATTCATATTGTTATTTTTTGTTGTTTTTTGTTGCATCTAGTTTTAGGGTCAAGACGAGTTCATTTAGTGGCAATAACAATGACAACCTTGATTTGGATAATGAATTTGATGGAACTGTGGAGAATCAGCTGCGACCGGCCAAACTCCAACCACAAATCGGTTCAGTTGGGAGTCCATTGCAAATGGGTTGCCCTTTTGAGATGTTTGACACTAACAAGGCAACTAATTTAGGTGGGAGTCAGCATTGGAAATGTAGCATTTGCCCAGAGGACCGGAAGGGCAGCAGTATGAGGTTTAATGCACACTTTCTACATACCCCTGCGATGCAGTCCAAAGCCAAGGATCCCAGCAAAGAGAAGCCCAATGATGCCACCAAAGGCCCAACCACACCTCACATAGTGGAAAACAAAGGATTAACACAAAAGAAAGCACTCTTTTTATTGAAATAATGGGGTTACATATTACAGTGATGGCTCACACCCTCTTACATACAATGAGCACTTGGCTCCTGATTATTTACAGACCCATATATAGTTGTCTCCCTGCCATCCCCAAAATTTAAGAAATTTTTTGCCATCCCCAAAACCCCATCCTGTGTACCCCCGTCCCAAAAACTCAAAGAAACACTAAAGTTCCAATATCAATTATAAAATCAAGACAAGTCATGTTGAGGAATGTAATGTCCCCTTTTTAGCGTGATCCTGTTTTATGATGGTTCAGCCTATCACTGGCCCTCGTAGGCTAACTCAGATGGTTAGAGGGTCCCTTTTGGCAGAGATTAGTGTGTTTTCTCCATCAGAGCTCAGTATGGGTTCAGGTTTGGCCTTCGCTAGACTCAGTTCTACACACTTACTATTTATAGTAAGTCGTCTTTCCAAAGTTTCTATTTATAGCAGAGTATCTGGTCATGTGGTGATTTCAGTGTTGTTCCCCAGTTTCAGCTGGTGATAAGGTTGTTTAGAGCTCTCCGGTCCCGTATTGGAGGCTCTTGCTATTTTTAACCGACAGAGGTTGATAGAGATGGAGACCTGCTATTTTTGGTAAGATGGTTGAATGCATAGAGGGTGTCATGGTGAACCCCCAAGTTCAGAGGAAATTGGAAAATGATGTTTAATTAAGGAGATATTAATATTTTAAGTGGCATTAATGATATTGTATTTATTAATGATATATTATAAAATTATCATTTAACTTCATAATTTAATGTTGAGTTTGGAGCCACTTAAATGATTAAAAGGAATATTATAAAGTTATAATGTAACTTTATAAAAGGGTGGGGCCATTTTAAGTTAATGTGTAATTAATGCCTCATTGAAAAAAAGCATGCCATTATGAGTTTATATTATAAAATTCTATTAAAAACCTAAAAAGTGGACTTCAAAGGCAAATTAAATACATTTCATTTGGAGAAGTTATAAAAAGGCATCATCAAAAAGCAAATCAACCTCATTATTGATGATCATTTGACTTTACTTTGGAGAATTTCTTGTAGTCTGTGCATGAGACCAAGGGTTTCGGCAGATTGTCTTCATATCAGCATTGGAGAACGATAACTCTTCATTGTTTGTGCAATCTTGAGGCTGTGAAAGATCAACTGAATCATTGCCAGAGAGTTGACTTCATATAGGAGTCAAATTGTGCTTAATTGAAGGAAGAAATACAGAAATTATTCAAGGGTTTCAAGAATATTTGTTGCAGATCTGGAATTGTTGAGGGCTGCTACAGTGACGTGAACAGTGATTCGCTACAGTGATTACAGTGATTCGCTACAGTAACTTAGTAACTTGGTGCATGCTGATAAGTATATGCATTGGATTTTGGCTACCACGACTTCTCAACTCAAAGGCGATTTGTATATCAGGTTCTACATTAAATTTACATCATTTAAATTGGTCATTTGGCATTTTAATGGTGGCTGTCATAAGGTAGCTGTAGATGCACATTTTATATCAGATTTATAATGTCACTTGTACTCAGACTTTAGAAGTTGCAAAGCCAAGAGTCTTGGCGAATTCATGCTAGCATTGTACCTGAGGATTGCATTTTAATAAGGAGTAATAAGTTGGGAGTCATATATTGAATGTAATGTTCATTTAGATAGCATTATAGTATGCATGCCAACTGTTTGACAAAATGTTAATTGGCTGTAGGTGTTGATTTATACTTGCATAAGTCATCTATTGCATTTGGAAAATACAAAGACACTCGCATTTCATGCTGTAATTGTAGTTTAGTCATTTAGCATTTATTTCAAGGCATTTGCATCATCTTATGTTCCAATTTCATCAAGCAAAGCAAACTGCGAAGTGTTTGACGATATTCCTTGAGCCAAAAATCAGTTACAAGAAGTCAGTTTGAGCAAGGGATATTACAAGGAAGGAATTTAATGGACCTTTAACATGGCAACAGGAATAAAAAGAATAAAAATCGCCTTAAAGCCATGTCAATGAGCATAAATAGGCATCAATTATTTTACTAGTGAATTGAAATAAATTATCTTTAAAAAGTCAGACAATTGATTCCATCCACATTCTTTGGAGGTGACCAGTTAAATGCTTCCATGGCAGAGAGACTAAAGTGGTTTTATACTGAATTGAGAAATTAGATGATTTATTTTGTTGGTTCTAACAAGAGTCAAAGAAAAAATACATTTCAAATTCAAAATGTCTTTTATGTCGAAGGAATAACTGCTATATTTTACTAGGATGCTGCATGTGGAAAAACAAAAGAAAAGGAAACTCACAGTTGACAATGAAGGTTGCACAAGTTGCTGGGGTTGCTGTAGTTGAGGCTGATGTTGTTGCTGAGCCTGCTGTAGTTGTGGTTGCTGCTGCAGCTGATGCTGCTGTTGTTGCTGGGGCTGAAGTAATTGAGGCTGCTGCTGTTGATGAGGCTGTTGTAGCTGTGGCTGAGGCTGAGGCTGAGGCTGAGGCTGAGGCTGCTGCAGTTGCTTTTGTTGCTCATATTTCGTCAGCTCATCTGGCTTCTCCCACTGCCAATCAAAATGGAAACATCATAAGAAAACGAGTTACAGGTAGTTGAAGCATGATTACTGGGTACAATATGCCATTAAAATTGGCAACTATAAGAAAGCATATTGTATCTTATGCAAATGATAGCAAATTAACTGAAAAACATGGCCACTGCTGAGCAAGTTGTATAAAAAGAATATTTAACATTAGACAAGATTCAATATAAAAATTTCCTTCAATACCTTGCTTTCACCTGTCGCACTATTATAATAATACTTGTATCCCTCCGGAGAAGTATGCTCTGTCCAGACACAAGTCAGCGAAGCAGGACTAGGAACACTAACAGGTGCCACAGCTGCAGCAGTCTTGGCTTCAGCTGTCATAGAAAGTGAGCTGGTAGAACTAGTTGTCACTATTCCTTGTGGCTGTGCCGAGAATGTCCATGGCTATATCAACAACAAATAACAATGTTAATATTATACAACATTAAGTGTCCTTAATAAATCAACAACATTCAGAAAGAAAATTAATTTATAAGCACTTTCATCTCATCCAACTAAGTCATAGATGCATTACTGACTTGTTGCAGTCCAGCTTGTTGCGTTGGAGCCACTTGATAATAAGCCTGAAAAATCAAAATCATGAATAAGTATTGTCAAGGCATTTCACTTACACTCAACTAGGTTGAATCATTACATTTACCAACAAAGTTTATCCTGCACCTGTTGTTGCTGAGGGCGCATCAAGAGTGGTTGCTGCTGGGCTTGAGTTGTAGCCTGCACTAAAGGTGATGGTGCCAGAGGTGACTGCAGCTGCTGTTGAAATGAAGGATGCTGTTGCGATTGAATATTGCTCTGCACAGCAGGCACCTGTTGTTGTAATAGCTGACTAGTGGGCTGCTGTTGTGATAGTTGCTGCACTGGCTGCTGTTGTGATAGTTGCTGACTTTGGGGATGTATACCAGGTAATGGCATGCTAGGAGGAATCTGCTGAAGAGAGGAAGCAGCATTTGCTTGGATTTGAGACTGAGAAACAGGCAACTGCCCATATGTAGATGGTTGTGGCTGTGAAGCTGGTGCATGACCAAATGGGGTTTGTTGAACATGTTGCTGTGAAGATTGCAACTGTTGACCATACTGTTGCAAAGACTGTTGACCCTGCAATTGTGAATGAAATTGTGTGGGTTGTTGGGAATGTGATTGTGAGGGTTGTTGCAACTGCTGACCATATTGTTGTAAAGATTGCTGGGCCTGCATTTGTAATTGAGATTGTGTTGGCTGTTGGTTATGCAGTTGAGAGGATTGCACATGCTGACCATATTGTTGCAAATTCAATGATTGCTGTGTAGTTTGCAATTGTGAATGAGATTGTGTGGATTGATGTTGATTTTGGAATGGTGGTTGCAACTGTTGCTGCATTTGGTGTGTTTGCTGCACTGGTGGTAACCAACCTTGAACTTGAGTCTGATGCTGTGAAGAAGATGAATTATAACCCTGTCAAGAACAAGATCCAACACGTCAATAAAGTCACAAGCAAAATATTATCCAAAACATTTGTACATGCACCAGAAAAATGCAAATCCTTGCCAAGACCTATCAAAATATGGTGCATCATACAAATGGTTGATACCAAAAAACTGTAATAATATCCAAAAGAGTACCTGCTGCGGAGAAGGGGCAGTCAGCCTTGCAGGGCCTCCTACTGGAGCAGACACATGAAGAGGCCCCTCAATAGGACCATTTACTGAGTTCTGAGAACCACTGATAGATCCAACCTGGATATCACCCGATATCACATGTAACCCCTGTATCAAACGATGATAGAACTCTACTCATAAAAATTACAGGAATCCCCAAATGTTTATATCACATAACATAATCTACAAGGTGATCTTCGAATGGCCTTACCGATGGTGAGTGTCCTCCTACAGATCCTGATCTTCCACTAGGAGTTGATGGCCTACCATAAGGATGTGATCCAACTTGTGGAGATGGGATTCTTGTATTTGCTACACCCATGGGCCGCCAGTTTCCAGGTACACCCCGTCCTCCTGTGTGCCCTCCACCACTCACAGTAGGCCTAAATGAACAGACACACAGATGGTGTAACAGATATGCTAATTCAAGTCTCCAACTCAAACATGCTAAGTTTCTGATGGCTTACCTGGATCCAAATGGCCTCTGCAGATCAGGACCAAAGCCTGGACCTCCAAACATGGGGCCATTTCTAGATAATAGAACATACAAAATTAATCCCGGAAATAGAGTAGGAATACACGAGCATTTCAAGAAATATTATAATGTAACATGTTTTAGGTGGTAACATAAATAAATGACTGAACCTTGCATCTCCAACTTTAGGTCTTTTAGGCTCAGCAAATCGTACAGTTAACGGTTGATTGCATCCCTAAAACAATACATGAGCATTATTGTACACGACATAGTTCACATTGTCAAATATATCAAAAAAGTAAGCATCCATAGGGGAAAAAATGTAGCATTTGAAAACGCTGTATTTACCTTCATTGTAAAAGCTCCATGTAACTTGTTAATAGCTGCTGCTGCCATTTCTCTAGATGGGTATTTAACAAATGCACACCCTGTAAAGATTTTTTAACAGGTAATAAAGCCAATATCATCCTGAATATCTTGCCATGAACCAAACTATTAAAAACAGTAAAAATCTGACCCACCTCTGCTCTGCTTCTGTTCATCCTTCATAATATATATGTCATCAACAGGGCCAAACTCACCAAAGATCTGTCAGTCCAAAAAAATTAAAGAACTCTGTGAGTATAAAAACTAAACTTGAAACTAACCATGCCCAAAATTTCAGAAGTTCTAATACCCACATTGCTCATTGACCATTGCATTTAAACCTTGAGAAGAACTTTATAAAGATTACCAGTACACTACAGGGCATCTTGACAAGAAATAGAATTTTAACAAGAATATTTTCAATAATCATGACGAATTTAACACAAGACTTGCAAGTTACACAGAAACTAAACATTTGAGATGAACCACTGATTACTGCTGCTCGTAGAGAAATAAAACATTCACAATATAATCACCTCCTCAATATCCTTTTCCATTGCTAGTTTATTCAATGAGCCAACAAATAATTTATGCTCCATTGTACCTAACATAAACATGTACATTTAGAGTCAGCATATGCAATGCAGATATCTTTTAGATATTTTAGATCACTACACCAAATTAAAAATGTGTATTGCAAATAGAGAAATTATGAATTTCAACAAAGGGATTGTAGAAAGCCATACAAAAAAAATCAAATGTGTTACAAATGCTGTAAGAATCACACAAGACTCTACTAGTGCAGCCAAAAATATAAAACTTAATATATAGAATCTGCTGTTTTTCAAAGGGCTTCAATTTCATGGACAGAGAATTTACCAGGCTGTTCACGTTCACCATCAGCAAATCTGACTTGTAAAGGACTTGTGCCCTTCAAAAAAAAACACCATTTAGCAATATCGAAAGTAAAATTTTAAATTATCCATAATTGCCTTGCACATGACTTTAAAAAGAAAACTTTTCAAAGTCGCTAACTCACCCCAGGTAACGTGTGCCGATTGTGGAAAGCATTGATGGCTCGCTCTGCCTCTATAACAGTTGCATACTTAATAAAACAACACCCTGTGGCAAATTCAATATTTGATACAGACATAAACTCGTCAAATTACAGAAAAAACTTTCATTCAACAAACTGATGTTAATTGAACATTAGTCATATGGAATGCTGATAATAATAGTTAAAACTTAACCATAATCCTAAGAGATACTTTACTCTGTTCAGAAATGCTATGACAGTAAGTACAAATTTACTATGAAGTAATCATAAGCTGGAATTTGGGAAAGGTGGGAGACAATGCTATCAAAATGGGAAAAGATATGGTAGAAAACATGGAAAAGTTTTTAAAATTGCATCAATGGACAGCATTGGTCTTTGATAGCCTTCAAGGCATGGTGACACCTGGTTCTCAAGCCGGCATAAGCAGTGGTAACAATGCTTATGGTATTGGTGCTCATTCTCCAGAAGCACCCTATGGTTCACACGCATTGCTTGTTCCTGTGGAAATTTGACTCCTCTGACCTAGTATATCAGTCAATTTTTTGGATTTAGTTTTTATTTTGCTATGCAAGTAATTTCCGTCAAATGCTGTAGCATCAGTTTTTTTGTCACCCACATTTTGGTTCAAGTTTAGAATCAGACAGGCTGGGCATTATTCCATTAGTTTTCTTGCTTAGCACCTGGTGGCAAAATCTAGTTAAGTCTTCTAAGCAAGCGCATGGCCATTCTCAAGGGCACATTAGTCCAGTAGTTTGAGCAGTTTTTAAACAACTGGACAGTGCTTTGAAGCAGAAGCTATTATTGAATAACTCTAAATTGTTTATGGACTCTGTTTTGTAAATATCTGTTGCTTTTTCTTCTGAGTTTTGCAGGTGGGGGCCCTCATTCAGCCACCTTTTTATGGAGGAAAAGAACATAAAATTATTTTTTCTCTCAGGAATTCATAGATAGATGTTGATCATTATTTCCACATTAATATCTCCTGAGAGTCCCTTAGTCTACAAAAGTCAAGTAAATAAAATAACTGTAAACACATTATAATTAAATATGGCTTCAGAACAATGCTGGGAAATCACCTTGGACATTAAATATCACCTAAAAATTAACAAAATTCTTTTGTTTTTTGAGAAGTTTGTACCAACATCCTCAAACTTGCAACTCGAAAAAGAACCATGTGCATTCTCATATTGGAAGATTATGATAACACATTTATATGTAAAGTCATTTCATATCTTCCAAATTTAAGTCAGGCTGGTAACTCATCTGAAAAACGACATCAAGTAACTTCCATATCAAGAAGCATTTTGATGAAGATGCTCAATGCCTCTCAAGAATAAGAATCACTGCACCTATGTTGCAAATTAATACTTCATTAAGATGTTCAAAAATTTCCGATGCTATCGTATGGACTCGTTATCAAATACATTTAATGGGTGTGTGTGACTACTATTAATATATGTGAATATAGCAAAGCATCCATCACAATGAGCGTAGAGAAAGCTGTAAGGAAGCACGTGCGAACACACATTGGGACCAACGAAGACTCTATAGATAGACTCACTCCAAAAGAGCTTTATGTCTAGGCATAAAAGGCGCCCTACCTGGCCCCTTCTCAACAATCCAACCATCTCTTCAGAGACACCTTTTGAGGATCTTTGCCGAGCTTTAATCTGTTACATCATTTGAGTGAGCTTAGACCCCCTCAATCATATCCGGTAAAAAAAAACTGATCCATACAAGACCATGCAGATTATTGCCCGTTATTTCCATACAGCATAGAATACATGCCAGTCACATTTTTCATGTTATTATCATGGAAATAAAAACTGCAATTCTCAAGTTGCAGGGCACATAGCTTTCCATAAACATCAGGTATGACATTACTGATTACTCCATCCATTGCAACTTTGTCTGTCATATTGCCTATAGAATTCCAAAACAACACATCCATTCTCTTGTTAAAAGTTCCAAGTAATAAGATTCATCTCATTCTACAGTAACCCTGGTTAGGGTCAAACAACGAGCTAAATCACAATGAATAATTTAAGTTCTGCCCTATTCTACTTAAAAATCTGCCACCTTCCAGTCCTCAGTACAGTAAGAATATAAAAAAATTGCAAAGATCCAGCAAAAAGGACTCCACTTGGAATAATCAAGTTTTTCAGCTAGCATTGACAGCACATTCAGAATCCTGATGATTTTTTTAAATCTCCACTTTAAGAAATTAACAATTTTTCCAAATTTTCAGTAAGACGAGAATATCTTATTTATTTATCTTATAATCTCTGAGAAATATGTACATAAAATTGATATATCATATAACACAGATTAGAAAATAGATACTTGTAAAAAATTTATTAGTGATACTCATTTTCAACATACTTTCAATTTTAGACATCACCCGTGTCTTGAAGAAACAGGAAGAGTAAAGTTACCAATTCAATCTATACCATTGACAGAATGCCCTCACACAGAAAGAGGTATTTCTTTGCCTTCATGTATTATGATTTTGAAAATCCAAAGACATTATATTAACATTTAAAGAATCCAAAGGCCTTCGTACCATTTCATACTTTCTTAAGTTCTCAAATATGTTGATTTAAATTAATGCAGAGTTGCATGGATATGGATACAGTATCAGATTAAGATACGTTAAATTTTCAAGATCCCCTAATATTGATACGTTTGGATACGACAATTATAGAACTAAACATATATTCAATTGTTTATATATCTAAGGTTCATGGCAGACGCGAGCACAGGATGGGTCATGGCGGACGCAAGCAGAGGAAAATGCAGGAAAAACCAACACAGAGGGTTGTTTTTGACATTTCACCATAGCTACAGCACTATTTTTTAGGACGTCGAATCCGGACGTATCCGGCACAGCTTGAAATTTGCCCTAAGTCTGGGTATGGTAGGGCACGGTATCCTAGAGGTATCCTTACCATGCCATACCCGTATCAGTACTGGGTATGGCAGTATGTGTACCTGGGGAAGGGGGTGGCATATCCTGCAACACTGGTACAAAACATAACTTCAAAAACATTTATTTATATCAATACATATTTTGATTTTTATATTTTAGTTTACAATATTTATTTTGTTTTATGTTTGTGTCTTTCGTGATTTATACGTGCGTGTGTGTGTGCAATATTTTTTAATATATTTTAGTCTTTTTGCAAACTTTGAATGTTTTGCATAACACTGAACTAGATATGGCACCAGACGGTTTGGTGCCATTTGCAAATGATTAGGTGCCATTTATGAATATGTTTGAATATGGTAACCATGGCATATCTGGGAGTATCATATCCATATCAAATATCCAATAAGCAGATGTGTATCCAGACTAGGGAGGAGAAGTATCCGCCAACTGTGGATTAATGTAAACTTCTAGTATTTGGAGCATGTCCCACTGCTCCAATGTATGAACAATAAGTAAGACATGTCCATAGCAGATATTTTTTAGCTTGTCGTCTGATACTGTTAAAAAACTCTGATTTTGTTCCTATCCAAAATAGATACATTGATATTTTATTCTTCAATAGGTGCCAAAAGGTCAAGGGTGATATTATGTTCCAAACTTAGAACATTTTGTATGCCCTTTTGTTGTTGACGTTAAATTTTGAATATATATCCTGATAATCTTTTTGCATTTTAGAGGCCTTTCACTTATCTGCAGCCCAGAATGTAGAATGAGTAAATGGTTAGTCAACATTTATAAAATCAAGACCCAAAACCAAATTGTCCTAAAATTGTTAACTCTAATCCTATATTCAGACCATAAGTCCCCATATTTGTGCAGGATAACATTCATTTCTGATTTTCAATTCTTCAATTTTACCAAATTTTTACTAGTAGACAAGAAGGATAAGCCTTGCCTCAATCTCCACTTGGAATAAAATTGACGTTTGAGATTCAAGGAGCCTATGCATCTTTGAAAGTTGCGCAGAAAAACCACCTTCCGATGCACTTTGTGGAATACCATTTAATTTTGTCATACTATAAATCATGAGAAGCACAACAAATTTGCACCCTATATAAATATATACAAAATTGTCAAACATGTCAATGTTGAGCCCTTATGGCAATTTAATTACCCAATAGTATCAAAATGAAGAGGTAACAAACAGAGTTATAAGAGAAACAATACAGCACTAGTCGTCAGGAATTTCAGCATATGATGAAGGGGCACTAGAAGAAAGCATCAACAACTTTCAAATTTAGTGAAACAAAGAAAGCCAGTAGCTTTACTTCCAAGATTTGAAAATTCAATATCCCTAACCTACACAGTGCAGGGGGGTCCAAAAAAGGCAGTGACTAAAGAGGCAACCATAATTGTAAGGTTCCTAACATGTTTCATGTACAAGTTAAGTAAAATTTGTAAAATGCAAGTTGTGAAGAATTCATCATAGTGTTTGGCAAAACAAAATAGGCATCTTTTGGATAGCTTGACAGTTCCAACTGGAAAAAAAGTTCTGAAACACACTAGGAATGCATTTCAAATTGATTTAATGTTGACTCCATTCTCTAATGGCAGTTGAGAAAAAATACAGTTGATTTGGGATGTCTTCTCACTTGATGTTCTTTTTCTATTCAAGCGAGTTGATTTCCTCTCCCAAGTTTGCACAAAAAAGACATCAGATTGGAGATATATGTAACACTTTTTGGTAATTGGAGGTTTTATTTCTTTGGTTCTCTTTGAATTTTAAACAACCAGTCAGGACTAGACAGGGGTTTGAAAATATAAGGTGATAGGTTAAATCCTGATCTAACTTAGCTCAGATCACTGACACAAATTAAAATTCAGAGATAAAAAATTAGTTTGGCAACTAGTTTCAATGGCAAAGTGTCAGAAAGTGACCAAGAAAGACTCAGAAGTAAAGATGCAACCATGTATTGATGGGGAATATTTTCCAGGAGCATGCGCCCTGCCGAATGGTTTAGAAATAGATTAGATGAAGATCATTGTCATGCTTTTGTATTGCAAATGTTTGAAAACTCGTGTTAAAAGGCACCTAGCCATGCTCTGAGAAAATTGTGCCATACTTGATATGTCTACTAAGATTATCTGTCAAAGTGCAGTCTATGAAGTCTACTATACCATTAACAAACTCCCAAATCATGTCCTCAGCCTTCCAAGATTTATGTTACATCTTCTGCATTTGATAACTGGTGATAAATTTCAATTTTGAAGTGGTGTCTGAATGTCACAGATGCACGAGTAAGATTCACACTCTCTGTTGAAAGAGCATTGATGGCCATATTCGGATCACGCATCCATGAATCTTGAAGGAAATACAAGATTTATATGTATCATTTTACAAAAAGTTGATTTGACCAATTTTAGATGTGTACTCCAAATGGTACAAAGTCTATTTAGTACAGTATAGGCAATGAGCCTACAGTAAAGGGTAAGACATATTCCAGCTAAATGATTAATAAAGAAATACAAACTTCCAAAACCAAAACAAGATGACACAAGTCACTAGTTACTCCATTGTTGCAAAGACTAAAACATGGAAATGAAGCTAGCTTATTAAATGATTACAAAGCACACACCGTGTTGCTGGCCAACTCTTTGATCTCTAACCATAGAAACTTCAAGAACATTCCCATGTTGTGCAAATAATTGACGTATCTGACCATAAGAGCATTTCACAATTAATTCATTCACTTCTGGAAGACAATAAAACTTTAAGCATATAAATATACAAGAAACAGTAAACATAAGTAATACTGTTGCAAGTAGTTTGAATTTGGTGCACACTTTAATTCAATTAAACGCTATATATTTAACAAAATAAAACTCACAGGTAAACATGGCACATACCACAAATTCATAAACACTATAAAATGAGACAGTAGATGAGCACATTTGAGTTTTAACTTTTAAAAGAATTCAGAAAGAGAGACATGCACTTTGCTTCATTCAAAGATTGTATAAATAAGAATCATAAAAGATTAAAGCTTTAAGAAAACTCTGAATTGCATGGAACAGGATACAGTATCAGATATACATATGACTAATTTTCAGGACCTCTTAATACAAATACGACTAGATAGGGCAATTATGAAAATAAACATGTATTCAATTATTTATACATCTAAAGGCATTGAACATAATAATAAAAATATTCTTTTACATATATTTTGGTTTCCATCTTTTCGTTTACAATATTTATTTTGTTGTGTAATATTTGAGTCTTTAGTGATTTATTGTTCATATATATATATATATATATCCGTGTGTGTTGTATGTGTGTGAGAGAGCAATTTATTTTTAATGTTTTTTAAAATTTTGTTATTGTTTTTAGATAACCCTGAACCAGATACAGAACCGAATGTAGTGGTACCACATCTAGACATACCAAATACAGTCCAAATATGGGCTCATTTATGGATACATCCAGATATGATATCCATGCCATATCTGAGAATACCAGATCCATATCCAGTATCCAATATGCACATACACATATCTGGGAAGGGGAGAAGTATCCAATAAACCCGAGTAAAATAGTTTTAAGGGAGTTAGTGTTAACATTGAATGATCAATAGCATGTTGACAGCACCTGACATCGTTTAGGGGAAAAACTACTTACATCGTCCTCTGTGGCAGTTCTGGGTAGATGTCCCACAAATAGTTTGACAAAGACACCACCATCAGCAGAAACTGCAAGCAAGAATGACAAATTAGAATAATTCCAAAGAATTTCATAAAGACCCACAATTTTTATGCAAGCAAGAGGTGGCAACACAAAAACATCCTAAACAAAACTATGTTATTAGATTCATTTTGAAATACTACAAAAGCGAGACATCTTACAATTGTAAAATTATAATCATTTTTTCCAAGGGTATGTATGCTAAACGTATCTTGTAAAAAATAACATCCCCATTTTCAGGTGTTAATTAATGCAATACCAAGCAAGAGGATATACAACAAAAAACAAAACAAAACAATAATCTCAAGACATGACATAAAAAGATTAAATTATCATTAACAAATGCCAAAAAACAAGCTCTCGACAGAAGTGATAAAATTATAATGTTCACTTTATTTATTCATGCATTAAAAAAGATAAATAATATTCTGCACCAAAGTTTAACTTTGTGCTTTCCAAGCATATGTGCATATGTGTCACAACTACAAGTCATTTAATTCTTGCTTGATCCAAGGGGCAATCTGATTTGGAATCAAAAGCAAAACAAAACCACTTAGAAAAAAAAACAGATGAGCAAAAGCATACACACAGTGACACAACGCATCTTATCTGCTACTGTGTACCCCTGACACGTGCCAAAGTCATGTAATGCATATCATCAAACTCTCTAGGAAGAGGAAACTATTAGCATCAATAGACAACACAGCTTGGAGAAACAACGTATTGATTTTATCAGGCATCCATCTGCCAACAAGCACCTAGAAACTAGTGCAAGATAGGGGCACAAACAGTATTTGTTTGAGCGTTCATGGTGCTGTTGGCCAAACCAGTATGGATACAGCATTGGATCAAAAGTTGTCCTCCTCAAGAAGCAACCCTTCAAGCCTCTTCAAGAAACTCTGCCCTCCTTGGTCAAGCCTCTGATGTCACAAATTTCCTTCCTCACCCACTTAACAGATATGAGATTTTCCAGAGAGGATCACTGCTTGCATAAGCAGATCTGATCGTAAATCACCCAGTTTTATAAAAATAAAACTAATGTAGTATTAATATAAAATATACATAACTTTGTATTAATATTTAACATTTATAACTCAATATGATTAATATTGTATAATTTATATTTAAGTTCTAGTTTTAGGTTTTGAAATTTTCATTAGATTTTATTTTATATTTTCATTTTGAATATATATTGAATGTTTATAATAATTTATAAAATATAAATATGAATTTTATAATTATAAATATCAATGTTCCTAGTTTTATTTTTTATTTATTTCATTGATTAGACAACATGATCATTAACAGTACAAATGTCTTGCTCAATATCACCATTTGTCATATTTATATAACATTTTTTAAAATAAAAATAATTAAAAACACATATTTATATTCTTCAAACTTAATCAACAATTTGTTCTCGATTTTCATCAGCTGATGAACTTGTTACAAATTTTTTACTCACCAAACACAAACCTTGTGACTTAGGTTGTGGCCATGATAAGATTGGAATAAAAAAATTAAAAAAAAAACTTCATGTCAACAAACCAAGAGATATGTGAGAATCCAATGGATGTGTGGAATATATAAGGAGAATATGAATGTTTTCAATAATGAAGACAAACCTGGAGGCAAACTATCAAATCTGAAACAGAAGTATAAGATTCTGTAGCAGGAGTGTAGAAAAATTGTGAAGCAGAAAATTAGGGAATCTGCACTCTACAAGTGGGTTATCTTATTTTTTGTCTTAATTCTAGTGGTGAAATAGCTCCTTATCCTCTGTGATTAATATAATGATGACAGATCCCAGAACCACCTATACCAGGAGAAATGTTGAAGATTGAAGTTAAATCCAATCTCACCATGCTATAGACATGCTGGCAGCAGATGTGGATTCCACTCATTTGATGAACAATTGAATTCAATTGTTAAAGATTGAATTTGAATCCTAAACCAAAGCATGAAGGAACTATTTTAATTACTTCCATGAGCCCCGAGGGTCTTTGGGACCGCAAATGTTACATCTGTCTCAGCCACCAAATAGACTGACGTTTAGACATTGCTGCTTCCTTCTGATATGATTTGTCTTATATTGATTTTAATAAATTCTCATATGTTTATTCTGACCTATTTTAAGAAATCCATAATGGAATCCACTCCTAACATCTCCGGGACCACAAATGTTACATCTGTCTCAGCCACCAAATGGACTGATGTTTAGGCAGTACTGCTTCCTTATGATATGATTTGACTTATATTGATTTTAATAAATTCCCCTATGTTTATTCTCACCTCTTTAAAGAGATCCATAATGGAATCCACTCCTAAGGTCTCCACATAGCTGACTCAAACAACAAGAAAAGCATAATAATAAAAGAATACTCTTAGCTTTTAACTTAACAACCTATAGTAGTTATAATGCCACATAGTACAAAAACAGACTATGGCCGATAATGTGGGAGATATAAGACACATCTTCAAGTGAGATTTATCAGGCAGTCTACCATGGGTCGGATATGATCACCCTGAACCTATTTGTAAGAAGTCTGAATTTGGGAGAAAAGAACTATGTTATTAGTACGCTTCAGCTGGATATTTGTATGGATGTTTTGTGAGATATCTTAGAGAAAGAATTCAATACCTTGACCTCCTAGCCAAGAACATTTGCAACTTTAATTTTTTTAATATAGTATGTGGGACTACCATGGATCTGGCATGTCAGGAAATATCTAAGAGTGGGAAACCTATGTTTATGATGTTTCAGCAGGACGCTCGCAGAAATGGCTGCACATCATACCTTGACCAAGGGCTTTTGTAGCTTTACCCTTTTATATATAAATAATGATATAGAGTTTATTTTCTATATCATAAAAAATATAAAAATAATTACATTTCAAGAGCATTGCCCCATCTATATTGCTCTGTGTGAATATCAATCTACCCACAATTTAAACCCTATACTTTCAAAGCCCACAACATCCATCCAACTACATGGAAGACCATACATATATATAGAATAAATCCGTGACCATTAGAAAGTCAAGAAAAGATCCATTGTTATATGGGATGAGCTCAGGCGGTAAAAGAAAATGGACTTTCAAAGAAGAACCCCAGGTTGAAATTCCCAACTGACAAGGTATTGAAATCGAGTAAAATTCCATATCTGGGTGTGATCTTCACTGCTGACAGGGCATCTTTGACAAGAGAAATATCCCTCGGCCATCGCATTTAAGCAGCAGATTTTCCCAAATAATCATTATGGAATAAGCTTAAGAGGTAAAGCCATCGAGCTTTCACAGCACCAAATTCAAACTCCTAAGAGAAATTATATGGTAGAGTGTTGAAAATGAGTTATACGTCCAGTTCATTGGGTACAGCATTCCAAGTCCCGCATGAATTGATATAATAGCATGAAAATTGAATAAGCTTCCAGATCCGCCTGAATGGGGGTAATATTAAGCCCGAGGTCGATTCTCGCGGGAATTTGGTGGAAGAGCTACACCAATAACCTTGGTTGTGGCATCTAGTCTGAGGGTAGAGAAATAACCAAATCAAAAGGCAAAATAATACAAGGTTAAAGCATCATTATTCGATGTCGAATGGAAACATGCTGAAAAAATCAACAATTTATCTTACAAAACATTTTGGAATTCAAATTTTCAAATGATTAAGAAAACCCCAACAAAAATACACAAAAGTAACAAAGTTTAAAGAAAAAAAAAAAAAGAATAATCTTATGAAGTCTTAAAATCCAACTCGCTGGTTGCAGCATGCCGCAATAAACGAGCCCGGCTGCACGTCGGATAGAAGGAAAAATTTACCCAAAAAAAAAAAAAAAAAATAGAGGGTGTCAAGGTAAAAGCATTATTGTTCCAGAGGGAAGTGAACCCAGCTGAGGAAATCAACATGTTTGTTGTACAAAACAGCACAGGAATTCAGAATTGCGAATGAATAAGAAAAACACAATATGAAATCCAACCCTAATCAACATACCTTGAGAACCTCGGTGTCCAACATCGAAGCCACTACTATCCCTTTTCTGCCCTATACCGTGGGCACCATAACCAGGCCTCGGCACCATTGCGCCACCGCGGCCTGCACCTCCAAACTGCTTGGAATTAATAAAGTTAGTACTATTGTTCTGCATTGCAGCAGGGCCAGATTGTTGCTGCCTCATGGGGCTCTGGCTGACAGGAAACCTGCCATTATTGCTAATCATGTGAGCAGAAGCTTCCATAACCCCGGCACCTCACAGTTAACTACGATTTTTCTTAAAGCCTCCGAGCTTAAATTTTCTCAAACCCTTAAAACCCTAGTCTCAAAAATCTGCAGCAAATGACCGCCAAATTTGATGATTCGAATATGGATTGAAACAGTAAAGCGTGCTGAAGAGTGGGTATGCGGGAGCTTTCAAGGCCGCTGCTGCTTCTTATCCTTGTATTCTATGGTATTCCATGGCTATATTACGACGGTCAATTGAATGAAAATAAAAAAAGTTATAATATGTGACGGGAATACGAGGTTGTTCATATAGTTTTTAAGGACGTCGGCAAATGGTTATTGGGAGAAGTGTTTTGTGCAATAATTCATTTGAGAATGCTTTGCTTTTACGGTAGTGTGTTAGATAGGATTTTATGTAACTCTGTCTTTAGACAAAGTGACGTTAATGATGGTACTGTCAGTGCCTAAATTTGATGGTCGTATGGCTGTTCTTTTTTTTTTTTTTTTTAAGTAAAATACAATTTAAATTTTATGAATAATGTATTAAATAAAAGGTGAGATTTTGGATAGATTGTTAATGAGTCGATAGGCTTTATATGTGAGTATTATAGTGCTCGGAATTGTCTGTTATAGTGCTAGTATATTAAGTTTATATATAATTTTATTTATAACAAGTGCCATGTAGTGAGAGCACCTGGATTGTGATAATAGTATTTGTTTTGTAATTGAAAAGAATAATGGAAATGTGATTCTGATGTTACCTTGGTGAGGTTGAATGCTACAATATGCATCTAAACTAGCAATTGATATATAATCCAACTTACCCCTAATAGCAAAACAAATAGGGGTGCTTTGCTTTGCTAAATCTAATATTTTTTTATAGAATGGAGTTTGCATATTGTAGAGTACGGTTCATGTAGTGATATGCTTTTATAATAATTTTAAAAAAAAACATCTTTTAAATTTATAATGTAAATAATTATAAAATTGTAGCCTAGTATGTATTTCTAAAATTTGTAGACATTTGAAGGCAAAAAAAATGTCAAATTTCATTTTGGGGGGAGGTGACGAAGTTGAGATTGAAGAAGGTGTTCAAGACTAAATTGACGGTGGGGCTACATGCTATGAGAATGGTTTTGGGGGGACTCCTTCATCTTTGCAACCCATCAATATCGAGTTAATACAGATGTGTCATCCATGTTTGATGGGGTGATGCTGAAATCGAGAGAATCCAAAGAGACTATCTAGGTGGTAGCAAAGACCCTCGTAAAGTCACAATGGCATTGTGGTTTGAAGACAGTTGTGGACGATGTTGTTTTGGGTTTGGGGTTCCTTCCCGACCATGGCCTTTGGCCACTCATCAACCCATATTACATAAGACCATGGGTGTCACTTATTGTGAGGGTTGTGGGTGAGGACAATAATGCATGCAAGCACCATGTAAAGTGGGGAATTAGTTCCTCCAGGCTTTTTCGGGTGTTTTGAATGTGGTGGAGGTTGACTGGTTATTTGCTTTGGAGGCAGATAGCTTTGCTCAGATGATGATGAAGGTGTGAGCGATGGAGACTCCAGCATATAGGTTCAAGTTTAGAAACAAATAAATAGTTAAAGATGTATATGATAGGTTGCAAAATTTTGTTTTAATCTGTAACTAGCAGACCAACTTTTGCGGCCCTCTTATAGAGTTACCCAAAAAATGTATAGGGTTTTTGGAATGTTAATATATTGGGGTACGGCTCCCTTAAGCCTATTTTACTGATAAAAAAAATGTAAACAATCATTTTTTAAAAAGAGTTGAATCTTGTATACTTAGAATCATTTTAATTATAAATGAATCATAAAGGGCTTAATTATATGATACTAAGAGAGAAGTAATAGAGTGAGTGGATAATTAAAAACTCTTAATATAAAATTGGCATTCATTAATACATCAAATTTAATAAACCTAATTAACTAATATACATCTTATTTGAATAAAATAACTCTTAAGTAAATAAAATAAGTCTTATGTAAATAAAATAGTTCTTAAGTAAATAAAATAGTTCTAATAGTAAGTTAAAATAACTTCTACTAAAATAAAAAATTCTCAAGCATATAAAATAATTATCAAGTAAATAAAATTAAGGTGTTAAAATTAAGCAAAGCATTGATCACATCCAACTCACAAGGCATGGTCTCACATAGACCTTACAAGTGGCTATCAATTAGTAAAAGTATTGGGGCTTCTAAAGATGAGTTATATGGTCAAAAATTTAGGAGACATGATAAGGTGTTGAAATTAAGTAAAACACATATAACTTAGAAAGCATGGTGCAACTCTCAAGTAAACCTAACAAAAAAAGATAACAATGGGTAGTCACATCTAAGCATAGCAAACTCAACTCCTCACAATGCAGACATATTTTGTCATTCTAAAGAGAACTATAGATTGCCATCTTGTATCCTTGATCCTAAGGCAATCAGTGTCATATTATACTTTTATTCATCCTTGAGCCTAAAGCTACGCACCTTGATCCTAAGGCAATCAACGTCATACTATACTTTTATTCATCCTTGAGCCTAAAGCTAAGCACCTTTATTCATTTATTTTATTATCTGGACTTCAATGCCATATTAGACTTTTATTCATCCTTGAGCCCAATGATATACAAATTCTAAATTTGAATGCATCCTCTAATAGCTTTAATCACAAATAATCAATGTATGCATTGTTGTCTACTATAATTCTATCCACCATGTAATATTTATTGTAAAAATCTACCACCCTAAATCCTATTGTCTCTCCCACTGCCCACAATCTAGTTAAATACACTTTAAATCAATTATTTTGCAATAAATTTATTTATTTTTTAGAATACATTAGACCATAATAGACATAGTACATTCATTTATCAACGTAGGTTAATGTGTGCTTGTTTGTATACATTTGATTGGATTATCCAGATTAGGCATAAGAAAAGTTTATTTTCCTTTACATAAATGGTGAACCTATTTGCCCTTACACAACCTAGTTCTCCCGTGGTGTTTCTCATCACTATTAGTTTTTTTAGATCTAATACAATTATGATTTTATCATATATTTCCAAATTTTATAAGATTTGATTCATATATGCTTAAATTCTTTGTTTAGGGTTTGGGTATACATAATGGTTTATTTTTCTTCCTAGCCTTCCACCTTAGGATATCATACCATGACATAGTGATCTAGATGTAGGCCAAAAAAAGTTTAAGATCAACAGATTCTTACAAGTTGAATGCATTGCAATTTTCTCATGTAAGTGAAAATTATAGTTTCTAGGGTTGACCTTGACTCAAAGTTTGACTTGTACTAGGCACAACTATGATAAGCATAGTCGAAGTTGAGGTTGTTCCTTAGAATAAAATTTTGTTAAATATTGATGAGAGTATTTTGTTATTAAAGAGCCTTCATAGATTGATTAATTGATTTGAATTTAATATCCAGATCCTCAGTGGCATAGTTGAAGTTGAGTTTGCTCCTTAGAATAAATATTTGTTAAATATTGATGACGAAGTGATTTCCTAGTAGAGTAGCTTCATAGATTGATTGGATGATTTATGAATGATTAAAAGTATAGTTGATAGTAATTAATTAAAGATAAACAAATATTGATAGTAAGTAATTTTTTGTAATCGATAGGTGACCTATGAGAAAGTGATTATGAAGTTGGTTTGATAACACCTTGAAATCAAAGAGATAAGGTGCCCTACAACCAATTTTTCAAGTTGAATGTATGGCAATTTTACTAGGCTAGTGAAGATTATAATTGTTGGGGCTAAGCTTGACTCGGAGTTTGATTCCTACTAGGAATAACTATGGCTAGCATAGTTGAAGTTGAGTTTCTTCCTTAGAATAATATTTGTTAGATATTGATGAGCAAGTGATTTATTAGTAAAGAGCCTTCATAGATTAATTAGTTGATTTTGAGTTTGGTAGCCATATCCTTAGTAGAATAGTTGAAGTTAAGTTTGATAGCCAAAATAAATATTTGTTCATATTGATGACCAAGTAATTTCTTACTAGAGCAACTTCATAGATTGATTAGTTGATTTTTGAATGGTTGAAAGTATAGTCGATGGTAATTAGTTAAAGACAAACAAGTATTGATTGTTGTAATTCCTTTGCAACACGGTTGAAAGTATAATTGATAGTGACCAATTAAAGCACTAGAAAATATAAATTATTGTGGTTGTCCAGGATAAAGTTCATGGAGGTAATATAAAGAGCCAGGTCACGACTATAAGTATTTGTATACAATGATTTAATATCAGTACATAAAACAAAAAGTGCATGAACAAAAGTGAATAATAAATTGTGAAATGTCTAATAATGATATTGTATATTGAATGTAATACATTATAGTTAAAGTTATAATTGGAAAATTTCTATTTTTAAATGAAACCTTAGTTGTTTTGATTGTATTTATTGATTGATAATATAAACCATAGGGCATTTTATCACTCATTGTGTTATTGCACTAAGTGAGGGAAGAGCAAGGTATTGTGTTGTTTATGTTGAGTTTTGTGGAAGACAAAGCCTCCACACAATGTGATATTAAAAATGAAGTCTTTGAGCTCCTCTTGGATAGACACTTATGGACATGCCTTAGTTTGATGCACTAGCTTACAATAAAGGAAAATATAAATTAAAGTTATAGTTGGAAAATTTCTATTTGTAAATTAAACCTTAGTTGTTTTGATTGTATTTATTGATTGATAATATAAACCATAGGGCATTTTATCACTCATTGTGTTATTGCACTAAGTGATGGAAGAGCAAGGTATTGTGTTGTTTATGTTGAGTTTTGTGGAGGACAAAGCCTCCACACAATGCGATATTAAAAATGAAGTCTTTGAGCTCCTCTTGGATAGACACTTATGGACATGCCTTAGTTTGATGCACTAGCTTACAATAAAGAAAAATATAAATTAAAGTTATAATTGGAAAATTTCTATTTTTAAATTAAACCTTAGTTGTTTTGATTGTATTTATTGATTGATAATATAAACCATAGGGCATTTTATCACTCGTTGTGTTATTGCACTAAGTGAGGGAAGAGCAAGGTATTGTGTTGTTTATGTTGAGTTTTGTGGAGGACAAAGCCTCCACACAATACGATATTAAAAATGAAGTCTTTGAGCTCCTCTTGGATAGACACTTATGGACATGCCTTAGTTTGATGCACTAGCTTACAATAAAATCATTTTCCTTTAATCCAGCCTTCTTTCACATTAAAGGAGACCTATTAAGCTAAGTCTCTATCAAGCAATGTTATGACTAATATAGTTGAAGTTGAGTTTAATTATTAGTTATTGATGACCAAGTGATTTCTTAGTAGAGTGCTTTTCTAGATTGATTACTTAATTTTTTAATGGTTGAAAGTATAATTGATAGCAATTGGTTAAAGATAAACAAATATTGATTGTTGTAATTACTTTGCCATGTTAAACGAGTAAAAAATTGCTTCGATACTTCTCTTTGATTGGAATTGAAGAAAATATGTCCTTATTTTTACAAGCATACCATTCATGGTTGGGTGGTCTCATTACATCTTGAATTTGCTCTATTGTAATCTACAATTGGCTTACTTTCACAATAAAGTGGTTGTCTAGTATAAAATTGATGAGGGCAATATAACTAGTATACCTATATATAAAAAATATATCTAACGTACGCCGAGATATCCTTCTAGAGGCACCTATTTCCACCTATGTGTAGTAAATTGATTAAAAAAAAGAGAAACCTTTAGTAACTCCCATGCATTAGATTTATTTTTATTTATTTTATTTGTAACTCCCATGCCACTATGGCCATGCATGGAATTTTATTTGATTTTATTTGATTTATTCTCCCATGCCACCATCGCCATGCATTCAATTTTATTTATTGTGACGTTTCATTATGATGCACTACCGCCATGCATTGAATTTTACTTGATTTGATTTTATTTATTTGCTATTTTTTTGGATTTTTGTTTATTGGTTACAAGAATCTGAATCTCTTAGCCCTTGCTGTAAGTGTAGAACGCCTATCGACGTAAAGAACAGTTTCACTCCTATAAGACATGCGAATGTCCTCACAAATTTAGGGTAGTTAAAATTAGCCACCAAAGGACCGGTAGAAAGTTGAATTATGAAAGTGCTAGTATTTAGTGGTTTAATACTAGTATATAAAACAACACATACATGAACAAAAGTGAGCAATACATTAATAGTGGTCCCAAAACATAAGGGAAAAGACCATTGGTATGCAATTTTTAGGTCATTACAAAATAAACTATATACCTATTTCACAAAATTAGATCTATAAAGAATAATTGTATCCCTCAATTGATAATCAAGCAATAGTGAGTTATGTGATATATTATCTTGACCTTAAAAGATTGTACTTTTTATATTTAATGAAACATTTTTAAAAATAAATATATTATATTAATATTAATTTATAAATTTAATATAAATTCACGTATTTTAAAAAAATATTAAAAAATAAAAGTATATAAATTTTGGTTTGATAAAAAAAAAATATGTAGTTTTCTTTATAACTTGTATTGTGTGGATGAAATTTGAAGTTCCTTGTAGTTTCTTATGATGTTGACTAAAGTGGCTCGTATTATATATGATTGGGGTTGGTGGAAGTTATATTAACTATAGTGCAAAGTGGGCCATTTGAATAGATAGTTAGAAGAGTTGGCCTTTGAGATATCTTTGTGTACTACGGTTAGGATAAGGGTTTGACCAACCAAGACACTAGTTGCTAATGAAAAAGGTTTGGGCATTAGAAACACCTTAAGGAGAGTGTGTTTCCAATAATAAGCCCTATGCCATGTCACTTCATACCCTATTCTAGAGCTCCCATTTTGGCATAGCCTCAAAACACACTAGAAAATGTGAACTTGTCAACTTTGAGGCTTTCTAGTGCATGCATCTACATTTTGAATGCATTTCTACCAAGGTAGTTGCAACTACAACATCTAATGAAATTCATCTTATCCTTTCTTCTGTGATGCATATTCATATCATATTCCAAAGCAACCATTTTGGCACAGGTTGGGAGGTCATCGAGTAAATTTTACCCACCCTCCTATGTGGTGTGCGTATGTGTCTTAGTGAGTAGACTTAACATCAAGACCCACCACCACAAGTTACATTCTAGTTGGGAGCACATAGAGAAGGGCTAACGACTAAACATGTGACAATTAGTTTTAGATTGCCCATTGTGCACTAGTTGTCTGATTTGTCGACCTCATTGTGTTAGCCATGCATTATTTTAAATGTGCTCAATCGTTAGTCTCCTCAATTAGTGCACAACAAAACCTTCCTTCACTAGATGCTAACAAATGTTGTCTAAGTGATTTCTCATGAGTTTGTTAATCATTATGATATAATTTCCATAAAGTCCAATGCAATCAATAGTAATGCATTCCCGCATAAACAAATCTTTGGTTAAGAGCACTCTGCAAGTGAGGATGTTTAATTTCCTCAACATGAACCCAAATAAAGCAAACCCTAGTCTAGTTTGATATCATGATTTAGCATAACTGAAATAGTTCCACCACAGCTGCCACTAAAATCACAAGTGGACCATATTCTCCAAACAAATTTTATAGTACTTATATGTCAAGCGATGGAAAAGGCTCATTGGGCTAGATCAGGGTTGTTGGTACTAATATGGACTAGAAAAATCTAATTCTATAAAAGATACCATTCTTTTCTATGTGAAAAGATTTTACACAAGAACATTGCCTAAAGTGGCTCAAATAATTCTTGTACGAGATGACCTACATGCACTCCAATCTCTCAAGAATGAATATAAAGCTTAAACTATTCAATTATTTGAGCTCCCTTAGTGATATGACCATAAAGATGTAATAATATAAAAGACCATTTTTCTGTAGAAAATGACACTTGTGAATGGATAGTAGCAAATTACTAAATAGATAATGACACTTCATATGGTTATTTGATGGAGAAAAATCCCTTGCATTTTTTTTTTGTGATGGTTATTACATAATGACTCATAAAAAGTATCAATGGGAAGGAAAACTTAATCGCAACGCACAATGGCCAATCCCAATGGGTGGTTAAAGAAGATTGGTCATTGGTAGAAGTTTGGGTGATGTAGTCATCATGGTAGTTACAATAGACAAATACTATTAAGTAATGCCATTTATCAATATCAATGTGTTGTTGACGTGGGTTTATATTCAAAAGTTTTAGTTTTCAAAATAGAATAGTTAGATAGGTACTATATCTCAAATTTCCTATTAGGAAAGGTGTCTCGACCTCGCACCTATTGTTAAGATTACAAATAGTGTAATTATCAAGATGAAAAATAGAAGAACTCAATTTCTTGGCTAAGGAATTAGTTTTTGGCCAAAAAAAAAATTTGGGTTGTTCGACGAGTTCCCTAGTGCTTGTCACGTGGACCTCTTCAGGCTCTATGATTTTTAAAAAATAGGGCCAATCAACATCCCAAATCAAAATTTATGGCCTTTGGAACTCGGGCCTCCTGCATTGGAAATGTAAAAACATCAACACAAAAGAGTTGCAAGGGGGAGTTACATTTGTTGACCAACATGTCACAAGGCATTTTTGGATGGGGATAATGAAGCCAAATTAGAACACTCAATTTGGTGAATGGATTATAATGAGATTATGATGGGTGGAAGGAACATGTTATTTTTATCTTATAAACTCATCTTGGAATTTGGGTGTTAAATTTCCAACTAAGGATTTGGGCACCACTATTTTAGGTGGTTTTAGCTCATGATTTTTTAATTACCATTTGATGGTTTCGTGTATTGTATATCCTATTTATTGGGTGCTTGAGATGGAGGTTTCATATTGAGTTTTGTACGTATTATTATGTTGTCAGAATTTCTTTATATCTTTGGTTAATGATACTCCTGTGAAGGCTTGCTCTGCAGGTGTATTGTAATTTTGTTGTTTACTAAATAATACATTGAGTTGCTTTGGAGTGTGGGGTTTTTCTCGTGAAAGGGATTTCCCCACATACACTTGTGTTATGGTATATTGTTTATTTTATACATTTATATGTGTTTCTACTTTCTATAATTGTTAAAAGATTGAAATCTACACAACTCTCCTCAAAAGTTTAGTGTGGGAAGCATTTTCATGTACCTTGCTTCCTTTCATTTCCTACCAAGCTTATTGTACAAGAAATGTACATGCACTCCAAGCTCTCTAGAATAAATATGTACCTTACATGTTCGATTATATGAGCTCTTTGAGTGGTTGCCTAATTGTAAGGCCTCTAGACATAATTTAATATGATATAAAAAAAATTAAAATGTTAAATTGTTTACTTTTTATCATTTTAATCTTGGATCATGAGTACGATTCAATAAGTGGGTAGGTAGTAACAAGATATGGTAGTTGTAGATATACTCAAATGGTAAAATTTGATGGTGTCCAAGTACTAACAAAATAATAGCTTCCATTTTGTATGCACCTTGCAAAGGAGAAGTGTCGAGTGGACGAAGGCTTTCATTTTTTATAATATATTTTCTTTATACGGTGACTTGTCAAAAGAGCTTTCCTTGTACTTAACCATTAGATGTTAAATATTCATACATTGTACAAATTTCATTTATTATGCTCAATTTAATAATTATCTGGCCTCGCATTAATAATGTTCTCATCAACTCCTTGATGTTCATTTCATTATTTGCAAGAACAATGATGTGTAGATATGGCCATATCCAACACCAAATTTTTTAATGATAATGACATGGAAATGAGTATTTACAAATTGAATAGGATGGAATCATACTACTTTTATAGAGTTTATTATTGTATTCCTTGAATAACGTGAAGGTTGTAATAACAAGTAAACTTTTAAACCAATAGGAATGTCAATAATTTCTATTAATTGATTAGTTGAGTATTTTTGGTATAAAAAATTGCATATTTAATTTACAAAAAAAAATGTTTTGAATACAAAAATATAACATATAATTGGTAATAACCAATTAAGTGATCATGATTGCAATAGTATCTTCCTAAAGGCAAGTACTAATGAGGTATGTCTTAGTCTTTGAAGGGCAACTTCTAATGGATAATCGTCATAAAAAAATTGCTTGACTAGTAGGGTCTATTGGTTCCCAAAAATACTGCAACTCAAAACTCTAAATATTCCTAAATCACCTAGGCTAGGGATTGTCATCAAGGTGATAGGAAGAGGTTTATCAACAAGTTAGGGGCGATTTTGGCCAACTACAGGAGTGGGTAACTTGAATATGCTCTCCAAGCTCAGCTTAAACTCTTGGATGGATATTCAAAGGGGTATTATACCTAAGTAGGTATTAAAATCAGACCAGATGAACAACTAAAAATATTAACAACCAAACCCAAATTGCTTTCTTAATCCCAAATCTGTCACTGGACTAAGAAAAGCTAGTTGTGTAAGACCCCTATATAGTTGATAATGGCAATCCTACATAATGAGGATGCATAAAGACCACTTCTACTTCTAAAGATCAGATGTATTGTTTTTGTTTTGAAGATGGGTGATCTAAGGCTACTCAAACTAGTGCCCATCCATTGGGCTGCAGAGTCTACTATTAAACAGAGGAAAACAACCACACAAAAGTGTATAACTGCGTATTTGATAAATCAAATGCAAGGAAATCAATATCAAATTATTGAGAATACTTAACAATCCAATGCTATACCATATTCTTCGTTGTGCAATACTGAAATGACCATTTACAAAGCTTAGAAATGGATTAAGAACTATCACATTCGTCAAATAAAAGCTTACATTTATACCACTAAATGTGGCAAAAGCAAACTATAACTGCGACTATGTTTTGCTAAGAAAAACACCTACAACATTAGAGAAAAACAATAATCTGATACAAAGATTTGTAAATTACATTACATACACTTCAAGACTGATTTCATGTTAAACAAAGATTGCAAAATATCCTTTCTTGATTTGCCACCTGGAGCTCACAATCTTGTTGAGAAAATTACCAAAATGACCAACCCCTATTACAATTCAAACTTTTGCATATATAGCATCTCACTCACTGCAGTTTCCTAGGTGTTGCACCCTATCCAAGATTGCACCCACGCTGTATTAAATTCACTCCCTCTGTGATGACAGAAAAAATTAGCATGTTGGAAATATTGCCCATACTCTAACAGTCTTGTAAATGACATAAGAAGATTTCTTGCACTCCTCCTGTACTTAGAGCAATAAAGTGGGAAGGTTCTAATCCTCTCCCTGCTACTGGCAACATTTGACTCTGTTGATTTGTCCTTTGTGCATTAAAGAATTTCACTACGCCATCCACCTGCATGGCATTGCTCTGTAGACTCATTAAATTCTGGGTACAAATCAGCTTGTATATCCCTACAATCATGGCATACTTCTAGGGAATTATCCTTTTAAGGCAATTGCAACATTCCCAATATGTTATCCCAATTTTATGTATTAAACCATTCGGCTCTCACTGTACCACTCTGCGTGTTGGGCACCCTTCATCGGCTACTTGCTACTCATCCAAACTTCTCCATTTCCCTTTTATTCATAGCATTATTTTGCCTTATCGGCAAATTAATGTTTTCTCAAACTAGTCTTACTCGGCCTCTTTTACATGCTTTACCATGTTCTTCTATATTAGCAATTTTGCTTTTTGGCGAACTTTCCTCCTTTTCTTCTTATTTCATTCCTTAGTCAGCAGAAGTTGGTTTCTTCGGACTTAGCCTTGCTTTCCCTTTATCGGCAAAATATCACCTTTTAGAACCACGCCTTGCATCACCTCATTCTTCTTTTCTCTCTCACGTCAGTAATTTTCATATTTGTTGAACTATCCCTTTGGCACCATTTTACCTTATGGACAAATATCAATTTTCTTGAACCACATTGCCTTTCTTTTGTTTTATCGCCTCATTAGTGAATCATGAAAAATTCAAACTTTTGGAAAGTTCAAGACTTCGCTGACTCTCCGTCAACAACTTTCATACTTAGCCATTTTCACACTTTTTTGCACCCTTTATTTGCCTTGTCGGCAAATATGAATATTTCCTAACCTGCCTTTCTTTGTTGGCGATCTCCCCTGTCGGCTAAATCTCTTATCGGTGAACCATCGGGTTTTCAAACCAAGACACAATGCCAACCAAGTCCTTTACTTTGCTCTTAATCACTTGTCACAGCCTTTCCTTATCTCCTGCTAAAGTCGTCGCGTTATCGACGAATCGACAAACTTGTGAACTTCTGAACTAGTTTGCTAGTTTAGACTTTCGTTGATTCACCGACCAAAGGAAAAAAAAATGAAACAATTTCTAAGGGAAAAAAAAAGGGAAAGACATGGGGAATGATTCTTAGTCATTTTTAAGGAAAAAGACCTCTGAAGACTATCTCTGATTGGATTTAAACAAAGAGTTTTAATGGTAAAGGCAAAATGGGGATTTTTTCATGGATTTTGGGGCAAAATAATGCATATTTGGGAGCAAAAAAATATAGGTGCCAACACTAACTCTGGTTGGGGATGTGTGACAAGTAATGTCACAACGAGGATCCTAGACCTCCGGGTAAACCGAAAAGACAAAAAAACACACAAAAAGGGAAAACAGAAACAAAATATATTTACAGCCACAACTTATATACAAGGCAAAATACAATCATAAACATTAGGGCATAGTAAGATTATTGACTACATTCAAAATTCAGGGGAAGCACTTACTCATGAGAAGTAAAGCTTCAAATGTTGTCCATGAATGGGCAGCTCCAGTAATTCTCCCTCCATATTTCTGATGTAATATATATACTTTCTAGCTTTTTCATCAATTTGATAAAGGCCCAGCCATAAAGGCTCAAACTTGTCCTGCTTACTCTTGTCTTCTAATTTTGCATTCCATAGGAGAACCAAATCACCAATCTGAAAGTACCTTTTCACTATTTTCTTGTTGAACAAATGTTCAGCCTTTTGTTGTTGCAGTAAGTTGTTATCATGTGCCAGCCTTCTGGTCTCATCCAACTAAGCCAACTCATGCATTCTCAGTGTCAAAGCATCATCCCCATCCTCTCTGATTTTTTGCAGCTAATGACATTGGCATTTTTGCCTTTGCTCCATATACTAGCTCAAATGGGCTCCTTCTAATGAATTTCTTGAAGGTTATCCTATCAACCCATAGAGCATACTTCAATTTATCATCCCATCTTTTTCTTATTCTGATCCAATGTCCTCTTTATGATCTTCATGAGACTCTTATTGTTGGACTCGACTTGTCCGTTACTCTGGGGATGATATGGTGATGAGTGAATCAACTTAATTCCATATTTAGAACACATATCAATTATATCTTGAGATTTGAAGCACATGGCATTGTCTGCAACAATTCTGGATGACACTCCAAATCTAGTTATCACATTGTTCATAAGAAAATCAATCACCACCTTGGATGTGGCATTGCCAGTGGGGATAGTCTCAACCCACTTGGTGAAATAGTCAATGGCTACAAGGATCCACTTAAATCCATTATTGGATTTCTCTTGAATTTCTCCTATAAAATCAATGCCCCATTGCTGAAATGGTGCTTCAATTACAACTGGTAAAAGGGGTAATGCTCTGACAAATTTCATCTTGCCAGAGAAATGTTGGCAAGCATCACATTGTCTGACCTGTTTGGCAACATCTTTGAAGAGACCTAACCACCAGAAGCCTACCTTGATAATTTTATTCATTGTGGTCTTAGCATGAAAATGCCTACCACATATTCCTTGATGGTATTCTTCAATGGCGACCTCTGATTGTTATTGGTTCAGACACTTCAACAATAGTCCCTCATTATTTCTCCACATTAATACGCCTTGAATTAAGAAATACCTTTGAGACTGAAGCTTAAGGGTCCTTTGCTGAGTGACATTCATGCCTGGAGGACAATGCATGTTGACAAGGTAAAATATAATATCTTTATACCATGGATTGTCAACCAATGAGCAATGAGGAGTTGCATTATCTTCCTCAATTTCATTTACCTTCGTTGCTTCAAGGTTAGAATTATCCATCAGCTTGGCTAAGCCTTGGCCTCTTACCAACTTGGTGACCTATATGTCCATATCATATTCTTGGATTATGTTGATCCAACTACACCTTTTATCTGAAGCCTCTTGTTGCATGAATGTCTTTCACTATTGTGTGTGGCGCATATGCAATGATCTTGGCACCTATAAAATAGGATCTAAATTTTTTTGTGGCCTTGACCAATGCACAGGCGTGCTTCTCCATAATGGAGTAATTCAACTCAGCAACCTCTAAGGATTTACTAAAAAATCATATAGGCTGCTCAAATCCATCTTCATTCTTTTGTAATAATACAATAGCAACAATATAAAATGAAGCAAAGGAAAAGAGTTGGAAATGCTTGGAATAGTCTGGGCTTACCAGCACTGGTGCATTTTTTAGAGCCTCCTTTATGTCAAGAAAAGCTTCAGTCGATTCCTTGTCCCATATGATAGATTGTCCCTTTTTAAGCATCTTGGAGATGGCTTTAGTCTTCTCAGTGAAGTTAGGGATGAATCTCCTCACAAAATTAATTTTCCCAAGGAAGGACTGAATACCTTTGACTATTTTAGGCTGAGGGATAAGGTCAATGGCCTTAACTCTTTCTAGATCAATTCTAACCCCATCAACAAATTTCCTTCTTCAACTCCAAATTGACATTTTTTGGGATTTAAAGAGATCCCATACTATAAACATCTTTCAAAAATCAATTGCAAATGCTTGCAATGATCATTTCTATCCTTTGAAAATGCAGTTAGATCATCCTGGTAAACAACCATGATCTCATCAATGAGGCCAGCAAAGGCCACATCAATTGCTCTTTGAAATGTAGATCCTGCATTTTTTAGTCCAAATGGCATTCGCAGATATACATACATACCCCAAGGGGTAGTGAATGTTGTTTTGCATTGTTTAGACTCCTTGACTAGCACCTAATTATACCTTGAGAACTGATCCATCATAGACATCACCTATGAACGAACCACCCTCTGTAAAAGATGATCCATGCTTGGAAGAGGATAATTATCCTTGAGGGATTTGATGTTCAGATTTCTGAAGTCAACATACAGTCCAATCTCTCCATTCTTTTTCCTTACTGGGACAAGATTAGACACCCACTCAGAGTGCCTGATTAGTTCAATAATACCTCCCTCTTTCATTTTTAGCAACTCCTTTTGCATTTTGGGAGCTATGGTGGGATTTATAGGCCTTCGTTTTTGCCTAGATGGTTTTGCATTAGGTTGAAGGGGTATAGTATGCTGAAACAAATCCTCCCTATAAGCTTTCAGCTCATCGTATGACCATGCAAAATACTTTCTGAATTTCCTCAATAAGGCAATCAACATTTGCTTTTCATGAGGCTTTAGCTTCTTGCCTATGTAAACCATTTTTGGTGCCTCCTCAGTTCTAAGGTTAACACCTTCTACACTGTCTTCTTGAACTGGTTTACCATTGCTTTTCCAGTGGTCAGCACTGTCAAACATCCTCTCCAATGCCACAATCCCTTGGGAATGGTATTGGTCTTCAATTGTACCACCTTGCTACCAAATAATGTTTCCTTAGCATTATCCATTTCAACCATAGGCTACCAGTCAATTACTTAACTATCAAATTCATCCATGCAGTTTAGGAAACTAAAAATCTGACTGCTATCATTAAATACTTGCCAATTGTTTATATTGTCTAGAATAGTCAGCCTTGTAAGTACTTCAACAGCTTGGTGGTCGTGAATAAATCTTACTGAGGATTATATTTGGATGCAACTACAACTAGGCTGTTAGCCTCTTCATTTTTTGTTCTGTTTATCAACTCAATACCAATGGCGTCAAACAACTCCATGGTATCTCATACTGCGTTTTTGTATGCTTTCAGCTTGTTGTCCTTGACAACAAAAGCTTTTCTTATATGCTATACAATCAACTCTGAATCACCATGTATTCTCAAGCACTGGATGTCATGTCTATGTGCCACATCCAGACCCAATATCAGCGCTTCATATTCTACCACATTATTTGTGCATTGAAAATCTAGTCTGAAAGACATGCATGACAACTTACCTTCTGGGGATGTTAAAATAATCCCAACACCTAAACCACCTTTAGAAAATGCACCATCAAAGTGCAACGTCCACAAATCATATGTATTACAAACAACAGCAATAGGGTTAGAGGTGAAACATTCACACAAGGACCATCATCATTGTAATATGCCATAAAATGGTCTATTTCAGTGTCAAAGAAATTTGCATGATCCTCCTCTATTTTATATATGCCCTCTATGTGTTGGTCTTCTACCTTCTTCTCCCTGTATAGTTTCACTTCCACGCCCTAGATATGAATAGTGGCATATGAAAGATCCATTTGAATACTACCACCCATAGAAGCTGTCCATTTTTTGGATAACAACATACCCCACTTGACAGGATAATCTACAATAATTATGTCCATTAGGAATGATTTATCAGGATATGCAGCAAGTTTGACCTCAACATCTTTGACCAGACCTATAACATTGACCTCCCTAGAATCCATGGCAAAGCACTTGCCAAAAGATTTGGACACCTTTAGTTCCAATTCATTCACGATTTCAAGAGGCATGACATTGTTAGATACCCCTAAATCAAGTATACAATTATGTAACAACCATCCATTTATGATCAAAGTGGTGTAAAAGCGGTCAACTCCCATCTTGCTATTAAAAATGGAAGATCCTAAGTAAACCTCTATTGTTTCCTCATGACCCACGCCCTCATTGTTACTACTGGATACAACAATAGGTTGTTTTTGTGCATCTACAATAGTAATAAGAGAATGCCCTATCTTTGTGTTTAGGGATTCTAAGTAGTTCCACTATTGGCACAGAAATTCTGATTTGGCTAAAAACTTGAGCCATGCCAATAGGGAGATAACTAGGCAAAGGTGTATCACATGAAACAATTACATCATTTGCAGAAGGAATGTAAGGTATTACTCGATTGGATGAAATATCCTTACCTTCTTCCTTTGTCTTCTCATTTTTGGTTCTTTTTGTGCTTAAAGTTGATCACGCTTATAACCACCTTTTGGGTAAATGGACCCCTAAAATGGGCGTAGTAACCAGTTTCTTGGTTGGTGTTGGATTCTTCTAAACATATTTCTTTTTTGTTGTTAGCAGTTGCATTGGAAGCTTTTTCTTTTCAGGCACAATCTTCTTTGGAGTGCTACTATTTTTTTGCTCCACATTTCCCTTACATTTCTCCTTATCCCCATTCAATCTTTGTTGTTTTGATTCCTTGGAAGGGGCGTTGTGAACATGGACAATTCCTTAGTTGATAGCCTCCTTGGACTTGCAAGATGGTTGCATCAGTCAGTGCTTTCATATTCTCTTTTGAAGGCTTGGACTGCTGATATTTCTTCTGCATAAGGTCCCTCAAATGCCCAAAATCATGAGCTAGCATTGATACATTTTTGGACCTTCATCATAATCATATTGGATAATATAATCATCTTCCTTATGCCTATCACAATCAGCACCCTGATCTAGTTTCTCATACTCTTCTACATCAAACTAATTTATTTCTTCCTCATAGTATTCGATTGCATCCTCTTCATTTGGAAATTCTTCCTCTCTGCTTAATGAATGAGCCACTGCACAATTCACTGGGTCATGGGGAAGGAAGCAAGCCTAAAACCGTAATGATTCATCTTGAAAATTAACTTGATCATTTCTCAAAGGATCAGTGGTGTCCCTTTCAGGCCGTTTGAAACTCACATGCTTGGGGGCAACCTGTCTATCATTTTGTTGTGGCCTCTTCGACCAATCAATATTATAAGGTCTATTATGTAGCCTTTGTCCTTCATTAAAATGTGTTGTAGCACCCTGAGGTGGCAACCCTTTGTCATTTCTAGCAACCTTATAAGTCAAATCTTTTACAACCCCCATAAGTTTGTCCAACTTATCACCAGTAGTGAGGGTTTTGTTAAAAATAAGCTTATCTGGTTGGGATAACTTTACATCAGACCTTTTCCTTGAAGCTCTCATGTTGCTTTCTATATTTATTGTTGTAGCATAAACTTATCTTAATGTTTGGGGACTCTTGCCCCTCAAATAATAACCAAGTTTTGAATCAAATGCACCATAGTATAAAACTAAACACATTGATTCATTAGGTATCATGTGAGCAGGAACCTTTCTCATAGTCATGATGAATCAACTATTGAAATCATCTATTGTCTCATTGATGGCCTTTTTGATGGTCGTGAGCTCATGGATGACAAACTTGGGGTCAATCCTATCCCCATATTGCAGCTTGAACACTCTCATGAACTCCTCCCAAGAATCAATGTTGTTATCAGGGAGAGCCTTGTACAATTCTTTTGCACTTTCTTCCAATGAGAGCACAAACAACTTCATCATCACATCTTCGTCTTCAATCTCATACTCATTAGTGACATTAATGAAATACCTCAAGTGTTTCTCACCTGTGATAGCATTATTACCCTGAAATCTTGGAATCTTCCCTCTAATCTCAGTTGGAATGGGATTAGGAAAATTAGGAATACCAATGAAATCGAGTTGCTTATACCTCTCAGCTCCTAGCAGCTGCCTCTGTGCAATAAATCTATGTGATTGTATTCGTTGTGCATACCCAACATTCTGATTGCCATGCTTCTAGTTAACTTGATTATGTGGTGGTTGAATATTAATATTGTGAGTAGGGGCCTGATTTATGCCTTGCTATCCCATTTGGCATTGTTGTTATTGTCTCTGGTTATTCTTTTGATTGTAGTGATGTTGAGGTGCACGTTGTTGCTGTGCATTCTGATTTAAGTCATGCTAGGCAAGTTGAGCTTCCTGATGGAGATTGATTGTCATTGATGTCAAAAAGGTGTGTGAATTGATGTGTTTCAGGATTCTTCATGTTCTTGCTTCAGTATTAATTATGACTCTATATGATGCTCAAGGAGTTCATTTGGTAAAGGTTGATTCATATGGTGTTCAATATGCAGTTTGTTCTTAATGCAGTTTGTCTTTGGTGCAGTGATGATGTTTCATGACAATGTGTTCAAAAGTGATCTAAGGTACTATTTCTGCATTATTCAAACCTTCTGCATTATGCAAATCTTGTCTTTAGGATAGTTGATGTTAGGCTGAGTTATGATCATTAACTATGAGAGAGCAACAATTTGGTTGAGGAGTCTATATGTAGTGTGCAATGGTGACCTTCATTGTAATTTATTGTTGGCAAAGTGTATTTGTGTTTTAGAGGAGTTTATGTCTTCATCGTGAAGGAGTTTGTTGTTGTCATGTCTTCTCTAATTCATGATGTTCAAGTCTCTAATACTCATATCTGCAATAATAAGAATTGGTGCCTACAAAATATCTTCATGATCACCTTGGTGTTATTATTTTGTCATGAAGTTTACTTCATACAGGTAGTCATCATGAGCTTTAGATGTTGTATGTCTTGGATGCCTTCATGACTATGATCTTCAAGGATGTCTTGCTGCTCAGAAGTTGTTCATGTCTTTGTATTCAGATGGAGGTTATCATTATGATTCATAGTGTGTTCTTGATGAGGGTGGTTGGATGCTCAGGATGATCAGTGTTGACATAACAAGATGTAACTATTCATGTGGTTTGGTGTGTCAATCATGTCTCTACCTTGTTTCAAGATGGTTATCTTAGTTTAAACTATGCATTGCACATGTGTCTCAATGTTGATGTGGCAGGATGAGATTAAATAAGGGTCATCAAAAGGTGTTATACTCCATTTGTTTCTTTCAAGGCTGCATAGGTATAAAATGTTTGTTATTCTCTGATGTATTGGATAGAATCATCTTTATTTTTTTTAAGGTGCTTAAAATGTTTATTTTATCATTTCCTCCTATTAGGGTTTGGTGTTCTAATAGTGATAAGGGATCAAAACTCTAATTCCTAAAATCATTATAAATCTACTCTTACCTTAGCTTGTCATACTACTTGTGCACTATTGTTATAAACCTTCAGTGACTCCCTATAGCAGGTTATTTCACTTAAAGGCAACCTGCTGGAGTATTTAGAGGTCATCGGCAACTGACCCTCTTTACATTGTGCTATCGGCTTGGTCGGTTTCCTCATAAGTGCGATGGGCGCGAATATCAAAATCAATGGTCAAGTTTGAAAATTAAGTGGGCGTGAAATGTTTTATCAATGGTTTTTATTTAAAACTTGAAACCTCTCTCATAGCCAGATATTTGACGTGCTCCTGACCATCATATCTTATAACTACAAATAGTAGATTTTTTAAATGCTATTTTTAGCATATTTAAAGGCAAATCTTTATGGGGATTTGAAACCTCAGTCTTTAGAAGATTCTTTCTATATTTAAGCTCTCCTCTCGTGCTATTGAAGACATTTAGAAAGAATTTATTTTGGAAAAAAGAAAAGTTCTTGGATATTATTTTTTATGAGGATTTTTTTTGTCTTCTTTCTTATTTTCATGTAGAAGACATTTGAGCTGCAGATCTGAGGAGAGATGGTTTTATTTTGTTCACAGGAGCAGATTGATTATATTATTGAAGATTTTTTTTGTGAGGTGATTGAAGAGTTTTTGAAAAGAAATATGAAAGGTCTTTTTACAGATGAAGTGAGAATGAAGTATATCAAAGATTTTTGTAGAAAGGTTGAAAAAATGCAGGGAAGAGGAAATGAAAGATTTTTTATTTATAACAATTTTGCAGGTGGAGAAGAATATTAAGATTCATTTTTGTTGCAGGTGCTTGTAATATATTATTGTTTTTGCAGGATTGTTTTAATATAGTTGCAAAGGCATTAAAGAGTCTTGAACAAAGATGATTGAAGATGATTCAAAGAGATGGTTGAAAGTTGTTTAAAAAGGTGGACTGTTTATAATAAGAACTAGGTCTTTTGCAGAAATGGATGATTTCTAGTCATGAAGGCATTGAAATTGCAGTTAATGAAGACATTAAAATTGAAGAGGTTCAAGATTGTTCAAAGCAAGGAAAGAGAAGTGTAATTTGACAGTGATTGGTTCTTCAAATCATTTATAATTTGCAGAGACTGATAAGTTGTGATGTGTAATTGAATGTGACATTGTGTAGTGAATTTGTTGTGTGAGATCAAAAGGGAGATATAAGGTTTTTGTATTGAATTGAAATAGGGTAAACCCCTGAAATATTTTGTATTTGCATTCAAAGTGTTTCATCAAGATGGTGAAATCTTGATAAGTCAGTGAGACTTTCAGTATGCCAGTGAGGCCATCATAAGTCGGTGAGATTTTTAGTATGCCAGTGAGGCTATCATAAGTCAGTGAGATTTTTAGTATGCCAGTGAGGCTATCATAAGTTAGTGAGACTTCGTAAATGTTGATTCTTGTGCTTAAGCTAGTGAGGCATTTTTTAGAGGTTTTTCTACCCCATGAGGGTTTTCCTCTCATATAAACTTTTGTGTCTTGGTCTCATATTTTGTATGATTTCTTGGTTGAACATTTGTGTTATGATTCATCTATTTGATAAAGTTATCAGTTAAGTTTTAAAAATATCTAAAATATTATTTTAGATACAACACTGATTCACCCCCCTCTCTCAGTGTTATTTGTACTCCTACACTTCCTGCTACTCAAGTAAAGTCTACACTTCCATTTGTTTATTTCTGAGATGATCAAGCAAATCCAATTCATCTTGGATCCTTCTTTCTCTTTCTTCATCACTATCAAGTTGCCGCTAATCATCCTCATTTGGGATAGTGTCCTATTGACCTCCAAATGACCCAGTGGGGGAATTGGGATGCCTTGTATTCTGCTGCATTTCTTCATTCTCACTAGCATTCCCAAATGGCCTCAAATACGGAGCTTGAGACCTATCTCTACTTCCTCTACCAATAACGTTCTCATTTCTTCCTACATCATACTCACTTCTATTTTGTCTTCTAAATCTTTAGAGCATGTTATCTGTAAAGTCCTCAGAAGTGTAGTTATATTGGCTTCTGAGGTCGACAAATATATTATCTTGGGCATTTATTGTAGGCACCACATTGGGTCTTCTTACCCTATACCTAATCCTCCTATTTCCAACATTGATAGAGGATTCCTCACATCCAGGCTACTCCTGGTTTCTTCCTCTATCCATTATAAAACTTTTTCCAAACTGAAATTAATTCTCAGTTAACAAAACAGAGTCTACCACTTCCCCTGTTGAGAAGAAAAATTTAAACAAACATTGTATTTCAAAATCATAGTAACAAGAAATAAAATCTTGGCTCCCTGGCAACAGTGCCAAAATCTTGGTTCCCAAAAATAATGCAACTTAAAACTCTAAAACATTTCTAAATCACCTAGGCCAAGGATTGTCGTCAAAGTGATAGGAAGGGCTTATCAACAAGTTAGGGGCAATTTTGGCCAACCACAGGGGGTGCTACCACAATAATGGGTTACACTTTCTAGGACATCCTAATTTTTACTAAAATCACATATTTTTAGAAAATATAACGATTTAAGACTTGAAAGGTTCAATTTAAAGGAATTTTTGAAGAGGGTTTGATCAAACCCCCTTGGGGAGACCCCATTAGTTTTAAACCATACCTATAATGGAGCCTCCTCTACACCTATCAAAATGCTAATAAAAAATAACTTTTGATTTACCTTTTGGGGGATCAAATGAATTCATTTAAAATTTATGTTTTGTAAATATGTAGTCCTTATTATAAGCTTCCCAAAAAGTATAATTTTAAATATATTTAATTTGATTATTATATTTATATTTTATTTCTTGTGAATGTAGGTTTTTCACCAAACATCAAGTTCTCTATTCTACACACATGGAAAATTAGTAAATTAGTGAAATTTTTTTTTGGAAAAATCTATACCCTAGGTATCGATGTCCTTATTTCAACAAAAAAGAAAAATTGAATTTTGATACATACAGAAAAAGCTATATTTTATGGAATACACCTATGTCTAAATTATTATTAGTTTGACTTCAAAACTTAATTAAAAAATATATATTCAACAAAACATTATGAAACCAAATGCATGCTCTATATATCGGTGTTACCAATCTAAATTCAAAAGAATCAGAATTTTATCCTTTGTAGAAAAAAAGTTATGTGCTACAGAATACACATCACTTTAAAAAAATGTTGTTTACTATTAAAAACTAGTTATCAACAAATTTTTTTACAATTTAACTCCAAATGTTTTTTAAAAAATATATTTAGAATCTACAAACAAAATCTCACAAATCACTAGTTCGCATTATCTTCAAATTCTTAATTGTTTAGTGGCTATAGGTGTTAGAAAGTGAAGATTTAGTTCAAAATGTTGATTTCAATGTCAAGTTTGGCCAAAAAGTGTAACCCATTATTGTGGGATGACCCCAAGAGTGGGTAACTCCTCTGCTCTTCGAGCTCAGCTTAAACTCTGGAAGGATATTCCAAGGGGTATTATACCTTAGTAGGTATTAAAAATAGACTAGATGAACAACTAAAAATATTAACAAGCAAACCCAAATTGCTTTCTTGGTCCCAAATCTGTCACTAGACTAAGAAAATTTGGTTGTGTAAGACCCCTATATAGCTAATGATGGCATTCCTACACAATGAGGATGCATAAAGACTACTTCTACTTCTAAAGATAGGATGTATTATTTTTGTTTTGAAGATGGGTGATCTAAGGCTACTCAGACTGGTGCCTATCCATTGGGTTGCAGAGTCTACTATTAAATAGAGGAAAACAACCACACAGAACTATATAACTGCCTATTTGATAAATCAAATGCAAGGAAATCAATATCAAATTATTGAGAATACTTAACAATCCAATGCTATACCATATTCTTCCCTATGCAATACTAAAATGACCATTTACAAAGCTTGGAAATGGATTAAGAACTGTCACATTCGTCAAATCGGAGCTTACATTCATACCACTAAATGTGACAAAAACATACTATAACTATGACTCTGGTTTGCTAAGAAAAACACTTACAACATTGGATAAAAATAATAATTTGATACAAAGATTTGTAAATTACATTACATACACTTCAAGACTGATTTCATGTTAAACAAAGACTGCAAAATATCCTTTCCTGATTTGCCTCCTGGAGCTCACAATCCTGCTAATAAAATTACCAAAACAACCAAGCACTATAACAATTCAAACTTCTGCATATATAGCATTTCACTCACTACAGTTTCCTAGGTGTCACACTCTATCCAGGACTGCACCCATGTTGTATTAAATTCACTCCCTTTGTTATCACAGAAAAATCTACACGTTGGAAATATTGCCCACATTGAATGCAAAGAATATTGAGAGGAGGGGGGTGAATCAGTATTCTAAAAAACCTTTTTGTTTACACATTCATTAATCCATTTACCAAATTCAATAACATAAAAGCAAACATAAGAAGAGGAGCCACAAACTCATAACACATAGACACCAAGATTTTACAATGGAAAACTCAAACAAGGGAAAAACCACGGTGAGTGTCAGCTCACAATATATTATGATAACAATACCAAATTACATGAAGGCTCACTACCATAGGGCTCACTATCCAAGAAAGTGCCCACTAAACTAGGCTCACTGCCAAGAAAAACAAAAGAGAAGATAGAAGAAAGATTGGCTCACTGCAAAGAGATGACTGCTCTAAATGCATCTATCGAATGCTGAATTGTAGTTCCATTGATGGCTTAGTATACCGATTCAAAAGTCTTCATTGTGTCTATTTTGCTCTTTCTGCTCTACTTTACATATACTTTTTTCTTAGGCCCTTGCTATCCTTTTCTGATCACAATATTGTCTTAGATCGCACACACATTGCATTTGCACATCAACAACATCACCATCACCACCAATACCAAAATCTTTCGAGTATATATATATTCGCAACATGAACAATCAAGACGGCAAGCAAGATAAGAAACGTGTATGCAAGTGTTATACCTTGTCAACTTGATCTTGTGCACAAACAATAATGCGGACCTAAATAAACATACAATGATCTTCATATAGGTCAACACCAATCATTTAACCACTTAGATTAATTATTCAAACAATATATCTTCTCCGCATATAGATCTAACATATTTGTCAGCTTGTCCTTTAAGAGCACACTTGACCAATCCATCTGTCACATCATAACTTCTATTGCAGACCATATGAGACTCTAAAAATCATATCCAACATTCATCATTGACCTCTTAACATACATTCAGAACCGCAAGCCATAATATGCCACAACGGAGGAATGCAAACCCTTTTACTCTGGTACTGTGCACTGTTCCTATCTTAACTCTGTTCACCCGGACTTAGACACTTCACCATATGACTTCCGAAGGAAGTCAGGACTTGAACACTAGAACATGTGATCACTAGGTAGCTGTGAACAACATACCTGGACCACATACAAATGTCTTTAACTGCGAAGGCATACCATCTCAAACATTGTCCCGTACTTTGTATAATGTATACTACCCATACTTAGTCATTTATTCTTCCAGAGTAAAGTCTCTTTGCCATGCCAATAGAATCCCTTAGCCTTGTTTCCATCAATGACAACATTTAATATTCATCAGAGCGGTGTCTCTTGCCAACAATCTCCCCCTTTGGCATTAATGGCAACACTTAGTGAAAAATGCTTATATGCTCCCCCTTACTACATACACTATATTTTTCTTCTCCCTCTTAGGTGTTTGCCCATTTTTCACTGGTTTTCTTCTCCCCCTTTGACATCAATGGCAAAGGTGTATGTACAGGAGTCAAAATTGTGTCAAAAAACTGCAAAAACTACAAAAATTGTCATACTTTGCCGCATATGTACAGGTGCAATCTTCAACTTAATTTGTTGGAGGTTGTAGGATGTCTTTGAAAATGATCTTAATTTGAGTTAGCTCTCTATCCCGACTCTTCTTTGCATTGTCCAAAATTTGAATATGACCATTTATGAAGAATACTAATTTCTCTGTCTTTTGTAAATTAGAGGGTGTGTCAATTAGTGTACTTACTTGTCTTCTGTTGCAAGATTTGACATTGAATCAAGCTTAGGACTCATCAGTCCTCTCAATTGACACATTTTGTTTTTCTTTTGATCCCTCTTATTTAGTAGATCACTCAAGTTATTATGAATATTGATGACTTGTATCTCTTTGTTACTGACTGACTTAGCTATCGGATCAAATGACTTAGATTTATTTATCAATTGCAGCTCCAGATCCTTTATCTTTTCTTCTAACTCTCTTGTATATTCGAGCCATGATAAACAAAATTTGTACAGGACACAAGCTTCTTTAATAGCACTCTATATATCTTTTATTCCATTATCTAATAGAGTTTTGTCATTTACTAACATGGTCTTCAACTCAGCTAATCTTTTCTCATCAAACTCTTTCCTCACTTTTGTTTCTACAGACTTTTCAAAATATTCAAAATGCATACTTATAGAATTTATTAGATATTTGAGCTGATCAGTTGATGACATTGATGTATCTTTCTAGTATGAGGGCATCATCTTCTCTAGAACACCGGATGCTTCTTCAATGAGTTCATTATCTTGTATATGTGTTTTCAGCATTTCTTCCTGAGCCTTAGCTTGCACAATTGATACCAGTTTGAATTTCTGCACAGGGGACATAGAATCCAGATTTATTGGTCCTTGTAGAAACTCAGGTAAATCTAAGATCTATGTTTTTTGTTGCTTTTCCAAAAAAATTCTAGCATAGGCAACTAGAACTTGATTTGCAGTAGTGTCTCTTGCCACTTGTTATTCACTAAGTGTAAATTTCTTTCTTTTCTTCTCTTCTATTGCCTTTTCTTTCTCTACTTCAGTTGTGGCTCCTGCAATGGATGAGGTCCTTGTTCTTTTTCTGGGGCTAGATGCTAGTTTTTCCATTTCAGATCTCTCGTCTTTCCTTTCTGGAGTGTTTGATGTCCATTATACTGGAGCACTTATGGACTTTGATCCTCCTGCTTTGGTTTTTGCCTTACTTATTTGTTCATCTGACGTTTTCTCTGATTACTCATGTTCCATAGACATTCTAGAGGATAATTCTATGAATGTCCCAAATCTGTCTTCTTTGAGCTCTTTCGTTGCTCAATAGTACATCAACTAATTCAGTCAAAACATCTTCTGCAACTTCATACCCTAATGCAGGGACCCATACATTTCTTGGTTCCATAACTTCAATGAAGCATTTGTCTTTGTCTACCATGAATACAATGTCCTTTTCATATTTCATTACTACATTTTCAGGTATTCAAACTCTACCTGACATTTCCTTTGAAAGTTCTTGAAGTATCCCCATAAGATTTCATTTGCTTGTTTGCATTTCCCAAACTCTACAAGTGATTTCTTATTTGAGTGGCTACTGGTGTGTGATTGAGCTAGACAATATTTCCCAAATCGGGTAGCTCTCGCAGGAAGTAGAAGAGTAGACAAGTAATCAATGTTCCATATTTGAAAGGATGATTAGTCTCTTTTGTTCTTTTCAAGTTCTCCATTAGTTCACTCTGGAACAATTCACATAGGTCATAATCTGTATTGTTTTTTATCATGTCATATGCTATGTATATGGCAGGTGCAGACACGGAATTTTCCCTGTTGGAAAAGTATATTTTGTATCCAATAATCATTGATGCAAATCTGACGACCGAATCCTTAATATCATTTACCGTGAGGGCTTTCTTATCAAATTTGGTTCCTTTTAGTTGCATTACCACATTGTTCTTCATTTTCTTTAAACCTGGAACCTTCCTAGAGGAACTCATACCAGTTACAACTTTGATAGCTTCTTTGTTTATCATATATGGTTCATCAAGCCATAGAAACTCATCATGAATCCTGCTTAGAATAAACTTAACCCATGTATCATTAAGGATCATGGAAAAATTCAACCAGGTGTCTAATTTCTTTTTTCCTATAATTTTATATTCATCTTTCAACACAATATCAATAGTAGTCAGTTCATCCAAGTACAATTTTCCTAGATTCATGTGATCATATTCCTCTAGATTGGTATGAATATATGCCCTAACATCTTCCATATGCATAACTCCACGTGGAGTAATTAAGAATGCCCCTACAGGATCATTTTCCAGTGATTTGAAGAAGTGTTTCTTGAACTTGGGTCGAGGCTTTTCTGTTAATAATTCAAACTTCACAGTAGGGTTTTCAAGCTGTAAATACCTCTTTTGCTAAATTAGGGTTTCCTTCTCATGAAATTGCTTGTTTTGAATCTTTGGAAATCTTTGATGCCGCTTAGGATTCTTTTTCAACTTGATAGCTTGAGTGCAAATTTAATTGTCTGTCGAATGAACTCCTTTTTAACCCTTTATTTGTCTTGACCCAATCGCCATAAATGCAATCCTTCAAAAAGTTGTCAAACACTTCTCTATTAAGCTCAGCCAATCTAGATTGCTCTGCAATGTTCCACATTTGATCCTTTTCTTCTGGAATTACTTTGAAAAGATATGTCATATGAAGCTTGTCATCATAACTTCGTGCTAAATTCCAACACTAATTATCTAGCTAGGGGATTTGGATTTTCAATACAGCTCCCCCTGAGCCAGAGCTCCCAATTTACTTCCCGGAGAAACTATCTACACCAGAGACTGGTGCAGATCCATCCCTGACCTCATTAACATCTTTCTTAATCTATACCTTGCTCATTTACTTCTTGATTTCCATTAGATCAATCTTGTTCTTACCTTTATCTTCTTTCTGTTATGTTTTCCTCTTTTCTACAAAATAGTCTCTTTTCTCATTCTTGTATCTACATAATCTTGCAACATGTCCAAACTTATTACAATTGGAGCATATCACATTCCTCTGTCCCTAATTCCTTCTTTTGATTTGATTCATTCTTGTTCTATATTGTTTAGCCATATGCCCAAATCTATTGCATGCAAAGCACTTTCCATTGAAAGACTGAGTATTTCTTGTATTGTTAAAACCATTCCTTACCAGGCTTCTGCATTCATTTGATTTATGACCAATTTTCTTGCAATTGAAACATTGACTAGAGAATGATGGAGTATTTTGATACACTCTACTCCTACACTGAGTAAGCTTGTGACTAAACTTATTACAATTAAAATAGTAGCCATTGAAAGATGGGTACCTTTGAGCATTTGGCTGCCTGACCTGACCGGAGGTCTCCTAGGTCTTCTTCTATGATTCTGGAACTGGTTGCTTTTGTTTTTCTTCATCTTAATGTTTTCTCAACCTATTTTAGAGTTTTCTCCCTTTTCAAATCCCAAGCCTTTCTTGTCATCTGAACTCTTCTGACTATCAATTAACTCCTTAAGCTTTATAGAGCTTGTTTTGAATTTTTCTTTATAGCTATTAGTTGCTTCCAGATCAAATTTTAGAAGTAACACATATGTAGCCAATTTTTCACATTCCTTAGACTTATCCTTTGTTGGTTTACAGATTTTTCATTCAACTCTATATTCTCTCACCCAAACAATGACAAATGTAACCATAGTTGAGTCAGTTACAATGGTATTTTATAACCTACTCTCTGCTTATTTTACAAGGTGGAAGCTACCTTCGAATGGTATACAATGAATTAAATTATATACTGCTTTTAACCAGAAAGCGAGAAAAGGTCATGCTTTTAACCATAAAGTTTTGAAAGGAGATCTCACACATCAAAATAAACTAATACTTAAAGAAGTTCAAAGACCTCAAATGATAATTGAAGAAGAAATAATTTAAATTTCCATCACCATGACATATTCATTCAAAGATAAATATTCATAGTAATGAAATCACCAATTGAATTCTCCAATATAAATAAAGACAACCACTGATATTGCATTCAACATAAGAAGAATGATATTTCAAACATCACAGCACAAAGACCATATATGCTCGAACCATCCCAACAGTATATCCTTTTCTCTAATGAAGTAAACCGAAATTAAAACATATATCAAGAGTATCTAACTTAATTGAGAAAATCAAAGTTTTGCCCATAAAGAAAGATCCATCCTATGTCGCCTATAGCATATTTATAATGTCCACATGATAACTGTTTCTTAAGAAATAGAACGGTTTATTGGAGACAATTGTTTTAAAACAAAGTCTTTTAAAAGAAGTCTAAGAGCCAAATATTAAGAAATGCATGAAAGAAATAAAATCTAACTCGCCACCCCCTCGCCTTCTTTAGGGTCTTCAATACTTTCACCACCTTGGTCTTCAGCCATTGCCTCACGTACTTTCACTCTCAACCTGTACTCCTGATACTTGGTGATGACAGCTGTGATATTCTTACTCCCTCGTGTCATAGTAATCTATAGCCTAGTTCTGAATCGCGCCAAGGTCTTGCTTATCCCTGGCATAGTTTCCTGAATCATATCATCTCTGTTTCTGAAACCATTAAGGTAAACCTGTATTAGGCCCATTTTGCCCAGTGATTCTCCAATAACAACCTCAGGATCAATAAGTTCATAATAAAGCATCCCCTTGGCTTCCTTGGTGATTTCTTTAGGATCCCGTAGATTTTCTCCAAACTCGTCTAGAATGTTCACTTCCAGTGTTCAACAATCCCTTTGAATACCGATCATTAAATCTAGATAATCCTATAAGGCCTTATTAATTTGCTCAATAAGATTATCATACATGTTCAACTTCCAATCTAGTAAGTTAGCCCAGGATGGGTCAATTTCACGAGGATCATTAGCCAAGTTTTCTTTCATGAGTGTTATAGGATCTAAAGCTACCAACTCAAAAACCTCCCTTGAAAGCACATGGGTACTACCTTGCTCTTTTCTCACTTGTTGGAGCTCGTTGATTAATTCTTTTCTTTTGTTATGCACCTGGGAATAACTTTGTATCATTTTGGTTAAGAAAAACAAAATATCACAAGACAATTTTTCCACCCACTCAATAATAACTCTGGCAAAATTCTAATTCTTTTTGATTTGCTGAATAGTATTTGCATCAATTCCAATGACCTCTGAGCTGGTTGCTTCCTATGGTGTAGGAGTTACTATGGACTGGATGAATTTGGTCAAAGACAAAATCTGAGACTAAAGCTTTATATTCTCTTTTCTCTCCTCTTTAGCTCTTTTAATCAAAGCATTTACAGAAAAAATTGCATGATATGAATCCCCTTCCAAAGTAGAGGGGCCTAAGTCAATATGGCTTATTTTGTAGTCAGCCTTAATAATCTCATCTTCATTCAAATCCTTCACAGGGTCTACAATTTCTAGCATCTGATGTCCAGTGGTAGCATCATTAACCATTCTTGACATCCTTCTGGCCTTTTTAGGTTTAGAAGTGGTCTGTAACAACTTAGCAACTATATCTACTTCAACTGCAATAGTAGGCACATATTTCCTTTTCTTATCCATAGCTTTCTTCAACCACCCTGGCGAAGATGACACCATTCTAGTACTAACATTGCTAGAAACAACTTTAACTTGATTGTCAATTGAAATAGAAACATACACTTCTTCAGCAGTGGGAGAAGGAGGGATTTCCATAAATGGCAGGAATGAACCATCATCAACAATATGCTAAAAAATAGAGTCAAAAGATACAGGTGCAAACTTGGTTGGGGTATTTTTCTTCGCAGAAGCAGGCAAGAGGGAGCCATCCAATTCATAGACCGTTTTTAATTTTGGGGTTTCTTCTGGCCTTTCCCCATCTCCTCCAGATTGTGAATTAGAGTTAGATGGTAAAGCCCCTTGTCTTCCTATAGAAATGTGTACACCAAAACTTTGCACAGGCCTCTGTTCATTGGCCTTAGGATTCCCTTGCTCATGAGGCGCACCAGCACATCCACGCCATCTCCCAGCTAGCCAATCTTCGGTTCTTTTTATCACAATAGTAGAATGCACTCTCAAATCCACAACTTCTTTTTTAGACCAATTAATCTGGGGGAGGGGATTGGTGACTAGGGTTTGATATTCTCCACCAATTATTTCAGAATCCTCTTCTATCCCATCTGGGATGTAAATAGAAAGGCCAAAGACTTGAATTTGACTCAAGGTGAGTCTCATACAATTCCTCCTCTGAACTTCCGTGTCCTCTATACAATCTTCCCAAAAATCTTCCAGAGTTGGGCAGTGTTCATAGGAACTAGAGCCATGAAAATTTTGCTTTACATAATTTTTGCTATCAAAACTAGGCCTCATTGACAAAGAATGCAAGTTAAACTTGGCCAAAACATGCTCTGCTCCTCTAGCTACCTCATTCGTTTTACATAAATAGGAATACAATTTTAATGGGAAATCATACCCTTTCTTTTTCATGCCGCGGTATTTGACATTTACTATAGACATCTGCTTACATATCTCTAGAAAAATGATAAAATTTGATGCAGAGCCAATGGAAACCCTAACATGCATTTCCCATTGTATGTCTATGCTTCACCTAACATACATTCTAAAGATGCATTCCTCAACATGCATATAGAACCAACCATTGACCTCCTTTGTATATAAACCCGATGTACATTTGTGATGTACATTCACAACATGCAATTCAAATATGCATTTGATGGGTTTGACCAAACCGTTGACTTCCTTGTATGCCAATCAGAAACTTCAACTTTCTCTCTCCTTTGTATGCCAATACACTTGTACATTTACAATGTACATCCGCCACATACAACCGCGGCAACCATTTGCGAACCTACAACTGCGGGATACATAGGAAATGACCCCGACATACGTTAGCGATATACACACAGAATGTATATCTGATGAAACATCTCGAAACTTCACTGATTTGATCCGCTGCAAATCCAGCAACTCCACAACTGCATAGATCAGTTCCCTGCCAATCTAACACAGATCTTCACCCTGCCAACCTAGCACATGATGGCATAGGATCTATCTGCACTCTGCACGCGATCCTGCAAACATAAAACCCAAACGAACAAAACAGAAAAACAAAGCGAACTGTATAGCCATTCCACTGATTTCAAAGAAATCTAACCGGTGGAATGGATTAAGGATCCATCTCGACCACAAAACAACAATTCAATTTATACAGAGAAAACCTAAGGAATTTGAAAGACAGGAAGATACACAATAGGAATTGTTATTTATGCCTTTCAGAAATGTGCATACAGATGCTCTATTTCTCAATTACAATCACACTAATCTCTGATCTCAACTGAACTCAACTCAACTACAACTACTCTACTGATTACATTCGATGATCTCCTCTATTTATCTACTCGCCTGAGTAGTACCACCCGGCTCCAAGCGGCTGGGAGACAACCTCCAAGTGGCTGGGAGATCCAACTGCCTAACAACTTCCTAACTGTCTAACAACCTTGCGCTTACAGATTTGCCAAGTGTCCTTGGAACTTACAACACAAACCTAGATACAACCTAAATTAACATGCATTGGTTAAACATACCTTATTACATCGAATGGTCAGCTTAGGACCTTATTGGAAACATCAAAATGAACTGTAAACAATTAATGCCTTATGGAGGCCACTGTGGATTGGGTGCTCCTGCACCAAAATCACTGGGGCACCTTGGCAATTTTGTTGGGGCATTTTCATAACCCCCTACTCTTAGATAGGTAAACCTATCAAACTGGATATAGAAACTTCCAAATTCTATGATTAAGGAAGCAACTTCTGGTGAAATTCTTAGTTCAGGGTTTCCATCTAATTTTCTTACTATATACATAAAAAGGGCATCATTGATGCAGCGGTAATCTTTCACTCCTACATCCTTTTTTAGTTGAGGGAAGTAACTATACACAAGTGTGATAGGGGTTATAGACCCATGTGGTCTTAACCCAGCCCAAACAACCTCTTGACTGGCTAGAATGTAAACCAGGTATGAGCACATATGAAAGGTTAAAGTCTCAAAAGAAATGACACATCCAGTCCTCAAAAGAATCTATATTTTCACTTCCCACTATACGATACAACAAAGTAATAATATCTGAAATTTCATCTTTGAAATGGGCTCTTTTAAGCTTTTGAGGCAGCTGAGACTTACCTCTCTTCAAATTTTAACCAATTCCACGCGATGGAGTTCTTGCACCAGTCTTCATTTGCTTGGAAGAAATCTATCCCGATAGCTACAGACATCTCTTCAAAATCTTGCCTTTCTGGAATCCTTAACGCGCAAGTGATATTTTCTGGGTCAATTCTTCTTACCACCGTCCCGTCTTTGGCTTTAATTTCAAAAGTTCCAGGAATGTACCTTCTTGTGCACGCCACGACTAACTCTTCACTCTACACAGAGATAGGGAATCCTCCTGCATGTGTCAAACCACTTTGCAATATCTTCTTTGCAAAAGGCGACTTATCTTCTTGCCGTAGGCAAGACCAGAACTCCTCTAAATCAATGTGACCCAACTTAGTGTCACTTATACCAGACCAGCTATTCTCAATTCCAGAGTTATGGGGAGTTCCCTGATATTTGAATTTCATTACCACTGTAGAAGATAGCTAAGTACAAAGAGAGAAATAGCAGAGTATGGGAGAAATGGTGGCTACATCACTTGGAGAAAAATTCGCAACAAGGATAGAGAAACTGCGTATGCTGAAGGGAAGCCACTATGTGTTTTAAATGTTGGATCAACGTGGCATTCAATGCTTGCCTTGAGGACATAACCTTAAGATTTGCCCACCTTCCGAAAATCCTAAAAAGACATTCCCTTTATGTGTCGTGCTTATCATTTAATGATCATTATGAGCCTCGGGAATTGGCCAACCACCTTCTTTGTCGTAGGGTCGTGAGTTATTGATACCTCAAAACTTCAAGTCGGGGGTTTTAATATTTCGAAAACCTCCGGCTAGGCGACTACGAAAGCAACGATTGGGATAAAACTTAACAATGTAATACATAGTCAGGGAGTCAGTGAGTTTGGAAACTTTAGAACCATGCGACAAGGTTGTGAACTTCAAAAAATCAGCGACTAGGTTAAGAAAGTATTAGCATACGCGACCTTTAAGAGTTTGTAAAGACAACAAGGGGGAACACAGGACATTGGGACTTAGACAAAAAATTGCTAAGGCATGTGAATAGGCCATGAAAATACAAGACCCAAGGACAAAAATAGGGATAACATCCTTTACAACTTGATTCAGATGCCTTTCAATCTCCTCTTTCTCTTCAACTTCCAATGTTAAGTTGTTTAGGGTTTCATTTACTTCATTCAATTGTTCACTTAATTCCTTGCTCTTTTCTTTAAACTTTTTGACTTGCTCCCGAAGCTTCAAAATGCATTCATCAACTTCTTTGACATTCACCTTCAGATCCCCAACTTCTACTTTAGACTTTTCAAGATCTTCAAGAGCAACTTCTAGTTCTCGATCAATTGTGACATTGCCTGGAGCAGGGTACCTTCTGGCTACATGAGTATTCTTTCCTAGATCTTCCTCAAGCTGTTAGAATTCTTCCAAGGAACCTTGCTCTGATACCAATTGTTGAATGCAAAAAATACTGAGAGGAGGGGGTGAATCAGTATTCTAAAATTCATTAATCCATTTACCAAATTCAATAACATGAAAGCAAAGTAAACATAAGAAGAGAAACTACAAATTCATAACACATAGACACCGATATTTTACGTGGAAAACTCAAACAAGGGAAAAACCACAGTGAGTGTTAGCTCACAATAAATTATGATAGCAATACTGAATTACATGAAGGCTCACTGCCTTAGGGCTCATTGTCCAAGAAAGTGCTCAGTGCACTAGGTTCACTGCCAAAAAATAGAAGAGAAGATAGAAGAAAGATTGGCTCACAACCAAGAGATGATTGCTAAATGCATCTATCAAATGCTGAATTACAGTTCCATTGATGGCTCAATATATCAATTCAAAAGTCTTCATTGTGTCTGTTCTGCTCTTTCTGCTCTACTTTACATATATGTTTTTCTTATGCCCTTGATGTCCTTTTCTGATCACAATACTATCTTAGATCACACAGACATTGAATTCGCACATCAATAACATCACCATCACTGCCAATACCGAAATCTACCGAGTATATATATGGATTGCAACATGAATTATCTTACAATCAGATTGGCAAGCAAGATAAGAAACGTGTATGCAAGTGTTATACCTTGTTGGCTTGATCTTGTGCACAAACAACAATGCAGACCCAGACAACACATACAATGATCTTCATATAGGTCAGCACCAATCATTTTACCACTTAGATTAATTATTCAAACAATATATCTTCTCCGCATATAGATCTAACATATCTGTCAACTTATCCCTTAAGAGCACACTTGACCAATCCATCTGTCGCATCATAACTTCTACTGCAGACCATATGAGACTCTAAAAATCATATCCAACATCCATCATTGACCTCTTAACATACCTTCAGAACCGCAGGCCATAATATGCCATAGTGGAGGAATGCAGACCATTTTACTCTGGTACTATGCATTGTTCCTGTCTTAACTCTGTTCACTTGGACTTAGACACTTCACCATGACTTCTGGAGGAAGTCAGGACTTGAAAACTAGAACATGTGATCACTAGGTAGTTGTGAACAACATACCTAAACCACATACAAATGTCTTTAATTGCGGAGGCATACCATCTCAAACACTGTCTCGTACTTTGTATAATGTATACTACCTATACTTAGTCATTTATTCTTCTGGAGTAAAGTCTCTTTGCCATGCCGATAGAATCCCTTAGCCTTGTTGTCATCAATGACAACATTTAATATTCATCAAAGCACTGTCTCTTGCCAACAACCCATACTACGACAATCCTGTAAATGACAAAAGAATATTTCTTGCACTCCTCTTGCACTTAGAGCAATGAAGAGGGAAGGTTCTAATCCTCTCCCTGCTACTTGCAACATTTGACTTAGTTGATTTGTCCTTTATGCATTGAAAAATTTCACTATGCCAACCACTTGCATGGCACTGCTCTGTAAACTCATTAAATTCTGGGTACAAATCAACTTGTATATCCTTGCAATCATGGCATACTTTCAAGGAATTATCCTTTTAAGGCAATTCCAACATTCCCAGTATGTTGTCCCAATTTTCTATATTAAACCATCTGGCTCTGATTGTACCACTCTATGTGCTGGGTGCCCTTAATTGGCTACTTTCTACTCATGCAAACTTCTCCATTTCCATTTTATTCATAGCATTATTTTGCCTTATTGAAAAATTTGTGTTTTCTCAAACTGATCTTACTTGGCCTCTTTTACATGCTTTGTCATGTTCTTCTATATCGACAATTTTGCTTTTTGGCAAACTTTCCTCCTTTTCTTCTTATTTCATTCCTTAGTCGATAAAAATTGGTTTCTTCAAACTTGGCCTTACTTGCCCTTTATTGGAAAAATATCACCTTTTAGAACCATGCCTTGTAGTGAATCATTCTTATTTTCTCTTTCTTGTCAGAAATTTTCATATTTGCCGAACTATCCCTTTGGCGCCATTTTGCCTTATCAGCAAATTTTAATTTTCTTGAACCACATTGCCTTTTGTTTGTTTTATCGCCTTAATGGCGAATCATGAAGAACTCAAACTTTTGGAAAGTTTGGGACTTCGGCGACTCTCCAACAACACCTTTCATACTTAGCCATTTTCACGCTTTTTTGCACCCTTAATTTGCCGTGTTAGCAAATATGAATAATGCCTAACCTACCTTTCTTTGTTGGCGATCTCCCCCGTTAGCCGAACCTCTTATCGAGAAACCATCAGGTTTTTAAACCAAAACACAATGCCGACCAAGTCCATTACTTTTCTCTTCATCACTTGTTGTAACCTTTCCTTGTCTCTTGCTAACGTCATTGCCTTATCGGCGAGTTGGCAAACTTGCGAACTTCTGAACTAGTTTGCTAGTTCGGACTTTCGTTAATTTGCTTACCAAAGGCAATAAATGAAACAATTTCGAAGGGAAAAAAGGGGAAAGACATGGGGAACGATACTTAGTCATTTTTTAAGGAAAAAGACCCCTGAAAACTATCTCTGATCATATTTAAACAAGGGTTTTTAATGGTAAAGGTAAAATGGGGATTTTTTCAGGGATTTTGGGGCAAAATAATGCATGTTTGGGAGCAGAAAAACATAGGTGCCAATAGGGTCAATCATCAAATTTAGGCCCTCGTACCTGTCACTACTATCCAAGGTTGCATACACATAAATGTTTTGGTAATGTAGGAGATTTTGTATATATGTGATGTCATCGTGGCTTTGCTCTAACTATGCATGGTCTCTACATAAATTTTGTACTACTATCATATATTTTAGTATAAAGGGAAAATATTTTTCATTGCTACAAAATGATATTACTAGTAATTGGTCCCATAGGTTCAATGGCATACTACAAAATTTTTTGATTACAGTAAAATTTTATCAGAGAGATAATTTTTCCATAGTCAATTTTTTAATTACATGGAAAATGATACAAAATGTATGTAATTTATTAGCATTGTTTATAGAATAGAAATAATAAAATAACTTTTTATTGCAAAGCATTAGAAAAATAATTAGAACTTAAAATCATGTATCATAGCTAAAATTCTATCCCTTATTAAAACTAAATTATATCAGGTTTGAAAAATTGAATTTGGTATCATTGTGATCTCAACATGAATGCACCTTAAAGGTGTGTTGAATTAAAATACACTTTTGATAGAATTTGAAAGTTTCCATCATGAAAGGGCAAGTGGCTCAGTGGTGGAAAATCTCACTAGCCACGAGTAGGTTCTAAGTTTGAATGTCGGCCTATCCAATATTCTCATTAATGTACCTAGAAATCCTTGTAGAAACAAATACAATCCTCATTACAAAGTAGCAAAAAAATAATTAATATTAAAATCTATATAAAAATGCCTAAAATGGCTCAAATAACTCTTTTTCCTGATAGTGTACATACACTCCAAGGTCTTAGGAATGAATCTACACCTTTACAATGTTCTATAATTTGAGCTCCTTTAGTGAATTCCAATTCATTCAATATTTACGAAGGAAATGGACTTCATTTATTATCATTTTTTGGTAGGTATTAATTGTAAAATTGCTATTGACTATTTGATTATTGAAGAGTGCAATGTTTAAATAGAATGTAGAGAGATGGAACACCTTGTGTACAAAACCTCTTTACATAGTCTAATATGTCTATATTGTGATTAGCACAATAACATGAAATGGCTAAATAAAAGAAATGTCTCAAAAAATAGTATTTTAATCTTGAGGTCATAAATTGACAATAAAAATTAAAATAATCTCATTCAATATTTTTAAAGAATATTAAAGTTGAAATAAAATTGGTACAATATCAAAGAATATTAAAGTTGAGAATGAAATTAATATAGCATCAACCAAATTATTGGCAAATATTTCTATAACTAAGCAATTGTTAGGTTGGGAACAAATACAAAAAAATTAAAGAAAGTGCCTCACTATTTTTGGTGTTAGGCAACAAAGAAGGGTTGTGCAATTAACTCATCCTTTGTGTGGTCCTCTCACATGAGGAAGGTCGGTGTCACTAGGGAGGTATGTTCAAGCATGATAATTAAATCCATCATGAAAGCCTAAAAGAAGTTAGGTGAAAACATCTCTACCAAGAATCATCCATGTGCTACTGCATTTGCATTTCACCTACACAAAATATTTTCACCAAAATATTTAAAAACCTATTCTTGCAAAGACAGTAAAGAAAGAAAGAGGAGAAACCAAGGAGGCACTCTTTCATTGGTAAAATCAAAGACTTCATCATAGTGAAGAGGGGTCTTTTACCATTCAACTTATCTCCAAGATAGCCTCCCCATCTCTGGTGTAGACTAGGAATTTGCAAAGGAAGGTATGTAACCATGCAATCAATTAAATAATAGAAATATGAAGAACAAAATGTAGAAATGATGTGTATACCGTGCGGCATAATGTGAGAAGCAATTTGCCCTAGGCATCCATGAGAATAAGGTGGTTGGAAGTGAGGGCGTATATGTCCACCCTAAAGAGGAGATCTCCATTGGAATAAAAAATGGTGAAGCCCTCACCAAAATTTATAGAATTTGGTAAAGATAAATAGATATTTTTCATAATCGAATCAAAAAACATAAAATTACTTGATTTTTTTTCTATAAAAATAAAATCATATAAGGTTTCCTCAAAAAACCATAAGATTGCATTAACAACTTCTACCAAGATTTTCTCAAGAAAATAAAATATATTTAATAACCATTTTGAGTGCACAAAAAATAGAATAATTAGCACAAGAAAAACCATATGCTATATCTTTGTAATTTCTCTATTGTATAATGATTGAATGAATAGGCTCTCTCTCTCTCTCTCTCTCTAGTAAGAAAAATCAGATGTTATCTACTTGTAATTTTCTCATTATGTAATGATTGAATGAATAGGCTATATGGTTAAAAGAATTTAATCAATCTCTTATACTTGTGAAGAAATGATAGTTGTAAGATGCTTCTATTATATAATCCTAGACATGCTTAATATGATAAAATAGAAGGAACTGTCATATTACACGTTTATAATTATAACATATTTTCTCGAGGAAACATAAGCCTAGAATATTATTTATTTAATATAGCTTGATCCAAACACATTTAAGACATACACATAGAATCAAACAATCATGAATTCACCCAACAACATATCTATCAATTAAAATATTAAATAATTTAATTATAAATTTATTGTAAAAGACCATATTAATTCAAATAGATTTATTTTATTTATTATGCATTTCTTCTAAATGAGGTAATCATGAATATGTTTAGAAATTATCATACCATTCCATATAGCACAAACACTAATATGTTTTGACATCATCTACTAACTCAAAAGTAACAATTATATTTAATTCACATATTTACTCAATGATGACAAAATGTAACAAATTAGCTAAATGAAATGTGTTTATTTATATGAAGACTAAATAGAGTTCTTATCTCCATCTAAAGAATTTTAAATTGAATAGAGAAATAAATGTAAGCTTAAGATCTTATTGGTCCCCATCATTTGTGACTATTTAAATAAGATTACTTTATAAAATGTAATAAATGTAAAGTCAAGATCTTTTCCATGGATCACAAATATGGATTTATTGCAACATGACAAGGTTCCATGTCACAATCAGTCACAATCATGTGTTTATTCAAAATTGTATGGTCAAGATTTGTTTGATGGTAGTCCTTTTAATCTCTACCATTAATGTCTGTATTTCATCTAGTGCTCCTCAATAAGGGAATACTTATTAGCATAATTAATATGTTCACTTGCAATAGTCACACAAATTTATGTTCATTTAATCTATACTTGATGAGATTGATCTGACTAGCTATAAAATTGATCTTATGAACTTATCTATTCTATAACCCATGGGATTCACCTAGATGATTATGTGTCTATGTGATTTAATTCACCCTTATCTTTGATATCTATTGATGTGTAAGGATTGGTGGTATTGACAAATAACTTAAGAAAATTACTGAATCATAAGGGTCATGTTTCCCTAGGTCAACCCCTTGATTAAACTAGCTTCACGATCATGAAAGAATATGAAAGACAATAATCTTAGGTATGCAAGTGTCCTAAATGATTTAATACAAATGTTTGTTCCTTTTAGTGCTCCAAAATGAAATGTTCCTAGAATGATATTTTTTGGATTAGGTGTTGTACCAACTTACAAAGTCCTGGGAATAATTGTAATGATTTAATATTGTATTTATGATATAACTTTGGGCTCTTCTTGAATGGGGTGCCTCACGTGGGGAATATTGAGATTCCATGTATGACATATTCTAATAGTTGTTCAACTAGTTATGATAAATGTAAGAGAATATATAAGAAGGGGTTTACATTTAGTAGACTCAAAAGATCAACTTAAATTGTTTATTTTGGGTAGTTCATAAGAGAATCTTGGAAGAGATGTTACTCTTCCAAATTAGAGTGCCTAATTTGACTAGTTTATCAATCAAACAGAAGGTTACACTTGCATGCCTTTATGACACATAAGTGTAACATTAAAAATTACACACCCTACAATTTCACGTTATGTCTTGCACCCTCTTGCTAACCCATCTCTTTAACATCAGAGAATTTTAGAAATCTATAGTAGTGCATTATTCTTAATACCATTCTAAGCTTTCATAATGAATTTGGGGTCATTCTCCCCATATGAGAGTGCTATTCACAACATTTGTGTGATACATTGGCATCCTGTACCATACAATGACATAATATCTACGTTATGATTACATGTCACCATGTCATAATGGCTACTGGTCGTTGTAATTCCTTTCACATATGTGCTAAGCTATTACGAGTATGTTTCTCTAATGCATATCTAGAAGAATCCAACAAAATAGTAGGTTTCTCAAGCAACTTCCTCTATAGAAAAGAAGAGCAAATTTCTAAGAACAAGGCATGAGAGGACTTTTGAGAAATTTTAGTAAGATATAGCTATAAAAAAATACCTTTGAGATCAACATTCCTAGCCAGTTTAGCATTGAGGTTTTTCAAGCACTGAGTCACCATTACAGGTCTTGACTTTTGAATCCTTTTTGCAAAGCTTGAAACTGAAGAGAGGATAGCTCATGGGCGAGACTTAAAGAGTTGGAGCTTCTCTTAGGATTCTGCTAAGTTGCTCATCTTCATTGTCAAAGAAATCTAATATCATTCTGCGTTTCAATAAATAGCATAGAATGTTGTGCTCTCTGAAATCCTTTATTTGATTGCAAGTCTCAGAAAGCATCATACTTTTTTAGTAAATTCTATTAATAGAGAACTAGAAGTGAATCCAAGGGAGGAGACTTTGTCTCTTCACTGAGCATTCTCTCACTTTCAGTCACATTTGCCAAACCCTTGTTCATTTTCTTGTACCCTATTTTTCATCTTTATCATTATAGCATCCTAAGCCTAGTATCCTCTCTGTAGACCAGAGAGGTGCTCTTAGGAATCACATTTGTCAATGTAGTCACATGTAGGTGTATACACACATTCCAAAAATCTATTTATCATTTGACTGCTTGTGGAGGTTGAAAGACCAAAACAGACTAGGTTTGACCACTCTTAGCAAACTTCTTTGCAATCCCCAAAAAAATTCTTAGCTCATTGCAATAGGTTATTTTGAAATATCATTTGCATGGAGTTTTTTTGGTGTCGATCCTCTTTACATTAGATTTTATTGTTTGTATTTATCTACTTTTTCCTTATATATTTGGATATTACGCTTGTGTTTCTACTTTGTTGTGTTGTGCAAGTTGATCACATAATTATACAAATAGAGAAGAATCCTGCCAAACTAAGACATAACACTCCTGCCAGACCCTATCAATTGTATAATGTCATACAAATGAAAACGCTTAGTGCAGACATCCACATGGTGCACTGTCATCCCTGATCGAGGCCTCCTTTTTCTGGTGGTAAATTAATTTGTTGTTATACTTTCTAGATCAACTTTCATCTTTTTAGAAATTCAAACTAGAACTCTATAAATAATGTTTCATTTATGTTCATTTCTCCTGTTAGTTTAGAGAAGTTAATTTTTTTAATCAATAGCATAACTGGAATATCTAAAATAGTTTTGTAAGGAATAAAATAAACTTCTCCTTTTAAAGCTAGGCATTCTAGTGTAGTGTCCTGTAAGATCACTTTATCTAGAGGGTACAACTCTTTAGGTGGAGTTGCTATGTTATATGCTACATTCTAGTGAACCTAACATGAAACCTACTTTTTGATAACCTTCCTAAAGTTAAAACATTCTTCATTGTGCGTCATAATCTCTAAAGGAATTTTATGAGCTTTATGACCTGAGCCTCTAATTCTAAAAACCTTGTAAGGAGTTACAAAAATATGTTAAAGTCTTAATCATTTTATGCAATAACCAACATGACCATGGATTCACCTTCATTTTTACAAGATCCTACTACCACTACTTTACCTATTCCTGAGATTCTCCTCTTGAGATCGTCCATAGTGACTTCTATGCCCGGCATGGCCTTTCTAAACACTAAATCAGATATGGACCTTGAGAATACCATGAGACCTTCCACTTCACAAATCAAAAATCTAGAGCAACATCTCTAGGATTTCCAGACCTTCTTGACCCATGAGACCACTTCTAACACTATGTCTTCTATCATAGAGTCCTTTAGGAAGATGTTGGTAGACCATCCCAAGGGCCTTGACTTGCTACATGGGTTAGATCATATTGTTTGTAATGATGTGCCTACCTTATCTACTTCCCTTAAGACTGCCTAGGCTTCCCAACATGTTGCTCATCCACAAGTTTCCATGACATTACCTACTTCCATTTACACACCTACACCTTCACAGATGACCACTTCTCTTCCCCCAAATTTTACATCAATAGGAACAATGAGGAATCTAATCCATTCATATGGGTTTATTCCTCCTTCTCACTCTTTGTCATTTAGAGGATTTTGTTACTTTGCATCCTACAGCTGCATAGACCTTCCCCACTTTATCTATAGCTGTACTATTAGAGTGAAATCTATTCACTATAGCTTAAGTGTACTTAGGTTGATGAGGCTAGACAACATCTTGTCTAACTAAATGTGCAACCTTTTAGACTCTTAGAGGTTACCTAGTTATTTGGTAAACCTCATGTGCATACCTTTTGAGGTTGGAAGACTCTCCATCTCACCTCAAAAGGCACTTTGTAGTCATCCAACACTTATCACACAAGGTTGTTGGTTTGCACATTCCAGGTGATCCAAAGGTTGACACCTATAGGACACTTGTCTACATGCATGTGTCACATCATGGGGCACTTGTCAATCCACGTGCAAGGTGGATTGCCTCATTCATGCCTATATATAATAAGGCATTATGTAGATCTTTTACTTAGCATTTGTTAATATCATTTTGGCTTATATGTGCAATCTTGCTTTACGGAAGTATTCTTAGTTTTACTAGTTGATCTTGGTTATTTCTAACATGGTATCAGAACGATACCGGTAAAATGCTTCTTGATTTGAGTGATTTTTGTATTTAGCCCTTGCAAGAGTTTGTTCTAGTGCCAAATGGATGTCGCCATTGCATTTAGAAGGCCTGAGACAACTAAAGTTACCCTTCAAATGACAAATTTTGGTAAATTTATTTTTTCACAAAATTTTTTACCCCTTATCTAGGGTTGTATGGTTGTATGGCCAAATTCATATTGTACGGAATTTTTTGTTCAATTTTTATTTTTTGCAGAGGACACTTTGGCCCCCTGCAAATTTTGTGTTTTTGGTCGATTTCATTTGTGCAGGGTTTTTGACTCTATCTAACACTCCAACTGGTCGGCTCGGTCCTTGTACTCGGCCCCGTGGCCCTATTTTTTGGCATGCTCAACCTCTTTGCTCCAATTTTGGTGTCCCTCATTTGGTGTTTGGCCTCCTAGGCTTCTTTTTTGGATCCTCTTGGCCCCTTTGGCCTAGTTTTTGGCCTCCATTTGGTCGTCTTTGGCATAATTTAGGTTGATTTCGACCTCCTATGTTCACAACTTCACATTTCATTCACATCAAGGTCATTGCAGGGTTGATGTTCCTGTCCATAGTTACCAGGTTGAGGTCTCCAATTTGTTTTTACGATTTGTTAGAAGCTTCCAGCTGCGGTTTCCAATGGTGGTTTAAAGAATAACATTGCAGATTCAGTTTCATTTTTTGCATTGTTTTTCAACTCACAGTTTCAAGTTGCATTGCTTGTGTTTGATTCTTCAAGCTAAAGAGTAGCAGGTCGATAATCATATTTGAGGTCGTTGTCTCTGGTCTATGGCCAACATTCAAAGTTGTTTGCAACTATTAAAGTCGCAAACATTCCAAAGGGTGGCCACTCTTCGGGAATAACTGACCATTCATCAGACTTGGCTCTGCTTGCCATTTATGAAGTTGATAGTCCTCTCCAAATCATCATCTTAAGCATGGTCTCGGTCACAACTTTCAAACCAACATCTTCACACTAGCCTTCCCCAGACTCTTTGACCAGAACCACCTTAATCATCAGCCCCATGGCCCTGTAATCCAACCTCGAGGCTCCTTCATTCGGCCACTTTAGGCCTTCAATCAACCATGAATCACTCTCTCAGGGTCATACTTGGCTAGTTCGACCAATACTCCGGCCATACAGGCCCCTTTTCAAGCTCACTCGACCAATTTGGCCTATTTGTTTTTGGTCTATATCGGCCATACTCTTTTATGTTGATGTTAAAACATTTTATCCAACCTTCCAGCTAACATTATATGTTATGGTTAGTTTTTTATTGCAACCATCACTATTACCTTCTAGTGGTTTAAGCTAGCATTTTTTGTAACAACAAGCAGTTTGTAAACCACCACAGGTTGTTAGGCTGATCGCTAGGTCTCTCCCAAGTGCCTAACATAGATTTTTTTTTCATTTTGCCACAACTTTCACCCACAGAGGCAAAAATTCACAAAATTATAGTCGATGAAAAGGTCTTTCCGTTTACTTCACTTCAGCAAAGTCAAAATAAAAAAATATTGCCATTTTTTTATTTTTTAATCCCCAAAGCTATTGTAAGCAAAAAATTTTGACGAGGCATAACTTTTGCTCAAAACATCGAAATTTCACAATTTTTTTTGAAATTGCTCATAATTTTGCAAGGAATTCATTAATGCAAGTAAAAATCATATTTGGATAGCCATTGTTTCAAAAAAATTTAAAAATCTTTGTGTTATAAATGTATGATTTGGCTTCCACTCTTGCACAAGTTGTAACTTTTTTCTTGCATTTTTTCTAGGGGGTTCTTGAAAATTAGTATAATTTTAGGGGGTTGTCAAGTGTTCAAATTTGCAACATGGATATAATTCTTACGCCATTCAACTTCCATGCATGGAAGTAGAAAATGGAGATAAAACTCAAACAATTAGGATTATGTAGAGTCACATTGGGTTTGGAAACTGAACCCACATATGCAATAGAAAAATTAAAGTGGTATAATTGCATGGATGAAGGTTATGGAACACTATGTATGGCAATATCTCAAGATCTTCTATTTTATCTTAATTCTGTAACAACACCTAATGATGTATGGACACAATTTGAGAGTTTGTTCAGGAAACAGGATGTTATGTGAGTACATCAACTTGAGAATGAGCTAATTAGTCTTAATCCACAAGACTTCACTACTATACATGATTTTTTCACTAAGTTAAATTCAATCAGATTTTAACTCCAACAATGTGACATCGCCAAAACAGATGAACAATTGATCCTCAATATTTGGTCTAAGCTTGGTCATCAGTTCTCAGTGCTTATTTCAACATTTTATACTACCAAAAGTGGTCTTGGTCCAAACTTCACCATGCCTTCTCTTGTTGACTTTACATTTAATCTAACAAGGGAACAAGATAAGTTAATCCAAATGGGTGTTTTGAAATCTTCATCAAAACATGTACTTGTTGCATCTTTGTCTTCAAATCAAACACTAAAGAAACAAACTAGAGATCAATATAAAGGCAAAGGAACAAAATCTCATCCTCCATCTGAGTCTTCATCAAAAGGAAAAGGTAAAGAAAGGCCTCTTTGCTCTTATTGTAAGACAAAATGGGCATGAAGGATCTACATGTTTTAAAAAGAGAGAAGATGAGTACAAGAGAATCATTAAACAAAAAGAACTTGAAAATTCACAACTCAAGACTTGTCTTTCTTCTTCTCCATCAATGTCAAAACCATCAAAAGGCAAAGCACTAGGTGCCTTTGCAGTCTTTGAATCTCAATGATGGATTCTTGATTTTGGTGCATCACATCATATGGCATCTTGTTCGCTTATGTTTTCATCACTACACCACACAATTACAACAAAGATATTGGTTGCAAACAATTCATACATGGTATTTTGTGGGAAAGGAAATGTTAAAATAGGAGCATGTTGTATTAAATATGTTATCTTTGTTCTAAAATTATCACAAAATCTGCTTTCCATCTACCAAATCACCAATAGTGGATTAGGAAAAATAGTTGAATTCAACTCAGAATCAATTATGATAAGAGACTTGCACACTAAACAACTTGTTGCAGTTGGGAAAGTTGACAACTTTTCCCATGTCTATACATTTTCACACTTTGCACTTCATGACGAAGACTCAATAGTTCACACTACAAATTTCAGTGTGGATACATCATCGGAGGATCAGCTTGGTCAATCAAACCTCATAGTTCTTCAACCAACTGAGTTACCCACTCCTCCTCAATTGTTGCTTCACAAGAGGCTTCTTCATATTTGCAGCAGGATATTGTCACTCAATCCCTTGATCCTATTCTGATTCCACCTATGGTTTCTCTACAGCTTCAAGAGATTTCATTGTAGTCTTTGAATTATGTGCAATATTTAGAGACCCACTTTGTTCTTCTCACTTGGGAAGATCTCATATACCTATTGTTGGCGTTTCAATTCGCACCTCTGGTATGCGATTTGGAAACAGACAGCTATGCACAGATAAACTGCTCTCCTATTGGAAGAGGGAGTTCCCTTTCTTGCTGATGTTCGCTAAAAAGATAACTTGAATGAAACTTTGCCTATCTTCTTTTTGATTCTCAGCTACAGAGCACAAGGTTATAAAACTCTAAACGCTGCAGAAGAGGTTTTTTCCTTTTTTAATAAAACTTCTACTACAACTAGCATAGACTAATGACGCTTTCAACCTCCTGAGTAAATTCAGAGCAAAGGAAGTTGAAAGTGAACGGGGAATGATTGTTAACACAAAAAATTAAGTAGTTTTCCTCCAGATTTACACCACAAGACTAAAAGTACTTTAATGATGAAAGCTGAAAATGAAAGCTACATAAGCTACACATCTGATGACGAAAACTTGATGAATCGATATAGAATATCAGAGCAAAGTAGGCATGAGATTTCTATTCAATATCAGAAAGTTTAATACAACTCCAGGACAACAATACTGCAGCAAAAGGTAGGCATACAGTAAGCGATCAAACACTGGAGAACATTGAACACAAAGTGAACAAACACCTGGAATAACAATGTTTGCAGGCTAGAATAGGCACAGCAAATTTGCTATCACAAAAGTCATTCCAACAATGGGCAAGGATGCCCTTATTTATACTAAAATCAAAGGAGTAGGGAACCCTAAAATCTCCTTGATTAACCCTAACTTGCCAACTCGCAAGCTTTATTACTATTCTAAGACAAAGATACAATAAACAAATGCTTTAAAACAATCTGCTTTAAAGCAAAAAGATTCCAACTATCACAAGGTGATTTCTTTCTAAATATAGGATGGATGAGCTTAGGATGAAAGCACATGCTTTAAAACAAAAAGCATATGTTTTAAAGCTGCTTTCTTTTGAAATGCATCCTCATCAACATTCTTGCTTTTTGGTGATGTCATCAGTTGATATTCTTTTGCTGATTTCTTCTAAAAAACTGATTATGAGTTAAAAAAGCTGGCACATGGGTTTTGTAGGCAATTCTGTTTTGAAGCAACCCAGATCGTCAGATTTTGAAAAAGCAGAGATTTTCTCGAAAAAGCAGGAAAAAATCAGTTTCCCAAAAAAAGCACAACTCCCAATCTTTAAGAGAATGATAATCTGGATGGACCCATCTCGACGAAAACTGAAAAAGCTCTAGTCAGATTTCTGAAAAATGATCTCCTTGAAACAAGGACCCTGAAAAAGCAAGCCTCTCTTCTTCCTCAACCTGAATCTATGAAGAAAACTAAAAAAACACCTGGTTTGGGTCTTCGAATCTTTGTTGAAAGAAAAATAAAATCTTTCCTCTGGATGCAACCTGCAAAAGAAAATGAAATAAATAAGCCTAAAGCTTGTCTTTATAAATCTTTTGGTCGAAAAAGCAGCTTTACTTGTGTGAGAAGAAAACTTCATCCTCATCCAAGAAAAAAAAGCATATTTTAAAGCATAAATCCAAGTGGATGTCTTCGAATAGGAAGAATCCCTATTTTGTAGGAGCCTATGGCTTCATGTGCAAGATGACAAAAAATATCTTCTTTGATGATGTCATCGAATGCGCGAGTTGGAAGAAGTGTTAACAAAAGTTTCTTCATTTCGACACTTCAACACTCGTTTTGACTCAAATATGGCCTATCTCAAACTTTGACACGGCGGGAAAATGCCAATCTTGAACTGAAAAAGCTAACTGATCCTGACATTTTGGAGATTGATCAATTGAGATTCCATCCCCTGCCTCCGTTCAACGATCTGACATCGTTTGACCAAGTTTGACCTCCCCGAAACTGCCAACGGGCAAAGATTGGTAACAAGGCATGTCAGAAAACAGTGAAAACACAAAAATATTCTAACACTGTTCAAGATGGGCGCCCCAAGCCTCCTGGGGCGCCTAGTTTCCCAACACTTAGCCATTTTTTCAGTTTTTCCAATTTTTCCAATTTCTTGGTTTGCGTGCACGTTCCGGAGGCACAGGACCCCTATTTGGCTGTCGATTTCTATTGACTGGGATGAAAATGAGTCTGATGATCTGGAAAATATGCAAGCTTGATGAAAACTGAGTTGATTGTACCTTCCGTTTGCCTCGAAAAATGTGCCAAACTGATCAACACTGAACCGGAGCGGGTTGATGGAAGGAGATTTATGTTTTTCAAGAAAAACATGAAAAATAATCTAACACTGGAGAGTTTGGGCACCCCAAGCCTCCAGGGGCACCCAGTTTGTCAACACTTAGCCATTTTTTCAAAAAATTTTAATTTTGTATCTTTTCTCAATTTTCGTGCCGACTGCTCATGTTCGATCTTTGATTTTGGTCGTTCTGACGACTGTTGAGGCAGGACGGAGGGTGATCTGAATAGTCTAAACATATCTATGATGAAATCCTGGCTTTGACTGACTTTTGACCAAGTTTGACCAACCGGAAAAGAGCTGACGGAAGCATTTTTGACGTTTCTCAAAAAATGTGAAAAAAACTAACACAGGAGAGGATGGGCGCCCCAAGCCTCCTGAGGTGCCTAGTTTCACTAGACTTAGCCATTTTTGTGATTTTCCAACTCTTCCATTGACCTTGGATCCATCTTGCATCGTTTTGCGTGCATCGTCGAGTCGACGGCCGTTTGTCAATTTTGCGTCGTTGAAACAGCGTTGGAAACTTGTCGAAGAGATTTGGCAGGTGAAATTTTCTATGTTGATGACTTTCAAGCTCATGCTTCACCTTGTGAAAAAGCAAAAATGACCCAGTAGAGAAAACTTGGTCATTTGAAGATTTCGTCTGAACCGTGCCGATCGTGAAGGAAAATCGACCAATGAGAATCAAGCGTGATACCTGATTTGGAGATTCTATTTTTAGAAAGTTTTGCCAACATCCATATCTCAAGAAACCCAGAAAACCTAACTTGACGTCTATTTTTAGAAATTTCTAAAAATAGAAATTTCTATTTTTAGAAATTTTGCTTTTTTGACTTTTTGACGAAAAATTTTCTAGACTTGTTTCAAAATGCCTTAATGAAGCAAAAAAAATTTGGTTGGGTACAACAATTGGCTCTGTCTGGGGACCATGGCGGATACTTATGGCATAGGAGAACCAAGAATCTCTGGACTTTTGCAAGTTGGACCAGTGCCTTATCAATTGGGCAATAGAGTCAGGTTACATTCCTAATCACCTAAAACAAGACTTTTCCCTACATCACCTAAAACAGACTTCCTAAAATCACCTAAGAAGTTGGAACTTCAGAACACACAAGGAACATGACTGTCACATTACGGAAAGGGGAAAAACATTACAACATAACGATCACATCACAGAAAGGGGAAACACATTATGAGAACAAAAAGTGTTTCACGTGCTCTTTCTCCTGAGTGAGGATGAGAAGAGATTAGGACTGTCACATGAAACCATTAATCGACTCAGAAAAGTAAGAACCATCTCTCTTTAGCTGTGAGGATTGCCTTGGTAGCACAAAACTTTTCTTTCTCTGCAACATCCTCTCAAAGAGCCATGATTCGGGAGGGTATTCACGTTCAGGCCATGAGAAGTTTCTGAGAAACTGATTGATACGCCAGTGATCAGGTGGAGCATCTTTCTCCAATGCAAGCAACCTCTGCAATATGTGGAGATACAGAACTTCTTTCTAAAGATATACAGGAAAGTCTTGTGGCCAAAGTACATCTGTGGGAATGGTCACCACCACATATTGAATATGAGTTTCATTTATATCTTGTATACACGCAACTTTGTATTCAGTCAATGCATCATCTTCTGGAAAAGGTGCAAGCTGCTCATACACGACTCTCATCACTGATTCCTGGCTTATAGGATCCACAACCATCATTGCCCACTTTTCAAGTGCTTCAGGGACTCCTTCATTGGTTGTGTTTTCGTCCATCCACTCTCCAAAATCTGACGAATCGTCAAGATTTGAATGCTTAAACTCTTGAACATCTTCACTTGTTAGCTCACTTTCCCATTCATTACCTAGAATCTCATCGCCCTCTGTAGAGTACTCTTCTTCAATGCGGATATCCATCATCACTTCTTCTTCAGCATTCATGTATCTTTCTTCTTCTGTAAAAGGAGTAGAATCAAAAACAGCTTAATCTGAGTCATATGTTTCCTCCTCTTCTTCTTGATCAATCTCACACACGGCATATCTTAAAAGACATTTGTCAATAATCTCTGATTTTTTAATATCATCCTCTTTAGTGACCAAAACTGAATATTCCATGAACTGCTCTTCTCCATCAACCTCTTCATTTGTTGCATTCCACACTGGTTGCATAGTATCAGTAAAGTCTTTTTCCTGTGTAGGTTCATAGATGGATTCAACATCGTCCTCTTCACTAGTATGTATAAAACATTCTCGAGATGCAGGTGAAGATGGGCTAAACTGTAAAAGAAAATTTACAGTATCCTCTACTGAAGAATCACTCTCCAAGTGATGTAGAAAATTGTCGAGATCCAATGATGAATCTTCCATATGATCTCCATTTTTGAGAAATTCCTCCAATGATGAATCATCTTCAGAATGAAGAAGATCTTGTTCTTGCTCCAATTGTAATGTTTCTTTGGTCTCTTCTTTGGATATATCTGACACAGGTTCTTCAAACCAGCCTTCAAAAGACAAGAAAAACAAATCTAATTCATCATTGTTGCGTTCTTGAGAAGATTGTCGCACTTCTTCTTCATCAAAGAAGGTTTGTAAGTTGTACATTTCTTCAGATTCTTCCTCTGATTTGTCAACCGCATGGACAACCTCCAGATTTTCTTTAGTTATTTCAGACAGCATAACATATGTACAGGACCCGTTTCTTGATATAGCACTTGTGCTTGAGGATCCTGGGATTTCACTACCGTGAACCGTGACTTGGTTTCTGGTTCCAATTTGAAATTACCTTTCTTTAAAGGAATGGTTGCAGATGACCAATCCAATTGTATTTCTCCTCCAAGATCTTTGCAAAAACTTCTACTTAGTAGCATCCCATAGCTGGCTAGAATGTCAGCTACCAAGATAGTCATCATTAGTTTCTTCTCTGGGTAAGCCGCTAATCGTACTTGAGCATCCTTCAATTGTCCAACCAATGGCACTAATTTAGACTCAAGTGAATAACACTTGTCATGCGTTTTGGTGCATGAGAGTCCCAAAGCGTTCATTACTTGCAAAGGCATGACGTTGTCTGAGGCTCCTGAATCAATGATACAATTGCTCAATTTATAACCTCCTATATATAGAGAAATATAGAAGGGCTTTGGCTTCTCTCCTGCTAGAACAGAAGATTCTAGCAATGTGGGCTGCACGACAGTATCTTTCTTGACATACTTGACTATTCTATCCAGTTGATCTGGATGGTCTTGAAGATACTCTAGCTGAGAAATTTGCACCTTTGTCTTCATCATGGAATCTACTATATCAAAATTTGTTGAAGATGAATTTTGAGTAGTTTGAACACTTTCACGTGATGGCTGAGCATTGGAAGTGGAAGCCACTTCCTTCTCCTTTTCTTTTGGTCTTTGTCTATCCTCTCCTTCCTTCTGTGCTTTAAAATGTTGAGTACGTGTAAACACAGGAGTTGAAAGATTTTCATGATTCATTGCAAGAGAATATTGATGAAAATCGTCTTGTTCTTCCTTCATTATAACGGGTTCATTCTGGAAGTATCCCGTGGTAGAGTCGGCATCGAAGTTGTTCGTCTGTGGTAAGACAACATTCGCACTTGGGGAAGGAACAATGTTTGAAATAGGTGCAACATCAGCATATCCCATGATTTGATTCATCCTTAAATTTTCAGGACACATGGCTCCAGTATGTGCATCAGTCTCATGAAAGGAACAAAACACTAAATTTTGAGCAGCATCAACTGCTTGCCTAGGTGGTGGTGCTGGCAACCTGGGCCTATAGTTATTGAAAGGCTGAAAATTGTTCCTCTTAGGCTAATATGGTTGCTGAGGCTGATACTGTTGCTGTGGTTGATATTGTTGTTGTGATGACTGATACGGCTGTTGCGCGGGTTGCCCTTGAGTAGACAACTGTCTCTTCATGATAGTCACTTCGTTTGCTACCTTATGCAGCAGTGGATCTGCAGAACTCTGAACTAGAGGCCTGATTGAATCCGTTTTCATCTTGCCGGAGGTAATCATGTCGTCCTCTAACTTGATGGCATTTTCTTGTGCATTGGATAATTCTATTTCATTAGTCGATCTCAAAAAGAAGGCTATCTCAGAAGGAAGAGCGTTAATGAAACTACTCAACAAAATTTGTGGAGATGGATTAAGAGTATGAGAAAGACGTGTAACTAGGCGATTAAACCTTACCACAAACTCCCTCATTGGTTCATTGTTTTCCATCTTTGAATTTGAGAGTTGGGCGAACAATCTGTGACCATCTTCGGCAGGCTTGAACCTTGCCAAGAATTTCTCGCTCATGGTTGCCCAACTTATAATGATTCCCGGTTCCAAATGATTGAACCAATCGGCAGCATTTCCTGCTAGAGTCTCAATGAAGAGACGCACAGCAACATCTTCATGTGATACATGCAAAACAGCGCAAGCTGTTGTGAATGCAGAGATGTGTTCATCAGGATGTTGAGTTCCATCGCCATGGAACTGAGGAAAGTGCTTCCTTGACCCCTTTGGTAAATCATGATGTGCTTGTAGGGCCAAAGGTCCAATGTTATTACCCCAAGGCAATGGTGGCGGTTGCCTTTGATTTGGATCATTGTGATTGTTGTTATTTGCATCACCCATTGCTTTAGGCTGGATTACTGGTTCTTCTTGTAATTCTTCCTGCTTAACTTCAGGAACTATCTGAATTTCTCAAGCTATGTTGGATGCCTCTCCAACTTTTGCAGAATTAAGATCTTGAAAGAAAGGATCCATAGCACTGCCTTTTCCTTTTCTTGAATAAACCCTGTGAGCCAGGATTATCTATTGCCACGCGGGAGGTGGTAGTACTGGTCTTCTTGCTGCAAGATCTGCTTTGTGTTCTTCTTCGTCAAGGATAGCAGCTGCATTTCTCCACTGATCAGGACTTTCCTTTTGTGCAAATATGAAACTTCTAAGGCTGTTAATGATGTTCGTTTGCTCTCCTTCCACTCGTACAAGATTTGGTTGAATAACAGGTGGTGTAAGGTTTGGTTGTTGAATTGGAGCAGAAGGACGCCAGAGAGTCATTACCATGTCATAAGCCTAAGCTTGCTTGAAGTTTTATGCCTCGTGCCCCACGGTGGGCGCCAGAAAATTGTTGGTGTTTCAATTCGCACCTCTGGTATGCGATTTGGAAACAGACAGCTATGCACAGATAAACTGCTCTCCTATTAGAAGGGGGAGTTCCCTTTCTTGCTGATGTTCGCTGAAAAGATAACTTGAATGAAACTTCACCTATCTTCTTTTTGATTCTCAGCTGCAGAGCACAAGGTTATAAAACTCTAAACACTACAGAAGAGGTTTTTTCCTTTTTTAATAAAACTTCTACTACAACTAGCATAGACTAATGACGCTTTCAACCTCCTGAGTAAATTCAGAGCAAAGGAAGTTGAAAGTGAACAGGGAATGATTGTTAACACAAAAACTTAAGCAGTTTTCCTCCAGATTTACACCACAAGACTAAAAGTACTTTAATGATGAAAGCTGAAAATGAAAGCTACAGAAGCTACACATCTGATGACGAAAACTTGATGAATCGATATAGAATATCAGAGCAAAGTAGGCATGAGATTTCTATTCAATATCAGAAAGTTTAATACAACTCCAGGACAGCAATATTGCAGCAAAAGGTAGGCATACAGTAAGCAATCAAACACTGGAGAACACTGAACACAAAGTGAACAAACACTGGAATAACAATGTTTGCAGGCTAGAATAGGCACAGCAAATTTGCTATCACAAAAGTCATTCCAACAATGGGCAAGGATGCCCTTATTTATACTAAAATCAAAGGAGTAGGGAACCCTAAAATCTCCTTGATTAACCCTAACTTGCCAACTCGCAAGCTTTATTACTATTCTAAGACAAAGATACAATAAACAAATGCTTTAAAACAATCTGCTTTAAAGCAAAAAGATTCCAACTATCACAAGGTGATTTCTTTCTAAATATAGGATGGATGAGCTTAGGATGAAAGCACATGCTTTAAAACAAAAAGCATATGTTTTAAAGCTGCTTTCTTTTGAAATGCATCCTCATCAACATTCTTGCTTTTTGGTGATGTCATCTGTTGATATTCTTTTGCTGATTTCTTCTAAAAAACTGATTCTGAGTGAAAAAAGCTGGCACATGGGTTTTGTAGGCAATTCTATTTTGAAGCAACCCAGATCGTCGGATTTTGAAAAAGCAGAGATTTTCTCGAAAAAGTAGGAAAAAATTAGTTTCCCCAAAAAAAGCACAACTCCCAATCTTCAAGAGGATGATAATCTGGATGGACCCATCTCAACGAAAACTGAAAAAGCTCTAGTTGGATTTTTAAAAAATGATCTCCTTGAAACAAGGACCCTGAAAAAGCAAGCCTCTCTTCTTCCTCAACCCGAATCTATGAAGAAAACTGAAAAAGCACCTGGTTTGGGTATTCGAATCTTTGTTGAAAGAAAAATAAAATCTTTCCTCTGGATGCAACCTGCAAAAGAAAATGAAATAAATAAGCCCAAAGCTTGTCTTTATAAATCTTTTGGTCGAAAAAGTAGCTTTACTTGTGTGAGAAGAAAACTTCATTCTCATCCAAGAAAAAAAAGCATCTTTTAAAGCATAAATCCAAGTGGATGTCTTCGAATAGGAAGAATCCCTATTTTGTAGGAGCCTATGGCTTCATGTGCAAGATGACAAAAAATATCTTCTTTGATGATGTCATCGAATGTGTGAGTTGGAAGAAGTGTTAACAAAATTTTCTTCATTTCAACACTTCAACACTTGTTTTGACTCAAATATAGCCTGTCTCTGACTTTGACAAGGCAGGAAAATGTCAATCATGAACTGAAAAAGCTAACTGATCCTGACATTTTGGAGATTGATCAACTGAGATTCCATCCCCTGCCTCCGTTCGACGATCTGACATCGTTTGACCAAGTTTGACCTCCCCGAAACTGCCAACAGGCGAAGATTGGTAACAAGGCATGTCGGAAAACATTGAAAACACAAAAATATTCTAACACTGCTCAAGATGGGCGCCCCAAGCCTCCTGGGGCGCCCAATTTCCCAACACTTAGCCATTTTTTCAATTTTTCCAATTTTTCCAATTTCTTGGTTTGCGTGCGTATTTCCGGAGGCACAGGACCCCTGTTTGGCTATCGATTTCTATCGACTGGGATGAAAATGAGTCTGATGATCTAGAAAATATGCAAGCCTGATGAAAATTGAGCTGATTGTACCTTCTGTTCACCTCGAAAAATGTGCCAAACTGAACAACACTGAACCGGAGCGGGCTGACGGAAGGAGATTTGCGTTTTTCAAGAAAAACATGAAAAATAATCTAACACTAGAGAGTTTGGGCGCCCCAAGCCTCCAGGGGCGCCTAGTTTGTCAACACTTAGCCATTTTTTCAAAAAATTTCAATTTTGTACCTTTTCTCAATTTTCGTGCCGACTGCTCATGTTCAATCTTTGATTTCAGTCGTTCTGACGACTGTCGAGGCAGGACAGAGGGTGATCTGAGTAGTTTGAACATATATGTGATGAAATCCTGGCTTTGACTAACTTTTGACCAAGTTTGACCAACCAGAAAAGAGCTAACGGAAGCATTTTTTACGTTTCTCAAAAAACGTAAAAAAACTAACACAGGAGAGGATGGGCGCCCCAAGCCTCCTGGGGCGCCCAGTTTCACCAGACTTAGCCATTTTTGTGATTTTCCAACTTTTCCATTCACCTTGGATCCATCTTACATTGTTTTGCGTGCATCATCGAGTCGATGGTCGTTTGTCGATTTTGCGTTGTTGAAACAACGTTGGAAACTTGTCGAAGAGATTTGGCAGGTGAACTTTTATGTGTTGATGACTTTCAAGCTCATGCTTCACCTTGTGAAAAAGCAAAAATGACCCAGTAGATAAAACTTGGTCGTTTGAAGATTCTGTCTGAACCGTGCCGATCGTGAAGGAAAATCAACCAATGAGAATCGAGCGCAACACCTGATTTGGAGATTCTATTTTTAGAAAGTTTTGCCAACATCCATATCTCAAGAAACCTAGAAAACCTAACTCGACGTCTATTTTTAGAAATTTTGCTTTTTTGACTTTTTGACAAAATTTTCTAGACTTGTTTCAAAATGCCTTAATGAAGCAAAAAAAATTTGGTTGGGTACAACGCCTATCTATAGTTCTTCTTCTTCCAAATGGAAGGCATGTTGTTTGACTTTCAGGCATCACTTTCAACATTCATCTTCGAGCTTTAGTTAGCACTACAAGAACAATCATCTTAGGGGGGGCTTCTAGTCTCTCTATTTCTCTCTTTTGGGGGAAACACTTCATGTGTATTTGTAGAAGTAGTCCTTGGGGGGTCATGTTGAGTCCTCCTTCTACCTGCTTCTTGTATATATCTCTCTTTTGGATGAAAGTTTTTTCCCACTGGGTTTTCTTTCTTTCTCCGCTTTATGAGAGATTTCTTTGTACATGGGTACCTAACATGACCTAGTAGCCGAGACCCATATTTATGTATCTATTGCACTTTTGTAATCTCCCCAAGTATCACTTAAGTGGGGTGTTAGAGTGAACAATTTATCTATTCACTATAGCTTAAGTGTACTCAGGATGATGAGGTTAGACAACATCTTGTCTAACTAAATGTGCAACCTTTCAGACACTTAAAGGTTACCTATTTGTTTGGTAAACCTCATGTGCATACCTTTTGAGGTTGGAAGACTTTTCATCTCCCCTCAAAAGGCACTTTGTATTCATCCAACACTTGTCACACAAGGTTATTGGTTTGCACATTCCAAGTGATCCAAAGGTTGACACCTATAGGACACTTGTCTACATGCATGTGCCACATCATGGGGCACTTGTCAATCCACATGCAATGTGGATTACCTCATTCATGCCTATATAATAAGGCATTATGTACATCTTTTATTTAGCTTTTTTTAATATCATTTTGTTTTATATGTGAAATCTTTCTTTGTGGTAGTATTCTTAGTTTTACTAGTTGATCTTGGTTATTTCTAACATGTACCCCATCATTTGGCATTCCCATGTCTACCACCACTGCACCTCATCTACACGTGACAAACCTAGCAATAAACTAGCTTATGTAGAGTGTTAGTAGCTTTCAAAAACAACTTACTTCCCTCTTGACTATTTCCACACAACTCACCATGTTGCCTTATGCCTATCGTAGCTCGCTATCCTTGGGTATCTTAGCTACTCCTTTACCCACAAGCTTCGAGGTCCCTAGGTTTGAGAAGTATAATTCTGAAGGAGATTCATAAACACACATATTCGCCTTTATGACCATGTGTATTGATCTCATTTGTTAGGACAAGTTACTAGCAAAACTCTTTTGGCACTCATTGAAAGACAACATGTTGGATTGGTTTTGCTCACTCCTTGATCATTCCATATATTCCTTTAATCAACTCGTGAACCAATTTATTTAGCATTTTCAGACCCATATAGGCCCACATGTAACTTTTATTGATTTGGTGTATTGTAAACATGGGCCCCAAGAGAAAGCGATTGATTTCATTTTTTGTTACTAGTCATTGTTCTCGTAGATATCATACCCTCTTCCTAACTCTAATGTCCAAAGGGTCTTTATAGGGAACCTCCAACCAAGTCTTAAGGAAAATATCTTGATCATGAGGTATCCCTCTTTCCTTCAATTGTGTATGACCCTAAAATATTATCATTAGTCTTTATATCAGTTTGAGACATCTTCTACCCTGTCTATCTTCGTCAAACAATCTAGTAGTCAAAGAAAAAATCCTAAGAAGGGAACTGCAATTTTCTTGAAGAATACATCCTCCATAGTTGTTGGTGATAGTGTGACTGCTTCTATTTTGGAGGTTATGACATTTATCATCCCGAGACAAAAATTTAGGTAGATTACTCCATTTTCTAAGTCTTTATAGTTTGTTTTGTAGTAGCCCCTTACTCACAATCTTGTGCAGTTGCCGCCTACTAGGTCCTATTGTGTATGACCCTAAAATATTATCATTAGTCTTTAGATCAGTTTGAGACATCTTCTACCCTGTCTATCTCGTCAAACAATCTAGTAGTCAAAGAAAAAATCCTAAGAAGGGAACTGTAATTTTCTTGAAGAATACATCCTCCATAGTTGTTGGTGATAGTGTGACTGCTTCTATTTTGGAGGTTATGACATTTATCATCCCGAGACAAAAATTTAGGTAGATTACTCCATTTTCTGAGTCTTTATAGTTTGTTTTGTAGTAGCCCCTTACTCACAATCTTGTGCAGTTGCCGCCTCTTAGGTCCTTAGTGTCATGCCCACATTTCACATGCGGTCACAACACACAAAACACGCATGTTATGTCCACATATGACATGTAGACATGATACGAACTATCAAAAATTTTCCTTTACTACACGAAATCTCCCCCTCGCACGCGTAAGCGTGCTCGGTTACGTATGCTCAAGTTGTAAATGATAAGTGTCTTCAAAATTATTCCTCACAAGAGAACATTCATTTTGCTAGAAGGGTGTCCACTACGTGTGTTACTTAGTTGGTCTCTATAGGTTTCCTTTGTCTATTGAAGTACTACCTCGCATCCTTTGTTTACTCCTCTATTGATTTGTTTATAAACGTTACTTGTTTCGCTCGTGCACGTATTCCTTTATTTACTTTATGTATTTGCATTTAAATTATATTTACATTAAGTCATCTTCCATACCTTGGTAATTCATTTTGAAATACTAATCCCACAGTCACAAATCCTTTACAAACGAATTAATGTAACGATTATTAGTGTAAAAACAACAATTGCCCATTTCTTTTGATTACTTATGTATACAATTTATTTTATAGAAATATTTATGAATAGATATACATTTAAATTTAAAATTCTTTTCCTCAATTTAAGAAGAGGACATATATATATATATATATATATTTACAATGTCCATGTAGAGCATCCTATTTATTTACAAGTATATATATATATACATCTAACATTGTATATTTAATCATGCTAATGGGAACTCCACCCATAATTTTATTAGAGTATTTTATTTAAGTCCAACACATAATGTAAATATATATATATATACACACACATCTAACATTGTATATTTAATCATGCTAATGGGAACTCCACCCGTAATTTTATTAGCGTATTTTATTTCTTATATATATATATATATATATATCATTGTTTGTTTAGACCCAAACAAACCCCTTCTAAATAATTATGATGCAAAAACCTTTTGGTAGCTCCACTGAATACCTAGGCATGACACCGAGAAATGTATGTTTATTAAACACATAGTATTAAGACCTCATTAACTCTAACATTATTTCTAGGTCTCTGGAGAAATAAAAAAGGGAAATAAGTCTATGGCCAAACCTAATCAACCTTTAGATTTACATAGACCCACTTCTCCCACACTCTTATAACTTCACAAACTTAGATACTTCATCATCTAAGATGGGAGAAGAGGCTAGCACATCATCTTTGCATTTCTATGTTGTCATCAATGCAGTGGATGCCTGATCATCAACACTCCAAGAAGAGTTCATTGCCAGCCCTATCATCACTTTTTCTCCAACCAATATTGTTCCTAATGTGCATCATGGTCCTCTCTTCATTACCACTTAGATCAATCAAAAAGTTCTTTGTGGCATTATGAATAACCCTTTTAGCATTATCAATGTTATTACAGAGGAGTTTTTATATGTTAATTATCTTCATAAGAAAATTTATGAGCCCTCTTATGTTTCAATCAGAACCCATGATAGCATGCATCTCCTTACCTTAGGGTCAATCACATTGTCTATTCAAATAGAACCCAAGTCCCTAGACATAGTGTTTGTTGTCATACCCACATCAGACCATTTTTTAGTCCTACTAGGTCGCCCTTATCTTATAAAGATGCAAGTGGTCTCTTCATCAGTCCACTAGTGGCTAAAGTTTCCCCATGATGGAGTTATACACATGATTCTCCACAGTGGCTTCCAGTCCCTCCAATAGCGGGAAAACTTCTCTTTAGACTATTTTTGGCCTATACCTACCGAGTTGCTTCGACCTCGGGCAGGCGTTCTATTTAAGGTATACTCATGATATAAAGAGGGTCAAGCTCATTTTAGTGCTCCTACTACTTCTAAACTAGGCCCTTTCGCACCCAAGCTTGCGCTTTCCAAGATTCTCCCTTAGAATGTCACCTAATCGACAGTGGCTGCTATTGTTCCTCCTTCTACCCCAGTGGTAGTAAGAGGAAAGCAACGCATGTCCCATCTCTTATGTTTTATAACTCGACTAGATGGAAAGCCCTAAATTTTAGAGGTCCACTACTAACCAACCTTTCATTGCTACTTCTAGTTCTCCCACCATCACCATGATAGTTGGGAAAAAGAGGCCCATCTAATTATACCTTGTTGAGCCCTCTACCTACACTAGACAATCAAATTGCACAAGATCGTAAAAATCATCGACATGCTATGGCTAGAGCTCAACCTGGCGAGTCTATTGGCAAGAGACACTGCTAAACATGATAAGTGTTGTCATTGATGGCAACTAAATCTCTACTACACATCCGCATTTCATAATTTACCCATACCAGAAATCAGATTAAAGATTTATCTAAGTCTAGGTAGTTAGGAACACAGCAGACAACAGGGTCCGGTATCTTGGTCTGAATCTCTTCGGAGGAAAGTCTTAATTTGCTGCGGATTTGAGGTAGTCATAAGCACTATCAAGACAATCTAAATCTAGAGTTTTGGCCTCCGGTGACAAAGGATTCAAAAGTTATTAGCTTTTGAGTATCGGGTTAATAGTTTGACAAAATAGACATAAGACGAACAAACTGACCTTGTAAATGATCTTGGTTCCAGATGTATGGGAGTTGTTGATTGGGCAATTAGTGATGACCAGTGATAGTGGCTGACCTGATTGATGATTTGTGAGTGCAAGTTTTGGTCCACGTCTCAAGTTATGCACGAATCTAGCTGACATAGCAGAGTATTCAATAAAGTTCTAAGTGTTCTTGAAGCCGACTGAAAAATGATTGAAGATCAGGATGTGGATATATATACCTGATGGATTTGAATGAATTTGGTGTGTGTGTTGTGAATATGGAGTAAATGCGAGAAGAGCAAAGATCAAAGATTCAGATGAAGGCAGGCAGTAAGCAGGGCAGAGTGAAGATGAAATGTGTAAGATCAGTATTTTGTGCTTAACTGGAACTGAATTCATGCATTAGTAGAAGGTTCTCATCAGTTCAAAATCTCTGTTATTCTCTTGTAATCATTTGTAGGTAGTGAACCTCTATTTGAGCAGTGAGCTCTGGGCAGTGAGCCCGAATGCATGTACATTCTCATTTGTAAAAATACTTTTAACAGGGTATTAATTTTTGTGGGTTAACCCCCACAGTGGTTTTTCCCTTAACCAAGTTTCTATGTTTAAAATTTTGGTGTCAAGTGTGTTATTATGTTGCTACTCTTACACTTATGATTTTCATGGTTAAGTTATTGATTTGTTGTTAAATAAAGAATTAACTGAAAAAAGTATTAAAGTTTTGAGACAACTGATTCACCCCCCTCTCAGTTGTCTGCCCTATTTCCAACAATTGGTATCAGAGCAAGGTTCCTTTGAGAAGCCTAACAACTTAAGGAAAGATCTTGGAAGGAGTTTTAATGGGTTCACTCAAAGATCAACTTCAGTTGGCCCTAGAAGATCTTATTCAGTCTAAAGCAGAAATTAGCAATCTGAGAGGTGAACTTAAAGATGCTGATGATACCATTGAAATGTTAAAAGATAAATTAAAGAAATCTATGGAAAGGAAAAAGGAGCTACTTCTGCAGTTATCCAGTTTAACTAAAGAAAATGGCATGAATGAAGCTTTGGAAGAGAAGACAAGGGAATGTGAGAAGCTGTCAAAAGAAGTTGCTGTTCTGAAAATTGAGATGGAATCTGGGACAATGAGGCTAACCAAAGAAATTGAGCAAAGGAAGAAGACTGAAGAAGAATTGAATCAAAATTTAAAAGAAAGAACCGATGAATGCTACAGATTAGACAATATAGTTGGCCATCTAAAGTCTGATCTACAAGAAAGTAGAGATAATGAAAGAGATCTTGAAAGATAAATTGTCATTCTCAGACATGACCTAGAAGTTTCAAATGAATACAAGAAGTTCAAGATAAGTTCAACTAAACTTGAAGCAATACTTGAGGGTCAGAAAAAGGCTGATGACAACATGGTCTTGGATATGAGAAAGGTGAAAGCTCTGGCTCTGGACAAAGAAACTCTTAACCAAGGAATGAGAGAAACAAGCCTAGAAGACCTCCGGTAAGACAACCTAATGCTCAAAGGTATCCATCTTTCAATGGAAATTGTTTCAAGTGCAATAAATTTGGTCATAGAGCCACTCAATGCAGAAGTAGAGTAAATCAAAATAATCCATCCTTCCCCAGACAATGCTTCAATTGCAAGAGGTATGGTCATAATCCAATGAATGCAAAAGTATGATAATGAATAACTCATCAAATAGAGGAAATGGGAACTCTTTCAATGGAAAATGCTTTGCATGCAATAGATTTGGACATATGGCCATTCAGTGTAGATCAAGAGGAAATCAATCAAATGGGCAAAGAAATGTTGTGTGCTTTAATTGTAACTGACCTGGTCATTTTGCAAGATTCTGCAGAAGTAAGATTAATGAAAGAAGGGGTCTGGTAAAAAGAAAACTGGATGAGTAGAGACAAGACAAAGGCAAAAGAAAAATTCATGAGAATGAGATCTAGAATGAAATGAGTGAGACATGGGTCAGGAAAACAATTGTGAACCATAGTAATGGGTCTGCACCAGAATCTGGTGCTAACAATTCCTCCAGGAATTAAATTAGGAGCTCTGGCTCAGGGGGAGCTACATTGAACATCAAATTCCCCCAATCAGTAAGTGGGTGCATGGATATGGCACAATGAGATAAGATATCTTGAATTGTTTCATAAACTTTGGAAGGATTTCTGGAAGAAAAGTTGTTGACATGGAAATTTGCGGAGTGATTCTTGATGAACTGTTCAAAACAAAGCAACTAGATGGAGTTAGGGCAATGCATTTATTACAATGAAAAATTAGGTTTTACGGAGGATAAAAGATCACTTGGTCATGCATTTGAATCACTTTGCATTTGAAGGAAACAAGAAGAAGTGCATCTGAGATGCAAATCCATAAACTAAAGCATGAAGAACAAATTCAACCAGCAATTCATCAACTCTAATCCTGTGGAAGAAAAAGGTACTTCTCTGTAGAGACTTGAATCTAAAATCTGTTGAGATGGCTACACATCTAGTTGTTGATGTAATTGAAAGGCCCCAACCAACATTTAAGAAGCATCCATACAAATCAGTTGAAGTTGAACCGTTAGGTGCATTCTTTGGAGTTCCATATGGTGTACTGCATATTGAGGATATTAGGGCATACATCCACTGTAACATGGATGAATTTAGAAACCTGAAACTCTTGGATTTGCTTAACAACTACTTAAGGGATGATAGCCATAAATTGAAACCAGAATACAAAGCCCTAGAAAGTAAACATTTTTTGCAAGTCATTAGGTTTTCTATATTTTGAATGGGTTTGATATATCTTGAGCTGAATACATGATGAGTTCATATGGCTATTGAAACCATTTAAGATTACAAAGGATGTTATCAAAATTGTAACTGGGTTAAATTCATCCGGTGGATTACCCATGCTGAAAGCCATGAAAAACCAGACAATGACTGATGCTACCAGTGCCAAGTTTGACAAAAGGGCAATGACCATCAATGATATCATAGAACCGAATGTTAAATTTGCCTCCATGGTGATTGGGTACAAGATTTACCACTCCAACAGGGAAAATTTCTATCTCCGGAACTGCTATATATGCAGCCTATCAAATGTTAAAGGAGAATGTTGATTATGATCTTTGTGAATTACTACAAAATTAGTTGATTGAGAATCTAAGCAAAATAAAGAAAGATAAGAAAAATACCTTTAGTATGGTTCCTTGATTATATGTTTGTTCTTCTATTTTATGAATGAAGTGCTTGGAATTCAAGGTGTGTACTGGACAAATGATAGGCTAGTTGCATGGCAAATAAGAGATCATTTACTCAGCCTTGGTGATTCCCAAACTCAAAAAACAATCATTTGGGGTTACTTCAAAAACTTTCAAAGTATGATGCATGCAAGAGAGAGAATCCCTAAGTCAGTAGTGGAGAAATATGAGAATGAAATATGCTTTATGGTTGACACTAATTAGTGCCTGATGGAGGCTGTGGAACCCAGAACCATATGGATTAGGACAATGGGATATGAAGTTGATGAGAAAGTTTTGGAAATGTATGCTCAACATCTCCTGAGCAAAACAAAAGACACATTTGTGGAAAGATTTGGAAAATACAAGGAGCTAAGTCTAAAATTGCATGTGGAGCTCAGACGACCAGAGACTAAAAGGAAAGTGCAGAGACAAGTTGAAAAGTATGTTGAGACCATTAGCCTAACCAAGGAGGTATTGAAGCAAAATAGAGATTGATGACTCCTCTATTCTGGGAGAGGAGAAAATAAACAAAGTAGATATAGAGATGGTGGACCAAATTGATGATGCAGGTGATACTCTAACTCCTCCTGACCAATCAGAAAAGGAAGATAATGTTGAGAATATTGCTGCCACACTAGATCCTCCAGAACAGATTTTAGATGGTGAGGACAAAGGAGAGAATCCCACTGCAGATGATACAAAGAAAGGTGAAGCAACGAAAGAGAAAGAAGAGAGTAAGGATAAGAAAATAGAAGAAGATGGTGTAAATGTTGAAGCACCCAAACAAGATAGTCCAGAGAAAACCCAAGAAGAAGAAAGTGTTCCAGAAATTGTTGCAAAAGACACTGCAAATGCAGCAAAAAGTCTTTTGGATAAGGAGATGCTTAAGTTTGATGAGCCTGAACTACTCCAAGGACCAATTAATCTAGATGCTCTCTCTCCGGTACAAGTGATGAAGATTGCATCCTTCACTCAAGCCAAGGCTAGGGAGAAGATGTTGAAATCTCACATGGAAGACATTGCACTATTAGGGCTTGCAACCGAAGTCTTGGATAAGTTATTGCCAACCTACCAAAAGAGTCCATTGGATTCCTCCTCCAGTCACCTAAAGAATCTTGTAAATGTTGTAAGTACACATTTTGAGTCTTTTGAAAAATTTGCGGAGGCGAAAGTTCAGAAGGAATTTTTGGACAAGAAATTTAGTGAAGTACATAATCTAATAGGAAATGACAGGATGATGCTTGGCATTAACATAAGGAGTATTTAGAATGCTCTAAATGATGGAAGTGATTTGTACAAATTCTGTCTATCATGGCCCAAAGTTAGTGAGGATATTGAGAAGAAGATAAAGGAACAAGAACAAAAATTGTCAAATCTTTCTCAAATTTTTGATCCTCTAACAGTTTTGCCTATAAGTCAGGATTGTCAAGTAATTAGCTTGATAGATGAGATAAAGAGGCTTGTTAAAGAAAAAGGTAACATTATGAAGAGAATGTGTGAGCTCCGGGAATTGATTGCCCCCAAGTTAGAAACCATGTTTAATGCCTTATCAGAAGCTCAGACTGTACTTCAGACAAGTAATCCTTTGGATCTGATAAAGGTAGAAGCATATGCATTTTTGCTAAGTGGACACATCTCAATTTTGGATGGAATGAAGGGAACTTGGGCCTTTAAACTTGTGCAATTGAAAAATAGTTTTGTAGACATTCTCAAGTTCATGTGAATAGAACTTAATGATTAGTTGTACATATGCGGCACTATACACAAAATTTTTGGAGAATTTTGGCTTGCAGACCCCACCCTTTGCCATTGATGTCAAAGGGGGAGTGAACATTAGTGAAAAATGAGGAATACAACAAAGGGGGAGCACCAGAAAGCAGTGTGAACAATAGTATGGAGCACAAGCAAAGGGGGAGTTATTCTGACACTTAGTCATTTTTCACTAAGTGTTGCCATCAATGCCAAAGGGGGAGATTGTTGGCAAGAGACACTGCTAGGCATGATAAGTGTTGTCATTGATGGCAACTAAGTCTCTACTACACATCCACATTTCATAATTTACCCATACCAAAAATTAGATTAAAGATTTATCTAAGTCTGGGTAGTCAGGAACAAAGTAGACGACAGGGTCCGGTATCGTGGTCCGGATCTCTCCGGTGGAAAGTCTTAATTTGCTATAGATCTGAGGTAGTCATAAGCACTATCAAGATGATATAAATCTAGAGTTTTGGCCTTTGGTGATAAAGGATTCAAAATTTATTAGCTTCTGAGTATTGGGTTAACAGTTTGATAGAGCAGACAGAAGAAGAACATGTTGACCTTGTAAATGATCTTGGTTTCAGAAGTATGGGAGTTGTTGATTGGGCAATTAATGATGACCAGTGATAGTGGCCAACCTAATTGATGATTTGTGAGTGCAAGTTTTGGTCCACGTCTCAAGTTATGCACAGATCTAGCCGATAGAGCAGAGTATTCAATAAAGTTCTAAGTGTTCATGAAGCTGACTGAAAAATGATTGAAGATTAGGATGCAGATGTATATACCCGATGGATTTGAATAAATTTGGTGTGTGTGTGTTTGTTTCTAATATGGATTAAATGCAAAAAGAGCAGAGATCAAAGATTCAGATGAAGGCAGAGTGGTAAATAGGGTAGGGTGAAGATGAAATGTGTAAGATCAGTGTTTTGTGCTTAACCGGAACTGAATTCATGCATTAGTAGATGCTTCTCATCAGTTCAAAATCTCTGCTATTCTCTTGTAATCATTTGTAGTTAGTGAGCCTCTATTTGAGTAATGAGCTCTCGGCAGTGAGGTTGAATGCATGTGCATTCTCATTTGTAAAAATACTTTTAACAGGGTATTAATTTTTGTGGGTTAACCCCCACTATGGTTTTTCCCTTAACCAGATTTCCACGTTAAAAATATTGGTTTCAAGTGTGTTATTGTGTTGCTACTCTTACACTTATGATTTTCATGGTTAAGTTATTGATTTGTTGTTAAATAAAGAATTAACTACAGAAAGTATTAAAGTTTTGAGACAACTGATTCACCCCCCCTCTTAGTTGTCTACCCTATTTCCAACAAAGTCCACCTCTGACGAGTCACCCCAGGATCCAAGTTGGCCTAGTTCTCAGAAGGTCCAAGTTGTCTTGGCTTCATCTTGTGATCCTCCAATTTTTCACATCACTCTAGACATACTACCCTTTTCTGAGCCAATCGATTTGCTTAATGTTTATGTTATCCCTAAAGAAGCATTAGATGCCTTTGTGCCTTTTCAATGCATCCATAATTATATTTTCCTTGAAATTATTTGCCCTATAAATATATACATAGACATGTCACATCATTTTCCCAAGAATAAGTAGGGGCATTATCCTACCCCACCATTCCATAGATCAAAGACCAAAATTCCCCCTTCATCCTCAAGATATTTGAATTATCTAGTCTTGAGTTAGTGGAGGTTCCTCCTGCCTCTATTGCTCCTATAGACCCTATCCCTAATGTTAGTGCCAAGTAGAAATAGTAGATCACCCTTTATGATAGGACCATTATGGCTCCCTCCTTTGTCGAGGAGTCTATGATTGGTATTGATATTCCTTTACTGTCATCAATCTTTAGGAGATCATTGACCCTCACATCACATGAGGATGTTGAGGAGGACATTGCATTAGCAACCATCCTTCCATGTTTTGATGATGGATCTTTACCTAGTATATCTCTTGTAGTGGTCTCGCTGGCTTGTCAACCTCCATCCTACCCTTATGATCAAGATTGGGAGAAGGATGAATTGCTAGTTTTTGTCCCTAAGTAGTAGTGACCTCATAAAATTTGTTTGATTGGATGTGTGGTTTGCTTGATTGTTTTGTTATCGCCATGTGCTTGCTTGACATGTGTTTGATAGTTTCTCATGGAGGACACATGCTTCCCCCATAGGGAGATGGATATAGGGGAAACAAAAATATCGTAACATTCATCTATATGTACTTGAATTCTTCTATTTGTTGTGATATTGACTTTTCTTTATATTTTGGGGATGATGCAAAGTATTGGGACATGTTTAGGTCTCTTCCATCTTGACCCAATTTTTTTTCTTTTTACCTTGTTTTCATGTGACATTCTTCCTATGTTCTCATTATTCTACATGCTTAGTGATGAGTCTAGTTTATGACTCAATTTTGTTAGAATTTATTATCCATTTGTTATAGTTATCATGGACTTTGGTACCTGGATCTTGATCTTTTTATGATATTTCCTCAAAACCATAAGATATTTGGCATAGGTTATTTCCTATAATCTTTAAATGACATTGACATGCTATATGAACTATCTATGTTAATTTTACATGTGGATTAATGAATTTTACTCTAAGATAGTTACAGATATGCAATTATTGTGCGTACTAATATTGTTATGCAGATATAATTAGCAGCCTATAAAGTTGAGGAAGATTCTATCAGTTGGTCAGTCGCCATCAAAGTCAACAAGGTGGTCATTCAAATGTCAAATGGAGGGAAGATAACTGCCTTGTAATTGGTCTTAATTGCTTGTTGAGCGAATATAGGAGTTACTGTTGTGCTAGATCTGCGTCAAAGCGAACATGCTTGACCAGATTCCACGCATGCATAACCTCCTCTCCACTTTCTATGCTTTCCCTAAAGTGGCGTCCTCCTAATCTATTGGAGTTGACCACCTTGCTAGGTAGTTGGTTTGTAGTTTTCTTTCTATAAATAAGACTCTGATGCTCCTTCTAAGGGGTTGATTAATCAGAGGTTGTACTCGCATTATTAAGTTTTTCAGTAATACAGTTATGTTGCTCATTTGTACTCATGTTTTCCAATGAATAAAACAAAGTTATAAGTTCGCATCTCTGAGTTTACATTTGTCTTAAGGGATACTCATCCAAGGGGGCCCACTTGGTGAGCATTCCATCCTTTAGTTTAGTTGTTATTTTCTGTCAAGTAGTTAGTTAAAATCTGGAACTGTATGTTCCTGCAGCCACTAGAATTCCATTATGTGTCTGTTCCTGTAGCCAAAATAGATAGAGTAGTTTCCTATTTGTTTGTCCAGATTTTCATTTTCTGTCATGCACTTCAGCTTAGTATAGTTGTTGGTTGATGTTCAACATTTATGTTATTTCTTTCCAAGCAATTTACTTTTAGCATTATGTCTTTCTTAGCCATAGAATGAATGTGGCTAATTTGGGGTTCCTAGTGCACATACTGTGCTAACCCATTTCAATTTCATGTCCCTGGGTTGACAAGTTTAAATGGACCTTCATAGTGATTAAGACAGCTATTCAGGTTAGATGTCCAATCTCTGAGTCACAACTTTATGGGCTTAGTTGTTAAATCATTGTAGGATACCAACACTCAGGGAATGATGAAATGTATATCCTTGTTGCTTAATGATTATCACTCCTGATATATTGATATTGACCCTAAGCATGTAGATCCCTTAGTGTTCTTTCATAGATTTTTGCTTGCTTCTATGAAGTCTTTTATGCCATTCCTCAAGGACATTCCTTCCTTACTGCTTCCCACCAAGTGCAATGATAAGCCTTTGCTCCTTACATCAACATCCTTTTACCACTCTCTAGAGTGCCTATTCTCCCTACAACATCATCCTTTTACTGCTTCCTAGAGCACCTTTGCTCCCTGCAACATCCTTTTTACCGCTTCCTAGAGTGTTTTTCTCCCTACAACATCCTTTACTACTCCCTAGAGCGCCCTACTCCTAGTAGTACCATTTTGCCTCTTTTAGAATCATTTCATTATTGCTTCTTGAAGCATTTGTTCTTTCCTTTTTCATCCCTTGAGGCTTTCCTTATCTTTTGTTTATGTGTGTTTGTGTTTATTTATGTACAATGTGTTTATATTTTTCTCCCTTTTTCTGTATATTAGATCATAATATTCACTAATAATTGTTTGTTTTGTAAATTATTTTGAATCTAATCATTTACCTTGTAAAGTTATGTATTTTCATTGTTTTGTAGGGCTTGTAGCTCTAACACTGTGGTTTTGTAGGTTCTAGACTGGGGACATCACCCTTTTGTCTAAAGGATCTACATGATTTCGTAGTATCCTTTTTATATGAATAATTTTCTCTCTAGCATCTCATTATTGTACTTTAGTATGCTTAGTTCCCTACATTCTTAGCTTACTAAAGTGGGGACAAAATGTAACATCAAAAATTGCACATCGTGCTATTTCACATTATGTCTTCCACCCACTTACTCACCCCCCTCATTTAGACCTAGCCTAGGTCATCTCTTAAACATTATATCATTTTAGAAATATGTTGTATTGCATTATTCTTAAATCTATTCTAAACTTTCACTGACCATACAAGCCTCACTAGCACATAAAGCAATCTCAAACAATACAAGTAATTCAGAGGGTTTCTCTGTCTCAAAATAATTTCCTAAATTTGAAACTCTCAATTCAATCTGCATATTTCTTTGCATTCATACTTAGTTCAATTTGCACAATTAATTCACTTGATGCACAATCAATTGCATATTATCTTCATGGTTCAATCTGTAAGTTCTGTGCATAAAGTCTTCATCCTTGTTTGATTCATTCCTGCAAAAACATGATCTCATACATTTCTCAAATCACAATATCATGAATCATCTGTATTTTCTCTTGAAAAGAATCTTCATATAAATGTTTTCAACACTACATCTTGGTCCACTCAACAACACTTCCATTAATGCCCCTGTAATACAATTATATAAAAATTGAATGACTTTTCACATTCTTCTCTCATTCATTTTCACCTTCACAAAAAGAATAAATCTTCAATGAAATATAATCATTCTGCTCATGAAAAAAATAAAACAATTTCTGTCCATATTCCATCTGTATATAAAAAAATCAAATATATTTCTTCTCTCCATCTATGAAGAACTTGCAAAACAAAATAAGATCATAATCTTGTAAAACCATTCACATTCATCTTGATTCAATTTCCCTTTCATAAAAAAATTCATCTTCTTTCAACAATATTTTTCAATCTGCAAAAATCGTTTGCATGAAGTCTTTTCATTTTCCTCTCTGCATTCATCTTCTCTTTCAATCTAAAAATCTTTGTTCCCAAATGACCCTTCATATTTTTATATCTTTACACATTCACTTTCATAATCACTCTATATTTTTCTTCTTCCATGAAAAATCTTCAACAATGTTTTTAATCCAACTGCCTTAAAAAAAATTCTCTTTGATTATTTTCGGACCCACAACTCAAAAAAAACCATTTGTATGAAGAGTCAAAATAGAAAGAAAATTAAACCTCCTTACTTGCAAAAGGCATTAAATCTTTCACCAAAAAGATGCTTTTAAAAAAAAGTAAAACACCATTCTATTTGCCTTCAATGTCTCGAATGAAGTCAAAAAATAGAAATAACTCACCTAAAAAATATCCTTAAAAGTCTACAAAAACTGCCTTTGTAAACATACTAAAATTAGCTTTTAAAAATCTTATCTATGCAGTCATAGTATGTAAAACGTTTTGATGACTGTCAAAAGCAATGCAAAATAGTCAGGGTCTTAGTTGAAATACTATCCATTGATCATAATATGTGCACCCATTGTCATTTCAAATAAGACCTTTGATTTTCTTTTCCCGCTCAAACTCCTTATGTGGTGATCTACAACACTGGTTGATTAGGTATGAGGGGATAGTTTCTCAATGAGGGAGGTAGACTTAAGTTGTATTTTAAGTCACAGACAACTGACTATAGAAAGTCACTTTCAAACAAGACAAAACATGTTTCACTTATATCACAGTTAAAAAAAGATTTAAGCTTAACTTTTAAACAAATCACTTAAAGATCTTGAGACCAAATTGTCTCATAATGCCAGTGATATCTAGACACCAAATGAGCTTACTATTATTGCAAACTGAGAAGTCCACAATGATAACAATGATACTACCACAATTTGCCAACACTGCAATGTCAAAAAAATAAAACCTCCCTAGAATATAACCTCATACTCTTGGAGACATATAAAAACATTTGACATGCCTCTGTCCATATTGCTTATGATATGAAATCAACTTCAAACCAAGTACCCCTACTAGAGTATAACTGAGATATCCAACCAAAAAGATTTGCAAAGTTTTAACAACTTTGAACACTTTGCATAATGAAAGTTGTAAAACCTTAACCAATATGCCTTTTCATTAAGCTTTGAAGAATGCCAATGTAGACTCACTTTGAGGATAGCATATTTTGCACCATAGAGATGATTTGAAGACTTCAATCCTGTGACTCCATCTTGCCAAGTCTTGTATCAACCTTTTGACATTAACGAAGAATCATCTAAACAAACTCCTGATAAAGAACCACTATGCCAATCCATATATTGTGAATAGAAATGTTGTCACCAAACTTTACCAATAGATCTCAACCTATCACTAATCACTGACCAACTAACCATTTCATCAAATGTATGTTGATCTCAATACAAGTTACTCAACAACCCTTGTGCCTATTCTTTCATGCTTTGACATACTATGTCTTGCATTGTTTTTCTGATGATATACATAAAACATTAGGGACCTTTTCTTATGCTTCAATACTGACTGAATGACTTTGCCTTTGGTTGTTCACCAACACTGACTATCATGACAACTTGAGAGTAACCTAAATTATGAAGGGAACAAAAGACATTATGTCCTAATTATATAATGAACACATTGCATATCTTACCATGAAAAACACCAACAACCTTAAAGATAATGAAAACATCCATTACACAAATGACATCATGGAGCATGGACCATTATACCCATGATCAACATGAACATCATCTTGATCAAATACATCAACCACTACATGAAGCTATCAACAAGATAAACAAACTGAAAGCCTCCATAAGATGATCTTGATCTTGATGTCCTATAAGAAGCAACACTTGTGAGAGCATGACATACTTATGAAGCAACACTTTCATACAAAGAGGTTTGATATTTCTCTTCTCCTAATTGATAATGGTCTCCACTTTCAACTCAATCCATCTCCTGATGAGAGTGGTATCTACCTTTGACATCAATGACAAAATCAATACCAATGCTTCTACACAAACGTCTATGGAATGCACTAGCATCATGTATTGTACATCAACACAATCTGTACAGTATGGTTTCATGTCATTGTGTCATAATGACTATTGTCCATCATAACACCATTCATAGATGTGCCAGGCTATTCTAGGTATGTTACTTTGATGCATATCCAAAAGAATCTAAACAAATAACAGGTTTCTCAAGCAACTTCTTTTGTAAAGAATAAGAGTAGATTTTTGAGAACAAGGCATGAGAGAACTTATAATCATTTTTCGTGGGATATAGCTATAAAAAATACCTTTGAGCTTGGCATTCTTGGTGAGTTTAGCTTTGATATTTTTCAAGCATTGAGTCACCATTACATGTCTTGACTTTTGAATCCTTTTTGCAAAGTTTGAATCTTAGGAGAAGATAGATCATGAGCGAGACTTAATGGGTTGGAGCTCCTCCCAGGATTTCGCTAAGTTTCTCATCTTTGTTGTAACAAAAATCTTACATCATTATGTGTTTTGGTAAGTAGCATACAATGTTGTGCTATTCGAAATCCTTTGTTTAATTAGAAGTTCTTAGAAAGCATCATGCTTCTTTTTAGTACATTCTCTTAATAGAGAACTAGAAGTGAATCTAGAGGAGGAAACTTTATCTCTTTACTGAGCATTCCCTCACATCCATATACTTTTGTAAAATGTTTGTTCATTTTTCCATACCCTATTTGTCATCTTTATCATTATAGTATCCTAAGCCTAGTATCCTCTTCGTAGACCAGAGAGGTGCTCTTAGGAATCATATTTGTCGCTGCATCCTAGTCACACCTGGGTGCACATGCACATTCCAAAAATCTCTTTATTATCTTATTTCTTGTGGAGGTCAAAAGACCAAAACGAGGGTTTACCTACTCTTGGAAAACTCCTTTGCAGTCACAAAGTTTCTTCTCAGCTCATTGCAATAGGTTATTTGGAAATGTCATTCCCATGGAGGTTTGTTGGTGTTGATCCTCTTTGCATTAGATTTTGTCATTTCTATTTATCTAATTTTTACTTGTATATCTAGATATTACACTTATGTTTCTACTCCGTTATGCTATGCAAGTTTCACTCAGAATAATACAGACAAAGAAGAACCTTGCCAAACTAACATAATACACTCATGCCAGATCATGCCATCCATACAACATCATACAAATGAAATACTTAGCGTAGATATTCATGCAGCACATTGTCATCCCTGATCGAGGCCTCCCTTTTTTGGTGGAAAATTAATTTGTTGTTGTAATTTCCAAATCAACTCTTAATTTTTTAGAAAGTCAATCTAGAATTATGTAAATAGTGTTTCATTTCTATTCATTTTTGTTATTAGTTTAGAGAAGTTGAATTTTTTGACCAATAACATAATTGGAATATCTAGAATAGTTTTGTAAGGGATAAAATAAAACTTCTCCTTTTGGAGCTAGACATTCTAGATAGTGTTATGTAAGATCACTTTATCTAGAGGGTACAACTCTCTAGGTGGAGTTGTTATATTATACTCTACAATGAGAGAATCTTTGAATGCTTCCAAAGTGGAGTACCTAAATTGAAGGATTCAAAGGTGAACTCTTACACATTGGTAGTTACATTCTATTTTGGGATTGTTGATTACTTGTGAGGGCCTCTAGATTTATCTCATGATTTTGTTGAAACCACGAGTGGTTTATAGGATGGAAAAACTCTATATATGTAGGCCTTGGCATTGTGGTTTGGCATCAATTCAATTTGTATTGTAGGGATTTGTAGATTTTGAGCTTAGGGCTAAGTATTAGCATGTTCTCAAAGTGTTTACATATGATGCAAGACCATCCCTATGTGTAAGAGCAATCTTGCATCACCCAAAAATATTTTCTTTTACTTTGTTTGTTTGTAGGTTTTCAATAATACTCCATTCATCACCTAGGCACCACAAATCCTACCACATTTCATTGCACTTGCATATTTCAACTCATGGTTGGAAACATACGTTATATATTGATCCTACAATGTCATATGAGAAGTGGATAGTCTCAGAGGGCACATGAACAACGTGCCTTGTGTGATGTTCCATGCACACTTAGACATTATTGTCTTAAATTCAAAAGTCAAAAGCATCCAAGTTTGGGATGCATCAAAGCCAATAGGTTTTCAAACATTTTGTAGAGAGCATGATAGATTCTAGATTCTTGTAGCACACCCTAAGATGAATATCCTTGTTGTTGGACATCATAGTGGGATGCTTATTTTCAGGTTAGAAAGAGAAATGCTTGCCTATGCAATTTGTAGCCTGGGCACCACTTGCACTACATCAAGGACCATTTTCTGTAGGCTTGTGAATTTGTAAGACAAAAAGATAATCAAATAATACCTAGATTGAAAAATAATAAAAATGTATATATTTGTGCCCAGATGACTAAAGCTAAGATCATTAACCAGTGGCAGTGGTAACTGTTGGGTCCCAAAACCACTGCTCAACTTCATAGGATGGAATCATACTCAGTAGGCCAAGGCTGTCGTCATTCAAGCATAATCGGTCCATCAATAGAATGTTGAGGGTTGAAGGTCAACTCTATGGGAGTGGGTTTCATCCCCTGCACTTCGAGCTCAGCTAAGCTCTGGAGGGATATTCCAAGGGGTATACCTTAACATGTATTGAGTTCAAACCAGATGAACAACTAAAAACAAATGGACAACTAAACCCAACTCATCATCTTGATTCCAAAGGCTATCACTGAATCAAGAACGATTGGCTGCCACAAAAACCCTATATAACTAATTCAATTGTGTGAATGTTCATGCACAAGAAAGATGATTTTTCTCCTAAACCACTCATAAATGTTTGTGTTTATTTAAAATGATGTGAGGCTGATAGGAATAGTTCCAGACCGGTGCCTACTCTATGGGCAACAGAGTCATAGTTCATCAAGAAAATAACAAACTGAAACCAAAAGGACAATGAGCTATGTATTTACATACACCACAAAATATGAGATCTTGAAACATAACATACTTAGTAATCCAAAACATAACTACATATACCCATATATAAGATGAGAGAGATTATTACAAAGCTTGCAATATTTTCAGAATGTTGTCACATTCATCTGACCCAGTATTACATTCGTGCCATCAAACATGGAAAAGGAAAATACCCAACTGTGATTGAGAAACCTTCCTAGGTACATACCTAATGACCTAGAGACATTTAGCAACAAAACCCATATAAAATATCACCCCCTTTGACTTCACGGGTCTGCACTCCTCAATGAGTTGGACTGGCATTTCAATGGCTGCCCTACAACTTTCTGCACCTACAACTATCTATTGGAGACCACACACACAAAACCAACCTCCTTTGAAAATGAATTCCATTTTACTTTTATATCTTTTGCAACTCGGATCTGATCTTTGAATGGAAAGGAAAGCCCTACCAACTCCACCAACTGCATTAATAACACCATTTTCAACCACCCACTTTGTATTGATGGTGATCCAGAGAGTTGGTGGCACGTTTTTGCATGTTTCTGGGCTTTCCCAGGCCATTGGCGGGTGTCAGGTTGGCGGGAGGACTTGGAACTTTTGGACCTTTGGAAGAAGTCCAAAAATCCACGTTGGTCCTGAAGTCCCCAAATGCACCTTGGGCCCGAAATCCATTTTGGTCCTGAAATTTTGAAATCCAGAAATGACCAAAAGTGTCAAAAGTCAAAGTTGAAAGTTTGACCTAATTCTCCATGAAAAACTTAGCCCTTTCCTCAAAAAATCATTTGAAAACTCAAAATTTTGCACCTCCAAAATCACCTTGAAAGTTCAGGGGGTCCGAGAAGACTTTGCACCAAGACCAAAAGTCCACTTTGGTGAGGGGGTCAAGAGAAAATGGGGGATCTGTGGGAGGACTTAGGACTTTTGGACCTTATGGAAAAAGTCCAATATCCACTTTGGTCTCGAGGGTCCGATTTCTCGTCAGGGTCTGTTTCACCTCAGGACAATATATTTTAAAATATACTATCAGGATGTTTGAGATAGGTTTCAGATCCATAGGAGTTAAAATGCAGATCCTAGAAATTGGAGGATCCACTAGATTTTAGACTTAGCCAAAATTTGGGGTCAACAACATGCACCAGGGTAAAAGCACAGGGACCACTTAGAAAAATTGATGGAATTTTGATAAGATTTTACAATTTTGAGGCATGGAAAATAGGAGTCCCAACAATAACCATATCATATTGTTTATGATCAGAGTAGCAATGATCTATAATGATGGTTGCATACACAATAATGACGAATTAGTCCTCAAACTTTTATGTTGTTTCTCTTTGTGATTGGATGTGTTTGTCCCCAATCACAATTCTTGGTTGTTTGTGAATAGATGTGTTTGTCCCCATTCACAAGATGATGTATGTGATTGGAAGTGTTTGTCCCCAATCACATTTGTTGGGTGATTATGATTGGATGTGTTTGTCACCAATCATAATTGTTGTGAACATATGTTTGTGTCCTTGTTCATAATTGATGACAAATAGATGTATTTGTCCCTATCGAATTTTGTTATCTGGCCTCGGATGGAAGTGTTTATCCCTATCCTTAGTTCCATGGGTACAAGTGGTTCATATCCTTGGATAAACTATAGTAAGGTCAACCCTTCTCAAGAAGCATGGTGAGGTGAGTTCTACTATTGTTTATCATGTGTAGATGTGTATGTTCCTACTCATACCTTATGTTTTTTATGAATTACTAAACATGTTCATCAAGTGTAGTTAGTCCACCTATCCCCATTTGGAGAACGGTGTAATAGGAGGTGTTAGGAATATTACATCATTAGGTTTGTTAGTGTGTTTGATATAGTTTGTCATGTGTGTGTGAAGAATTATATTGTAATTGGTTGTACAAGTGTTTGTAGGAATTTGAGTTGTTAGAACAACTTTTCTATGTACATATCCTATATTATAAGAGCTCTCCTATAACATAGGAGCTCTCCTATAATATAGGAGATGTAAGTCCTATAAATATGTATTATGAATTATTGAACAATGAATAGAAGCACAATATTATTCCATGTATAAATTTGTAGACTTCTATAAACTCTACACAAATTTTAGTAAAAATTTATTTTGGGGATGTAAATTAGTAGGGATTGAGTCCATAGAAAGCTTTGGTTCAATCAAAGTAAGTATGTTGACACTATTTTGTGGTAGTTTGATATGTAGGATTGCAAACTAATGAGTATTCCTTTATCTGTAAGCACTAAGCTTTCATTGTATATGTGTCCTAAGTCAAATAATGATTTGGAGGATATGTATAATGTGCCTTATTCTAGTCTTGTAGGGAGCTTGATGTATGAAATGGTATGTAATAGATTGCATATTGCCTAAGCAATGTGAATTATTAGCAAGTTTATGTCTAACAAGGTGGAAAAGAGCATTGGAATTATGTTAAAGAGAGTATGTAGATATTTTCAAGGAGCTTCTATTTATTGCTTCTGTTATCATGGTTCTAATTAAGTGTGCAATTTATTGGACATACAAGGATTTTTTTATTTTAATTGGATAGTTAGAGGTGCACTAGCGGCGTGTTTTCTCTATTTGGTAGTGTTGTCAGATGAATGAGTCAAAGACAACCTATAGTTGTATTGTCCACTACCAAACCATAGTATATGGTTTCTACACATGCCTATAAAGAGGTAGTTTGTTTACAAAGACTGTGTTCAGAAGTTAGTTTTGATTGTAGGGTGGTTCAAATTAGATGTTACAATCAAAGTGTCATCTATTTGGCCAATAATCTCGTGTACCATTCTCATACCAAGTGTTTTCATGTGAAAATAAACATAAGAAATAGACTAAAACAAAATTAACCTACTTCATTCACCTTCAAATACACCTCAAATTGAGCATAAAGGAATGCAAATATGAAAGGAAACTAAACTAGACTAGTTACCATGCAAACCTTGCTTAAGTGGATGTTATCCTTTGATGTGATGATATGTGGATGACTCCCTATTGTGACAACATAACATTACTTCTCATGGAGTCTTGAAAATGATTGGGGGTGAGGATCTATTTATAGATTTTTTGGATAGGGATTGGATGGTCAAGATTGGATTGAAAGATCAATGGTGGAGGATTGTTGAGAGCTATCAAGCAAGGAGAACTTGCCAAGTGCTATGATGAGATTGGATGAGAAGGGATGTCCTTAGATCAAGGAGGAATAAATGGTAAAGATTGGACTTTGAGAAGATAGGAGGGATGAGATTGCTTTGGTAGATGGGAGGTATGGGTTGTATTTGATTTGAATTTTAAACTAGGAAGCATGAGTACATGCCCAATTTAAAATTAGAGGAAAAGACATGGGTTGGACTTGATTTGAATTTTAAATTGGGAAGCATGGGTAGATGCCCAATTTGAAATTGGAGGAAAAGAGGATGGAGGACAAAAGGACCTTTGTACAAAGGACCTAGACCATGCCTTTGTAAGAAGGCCATGTGGACATGTACAAGAGGTCGTGCCTTTGTACATTTGGGGGAATGAAGAGGATTTGATAAAAAATAGATTAGGGTAATGGAATGTGCAAGTGGGGGATTAGGTTTAGGAAAACCTAATCAAAAGTGTAGAAAATAGGAATTAAATAAATACAAATATTTATTTATTTCATAGGATGGGGTAAGGGGATATTAGATAAATTAAATTTATCTAATGTTTGGACTATAGAGGAAGGGGATAAATGTTTAATAAATCATTTAGGCTAGGGATAAGTATCAATGGAGGTACCGATGCATGTGCAGATTGTTGCAAGTATGAGGTGAACCAGTGTTGTCATTGATGTCAACTTACTCATATTGCATTAGTAAGAAGGTTTGGATGAGTTGTGTGCTATTGTTATTGAGGAAATCAGTCTCCATACGGAACAGTGAAGAACAGTGATGAGAAGAAGGCAAATGTACTGTATAGGTTAAGAACCAGAGGATGCGGATTAAAGGGTTTATAGATATGAATCTTGAGATGCCTCAGCTAAGATTTCAGAGGTCCGCATGAAGATCTGAAGAAGTTGTGGCTGTCTGTGTGGAACCGGTTCCGACAAGTGTTCAGAGGTGACAGAGGATCACAGAAAGGTCCAGAATTGTATTATCCTAATCTGCGGATTGGAAGGAGTGTTTGGGATGTCCTTGTGATGTGTCATGTCGAGTTATGTATGATTTTGAGGTTCGGAAGTACCTTTTGCATTGTGACAGTGGCAACAGACTGTGTTCTTGAAGTACCGGATGATGAAGAGAAGAATTCCGGTAAGCTGATGAAGTGCGGATGTTTTTGATGATTCAGGGAAGGTTATGATGATCATTGGATCATATCTAGTTTGTGTTGGCAGTCCGCATTGAAGTTAGAGTTGGATTTGATGTTATGGCTACCAGTTGTTGGTGTTCTTCCTGTAATAGGCCAACCGGATGTTCTACATGCCTTGCGAATGTTATTGTGATGTTTGCTGACTTAGATGATTGTTCCTAAGTCGATGTCTTGTATAAATAAGTGTTTGAGAATTCATTTTGTAGTGTGGATTGTGTGGATGAGTGTGGCATAGCGAAGAGAAGTGCAAAAGGCAGAGCAAGGATTTTTGGGCTTAGATGGAACTGATCTGGACATAGTAGAGATGTCATTCTCCAGTTCAAGATTGTGATTCTTATCACTTTGTAGACAGTGTGTCTCCTTGTAGGCAGTGTGCCTCTTTGTGAGCAGTGTGCTCGGGCAGTGAGCCCTAATTGGCATGTGCCATTCATTTTTCTTATTCTTCTAACAGAGAATAATCCTTGGGTTAATCACGCCATGGTTTTTCCCTTAACCGGGTTTTCCACGTCAAAATCTTGGTGTTCAATGTGTTGATGTTTATCTGCTCTTGTGTTGATGCATTATGCTTTCATGGATGATTAACTGATATGCTGTTAACTAACAAAGAAGAATCAAGTGTTTGAAGAAAGAACAAGTTTTTATACAACTGATTCACCACCCCCTCTCAGTTGTATGCCCTAGATCCAACAATTGGTATCAGAGCCAAGTTCCTCTAAAAGGAGCTTAACCGCTTGAGGAGATCCAGGATGTCGTCATACAAGAAGGATAGTCCGAAGTTCGATGGAACCAACTTCACTCTCTGGAAAGGTCGCATGAAATGTCACTTGGAGTGTATGGGAATTGCATACTTGGCCATGATCTCAAAACCATATGTACCTCCACAGGGTGGTCTGAGAACTCTGAATGAAATCACAGATGCTGAAAACAATCTGCGGACCAAGGAAGCTCTTCTAAGCACATTGAATGACTCAGATCTCTCAAATGTTATCGATCTACCAACTGCATATGAGATCTTGACTAAACTGGAACTTCTGTCTGAAGGAGATGAGTTTGTCAAGGGTGCAAGGTTGCAAAGTCTGAAAGGGAAATTTGAAAGATTGAAGATGAGAGAAGATGAAAACATCACTACCTTTATGCCAAGAGTGAATGAGCTGGTATGTGGAATTAGAAATGCTGGTGGAACTCTGGATGAAAATGAGATTGTTTGCAAAATTCTCAAATCCCTTCCTGCTGCCTACAAAATCAAGGTTGCTGCCATTGATGAATTCAGAGCCCACACAACTGTCACAAGAGAACAATTGGCTGGCAAACTAGCTGCATTTGAAATGACCGAGTTTGGAGATGATCCTCCCAAGACTGAATCTGCTTTCAAAGCCAGTGCCTATGTGAAAGGCAAACAAAGATTTGATTCGGGAGAAAACTCTTCAAGGAAGATGTCATGGTATGATCAAGCAAGAAGAGACATGGAAGAAGAGGAAGCAGAAACAACTCAACTTGAAGCCCTCATTGCAAAGAGACTACCAAGAGGATCCGGTAAGTATGAAAGAAAACTACCCTTTAAGTGTTTCAACTGCAATAAGATTGGTCATTTTGCTTCAAGATGTCCAGAAAGATCTGCAAGGTCTAATACTAACAGACAAAGGTTTCAAAAGAACTGCTATTATGTTCATGAAGAAGATGACAATGAAGGAGTAACAGATGATGAATCAGAACTAGGAAGCAAATCTGGAAATGAATGGGTGTTTATTGCCATCAAGGAAGAAGATTCAATATCCTCTGAATCTGTCAATCACAAGGTTGTGGAAAAAGCTTTGGCTGCTCAAGTGGAAGAAAAGGATGATTGGGTTATTGATAGTGGATGCTCTCACCATATGACTGGTGACAAGAATAAGTTCTTAGATTTGGAAAGGTATGAAGGAGGAATGGTAAAGTTTGGTGACAATTCTGCTGGCAGAATCAGAGGTAGGGGACTATTTCCTTTGATGGAAAGAGCAAAACAGGTAATGTACTATATGTTGAAGGATTGAAGCACAATCTTCTCAGTGTTGGTCAGTTAGTGGACAAAGGCTATGATCTCCGGTTCAAGAATGGAAAATGCAGAATCTTTACAAGCTCCGGAACTGAAATTGCATCCGGTGCTCAAACAAAAGGTAATATCTTTCATTTGGTTGGTTCAAATAAAAGTTGTCTGTTTGTTTAAGTTGATCAGAGTTGGTTATGGCATAGAAGAATGTGTCATGCAAATTTTGATAACATCATCAAGATAAGCAATATTCAGGCTGTAAGAGATCTTCCAAAATTGGTGAAACCTACAAATAGTTTGTGCAAAGAATGTCAGCTAGGTAAACAGAGCAGAGCCTCTTTCAAAAGCAAAGATCAATCCTCTACTGGACTGTTGGAATTAGTACATACTGATCTCTGTGGTTTGACAAGAATCAAGAGTCTGCAAGGTGATAGATATTTCATGTTGCTAATTGATGACCATTCCTGGATGATGTGGGTTACCTTCCTAAAAGAGAAATCTGAAGCCCTTGAGAAGTTTAAATCTTCAAAGCTATGGTAGAGAATCAAATTGGATTGAAACTGAAATGTCTAAGGTCTGATAGAGGTGGTGAATTTACATCCGGTGAGTTCATTGATTTTGTGAGAAGTAGGGTATAAAGAGACAGTTGTCTGCTCCTAGGACTCCACAGCAGAATGGAGTAGTTGAGAGAAAGAACCGGACCATTCAGGTAGCTGCAAGGACAATGATGTTGGAAGCAAATGTTCCTCAGATGTTTTGGAAAGAAGCTATCAGCACTGCAGTCTACACTCTTAATCGAGTTCAAATCAGAAACAATACCGGTAGGACCCCCTATGAACTTTGGTTTGGCATCACTCCTACTATGAGATATTTCAGAGTATTTGGTAGCAAGTGTTATATTAAAAGAGATGAAGATCTAGGAAAGTTTGATGCCAGAAGTGATGAAGGAATTTTCTTGGGTTACTCCACTCAAAGCAAAGCATACCGGTGTTACAATAAGAGACTGAGGAAGATGACATAAAGTACTAATGTGAAAGTTGATGAAGGAATTGAGAAGCCCTCAAGGTTCTATGAATGTGATGAAGATGATCAGAATGATCCTCTGATGCAAGAGGCTCCTTCCTCCTCTGAAATTCAGATCCAGACTGATCCGATAAATCAGGAAGAAGAAGTTTGTCTGAATGAGCCTGATCAAGAATTAGTGGTGCAAGAAACTCCCAAAGTTCCAAGGTATGTAACTCTAAATCACTCTGAAGATCAGATCATAGGTGACAAAAGTAAAGGGGTACAAACAAGAAGAAGAATTGCTCAAGATTCAAATGAATACTATCTGATTTCAAAGATTGAACCTAAGACAGTAAATGAAGCTTGCAATGATGAAAACTGGACCAAAGCAATGGAGGAAGAATTGATGCAAATTGAGAAAAATCGTACTTGGGATCTTGTTCCCAGACCTAGAGACAGGAATGTGATTGGAACCAAATGGGTCTTCCGGAACAAACTGAATGAAGCTAGTGAAGTAATCAGAAACAAAGCTAGATTGGTCTGCAAAGGCTACTCTCAAATAGAAGGAATTGATTTTGAAGAGACCTTTGCTCCTGTGGCAAGAATTGAAGCAGTCAGATTATTTCTTGCATTTGCTGCCTTCAAAGACTTCAAAGTATATCAGATGGATGTCAAGTCTGCCTTCCTAAATGGTGATCTGGAAGAAGTTTACATTGAACAACCGGATGGATTTCAATTGTCTGATAATGATGATATGGTCTGCAAGTTGAAGAAAGCATTATATGGATTGAAGCAAGCCCCAAGAGCATGGTATGAAAGGTTGGATAAGCATCTTATGCAGATTGGATTCAACAAAGGCACTGCTGACAGTAACTTATATTTCAAAATTGATCATGAAAACATTTTGATTGTTGAAGTGTTTGTGGATGATATCATTTTTGGAGGAAGAGATAGTATGTGCAAAACTTTTGCAGATCAGATGAAAAGTGAGTTTGAAATGTCTATGCTTGGTGAAATGAATTTCTTCTTGGGTCTGCAAATTACTCAAACAAAGAAAGGGATCTTCATTTCTTAGACCAAATATGTGAAAGAATTGTTGAGGAAATTTGGTATGGAAGATTCAAAGCCAATGAACACTCCTATGGCAACCAGATGTAAGTTGAGCAAAGATGATGACTCTCCAAAGGCAGATCAGACAAAGTATAGATCAATGATTGGTGGATTGTTGTATCTCACTCAGACTAGACCAGATATAATGTAGGCTGTTGGTCTTGTGGCAAGATTCCAGGCTGATCCTAGAGAATCTCATGTTATGGCAATCAAAAGAATTTTTAGGTACTTGAAAGGAACAGTTGAGTATGGTCTATGGTACCCTAGAGATCCAGATTTCTCTCTTCATGCATATGCAGATGCAGATTGGGCAGGAGATATGGACGATCGGACGAGCACAGTGGTGGAGCATTCTTTTTGGGGAAGAGATTAGTTTCTTGGCTAAGCAAGAAACAAGATGCAATATCCCTGTCTACAACTGAAGCAGAATACATTGCAGCAGCAAGTAGTTGCACTCAAATCTTATGGATGAAGCAGATGCTAAGAGACATTAAAGTTGAATATGAGGAGCCTATCACAATTTTCTGTGATAATTCAAGTGCAATTAATATTTCTAAGAATCTGGTATTGCATTCTAAGACTAAGCACATATCTATCAAGTTTCACTTTTTGAGAGAATAAGTGAACAAGGAAGAAGTCAGATTGGAGTATGTTCCCTCCAAGGATCAGATTGCAGATATCTTTACTAAACCTCTTCCCAAGGACTCTTTCGAATATCTCAAGGAGAAGTTAGGGGTCATGGCCCCTCCGGTGATGAACTAGGATGCACTGATGTGCATCAGTCCGGTGGATATCACAGTCATATCTTGTGATCCGGATTGATGATGGGGAGCTGCTACTAAGGGGGAGCAGCTGGTATGATTCTGATGTATTAGAATTGCAAGTATGAGCCCTTTGCCATTGATGTCAAAGGGGGAGAGAAGACATGTGAAAAACAAGTGGTTGATGATCAAAGGGGGAGTAGTAAAGGAAGAGAAGACATGTGAAAAGTTGTTGTTAATAGGGGGAGCTGTGACAGAAAGGAGAAGTTCTTGTCTTGATGGTTTTTCACATCATATGTTGCCATCAATGACAAAGGGGGAGATTGTTGCAAGTATGAGGTGAACAGTGTTGTCATTGATGTCAACTTACTCATATTGCATTAGTAAGAAGGTTTGGATGAGTTGTGTGCTATTGTTATTGAGGAAATCAGTCTCCATACGGAACAGTGAAGAACAGTGATGAGAAGAAGGCAAATGTACTGTATAGGTTAAGAACCAGAGGATGCGGATTAAAGGGTTTGTAGATATGAATCTTGAGATGCCTCAGCTAAGATTTTAGAGGTCCGCATGAAGATCTGAAGAAGTTGTGGCTGTCTGTGTGGAAGCGGTTCCGGTAAGTGTTCAAAGGTGACAGAGGATCACAGAAAGGTCTGGTGAGGTCCGGAATTGTATTATCCTAATCTGCAGATTGGAAGGAGTGTTTGGGATGTCCTTGTGATGTGTCATCTCGAGTTGTGTATGATTTTGAGGTCCGAAAGTACCTTTTGCATTGTGATAGTAGCGACAGACTGTGTTCTTGAAGTACCGGATGATGAAGAGAAGAATTCTGGTAAGCTGATGAAGTGCGGATGTTTTTGATGATTCAGGGAAGGTTATGATGATCATTAGATCATATCTAGTTCGTGTTGGCGGTCCGCATTGAAGTTAGAATTGGATTTGATGTTATGGCTACCAGTTGTTGGTGTTCTTCCTATAACAGGCTAACCGGATGTTCTACACGCCTTGCGAATGTTATAATGATGTTTGCCGACTTAGATGATTGTTCCTAAGTCGATGTCTTGTATAAATAAGTGTTTGAGAATTCATTTTGTAGTGTGGATTGTGTGGATGAGTGTGGCATAGCGAAGAGAAGTGCGAAAGGTAGAGCAAGGATTTTTGGGCTTAAATGGAATTGATCCGGACATGGTAGAGATGTCATTCTCCAGTTCAAGATTGTGATTCTTATCACTTTGTAGACAGTGTGTCTCCTTGTAGGCTGTGTGCCTCTTTGTGAGCAGTGTGCTCAGGCAGTGAGCCCTAATTGGCATGTGCCATTCATTTTTCTTATTCTTCTAACAGAGAATAATCCTTGGGTTAATCACCCCGTGGTTTTTCCCTTAACCGGGTTTTCCATGTCAAAATCTTGGTGTTCAATGTGTTGATGTTTATCTGCTCTTGTGTTTATGCATTATGCTTTCATGGATGATTAACTGATATGCTATTAACTGACAAAGAAGAATCAAGTGTTTGAAGAAAGAACAAGTTTTTATACAACTGATTCACCCCCCCTCTCAGTTGTATGCCCTAGATCCAACACGGATGAATAGTGAAAGTACATGAATAGTTATTTTGACAATAAAATATTGTAAAATCACAGATTGAAAGGGATTTGATCAATTAACTGCCCAAACATGTGTTTATTCAATTAATTGTAGAAGAAATGTGATTTAGAGATGTTTAGAGATGATTAGTGATGGTTTAGAAGAGTTTGGAGATGAATTAGGGATGTTTAGGGATGATTAGTGATGGTTTAAAGAAGTTAGGGATGAATTAGGGATGTTTAGGGATGACATGAAGAGTAGACAATTTTAGGTGTCTACATGTTGCTTCTCTTTGAGATGGTGTTGCAAAGCAACATCATTTCAAAGAAAGATAAAACATAGTGTAGAGTGATATGGATGAATTATGATGTGTATTATGGATGGTATGTATGGATGATGGCAAAGTGGGGGATTATGCAAAAACATGGACCATAGGGATGTGATGGGGAAGATATGTGGGATAAGGGATCTATGATGGGAGGATGAAGGTATGTGGGAATGATGTGATGGGAATCAAGACCAATAGTTGCACACACCATAATGGATTTTGACACTTTTGATTTGGAGGGGGAGTGGGGAGTAATGGAGATGTTTTACTATGGGATCGGGATGAAGCATTGGTGGATTACCAATTTGGGAATTTAGAGACCCAAATGGACTTAGAATGTTTGGATGTGGAATAGGAGTTTTTGGATATGGAGATGGAATGGGATGTGGATGCTCCAATTGGATTTATCACTCTTTGCTTGGGGACCCACACCATTTTCATTTTTGCTTTTGGAGGTGTGGGCTTATGTAGCCTTTTAGATGGATTTTTCTTGGATGTTGTGTATTGATGCCCTACAACATGATACTCTTTAGGATTTTGTAGATTTTGTGATTTATGTGGGGAGGCATACAAATTATTATTTTTGAATACCATAGGGTTTTTGATAGCTTCATGTTTTAACGATGAGTGCTTTAGTTGATCTTGATTAGGAATTGTGGGGGGTCAGGATTTATAGACAGGGATATTAAGAATAGGGCCTAGATAAAGGGATTTGAGGATGGGGATATTGGGAGTTGGGAGTAGTGGAGGAAGTGTGGACTTAGGGAGGTGTACATATGGTCACATGCTTTTTGGATTGATGGATAAAATAAGATGGAGGAGGGATGGTGACATATGATTTAGAGGTGCGATGAGATGCACCAGGTTTGGGTTTGGAAGAAGTGGATTTGGGAGGTGCATGGGTGGTACCAACATGTTTGGATTGTTTTCATTGGGATGTATAACCAATTCCATGTGCATGCAGATGGATTTTGACATGGATGGGCTCCAAAATTCCATTTTCATGAATGCCTAGGCCTTTACCTTGATAGTTCATGTGTTGGAGCAGTTAATGTGTGATGAGATGTTTGTTATTTTGGAAATAAGATGTGAGTCCATTATTAGATGGAGGGGATGAGTGGTGGAAGAAAGTTGTTCCTCTCCTACAAAAGAACCATCACAAAGGAAGGTAGCAAGACCAAGAGGATAGTATGATGGATTTGGGGTGGAGTCTATAGGTGATGGTGAAGGGTCGATGGGAGATGGTAAAGGATTAATGGGGGAGGATGGGGGATCAATAGGCGACGGTATGGGATCGAGATAAGTTGGGAGGCTTGGATCATGATTAGGAAGGGGGGTATATGTTTCGACATGCTTTAGACTAGGCCCTTGACATAGTTGGGTTTGCATGGATGAAGTGGTGGGGGAGGAGCATGTAGTTTGACTGGGCTCCTTGGATGAGGTAGATGGAGGAGAGGGTAATACTTTGGATATGATGTTGGATAAAATGGAGGGGGATGGTGATGTGGTTCTGATGGGCATGAGGTTGGTGACAAGGTCATTAACGACACATTGAGGTGTTTGGGGAGGAGTGGGATGGAGTGACTCCACAAGTTTGTTTTCATGATTTTTCTCTATACTCTTAGCGAGGAGTCCTTGGAGGAAGGATGGTTTGGATTTAGGAGAGGATTTGGGTGATGGAATACAATGTGGATTGGGTGATGAAGTAGATGGAAACGTTGATGGATAAGGAGATGTGGATTTGGATGAGGAGAGGATGGATTCAAATAAGGAGAGTGTGTACTTGGATAAGGGGAATACAGATAAGAAGGATGTGGATAAGAGGTGGAGGTGACGGGGATTTCATATGAAGATGAATGTTGGGGGATGGATGGAGGATATAATGAATTTACCTTGTCAATGGTAGCATAAATATAACCATAAGATATGCAATGAGGTGTGGGGGCATATCTCGAGCTAGTGAATGCATGGTCATAAGGTTCTTGCATGTTTCTGTATGGCCGGGAGTGACTTATGGCAAGCTTACTTGCAATGATTTCATCAAGGATTTTGAGTTTAGATTGGTCAACAACATCATCATATGAGGTCATGATTGGATTTGGATTTAGGATGATGTGATGTAGGATGACTGGATGAAATTGATTTTTATTTTGGATTAGAGGGGGATTTATTTGGATTAATTGGGATTACATGATTTTGGATTGATTTGGTATTTGGATTTATCAAGGTCAATGATATAAGACACTTGATGCTAGGATGGATTTGATTTGATTTGATTAGTCAAGGTCAATGATATATGACACTTAACCGGATTTGGATTGATTGGGGTTGATTTTGGATTAGGCCAAGGGCCCTTTGGATAGTGACTTGGATGATGATTTGGAGGAAAATGATTAGGATTTGGATGAAATTGGATGGAGTATGATTAGGATTGGGAGAGGGTTGAAAGAGGTTAAGTCCTTAGCCAAATTTTTTAATTTGCAAGTGATGGTTTTTGGATCAAGGATTGGAATTGGATTATGATGAAGGATGGTTAGAGGAAGAATGGATAATGGATGATTGATTTAGGATGAGGGATGATTAAATGAGGTTGGGATTTGGATGAAAGTGGATTAAGCTCAATAATGGGAGTAGGATTAGGGGGGATTAATGGATGAGATGATTAAGGATAAGTGATGGGATTGGATTAGTATGGATGATAGGTTTGATTAGGGAGATGGTTTGGATTAAGATTAGAGATTGAATGGATTAGGATTGGATGATGAAGATGGATTATGATTAAGGATCATAAAATAATTATGAGAGAATTGATTAATCTCAAATAGTGGAATTAGGGTAATCTCAATTGATGGGAAGTGATTAGGAGAATGGTGATGATTGGGAAATGGATGAGGTTGATAATGGATGTAGGATTAGAGGGATAGATGATTAGTATAAGATGGTTAGGATAGTGGATTGGATTAGATGTGGAAGAGAGTTGGGAATATGTGGATAAGGGATTTGGATTAAGAGTATGAGGAAGTGATTAGGATTGAATTAGGATGGGGATGGAGAATTGGATTAGGAAATGGATGAGATGATTAGGATAATGGAAAGTGGATTAGGATATGGATTAGGAATACAATGGGTATTGGATTAGAAAGTGATTAGAATGATAAGATGGGATTAAACTCAAAGATGAGATATGATTAATCTTAAATCATGGGATTGATTAGGAATAATGATGATTATTAGGAAATGGATGAGGTGGATAATGGATAGGATTAGAGGGATAGATGATTAGTATAATATGGTTAGGATAATGGATTGGATTAGATATGGAAGAGAGTTGGGATTATGTGGATAAGGGATTTGGATTAAGAGGACAAGGAAGTGATTAGGATTTAATTAGGATGGGGATGGAGAATTGGATTAGGAAATGGATGAGATGATTAGGTTAATGGAAAGTGGATTAGGATATGGATTAGGAATACAATGGATATTGGATTAGAAAGTGATTAGAATGATAATATGGGATTAAGCTCAAAGATGGGATATGATTAAGCTCAAATGTTGGGGTTGATTAGGAATAATGGTGATGATTCTGAAATGGATGAGGTGGATAATGGAGTAGGATTAGGACCTTGTCTTGACTTGGAAAATTGATTTGGATTAGGGTCTAATGATGATGTATTGGGGATGGATTTGGATGACTAGGACAATGATTATGATGAAATTGGATAATTGGATGAGTGATTAAGAGGACTTGGATTGAGATAAGGTGGATTAGGAAGAAACTGGATTAGGATAATGTGGATTAAAAGAAAAATGGATTATTTGAATTTTGATTAGGAGAATGGATGATTTGGATGAGGATTAGGATGGGTGATTAAGAGGTGATTAACGATGGCTAGGTGCTTGACCTTAGGCAACTTTGCAAATAAAATTCACGCACACATGCATAATTCTTGCAAAGGATTTGGATTTGATTTGGATTGAGGGGATTCATGGGTTTCAATGATGAAGACACACCAAACACACCAACACCCTAGATTTAGTTTAATAGGTGTGACATATCTTGTGGATCACATGAAATGGTCATGGGCCAATCCCAACTCAAAATAGAGAAGTGATTCCCACCCCCATTAATACCATAATGCCATAGCTTGGATAGATAGGGAATATAAGGTCATGTACCACCTTATAACCCTTACTTTGGAGACTTTTGTCTTACCCAAAGTAGACCCTATCTCAAGTATGATGGTACGTGTGAGTGTCTTCATCTCCTACTACAACAGTGCACCACAAGATATGACAACTGAAGGGTCTTAAGCTAGGATTTACAGGCTTCTAGGGGATATCCTTGATACACACAAGGTGTGTGAGGCCTATGTCTGTGAGATGAGGGGTATGTCTAATGGCATGGTGCGAGAGGGTAACCCACTCTCCTCCTTCACTTTGCAAGGTATAAACATCGTGCAAGCTTCTCCCAAATGAAAAATGCCCCCTAATGGAAGAGTCTTTCAATTCTCTTCCAAATTTGTATACCCCACCGAAACACAAGGGTTGAGGTTGTTCCCTTGGTGATGAAATCCAAGGCAGCCTCCCTAGAGGAAACAATACAAGGTGTTTTTGATCTCCAAGATCACCAAATGGCACAAGGAGAGAGTATACACACCAAGGACCTTGGGATGAATAAAGATAACAAAGATTAGATCAAATCAAGGTTTTTGATCCCCAAGATCACACAAAGTGCAAGGGGATAGCATACACCTTGATTAATCCAAAGCAAAGCAAACAAGTTCTTTTCATCCCCAAAAAGAAATGTTCCTAGATTAGTGGAAATAATATGCTAGGTTCTTTGACAAGAGGGGCTACAACCACAAATGATTAGTAGTCTTGGAGATGTCTTGGATGATCAAAAAATGTTGCAATCATGAGAGTCTGTCCAAGAAAAGATGTTAGTTCAAAAATTAGACCTAGAAATATAGGAACAAACATTGATAGAGGCTACACAGACACTGATATATGATGTAAGTGCTGATAGGTAGACACATGCGCTAAAGAAAGAGACACAGGTGCCAAACTGAGACACATGCACTAAAGGAAGAGACATAGGTGCCAAACTGAGACATAAGCACTAAAGGAAGAGACATAGGTGCCAAGCTAAGACACAAGCACTAAAGGAAGAGACACAGGCACTAAAAGAAGGGACACATACACTAAAAGAAGAAACACAAGCACTAAAACATAGATTGTATACCTGAGTGTAGGGGTGCTGAACCCGACTGCACAAGCAATGATCCAGACTGCATAGGCATTGATCTGATGCTGAGATGATGGGTGACCTGCAACTTGATGAGTAACCTAGAAAATAAAGTGTTAAATCTATAAAACATTCTATTAGGGATTGTTAGAGATGCAATCAAATCAATTATAACTGTTAGATGTGGAATTTCAAAGCATGAAATAATTGAAATGACATTTAAAACATAGACACTGATTGACATAACACAAATGCTAAATTAAGAGTAGTTTGTAAAATAAAGTGTTAGCTAACACAAGTGTCACAATCTAGCACACAGGTGCTGATAGAAGAGGCAGAGGCACTAAAACACAAAGTGCAAGCATTGACAACAAATTCACAGGCATTGATTCGTAGGCGTAGGCGCGATTGTAACCTGCACGACAACACTAGACAAGAAACTCACAAAAATGTTAGATTAGGGTGGTGAGGGTCCCACCAGGCATGCCAAATGTATGCATGTGAAAATGAACACAAGGAAACAGGATAAAATAATGTTAGCCTACTTCATTCACCTAACATACACCTCAGATTGAGCATAAAGGAATGCATAAAGGAAACTAAACTAGATTATTTACCATGAAAACCTTGCTTAAGTGGATGTGCTCCTTTGATGTGTTGATATATGGACAACTCCCTATTGTGATAGCATAACATTACTTCTCATGGAGTCTTGAAAATGATTGGGGGTGAGGATCTATTTATAGATTTTTTAGATGGGGATTGAATGGTCAAGATTGGATTGAAAGATCAATGGTGGAGGATTGTTGAGAGCTCTCAAGCAAGGAGAGCTTGCCAAGTGTCATGACGAGATTTGATGATAAGGGTTATCCTTGGATCAAGGAGGAATAAATGGTCAAGATTGGGCTTTGGGAAGATTGGAGTGATGAGACTGATTTGGTTGATGGGAGGTATGTGTTAAGGGAAATTTGGATTAAACAATGAATATGCAATGATAAACAATAGAAAATACCCAAAACTCAATAGAATAGTGAACTAAGAAGATCAAATCAAATAAGTAATGAATCAACAAATGCAAACCTTCCTTAGATCAAAACTTCCATTGTTGCCTATAAAAAATCGTCCTTGTGTGTATGAAAAGGGCCCTCAGTGAGTTCACTTCTTTGCTTTGTCAAGAATGTTGATTATGAATGGTTCTAGTGATGTCACAATGAAGAGAAGCTTCAAAATGATGGTTGTAGTGCGTAGTAAAAAGCGTGATCACAAGCAATGAAGGAATTGGTGCCAAAGGCGCGCTGTAATTCTTGCAGAGTAACAATACTTAAAGCTTGGATGAATAGAATGGAAGAATGAGGTTCAATTTATAGACTTGGGAGAAATAAGATCAACGGTATAGAAGACTTGAGAAGATCAACGATTGAGAATAGTTGAGGAACGTGCAACGAATAAGAAGAAGACAAGTGTCACACAAAAGCTATTTTATTTGAGTTAATCACTTTCTTTTCTAAAGATAAGACATGATTTTCATAATTTAAGAGATATTGATAAAAATAAGGTTGATTGAATAGATAACTCAACTTGAGATTTGCTTTTGCATGATTTGAGAGAAATTAAATAATAAATTATTTAATTTTGTGTGCATGGAGAAGAAGACTTATTTTTAGAAGATTTGTAAGATATTTGAAGAATTAGATGATAAGAAAGCTAATTAAATAAATAAATTTATTTAATTGTTTGTGCATGATTTGGAAGAATAAATAAAATATTTGATTTATTTTATTTTTAGAGATTGAAAGGATTTAAATAAATTTGATTTGATTTATTTAAATTTGGAAGAATGAATTTGATTTAATTAAATAATTGAGAATTATTTAATTGTTTGGAGGAATTTAATTAAATAAATGATTTATTTAACTTTGACTTTAGAAGAAGTAATTAAATATTTTGATATTTAATTAACTTAGAAGAATGTGAATCATGTCATTTTTAGGCGTATACATTTTGCCCCTCTTTGATGCAATGCAGTTTACGGTGTTGCTTCAAAGAATAAATAGTCTGATAATGATACATGCCCCAGTTTGCCCCTGGTACAAAATGTGATGGGGAAATATGGATTAATCAATTAAGAATAATAAAACCCAATACATCTATAGAATGTGAAGGAAAAGATGATTTAACAAATAGAAAACAATACTTACAACCTTTTACCTTTCTTCTTCCATAGTTCGCCTATCTCTTCTTGACCTTGATGATGATGAAGCCCTCAGAAGCGAATGCTCCCTTGCTTGTTGAAGGTGACAAGAATGGAATAGCTAAGATATTTTGTGTGATTGAAGATAAGCTTCAACACACTAACAATGGAGGATATGAAATGCTTAAGAAAGTGGGGGTGCCAAAGGCGTGCCTATGTTTCTGCAGCATAAGTTTGCTCAAAATGATGGATGATGAAATGAAGAAGAAGAAGGCTGTATTTATAGAGTTGTGTGAAAGAAGACCAATGGTTGAGAAGGAAAGGGAAGATTAATGGAGGAGGATTGTTGAAGAACGTGCAACAAATGGAAGAAAGACGCGTCATTCGAAAAGCAGCTTTGTTGAGTTAACTCCCCTCTTGATGAGGATGAGTTTTGATTTTCTTTAAATTAGAATTTATTTTTCTAATTTAAGAGAAAGTTTACTTTAACGATGCTTTAAAACTGATTTTGCTTTTATATGACAAGATGAAAGTATTTTTAGAAGATAAGAAGATATTTGAAGAATTAGAAGATAAGAAAGCTAATTAAATAAATAAATTTATTTAATTGTTTGTGCATGATTTGGAAGAATAAATAAAATATTTGATTTATTTTATTTTTAGAGATTGAAAGGATTTAAATAAATTTGATTTGATTTATTTAAATTTAGAAGAATGAATTTGATTTAATTAAATAATTGGGAATTATTTAATTGTTTGGAGAAATTTAATTAAATAAAAGATTTATTTAATTTTGACTTTAGAAGAGGTAATTAAATATTTTGATATTTAATTAACTTAGAAGAATGTGAATCGTGTCATTTTTAGGCGTATACAGTATGTGTTGGATTTGATTTGAATTTTAAATTGGGAAGCATGGGTACATGCCCAATTTAAAATTGAAGGAAAAGGCATGGGTTGGACTTGATTTAAATGTTAAATTGGGAAGCATGGGTACATGCTCAATTTAAAATTAGAGGAAAAGGGGATGGAGGACAAAAGGACCTTTGTACAAAGGACCTAGGCCATGCCTTTGTACATTTGGGGGAATGGAGAGGATTTGACAAAGATTAGATTAGGGTAATGAAATGTGCAAGTGGGGGATTAGGTTAGTTAATTAGGTTTAGGAAAACCTAATCAAAAGTGTAGAAAATAGGAATTAAATAAATACAAATATTTATTTAATTCATAGGATGGGGTAAGGGGATATTAGATAAATTAAATTTATCTAATTTTTGGACTATAGGGGAAGGGCATAAATTATTAATAAATCATTTAGGCTAGGGATAAGTACCGATGAAGGTACTGATGCAGGTACAAATGAGTAGTGAAAGTACATGAATAGTGATTTTGATAATAAAATATTGTAAAATCATGGATTGAAGAGGATTTGATTAATTAATTGCCTAAACATGAATTTATTCAATTAATTGTAGAAGAAATGTGATTTAGATATGTTTAGAGATGATTAATGGTGGTTTAGAGGAGTTTGGGGATGAATTAGGGATGTTTAGAAATGATTAGTGATGGTTTAGAGAAGTTTGGGGTTGAATTAGGGATGTTTAGGGATGACATGAAGAGTGGACAATTTTAGGTGTCTACACCAAACACATTGATGTGCAATATCATTTTGTTCACAAGATTGTGGAGAGTGGTAAGGTCATGATTCATAAAGATGACACTTTGGTTAATGTTGTAGATTCACTTACAAAACTAGTCGGCATAGATAAGTTTTCTTGGTGTAGAGAGGCCATGGGCCTTGTATCTTATATTTGATTCATTTTATGTTTCTTGTTTATGTCATTAAAATTTATAAGATCAAGTGGGAGAATGTTAGGATAAGGTGTATTAACCTTGCAATACTATTGTATTTTATGTGTATCTGACATCTTGGGAATGGGTACTTGGATGCCCATGGGTGAGGTGCAAATATTTATTTATTATTATTCTCTCAATACTTGGAATATTAGTTGAAATTTGGCATTGAATAAGGGAGACTACACATACGATGTGGTTACATGGTTGTAAGGGAGTTATAGTTGTCATTATCATAAGATTTATTGCTAACCATCTCTCTAATGGAGTACTTGGGAGTTACATAGAGAGAATGGAACATATTGTTATGATGGGTGGGGTTCACATTAGTTGGTCACTCCATTATGAAGTGCTAGAATTGGGAATGTGTGTCTACTAGAATAATTTGAGGGTATTTGTGACATGTAAGAGTGATGGAGTTACATTCTAGTCTCAAAATATGCTCTTCATGAATGGGGTGTTGGATTTTTCATTTGGATTTGTGCACCTAGTTTGGGCCCATGTTTTTGATCCATTGGTTTGTAAACTACTTGTAGTTTCTTGTTTATGTTTGCTCCATATATTAGAGGCATAGGATAGAAGTTTAGTACAATCATTTTTTAAGTACTATCATGCTGTTGAAATGACATTAGATTTAGGAAAGAAATTAGATTTACTATTTTAATACATTATTATTAGATTAATATAGACTTGTGCTCTCTTTGATGGTGGATTTTTTTCCGAAAGGGATTGTTCATGTACATACAATGTTATGAATTTGTTGTTTTAATTATTGTTTTATATACTTGTCCATGTTTTGTATTATATTTAATTGTTAATCACATTACCTTTAATTGGGTTAATTAGATTTGTCCACTTTATGTTTATAATATCACTACTATTGTTCATCAAAATTTTCAAAATCACATGTGCTAACGCATAAAACCATGTGAGTGCATGACCACTTAAGCTTGTTGGAAATAATTTTACAAACAATTTATCCTCATGAAAATAAGATAAACATATGGCTTGGAAAATTTGTAGATGAAGAAATGGATCATCATGCTTTGTGAAACAAAGTGCCAAAAATCCACTTGGTGAAGGATAAGACAAAATAACAGGTGTCAAAGGATTGTGGAATATTGCTTTGATAGGTTATTTTTGTTGAATTCTTTTCTCTTGATAATCAATGCAACTTTTTAGATAGATAATCTCACTCATGAGGTAGTTCAAATAAGGGAAAATATTATTCTCAACATGTCTCATATCCATATACATATGCTCATCATGTGTAATAGTGGGTGAGGATGGGTACGATGCATCATCAACTAATGGTACATTATCCTCATGTTTTTTAATCTTTATGTATGTCTAAATCATGTGTTTGTTCAATAGAAAGTGTAGAAAATTGTACCCCATAATCACTTTAGGATACATCATAAGAAAGCACAAAAGGATCCAAAAAGGGTGTATATCATAATAATGCATAGAAAAAATAGTGGGATCCACTAAGGGAGGGCCACTAGAAGGGGAAGAATGACAATCATGAGTAAGACACAATCTTAGGCCAATAGTAAAGTAATCTATACAAGAACATGATAAATCATGGAAGGATGTATAATAATTATAACATGAATCAAACCATTTATTGGCTCTATAAACTAAGGTATTACCAAATGCATGCATAGAAGTACTATTGTCATGTATATAATCATAACCTTTGTGAAGATGAGAATAATCTAGCATGTAACTTTGCATCTTCATTACCATTAAATGACTCTAGCATAAGTGTGTTAAAATAATGTGCATCATAATCCAAATAATCATGAAACAAAGAAATCTCATGAGAAGATGAAGAACTATCACTTTGCTCATCACTAAACATATCATTAATAGACCCACAACCACAAGATACAGAAGAATGAACAACTTTGTGTAAAGGTAAAACATTCGTATTGATATCACTAGGATCCTCAAGGAAAAAATGAGGCAAGAGAGGCACAAGTAGGAGATCCCATATGTTAACAAGGAAAGCTAGTATGAGACATAGAAAGGATATACTCACTAAGTATAGCACATGTATCATGAGAGGTTAGGGCAAAAGTATCATCAATATAGGTTCAGGCGAGGTACTCAAAGGTAATTTGTCATCATGCTTATACACATTTGCATCACTAGCCATAGGAAGAGTAGAATCAACATGAATCTCATGGGCAAGTGAAGTAAGTGTGTCTAAGATAGAAGAATAAGAAATAATAAAATCTATGAAGGAAGACATATCACTAGCATGACAAAATAACACCTTCATATACAAAATAGTACTTTCTGTATGATAAAAAAGTCATGAGTGAAATCAACGATAGTAGGATGAAATGTTACAAATCATATAAAAATATCCAAATATGCAAGAGAAGCATGGATAGAGGTTAGAGACAATGGACTATGAGAGTATATGAAAAAGATGTGTTTACAAAGCAAAATTAGGGTGTGCAGGTAGGGATCAAAGAATGATGAAGTAATATAAGTCCAAACCCTAATTTGGTTATATCAATGCTAAGCAAATAAGATTGGATCCAAACCCTAATCAAATTTGAAATGAAGGATAAAAAACAAGAAAAACAAATCCAAAAATTGAACCCTAGAAACAAATCCAAGGGTGGGTAGGGTAGGGAAAGATAAAAGTTATAAATAATCTAAAAACCTTAATAAATATATAGCTATGGAGAACAAATGTGAAAGAGAAATCAAAACATAATCAAATCTAAAAATAACTAGTTCACCTTAATCTCAAGTGTCTAGATTCACATAAAGACATGTGTTGTTTACAAACGCCTAGGGGGAATCTACTAGATTGTAAGGGTCAAGTTCTCCTTGGTTGAAACCTTGATGGATTAGCTTTGTAGCTTTGAGAAAAAGGTTTAAAAAAAACAAACATGTGTGCAATAGACCTAGGATGATATCACAAGCACATAATGTAGAATAGATTATTCTATAAGCTTTGACCTATGTTCTCCTCACATTCTAGAATGATCTCAAATGAGGAATGACTATGTTTGAATACAACAACCAAGCATGTAAATCAACATATCATGAAGTAAGTCAGCTTACAATGGTTAGTGGGAAGCTTAGTGAGGTGCTAATTTAAATTTTGAATTTTAAAAGTCAAGGTTCAAATATGTGAGTGCAAAATTGACCTAGGTCACGTCTAAACTTGCAAATCTAATCCAGGGTGGAAAATCATGAATCTAGTGATTAACAATGAGAATTAGGGGTGAATGATATGGGGATTGAGATATGGTGATGTCATGATCCAAATTCATGCAAGAATATGCCACTTGTAATCTAGTTATTACATTTAGGACACTCTAATTAAAGAAAGCCCAAAATATAAGAGAAAAAAGGCACGGGTATGATTTTTACCATTACATTTCGCCCCCACTTTAATGTGCATGCTAACTACTAAGTACATGTATGTCAAGGTAAAATAAGTGTTCAAGATGTAAATTAAATATTTTTCAGGCACTCATAGAATACAAATCTACAAGTAAAGTAATAGATCATTCTTCAATTCTTCTCACAGTGAGTGCTCCATGAAAACATACAAAATAGAAAAAGAATGTATTGAGTAGCATATGCTAAGCATTTAAAAATGACTATAATTGCAAGTTGCTAAAAGGAACTATCATAAAAAAAAAAAAAAAAAAAAAAAAAAAAAAAAAAAAAAAAAGGATAATGATGAGATTTCACCTATCACAGAAAATGTTAAAAGCTTCAACCATGCAAAAAAGACTCTAACCAAGTGAATGAAAGATTTGACTCTACAAATAGTTTGGTAAATGTTCCCCCAAGGTAAGAATGACTATAACTTTTCCATTGTACATCACAACTCATGAAGGAATACTATTGAAATACATGCTCCCCTCCAATCAGTTTCATATAAAGGATACAAGGAATTGGAGGAGAGGAGAAAAATATATAATCATGATAAGGCATGTAAACATGGTAAAAGATGTCATAATATGATAAGCATGTAAGAACAGAAGTAGGAGATGATCATGAAATGCAAGATGCCCTCAATGTTGCCCCTAATATAGGCAAATGACAATATAAGGATGATCCTAAAGGCTAGATAGGGATTGTTTAGGAAGAAATAGGATGTAAAAGATGTGGGTATGATAAAGATCATAACATCTAAGACTAAAATGTGAACATGATAAGGATCATAGACATGTAATCATAATGATGACAAGGATCATAATATATGGGAAATATGGTGTAAACATGACAAGGATCATAAACATGGGATCATACTATATGCAAGTGAATTTCAAACACAAATATAAGACTCTAATTAAAACATCTAAATCCTACTTTCAAATTCAATTACAAACCTCATGATAAAGCATAAGGAAAAACAACTAATAATGAATGAAATAAGCAATAAATCTCACCCAAGCTCCTCTTTATTGCACCAACAATGGTGGTTGTGCTCCAAGATTGATTTGGTTGAAAGTATAGATGTCAGGTGTTTAGATCAACAACACAATTTTGCATTCAAGATTGTGGATCTCATAATGGCTTGTGAGAGGCTTAATTTATAGATTTTTGGGAGAGATGATCAATAGTGGAGGTTGATTTAGAGGATCGATGGATATGGTTGTTTGAGAGAATTTGGATGCATGGGGAGTTGACAAGTGTCTTTTTGTGACATGGATCAAAGGGATTAACAAGTCCTTTCTTGGAGTCTTATGAATGTAGGCATGCAATTAACTTGTGCATGATTTTACTAAATGAAAATAATCAATTAGTTAACTAATTGTCTCTTCTAGTCAACTATGATTGATTAGTTAACTAGGTTGATTGATGAGTTAACTCTTTTAATTAATCAATTAACTAAATTGACTAATTAGTTAACTAATTCGATTAAGAGTCAACTAAGGAGTTGAGAGGAAATTAGGGAATTAAATTAAAAAAAAAATGATTTAATTCATGAGAATGAGTATAATGTTAGAATCAAATAAATAAAATATTGATTTTATTTATTTGAGATAAAAATTTGGAAAATAAATTTGTTAATTAAATAAATAATGTTGATTTATTTAATTAATACTTAGAAGAAATGTTAGTTAATTAATTGAATAATTAAAAATCATTTAATTAACGTGGATAAAGGAATAAAATAATTAATTAAACAAATGGGATTTATTCAATTAATTTTGAGGAAAATGACGATGAAGTGTTGATGACAATGGAAATGTGATAGGCAATTTTAGGTGTCTACATTTGTCCCTCTTTGAGACAACATTTTTATAGCATTGTTTTAAAGAAAAATAAAATATAGTGTTTGTAGGATGAACATGAGGGTGATATGCCCTAGTTGATGAGAATTGATGAAACATGGAATTAGTATGATGAAAGGATGATGCCCCCTTGAGAGGATAAGCGGGTTTGAAGAACATGGATGTGCTCTCGAAATGGATGAAAAATATATGAGAGAAGAATGAGAAAAAAGGAGGAGGATAGAAGGTTGGAGGTTAATGATGGATGAAATGGATTGAAACATCATATAGAAGACGTGTTGGAGGATGATAGATAGGAGGAGGTTAAAGGATGAATAGATGCAAATGGATGAGATGGATGAGAGGGATGTTGTTATGATGAGATGATATGATGTGATTTATTACGTGATGATATGGTTAGGAGGAAATAAATGGCATGAGGGGGTTAACTTTATTTGTTTTTTTTGCATAATAAATCACATCTTTTCATCTCATGTTAGAGGATGAATAGATGCAAATGAATGAGATGGATGAGAGGGATGTTGTTATGATGAGATGATATGATGTGATTTATTACGTGATGATATGGTTAGGAGGAAATAAATGGCATGAGGGGGTTAACTTTATTTGTTTTTTTTGCATAATAAATCACATCTTTTCATCTCATGTTAGAGGTTGAATAGATGCAAATAGATGAGATGGATGAGAGGGATGCTATTATGATGAGATGATATGATGTGATTTATTATGTGATGATATGGTTAGGAAGAAATAAATGATATGAGGGGGTTAACTTTATTTGATTTTTTGGCATAATGTAGAAGAATGATGTTGTTAGAAAGCTAACCCAAAAAGAAGAATGAATTAACTAACTAATTATTTGCATAATTTAAATCACGAGCACATGACTTAAGAAGAAATCAAATGATAAAGGATATATGATAATGGATAATGTGTTTGTGGGATAACAAGTGTGTGATCTTGAATGCAATTATTATGCTGATTTGTGAGCACATATTTTGATATAGCATGAGATATTATACACTAGGGTATAAAGACCAAGGTGAAAATGTATCCCATGTGTAGAGGACTAACTCACAAGTAGAAAAAGGATGCCCCAACACATCTCAAGGCATTTGACAACCTTGGTGGGTACTGTGATAGGACAACCAACAAAAAAAAGGATACCCCAACACATCACAAGGTATTTGACAACCTTAGTGGGTATTGTGATAGGACAACCAACAAACAAAATAATAATACACACAAGCAAACAAGCAAGAATGCACAAATAATCACAAAGACAAACAAGAGTTGTTGCCCTTGTCAAGTTGAAACTGATGATTAATTGATTGATGATGAGGATAACATTGTTGATGTGGGAATGATATATATCGAAAACAATGTGAGATTGTGAATGATATATCTCAATGATGGTTGATGATGATGATTAGAGTTGATCAAGTTTGCAACAAGGCTAGGAACAAAATTGATGGATGATTTTCTTAGATTTCTTGGTTGGATTGGTGTAGATTAAGGATTGCTTGCACTTGGATTTATTGCTTTTATTTTTTTTTTGAGAGGAGGTTACATTGGATTGCATTTCTGTAGCCTTTCGTTGGATACAAATGGAAAGGAAAAACCAAGGATTGGGGACAAGAATGAAGGGAGGATTGGATGTAAGGATTAAAGGATTGTTAATAGTGGATGGGAAGGATGGGAGATGGATGGAGGGGTGCAAGATGTGATCTCCAAGGAATACATCACATAGGAATAACATGACCCACTCTAGATATGCTACTCATTATGTTGCGCTACAAGGCTTGCAATGATAAGGTGGTAGGTTTGGTTGTCAAATATTATGTACATCAAAAGATGTCCAAATCATTTTTCAACATTGTGGCCATGTCCTTATCAAGGTCAAAAGTGGGAAGGGAGGATGGGTTAAGACAATGGGATAGGTATGTGGATATAATAGATGGCTATGATAAGATGGGAGTGATAGGATATGAATGATAGGTTGAGAAAGGCTTTCCCTCAAATGTAGGGTACTCATAGATAGTAGATTTACATATGATGCCCATGAATGAGTTTTCATCATGGTACTTGTCCAAGGTTCCATAAGAATGGTTTTCACCATTGGATGATTTTTTTCTCTGTACTTTTTTTATTTTTTTAAATTTTATTCAATTTTTTGCTTCACTGATTGGATGGTATTGATAGCTTGATATTTAGAGGGTCTTAACATGTCCATGTCTGTCTAATATAATCAATAAAGATGCACTTGTCATGACATGTCAATACTGACCTGCCTGGAGTAACTGCTTTGTTAGGATCATAGCACTCATGTACAATCCATTGATGTTGTTATGATCCTCATTGCTAACAGAGTTGGCCTTATCTGAATGTTTACATCTTGAAAGGGTACCATCATAGCCCTTATGATAAAGTGTTGCTGCCACAATGCAATAGATTTGGGATTTGGAGTTTTTGGATATAAGGCATGATTTTGGATTGGGACGGGGAGTTAAATGTGGAATTAAGTGATTGAGGGTTGTAGGATTTGGGTCGATAGATTGGAGATATTGAAGGCGGTGGACACCTATTATATGCAACATGTGTCTTTATATGCGGATCCATGGTTTGAGCGATTGCTTGATTTGGATATTCAGATCAAGATTCTTGTACAATCTAGAAGGTGGTGGAAACCTATTTTATGCAACATATGTTTTTCAATGTGGCTCCACATTGCGAGTGAGTACATAATTTGGATATTGTGCTTTGCTTGATTTGATTTGTCCACCTTTCCTTGGGATCCGTATTTCTTTTGTGTGTCCTTGATTGTTGGATTTGTTAGGATTAAGGTGCCATCAACCTTGTAAATCCTATGCAATTTATTCTTCCTATTGTTGTGGATCTCAAGTTTTGATGCTTTTCTCTTTGTTGAATGTCCTCTAGGCCTTCAAATCAATGTTTCCAAGTGCACTATTATGCATTCAGTGATTGTTTGAAATGAATCTTTGTTTGAAAGGTGTCAAATCGATCAAGTTGTGTTAAGTGAAGGTTTTCCTCTACATCATTTTTGGTATTAGAGCTAGAAGTTCTCTGGGAAATGATTTATTCTTTTGGCTAATGTGGTTTAGTGAGATTTGATGTTTAAGGATGGCTCTTAATAAGAAGAAAGATGGGAAAAAGGCGTCATCATTATTAAATACATTGTTCAAAGTGGCAGAGAAGCTATAGGAGGAAGATATCATAGCCAAGAAGGAAAGCAAGTTGGAAAAGGAAAGATGATTTTGGACTATCTGCAAGTCCAAAGGTAAATGCTGTCAAGTTGTGATTTCAGATAACTGCATGGATAATATTGTTTCTGAATCTATGGTAGATAAATTGGGTTTGAAAAGAATACAACACCCCACATCCTATTTTGTGAGTTGGCTTTAAACAAGTAACCGTAAGAGAGTAATTCAAAGTTGAGTTTCAAATTGGCAATTATAAGGATGAAATAGTTTGTGATGTTATGCATTTGGATGTATGTCACATTATGTTTGGAATATTGTGGCACTATAGCCGGACAACGAAGTATAACAGGAAAAACAACACTGATGCAGGAGCATCCCTAGCTCAAGAGCAATCTTGCATCAACCAAAAACATTTGCATTTCAGTTTATTTCTTTTCATTTTCTAGTTTAGTCAGAAGTAGTTTCTGCTTTTGGTCTAACATTCTACCACAGTTACATTTCACATCTTGTGGATCTGGACTTAGCATCTACATTCATTCATCTACATCATATCCATAATTCAGAGCATTTGGATTAGTTACTGGAAAGTTATCGCTATAAGAAGATCAACTGTTTTATCAGAACAAAGCATCCTGGCAGCCTCTAATAATCAGCTAAAGGAGAAGACTTGTGGAGCATTCCTTGACTTGTGGAGCTTAACAACACATCATTCAATGATCCTTGGTTTGTGGCTGACCTTCCCTAAGATCCACACATCATTCCATTCATTGGAGGAGGTATTCTATGCATTTAGGTCTGACCTATCCGTGTTCACATGTTACAGCTCTTCATTGGAGTTTGTGATCTTCCTTGGTTGATGTGGAGGAATCTATTGTTCTGGAGATGATATATATTGATGTAATAGATCCTAAGAAATTTAGTAATCAAGTTGTAATCATCCGTATAAATTCATAGTTTAGATTTTGTGCGAAGGAGCTTCAAAGCTATATCTTGTGAAATTAGGCCTGTGAGCCCAAATGTAAGCCCACATGCTGCCGACCCATCTGTATTTGAATTCTATTATACACTAAATGACTGAATCTACATTTGCTTCATTTCTTTGAGTTGTTTCCGTTGTGTTTACTCTTGCTGCACAGTCCGGACAGTTCATTTTGTGAACCCTCCTACCGTGACTGCAACAAGTGGTATCAGAGCGAAAGTTTAAATCTTTGGGAGTGAATTGAGTGAATTTGGTGAGGGAACTCCTTAAGATCTTGCTGTGGATAGAATGCTGAATTGAAGCAGGTTACTTGTGTCACAACTAATCACCGATTGAGAGGCAGTTGTCACCTTGTAGCTCAATCGCCGAACTTGAGGTAGTTTGCACTTGATCCTAGGAAGAATACTGCCGAGGAGAGTTACTGTTGTTGGAACAATGGCTGGTAGAATGGATGAGATGATGGAGATGATGAGAATGATGCTAATTTGATTAGATGTTGTTGAGGAAGATAGACGAAGAGGATTGACACTGAGACCTAATGTTGAAAGTGATGATGAAGAATAATTTCAATCTGTTGAACAAATTGGTGAAACCCTAGGAGGTGATGAGGAAGAAGAATTAGATCAAGTGAAGATGTTGCAAGCTATTTCAAAGATTGTAAAAGGACCTAGAGTGGATGTACCAGATTACACTGGCAATTTGAACCCTGAATAGTTAATTGACTGGATAAATGACATTGAAGAATACTTTGAATTTGAAGAAATTGAAGATCCAGAGAAGGTAAAATTTGCAAAGACAAAATTGAAAAGACATGATGCTATATGGTGGAAAGGAGTTCAGTTGGAAAGAAATAGGAGAGGGAAATAAATGATTACAAAGTGGGACTGGATGGTGACAAAGTTGAAGAATCAGTTTATACCTACTGACTATGAGTTGGAGCTATTGAAGAGATTGCAAAACCTAAGGCAAAAGGAGAAATCTGTAAAGGAGTATACTGAGGAATTTCATAAGATGATCATAAGAATAGGACATAGTGAAGTAAACAAGGAGAAAGTGGCTAGATACATCAATGGATTGAGGTTGAACATTCAAGAACTAAGCTTGGTAAGGATGACATCTTTGGAAGAAGCATATCAGTTTGCCCTGAAAGTTGAAGAGAAGCTAAATAAGAGGCATGATTAGAGACAGAGAGGTAGAGGAGGTAAATTTCAAAGAGGTAGGACTTATTCTGGAGGAGACAAATCACATATGGAGCATATCAAGTTTGACATCCTGTTTAAGAAGGAGGACAAAGATAACAATGCTTACCAGAGAGATGACAAAAATTTTTACCGGAGAGGAAACCCTAGTGCATACCGGAATGAAGGATACATAAGAGAAGGAAGATGATTAGATAAGAGAACATTCAAAGGTACTTGTTTCAAGTGTGGAGGTGAAGGACATAGAGCATTTGAGTGTAATCAGGGTAGTACAAGCAAGAGGATAGAAAATAGTGGAAGAGCAGCCTATGTGGACGAAGAACCTGTTGAACTAGGTGATCCCTATTCTATTGGTAAACTAGAGAAAGAAGAATCACTTGTGATGAGGAGAGCACTATTTCAAGTAGAAACAAATGAAGAACCATCGCAGAGGAAGAGTTTTTTTAGGACAAGATGCAAATTAGGAGGTAAGTGTTGCAAAGTTGTGATTGATAGTGGTAGTTCTGATAACCTAGTTTCAGAGGAGATGGTGACTAAACTGAAGTTGGAAAGATGGAAACACCCTAAGCCCTATCAGATAGCATGGATTCATGATGATCATAAGGTACTAGTGAGTGAACAACGTCTGGTGAAATTTCATATTGGATCATATCATGATGAAGTCTTGTGTGATATTATGCCTATGGATGTTTGTCATATTTTGTTGGGTAGACCTTGGTAGTATGATAGAAAAGCTATTCATGATGGGAGAAAGATTACATACACTATAACAAAAAATGGAAAGAGAATTACTTTGATTCCTTTGGAGGATGATCCTAAGAGTGAAGTATGTGGGAATGCTAGAATCTGTTCGATAGATGGAAGAAAATTTTTGGATGGTTTGAGACATGAGAATATGTGTTATGCCTTGATTCCTAAGAAGCCTGAAACATTGAAGAAAGAGACTGAAGAATCACAACCGGAGGAGATAAGAGAGTTGTTGACATAATATGAAGACATTAGATTAGACAATGTACCGAAAGGATTGCCACCCATCAGGAGTATTAGTCAACACATGGATCTTATACCAGGAGCAAGTTTGCCTAACAAAGTAGCACATAGAATGACACCGACAGAGAATGAAGAACTTAACAGACATATACAAGATTTGTTGAGGAAAGGTTTGATCAGAGAAAGTTTGAGTCCTTGTGCAGTACCTACAGTATTGACACCAAAGAAAGATAGAGAATGGAGAATGTGTACTGACTCTAGAGCAATAAACAAGATCACAGTTAAGTATATATTTCCTTTACCTAGGATGGATGATAGCATGGATTATTTGAGTGGAGCAAGATATTTCATAAAGATAGCTTTGAAGAGTGGATACCATCAGATCAGAATCAGAGAAGGAGATGAATGGAAGACTACTTTTAAGACAAATGAAGGATTGTATGAGTGGTTAGTGATGCCTTTTGGATTGACAAATGCACCAAGCACTTTCATGAGATTGATGAATGAAGTCTTGAAGAAATTCTTAGGTAAGTTTGTTATTGTGTACTTGGATGATATTCTAATTTTCAGTAAGACAAAAGAGGAACATTTGTGGCATATTAGACAAGTTTTGCATAGGTTGAGAGAAGAGAAATTGCTGATAAACATCAAGAAGTGTATTTTCATGAAGGAAGAACTAGTGTACATGGGATTTGTGATTTTTGCAGAAGGATTGAAGATGGAACTTGAGAAAGTAAGAGCAATTGTTGAATGGCCTACACTGGAGAGCATTGGAGAGGTTAGATCATTTCATGGATTGGCTAGTTTCTACCAGAAGTTTGTCAGAAATTTCAGTTCAATTTGTAACCCTATGACAGAGACAATGAGAGGTGACAGAAAATATTTTCAAGTGGACATCAAGAGCAGACAAAAGTTTTGAGTTGTTAAAGCATAAAGTGATAGAGCAACTTGTTCTAGCACTACCATATTTCAATAAGGTATTTCAAGTTGATTGTGATGCAAGTGGAAATGCAATTGGAGCAGTATTAAGTCAAGAAGGTAGACTTGTAGCTTATTTCAGTGAGAAGTTGAATGATGCAAGGAGAAGTTATTTAGTTTATGATCAGGAGTTCTATGCCATAATTCAAGCCTTGAAGAAGTGGAGACATTATTTGTTGCCTAAGGAGTTTGTGTTGTATACAGATCATCAAGATTTGCAGTATTTGAATAGTCAAGGTAAGTTGAATTAGTGACATATGAGATGGCTAGAGTTCATGCAGAGTTATACATTTGTGTTGAAGCAGAGGAGTGGAAAATCAAACAAAGTTGTTGATGCATTGAGTAGGAGAAGGAACTTGCTGATAGAGATGAGAGTTGAAGTATTGGGATTTGATGAATTGAAGAACATGTATGAGGGAGACACTGATTTTGTAGAACCTTGGAAGCATGTAAGGAACCTGTTGTGACAGATAGGAGTAGGTGGTTGGACTATTTCATTCAAGATGATATGTTGTTCAAAGGAAGTCAGTTGTGCATACCTAGAAGTTCAATGAGGGATAATTTGATCAAGGAGAAGCATAGTGGTGGATTGGCAAGACATTTTGCCATTGATAAGACAGTGGCCTTGGTGAGTGAAAACTACTTTTGGCCTCAGATACATAAGGATGTTCAGAGATTTGTACAGAGTTGTAGAGTTTGTCAAGTTGCAAAAGGGAGTAGTCAGAACACTGGATTGTACAAACCTTTGATAGTACCGAAGAGACCTTGGGAAGACATAAGCATGGATTTTGTAATGGGATTGCCGAAGACACAGAGAGGACATGATTCAATATTTGTAGTGGTGGATAGATTTTCAAAGATGGCTCATTTTATACCTTGCAAGAAGACAACTGATGCAGTACATGTAGCTGACCTATTTTTCAAGGAGATTGTGAGATTACATGGATTACCTAAGAGTATAGTTTCAGATAGAGACACAAAGTTTGTTGGATACTTTTGGAGGACACTATGGAAGAAAATGAAGACAGATTTGAAGTTCAGTTCAACTTTTCATCCACAGACAGATGGATAGATAGAGGTAGTGAATAGGAGTTTGGGAAACTTGTTGAGATGTTTGGTTGGAGACAAGACATGAAGTTGGAATTTGATTCTTTCACAAGCAGAGTTTGCATACAATAATTCAGTAAATAAGAGTACTGGAAGAACACGTTTTTAGATTATTATCGGAGTGAACCCTAGAGCAGTTGTAGAATTGAGAGATATTAGTATAGAGGAAAAGAGAAGTGTAGAAGCAGAAGAATTTGCAGACCACATGAAGATAATACATGATCAAGTGAAGAAGCATTTGGAGAATATGAACAGTAAGTACAAAGAGAAGGCTGATGAGAAGAGAAGACATAAGGAATTTGAAGTGGGAGATGAAGGTATACTTGAGAAAAGATTTCTAGTTGGGACATATAACAAGATGAAGATGAGGAAGTTTGTACCTTGTAATATACTCAGGAAATTCGATTCAAGAAATGCATATGAAGTGGAATTACTAGAGACCTTGGGTATATCACCTATTTTCAACATTGTAGACCTATATCAGTATCATGAAGCAGAGTTCAATGACAGCATGGAAGAAGACTTGAAAAAGCAGTTACCACAACAAGCACCAGAGCAGATTGAAGACATTTTGGATAGCAGAGTTGGATGCAACACTAGAGGAAAAAAATACAAAGAATATCTTGTGAAGTGGAAAGGCAGATCGGAAGAAGATTCATCATAGATTTCTCAGGCTGAGGTGGACCGTCTTGGTTCTCCCCTAGCCCCAACAAAGTGAGGGACTCACTTTTTCAATAACCCCAGATGTCTGATGCAGGAGCATCCCTTGTTCAAGAGCAATCTTGCATCAACCAAAAACATTTGCATTTCAGTTTGTTTACATTTTAGTTTATTTCTTTTCATTTTCCAGTTCAGTCAGAAGTAGTTTCTACTTTTGGTCTAGCATTCTACCACAGTTACATTTCACATCTTGTGGATCTGGACTTAGCATCTACATTCATCATCTACATCATATCTAGAATTCAGAGCATTTGGATCAGTTACCAGAAAGTTATCTCTATCAGAAGATCAACTATTTTATCAAAACATAGCATCTTGGCAGCCTCTGATAATTAGCTAAAGGAGAAGACTTGCGGAGCTTAACGACATATCATTCAATGATCCTTGGTTCATGGCCGACCTTCCCTGAGATCTGCACATCATTCCATTCATTGGAGGAGGTGTTCTATGCATTTAGGCCCGACCTATCCGTGTTCACACGTTACAACTCTTCATTGGAGTTTGTGATCTTCCTTGGCCGACGCAGAGGAATCTATTGTTCTAGAGATGATATTGATGTAATAGATCCTAGGAAATCAAGTAATCAAGTTATAATCATCCGCATAAATTCATAGTTTAGATTTTGTGCGAAGGAGCTTCAAAGCTATATCTTGTGAAATTAGGCCTGTGAGCCCAATTGTAAGCCCGCATGCTGCCAACCCATTTGTATTTGAATTCTATTATATATTGAATGACTGAATCTGCATTTGCTTCATTTCTTTGAGTTGTTTCCGTTTTGTTTACTCTTGCTACATGATCTAGACAGTTCATTTTGTGAACCCTCCTACGGTGATTGCACCAAACACATATGAGTTGGACAAAGATGGGACGAAATATGCATTAACAACTTTGAAGGATGAGTGCATAGGAATTGAAAGCTTGTTGTTAAGTGAGAAGAAAGACGTACTACAATATGAAGCAAAGACAAATGAGGTAATGGATGAGATAACAAAATTTGAAAACAACATGTTGTTTGAAAACCCAGTTGAACAAGAAATGGAAGAAATTTCTTTGGAATTTGCTCAAACTAATGAAAACAATAGTGACATTGATGTTGAAGTGGGTGATGTTCATGAAGAAGAAGAAGAAACAACAAAAGAAGCTGTAGAGGACTTAAGGATAGTCCAAAGAGAGAATATAGTCATGGAGGATAAGGAGATAGCATGGTTCTCAAGAGAAGAACTGAGAGTTGAGAATGCTGATGTCAAGGAGAATAAAATAATGTATGAGCAATTCAAAAATAAAACTGAATGGCTGAGTATGGTTGAGGTGAAGCCAAAGATTTTAGAGAATAATGAAGAGAACGAATGTATGGAATACAACATGAGGTGGATGAAGCGGTGAAGTATGAAGAAGAAGAATATGATTTCTTTAATATGTTTGTTTCTTGCGCAGGTGAAAAAGACAAAGTGGATGACAACAAAAATAAATTTACAATTGCAGTCCAAACTCAAACAAGAATGAGAAAACACACAAAAGCACATGGCTACATTGTACCAAGTTGGCCTTGGCTCAAGAAGCATGTTGGTGGACTGAAAAGCACTAGTGAACCAGTTGAAACAAATGTAGTTGAGATCCAACAAAAAGCAAACAATGAATGCATGCAAAGAAGATAAGAAAGAATATTCCTATTTGAGGTGGAACTCAAAATTTTTCTCTGGGGAGTATGATGCAGGGACATCCTTTGATGCGCCCTTATTGCACTTTGTTGTCATGTTGCTAAACTCTAAGTTTTGGTTTGTTTGGGGTCAATAAGGTCAATGTGGACCATTCTAGGCCATTTGGGATCCTTTTGAGTCATTTAGTGATTAGGAGAAAAAAGTTGCAAAAGTTGTCATGTCAAAGTTGTCAAAAATTTGCATTTTTGGTTTGGGAAATTAAGAATTAGTTTTGAATCATGGGAGTGAATGTAATGGCATAAATATGACATTTACACACAAGCACCAAGGTTGGAGAAGGTTGGAAAATGTTTTGGAATGAAAATACTTCAATTTGCATGTTTTCCTTTGCATTTTCTATGTGTAACAGACAATAAATTAGATTTTACAGCCTTGTACTATATAGTATGTCCCTTAAAGTTATTGGGAAAGTTGGATAATGTTGTGATCTTCCTAATGATTTTTGTTTGAGTGAATTTCATCATGTTTTGAAAAAGTTATGATCAAATTAGTGATTGCCATGTTTAGATTTTTACTGTGAAACAACAAGAAAACATGTTGGTACAGTTTTGTATGACCTGGTATGGTCAAGGGAAAGCATGTGGATAATAAAGCTATGAAATATAGAACTTTTGGTTTTTTTTGGAGTCATTTTATTACGTTTTACAAAATTTATAGCATTTTTAGTGAAAATAGTCCAAACCCTGGCTAGGGTTTCCAGTTTGAGAAAAAAAAATCCATTTCTCTTATTTGGCATGGTGGAATATTCTAAAATCTTCACGAAAGGTCTGTTTTAATGTTTTCTACAAGATTATCAAGGTTTGGGCCTGATATCTTATGGTCATGAGAAGTTATGATTGGTTGTTCCTCTCAAAACTCTGCTAAAACAAGGGTAAAACCCTAGTGGCTTAGGGTTTGATAGAATAATTGTATAAATCTATTTGTTTGATGTAAGGAGGAGTTGTAAGGCATTGAATTACATTATAGAATGTCTTGAAATGTCCAAGTTCACATTTTATCAAGTTGAATCCTTGTTGAATGCCTCTTAGGCTATTGAAACCAAGTGTTAGGGTGAATCAATGTGTGTTTAATCACTGCTTGAGTTGCATCATTGCAAGTAGTGTATGAGAACAATATTGTTAGCTTGAAATAGTCCTTCCTCTACATTAGGGATGAAAGGTTTCACCGAGTAGCGATATTGTTTCAGCTGCATGTTTGATCCCGACAGCCGACAGATGTTCGTTATGAAGTACATTTCATTTTAGGGTGGTGCAAGGGGGTCTGAGGGGATCATCCCCTAGCGGGGGGTTTAGGGGCTACGCCCCTGAAAGCCACATTATATTATAAATTTGGATCATTCATCATTAGGTCACATATCTGATGGTAGAGGTTATGTTGGTTTTTCTTGCCCTAGAAGGCAACACCTTTATGAGGATAATGTATTACAACTATGAATGAGTAGAGAAGAAGTTGAGACTGGAAAAATAGGCATTGTTGGATTGAAGACTGAAGAGGAGATTGATAGTGTTGTATTGTAAACTTTATTGAAGTTAATATAGATTGGAGCATCTCTTCTTGCGTGTAGTTTTTTTTCCTAAAGGGTTTTTCCACGTAAACACTGTGTTATGTGTTTGATTTTCTGTTTCATAATTTCTTTGTGTTGATTTCATACTATCTCCATTTTGATTCTACACAGTTAAATATCTATATATTACAGTTGTAATCAGATTTTTCTAATAGTTGTTTACCTTCATTTCCAACATTTGATATCAAAGCTTGGCCAATTTTGTGTCTTGGGTGGAAGTGTGAAGGTTTTTTGAGATGTAGTGGGAGTTCTAGTTGAATATGTTTTGCAGATTTTGTGTAGAAACCATGGCTGCATCCGCATCCAGATTCAACTGAAAGTTTAGATGAGGAAGACTCTGTATTTACAAAAGAAGTTGATCATATAGAAGAGCATGAGGAAAAATCTCTTACTCCACCGTTGAGAAGTTCCACAAGACAATGAAACCTAGATGATAGGTATAGACCACGAAATTTTGTGGAGAAGAAGAGGATTCAAGTGAAAGTTTAGATGAGGAAGACTCTATTGCTATAGAATAAGTTGAGCATACAAAAGAACATGAGGAAGAATCTCTTACTCCACCCTCAAGAAAATCCACAAGACAATGGAAACTAGTTGATAGGTATAGCCCACCAAATTTACATTGTGTATATGCTTTATTGAGTATTGAGGATGAACCTAGATCCTACAAGGAAGCTATTCATGCAAATGATAGTGAGTCTTGGTAGCTAGCCATGTAGGAGGAGATGATGGGTTTAGACTCGTGTGACACCTGGGATCTCGTACATCTTTCCAAAGGAAGAAAGGCCATAGGATGTAAGTGGGTCTTCAAGAAGAAGTTTGTAGTAGACAGTTCATTATAGAAGTACAAGGCTAGAGTGGTAGCCAAGGGCTACTCCTAGAGAGAGGGAGTCAATTTTAGTGAAATTATCTCTCCTTTTGTTAAATTATCTTCTATTAGATTTCTTTTATCCATTGTTGTAGCTTATGATTTTGAATTTGAGCAAATAGATGTTTAGACTACATTTTTGCATGGATATCTGGAAGAAGAAATTTATATGCAACAACCTACATGTTTTGAGATAAAAGGGAAATAATATTGAGTATGCAAGTTAAAAGATCTCTTTATGGTTTAAAATAGTCCCCCAGAATGTGGTACCAGAAGTTTGATTCATTTTTTTTGAAATTGGGTTTTGTTAGAAGTGAAGAGGATCACAATGTCTACATTCGATGTATCGATGATGATATTTTTATTATTGTCTTATCGATGATGATATTTTTATTATTGCCTTGTATGTGGATGATATGTTATTTTTAGTAACACCAAGGGTATGATCAATGAGTTGAAAGCTCAAATTTTAGGTTCATTTGACATGAAGGATCTAGGGGCAGCTAGGTATATTCTAGGAATGGATATCAAAAGGGATTGAGGTAACAAAAATCTTTGGTTATCACAAAGTAAGTATGTGAATACTATTTTGCACAGATTCAACATGCGAGATTACAATTTAGTTAGAATTCATTTATCGGTTGGTACTAATATGATGCATGAGCATCCAATGGTGTAAGCACAATCTTGCATCACCTAAAAAGAAGTTAATTTAAAATCATTACAGTTGTTTTCATTTCTTTCCATAATTAGTGTTTCTGGTTCCATAATCTCCTGAATAATTATGTAGGACTTTCAGCTTTTCCAAACTGCTAAAAATAGCAAACTACCAAATTTGGAAAGTTTAACTGCCATTTTAGGAAAGTTTGCATTTGGGTATGGATTGAAGTGAAAAGTTACAGAAAGCTTCATAACTAAAATATAAGACCTTTGGTGAAGGAATTAGGCAAAGATCACTTGTGAGCTGAAAGATATTAAAGTTTTTGTATTCTGAAAAGCCCCTGAAAATTTCTGAAACGAGATGAGGCACTAAATCCCATAACGTCCTAAAAAGTTGACGGAAATCCATTTACAAATTTCTAACATGATAGTTCACATCATGAGCTTAAAACGGTTCGTCAATTGGACGCCCGGATCAAAAGTTATGCTTCCCGGAAGTTGACCTACTTTTGGAGGGAGTTGTAAATTTTAAAATTTAGTTGGAGGCCACCAAAAAGTGCTATTTATGACTATTTTGGGAACCCTGGGCAGTAGTAGAGTTAAGGGGGAAGGTGTAGAGTCAAGAATAGGTGGGAAAATAGAAACCCTAGCCGATTTAGGGTTATAGAAGGCAGAAGATTCTAGAGCCTGATGATGGGTAGCTGTAGTGTGTTACAACCTGTGGAGGATTGATTCCTCTGATTGTAATTGAGCTTCTGTAATGTAATGAGTTGTCCAAATCAATTAAAGAAAGTTATATTTTATGTGTGCAATTTTTGTTGTTGTTTGTTTTATGATTTACCCCCTTCATCAAGTGGTATCAGAGCAAGGGTTCCTAAGTGTGTAGACAGATCACTGACCATGAGGCAGTTTGCACTAGGACTTGAGGTTGTGGGTTTGCTACAAAAATCAAGATGCCTCCACAAAGAAATCATATTGGGAGGAATGCTTTGACGGAAGAAGGTTTTAGAGCCCCGCAAAGGCAAATCGATGCATTTGAAGAGAAGCTACGAAGAGGGTTTGAGCTGAGAACAAGGGAAGAAAGCGAAGATGAAGCTGAAGAAGAGCTATTTGAGGAAGAACAAGAAGCTGTAGGAGATCCTGCAAAAGTTAGGTTGTTTAGGGCCATTTCTAAAATCGGAAAGAGGCCCAGGATTGAAGTTTTTACATATTCTAGAGATATGAATCCAAAACAGCTTATTGATTGGATAAATGACATGGAGGAGTATTTCGAGTATGAAGACGTGGAGGACCTAGATTGGGTCAAGTTTGCAAAAACAAAGTTGAAGGGCCATGCAAATATTTGGTGGAAGGAGGTCTAGTTAGAGAGAAATAGAAGAGGAAAAGGAAAGATCACCAGATGGGATCAGATGGTGGAGAAACTGAAAAAGTAGTTCATTCCTGTGGACTATGAGATGGAGTTGTTGAAGAAGATGCAAGGACTGCAGCAAGGTAACAAGTCTGTTAAGGAGTATACAGAAGAGTTTTATAAGATTACTATTAGGACAGGCCATGCGGAGGCCAACAAGGAGAAGGTAGCCTGTTACATTAATGGGTTGAGGCCAAGTATTCAAGAGGAGCTGAGCCTGGTCAGAATGACCACCATAGAAGATGCGTACCAGTTTTCCCTGAAGGTGGAAGAGAAGCTAAATAAAAGATTTGATAGCAAGCAAAGGGGAAGAGGTCAAGGAAGAAGGACTGGCGGAAGACCCTATGGAGGCTGTAATGAAGATCAAAAGAAAAGTGAAGAAGTTGGCACCAGTAGAAATTAGAGAGGGGATAATGCCTACCATCCTTGTGACCAAAACAATGGTGAGCAAAGAAGAAAAGGAAGGGGCCGACTTGGGCAAGGACTCGGAAGAGGAGGTTTCAGAAGAACCTATTTTGAATGTGGAGAAGAAGGGCATCAAGCATATGAGTGTTTGCAACATCAAGGAGTTGCACATGTAGATGAAGATGCACAGTCTAAGCGTTCTGAAGATGCTGAAAGGGGATAAACCCTAGTTGTCATAAGAACTTTGTTGAATGAGGAGAAAAAACTCAATTAGAGGAAGAGTTTATTCTGCACAAGGTGCAAATGTGAAGGTAAGTGTTGTGATATTATTATTGACAGTGGAAGTACTGACAATCTTGTTTTAGAGGAGATGGTTGACAAGTTGAAGTTGACAAGAAGAAAGCATCCACATCCATTTTAGATTGCATGATTGCAGAAGGACCACAGAGCTTTGGTCAATGAGCAGTGTTTAGTGAAGTTCAAGATTGGGGACTACCATGATGAGGTGCTGTGTGATATCATATTGATGGATGCATGTCATATGCTGTTGGGGAGGCCGTGGCAGTATGATAGGAGCGATGTTCATGATGGCCGTGCAAACACATATTCCCTAACAAAAGATGGAGGTCATCACAAGTTGAAGCCCTTGAAGGAGGTGGAAGAAAAGGTATGTAGTACTGCCAGAATTTGCTTGGTAGATGGTAGAAAATTTTTGGAGGGTATGAAGCATGAGCATCATTGCTTTGCATTGATTCCTAAGATTAGTTAAGAGAAATGTGAAGATGTACCAGCAGAAGTTTCAGATATGTTGGAAAAATTTTAGGACATTATCTCTAATATTGTACCAGAAGGTTTACCACTAGTGAGGAAGATAAGTCATCAAATGGATTTGATACCAGGAGCTAGTTTGCCAAATAAGGCAGCCCACAGAATGACTCCAGCAGAGAATGAAGAGTTGAACAGACAAGTTCATGAGTTGTTAAGGGACTGATAAGGGAGAGCCTAAGTCCATGTGTGGTACCTACAGTACTAGCACCAAAGAAAGATGGAGAGTGGAGAATGTATACAGATTCTTGAGCCATAAATAAGTTCATGATCAAGTACAAGTTTCCATTGCCAAGAATGGATGACATAATGGATTGTTTGAGTGGAGCTAGGTACTTCACGAAGATTGACCTGAAGAGTGGGTATCACCAGATCCAAATCAGAGAAGGAGATGAATGGAAGACAACCTTCAAAACAAAGGAGGGTTTTTATGAGTGGTTAGTCATGCCATTTGGGCTAACCAATGCACCGAGCACATTCATGCAGCTCATGAATGACGTACTGGAAGAATTTTTAGGAAGTTTTGTTATTGTTTATTTAGATGATATTTTGATTTTCAGTAAGACTTGGGATGAGCATCTGATGCATATCAGAAGAGTTTTAGAGAAGCTGAGGGAGGAGAAGTTGCTGATTAATGTGAAGAAATGTAGTTTTGCAAAGAAGGAGCTGGTATACCTGGGATTTGTTATCTCAAAGGAAGGTCTTAAGATGGACCCCAGAAAAGTAAGGGCTATCATTGAATGACCTATGCCAAGGAGTGCTACGGAGGTATGATCTTTTCATGGTTTGACAAGTTTTTACAGAAAGTTTATCACAAATTTTAGTAGCATTTGTGCACCCCTAACTAAGACAATGAGAGGGGATAAAAAAGAGTTTAAATGGACTAAAGGAGTAGACAAAAGCTTTGATACATGGAAGTAGAAAGTCATAGAGCAACCTGTTTTGGCACTTCTAGATTTCAATAAGGTATTTCAACTAGATTGTGATGCTAGTGGTAGTGCTATAGGAGTTGTTTTGAGTCAAGAAAATAGCCCATTGCCTATTTTAGTGAGAAGCTTAATGATGCCAAGAAAAAGTATTCTGTTTATGATCAGGAATTTTATGCAATAATTCATGCTTTGAAGAAATGGAGACATTATTTGTTGCCAAAAGAGTTTGTTTTATATACTGATCATCAGGCTTTGCAGTATCTTAATAGTCAAGGAAAGTTGAACTAGAGGCACTTAAAATGGGTTGAGTTTTTGCAGAGTTATACTTTTGTTTTGAAGCACAGGAGTGGGAAGTCCAACAGAGTTGTAGATGCCTTGAGTAGAAGGCAAAATTTGTTGATAGAAATGAAGATAGATGTTGTTGGATTCAATGAGCTTAAAAGTTTGTATCCTGAAGATCCAGATTTTGTAGAGGCTTGGAAAGCTTGTTTGGAGCCTGTTACTTTAGACAGGACAAAATGGTTGGATTTCATAATCAAAGATGGCATGTTGTTTAGAGGAAGCCAGTTGTGCATTCCGAAGAATTCCATGAGAGAGAACCTGATTAAGGAGAAGCATAGTGGGGGATTGGCTGGACACTTTGGTCGAGATAAGACCATTGCTATTGTTGATGAAAATTATTATTGGCCACAATTGCAGTATGTGAGGAAATTTGTGCAAAGTTGCAGAGTATGTCAGATGGCGAAAGAAGCAAGTCAGAATATAGGTCTATATCAGCCACTACCTGTACCAGAGAAGCCATGGGATGATATTAGCATGGATTTTGTTCTTGGTTTACCAAGGACACAGAAAGGAAACGATTCTATTTTTGTGGTGGTGGATAGATTTTCGAAGATGGCACATTTTATTCCTTGTAAGAAGACTAATGATGCTGTTCATATTGTAGAGTTATTTTTCAGGGAAGTGGTGAGACTACATGGTCTACCTAAGAGCATAGTTTTAGATCGAGATACCAAGTTTGTTGGTTATTTCTGGAGGAAATTGTGGAAGAAGTTGAAGATAAATTTGAAGTTCAGTTCTGCACACCATCCACAGACTGATGGACAGACGGAAGTGGTGAATAAGAGTTTGGGTAACTTGCTACAATGCTTAGTAGGAGATAAGCCCAAGGGATGGGATTTGATTTTACCATAGGCAGAATTTGCTTACAACAATTCTATTAATAGGAGTACTGGTAAATCACCATTCCATATTGTATATGGCAATAGCCCAAGAAATGCTTCTGAGTTAAGGAAGATGGACAAAGGAGAAAAGACAAGTGCTGAAGCTGAAGACTTTGCAGAACATCCGAAGAATTTGCATGAAGAGGTAAGAAAGCACATTAATAAGATGAATATTTAGTACAAGGCTAAGGTAGATCAGAAGAGGAGATATAAGGAGTTCCAGGTAGGAGATGAAGTCATAGTTCACTTGAGAAAAGAATGGGTCCCAATTGGAAGATACAATAAGTTGAAAATGAAGAAATTTGGACCGTGCAGAATCCTAAAGAAGCATGATTTAGGAAATGCATATGAGGTAGAGCTGCTGAGTGGGATCAATATTTCCCCTGTGTTCAACATTACTAATTTAACAGAATATCATGAAGGTGGCATAGAGGATGGACCGACACAAGAACAGTGGAGTATTCCGGTATATACTTCAACGGAGGAGATATAAGAGATCTTGGATAGTCGTGTGGGAAGAAGTACTTGGAATAGGCAATATGAAGAATATCTAGTGAAATGGAAAGGAAGGCCTGTTGAAGATTCTTCTTGGTTGTCTAAGGCAGAGGTTGACTGTTTGGGTTTTCCCCACACAAACACCTGAGACGTGACAGGGTCACTTCTCAAATTACCCTAGGTGTCTGATGCAGGAGCATCCAGTGGTGTAAGGGCAATCTTGCATCACCCAAAAATAAGTTAATTCAAAATCATTGCAATTGTTTTCATTTCTTTCCATAATTAGTGTTTCTGGTTCCATAATCTCCTGAATAATGATGTAGGACTTTCAATTTTTTCAAACTGCTAAAAATAGCAAACTACCAGTTTTGGAAAGTTTAACTGCCATTTTAGGAAAGTTTGCATTTCGGCACAAATTGAAGTGAAAAGTTACAAAAAGTTTCATAACTAAAATATAATACCTTTGGCGAAGGAATTAGGAAAAGATCATTTGTGAGCTGAAAGATATTAAAGTTTTTGTTTTCTGAAAAGCCCCTAAAAATTTTTGAAACAAGATATGAAGCATTAAAACATCCCATAACATCCCAAAAAGTTGATGGAAACCTGTTTACAGATTTCTAGCGTGATAGTTCACATCGCTAGCTTTCCGGCGCTTAAAAAGGTTCATCAGTCGAACACCCGGATCAAAAGTTATGCTTTTTGAAAGTTGACCTACTTTTGGAGGGAGTTGCAAATTTCAAAATTTAGTTGGAGGCCGCCAAAAAATGCTATTTATGACTATTTTGGGAACTATGGGTAGTAGTAGAGTTAAGGGGGAAGGTGTAGAGTCAAGAATAGGTGGGAAAACAGAAACCCTAGCTGATTTGGGGTTACAGAAGGCAGAAGATTCCAGAGCCTGGTGATGGGTAGCTGTAGTGTGTTACAGCGTGTAGAGGATTGATTCCTCTGATTGTAATTAAGCTTTTGTAATGTAATGAGTTGTCCAAATCAATAAAAGAAAGTTTTATTTTCTGTGTGCAATTTGTATTGTTGTGTATTTTATGATTTACCCCTTCATCATAATATTTCATTAGATATGTCTCCTAAGAATGAAGATGATTTAAAGGACATGTTTAATGTTCCATATGCTAGTGCTATAGGATGTTTGATGTATGCAATGGTTTGCATCGAATTAGATATTGCCCAAGCAATGGGAGTTTTGAGCAGGTTTATGTCTAACCCTGGTAGACAACATTAGAATTATGTAAAGAGGGCATTAAGATATTTGCATGGTACTTATGATTCCTGTTTGGTTTATTATGGTGCTAACATTGTGGATAAGACATTGGACATACATGGTTTTGTTGATGCAAATTGGGCAGGTGACTTGGGTAGTCAAAGGTCCACTAGTGGCTATGTGTTTAATTTGTTTGGAGGAGTTGTGAGTTGGATGAGTAAAAGGTAGTCCATCGTTTGCTTTATGCACCACTGAAGTAGAGTATATGGAAGCTACTCATGTCTCTAAGGAGACAGTTTGGTTATGAAGATTGTGTACATGTATTGATTTTGATTGCAGGATTATTCATATTGGTTGTGATAGCCATAGTGCAATATGTTTGGCCAAGAACCCCTGTATCATGCATGGACTAAGCATGTGGATGTTGAATACCATTTTGTTCATGGAATGATTGCTAATGGTCAGATTGAGCTAAAGAAGGTTGACACTCAAGAGAATGTTGCAGATTCATTTACTAAACCTATGAGCACAAAAAAGTTTATGTGGTGCAGAAAGGCCATGGGCCTTGTTCCTAGTACTTAGTTGCTTTATATTTTCTATGGGTTTATTTACAATGTATGATGTCAAGTAGGAAAATGTTAGGATTAAGGTGCCATCAACCTTGTAAATCCTATGTAATTTATATTCCTATTATTGTTTGTAAATCACCCATAAGGGATGAAAGGTTTCACCAAGTAGTGATCTTGTTTGAGTTGCATGTTTGATCTTGGTACCTTACAGATGTTGGTTATGGAGCACATTTCATTTCAAGGGGGTGCAGGGGGTACCCCCCTGTGGGTTTCAGGAGGATCATCCCTCGGCGAGGGTTCAGGGGCAACGCTCCTAAAAGCCACATTATATATATTTTTTCATTGTAAATCTGGACCGTTCATCATTAGGTCAAAGATTTGACGGTAGAGGTTATGTTGGATTTTGTTTCCCTATATGGAAACCTCTTTATGAGGATATTGTATTGCGGATGCGAATGAGTAGAGAATAAGTTGAGACTGGAAAATCCGGTGCTGCTGGATTGAAGAGTGAAGAGGAGATTAATAGTGTTGTATTGTAAACTCTATTTAAGTTAATATAGACTGGTGCATCTCTTCTTATTTGGAGTTTTTTCCTGAAAGGGTTTCTCCACGTAAACACTATGTTATGTGTTTGATCTTTTGTTCTAAAATTTATTTTGTTGATTTCATACTATCTCCATTTTGGTTCTACACAATTAAATATCTATATTACAATTGTTATCAAATTTTCACTGATAGTTGTTTACCTTCATTTCTAAAAGGTTTTAGTTTCCTTTGATGTTTGATCTGGATCTTTTGCTTTGTATAATTTACAATTTTTTTGGTCCCAATCGACTAGTTTAGTATGTGGAAGATAAAGTTTGATGGTAGAGATAGTGGAGGTGGAATGATTGTAGGGGCTATGAATGGTCCCTATCTCAATTCTTTCATTGGATAAAGTTGCCTCAATGATCATTGAAGTATCAATAACACCATTAGATTGTTTTTTAGAAGACATGTAGCCGATACCTTGACCATGATTGATGTAGATTGGGATAGGCTCTAGGATGCCTTGCTCATGAAGGCCCAATCCTTTTCCTTGATAGTTCATGCTTTTATAGGTCTTGTTTACGATAGGACACTTGTTGTTTTCAAAGCATGATGCTAGCCTATTGGTGTGTTTCCAAGAACTATTAGAAATTTCTATTGTTCCATCCATGAGAAATCTTAACTTGATGAAGGTGGTGGATTCTAGTTGATAGGATGATTGTGCTTTCTCATTGTGTACACTTGCCATGCCTTGATCATTGTTTGTGCTTGTCATATGTTGATGATTGTTTGTTCTTGTCATGCCTTGATCATTTGAATGCTCAAGAGTATCTTGCTCATTGATATGTTTGATATGATCAATGTCACTCGATTGTCTATGCATTCATGGGGACTAAGTACATCATCATGAAAAGTGGATATTGTGGGATGATGGATAAAATTAATTCAATTTCTTTGATCATGGATAGGATCTTGATCATAGATGGGAGTAACTTGGATAGTTTGATCTTGATCAAGGATAGAATGAGTTGGGATGCTTTGATCTTGATTTGGATGGGGACATAGTTGGGCATGATTTGGATTTTTTTCTTGACATGAGTCTAATAGATTGGATGATATGATAGATATTTCTTGGATAACCATTATATGCTTTGGATGGTTGACAATATGGTTGCTTGATGGGTTTTGACTTGAGCTTGGGATAAGGGGATCTTTGTTAAGCGTGATGGGAATTAATTTGCACGATAGTGATTGATTTTGAACGAGGATGGTATTAGGAGACTCTTTGATAGGTCTAAGGATAGGCATTGGAGTGCATGATGGTGTTTGATCTAGGAAGTTACTAGATGATATTTGGATAGGATTAATAGATGTGGGCTCTTGAATACTCTTGAGAGATGGTGGATTGATGAATTTATTGGTGACAACATGTATGCATGTGATAGAGGGGGATGGTATTGGATGAGTGGAGTTGCATTATTCCACAACTTTTCTTTTGCTTTTATTCTTAGGGTCCTTTTCTAGTGGTCCTTGGAGAAGGAGAGAATCCAAATAGGACCATTTGGATGTGTTAGGACAAGATGGTGAATTAGATATTTGGATTGGGTGATGGTTGGATTTATGGGGGGATTTGGAGTGCAAAGGTTGCGAGGATGGAGGATTTGCATAGGATGAAGAGGCTAGAATGGTGATTACCTTACAAAGGTAGCATAAGGATGATGAATAGATATTTGATTTGGATGTGAGGGATTTCTTGTGCTAGGATTATTGGTATATTCCTCTTGATTTGCAAGGCTACCATCATCATCGGTATATTCCTCTTGATCTACAAGACTATCATCATCATCATTAGGATAAAGGAGCTCATATGATGAATGCACAACCTTGCCTTTGATTGTGATTTTGGGATTTGTAAGGGCATTATGTTTGGATTGGTTGCATTTGACATATTCATCATGATCTACATGGTCCTCATCATCACCATTTGGAAATAGGAGCTCATCTAAGGGATGTATGAATTTTTCTTTTATTGTGATTTTGGGTCTTGCATGGGCATTATTCTGTGTAGGTTATTGATATGAATGTTGGATGATATTTAAAGAAGTGGGAGGTTGTAGATATGTGTTTTGGTGGGAATTAAACAGAGGTATGGTGGATTGATATGAGATCATGGGATAGGTTGATATGGGATTGGTTTGATGTGTGGATGTCTTAGGTTGGTATGATTGAAGTATTGTTTGTGATGAGGTGAATGGTGGCATCGCAAGTTGAGATGAGGTAATGAGATACATGGATGTGGGATGAGGGTGATATGTTGATGAGTTAGGTTGGTATGATTGATATGTTTGATGTGAAGTGGCTGGATGATTTGATGTGGATTGATATGAGGTAGTTGGATAGATGGATGTAGGATTAGGGTGATATGTTGTTGGGTTAGGTTGGTATGGAATATACGGTGGTAATGTGGGTTGGATTGGAGTCATTTGTTGAGGGATGGAGAGATGTGGAAGGGATTGAATGAGGTTTGACATAGGTGGAAATGAAGTTCAGGGTGGATAGGAAAGTGTGGAAATGAAGTTTATGAAGGCTTGATAGATTTGATTTGGTTAAGTTGATGTGATGAGGGATGATTTTTTGTGGGAAGAGTGGATTAGGATTGATTGGATTTGGATTTGGATAAAGTGATAGGGATGGAATGTGATTAGGATTGGGTTGATTTAGGTTTGATTTGGATGATTTGATTGGGATCAATATGGATTAGGGGTGATATACCTTATTGGCTAATTAGATGAATATTGGATGAAGAATGTGTTGGGACACAAAATAATGGCAACACAAAACTCTAAAAAATTCCTAAATCACCTAAGCCATTGATGTAGAGGCACTAGGATAGGTAGAGGTTTTCACAAATAGACAAGGTTTTCTTCACACTATAAAGCCCAAGTTCAAGGATCAACTTGCAAAAGTGGGAACAATAGTTAACATCTCTAAAACCATCATGAAAAGGTTGATTTGACATGCCATGGGACCCATTCAAACTATTGGCAAAGGCAGAACAAACTTGGTTTTGGTACTTCCTTCTTTAGGCCTCTAAATCCCTTGTAGCCCTTGAAATATGAACAGTCAGTCATATCTTTTGACACAGGCCTGCAAACTCAGATCTTAGACAATATAGAGATACCCATTTGGACTCCCCACAACATATCCCAAATTGGGTATGGGTTGTTTTAAACAGTATAGCCTACCCTATAACCCCTCCTAGTAGCCTAGAGCCCCAATTAGCCCTGTTTTGTGAAGCAAGTACCTTATCTTCACACTCCACAACTCAAACAATGATATGGACAGGTGTAATATAACCCCAAACCACCATTGCAATAGGTTTTGGGTGCCCAAATAATCAGATTTAACACAGGTTCACTCAAACCCACACTTCCTTGGCTTAACACAGAGATATTAGGCATTCATTGCTCCAAAGATGCATCCAACCTTGGTCCCTGCAAAAACAAAAAAAAAAATCATCTGTATAAGAACTATCCCTACCATTCCACCAAGTTTTTATGAATATCCCTTAGTGGAATGGAGAGATTTACATTTATGTGATCAAACCCTTGGAAGTAGGGTTTCAAGACAGATTTTAGAAAAACATTCACCGAATGCACAAATCTCAACCAAATGTCACAAAATTGGTCTTGAATGAAAGGTAATACACAGGGATTTCCAAAAATTCTAGCCTCACCTTTTAATTCATCCATAGGTGAAAGTTATGAGCATTATAGAAGCAAAAAATGTAGAAAATTCTGGAAACAAAGCTTTAAACTTTGTATTATTCTTCTTTTCTTTGACCAAAACTCCAACTATTGCCTTGCCTCAACCCTTGGGAGGCATTTTAAGCATGTCATTATAGTTCCAACTATCCCCAACTACTTTTCAAGAGGGTGACCATTGGTTTTTTATAGTTTTGCCCTTTGTTTGCTTTACAATTTGTAAAAGTTGCCAAACAACTTTGCACATTTTGACAATATTGAAGGCTACAAGAGCCCAACTACCTTCAAAGGGCCACAAATACCCTAGACACACCTAAGGATACTCAAACAACCCTATTACATTCATTGGATCCATCCTTGGTTACATTTTCACCATGTGACAACATTGACAAGAACATGGCATTTTGGACAAATGCCTACAAAATGGATCCAAACTTATTACAAACACTTAGGAAGTGGTCCATTGGACCTTATTACATCAAAACAAAACATGAAGTTGAGTGCCTCATGGAGGCCACCTTGTTTTAGGTGCTCCTACACCAGCCATGGACTATTGTCAGGGTGATAGGAAGAGGTTTATCAACAAGTTTTAGGTGATTTTGGCCAACTAACAGGAGTGGGTAAACTCCTCTACTCTTCGAGCTCAGCTTAAACTTTGGATGGATGTTCCAAGGGGTATTATACCTGAATAAGTATTAAAATAAAACCAGATGGACAACTAAAGTAATAACAACCAAACCCAAATTGCTCTCTTAGCCTCAAATCTGTCACTAAACTAAGCAAAGTTGGTTGTTGTATGACCCTTATATAGTTGATAAATGCAATCCTATACAATGACGATGCATGAAGACTACTTATGCTTCTAAAAATAAGATGTATAGTTGTTTTGAAGATGGATGATCTAAGGCTACTCAGACTGATGCCTATCCATTGGGCTGCAAAGTCAAATGTAAAATAGAGGAAAACAATCATATAAAAGTGTATAATTGCCTGCTTGATGTATCAAATGCAAATAAATCACTAGTAGATTATTGAAAATACTTAAGAATCACACACCATACCACATTTTTCCCTATGCAATACTGAAATGATCATTCACAAAGCTTGAGAATAAATTAAGAACTATCACATTCATCAAATCAGAGCTTACAATCACACCACAAAATGTGATAAAAACAAAATGGAACTGCGATTACAGTTTACTAAGAAAAATGCATACAATAGTGGAGAAAAACAATAATCTAATACAAATATTTGAATTGTATTACATACACTTCATGATTGATTCATGTATCAACATAGCTTGCACAATATCCTTTATTAATCTGCCTCCTGGAGCTCACAATCCTGTTGAGAAAATGCCAAAATGACCAACCCTTAACACAAATCACAATCCTGCATATATAGCAATTGATTACACTCATTCCCATCGTAGCACTCAGTCAAATGAGTACGCACCATGCTGAATTAAATTTAGGCTTGGATATGTCAGAAAATTTTCATGTTGGGATTGCAAACCCATACTCTGCCACCTCTGAAAATGTCAGAAAGAAGACTTTTCACATGCTTTGTGTACTTGGGGCAATAATGAAGGTTCCAATTCATTTCCTGACACCTGCAATCTCTAACATATCTGATATGTCTTCTGTGCATTGAAGAATTTCATTGCGCCACTCACCTGTGTTAGTTTAGGTTTTTATTTCCTAGTTGGGTTATTTATTTTTCCTATATTCCTAAGTTTTTCCTACACTTCTATTAATCTCGATTAGGTTAATAAAGCATGTCTTATTAGGTGAGTGGTTGCGAGTTGTCACCTTCCTACATGTGAGCATCCATTAGCTATCTTGGGAAGATACTTTGCTATTTTTAGTCCGATAGACGGTTGCTCCTCATTGGTTGGTGTTGCCACCTCCTCCCTCTCTCTGGTCTATATAAGCATGCTACCTGGCTTGTATTTTGCATATTTTGCTTTTGCATCCTCTTAATGCTATTTTACTTCTAGCATTTGCATTACTCTCTTAGAGACTAACTCTGTGTTGCTATTTTGATTTCGTATCATTTGCATTCATAGTTTAGATATCTATTCTTTGCACTAGTTTTCTGGGTTAATAATCTTTTTAGATTCTAACATGGTATCAGAGCCTTGCTATGTGCAAGAGTAGATTTTTATTTCCATATTTGAGAGATTCGGGGGGGGGGGGGGTAATAACTCTTATTACAGTTTTTTGAAAAACCCAGTATGCTCTTCTCTTGCATCTTCAGATGATCTTGAGAATCAAAAAAGTTTGACGGAAACTTTTTTAATTGCTGGGGTTTGCACGTGTTTTATGAAATCTAGGTGATTGCAACATTTTTGGTTATACTAGTAGCATTTCCAATTGTTCCAACGTGTCCAAGAGGCTTGATAAAGTCAAATTTAGCTTTCATTTCACTGAAATCAGAGATCGTCATACACAGTTGCGGAACTGGGGTTTCGAGCTCAAATCTGACAACAAGCCTGCATATTTGGTGTTGTCAATCAATATTGTAGATTCTAGCATGCCATTGCCTATATTAAGTAGCTGATTTAGCCTTTGCATGTCATTTTTTGGTTGCTGGGGTCATTTTTTATAGCTAAAGGTGTTCTATTTACACTGGATCAACATCTTCTGCACATCAGCAAGAAAAACACCTTCTGGGTTTTCTTTGCAGCACAGAAAAACTATCTGGGTATCTTTCTATTTTTGCATGCAGTCTATATATTTTGTAGAAACACGATCAGAAAGTTACAGTAGGACCCCTCTCCATTGGTAGTTGCAGTTTTGAAGGCAGTTTTCAAATGCTCTGTTCTTGCTCATACAGACTCCTTTTCCGACAATTTTTTTTTTATTTTGGCTATTTTTTCGTGCTTTATGCACTAGTGCAAACGTTTTTTGATTTTGATACCAAGATTTTTTAGAAATTGTAGATTCTCAGTCGTGACATTGCATAGTTCTCGTTTTGGGAACTTCGGAAGATCATAACTTTCACATACGACCTCGTATCGAGGCGATTCATTTTTTGAAAGTGCATGATTTTTTGAGTAGATCGCAATGGTACTGTTTATTTATCTGAATATTATGTCAAAGTTGTATTTTCAGCATATGCTCTTCATGAGGGTTTTGTAATGCATTGAAATCAAGACCACTTAGTATTTCTTGCTAGTGGTAGTTGTAAACAGATTAATATAAAGTGCCAAATCGTATTTTCTTGGGGGGGAGGTTCTTTGATTGAGTGAAAAGGGGGGGTTGTCTTTGTTGGGTTCTCTTCTTTTCGACATTTCGTCATCATGGATCAAACAAATCTGCCCATCCTAACTCCATACAATTACTTTGAGTGGAAATCATGCATGACAATTCACTTAAGGAAAGCTGGACTAAATAGGATAACTATGGGACTTGAAACTGAACCTGCTAAAGATGAAGATAAGCCTAAGTGGTTTAACAAATGTGATGAAGCATATGGAATATTGTGTCTGTCTATTTCTCCTGATTTTCTCTTTCATATCGAGTCTTTGAATACACCAAATGAAATCTGGACAAAGCTAGAAAACTATTTGGCATACAAGATTCAATGAGGGGTCATATGTTGGAAAATGAACTAATTAGTTTAAGTCCAGGCAATTTCAACACAATCTAGGATTTCTTCACTAAATTGAAATCACTAAGGCTGTAGTTAAAGCAACATGGAATTGAAAAGAAAGATGAATAACTGATTCTTAGTATTCTCTCTAAGCTAAGTTCAGAATATTCTGTGTTTGTTTCTACTTTCTATGCTACTAAAGGTGCACTTGGTACTCAATTCACCATGCCATCTTTAGATGATTTTGATGTCAATCTCACTCAGGAACAGGACAAGCTAATCCAGATGGGCACTCTTAAGTCCTCTAAGTCATATGCCTTGGCTGCCAACCAAGGTACAAAAGAACAAAAATGACAAAGTAGTAGCAACAATAATAAGGATAAGAAACAAAAGAATAGCAAAGAGAAGAAGGATCAGATACCGGTTGCTGCAAAAGCAACTAATGAGACCCAAACTTCCAAGGGCGACAAGCCTAAGAAAGAGAGGGTCCAATGTGCCTATTGTAAAAGACCTGGTCATGATGAACATAAATGTCTGAAGAAACAAATTGATCACTTGACACACATTCTTGAGAAGAATAATATCAGTGTTCCTGAGTCTATCAAACAGAGTTCTAATGAGGGGTCTAATAAGGCAAAAGAAAATAGCAAGGGAAAAGGAAAGGGCAAGGCCCTTGTTGCAGTTGCTTCTTCACCATCCACTTGGGTTCTTGATTCGGGTGCTTCGCACCACATGGCTTTATCTAAGGAAGAACTTGCATCTTTGGAGCCGTGTACTATGCCTTCTATTTTGATGGGTGATGACACTCCTGTTAAGGTGTGTGGGAGAGGGTCTGTTGATGTGGGAGATGGCACATTCCATGATGTTCTTTGTGTGCCCTCATTATCAACTAATCTCCTATCGGTATACCAGATCACTCACACATGTTCAGGCAAGCGAGTTGAGTTCACTCCTGATTCAGTGGAGATTCGTGAGTTGCACAGTGGTTCTACAGTTGCAGTTGGGAAAGCAGATCATCAATCACAGCTCTATCTATTTTCTCACTTTGTTCTTAATCCTCCTTCGACTATTTTGCTCACTCATTCTAATGATGTGAGTAGATTATGGCATGAGCAGTTTGGCCATCTTAACTTCCGCTACTTGTAGCAGCTCAACCAATAGAGCATGGTCACAGGGTTGCCTTCAGTTTAGTTTTCAGGTGGTGTTTGCCAAGGTTGCATTCTTGGTAAGCATCCTAAGGAAAAGTTTGACAAAGGTAAGGCATGGAGAGCTTCACAGATACTAGAGTTAGTTCACAGTGATTTGGCTAGTCCATTTTAGCATCCTTCTTTTAGCAGGGCTAGATATGTCCTCACATTCATTGATGACTTTTCGCAATATACTTGGGTGTACTTTCTCAAACAGAAGTCTGAGGTATTTGATCACTTTCAGGACTTCAAGACTTTTGTAGAGAAGCAATCAAGGAAAGCCATCAAAGTTTTGCGCACTGACAATGGTGGTGAGTATGTCAACCATCAGTTTGAGAGGTTTTGCACTTCAGAGGGGATTGATTTGCAACATTTAGTTCCATACAATCCTCAGCAGAACAATGTTGCAGAACGGAAGAATATGTCCTTGAAGGAAATGGCGAACTGCATGATTCACTCTAGATCTCTTGCACCACAGTATTGGGCAGAGGCCATTAACTGTGCTTGTTATATCCAGAACTGTGTTCCTCACCGAGCTTTAAAGGGAGTCACTCCTTTTGAAGGTTGGAGTAGTCGGAAACCATCAGTTAAGCACTTTCAAGTTTTTGGTTCTCCTGCATGGGCCCATATTTCTGCAGAGAAACGCAAGGCCTTGGATCCGCAGAGCAGACCTTGCATATTTGTAGGTTATCCTGATGGTGCGAAGGGTTATCGGTTGCTCTACCCTACTACACATGAGTTGTTCATTGAGAGGAGTGTTCAACTTGAGGAGGGCTCTTTGAGCTGACTTTCTATCACTTCTCCAACTCCTACTTTGACATTGGAGTCACTTGGGATACATGACAGATCTTCTGATGAGTCAAATTCACCTGAGCAGTCTTCTACCTCCAATTCTGATGTGGAGAGTGATTCAGAGGACTCACCTCTTTCTTCTCCTAGTCATCATTCAGAGGTTGATGATTCTCCTCCAGATTCTCCATCTTCCGGTCCACTTTGGGCTAGACAGACCTTACAGTTTGCAGGTGATTGGGTTGGGGATCCATCTGACACCAGGCAGACTCGTTCACACTTTCAGGATGCTCCACATGTCTTCATTGCTACTGCCTCAGATCCATAGTCTTTTCATGAGGCTTTTGGTGATCCTGAGTGGGATACAGCTATGCAGGAGGAGTATAGTTCCTTGATGAGGAACCACACTTGGGATCTTTTCCCTCTTCCTAAGGGAAGAAAACTTGCTCAATGTAAGTGGATCTTTCAGACAAAATTTGCAGTAGATGGGTTGGTTGACAAGCATAAGGCTCGCTTGGTCGCCAAAGGATTCTCCTAGGTTCCTGGGATTGACTACTCTGAGACTTTTGCGCCAGTTGCCTGAATGAATTCCATCTGACTTGTTCTTGCCATTGCTGCAGCTAATCATTGGGAAGTACACCAGATGGATGTGAAGAGTGCTTTTCTTCACGGTGACTTTTAGGAGGAGATCTACATGGAGCAACCACAGGGGTTCATTCAGGATTCTTCACTTGTATGTCGTCTTCAGAAGTCTCTCTATGGCCTCAAACAGGCTCCTCGGGCCTGGTATGCCAAGATGGACTCCTTCCTTCTATTAGTGGGGTTCACTCGGTGCCATTCTGATCCCAATGTCTACATTCTGCAGCAAGATGATTCACTGCTATTTCTGGTTCTGTATGTTGATGACTTATTGATCACAGGGAGTTCTTCATCCACCATTAGGGCTGTCAAAACTGCCCTTCATGACAAGTTTTAGATGACTGACTTGGGCTTGTTGCATTACTTTCTTGGGATTGAGATCTTTCAGTCTTCTTCCGGGATCACCATCACACAGTCCAAGTATGCTCTAGATTTGCTCTCGAGGTTTCATATGGCTGACTGTAAGCCTGCTCTGACTCCCTTCCTTTCTGGAGTCAAACTTGAGGCTTAGTGTTTTTCTCCACTTGTTGATGGCACTTTGTACCGACAGCTTGTTGGGAGTCTCATTTATCTGACTCATACGAGACCTGACATTTCATATGCTGTAGGCATGGTCTCTCGATTCATGCAGGAGCCTCATGAGCTGCACTGGAAAGTAGCCAAGTGGATCCTTCACGACATTCAGGGTACTCACAGTTTTGGGATTCACTATGCAGTGGGCATTGAGCTTGACTTGCTGGGCTACACAGATTTAGATTGGGCGGGCGATTCTCAGGATCGCAAGTCTACTTCAGGTTACAACTTCTCACTTGGTTCAGGTCCTGTTTGTTGGTCGAGCAAGAAGCAGTCTGCTATTTCTCTATCTTCTACTGAGGCCGAGTATTGGGGGGTTGTGAATGCCGCCAGTGAGGCCATTTCGCTTCAAAATCTTCTCACTAAGTTTGGTATCCAGATCAGACAGCCATCAGTCATATTTTGTGACAACCAAAATGCCATTCAGATCTCACGGAATCTGGTCCATCATCAGCAGACCAAACACATAGAGGTCCACATGCACTACATTCGGGAGCTCATCCATGGCCATGTCATCGACCTTCGCTACTGTCTGACTTCTGAGCAAGTTGCTGATATCTTCGCCAAACCCTTCACTGAGAGCAAGTTCCTTCATTTGTGAGCTTTGCTGGGGGTGCGGGATGCTTCCTCTTTTGGGGGGGCTTCTTCCTCTCACTCAGAGTCCTGACTCTCTCTACTTTTGGGGGGTCTCTTCTCTCTCTATTTTGAGGGGGGCTTTTCTCTCTCTTTGGGGGGAATTTTATGTACATGGGTACCTCATCAGGCTTGATTTGCCGGGACCCATTTCTACATCCACCTAAGCTTTGCTTATGGGGGGGTATTAGTGTAGGTTTTTATTTCCTAGTTGGGTTATTTATTTTTCTTATATTCCTAGGTTTTTCCTACACTTCTATTAATCTTGCTTAGGTTAATAAAACATGTTTTATTAAGTGAGTGGTTGCAAGGTGTCACCTTCCTACATGTGAGCATCCATTAGCTATCTTGGGAAGATACTTTGCTATCTTTAGTCCGATAGATGGTTGCTCCTCATTGGTCGGTGTTGCCACCTCCTCCCTCTCCCTGGTCTATATAAGCATGCTACCTAGCTTGTATTTTGCATCTTTTGCTTTTGCATCCTCTTAATGCTATTTTGCTTCTAGCATTTGCATTACTCTCTTGGAGACTAACTCTGTGTTGCTATTTTGATTTTGTATCATTTGCATTCATAGTTTAGATATCTATTCTTTGCACTAGTTTTCTGGGTTAATAATCTTTTCAGATTCTAACAACTTGCACATCACTATTCTGCAGGCTCATTAAATTCTAGATACAAATCAATATTTATACCCCTACAATCAAGGCATACATCTAGGGAATTATCTACTTTTGGTATTGACAACATTTCCAATGTGTTGTCCTTCTTTTCTATTTTGAAGCATCTGATTACTGATTGTACCCTTCTACATTTTCTACTTGCCACCTTTCTTGACCATCCAGGTCATCATTTTTGCCTTATTGACAAATTTGTATTTTTTGGAACTTGACTTGTGGCTTAGTTTTCCTCTTTCCTCTTATCTTTTCATTCAATCAGCAAAAGTAACTTTCTTTGAACTTTGACCCCACTTGCCACTTATTTTCCTTTACCAACAAATCTTCGATTTGAAGAACCTGAGCCACTTTGCCTCTATCATCAAAATCTATCAATTTAGAACTCTGCACTTTATCTCTCTGTTATCGGGAAAATCTTCATTTCTTGAATCAAGCCTTGTCTTCACATCTTTGCCTTATCGGAAAAAGTATCACTTGCCAATTTTTTTCCTTGCTTCTCCTTTGTTGGCAAAATATTGGTTTCATGAACCAAGCACCTTGCCGCCTTTTATCAACAAAAATCCCCCCTGCTACACCTTTTCTTCTTTTCCTTCACTAATTGGAACTAGTCAGTGCACAAATCATGAGCAAAGGCATAAGAAGTGTCACTCGAAGCACATGACACCTTATCTTCCATGTAAACATCCTCAGCGCCATCAATCTCATCATTGTAAAAATGGACAAAACCTAGGAGCTCAGTAAACAAAAATTCATCACTTCCATCGCTCCCATGAATTGGCTCATCCAAATGCAAAGAAGTGCATATGCTGCTCTCATCCTTCATATTGTTAAGAGATGCTACATCAAAGATATCTGCCCTCATGTCCTCACTGTTAGATTGCCCCTACCCAATATTGCATTCACTAGCATCACAACCCATAGTAAGGTATTCAATGTGAAACCTAATGCTTGCACCTTCACTTGTCTCAAATTGGTTATCACTGGGTGCAAACCCGCTATAGTCATCCTTAATTTCAGGTTGGGGATCATAAGATAAAGCGACAACATCATCATCCACAATGGATGATGCATCCAATTGAAGATAAGTTTCTACACTATCTCCACTTTCAACACAACTGTCATATGATGCTGCCTCGCATGGGTTCATTTTCCTGACAACACATCTAACCTGATCTGCATTATTGTTGCCATCCACATGGTCGCCATTCACAATATTCACCTTGGGGGATACCAACCCAACAACATACTCATCTTTCATTTTAACCAAGGCATCAAGAGCAAGGTAAGCCTAATGCAAACTAGCCAGCCTTAAATTTTCCTGTATTGAACTCAATCCAACTTCATAAGACTCAGAAAACAAATTAATGCAAGTTGGAATAGAAGGTCTGAAAGCATATGGAATTCTAGATAGTGCAACAACAAACCGATGGCTAAAACCCATGTTGGATTCACCCTCATGGCTTCTGATATTTTCAAGTTCTTGGACAAGAAAAACGTGGTCCAAACTACTTGCAAAGTCCTCAAACACATCCACTAAATGATCCCAAGAAGCAAAGTGATGGTCAAGGAAACCAACGATCCATTTCCTTGCCAATCTACACAAGGATCTGATAAAGAACCTCATCCACATATCCTCATCCTTGAATTGGAACCTGTCCATGAAATCTAAAATTGCAAAAACATGTGCCTTCCCATCATAAGCTTCACACCCATCAAATAAAGGCATTTGATAATAGATCTTATTGGGCATGGATCGCTTATCATAATTGACCCACGAAATGTCTAGATGTTTGTATGTGGTATCATTAGCAATGGGAGGGGGCTGAAAATTTGAGCCATTAACAATAATGGGAAGGGAACTGGATTGGGCCCTAGACTGACGTAGCATGATTTGATTTTCTAATTCTTTTTCTTGTTGCAACAATGACTAACAGTTGTTTATTTTTATCAACTTCATACTGCAGTCTAGATAAATCATTTTGATTATGTAGGGGTGATTGACATTGCAATACAAGAATATAAGATGCAAGGCAATCTGAGTAATAAGATGAAGCATCATCATGAGAATCATAAGCATCTTCATCTACACAATAGCTAGGGTATGAGACAAAGGACGATGCACAAGAAGGATCTATCCTAGGGCCACTAGCGTGCCAAGAATCCATGACTAAAATTTTCTACAATGCAAGGCGGCACAAGACATAATAGAATAAATACTTTTGTATTTTGGAGGAAGATTGAACTGGTTACAAAAGGAAACCATATGTACCTTAATCCACTAGCCATTGCTCATAAACTTGAGGCATTTGAACCACCAACAACACAACCAGAACAACAACGAGCAAACTTTGGTTCTGTATCTTCGACAACAGATTCACCACCTCACTAAATGAGGAAATCTCTTGAAGTGTGACAATCTTCAGAGCCAAAATTGATTCTGGGTTCATGACTCACTAGTTGAGTCTTCAATTTCTTCACAACCCAGCACTTTACTCTTCCCCGACAACGGCGCCAATCTATTGGCGTAAGTTGACGGGATGCCAACTTACCCACAACAACAAATTGTGCCACTGCAAACTCACTATTACCAAAGGCGTGTTGCAAAGATCTTCAAAATTTTACAAAGATATACTCCCCAACAACGACGCCAGTCTATTGGGACCCAAACAATGGCAACACAAAATTCTAAAACATTCCTAAATCACCTAGGCCAGGGACTGTCGTGAAGGTGATAGGAAGAGGTTTATCAACAAGTTTTGGGTGATTTTGGCCAACTAATAGGAGTGGGTAAACTCCTCTGTTATTCGAGCTCAACTTAAACTTTGGAGGGATGTTCCAAGGGGTATTATACCTAAATACATATTAAAATCAAACCAGATGAACAACTAAAGTAATAACAACCAAACCCAGATTGCTCTCTTAGCCCCAAATCTGTCACTGAACTAATCAAAGCTAGTTGTTGTATGACCCCTATATAGCTGATAAATGCAACCCTATACAATGAGGATGCATGAAGACTACTTCTGCTTCAAAAAATAAGATGTATAGTTTTTATTTTGAAGATGGGTGATCCAAGGCTATCAATCTGGTGCCTATCCATTGGGTTGCATAGTCAAATGTAAAATAGAGGAAAACAATCAAATAAAAGTGTATAACTGCCTGCTTGACGTGTCAAATGCAAAGAAATCACTACCAGATTACTGAAAATACTTAAGAATCACACACCATACTATGTTTTCCCTATGCAATACTGAAATGATCATTCACAAAGATTGGGAATGAATTAAGAATTGTCACATTCATCAAATCAAAGCTTACAATCACACCACAAAATGTGGTAAAAGCAAATTGGAATTGTGATTAGATTTTACTAAGACAAATACCTACAGTAGTGGAGAAAAATAATAATCTGATACAAAAATTTGAATTGTATTACTTATACTTCATGATTGATTCATGTATAAACATAACTTACACAATATCCTTTATTAATTTGTCTCATGGAGCTCACAATCCTACTGAGAAAATTCCAAAATGACCAACCTTTAACACAAATCACAACCCTGCATATATAGCAATTGATTGCACTCATTCCCAACGCAACACTCAGTCAAATGAGTACACACCATGCTGAATTGAATTCACGCCTAGATATGTCAGAAAATTTTCACGTTGGGATTGCAAACCCATACTCTGTCGCCTCTGAAAATGTTAGAAAGAAGACTTTTCACATGCTTTGTGTACTTGGGGCAATAATGAAAGAAGGTTCTAATTCATCTCCTGACACCTACAATTTCTAACATATCAGATATGTCCTTTGTGCATTGAAGAATTTCATTGCGCCACTCACCTACACAACATTGTTCTGTAGGCTCATTAAATTTTGGATACAAATCAGTATTTATACCCTTGCAATCTGTTGGTTACTTTCCCAGACTAGATGCTTATTCCCAGTTATCCCTACAAGGTAGCCATCATTGATCAATAGGATTCCCAGGCCAAGGGCCAACAGTATAGGAGATAGACTCTATAAATATCTCCTCTTCTTCTTTAGGCTCTGCAGAACCAAGGGGGTATTCCCTATTCAACATCTATAGCATATGCACATGAAACTACTCGGATGTTGGAGCAAAGCAGATAAATCCTCTATGATGCAGACCAAAACTGTGGAATAAGTGCAAAGGGGCTAGCTTTGGGCCTATGCTCAGTTGTAGACAGAGGATTTTGGGTCCTAAAACTACTTCTAAAATCCTAAAGGTTTGTATTTAAAGTTTGAGTTGGATTTTATGTTTGGATGCAAAACTAGGACTTGGAATGTAACCTCAATATAGGACCAGATTGGTGCTTATCCTGGGTTCGGAGTCAGTAGACATACACATGCACATGTACACATAAACCTATAGTGATAACTGAGTTTCAAAGGGATTGTTTAGCACCTGCCTTACAGATACTTCCCAAAAACTAGGTGCTTAATCATTCATACTTAATGGTATCCTTGCTGCAACACACTTTCTCAATGATTAACCTGAAACATTTAATTTGTTCCTTGAACAAAAGTAGGAGATTAAACATTCAATATAGAAAAGCTATATTCCTGAATCTTAACAACCCTTAGTTATCTTGATTCAAAAGAAAGAATTTGCCCACATCTTGGAGACAAATGATTAAGCACATGCACAGAGCATTTCTCATATAAAACAACATGAAACCAGTGAATTTATGCATTAAACATACAACATGAGACTCATAAACTCACAAGATAGCAAATACAGAGCCACCAATGAAGTCGTATCTCCTTACAACACCAAAAATTTGTCTAGTTTTCAACACCCAAATGAGTAACACAGTTTGGCCCTTTTATACCAAAACTATGTACTCAACAAAATTAATTACAAGGCAAATAAAAAATCTGCCAGATTCAATGCATGAGGAATGACGCTCAGAAATATTCAACGCTGTGGGGGGACAGAGAAAAATGAGCAGATGGAATCGGGATCCGCACCGCCGTTCAAGGACATTCATCTTCAATCGGGTTGTTGACCCATCCATCACCGACCCATGCTGCTGCAATTCTGCCATCAACGCTTCAGCTACCCACAGGATGCAACAGCAGATGCATCTGGAGATTTTCCTGCTCAAAAATGGCCTCATGTGCTCAGAAACAACCATTGCCGAAGGTTCAAAACCCGACCGTCGATCCAAAATCCATCGCTGTGATCAACAGTCCCAAAACATGCATGAAGAGTCGCCAACCAATAATATCATGCCACGTAGGCACCTTGACCTTCTATCGCTAACCCTTTGTCCTTTCATTTCGCCTTTCAAAAAAGGGACAGGTGGCAGCTTCCGCAGCATCGACTATCGGGTACGTGGCGGCTTTCGCACTCTTCTTGAAACACAAAGACCCTTTTTAAACTCACGCGGAAGCTAACACATGTCGGGCTCCGCAACACCGAAGAAACGTTAACATTGGAAGAAAGGGGCAAAAGCTTTCACTTAGGCACCGCATCCACCACATGGCACATTCCGCATTACTTAACACATATAACTGTGGCCCACCACCATCCACTACTTTGCATCGCAGGATACATAGACGGATACGCAGAAGCAGACACTTGGCGAGCTCCGCGGCCATCATAAAATATATGTGGCGCCTTCCGCGGACACACTGAAACTTATTAACTATGCCTCCGCTGATGACACGTGGCACTTTTTGCGTGGTCACAACTTAGAACTGTGTCAGAGACATTTATTCCACATGGCACGATCCGCAGCACTTGAGACTCTTCATTGGGACCCACCCCCGTCTTCGCTTAGCACCAAAACAAATATGAACCAAGACGTGGAAGCTGACACTTGGCAAGCTCCGCAGCTACCACTAAAGACACATGGTGCCTTTCGCGCTCACATTGAAACATTTAGGGAGTGCCTCTACTGACGACACGTGGCGCCCTCCGCAACAAGTAACTTAAAACAAAGTAGAAACAACTTCTGCTACGTGGCACACTCCGCATTAAAGTTATCACTTAGAAGCAAAAGTGCAGTTTGAACCAAGGCTTGACACTTGGCGGATCCCACGGCACTGGCAAAATGAAACCCTCTCAGCCACTCTTAGAAACAGTCACAGATACTAAAAACCGTGACCCGATATGCATTCAAAAATGCATCTAACTCATTTTTTCATCATTTTTTGGAGGCCGATGGAGATTTTGCAAGCCCGCCAATGCATATTTGACCATTTGCATACAAAAACTTGACATTTTCCTTCAAGGCGACAAGAACAAACCATGAAACACTGCGTGGGGATGGATCAACCTATGAAAACCTAAACATGAGGACGAGATTTAACAACCAGAAACCCACCACACAGGGCCAACACTTGAATGGACAAAACAATGCAAGATCCCATGATTCACAAAATTGAGGGTTCGAATGAGAAAACCTACAAACACCCAAGCTTAAAACCCAAAACATAAATGAGTACTAACACAATAAAGGCATACATCCAAGGAATTATCTACTTTTGGTATTGACAACATTTCCAATGTGTTGTCCTTTTCTATTTTGAAGCATCTAATTACTAATTGTACCCTTCTGCATTTTTTGCTCGCCACCTTTCTTGACCACCCAAGTCATCATTTTTGCCTTAGCGACAAATTTGCATTTTCTAGAACTTGACTTGTGGCTTGGTTTTCCTCTTTCCTCTTATCTTTTCATTCTGTCGGCAAAAATAACTTTCTTTGAACTTTGATCCTATTGCCACTTATTTGCCTTTATCAGTAAATTTTTGATCTGAATAACCTGAGCCACTTTGCCTCTATCGACAAAATCTAACAATTTTGAACTTTGCCCTTTATCTCTCTATTATTGAGAAAATCTTCATTTCCTGAACTGAGCCTTGTCTTCACATCTTTGCCTTATCGGCAAAAGTATCACTTGCCAAATTTTTTCCTTGTGTCTCCTTTGTCAGCAAAATATTGGTTTCGTGAACCAAGCACCTTTTCGCCTTTTATCGGCAAAAAGCTCTCCTGCCGCACCTTTTCTTCTTTTCCTTTACTGTCGACGAAAAGGCCTATTGGCGAACCGCCACAACTCTGAACTAGTTCCTTAGTTCGACCATCTGCCAATTTGCTGACTGAATACTTTCTTCCTCTTTATGCCTTAGATAATTTTGCCTTTATCAACAAAATGAAACTTTTTAGAACCTTGTCCTCATTCTTTATGCTTGGCCTTTGTCTGCGAAATAGCCGTCAGGAGAACTCCCTATCGGCAAACCATCAGGTTCTTGAACCATACCTTTCGCTGATAGAAAAGTCCTTTTCACCTTTTCTTTACTTTGTCGACTGAATACTTTCCTTTTGCCCTCCATTGCCTTATCGGTGAATCGACTAAAAGTCGAATTGTTGAAAAATTAGGAAGTTTGGAAGAAGCTTGATTTGCCGATAAAGGCAAAACATGAAAAATATTCTAAGGGAAAAACCAATTTTTACTAAGGCAAAAAGCACAAGAACTAGACTTTGAAGAAGCATAACTTTTTCATTTTAAAGAATGTTAACATGGTTCAAAAGGCAAAGTTGCTCAAAATTGAAAAATCTATCTAATGGTGGCTAGAAATTTTACACAGGACCTCTAGATGTTTTGGGGGCAAAATGGGCACAATGGGCACAATGGGAATTGGTTTTTCTAGGCTCCAACATAATGATTGGAGTTGGGATGAAGGTGCAAAAATTTGTTGGATTTTGATTGGAAAATTAGATTAAGGCAAAAGATCTTAGATTTTATCTTGGACAATATTTATGAATGTGTTGGACTTGAAGGGATAATGCACATGCTTCACACGAATGAAGACACACCAAGCACATGAACACCCTAGATTACTCAAGTGGGAGTATCAATCTTTATGGGCCCACAAATATACTATCTACCAAGTTGTAGATAACTAGGGAGTGTAAGGTCATGTACCACCTATACACCTCTTATTGTGGATGCCAAGGCCCTCCCCACAGCGAGCTCTATCTCGACAAACTTAAAAGTATGACATGACTAACTTTTCAGGGCTAACTGCTTACCAATATTAATGCACCGTGAAAAAATATGGCTGAAAGGTCTTATCTAGGCTATACAAGAAACTAGGGGATGCCCTCATTATATGTTAGGTATGTGAGACCAAAATTCATGAATGAGTGTGTTATCTAATGTGTGTGATTTCTCACTTTTTCAAGTCTTGCAACCTTGACATGGGCCAAAAATGACAGCTCCACTTTTAAGGTACACCTTTCATTCTACCCCCTTTGTATACCCCATCAGAACACGTGGTTCAGGTCATCCCAGGGGTGATGAAATCCTTAGGCAGGCTTGTTAAAAGGAAATAAACTTAGATGTTTTTGATTTCTAAGATTGCCTTGCAACGTGAAGCGAGAGCATACACACAGTAAATTCTTTGGGATTAACACAATAAATACAAGAACTAGAAAGTGTTTCTGATTCTCAAGATCACTTGGTGGTGCAAGGGAAGATCATACACACTTAAAAGTTCTTGCAAACATATAAAACAATATTCATTCCTAATTAAGAAGATAAATGTGTGCCACTAAACTAGTGATTAAAATAGTCTTTGACAAACAATTTGTTGCATGAAATATGTGTTAGAAATTGAAATTAAATTCATGCAAAAATTAGCAAAAAATACCAGTACACAAATAAATAGATGTCATCATAGCAATCCTCATTTTTTTTATGTGATTTAAAAAACAGTTGTTAAATTTTGATTTCATATGTTGAAGATATGTGCGTTTGAAGTTTATAAAGAAAGTGCGAGTTTGAATGATTATACCTAAACATTTAGGTTGAATCTATAATTTTCAATTGATCCATAACATAGTGCTTTGATTCACCTTTCCAACACCTATAAGAATATAAAATTCTGATATACTGAGAAAAAGTTCACCATTTAAAAAAAAAGCTATTTTAGGCCTTAAAAGCACTATTCACGGCTTGAAAACATTGTTCACGACCAAAAGCACTATTTGTTGTTGGAAACATTGTTCATCGCTAGAACATTGTTCATCACCAAAAACACTATCCACTGTTGGAAACACTATTTATTATAAAAAGCACTATTCATAGGCAATTGTACAACTTAATGTTTAAATAAAAATTACCTTTTTTTGCTCTGACATCAAAATTAGGCAAATTTTATATGAAAATGGGGGTTCTCGGGATTTCCGAACACAACCATGAGGTCCATTTTAGTATAGGATGCTTCCAACAAAAGGTCATCCCCAGATCCACAAAATAAAAAAAGAGTTAACCTGCAAAGTTAAACTTACAAAAACTTGCAAATAAAGATTAGATAAGGGACAAGACTCCCATCGAGCGTGCTTGAATGTATGCAAGTAAATTTGAAACACAAATATAAGACTCAAATCAAAAGATCTAAATTCTACTTTCAAATTCAATTACAAACCTCACAATAAAGCATAAGGAAAATCAACTAATAATGAATGAAATAAGCAACACATTTCACCCAAGCTTGTCCTTGTTGCACCAACAATGACGGTTGTGCTTGGAGATTGATATGGTTGAAAGTATAGATGTTAGGTGTTCAGCTCAGTAGCATAATTTTTTTTGCATTCAAGATTGTGGATCTCATAATGACTTATGAGAAGCTTAATTTATAGATTTTTTGGATAGATGATCAATGGTGGACATTGATTTGGAAGATCAATGGCTATGGTTGTTTGAGGAGTTGACACGTCTTTTTGTGATATGGATCAAGGGGATGAACAAATCCTTTCTTGGAGTCTTGTCCATGCATGTAGTTAACTTGTGCATGATTTTAAATTATGAAAATAATTAACTAGTTAACTAATTGTCTCTTTTAGTCAACTAGATTTGATTGATTAGTTAACTAGTTCGATTGATGAGTTAACTCTTTTAATTGACCAATTAACTAAACTGACAAATTAGTTAACTAAATTGACTAGTTAGTTAATTAATTTGATTGAGAGTTAACTAAGGAGTTGAAAGGAAATCAGGGAATTAAATATATCATGAGAATAGGGATAATGTTAGAATTTTATGAGATGAAAATTTGAAAATTAAATTGATTAATTAAATACATTATGTTGATTTATTTAATCAATACCTAGAAAAAATGTTGTTAATTAATTAAATAATTTAAAATTATTTAAAATTAATGTGGATAGAGGAAATAGAATAATTAATTAAATAAATATATTTATTCAATTAATTTAGAGGAAAATGATGATGACGTGTTGATGACAATGGAAATGTGATAGACAATTTTAGGTGTCTACACATACAATGTAATCATGATAAGGATCATAGACATGGGAGGCATATGAGGATAGAATATAAGCATGATAACCATATGGAAACATGTAAGTGTCATAACATAAGATGTAAACATAAAAATGTTAGGATCATGATTAAGGTAAGCATAATGAACATTCAACATAGAGATAGCATCATAATCATGAAACATAAGAAGCATATAAACGACATAAAATCACATAATATAGGATCATAACAAGGAATGCATGATAACTGAAGTGGTAAATGTAGGACATAAGAGACATAATGTAATGTAATAATTGCCTACTTTACAATTTCTAACTTATGTTTCTACACTCATTTTGGTGTCTACTCCTTGACTATGTTTTTATGATCATTTTAGTTGATTCTAGAATATTCCTTGATCACAAAAAGATGATGTGAACACCCTTAGCCTTAAAAACACCTTACCAATCAAACATGAAAATTTAGACCCTTGAATATTCAAAAACACCTGTGCTACCCTAGTGCTAATGACCAAGTTTAAATTTTAAAAAGTAAAGTTAACTACTAGTTCCCGCCTTAATCCTTTCTACAATTTCAACGATCATCTCCCAAAAAACTTAGTATAAGCATACTTTTAACCTCAATTTGCTAAGGTTGGAAAATAAGTTGGATGAGAATAGAGCTCTCAACACAGATAAATTGAAGAAACCTCATTAAAGAGAGCAAGGTAGCAAGCTACACTTATGAAGATTACAAGATTGAGAATTTACCATAACATATCAACCACAATTCTTGTCTAATCTTCTTCTCCATTCATTCCCTAATGGTTTCATTCTTTCATTTATCCTATTGGAAGCCATATATTCCCATTTTCTTCTCCTCTCTTGAAGTCATCTCTCAAAACCCTTGCCCTAGTCTTTCCCTATAGATTTGCAACTCTTTTCTTATCCTTTCCCCCTTTCTTGCATCCTTTTTTGTAATCCTCGTCTCCTCATTTGACTTCCATCACTGCACACACCACTTGTGCATATATTTACCCCTTTGTTCATTATGAACACAAATCTTTATGCACATCACTCACATTTTATCACTAGGTATGTACACCCAAAATTTCCATATAGTGCCCTATGGAGGTTAAAAGAATTCAAATAGGGAATTAATTAAGGTAATCTTCTTTATAGTACATCATTTTCCTCTTGTCTCCTACATTCAACTCAAGATTTCTATCTGTCAGTTAGACATGTGTATTTTGTAAGCAAGAGGAGGGACATGAGTTGAAGAGCATCCTTTGTAAATTTTAGAATTGTCAAAGCCTCACACGCTTGCACCCCCTACATAGCTACAATACCCAATCTACAAAAGTTTCTAGAATAAACCCAAATTTTTACTAGAGCACCTTTCTAGTCTCTCCAGCCTATCTAGAGTTAGAATCCTCATTTTCCATGTGCAGAGGTTTCATTTTTACATTTATTTTTTGTAACATTTCAATTTACAACACTTTTTTCCTAGCTCTTTCACTTTTTGTCATAGACTAGATTAGCTTAGTTTCAATTCTATATTTTCTATTATAATTTGGTGTATTAAATAGTAAGTATATAGAAAGAAATCTAGTCATCTCTTAAGCATAAACACATAGGGAAGCTTAGTTTTGTTCTTTTACATAAGAACCTAGGAATATATAAAGTAGCAATGAAACATGTGAAAACTTAGATGGCAAACATGGAGCATGGGCCATGAGAGTCAAACAAATCATAGGAGCCACACATGGAATACAAGAAAGCAAAGGAGCTAAACATAGAAGAATGAATAAGAAAAATGTCCCAAGTGGAGAAACAAAGCATAAAAATAACATAAAATATGAAATGAAAATAGAAGATGCACACCAAATATTGCATAGACAAAAGCCAAGGTATGCAGAGTAATCGAGTATCAGAATATACATGGCATAAACAACAATCCAAAGTAGAAATGATATGTAAAACGAGAGGCAATATGAACAACACAACACATGTTCAAAGTCACTTGTGTCAACACACACCATTATAAGAGTCTTTGTGCCATCCACATGCAAAATAGGAACATGGAACAACACCAACATAATTAAAGGAAAGAAAGCAAAAGTAGAAAATGGAACAAGTAGTAAGATAGGTAAGGATATCTAAGAAATGAAGTCATCCCCATCAAGTGTGTCTATGCTATGCTCTAAAAATGTATTGTTGAAATCAATACCCCCCATGGGATTATCCATGTCATCATCTAGTACACTATGATCCATGTACTCATCAGTAAAATAATCATCTTGTGATTCCATATGATTAGCCTCAATTTAACTTGTATCATTCCTTTGTCTATAAGCCCTTGAATTCTATGTTTCAAAGCAAGGCATCTATTTGTAGAATGTCCATGTATGTGGTGATAAGTAGAAAAATATTTAGTTCTTTATGGTGCGAACTTAGACATATCCATTACCTTAACCATAGCCCCTATACAATATGTGGAGCCTCCTCCAATGTAGTGAATTCTCTAAATTTCTTTGGTTTGGCACGTGCATGTGCATGATGAGTATCATTGGGTACATCCTCATTGCCCATTACCCGAATGCAACAATGATATTAACTCATGACCATAAGGGGAAGTGTTAGAAATTCGTTGATATAAAAGATCTTCCAATAAAGCACACTCACATTTGCACAAAGTACATAAATACGAAAAATAAATACAAAAACAAATGATGAGACTTGACATACACCTCGCTTTTAAAGAGTGAAAGCAAACCATTAATAAATATGCTTTAAAGCTCATCATCTTCTAAGGTGAAACTTATGTTAGTAGCCAATGCTTGAAATCACAATATATAATCTCTAATTGACTCTTGCTCTTCTTGCATGCATTGGACATGAGCTTATTAACATGCATCTTAAGTTTGATATTATAATGAACATGATTTAGGAAAGAACATGCCCAATCCTCAAATGGAGTTATTAAAGCATATGGTAATGAATAAATCCATGTGATTGCATGATCAATCAAGCTTGTTGGTACACAGTAGCAAGTAGTTAATCCTCATGAAAATAATGGATGCACATAATTTGAAAATACTATGTGTAATAATGAATCACCCTTACCATTATATTTTGTAGAACATTGTGCCACAAATCCACTTAACAAAGGATAAATCAAAATGTTATATGCCAAAGGATTGTGCAATATTTGCATCAATAGGATTTTTGGTTTAAAGCTTTGCTCATAATTATCAACAGACTTTTTTAAGTCATTCAAACTACTCATTAGGGATTGCAAAAGAGCGTGCTTGACTTGTACCATATCCATATGTATGTGTAAAAGTAGGAGAGGATGCGAAAGACATATCATCAATGAGTGGCACATTATCCTCACGTATACTAGATAAAAACTATTAAAAATTATCATGTTGTTATTCATCCTTATGTATATCTAAACCATGTGCTTGTGCAATATAAGGTGTATAAGAATATGCTCCACAATGATTAAAGGATATACTAAGGGCCACTAGTAGCAAAAGAATGAGAGCCATGAGTAACACAAGGTCTAGGGGGAATAGTAAAATAATCTATGAAAGCACATGATAAATCATAGAAGGATGTATAATAAGTATGACATGAATTAAACCATTGTTTAGCTCTTTTAATCTAAGTAGCCCCAAATGCATGCATCAAGGTACTATCATCATGTGTATACACATAATATTATGATAGGAAAGATCTAACATGTAACTTTTCATCTTCACTACCACTAAATGATTCGATCATAAGAGCATTGGAAGATGTGCATCCCTAATCAAATCATCATGAAACAAAGATTTATCAACCATATCTTAAGAAGATAAAGACCTTTCATTATGCTCATCACTAAACATATCATTAATAGACCAAGAGCCACAAGAAAGGGAAGAACTAGCAAGCTCATGTGGAAGTTAAACATGTAGGTCTACCTTAGTATGATCCTCAAGGCAAGATGAAGCAAGAGAGGCACAAGTAGGAGTACCCATAAGTGAACAAGGAAAGTGAATATGAGATATATAAAGGATGTGCTCACAAGATATATCACCATCATATGAAGGGTAGTGTCATCACAAGGTGTAACGATGTTATGAAGGAATAAGAAAGGTGTAACGTCATCACGTAAAACACCATCCCTAGATAGGACACTAGAATGGAAGGCAACCTAATTATCATCATGAACCGAACCGTGAGAAGGAAGAGTACTCAAAGGTAAAACATTGTCATGGTCATACACATCACTGTCACTAGACATGGGAAGCATAAAGGAAACATAAAGCTCATAGACAAGTGAAGTGTGTCTAAGATAGAAGAATAAGCTATATCAAACTCTATTAATGAGAGATCGCAAACATTACAAAACACCTTTATAGAAGACACATCCCCATCTGTAGGATGAAAAGACATGCAAACAACATGGATGAGAGGATCAGATGAAGCAAACTGTAGGAACACATCAAAATTAGTAAGGTATGCATGGATAGACACTAAAGGTAAGGGTAGTGTCATCACAAGGTGTAACGACATCGCATAAAACACAATCCCTAGATAGCCCACTAGAATGGAAGGCAACCTAATTGTCATCATGAAACAAAGCATGAGAAGGAAGAGCACTCAGGTAAAACATCATCATGGTCATACACATCACTATATCACTAGACATGGGAAGCATAAAGGAAACATAAAGCTCATAGACAAGTGAAGTGTGTCTAAGATAGAAGAATAAGCTATAGCAAACTCTATTAATGAGAGATCACAAACATTACAAAACACCTTTATAGAAGACACATCCCCATCTATAGGATAAAAAAGACATGCAAACAACATGGATGAGAGGATCGAATGAAGCAAAGTGTAGGAGCACATCAAAATTAGTAAGTTATGCATGAATAGACACTAAAGGTAAGGGTCAATAAGAGTACATGTTAACCTATATCAATAATGCATAAAAGCGTGTGCGAGTAGAGATCATATGCATAAATATCTAAATCCAGATATAGATAAATCAATGTGAATCAAACAAGGGTGGATCCAAATCCTAATTAGTTTTGAAAGAAAGCTGTAACAATAAAAAAACACCAAATCTAAAACCCTAGAGAAAAGAATACAAAACCTTAGTGGGTGTAGAAAAGTTAGGTTCACCATTTTATGTAAGAAAAAAATTACAAAATCTTAGGGAGTGTAGAAAAGTCAAGTTCATCATTTTATGTAAGAAAAAGATTACACAATCTTAGGGGGTGTAGAAAAGTCAAGTTCACCATTTTATATAAGAAAAAAATTACAAAACCTTAGGGATTGTATGAAAGTCGGGTTCACCATTTTATGTAAGGGCTAAATCACTCACATAAGCAGTCTAGGATAATTAAATAAATGCAACAAACAATTAACCTAGATTTAAGAGCTAGGACTGATAATTCAAAATAAACACTTTAAATGTATGGATTTTTAGCTCTAAATTTGATGCAAGTGTCTCTATCCAAAAGTCAAGAAACCATTCGCTAAGGTTCTAAAATTTTGCAATTTGTTACTAACTTGGGAATTTGATTAAGCATTGTTTGGGTTCCCTTTCGTGGGTGCAAAAGTGATCTCCATGTGCGCAAATTTCAATTGGGTGCATGGATCTAAACATGCATGCCATAAACCTAATCTAGGACAATCCTAAAAACTAGAACTTGCCTTTATTTTCGGTGTTTGGATTTGTATAAGGATAGACAATGTTTAAAAACACTTTTAGTGAATTTGTCAAATTGCAAAGGTCAAGTTTTCCTTTGTCAGACCCCTAATGGACTAACTTTACAACTCCAAGTGAAACATTCAAAGACAAAAAGAAAGCATGCAACAAACCTAGGATGATGTTACAAGAAGACAATGCAGAATAGATTCTCCTTTTAAGCTCTTTTGACCTAAATGTTGTCTTCACATTCCACCATAATCTCAAATGGGTATATTGGTCTTAAAATACAACTACCAAGCACACAAATCAACATATCATGTGCCAAGTTGTCTCACAATGGCTAGTGAAAAGATCACGAGGTGTTAATTTAAATTTTGAATTTAAAAATGTTAAGATTCAAATCCACGAATAAAGAAGTGACTTGGGTCAAGTCTGCACTCATGGATCTAACCTAAGGTGGTGAATAATGGATCCACGGATTAAGAATGAGAATCTAGGGACCGGTGATAAGAGGATTGGGATATGGTGATGTCATGAGATATACTCACACAAGAATATGCCACACATAAGCTAGTTATTGCATTTAAGACGACCTAATCAAAACAGCCCAAAACATAAGGAAAAAACGCAAGGTATCCAATTTCCACCATTACAAATGGGCACAATTTTGTGTTAATAATTAGTCTCAATTTAGGACACTAAAAAATAGCACGCAATGCCCAAAATTTCCAAAAAATTATCACTCCATCTAGAGGTACTTGTCTCAATAAAAAGATTAATTACAATACATCTAAACAAAATACTAAATGTCTAAATTATAAATAACATCAATTAAAAAAATAATAATAAAAAATAAAAAAAGTTTTTATGTATAACAATGAACCAAAAAACCAAAAAACTCAAGCTGGCTAATTAAAAACACATATTATATACAATCTTCAAATGCTTGTGAAAGCCATAAGCGTATAAAACAAATACAGGAATTTACATACTTGACTCCGTGTATATAAGATTCCCATGCCATATCATATGATGTCATATAAGATTCCTACGATGGCTTTACTAGAAGCTGATAAGAAATTCTTTGGCACAATGACCAACCACAATGAAGATTTGAAAAAATTAAATCAGGCGAACTCCCGATCAGGCAAAATAAGAGGAGCAATCAATGACCAAATATATAGGCCTGCAGTAACCCACTCTGTGCAGATCCGGACCCAAACAGAAGGCCAACCCACATCAATGAGCTTCTCGCTGTCTGCAGTTGAGCTTGTCCAACCAGTAAGAAGCATTGCAGAGTACATGCTGGCAAGAGCAAAAATCAAATGGAAGAAGGTATAGGAATAGGCAACTGGTTGTGCTTCCTCTTTGTTTTCATCCTTCTCGCCTCCCTCTTCATCTTTGGGTGGGAGTAAAGGCTTCTTGGAACCTGGAAGCAAAAATATCATTAAGCACACCAGGTAATTGAAAAGATGCCAAAATAAGACTTAAATGTCTACAAGCTTGCATCTTCAAACTCTGGACACAAGCATCGTGCGACAAATATTATAAGCATCATGATAACTTGTAACATACCTCCCCGTGGTGAAGATGGTGGTGAAAGAAATGTAGTCGAAGATCCAGCTCTGACTGCAGAATAGACAACGGACAGAACCGTTGTCAGCAGCCCAACAATAAGAGTACCAGTAGAGACAGCTTTTGTATGTTTATGAAGCCCGTTACATTCATAATCCCTGGGTTCACTTGAAAGTCCAGTGTAGCACAAGTATGCACAATATACAGAAATTACAGAAGCTGGCAAAAGGCTGCCATTCACCTGCAGACACAGAATTATATGATACCACAAAATTTTTAGGCCCATGGCCAATCACTAGCTAATAGTGTTACATGGTAGAAATAGAAAAAGGAACACGAACTCTTGGCCCATCCACAATAAATGTAATATATGCAATAATGCCATCTAATCACCAACACATACCAACAAGTTTTCAGTGACTACTTTTTATTCTCTACATTGGGGTTCACTTCAAATTTAGCAATTAGAATTGCAAGAATACAGTCGAAAAGCTTGAAATGATCACTAGATAAAATGGTATCAAGGGCCAAGGTGCCCTAAAGCTTTTGCTGAAATATCTGTGTAAACAAATCGAACTCAAGAATAATCAGAATATATGGCTCATATTTCCCTACAATTTTGACTATTCCCAACTTGGTTATGTCCTCACAAGAAAACATAGATCCTTTTATTTAGAAGTTGGAACATCTCAAGGTGGCTGCCGACTTTTAGAAGGCAGATGGATAGGATAGGCCTCTTGCCATAATTCTTGCTATTTCCTGCATTAATAAGAACCAATGCAGACCATGTTCCTTTAGACAAAAGCAAAGCATCGTCAAAGTTGAATCGCAAATTTGTCCAAGCTGTAAGTACTCTGGCATCAATAAAAAAACCCGAGCCTATTTGCCAGCTTTTGTTCAAACAGAACTTAGTTCTTGATTCGGAAATCCTTTGTTCAAAGTTCAAACACATAGAAATTCTAAATACTTGTAAACCAAAAAGCAAGAGTCACTGTACCTTAGGATGCAACGCAATGACTGCATATGCAAATGCAAGAACCATTGTCAGAACAATGAAGAAAATATTGAGACTGCAGTCATTGCCTGAAGGATTGAACCAGTAGAATAGTAGCCCAGAAAATGCAAATGTTACAAGGTAGCAGACAAGTGATACAACAAGCAATGCTATGTACCTGAAATTAAATATATGATTACAATTAGAAAAGAACAGGTTTACACAGTCCATTCTGAAATAAAATACAAAGTTTCTGGAATCCCTGTGTACAAACACATGGCAATTATAAGAGTAACGAATTCTTTAGACAGAATAATGTGATTAGGATAGCGACTGCTTCTCAATAATTATATTGAAATACAAGGGTCATAGCTATAAACAAGAAAATAGGAAGATTGCAAACTTTAGATGTTTAAATCGTTCAAAAACAAGTGCATACCAAAATTGTTCATCCTTTGCAACCCATGCATCATTCCAAGTATGTGTGAAATCAAGCAACATAATCACTTGAATCAACAAGAAAAATCCAGAACCAAATTTTGACAATGTCGCTGGCATTGAATAACTTATACATGTTAGCTTTATACATCTTCGTTAATGAGGAAAAACTACTGAAACTCAGACAGACAATTCTAACATGTAGTATACCGTCATCTACTAAATTGAATCAAACTTTTGCTTATATCAATTAATAAAATTAACAACAATGCAACTTCAGTTCATTAAAATTGACATTGAAAATGTGACATAAGAAGGATGGTATTTACCATAGACACTTATAACAGGATTGGGAAGGAAAAACATCAAGACTACCAGTACAAACCAGCAAATCATCTTCGCAATCCACCCACCATGATGCCAGCCATCTCGAACATCCTTTTGGGTCTTAATTCCAATCATAATGAGGGCAAATATTGCGAAAAACAAAAAATTTCCCAGACTCACGCGCAACACAGCATCTGTCTGAAACCATTCTTTTGTAGGGGTGTGAGCAAAATGGTTGATCCCTGCAACATCCAAAGGAATGCAAATTGTCAATTAACCTTTCCTTCGTTTATAGTGGAAGTTCTCACAAGACCACCTTGGAATACCTGGCAGAAAGCCAGCTTAAAATGGTAGTGATTAAATAGCAAGGATTGTAATGAACAAGTCAGGTTTTGATTGCTCCATAGGTAAATACACAATGAATCACTTCACAAGTAATATTAGAACCTGAACAAAAAATTGTTAACAAAAATTAAAAGTTCAATATTCTTGCTTCTTTATAGCAGAGAGAATTCAGTTTCGCCTGCTTAAAACAACTAAAAAAATGTTTAATACTCATGAAAGGATTGACTGATCTAGATAGTCCTCTTGAGTTTCAAAATTTACTCACTGGAAATCAACACGTCAATGATGTGAAATCAAACAAATTCCTAAAAGTTAACTGCAACAGATTTCACATATTGGATTATAACCAAATCTTGTGGGAGGCTGCTCTCAGCCTATGAAAGGAATTTCAGTAATACAGACCCCAATATTACGTCTAAAAACAACATTACTTAAGGACCATCCCTGAAGAGAATAATCAACCTCAGAAGTAAGGCATTGATTGCTTTTTAAGTCAAACTTCATATAGTTCTGCGCTTGCCAACATGCAGACATAAGGTAGCAACCTACACCATGTATTTTTGTTAAAGGCAACTGATAAAGAAAACCTTACTCTTGCTGTATTTGTACCATGCAAATCTGCAACTAGCTTAATGGCTAGCCAATTGTTTGATCTCTGTGGCATAGCCCCAAAAGAACATGAATTAGAAGGTATGTGCAGAAGGGTTGCATTTGGGTCAAAACTTTTAAATAGTTTGTACAACCAATTTTTATAAAGCAAGTCCTTTAAATCTAGCTGTGAGATTATTACCCTGATCATAAAGCAAATATACTCGAAAAGAATAAGAAATTGGGAAGATAACAGATAGAAAACATCAAGATGTCATGGGACATCAGCCGGCTAGATGTAAAACTAGGACCTCCTATTGGCACTACTAGGTGCTCCACCATTGAGCCAGAATGTGGAACTAACTTCCAACATCACTTCCCAAGCCACATATAACAAGAACACACCTATCTGCCTAGCTTTGACACAATGCTGTAAAATACAAAAGTTAATCAAGGACTATGGGAAAATTGCAGCTCGACTTACAGCCATATTGAAAAAGGATGCCTTTCATTGGTCAGAAGTGGCAGAAAAGGCCTTTGAAATTCTCAAGCAAGCTATGTACACTAAACCAGTTCTTGCCATGCCTAACTTCTTCAAACCATTTGTCATTGAAAGTGATGCTTTGGGAAGTGGACTTGGTCTCATCCTACTGCAAGAAGGAAGACACCTCACCTTCACCAGCAATGAGTCTCTTCTCTTAAGCAACAAAAATGGGTCACAAAGATAATGGGTTATGACTACGAGATTACCTACAAAAAAGGAAAGAACAATGTTGTAGCAGATGTGTTGTCTTGCAAGTATGAAGACTAAACAACTCTATGTGCACTGTCGTTACCCATCCCCAAGTGGATGCACACACTCTGCCAAGATGATAACAAGACAGCTGCATTAGAGGCTCATACATCAGGTGTCTGCTAATCCTTCTTCTAAGCCAAATTACTCCTAGGATGGACACTATTTGCGACACAAAGTTCATCTTATTTTGGCTCTCTAGTTGGCACTGCAACAACTTTTTTTGCTCAAACTACATGCCTCGCCATCAGCTGGCTACTCAAGTTTTTTAAGTACATATAAAAGGCTCCACAAGATTTGTTTTTGGGAGGGCATGAAACAAGACATCAAAAAGTTTGTAGAAGAATGTGAGAACTGTCAATGCAATAAAGGTGAAACAATTGCATCCCCATGAATGCTACAACCATTGCCTATTCCCATCAAGGTATGAACTAACATTGAAATATCCCCTATCAAGATTTTGCTCAAAACACCAAAAGATTTCTGATTTTTAACTATGCTTTGATACAACAATATAATGCAACGAAATAGAAGATATTGCAATAATAATTTTCAACTCGAAAACTGAACATTACAAAGGGAATACATGACTGAAAATTCCAAAAAAATTTATCAGCTTAAATACTCAATATTTTCACAAAATATTGACAACCTAGTTCATAAAATATCCTCTATTATCTAAAACAACAATACCCAGAAAATTTACAAGAGATATGACCAAAAAGCCAAAGACCCAGTTCACAGAATAGCTCAAAACCAATTACAGGAACATACCCATATTTATTTCTTCAAGTGAAAGTACTGCTGTCATAATAATCATAATAACTCCAACAAACAAGGGCGAACAGGTCTGATCTGTTGTTGTTCCAAAATCTGAATATTTTTTCAAACCCTAACAACAAACAAACACCAAAAATCACCCTCCAAAGCTGGTCGCTCTCGCCCTAGAAGGTGGTGCTCAAATCCTAAGGTAAAACCCTAGCCAATATGCAACAAATCTTGCCAAATGATGTCTCCTTCGAATCTAATCTTTAAATCTGATGTAGAATTCTGCTCTTCTTCTCCAACAATCAACAATGAAGCACAAATAGATCCCCGTCACGGAATATCCAATTGATGAGCTAGGTTTTCGTCCAACTCACCTTGAAATGCAAGGGTTTTCGTCCTTGATTTCGTAGCTCAACTTCCGTTGCAGCCAAAGAGAAAATCTCCAATATCAAATGACAAATACAACCATGATCCAAATGACTCCCAAACACCCCTTTTATAACCCACAAGTTGGGTGCCCAAATTCACTTTATTTTATTTTGCTTTCAAGTCCACCTCCATAATAAAATAATACTTTATTTTTGTTTTTTTTCCTTCCTTAACTTGGCATTAAAATATTATTTTATTTGTCATGTTATTTTATTTTTCCTCTTTTTCCTTTTGTAAAGTGACTTTCCAAGTTATTTTGCCAACTTTCCATTCTCCAACTTTAAGTTATTTTTATAGCTCCAAAAGTAACTTTATTATTTTATTTTCTTTTATTTTGGCAAAAAGTTACTTTTTAAAATAAAATAATAAAATAATCACCAATTCGCATAAAAGGGACATTACAAACATTTCCATGGACTTCATTGAAGGGCTATCAAAGTTTGACAGGGAATCAATCATTCTAGTGGTGGTAGATTGCCTTTCCAATGTGCCCATTTCTACGTCCTAGCTCATCCTTATACTTCCTACACCATTGCCCAAACCTTTATTGACCAGATCTTCTGCCTCCATGGCATATTTGTTTCCATTGTTTGCAACTATAATCCCATTTTTACTAGTCACTTCTAGTAAGAACCTTTCCAACGACATGGTACCCAACTTAAAACAAACTCAGCATACCATTTGCAAACAGATGGCCAAACAAAAATTGGGAATAAGTGCTTGAACACCTATCTCCACTACTTCAAAACAACAAAATCACTGGGTCAAATGGTCACCTTTTGCAGGATCGTAGTATAATACCACTTATCACACTACAACCAAAATGACACTATGAACCTACTTATGGTCAGCCACCACTATCTCTCCAGACATACATCCTAGGAAATCTCAAGGTGCAAGTAGTCAATTCCACACTCAACACGCACGTTAATATGCTCCGCACCCTCAAGGACAACCTACACACTGCATAGAACTAAATGAAGTAGCAAGTCGATCGACACCATTCAAAATGTGACTTCAACATTAGGGAGATAGCCTTTCCCCAACTTCAGCCTTATAAACAGAGCTTGACGATGAAGGGTTGTAAAAAACTAGCACCCAAGTTTTATGGCCCATATAAAGTTCTATAGAAAATTGGTCCCATGGCATACAAATTGGAGCTACGCTCTTTGATCCAAGATCCATCCTGCTTTTTATGTCTCTTGTTTGAGAAGGTCCTCAGTCAACATGTTCAAGTTCAGACTACCCTACTAGAGCTCAATATTGAAGGATCTATTCTCCTAGAACCTAAGTCTATCCTAAACAAGCAATCATGCACTTGCATCATTGTCGAGATATCGGTAGAATGACATTGTATACAACCAAAAGATGCAACATGGAAACCATTACTCCAATTGTAGTAACAATTTTCTCATCTCAAGCTTTGAGAGTAAAGTTTTCTAAGGGGAGGCATGGTGGCATGTTAGGACTCCCTTGTCCTAACTCTTTACTTTTGTATTGGGAGTTTTTAATAAAAGCTTGGACACATATGCTTTGTAACACATCCCTTTAGCTAATTGTAGTTATCATACATTTATGGGAAGGGGTAGTTCTCTTGAATAGAATTAGTTTAAATAAAAGGCAAAAGGAAAGATCATCCATTGACTATTTTGTATTGAGCATTGCTCAAAGGAGTTTGCCCCCTCGAAGAGGACAGAGATATTTTGTAATGTGATTCTATTATTTCAATACAATATTGCTCTCTTTATTTCATTTCTAGTGCATATTCTTATATTTCTATTATTTGGCTAATATTTTGCAAGGATCATAACACTGGCCTTTCATAGCTTTGAACTTGATGCAGGGGCATCGCTCTCCGTCCAATTTTGGTTTGAATTTTTTCGTTTCAGTTTTGGGTTTCTGTGTTGTTTGGAGTGGCTTGGTGTAGCCTCTTGTTGCACTGCATTTTCTTCTCCTGACGCTTACAGGCAGAGACCAGCTCCTGTCACCAATTAATCACTGTTTGGGTAACTGAAGATGTTAAAAGGCTTCTGACACCATGTAACTGAAAGTAGCAATAATGCTCCTAGTGGTAGGAACCTATTTAAAAAGGAGTCTTGTAACGGTCGACTGTTATCTTCCAATTCTGGCAGCATTATTTGACGGTTCTGTGTAGTTAGTTGGAATCCTTCAAGAAGGAGATTGTAACGGATGAATCATGGACAGTCGTGGGGAAAGCAAATAAGGCAGGTTCATGTCGTTGCATGAAGAGGATTACTAATGACAATGGGTGAGGGCAGTCGTTTTGCAGCTGCTCATCGATGGTTAACCAAGTCAGTTTCTTCACCGTCGGTTTGGAACTGTTGAAAGACAGTTTGGTGGCAACTTGAAAGTATATAAAAAAGTGGAAGTCGATGGTAGACAGTCAGTGGGGGAGTCAAGGGCAGCGAGCAGAGAGGAAAGGCCGTGAGTCTCAGAAGGCCGAAGGCCCAATATCGAGGCCAAGACAATAGGACAAATCTAGAGGAGGTCAAGATAGAAGGAAGGCCGATTTTGTTAAAAAGGCCAATAATTGAGAGAGGTCAAGAAGAATAGTTGGAAGGACAGGCCGCAAGCCAGTTAAAGAGGCCGAACATATGGTAAGAGGTAGATGATAAAGAGAAGGCCGATTCATCAAGCCAATAAGTATGCAGAAAGAAGAAGGCCGAACATTAGGGCCGTAGTCGGTTCGAGGCTGGAGGATGGTTGAGGGCAGGAGAGAGGAAAGGAAAAGGCCAACAAAGGCATTGAAAATAGGAGACAAGGTAGGAAAAGAATTAGTTCATAGTAGATTAGAAGAGGTCGCTAGTTGCAGGCCCATAAGATTGTAATGTTGGTTGGGTAGTAACATAGATTAAGGAAACTTCGTACCAGAGTCGTGTCATATGTTAATAAAATATACTTATTCATATTTCTTGTCATTCTTGGCGTTGATTGTTAAGATTGTAGAGAATACTTGTTCTTGTTTGATATTTGAAGCTAAGATGTTCCTATAGCTATCCTGATGGATGTATGTTCATGTCACCCTTATGAAGTCTGAGTCTGAATGTATGAACTACTTATCTATATTTGTGTTGTGCAATCTTAGTGTTACTACCCGGTTCCTGTCACTCTGTGACAGAAAGTCTGTAGAAGTCAGCTGGTATAGGAGAAACCAAGTATTCTTTTAATGGTTTGTAGAGGAGGAATAGAGCATGCCTGAGAATCGTGCTATCAGATTGGTATCAGAGCGCAGAAGATTCTGAGTGCTAAGTAGATCGCCGAAGTGAGGCAACTTAGCCTAGGAAAGATGAAGAAGCAAAATATGGATTTTGAAAGGGAGCTGGCAGCATTAAAAAGAGATTTAAAAGAGTACGTGATTGCCATGCAGCAGAGATATGAAGAAGAAAGCCAGGAATACTTTTGGGTATGGCCAATGACGAGAAAAGTGATGTGGCCTGTGAGGGAGATTGTTGAGAAGAGGAAAAGGCAAAAGATGAATGCCTTGAGTACCCACAGAGGTTGGAACAACAAGAGGTTGTTAGAGGAGCAACATGCACCAGAAGTGGTGACTGAAGTTCTCATTGTGGAGAACATGAGAGAAGATAAGGAAGAAAGAAGAGAGAAAGAGAAGAAAGAAGTGCCGCAAGCAGCACTTGTGGAAAAGAGAAATGAAGAGAGAAGAGTGTCCCTGAAGAAGGCACTGAGAGAGACACTGTGGTCTCTTATTTTGTTGATTAATATTATATTTGCAGTTGTGTATGTAGGTTTGAAAAATGCATTAGAGAAGGTCAAGCATGAGACTTTGAAGATGATGGAAAATGGGGTAAGAATAGCACCCGAAAAGAGAGTTGAAGGTGAGAGAAGATTGATTGCAGCAAGGTGTCAAAAAGAGCTTGAGGCAGAGGTACATTGTAAAGTGCCTGAAAATGAAGAGGAACATGAAGCTGGGGATCACCGGTTAGAAGATGAAGATAAGAAGACAGCCCTCGAATTCTATGATGCTTTGGAAGAAGTTGCAGATGTAGCACAAGTTGCTCATGTAGAGGAAGAGGTGGAAATGGAAGAAGCAAAGAAGCCAATGAAGAAAACAAAGCGGGGCAGCAGGTAAGGAAGAGTTGCAAAGTTGATTTTGGCTATGTAAATTAAGATTGTAATGTTGGTTTTAATCATGTGCATAGAAGTGTGATTATAGATGGACAAATTTGTGAGAAGAGAAAATGGGTGGATCATGGGTGCATAGTCCCATGCTGGCAAAAGAGAAAGATGGATAAAGGGTTGGAGTTGAAGTTTAGAAAGAATGTTGTTCTTGATCATGTTCATATTAACAAGCCTGTGCAAGGAGTGAAGAGTATGTTGATGAACAAGGAGCAAACAGATGTGCAGATAAAGTGGCCAGAGAGGAGGCCTAGAGAAGAAGATGAATTGAGGATGAGGTCAAAGCAAAGAGTGGTAAGCACAAATGCAGCAATGAAAAGAGGGCAGCCCAAGGTTGAGGCAAACAAAGTTTGGAAAGCAAAGAGTATGGCAGCCGAGAAGACAAAGGGAGCTGCAATAAATGATGTTGATAAAATAACGGAGGTTGTAAAGGAATATGTTGGCAAAGAGCCTGTGAAGGAACCTGATGAAAAGAAAATTGAGGCACTAGAGTGGCAACAGATGGAAAAGGGCACATATGTTAATGAAAGGTAAACAAGTTGGGTTAACTAATGATATTTTTGATTTTGTTAAAAAAGATAGGGAGGAGTTAAGCAAAGTGCTAGAAGGGCAATCTGAGTTTAATGATGGTTATGAGGCTTTGAATGAAATTTATAAAGAAGATACCAAGGTTGAGGAATTGGATAGTGATAGTGAAATAAATGAGTATGAGGAAGAAATGTGAAGGATGGTGGATGAAAAAGAGATAAGGAGTAAATATCAAATGAAGAAAGAAGGTAAGCAAATGCAGTGCAGCATGAAGAATGCCCGAGAAGAGAGAAAGTTAATTGGAAGAGTTGAAATTGAAAAGAGGACAGCAGTGGCATATGTTGAAAGCATAAGAGCGCAAAATTGGATATGGGAGCAGTAGTGTTCCAAGGAGGAGAAGACAAGCAGAAGAATGATGAAGGTGATGCAGCAATAGAATTAGCAACCGAAGACACTGGAGATGATTTGTGGAGACAATTTGCAGCCATTGAGCAAGAGTGGAATAAAAAGATTGACGATTTGAAGGTGATGGTGAGGAGTCATGAAATAGAAGAGGAACCTGAAAACAAATTGGTGCTGCGGATGGCTGGGAAAGAAAGTGGTTGGAAGAGATGACAATTAAGCATGTTGTGTATGATAATATTGAAAACATAGAAAATTTTCCATTTGTTTATGATTTGTTGCATATTGATGAAAGGAGAATTAGAGATAGGAGGTGGATAGAAAGTGTTGAAGATAGCCTCGTGCGGATCGCAAACAGTGAGGCGCAACAATATTGGAGGAATGTGGTGAATGGACCAGAGAGATTGTGGAAGAAGCGGAAGAAAATGAGTTAAGTTTGTAGAGATAACACGTGCAGGAGCACATTCGTTTTGTCCCCTGGGGAGTCTGAAGCAGGGGCATCGTTCTCCGTCCAATTTTGGTTTGAATTTTTTCGTTTTAGTTTTGGGTTTCTATGTTGTTTGGAGTGGCTTGGTGTAGCCTCCTATTGCACTGCATTTTATTCTCCTAACAATTATAGGCAGAGACCAGCTCCTATCACCAGTTAATCCCTGTTCGGTAACCGAAGATGTTAAAAGGCTTCTGTCACCATGTAACTGAAAGAAGCAATAATGCTCCTAGTAGCAGGAACCTATTTAAAAAGGATTCTTGTAATGGTCAACTGTTATCTTCCAATTCTGGCAACATTATTTGACGGTTTTGTGTAGTTAGCTGTAATCATTCAAGAAGGAGATTGTAACAGCTGAATCATGGACAGTCGTGGGGAAAGCAAAGAAGGCAGGTCCCGTCGTTGCATGAAGAGGAGAACAAACGGTTACCGATGACAATGGGTGAGGGCAGTCGTTTTGCAGCTGCTCATCGATGGTTAACCAAGTCAGTTTCTTCACTGTTGGTTTGGAACTATTGAAAGACAGTTTAGTGGCAACTTGAAAGTATATAAAAAAGTGGAAGTCGATGGTAGATAATCAGTGGGGGAGTCGAGGGCAGCAAGCAGAGAGGAAAGGCCGTGAGTCTAAGGAGGCCGAAGGCCCAATATCAAGGCCAAGTTGAACAAATCTAGAGGAGGCCGAGATAGAAAGAAGGAAGGCCGATTTTGTTAAAAAGGCTAATAATTGAGAGAGGCCAAGAAGAATAGCTGAAAGGACAGGCCGCAAGCCAGTTAAAGAGGTCGAACATATGGTAAGAGGTAGATGATAAAGAGAAGGCCGATTCATCAGGCCGATAAGGAAGTATGCAGAAAGAAGAAGAAGGCCGAACATTAAGGCCATAGTCGGTTCGAGGCCGGAGGATGGTCGAGGGCAGGAGAGAGGAAAGGAAAAGGCCAATAGAGGCCTTGAAAATAGAAGAGACAAGGCAGGAAAAGAATCAGTTCATAGTAGATTAGAAGAGGCTGCTAGTTGTAGGCCCATAAGATTGTAATGTTGGTTGGGTAGTAACATAGATTAAGGAAACTTTGTACCAGAGCCATGTCATATGTTAATAAAATATACTTATTCATATTTCCTGTCATTCTTGGCATTGATTGTTAAGATTGTAGAGAATACTTGTTCTTGTTTGATATCTAAAGCTAAGATGTTCCTGTAGCTATCCTGATGGATGTATGTTCTTGTCATCCTTATGAAATCTGAGTCTGAATGTATGAACTACTTATCTATATTCATGTTGTGCAATCTTAGTGTTACTACCTGGTTCCTATCACTCTATGACAGAAAGTCTGTAGAAGTCAGCTGGTATAGGAGAAACCAGGTATTCTTTTAATGGTTTGTAGAGGAGGAATAGAGCATGCCTGAGAATCGTGCTATCAAAACTTCTATAGAATGTGGAATGGACTTCCAACATCACTTCCCAAGCCACAATCGTCTTGAGCACACATATCCATCTAGCTCTGGCAACATGTTTTAAGACACAACCAATTAAGACTCAAAACTAGGCCCTCTCCCATCAAGACTCTTGTGCATTCTACCACCTAGGACCAAAGTTCCAAAAACGAGAAATGGAAAATGAGAAACAGCAAATGCAATGGTAACATTGACAAGAAATAGTGCTCGAGAGGTTGTAGATGAGAAAGAAATTTTCCACACACACATATACATATATGATATATGTTGTTTTCTTGAGATTCATCAAGTTTTTTCCATGCAAACAAAATTTAAAATGTTGAATAAACATAAATCTAGTAACAAAATAAAAGATTCAAAGCATTACAATTTGAGTGCATAAAAAGCCCAAATGAACTATGGTCTCATAGAATATGGATATTACACGGTGCGCATTTGATGTAGGAGCATCCTAGAGTGTAAGAGCAATCTTGCATCAACCAAAAATATTTGCTTTTATTTGTTTGTTTATAGGTTCGGAGTCACCAGTCAACCACTATAGATCCTACCGCAATTCACCACAAGTTGTACATTTCACCTCGCGATTGGGAGAATATGTTCTATAATGATCCTTCAAAGTCATATTCACTTTTTAGAAGTTTGTGATCACCACAAAGGCATATTTGGTTTTTGATCTCTCACCGGACTTGACAGCCTTACATTTAGCTTCATTGCTCATGGCTTGTGGTAGCTTTCTGAAGTTTGCGACAGCAAAGGAGCACATATAAAGGTACATTGGACTATGGCATGCATCATATCAAGTTTTATCAATCCATCATCACCACATTCAACTTGGGAGATTCATTTACACATTTGGTCGACTACACATTTTATAAGGCATCGAATTTTGCGCCACCTTGCAACCGACTAAGATCATTCACAAGGCTTGAAGCTGCTATATAAACATTGTTCACCATCATTTGAAGGCAGTCAAGAGAGTCAATTTTAGAATCAAGATGATATAGGGAAGACAGTTCCATTTGAAACTTGACACATGGAAATGTATTGTAATATTATTCGAATTTTGTGATTTGCATGCTTGTAATCAAACCGCTGAGGCCTAGCATGTTGGAAGCCCATTGTGGCAAATTGTAATTCATGATTAAAGATCAATAAAGTTCATGTTGTTCCATTGAAATTCCATTGTTGATTTCTATGTTGTTTCATTTTGTTGCATGGTTGGATGATCCTTCATTGGATCCTTCATCCATGATTGCATCAAGTGGTATTAGAGTGTAAGTTTAGAATCTTGAGGAGAGAGAAAGCAAGATGATATCTTGAAAGCTCTATTTGTAAATAGATCGCCGAATTGAGGCAGCCTACAAGAAATTTGACAATAGATCGCCGATTGAGAGGCAATTGCAATAAGGGATTGTAGGTTGATTGCCTGCTTAAGGCAGTTTGCACCAAATCCTAAGGAGAGATACCACCGCGAAGAGTTCAAGGTGTTGCTAACATTGCTGGAAGAATGGAAGAAATATTTGCAATGATGAGGGCAATGAAAGTCTAATTGGATGTTGTAGAAGAGGATAGGAAAAGTTGTCTAAACCTTAGAAATTATGATGAAAGTGATGAAGATGTGAGTGAAAGAGAAGATGCACAGATTGCTATGCAAGATCTAGAAAACCTAAAAGAAGAAGAAACAGACCAGGTGAAAATGTTGAAGGCTATTTTTAAATTTGGTAATAAGCCTAGAATTGAGATTTCTAATTATTCTAGTGATTTGAATCTTGAAGAATTGATTGATTGGATAAATGATTTAGATGAATATTTTGAGTATAAGGAAATTGTGGATCTTGAAAGGGTTAGATTTGCAAAAACTAAATTGAAAGGACATGTTGTTTAGTGGAAAGAAGTACAATTAGAAAGAAATAGGTGAAGAAAAGAAAAGATAACAAAGTGGGCTAGGATGGTTGTAAAGTTAAAGAAACAACTTATACTTGTTGACTATGAATTGAAATTTTTGAAAAGATTACAAAATCTGAGAGAAAAGGATTGGACTGTAAAGGAATATACTGAAGAATTTTACAAGATGATCATTGGGACTGGTCATAATGAAGCAAGCAAGGAAAAGGTTGCAAGATATATTAACAGATTGAGAGGAAGTATTCAAGAAGAACTAAGTTTGGTAAGATTGACAACCATAGAGGAAGCATTTCAATTTCCAATCAGGGAAGAAGAGAAGTTGAATAAAAGATTCGAGAGCAAACAAAACTAATAGAGTGGAAGAGGAAGATTCCAAAGAGAAAGATCACAATGCGGCGACAAAAAACCATATGTGGAAGCAAGAAAGACTAATAATACATAACACAATGATAGTACTACTTACCGCAATAGAGGAAGTAGTAATTCCTACTGCAACAATAGAGAAGGCAATAATTCATACCACAATGCTAGGACAGATGGATATCAGAGACATTGAAAGATCCCTGATGGATCCCTTTGCTGAAATGAAGTATTTGTTTTTGTGATTTTATTTGTTTTATGATTTTTATTAATTTTTTGTGTTCTTTCAGACTAGAGAGGAGATGCAGAAGGGGTTTCAGTTTTCTTGAAATGTGTATTTGCCAAGATAGCAAATAGATATATATGCAACTGCAATCTCATATAAGAATGAACTAAAAATAACAATTAAATGATGGAAAAGCACCAGCTAAGAATTTGAAGCACATACCCATCAGATCTGTATTTTATATTCATTGTAAAGCCTGGTTTGCAACCCCACTTGCATACAAAGATGGTATTGGCCTAGGAGAGGCTATGCATGCAACTGAAAATGAAGGATATGTAGAATAATGCTGATTTAATACTGCTGCAAGCTTATATCTGCAATAGAATGCCTTAGAAATTGTCCAATGATGCACAAAAGAAGACCCAAAGTAGGCCTCCCACAAGCATGAACTGGGTTGTCGTCCAATTCACCAAGATCCCTGAGAGTTTCCGTTCCCAAGAGACTATATGCTGCTGCCCTCTTCCTCAGAGTTCAGATCTGCAATGAAGCTTCAAAATAATATGCAAAAAGATGCCTCCAAAAGCACTTCCAAAGCACTTTATTCTTTTCCCAAGATGGCAGTCCACTTCTAGGGTTAAGGTGGCATAAAAAAAGAATCTTTTAATGATTCTTTTCTTTATTCAAAGTCTCCCAAGTTGGGCGCCCAAGTTGAGGGTCCAACTTCTCATTAATAAAAGGTCCACCTTTTAACACGTGTTAACTAGGAGGGGGGTCCCTTTATTAAATTTTATTATGAAGTGATATTATTAATCACTTTAATTTATTTTTATTAAATATTAAAGCCACACTTTAATATTCAATAATTATTCCAATTCCATCACCTGGCCATTCTGTACTGAAAACTGCTGTAGCCCGCGCCACTGGTGATGTCGCCACATGGCAGGCTAACTGACAGTGCCATCCTAAAAAATAGGGATACCTCCTAAAAATAGGAACTGTGACCAAAACTCCAAAAATGCTCCTGGAGGTCCCCTGATGCCTCCTGGTCAACTCTCGGTCAAACCCTAAAAAATAGGAACCCTTCCTAAAAAATAGGAAACTATCGCAAACTGTCTGGAAAGGCCTGTAAAGCTCCCTACCAAGCTCCACTGCCTCTGGATAGGTCCCCTAACCACTCCGCTGACCTACGGGAACCCGGATGATAGGCCAACTCTCAAGACTCTGCTAGATAGAACTAAAGAGGGGACATGACAGACATAGAGGAAGATATGGGAAAAGTGATAGAAGATCTTTTAGAGGTACATGTTTCAAGTGTTGAGGAGAAGGAGATCGAGTGTTTGAATGTTATCAAAGTCAAGGAAACATGAAGACAAGAGCAGAAGGTAACACAAGAACTGCATATGTAGAAGAACCCAATAGATCACCTAGCTTAGAGGATGAACCGAAAAATGAACGCTTGTCATGAGGAAAGCTTTGTTGAAGTGCAATGGCGAAGAAGAACCGATATAGAGGAAGAACTTGTACAGGACTAGATGTAAAGTAGGAGGTAAGTGTTGTAAAGTTGTTATTGACAGTAGTACAGATAACCTAGTATCTAAAAAAATGGTTGATAAATTGAAGTTGAAGAGATTAGAACATCCAAATCCATATAAGATTGTTTGGTTACAAAAGGAACATAAGGTAGTGGTCAAGGAACAATGTTTGGTGAAATTCAAGATAGGAACATATCACGATGAAGTCTTGTGTGATATATTGCCAATGGGTGTATGCCATTTGTTGTTGTGGGGAGATCCAAGGCAATTTGATAGGAGTGCTATACATGATAGGAGAGCAAATACTACACTATAACAAAGAATGGTACAAAGCATAGGTTAGCTCTGTTGAAAGACAAAGAAGGTCAAGTTTGCAGTAATGCCAAAATTTGTTTGGTAGATGGGAGAAAATTCTTAGATGGTTTGAGACATGAGAATGTATGTTTTGCATTGATTCCTAAAATATCTAGCACCACAAGTACAAAAAACAAAACCACAAATACTGGGATGTTGTAGGAAGAAATATCAGAATTATTGATAGAATATAAGGACATCGTATCAGACAATATGCTAGATGGATTACCACCAATAATAAGTATTAGTCATCATATGAATCTAATTTCGGAAGCAAGATTGCCAAATAAAGCACTGCATAGGATGACACCAATAGAAAAATGAAGAATTGAACTTGCAAGTGTAGGAGTTGTTGAGGAAGGGGTTGATCAGAGAAAGTTTGAGTCCATGTGGGGTACCCGTGGTAGTAGCACCCGAGAAGAATGGTAAGTGGAGGATGTGTACTAATTCTAGAGCAATCAATAAGATTGCTATAAAATATAAATTTCCATTACCAAGGATGGATGATATAATGGATTTTTTGACTGGAGTGAAGTGCTTTACAAAAATTGACTTGAAGACCGGTTACCATCAGATCGGAATTAGAGGAGATGAATGAAAACATTTAAGACTAATGAAGGGTTGTATAAGTGGTTAGTTATGCCTTTTGGGTTATCTAGTGCACCAATTACATTTATGAGGTTGATGAATGAGGTATTGAAATTTTTTTTAGGTAAGTTAGTGAGATATTTTGATTTTTAGTAAGACTAAGAAAGAACATTTAGAGCATATCAAGTTAGTGTTGTGGAGGGTAAGAGAGGAGAAGTTGCTGATCAATTTGAAGAAATGTAGTTTCATGAAGGAGTTGGTATACTTAGGATTTGTAATTTTAGTTGAAGGATTGAAAATGGATCTGGAGAAAGTGAGAGCAATTGTTGACCACTCAACAAATGGAGAGGCAAGACCTTTTCATGGTTTAGCAAGTTTCTATATGAAGTTCATCAGAAATTTCAATGGTATTTATGAACCGCTAACTAAAACAATGAGGGGAGATAGAAAGGAATTCAAGTGGACATAAAGAGTAGATAGAAGTTTTGGTTGTTGAAGAAGTAGATGACAGAACAACCAGTGTTAGCTTTGCTAGATTTCAACAAGGTATTTCAAGTTGATTGTGATGCAAGTGGGAATGCAATTGAAACAATGTTGAGTCAAGAAGGAAGACCAGTAGCATATTTCAGTGAGAAGTTGAATAATGCAAGGAGAAGATATTCAATCTCTGATTGAGAAATTTATGTCATAATTCAAGCATTGAATTAGTGGAGACATTACTTGTTGCCAAAGGAGTTTGTGTTGTATACTGATCATTAGGCATTGCAATATTTAAATAGACAAGGTAAGTTGAACCAAAGACACATGAGGTGGATTGAGTTTATGCAAAGTTATACTTTTGTAGTGAAACATAGGAGCGGAAAGTCAAACAAGGTTGCTGATGTGTTAAGTAAGAGACAAAATTTGCTAATAGAAATGAGACTAGCAATAGTTGGATTTGAAAAGCTGAAAATTTTGTATGACCCTAATCCTAATTTTTTAGAAACATGGAAAGCATGTAATGAACTAGTAAGCATGAATAGAAGAGATTGGATTACCTGATTCAGAATGAGATGTTGTTTAAGGGTATGATATAGTCATGGATAGAGGATCCAATGAAGAATTGTCCAACCATGCAACAAAATTCAAACACAACAATCATAGCAAAAACTCAATGAAATAATAACATGGTCTTAATTGATTTCACAGTCTTAAATGATTACAATCTGCCACAATGGGCTTCCTACATGTTAGGCCGCAACTGTTTGATTACTAAACATGGAATTCACTACATTTGAAGGAAACTCAATACACTCCAACATTCTGCACTATTTGCATCCTCATTCTCATACTCCATTCTAAACCTTCATCCCTAAGTTCGTACTTGGGCCTCCAACTCTTTGTTGAATTCTTTCGACTCTCCCTTGATGTCTTCTAATGATTGTGAGTAATGTATATATAGCAATCTCAAGCCTTCAAGATGATCTACGCCAGCTTCAAGGTGGTGCAAAACTCAATGCCACATGATACGTGTAGTTAGCCAATGTGTTAACGATTCCTTTAATCAATGTGATGGTAACAAAATGAAAATCTTTGTGCAGTGCTCATAATAAGTCTTCCTAGGTCCAATGAATCTTCATGTATATACTTTTGTTGGCACAAACTCCAAAAAACCTCACGCAAGTGGAGAATAGTTGAAATTGTGTAAGTTTGTTAGCCTAGTAGATGTTCACGAACTAAGTTACACCTTTCTGCTGCTCCAATTCTTCTGAAACATGGCTATGACATGGATGCGTCTTGATAAAACATAACCTCAAAACCACAGGGCCAAATATAAACTTGCAGCGCTATATGATGGCTTTTTCTGCAACTATCTAGCGAATGAAAACTTGCAAACAAATAATTAAAGTGTAAGCAAATATCTTTGGTTGATGCAATATTGCTCTTATTCCTTGGGATGCTCCTGCATCAAGGTAGTCAGTTGTGCATCCCAAGAAGTTCAATGAGAAAAAAATTGATTAAAGAAAAGCATAGCGATAGTTCAGCATAACATTTAGAGTAAATAAGACAGTAGCATTGGTAAGAGAAAACTATTTTTGGCTGCAAATATATAAGGATGTAAGGAAATTTGTTTAAAGTTGTAGGACTTGTCAAGTTGCAAAATGAAGCAATCCAAATATTGGTTTGTATTAGCCATTACCAGTACCGGAGAGACCTTGAGAAGATATAAGTAGGGATTTTGTATTAAGATTGCCAAGACGAACAACGATGCAATGTTTGATATGACTCTATATTTGTAGTTATGGATAGATTTTCTAAGATGACATATTTCAATCCATATAAGAAGAACAATGATGCAATACATATAATTGATTTATTTTTTAGGGAAGTTGTGAGGTTGCATGGATTACCAAGTAGTATAATCTCAAATAGGGATACAAAATTTGTTGGTTACCTTTGGAGAACATTGTGGAAGAAGATGGAGACAAATTTGAAATTCAGTTTAGCATACCGCCCACAAATTGATGGATAGACAGAAGTTGTAAACAAGAGTTTAGGTAAATTGTTGAGATGTTTGGTTGAAGAAAAGATAGGAAATTGGGACATAATTCTACTGTAGGTAGAGTTTGCATACAATAATTTAGGAAACTGGAGTACAAACAAAACACCATTTGAGGTTGCATATGTCAATAATTCGAGGAATTTATCAGAGTTAAGAGATATCAGTAATGAAGAGAAGAGAAGTGTAGAAGTAGAAGAATTTGCAAAACATATGAAGTAAGTGCATGCAAAAGTAAAAAGTCACTTGGAGAAAATAAATAGTAGGTATAAGGGAAAGGTAGATGAGCAAAGAAGACAAAGAAATTGCAGTTGGAAATGAAGTAATGGTATATCTGTAATGTCCCTTTTTAGGACATTTCTCATTTTTGGCCTAAAACAATAATCCTAACTCAAAATGATAATTGCATTAAATTTGTAAATGACTTTATGTAAAATTATGAATTTTATTATAATATTCAGATTTATAACTTATGTAATAATTCTGAAAATAGAACTTATCTTGATTTTCTACTATAATTTTCCTTCCAGTTTGCAGCTATTCTCCTTGAATGATTGTCCCTAATATCTACCCAAGTTAGGGGTTTTCGTCCACCAACTCGCTAAGAGAAGTTAAGGGTTTTCGTCCTTAAATCTCTCAATTTACCTTGGAGGGGCTTCGTCCTCTTTGGCTGTAATATTCACTTGTAATAAGTCATAATATTCATTCACAAATTCCTCCCTCCTCTCATTGAAATGGCCTCCCTTTTATATCTTATTGTTGGAGTAACAACCTTTCCCATACAACCATTACCCTTTGATAATTAATTTTAATTTAACTATGCTTTATTCCAAATCGCTAGTATGAAGCTAGCGCCACTTTCCTTAAGTATTATCTCCATCAATTTCTATGATATTAGCGCCACTTTACTTCACCATAATCTCAGTGATTTCCTTGGATGGTGATTAGGAATATTCTATGCTTTATTTTGGGTTTTCCTACCCTCTATTCCTAGAGTTTACCCTTGGCTCTCAAAAAATGTTCCAATCATTGTGTTTCTTGACGTCGGAAACTAGCATGAGACGATATTTGAATAATCACATTGGCTTCAAGAATATCAATAGAATTGTCTCCTACCTTCGAAAGGAAAATAGTATTAACAACTAGATTGTGCTTGAATGTGTACAAAATCCTTGTTCTTTCACTGTGACTGGTTTCTCCGTAAATCATAGTCTTCCTAAGCTTCAATGCATATTCAGTGAAAGCAAAGATATTATCCGCAAAGACAATGATCTTATCTTCACTTTGTTGCTTAGGGAAACGAATAAGAAACTTGCATGCCCTAAACTAGTTTGGATACATACAAAGCTCATTTTTTCTTGGAGTTTTCCTTCAAAATTCTACAAAGAACTCCTTTATGGCGGCTTAATTTGAAAATGGGACATCACAGTCCGCCCTACCCAAATGTGCTTGTCCTCAAGCAATCACAAGCTAGGATCCCAAATCAACCTTGTAGATTTGTAATTCCTAGACATTGATTGTCCTTGTGATTTAATTAGCTTATGTTGTGACACTTTGATATAATTAGGAATTGAAAACTTTGCACCAAGTGATGCTTCTCTCATTGTGTTGGTTATGTCCAACTTTGTACTACAATGATGTCCCTGGATAGTTGTTAGTACATGTGCCTCAACCAAACTGCTAATATAGTCATTTAATGTCGTAAGGTCGATACCGTCCTCTAAGGTATGAAAACAATTTATTGTCCCATATTCTTCTAACTCATGTACTTGTATTTCCCAATATCTCTCAACAACAAAACCAAGAGTTGGAAATTTGCAAGGTCCATAATTTAAGACAAGCTTTCTCTCATCCTCAGAGAGAAAAAGCAAAAAAGACATCCTGCAATAGCATAGTTTGAAACCAAGTAATTGTATAAATATTGAATTGTATGAGAAAATTTGATTCACTTGCCCTAATTGCTCTTGGTGTCTCTAAGCATCCCATATCAGTCTTGTGACATTGGTTGGTTGTGATCAGATGAGTGTGAAGTGTGGCTTCCATCTTATTCTTATTATCCCATATACTCAAAATGCCTTCCCGAGCTGCCTCTACTGAAGGCCATAATGGCAGCCTCAAATTGGGATCATAGGACAATAAACTACCAAAATCTTTAGCCATTTTGATTGCAGTCAAATGTGCAAACTTATAGGGCTCTGCAATCAAATTAATTGATCCGTAAAGGAAAATCTTTGCCTGTTTGATAAGGTCCACATCAAGTTCTGATGCATTTAATAGCATATCGGCACTGGGATTTCGGAAAAACATGAATTCTCGTTCACCATTAGCTCTTAATGTTACAAATGCCAAAGTAGTTCGAGCGCCAAGATCAAAACAAATGCCTCTATGCTCTACCTTATTTTCTTTCATAATATTAGCAAGCATATATCCAAATTCATCTTCACCTACCTTTCCAACAATTGCGGATGAACCCCCAAGTCTTGATATGCCAACTACAACATTGACGGGAGCTCTTCCTGGAGCCTTTTTGAATGCAAGTGCTTTTTCTAACGATGCCCTAGAAATAGTTGGGACAAAATCAATCAACATTTCCCCAAAGCAGACTACAAGTTCAGATGATTTTCCATTATTATCTTCTGCCAATGCTTGCCTTCCTCCCCACTTATCCAAAATGTGTAACATGGGAGCATTATAGTTATACACTATAGATGGTACTAGCTGCTTTGGAATAGTGGTGAAGATAAATTCCTCTTCTCCATTACCAATGATAGCAAAAAGATCTTCACTCTGCAATAGAATCCCTTCATAGGTAGATGGTAGCAATATGTTCTTATTATAATCCCATAAACTAATTTCCCTCTTTTGTATGAGCTTACGTGCACTAGTGTGAGTTTTGAGGGGTGATGTTACAAAAGTTCCATCCAATGAATACCATAACAAGAAGATGGGAAATTCTGTATCATTGCCATTTCCCATAGCAGCTAGGGAGTTTTCACAAGTTGCTCCTTGCTTACTAAATTCCATCCTCACGTACCATCCTCTCTTAAGTGGCTGATGAATGTTATGAGACAATATACTCTTCTTAACCCAAGTACTACAAAAATGCCGCTCATTCATATCTCTGGCATTATGTATGTCTGTCAACTATTGTTGGGAAACATCTATATTATCAAAAGCATATGTATTCTCCTTAGTAGATTTTGGCCTCAAAAAAGAACAAGAAAGATTAGCTTGATCGTATTGAATGAGATCATACATTGTCATGATCTTCTACTCTCTCATTTCATTTTCACCAAAGATCTTGGGCCATGAATACAAGCTCTTGATTGTCATTGCTGACATCCAAGACGACAACAAAATGTTGCATCCATTGCTATGATGAATTGCGGAAGTGTCGTGAATACCGGGATCCCACTCCTTAGTGCAAAGACAATTCCATATTTGAGTAAAGGGATCTAGATGTCCTTTACTACAGGTCGTATCTCTCACTTCTTTTAGCATCAAGCTCCTTGGGGTGACTATATCCATTTTATCTTCAAGTGTGGTGAGATGACAACTTGGTGAATGCGTCCATTGTTCTTCAAAATGATTACCATGAATTTCAAAAGTAGAACCATCCTTCCCACTAGCTAAAGTATGGACATCCTCATTTGCAAAAAGTGAACTTGTTGATATATCCTCAACATCTTTATTGTTGTGACTTAACATCCCCATATTATGGCTAATCAAAGTGTTTTTCTCAAATGTATATTCATTCATCCTGCTACTTTGTACATCCATCAATGGCTCACTATTTTGAAGTTCGAAAGATAGAGCATGATTTGAGGCATGTTCCTTCAACTTGACTTCTTCCCATCCATCAAGTGGAACCCCTTTTGTCATACCTTCATCGATATTTTGGTGACGTATGCCATCATTAGAAACCAATAAAACATCTTTTCCTACCAAAGAATTTTTATCTTTGACTTCCTTTTTAGGTTCCTCTTGTTTTTTTATTACTTCCACAACCTATCCTTGTGATTTTGATTCTTTATTCATCAATTCCTTCCTTATGTAGCCATATAGGCCTCTTTTGTTAGGAAACTGGTACCCGAGTGCCTCCAAGTACTCATCAAAGGGAACACACGATTTTGCATGATCTGACAAACTTTGATACTCGTCAATAATTTTGGGGGCCTCAAGTTTGTACAATAATTCTTGCATAAGATCCATGTCTTCTTCCCTTTGTCGTCCTTCAAGTCTCTTTGACTAGAATGCATCCGATATTTTAGCTTTACCCCACAACTCGGCAGGATCAAAGCTCTGATACCCATTTGTAAATGTCCCTTTTTAGGACATTTCTTATTTTTGCCCTAAAACAATAATCCTAACTCAAAATGATAATTGCATTAAATGTATAAATATGACTTTATCTAAAATTATGAATTTTATTATAATATTCAGATTTATTGCTTATGCAATAATTCTGAAAATAGAACTTATCTCAATTTTCTGCTATAATTTTTCTTCCAATTTGCAGCTATTCTCCTTGAATGATTGTCCCTAATATCTACTCAAGTTAGGGGTTTTCGTCCACCAACTTGCTAAGAGAAGTTAAGGGTTTTCATCCTTAAATCTCTCAATTTACATTGAAGGGGCTTCATCCTCTTTGGCTGTAATATTCACTTGTAATAAGTCATAATATTCATTCACAAATTCCTCCCTCCACTCATTGAAATGGCCTCCCTTTTATATCTTATTGTTGAAGGAGTCACAACCTTTCCCATACCACCGCTGCCCTTTGGTAATTAATTTTAATTTAACTATGCTTTATTCCAAATCGCTAGTATGAAACTAGCGCCACTTTCCTTAAGTATTATCTCCATTGATTTCTATGATATTAGCACCACTTTACTTAACCATAATCTCAACGATTTCCTTGGATGGTGATTAGGAATATTCTATGCTTTATTTTGGGTTTTCCAGCCCTCTATTCCTAGAGTTTACCCTTGGCTCTCAAAATACGTTCCAATCGCTGTGTTTCTTGATGTTGGGAACTAGCATGAGATGATATTTGAATAATCACATTGGCTTCAAGAATATCAATAGAATTGTCTCCTACCTTTGAAAGGAATATAGTATTAACAACTGGACTATGCTTGAATGCGTACAAAATCCTTGTTCTTTTACTATGACTGGTTGCTCTGTAAATCATAGGCTTCCTAAGCTTCAATGCATATTCAGTGAGAGCAAAGATATTATCCACAAAGAGAATGATCTTATCTTCACGTTGTTGCTCATGGAAACGAATAAGAAACTCACATGCCCTGAACTTGTTTGGATACATACAAAGCCCGTTTTTTCTTGGAGTTTTCCTTCTTCAAACATTCTTCAAAGAACTCCTTTATGGCAGCTTAATTTGAAAATGGGACATCACAATATCTTAGGAAAGAAATATTTCCAATTGGAACATACAATAAGTTGAAGATGAAGAAGTTTGGTCCTTGCAGGATTGTCAAGAGGTTTGATTCGAGAAATGCATATGAAGTAGAGTTATTGGAAGGATTGGACATATCACTAGTATTCAATGTTGCAGATTTATATCAATATCATGAAGGGGAGTTAGAAGATAGTGGCGCAAAAGCACAAAGGCAAACTCAGATGCCGCAACAACAAAAGGAGGGGATTGAGAAAGTTTTGGACAGTAGGATTATAAGAAACACTAAAAATAGACAATATGAAGAGGATTTGGTGAAATGGTAAGGAAGGCCTAAAGAAGATTCAAGTTGGATTTTTAAGGCTGCGATAGGTTGTCTTGGTTTCCCTCCAGCCACTAGAAAGTGAGAGTCTCACTTTTCAACAATCCTAGGTGTCTGATGCAGGAGCATCCCAGGTTGTAGATCAATCTTGCATTAACCAAAAATATTTTCTTTTTATTTGTTTGTTTGTTTGCAGGTTCTCAGTCATCGGTCAATCACTGCAAATCCTACCATAGTTCACTACAAGTTGCACATCTCACCTCGTGGTTGAGAGAATATGTTCTATAATGATCCTTTAACATCATTTTCACTTTTCAAAAGTTTGTGATCACTGCAAAGGCATCATTTGGTTTTTGATCTCTCACCGAACTTGACAGGCTTGCGTTCAGCTTCACTATTCATGACTTGTGGCAGCTTTCTGGAGTTTGTGGCAACTTTCTAGAGTTTGCAGCAACAAAGGAACACATATAAAGGTACATTGGACCTAGGAGTGCTTATGGTGTGCATCACATCAAATTTTATCAATCCATCATCACCGCATTCAACTTGGAAGATTCATTTACATGTTTGGCTGACTACATGTTTTATGTGGCATTGAGCTTTGCGCCACCTTGTGGCCAACTAAGATCATTCACAAGGCTTGAAGTTGTTCTATAAACATTTTTCATCATCATTTGAGGCAATCAAGAGAGTCAGTTTTAGAATCAAGATGATGTAGAGAAGATAGTTCCATTCGAAGCTTGACACATGGAAATGTATTGTAATATAATTCGCATTTTGTGATTTGCATACTTGTAATCGAATGGCTGAGGCCTAGCATGTTGGAAGCCCATTGCGGCAGATTGTATTTCATGATTGAAGATCAATAAACTTCATGTTGTTGTTTAATTGAAATTTTGCTATTGATTTGTGTGTTGTTTCATTTCGCTACATGGTTGGATAATTATTCATTAGATCCTTTGTCCATGACTCGACCAGCATTGTGCAATGTATGATTGTGGCAAGGATGTTCACTAACTTTTTGAGCTTGAGGTTCTATAGAACATACCCTAATAATCTGAGTTTTGTTTGTGTTTTAGTTACAAGTAGCCATGTTGGTCTAGTGGATGGGTACAAGAACATCAAAGCAGGGGTTTCAACTATTTGACAAAATGTCTTAGATAAATTGTCCCTTGAAAAGAGACTTTTGGGCAAAGTTGAGATGTCTACAACCAGATGGAATGCATAGCTAAGGAAACAAATTTATTGAAAGATTTGGACAATTTCAAACCAAAGCGAATGCAGATTTAGCTTCCAAATATGTTCCAATGTCTTTCTAGTATGTGCTAAATAGGATTATTGATTAGGGTATATGCTTCTATGGGTTGCAAGTCAAGACACATGCTATCCATTTGATAAAGTGACTCAACAAAACAACTCACTTTCATTTTAATGCCATAAAACATAAATATAACCACCCATCAAAATGCATTTCATATTTGCAAACTAGGGAAAATATATTTTAAAGTGGCATTAACATCAATCCATATACAATTCCCTTTTATATTAGCATTGATTTAGAACAAAGGAATTGCATGGACGAACTAAAAGAAGAGAACTTTATTACCTTGGAAAGATTTTCTTTAAGGCAAAGGGCTAATTAGATTCTATATGTAGGAAGAAGAAACAAAGGTCTGGAAAAAAGTTTTAAAAGAACCAAGAAGTAGGTCGAATGTATGGTGACAGTGTAGCTCTTTGCTCTATTTGCTGTTGCCCTACTCTTTTGTAACTCTTCGCTCTTTACTCATTGCTGTTTTTTGGAATGGTGGATGCCAAAATAGACTTCAAATTACTTTTTAAGGATTAGAATTTGTTATGATGTTCATTTTAAATAAAAAAGTGAATGTGCTCATGCTGTATACAACACTATGTGTGGTGCAGTCTAAATAGAGGGTTCCAATGAAAGATAATCTAACCTAGCAGCCTAAACAACTCTTAGACAACATTCTACACCAGAAGGAATCAACAACAATGTCCCTTGTATTAATTCTGAAAATCAGCCTTTCTATTGGCTTACAATCATGTTGGGAAAGAACCTAAACTATTACAAAGCAGGAAAATGGCATAGGACTGTTCTACGCCTCAAGATGGATAATAATCTGATTATTTTCTTCTTTTGGACCTTTGGTTAATCTTTGGTTTTCCCTAATGTTTCTCTTACTCTAGATGCTCAACCTCTTCCTCTGTTATGCCCCTACTCTGCTGATTTTCCTTTCTTACCAGCATATTCCCTTCTGCCACGATTTAGGGCATGTTTTCATTCAAGAATAACCTGCCCACATCTTTGCATATGTCCTTTAGTGCTTTGCAGCCATTTTTATTCATCTTCTTGACCCTTAATGTCCTCGTGAATGATTGGGTAATGATCCCCAACCATCAAAGACTAACCATTCATCTTCCAAGTGGACTTGCCTTCATGTTGGGGCCGTTATCAAACAAGATTACTTGAGTTTGAAACTCCCATTTGATTCCAGACGAATCTCGCCACATCATCTCAAACAAAACCCTTGAACTCCATTTGCTTCATTCTGACTGAAATGGCTTGAGGATTGAGCACGTCAAGTGTTTGACAAAAGTCAAATGAATAAATGCAACTAAGAACAGTTGTGCAACAACTATTAAATGCTGTGCAGCCACTAGAAACCTTTGCGCAACCACTGAAAACTATTGCAAAGCCACAGGAGACTTATTTGTATGTTTTATTTATTTATTATTATTTTTTGGTGATGCAAGATCGCTTGTGGACCTGGTGCTCCTACATTGCTGTGTTTAGGTGCAACATCCCTGCAACATGTCTGTTGCTCCCAAACACCAAACAGGATAGGATGTAACAGTCTTCTGAGTCCTAATGTCCCTACAATGCAGCCATTGTGCCCGAACACCAAGTATGACCAGCATCATGTGGAGTGCAAGCAGTTCAAACACAAAAGTGTCTGGTGCTATCAGATTTCCTGCAATTATGCCTAGAACCTCTCATTGGCAATGTTGAAACTCTACCACTAATTGACTCACCTTTTACAAGGTTGGAACCTTACAGAGTGGGCATTGGACCTTCAACGCCCATTCTCTAGCCACAATATGCCCTGAGCATGTCTAATTGCCTATAATTGGCACCATGTTGTAACTCATTGACCAGCTAGGTCTCAAACCTAGGGACATCCCATGGGCACTCTACCAGTCACCGGCCCTACAGAGGTTTGGACCTTGTGCGAGTGTGGATTGAACCCAGAAAACTTCCTTCAACTCCCACACAGTTTAAAAACCTTAGACATGGGACCAGCTTGCTCTCGAAGAAAAGCCCTCCGACAGGCACGGTTGTATTGAACCTATAAAAGGACATACTATTGTATAAAACACATGAGAAATTGTGAGAGCTGTAATTAAAATAAAACAGTAGAATCCAAAAGCAATTTGTATTAAAACTAATATGGAATCGGAAGGCTCCCGATGGGGGTGGTGGAGAAACTTTGATCAAGAACACATGAGAAACTGAAAAGGATGTAATTCACGTATATCCAAAAAGTAAATAGATTTCGAAAGAGCAAAATTTTGGGAAGGCTGTAGATAGTGACGTGAAGAAGATTTTATATAAGATAATTAGGAAATTGGATGATGTCGTGGAACTGCTCAGCATTCTGATCAAAAGCTAAATTTCAATACAATGAAAATTTCGGGAGGTTGTAGGTGAGCGATTAGGAGAAGCTTTTATATAGAAAAAAAGATAAATTAGGATACATGCAATTGAAAACGATATGGTAAAACAGAAAAATATAAATTGCAAAATATAAATTTGGCAAAAACGGTTAAAAATCTTACATGGGATTTTCTTCATGAGAGGAGCAGCGACCTCCCTCAAAATCCATGCAAATATGAGTGAAAGTGCAAATAACCCACAATAGGCAAGCCGCGCAGATCTTTTTGAGATGCCTCCTGCAATTGATGTGCACGCCCCACAACAGCAGGTAGCTGCCCACATTTTTAATTCTTCTTCTCTTTTATACCCAGGTTACTGTAATCAAAATTTTCACAAGGTAGTCAACACCCAACTCTTCAATTCTTCCTTTCCTCTATACCCAGATCGCTGTAATGAAAATTTTCACAATATACTGAATACCCCTGCACTGGATTGAAGAAGAGACAACAGGAGGAGGAATGGTTTTAGCTCCTGTGTTTTCCTTGGAAGGGCAATCGAAGAGTGTTCGACATAATTTTACATGTAAATTTGCTCTTGCAAATTATCTTTTAAAATTGTTTTTGCTGTTTTCATTACATAGTGATTGCGAGGAATATTATTAGCATTTGGGATGATACCTTTGTTGACTTGTGCTGCTAAGATAAGGTGTAAGATCTAGAATGAGCTGCTGTTTAGCTGTGAGGTAGCGTAATTGTCTGATACAGAGTATGGTGAATATATAAATGCGATTCGTGTCGCCTAAAGGAAGAGGGCTTCAATATTTCTATGGATACTCGTAACACGTGTGAAGAGTGTAATGTTAGGTTTGAGTATCCGACCGAATCCAACTATCAGTCTTTACCTGTATGAATGGTAGTTGGAAGTGATATGAATCGATAATGGTAACCCAGATTTGGATTTTGACTCGATTCCATTCGATTTTTAAAAAAATTTACAGTTTTTCCTAAAAGTTCTTTCAATTTCCATCTATATACAGTACAGAAATATCACATCTTTAAATTACCTTTATTTGAAGCTCTTTCAATTTTCATTTATATAAACTGGTAAGAATATCATATCTTTATAATGATTTGTCTTTATTTATTTTTAATAAACTAAAAAGATTAGAAATTGTATACAATGATTTTTAATATATTTTAAAAATTATAAAATATAAATAAATAAGAGTGAAGAAGTAGGTAGTAGTGCCTCTAGGAAATTTTGTAAATATTTAAGTTATTTGTTTCTTGAAAATAAATTTTACTTGTTTTATTTGATTGTAAAATTTATATTTTTTTATAATTAGGTGTGAGTTTTATAAATGTCAAAAGCATAAAGGTTTAAAATGGATATAAGTTAATCTTAACATAATAGTTATTTCTATGATTTAGTGAAAAACCTAAGTAATATATATTATTGAAATTAAAATATCTTCCTAAAATTTTATTAAAAAAGACATAGTTGTAGTATCTCTATTTTTTTATAATTAATGTATTTAATGATTTGATTGTTAAGAGAACAAATTTGTAAATCAGTTTGTAATTTACAAGATTTGTAGAATATTCAAATGAAACCGTAGATTAGAATTTAAATGCACATTCAATATATAAAAATATATTGCATAGGAGAACTATGTAAATGTGATATACTCAATAGAGTTGTTGGTTGGTTCTTCTCTACCTATACCTTGTATAGTGTAGGTATTTATACAAGTGGGCTACTAGGCCTTGGCAATTAGGTTGACAAGTTTCATGCATGTATGGTGCGCTGTCATGTGGACAAAGTGTTGATAGGTGTCAAACCTATATGGTGCTATTTGTGGCACAAGTTTGCTAGTTGGAACACAAGAATATGTGGCATAGAGGCTACTGTGTGTTCGAAGCTCATGGTGTTGAATTGAACAACAATTGAGGAAAGCATGCACACGCATGTGAAGGGTTGCATTATGCAGGTGAGTAGTGTTACACGAAGGTGAGCAAGAATCATGTGCTTATTAGTAGTATTCAGAGTTGCACTAGTACTCTGGGGTGCACATTGAGTGGAGATGAGTGCATAGGTTGCACAAATATATGAGACTAAGGCTGTGTACATGGATGCACTCAAATCATTCACCCCTTCTTAAGAAGCAACAAGCTCTATTGCATCAATTTGAAGTTGAGGAATTTGTGTATGAAGTTGCTACAAATTATACCACTTGGTGTGATTAACATACTACCCAGTCTTGACAATGCAAAATATTCAATAAGCACTCGAGCAAGTATGAGTAGGATCTAGGTCCATGGGATGTTGAGATTGCACTAGCTCCAAAAGTGGAGGGAAGTATAATTTGAGTAGCTCCATGTTGAAGATGAGATGTAGACCCAAGTATTCTTATTAGTTGTATGTGGAATGGTGTGAGGAACATAGCATAGTGACTTGATCTTATGGTGAGGACCCTTAAAGAATTGTTTCTGAAGATGCAACTAGAATTCATTATTGTCCTGAAAGGTGTGTGATGCACGGTGGGCATCGTGACTCTTTTATACTTTATTGTTGGCCCAAAAGGATTTGTTGGACTCACCGATGAAGGTCCTAGATGTGTTCGATGAATCCCCACACTTTATCCACTTTTCCCATTACTATGTGTGCCTTAATGTCGATGGTGTGTAGTAGGAAATCTCAAGGAGCACTGCTAGTTGGAATCCAAGAGATGTTTGGAAATGGCTATGCCTTGTAATGCTATGCAAAACTCTATTGTAGGCATGTTGGACGTATGGCATGTTATCATCCCAAGTGTGTAGATGTGTGTTGTTGTGAATGCACAAAAGGTGAACCAAAATGTAATTGACCACCTCCATTTGCCCATTAGTCTATGGGTGGAAGGCTATGAAATGGTCTAATTGTGTGTCTAACATGGTCTAAATATTTTGCCAAAAAATGCTAACGAATCTTGGGTCATGATCAGAGACAATGGGCATCAAAAGCCTGAAGTGGATTCAAACATGTGGTTAAAGAAGACATGTATGGTGTTTGGTGCTATGATGGTCTTCTTACAAGAAACCACGATGGCCATTTTGGAGAACCTATCAACTATAAACAATAAAGAGTCATTTTGACGTTTGGTGGCTGGTAGGCTACTAAGAAAATTCATGTTGATTGAATTTCAAGGGTGTAAAGCTCTAATGTCTTGTTGGTGAGCTTGGTGATACAATAGGGTATGCAAGACTTGTGATTGTGCTCAATGTCAATGCACACATGATGCCAGTAAAAGTTCTACTGAAGCATGGCAAGCATTTTAGTGATGCCAAATTGATCTACTGCTTTAGAATAATGCACTTCCCAAATTGTGTTGTTGAGGCATGCTTGAGGGAATGTAAAGATGCCCAAACTTGTAGACAAGCCCTTTGAACATATAGAAATTGCCAATAGGCATACCTTACACAAGCACAGTGAAGGGTTATGCAAATTTCTGTTAAGTATAGTAATTCACAACCAAAAAAGTTGTGGCCATGCAATTCTAGCATGGTGGTGATCACATGGATTTATGGTCAACTAAGGCAGTTTGTAGCCTTGTTGTCGTGCCCCCTCTTATGCTTGATCACTAGTTGGAATTGTTATAGGTAGGTTGTCCACTTTGTATGTTGCACATTTTCTAATTTGCTTTGTGTGTAGGAATTGGAGCAATTGATGATTAGAGTGAATGGCAGTCTCCTTGTTGAGGATGTAATGGTGTCATTTCTTAATGACTTGTACAAAGGCATAGATCTCCTTCTCATAAGTGGAGTAGCATCACATGGTATCATTCAATGTCTGAGTGTTAGGAAATAAGATGACCATGTTGAAGTAGCACAATGCCACATGCATAGTTTGATACATTGTTAGTTTGAATCTTAAATAATGAGTGATGATTGGAAGGGCTATCATTAGCATAGAATAAAGGAACTATTTGAACTTATTGAAGGCATGATGCTACATAAAAGTCCATTGAAATGTCACTTTGGCATGCATAACCTGGTTAAGGGGTCAATTGACATGTGAGAACCTGAGATGAACCTTCAGTAGAATTTAACAAGTTTAAGGAAGCTATGCAATTCTATGAGATTGCGTGAAACTGGCTAGAACCAAGCCACCTTAATATTTTTTTGGATCAATATGGATGACAAAGCGGTTGATGATGTAGCCAAGGTATTAGATTTGCATAGTGCCAAAAGTAGACTTATCTAGGTTGGATTGTAGCTTGTGTTGGTATAGAGTTTCTAACACTTGTGTAATGTGTTGTATGTGCTCCTCCTAAGTCCTGTTGAAAATGAGGATATCATCCAAGTATATAAAGGTGAAGAAGCAAGTTGTGCAAGTTGTCATTAGTCACATAAATATTGTTGGTTAAAGTGTGCAAGTTGTTGTTCATTAGGCACATAAATATTGTAGGGTCATTAGTCAAGCCAAAAGGCATTACCATCCACTCATAGAGTTCTTCTCATGTTTTCAATATAATTTTCCAAATGTCTTCACCTTGCATTGGAACTTGATGGTATCTTAACTTAATATTGATTTTGGTGTAGTGCACCCTATAGAGCTAGTCTAGGAGGTCATCAATATGTGGTAAGGGATACTTGTCTTTCATTGAGATCTTATTGAGCATGCGATAGTCAATGCAAAGTCATCATGTGCCATCCTTCATGGGCACAACCATAATTAGACTATCGCAAGAGGAAGAACTTGGCTTGATCTTTCCTTAATCAACCAATTCTTGAATTTAGCATTGGATTTCATCATTCTCCCAAACAAACCTATGATATATGAAACTATTTGCAAGAGGAGACTAAGAACCAAGTCAATTGTGTGTTGTACTATGTAGTGTGTTGGAAGACCTACACAATCAGTGAAGATTTTGTCATAATAGCACAATACAATGTTGATTTGATTCTACTAAGATGATTTGGGCATGGAATCATGCATTGTTAGAGAACATTGTTGGCCATGCAGGTGTGTCTACATGAACCATCAAAAATATGAACTTCTAAGTGTGAGCAATATTTTTGCAACATTATTTTGCTGAAACTAGAGCGAGTCTTGACTATGTGATCGACATTTTACACAAGTTAAAGTACCTTTTGTACATGTGAACTTTACAAAATTATGGTTGTGTTGTAGACACCTTCATGATCATATATAAAGGGTCTACCAAGAAAAATATCATATACCTCTAGGGGTATAATGTCACAAGTGATTATGTCATGCATAGGTTTAATGACATAATTGGCTATGCATTAGCAACTTGTATTCCACTACCTTCTATCCATCCTAAAGAGTATGGGGTTGGATGTGCATTGTTGGAGAGTCTAAGGAATTGTACCATATTTTGCACAATAGTGTAAAAGCCCTCAAAACCATCACAAACGTAAAACGAAGTAAAATGAAGTAATAATCCACTTAAATACAACATCATAAGAAACAAAAGTAAAATAATGTAATCAATCTGCAAAAGATAAAACGGTGTAATTAATCCGCATAATTACAATATCATAAGTAAAAGATAAGTCTCATAAATAAGATTCAATAAAGTCAATAAATTTGCACAAAAGAAAAATCTCATAAATAAGATTCCATAAGAATCATTAAATCTTGCAAAAGATAATCCCATCAATATAAATCAAATAAAGTCATTAAATCTTACAATTCACGTGCTCATCCTAGGTAAAAGCACTATAAAATCATATGCAAAGTCCATTGGCATTCATGCCATAATAGATCCAAATACAAGTTACAATGATCATGTACAACAAGAACAAATAAATCAATACGTTCATCAGTCGCATGAACCAAGTGGTCCTCCACCTGCAAACCAAGAGACGGGAACATGGCTCAGGTGCTTTTCCACCCAACCATGAAGTAATTACACTTCCCCAGATCCCTTCATGAAATGAAGGAAACCCAGCCTTGCACGAAATGTCTAGCCACCTAGAAACAATTGGCAGGAGGGAACACCCGATGCAACCGTGATGTCTAAATGTGCAATTCTAAATAATGAAATACAGATTGTCTCACAATAGGATGTGGCAGAGATATATATAAATAAGTTTGCTAGACAAAATAAACATCTTTTTCAATGTCAACTCGTTTAGATCTAAACCTTTAAACATAGTAACCTAGTTCAATTCCCAAAAAGAGGAAAAGCCATCTCTGATAATCCATATTCGGTGTCTTTACTCAGAAAGTAACCCAAACACATTCCTAGATAAAAATCTACCTTCTTTCCCCAAATAAACAAGTAAATAAATAATAAATAAACCAATGAATAAATAAAATAAATAAATCTAAAATTACCTATGACCATTTCTAATCCCTTTCCCATGCATCAATCATGAAAATACACCTTTCAAGCAATAAACAATCATTTGTTCATACAATTGCATCTAAAGGTTGTCAAACTGGTTTTATTTCCTAATTCATATTCAATTCAAATTCCATAATATATTACGTTTTCTAAATCATTCAATTCAAGTATACTAATTCTCTTCAATAAGTTTTAATAAGACAATGATATTTACATCACGAATTTTACTCCATCATTCTAACATATAAAGAAAGATAATTTTAACATCAATCTATTCATTCATTTAGTTAAGTATAATTTGGGTGTCTAAAATCTAATTATAACTCTTATCTATAATTGGTTGTCAAAAGGTTGAAGAAAATCAATGTTTAACTCTTTCCATTCAATTGTGGTTTAAGTTTCAAGTAATTCATTTGTATAAGAGTTGATAATAATATATATAATTGTTTCAACATCTCACAACTAAATTTAAGAGCATGGGTAAATATCAGAAAAACCTACTATTTCTGTTCTGAGTATTGATATAGCTGGTTTAAGAGTGTTTTAGAGAAGCTATAATAACTTTACAATGCTGGCAACAGGAACTGTTAACATTAGCAACAAGAACTGTGCAAATCCGACAAATAGATAACGACAACTACAAAAGCTGGTAAAAGACTACTACATGGTGAAATAAGATGAACAATAAGATGAAGATTTAGCAAGCTTGTTTTAATAGATTTCATCGATCACAAGGGGTAGTTTTTAGCAATTTATAAACTAATTCTTAAGACAATCAACAACAGGCCGATTACTAAAATCATATCATAGAGGTGTGAATTCTGGTGATAGGAATAAATAAACAGTGACCATGATAAGGTAAGTAAAAAACTAAAATAATAACCACAAACAATGGCTAAGGAAACACAACTCAACGCCCACAGCAAATACAGAGGATAAAGGCAACTAGTGGCAAGAAGAAAAACATGTCGATCATAGGACAAAATAGACCAGAAAGTAATAGTTTCACATGCCAAAATAAATCTATGTTTAATAGTTTTAATCCCCCATATATATATTGCAATGAAAAACTAGTAAAATACCCAGATTCACTTGCCAAAGGGAAGGGTCTATTCTTTGCTAGAGTCATTGATCAAACTTTTCTTGTCACTACCAAAACAAAATCCATGTCACCTTCTTTTGCTAAAATGCTCACTAAATAACGCGAATCTTTTCAGAGTCTTTTTGGGTTTTGTTCTTCTCTTCCCCAAATTTTTAGAACATTTTACGATTTTGAATTTTGTTTTGATATGACAAAGTTATTGTCGTTTTACTATTGCTATTCTTAACTATTTTCTGAAAACATTTTTTTTCTCTGCTACCAAATTTGTGGTTATTTTTCTCTGTTGAGACCTTTTTCTTTTATTCCCATAAATCATCTCTTATTTTTGGTGATTGATTTAAGTTTCTTTTTTCTTTTTTTTTTTTAAATAATTGAAGTCTTGTTTATATTTGCATGAAATTTTGCCTTCAGAATCCTCCAAAAATAATAATAATAATAAAAATAAACTTATTTTAATCTTGCATGATAAAATTATTATTAGATTTTTAAATATAATATTTATAATAATAAAGCAATTTATCTAACTTTAAATAAAGAATAACCATTTCTTTTTTAAAATACATTATAATAAATTTTATTTATTTCTAAAACTTGCATGATAGAAAACTCTATTTTTTAATTGTTTAATTTAGATTTCTAAATATGATAATCACAAAATAATGTAATTTATCTAATTTACAATATGTAATAACCATTTCTTTTAATTCCTATATTTAATTTTCTAAATATAATAGTTATTATTAATATAATTTATTTATTTTTAATAACACAAACACTTTAAATCAATCAAGAAGCATTTAAATAATATTTAAAATAACATTATATATACCTATTGGAATTTACATATAATTGTTTAAATCTAATTTAGATATTATCTTCCAAACATCTATATTTATATAAACATGAGAGCACTTATCTATTTTATTATTTAAATAATTTAGTTACACTAATTTAAAATACACCATTTAAATTTAATCAACACAACATTTAATATAAATAAACTAATGCATTTAAAATAAACTTATTATAGCAATTAAAACACAATATTTTCTAAGTATCTAACCATTCATTGCATTTATTATCCACAAAATGATGCATAAAAATTGAATCATTCAAATACAATATGAGACTATGTGAGTGTGTGATTGCATCAGAGCTAACCATCCCAAACAGTTCTTGCCAAGTGGTTAGAACACCTCTACCTCAACCATGTTCTTGTCTTCGACAAGTACTTGCATTCATTCGCACTCAACTCGACGTCAATAGGTTAGTTCCCAAAAACATAGCTGAAGCAAAACATCATAATCATATCGATAATATTTAATATTTAAATCAACTTTCTAATTTATGTAAATATGTCATCATGATAATTACCTTCACACACGTGAAACTTAATCAAAGTAAAACAATCATGGTAAATGTTCACTAATCTAGAATAATAATATAGTCCATAAAAATGAGACGTGACAAATAGTATTTCTGATTAAGAGATTCAAATCAAGGTAAAAATACAAACTAAATGCATGCAAAACAAGAAGTTATACCTTGATATGAAGACTCAATCTCATGAGGGTGAAGGAACTTGCACCCAAATGCTCCAAGATATACCTTAGCTACTAAGAAGAAATGTGAAATATTCTCAAGCTCACAAATGCAACTCAAGAAATTGCTTAGCTCAATAGATATTTTGACATGGTAACATTACTTAAAAATTGGATCCTCAAATGGCTTGGAGGATGTTGTATTTATAGGCATTTTGGAGAGATTTTGATCTAAAAGTTGAGATTGATTTGGGAGATCAATGGTGGAGGATGAAGATGATGTGGAGGGCCTAGATTTCATCTTGGAAGATGGAGGGCTAGGAATAAAGATGAATTTTATATTCATCTTGGAATAGAGGTGAATTAAATGAGGTTGGGTGAGATGAATTATTTGTGAATCAAAAATTCACATGGGGAAGAGTAAAATAAATTAAAAATTTATTTGGGGAAAAGTGGATATTAATGAGTTATGACATGTGTAAGGGGTGTAAAAGGTATTAAATGAAGATTATGACACGTGTATAAAAAATTGATTTATATGAGATATATTTCAATTTTTTATTTGTGGGATGTGGGAAGGAGTGTTAATCAAGGTTTGACCATTTTAATTAGGGTGATTAGCCTAATTAATATAGCTAGAAAAAAAAGGGAATGAGTTAATGGGAAGTTAAGATTAATTAAATAAGGTTTTATTTAATTAATCATAAGGCTAAGATGATATAGGATAGGGTAGGTAATTAAATAATGACTATTTAATTACCTAGGATAGGGATAGGTCAATTAATAGGCTAAATTAATTAGTTTAAACATGATTACCTAATTAATTAGATTTAGTGAGAAGGGGGAAATTAACCAAATAAATATTGCATATTTATTTCATTAATTTGCTAAAATTAAACTATTGAATTAATAAAATTAATCTAATTATCGGGGATAAAATGATGAAAAATTAGGTGATGAAGGGATAATTAATTAAATAAAAATTTAATTAATTGATTTGAAGGGAAATTGGTATGTTTAGGGATGTCGGCAGTCGGTTTGACGATGGAGACATTTTTCGGTGTCTACATATGCCCCTCTTTGACGTGGCATCAAGACCTAGTAGGGAAGTGGCGTCAAGTCAAAGAAAAATATGCCCCAGCTGCCGGGAAGGAATAAATGAGGGATGCCCTCTCGAGAGGTCGGTGAAGAATAATTTTTTTTTGGGCGAGCTCTCGAAAAGACGCGATAGGAGTGAAAAGTTGGATAGAGGATGGAAAAGGAAGATGATAGGAAGAAAAACGGAGGAAAAAGGTTGTGATCTACACCCTAGAGGGGAAAAAGAGTGGGCGGAAGGATGACATGGCTTACTATATTTAGACTAGTGGGCCCTAAGAGTGCCACATTTACACACATTGAATTCTTGAGAAGAAGAAGCAAAGGAGAGATGGCAGAGCACAATCTCAAGTTCCCACGACACACCCATATTTCTGAGCGTTTCTGGTCATATGGCCGGGCACCGGACGTTGGACCCCAAGTAGGGCGTAACCCATAGCTTTGTCATTTTTTTGATTTTAACGCATTTTTAGGCTTCAGGAATTTGGGATTGGGGTTGTGGTGCTATCGCAAGATCATGCAGTGCTAAAACGAAGCAGATTAGCACAATCCTCTGGATTGGTGCTATCTGCTAGGGTAGAGTAGGGGGTGGATTGGCACCATATGTTTAACGTTTTGGCACCATCCTCAGTATTAGCACAATGTGTGTAGGATTTAGGATTTTGGCGTTTTGGCGCCAATTAGGGAGAAGGGTAGCGCTATCTTCTAGATAAGCACTATGCTGGATAATGGCACTATCTTTAAGATTAGCGCTATGTGTAGGAGTAGCGCTATACCTGATATAGGCGCTATTAGGAAGGGTGGCGTCATTTGTTAGATTGGCGGCAAATGGAAGGGTAGTGCCATTTTCTTAAATGGCGCGAAAAGGCTATGTAGTGGTGCTATATTGTGAATTGGCACCCTGGGAAAATGTGGTAGTGCCATCATTAGAAATGGCGCAAAATATGGTTTGTTGTGGCACCAAAATATTTTTGGCTTTCAACATTAGAAGAAAGGGGTGGATTTGGAAAAAGATAGGTAGATTTTTGACCAAAAAATTGTGGATGCAGGATACGAGGTCATTTATAGTGTCCTCGCGGGAGCAACACGTGATGTATGTGATGGTGCTATTTGATCAATTCGATGATGCCACCCGGGCTCGACTAGCGAGGTTAGGGCTTTTGACAGCTGCATCGATGCCAGTGCTACGAGCTTATAGAGCTCTGATTATAGCTGTTGTAGAGTGGTATTAGCTAGAGACTTGTTCATTTTTGCTTTCTACTGGCAAGATCACCATCACTCTTGAGGATGTTTATTGCATCCTCAAGCTACCAATTCATGGTCGTCGAGTGACATATGACATGAGGAGGGGATGAAGGGCCTTGATTAGAGTATTTGGCCGTGATCAAATGGCTTTGTCAGTAGATGGGAGGGAGATGAGCTATGAGGGGACACTTGCGGCAGTTGTAGATCACTTTGCTTTATTCCTATGTGCATTGATTAGTGGCATAGTGATGCCAGATAGGAGAGGGAGGGGATTTCTAGTTGGATGGGGAGAGATGATTGAGGGGATGGTCTGACATGAGACCGTGTATGCTTGGGGATCGGCGATATTAGTGTAGCTTTATCATGAGATGCATACAGTTGTTTATCATCGTGATTCAACTTTATTAGCTGGGGTTACTTTGCTGCATGTGTGGATCTGGGAGCATATTTTGGTTACTTGGCCGAGATGTGGGTATTATCGCCATCTGTTTGAGGCCTTTGTTTTCCTGTATCGAGATGTCGAGTATACATACACTGGGCAGGTTCAGTATTGGAGACGGGTGTTGGATGACGTCATTTAGGTTACCTGGTGACCATATATCGGAGTGGAGCCCTGGCCAGATGACAATGTTCACATGCCTTTCACTTTCTAGTAGCACTACCTGATAGGTTGAGGGGACCACATGATTGATATGTATCTACCATCATGAGTTATGTGACAGTTTGGATTACGACAGGATGCTCCACAGCAGATGGCAATTTTTACATGGACCTGTCGAGATGTCCATTATTAGCCTGCAGCCATACAGCCCCAAGTTGCCCTAGAGTATTTTGTAGCTTTAGAGACGTTGATGTGGGATTGGCAGAGTGTGGTCAGGGATGTAGGCACTACTCCTACGTATGGGACATGGTGGCAGATGTGGCGACCTACACAGTTCACTGACCCTACAGAGAAGGTAGTGCCCGCGGAGGAGGTGGCAGCGTTAGGGGATGAGGAGTCTGAGGAGGATGGAGATGATTTCCTGGAGGAGGGTGAGGAGATTATTGTGGACTATCTTGTGGAGGTTGGGGGAGATGGGGAGGAGAGGGAGATTGGGAGAGATGGGGAGCCGATGGATGTGTTAGCAGCAGCAATAGCTAGATAGGTCGGGCTTAGGGGAGAGGGTCAAGCAGGTGGTAGTTCAATGATATATGATATGTAATGTAATGATAAGTGAGACGCAAACTAAATGATATGTGAGATGATTAAGTCTTGATACACATGATATTCTTTGTTGTACCTTGGGTGGTGGGGCTGTGTGATAGGGGAAAAGGTGGGGAGAGGATAAGGGTGGATGTATGGGGTACGGATATGATTGGTTGCAGCTTAGAGTGGTGGGGGATGAGGAAATTGTTAGGTCATAAGACACCACGTCATTGAGGGGGGATTTACTTTGGCTCAAGATGTGTTGAGTCAGAATAAGTTGGAGGAGTGGGATTAGTGAGGGGATTTGGGAGAGGGGGGTGGGGGGGTAAGCTAGGTGATTACGAAATCTAGGCCCAGATGGTATAGTTGAATAAATGATTAGCAGGATGATTTGAGCTAGTAACAGTAGTTGCATAACATTAATTGAGAGCATTTCTTAGTTTACTATAGCAATGTAGGATGCCTTCCACAAAGGTATGAAATGACCTGAGTGTTGATGTGTATATCCCACGATTGCATGGACTAGACCCACAAACAATAGGTTGATGTCATGGATTTCCAAGGTAGTATAACCTTGCCTAGCCAAGGAAGGGGACTCATAGCTGTTGATACTCATAGTACATATAAGGTATTGCTTCCTGTATATGTAAATAAGTACTATCTGCTAGAACCGGCCCTGGCTTCAAGATATGAATACTATCCCTGGAGTCAATTAAAGCAACCCACAAGCACAACATACAAAAGCAGTGACCATGTCTCCTCTAGGTGCCGTCCTCTATTGACCATGATATGATGAGATCAAGGTAGCTTTGGAATTGACCTAGAGCAAGACACAGAGATAAAAATCAATAATAAAAAAGACCAACAAAAAGATACAAATAGCCATTGTGTGCTCTTGCCAAGATTAGTGTTAAAGATGACAGATTCTTGTCCATTGTAGGAATGATATATCCTAGGATGCGAATCGGTTGGATTTTGTTGGATAATTTTATGAAAGGTGGGCAAAAGTATAGTAAGGCCATGTGTTGACTTATAGTTGGTATGTTGATGGATGATTTTTGTGTGAGGGACCATGCTTCAAGCGTATACTTAGCGTGTGTATCATTTATTGGGTCTAGCAAGCTCAGTGACTGGGGACCATCCAAACAGGTTGGATGGGTGCATCTTATGTACCTGAGTACTAGATACTTCCTTCATATTCTAGACTGCCTACATATCCTGTATCCACAGGATCAAGGTACTTTCAAGATGCGGGTGAAATGAACATGTAGTTCTGGCATGACTTGATGATGTGGGAATGGTTTAGGATGGGTGTGATACTGAGGGTTGATGGATGTTGATGGTCGCGAGTTGTAGCAAGATCAATGTATGGGGGTGGTTCGCAGTGATTTGTTAGGAAGGATTTTTTGGATTTTGGTGTTTTTTCTATTGTTTTTGGATTTTGTGATTTTCTATTTTTTTTAATTTTTGATTTTCTATTATTTTTGGATTTTTGGATTTTCTATTATTTTTCGATATTTGGATTTTCTATTGTTTTTGGATTTTTCAATTTTGCTATTGTTTTTGGATTTTTAGATTTTTTATTATTTTTTTGGATTTTTTGATTTTGCTATTGTTTTTGGATTTTTTGATTTTTAGCTGTACAAAAGGAAGCTTATAAGGATCCTCATTCTAGGAATTAGCCTTGGGTGGGATATTGCAGGGTGGGCGATAGGATTTGATGTTTCAGAATTCCAAGCCATGGGATGTGTGCAATATGGAGTGTTGTGACGGAAAGAGGACTTATTAGATGGTAGAACCGGCCACTACACATGGCGCCTAAAATAGGTTTTCACCATGGTACCAATCCAAGGCATCACCGAAGTGATTTTCACCATTGGAAGTCTTTATTGCACTCGGGTTTTTCTTGATTTTTTTTTAAATTTTTGATTTTTTAATTTTTTTGATTTTTTGATTTTATTTTTTGATTTTTTGCTTAGGGTACTCGATGGGTTATGTGTAGAATTTCTTCAGGTGTAGAATGTTCATAGGCTCATCCATAGGCGGCCCCTCAGGTGTTGCAAGCTGGTATGCTCCTGATCCATAGCTGGCTGTGATGACATAAGGCCCTAGCCAATTGGGCTCAAATTTTCCTTTCTTAGGGCGCTCCTGCAAGTTTTTCTAGTTTTCCATAAGGACAAGGTCACCTACTTCAAATTTTTAGTTTCTGATTTTCTTGTGATAGCTTCTTCTGAGGCGATTTTGATAGGCCTACAGGTGATTCAACGCATCTAGATGTTTCTCATCTAGTAATTCTAGCTCATGCAACCTTGCACTCGGTATTCATCATCATTGATTATATTTTGCAAAGACACTCTTAGGGATGGGAGCTCAACCTCAATAGGTAAAATGGATTTGGATCCAAATACCAGGGAATATGGAGTGGCTCCTGTGGGGGTACAGATGCTTGTGCAATAGGCCCATAGGGCAGGATTGAGATGGAGGTGCCAATCACGGCAGGCTTCATTAACCGTCTTCTTTAGGATGCGGAGGATGGTTTTATTTGAAGCTTCTTCTTGACTGTTTCCTTGAGGGTAATATGGAGTGGAGAAGTGGTGCCGGATTTGGAATTTTTCACACAAAGTGTGGACTTCCTGGTTCTTGAATGGTTTTCCATTATCAGTGATGATGGAATGAGGGATACCATAACGACATATGCTATAATGGAGGATGAACTTGGATATCTAGCTTCTAGTGGTGAAGGTGAGTGGTATTGCTTCCACCCACTTAGTGAAGTATTCGGTAGCTGTGAACTTATGGCCATTGGATGATGGTGGATGTATTTTGCCTATGAGGTCGAGTCCCCACTGTGAAAAAGGCCACGATGTCATGATTGGTTGCAATTCTTGTGCTGGTGCGTTAATGAGATGTCCATGTTGTTGACATGGCAGGCATTTTTTTACAAACCGGTAGGCGTCTCGTTCCATGGTTGGCCAATAGTATCCGGTCCTTAGGATCTTTTTAGCGAGAGTAGGTCCACTTGAATGTGCCCCACAGATGCCTTCATGTACCTCTTCCAAGGCCACTTCAGCTTCCCTAGAGTCTAAACATCGTAAAAGTGTGCCATCAAAACTCCTTTTGTATAGGGTATCTCCTACAAGGGTGAAGCGGGAGGCTCGACGAATGAAAGTTTTTCGTTGTGAGGTGGATAGGTTAGGAGGGATGATGTTATCATGGAGATATAGATAAGTTTCTTAATACCATGGGGATAAGGGACCAATGACTTCGCACACTAGCTCTAATTGGGGAACATCATATGCTAGAATAAGGAGTTCTTCTATTAGGAATTTGCACTTCTTGCTATCCTTCTTCATGTCGACCAGGGATCCGATGGTGGCCATGGCATCTACAACTTTGTTGTTTAGCCTTAGTATTTGTTCAAAGTGGATGTCATCAAAATAGTCTTTAAAGTCATCGACCACCTTTTTGTAAGGCAGGAGTTTATCATCCTTAGTCTTATACTCATTGTTTACTTGGCAGATGACTAGTTGGGAGTCTCCATACACTATTAGCTTCTCGATTCTCCATTTGATTACCATTCGGAGACCTGTGATAAGGGCCTCATACTCTACCATGTTGTTGGTACATGGGAATGTAATTTTGAATGACTTGGGGATGGTGTCACCTTGAGGGGTAACAAACAAGATGTCTGCCCTCGAGCCTCTGTGTGTATATGACCCATCGAAGTACATTTTCCATGTTTTTATTGCCGATGCTATTGTCAAGATGGTTTCGTCAAGGAACTCTGCCAGTGTAGGATATTCTACAAGAATGGGTGCTTCAGCCAGCTGATCAACAATAACCTATCCTTTGATAGCCTTTCTCTCGGTATATTTAATGTCAAATTCACTGAGGATCATGACCTATTTTTCCATTCTCCTAGTAAGAGCAGCTCTGTTCAATAGATATTTTAGTGGATTGATCTTGGCGATGAGCTTAGTTTTGTGATTGAGCATGTAGTGTCTTAGTTTTTGTGAAGTAAAGACCAAGGCTAGACATGCTCGTTCAATTGGTGTATAGTTTAGCTCATAGGATATCAGGGTGCAGCTGATGTAATATATGGCTCTTTCCTTCCCTTGCTCATCGTGTTGTGATAATAAGGCTCCAATAGTTGTTTTTGTTGCTGAGATGTATAATAGGAGAGGTTTTCCTTACCTTGGCAGAGTCAGAACATGGGGATTAGCTAGGTATTCTTTTAGCTGGTTGAAGGTAGCCTGACACTAATTATCCCAGACAAAAGTTGTATCCTCTCTGAGTAGATGTTGGAACGGTTGACATTTATCGGTGAGTTGAGCAATAAACCGACGAATGGACTAGAGTTTCCCTTGCAGACTTCTTAGCTGTTTTAGTATTTTTAGAGGAGGCATTTCAGTGATGGCTTTGACTTTTGCGAGGTCTACCTCAATTCCCCTTCTGGAGACTATGTATCCCAAAAGTTTTCTGGAGGTGACCCCAAAGACACATTTCTTCAGATTCAAGCGAACATTGTATTGCTCCAGTCGGTCGAAGATCTTTGCTAATACATCCAAGTGTTCCTCTCATGTCTTTGATTTTCCTAGCAAGTCATCCACATAGTCTTCCATGATGTGGTGGAAAAGATCATGGAAGATGACAGTCATGGCTTGTTGATATGTGGCTCCAACATTCTTTAGGCCAAACGACATTACCACCCAACAGTACGTCCCCCATGGACATATAAAGGTTGGCTTATGTTGGTCCTCTTCTATGATCCTAATTTGATTATACCCTGAAAAACCATCCATTAGGGATAACATCTCGTGTCTCGCTATAAGATCCACTATCATGTCAATGTTTGGTAAAGGGAAGTCATCCTTCGGGAAGGCTTTGTTAAGATCTCAGAAGTTGGTGCAACAATGGATTCGGCCATCAGGTTTGGCTACTGGTACTAAGTTGGAGACCCACTCAGGTAATCAATTGGTCAGATGAACCCAACATCTAGTAGTTTCTTCAATTCTGCTTTGACTAGGAGGGCCACATGAGGGTTCATTTTTCTTAGCTTCTGTTTCACTGGTTTTGCATCAGGTCGTACTGCAAGGTGATGGATAACCAAAGCAGGATCGATCCCTGGCATGTCTACATAAGTCCATGCAAAATTGCAATTTCTACATTTGAAGAAGGCTACGAAGTTTTCCTGCTCTATTACGCTAAGAGATTCTGCCCTGAAGGTGATTTTTGTCTCTTCTTTCATCCCAAGATTCATCTCTTGAGCTGGCTCTTCCAAGACGAGTGATCTGTAGGGATATACCTTCTCTATCTCGGGCAGGCCCATGCTTCCATCTCCTAGCGCCTTGTGGAGGTTTTCACCAGGAGATATGTCCTTTATTTTTATTTTATTGGATCTGACACTGTCGCAGAGCAGTTTTCACCATCAGATCCATGTTTGATTTTTATATTTTTGTGACCAGAAGCAGGGGTTGTCTCCCCAAAATAGGCAGCCATATCAAGTTCCATGATGTATCCTACTTTATGATCTCCTAGGGGGAAGTGATCTCTAAGCCCCATCATTTCAACAATTGCTTCATCATTCAGTGCTACGTCAAAGACAGGAGGTCCCTGTTGGTCCCAGTCTATGAGGTTTGGGTATACAAGGGGTAAGTCATTGGATGAAGAGGTTAGGGTGGTGACTATGTATATGGTACTATGGATGATTCAAAGAAATCGATGAAGTCACTAAAGGAGTCTTGATGGCCCATTTTGTTGAGATTATCGACTTCAAGGGAGACTGTAGCGACCTCGGCTAAGATACATTCGCCAGTGGTGAGGATACGTTGTCGTTGACCATATCCTAACCCTTGAGTATAAGGATTTCTTGTCTCTTGGACTGGTTCCATGATCCCTTGTTCATGAAGGACGATACTGCGTTGTCCTTTATAGCCCATGTTTTTGACAATCTCTGACCCTTTTCCATAGATCTCTGTTGGTATTGTGGGAGCTTCTTGCTCTATTTCCTCATCTTTATATAGCCATGACGATATGTCTTCGAGCACATCTTGATCAAGGAGATGTTTCTTCTCAAAGGTAGGTGATGGTTTACACTTGATGACAACTATATTGGCTTCCTCTTTCTTTAGGATACCAAACATTTTAGGGTTGGCTAATGTGCCCACACAAAAGGTACCGTGTAGGTCGTATTCCCCACATCCCATGTCACTAAGCTTGATCTTGACCTCGGGCAGTGGAGGTGTTTGGGATGAAGTGGTGGCAATGTTGGTAGGGTCAATGTACGAGGTGGATATTGTGGGGTTGACTTTTGTGATGGCTTTGTTATACGGATAGAAGGTGTGGTCATGGCCTTCCAAGAAATTGCAGTATTGGAAGGGGCGGGTGGGCGTAGATAGTTACTTTCGTGCCATTGTGAGGGAACTTTAGACATTGATGGAATGTAGAGGGGACTGCTTGCATGGAATGGATCCATGGTCGGCCAAGACGAATGTTGTAAGGGAGATCAAGATCAAGGACCTAACATTTTGTTTCCATTATATTTTGTCCCACTTGAATAGGGAGCTTGATAGTACCCTTAGATAGTTGTTCAGTGTTATCATACCCTTTGATTGTTATGCATTCATTGGTGTCTACAACCACATCTGAGTATCCCAAGTGTTTTAGTAATTTAAGAGTGCACAGGTTTAGCCCGGAGCCACCATCTATTAAGACTCTCTTGATGATATGCTTGTGGATGCGGACTTCAATGTGCAAGGCGTCATTATGTGAGTTTTCAGACGCAGGAAGATCTTTTTCTGATAAGGTGAGATGATGAGGTGCAACAATATGGCCCACCATAGCTTGGAATTGATTCACATTCAGGTTGGCGGGAACTTGGGTTTCCAAGAGTGCTTTATCAAGGACTTCTTTATGGAGAGGTGACGTGCAAAGTAGCTCAAGTATGGATATTTATGCAGGGGTCTTTCCTAGATGTTCTAGGAGGTTGTACTTATTAGTAGGTGATGGGCACGTAGCTGGATGATTGGGTAGGGAGTCTGACGTGGATGCAGGTGTTTGATTAGTGGTAGGGGCTGTATGGATGGATACGCGGCCATGACGGGTTGTGACGGCGCAATCAGGTGCTTGAGCCCGAATGGTGATTGTGTTGATATGGTTAGACGATGGTTCTATCCGCCCCACAATAGAGTCATAGGATGCGGGAGGTGGGGTGACATTATAGGCTTGATTAGATGATGACGCTTTGTTATGATTGAGCAATGGATCCTTGTAAGATCCTAGATTAGCATTAGGCGATGGTTGGGTGCTTTGCTTAAGATTGACTTTGTTTTGATCTATGAGGTCTTGCACACAAGCTTTAATTTCATGCAGTTAGTCGTCTTATGGCCCATAATGCAGTGGTAGTCGCAATAATCATTTTCGTTGTACCATGCATCTTTGAGCTCACTCTCTTGGCGGGGCTTAATAGGTGGGAGAGTTATCAAACCTTTCTTTAGACATCTATCGAGGATATCTTCAATTGGTTCCCCTAAATGTGTGAATTATCTTTGAGGTTTGTTTTGTTTAGATTGCCCCCGTGGGATATTTACATTGGCGGTATACGTACTTGAGGGTGTTTGATTTTGTACATGTTGGATGACCTTTACATTAGTGATGCCATTGTTTAGGGCGTTTTTGTTCTGTCCCCAAAAGCGTGACTTTTTGTTTGATTGCGTGTTGTTGTTTGCATTGGGGACGTTGATATTGACTTTGTTGTTGTTGTTACTGTAGGACTTGTCATATAATTTGATCAAGCCCTTGGTGATAAGGGCCCTTTCTATGGTAGTACCTTTGTCAATGACTTCTTCAAAGGTAGACGCACAAAGGATCTGTAGATGGAACCCTATTTCTTGATTTAGGTTAGTCACAAACATGGTGACTAATTGTTTCTCAGGAATTGGCCAAGGGAGCTTGCTTTCTAAGCCTCTCCACATTTTCAAGAAGGAAGTGAAGGATTCTCTGCTCTTTTGTTTTGTATTGCAAAGTTCTGTCAGAGATATTTCATGTTCGAAATTATAGGAGAAATGATTGACAAATTTTTCTGCGAGCTCAAGGAAAGACCTAATGCCCGGGGGAAGATGTGCGAACCATTCAGTGGCTTGACCACTGAGGCTTCTTGGAAATAGTCTCATTAGATATGTATCGTTGTTCGAGACTTCTACACAAGCAAGGTAGAACTTCCTAAGATGATCCCTAGGGTCTCCCTTTCCCTTGTACTTGTCAAATTTGGGCATTTCAAATTTTTTTGGGAAAGGTGGCATGTATAGTGTTCGATCAAACGAATAGCGACAAATATCCTCAAAAGAATAATGCTTGCGTTTGCCCCCAGTTTGTATATCATCTACTTTTTGAATCAAGGCTTGTACAATTCTTGATAGATCTGGGGTTGGTGGCAGTTGTGGTGTGTAGGTTTGCTGATTGATGAGATGTTGGAGATTGGGTGGGATTTGATGTTGGAGGTTTTGGGAGATCATGTTTTGGTACTGTGGGGTGGTGTTTTGGTTGAGTTTTGCAAGATATTATTGGTAAGTGTGGATTTGTTGGAGAATATGGGGAGGTATTTGAGGATTGGGATTATGTTGTATTGATGACGCTACAGGGTTTTGTAGATACATGAGATTAGACGGATTGATATTGGATGGGTTGACATTGGATGGATTGACATGAGATGTATTAACGTTAGATGAGTTTTTCATGTTGTAAGGTGGTTGTGAAAAGAATTGTCTCATGTAGGTTATGGTTTGAGGGTTGAGTGGAGACACACTTGTGGAGGCACTTGCATGCGTGAGGTTCCCCTGGATGCCTAAGGTGATTTGCGGAATGGAAGAGTTTACGTTAGTTATGGTAGTGGACGTGGTGACGGGTTGGGAGGTGGTAGAATTGGAGACACTTGTGGGAATCGTAGATGTGGTAACATTAGAGCTTGTGGGGGTGGTAGATACAGCAGGAGTTAAGGTTTGAGAGACGATAGGTTGGGTGTTTGATGTAGATGGTTGAGAGGATGTGGTAGGATTGATGTTAGAGGTGGATGGTTAGGACAATGTCGTGTTGTGGGGTGGTTGGGCACCAATTTTGAGGAGGTAGTCAAGATATCTATTTGGATCCGACCTTAGGACTTTGTCAAGCATGTCAATGTTATTTGTGTCTTGTGTAAAGTTCAAGATGTCTTGATCATCTTGGGACATGGTGGTGACATTTTGGATGGGTGGTGGTGGTGGTGGTGGTTGCAAGAAATGGAAGGGATTTTCATTGGGATTATATGTCAAGATTTTAAAGACCGAAGGTGGGTTGTGTGTTTGGTTGATTGGTAGGTTGTTGTCGTTGGTATTAGGCATTCCTATGCCCATATATTGTCCAAAGTCTGCCATTGCTTGATTCTTCTTGTGTTGTGATCTAGTTATGGGCATGCAAGTGTATGGATTTGATTTTGAGGTGGATGAAAGGGGGATGGAGACCTTAGACAATCCAGATTGATTTGTTGGACCCAAAGAGGATGTGGTAGTGGAATGGAATAAAAGATGAAAGGGTGATTGTAGCGTGATAAAGGATAGATTTTCACTTCTAAGAGATGAGTCTTCAAAAAAGTGTCAATCTAAGGATGATAAGAGGGGGTGATATTGGTTTTTTCAAAAATTTGGACCAAAATGGTAGATGATAGATGAAGTTTGATTTGAGGATGATTTGACGGAAGGGATTTTGATGTTGATTTGGAGGGTGAAATTTTTAGATGAACTAGATGTTTGGTATGAGAGATTAGGATGATGTTTTTGAAAAGGATTTGAAGGTCAATGGATGAGCTTAAGTAAGATCTAGTTTTGTGTTGCACAAATGGATGTTTCTCTTTGTTTGGGGTAGACTAACGACCTTACACAAAGAAGGATGATTATTTCACTTGAAAGGTTGACTAATGACTCTCTAAGAAAAATATGATGTAAAAGATGAAATCTAGATCTAGCTTTAGCTCAAAGGGATGACAAGTTTTGGTTGATAATTTTTTGATGGGTGTTTGGATTTGGAAGATTTTGGATATGTTTTTGATGAGAGAAGCGAAAGGATCTTGGAATGATTTTCTTGTAACAAAGATGTTTGTTTGGTCCAAAAGGTATGCAAAGATTAATGAGGATGAGTGGACATGGACTTGAGTGGATTATGGTATGGCAAGGAGTCTGATAGTGATAATGATTGATTCTTTAAGGTCAATGTGAAGGTGTGATTGGAAAATTTAGAAGAAAATAGGTGGGGTATTGACAGATTTTTGGGAAGGTGATTATGGATTATGGCTAGGCAGGTGCTAAATATCACAATGGAATTTTTCTTAGTTTCAGGCAGGTCAGTTTACAAATAGCACCAATCCACAGGTGAAATAGCGCTAAAAATAGACAGAGATGGCGCTAAAATAGGTCGGTGTTGGTCGAGGCTCTGAAAAAGATAGGTTTTGATGACAAATTTGGATTTGTATTGATATGAAGTTTGATCAAATGATTTTTGTTTTCTCTTGGAAAATTTCTTGAAAGCACCTTAAGCACAATAACACACAATAACCAAGATTTTGTTTGTGAAAAGACGTGGGATTTTCTTAAACAAGCACTTTGTACAACCTAAGGCAAAGATAGGACATTATTTGTTGAATCTCCTAGCTGCGCTTATTCAAAGTGGGTAGCTCTAGGATCTTGGTAGCACCGGATCCCCCTTATAGTGCACTCACTTCTCATGCATACCAAGATTTGGGTTTCCACCAATGCTTGTCCCTCACCAAACCTTAGGATTGTCCCTGCTACCTCGGCTAAGAACCGCATGAATTAGGGACACTTCAAAGGTTACCCTTCTGCGTCAACAAATAGAAGGTTTTTGGCTTGCTAAAACAAAGGTTCGTAGTAAGTGCATTCGTTCAAGTGGCCATACATGCGGCAACACTACTCTCCGTTATGGAGTCTCCCAGCCTCCAAGGGTTACGCCTTAGAGGGTTTTAAGGGAGGTTGGCTGTCGGTATGACACAACAACACCTATTGTTTGTAACTTTCATCACAAACACATTATTTATATAACAGCTTGAAAGAGCTTGGCTTTAGCTTGTTGCCACTTGGGTCGTTCCCACCTTTCGAAGCGGGGTGGCAAGCCCTCTAAAGGTTTAATAAAAGCAACACAACCACAAAATACTTTTGATCCCCAAGTTCATATAAGGATGTGAGGGGAGAGCATATGTATATTTTGTGCTTGGGTTACACTAAACAAGGTTCATTTTTAGTTTTTGGATTATGTTGGGGGTGATTTATGCAAGTGTTGCAAGAAGCTTTTGATTCCCAAGATCACCAATGGTGCAAGGGAAGAGCATACACTTTTCACCACACAAACATTATCACAAAACACTTCACACAATTGATTTATTTTCTTGTTTAGATGAGTGAAAAATGCAGATTGTTCTTTTTAATCCAATGAGTTATGATGCACTTTGTGGTTCTTTTTAAGCCCAAAATCAAAATATTTGTAGATTTGTTTGGCAAACACTCGTTAATTTTAGAGCACCAAATTCAAATGTTTTTTCACAAAGATTTTGTTTGTTGTTTGTTGTTTGATCAATTTTAGTGCACCAAATTGAAATGTTGTTTGTGCTATCATACAAGGGTTCTTTTTAAGCACCAATTGAAGTGTTTGTTTAAACTAAAGATAAAAACCCTGCAAGAACTTGTTAGTGGCTCTAGAATGATGATGATGACCTACAAACAGCTTATCAGTCCCTGCATAGAACCCAAGGTTAGCCTGTAAAAATAACGCTAAAACAGAGACCAAATAGCACCACCATCAATTGCAATGGCGCTACTGACAGAAACTGACCTAAAACCTGACTGCCCTAAGTAGTGTTGATATATGTATAGATAGCGTTGATATACAACATAGCATTAAAAAGAGATATAGAATGCACCAGAAAAAAAGATAGCACTACAATAAGTTACAAAAAGTGCTAAAACTAAAGATCACGCTAATATGTGTAGAACAGAGCGCCACTACGCATGCGTCTGAATGGTCTGGTCGACAATGGAATATAGCACCGCTCTGGGTGCTGATAGTGCTGATACGAGGTTGAAATTGTCAGGCTTGCAAAAATAAAGTTTTCCTAACCAAAATAGGGGTTAGACTACAAAGAGGGGTCTTGTTAGTCTTGTTAGCCTAGTGAATGGAAACCAAAACAAGATGAAAGTAACAATGTGTGTTTGGTTCTCAAGAAGATTTTGGCATGACCTCCCCCTCTTCGTGCACAATGCCTGCAAAAATAGAGAGCAAAATAACTAGGAATTCGGTAGGAAAACCAAGAAGCAGAAGGAGGTGTGAGTAAGATCTAAAAAAAAGTGCCATGTCAAATAGCACTGAAACAAAAGATAGCGCTAAAATGCACCACAAATGGCGCCACTGCACAGGTAGATAGCCCCACACCTGTAAAACACAGTTCAAACAACAAAAACTCACAAAAAATTATTAGATTGAGACCTTGTGGGTCCCATTGGGTGTGCCAATGTGATTAGGAGATTCAAATCGAGGTAAAAATACAAACTAAATGCATGCAAAACAAGAAGTTATACCTTAATATGAAGACCCAATCTCATGAGGGTGAAGGAGCTTGCACCCAAATGCTCCAAGAGATACCCTACATACTAAGAAGAGATGTGAAATGCTCTCAAGCTCACAAATGCAACTCAAGAAATTGCTTAGCTCAATAGATATTTTGACATGGTAACATTACTTAGAAATTGGATCCCCAAATGGCTTGGAGGATGTTGTATTTATAGACATTTTGGAGAGATTTTGATCCAAGGGTTGAGATTGATTTGAGATATCAATGGTGGAGGATGAAGATGATGTGGAGGGCCTAGATTTCATCTTGGAAGATGGAGGGCTAGGAATAAAGATGAATTTTATATTCATCTTGGAAAAGGGGTGAATTAAATGAGGTTAGGTGAGATGGATTATTTGTGAATTAAAAATTCACATGGGGAAGGGTAAAATAAATTAAAAATTTATTTGGGGAAGAGTGGATATTAATGAGTTATGACATGTGTAAGGGGTGTAAGAGGTATTAAATGAAGATTATGACACGTGTATACAAAATTGATTTATATGAGATATATTTCAATTTTTTATTTGTGGGATGTGGGGAGTAGTGTTAATCAAGGTTTGATCATTTTAATTAGGGTGATTAGCTTAATTAATATGGCTGAAAAAAATTAGGGAATGAGTTAATGGAAAGTTAAGATTAATTAAATAAGGTTTTATTTAATTAATCGTAAGGCTAGGATGATATAGGCTAGGGTAGGTAATTAAATAATGACTATTTAATTACTTAGGGTAGGGATATGTCAATTAATAGGCTAAATTAATTAGTTTAAACATGATTTACCTAATTAATTAGATTTAGTGAGAAGGATGAAATTAACAAATAAATATTGCATATTTATTTAATTAATTGGCTAAAGTTGAACTATTGAATTAATAAAATTAATCTAATTGTTGGGAATAAAATGATGAAAAATTAGGTGATGAAGGGATAATTAATTAAATAAAAATTTAATTAATTGATTAGAAGGGAAATTGGTATGTTTAGGGATGTCAGGAGTCAGTTTGACGATGGAGACATTTTTAGGTGTCTACAGTATTCTTATGGATACCATTATTAATGATGACATGTGTGGGATTGTCAATGACCCAACACCTTATGTGGAAGATGATTAGCTATAAACTCATTCTAACATCTCATTCCTATCAATTATGCCACAAGAAGACATGTAAAAGGAAGAGCAAGCATAAATTAATTAAACAAGGAGAATAAATTTCAACCATGCATTGAAATCCATGAATCCAAGAGGGTTTAGCAAACAATCTTTCTCCAAGCAATAGGTACACAAAAATCCATTCAAGCAAATAAACAATCCTTCCTTTTCATCCATGGAGAAATTCCTTCCATTCTTTCAAGAAGAGGGTTTGAGAGAGATAGAGAGGAGAAAAATATAATGAAAAATATGGAAAATGACTCTTTTTCCCTTTTGTACAATAGCCCTAATTTCATTTCTTTTAATTATTTTTCTAATTTTAGTAAATACTCTCTATTTAGTGGAAAAAGTGGGATAATGATAGTTTATCTAAACCAAATCAAGTCCTTTCACTCACTAAACATTAAGGAAGTAGGTGTTGGTACTCATTTTGACCTGGAGGTTGATTTTTCATGCTTAGAGGGTTTCTTCATTTGAACCCTATATCTTCTTGCCCATCGGCATGACCTCACAGGCTTCTTGGCGATCTAATTGGTGGTAGTGATGTGCCATCAGCATAATGTTCATCATCGGTGTGTGTTTGGCCGATGGTGTTGGTCTGGCCGATGAAGGGAATATTCCCGCTTTGTATATCGGGTCATATACAAAGGAAAATATACATTGGCTGATATACATTTGGTGGGGCCTACCGTAGTCTTATGCAAACGAGTTTGTACATGTTCAATATACAGGGGAGGAATGTATCTGGAATATTCTCATTAGATTCCCTGCTTGTATGTTTGTGTTTGTATATTCAGCATACAAACAAAATATACATTCAGATATGCAATGAAAGTATATGCAAGCCGGACCCGAACCGAAATTCTGTTCGTTCTATAACATTTGACGTCTGCCCTGTATGTTGTATATGCATTTGGATTTGCACATACAAAAGCGATAAAGGAAAATGAAAGGAAAAAAGGGTCATCAATAGAAGGTCAAGGTGCCTATTGGTAATAATTTATGTTCAAGGTTTTTGGCATGGTCCCCTCTCTAAAACCCAAAATTTCCTAAGTGTTGGACCTCCTCAGCATTTTTCAGCTGCAGCATCATATTTTCTTAAGGTGAGGAGGGCATCATCATCATGATATTCTAGGGGTGGGTTGTCATCATCATCATATTTCTGAATATCATCCTGATGCCGATTTGTGGTGACGTCATTAAGGTCCGAGGGGGGTCATATTTCTAACACTAGTCACCTTGTAGAGATCCCCTGATGTTATGAATATGATGGTGACGTCATCCAGATATGAGGAGGTGTGCAGTAGGCAGATATGCTGATGACGTTAGCAGGACATGACGGTGACGTCATCAGGATGTTCATCGGCCAGACATTTGGTATCGGCTAAGCAAGAGGATCTTCCTCTGATGCATCAGGTTGTGCCTATGAGGGTGGTCGTGCGGATGATGATGCTGACGTCAGGATGATTTTTGAACATCCGGAGGATGTTTGCATATGCAGGCATTGACGTAGCACTCTTCATCGGCTGGGGAGATTTTGGTTGTTCCGACGGTGTATGTCACACCGACAGAGGTGGCGAGCCGATGTGTTATCGGCAAGAGTTGTTCTATCGGCAGAGGGGTTTCTTGCTAGGCCGATGGTCTGTCTCTGGCCGATGGAGTGGAGTGTAGTGTGGCTGTCGGTGAGACAAATGAGGTCGGCGGGAGAATTGTGGGGTGTGCCGATGGCTTGGGTCTTGGCGATAGGCTTTGTGCGAAGGATCGTGGGTCGAGCGTGGCAAAAGCGCTCGACGCTTATTATGCGTGTGGCCGCGTGTATAAAGTGGTAGGGGGCTCTCCGCACCGTGCATGTGGGATTAATCTCCCTGTATTATTTTGAAACTGCGGTGAAGTGCATTTTGGCGGGAAACGGTTGTGATGCACTGTTTGATGTTTTCCTGATGGCTGCGAGGTAGATGGACATTAATGGCAGTTGTTGCTGAAGTATGGGCGATGGTGTGGACGGATCTGGTACCCGACTGAAGTTGTACATCCACGGCTGGCGGCTCATGGCTCGAGATCCCTTCTTGTCTCCTCCCCTACCTGCTGTATTCAGTGCGTTGAGCACCATTTTTCTGATACTGTGTATCTGGTGGGATTTTTGGTCAACCATGTAATTAATGCTGAGTACGCTTCCCTCTGGCTGGTTTTTTAAGCTGGAAGTGTTACTCATTTTGGTTGTTGAAAGATGAACATTTTTGGCTCTGTAATGGAATACAACTGATTTGGTTGCTCTGTGCAGTAAAACTTGTGAGTTTATGTATCTCCTGTGGTATGTTTTTGCATGAATCCACTGATTTCATGGTTTATCCTATATGAGTAATGCTATGTTTGCATGTGTTGTGCTAATTCTGTCTCCAGTGTTGCATGTATCTTTCTTCTGAGTCCAGATATTTGAGGAATGTCTAAGATTCTAGAACATAGAATTCCTGTGTTGAATGTTTAATCTTTTAACTTCTGCTCAAGGGGTAGATTAAACTGTTTTTAGATTGAATATTGGGAAGGATATACTGCAATAGGGATGCCATAAGTATGGATAGCTTAACACTTTGTATTGGGAGATATCTGTAAGGCAGGTATCATATGTATCCCCCTGAAATCCAGTTTTAGTTGTTCATGCATATCATTCACAGGTGTATGTCTACTGACTCCAGGCCCTGGATAGGCACCAATCTTGCATTGTGTTTGTATTATAACCATGTCCAACTTTGCATCCAAACATAAAATCAAAATCAAACTCTAAAACAACCATTAGGACATTAGAATTAGTTTTAGGATCCAAGTCTTCTGTCTACAGCTGAAAATAGGCCCAAAGCCAGCCCCTTTGCTCTTATCTTGCAGTTTTGGTCTACTTATAGGAGGACTTATCTGCTTTCTGTTAGCATCCCAGCCTTTGTGTGCATATCCCCATGGATGTTGAGTAGGGAATACCCCCCTAGGTTTTGCAGAGCCTGAAGAAGAAGAGGAGATAAAATATAGAGTCTATCTCCTATACTGTTGGCCCCTGGCCCAGAGATCCTGTTGATCATTGATGGCTACCTTGTAGGGAAATCTGGGAATAAGCATCCAGTCTGGGAGAAAACCAATAGTAGGAACCAAGCTTTCTCACTATGAAAGATCAAACTAAAGATTTCCTGGATCCTTATTATGCTAGCTGTGATTGAATAGATTATATGATTAGATTTTCACAAGCTTATGGGATTCACAAAGCATGAAACCCTAATTATCGATTATGTTGTAATAGACTGATTTTTGATAGGTATTGATCAATAAATTATAGAATTACAAAGTAAGGATCATAGAGAGTTTGTACCTAGAAAATAAAGGCATGATGAACATGGGTGATCCCTATTTTGTCCTAAAAGTTTCTAAAGTCTAAAATCTATTGTACCAGGTGATAGAGGGTCTTCAGATATTCCCAGATCCCCAAATAAATGCCTAGTTGGACAAGGGCAATCCCTCTTTCATCCCAAATATTTTGTGATGTCAAAATCAAAAGTTTTGTGATGACTGTATTTGCAATATCCGTCTTTCTGCCACTCCTTTCCATTGGATCTTTTCGAATGTGACCTACACATACAAAAGGAGGGGAAAGATGGTTGTGGCTATATAGGAGCTTGCCTCAGTCAAGCCACGTTTTTGATACTCCTACCCCAACACTAGCCAACAATAAAGTTCTGGAGATGTGTGTGCTCATCTATCATATGTGTATGCAGAAAATGTAAAACTTTAGATGACTCAAGAATCAAGGAAAGATCAACACATTGTTTCACTCAAGTAAACAATAACAACATCACCTCAAGGAGATGAGAGTGATGAAGACTTGTAGAACAAGAAGGCAAGACAGCCATATTTGCAGAGGATTCCCAAGCTCAACTTGGAGGCTTCAACCCTTCTCTTGATCGTACAAAGGGTTTGACAAAACCCTAGGAAGAGCAAGATAGTCTCAAGATCTTGATTCCTAATCTCTATCAAATATCTCCATGATAGCAACTTTAGATAAATCCAAGAGCTTCAACAAAGTACTGATCTTTAATAGGAAAAGTGGCAGAGTTTTGGCATATAAAGCTTGCATATAGATTGTGTCATAAAATGATTTTCAATTATCTTTAAATACCTAACCTTAGAAATTCAAATACTTGAAATAACATGCCGACATTGCACAAAAACCAAAATTTGAAATCAGAATCCTGAGGTGTACAACAAGAGCCGACACCTGCCAAAATTTAAAACCTCAAAAATTAGGGCAGGACAAGGGCATGGGCACCCATGTCCAGGCCCTGATTTTTCCATCAGGTCTGCCTTAAGGAGGTCCAGGATGTCCAAAATCTAAAGTCTCTTCTCAGGTTCAGTCATCACTTGCTTCGTAATACAACATTTCTTCAGTTAGTTATAGGTCAATAAGGGTTTAGGAAGGCCATAAATAAATAGGGTGAAAGGACACCAAAGGAGAGGAGCTAAACTATGAGAGAATTGTGTCATTCCATGTAGAAGGACAATTTATGACATAACATTTAGCCCCCACTTTAGTGGCCATACGACACTACGATGCAACTAAAGGAAAGTAAATACATCAATCACGAAAAGGATACCTGAAAGGATATTATAGAGGAAGCCAAAGTGTTGTCATGCGAGAGGAAGAAGCCCCCAGTCTGTAATCCTGCAAGACCACAAAGTTAGGAACCACATCCTGCAAAGGAACACTTGTCAGATAATTAAAATCAAATCAACCTGCAATCAACACACAAATGGGTCAACCATAAACACTAAGGAGGTTGAGTGATGAGACATGATAATGAAGGAAATCGAGGGAGATATATGCCCCCTTGTTCTACTTGCTTAGTCTGAAAAAGGAGAAACAAGGTGGTTATCTATGCACACCAATTTCAGGGAAACTTGATGAAAAATGTGTTACTAGGGTCATTTTTGAAAACAACACTAAAGCACAACACATTAGCTTAGATGGAGGGTGGAACCAAGATTCCAACACAACAAACAATGCACAAATCCAAGTTCGGCAACCCAAGATAGAGGCTCGCGAGTAAAACTATTTAATTTTGCACCTAGATAGTGATAGGAATTCTCATCTATTTACTATATGTAAAGGGAGTTTTCACTTTTCATCATTCATTCTTATTTTCATGGTGTCAAGGAGAGAAGGAGGAGGAGAAAGAGACTAGCAATGCTGAGTCAACGTCTATACCAGCTTCTGAGATTGGAGATGCTCTAAGCCCAAGTGGCAGAGAGATGGATCAAGCCCAAGGCAAGGTCCTAAACTTTGCTTCTGTCAACATGCTTTACTATTTCTTTGATTTTCTTGTTTTGCATGCCAAGTAGCCCTTTTTGGACAGGGGTTCCCAACTAGGGCGCCCAAGTCTAGGAAGGACAAGGGCCTCAGGGATAGGGCACAAAATGATATCTTAGACGGTTCTTGATGATTTGATGATGTGAGCTGATTCAATTTTGAATGTTTGGCCTGTAGGATGTTCTTGAGACATGAGAGCACATAGGCGGTCACCTAATGATGCTACTTCGAGACCACGCCAACACTATGTTTGACGAGGAGAGGGGACTCTTACATACAGTGGGTCTTTGGTGGGTGTTCATTATGCCCACTATGAGATTCCACTATAGCATGCCGATGGCACTTATGGAGAGATGGGATGCAGACATGTCTACATTCCATCTACCCATAGGTGAGATGACAGTTACCTTGGAGGACATCTACTATATCCTATGACTACCTGTTGAAGGAGAGACAGTGAGGATCCTACAATGCCGTTCAACAGAGTACACTCAAGAGAGCCAATTATATTGCTTAGGTCATACCATCACATAGGTAGAGCAAGGACACATCCATCTTTGACTGTTAGAGCAGGGATGCACTGACATTCCCTTATTTTAGAGGATCACGATCACTACAGTTGCCTTAGCGGTCGCACAAGATGGATAAGGGACTCACCTTCACCGAGGCCTTGTTCATACTATCAGATTGATGGAAGAGCATAGGATAGTGTACGCATAGGGGCGCAACATGCTTGTACACCTCTACCATGGTTTGTGATGGTATGTCCATTATGTGTCACATAGCCTGATGGTGTGTACACTACTACAAGTCTGGACATTTGAGCATATTAGGTGTACACGGCCTACAGGTTTCCCTATAGGGATGACATGGACCTACTCACATGCACATGCTTATCCTCTCATCAGATGCTAGAGACATGGTGATCTTTTATATTGGAGAGTGATATTTGATAGGTTGCAGCCCATCGACATTATTTGGAGACCATATCATGGCCACAGACCATGGACGGGTCAGTGCAAATAGCTAGCTAGGATGCAGAGGGATCGGTTGATGGTCGGTTGCCTCAATCACATAATCATCTGGTTTTACTTTGATAGAGTAGCACGATAGTTCAGATGCAGACAAGATGTTCCTAGGATGCGTCTGAGCTACGCTAACTCAGTACGCAACACAGTTGAGGTGAATTCCACCCCACAGCCGATGGTAGTTGATAAAGCAGTGAGTGATGATGATGCTATAGAGGATGCAGAGCCACTATTTGATGTAGATGACGTTAGTGTTACCCAAGCATATCAGACCTGGTGGAAGACAACACAGCCTACTCCTATCTTCCCTCACAATCACCCCACAGACGATCCTTGACCATGGGCAAGTCACACAAGTGACATAGGAGTAAAGGACAACATTAGTGATTTTGCTGGGTATTATGATCTTGATGAGGATGATGAGGATGATGATGATGATGATGATGATGATGATGATGATGAGATCCCTATGTAGTACATCTTCAAAGCGAGACCACGATGAGATCAACAGGAGGTAGACAACGACAAGGAGACTGAGTCAAGGCCATGATCGAGAGCTCATGGTCCATCCCTGATTGGTGTTAGGAGATTGAGCCATCACGAGCAAGGGGAGACTAGTAGTCATGTAACCTCAGCTGTAGAGCTTATTGTACCAGCAACAGTTTGGGATCCATCTTGGTGAGATGGAGATCCAGGTGAGACATTGTTATGTTGATGTATTATTTTGATGATTACTTATGATGCCTATATGAGATATTGATATTGATTTTGTCTTTCTTTTTGCAATTGGGACAGAAGCATGACATGATTTTGTGAGTCGCATCATAGTAGAGATAGTTCCTATTGATGCAACTAAGAAGTGAGTACGAACGAGATATTCGTCATAGCCTTCCGTAGGGCGGCATGTAGAGATATTTATACCATTTATGAGATATAGAGTGGCTATGGAGTCCACTTTAGATCATGCTATCCAGAGAGTGGAGCGCATGGAGGCAGAGCTCCAAGCGCTACGAGATCAGGTTGCAGCAGTACCTTCATCTGAGAGAGACCCTATTGTGGCTGAGGTCTTACTTCCTAAGTTACGTTAGGTGAGAGATGAGAGAGATAGGGCTCAGGTAGAGTGAGATCAATACCATTAGACATGTGTTGATTTGTAGGGTGAGGTGTTGGGTCTGAGAGGGGAGCTCAAGGGTCTACGATCGTGAAGTGTCTCTAGGAGTCACTCACGATCCACATCCACACATGGGTATCCCTCCATCACACGCACACCACCAGGTCCTGAGAGAACTGGTGATCGAGGTTCTACTATGTGATGTATCTTGTATATTACGGCATCCCATTTTGATGTACGAGATAGTCGACTCTGATGTATATTCAAACTAATGTCTATATATATGATGTTTTCTATTAATGCTTATAATGTTGTTGATTTATCACATGTGATTTATGAAAATGCAACTAGTGATAAATGTTAATTATTATGTAGAAATGTAATTAATGCTAATGTGATACGTACTAAACAATTTCCTTATAGAACATATAGTAAAATCCATAATGATTAATGGATTTCACACATAAATAAAATGCTATGCTATATTTAGTTAATACAAAGGTGTTCTTAATGAAGTATGTTTAAGCAAGATACAATAATGATTAACTGAAAAAGATTTTATGTTAAATGAATTAAGACAAAATTATTTTATCTTTTTGAAATTGAAGCTAATCTAACTAATTTGCTCTATAAAATAACATATAACATACAATCTTAAGCATATAATTTCTTGAGATACACAACATTAATAGGCTCTTTAAGTGACATACCTTGTTCATCAGCTAATTTATACACTCCTGATCCAAAAGCTTTAGTAACAATATACGGTCCAAGCTAGTTAGGGATGAACTTTCCTTTTTCTCCAGGAGGTGCATTCACATTACATTGATTCTCATATAGTACCAAATCTCCAACGTCGAATGAATGATGTATAACATGTTCATTGTATGATCGTTGGATGTTCTTTTGATGGGATTTAAGGAGCTTAAGAGCATTGATATGCTGTTCATCGAGCATCTCAAGTTCTTGCAATCTCTTTTCTTGTTCAATGTCATCATCAATAATGTCTTTTAGGGAAACTCACAATGAAGGAATTTCTAACTCTAAAGGAATTATCGTGTTGGCACCATAGACAAGATTATACAATGTATTTCCAGTAGCCGTACGAATACTTCTTCTAGAAGACCATAATGCATAAGAGAGTTGAGTATGCCAATCTTTTTGATGTTTGTTAACAGTTTTCCGTAGAATTTATCTAATAATTTTATTTGAAGCTTCTGCTTGGCCATTTGATTGAGGATAGTAAGGCGTAGAGAAGTGATGAACTGATTATGATATTTTTCAAGAAATTTCTTCACGTCCTTGTTCTTAAATGTCGTGCCATTGTTAGAAACTAAGGAGGAAGGTATACCAAATCGAGAGATGATGTTATCTTGTATAAAATGACAAATTACTTCAACAATCGTGGATCACAATGGAATAGCTTCGACCCACTTTGTAAAGTAATCAGTAGCGGTGATGATGAAAGTGTGTTCTTGAGAACAAGGTGGAGAGATTTTACCAATTAGATCCAAGACCCAAACAGAAAATGGCCAAGGCGAGACTTGGGCACGAAGTTCTTAGACAGGTGTTCAGATTAAATGTTTATGTTGTTGACATTGCAAACATTTTCTAACATATGAAAAGGAATCTTGTTCCATGCATTACCAATAATATCCCATACATAATAACTTTTGTACCAATGATTTTCCTCCAAAGTGCCCTCCACAAGCACCAGAGTGAGCTTCTAAATCTATTAGGATTTCTAAATTACTAAGACATTGGAGAAGAACACCATTAAATCTTTGTCTATATAGGACTTTAGAAAGAATGATATAACGCGCTACGAGTTTGCATAGGTGAACTCGTTAGATTTTGAGCAATGAATGGTACCATCACGCAAATAGTATAATATATGGGAGAACCATTCATCAGAATTCATGTTACAACAAAGGTTAGTATTTGAAGATGTGACCTAATTTAGAGATGATGTTTTAAGATTATGGATGATGAAGGTATATTTGTCAAGTGAATTGACAAGGGATATAAGGGAAGAGATGCTTGCCATTGCATCCATGTGTCGATTGTCTTTCCTTGGAATAGTATCAATTGAAAATGATGTAAATTGTTTTAATAAAGATAGAGCTAAGTCACGATATTGAGATAATTTATCTTTCTTAGCTTGATATGATCCTATTATTTGTCATACAATTAATTATGAATCACCATATATAGTGATGTTTTTGATGTTGAGAGCCAAAGTGACACGAAGTCCTGCAATGAGAGCTTCGTACTCGGCAATGTTGTTTGTGCATGAGAAGTTTAACCAATAGGACATACGAACCATCTTACCAAAAGGTGGTACTATTATGCACCAGCACTGGATCCAATTTGACATCGTGAACCATCAAAATATAATTCCCATTTATCATCTGAAGTTACACTTAGGATTTGATCATTAGGAAATGTATCCATACTTTGTATAGTAATGGGTGAAGGTGCTTCAGCTAAATGGTTAGTTAACGCTTGTCCTTTAATTGCTTTTTGAGAGATAAACTTAAGATCAACTTTTGTTAATAACATAACCCATTTAGCGAGATGACTTGAAAGGTCAGTTTTAGTGAAAAGATGTTTCAACGGGTCAAATTTCACCATGACATGAACTTTAACATTTAAGAGATAATGCCTAAGCTTCTGTGTTGTGAAGCCCAGAGTTAGGCACTACTTCTTGATAATGTTATATCACACTTCATAATCGAGCAAAGTTCAATTGATGTAATATACAACATGTCTTTGCCTTCAGTATCATATTGTGCTAATAATGCTACGAGAGCATTATTAGATGTAGAGGTATAAAGAATAAAAGGTTTATCAACAGTAGCAGGCTATAAAACATAAGGATTAGCTAGATAACTCTTTAAATCTTCAAAAGCCTTCTACCAATCAAAATTCCATTAAAATTTTGAATCCTTCTTTAGTAGTTGAGTAAAAGGGTGAGTCCTATCTATGAGTTGTGATACAAATCGACAAATGTCCTGTATCTTCCCTTGCAAACTATAAAGTTGAGATATGTTCTTAGGTGCTGGCATATTAACAATCTTCTTCGTATCTACTTCAATACCACAATGCGAGACTATAAATCCCAACAATTTTCCATTGTCTACACCATAGATGCACTTAAGGGGATTCAAGTGCATGTTGTATTTCTTTATTCACTCAAATATTTAACAGAGGATTGTGACTGGATCTTGGCAACGAATAGACTTCGTAAGAATGTCATCAACATAATCCTCTAAGATGTTATGCATGTAATCATGAAAACTAAGAGTCATAGCCCATTGGTAAGTTGCTCCAACATTCTTTAAACCAAATGGCATGACTACCCAACAAAATGTACCCCATATGGTTATAAAAGTTGTCTTGTATTGATCTATAGGGTTGAAGAAAATTTGATCTAGTGAGTTGAAAGCCCAACTTTCAGGTGCATTTGATATGAAGGATCTTAGAGCTGCCACATATATTCTAGGTATGGATATCAAGAGGGATAGAGGTAACATAAAGCTTTGGTTGTCTCATAGTATACCATTTTGCAGAGATTTAGTATGTAGGACTGTAACCCAGTTAGAGTTCCTTTACCCATTGGTACTAAGCTTTCATTAGATATGTGTCCAAAGAATGAGGATGAATTTGAGGATATGTCTAATGTGCAATATGCTAGTGTTGTAGGGAGTTTGATGTATGCATTGGTTTGCACTAGGCCAGATATTGCCCAAGTAGTGGGAGTTTTGAGTAGGTTTATGTCTAACCCTGGTAGACAACATTGGAATTATGCGAAAAGGGTGCTTAAATATCTTGCAGGTACTCCTTATTATTGTTTGGTCTATTCTGGTATTGATAGTGTTGATAAAAATTTGGACATACAGGGATTTGTTGATACAGATTGGGCAAGTGACTTGGATAGTTGAAGGTCCACTAGTGGCTATGTATTTACTCTGTTTGGAGAAGCAGTGAGTTGAATGAGTAAGAGGCATCCCATAGTTTCTTTGTCCACCACTGAAGTAGAGTATATGGTTGCTACTCATGTCTCTAAGGAGGCAGTTTGGTTGAGGAGACTATGTATAGGTATTGGTTTTGATTGCGACCTGTCATTGAGATTGGTTGTGATAGCCAGAGTGCTATCTATTTGGCCAAGAATCCTATGTATCATTCTCAGAATAAGCATGTTGATGTACAATATCACTTTGTTCGAGAAATGGTTGCAAATAGATAGATTGAGCTAAAGAAGGTAGACAGTCAGGAGAATGTTGCAAATGCTTTCACCAAGCCTGTGAGCACAGAGAAATTTGTTTGGTGCAGAGAGGCCATGGGCCTTGTTTCTAGTGCTTGATTATTTTATTGTTTCCTATGGGTATTTACATGTATGATGTCAAATGAGAGAATGTTAGGATTAAGGTGCCATAAACCTTGTAAATACTTGTATTTATTATTCTCATTATTGTTTGTAAATAACCCATAAGAGATGTAGAAGTTTCACCAGTAGTGGTAAAAATTATTTACTGTCCATGGTAATTACAGAGTTACTGAACTGGTAAGTTTTAGAGTTACCAATGATAAATACAGGAAACCATTTACTATGGTAATTGTAATTAGTCAATGTTGGGCAGCTCACTTGGAGGAATCACCTATTTTGGGGTTATGACATGCTTCATAGATGTTGTAAGGTGTAAGAGATTCTATGATAACTATAAGTTGTCATAAGAATCTATGACATTTATGATAGCTTATGACCTATTATAAGATGCTATTCTTGACCTTGGCTGCCCAAAATTGCATGGGTACCTTTTGATAAGTGTACGATGCATGTATGACAACATTTATTGTTGCAAGGTGGAGTTTTCAAGGTGGGGAATTTTGGATGCCCATCTTGGAGGTGTTGCTTGTATATATCCATGGCATTGTAGATGATATGCATTATAGGTTTACAGGTACTTAGGTGATACAGGAATGCTGTCAGACTGAAGACTGAAGGAGAGATTGGTGTAGTTGATGTATTGTATCACTTTTGTACGTTAATACAAACTTGGGCCTCTTTCCTATGTGGATTTTTATCCAAAAGGGTTTTCTTCACATAAACACCGTGTCATTATGTTCAGTTCTTCATGCTTGATATTTTTTGTGAAGTAGGTTTTCTATTTTGTTGCAATCTCCATTGATTTTACACTGTTAGAAGATCATTAAACATATTGTAATTAGATTTCTATTTGAGTAGTTGTTGCCTTCATTTCTAACACAGAGCCTATAGAGCAGGGAATAAAGAGCAAACTAGGGCATACAGAGTAGAGCATCTAGAGCATGGAATAAAGAGCAGACCAAGGTATATAGAGTCGAGCTTAGAGAGTAGACCAGAGCATACAAAGTAGACCAAGGTATACAGAGTAGATCATATAGAGCAAAGTACAGTATGGAATGCATTATTTTTAATTTCTATCAAGTGTATTAAATATTTCAAAAGAAAAGTGAAGTATCTTGTATATTTGTAATCCTATTTCTAAAGTTGAATATATGGTTCATTCTCTCTTTTGTGTCACTATGGTTTGTTAATTTTATTTGTTATGTGTTGATTTATGCATATTCTAGGAAATTAAATTCATTAAACTAATAATAAAACATGAAATTATGCTTCAATAAACTAAATAATTAAAAAGTAAAATAAAAAATCTCAATTCTAAAATAACAAAAATTATTTAAATGAATTCCACAACACATAATTATTATGATAATTAATACAAATCCAAGCACTACAATATTCTATATTTAATGAAATTCCAAAAATTATAAATTAAAAAAAATGATATTTTCACAACCATAACTCTAAATAGATTAAAACCTTATTCTAACCCTAATTTCAAGCATTACCCTAATTCTAACCCTAACCCTAATTCTAATCATGATTAAAACCCTAATTGTAATAATAACCCCTAATTTTAACCCTAATTTTAAGCATAGATGTAATTCTGACTATCTTCTAAATTTTAATCATAACCCTCAATCTAACCCTAATTCTAATCTAACCTTGGTTCTTAGCTTAACTCTAATACTAATCATGACCCTAATTCCAACTTGAACACTAACCCTAACCCTAATTAATATTATATTTATAATATAATTTAATTTATTTTTAATTATTATATATTTTAATTATAATTATTATAATATATTTAATCTATATTATAATATTATATTATATAATTATAATAATTCATATAATTATATAATATAGTTAGAATTATCAAGCAAATATGGATGGCGCTCTACTGGACAGTCAGAGAAGAAGGATTGTTTAGATGACTTCTTAAACGACAAATTACAAATCAATGTTAAAGAGGAGTGTGCAGATGATGTCGATATACTGAAGGACACAATGATCATTAGTCATTTTATTGGACAGAAGCTTAGCTGAAAGAGAGTGAGCAACTAGGTCAACAATGTCTGGCAAATTAGATGCATTCTAAAGTTCCTCCCTAGAGGTTTCTTCGTGGCGATCTTTATCTCCGAAACCAACAGGGACCTGATTCTCAGCAGAAAGAATTGGTTCAGAAATGGAGCCCCCTTTACATGCAAAAATGGGTTCCAAACTTTGACCCAACCAAATTTGAACCCTACGATGAACCAAAGTGGATTAGGCTCTACAACCTTCCACTTGAATTCTAGTCAGAGGAATGCCTACTTAAGATCGGTTGTTCTTTAGGGACTGTAACAGACCTAGACTCAACCCTACTAGATAACGATTCTTATCTATATGCCAGAATACAAGTGGCTGCAATCAAATGATTCCCAGAAACAATTACCCTCTCCTTAGGGAATTACTTAAGAAGCCAAAAATTGGAAGTTGAAGAGAAGCGTCTTTTTTGTTTCGACTGTAGGAGTCGCCACCATTCGATGAAGAACTATCTGAAAAAGAAATCCAAATCTCCCACTATGTTCCCTCCTATTACATCAGAGAATGAAAGGATGTTGAAGGACAAATAGGATCTCTCGGTGAAACCCATCTTTGAGCCACAACCGCCAGAGCCGATTTTGAGGCCGCTACCAATAGTAAACACAAAAATAAGTCCTCAAGAAAAAAACAAAGAAGATGACCGGAGGAAAGATCTTTCTATCCTAGCAAATAAGGAAATGAACACCACGACTTTCCAGATTCATAGCCCCCCAGCACATCATGAAAGAAAGAACAAAAAATTGAATGACTTGATGCTTTGGGACTCGGCAGCACCCATGTTCGGGCCTGTTCTTTCGAAGGGATCTACTTCCAAATCAGGGACTTGCACTCAAAAAATCAAGCTGGTAGATTTCCTAAGGGGTTCAGATGGGGATGTGTCAAAGACATCCCCAAAACAAGTCCACTAAGGGGTGGTTGGCCCTTTTGGCACCTTGGCATGCTAAAAACCTCTCATTCTGCGTGAGAGGATGAAAGTAAACTGCCAAGTATAGATTTAGGGAATCAAAAAGAAGATTTGGGGTGATAGTTTGGATAGAAGGAAATGATTTCATTACCATTTAGAATGTCGCTAAGGAAAACTCCAGTTAACTGATCGAATTCATCATGTAAGTTTGAACCTGAGGAAATATTCACCACCCTCTTAAGATCAAGCGACAGACTCCTCACATGGGTGCGACCATAGTAATATTCTCATTCTGTCCATATATTAATAGTGGGAGCTCTCAATTCAGTAGAGCATGCTTGGAACAATGGCAAACCAAATGAGTATTGAATGTGTCTGTAAATGCCAGGCTGAACAATAAGAGGAAGGAAGCGATGAATCAAAGGAAGAAATGGATTTAGAGGTTGATGAAGGGGAGAATGAATAGGAAGGTGGTTAGGAAGAGGACGATCAGGAGGCAGACACTACAGAAACCCTAATCGACCAAATCAAACGGCTCTTCAAGGATGACTTAGAGGAGACTACGAAAGCTATCTTTAAAGTAATCGGATCCAATGTCTTCACTAGAGGGCATATCCATGATAGTGTTCTCTATGAGGATTTTTTTATGAATACTATCCTCATACTGGGACGAAACAACTGCGGCAAGGTAATAGCGAATAGTTATGTCAAGGACCACAATGAATAGTTATGTCAAGGACCACATGTATGCGACAACTTCTACAACTATTTCCAACTTCAACAAGCACCCAAAATATGGGCTAATGGTTGGGGTCTTTGTGGCGGTTAACAGAGAAAACAATGTGGCTGGTCAGGCATTGGCAGTCTATAGGCAAGGCATCTGCAGAAATAACATGGACACCTTTGCATATATAATTAGTTAGTACGAAGATCTTCTATCTCTTGTCTAGGTGGAATGAGCTGTGGAATTGGCAGATGGACTGAGGACCCTCTGGCGTAGCAACTAATACCTCCCTTTCTATTATGATGTAATCACTCACGTAGCATGATATGTACTTGGTTCTCTTATTATAAATAATATATCCATTGTCATATTGGCAGCTGCTTATCCATAAAAAAAATTAATATAGTTAGAATTAGGCTTGTTGCTTTGAATGCTACTAGCATACCTATATTTAAAAAATATATCTAAAGTATGCTGAGAGATATCCTTCTCGAGGAGCCTATTTTTTAATCAATTTACTACACATAGGTGGAAATAGGTGCCTCGAGAAGGATATCTCTCAGTGTACTTTAGATATATTTTTAAAATATAGGTATGCTAGTTAAATAAATTATGTTGATTTATTTAATTAATACTTAGAAGAAATGTTAGTTAATTAATTAAATAATTAAAAATCATTTAATTAATATGGATAGAGGAAATATAATAATTAATTAAATAAATGGGATTTATTCATTTAATTTAGAGGAAAATGATGATGAAGTGTTGATGACAATGGAAATGTGAGGCAATTTTAGGTGTCTACACATACGATGTAATCATGATAAGGACATGGGAGGCATGTGAGGATAGAATATAAACATGATAACCATATGGAAACATGTATGTGTCATAACATAAGATGTAAACATAAAATGTTAGGGTAGTGACTAAGGTAAGGATAATGAACATGTTATAGAGATAGCACCATAATCATGGAACATAAGAAGCACATAAACATCATAAAATCACATAACATAAGAACATAACAAGGAATGCATGATAACTGAGGTGGTAAATGTAAAACATAAGAGACATAATATAATGTAATAAATTACCTACTTTACAATTTCTAACTTATGTTTCTACACTAATTTTGGTGTCTACCCCTCGACTGTGTTTTTATGATAATTTTAGTTGATTCTAGCATTTTCCTCGATCACAAAAAGATGATGTGAGCACCCTCAGCCTTAAAAATACCTTACTAATAAAACTTGAAAATTTAGACCCTTGAATATTAAAAAACACTTGTGCTACCCTAGTGCTAATGTCCATGTTTAAATTTTAAAAAGTAAAGTTAATCGCTAGTTCGTGCCCTAATCCTTACTACAATTTCAACAATCATCTCCCAAAAACTTAGTATAAACATACTTTTGACCTCCATTTGCTAAGGTTGGAAACTAAGTTGCATGAGAATAGAGCTCTCAACACATAAATGAATTGAAGAAATTTCATTAAAGAGAGCAAGGTAGCAAGCTACACTTGTGATTATTACAAGATTGAGAATTTACCGTAACATATCAACCACAATTCTTGTCTAATCTTCTTCTCCATTCATTCCCTAAAAGTTTCATCCTCTCATTTCTCCTATTGGAAGCCATAGATTCTCATTTGCTTCTCCTCTCTTGAAGTCATCTGTCAGAACCCTTACCCTAGTCTTTCCCTATAAATTTGCAACTCTTTTCCTATCCTTTCCCCGCTTTCTTGCATCCTTTTTTGTAATCCTCATCTCCTCGTTTGACTTCCACCACTGCACACACCACTTGTGCATATATTTATCCCTTTGCATTTTTCATTATGAACACAAATCTTTATACACATCACTGACATTTTATCACTAGGTATGTACACCCAAAATTTCCATATAGTGCTCTATGGAGGTTAAAATATATCAATTAGGGAACTAAGGTAATCTCCTTTATAGTACATCATATTCCTCTTGTCTCCTACATTCAACTCAAGATTTCTCACTGTTAGGAATAGACATGTGTATTTTGTAAGCAAGAGGAAGGACATGATTTGAAGAACATCCTTTGTGAATTCTAGAATTGTCAAAGCCCTAAACATTTACGCACCTACACAACTGCAATACCCAATATACAAAAGTTTCTAGAATAGACCCAATTTTTTACTAGAGCAACTTTGTAGTCTCTCCAGTCTATTTCTAAAGTTAGAATCCTCATTTTCCATGTGCATAAGTTTCATTTTTACATTTCTTTTATGTAACATTTTAATTTACAACTTTTATTTCCTAGCTCTTTTACTTTTTGTCATAGACTAAATTAGCTTAGTTTCAATTCTATATTTTCTATTATAATCTGGTGTATTATATAGTAAGTATAATAGAAAGAAGTCTAGTTCTCTCCTAGGCATAAACACATAGGTAAGCTTAATTTTGTTATTTTACATAAGAACCTAGGAATATACAAAGTAGCAATGAAACATGTGAAAACGTAGTTGGCAAACATGGAGCATGGGCCATAAGAGTCAAACAAAGCATATGAGCCACACATGGAATATAGGAAAGCAAAGGAGCTAAACATAGAAGAATGAATAAGAAAGATGTCCCAAGTGGAGAGACAAAGCATAAAACAAAACATAAAATATGAAATGAAAATAGAAGATGCACAACAAATATTGCATAGACAAAAGTCAAGGTGTGAGGATACACAAGGAAAATGGAAGAATAATCGAGTATCAGAATATACATGGCATAAAAAACAATCCCAAGTAGAAATGATATGTAAAACACAAGAGGTAATATGAACAACACAACACATGTTCAAAGTCACTTGTGTCAACATGCACCATTATAAGGGTCTTTGTGTCATCCACGTGCAAAATAGGAACATGGAGACAACACCAACATAATTAGAAGGAAAGAAAGCAAATGTAGAAAATGCAACAAGTAGTAAGATAGGTAAGGATATCTAAGAAATGAAGTCATCCCCATTAGGTGTGTCTATGATATTCTCTAAAAATGTATTGTTGAAATCAAGCCCCCATGGGATTATCCATGTCATCATCTAGTACACTATGAACCATGTGCTCATTAGTAAAGGAATATTCATCTTGTAATGCCATATGATTAGCCTCAACTAAACTTATATAATTCCTTTGTCTATAAGACCTTGAATTCTATACAATATAGTTAATTCTCTACATTTCTTTGGTTTGACATGTGCATGTGCACGATGAGTATCATTAGGTACATCCTCATTGCCCCGTTACCCAATGCAACAATGATATTAACTCATGACCATAAGGGGAAGTGTTAGAATTTTGTTAATATAAAGATCTTCCAATAAAGCACACTCACATTTGCACAAAGTACATAAATATGAAAATGAATGATGAGACTTGACATACACTTGGATTTTAAAGAGTGGAAGTAAACCATTAATAAATATGCTTTAAAGCTCATCATCTTCTAAGGTGAAACTTATGTTAGTAGCTAATGCTTGAAATCACAATATATAATCTCCAATTGACTCTTGCTCTTCTTGCATGCATTGGAAATGTGCTTATTAACATGTGTCTTAAGTTTGATATTATAATGAACTTGATTTAGGAAAGAACGTGCCCAATCCTCAAATGAAGTTATAAAAGCATTTCGTAATGAATAAAACCATGCGAGTACATGATCAATCAAGCTTGTTGGTACACAATAGAAAGTACTCAATCCTCATGCAAATAATGGATGCGCATAGTTTGAAAATATTGTAAGTGTAATACTGAATCACCCTTACCATCATATTTTGTAAAACATTGTGCCAGAAATCCACTTGACAAAGGATAAATCAAAATGTTATATGCCAAAGGATTGTGCAATATTGCATCAATAGGATTTTTGGTTTAAAGCTTTGATCATAATTATCAACAGACTTTTTTAAGTCATTCAAACTAGACTCATTAAGGTATGTAAAAGAGTATGCTTAACTTGTACTATATCCATATGTATGTGTAAAAGTAGGAGAGGATGGGGAAGATATATCATCAATGACTGTCACATTATCCTCTCAATCAATAGGATTTTTGGTTTAAAGATTTGGTCATAATTATCAACACACTTTTTTTAAGTCATTCAAATTACTCATTAGGGAATGTAAAAGAGTATGCTTGACTCGTACCATATCCATATGTACATGTGTAAAAGTAGGAGAGGATAGGAAAGATATATCATCAATGAGTGGCACATTATCCTCACATATACCAAGTAAAAACTATTAAAAATTATCATGTTGTTCTTCATCCTCATGTATATCTAAACCGCGTGTTTGTTCAATATAAGGTGTATAAGAATATGCTCCACAATCATTGAAGGATACATCGTGAAGGAGAATGAAAGGATCCAAAGTAGAGTCTACATCAAAAAATGGTATATCATCAATGGTGCATGGAGAAAATCCATGGGATATACTAGGGCCACTAGTAGCAGAAGAATGAGAGTCATGAGTAACACAAGGTCTAAGGCCAATAGTAAAATAATCTATGAAATCACATGATAAATCATAGAAGGATGTATAATAAGAATGACATGAATTAAACCATTGTTTAGGTCGTTCAATCAAAGTAGCCCCAAATGCATGCATCAAGGTACTATCATCATGTGTATACACATAATAGGAAGATAGGAACGATCTAACATGTAACTTAATCAAATCATCATGAAACAAAGATTTATCAATCATATCTTAAGAAAATATATACCTTTCATTATGCTCATCACTAAACATATCATTAATAGACCAAGAGCCACAACAAAGGGAAGGACTAGCAAGCTCATGTGGAAGTAAAAACATGTATATCTACCTTAGTATAATCCTCAAGGCAAGATGAAGCAAGAGAGGCACAAGTAGGAGTACCTATAAGTGAACAAGGAAAGTTAATATCAGATATATAAAGGATGTGCTCACAAGATATATCACTATCACATGAAGGATAGTGTCATCACAAGGTATAACGATGTTATGAAGGAATAAGAAAGGTGTAACGTCATCACATAAAACAACATCCCTAGATAGGCCACTAGAATGGAAGACAACCTAATTGTCATCACGAACCAAAGCATGAGAAGGAAGAGTACTCAAAGGTAAAACATTGTCATGGTCATACATATCACTATCACTAGACATGGGAAGCATAAAGGAAACATAAATCTCATAGACAAGTGAAGTGTGTCTAAGATAGAAGAATAAGCTATTAATGAGAGATCACAAACATTACAGAACAATACCTTTATAGAAGACACATCCCCTTCTAAAGGTATGCATGAATAGACAGTAAAGGCAAGGGTCAATGAGTGTATATGATAACGTCTATCAATAATGCATAAAAGGGTGTGTGAGTTGAGATCATGCAGTTAATAGTACACAATGCCCAAAATAAGAGAAGCAATCAATGACCAAATATATAGGCCTGCAGTAACCCACTCTGTGCAGATTCGAACCCAAACAGAAGGCCAACCCACATCAATGAGCTTCTCGCTGTCTGCAGTTGAGCTTGTCCAACCAGTAAGAAGCATTGCAGAGTACATGCTGGCAAGAGCAAAAATCAAATGGAAGAAGGTATAGGAATAGGCAGCTGGTTGTGCTTCCTCTTTGTTTTCATCCTTCTGGCCTCCCTTTTCATCTTTGGGTGGGAGTAAAGGCTTCTTGGAACCTGGAAGCAAAAATAATTGAAAAGATGCCAAAATAAGACTTAAATGTCTACAAGCTTGCATCTTCAGATTCTGGACAAATATTATAAGCAGCATGATAACTTATAACATACCTCCCCTCCTGAAATTGATGTGCACGCCCCACAACAGCCCACATGTTACTGTAATGAAAAATTTCAAAGGTAGTCAACACCAAACTCTTTAATCCTTCCTTTAAATCTGGGTATAGAGGAAAGGAAGGATTAAAGAGTTGGGTGTTGACTACCTTGTGAAAATTTTCACAATATACTGAATACCCCTGCACTGGATTGAAGAATAGACAGCAGGGAGGAGGAATGATTTTAGCTCCAGTGTTTTCGTTGGAACGGGCAATCCAAGAGCATAAGAAATATATTTAATGTGAAATGAAACATTCTAGCTGCCAATAATTACGCAAATTGCAAAAATAGCAATATACAGTATGGCATTTCAGGCATTATGGCATTCCAGGCATTATGAGACATGCAACATGTAATGCTTAAATTAGAAAATGATTACGTTTTTAAAAATGTGCTGCAGTAATCCTTAGCCATCATAACAGCTATGGTAGAGAAAATAGATGTTATAACATAATCAGTTACTCACCAAATATTCTGACAATGGTGACAAAGCTGGCTTAAATTTACTGTTGATTATGCAACAACTGGAATCTTTATACATAAAAAAAAAAAAAATATCATTTGGGCAGTTTCTTTAAAATTTGTGGGCAGTAACTGGCTCAATAAGCACTGGTTGGAAAATGCCCCAAAACGGAAGCTTTTAAAAAAATGCCATTCAGTGCTAGGGTTTCACAAATTCAAAAGAAAACGTCTTGGTATCGAATCCCATGGACTAGTTTTTCCCCGTTTCTGGCAAATGGCAATACCCTTCTCACTATTCAAACTTGGACCTGCTCTGTAAAGCGCGCGGTGTTTACCATCATAGCTGCACGATTATATATAATAATATGGAATAGTGAATGATTTTTAACTTTTATCCATGTCACTACAATATATATTGGATATCGACTTAGGAAGCATAGTTATATCTATTGTTTGTTTCATCTGAAAAAGTATATTTTTTTTGGTTATAAGATAAAAGTGAGGTGTACCCACTCTAAATCTATAATCTTTACTTGGGTCTAAGCAAAAGAATAGTTCTGAATGTTTTTTATCTTTCAAGATAAGTTGTGTAAGGATAATGCAACATATGATAGATCAGTTTTTTAGAACTTGAAATTTCATATTAATAGACTAATTGCTAAAATTATTTATTGTGATAATAGTATTTTGTTGCATTTCTAAAAATAAGGACAAATTTTAATGTGATTGTTTTTCTTTTTACAAGTTTTTTAAGGACAAATGTTATTTTTTTGTTGGTTATGACTTCAAATTTAAAAATTCTTAAGTACTTTTTAATTATTCTTTTAACTTAATATTAACAATATATTATGATTCTTTTGTCTATGTTGTGCTGGTTGACTTGTTTTGTAATGGGATTATGGTAATCAAAAACAATATATCAGGGTTAATATATTTAATTTAGACACAAGAGCACCAACTTATATAGTTTTTTACATTCACAAAGTTACACCTCTTAATCCATTAAAAATATATTAAGGTTAAAGTTTTTAATATTAACTTAATATTAAAAAATATTAGGTTTATTTTTAACTTACACACAAGATATCACTCCCCACCAACTTATATAGTTTTTTGCATTCACATCACTAAGTTACATGATTCAAATTCTTAATATTAACTTGATATTAAAAATATATTAGGGTTAAAGTTTTTAATATTAACATGATATTAAAAAATATATCTACAAAACAAAACAAAAAGATTTATATGCTTCATAATGAAATGTCACAATAAATACACCACTACACACACCAATATCAAATATGCTTTTACTATTTTAAACCAAAATGCATATATTCTAGTTGCCAGAAATTTACTAGCATACTTATATTTAAAAAATATATCTTTAAAGTACACTGAGAGATATCCTTCTATTTTTTTTTTTATCATTTTACCACATTCTTGGTGTACTTTAGATATATTTTTAAATATAGGTATGCTAGTTATTGGTGCAGTCATGGCAAGAGGGTTCACAGAATGAACTATCCAAACCATGCAGCTAGAGTAAACACAACAGAAACAACACAAATGTAGAATGCAATGGAAGATTCATATATTCATAATATCAAAGGATTACAATGCTCATATGTGTTGATTTTGGTAGCTAGGTCAAATCCCTTCTAGAGACCGACCTAGTCATGAAATGCTAAATGGCCTACCGGCCTTAGCATTTCGAGATCTCAGATTGTATTATCCGATTAAGGCAAGGCCCAATTGGGCGAACTCACCATTCCATGTATCTTGAAATTACAAATAGGTAAGGACCTATTTCAAATTTAACGTATATGTAATTTGGCGCCAAAATGTTTATGCAATCTCATATAAATGAAGAGTGACTAGCAATCACAATTCATAGCAATCACTTACCGAATTCTACCTTGTGAAATCTAATCAATCAGCGATCTACTACAAGCACAGCGAAAGGGTTTTGTCGTTGGTTGAACCGTTCGACAGGTTCATTGGTTCAACTGTTCGACAAGTTCAAAGGTTCAACAGTGAAGGGCTCTGCCGATGGTTGAACTGGTTCAACGGTTCGACGGGTTCAAAGGTTCAACAGTGCAAGCATTCCGCCAACAGTTGAACTGGTTCAACGGTTCGACGGTTCAACTGATTCAATGGTTCAAAGGGTTCGATAATTCAAGAAGAGGCTATGTTGTATTTTGATATCTATGTTTCGTGCTTTAGCTAGGCAAATTTGTAATATGTTTCTGCTCTTAATATAAATCGGATCTGAGATTTTCTTGTTGGGTTTTTCACCTCCAAGAGGGAGGTTTTCCCAGGTTATATGTGTGTTATGTGAGCATTTATGTTTTATTGTTTCTTACTGTCAATCTGAATGTTAAAATTAACATGGTATCAGAGCCAAGTTCAAATTAGTATAATCAGATTTACAGTATTTAGTTATTTACATTCTGCTCTTATCATTAAAGATCAGATAAAATGGCTCACAGTCTCAGGGTTGAAGACAGATTGGATGGGGCTTCCAATTTCACATCATGGAGAGTCCGCATCATGCTTGCGTTGAATGAAAATGACATTGCAGACTTTGTGACCAAAGAATCTTTCGAGCCTGAGGTAGAAGGAGAAAAGACCCAATGGAGGAAGAAAGATCTTCAAGCTCAGAAGATCTTAATTGATTCAGTAAAAGATCACATTGTTCTCATCATCTCCAAGCTGAATACAACAAGCAAAATGTTCAGAACCTTGGAGGAGATGTATGAAATCAACAACACTAGTCATGTTCTAGCTTTGAAGCAGCAGCTTCATCACATCAATATGGCTAAAGGTGAATCCGTCATGGCTTACTTCATGAGGATTTCTGATTTGAGAGATCAGCTCTCATCTATTGGAAAGATTGTTGATGAAAATGATTTAACTATGCTAGCCCTCAATGGTCTTCCAGCATCTTGGGAATCCTACATTCAAGGAATTAGTGCAAGAGCTGATCTACCCAAGTTTGACAGATTAAGGGCTGACTGTATCCAAGAAGAGTCTCAACTGGCTGCTAGAGGAGTTATCAAAAACACTCATGAAGACAATCATGTCCTTGTTGCCCAGTCTTTCAAGAAGAAAGGAGGCTATTGGAAGAAGAATAATTTCAAGAGGAATAGAGATCAAAGGTCTAATCCATCTCATGATTCGAAGAATAAGCAAAAGGGCCTGTCTCACATCAAGTGCTTCAGGTGTGACAAATTCGGTCACTATGCAAGGGACTGTTTATCTCAGTCTAAGCAACAAGGAGCAAACTTAAATGAAGTCTCAAATCAGTCTAATACTGAAGACTTCCTTTTCATTTCTGCTCTGTCAAGCAATGTACCCTCAGACAGTGATACTTGGCTGATTGATAGTGGTGCATCTAGACACATCATCGGCTATCAAGAGCACCTCTCAGACTTAGTGGAGAAAGAGTCTAATCTTCAAGTGGTCATTGGTGATGATGCTCGCTATTTTGTGAGAGGTTTTGGTACTACTTCCCTTAACTTAGATTCTAGAATTTCTCTTCACCTCACTGATATTTTATTTGTGCCGGGAATCAAAAGAAACCTTATTTCCATATCAACACTAGAAGATAAGGGTTATCAGATTGCATTTTTTGAGGGAAGGGTGCTTGCATGGTCTAAGAAGTCCAGCATCAAATCATCTCGTGTCATTGGGAATAGGTATGAGAGCCTATATAAGCTTTTAGGACGTCCAGTTCAAGCTCTCATTCATGTAGCACTTGAGTCAAGCGAGCTATGGCATAGAAGACTTGGACATCTTCATTTTCGAGCCCTCCCCACACTTGAGAAGATAGTTAAAGGTATGCCTAAACTTAGTCATATTCATGATAATACATGCAAAGTTTGTGCTATGGGTAAGAACACTAAGAGTCCATTTCATCAAAGTGAAAGTAGGTCTAAAGAGAAATTAGCTCTTGTGCATTTTGATTTATGTGGACCTATGTCTGTTGCTTCCTAAATTGGATTCTTGTATTATGTAATCTTTATAGATGACTACTCTAGGAAAACTTGGATCTACTTTCTCAAATCAAAAGAATCTGATGAAGTCCTAAGTAGATTCAAAGAATTTAAAGCCTTAGCTAAAAATCTATCTGGGAAAAGAATTAAAGTTTTAAGGTCTGACAATGGAGGTGAATACATCTCGGGTAGCTTTCATGATTTTTGTGTTGAGGCAGGGATCAAGAGGGAGTTTTGTGTTCCCTACAACCCTCAGCAAAATGGGGTTGCAGAAAGAAAGAACAGATCCATTATTGAGGCAGCAAAAGCTATGATTCATGATCAGGATCTGCAGACTTTCCTATGGGCCGAAGCATCTAGGACTGCTGTCTACATTCAGAATAGATGCCCTCACCGTGTATTGAAAGATACGACTCTAGAAGAAGCATTTTCAGGGATCAAACCTGATATCAGTCACTTGAGGATCTTCGGGAGTCTAGTATATGTCCATGTACCCAAAGAAAAGAGAACCAAGTTGGAACCTTCTGGCACAAGAGGCACTCTTATTGGCTACAATGAAACATCCAAAGCATTTAGAATTTACATTCCAGGTCATAAGTTTATTGAGGTTAGTAGAGATGTCACTTTTGAAGAAAATATTGCACTCAAAAGATCTAAAGGCTCAAGTTTAGAGATTGACAATGAAGTCCATGATAACCCTCAAGACATGGATATTGAGCATGATATTGAGATTTAGAGAGAGTCTACAGAATCTGAAAATCATGATGATCCAAATGAACCTTTGGATCCTACAGATGGGCCTAGGGACATTACCGTGAGTAAGAAGAGACCTCTCTGGATTCAAGAGGCAGAAAAGTTTACAGCTCCAAGTGGCACACTTAGATAAAGAAGGAGACCTCATAAATTCTCAAACTATGTTGCATTGATGTGCAATCTCATTGAGACTGAACCTTCCAACATTGAAGAGGCCATGAACCAATAGACATGGAAGAATGCTATGGATGAAGAAAATCAGTCTATCATTAAGAATGATGTTTGGGATATTGTGCCTAGACCCAAAGGTAAGTCTGTCGTATCTTCCAAATGGTTGTTTAAAATTAAACATGATGCTGATGGAAGTATTGAGAAACACAAAGCTAGATTTGTGGCTCATGGCTTCTCTCAGAAAGAAGGCATAGATTATGAGGAAACCTTTGCCCCTGTTGCTCGATATACTTCCATCAGGACTATCATTGCTATTACTGCAACTAAGGGATGGAAGTTGCATCAGATGGATGTAAATATAACCTTCCTCAATGGTGTTATTGAAGAGGAGGTCTACATTGAGCAACCTGAAGGCTTTGTGATCCATAAGAAAGAATCTCATGTATGCATATTAAAGAAAGCATTATATGGCCTTAAGCAGGCCCCCCGTGCTTGGTATGAAAGAATTGACAAGTACTTGGTAAGCCTAGGATTTTGTAAGAATGATGCTGATCCTAACCTTTACTTCAAAGTATTCAATGGTGAAATGTTGATTTTGGTTTTATATGTTGATGACTTATTCCTAACTGGAGAAGATCATCTCATTCTTAGATGTAAGAAAGAATTGACTTCATAATTTGAAATGAAAGATCTAGGTCTCGTGCATTTCTTTCTTGGGTTAGAAGTATGGCAAAGACTCAATGAAATTATTCTAAGTCAAGGAAAATATACCATTGATATTTTGAAGAGATTTGGAATGTTAGATTGTAAACCTATGCCTACTCCTATGGAAACTAACTTAAAGAAGTTGAGTGAATCTGCAGCTAGGTCTAATCTTGTGGATCCCACTGAATACAGGCAGCTGACTGGATCCTTGATGTATCTAGTTAACACTAGACCTGATATTTTCTATGCAGTGAGTGCCCTCAGCCAGTTCATGTTGAACCAAGGCAGTTTCATCTTGTTGCAACCAAGCATATCTTGAGATATTTGCGTGGTACAGTTGGATATGGACTGAAGTACTCTTCCAATACAGTCATTACCTTGGAAGGCTACTCTGATTCTGATTGGGCAGGAAGTGTCACTGATGGAAAGAGCACTTCTGGAGTTTGCTTCAGCTTGGGATCTACCATGATATCCTGGTGCAGTAGGAAACAATCTTCAGTAGCATTGAGTACTGCTGAAGCAGAATATATTGCAGCTTGTGTGGCATCTCAAGAAGCAGTGTGGCTTCGAAAACTCCTTGTAGGATTGTTTGGACAACCTTGGGAGCCTACAGTTATTCATAGTGATAACCAGAGCTGTGTGAAGCTCTCTGTTAATCTTGTGTTTCATGACAGATCAAAGCATGTGGAAACTCAGTATCACTATATCCAGGATATGGTGCAAAGGAATGCTATTCAGCTGAAGTATATCAGCACTAATGAGCAAACAACAGATGTTCTCACCAAACCCCTTGCTCGAGTGAAACTTGCATATTTTTTAGGTAAGCTTGGAGTTGTGGAGAATGAAGTTCTAGCTGAGAGGGAGTCTCAGCATCAATGATACATTATACAGTATCATCCACCCTCTGCGAGTAGGCATGGTGGTAATGCACTCTTCTCTGGGAGAAGTTTGAGGTGAAAGCCCTCTTCCACCCCCTGCGAGTAGGCATGGTGGAGTCACCCTCTGCAAGTAGGCATGGTGGATATCATGGGATAAATTCCATGATGTGCTTATTCACCCTCTTGGAGTATCCATGGTAAACGTCATGAGGAGATGACAATAAGCACTTATGTTTTCATCCATGGGAGTAGCCATGATGTTAGTCACTATGTGACTTGATCCTTATGAAGAAATCCTCCATAGCTAAGAGGGAGTGTTGATTTTGGTAGCTAGGTCGGATCCCTTCTAGAGACCGACCTAGTCCTGAAATGCTAAATGGCCTACCGGCCTTAGCATTTCAAGATCTCAGATTGTATTATCCGATTAAGGCAAGCCCCAATTGGGCGAACTCACCATACCATGTATCTTGAAATTACAAATAGGTCAGGACCTATTTCAAATGTAATGTATATGTAATTTGGAGCCAAAATGTTTGTGCGATCTCATATAAATGAAGAGCGATTGGCAGTCACAATTCATAGCAATCACTTACCGAATTCTGCCTTGCGAAATCTAATCGATCAGCGATCTACTACAAGCACAGTGAAAGGGTTCCGCTGTTGGTTGAACCGTTCGACAGGTTCATCGGTTCAATGGTTCGACGAGTTCAAAGGTTCAACAATGAAGGGCTCTGCCGATGGTTGAACCGGTTCAACGGTTCGAAAGGTTCAAAGGTTCAACAGTGCAAGCATTCTGCTGATAGTTGAACTGGTTAACCGGTTTGACAGTTTAACTGATTCAATGGTTCAAAGGGTTCGATAATTCAAGAAGAGGCTATGTTGTATTTTGATATCTATGTTTCGTGCTTTAGCTGGGCAAAGTTGTAATATGTTTCTGCTCTTAATATAAATCGGATCTGAGATTTTCTTGCTAGGTTTTTCACCTCCAAGAGGGAGGTTTTCCCAGGGTATATGTGTGTTATGTGAGCATTTATGTTTTATTGTTTCTTACTGTCAATATGAATGTTAAAATTAACAATATGCGGCAACATGCGAGCTACAATCAAAGGGCTCACATGCATGCTTTTTGGATTACAATAGATGTGTAAGATGTGGCAATGAAGTGCCTCTCTGGAACAAAGTTCTTGATCTAAACTATCATAATTGCTAACTTGATAACTAATGACTTTCTAATGCATCTAAGATATATATATATATATATATATATATATATATATATATATATATATATATATATATATATATATATCCTCTTCAAGCTCATTGAATCCTCCACATCGGCCACAAGAGGTTACAAACTCCAATGAAAGAGATGTAACATGTAGGAATAAGTAGGTCAGCGTAAAACATATGGAATTCCTCCACAAATGGATGAAGCTTGGTATGGACCTCAAGGAAGGTCTATCAAATCCTTATGTGTCATGTATGATGTTTCATTTGGCTCTGCAAGTCACGAAAGTGCTCCATAAATCTTCTCCTTCAACTGACTGTCTGAATGCTCTGCTCTGATGATCTTCTGACAGCGATAACTTTCTAGAAACAAATCCAAATCACTTGAAATTTGAATATGATGTAGATGATGGTATGTAGATGCTAAGTCCTGCTCTGCACACTTTGATATGAAGATGTGGTAAAATACGGTACAAAATGCCCTAAGACAATGAGCCTTATTGTAATATGGTATTGTGTTATATTAATATATTGTGAGCTAACACTCACTATGGTTTTTCCCTTTTGGGTTTTCCACGTAAAAATCTTTGTGTTCACGTGTTATGTCTTTATGGTTGTTGTTCCTATGTTTATTATGCTTTCATATTATTAATTTTGGAAACTGGATTAATAAACTTGTTAAGAAGTGGTTTTGTGGAATACTAATTCACCCCCCTCTCAGTATTCCTTACTATCAACATAAACTACATTTCTTGATGTTTATCAACAATTTTTTTCTCTTAACCTCTACAATACTTGTCTAATATGCTAAAAATGCTCTTCTTTTGTCTTAGTAAAAATTAGAATATCATCCAAATATACAATAACAAACTTACTCAAGAATTTCTTCAAAACTTTATTCATCAATCTCATGAAAGTACTAGGTGCATTAGTCAATCCACAAGGCATTACTAACCATTCATACAATCTTTCATTTGTCTTGAATGCAGTCTTCCACTCATCTCCTTCTCTGATCCTGATATGATGGTATCCACTCTTCAAGTCTATCTTTGTGAAATATTTTGTTCTAATCAAATAGTCCATGATGTCATCCATCCTTGACAATGGAAATCTATACTTAACTGTGATCTTATTGATTTATCTAGAGTTTGTACACATCCTTCATTCTCCATCTTTCTTAGGTGCTAATACTAGAGGTATCGCACATGGGCTTAGACTTTCTCTGATATATCAATCCTTTCCTCAATAACTCCTGTATCTGCCTATTCAGCTCCGCATTCTCTGCTAGTGTCATCTGGTGTGTTGCTTTGTTAGGAAAATGAGATCTAGGTATAAGGTCCATATGATGACTGATACTCTGGATTGGTTGCAATCCTTTAGGTCTGATATGATGTCTTCATACTCTGTCAACAATTTAGTTATCTCCTCTAGCGGTGCTTCTTCTCCTTTTTCGGTAACAGTCTTTGTACTTAGGTCTCCTCACTTCTTAGGAAGCAAAGAAAAACACATATTCTCATGTCTCAATCCATCCAAAAATTTCCTTCCATCTACCAAACAAATTATAGCAAAACTTCCACATACTTGACTTTTAGGCTCATCTTCCAAAGGTATCAAGATATGCTTCTTCCCATTTGATGTTATAGTATAAGTATTCTTTCTCCCATCATGTATATCTTTCCTATCATACTGCCATGGTCTCCCCAACAATATATGGCATACATCCATTGGCATAATATCACACAATACTTCGTCATTATAAGATCCTATATGAAATTTCACCAAACATTGTTCACTCACCAGTACCTTGTGTTCATCCTGAATCCATGCTATCTTATAGGGTTTAGGGTGTTTCAAGATCTCTCCAAATTCATCATAGTCACCATTTCATCTGAAACCAAATTATCAGTACTACCACTATCAATGATCATTTTACAACATTTACGTCATGATTTGCATCTGGTCTAGAACAAACTTTTCCTCTGCAGTGGTTCCTCAGTTGTCTCTGCTTGAAATATTGCTCTCCTCATGACTAATGATTCTCCTTTCTCTAGTTTTCCAATTGAACTAGGTGATCCAATAGGTTCTTCCTCCACATAAGCTACTCTTGCATTGTTCTCTATCCTATTGCTTGTACTTCCCTGATGACATCAAATGATTTGTGTCCTTCACCTCCACACTTAAAACAAGTTCCTCTGAATGCTCTCTTATCCAATCCTCTTTCATCTTTCCTATATCTTTCATTGCGGTAAGAATTATGATTCCCTCTGTGGTAGAAATTTCTATCATCCCTCTAGTATAAATTGTTATCTCTGTCTTCCTTCTTGTATGGACTACTTTCTTTATTTTGCTTGTTCTTCTTCGCATATGATCTTTCTCCTCTAGAATATGTTCTACCTGTTTGTCTTTGCTCATGCTTCTTGTTCAACTTGTCTTCAACTTTTAGGGCAAAGTGATATGCTTCTATTGTTGTCATCTTTACCAATCTAAGTTCCTCTTGAATATTCATCCTCAATCAATTTATGTATCTTGCCACTTTCTCCTTGCTTGCTTCACTATGTCAAGTCCTTATGATCATCTTATGAAATTATTCAGTATACCCCTTCACTAGTTTTTCTTTTTGCCTTAGGTTTTGCAATCTCTTCAACAATTCTAACTCATTGTCAACAGGTATGGATATGGATCCTTTTATAGTCTGCGATATCCAGTGGCCTATTTTTGGCTCTACAAGTGGCTTATAACATATGTGACTACCTCATACTCCAGAATGTAGGAGGCACCTAATTGTGCTTCAAATATGAGGCATACATACCCTACCCCTACAGGATTTGAACTTGAGACCTCTCTTTCAAGAGGGCAAGTTTTTCACCAACAGGCTAACTCAGGTTGTATTAACTAATTGTTCACCTTTGTCACCATCCTATCCCATTTTATGATCTTTTCTTTTCCTCTCCTATTTCTATCCAATTGAACTTATTTCCACCAAATAGCAACATGTCCTTTCAACTTAGTTTTTGGAAATCTTACTTTCTCTAGATCTTCAATTTCCTCATATTCAGGTATTCCTCCAAGTCATTTATCCAGTCAATCAATTCATCCAGATTTAAATTTATAGTATAATTTGGTACATCCACTCTAGGTCTCTTACCAATCTTAGAAATAACTTTCTACATCTTCACCTGATCTAATTCTTCTTCTTCTAGGGCTTCTTCATTTTGGTCAACAGATTGAAATTTTTCATCATCAATTTTAGCATCATGTCTAGGGTTTAGTCCTCTTCTTTTATCTTCTTCTATAGCATCCAATCTAACTTTCATTGTCCTCATCATCTCAATCATTTCTTCCATTCTTCCAGCAACATTGGCCATAGCAGGCATCTTCCTTGGCGCCATCTCTTCCTAGGATCCGGTGTAACTACCTCAATTCAGTGATTTGACTACAGGTTTGCAATTGCCTCACAATCGGTGCTCTATTTACAAACACAAGTAATGGTGCAGGGGCACCTAACACAAGTCATTTAAGTTCATGTTTTATGTTGTAATAAGGTCTACTCGACCAATGCATGTAATTTCAGTTTTTAAGTCCCAAGTACTTAGGTTGTAATTGTCAAATTATAATAAGATGGTGGGTTTTCTCCTAGCCACTTGGAGATAGTTAGTTTTGCTCCCAGCCACTTGGAATCAGTCTCCCAGCCATTGGGAATAGGGTTGTTCTTCCTGTGGTGAATCTATAAAACCCAAGGAATGAACAAGATCTAGCATGATGATTAGAGTTGTAGTCAGATCGATTGAATGTAATCAAGCATTACTAAGGAGAATCAAACTATTTTCTGTGTTGTCAATTTTGTTTCCCATTTTCTGTAAATACGAGTTGCATAGTTGTAGGTTTCCTTTTCCTTTTCTGGTTTCCATTGTTGCAATATGTCGATTTGAAGCATTCCACCGACAAGATTTCTGTCGAAATCAGTGGAATGGCTTCACTATATCATATCTGTTTGTTTTCTATTTTTGTTCATGTTTCAGCGGCACAAAGGATCAAATTCGGGTATGCACAATAGATTGCCTAGCATCTTCATGTGCTAGGGTTTTGGATCAGAGGAGTTAGAGTTGTCCCAGTGAGATAGAGGCCATCGACGAAGCACCCCTTGTCCAGAGTGACGAAGATAGGTTGGCCGAAGGGAGGATCGAGCCAATGGGAGAAAGTAATGGTTAGAGATTCAGCTCAGAACTCATTGACCAAAGAATGCAAGAGATTGCCGAAAGTTGAAGTCGCACCAGAGTCAATGTGCGTCGATGTATTGGGGGAATGAACAAAGAATTCGTTGGTGCATGAAGTCGCGCCTAAGAGAGAGGGGACACACCGAATGCATACTGCTAATGTATACTATGATTGTATGTGGTGAAACATACAAGCAGCGACCAGGTCGAAAGGTGAATCGGGCATAGTAGCCACCTGTAGCTAGTCGTGGTAAGCACATACCATAGTTTGGTAGTTTATTGTTAGGTTTTGCCCACTTCCATTGTGTGCTCTGCATCATTTTGGTATCAGAGCTAGTGAAGGGTCTACAAAAGTGTTGGCATTATCTGTGAATGTTTATGTCAGATAGAGAAAGTGAAGAAGGGGCTAGCAATATGCCTCCAAAGGGAATGACCACCGAAGTGGCCAAGAAATTCAAGGATATAGAGGAGATGATCAAGACTGGAGTCAAAGAAGCACTCCAGATGGAGTTGAAGACCTTAGGAAAAGGCAAGAAACTAGATGTAGAGTCTGATGAAGAAGGCGAAGATAGGGAAGAGGAAACAACCTCAGAACAGACAAGTATATCTGCAGGCCAGAAACAATCTCAGGAGGCTATAAAATCACTTGGTAAGGAGTCATCTGAATCAAGAATGGAGATTCTGATGTTCAGCAGAAAGATGGATGCAGAAGAAGTCATCGAATGGGTCGAGGCTTTGAACAATTACTTCGAGTACAAGGAGGTACCAGAAAATAAAAGAGTCAAGTTTGCAAAGACAAAATTGAAAGGTGTTGCACTCACATGGTGGAACTACACCCAGGGAGAGAGGGTGAAGAGTGGAAAGAGCATGATCTCATCTTGGAGTCAGATGATAGAGAGGATCAAGGCTCAGTTCCTACCAACAGATTATGAAGTGCAGATATACAGGAAGATGCAGAATCTCAGGCAGAAGGATATGGATGTATCCACCTACACAGAGGAATTCCACAAATTGTCCTTTAGGTGTGGACATACTGAGGATGAGAAAGGAAGAGTTGCCAGGTATATTAATGGCTTGAAGTATAGTATACAAGATGAGATTACCATCTTAATGCCAGAAACAGTGGACAAATGTTTCCAGGTGGCGTTGAGAGTAGAAGAGAAGCAAAAAAGAAAAGGAGAACAATAGAACAGAGGTAGAGGTGGAAAGAATTTCAGAGGCAGAAATAGCTTTGGTGGTAGAAATCAGTTCCAAAAAAATCAAGGGGAGTCCAGTCAGCAAGAACGCAGTGGAGAATCTAGTTCCAGAGAGGGTTTCAAAGGAAGGAGACCCAATGGGAGAGGCAGATTTGGTGGACCAGGCAGAGGTCCTAATGTCTTCACAGGAAGATGTTATAATTGTAACCAAATTGGGCACACAACAGGTAGGTGTCCGGAGAAAGCCTCAAGCTCTAATGGAGGAGAGAGAAGGAGCCAGCTGATTCAAGAAGAAGATTGTCAGAGTTTGACTTCACCTATGGGAAGTGCAGCTCCAGCACAAGACGGAGAGAGTCTCATGATGAGAAGAACGATGCTGAAGGTACCACAAAACAAAGAACCACCGCAGAGGAAAACACTATTCAGGACTTTGTGTAAAGTTTCCGGCAAAAGATGTAAGGTAATTGTTGATTCTGGTTCAATTGAAAATTTAGTTTCAGTAGAAATGGTAAAGAAATTGAGTTTGAAAAGACTGCCACATGTGAGTCCATACAAAGTGTCATGGCTGAATAAGGGACAACAAGTCTTGGTTGATGAACAAGCTTGGGTAGAATTTTAGATAGGGGAATATGGGGATAGACTGTTGTGTGATATAATTCCCATGGATGCATGCCATTTACTATTAGGTAGACCTTGGCAGTATGATGTACAAGCCCAGCATGACGGTAAATCCAATTCCTTTGTGATCACCAAGAATGGTAGACAGTATAAGATGGATCCTTTACCAGAAGAAGGTGTGGACAAGAATGTAGGATCAAGTATCATGTTAGTGAGTGGGAAAGAATTTCTCCATACTCTGAAAGAAGAAGGAACCCAGGGGTATGCTCTGATTTTGAAACGTAAAGACAGTTCTCATTTGTCTAAAAACAACAAGGAAAAGGTCCCCAAGGAAGTGCAGGAATTATTAGACAGGTATAAGGGTATCATGGTGGAGGATGTGCCCAATGTACTACCCCCTGTGAGAGACATAAGTCATCAAATTGACTTCATCACAGGATCCACATTGCCAAATAAACCAGCATATAAAATGACACCTAAACAGAATGAGGAGATTGCTAAACAAGTACAAGAATTGTTGGATAGGGGTTTTGTGAGGAAAAGTCTTAGTCCATGTGCTGTACCCACAATTTTGGCTCCCAAGAAAGATGACAAATGGAGGTTGTGCACTGATTCGAGGGCCATAAATAAGATCACCATCAGATATAGGTTCCCTATGCCTAGGATAGAAGACCTCATGGATTGTTTGGGAGGAGCTCGGTATTTTTCTAAAATTGATCTCAAGAGTGGATACCATCAGATCAGAGTTAGGCAAAGGGATGAATGGAAGACAACTTTTAAGACTAATGAAGGTCTTTATGAGTGGCTGGTGATGCCATTTGGTCTGTCTAATGCTCCAAGTACTTTCATGTGTCTAATGAATGAGGTATTAAAAGATTTTATTGGCAAGTTTGTTGTTGTCTATCTTGATGATATTCTAGTTTTCAGCAGAACAAAAGAGGAACATTTGCAGCATTTGGAACAGGTGTTGAAGAAGCTACATGAGGAGAAATTGATGATCAATATGGAGAAGAGTATCTTCATGAAGGAAGAACTCACATACCTTGGATTTGTGAAATCCCAGGGTAGTTTGAAAATGGATCCAGAGAAGGTAAATGATATTCTGTCTTGGCCAGCACCTAGAATAGTAAGTGATGTGAGAAGTTTTCATGGATTAGCAACCTTTTATAAGAGGATTCAGTCACATTTGTGCACCAATTTTGGATACCATAAAAGGAGGACAGAAATGTAAGTTTGTTTGGAATAGAACAACTGATGAGTCTTTTGAGATTCTCAAGCAAAAAATAGCAGAGAAACCCATTCAGGTTTTGCCTGATTTTAATAAGTTGTTTACTGTGGAATGCGATGCCAATAACCTTGCCATTGGTGCTATCTTGAGTCAGGAAGGCAGACCTGTTACTTTCTTTAGTGAGAAGCTGAATGATGCTAAAAGGAAATATTCCACATATGATCTAGAATTATATGCCATGGCTCAAGCATTGAAAAAGTGGAGACACGATGTCTTACCTAAGGAGTTCATTGTTTACTGACAACCATGCTTTAAGTTTTCTAAATTCGCAAGAGAAGCTAAATCACAGGCATATGAAGTGGGTTGAACAGCTCCAGGCATATACATTTTCCATCAAGCATAAGAAGGGACAAGCCAACAAGGTGGCAGATGCTTCGAGTAGAAGAGTGTGTACTACGCAGGAAATCCAATTGCAAAGTATGGGAGTGGATTCTCTCAAGAATATGTACCAGGATGATGAGGACTTCAAGGAGATATATGCAGTTTGTTCATAGTTTTCAGATTCCTATCATTCTAATTTTTCTGAATATTTGTTACAGCAAGGGCTACTATTCAAAGGCAGCCAACTGTGTGTGACTAGGTGTTCCATGAGGGAGAACATCATAAAAGAGAAACATTGTGGCAGTCTTGGAGGTCATTTTGGACTGGACAAGACATTAAAACAAGTGAGAAGGTTTTACTTCTAGCCTAAGATGCAAACAGATGTTAGAAAATTTGTAGACAGCTGTCACATTTACCAGAGAGCAAAAGGAACTTCATCAAATGCAAGTCTCTATCAACCACTTCCAATTCCTCAAAGGCCATGGGAGTGCATCAATATGGATTTTGTTTTGGGCCTTCCAAGGACTCAAAAAAGAATTTGACAGTGTGTTTGTGGTTGTTGACAGATTTAGTAAAATGGCTCATTTTGTGCCATGTAAAAGTACTAATGATGCTTCACATATTGCTAGTCTTTTCTTTAAAGAAATAGTAAGAATTCATGGTTTACCATTGAACATAGTCACTGACAGAGATCCCAAGTTTGTGGGACATTTTTGGCGCACATTGTGGAAGAAATTGGGCACCCAATTATCTTTCACATTTGCATATCACCCTCAGACAGATGGACAAACTGAGGTAGTGAATAGATCACTAGGTAATCTTTTGAGATGTCTGACCAAACAACACGGAGAAGCATGGGATATGATCATCCCACAAGCAGAATTTGCATATAATGACTCTGTCAATCAGAGCACAGGAAAGAGCCCTTTTGAAGTCGTATATGGGATTCATCCTAGGGGAATTCTGGAGCTCAGGGATCTCCAGAACATGGAGAAAAGGAATGCACAAGGTGAAGATTTTGTAGTCAGCATGAAGGATATCCATGATGCTGTAAGGGAAACTATTCAAAAGAACACAGGGAAATACAAAGAAAGAGCTGATCAGAAGAAACAGGATGTCCAATACAAAGTTGGGGATTTGGTAATGGCATATTTGAAGAAGGAAAGACTTCTGAAATGACAACCAACAAAACTTCTTATGAAGAAGATAGGTCCATGCAAGATTATACACAAATTTGGGCCTAATGCATACGAAATTGAACTTCCTCCAGGTTTAGCAATATCACCCAATTTCAATGTGGCAGATTTGTTTTCATTCAACGGAACCAATACAGTAGAGACAAGAGCAGAAGATGCAGAATGGATTTCTGATCTTCCACCTAGCCAACCAGTTCAGTTGGAATGTAGTTTGGACACAAAGGTTCAGAAGAAGACCAGACACAAAACCTACAAGCAATATCTGGTCAAATGGCATGGTTTACCTGATGAGGATGCAACTTGGATGAGCAAGGATGACATCATTAAGCATGGGGTTAATATTTCAGACTTGGTTCCTCAAGGGACTTGAGTTCTTTTAAACCTTGGGAGTATGGTGCAGGGGCACCTAACACAAGTCATTTAAGTTCATGTTTTATGCTGTAATAAGGTCTACTCGACCAATGCATGTAATTTTAGTTTGTAAGTCCCAAGTACTTAGGTTGTAATTGTCAAATTATAATAAGACAGTGGGTTTTCTCCCAGCTGCTTGGAGATAGTTAGTTTTGCTCCCAGCCGCTTGGAATTAGTCTCCCAGCCATTGGGAATAGGGTTGTTCTTTATGTGGTGAATCTATAAAAACCAAGGAATGAACAAGATCTAGCATGATGATTAGAGTTGTAGTCATATCAATCGAATGTAATCAAGCATTACTAAGGAGAATCAAACTATTTTTTGTGTTGTCAATTTTTTTTTCCCATTTTTTGTAAATACAAGTTGCATAGTTGTAGGTTTCCTTTTCCTTTTCTATTTTCCATTGTTGCAATATGTCGATTTGAAGCATTCCACTGACAAGATTTCTGTCGAAATCAACGGAATGGCTTCACTGTATCATATTTGTTTGTTTTCTATTTTTGTTCATGTTTCGACAGCACAGAAGATCAAATTTGGGTATGCACAATAGATTGCCTAGCATCTTCATGTGCTAGGGTTTTAGATCGGAGGAGTTTGAGTTGTCCCAGTGAGACAGAGGCCATCGACGAAGCACCCCTCACCCAGAGCGACAAAGATAGGTTGGCCGAAGGGAGGATTGAGCCAACAGGAGAAAGTAATGGTCGGAGATTCGGCTCAGAACTCATCGACCAAAGAATACAGGAGATCGTCGAAAGTTGAAGTCGCACCAGAGTCAATGTGCATTGGTGTATTGGGGGAATGAACAGAGAATTCATCGGTGCATGAAGTTGCACCTAAGAGAGAGGGGACACACTGAATGCATACCGCCAATGTATACTGTGATTGTATGTGGTGAAACATACAAGCAACGACCAAGTCAAGAGGTGAATCGGGCATAGTAGCCGGCTATAGCTAGTCGTGGTAAGCACATACCATAGTTTGGTAGTTTATTGTTAGGTTTTGCCCGCTTCCATTGTGCGCTCTGCATCAAGTAAATTGCCTCAGGTCGGTGTTCTATTCACCACAAGATCTTCCAAAATGCCTTCACTTCCCAAAGGATTCAAAACCTTACTCTGATACCACTTGGTGCAGTCATGGTAGGAGGGTTCACAGAATGAATTGTCCAAACCATGTAGCTACAGTAAACACAACGAAAACAACACAAATGTAGAATGCAATAGAAGATTCATATATTTAGAATATCAAAGGATTACAATGCTCATATGCCGGCAACATGTGGGCTACAATCAAAGGGCTCTCAGGCTTGCTTTCCAAATTACAACAGATGTGCAAGTTGTGGCAATGACGTGCCTCTCTGGAACAAATTTCTTGATCTAAACTATCATAATTGCTAGCTTGATAACTACTAACTTCCTAATGCATCTAAGATATATATAATATATAATATATATATCCTCTTCAAGCTCATAGAATCCTCCATGTCGGCCATAAGAGGTTATAAAATCCAATGAAAGAGATGTAACGTGTAGGAACAAGTAGGTCGGCCTAAAACATATGGAATTCCTCCGCAAATGGATGAAACTTGGTACGGACCTCAAGGAAGATCTATCAAATCCTTATGTGTCATGTATGATGTTTCATTTGGCTCTGCAAGTAATGGAAGTGCTCCACAAACCTTCTCCTTCAACTAACTGTCTGAATGCTCTGCTCTATGAAAGCTAATGATCTTCTGATAGTGTTGACTTTCTGGAAACAAATCCAAATCACTTGAAATCTGAATATGATGTAGATGATGGTATGTAGATGCTAAGTCCTACTCTGCATGCTCTAATATGAAGATACAGTAAAATGTGGTACAAAATGATGAAATTGCAAATGACTAAACTGACTGAATTGAATTGGAAATGAAAGAAAACAAAATGAATGCAAATATTTTTGGTTGATGCAAGATTTGTCTACAACCTGGGATGCTCTTGGATCAGTTATAGTCATAACCCTAACCCTAACCCCAACCCTAATTATAATCCTAACTATAACTCTAATTCTAACCTTAACCCTAATTCCCATTCTAAATCTCACCATGTTTTTAGTTGTAAACCTAATTGTAATTGTAATTCTAACGCTTATACTAACCCTAATTCTTACTACAATTCTAACCCTAACCCTAATTATAGTTGTAACCCTAACTCTAACACTAACCCTAACCCCAACTCTAATTGTAACCTAACACTAAACCTAATTCTAACCCTAACTCTAATTCTAACCCTAACCCTAACCCTAATTCTAACCCTAACACTAACCCTTAATCTAACCCTAAACATACTTCTACTTTAACCCTAACCTTGATTGTAATTCAAACCCTAACCCTAACCTTAATACTAACCTAAACCATAATTGTAACCCTAAGCCTAAGTCTAATTGTAACATTAACCCTAATTATAACCCTAACCCCAATCCTAATTCTAACCCTAACCCTAAGCCCAATCCTAATTTTGACTCTAACCCTAACCCTAACCCTTATTCTAATGCTAAGCATAGCTCTAATTTTAACCCTAACCTTGACCCTAACTGTAATTCAAACCCTAACCCTAACCTTGATACTAACCCTAACCCTAATTGTAACTCCACAAAGTATTCCTCTTGCTTATCATTACCACTTATAATACCACTAACAATAGCATAAGTTGCTTCTTCCTTTATACAATCTATTTGCAAGGAGCCCCAAAAGTGCAAATATTACTCTTGTGTTAATTATAAGTTCAAAGTCATATGAATATAGGCATGAGTATTTAAAAGGATGTTCTTTGATTTGGATCCTAAGTCTTCGACCTATGTTCTCCTCTTAAACATCTATTCAAAAATGGGCAAATTCGAATGTAAGGAGATTTAAAAGATTAAAAAAATAGGTTTATTTTTTTGAACTTAAAATCCAATTATTCCTATTTCTAGGAACATTAAACTCTTTCTTACATGCCTTTTTTTTCTCTGAAAATAATTTCAAAACATAGATTTAGTTTGTAAAAACTTATGAAAAATCTTATCCTGTGTTATAATTCCTTTTCTTAAAAAAATACATATGCCCTCTTTTATTTAGAATATGTCTAAATTATAAACATAAACTTTTAATGCTATTTTTAAGATGACTCCTCACGTTCATTGTTGCATCCTATTTCACCATCGACCCATCTAGTTAAAAATCCATCGATACTAATTTTAACGTATTTTGGAGTACAAAATACATACATATGGCGTGAATTGAATATGACCCATTCAATGTGATTGTTGTCCTATATGTCCTTTAGACAAAAAGAAACAAGGCCCAATTTCAATCCGGTAGCATTATTCTAAAAGAAATTAAAAAAAATAATTGAACTTACACAACTCTTTTCTATAGTTAAACCGTTTGATTATATAAATGTTACTTATTATAAAAAGTAAGAGTATCCCAAGAAACATCATAGTTGCGCAAAGAATAAAGATAAAATATTTTTTGAGTTATTTCCTTTCAACCATTTGAAAGAATTAAGGTCAATGTTTGTACTCTATTGAGGTCAACAACGAATTGAACCATAGTTAGTAGTGGTCAAGTAGGAAAAAAAAGATCATGCAAAAGCTAGTGCAGACAACATATAGCCAACAATAGAAAAAACAATCAAAACAGGTTAAAACTCTACACAATACTTCTAACAACTACTAAAAGCACCAAAGGTGCTATCAAATGGCCGATAGGCACAAATATTTATAGGCCTATCCTTAAATAGTATATATTTATACTTTTTCTAGAAAATCATTAAATGTAATAGTTGGTGGACAAGGGTATAAATATATAAGAAAATCATTCTTGTAAATAAAAATAATGAAATGGTATTAAATGAATAACCACATGAACTAAATCATGAATGTGCCATTAGAAAACTAAGATTTCATAAAAAAACATATATTTAGTAATTGCAAGATCCTTTCATCTTGTTGAAAGCTCTTGTTCCCCCTTTATGATTGCCTCATTATGCTATATCTACAACTTATATAAAATATTTAATACCATAAGAATTTTCAAGAGTAATGAAGACAATAGAAAAATGTATAATAACAACATAAACATATATCAATGTTTGGAATATAACTTTTAATAAATCATATTGAGATATGACATTAAATAGTAAGCTATATGAAATAAGCTCACATGAAATATTTTATACAATTATTATTACATGGACACAATTGAAAGAAAAATTATTATTGCAAGTATAAAGGCCATAACATTATTGTTAACAACACAATATTCATTTTTGTAAATAAACAACAAATAAATTGAATATTTATTGGATGTTCTCTCAATGATCAACTTAGAGACAACGATTGCAATTGATGCTCTTCATCTTTCCTATTCTTAACATAATTTGCATTTTCTATCTTACTGTATCATTCAAATGAGAATGGTGGTGATATTCTTAAAGTTTTGAGAGATTTAACTTGAGAGATAATAGTGAATGTTAAACCAGCCCTCTCTACATCACCAATATTTATTGTTGATCTTTCCAATGTTAACCCTTGTGACTTATGTATTGTTAAAGCCCATGCCATTTTGAGGGGGATTTGTGTACGATTTCCTCTTGTAATAGGTGAAAGAGGGACAAACTTTGGGTTGTTAACATCCCAAGGCACACCCACATAATTATCAAATTCCACAATCACACATAATGGCAACTCTGGTGGTTGAGTACCTTAATGATAAACTATATTGTTTATAGTACCAAGTTCTCCACTAACTAATCCAACATTTACCCACAAATTGCATACCGACATCACATATTGGCCAACACATAGTAGAACCACCCTATCCAAGTGATCATCATCAGAATCATGTGATTCTATATGTCAAGTGTATGTAGACACACTACGTGTAATTGGCATGTTGAGTGACTTTAGCATGTTCTTATTATGGAGCAGAACCATACTATTTGTGGCATATAAATGCATAGATGCATCAAATATTATATGCTCCTCAAGACTTATTGAGTCATTTGTTCGACCCATAAGGAGTTTCCAATCATCATATCTTGCAATTGCATTCCTAATGTTTGTTAATATTTCTCTAAATCTAACTTGACAAAAAATTGTGTCCAAAGTCACAACTGTTTGGAATGTAGTCCACAATGCTTTACCATAAGTGCTACCTATAAACATAGAAAGTACAAATTTTTTAAAATAGATTAAGAAACAAAACATTTACACCAATAAAATTTAGTAAGGATAGTAATACTATAAGTGAAACCTACATATAGTGGTATGTCTCACATAGGAGGTAACTGGGCAAGATCACCAACAAGGATAATTGACCTTCCACCAAAATCTTTTGTGCCATGTGATGGAAATAATTATTTTAAGCGCATGTTGATATCAACAAACAATTTTGGGCCTATAAAACTCATTTCATCAATGAGAATATATCAGATATGCTTGACATCTTCTTGTGGAGTAGCTAATGATTGACCACTCAAAGGCTTGACATTTTTAATTGGAATTTTTAAAGATGCACGAATTGTAGTGGCATGTATGTTGAAAGTAGCAACTCCTGTTGGTGCAAGTAGTAGCAAGGGGCTTTTTCCATTGATTAACTTATGATCCATTGCATGCCCAATACAATTAATTAGGTGAGATTTCCCTATTCCAATAGTTCCTTGGATGATCATCTTAAGAGGTTCATCATTATCAAGCAATTCAAAATGTCTCATGATTGCATCAAATGCAATTCATTGCTTTTCACTTAAATTAATTGAAGGATTAAATTGATAATCAAATTCTCTTTGGATTGGATTTCCTAGTCGGCTTGACTCTATGAATTCTATGGTTGTTTCTTGTAAAACATTTGGCAATTGATATTGGTTCCAATCATACTCTATGTCAAAGTCACACCTACCAAGAAGATCAATATCAGATAACTAAAAATCTTGTCATGGAACCAAGCTAGACAAAACTTGCCACTCCTCCATTTCTACATTGTCATTAGGAGCATTATCTTCAATCTCTGCATCACTAGTATCAGTAGTCTCTAAAGAAACATGTGTGCGGTGTACATGCCATGCATGATATGTATTTTTAATTGTCTCCCAATGTTGAATAATTACTTCTTTTTCATCTCCAATATCAACTCTAATGTTACGAAGTGGTTTATATAATAACAACTCACTCCAACAAAATAACTCATATGCAGGTGAGTCACTTTTGGGATTGAAAGATATTTTGGCCAAACTCTAACAATTGTTGGTATATCTTGTGGCTTCCATTTTTGATATCTACGACACAGAGAATATGACCAAGATCTTTCAACTTCTACCATACATAGATGATCTAATTGTACAGGACGCTCCATATATGCATGGATGAAGTTTGTTTTAGATGGATCATCATCATGGTTGAAATGTACACGATGAAACACCTTTCATTCAACATTCAAAGAAATGAAGGACCTAGTACAGTCAACAAGAGGTAGTTTTAGTAACATATGACACATTTCTTGCACACCTATATCACGTTCAACAATTGTTTTAGTTAGGAACCTTCTATATACACATAATGCAAGGTCATTTGGGCTATTTGTGTTGGACATCCTAGTCAGCATGTCATAATAACTCTCTAAACTCCTTTATGCTTTAGAAACATATTTTGCAATATATTTTAGAATTGCGTGATGAGACAATGTTGGTTGATAGTCTATATTTCCCCTCCATATGGAAAGCATATCTAGGTTATGAACATTCACTCTCTCATCATTTCGTGCTGGTAAATTTTTTTATGTCCATCATCATCAATGAATAATTTGGATTCACTCTGCAATTGCCAAGGAGAATTGTAGCGACAAACATTGATTTGACCCTTCTTTCGTAGACATGTATCCAAGCTACATTTGGTATGGCATTCAACACGATTTAATAAATCTGTGTAATGTACAAGTTGATATGTAGCCAAAATTTTAGTTGTGTCCATCAAACAAGAATCTTCTTCTGTAGATCGTGGCATGAATACATTTCTTTCATTCTCTTCAAGAGGATTCCATGCACTTACAAATTTGTCATAGAAATCCTTTGCCTTTTGAAGCTCATTTGGATTATTCCAATCCAATGTATCTACATTAGGTGCACCCTCTATCCATACAACCATATGCTCGTGCACTGAACATTGATGTTGCCATTCCTTTCTATAAAAACATAACACAATATCATTAGAGGTAAATACTATGTATTTTTATAACAACATATAAATTTTATTCACAATTATACTACTTTAAATTGAATACCTTGCTCATAGGTCTTTTACTTGAAAATGTTTGAAGAGGATGTCTTGCTGAAATTTTTTGAAGTGATGCTCCATGTACATAGCAACAATATGGGGATTTTCAATAATATATTTTTTTCTCCACTTGTATGCATCCCTTGAGTCTGATGGAGCTTGTGTTGGCATTAACTGATGAAGATCAGGCCATTTTATATCAACTGCACTCAAAGTTATGAAAAGGTAGGGCAACCCAATTGTGTTATCATATCAATCAATTCATTTTTGCATGTTTGCCAATAAGCACTAGTTCCTCTTAATTGACATCCATAATGCATCACTTGCTGAGGTAGGCAATCATTAGGGAAATCTCTCAAACATTATCATAAATCTGCAGCTATCACAAATACACCATCCTCTACACTTTTTTTTACAAATATTGTAGCTATTGCTTGACTTTGTTGTCGCAACACCTTATTTAACAATAAATACCAAAATCTAGGATGTCTTGCAAACCTATTATCATAATACTGCATTAGATCTGTAAAGCATATTCATGTATATGGATACTTGTCATACGTGGTTGTAACCATTCTACTTCACCAGTAGGAAATAGAGTAGGAATGCCATGTCAATTAAACAACCCTTCTGTGGTGTATTCATTAATTGGTGAAAGACCAATATGAGGCCACTCAATCATGTCAATTGAGTTGTTACCATTATTCTCAACAAATCTCCTCACTTCTTCCATTTCTCGATGTGTTGAACCAAATCTAGGTACAAAAGATGAAGGTTGATGTTGAGGTTCATCTTCTTGTGTTAAACTATCATCACATGCATTTGATATGTCTACACCATTAATATTGGATTGAACAATTCTCAGCTTTCAAAGACATCCATATCTTCTTCTAATAGTACCATGATTGAGTTTTCATCAAGTTTGACATCTCTGTAGTATTTATCATATTTTATTTTATATTGTAATGTAGCTAATACACATGATCTTTTAACATAACAATCATAATACCTAGATTGGGTAGAATGCATTCTCACAATCAAAATGTCAAGATCACATATCCGTTGTGGTAGGCACCTTGCACCTATAGTTATATCTTGTGGGAAACTAATTGTGTGTCCTCTGTATTTGTACCGGCCACCACAAGAATGGGTAACTTGTATGATTGGATTCACTCTAGCAATAAACATTTCCTTAACTTGAGTAAGCACTTGTAGAACATAAGGTTGCTCCCCAGATCCATGTTATTCCATTTAGATAGTTGATGTCCATCTCGCTCACTTCGACACCTAGCACAAGAAGGCCCTTCATTGGATTGACTAATTTTAATTCCAGGGTATTTCTCTTTACAAATTGAACACATTTGAATAATAGATAGCTGATCTATCCTATTGCGAAAGGTTTTTTGTATTTCATGTAATCTGTCACTAAGTTTAACTCACGGGCTACAAGCAACATGTGGTGTAGATGCAGCTCCATCATCATTAAGGTTGTACATAAATGTAAAGTTTGTTTCAAATTCATCCATCCATATATCAATATCTTCCCTAGAATCAAGACTGTCACATCTACTATTCTCATTTAAAACATGATCTTTGTCAAAAGAGTGGTAACCAAAAAGGTTGGATTGCTAATTGGAAGGAACTGCTTCATTTGGATGTGGAGAAGACCACCCATTTTGGTCATGACAAACTAATTTACCTTTGTCCCTTGTTGTCATCGATTGTGGTGGTGGTGCATGTGGGATTTCCATGGGAGTGGAAGTTGAATTCAAAGATCTGCCTTGAAGTGAACTATTTGCAACATTACATTGTAAGTGTTGTTGCTGAGTGGGATGAAAGTAAGTTCCATGAGTCATGTCCTCATTATCATTATGTTATGGAAGATGAAGATCATGCATAATTTTAGATGAAATCACTATATGGATGTCTGGGAGACGAAGATCAATGTCAATATCATTTAGTGAGGGAGGAATATAAGTAGTATGAGGAGAATGCACATTATCAATATTGTCTTCATTCACACTGCTACAACCCAATCTCTCTCTCTCTCTCTCTCTCTCTCTCTCTCTCTCTCTCTCTCTCTCTCTCTCTCTCTCTCTCTCTCTCTCTCTCTCTCTCTCTCTCTCTCTCTCTCTCTCTCTCTCTCTCTCTCTCTCTCTCTCTCTCTCTCTCTCTCTCTCTCTCTCTCTCTCTCTCTCTCTCTCTCTCTCTCTCTCTCTCTCTCTCTCTCTCTCTCTCTCTCTCTCTCTCTCTCTCTCTCTCTCTCTTCTCACATGATAATTTTCCCTTCTCCTATTTATATCTTCACGTCTAGAAGCATACAAATATCAACGACGTGCATTTCTATGCTGGCGTGTAGAAATTACACTATTCTCAACATCTACATCAACATCAACATGTACAATATTATTCTGGTTCATTCTATCTGACTCTGTTGGTAATGACACAATTGTGTCCCTTAAGACACTATCAGTATTTGTACCTGATGGAAGAGAATGCATAGAATGTATATTATCACCAACAACCATAATTCCATCATTTACCCTATCCTCTAATATCAAGGATATATCTTCATTAGATAGGTTATTATCATTCACTCTGCTACAACCCAATGTCACTGATATTTCATGCTCTTGGACATCTGTTATATTTTGTGCTTCTCTCTCTTCTTGTACGATAATTTTCCCTTCTTTGCCTATTTATATATTCATGTCTAGCAGCATACAAAGCTTTATGACGTGCATTTCTACGCTGGGGTGTAGAAACTATAATGTTCTCAATATCTACATCAACATGAGCATGTGTAGTATTATTCTAGTTCAATCTAACTAACTCTGTAGGTAATTACACATCTGTGTCCCTCAAGGTACCATGAGTATCTTCACTTCTAGAGGCATACCAAGATCTGTTAATTGCATTTCTATGTTGATGTGTAGAATTTTCACTATTCTGAATAACCACATCAGGAGTAGTAGATACAATATTTTCTCGATGCAACTTATCAAACTCCATATGCAAGGGAACACTTGTGGCCCTCATGAAATAAATAACTTTTGTTCTATTATTCCTCTACCATGCACGATTCAATTGATATAGGGGGCCCACCATTATGAGACACATCATCAAAATTGAAGATAAGATTAAACTTTTACATGTGCAAGGACATAAATATAAGTATTATAAGCTAAGAATGGGTGAGAATTATCTTATATCAACAACATAAATACATTGATAATTGAGATAATGTGAAATATGTTTTAAAATTGTAGAAGTTCAATTATTAGATATACACATAGTAAATATATTAAAGATCATATACAATTCTTTAAACTTAAAATGTTACATATAACAATGAGACATGAAGGTCATTTTTAAGAAGGCATTAATTAATTTTTGCATGATATTTGCTACCATTAGTTACATAATATTTAACTAAATACCATATATACATTGTATTTATCGTGAAATTTTTTTGATAATGATATATCATTTTTATTCAAATTCATGGAATCATACATTTATTGGCCAAGTAAATGGCCAAAAGAACTCAGGATATTCTTGCACTCATTAGCAAAGTCAATGTTTTGTACCTTAGCTATTACACATTTAACTAGAGGCTTTGAATGAAAAGTATCTAATTTTGCATGCATGTACAACATAAAAGACCTAAAAAATAACTTTTGTTTGACTTTCCATGGATCCATTTTATGATTTTGAATGTCAATGCACAAATCTTTGCTTTTAATACCCAACATTGCAATACCTGCTTCATCAAAAACTCTCGCCCATATAGAATCTACATAGTCTTGAAGGCAAACCCTAAATATGTATCTATAATCACATCTAGGAAAAGTTTTTGCACACTTTGAATAGTTCCATCCACCACTTGTAATTTTTGTCACTTTTCGTTGGCATTGTGAATTACCATTCATTAATGGGCATGCTGGATAACTAAAGTTTTTCATCTCATCAGTAGAGATCAATGTTGCCCTAAGTAGAATGCATTGTGGTTTTTCAGTGGTTTTGACTCCATTTTGTATTTCAACAATAGTCATTTGTGTAAAAATAAGTCCACGAGCATGAGATGGGGTTGTTAAATAACATGGATTATTTTTCCCAATATCATTATACCAGTGTTTCAATTTTTGTGCATCTTCAATGATAGGATTTATAAATACTTTGCCTGTTGTGACTATTCCTATGCATCTACCATGAAATTATGACACTCATGTACCTTTAATAGCAATGATAGACAGCTTGCCATCATTTTGTAGTTGTTCCAGTTCAACACCTTCTTTCATGCAAATTGTTTCCCACATGGTAAGTTTAATACTACACACTGTCATATCTCTGATATATAAACTCCTTTTTTTCAATTCTCCTCCATTCTTTGTAAATATTGTATTGTAAGGGCCAAATTCAAGGACAACACCAATGACATCAATCAATGAATTTACTGGCATCTTCTCAATTTCACTTATTAAAGTGAAAGAATTTTTTTCAAATGGAATGGATAAATCATCACTAGATAAAAGTTCTATATTGATGGTGTAATTTAGTGTTATCTCATAATCAATTGACAAATTATTGAATCTTTTATCTACCAACATTAATTTCCCATTTGATATAGCGTAAATAGACCTAACTTTTATTTCTTCAGAGAATTTGTCAACAAGTTCATTAAAACAAATTATGTGAATCTCTCCACCATCACTGTCAATAACATCAAAACTAAATACTTTTCCTTGTCCTCTAGCATTACTGAAGTGTTAAATTGCCACTTTGTTTGTTACTCTACATTTGATAGTCCATCTTTCATGGAAAGGTGTTAACACAATTATTGGAATGGAACGAATCATCTTGTTTACCATGTGTACTAGACCTATATTAAAAGAGCAACCACTATGCATATTAGTCCAGTCAGTAATATTTGAGGATGGCAATGCAACATCATTGGACTGCAAGTCTAAAGAGGTATCACTTTTGATGAAAGGGGTAAATCATAAAACACACAACAATAGAAATTGCACACATAAAATAGAATGTTCTTTTATTGATTTGGACAACCCATTACATTGCAGAAGCTCAAATACAATCAAAGGATGAATCCTCGATAGGTTGCAACACATTACAACTTACTATCACAAGACTCTGGTATCTTCAGCCTTCTATAGCCCCAAATCAACTAGGGTTTTTGTTTTGCCACCTTTTCTTGACTCTTTACTTTCCCCCTTATCACTACTACTTCCCAGGTTTCCCAAAAATAGTCATAAATAGCCCTTTTTGGTGGCCAACAACCAAATTTCAAAATTTGCATCTCCCTCCAAAAATAGGTCATCTTCCAGGAAGCATAACTTTTGATCTGGGTGTCCGATTGATGAATTGTTTAAAGCTTCGGAAAGCTCGCGAAGTGAACTATCATGCTGAAAATGTGTAAATAGATTTTTGTCAACTTTTTGGGACATTTTAGTGCCTCATATATGGTTTCAAAACTTTTCAGGGTACCTCACAAAATTGAAACTTTAATATCTTGAAATCCAGACATGATCTTGAGCTAAAATTCACCAAGAATGCTTATTTGACTATTCCGAAGCTTTGGGAAAATTTTTGGCTCAACCATTTCTCTGATAAAAACTTACGAAAAATAGTAAATTCTGGTAAATTCTGTTATCCTTAGCCCTGTTGGAAACTTTGAAGGTTCTGAATCATTATTTAAGCAAATGGGTATCGAAAAACACAAATTTTGAAAAGAAATGGAAACAACATCAATGATTTTGAAACATCATCTTTTTGGGTGATACAAGATTGCCCTTACACCACTAGATGCTCCTACATCAACTTCCAACTGAGATTCTATCATCAATGGTATGCTTGAACGATACCATTTCAACATCTGGTTCAACAATATCCATGTTGAGAATGAACATAAACCTATGACAAAATTTAAAATTTTTGTTATTATTGGTAATATAGATTATAAATTTAATTTCTAAATATAATTAAAAAAGATCTTACATTTGATTCCATATATTGTCACATTTATAGTCATTGATTTGCAATATTGTTCCTTTTTTGAGAATGCCAAAGACAACAAATTCATTTCAATCAATTGGCAATAAACTTAAGTGTGTTTGAAACCCATTTGATAGTAATGCATGATATCTTTCTTTTGAATGCTCTTTACTTGTTATTTTCTTCACGTCCAATATTTGAAGTATAGGCTTGAGACCAAGAACCCCATTCTTCAAACTAGAAATAGCTCCTTAATCAATATTGGACACCATATTATCCTATAGTGTTTGCAAATCTTATTAGACATGAATGGTGCACAATTAAATAATTAGAAAATTATAAATTATGTTTAATCAAATATTTATAAGCATATTAAAGTTCAAGAGATTTTAGAGGCTTCTATAAGAAAGAAATGAATATCATGTTATAGTTTTTAAAGATTGTATATCATTATTTTTCAAAAATATTTGTAAAAGCTTCACAAAAAATTGCTAAAAATTTGTATATGGGGGCTATCTTATATATTACTTCCACATATGACTACAACTCTTATCAACTAACACTACATGAAACTTAGAACATAGTAGAAGTCATCGAGTGAATCGTAATATCATAAGGGTTTTCAAAATGTTTTTTTTTTTTTGGTATTTTTTGAGAGAAAAATAAGCAACATAAATGTAGTTTGTTGCAAGATTCAAGCAAGTCATTCATTAAAAGGGATCAAATAGTTAACAATGAACACGTATGATTTTTTTTATCATTTAAAATCATTTTTAAATATGAGGGTTCCTTATCTCTCCAAAAAGGTTTCCCTTTCTTTATACTATCAGTCCAATATATCGAACCTTTCAATATACCCACCCTTCCAATATACCCATTAGTACGTGGAAGAAGTTAGTCCTCTCCATATACGCGACCATATGTGAGAGAGACCTTAAGGTACGCAAAAGAGAACAATACAAGGTACCAAGTTAGTACATGAAAGAGATTCGCTCTATCAACGACACCCACTTAGAAAGAAATCCTTGTACGTAGGTGTAAGTTCCTTTTATACTTGGAATTTCTTACTATCAAGATTTATGGTGCAAGGGCACCTCTTCAACAGGACCAATATACACAAGAGGAAGGAGAAGAAGACTAAATTTAATTAAACATTTCATGTTATCTATAGCATCTTCAAAAATGTAACATTCTCTATTAGCATTTCATGTGGGTAAACTCCAAACAGTTTGGATTAAGGGAAAGCTAATCAAGGTGTCTTAAGCACTAGAGTTTTGCTGTCTTATGCAAAACAGATGTCTTTTGTAATAGATTAAGGGTTCCCACCTATAATTTTGAAAAACTAAAATCCCAGAAACAGAGGAGAATGTCAGTCCCTCACATTGGGAAAGATAAAAAGGGGAAAACCTTTTGTAGAGGGGACGGGTGATAGTTTTGTCTCTAGTCTCTGAATAGTCGAATGTAGTTTCTGAACATGAAGAAAGAATAGAAGTTCTGCAAGTTATTTTCTTTCTAGTTTCTGAATACTGTGTAGAAATTCATTCTGTGTAGGTTTTGTATAAAATTTAGTTTTATGCTTCTGTGGTCGAGCTAACTAGATAAATCCATTCCACTGGCAGATTTTTGGGGAATATTTGAACCTATCCATTGAACCTCTCGATTGAACCTATCAGTTGAACCTTAGCACTGGACCTCTCTATTGAACCCATGGTTCAACCCGACAGTTAGAAGTCTCGTCGAAGGAGAAGGATGAACCTCGGCGTTGAACCTAGCCGTTGAACCTCTGGTTTGAACTTGTTCATCGGTTCAGTGGGTTTCTATATTTCGGTGAGACATTGCTGTGGTCTTGCCGATGGAAAGCTCCGGTGAGACATTGAACCTTCAATTTGAACCTTCCGATTGAACCTGTTCATCGGTGAGAGGTGAAGGCATCGGCGAAGGAGTCTAGAGCTTGACTGACGGTGTAGTGTCTTGCCGATAGGCAAGAGTGGGTACACATCGGTGAGACAATTCAAAGATCTTGCCGATACATACTAAATTTGCTGTTTTGTAAGCTAACAAGGGTTTGTGACAGGGTTCATACGCTTTAGCTGGGCATTGTGCTCTGCATCAATTTACTTCTTATAATAGAGATGAATGGGTACTGAATGGAGCAATTTTTATTTTTTTCTAAACAATTTAAATACCTTATTTCTCCCTGACGATTTATAGGGTCGATGACACAGACGTCATTGTTGCAACTTTATTAGGTATTATATGTTGTAATTCAACACGATGACATTACCTGTAAATGTGAATCAGAGGCATCGTATTCACCGAACATTGCTTTTTTGTTACGAAAGTGTAACAAAATATTAACTTATATTGATTTACAAAAAAAATCTCTAATTTTTTTTTAAATACAATAAATCAAAGTAACATAAATTTGCAATTTAAAAAAGTATCTTTAGTGCATAAAAGATATATATTCAATAAATTAACCTAAAACAATTTTAAAAAGTAACTTCAATATATAAAAGATATATTAAAATTTACTAAATTATAATAAAAATTATTTTATATTTAAAATTAAATAAAATTTAAATTTAGATTTGAACTAAACTTACTTTAAATTTACATTTTTTTAAATAAAAACTAATTTCAAACTAAATCTAAGCTTATATTTAAGATTATTTAAATCTTAATTAAACTAAATTTTTTATAACTAAATAAATTAAAAAAATGAAATGATAACTAAACTAAATTTTTTTGACTTATATATATATATATTTAATTAAAATTTTTATATTTATTTTAACAATAAATTAAATTAAATATAAAGGTCCAATTTATAAACAAATTAATATTTATAAACAAATTAATATAAATAAATTTACAATTATAATCAATAAGTAAATTATAGATTAGAAACATTTACCTTTGATTTGTTCCTTAAATTCAAAAAATTAAGATTAAATAATTTCAAAATTTAAAAATAACAAATAACTTGTAAACTAAATTAAATTAATTTTTAGTTTTAATTTAATAGAATTAAATAAAAACTAATGTCAAACTAAATAAGAAGAAATGCAGGTGCATGATATTGTTTCAGCTAGAAATTAGTTATCACAATAGGGAAATTGCTATTCTAAATAGTTATGGCTACCACCAATTCATTGAAGGTGAGGTGGAAAATATCATATATATTTTTTAAACTATTTTAAAGGAGAATATTTTTTATATATATGATATTCATTTGATTTTTTAAACTTTTTTTCTCTATGCTATCTTTTAAAAAAATTAGCATACATATATAATATAAAATTCTATAATATATAACTCTTTATTTGATTTTTTAATTTTTTTTTTTTTTTTTGTCTATGTTATCTTTTAAAAAAATTAGAATACATAATATACAATGTAATATAAAATTCTATAATATATAAATTTTGATTTGATTTTTTAAACTATTTTGAAATTTCTAAAGTAGAATGTAATAAAAAAAAAAAAGCTCTATTTTTATTTTTCTCTATGCTATCGATTTAATAAATGTTTTTTTTTTAATTTTTCTTTATTCTATTTTTATTTTTTCTCTCTATGCTATCTTTTTAAAAAATTAGAATACATATAAATAAAATCAAAGGTTTATATTTTTAAATTAGAAAATAAAGAGTTGTAGAGCTACAATTTTAGTAAATAATAAAACTTATCAAAATGATATTAAAAACATGTAAAAACTCTGATTTTACACTACATTGTTTTAATTTTCTCCTTTTTGAAGGCTCTCAAATTTCTTCTTCTTGTCACAACATTGTTTTAATTTTCTCCATACTTGTTTTTTTCAAGGGCTCTCAAATTTCTTATTGTAGCTACAAGATTCACAAAGAAGATGGTATGCATGTAGGTGCTATGAGGAAGGAAGATGAGATTTACCTACAGTTTGATTGTAGGGTACAAATTTCTTATTGTAGCTACAAGATTCACAAAGAAGATGGTATGCATGTAGGTGCTATGAGGAAGGAAGATGAGATTTACCTACAGTTTGATTGTAGGGTACAAAAGATTGCAAAAAATCGAAGATTAGAAACCTCAATTTTCTTAGTGAGGTTTGTCTATAAATGACAGTGTTTTAATACCCAATTAATAATATAATTCTTGTGTTTATTGTTCATGCCTAGATCAACAAAATATATTAATTGTATAAATATATATCAAAATGGATTTAAATAAATTACAAAGAAGGGGAAAAGATATATATATGAAATTGTGGATAGGATTGAAACAGAGTTATAAATATATAAATATAATGGGCAATGTAGAGAACAACTCTACTGACAATTTTTTTTGTGAAAAAAAAAAAGAAATAGGTTAGAACATTGAGTTATATCCACGAAAGCATGAATGAAATTATTTTTTTAAATTAGATATTAGAATTGGAATGCGTGCAGCTGATTATACAAAAAACAAACTTCTCATTTATTCATACCTATATGTGATGTCTTATACATGGCCCAACAACACGAAGAGGTAACACTTCTTAATGGGGCTTCTTCTGCCATGATATTATTTTTCTAACAATAATATAATTAATATTATTTTTACAATAAAATTTATTTAGCCGATAGACCATTCTATATTTGCACACATCTTGTAACAGCCAAAAATTTGGTAGTTGTCCAAAAATTTTAAAAAAATTGATTGTCCATATAAAACATGGGATTTAAAAAAAATCGACAGCACCCACAGTAGACATTGGATTGAATACACAACAAAACCACCGTCAGGTATCTCCACGAAACTAGGACAAAACCGGGAGTTTGGTAATAATAATACAAAATACTAAATACACCGCTTTTCCCGGCGGTCAAACTGTGGCGACTTGGCCGCCGTTGCTTTTGCCTGCAAAATTTTCTTGAAAACCGCCCAAATCTGCCCAAACAATGGGAGCTTTTGTGAGGGAATTTAGCATTCCAACTTATGAGATGGATTTCATTTTTAAATTTTTTTTTTAATGTTCATAAACGAGGGGCATTGAAGGCGTGTGACATCCGGCTTGGGAGAGAGCGCGTTATATACCGCTTGCCTCCTCTTTCTCTTCAAATTCATTTCTTGGCTGCTTTTCCCATATTACTCTCTAGTTCAAATTCATTTCTTGGCTGCTTCCCATATTAATCTCTGGTTCAACCGACACATGTACAAAACTCTGCTCTACGAGAGCAGTTGATGTAGATGCGCAGAAATTACCCATTAGCTTTTTTATTCACAACTTTCACGTGTTGCTATATTTTTCTAGATTCAAAGGTTTGCCTTTTATAAATTGGTTGAGGTTTCAGAGCTATCTGTGCCAAAGGATTTGCGATCGATTGAGTTTTGGAGTCAACGATAGAGTGGGAGAGTTTGAGGTAAAGAAAGAGGGGAGAGTTTGTGTGTGGGGTTTTTGTGTTGGCATTTGTTATGTATGGGTTTTTATTGTGTGGTTTATGGTTGCAGGAGTTGAGATTTGGAAGAATGAGGATGAGCTATAATGGGTGCTATGTGCTGAGAAAGGGTTGCAGTGAAAACTGTAGCATCATGCCTTGTTTGGAGTGGATAAAGAACGTTGAGTCTCAAGCAAATGCCACGGTTTTTCTTGCAAAGTTTTATGGCCGCGCTGGTCTCACCAGCCTCATTAACACCGGTCCACAGCATCTTAGGCCTGGTAATCAGTCTTTATTTCTCCATTTCTTGATTTGATAATAGGAGGAATCGACCATAAGAACTTATTCTGTAGTACCTGCTTTTTTTTCTCGGCGTTGGTCTCTACAATTTGATAGAATAGTTTTATTTACACAGACAGTTTAAGATTCATTGGATTAAAATAAGGTGAGCTGCCAGCCTGCCATTTACCAAATCCTGTGCACGCCATATGTACACCTTCAATATAATGATATGAAATGAAATGAAAGTTTTTTAATGACATCCACTAGACCAAGCAGTGTAAGGGACCAATAGCTTCAGCCTTAACACATCTTCAATTTTCTTTTGATGTTATATCTTTTACTACAAATCTTGATCATGAAATCAACTGTTTTGTTAAGCCTTGCCTCCTCAAATGAAATGAAAACTTTTAATTACATCCATGAGACTAGGAAGTAAAACTGATTCATTGGATTTTTATAATGCTCTGGGATTTGTTCCATCTTTTTAAAACTAAGGCGAGCTGCCTATGCATGCCATATGTATACCTTCAATATAATGATATGATATGAAATGGAAGGAAAGATTTTTAATGACATCCACGAGATCAAGCAGTCTAAGGAAGGAACCAAGAGTTGTAGTCTTCAATTTCCTTCTGATACTGTGAATCTTGACCAAGAAAACAACTGTTTTGTGAAGCCTTGCCTCCTTAAATGAAATGAAATTTTTTAATTATATCCACGAGACCAGGTAGCTATGGGACCCGAAGTAAAACTGAACCGCTCAAAACAAAAACACCAATGAATTGTTTAACAAAATACCCCAATGAAATTTGGTCCCATGGAATGCAATGGTTGCAGGATATGCAGTGCATTGATATAGAAAGGATGCCCTCAAGCACTTTGAACTAACGAAAACCTCTAGAACTGATCCTGACCCCGTAAGAGCCTTGTTTGTGTGTTGTATTTGCATGCAACTATGTAGGTCTAGTGGATGAAGACTGAAGGCTGTAAATGCTAACTACTACATATAATGACTTTACAGTAAAAATATAAATATATATTATTTAGTGATAGGCTTATAAATATTTATGCCTATCGGCCATTTGATAGCACCTTTGGTGCTTTTACTAGTTATATTGTAAGTGTGCCAGGGTCTTTTTATAGACCACATGGTTGTGGCCTTTACAACAACCGTGTGTAACGACAGCCATCAACAGCCAATTTTTTTTTTTTTATTACTATTAGGATTACCAATTTTGTTTTGGCAGTCACAAGATGTGTGCACATATAGAATGGCCTATATACCAAAATATTACAATTTCTTGTAAAAATTATCAGCGTGCCCATTAAACCGATGGATCCAATTGCTAGTATATACAATCTTCAAATGCTTGTGAAAGCCATAAGAGTATAGAACAAATACAGGAATTGACTCCGTGTATATAAGATCCCCATACCGTGTCATATGATGTCATATAAGATTCCTACGATGGCTTTACTAGAAGCTGATAAGAAATTCTTTGGCACAGTGACAAACCACAATGAAGATTTGAAAAAATTAAATCAGGCGAACCCCCGATCAGGCAAAATAAGAGAAGCAATTAATGACCAAATATATAGGCCTGCAGTAACCCACTCTGTGCACATCCGGACCCAAACAGAAGGCCAACCCACATCAATGAGCTTCTCGCTGTCTGCAGTTGAGCTTGTCCAACCTGTAAGAAGCATTGCAGAGTACATGCTGGCAAGAGCAAAAATCAAATGGAAGAAGGTATAGGAATAGGCAACTGGTTGTGCTTCCTCTTTGTTTTCATCCTTCTGGCCTCCCTCTTCATCTTTGGGTGGGAGAAAAGGCTTCTTGGAACCTGGAAGCAAAAATATCATTAAGCACACCAGGTAATTGAAAAGATGCCAAAATAAGACTTAATGTCTACATGCTTGCATCTTCAGACTTTGGACACAAGCATCGTGGGACAAATGTTATAAGCAGCATGATAACTTGTAACATACCTCCCCGTGGTGAGGATGGTGGTGAAAGAAATGTAGTTGAAGATCCAACTCGGACTGCAGAATAGACAACGGACAGAACCGTTGTCAGCAGCCCAACAATAAGAGTACCAGTACAGATAGCTTTTGTATATTTATGAAGCCCGTTACATTCATAATCCCTGGGTTCACTTGAAAGTCCACTGTAGCACAAGTACGCACAATATGCAGAAATTACAGAAGCTGGCAAAAGGCTGCCATTCACCTGCAGAAACAGAAATATATGATATCACAAAATTTTTAGGTCCATGGCCAATCACTACCTAATAGTGTTACATGGTAGAAATAGAAAAACGAACACGAACTCTTGGTCCATCCACAATAAATGCAATGTACGCAATGGCTGTACTTACACCTCATCCACAAAAAAATGTAAATATTTATCTTATTTTTATTGACCGATGTTTAAAAACAGCCGAATGCAATAATGCCATCTATTCACCAACACATATCGACAAGTTTTCAGTGACTACTTTTTATTCTCTACATTGGGGTTCACCATTTAGCAATTAGAATTGCAAGAATACAGTCGAAAAGCTTAGAATGGTCACTAGATAAAATGGTATCAAGGGCCAAGTTGTCATAAAGCTTTTGCTGAAATATCTGTGTGTCAACAAATCGAACTCAAAAGAATAATCAGAATATATGGCTCATATTTCCCTACAATTTTGACTAATCCCAACTTGGTTACGTCCTCACAAGAAAACATAGATCCTTTTATTGAGAATTTGGGAACATCTCAAGGTGGCTGCCGACTTTTAGAAGGCAGATGGATAGGATAGGCCTCTTGCCATTATTCATTCTATTTCCTACATTAATAAGAAACAATACAGACCGTGTTCCTTTAGACAAAAGCAAAGCATCGTCAAAATTGAATCACAAACTTGTCCAAGCTGTCAGTACTCTGGCATACTCTGGCATCAATAAAAAAACCCGATCCTATTTGCCATCTTTTGTTCGAACAGAACTTAGTCCTTGATTCAGAAATCCTTTGTTCAAACATACAGAAACTCTAAATACTTGTAAACCAAAAAGTAAGAGTCACTGTACCTTAGGATGCAACGCAATGACTGCAAATGCAAATGCAAGAATCAATGTCAGAACAATGAAGAAAATATTGAGACTGCAGTCATTGCCTGAAGGATTGAACCAGTAGAATAGTAGCCCAGAAAATGCAAATGTTACAAGGTAGCAGACAAGTGATACAACAAGCAATGCTATGTACCTGCAAGTAAATATATGATCATAATTAGAAAAGAACAGGTTTACACAGTCCATTCTGAAATAAAATACAAAGTTTCTGGAATCCCTGTGTACAAACACATGACAATTATAATAGTAACGAATTCTTTAGACAAAATAATGTGATTAGGATAGCAACTGCTTCTCAATAATTATATTGAAATACAAGGGTCATAGCTATAAACAAGAAAATAGGAAGATTGCAAACTTTTAGATGTTTAAATCGTTCAAAAACAAGTGCATACCAAAATTGATCATCCTTAGCAACCCAGGCATCGTTCCAAATATGTGTCAAATCAAGCAACATAATCACTTGAATCAACAAGAAAAATCCAGAACCAAATTTTGACAATGTCGCTGCCATTGAATGACTTATACATGTTAGCTATATACATCTTCCATAATGAGGAAAAATTACTGAAACTCAGACAGACAATTCTAACATGTAGTATACTGTCATCTACTTAATTGAATCGAAATTGTGCTTATATCTATTAATAGAATTAACAACAATGCAATTTCAGTTCATTAAAATTGACATTGAAAATGTGACATAAGAAGGATGGCATTTACCATAGACACTTATAACAGGATTGGGAAGGAAAAACATCAAGACTACCAGCACAGACCAGCAAATCATCTTCACAATCCACCCACCATGATGCCAGCCATCTCGAAAATCCTTTTGGGTCTTAATTCCAATCATAATGAGGGCAAATATTGCGAAAAACAAAAAATTTCCCAGACTCACACGCAACACAACATCTGTCTGAAACCATTCTTTTGTAGGGGTGTGAGCAAAATGGTTGATCCCTGCAACATCCAAAGGAATGCAACTTGTCAATTAACCTTTCTTTCGTTTATAGTGGAAGTTCTCACAAGACCACCTTGGGGTAAAGCCAGCTTAAAATGGTAGTGATTAAATAGCAAGGATTGTAATGAACAAGGCAGGTTTTGGTTGCTCCTTAGGTAAATACACAATGAGTCACCTCACAAGTAATATTAGAACCTGAACAAAAAGTTCAATATTCTTGCTTCTTTATAGCAGAGAGAATTAAGTTTCGCCTGCTTAAAACAACTTAAAAAATGTTTAATACTCATTAAAATACAACAGTAGAATCCAAAAGCAATTTGTATTAAAACTAATAAGGAATCGGGAAGGCTCTTGATGGGGGTGGTGGAGAAACTTTGATCAAGAACACATGATAGACCGAAAGAGATGTAATTCACGTATATGAAAAAAGCAAATAGATTTCGAAAGAGCAAAATTTTGGGAAGGCTGTAGATAGTGATGTCGTGGAACTGCTCAGCATTCTGATCAAAAGCTAAATTTCAATACAATGAAAATTTCCGGAGGTTGTAGGTAAGCGATTAGGAGAAGCTTTTATATAGAAAAGTGAGAAATTAGGATACATGCAATTGAAAGCGATATGGTAAAACTGAAAAATAAAAAGTGCAAAATATGAATTTGGCAAAAACGGTTAAAAATCTTACATGGGATTTTCTCCCTGAGAGGAGCAGCAACCTCCCTCAAAATCCATGCAAATATGAGTGAAAGTGCAAATAACCCACAATAGGCAAGCCGCGCAGATCTTTTTGAGATGCCTCCTGCAATTGATGTGCACACCCCACAACAGCAGGTAGCTGCCCACATATTTAATGCTTCTTCTCTCTTATACCCAGGCTAGTGTAATCAAAATTTTCACAAGGTAGTCAACACCCAACTCTTTAATTCTTCCCTTCCTCTATACCCAGATCGCTGTAATCAAAATTTTCACAATATTCTGAATACTCTTGCACTGGATTGAAGAATAAACAAGAGGGAGGACGAGGAATGATTTTAGCTCCAGTGTTTTCTTTGAAGGGCAATCCAAGAATGTTCCACATAATTCTAGCTGCCAATAATTTATAAATGTCAAGAATAAGAACAGTTGCAGCAGGGTGGAGGAAAGAAATTGGAAAAATATTCTTAAAGAACTTATTGAAATTTCAAAAATAGTAATATAGGATACAGCATTTCAGGCCTTATGAAACATGCAAACATGTAATGATTAAATTTTTAAAAATGTGCTGGAGTAACCGTCAACCATCATACACTATACTCATTAAAAAAAACTCCAAAAACAATTTGTATTAAAACTAATAATGAATCGGGAAGGCTCTCGATGGGGGTGGTGGAGTAACTTTGATCAAGCTGAAAGGGATGTAATTCACGTATATGAAAAAAGCAAATAGATTTGGAAAGAGCAAAATTTTGGGAAGGCTGTAGATAGTGATGTGAAGAAGATTCTTAAAAAATTTATTAAAATTGTAAAATAGTAATATACAATAAAGCATTTCAGGCATTATGAGACATGTAACATGTAATGCTTAAATTAGAAAATGATTAAATTTTAAAAATGTGCTGCAGTAACGCTCAGCCATCATAACAGCTATGGTAGAGAAAATAGATGTTATAATAACACAATCAGCAGTTACTCACCAAATGTTCTGACAATGGTGACAAAGCTGGCTTAAATTTACGGTTCATTATGCAACAACTGGAATCTTTATACATAATTTTAAAAAAAATATCATTTCGGCAGTTTCTTTCAAATTTGTGGGCAGTAACTGGTTGGAAAATGCCCCCAAAACGGAAGCTTTTAAAAAAATGCCATTGAGTGCTAGGGTTTCACAAATTCAAAAGAAAACGTCTTGGTATCGAATCCCATGGAGTCGTTTGAGTTGCATGGATACATAACTGAAGCGCGAAGGAGAGGGAACATTCGATTCAATTAAGAAGGAGGAGAGAAAATGAAGAGATAGGAGGGTATGGAAGGGTACACACCATTCCATATTCAATTTCGTCTGGCCCGCCAGCAGTGGCCATCTTGGCCCTCTGCATAGCCTTGTACGCCTCATTCTTCCCCATCCTCACCCTCTAATTTCCATTTCCTCTGCGGGTACTCATCTTCAAAATTTACATTTCATCTGACCAACCAGCTTTGCAAACGCCATGGCAGGTGGGGTTTTGGGGCAGATTTAAAGGTGCCAGTCTATAGTACGACCTCTCTTTTGGTTGGATAAAATGATACTTAGTTTTTCCCCGTTTCCGGCAAATGGCAATACCCTTCTCGCTATTCAAACTTGGACCTGTTCTTGAGTTGGCTTTTGGTGAAAAATTTGCCTTCTTGAAATATAGGTCACAATTTCAAACCTTGTAGGGAGGGTAGGGTATGTATGCCCCATATTTGAAGCACATTTAGGTGCCTCCTACATAATGAGAGTTTGAGGTAATCTCATATGAGGTGCACTCCTCACATGAATTCAAATAGTATTCTGTTGCATTTCTGAAAAATAAGGACAAATTTTAATGAGATTCCTTGCCATTTTTCTTTTAAATTTAAAAATTCCTAAGTACTATTTAATTATTCTTTTAACTTAATATTAACAATATATTAGGACTCTTTTGTAATGGTATTATGGTAATAAAAAACAATATATTAGGACTAATATATTTAATTTAGACACAAGAGCACCAACTTATGTAGTTTTTTTTTTTTTTTACAAAGTTACACCTTTTAATCCATTAAAAATATAATAGTACTTTGCAATGGGATTATGGTAATAAAAAACAATATATTATGTATGAACAGTAAACAAAAATCTAAAAATTTAAAAATAGAAAATAAAATTAAATAAAATTCAATGTATGGGTGTAGTGGCACAGTGATTACAACTAAAATAAAATAAATTCAATGCATGTAGTGACATGGGAGTTACAAAAGGTTTTGCTATTTTTTAAATCAATTTATTACACATAGGTGGAAATAGGTAATCAAAAACAATATGTTAGGATAATATATTTAATTTAGACAAAGAGCACCACCTTATGTAGTTTTTTGCATTTATAATCCATTAAAAATATATTAAGGTTAAATTTTTTAATATTAACTTAATATTAAAAATATTAGTTCTAATATTTTTAACTTAGACACAAGATATCACTCTCCACCAACTTCTGTAGCTTTTTGCATTCACTTCACTAAGTTATATGATTAAAATTCTTAATATTAACTTGATATTAAAAATATATTAGGGTTAAAGTTTTTAATATTAACGGAATATTAAAAAATATATCTATAGTACTTCCAATCTAAAAACAAAAAAAAGATTTACTAGCATATTAAAGTTAAAGTTTTTAACATTAACGGAATATTAAAAAATATATCTATAGTACTTCCAATCTAAAAACAAAAAAAAGATTTACTAGCATACCTATATTTAAAAAATATATTTAAAGTACACCGAGAGATATCCTTCTCCTATTTTTTACCATTTTAGCACACATAGGTGGAATAGGTGCCTCGAGAAGGATATCTATCAGTGTACTTTAGATATATTTTTAAATATAGGTATTCTAGTTATTGGTGCAGTCATGGCAGGAGGGTTCACAAAATGAACTGTCCAAACCATGCAGTTAGAGTAAACACAACGGAAACAACACAAATGTAGAATGGAATGGAAGATTCATATATTCAAAATATCAAAGGATTACAATGCTCATATGTCGGCAACATGCAGGCTACAATCAAAGGGCTCAAGGGCTCACAGGCCTGCTTTCTGGATTACAACAGATGTGCAAGATGTGGCAATGAAGTGCCTCTCTGGAACAAAGTTCTTGATCTAAACTATCATAATTGCTAACTTGGTAACTACTGACTTCCTAATGTATCTAGGATATATATATATATATATATATATATATATATATATATATATATATATATATATATATATATATATATATATATATATCCTCTTCAAGCTCATTGAATCCTTTGCATCGGCCACAAGAGGTTACAAACTCTAATGAAAGAGATGTAATGTGTAGGAACAAGTAGGTCAGCCTAAAACATATGGAATTCCTCCACAAATGGATTAAACTTGGTGCGAACCTCTAGGAAGGTCTATCAGATCCTTATGTGTCGTGTATGATGTTTCATTTGGCTCCGCAAGTCACGAAAGTCCGCAAACCTTCTCCTTCAACTGACTGACGGAATGCTCTGCTTTGTGAAACCTGATGATCTTCTGATAGTGATATCTTTTTAGAAACAAATCCAAATCACTTGAAATTTGAATATGATGTAGATGGGGGGCCAAAAAGTGGCCAAATTATTTTCAAAAAAAAAAAAAAAACGCGAGCGCGTTATGGCTTGGTAATGACGAGCCTAAGGCTCGTCAAAACCAAGCCATAACACGCTTGCGTTTTGACTTGCTATAAATAAAAAAAAGGTTTCTATCTCATTTCATTTCTTTCTTCTCCTCTATGCTCGCGGCCTGCAAACCCTAGAAAGCGCGCTCGTGTTTTGCAAAGCTCCATTCAACACAAAAACCTTATCGATTCGTCACCAAAATGCCACCACGACGTCAAGCACGCCAAAGGAGTGAGTTATATTTATTTTTTTGTTTTGAATTTGTTTCTAAATAGGTAGGTTTGAGTTAATTTTTGATGTATATTTCGTTAATTGTCAGGAAATGTTAATGCACCTCTTCCTCAAAATCCACAAAATCCTGAGGAGGAAATACCTGTAGAACAACAACCTCCTCCATCCATTTCTCGACATGCCCTTGGAACACAAGAAAATGTAATGGGAAAATTGAAAACAACAAAAAAGAAATTGAAGATATAATTGCAAGGTTGAAAGATCCTTCCACTTCAACCTTGCATAGGTCCACGCTTGTTGAATCTCTTGAATCTATGTTATCAAATGTAGATTCAATTAGCAAGCAAATAACTAGTTGGATGGATAAGAGGAGAGAGTTCGGAGATTATTATGCAGACAAGTTGTCATACCAAGATGTGAAAAAATTACAAATCACAAAATTAGACTTGTGTTCCATTTCACAAACCCACAAACAAATCAACCTCCACCCATTACATGCAAGAGGTTCCCTATCCATTAGTGCAACAACCAAGCGATAAGGGACAATTTTGGGCAGAGGTGGTGGATGGTTTTTGACCATCCTCCATGCAATAATAATGAGGTCCCGCAATACTTTTTGAAGAAACTCTACTGCGAGTTTGTCCTCAATAAAGTGCCAAACTATTTTGATATGTGGGACTTCTAGGGTAGAGGTGGGGGGTCAGCACAAGATAGACCAGGGGCATGTCTTGACCCACAGCGGATAGTGAGATGAGTAATCAGCAGAGCAGCCCATAAGCATGTTTCTATCCCTTCCATTGTGAAGGAGAGTGTTGAGGTCGATACACTTCAGTCCATTAGTGCCTTGACCTAGAGCATCATAGAGCATGCCAGTCCTGCAGCACATAGTGGGTTGGGAGATAGTGCGAGGAGTAGGGTCCCACCCCATGCCTGTCAGGCTTGCGGGTCAGCCTGTGGTTATGACCCCATGGATAGTCAGGACGCAGGTGCACAGGCTACATCTGCAGCTGAACAGATGGTGATGACAGATACCCTCCTGAGTGAGACTTTCGGCCTTGATACTCAGGTAAATATTAGCAAGTTTATTGAATTTAATTTATTAAATTTTATTTTTGAAATGCAAGATTAACTAATTTAAATTGATGATTTTAATGAAATATCAGGGTCATAGCGTCGATGCAGTTTTCAGTGGTTCTCCACCTGCATTTTACACTAGATCATCTATTGTCGGGGTATGTAACTAGTAAACAATTATAAATATTACATGTGAATAGCATCGTTATATGAATGGTATTATAATATCTGATTTTGGATGTTGAATAGTTTAATACTGTAGATTTCACGGCAACACCTGCCAGCGGTGGTGGACTTCAAAGCTTTATGGAGGTAATAAAATAAATAGTTTAATGAATGAATTGTACTTATTAGATTTTTGTATGTGACTTGTGTGCTTTATTGTGTGTACTTCCATGTCTAGATGAACGTGTGTGTATGTTAGGAGCCATGATTTGCATCACTATTATAGTTTTTGTAATTGAATAATGTTGTTTTATTTCTAGATGATGTAAGCTGCGAAGACACCTCCCCATGTTCATAGGGCAATGGAGCAGGGTGTGGCCTCTATGATTCATAGCTCCATGGCATTGACAGGGGTATGAGGTAGATTAGTAAATTTTAATTTACATTCATTGTTATAGTTGTCTATTTTTGAAAAATCAAAAGATTATTGATTTGAAGTTTAATTTCTATCTGGATGGTTTCTATAGGACATGACATTACCAGGGCCTATACCTGCTACTGAGGCAAGTGAGGAGATAGATTATATGTTAGCGGTAAGTGATTATTTTGTTAAATATTTTATTTTTTATAACATGTAATTTCTATATATTAATGTCTATTTTTTATTGTAACAGGTAAAGATGCAGGAAGAACTAAATAGGAGGAGTAGCCCTCGGGTTCGTAGTAGACCACCCACATGCGCGTCTCCATCCCCTAGAAGATCAAAGGCTGCCCGTGATCTATTCTCTTCACCAGCCAGAGGGGAATGACTTTTTATTATGTTCCTTTGTTGTATGCCTATATGGCATTTGTGGACATATATTTTGTATTGTATATAGTTGACATTGTATGCCTATATGGCATTCTTGTAAGCCTATATGGCTATTTTGTATATATGTTATACATATATCGATAGATATTGATGTATGCCTATATGGATATTTGGTTAATACAAATCTTTTTTATTGATGGCGTCCATACTTGCATTATAAATCCACGTTTGAATGGATATTTGTAGATGACTACTTCAAATATTTAAAGTCCAATTGTATTACATAGGATGTTTGTTGATCCAATAAGCAAGCTATTGTTATTCAAGTATCACTTAAACCTCATTTTGGAACTAAAAGATAAAAGTTGTATTTAAAAAAAAATGAATCATCATGTTGAACAGAAATTATTAATATTCTTTGAGTATCATACAATGTCAACTAGATGCAATACAAAAAAATGAATTATCATGTTATTCTTTATGTTTGAGATCCTAAAAATGACTAAGTCTGGTAGCCTGATATCCTGAAACACTAGGATGAATATCCAAGTCATTAGGATGATTGCGCCTTGAGAAAAAGTCATTAAGATGAGCGCCTAAAGGAGACTTTCTTAAACATTCAAACATTGAGCAACAAGCATGAAGGGTTAAGGTGCAATTTGCAACTCATAAAGCCTCAAAAGGGTGCCCAACTTAGAGAGAGCATTCATTTAAGACAAGGCGCCCATTCACACCTGTTCCACCATAAAAGTGCGCCTAAGGTGGAAGGAGAACAAGCCTCTAGTAAGTGAAGCGCACCTATTGTCTAAACCACTTCATTATGGCACCATGAGGAGGAGTATATAAGTCAATAGGAAATGGCGCCTAGAATGTAAATGAAGGACTAAGTGGCATTTTCAATAAGCAATTCACCTTGAGCTTTCAATAAATACATCAAATTGAGCCCCATAAGCCTAGGCACCCTTTGCCTTCAAAAGAACCTTGTATTGACGTCAAGAGTTGGTTGTATTGGCATATTGGCAGACCTTGGTTAGGCTTTGTCGATAGTGGTCTGTCTTGCCGACGAGTGTGGTTCAAAGTCGAAGACATCGGTGTATCGGAAGCTAATCCCATCGGTGCATCGGAAGAGCAGTTGAGAGATTCGCCGATGAAGGGGGTCACATCGACAGTCGAAATCCATCGATGTATCGGCCCAACGAGATTAGAGTTCACCGATGTTTGGAGTCTCACCAACGGGTGTGGTCCAAAGGTTGTCATTGGTGAGATTGGTGTGTCGGTAGAAGAGTTTTTGAGTGTGCCGATGGTATTAAGTCCTACCGATAGGCGAGGGACTTAGAGTCTCGTATCAGAGTGACAAAGACATCGGTGTGAAAGGATATGAAGTCACCAATAGCGGGCTGTCTGACCAATAAGAGTCAATGATGGGATGTTTGTCAGAAGTGAAATCAAATGAAGTCATGGTGGCATCGGCCTATCGGCCGATGAAATTTTAAGCTCATCGATGGTATGTTGTCTTGCCAATAGTGATTTCAAAGGTTCAAAAGTTGATAATTCTATGCTTCCATTGTGTGCTCTGCATCAGACACTCATCCCTACTACAGTCTAGCATTCTCTAGTTGTGTTCTCCCCTTTGTTTTTGTGAACGCCTCTGGAAGTAATGTTGAGTTACTTGTGATGTCCTTATTGACTGGTGTTGTTTTGGATTCATGTGTAGTACTTGTTCCTTATAGTCTATTGTCTACCTGACTGTTTGTTGTAACTTATTGAACAACTATGATTTTGAATATTTAGATTTAGAGGGCATTAGACACCAAAACTTCTTGACCTTTAACAACCCAACCTAGAATCAATAGATTTTTGTCCATCCCAACTATTGTAGTCAAGACAAAGCATGTTGATTCTCATTCAATCCAAAGTTCATTAACAGGATTATTTTATCATAATATTTAGGGAAATGACCACCTAGATGGACAATGATGTGGGCTATCTATAAAGAAACTTGCAAGAAGTATAGGAGGCATGAGAATCCCTCCATGTTGTTTATCAAGTTGAATGATCTATGACACATTATGTATCATTAGAAAATATTCTCGAAGAGAAAGCAAGTGAAAATACTCAAAAGAACCCATAACAAGGTGGAGAAGTTTAAAGGATGGAGGTTGCAACACTTTCCAACCTCATAGCCACACTAGTCCAATGGATTAGGATAATACTATCAAGCATCCACATAATAGTAGATAATCTTATCAAAAGTCACAGAGAAATTTCTAAGGACCATAGTGTTATCCGTATGACTTGACACATACTGCTTGTTTTATAAAGCAAAGGGACATGATATAAATATTGTTGTTATATGGAGCCTAATCAGACTCGGAGGTTAAATTTACCCAACTTTTATCAGCGTGGTTTCCCCCCAAATATTTTCCTACTAGTTTTGGCGCCTTGAAGTCTAAGTGCATGAAAATCATTCTGAGTTGGCAACCTAATCCAATGACTTGACACGGATCCCAAAACCACCTATTGGACCAATAGGATCGTAGGTGCTCACTTCATGCATTATGATTTCTAGGCGCCAGTTTGATGGTCCATCACAAGGAAAGTGCGCCCACACTTGCAAGTGTTTTTCTTCAAGATCTAGGCACCAGTTGAAGGTTGTAGTGTGCCTTCTCTTTCAGAATGCAAAACAAGGTCCAAAGGTGCTAATAAATTGAAGCGCTTCTTTGGAAAAGTCCCAGAGGTTAAGATGCGCCTTGTCTTAATGAGGTGCAACTCTTGGGTAAGAAAGCTGGTAAAGTGCGTCTAACTTAGTGAAGAGGTTGATAACTTCTAAACCCTTCCTGGAACTTATATTGCTTCAACTGAAGATCATCTTGCACCAATACATCACCAAACTTTTAATCACAAGATCAATTCAAACTTAGGCGCTCATTAAGAGTCTTTCCAATGTTGGTACATCTAAGAGGTTGAACTGGCAAGAGATGGCGCCTAGCTTCCTAGACCTTGTTTCAATATGTTTGAGTTCCAAAGTTGACTCAATGGTATCAAGATGGTGCCATAGAGTCTTTGGACTAGTTCCTTAGAGTTTCAAAAACATTCTGGCTGCTTGAAAATTCCTCCTACATGCTTGGGCGCCATTTCAAGGTCTTGGAACCATGATGTAGCGCCTTATTGCTCTAGGCGCCCATTCATGATTGTGCAACTTGAGATTGGCGCCTAGAGTGAATAGGCTTTCATCCTGACTTAATACACTGCCTCCTTCTGATGATTTTTGGGGTAGTAGAAAACCTTTCACCACGGGCAAATGTCATAGAGATATAAAAAACTGAGAGGTTTTATTATAGAGGCACTCTATGTGATCGCGTTGCCTCAGACAGAATGTTTCTAAGTGACACGATTTTTGAGTAACATCTCGTCAAAGATTGCTACCTTTTTACACTTTGGACTCTTCAGGGATATCGTTGGTACAATGTAGCTCAGACTGTTTCGACATGTTTGGGTAAAAAAAGGACCATGCCTAGCGTAAATGTACCCATCCGGACGCGTTGGAACAGTCAGTTTGGTCGCATCATGAGCAGGACGAAAGTTACACCCCTTTGCAACTTTACACTGCCTCCTTCTGACAATTTTTGGGGCAGCAGAAAACCTTTCACCACAGGCAAATGCCTTAGAGATGTAAAAAACTGAGAGAGGTTATTGTAGAGGCACTCTACGTGATCACGTTGCCTTAGACGGAATGTTTCTAAGTGACAGTTTTCGAGTAACATCTCGTCAAAGATTGCTACCTTTTTGCACTTTGGACTCTTCAGGGATATCGTCGGTACAATGTAGCTCAGACTGTTTCGACATGTTTGGGTGAAAAACAGGACCATGCCTAGCGTAAATGTACCCATCCGGATGCATTGGAACAGTCAGTTTGGTCGCATCATGAGCAGGATGAAAGTTACACCCCTTTGCAACTTTACACTGCCTCCTTTTGACGATTTTTAGGGCAGCAGAAAACCTTTCACCACAGGCAAATGCCTCAGAGATATAAAAAACTGAGAGAGGTTATTGTAGAGGCACTCTACGTGATCACGTTGCCTCAGACAGAATGTTTCTAATTGACATGATTTTTGAGTAACATCTCGTCAAAGATTGCTGTCTTTTTGCACTTTGGACTCTTCAAGGATATCGTCGGTACAATGTAGCTCAGACTGTTTCGACATGTTTGGGTGAAAAATAGGACCATGCCTAGCGTAAATGTACCCATCCGGACGCGTTGGAACAGTTAGTTTGGTCGCATCACGAGCAGGACGAAAGTTACACCCCTTTGCAACTTTACACTGCCTCCTTCTGACAATTTTTGGGGCAGCAGAAAACTTTTCACCACAAGAAAATGCCTCAGAGATATAAAAAACCGAGAGAGGTTATTGTAGAGGCACTCTATGTAATCACGTTGCCTCAGACGAAATATTTCTAAGTGACACGGTTTTCAAGTAACATCTCGTCAAAGATTGCTGCCTTTTTGCACTTTGGACTCTTCAGGGATATCGTCGGTACAATGTAGCTCGGACTGTTTCGACATGTTTGGGTGAAAAAAAGGACCATGCCTAGCATAAATGTACCCATACGGACGCGTTGGAATAGTTAGTTTGGTCGCATCACGAGCAGGACGCCAAAAATGCAAAAGTTGCTTTGTGTAACTTGACAACATTGACACTTTTTTGCAACATGACTCAAAGACTCAAACTGACCCCAAATGACTCAAAGTGACTTAAAATCACCTTGATTTTGGCGCCCAATGTATATTATAGAGGTCGAGGCACTCCTTATCATTCAAACATCTTAGATGAGCACATAGGAAAGGAAAAAACTCTAAGTTTCATCATCATGAGCGCTTAATATCAAGAGACTTTAATGGCTCAAACCTTAGCATGGAGTCCTAAGGCACATTTCATGTCTCCTTTCATTCATTTTGGTGCCCTTATGTAGATTTTTCAACTTGATTTGGCGCCCTGTATGTGAAGGAAGATCTAAAGGCATGAAAGTGGATGTCGTTTTGCAAGAGTTTGGATCATCAAAATTGAAAGAAATAAGTCTATTAAGCTTGGGCGCCCTTGGTCTTCTTTTCATTCATTATGAGCGCCTTGGGCGAATGGTATATAGGTCATCATCATGATTGGGTGCCCTGGATCCAGAGTGTTGGAGAGATCATCAAATGGTGTCTAGAGGAAGTAGGGTGAGTTATGAGTTTGGTCGGATCAGGAGTAGGACACCAAAAATGCATAACATGATGATGTAAAAATGTGTATGTGTAAAAATGCAGGAGAAAACAAAAAAAAGACAAACCTTACAAGTTAATGTGCATACTTACAACTTAATGTAACATGACTTTACAAAATCAATGTGAATACTTACAAATTAATCCAATGAACCATCCGGGTCTGCTCTACTCTTTATTGTGTCAATTATTACTTCATGGTCAAACTCACGCACCTTCCACAAGATTTTGTTCAAAGGTCTACCCCGATACTTTATCAAATGAACATTGGATGCCATGACAAGGTTCGAGTAATGAGGAATCATCTGATGCATGTCAAAGTCCTGAAATAGCCAAATATTAACACTCTTATGTGGATACCTTCTAAGCCATGTTCCAGTAATAACCACTAAGCCTGTAGGGTATTCGATGTTTTCTCTATCTGTAACAGGGGCCTCCAATTTCTTTTTAGCCTTAACACAATGACATAAGTAATAATCTATTCCCTCTTCATTATCTTCATCTGCAATAACTGCATATACGTGCCCTACATTGATATGTGTAGCAAATTAGATGAAATTAGTCAACATTACAAAAACACTACAAAGTAAGATGACATTACCTGGTTGAACTAGATGAAATTAGATGCATATACATGCCCTATATTACCTGGTTGAACTAAATCTGATATGTGGTCAAAGTCAACTGATGATTCCATCTGTGTTAGTTCCAGTGCCGTCGAGGGTCAATACGTGTCAAGTGGGCTAAGATAACTTAACTGCCATTCGTCAACCCACTCCTTTGACTCACACTCATCCCAGACTTGAATTGTACATGAAGAACAAAAGCATGACATCTTTCGTGTATGGATACTCCATGAACCTGCAATTGAGCTTCTAAAAGAGTGCATCTCATTTGATCCTGTCAGTGTACAATAGTCCTCATATGGTGCAATGTTAGTATCATCTATCAACCAAAAAAATCTATGAACTGAAGACTTACCTTCATTACCTTCATTACCTTGGAAGCATTACACCACTCGACAATCGATTTTGCATCTGTCAACTTTGCATTGTCTTTATACTTTAACTCTTCTCGTGCTATGGCTCTTTTGATACATGCTCCTGCACCATCATGCTCCCCCTTTCCATGCCAGGCCTCACAAAAGTTCCACATATGTTGAATACCTGTGTTGGTTTAATTCTTGATCGTTTCCTCGACATGACAGAGAATTTGTCTGTAGCATGATAAAGAGACCAATATTAGTTCCTAAGAAATGAATACAAAATAATAGTGGGATTATATTTCTATTATGTTGTAAGGATTTATTCTTGTATAGTTTGACATCATGGTATGTTAAGGTCTGTTTATTACACATAATTATTAAAGACCCCAAGTGTAGAAAATGTACATGGCATCATGTGAGATTGTAGGCTGCTTTCTTGATTGGGAATGTGTCTATTTTAAACATGTATGATAAAGCATGATAAAGTAATTCAATCTGAAATAATGAAAATGTAAAGAACATGCATGTAAAGATTTGACATACCTAAAAAATGAAGATTCGAATGGAGAGAGTACCCAATTATGTAGTATTTTTTTCTTCTTGCATCAAACTCCTCAACAATTTGAGTTTTTCACCACTTGCTTCCTTTTCAATGTTAAATTGAATAACACTCAAATATAATTAATAACAACAATACTATTATTGTAGACATGATATTTCCACAGTCCATGGAGATGAAGTTGTAATGCTTCTGGAAAAACTGTGTATTACTTTTTTTGCCTCAACGTTTCGGATCACACTCCATGATCCATCTTCAAGAGGAAAGAAGAGATTAAAATTGAGATGAAATTGCAGAGCTAGACTCTTGTAACCCGTGCCCCCTTCTCTCTCTTTATAAGAGTCTAGCTCTGCAATTTCATCTCAATTTTATTCTCTTCTTTCCTCCTGAAGATGGATCATGGAGTGTGATCTGAAACATTGAGGCAAAAAAAGCAATACACAGTTTTTCCAAAAGCATTACAACTTCAACAATACTATTAACCAATCTATGATGTTAAATTCCTAAAATTGAATCACAATTAACATTGCAACACTAAAAAAATTGAAACTTGAATAGATATATATCAAACTTGGTGTGAAAACTATGTTATTTCCTCCTTCTCAAGTTGGCAAAGCAGAAAAGGTGGTGGAAAGATCATGCAAAGGTGGTACAATGTGTCAAATGTGCATGTGAACTTCCCAACAACATCAAAGCACTTCTTTTTTGTCGGAGCACGTGCAGAATCAGTATGAAAATAGAGCATGTGGGCCTGGATCACGGGGGTCAGCACTTTTTTACCATTTCTATAGCAAGACAAAACGCGATCGCATTTTGTCCTGCTATAGATTGATCACATCCTTTGCATTGATCACATCTCTTTCCAAACCTTCCCCTTTAGACTTGAATGACCACAAGGTTTTTGAGGGAGAACTTTTCCTGTTTCCTGCAAGAGCTTGCCAGATGCTCCGCCATATGATAGGCATAACAATGAAGGGGCAAGCCCTCATAATCAAGTTCTTGATAGAAAATGCCCTCATAATCAACTCTAAACCCTATCCCTAAACCCTCAATACTATACCTTAAACCCTAATCCCTCAGCCCTCAACCCTAAACCTTATCCCTAAACCCTAATCCCTCAACCCTCAACCCTAATCCGTCATCCCTCAACTCTAATCCCTCATCCCTAAACCCTAAATGCTATCCCTATTCCTAAACCCTCAACAGACTCGATACTATACCTTAAACCCTAATCCCTTATCCCTAAACCCTCCAACCCTATCCCTAATCCTTATACCCTCCACACTCTACTTTAACCCTAATCCCTTGACCCTCAACCCTATCCCTAAATCCTTGACCCTTGAACCTCAACCCTCAACCCTCGACGTCAAACCCTAATCCCTCAACCCTTAACTCTGATCCCTCGACCCTCAACCCTATCCCTAAACCCTAAACCCACAACCCTCAACGTCAAATCCTAATCTCTTAACCTTATCCCTAAACCCTTGACCCTCGAACCTTAACCCTCAACGTCAAACCCTAATCCCTCAACCCTTAACTCTGATCCCTCGACCCTCAACCCTATCCCTAAACCCTAAACCCTCAACCCTCAACGTCAAATCCTAATCCCTCAACCCTTCACTCTAATCCCTCAACCCTAAACCCTAACCCTAAACCCTCAACACCATACCTTAAACCCTAATCCCTCAACCCTCAACCCTAATCCGTCATCCCTCAACTCTAATCCGTCATCCCTAAACCCTAAATGCTATCCCTATTCCTAAACCCTCAACAGACTCAATACTATACCTTAAACCCTAATCCCTTATCCCTAAACCCTCCAACCCTATCCCTAATCCTTATACCCTCCACACTCTACTTTAACCCTAATCCCTCGACCCTCAACCATATCCCTAAACCCTTGACCCTCGAACCTCAACCCTAAACCCTCAACGCCAAACCCTAATCCTTCAACCCTTAACTCTGATTCCTCGACCCTAAACCCTCAACCCTAAACCCTCAACCCTCAACGTCAAATCCTAATCCCTCAACCCTAAACCCTATCCCTAAACCCTCAACACCATACCTTAAACTCTAATCCCTAATCCCTCAACCCTAAACCTTATCCCTAAACCCTAATCCCTCAACCCTCAACCCTAATCCGTAATCCCTCAACTCTAATCTTTCATCCCTAAACCCTAAATGCTATCCCTATTCCTAAACCCTCAACATTTTCAATACTATACCTTAAACCCTAATCCCTTATCCCTAAACCCTCCAACCCTATCCCTAATCCTTATACCCTCCACACTCTACTTTAACCCTAATCCCTCGACCCTCAACCCTATCCCTAAACCCTTGACCCTCGAACCTCAACCCTCAATCCTCAACGTCAAACCCTAATCCCTCAACCCTTAACTCTGATCCCTCGACCCTCAACCCTATCCCTAAACCCTAATGCCTAAACCCTAATGCCTAAACCCTCAACCCTCAACGTCAAATCCTAATCCCTCAACCCTTCACTCTAATCCCTCAACCCTAAACCCTATCCCTAAACCCTCAACACTATACCTTAAACCCTAATCCCTCAGCCCTCAACCCTAAACCTTATCCCTAAACCCTAATCCCTCAACCCTCAACCCTAATCTGTCATCCCTCAACTCTAATCCCTCATCCCTAAACCCTAAATGCTATCCCTATTCCTAAACCCTCAACAGACTCGATACTATACCTTAAACCCTAATCCCTTATCCCTAAACCCTCCAACCCTATCCCTAATCCTTATACCCTCCACACTCTACTTTAACCCTAATCCCTCGACCCTCAACCCTATCCCTAAACCCTTGACCCTTGAACCTCAACCCTCAACCCTCAACGTCAAACCCTAATCCCTCAACCCTTAACTCTAATCCCTCAACCCTCAACCCTATCCCTAAACCCTTAACCCTAAACCCTCAACCCTCAACGTCAAATCCTAATCCCTCAACCCTTCACTCTAATCCCTCAACCCTAAACCCTATCCCTAAACCCTCAACACCATACCTTAAACCCTAATCCCTCAGCCCTCAGCCCTAAACCTTATCCCTAAATCCTAATCCCTCAACCCTTAACCCTAATCTGTCATCCCTCAACTCTAATCCCTCATCCCTAAACCCTAAATGCTATCCCTATTCCTAAACCCTCAATAGACTTGATATTATACCTTAAACCCTAATCCATATACCCTCCACACTCTACTTTAACCCTAATCCCTCGACCCTCAACCCTATCCCTAAACCCTTGACCCTCGAACCTCAACCCTCAACCCTTAACATCAAACCCTAATCCCTCAACCCTTAACTCTGATCCCTCGACCCTCAACCCTATCCCTAAACCCTCAACCCTCAACGTTAAATCCTAATCCCTCAACCCTTCACTCTAATCCCTCAACCCTAAACCCTATCCCTAAACCCTCAACACTATACCTTAAACCCTAATCCCTCAGTCCTCAACCCTAAACCTTATCCCTAAACCCTAATCCCTCAACCCTCAACCCTAATCCATCATTCCTCAACTCTAATCCCTCATCCCTAAACCCTAAATGCTATCCCTATTTCTAAACCCTTAACAGACTCGATACTATACCTTAAACCCTAATCCCTTATCCCTAAACCCTCCAACCCTATCCCTAATCCTTATACCCTACACACTCTACTTTAACCCTAATCCCTCGACCCTCAACCCTATCCCTAAACCCTTGACCCTCGAACCTTAACCCTCAACCCTCAACGTCAAACCCTAATCCCTCAACCCTTAACTCTGATCCCTTGACCCTCAACCCTCAACGTCAAATCCTAATCCCTCAACTCTTCACTCTAATCCCTCAACCCTAAACCCTATCCCTAAACCCTCAACACTATACCTTAAACCCTAATCCCTCAACCCTAACCCTAAACCTTATCCCTAAACTCTAGTCCCTCAACCCTCAACCCTAATCCGTCATCCGTCATCCCTCAACTCTGATCCCTCATCCCTAAACCCTAAATGCTATCCCTATTCCTAGACCCTCAACAGGCTCGATACTATACATTAAACCCTAATCCCTCTACCCTCGACACTCTTATTTAACCCTAATCCCTTGACCATTAACCCTATCCCTCAACCTCAACCCTCAATCCTCAACTCTTAACATTAAACCCTAATTCATCAACCCTAAACCCTAATCCCTCAAACCTAAACCCTATCCCTAAACCATCAACCCTCAACACTATACCTTAAACCCTAATCCCTATCCCTCAACCCTTAACCCTTAAAACTTAAACCCTATCCCTACACTCTCAACACTTGACACTATATCTTAAGCCTTAAACCCTCATCCCTAAAGCCTCAACCCTCAATCCTTAAACCTTCAACCCTAAACCCTATCCCTAATCCCTCTACCCTCGACACTCTAACCCTAACCTCGACATTAAGCCCTAATCCGTCAACCCTAAACCCTAATCCGTCAACCCTAAACCCTATCCCTAAACCCTCAACCCTCAACACTATACCTTAAACCCTAATCCCTCAACCCTAACCCTAAAACTTATCCCTAAACCCTAATCCCTCAACCCTCAACCCTAATTCGTCATTCGTTATCCCTCAACTCTAATCCCTTATCCCTAAACCCTAAATGCTATCCCTATTCCTAAACCCTCAACAAGCTTGATACTAAACCCTAATCCGTAATCCCTCTACCCTCGACACTCTTATTTAACCCCAATCCCTTGACCATTAACCCTATACCTCAACCTCAACCCTCAACCCTCAACTCTCAACATTAAACCCTAATTCATCAACCCTAAACCCTAATCCCTCAAACCTAAACCCTATCCCTAAACCATCAACCCTCAACACTATACCTTAAACCCTAATCCCTATCCGTCAACCCTTAACCCTTAAAACTTAAACCCTATCCCTACACCCTCAACACTTGACACTATATCTTAAGCCTTAAACCCTCATCCCTAAAGCCTCAACCCTCAATCCTTAAACCTTCAACCCTAAACCCTATCCCTAATCCCTCTACCCTCGACACTCTAACTCTAACCTTGACATTAAACCATAATCTGTCAACCCTAAACCCTATCCCTAAACCCTCAACCCTCAACAATATACCTTAAACCCTAATCCCTCAACCCTAACCCTAAACCTTATCCCTAAACCCTAATCCCTCAACCCTAATCCATCATTTGTCATCCCTCAACTCTAATCCCTCATCCCTAAACCCTAAATGCTATCCCTATTCCTAGACCCTCAACAGGCTCGATACTATACCTTAAACCCTAATCCCTCTACCCTCGACACTCTTATTTAACCCTAATCCCTTGACCATTAGCCCTATCCTTCAACCTCAACCCTCAACCCTCAACCCTCAACCTTCAACTCTCAACATTAAACCCTAATTCACCAACCCTAAACCCTAATCCCTCAAACCTAAACCCTATCCCTAAACCATCAACCCTCAACACTATACCTTAAACCCTAATCCCTATCCCTCAAACCTCAACCCTTAAAACTTAAACCCTATCCCTACACCCTCAACACTTGACACTATATCTTAAGCCTTAAACCCTCATCCCTAAAGCCTCAACCCTCAATCCTTAAACCTTCAACCCTAAACCCTATCCCTAATCCCTCTACCCTCGACACTCTAACCCTAACCTCGACATTAAACCCTAATCCGTCAACCCTAAACCCTAATCCGTCAACCCTAAACCCTATCCCTAAACCCTCAACCCTCAACACTATACCTTAAACCCTAATCCCTCAACCCTAACCCTAAACCTTATCCCTAAACCCTAAACCCTAATCCCTCAACCCTAATCCATCATCTGTCATCCCTCAACTCTAATCTCTCATCCCTAAACCCTAAATGCTATCCCTATTCCTAGACCCTCAACGGGCTTGATACTATACTTTAAACCCTAATCCCTTATCCCTAAACCCTCCAACCCTATCTCTTATCCCTTAACCCTCATGATTAATAGCCTTGAACATAAAAAAATTTAAGGGGAACATAACGCGCTCGCGTTATGTCAAACATGACAAACAACAGACTTGCGGGAAAGGAAAAATACAAAGCAAAACATAACGCAAGTGCATTATAACGTGCTCACGTTATGTCTTGCTTTGGGAATCCCAAGCCTTGGGCTTGGGATTTGCTTTGGATTTCCAACCCAAAGGCTTGGAGTGCCTTATGAACAGTCACAGACGTGTTTTTCCATATTCTTCAAGATTTCACATCATTTCGTTCGTGCTAACCCTTAGATTTGCACGTGTTTCAAGGTCAAACAAATCGAACACCTAGGTAATGTTAGGCTTTCTCTTAGCTATTTGACGATGTGATTTTTTTCACATTTTAACAATGTTAAGTCTTTCATCTTTAATTTCTTTTGTTTGTGTGTCCGTTTTTGGGCAAAAATCACTGTTTGGTCTTTTTTTATTGTAAATTAACTATTTGTTCAAATTTCAAAAAAAATACATATTTAGAAGCTAGACTCCATTCTACAAATATTAAAAAAAGAAAAAAATAATTTTCAATTAGTTTTCAAATTTTATAGGGGTAGCACGGCCAAAATTCTATTTTTTAGGATGTGTCCACTTTGAAAATTAGTAAAAAATCAAATATTCATCAAAAAATTATCAGAAAAATCAAGCATAAACTACATGCTATTAGCTAATTTCTCACTGAAGCGATTTTAAAAATACCAAAAAAAAAGTTGACCTTTTGAGGGAGCCACAAAACATGCTATGTTATGTTTTTTTGACAGAAACAACACCAATTTCTGTGGCTCCCTCTTTTGAACCCCTTAATCTATGCCATTTTCAAAAAAAAATAGTAGTTTAGAAAGTAGACTTGGAGCACTACGAACATTGTTTTGGTTGCATCTCCAAATTTTGAGTGTAACTATGCTCAATTTCTTATCCAAGGCCAGTATTTCCTGATTTCAAGAAAAAAGTGGCCACTTAAGACCCCTTTTTGGCCCCCCATCTTCTTGCACTTACCCATGATGGTATGTAGATGCTAAGTCCTACTCTGCACACTTTGATATGAAGATGGGGTAAAATGCGGTACAAAATGTTGAAACTGCGAATGACTGAACTGACTGAACTGAACTAGAAATGAAAGAAAACAAAAAGAATTCCAATATTTTTGGTTGATGTAAGATTGCTTTCCAACCTCGGATGCTCCTGGATCAGACACCCGAGGTTGTTGAAAAAGTGAGTCCCTCACTTTGCTGGGGCTAGAGGAAAACCAAGGCGATCCACTTCAGCCTGAGATATCCATGATGAATCTTCTTCTAGTCTTCCTTTCCACTTTATTAAATATTCTTTATACTGCTTGCCTCGGGTATTGCATCCAATTCTTCTATCCAAGATGTCCTCTATCTTCTCTAGTTGTTGCTGTGGTAACTGATCATTCAAATAATCTTCAATGTTGTCACTTGATTCTCCTTCACGATACCGGTATAGGTCTGCAATGTTGAATATATAGGTGATATACCAAATGTCTCTGGTAGCTCCACTTCATATGCATTTCCTAAATCAAACTTCTTAAGAATCCTACATAGTCCAAACTTCTTCATCTTCAGCTTGTTATATATTCCTACTAGAAATCTCTCCTTTCTCAAATATACCATTACTTCATCACCAACTAAAAATCTCTTCTTTCTCAGATATACCATTACTTCATCACCAATTGAAAATACTTCATGTCTCCTCTTCTCATCTGCTTGCTCCTTATACTTACTATTCATCTCCTCTAAATGCTTCTTGACTTGCTTGTGTAGTGTCTCCATGTATCCTACAAATTCTTTTGCCTCTATACTTCTCTTATTCTCCATACTCATGTCTCTTAACTTTGCAACTCCTCTAGGTTTTACTCTGGTCACAATCTCAAATGGTGTCTTCCCTGTACTCCTACTTACTGAATTGTTGTATGCAAACTCTGCTTGCGGTAGAATTAGATCCCAATTTCCTACTTTATCTCCTACCAAACATCTCAACAAGTTACCCAAACTCCTATTTACCACTTTTGTTTGTCCATCTATCTGTGGATGAAATGTTAATTGAACTTTAGGTCTATCTTCATCTTCTTCCACAATGTTCTCCAAAAGTATCCAATGAATCTTGTATCCCTGTCTGAAATTATGCTCTTAGGTAATCCATGCAATCTCACAATCTCCTTGAAAAATAGGTCAGCAACATGCACTGCATCATTGGTCTTCTTACAAGGAATCAAATGTGTCATCTTTGAAAATTTGTCCACCACTACAAATATAGAATCATATCCTCTCTGTGTTCTTGGTAAACCTAATATGAAATCCATGCTTATATATTCCCAAGGTCTCTTCGGTATTATCAAAGATTTGTACAATCTAGTATTTTGACTACTCCCTTTTGCAATTTGATGAACTCTACAACTCTGAATAAATTTCCTTACATCCTTATATATTTGAGGCCAAAAGTAATGTTCACTTACTAAAGCTACTGTCTTTTCAATCCAAAAATGTCCTGCTAATCCACCACTATGTTTCTCTTTGAACAAATTATCTCTCATTGAACTTCTAGGTATACACAACTAATTTCCTTTGAATAACATATCCTCCTAAATGAAATAATCCAACCACTTACTTCTATTTGTCACAATAGGTTGCTTACATGCTTTCCAGGCTTCTGTAAAATCAATATCTTCTTCATACATATGCTTCAATTCTTCAAATCCTAATACTTCTATCATCATCTATATGTCAGCAAATTCCTTCTTCTACTCAATGAATCTGCAACTTTGTTTGATTTTCCACTCCTATGCTTCAATAGAAATGTGTAACTTTGCATGAACTCTACCCATCTCATATGTCTCTGATTCAACTTTCCTCGACAATTCAGATACTGCAAAGCTTGATGATCTGTATACAACACAAATTTCTTAGGCAACAAGTAATGTCTCCACTTCTTCAAGGCTTGAATTATGGCATAAAACTCTTGATTATAAACTGAATATCTTTTCCTCGCATCATTCAACTTCTCACTGCAATATGCTAGTGGTCTCCCTTCTTGACTTAACACCGCTCCTATTGCATTTCCATTGGCATCACAATCTACTTGAAATACTTTGTTAAAATCCATTAATGCTAACACTGGTTGCTCTGTCACTTTCTACTTCAACAATTCAAAACTCTTATTTGCTCCTGATGTCCACTTAAAGTCCTTTCTGTCACCTCTCATTGTCTTTGTCATTGGTGTGCAAACTGAACTGAAATTTCTAATGAACTTCCAGTAAAAACTTACTAATCCATGAAATGATCTTACCTCTCCAACATTCACAAGTGTTGGCCACTCAATAGTTACTCTAACTTTCTTAGGGTCCATCTTCAATCCTTCCACAGAAATCACAAATCCCAAATATACCAATTCTTTCTTCATGAAACTACATTTCTTGATGTTTATCAACAATTTTTCTTCTCTTAACCTCTGTAATACTTGTCTAATATGCCACAAATGCTCTTGTTTTGTCTTACTAAAAATTAGAATATCATCCAAATATACAATAACAAACTTACCCAAGAATTTCTTCAAAACTTCATTCATCAATCTCATGAAAGTACTAGGTGAGTTAGTCAATCCAAAAGGCATCACTAACCAATCATACAATCCTTCATTTGTCTTGAATGCAGTCATCCACTCATCTCCTTCTCTAATCCAGATCTGATGGTATCCACTCTTCAAGTCTTTGTGAAATATTTGCTCCACTCAAACAGTCCATGATGTCATCCATCCTTGGAAATAGAAATCTATACTTAACTGTGATCTTATTGATTTCTCTAGAGTCTGTACACACCCACCATTCTCCATCTTTCTTAGGTGCTAATATTGCAGGTACTGCACATGGGCTTAGACTTTCTTTGATCAATCCTTTCCTCAATAACTTAAATTGTATCTATCTATTTAGCTCCACATTTTCTGCTAGTGTCATCCAGTGTGCTACTTTGTTAGGCAAACAAGCTCCAAGTATAAGGTCCATATGATGACTAATACTCTGGATTAGTTACAATCCTTTAGGTACATTACCTGATATGATGTCTTCATACTCTGTCAACAATTCAGTTATCTCCTCTAACCGTGTTTCTTCTCCTTTTCTGGTAATAGTCTCTGCACTTAGGTCTCCGCACTTCTTATGAATCAAAGCAAAACACATATTCTCACGTCTCAATCCATCCAAAAATATCCTACCATCTACCAAACAGATTCTGGCAGTTCCAACTATTTCACTTTTAGGCTCATCTTCCAAAGGTATCAACGGATGCTTCTTCACATTTGATATTATAGCATAAGTATTCTTTCTCCCATCATGTATAGCTTTCCTATCATATTGCCATGGTCTCCCCAATAATATATGACATACATCCATTGGCATAATATCACACAATACTTCATCATTATAAGATCCTATATGAAATTTCACCAAACATTGTTCACTCACCAGTACCTTATGTTCATCCTAAATCCATGCTATCTTGTAGGGCTTAGGGTGTTTCAATCTCTCCAAATTCATCTTAGTCACCATTTCCTCTGAAACCAAATTATCAGTACTACCACTATCAATGATCATTTTACAATATTTACCCCCTGATTTGCATTTGGTCTGGAACAAACTTTTCCTCTACAGTGGTTCCTTAGTTGTCTCTGTTTGAAATAGTGCTCTCCTCATGACTAATGATTCTCCTTTCTCTAGTTTTCCAATTGAACTAGGTGATCCAACAGGTTCTTCCTCTGCATAAGCTACTCTTGCACTGTTCTCTATCCTCTTGCCTATATTTCCCTGATGACATTCAAATGCTTTGTGTCCTTCACCTCCACACTTAAAACAAGTTCCTTTGAATGCTCTCTTATCCAATCCTCTTTCATCTTTCCCATATCCTTCATTGCGGTAATAATTATGATTCCCTCTGTGGTAGAAATTTCTATCATCCCTCTAGTATAAATTGTTATCTCTGTCTTCCTTCTTGTATGGACTACTTTCTTTATTTTGCTTGTTCTACTCTGCATATGATCTTTCTCCTCCGGAATATGTTCTACCTCTTTGAAATTTACCTCCTCTACCTCTCTATCTTTGCTCATGCTTCTTGTTTGACTTGTCTTCAACTTTTAGAGCAAATTGATATGCTTCTTCTATTGTTGTCATCTTTACCAAATTGAGTTCCTCTTGAATATTAATCCTCAATCCATTTATGTATCTTGCCACTTTCTCCTTGCTTACTTCACTATGTCCAGTCCTTATGATCATCTTATGTAATTCTTTAGTATACTCCTTCACTAATTTCTCCTTTTGCCTTAGGTTTTGCAAACTCTTCAACAATTCCAACTCATAGTCAGTAGGTATGAACTAATTCTTCAACTTTGTCACCATTCTATCTCATTTTATGATATTTTATTTTCCTCTCCTATTTCTATCCAATTGAACTTCTTTCCACCAAATAGCAACATGTCCTTTCAACTTAGTTTTTGCAAATCTTACTTTCTCTGGATCTTCAATTCCCTCATATTCAAAGTATTCCTCCAAGTCATTTATCCAGTCAATCAATTCCTCTGGATTCAAATTTCTAGTATAATTCGGTACATCCACTCTAGGTCTCTTACCAATCTTAGAAATAGATTTCTACGTCTTCGCCTAATTTGATTCTTCTTCTTCTAGGGCTTCATTTTTGTCAACAGATTGAAATTCTTTATCATCACTTTCAGCATCATGTTTAGGTTTTAGTCCTCTTCTTCTATAGCATCCAATCTAACTTTCATTGTCCTCGTCATTTCAATCATTTCTTCCATTCTTCCAGCAACATTAGCCATAGCAGGCATCCTCCTTGGTGGTATCTCTTCCTAGGATTTAGTGCAACTTCCTTAATTCAACGATCTGACTACAGGGCTGCAACTACCTCACAATTAATGCTCTGTTGACAAATACAAGTAGAGTGCCTCAGGTCAGCGCTCTGTTCACCAAAAAATCTTTTAGAATGCATTCACTTCCCAAAGGATTCAAAACTTCGCTCTGATACCACTTGGTGCAGTCATGGCAGGAGGGTTCACAGAATGAACTGTCCAAACCATGCAGCTAGAGTAAACACAACGGAAACAACACAAATGTAGAATGCAATGGAAGATTCATATATTTAGAATATCAAAGGATTACAATGCTCATATGTCGGCAACATGCGGGCTACAATCAAAGGGCTCTCAGGCCTACTTTCTGGATTACAACAGATGTGCAAGATGTGGTAATGAAGTGCCTCTCTGGAACAAATTTCTTGATCTAAAATATCATAATTGCTAACTTGATAACTACTAACTTCCTACTGCATCTAAGAGATCTCTCTCTCTATATATATCCTCTTCAAGCTCATTGAATCCTCTGCATCAGCCATAAGAGGTTACAAACTCCAATGAAAGAGATGTAACGTGTAGGAACAAGAAGTTTGGCCTAAAATTCCTCCTCAAATGGATGAAACTTGGTGTGAACCTCAAGGAAGGTCTATCAAATCCTTATGTACCACGTATGATGTTTCATTTCGCTCTGCAAGTCACGGAAGTGCTTTGCAAACCTTCTCCTTGAGCTGATTGTCTGAATGCTCTGCTCTATGAAAGCTAATGATCTTTTGATAGCAATAACTTTCTGGAAACAAATCCAAATCACTTGAAATCTGAATATGATGTAGATGATGGTATGTAGATATTAAGTCCTACTTCGCAATCTCTAATATGAAGATGTGATAAAATGTGGTACAAAATGCTGAAACTGCAAATGACTAAACTGACTGAACTGAACTAGAAATAAAAGAAAACAAAAAGAATGCAAATATTTTTGGTTGATGCAAGATTGCTCTACAACCTAGGATGCCCTTGCATCAGTTATAGTAATAACCCTAACCTTGACCCTAACCCCAACCCTAATTGTAATCCTAACCGTAACTCTAATTCTAACCCTAACCCTAATTATAATTGTAATTCTAACAACAGGTCAAACAGATAAGGAGGGGTTTATTTTAGTAAAGCCCCATAATAAAGGTAGAGGCCAGAAGAGGACTCTCAAAGATAGTCAGACTAATGGATTGTACAACCATTTTGATGCCTTAGGTGTGGAAGATCAGCAGGGGATGATCACAAAGGAGTTGCACGAAGGGTTAGGCCCCATGGGGATGGCTCGGGAAGGCTTAAAGGAGGTTGACTCTTGTGATAACATTCAGGAAGTGGTTACAGGTTCTCAAATGGAAACAAATCAGGTTCTGATGGTGCCAACTGAGGTAGTTGTGGTGGAAGCTAGGTTGAGTCAGGAGCCCTCAAGCCTACCTTTGGCAAAGCCATCTCAATCTCCTCAGATTGGTAGCAGTGCCTAACCCTCCCTTGGGATCAGGCAAAAGAACCTCAAAAAGGTTGCTCGAGACTTTCCCCCTAAGATGGGTCAGAAGAAAGATCAGGAGAAAGTTAAATTGATAGGTGAGAATTTGGTGGAATCATGGTCAATTAAAACCATTGATTCCCACTTTGTTGCTTCTCACAGATGATAGTGCTTTCATGGAATGTAAGGGGGCTGAAAAACATCCCTAGACAAAAGGTTGTTCGTGAGTTGATTCGTGTTCATTCTCCTGATTTGGTCTTCATTCAGGAATCAAAGTTGTCAGTGGAAGGTATGTCCAACATAGCTTCTAGTTTATGGGTTAGAGGTTAATGGTAGTGTATTGGGGCCCATGACAGTGTAGGTGGAGTTGTTTGCTTATGGGACCCATGCAAAATTTCTCCTCTCTGGTGGATCTCTAGTAGATTCTCTATGTCGGTGGTTGGGACTAGTTATGAATCAGGTGAAGCTATTCTTTTCACCAATGTTTATACCCCAGTTGATGCTCAGGGAAAGTCTTCTCTCTGGTCTCATATTTGGTATGTTAGGTCCTTAGCCCCTTTATTTCCTTGGATTATGGCTGGGGATTTTAATGCAATTGTTAGTTTGGATGGGAAGAAGGGGGGTTTAGACAGATTGGATTCTTCTTCTACGATGTTTAGAGATAATATTTTTGGCCTTAATCTTGTGGATGTAAAGCCCTCCAATAGATTATTTACATGGAGTAATAGAAGATGTGGGGAGAAAGGCTAGACAGGTTTTTGGTTTCTAGTTTCTGGATTGGCAACAATTGGGCTACGAGTTTGGAGATTCTAGATTGGCGGGGATTAGACCATTGGCCTATTAAAATTTCAACCACCTTGTTTGGATCAACTAAGAATCCTTCCTTTAAGTTTCAGCTAATGTGGCTCAGGGATCCTTCTCTTTAGGATTTTATGGTTGGTTGGTTGAATGAAGGAAGATGACTTATGGTACTCCTATGTACTCTTTTGTTAAATGGTTGCAATACGTGAAGTTTCAGCTTATGAAGTGGAATAGACAATATTTGTGTAACATCTTTCAGGATAAGGCAACTGCTCAATCCCAGGTGGATCTTATTACCCGTTAGATTAGGGATTTGGGTCTCACTATGGAAAGGCTCCAGGAGGAAATAGAAGCCTTGAAGGAGTTGGCGGAATGGGAATTGCATGAGGAAATTTTTTTGAAGCAAAAGGTGAGGATTGATTGGCTCTAGGAAGGAGATAGAAATACTTCTTTCTTCCATAATACCATCAAAGACAAGAGACATGGGAATGGGATTTCTTCCTTGGTGTCTTCCCAAGGGGTTTTGCTATCCTCTGGCTGGGAGATTTCTATAGAGGCTTTTTGGTTCTTCTTGGATCTGTTTATGGAGGACTCTCCCTCAGCAATTATTGAGGAGAATAAAGTTCTAGAGTGTATACCTTCTTTGGTGACTGATGAGATGAATGAGGCTACCTTCAGTCCCATATCCGTGATTGAGTTGGAGAGGGTTGTGTTTCAAATGAGAAAATGGAAGGCCCATGGGCCAGATGGATTTTCGGTTGAGTTATTTCAGGAATTTTGAGAGATTATCAAATTTGATCTTCTTGAGGTGGTTAGAGAGTCATAGAGGAGCAAACAGATGTTGAAAGCTTTGAATGCTACTTTCCTGGTTCTTATTCCTAAGATTGTTGGAGCTAATTCACTGAATCTCTTTAGGCCAATAGCCCTATGTAACGTTGTTTATAAGATTATCATGAAGTTGATTGTAGAACAACTTAAACCTTGGCTCAATAGGTTGATCTCAGAGGAGTGGGTTGGATTTGTGGCTGGTAGGCAAATTCTTGATGGGGTGGTTGTGGTGATGGAGGCTATTCGTTCCATAGCAGTTTCCAAGGAGAAAGCAATGTTCATTATTGGGATAGGGTGCATTAACCTTGTAAATCCCAATATTGTATTTATTCTATTTTATTATTTGTAATTTGTAATTACCCATAAGGGAATAAGGTAGTTTCACCGGCATTGGTAATTCCAGACTTGAGGTAAATATGGAGTGACATTTACGATTGGCAATTGTAAAACTCATGAGTAAATGAGGGTAGGTGCCACCTTGGAGGAGTCTGCTATTTTTAGCATGTATGGCACATGTCATAATATTTGGTGAGTGCATGTAAGAGAATCTATGACAGTTGTAAGTTGTCATAAGATTCTATGACACTATGACAGCTTATGACATGTAATTAATAGTTGTAAGATGCTATGTTTATCCCCAGACACCATCTTGGGAGGATGCTTTCTAGGAGAACCTATGACGGTTATGATGTGTCATAAGATGCTGTAAGAGACTATTTTTGTGCTTGGGCGCCCAACTTTGCATGGCTGATTTTGGACAAGTGTCTTGAGCTTGTAAGAAGTCATTTAATGTTTGTATGTTGGAGATTCTTAGGAGATAGAAAGTGGATGCCTAGATTGGAGGGAAAACACTTCTATAAGTTGATTTCCATGTAAGTGTTGTAGAATGACAATTTTTTTGTACACAGGTTCTGCCGGAGTGAAGGGTGGAGAGAAGAAGGAAGTGCGTGTATTATGTTATTCAATTTTTGAAGATAATACAACTTGAGCCTCTTTTCTTGGAGTGTTTTATCCGAAAGGGTTTTCTCCATGTTATATCTTGTGTCATTCTTTTATGGTGTTTGTTCCTGTGTTGTGATTTAACTTTCGAAGCAATCTCCATTGATAATATATTGTTTCAGATCATTTACATATTGTAATCAGATTTTTGTTTAAGTAGTTGCCTTCATTTCTAACATTTGGTATCAGAGCCTGGCCAACTTTGACTCTTGGGTGGTAGTGTGAAGGTTGTTTAGCTGCAGTGGGAGATTTGGTTCTTTGTATTTGCAGATCTTGAGTTTATATTATGGTTGCATCCACCGCTACTTCAACCTCTTGATTAGACATTGAGAAGTTCAATGGTACAGAGTATGATTTGTGGAAGCTAAAAATGGAGGATTTGCTGGAAGAACGAAAGCAATGGTTGGCTATTCAAAAAGAGAAGCCTGATGATGTGAGTCGAGATGAATGGGAAAGGTTGGATAAGAAGGCATGGGGTACTATCTGACCATGTCTTGCAGATTATGTCCTATTGAATATATCGAAGGAAGAGACTGCACAAAAAATTTGGACAAGATTGGCTGAGATTTATCAAGCCAAGAGCATGGTAAACAAGCTTTATTTAAACCAGAAATTGTTTTCTAATAAAATGAAAGAGGGTGATTATATTGCAAAGCATTTGAACAATTTTGATTTTCTTTTGAGTCAACTTGATTCCGTAGATTCTACAGTTGCAGAGGAAGATAAATGTATAATTTTACTTTATTCTTCACCTGAATCTTAGGAGAATGTTATCCTTGCTATTATTGCTAACCTCGAAGATCTGAAGTTGGATTTGTTGGCAACTTGGCAAACATCATTAAGAGAGAGACATTGTTGGTATGATGATGAATGATTGAGCATGATGTTTGAAGTGTTGTCATTGATGGCAACAAGAAAAGGAATAAGGTTGGGACAAAGATTTTGGTCCGGTGAAGAAGACTTAATCATTTTGGCTAAGTGTTGACAATATACAAGAGACAGCGACAGAGAGACAATGTATTGGCTGGCATTGATCCGCAATTGAAGTTCAGATCATGTAGTTCTATTATGTTGTTTGCAGTCCTTCGATGATCTTATATCCAAGATTTTAGCTCCTGATAAGTACCAGAAGTATCTCTTCAAACAACCTAAGTCCAGCAGAGCAGAGTACAGTGCTATTTAGCAGAACACTCAGTTGATTTGATCCACATTCCTCTGGTATTGTATATCTTGTTAAGTGGTTTTGAGGTGTTGTAAACACTTGTATGAAGTGTCTAAATCTAGAGTTGCAAAACCTGAAGTCCACCAGAAAGATAGTTATAAGTTGTTGAGCATCGCTACATGGTTTGATAGTGTTTGACCATGACAGGGGCTGAGTTCTGATGGTCTGCATTTTTCTGCAAGATGATATCATGCCATGCGGTTCTAAAGGTAAGCTTGGGGATGTGTGAAGAGTATTTGATATGATTTTGAAAGTATCTAGTGGTCCGCAGTGAAAGTTGCAGTTTGACAGATGAACTGAACCAGTGGCAGTCTGTGTTGGAGGTCGACATGATAAGCTTAACTTGTATGTGGTAAGTTCTATTGTTTAGAACTTAATCCTAAGTGGTGGAATAGTTGAGTCTGACATATGTGAATGTGATTCAAGTATTGTTTGGGTCCGCTGTGAATTTTGGGTGAATGAATTTGGCTGACAAGCTACTTAAGGTATGACTACACGCCACACCTTATTAGGCCGACCTATTATGAAGATTCTAAGTGTTGCGAATATATATATGAGATCAAATTTGGTATTTAGATAAGAAATGATGTGAATATGAAGGTGTGTGGGTGAAATGCAAAAGATTGTGATTTTGTGAAGGCGATAAGAGTAGAAGAAGAGAGATCTTGTTACCATGTAAAAATAGAGTAGTCAAAGATGAAGAGTTTTGAGATAGTATTTATGAACTTCATTGGAGCTGTGATCATGCATGTGTAGATACAATCTAAGCAGTTCAACCTGGCAGTGAACCATCCTTCTTTCTTTTTTCATTCTCTAACTAGTGAGCTTGTTTTGGCATTGAGCCTTTCTTGCAGTGAGCATTTCTTTGGGTAGTGAGCATTTCTTTGGGCAGTAAGTCTTCTTGTAATTCGGTAGTGATAGTACATAATTATTGTGAGTTAACACTCACCGTGGTTTTTCCTTGTTTAGGGTTTTCCACATAAAAATCCTAGTGTTTATGTGTGATGCTTTGTGGTTGCTTCTTCTGTGTTTAGTTTGCTTTGTTGTTATCAAATGTGGTAAATGGATTGATGATTTAATAAGTAAAATGTTTAATAGAATACTAATTCACCCCCCCTCTCAGTATTCTAGGTGTTCAACAATTGGTATCAGAGCCTGGTTCCTTGGAAGAAGTCTAACAGCTTGAGGAAGATCTTGGAGATTGAACACATGACAAGTAAATAGTATTCTACTCCTCCTGAAGAAATTGATTCAACTGAAGAAGATTGCATGCTTGTCAGTGAGGAAGAACTCAAGGCTGCTCTTGAAGATCTTGAAAAGGTTGAAATAGAAAATAGGAATCTGAAAGAAAATGTCAAGGAAGCAAATGAGTGCATCAAAAAATTGAGGGAGCAAGTCAAGAGATTCAAAGAAAAGCATAAGGAGGTTAGTGAACAAATGAATGATCTGAAAGTGGAAGTTTTAGAAAGAGAAAAAGCTGAAGAAGATCTAAATCAACTGGTGAAAGGTAAATTAGAAGAATGTGCTAAGCTTGAAAAGGAAGTTGGGAACCTGGAGTCTGATTTGGAGAAAGCAAAAAAAGTTATGAGGAAAAATTCAAGATAAGTTCTCCAAAACTTGATGAGATGCTTGATAATCAGAAGAGTCCTGATGACAAAGAAGGCTTGGGATTTGAGAAAGGTGAAAGCTCTAAAGTCGGTCAAGAAAAGAATGTTGAGATCAAGAAGAACAAAGGAAAACAAATCCTGAATCAAAGGAACAGACCTAGAAGACCACCGGTCAGGCAACCAAATGCTCAAAGGCACCCTTCTTTCAATGGTTATTGTAATGCATGCAGTAAGTTTGGTCAAAAGGCTACTCAATGTAGGAGCAAAGTGAATCAAAATGTTCCATCATTCTCTGGTCAGTGTTTTACTTGCAATAAAGTAGGTCACAAAGCTAATGACTGTAGAAGTCAGATAAGGAATGGTTACAACAATGGAAGGAATGCTCAAAATTTCAAAGGTAACTATTTTATATGCAAGAGGTTTGGTCATAGAGATAGTGAATGTAGAAGTCAGATAAGGAACAACTATAATAATGGAAGGAATGCTCAATCCTTTAATGGAAATTGCTTTGCATGCATTAAATTTAGACACAGGGCTAACCAATGTAGGTCAAGGATGAATGAAAGGAACAATGGTTAGAAAAATGTTGTATGCTTCAATTGCAACAGGCCTAGACATATTGCAAGGTTTTGCAAAAGTAAGAACATGAAGAAGGATAATCAAGCAGAGTTGAAGAAACCAGTGGAAAAGGTTGATCCGATAAAGATCAAGAAGGAGATGAACCAGATGTGGGTTAAGAAGGAAGTAGATGAAGTCAATAATGAGTGCACCAGCTTCTAGTGCAGATACTACCTCTGGGAAGTGAATTGGGAGCTCTGGCTTAGGGGGAGCTTCAATGAAATATCTTGTTCCCTAGCTAGATATGAGGTGCTGACATCCAGTACAAAGATATGAGTTGTAAAACAAAATGACAGATCCTTTGAAGAAGATTCCGATAGAAAAGAACCTCATGCGGTAAATTGCAGAGCAATTTAGATCGACTGTGAATGGTGTTGGGAATTAAGGTGTCTCAACCTTTGCAAATTCCTAATGTTGTATTTATTTATCCCATGTTGAGTTAGCATAGTCGGCACCTTGTGTACATGCAGCAGGATAAATTTTGGTGACTTTGGCAGCCATGGTTTCCCCCTTGAATAATTAACGGGGGTTTGGGGGCAGCGCCCCCAAGACGGGGTCAAGGGGCGGAGCCCCTTACGAGGTCCAGGGGCAGCTTTGCAAGTGTCGGTGAGTATCTTTGCACGAGAGAAAGGCATCTTTGGGTGGTCAAGGGAGATTATGACAAGTTGTAAGAGGAATAAGATATTTTTAGTCAGTGTATGACAGATTCTCTTACAACTGTAAGTATTGTCAGTTATGATGGATTCTATGACAATTGTAAGGTGCGTAAGAGCATCTGTCATAGCCTATCTTGGGACAAGGTGCCCACATTGGGATGGGATGTTGGACAAGTGTCCTTAGGTGTGGGTTTTGGGGCATGAGTCTAAGATGGACGCCCATCTCTAGAAGGTTCCATATTTGCCTTGTAAACTCTATAAAAATAGGTGCTTAGATGGGAGATAAGTAGTGTGTTTTACAGGTACTGTTATGCTGCTAGAATATCTCCAGATTCGACATTTGAAGACTCCTGAAAGAGCATTGGCTTTGAAACTATATTGTAATCTGTTATTGTTTACTATAATACATTTGAGCTATGTTTTGGAGTGTGGGGTTTTTCACCCGTAAGGGTTTTCCCTACGTATATCTTGTCTCTCTCTCTCTCTCTCTCTCTCTCTCTTCTGTCTACTTTCTGTGTGTATGTGTATTGCTGCAATATCTCTGTTAGATGTTCTATATTGTTGTAGTTGTAAGAATTAAAATTGAATTTGCATACATCTCTCCTCATTAGATTAGTGTAGGAAGTGATTTCCTCACACCTAGCTTCCTTTCAAATGGTAGAGAAAGATTTTGACAGCTTTTTGAAATAAGCATTTATGACGATTAGGTCTTGATGAAAAGAGGATATAAGGAATTCATTTGAAAGAAATATCACATTGTATTCAAACTCTCAAGAGACTAAGAATTTTTTAACAACAGAGTACAAAAGCAAATTCAAACATTTGGTGAGAAGAAACCCTAACCTAAAGCAAAGATTAAGGTATTTACAGTTTTCACTCTTACAAAGCTTTATTGAACTGTGAAAATGGCTGCTCCACATGTTATTGAGATCACTGAGAGGCCTCATCCTAAATTCAAGAAACACCCATTCAAATCCCTAGAAACTAATTCGGATGGTACATTTTCTAAGATTCCACATGGTATTATGCATACGGAAGACGTTAGGGCTTACATACATGCAAACCTAGAAGAACATGATCATGGATAATTATGGCAAATTTATCTGAAAGAACTAACTGATGACAAATTTGAGCTAAAAGAAGAGTATAGTGCGTTGCATGAGAAGTTGGATGTATGGATTAATTTTCCCATGTTTTCTAAAGATCCTTGGGTCTGGTATGCCCGAAGCAGAATTCACGACGAATTTATGTGTTTAAATATGACACATATGATTACTAAAGATGATATTAAAGTTGTGACTAGCATGTGCTCCACCGGAACAATTCTGACATTAAAGTCTGTAAAGAATAACATAATAATGCAATTAACTGGTGCCAAGTTTGACAAAAGGGCAGTAATTGTGAACGATATTGAAGATCCGACGGTAAGGTTTGCCTCAATGGTGATTGGTAATAAGGTCTATTTTTCTAACAGGGAGAATTTAGTCTCGGCAATAGCCATATACACATCATTTGAGATGGTGAAGAAGAATGCAGAGTATGACATGTGTGAGTTTCTCCAACAACAATTGATGGAGAATCTGAAAACAACAAAGGACACTAAGTACCCCTTCAGGTATGGTACTCTGATCATCTGCATGTTGTTCTACTTCCTGAAAGTATTACCAAGTATAGGCAACATTGGTTGGTTAAATCATTCTCCGGTAGCAGTCCAAATTAGAAATCATCTACAAAGTTTGGGAAATGCTAATAAACAGAATGCAACTTTATGGGGATATTTTAAGAATTTTCAAAAGAAAATGCAGGCTAGGGCTAGGATCCCTGAAAAAATAGTGAAGAAATATGAAAAGGACATTGTATTCATGGTGGACAAGGATAAATGCCTCATGGAGGTTGTAGAACCTAGAACTGTATGGGTCCCAGCCATGGGATATGAAGTCACAGAGGACATCCTAACTGGTTTGGCAGACCTAATGTTGGGCAAACCAAGAGATCCTAAGGAGGAAAGATTTGGGACATTTGAAGAATTATCTATCAAAGTTCATATAGAATTGAAGCAACCAGAGATTAAGAGAAATGCACAGAAATGGGTTGAGGACTATGCAATAAGCAAAGGCTTCACAAAAGAGCAAGTGAAGGAAACTAGAGCCCAGTCTGAAGTAGGTGAGACGTTTGGTGCTCCAGAGGGGCAATCTTCAAAGGCTCTAGAGAAGAAAGAGGAGAAATCTAAGAAAGAAAAGCCTGCATCTAGCTCTGGAAGAAGAACAAGAGCCTCATCCTCAGTAGCAGCTATCGCTAAGACCTTCAAACCCTCTATTAAGGTTGAGAAAGAAAAGACAAAACCTACAAACATTGAAAAGCAAGTGCCTGAAATGAAAATGGAAGAAAAGAAGGAAAAAAAGAAAGCAAAAGCCACAAAAGAGAGTATATGTAAGCCTTGGAGGTGGAGAAGAAGAAGAAGTGGAAACAGAGACATATGAGGAAATCAAGGCAAAAAGGGTGAAAACTGATGAAGCCACCTCTGGCAAAAAGGAGAAGCCTTTAGAAAAAGTTAAGGACAAAAAGAAAAAGAAAGGTGAGAAAATCGAGACCAAAGGAGATGAAGCAACAATAACCTTGGAAGCCACAGTCAATGCATTTGCTCAGCATTGAACCCTGAAACCCATTGCTGATATGAATGATGAAAGATCGGATGCAGATAAGATAATAATTGAGACAACAGTTGTAAGATATTTGGATATGTTTAGTAAAACATTAATTGAAGTTATAGATGAGTTACCAAACAATTTAGCCAGCATCATGATAGCAAGAAAAGAAGGGGCCATGGCCAAAGATGCTGAGATAAAGGAATATGTCTTGTTGAAACTTTGCCCAAACATCACAAGAGAAGAAAAGGTTAAAGTCACTAAGAAGCTCAGTGATAGAACCAAGAAGAGAGTCAATGCTCTGATGTCCGGTGACACTGAGAAACTAGTCAAGGAGACCGAGGAGATAACACTAAAAGTGTTACATGAGCTGCAAATTCCAACTATTGTTGACACTGATAAAGAGGAACAGAATATTGGTGCTAATAATGTCGTTCCAAAAATAAATATAGAACAGAACATGGAACAAAGTATAGTTACTCCTCTGGTGGGCACATGAAATGAAGAAGTGAATACGGAACAGAGTATGAATCAAGGTGGAACACGTCCTTCGATAAAATCTGAGCAAGTTGAAGAGATGAAAGATACTGAGGGAGAAAAGAAGTCTGCGGAAGAAAAGGTAACACCTGAAGAAAATGCCTCTAAGGAACAAAGTGAGCACTAGAGGAAAGAAGCCATTGAACACTAGATGAGTGTCAATCTTGCTCCAGTTGTAGAGGAAAATGAACAAGAGGCTGCTCAATAAAATCCTCCGGAGAAAAATGATGCTAAGGAGTCCCATGTTGAAGATAAGAGAGACATTGCTGACTCTTTAAGAGAGTTTTTGGAGAAGCAGAAGGAAGCTCAGATTTTGACTGCACCTGAGCTATTGCAAGGACCAATTAACCTTGTCACTATGTCCCCATTATAGAAATTAAGACTTAGGACAATTTTCCAAACCACTGCATAGGAGGAGATCCTAAAATCTCATATGGAGGATATTGAGCTGATTAAAGATGCAACAACAATTTTTGAAAAGTTCATGCCTGGATTAAGGAGAGATACATCATTGGCCCCTGCTGCACAAATGAAAAAGGTAATGGAATCAATCAATTCTCATTTTGAGTCCCTGGAAAAAGCTGCAGAAAAGAAAGTAAGGGTAGAGTTGGATGACAAAAGGTTAGTAGAGCTAAATGATAAAGTTTCTCAAGACAAAGTTTTGTTAGAAAAGAGTATAGAATATGCACAGACTGCTATCAAAGAGGCCAATGAAATGTATCAATTTTGTCTTACATGGCATGAAAAGACTAAGGACATAAAGGAGAAAATAGATGGATGGGAAGCTCAAATAATGAAGATCTCAAGAAATTATGATCCAGTGAAAGATGCCATTGGCAATCAAAGAGATGAATTTGAAACCATTCACTTGGTGATAAATAAGTTATAAACTCATAAAGAGATCATAAAACACAGAATGACCTAGCTCCGAGAGACAATAAGTTTCAAGATTGGTTCTATGAATGCACTGGTAGTAGATGCAGACAAGATGAGGCAAAATATTGAGGCCCCTACTACTACTAAAAAAGGAGAATTGGTGTCTCTAATCAATGGGCACATACAAATTTTGAGGCATGCTAAGGACAAATGGGATGAAGATGTAATACATTTGAAGAAGATCTACAAAGATATTCTCCCAGAAAAGCAGTAAGATATTGTGATTTCACTTGTGTGTGTGTGTGTGTGTGTGTGGATAGTAGAAAAATAGTTTTGAAGTTTTGGTAACTTGCACATATCTTTGTATCATACACCTTTTCCATTGATGTCAAAGGGGGGGAATGAAGCATGTGAAAAATAAAGAAAAAAAAATAATTAAAAAATATGGTGAAAAGCATGAAGTTAGGGGGAGCAGTGTGAAAAGAGAAGGGAGTAGTGTAACAGTTTTTCACATCAAGTGTTGCCATCAATGCCAAAGGGGGAGATTGTTGGCAACTTGACAAACATCATTAAGAGAGAGACATTGCTGGTATGATGATGAATGATTGAGCATGATGTTTGAAGGTGTTGTCATTGATGGAAACAAGAAAAGGAATAAGGTTGGGACAAAAATTTTGGTCCGGTGAAGAAGACTTAATCATTTTGGCTAAGTGTTGACAGTAAACAAGAGACAATGACAGAGAGACAATGTATTGGCTGGCATTGGTCTGCAATTGAAGATCAGATCATGTGGTTCTAATATGTTGTTTTGTTAGAACATAATGTTATTAGGGGTCATACCCTTATAACATTTATATAATGTTCTAATATAAGGTTATAAAACCTTATGTTATAAAGCATATACCATTTAATAATTAATAATATAGTAACTATTAGATTATTAATTATTTATAAATGATTGCTTTGAATGGGTGTGACTAATACCCTTGAGGTATTATGCCACCCCTTCTCCTTTATTTAAGGAGGTTCTCTTTCATTTGAGAGTGTGTAAATTTAGAGTTTTATAGTGAGTTATATCACTATGCACAGAAGGTATTATTGGCCATGTGGAAGTATGTAAAGGAGTATATCCCCAGGTTCAGTCTATTTATTAATAGACTATATTTGTAAGTCTTTTAATAAAATGATGTTTTATGGGGTTTGTTACCCACAAGGGCTTTCCCATGTATATCTTGTGTAATGTGTTAAATCTATGCTTGTATAATTCTCATTTATATTTATTTTATATCTTGTTCATAATGATTAGTATCCTAATATCCTAATTTCTAACATGGTATCAGAGAAGGTTAGGCTATACTAATCATTTTAACATGTTATACTAGAAGATGTGTAGAAATTGATGTAAAATCACCTTATGTTCAATCAACACCTATGCAAGACATCTGGTTTGCCTATTCTATTGTTTTAAAATCAGTTAATTAAAATCAAGTTAGGAAATTCTAATTTTTTATAAGTGATATCCAAGAGAATTTTCAAACTACTCTTTTTTTTCTAACATTTTCTTATAGCTTAGAATTGTGTTGCCAACTGTTTGATTGTTAAATGATAAGTGTTTTCATAATTCCACTTGTGTGAATATATCTTTAGTTCAATTTAAAATCTTTATGCAAAAGAAATTTTTATTGCACTAAGTCCTTATAAATTTCTAATGCACTAAGTCTTTAATAAATAAGTTCTTATAAAATCGTTGTAAATTTCTAATAGACTAAATATTTATAAAATTTGAAAAAACATTTTAAAATAATAAAAAATATAAATAAATTGGAAACCTTTCTTAACAAGAGTTGCATTGCAGCTGAAGTCTCTGTCAGTGTTATTAAAATAGTTTTTGAAAACATCTATGTTTCTGAACAAGATTGATTGAATATTATGTACTAATTCTGAACCCTAACATTGACACGTTTGATTAATCATGTTTGATTAAGTTAAAGAGTGTGATAAATTCTTTGAAAAAGGGGTTAGTCCTCATCAGTCTTTTAATTGTTTTGTGGAAGAGGTGTAAAGGTTAAAAGTGAATTTCTCTACTATAAGTTTTAGTCATTGTTGGAGAAGCACAAATGCAAAAACAAATTACTTAGCTAATGTGGGATATGAAAACACCCACCATGATCTTGTTATGCACTCTGCAATTTAGGACAACAATCTTAGTACCCACTTCATTCTAGTTTTATTAGAGTTTTGCCGGTGGAGGATGTTAGTATAGAATTAATTACAAATGCTTTATGGTGATTGAAGGCTTGGCAATCATGAGTTTTGTTAATCCATAGTTGATTGGAGCCTACTTCAGCCCTAATAGGCTCAAGGCATGCTACAGTTTTGTGTGGGAATTGAAGGTTCCCCTAATATCCATGTTTTTGGCATCTATAGTGTGTTATCTGCTATATCTTCGTGTAATGTGGATTTGGTTGTTTACACTCTTTGGTGGTTTTCTGGTAGGTGGTGGAGCTTCCTTGGTATTTGTAGGCATGGCCAGCAGAGTGCAAAAAAAGGCAATAGCTTCAAGCATAGTGGAGTGGTAGCAGCTAACCATCTTTGGCACATTTTCCATTGTGAGAATGAAGTAGCTCTAGGATTTGTTCGTAGAGTTTTAGGAGATAAGGGATTGGAAACAAGAAACATGTTGAAAGTGGTGTTGTGTGGCAAGTCACAAATTTGGCATTTTTGTACTTGATACAGACCTAAGGGTTTGTTTGTTGAAAATGTTCTTGCCAGATCAAATTGGTGAAATGGAGGTTGCTAAGTTTGTAGAGGAACCTAGGGGAGCTAAGCGAAAGGAAGCAATTCCAGTATTTCACGGTAGTTCAGTTCATCGTGCTCGATACCATAAAGATATGTGCTTTGGACTACAATTTATGCCTTTAACATATGTATTCCAAAGCAATATGCCAATGGATCGTGCTCTAAGGGTGCTTTTGTGGGTGGAGGAATATGCAGTGTATCAAAAGGGGGATGTAGCTGGTCTCGAGAGGTGCAAAGTTGTGTGAAGGTGGTGCAACATTGTGCTATTTAGTATTGCTTTGAAAGCATATTTAGGGATTTGTGCCTTTTGTTGTTACTTCTCTTTTTAAGTCTGGTAGTATGTTATTGTGGTTTTGAGTATAGATATTTGCTATGGATAATAGAAATCTTGGTCTGCAATGGCATTATTGTAAGAATCTATGTTAAGCTTCAAGGGTGGGGCACTTTAGAAATCTCAGCTATTCTCTCTAAGGAAAAAAGAATAGTTGCATGATTTGGGGCCTATAGGAGCTTTATTGCATTTCAAACAATTAATATCATATGTGAACTTGCAAGCAACAAACTGTATTTGGTTCCAGATGAATGGTTGCACAATTTATTTCTTTAACATATACACATACATACATTCATATATTATACATCATTCACTTGCACATTATCTTCCCAAGAACAACAATTCTTGGAGCCAAAATGAATACAAGTAGATTAGGAGCACTGGTACATATTAAATAATTGTTATTACTTGCAATCTTCTAAGCAAGAAAATGTATGGGGGGCTGCAAGGTTGGCCAGTCAAACCCGTTCCTTTAGAATATGACATATATGTGTCATACATCACTCACTTGTACATTATATTTTTTCCCAAAATTACCAATTCTTCTACCCAAATGGAATATAAATAAACTAGAGGTAATAGTGCTCATATGAATGCTAGCAAGATTAGGAACATACTGTTGGCAAGAGACACTGTATGGCTTCATGAGTGTTGTCATTGATGGCAACAAAGTCCATCCCACACATCCACAGGACATGGTATGTCTATACTGAAAGTCAGATTGAAGAGTGTTTTGGTCCGGTGAGCAAGAACAGAGCATGCAACAAGGTCTGACAATCAGGTTCGGATCTCTCAGAAGAAGTATCTCAGCAAAGTGCGGACTTGGGGAAGTCAAGAGGAGTACCATGAATGATACATTCCAGAGATTGAGCCTCTGGTGATGAAAGAGTGAAAAGATATGAGCACCTAAGTGTTGGGTTTCTGTTTGGCAGAGTAGACTGAGGAAGAACTGACTGGTAGAGCATCAGACCTTAATCCGGATGAGAAATTGATGGTGATCAAGTTTCTTGAGGGATCATTCATGGTTGGCTGACATGATTGATGACTCCTATAACTATCTTTTTGATATGCATCTCTAAGTAAGCATGGATTCAGCCGACAGACCAGAGTTTGGGAAAATCTTGAGTATTCCGGATGCCGACTAGAAAGATGTTGAAATCCCTTGTGCGGATATATATACCAGATGGATTTCGATGTGAAGTTAGATATGGTGTGTTGTGTAGTGCGAAGAAAAGTAGAGAGTAGTGTGGAAGTAGCAATACAGGTCCGGTATGTGACAAAACAAAAACACTAAAATAGAGGAAGAATGAAGTGCAGTAGATCAGTATATTGAGCCTAACCAGAACTGAACCTCGGCATATGTGGATATTTCTCATCAATTCAAGTACTTGGTTTCTTTCTATAAACTATTGTAGGCAGTGAGCCTCTTGTGAGCAGTGTGCTTGGGCAGTGAGCCCTAATTGGCAAGTGCCATTTTGTACTTCTATTCTTTTAACAGAGAATACAATCTTGGGTTAATCACCCCGTGGTTTTTCCCTTAACAGGGTTTTCCATGTAAAAATCCTTGTGTTATGTGTGTTGATTTCTTTCTGCTCTCATGTTCATGTATGCTTATATGTTTTGATACTGCACTAATTATTAAAGAAGAAAAGAAAGTCAAATAATTAAGATAACTGATTCACCCCCCCTCTCAGTTATCAACAATTGGTATCAGAGCTAAGTTCCTCTAGACAGAGCCTAATAGCTTGAGGAAGATCTGGGAATCTCAATGGATATATACGGTATGAGGGATCAACTTCAATCTGCCCTAGATGATCTTGAGCAATCTCACTCTGAAGTCAATAGCCTGAGGGAAAGACTCAAACAAGCTGATGATTTCATAAATGAACTCAAAGAAAAAGTAAGTATCTCAATGAAGGAAAGAAAGGAACTACTTCAACAATTAGCAAATCAAAGTGAAGCCAATGATACTAATGAAGATCTGAATGAGAAAACCAAGTTATGTGAGAAGTTATCAAAAGAGGTCATTATGGTAAGACATGAAATGGAATCAGGAGTTATGAAATTCACCCAAGAAATTGAAGAGAAAAGAAAAAGTGAAGATAATCTAAAACAATCTCTCAAGGAGAAGTCAGAAGACTGCCACAAAATGGATAGAATAATCAGGCATCTGGAATCTGATCTTGAAGAAGATAGAGACAATGAAGAACAACTTGAGAATCAGATATACACTCTTAAAAGGGATCTTCAAACAACAAATGAATAGAAAGAGAAATTAAAGATAAGCTCTGCTCAACTTGAAGTTCTTCTTGAAAGCCAAAAGAGGGTAGATGACAAGCAAGGCTTGGGGTATGAGAAAGGGGAAAGCTCCGGATCTGGTCAAAAGAACTTTGGATCAGGAAATCCAAGGAACAAGCCTAGAAGACCTCTGGTAAGGCAACTAAATACTCAAAGATATCCATCCTTCAATGGATACTGATACAACTGTAATAACTTCGGTCATAAAGCAAATTAGTGTAGAAGAAGAATGAATCAGACTAATTCATCCTTCTCCGGACAGTGTTTTAACTGCAAAAGGTATGGTCACAAATCTCATGAATGTAGAAATATGCAAATGAACAATTCATTCAATTGTAGATGCTTTGCATGCAATAGAATGGGACATATGGCTAATCAATGCAGATCAAGAGGATATCAGTCAAATCTGCAAAGAAATGTTGTTTGCTACAATTGCAATAGATCCGGTCATATGGCCAAATTCTGCAGAAGTAAGAATTAGGATAAAAGGGGTCCAGTGCATCATAATCAAAATCAAGACAAAAGAAAAGGAAAAGTGAATACAGATGAAGTTCAAAGGGAGATGAACAAGATTTGGGTAAAGAGAAGTACAGAAAATGTTGGGGATGGATCCGCACCAGAATCTGGTGCTGATATTCCTTCCGAAAACTAAATAGATGAGATCTGGCTCAGGGGGAGTCAAAAAGGAAAACAAATTCCCCCAGCCAATCAATTGATGCCTGAAATCGGCACATGGAAAGTTGCAAATTAAAGGGTTCTCAGAGAAATATCTAAATAAGCCTTGGTAAAGATATGGAAGATCCGCAAGAAGTTTTCAAGAGGTTAAGCATCCAAGATTGATCCGGTTTAATAGTCATCTGATAAGGATTCCCACAGTTAGATCCGATATGATTTAAAATTCAAATATCTTGATCTGTGGATAAATGGAATGATTGAAAAAGGGAAATAGATTGTCATTTATCACCAAGAACCACTCTAATTGCATCTCAGTAATCCGGAAAGATCTCTCTCAGAACAAGGAGAACAAGGCAACCGGAATGACTTAAATTGTGCATTTATTGCAATGTGGAATTAGGGTTTGCGCAGAAATATAAGGGTTCTCTTGTTCATCATTTACACATTTACATTCGAGAAGAAGAAAGAAGGAGCTCTACAACAAAATTGCCTCAAAACCTCTCAAAGATCAACCGCAGAAGTCAATTCAACCAACAATCTTATCTAGCTCATATCGTGAACCTTAGAGGCGTAAAAAGGTATTTTCACTTTTGAATATCTATCTCTCTAAATCTTTTGAAAAATGGCTACTCTGAATGTTGTCAAAATCATTGATAGGCCACGCCCTAAGTTCAAGAAACACCCTTACAAATCTCTAGAAGTTGATCCTTCAGGCGCCTTCTCTAGCATTCCACATGGGTTTTTGCACGTAGAAGATGTTAGGGCATACATTCATGCGAATATTGAGGAATTTGGGGAATCCAAGCTGATGGATATCTATCACAAGCAGTTAATAGATGAATCATTTGAACTCAAACCTCAGTACAAGGCCATCTAGGACAAGCATTTTGGACATTGCATCCATTTCCCTTGTTTTGTAGAAGATGAATGGGTTCAGTATGTTCTGAACAGAGTGCATGAAAACTTCATGTGGTTGATGAGGCCATTTAAGATCACAAAAGATGCTATTAGGGTGGTAACCGGATTACACTCATCCGATGAGTTACCTGCTCTCAAATCGATCAAAAACCAAATTGTAAGTGAGGCTATCGGATCAAAATTTGACAAGAGAGCAATGACAATAGAAGATATCACTGATCCAGATATCAAGTTTGCCTCCATGATAATTGGCTACAAGATATATCACTCCAGTAGGGATAATTCTATATCCGAAACTACAATTGATACTATTTATCAAATGCTAAGGGAGAATGCAGATTATGATCTTTACGAGCTTCTTCTGAGCCAACTGTTGGAAAACTTGCAAAAGATCAAAAAGGAAAAGAAGAACTCATTCAAATATGGTGGTCTGCTATTATGTCTCTTCTTTTACTACATGAATGAGCTCCCTAGATCTAGTGGTTGGGTATGGCAAAATGACAGATCGGTTGCCATACAAATCAGAGATTACATGTATGGGCTTGGTGATGCCAAGGCTCAAAGTACAGCACTCTAGGGATACTTCAAAAATTTTCAAAGTATGATGCAGGCTAGAGAAAGAATCCCCCAATCATTGGTTGAGAAATACAAGGATACAGTGTGCTTTATGGTAGACATTGATCAATGCCTAATGGAGGCAGTGGAGCCAAGGATAGTCTAGATTATGCCAATGGGGTATGAGGTTGATGAGAAAATCCTAGAGTTGCATATCCAAAACCTGCTGAGTCAGCCCAAGGACCCTGAGGCAGAAAGGTTTGGAACCTTTCAAGAGTTGAGTGTGAAAATTCATGTTGAGCCAAGACAACCGGAGATGAAAAGAAAAGTGAGAAGAGAAGTAGAGGAAGTTGCCAAAAGATTCGGCATTTCTAAAGAAGCAATCGATGCTAATAGAGAGAAACTAGAAAGAGCAAAGAAAGAGAAACAAGAAGCAGAAAAAGAAAGTGATCCGGTGCAAGCCCCCTCTGGGACTAGATCCTCCAAAAGCTCTGCACTTGCCACCTCTAAGAGCCAAAAAGCCTCAAAACTAGAAGCCAAGACATCCGGTAAGGGAGAAAAGAGAACAAAAACCAAGGCCACAAGGTCCTATACAAGTCAAAAGGATGATGAAGAGACAGAATCAGATGAGGAGGTTAAGAAAATTAAGAAGAAAAAGAAAACCTCTATGGAATCACCTGCCAGCAAAAACAAAGAAGAAGCAGAAAAATTCGTTGAAAGGCCTACTATTTGTATTGATGATATCATCAAATCAGTCACTGTGGATGGGAATCTGCAACCAATGACTGAATTTTATGATGAATATAATGAAGCTGACTAGAAGATCTTACAAGATGCTACAGTCAGGTATCTAAACATCTATAATAAAGCATTCATTGAAATTATATCTCTGATTCCCAAAAGCCTAGAGAAGGAATTTGAAATGAGAAAGGACAATACCAAGGCAAAAGACTTAGAAATCTGGGAGTAGATTGCTACCCAACTCTATCCTTCCATTACCCCTCAACAAATGAACATGATCTTCAAGGACAACAAGGATGAGTTTCAGAGCAAAGCAAGAATGAACCAGCTTATGCTGGGAGAGACTGACCAAGTGGCAAAAGAAACATAAGATATCCTCCAAAATACATTTAAAGGATTCAATCTTCCTGTTATAGAGGACTTAGGTGATGAACCTTTTGCCATGGATGATGAAGGACGGAGTACATCAAAAGAAGAATCTATTGTGAAAAATGTAGAAGAGCCAAAGAACATAAGTGAGGAGAGGACTCAGGACTTAGATTCCTCTGCTCTAGAAGAGGAAGTTCCAGAAGAAGTAAACATCTCTCTTCCAGACCCCCTGCTGACTCCAGAACTGAAGGAGAAGAAAGAAAAGATGAAAAAATTAGTCAAGAAGAAGAGGTCAAGGGAAGAGAAAAAGATCAAACAGAGAAAACCCCAGATGACAGTTCTGAGGCCACAGAAGGAAAGAAAACTCTGTCTCTGGCAAGAGACACTGCAGAAGCAGTTAAAGACTTCCTGACAAAAGAAATGATGGAATTAGATGAACCGGAGCTATTCCAAGGACCATTCAATTTTGACTCCCTTTCCCCGGTTCAGACAATGCAAATAGCATCCTTTGCCCAAGCAAAGGCAAAAGAAAAACTTCTGAAGTCTCACATGGAAGACTGTGAGCTGATAGAAATTGCATCCAGTGTGTTGGAGAAGATCATGCCATCCTTCCAGAAGGATCTCTCGGCCTCCTCATCCGATAACCTAAAATCTCTTATTAATTATGTTAGCACACATTTTGATTCCTTGGAGAAATCAGCAGAAGAGAAAGTCTGGAAAGAGTTTTTGGGTAAGAGATTCTCTGAAGTACAGGGGCTAATAGCAAATGATAGGAGAAATTTGAATATTGGAATAAAGAGCCTAGAAAATGCTCTTAAAGATGGCGAAGAACTATACAAATTTTGTTTATCTTGGTCCACAGTAGCAACAGACATTGCAAAGAAGGTGGAAGAACAAGAGGGCAAACTATCAAGTTTATCCCAGAGTTTTAATCCTCTCACCTTATCCATAATGAATCAAGAGTGCCAGACTATTGCCACTATAAATGAGATAAAGAGGCTTGAGAAGGAGAAGAAAAATAGAATAAGCAGGCTAAGTGAACTAAGAGGGATGATTATCCCCAAGTTAGAGGCAATGCATGAGGCCCTAACTGATGCCCAGACCACAGCCTAGACCAGTGATCCGGCAGACCTAAAGAGGGCAGAAGCTTTTGCATTTTTGCTAAGTGGTCACATTTCAATCTTGGATAGGAAGAAGCAGAGTTGGGCAATAGAATTTGTCCAGTTGAAAACAACTTTTGCGGATATACTTAAGTATATGTAAGTATGACTTGTATATATACTTATGCGACTATGTATAGGTTAATTTTGCAAATTTTGGTTTGCGGATTCCACCCTTTGCCATTGATGTCAAAGGGGGATGAGGAGCAATGAAAAATGTGGAATCTAGCTAAGGGGGAGCTCCGAACAAGTGTACATTAGAACAGAGCATCAGCTAAGGGGGACTGTAGTGTGACACTTAGTCATTCTTCACTAGTGTTGCCATCAATGCCAAAGGGGGAGTGTAGTGTGACACTTAGTCATTTTTCACTAGTGTTGCCATCAATGCCAAAGGGGGAGATTGTTGGCAAGAGACACTGTATGGCTTCATGAGTCTTGTCATTTATGGAAATAAAGTCCATCCCACACATCCACAAGACATGGTATGTCTATACCGGAAGTCAGATTGAAGAGTGTTTTGGTCCGGTGAGCAAGAACAGAGCATGTAGTAAGGTCTGACAATCAAGTCTGGATCTCTCATAAGAAGTATCTCAGCAAAGTATGGACTTGGGGAAGTCAAGAGGAGTACCATGAATGATACATTCTAGAGATTGAGCCTCCAGTGATGAAAGAGTGAAAAGATATGAGCACCTAAGTGTTGGGTTCCTGTTTGGCAGAGTAGACTAAGGAAGAACTGACCTGCAGAGCATCAGACCTTAATTCGGATGAGAAATTGATGGTGATCAAGTTTCTTGAGGGATCATTCATGGTTAGCTGACATGATTGATGACTCCTATAACTATCTTTTTGATACGCATCTCTAAGTAAGCATGGATTCAGCCGATAGACCAGAGTTTGGGAAAATCTTGAGTATTTCGGATGCCGACTACAAAGATGTTGAAATCCCTTGTGCAGATATATATACCAGTTGGATTTTGATGTGAAGTTAGATATGGTGTGTTGTGTAGTGCGAAGAAAAGCAGAGAGCAGTGTGGAAGTAGCAATACAGGTCCGATATGTGATAGAACAACAGCACTAAAACAGAGGAAGAATGAAGTGCAGTAGATCAGTATATTGAGCCTAACCGGAATTGAACCTCAGCATATGTGGATGCTTCGCATCAGTTCAAGTACCTGGTTTCTTTCTATAAACTATTATAGGCAGTGAGCCTCTTGTGAGCAGTGTGCTCGGGTAGTGAGCCCTAATTGGCAAGTGCCATTTTGTACTTCTATTCTCTTAACAGAGAATACAATCTTGGGTTAGTCACCCCGTGGTTTTTCCCTTAACAGGGTTTTCCACGTAAAAATCCTTGTGTTATGTGTGTTGATTTCTTTCTGCTCTCATGTTCAGGTATGCTTATATGTTTTAATACTGCACTAATTATTAAAGAAGAAAAGAAAGTCAAATAATTAAGATAATTGATTCACCCCCCCTCTCAGTTATCAACACATACACTTTGACATTTGCTCCAGAACCCTCCTCGGAGATCTTGTAAAGTTTTCCATACATTACATATTCATATTTGTCAGCTAGTGATTTGTGTGCACCCTACAAAATAAAAAACAAATTGTAGTGTTAAACCACATTGAAAAGCTTGTTCGTTGAATTCATTTTTAATACTATCTTCTTTCCAATCAGAGCAGTTATTGACAGCTTTGTTTGAGTTCCAAATTAGCACCTATGACAAACACAATATCAAATTGGGCAATGATCTAGTTCAACAACTATCATCTAGATACTTGAACATTGCATTGTAAGTTTTTTTTGTGGGATCACCAAACACATGACATTTTTGACAAATAGTTTAAGACCCGACTCAATTGCTACTACTGAGGAAAAGATTAGAAGTTTAGCTTGGCCTACAAAAATAAAGAAATAATATTAATGTTCATCAATAACCAGAGATGGTCAATAGAACTATAAAGTATAAGTGTATAACTAGAAATAGTAGTATCAGTAAGGGGGTACCTAGAAACACTACCAAATAAAAGAAAATAATTATAAATTTTAATAAAGAAATAAAGGGTGGGTTTAACAAATTAAGGTTATCCAATAACCCTATTAAAGAAGAAACCTACCATAAAAGAAAGAAATTAGGTTTAGATTTTAATAAAGAATTTTGAAATAAAAGATGAGTTTACCAACTCAAGCTAACCAACAACCCTATTAAACAAAAAAATAAATTACAGAAGTCTACGGTCCAAGCAACCACTCACCCAGAGGGCACATAAGAAAGAATATTTGTGAGTGCCTTCAGAAGTATCAAAACTGTAGAATAATCAAAAGTTTAGTGGTCCCTGAAGTCATCCTAGCAAGCCTTTCACACCCTCCAGTTGCTTATTTCTCGTTTTGCTCAAATGACAAAGCTTTTGCTTCTAGTCTTCTGCAACATATGTTGGACTGATAAATATTAGCTAATTTACATTAAATGAAAAGTAAAACAAAATTATTACAAGGTAATGATCGACAATTGTTCTTATATTCTATAACACAAAATCATTTTCATCTACCAAAAACTCTTTTGTATCCAAGATGGCAAAGAAATTGCAGCATCTAGCCAAAAAAATAGTGTACATAGTCCACAAAGCACACAAAGTAGGGCAGATCCTCCTGACTGCTTCAAAGAGATGAGACTACCGAACTTTTAATTTTTGCAGGACTTTGGTGATTTCTCTTATGACTGGTTGTAATTCTTGGTTTACCAAAACCACTAAGCCTTTAGAAGCCAGTTAATGTCCCTGTTAGAGAACCCGTTGGCAGCCATGCTTTGGACTAAGGCATCAAAAGAAGCTAGGGTTTGTGTTTTAGATTTGAGTATTTCCAACTCAAAATCAACCTAATATTTTGATGAGGAGCACATAGCGGGAACGGACAATTTTTTAAAATTTGAACTTTTGAACTCTTAAACCTTTGAACTGTTGAATGTTTTGGAACCGTTTCTAGGCTCGGCGAACAGATCTTTGAACCTTTTGTTTTCGGAAACACTTTGTCCATAGGCCACTTTACAACTTATCTCTCCCTCAAACACCAGAAAAAGGAAGAACTCATCTTAACTGAAAAGTCTTCAACGATGCAGTCTTATACACAAGTGACCAGCCTGCCATTTTCTCTTGTTCGTTATTGCCCAAATAAGATAGCAATCATGTAGGACTGTTATTCTTGTGGCGTATCCTTTCTTATGGAAGCAAATGAATAAAATTTCATATATCTTAGACCAGTGGTCTTTTAATTCTCAACCAATACATGAAAGAGGATCTAACATCAATCATGGAGTAAATGCACTCTATACACAAACTGCCATCAAGAATTTCCATCTTACATTTTAGCAAGCGGTCTAAGTTTCTATTTGCAGATCGATACTAATTAGAAGCCCTATTTTGTGCTTCCTTTTATTTGGGAAAGTAAAGCAATTACTCGCAGTGCGACGGACCTACAATTGAGAATAGAAACAACCTTTAAATAAAGATATCAATACATGTATACTCCTGTGCATTTCGCGGGCCTTCCAACAACCGATATAAAGATTATATTGCACATAACCAACGATTAAGGAACATTAATACTCAAAAATAAAACATATATGTCTTAGCGTCGTTCTCCACAAACAGATCTATAGTAAATAATGGTTCTTGGTTTTCAATGCAATACATAAGTTAGTTAGTGAATAGATTAACTACCACCAATCGAACCCAAATAGGCTTGAATCCATCACAAAACAACAATTTGGAGTCTATAGATACTCAGAAATTAGGTTCAATATAATAAAGAAATCTATTGTTCTTTCTAATAGTGGATACAACGCATTTTAATGTTGGAATACCCTCCTCGAGGGCTCCCCTTCTCCTCGCCTTCACAAGGCCTTAAGTAGATGTTTACATCAGTTACAATAACTGTCCTTTCATCTTCATCGTTCCAATCATGACTCTTCATCTTTTTGCTTTTCTTGCATTTTGTATTTAACAACTTGACCCCTAAACCTAATCAAATGATCCAAATACATTAAAATGACATCATCATGACCTTTTTATATGCTTTTACATTTGAAAACTCAAACTTTACAATTTTGCCTTTTGAAGGCATTCAGTGAACAAGGTGCTCCTGCACCATATTTCTTCTAATTGAAAGCGAAAATTTTGTAACCACTCACCCAAATCATTGTGCCAATATTCTCAAATAACTGATGTATGCCTTGTTTATCAAAGGTGGGGTTCAGGTATGGTGGTGTATTGTTCAGGTATGGTGGCGGTGTTTCCATTTGAATCAATGTACGGTGACAAAAATAAATGTATGCCCATATATTGAGAAAAAGATGTGGGTAATAGGATAGATGCTTATCGCTATTACTAGTGTTTCAAGGTGGCTATGCTATAAATCCTCATTTTCTTTGAGTTTGTCAAAAGTTGGGAATTTATCATCTAATTCCAATAAATCATTATAATTCAAAGAATTAGATTTCTAAACCAGTCACAAATACCATTATTTATACTTCTTTCAGCCAGGGCAACTATTGAAGCCAACTCCAAGAAGAATAAGGTTATGCAGAGCTGAAACTACTAGATTTTTTGTATGTTCAGGCACTCAGGTTATTTTTGCAATTACTCTTTAGGATATAAGACTAGGTATTTGATGGAGAGCGCACAACGGGAACAGACAATTTTTCAAAATTTGAACTTTTAAACTCTTGAACCTTTGAACTGTTGAACTTTTTGGAACCGTTTCTAGGCTCAGCGAACAGATCTTTGAACCTTTGAACCTATTGAACCTTTTGTTTTCAGCAACACTTTGTCCATCGACCACTTTACAACTTATCTCTCCCTCAAACACCAGAAAAAGGAAGAACTCATCTTAACAGATGCTGAAAAGTCTTCAATGATGCAGTCTTATACACAAGTGACCAGCCTACTATTTTCTCATGTTCGTTATTTCCCAAATAAGACAGCAATCATGTAGGACTATTATTCTTGTGGCATATCCTTTCTTATGGAAGCAAATGAATAAAATTTCATATATCTTAGACCAGTGGTCTTTTAATTCTCAACCAATACATGAAAGAGGATCTAACATCAATCATGGAGTAAATGCACTCTATACACAACTACCATCAAGAATTTCCATCTTACATTTTAGCAAGCGGTCTAAGTTTCTATTTGCAGATCGATACTAATTAGAAGCCCTATTTTGTGCTTCCTTCTATTTGGGAAAGTAAAGCAATTACTCCCAACGCGACAGACCTACAACTGAGAATAGAAACAACCTTTAAATAAAGATATCAATACATGTATACTCCTGTGCATTTCGCGGGCCTTCCAACAACTGATACAAAGATTATATTGCACATAACCAACAATTAAGGAACATTAATACTCAAAAATAAAACATATATGTCTTAGCATCGTTCTCCACAAACAGATCTACAGTAAATAATGGTTCTTGGTTTTCAACGCAATATAGAAGTTAGTTCGTGAATAGATTAACTACCACCAATCGAACCCAAACAGGCTTGAATCCATCACAAAACAACAATTTAGAGTCTACAGATACTCATAAATTAGATTCAATATAATAAAGAAATCTATTATTCTTTCTAACGGTGGATACAACGCATTTCAATGTTGGAATACCCTCCTCGAGGGCTCCCCTTCTCCTTGCCTTCACAAGGCCTTAAGTAGATGTTTACATCAGTTACGATAACTGTCCCTTCATCTTCATCGTTCCAATCATGACTCTTCATCTTTTTTCTTTTCTTGCATTTTGTATTTAACAACTTGACCCCTAAACCTAATCAAATGATCCAAATACATTAAAATGACCTCATCATGACCTTTTTATATGCTTTTACATTTGAAAACTCAAACTTTACAATTTTGCCTTTTAAAGGCATTCAGTGAACAAGGTGCTCCTGCACCATACAACTAGCCTGTAAAAAGTTTCCAAGTCCCTTTGGAAACATGTAGTATTAACCTTATCTATTCTTTCACCTGCATATCAACTTCCAATTTGTCTTGGGCGACTTCTTCTTCCCTTCTCTTGTCTTGTCTTCAATTGTGTCTTCACTTCTTTGCCTCTAGCCTTTCTCCTTGTTTGCCATCAGGTTCACTAATCACTCTTTTCATTCAAAAGGACATAGGACTGTCCTTTCACATTGCTTCTCTAAATAATCACTCCTCTCTTTCAACAATTCATTCTTGGTTTTCTCTGATCAAGCATCTCTTAATCTACTCCAATCAGTGGAGTACTCTCAAACTGACTTTGAATTCTTCAAATGGCTGCAGACTTAAGTGCTTCTGAGACAGGTATCCATCTCCCTCACTACTTTACCACACAAACTCAGCAAACCATCCATCTTACCCAACAGTAGATCCTGGAAGATGCATCTAACATCTCTTCTCCCAGTGGCCTCACTCTCTCTACACCTTCTCCCTAGCTTAATCCCCATTGGAGGATGGTGAACACAGACCTTTCCTTGTCTGTAACCAACACACAACTTCAACTCTTCCTCACTGCATCTTAGATGGATCAAGCACCTGCAACCAACCAACAACTCAAACCACAAACTCACAAATACAACACCACAAACTCACTAGCCCAGACCTTTCTAAGCTCTGATACCAATATGATGAGGAGCGCACAGCGGGAACAGACAATTTTTCAAAATTTGAACTTTTGAACTCTTGAACCTTTGAACTGTTGAACCTTTTGGAACCGTTTCTAGGCTCAGCGAACAAATCTTTGAACCCTTGAACCTTTAAACCTTTTGAACCTTTTGTTTTCAGCAACACTTTGTTCGTCGGTCACTTTACAACTTATCTCTCCCTCAACCACCAGAAAAAGGAAGAACTCATCTTAACAGATGTTGAAAAGTCTTCAACGATGCAGTCTTATACACAAGTGACCAGTCTGCCATTTTCTCTTGTTCGTTATTGCCCAAATAAGACAGCAATCATGTAAGACTGTTATTCTTGTGGCGTATCCTTTCTTATGGAAGCAAATGAATAAAATTTCATATATCTTAGACCAGTGGTCTTTTAATTCTCAACCAATACATGAAAAAGGATCTAACATCAATCATGGAGTAAATGCACTCTATACACAAACTGCCATCAAGAATTGACATCTTACATTTTAGCAAGTGGTCTAAGTTTCTATTTGCAGATTGATACTAATTAGAAGCCCTATTTTGTGCTTCCTTCTATTTGGGAAAGTAAAGCAATTACTCCTAGCGCGGCAGACCTACAACTGAGAATAGAAACAACCTTTAAATAAAGATATCTATACATGTATACTCCTGTGCATTTCGCAGGGCTTCCAACAACCGATACAAAGATTATATTGCACATAACCAACGATTAAGGAACATTAATACAAAAAATAAAACATATATGTCTTAGTGTCGTTCTCCACAAATAGATCTACAGTAAATAATGGTTCTTGGTTTTCAACGCAATACAGAAGTTAGTTCGTGAATAGATTAACTACCACCAATCGAACCCAAATAGGCTTGAATCCATCACGAAACAACAATTTGGAGTCTATAGAAACTCAGAACTTAGGTTCAATATAATAAAGAAATCTATTGTTCTTTCTAACGGTGGATACAACGCATTTCAATGTTGGAATACCCTCCTCGAGGGCTCCCCTTCTCCTCGCCTTCACAAGGCTTTAAGTAGATGTTTACATCAGTTACAATAATTGTCCCTTCATCTTCATCATTCCAATCATGACTCTTCATCTTTTTGCTTTTCTTGCATTTTGTATTTAACAACTTGACCCCTAAACCTAATCAAATGATCCAAATACATTAAAATGACCTCATCATGACCTTTTTATATGCTTTTACATTTGAAAACTCAAACTTTACAATTTTGCCTTTTGAAGGCATTCAGTGAACAAGGTGCTCCTGCACCAGTATTCTGGCTTTGGAAAATAGAGATTTATAAATACTTAATTTTGAGCTAAGTGGTCCTAATAAGCATAGGCTATCACATGAACCCTGACCCTTACCAAAAAAACCTAAAAGGAATTTTGTCCAACAGTTGCCATGCATAATTCTATAGCACATAATTGCATACTAAACTAACTTTCAAATTTAATCCTCGCATAGCTTTTACCAAACATTTGGATATACATACCTACAACAGGCAATCGATTGTGATGCCTCTGGCCAAAGTGGTTTTTCAACAATTCATCCTAGCAAAACTCCTACAAGCATTTTGTCAAACAATTAATGTCCTCTCTATCAGGCCAATTCCCCAATATTAAGGGAAAAAATATTGGTAAAAAAATCAAAATTTTTACCATGCTTGAGTTTCAGAAGTCTAAAAAACCTAAAACCATGAGAGCTTAAGGATCACAAGTTTTACTGCTTGCACTTTTAGCTATTGCAATAATTGCAATTAAAATCCTAGTCCAAGAATACAATTAAATAGCTTTTTCATATGGAAGATATTATATCTATTGAAGAAAAAGAAGCTTTTAAGCTTTGTTAAAAAAATAAGTATGATTTTTTCAAAATCATATAAGAAACAAAAAACTGAAATCTCTAAAAACAAAAGTATAAAAAGACTTATTGCCTACATTCTTGTCATATTGTTTTTTTACGGAATCAAATAAGAAACAGAAAACTGAAATCCCTAAAAACGTAAAGGATAAAAAGACTCACTTCTTGCATTCTTGTCATATACAATAACATTGTTGTGATGTTTGCAAAAAACACCCTAGTCTCCTCCTTCACACTAATTCTAAAGGGCCTCCTTTGACGTTACTAAGAATTGTCATTTTATCAAAAGAAGAAATAAGAACACCTTGCAAACAATATTTGAAATGCCATCCCATCCCATAGATTCTACAGGGTCTCCTTTCTTCATGATCAAGTCTAGAATTCCCAGAAACACGCATGTGAAAATCAGAAGTTATTTATAATTACCAATCTTTTTTAGAAATATAATAATAGTAAAAGGTTGTTGGACCAGACCAACTGCTGAGTATAGGACTATTAATGGGTTGAATTCCCAAGTTCAATCCCCACCCAATAGTCTCACATGTAAGTCTGCTAAGGCAAGGCATGCTAGCCTACGATATTGTGTAGGGCAGAACCGGATCCCACAAAGTCTCATGCTAGCAAGCTTCTTGTGCTTTATTAAATATAATACAGAGGAGTGAGGGCAGAGTTTCAAAGAGGAATTGCAACCTTAAAAGCCAACCATCAGAATTGACAATTCCACTATGTTGGATTTAAGGAGCCACCAAAAAACCCTATAATTCAAGGATTGGAAGAATTACAATTTGCATTATGCCAATTGCAATGTTGGATTTGTGTTGTTTGTACAAAATCCCAGAGAAGTAGGAAAATAAACCCTAGAAAAGAAAAGCAGTAAAATACAAGAATTTGTGAGCTTTGGTTTGAAAACCTATTCTAGTACCAGCCCACTCCACATTCTATGTTCTCTGCGACAACCCAAAAGCTCCACGATTGATGACAATGCGAACCGACACCCATAAATGTTGCTTGGAGATGAAGAAGAGTATTGGAAATCAATACAAGCCCTGCAGATTTTGTTTTCAAGGAGCCGAGCAAACCCAGGGCCATGCATTTAGAGACACGTTGTCTCCAACAAGGAAAACACGTGCCTTCAGCCATGAACACGTGTGGTTCAATATACCCTAGAGTCCATGACCCTAACATGCCAAAAACCATGCAGAGCATTAGAGAACATTAGAAATCGCATATAATTTTTTTCCATATAGCTTTTCATTGGCTAGGAAAACCTAGCCTCCTCTTAGGAATAAAAAACAATGCCTTTAATATGCATCCAATCAGGAAACAAGAAAATGTCAAAAAAATCTTAAAAAATTGCAACCTTTGCAAACCGGTTTAATATTTCATCCAGGCACAATTTTCGAGCAGAACAAATGCCATTTTAGTGAGGTAAAAACAATAGCCTCCTGCTAAGGCTGAGACTAAAAAGGACTTAAAAGACATTTGCATCTCTTATGAATTTTGTAACATCTCGCTACATAACCCCGAAGGGTAAGAGCCAAAAGAGGACAAGAATATTTTTTTAAATATAAAGTGATAACATACACATAATACGGTTGCCGACTCGATAGATCGGCAACATTCATGGCCAAGTATGGCCAAATGTACAACCCAAAGGAGATGACTAAATCACCCTCCTTGCAAACATCGTTAAAACTACATTCATTTTGAACAGCAATTCAAATGTTCCTAATACCCATTTCCACTTATAAACATAAAGCCATAATGATCATCATAGTATAAGAGGGTCCAATACCAACACTGAAAAACCGTAAGCCAAATATAAAACATCTCTTTTCTTCTCATTAATATAATTTACATCATCTCTCTCAAGAGAGTACAAATTACATAAAAGAATATACATAAGTACAATGGCATAGCCATGGATAAGATACAATAACTGATAAAATAAGTACAAGAGAGAACATCTCCAACTAGTGCTCCAATAACCTGTACACCGGTCCCCAATGGCGGTGGCAACGCCTCCCAACCATGTGGACTCATAAGAGACCACCCCACCATGCTCGAAGGTAGTCACAAGGCCCAAACAGAAGTAATAACAGCAAAGGTATACAATATGGCCAACACTCACATCAGACATGGAGCAAACACAGAATACAATGCATAAAGTCAATGTCACAACATAGAGATGTTCATCCAATATAATGTCGGGTACTAGTCACGACTACCTAAGTGCTAGATACTAGAGTGAAGATCGGATGGAGTGTCATCATGCATGCTCGAAGGGATGGCACCACACGGAATCAAGCACACCTCTCATATAGACGAGGAGACTCAATCATGCCCAAATCAATGCCCTGCTGACAGATGACTCGATGCCCCGCAGACGGATAGGCTTTCTCGTATGCATCCTTAGCCTTTACAAGCGCTTAAGGCCATGCATGATGACTCATTATCTTATTAGTGTTTTACCCCATTGTTTTTATTTAGTTATCACTTGTTACTATGACTCTGCTACTAGTTCCCCTAGCAGCCACTTGCGGGCCCCGGGCCCGTAGAGAGCCACTCCATAAGACCGTGCTCTAATTACCTAGACCTAAGCTCATCTCGTTTAACCAAACGAAGTATACAAAACCAAATTAAAACAATTCAATAACCGATCACAATCCATGATAACATCAATTAAATCCGTCAAGTAAAAACCGCTATTTAAATATTCAAATCAGCCAAGCAAGAATAAATCCCATCTTTTAATAATAATTAAAACAATCCATATTTCATCATTAAAATTCATTAAAACTACTACACTACTGTAATAAGAGATTCATCTTCCTATCACTGCCTACAGGGCACTAAAACAACGCACAAGCATATAAATGACATCACTTAATAAATAACAATGTTGATGACAGGGTTTCGGCAGCATAAACATGCTAAAAATAAAAATTGCCCAGATCTGAAATCTGACCACAACCCAATTCGTATTTTGGCATTTCTAGTTGAATACCACTTTTAAAATTAAGTTTAAGACATGAATTTTCAAGCTGGTAAGGAAATGCTTTGTTTTGCCCCAAATTACAAATAAATTTTACCAGGGTGAAAAGAGGAAACTCAAACCAAATTAGAGATAAAGAAAGTGCAATTAAACAACTTCCAAACTGATTTCAAACACTAGCAGTATAGATTGCTCAAGAAATTCAAGAAAATTAAAAAAAAAAGATTTTATGGGGTGAGGGTACCAGTTGGGCAGATTTTGCCCAAAAATTAAAGTGCCCAGAATTGAATTCTGACTTCAACCCAGTTGAGATATGGGTGTTTCTACATGGAATCCACCTTTAGTTTGCATTTGTGATAGGTGGTTAAGGTTCTGGGTTTAAAAAATATGTTTTACCAGGGTGGCACAAATTTTGACCAAAAATGAAAGCACGTCCAGAATTTATTTTTGACTCCAACCCAGTTGAGATTTCAATGTTTCCAGTTGAATTTCGTATTTGGTTTCAAGTTTATGATAGGAGCTTGAGGGTTGGGTTAAAAAATATTTTTCTGCCCCCAAATTAACAATTGGAAAATGCAAACTGTGAGATCCACTTTAAACTAAATCTGCCATCGACCCAGTTTAGATTATGTTGTTTCTAGTAGGATTTCATATTTAATTTATGTTTATGACAGGAGGTTTGGTCATGGTTAAAGAAATCGTGGTTTTTTCCCATTGTTTGGATGGATATCATGAAACTGAAATAGTGAATTACAACTAAATCTACCAAGAAGAGATACAGACAACCCAAAATCATAAGAAAATCGAATGCAATTCAGACCCTACCAATCACCCAAGGATTCGAGGGAGTAAACAAAGGAATACCTTATAAGGTTGTTGTGATGTCTGTACTGCTCAAAAATTTCTCTTAACTGATTGTATTTGTCCCAAAACTGCTGTAGTTAATTACTCAAACCTATCAACTCCTCGGATCACTGGTAAGATACTCAGAAATGAACATAAATCTGCTGGGAAAAAAGTTTTTGGTGAATAAGTTTCAATATACTCAAATTTTGGTAGCAGTTGTCTTCAAATTCCTCACGCCTTGCACACATAACTGAACACTATTGTCTTGGGTGGCCAGCCAAACACAAAGCTACCTACATGTATGACAAAGTCTTCACAAGGTAATGTCTCACCACTAAGACCAGCAGTTAGGGTTAGGTTTAGGAATCTGGTTTAGCTCTTTTATTGAAGGTTGCACTTCTTTTCAGAACCCTCATGTTTCCTTATTAATGCTGCAACCTAGTTGCTGTGTGAATAAACTGCCCAAACTCAAATTTAATATGGAACTTTAAATTAAATTAAACAATTATCAAAGCTCACATAAATGATTTATTAAAATCACTAACGTAAAACCAATTTGAAATACTTGAAATCACTTAATGAAATATAAAATTACTAAATATATCAAGCTCCCATAATACACATAAAATACCAATTAGCACAAATACTTAAAATGCCAATAATCTAATTAACTTAATAGAGTTCTCAAACTGATTTATTTAAAAATCATATAAAACCCCATTCACAAAACCACGCAAATATAATCATTTAAATCACCGATATGACATACCAAAATAAACGACATAATAAATTAATGCAAAACCATAATAAAATACCAACAACCCATAATGGGATACCTCAACAAACAATACTGGCAAACCACATAAGACCGGATGGGCAATCCAGACGTTACCGCAGGGTAACCGGAAGGTAAACACATATCACGGAATCACTGTACTAACCAGGTGCAGTGGGCTAGGCTAGGGAACATTTGGCCTGTGACTATCTCCAGTAACCACCATCGAGGAATAAGCGTATGCTCAGGCTTGTGAATCCAGGCGGAGTCGATACCCAGTACCTGCATCACTCTGATCACACGTCAAAGCACATGTGCATATAACATATATCATATAGCCGAAGCAACATCAATCATTAGGAAGAGGGTCATGACATCGTAAGCCTCTCGGATACGAGTGTTACAGCATCATCCCTTTCCTGTCCATAATCATACAAAAGCAATAATAACAGTATATAAACATGTAATCCATCATCGTAACTAATCATGTCAACATCATAATAATATCGGAATTGCACCTCATGGGTACCAATAGAAAATAATGATAGGACGAACAATCCAATACAAAATACACGGTTATCAGAATCCATCAAAGATAAGCAAAAGCAAAATGCGAACACAAGGGTTGTTACAAATTTCGTCTCTAAGAAAAATAGACATCTTAATATGCCTATGATGTGCCCATCTTAATATGCCTATGATGTGCCTCTCTAAGGAGTTGCATCCTTATGAAAATCATAATATTATAAGGAGAATCGTTCTCTTCTTTAAACTTTTGTTACCTTTTTTTAAAAAAGTATGGTTACCTTTTTAATGTAAGACATATTTATAAAGTCATATCCTCTACTAAATATTTTTTTTAAGAATACTTTAGTTTTTAAAGTCATATTATTTAAAAAGAGTAAATGGAAGGATGGAAGATAGGTCTAATAAAATATAGGTAATAAAAATATTTTTTCCTTTTTTCATAAACTAGTGGATCTTATATTTTTTTATAATTAGTAGATTATGTATTTCCTACTATTAATGCAGTATCTCTGCTTACAAAATGTAAGAGTTAGGAAAATAATATTTTATTTTATCTAAATTTATTGAAAATATGATAAGATGTGTTTTAAAAGAACAGTAAGGTGCAAATACATTGAACAATCTAAAATAGATTTTACCCATTTTGACAAATGGATGGATCTTACGAAGGGTGTAGTGTAGGCACATGTCCGATAGCTGGGGACAATGACGAGAATTGAATGCATAGAATCAATTCATAATGACTACCTTCTATATATCCACATGCATAGTGTTGGTCTAACCTATCTCATATCATTATCATGTTTCTATGTCTACTTGTAGTTTAAACATTAGTCTATGGTGATACCTTATTAGTCATGTTAAATCTAGTCATTTCTTCAATGCACATTAAGACTTAATTTTTTGACGACCTAAGTTGGCTAGTCAATACAATCTTATAACATAAATTACATGCCAAAATCTAAAGAGCCAATTCTCTCCCTATCATGATATTCAATGTCATGTTCAAATCATTCTCAAGAAAAAGAATTTTCAGTGTTAGTTGGGTATTTGTATAATGTATTTTACCATAATGCTTTATTTTAATAAGTATATATAAGATCCACCATTTATAATTCATAAACATAAAATAGTTCTCTATGATCTTCATCTTTGAAATCAAATTGCATTATAGAGGTTTGTGATATAAGTTGTGAAAAATAGAGAGCTATCTATTATACTACAAAATGAATTTACACCAACCATCCTTGAGATGAGGGTAAGAGAAAGAGAGTAGGTAGTGATATGTGTCTTCACACAAATTTGTCACCTAATTAACAAGGTAATGAAAGTTTTTCCTCTCAAGATATCACTCTCTACTAAGTCTCCAACATACTAGGATTGTTCATACTATGACATAATTTATGAAAGCTTAACAATCATATTCTATTCTATTCTATTCTACTATATATATGGTTAATTTTCTTGGTTGATAATTTATGTGGCATAGGTTTAGCTTCACCATTCTCAAGTTCTTAAGGTTGCCTTTTCAACATATCCTTAAATAAATCTCACTTCATATTCATGCCTTATGGCATTACGAGGGAGTTAAACCTAGAAAACACTCTTATGAGTGCTCTTCATTATGCCCCACATCATTTCACATGCTTATATAGTTCAAAGTTGAAACCAAATAATTTTTGTCAACCCCAACTGTCCGAGGAGAAATCCTGGAAAGGATAGCTCGCCCGTTGCTTTAATTTTTTATGGATCATTACTATATGTTTAATGACTAATTCTTTTACTTGTAGAAACATGACAAAATAAGACCTTAGGCCTTTTAACACCTCAGGATTTGAGGGGGAGTGTGCATGATTTTAGCACCTCTAGATGTAAGACCTTAGGCATTTTAACGCCTCAGGATGTAAGGAGTTTACATTGAGGGGGAAAGAGTATGTCTAACAACGACAGCTCTATGTAAGACCTAAAAGGCAATAAGTAGGACCTCGAGGCATTATATATGGTTAACTCCTTGCATTATATGTAAGCCTTATGGGCATATTGAAAATTCTTCTCTCTGTAAATCTTCCACTTGTAAAAGCATTGTATGAATATGTAAGACCTGCAGGCATTATGTAATGAACCTGGGGGGTTGGTTTGAGGAGTTCCGGGCTCCAACAGAAACATTGTAAGACCTTGCATCATTTTTTAAAACATGGGATTATAAATTGTGACAAGATGACTTTCATGTAATCTGGAATACATGTTCTTCATTTTGGCATATATTTGTGTCCATGTTTATCACTGTCAAAGAAGACCTATGTTACTAGGGTACTTCATTTTTTTCTTTTATAGAAATTGACATGTGATGCCCCCTATTAACATTAAGGGGGAGTGTTAGAACATAATGTTATTAGGGGTCATACCCTTATAACATTTATATAATGTTCTAATATAAGGTTATAAAACCTTATGTTATAAAGCATATACCATTTAATAATTAATAATCTAATAACTATTAGATTATTAATTATTTACAAATGGTTGCTTTGAATGGGTGTGACTAATACCCTTTAGGTATTATGCCACCCCTTCTCCTTTATTTAAGGAGTTTCTCTTCCATTTGAGAGTGTGTGTAAATTTGGAGTTTTATAGTGAGTTATATCACCATGCACAGAAGGTATTATTGGCCATGTGGAAGTATGTAGAGGAGTATATCCCCAGGTTCAGTCTATTTATTAATAGACTGTATTTGTAAGTGTTTTAACAAAAATGATGTTTAATGGGGTTTTTAACCTGCAAGGGTTTTCCCCATGTATATCTTGTGTAATGTGTTAAATCTATGCTTGTATAATTCTCATTTATATTTATTTTATATCTTGTTCATAATGATTAGTATCCTAAGATCCTAATTTCTAACATGTTTGCAGTCCTTAGGTGATCTTATATCCAAGATTTTAGCTCCTAATAAGTATCGGAAGCGTATCTTCAAACAACCTAAGTCTGGCAAAGCAGAGTACAGTGCTATTTAGAGCAGAACACTCAATTGATTTGATCCGCACTCCTCCGATGTTGCATATCTTGTTATGCGGTTTTGAGGTGTTGTAAACACTTGTATGAAGTGTCTAAATCTAGAGTTGCAGAATATGAAGTCCACCAGAAAGATAGTTACAAGCTACTGAGCATGGCTACATGGTTTGACAGTGTTTGACCGTGACAGGGGCTGAGTTCCGATGGTCTATATTTTGCCACAAGATGATATCATGCCTTGTGGTTCTAAAGGTAAGTTTGGGGATGTGTGAAGAGTCTTTGATATGATTTTGAAAGTATCTTGTGGTCCGCAGTGAAAGTTGCAGTCTGACAGATGAACTGAACCAGTGGCAATCTATGATGGAGGCCGACATGAAAAGTTTAACTTGTATGTGGTAAATTCTATTGTTTAGAACTTAATTCTAAGTGGTGGAATAGTTGAGACCGACATATGTGAATGTGATTCAAGTATTGTTTGGGTCCGCTGTGAATTTTGGGTGAATGAATTTGGTCGACAAGCTACTTAAGGTATGACTACACGCTACACCTTATTAGGCTGGCCTATTATGAAGATTCTAAGTGTTGTGAATATATATATGAGATCAAATTCAGTATTTGGATAAGGAATGATACGAATATGAAGGTGTGTGGGTGAAATGTGAAATATTGTGATTTTGTGAAGGCGATAAGAGCAGAAGAAGAGAGATCTCGTTCCCATGTAAAAACAAAGTAGTGAAACAGAGCAGTCAAAGATGAAGAGTTTTGAGACAATATTTCTGAACTTCATTGGAGTTGTGATCATGCATGTGTAGATGCAATCTAAACAATTCAACCTGGTAGTGAGCCATCCTTCTTTCTTCTTTCATTCTCTAGGCAGTGAGTTTTGGCAGTGAGCCTTTCTTGCAGTGAGCATTTCTTTGGGCAATGAGCCATAAAGCAGTGAGCCTTCTTGTAATTTGGTATTGCTATTACATAATTATTGTGAGCTAACACTCACCATGGTTTTTCCCTATTTAGGGTTTTCCACATAAAAATCCTAGTGTTTATGTGTGATGCTTTGTGGTTGCTTCTTCTATGTTTAGTTTGATTTGTTGTTATCAAATGTGGTAAATGGATTGATGATTTAATAAGTAGAAGGTTTAATAGAATACTGATTCACCCACCCCTCTCAGTATTATGGGTGTTCAACAATTGGTATCAGAGCCTGGTTCCTTAGAAGAAGTCTAATAGCTTGAGGAAGATCTTGGAGATTGAACACATGGCAGGTAAAAAGTATTATACTCCTCCTAAAGAAATTGATTCAACTGAAGAAGATTGCATGCTTGTCAGTAAGGAAGAACTCAAGGCTGCTCTTGAAGATCTTGAAAAGGTTGAAATAGAAAACAGGGATCTAAAAGAAAATGTCAAGGAAGCAGATGAATGCATCAAAAAATTGAGGGAGCAAGTCAAGAGATTCAAAGAAAAGCATAAGGAGGTTAGTGAACAACTAAATGATCTGAAAGTGGAAGTTGTAGAAAGAGAAAAATTAGATCTAAATCAACTGGTGAAAGGTAAATCAGAAGAACGTGCTAAGCTTGAAAAGGAAGTTGGGAACCTGAAGTCTGATTTAGAGAAAGTAAAAAAAGTTATGAGGAAAAATTTAAGATAAGTTCTCCAAAACTTGATGAGATGCTTGATAATCAGAAGAATCCCGATGACAAAGAAGGCTTGGGATTTGAGAAAGGTGAAAGCTCTAAAGTCGATCAAGAAAAGAATGTTGAGATCAAGGACAAAGGCAAACAGATCCTGAATCAAAGAAACAGACCTAGAAGACCACCGGTCAGGCAACCAAATGCTCAAAGGTACCCTTCTTTCAATGGTTATTGTAATGCATGCAATAAGTTTGGTCATAAGGCTACTCAATGTAGGAGTAGAGTCAATCAAAATGTTCCATCATTCTTTAGTCAGTGTTTCACTTGCAATAAAGTAGGTCATAAAGCTAATGAATGCAGAAGTCAGATAAGGAATGGTTACAACAATGGAAGGAATGCTCAAACTTTCAAAGGTAACTGCTTTATATGCAAGAGGTTTGGTCATAGATCTAGTGAATACAAAAGTCAGATAAGGAACAACTATAATAATGAAAGGAATGTTCAATCCTTTAATGGAAATTGCTTTGCATGCAATAAATTTGGACATAGGGCTAACCAATGTAGGTCAAGGATGAATGAAAGGAACAAAGGTTAGAAAAATGTTGTATGCTTCAATTGCAATAGGCCTGGACATATTGCAAGGTTTTGCAGAAGTAAGAACATGAAGAAGGATAATCAGGCAAAGTTGAAGAAACAAGTGGAAAAGGTTGATCCAACAAAGATCAAGAAGGAGATGAACCAGATGTGGGTTAAGAAGGAAGTACATGAAGTCAAGAATGAGTCTGCACCAACTTCTGGTGCAGATACTTCCTCCAGGAAGTGAATTGGGAGCTCTAGGTCAGGGGGAGCTTCAATGAAATATCATGTTCCCCTAGTCAGATATGAGGTGCTGACATCCAACACGAAGATATGAGTTGCAAACTAGAATGACAGATACTTTGAAGAAGATTCTGGTAGAAAAGAACCTAATGTGGTGGATTGCAGAGCAATTTAGATCTACTGTGAATGGCAGAGAAATATTTTGACAGCTTTTTGAAATAAGCATTTATGACGATTAGGTCTTGATGAAAAGAGGTTATAAGGAATTCATTTGAAAGAAACATCACATTGCATTCAAACTCTCAAGAGACTAAGAATTTTTTAACAATGGAGTACAAAAGCGAATTCGAACATTTGGCGAGAAGAAACCCTAATCGGAAGCAAAGATTAAGGTATTTACAGTTTTCACTCTTACAAAGCTTTATTGAATTGTGAAAATGGCTACTCCACATGTTATTGAGATCACTGAGAGGCCTTGCCCTAAATTCAAGAAACACCCATTCAAATCCCTAGAAACTAATCCAGATGGTGCATCTTCTGAGATTCTGCATGGTGTTATGCATATAGAAGACATTAGGGCTTATATACATGCAAACCTAGAAGAATATGATCATGGAAAATTAGGGCAAATATATCTGAAAGAACTGACTGATGAAAAATTTGAGCTAAAATAAGAGTATAGTGCGCTGCATGAGAAGAAGCTTGATGTATGGATTGATTTTCCTGTGTTTTCTGAAGATGCTTGGATTGATTTCATAATAAGAGATAACTAAGACAACAATTGGCCTATCCTAGGGTTGCAGACAATAAAAATAACTAAGTATTAACTTGAACATACTTCGATATACTTCAACATACCAAAAGATCACATTTATTCATAGCACATTCTGTATTTGCTATGTTCAAGTCTCAATCATTATTTCTCTTCTAATCCTCAACCATGGATGGGGAATTACTTGTCTAGGGTGCAATGAAACCACCTCGGCCAATGGATATACTTCGCCTCTCCCTAACAAAACCATGCCACTCACTCACAGGTTGAAGGCAATAGAAATAAATAGGCATTGAGTTTGAACATACCACTACTTCAATGTGTTGTGAGTATAATCTATTGATGTTTTCTTATATCTTTCATAGCAAGTTTCACAATACTTATGATACTAAAGATATTCTTTCAATTATATATATTGGTCATTATTTACTACATGGCATTCATCATAATAAACATAGGGTTAAATACATCATACCAGGAGGATAATTCTTCCCGTTGTATCCTTTATAACTCTTAAAGATTTTATTCCTTCCTTCTATGCTATCTGCAGCCCAATATACTGCTACATATATATTTCAGATTCTTCTTATTTATTCTTCATATATCTTACACATCACTCTCCTTTCAAATTTGCACATATATCTGCTGGTGTATATGATTTATCTTTATCCCTTCATACAAGATCTGCTCTTAAATCTCTCCTCTTAAACTCAACAAATATGTTTCTCTTTTTTTTCTTCTTGATATTCTTCCCCTTACTCAAAAATATATTTTTATTCCCTTCTAATTTTTCTATAGATTTAAGTCTGTTATGTATGTATTTCCTTTCCAAATCTACATTCAAAAATATCTATTAAACTCCCATAATACTTCCCCCTCACATCTCACATCCTTCTAAATTTATATCTTTATGTTTATGAAGGGAAGCATCCCTTTGAAAAGACATCACCTTTATTAAGAACTAATTGCTACCTCTTTATGCACTTAATCACCAACTTTTCACCAACATAATCGTTGCTCTTTCTATATTAATCGTTGACTGCTTTGTTGCCTATTATAACCCTTCATGCATCGTATGGCATTTTACTTCACTTTATATTTTCTAGTTTTCTTATTATAAGCGTTGGTCACCCTTAATGTAATCACTGCATAAAGCCACTTATAATTGTGATTTTATTTATTTTTATATTAGTATTAAATTATAATATTTTAACTTATTAATATTTATATTTATATTTGTTATTTATAAATATAATAATATAAATATGTTATATTTAATTATATTAAAATATTCATATAATAATATTATTTATTAAATAATGTATATTAATAATATGTCTATACGTAATTACTTCACCATCTTTTATCATGATATTTAGATCTTTAATTTAAACAATGCCTTAATATCGGGACATCACAGTCCACCCCGCCCAAGATTGCTTCTCTCAAGCAATCATAAACATTTTTCTTCATCTTGTTTCTTTTTGTTAATGCTTGTTTATGTTTTCTAGTTCCTTACTATAAATTATCTTTAATCAAAGAACCCTAGTCATTTATTGTTCTCAAATTCTAATTTTTTCAGAATTTTAACTATCTTTGGTCCCTGGGCTAGCAGGATCAAAGCTCTAGAGATTTGGCCTTTACATAAAGTAATCTTAAACACACATAGAGTAAACTTGTTAAGAAACATTAGACTTGAAGCACACACATAGATATACATAATACATGAAGCATGTGTGATACACAGAGTATACATGTAAGACATAATACATGGAGTATACACATAAATACACGTGAAGCACAAAGCATGCATAAGTACATGTAATACAATAAGCATGAAGCATATACATTCATACATGTGATACACGAAGATGCACAATATACACGTAATACATGAAGCATGAAGTATACAGAGTATACGTACGCAATACACAAGCATGAAGCATACATGCAATACACGCACGTAACACATAAAGCATGGAGCATGCATGTAATTCACAAAGTATATGTAATACACAAATACGAAGTATACAAGTAAGTCATGAAGTGTGCACTTGAACATACATAAGTCATGGAGTATGCATTTGAACACACATAAGTCATGTAGCATACACTTGAACATACAAAGTCATGGAGTATACACTCGAATACATAGTCATGAAGTATGCACTTGAATACAAAGTCATAGAGTATACACTCTAATACAAATACAAAGTCATAGAATATACACTCGAATATAAGTACAAAGTCATAGAGCATACACTCGAATACATAGTCATGAAATATACACTTGAATACAAAGTCATAGAGTATACACTCGAATATAAATACAAAGTCATAGAATATACACTCGAATACATAGTCATGAAGTATACACTTGAATACAAAGTCATAAAGTATACACTCGAATATAAATACAAAGTCATAGAGTATACACTCGAATACAAATACAAAGTCATAGAGTATGCACTCAAATGCATGTAAATCAACTATCATTCATAGGATGGTAGGAAAGATGCTCTGATACCACTTGTAATGTCCCCTTTTAGGATTTTCCTGATTTCTTTACTTGCATATGTAATAAGATCACTGAAAAGGGACATTAGAAATATTAAATCTATCAATAAATTAAGATAATATTTAGTTCCTAACATCATTCATATTAAATTCATCTATCATTCATATTAAACTCATCTTTAATAGCATAATTAATAATGAGAACAATACTACATAACATAAACAATGAGATCAAATCATCATAGCCTAATCCACATTTAGTTCAATTCATAACACAATTAAGTATCGACTATGTTCAAGTCTTAATCCTTACTTCCTTTCCAGTCCTCAACCTTGGATGGGGATTTACTTGTCTAGGGTGTGATGACACCACCTCGGCGGATGGATTTACTCCGCCTCTTCCTAACAACACCTGTCCTATCCTAAGGTTGCATGCAATAGAAATAACTAAGTATTAACTTGAACATACTTCGATATACTTCAACATACCAAATGATCACATTTATTCATAGCACATTCTGTATTGGCTATGTTCAAGTCTCAATCCTTATTTCTCTTCTAATCCTCAACCATGGATGGGGAATTACTTGTCTAGGGTGCGATGAAACCACCTCGGTGGATGGATTTACTCCACCTCTCCCTAACAAAACCACGCCACTCACTCATAGGTTGAAGGTAAAAGAAATAAATAGGCATTGAGTTTGAACATACCACTACTTCAATGTGTTGTGAGTATAATCTATTGATGTTTTCTTATATCTTTCATAGCAAGTTTCATAATGCTTATGATACTAATGATATTCTTTCAATTATATACACCTATCATTATTTACTACATGATATTCATCATAATAAACATAGGGTTAGATACATCATACCAGGAGGATAATTCTTGCTTTTGTATCCTTTAGAACTCTTAAGGATTTTATTCCTTCCTTCTATGCTATCTACAACCCAATATACTGCTACATATATATTTCAGATTCTTCTTATTTATTCTTCATATATCTTACACTTCACTCTCCTTTCAAATTTGCACATATATCTGCTGGTGTATATGATTTATCTTTATCCCTCCATACAAGATCTACTCTTAGAGCTCGCCTCTTAAACTCAGCAAATATGTTTCTCTCTATTTTCTTCTTGATATTCTTCCCCTTACTTAGAAATATATTTTTATTCCCTTCTAATATGTCTGCAGATTTAAGTATGTTATGTATGTATTTCCTTTCCAAATCTATATTTAAAAATATCTGTTAAACTCCCATAATACTTCCCCCTCACATCTCTCACATCCTTCTAAATTTATATCTTTATGTTTATGAAGGGAAGCATCCCTTTGAAAAGACACCACCTTTATTAAGGACTAATTGCTATCTCTTTCTATCCTTCTAAATTTATATCTTTATGTTTATGAAGGGAAGCATCCCTTTGAAAAGACACCACTTTTATTAAGGACTAATTGCTATCTCTTTCTATATTAATCATTGACTGCTTTGTTGCCTATTACAACCCTTCATGAATCGTATGGCATTTGACTTCACTTTATATTTTCTAGTTTTCTTATTATAAGCGTTGATCACCCTTAATGTAATTGCTGCATAAAGTCACTTATAATGGTGATTTTATTTATTTTTATATTAGTATTAAATTATAATATTTTAACTTATTAATATTTATATTTATATTTTTTATTTATAAATATAATAATATAAATATGTTACATTTAATTATATTAAAATATTCATATAATAATATTATTTATTAAATGATGTATATATTAATAATATATGTCTATACGTAATTATTTCTATCATTCGAATTGATATTTTACGAAAGAAACTTCACCGTCTTTTATCACGATGTTTAGATCTTTAATTTAAACAATGCCTTAATATTGGGACATTACAGGGAAGAGGAGATTATTTCTGTGGTAGAGGATACTTTGGTAGAGGTAGAGGAAAAGGGTTTGGAGGCACATGTTTCCAATGTGGTGAGCAAGCACATAGAACATTTGAGTGCCCACAAATACAACAAAATAATGGCAAAGGAAAAGAAGCAAGAATTCATGTAGCGCAGGCTGAAAATGAAAGTATGGTTGCACCAAATCATGGAGAAGGGCCCAAAGATGGAGAGTCTCTCATGCTCAAAAGGATTTTGATCAATCCCGAAAAGGAGAAGTTGGAGCCAATGCAAAGGAGAAACTTGTTTAGAACAAAATGCAAAGTGGGTGGCAAGTGTTGCAAAGTCATAGTGGACAGCGGTAGCACAGATAACCTTGTATCCAAGGAGATGGTGGAAAAATTGAAATTGAAAAGATTGAAACATCCCAACCCATACCAAGTTTCATGGTTGCAAAAAGATCATAATTTGACGGTACGTGAGCAATGCCTTGTGAGTTTTCAGATTGGGAGATATATGGATGAAATAATGTGTGATGTGATGACAATGGATGCATGTCATCTACTTTTGGGAAGGCCTTGGCAATTTGATCGAAGAGCTATTCATGATGGGTGGACAAACACATACTGAATCACAAAAGATGGCAAAGAATACACACTAAATCTAACTCAAGAAAGAGAAGAAGAAGTGGGAAGTAGCTCCAAGGTTTGGTTTGTTTCTGGTAAGCAATTTTTGAAAGATTTGAAGGAAGGAGGAACATGTTTTGCTATAGTACCAAAGATTGCAGCAGTTGGGACAACGAAAGGAAATGAGGAAATACCAAAGGAAATTCTGGAAAATCTTGGAGGAGTATGATGACATAATGATGAAGGAACTACCCAATGGATTGCCACCAATGAGAAGCATAAGCCATTGTATGGATTTGATTCCCAGTGCAAGTTTGCCCAACAAAGCACCATATAGAATGACGCCTATGGAGAATACAAAAATAAATAAGCAAGTGCAAGAGTTGCTGGATAAGGGGTTGATTAGGGAGAGTTTGAGTCCATGTATTGTTCCAACGGTGTTGACACCAAAGAAGGATGGTGAATGGAGGATGTGTACGGACTCAAGAGCCATAAACAAGATAACTATCAAGTACCGGTTTCCCTTGCCAAGAATGGACGATATGATGGATTGTTTGAGTGGGGCTAAATACTTCACCAAGATTGACTTGAAGAGCGGGTACCATCAAATTCGCATAAGAGAGGGAGATGAGTGGAAGACCGCTTTCAAAACAAAGGATGGATTGTATGAATGGATGGTGATGTCGTTTGGCTTGACAAATGTGCCAAGTACCTTCATGAGGCTAATGAACGAAGTGCTGAAACCATTCCTTCGTAAGTTGGTCATTATGTATTTGGATGATATTTTGGTTTTTAGTAAAACAAAAGAAGAGCACTTGGAACATGTTATGGCAGTTTTGCAAAGACTCAATGAGGAGGAGTTGTTAGTGAATGTGAAAAAGTGCAGCTTCATGAAAGAAGAGTTAGTGTATTTGGGTTTTGTTGTTTCTGGAAGTGGTATGAAAATGGATCTGGAAAAGGTAAAAGCAATTGTAGATTGGCCTTCACCAAGAAGTATGTTTGAAGCAAGAAGCTTCCATGGACTAGCGAACTTCTATAAGAAGTTCATAAGGAATTTCAGCGGGATTTGTGATGCTATTACAGAACTATGAAGGGTAATAGGAGGGAATTTGTGTGGACATATGCAATTGAGCGAAGTTTCAAACTTTTAAAGGATAAAGTATGAAACATCATGTGTTAGCACTCCTCGATTTTGGTAAAGAATTCCAAGTTGATTGTGATGCAAGTGGGACAGTGATTGGAGAAGTCTTCAGTCAAGAGGGTAGACCAATTGCATATTTCAGCGAGAAATTGAATGAAGCAAAGAGGAAGTACTCCGTGTATGATCAAGAGTTATATGCCATTGTGCAAGCTCTAAAGAAGTGGCGACATTACTTGCTACCGAAGGAGTTTGTTTTGTACACCGATCATCATGCATTGCAATTTATAAACAGCCAAGGTAAGCTTACTCAAAAGCATGTAAAGTGGGTTGAATTTCTTCAAAGTTATTCATTTGTATTGAAACATAGAAATGGGAAATCAAATAGAGTGGTTGATGCATTAAGTCGGAGGTACTTTTTGTTGAATGAAATGAAAGTAAGTGTAGTTGGCTTTGATTCTATGCGGGACTTGTATGAAGATGATGCTGATTTCAAAGAGGATTGAACAACATGTAATAATCCTTTGGAGAGGGATAGAACTCCATGGTTGGAGTATTTTGTCCAAGAAGGTTTGTTGTTCAAGGGGAAGAGATTGTGTATACCTCATGGTTCAATGAGGGAAAATTTGATAAGGGAGAAACATAGTGGTGGTTTGAGTGGTCATTTTGGAGTGGACAAAACTCTAGCGCAGCTGAATGAGAGTTATTATTGGTCGGGTATGAGTGTAGATGTAAAGAAGATGATGCAAGGTTGTAGAGTGTGTCAATATGCAAAGGGAGTGAGGCAAAATACATGTTTGTGTCAGCCAATGGCCATACTGGAAAGACCATGGGAACACATAAGCATGGACTTTGTTTTGGGGCTACCGCGAACACAAAGAGGTAACGATTATGTTTTTGTTGTGGTGGATAGATTCTCTCAGATGGCTCACTTTATCTCATGTCAAAAGTGCAATGATGTTTCCCCCATAGCTACTTTGTTTTTCAAAGTGGTTAGATTGCATGGCTTGCTAAAGAGTATTATTTCAGACCGGGATACCAAATTTGTTGGTCATTTTTGGTGCACTTTGTGGAAGAAAATGGGAACACAATTGGGGTTTAGCTCAGCCTACCATCCACAAACTGATGGTCAAACTGAGGTTGTGAATCTAAGTTTGAGAAATTTGTTGAGATGCTTGGTGGGTGACAAACCAACTCAATGGGATTTGACATTGGCACAAGTTGAATTTGCCTACAATAACTTGGTCAATCGAAGTGTGGGTAAGAGTCCATTTCAGATTGTATATGGGTATAGCCCTAGAGGAGTGGATGATTGAGGGATAGTGTAGATTTGGGTAGAAAAAGTGTTGTAGTAGAAGACTTTGCCGAGTATATCCATGATTTGCACAAAGAAGTGAAGAAAAATTTGGAGAAGAGTGTCATCAAGTACAAAGAATATGTTGATATGTATCGAAGGGAGCAAGACTTTCAGATTGGAGAGTTGGTGATGGCACACTTGAGGAAAGAAAGGTTCCCACAAGGATCTTATAACAAGTTGAAGTGGAAGAAGATAGGCCCATGTAAGGTTGTGCAAAAATTCTTATCAAATACATATGAGCTGGAACTTCCAACAGGTATTGATATTTCTCCTATATTTAATGTTGTTGATTTGTACAAGTATTATGAGGGAGAACCACGTGGACATGAGAGTGTACATTCATATTTGTCAGATGCATGTGACTGGGTTCAACAATTGCCAGCAAAGGAAGTTGAAGAAGTAGATAAAATCATTGACTTCCATGTAGCCAAGAGGACAAGAGGCAAAGAATATTGGGAGTATCTAGTTTTTTGGAAGAACCAATCAACAGATGAGGCTTCATGGGTCAGCGCTGTAGATTTGGCGAAGTTTGGGATTTCAATCTCGGATTTGTCGAAATGCTCATGAGTTCCACACTCATGAAGCATTTTTCTTACCCGGCGTGTCTAATGCAGGAGCACCCGGGCACACATGCTATCCTGCATCAACCAAAAAGAGTGTTGATCCAATTTTGGTTTTGTTTTTTTATTTATTTGTTGCTTCCGTGGTGCTTGTGTGTTTGACGAATGTTGTCGGAGAATCTGATTGCATATAGAGGTGTTGAACGTGTAAATATTCCCTTTCATCATTTCGGATTTGTTTGCATTGGAAGAGTATGTCGACTCCATCAAGGTCGATCCATTTTTGAAAATGTGTTTGATTTATTCTGATCTTTTTTAGAAAGGCGATGCTTTGTTTATTTCAAATTTCCCAAATTGGAGGTGCCATAGTATATACATTGAATTGTATAACAAGAACCATAAATAGTGAGTCGATGCCATGAGAGGGGCGATTGGTTGAAGACTCCACCGTTTTAGACATCAGAGATTTCATTTTGTAAGAGCTTCAAACTCCACGCGGGGGTCCATGTTCTACATGGCAATCTAACTTCTTTCCTTGTGATGTAATCAACAGCTCAATAAAGGACGTGGGAAGGCATCCATGTGGTGTGGTATTAGCTTAAAATTTGAATCAATTAAGACCATATGCCTCCACAAAAAAGTGTTGATTCAAATCACGAGTGACTTTTGGAATGCTATGTTGATTGGAGCAGCATAAAAGGGAAAAATAGAGCTCTTCAGAGGTTTTTGGGGGATCTGCCAGAGACAGAAGTAAAACACAGAGGATAGAAAACAGAGGCGTCAGCGAAATTCATGGAGAGGATAGAAACATAGAATACAAGAAAAGAATAGCAAAAAGGGGTGAAAGGAAGGAAAACAACTTGGTCTTGGGATCAATTTTGCTGCAAAAAAGTATATACAAAGAATTGATGAGGAGAGAGTGTGCTAGCAGAAAGCTCATAGAGAGGAAATAACAACATACTACCATTGTAAAAGAAAGACATGGAGAATTGGGGTGGTAAAACAAGGTGAAGTGAGTTGTACATTACAGATTTACCAGCTTGAAGAAGAGATTGATTGATCATGGCAGTAAAAAACATAGAATGAGAAGACATTGAACGGGGGATGGACTAAATTCATTGTAAGTTGAAACTCAAATACAATAAAACACTTTCTTCTATATCCATATGCTGGTGAAATGTCGTGAGTTGAAATTGAATGTCTGAATCTTCTATTTCCTTGTGATTTCATGATAGTGGATAATTGTAAATTCCTATAGCTGCACTAGAATGCATAAAATCGTGAAATTCATATTGTTTGAAATTAGTGTGGTTTGGCTGCTGGGATTGGTAATTTGATAAGATTCCCTTCCCCTGACTACATCACATCCCCACAAGGTGTCACAAATCTTTTAAGGGTGGAAGGTGGCAAGCATGTAAACATAGAGTTTGAAGATCGTGTGTACACATGAAGGAGGTTCATGCACAAGTCAAGAAGTAGCTAGAGGAGAGCAGCACAAAGTACAAGTTGCATGTACATGGGCATCATAGAAAGAAGACTTACTCAAAGGGTAAATTAGTCATGGTGCATCTAAGAAAAAAGTGGTTCCCCAAAGGAATGTACAACAAGCTTAAGCCCAAGAAGATCAATCTATGTCACATCATGCACAGTTTTTGTAAGAACACATGAGATTGAGTTACCTAAAGGGTTGGATATCTCACTTATACTCAATGTGTCTAATCTATATTCCTTCCATGTGTCTAAGGATTTAGATGTCAAATAGTCGATGGAATCACTTGATTAAAAAAGAGAGATATTGGAAAAACATTGAGAATCAATCGTGTAGATCTTAGACATGCATGTTGAGCAAGAAGACCTAATGGAGCAAATATTGGGGATATCTTATTAGCTAGAAGGGTATGGATCCTAAACAAGAGTAGTGGATTTCTGACATTGAAGTAAGCTAACTTTGGTGGTCAATTTACTCATCCATATAGTCCTAAAATGTGAGCTCCTAGGTCACAATATTTTACCAAGAGTGACTAATACACAAGCATCCTTGGGTTGGTAGTTCTCAATGCAAGCCTAACTTATGTGTGCATGTTGCCTTGTGTGGTAGTTTGTTGTGTGCAAGCTTAACTTGCACGTGTGTGTTGTTTTCTTTTGTCTAGAGTGTTTTAGTGTTCCACACACCCTAGGCTTGTTGGTGTAGCATTGTTTGGCCTTGCACAACCCTTTTTGGTTAGCACATGTATGTTCGAGCACATCACATCTCACACAAGCTTTCTCTTGTACCAAATGTGACACCAACCTTGCTTTTGCACTTGTGCATCCTCATGCAATCCATGCAACACGTGAGTGATGAACTCTCCCTGCATAGCTCTACCCCACATGCACACCTTAGAATAGTCAACAAATGTCAGAACACAGTGTCAATTTTAGGGCAACCTCTGTCAAATGATAGCAATTAGATTTTCTAATAGTTTGTCAAGTCTGGAATGTCAAAGAAGCATTAGTTCAAATTTATTTGTACTCTTTCATTATACAAATTGAATTTCCTCCTAGGTACACATTTATGACAATGACTTGTATCACTCTTCTATGTCAATGCAAATTAGATTTGGTGTTAGCACTATTTATTTTGGATGCATGGCCATTTGAAGGGTTTTGTCAATTGGCATGTGATTTGGGTTTTGGGTAGAGCTTAAGATGAAGTGATTGTATTGCAGAGAGTACATGTATTTCTCATGGATGGAGTAGCATAGTGTTATCGGGTTTCACATATTGGTGGCCCATTATAATTCTTTCAATTTCTACAATTGAAAATATTGTCTTTCTTGTTTGATCCCATTGTTCTTCATTGTTTACTTCTATTGATGTGCTCTACATCCCTGTTTGTCGGCTATTCATTTGACCTACATTCAATTGTTACACCAGTTTGTAATTAATGACCTATAAATCACTTCATCCCTTATATTTCTCCTCCTTTCATCTTCGACTACATCTACCTCATCTTAGGTGGGAGGTGAGACGAGAGATTTTAGCGAATTGGTGAAACTAGGATTAGTGATAGTAATTGGAAGGTTTGTGATTATTGAAATACCCTTGGTTGCATATTCTTCATTCAATTCCTCATATCAAAGGCATTCAACCCCTTTAAACTTCTCATTGAACCTGTCAATTTTTTTAGAAAATGCTTCTCAATTGAAATTTGATCATTCTCTTTTATTTGTAACTCCCTCTAACTCTTAACGACGCCTTTATCTCGGCAAGCATTGCAAGGTCATCATCAATACATGACACATTCCTAAGCCTCCAATCAAATATAACATCTAGCATAGGGTAATCAATCTAAGGCTTCTCTGTTATTTTCTTCCCACAAAACATGTGCACAAAGAAAAACATAGTACCAACAAGAGCCAAAGTTAAGGACTTCAAAGAGTGGTTGACATAAAATATTGTCGATAATTAATGTTTAAATGATGCCTAAAGGTGAATGAACAAAAACCACCTCCTCCTAATGTTGACTATCATTTCTCTAAGCATTTCTGATAGATAATGTCGTTGCCATACCTATAGCAACAATAGCTACATATGTTTTGTTTCCAATTTGCCACTTTTTATTTGTGCACCTCCAACAATTATCATAAACCAAGATTGATTAAGGCATTGAACATATTCCCTTGGTATAGTTATAGACCATCCCAATCTTCAAATAGTTCACTAGTCATCAAAGATAGAGAGGATTTATCAACTCTAGCATTTGCAAGAAGATTCATTGGCTTGTTAATCTCTCTCAAGCAATGCCTTAAAGCATATTGGTCTAACTCCAATTTTGAAAGTAGCTCTCAACCTTCTTTAAGGATACTCTCAAGTTTCCAAGCAGTCTTTTCATTCAAATCAAAATATCATGTTCTAACTATCTAGGTATGAATCCACCTATCAAGGACAAATCTGCAATTGTAAACTTGTCTTGTACCTACAAATTTGTCATGTGTAATATGTAGACTATTTTAATTTGTTTTGCCTAATGTATAGCAATCTACTATGCTCTTCCTATATATCTAGGGACTTGACAATATTTAAAAATACCTTATAGGATTGTCATTTTGTCACAAGGAGCTTTCACATAGATCAATCCCTAAAAATTGAACAGTGATTGAATACAACAATCTTCAATTATGCAAATACTTCTAAAATGATTGTGCAAAACTAGATTCCTTTTCGTGCACCAATTGAAGAGTGAAATGGGAATAATATGTGAATATAACTCTTAAGACATTGGATGATTAGAATGAATGGATCAAATGTTTTTAAATACAAGGGCGTAGCAACATATCGCACAAACTTAAATTCAAATTAGGGTAAAGGTAAAGGTGGGAAGTCAATCACATTTGAATTTGAAATTTTAAATTAGGGTGGGACAAGTCCACATCCATGAGGACAACGTCATGACCACGAACTAGTCTTGAGACAAAAAGGAGGCTAAATCTCGATAAATGTCATGTGCATGTGAATAAGTGTGCACATAGGAGTGATACATGAGTGGATAGGACAAATGTATAAAGGTGTGTGAATATGAGAAAGCGGATAAGTGGAAGGTGCATAGAAATATGTGTAATAAAGTATGTGGATAGCATACAGCAAAGGAACCATCCTTGCACAAGATTACACCATTTGTCAATATGTCTATGTATCAAAGCACTCCCTCAAAACACATACAAAACTAAGTGGAAAATTTACATGTATTAAGAAAACCAAATCATTTCACCATCACTTTTTCTCCAAAGAAATTCATCAATCTTCAATTCTAACTACAAGATGTCCTTGCATTATTATAAAGATATTTCTAAGTGAGATATTTTGGAGTTGGGTACTTTAGACTAGCATTGATACGAAATTTTTTTTTGCAATTATCTTTAGTTGAAGTTCGCAACTCAACTTCTATATGCTTCTCACACTTGTATCTCGTTAATGTTTGCCACCAATTTGATCTAAAAATAAAGGAATTGCCTACAACATGAAGGAAAAGAATTTTACAACATATACTGCAAGATATCAGTTCGTACGAGAGCCTGATCCATTCCTCAAAGGTTCTATGCCTTTGCACCTAGGCCTCAATAGTTATTTATATGCCTTCTAAGCTGATTCATTTTTCCTGACTGAAGAACGATCATTTTAGATGGTTTTCAACTCTGCAAGTTAAGTTCTCTAATTCTTTTGCCCCCACAAACATGTCTATTCTTATCTCCATTATTTATAACTCAAAACCATTAAGTGTGACATTGTGGGTCAGCTCTTAGATTTGGATGACATATTTGGTTTCCATGATTACTGAACTTCAACTTCACATCCAACTATGTTTCCTTTTCCTTGCTCCCCATCAATGGTGTCCTACCATAGCAACTTAAACTAAGCATTTGCGTATAGTTCTTTTGAAGCTGGTGTAGTGGAACGTTTGGCCAATTCATTGTAATAGGTAACCATGGTCCCTACTTTATATCTCTTATTGGATAAGAAGAAAGTTGCTGCATATATTTTTGGCATGTTGAGCACTGTCATTGGCCTAGTGAACAATTTACATGCCATCTTGTAGAATGTTGCCTCCATGAATTTACAAGCAGTGTTATCACAATTTGATATTCCTATAATTGCCGTTGAGCCTACTTTGTTTATTTAAACATTAGGGTAAATGCAATTCTCAAATGATATTGATGCATGAGATCCATCAAGTAATATGATGGCAGATGGCCACAAAAATAATGATAACCTATGTAACTTATATTTCTTTGTGAATTAATATTAGACTGATGATCTGTCTTGTCAGAACCATAATATAATTGACATATCCATCCAATAGAAACTTGATAGAAGTGAACATATTTGATTATTGTTTAAGCCTTCATCCACTTAACTTGTGACCGTGAACCACAATATCTACTAGCATCTCAATAAGCTCTCTTGCTACTGTCTTTCAAGTTAATTTTTTAAAACAACATGAATATAGAACATGCATCCTTTGCATACAGAATGAATATAAGTTAGTCATTAAAGCTATGGGAAAACCCAGAATTATCCTATAACAAGCTCTCTGCAATGCAAAATATATTGAATGAGTTGTAATTTGTTCATTAAAATTTTACAACTCGATCTCTTTCTCTAATAGATCACACTGCCAATGCTAAATTATACCTCATGGGTTTTGTCACTCAACGGACAAGTCTATTAGCAAGCCACTGGCATCAGCTGTATCGGAATATGGAGGCCTCCTGAAGACTTCACATAAAATATATCCCTTATGAAGGGTCACAATATTATGTCTGCCTCACCAAAGTGAATCTTCAATACTTCAAGAAATTCTTCAGAATCACACGGTAGCCAAATGATAGAGAACATTCTGAACAACAAACGTAGTAACTTTCCCCTCGTTACCATGTTTCAAGGTTATTCACGTCTGCACATGTACTGCAAACATTTAACTGACATCAAGGAACTTTCCTCTACAATAGAATTAAGTGTGAAGACTTTTGTTCTTCAAAAAAGGTATAATGTCATTACTTGTTCAAAAAAGCAAGTATTCTCCAAGCCTTCACTTCTAGTTACAGGGAAATTCATACCTGGAAAGACAGTACTTTACTAATCTCAACAGCCATATATCTCTTAAGTGTATCACATCTTGCCTTGGATAGAAGTAACAAACAAGGAAAGAATATAGACAGTATTCTGTCGACAGAAATGGCAAGGTCATACCTCTTGATGTTTTAAAGTTTACCTTATCTCCTTGCTTTGTAGTTTCTGTGATGGAATGTATGGTTTACCATGCAATGACCCAAAAGCTAGTTATACAAGGGAAAATGATATTGCAGCTGAACGCAGCTTATCACCATCATCCTCCCACTTAGATCGAGGAGCTGTTGCCCCTACAACAAATACCTGTTAAGTGCAGAGATCAATAAATTGTAGCCTATTAAACTAAAAATTTGCTCCTTGATAATGACCAGCATTTTTGGAGCTTGTATGACAAAATAATAAGTTAAAAACAATGAAAATGCAGGCTCACCTTCCCCTGAGAAACAGCAGCTTCTAAAGCGACATGCCTGTCTTGCGCAGAAAATTCATAAAAATAGTATGTCCTACATCCAGGAGTGCATATTTATAAGAAGAAGAAAAAAGTCAAAATCCTCCAGTCAATACGATATAGTCTTAAAAACGCTTGGGGAAGTTATACTGTGAATTCATTTAAACTTTGCTTTTAATTATACTGATTTTTTCTTGACTAAAATAATTTTATTGTCTTCAGGTTTCTACAAATTGACATTTTGGTAGTTTAGATTTTGTGAATACCGTATCTAGTCTTTCAATAGTCTTGGCATCTCGAGCTGTAATTTTCAACCTGTCCGCAGAGGTGAGTAGAAAGATATGGATTTGCTCTGATAAATAGGCGAGTTTAAGAATTGTTATTTATCTATGTTGGTGGAGTCTGCTTATGATCAATAGAAAAAATAAAGTTGGAAAAAAATATGTCATAGGAATTGAGTTAGGCTAGTTCATTGCTATTGTGAAAGGCAAAATAATGAAATGCATTATTAACTATCTCTAGCGGCTAAAGACATTAATAAGAGGCTTAAAAGTATTACTTAGTTTGAGAAAATCCTCCCCATTAACTTTGCTGAAATTTTTCTCAATTTCAAGAATTTTCCCGTCCAGCAAATGCTGAATTTTCATCTGTTCAGCAAATACTGAATTTTATGGTTAATGTGAGCTCTTTGTACTTTTAGTCTTGTTCAAAATGAACAACCAGTTTGAATTATGTAGAACACTCACGAGAGCAGGGAATTTCATACACACCCCGGCTTTGGGGTGTATCGAGAGGGTGCTTTATAGACAAGTTTATTTCCAAGGGCTCACAGGGAAGCCAAAATTGTTGATTGAAGTTTTGTTTTTAATTTTTTTTTTGATGAAATAGAACCATATAAATCATAGGAAGTAAATACAGTCTATCCTCAAAAAATATGGACAGAATGGAATCGCATTAACGAGTACTGCTATTTTAATTTTATTAATGGTGCCTTAGATATAGAGAGCTTGGTAGGGTGTTTCTTTCTTACTAGAAGTAGAGGTGTTCTTCAAATTTATGTTTTAACTTTCTTAAAAGTTTTCTTAATTTGCTTAACAGGATACCCATTATTTTGGAAGACTTTTAGTAGATGGGGCTTCTCAGCTTCCAGATGCCCTTCATCATAATGCTAAAGGTCCTCGTCACTAGGGTGTTTAAGACTCCTTTTTGAGAGGGAAGATGATGGGAATCAAGAGGAGGTACTTATCTATATGTATTTTCTTTTGGTAAATTGTGAGGAAGGATGTCATCAAAGTTCTTAATGCCAAGGAAATCTAAAAAGGGAAGATAATTGAATTCCTCGGTTTCCATAGTCAATTTTATACAGTCAGATTGGTTCTTAAGATGACCCTGGAATCCATTTTACTCTTTGTAACACATACAAAGTCAACTCTAAATTTCTGGCAAACTGGGTTAAACCTGTCCTGCCAAAAATCATTTCCCGAGAATGAGATTTTGTTCATGGCAGTCAGATCCCAGACAAGATAGTCATTCATGACTTCCTTCACTCATTGTCTGCTAGTGGGAAAAACAGTTTATTGTGGAAAATGGATATAGCAAAGGCCTTTGACAAGGCCAATTGGGACTCTTTGGACCTGTTTTGGAATGGTTTGGATTCTCCTAGCCCCACAGTCCTCATAAATGGATCTCCCCAAATGTTTTTCTGCTCCTCGAGGGGCCTCCGCCAAAGGGGGCCCTCTCTCCCCATACCTACATGCATCATTATGGTAGAGGCTTTTCTCATGTCCCTCTCTCCAGCGTAAGGCTTTCAGGAGACCCTTAGCCTATCTTTTTAATTTCCCGTAGACTATTGGGGTGGAATCACAGAAATGTTTTAACTTTTAATAATTAAACTTAAGTTGTTCGAAAAAGTAACTTTAAGTTATATTTAAAAAGAACAACTTTTGGTTATTATTAAAAAATGTTGTTTTCAAAAAGTGAGCTTATAAAGTGTCACTAGCAGTGGGGTACAAAAGATAATGACACTTAGTGGAGGAAAAAAGAGAAATAATTAAAAATTCATTATTTTCTCTCAGAAGGCTATATAAAGGGGTTTTGTGCTCAGAACAACTTCTTGAAAAATTCCATTTTCTAATTTGCTCTGAGTAAGAAATTGAGTTCTTCTATTTGCCGAGGACGAAAAGCCTCCTAGCTAGTTTGTGTGGTTTCACCCAGAAATCACCATTGTGCTGAATATTGGAAGTTTTCCCAATGCTGGTTATAATGAAGATTTTCGATATTTTCTTAGTTGCTGATGGAAACTAGTTTCATATGTAATATCTTAAGTTTCATTGATGTTTTGAGTTGATTTTGTGAAAGCATATCCAGCCGTACCAATCTCAGTTCAGGCCGTACTGCTGTCATTATCTATTGCTGCTGGCCAAATTACATCTTCAGGCTGTTTTGATTGATATTGCAGGCCGTACTGTATTTAGAGGAATATTTTTTACTCTAGTTGGGCCGTACCATCTGTCCTGGTCGTACAACTTCCTTAGAAGGGCGTGGGAAATATTGGTTGAAGCGCTGCCCTCCTTGACCTGTATGCTGGTGCTAACAGCCATACATGCTGCTGTCCTTGCTGGCTGCATAGTTCTAAGGTAGTTTTTGGTGGTTTTGAGGAGTAATAAGGGGGTCATACAATTGTACCTGTGCACCGTACAGTTCTGATTTTAAGTAGAGTTTCAGAGTTTTGTGTCATATTCTAGTTGGGATTAGACATCAGTATGTTGAACTCAGTTTGATGTTAGTGTGGTGATCCATTTGCTTCAGCTGTTCAATTTGCTGAGCATATCAAATCATGTTTTCTGATTATAATAGACTAATAAGTTTGTTGCAGCAGTATATCAGCTGAATTGAATATCATTCCAGTGTGTTGCAGATGAGTTATTTTATCAATTCATTTCCAGTAGTGCATGTTTCATTCTTATTGTAATCCGGATGGTAGTACCACCAATAGTCTTGCATTTCATACTCATGATATTGTAAAATCGGATGGTATTCCGCCGATAATGTGTAATTCAACATAGAAGGTTTTGGCCGGATAGAAGGTTTTGGCCGGTTCACTGCTAGACCCCCTTTGCATTTCAAGCCCATTTTGGCATTGATCGGATCCACATTGTAATCAACCACTTTGGCTTGATCGGGTTCCGTTGTAATCTGCTAGTGGCTCTACATTCTATACGCATGCTTGTCCACCAAAGAGGTGTCGATTTGGGTCAGCTTGCCGCCTGCATGCTCTAGTCGGCTTGCCGCCTTTCATTTCAGCAGTGCATTCATCTAGATAGATTGTGTGTTGTCCAAACACCATACGCTCTCACCTTGCCCACCTCGAGATCTGGGTGATCAAAAAGTGCCCGGACTTGCATTTGCATTTGAATATTACAAAAAAAAAAAATTTAAATGGTGTGGGACTTTATAGCTTTGGGGCATACTTTCTAGAAAGAAAACAGAAAAAAAGTTAAGAGAATCACCTAAACCTTGAAAGGAGACCCGGTGACTCATTCTTATTTTGTGGATGACATGATGCTAACAGTTGAACCTTCTATAAGGGAATGTAATAAGATCAAGGAAATTTTAAGAACGACTCACTCAAGGTAGAGAATAAACACAAGAATTTAAAAAGAAAAACTTTCTTTTATCAGTGTCTCGGTATGCGAACATTTTTTTGGCCAGGTTACTCAACTGTGAGATAACTCTCTCCCCGATACTTCACCTTGGGATTCCCTTGTTTGATGGAAAGTACAAATTTGTTTTGTAGGAAGGAATGATCAGTAAAATCAAGAACAAAATTACTAGTTGGAAAGTCAAATGGCTGTCTTTGGTTGAGTGGCTTACTCTCATTCAATCAGTTCTTTAGTTGGTCCTTGTGTTCCTATTCTCTATTCTAGCAGCTCCTAAAAAGATTATTAAGGACATAGACAATATCACAAGGAATTGTTTTTAGCAAGTAAAGGGTGACAACAATAAGTTTCCACTAGTAATCTGGCAGAAGGTTTTCTTACCTAAAGATATTGGTAGAACAAGAATAAGAAACAATGCATGGGCAACATTGCTTAAATTACAAAGCTGACTTGGAAGATGTACACTAACCCCTTTGTTGTTTGGAGAAAGATTCTTCAAGAGAAGTATTTGGATATGAAGATTCTAAGCACGTCTTTCCACTCCCGAACCTCTGAAAGGTTTGGCTATTTGGGATAGCATGTGCCACTCCCATTCTATTTTGCAAATTGCTTTGTTTTGACAAATTAGAAATGGAGAAAATGTTCATTTTTGGGATGGAGCTTGGTTGAGGATATGGAGTAGGGAGAGTTCCTCGTTGACACAACAATTCAGAACTAAGAATCTTAGATAGGATGCCTGCAAATCAAAAACTCTTGTGTGGAAAGAGAAGATGGCAAGACCAAAACTAGAGAATGGAAAGAGTTTGGCTTTCTACAACATTCGGAGGGTCTTAAGAAAATAAGGTTGATCAATGAGGTCAACAATTTTAGCCTAATTTGCTCTGAATAGGATAAACTTCTATAAAACTATTCAGAATTTGGTGAGTAGTCAGTCAAAGTATGTTATCGATGATGGCAGATAAACTCCATTGACCCAAAAGGCCAAGTTGTGGAAAAGGATCTAGGGCTCTAAAGCTTTGCCAAAAGCTAAAGTCTTCGTGTGGATTGCCGTGCAAGGTAAAATTTTGTTAAGGGAAATTCTTTAAAAGAAAGGCTTTCAAGGCCCCTTGAGAAAATTTTGTTAAGGGAAATTCTTTAAAAGAAAGGCTTTCAAGGCCCCTCGAGAAGTAAGCTATGTCAAGACAGTAGTCAAGAGTTCAATCATCTTCTAATGGTATAATTGATTTGCTCTTACATTGGGATTATCATAAGTAATTCCGAATCCTTAAGAACTCTTTGGAATATGGTCCCAAAGATGATTTGTTGGGCCCTCTAAAATGAAAGAAATAAAAGGCTTTTCATAATATAAATTGTTTCACTGAAGAAGTCATGCAAGGCTTTGAAATATCCCTTATTAGAAATCTTATTAATTCTGCCTAGTGAAATGTTTTCACAGTAAGAATTCAATTCTAAATCACAGTCATTGCATATAATTTTGCATCAATAGAGTGAACATAGGGAAGACAGTTTAGAATGCAGATTTCAGATTAACCAACTGGAAAATGCAAATCAAAACAGATTACTAGAAAATGTAACACATCTGAATTCTGTGGACAGATCTGAAGATACAATTCATCTTATATGAAAGTTCACTCAATTTATTGATTCAGTCATCTGGTTATAGCTACTCACCATTTAACTCGCAAGTTTTTGCTCGCCGAGCTTTGGTGAAAACTCGGCGAGTCTGAGTGAAAAACTAGCCAGACACAACAATTGAGGCAAATTTTTTTTTTTTTTTTTAAATTAGATTTTTTTTTTATCTTCGTGCTACTAACCCTAACCCTAATGGTCTATGGGCCCAACCCACACCCTAAGCAGTCACAAAAATGAAAAAATGAGAAAGGCTAAATGCTGCAAGAGTGACTGCGAGTATTAGGATAGGAAAAGTAAGGACTTGGTATTGCAGAAAACATAGTGATAAAATTGTGAAAATGACATGCACCATGAAGGTTTGTGTGGTATTGAAGGCCCCTCAACCCCACTGGGGGCGCTGCCCCCAGACCCTTGGGAGGGGCGCTACCCCTTGACCCCGTTGGAGGCATAGTTGCAAGACTCGGCAAAAGTATTTACTCAGCAAGCCCGAAAAGTACGGTTCGGAAAAAACTCAGTAAAAAACTCGGCAACTTAAAAAATTGCTTAAACTTCATTAAAAACATTTTTTTTTTGCAAAATTCAATGATAAGATGCATCCAATGAGTCAATAAAATGAGTACATAGAAGAAACAAGCTGAGTCTAGTTATATTTGATTGATTTCAAAGAAAATTAGATACAAAATTGCATCCTCATGTGGAATGCTCAATACGCTGATACTGATAGTCTGAAACAAAATGAAAACAGCAAATTGTTTTTGTAAAACTGAAAGTAAATACTAAATACAAATTCACATCTTCCTCTTCCCAAGTCTACGTGAGAAGACTACGAGAGAGGGTGTAGTCGTAGGACTCTGCTGTGGCTCCTCATCCTCCATCGGCATCCTAGATGTAGATCCTACTACTGGTCATGGCACAGTCACTGGCAATGACTCCTCCTCAGGGTCATCCTCAATGTCATCCAATGAGAATGCAAATCCACCCCCCTCCTCCATTACTTGTGGCTCCAAGTCATAGATGTCATCCTCGGAAAACAATGGAGGTTGCTCATCTCGCCCTGTCCAATCACTGTATGGATCTATCTCATCAAAATCAATTGGATTATCTGATATTTCCTCTACCTTTCTTATGTGCAGCCGAAGATTATATTGCACATAGACAACGTCATTGAGGCATTTTTGAGCTAGTTTGTTCCTCTTCTTTGTGTGGATGGACTCAAACAAGCTCCAATTCCGCTCACAATTGGGCAAACTACAAGGCTGAGATAAGATACGGAGGGCAAATTTTTGGAGGGCAAATCTTGTTTTGATGAATCTAAATCTTGTTTTGATGAATATAAATGTATTTAAATCTTTTTCACACTACACTCATGATGATTTTTAAACATAGAATCAACAAAAATGAAGAAAAAATTAAAAAATAAGAAAAATTAGAAAACCTACCTGGGAATCCAATTTGCCTTCGAAATTCGATGAAAACACCCTTCAAATCTCGTCTCCTCGATGCAAAATCGATGTAAATACATGCACAATGCTTTAGAGAGTGTTTTTGCTAAGCGAGAGCTTCCAAACCAATGAATGTATATCTATTTTATATCTTGAATAAAATAGGATCTATTGTTAAGTCAATTGTTATCTATTTTATATCTTGAATAAAATCAGATTTATTGTTAAGTCAATCCATGTGCATGTTCAGATTTGTTAAGTGCATGTGTTTAATTTGAGTTGTTGTAGGCTTGTAGCCATTGTAGTAGGGATTACTATCTAATCACAATAAATTGCAGATCAGGATTGTTCCCCATGTTTTCCTTGCTGAAAATCGTGATTTTTAAAGAATGCAAGGCAATGCTCCATTGGTTGATTAAAACACAATTTTATTGCAATGTTATCACAGTAATTATTAGAATAATGATATAAAGCTAAGTTGCTAGTCCTAGTATAGGGATGGGTACAGGTTCGGGGTTCACATACACCAGTATGGCATATTTTTTTTTTCCCCAACTATAGTTACGGGTTTGTGTATGTATATATGTGCGTTTAGGATTGTGTATATATATATACACACACAATATAACTATAATTTATAATTTTATATATTAAAAATTATAAAAATAGTAATACTCATAATTACCAATAAACAAAATATTTAAATTCAATTGCTATAGTGCCTTCTTAAAGAATAAGTTCAATTGCTATGGTGCCTTCCTCAAATTCAAGGCGTTGCTGGAAACATTCACAAGGTGTTGGATCAATACTCTATGGTCCGATAATGAAAGGAATTCACCTCCACTCAATTCAAAGAATTTTGTGAAAAAGAAGTATTGAGCACCAGTTAATAACACCATACACTCTACAGCAGAATGGGATGGTTGAAAGGCGTAATAGGACAATCGTGGAGATGGCACAATGCATGATGCATAGCACGAGCATGCCCTATTAATACTGGGGCTAAGCTATGAACACAACAATTTATCTCCTAAACAAGAGTCCTTGCAAAGCCTTGCAGAATATCACCTAAGTTAACATCTTTTTTTTATTTTTGGTTCAGCTGCATACACTTTAGTTCCTTAGCAAAAAAGACATTAGCCAGATTTCAAAGTATTAGATATTTCTTTGTTAGTTATAGCAAACAATCTAAGTCATACAGGCTTATTGATATTTCTACTAACAAAGTCATTGTTAGTCAAAATGTTGATGTAAAGGAGACAAAGCCATATTTTCCATGTGTTCAATAGGAAGTCAGCAAAGATCCAAAATATAATATTTTGGTACCTTTGAAAGATGAACCATGTAGTTCATCATGTCAGCCTATGCGTCAACCTTTGGCTGTTTCTTCCCCCACTTGTCTATCAAAGACACAATACTAAAGGTGTTTCCACTCTGGCTAAGGCTCAAATTGAGATCTTGCCTTGACAGCATTTGCCTGAGGCACATCAAAGGCCTAAGTGGTATTATTCGACTTTGGAAAGTGTACATGACGATCAACTTCCTCAATTAAATGAACAACCTCAAAGGACAAACAAAGCAATTGATAATTCTGCAGTAGAGCATGTTCATTTTGTTCTTTCTGCACATCTTTCTCAGGTGTCTGTTGTCATGAAAGATGCCCATACAATTATTTCTTCCCATTTTTGCACATCTTAGAAGCCATATTATAATTTACACACACTTTATATCATTATTTCAATATATTCTAATACCCCCCTTAATGACTAAACCTCCAAATCCTTCTAGTTTAATCATTTAGAAGGGGGGGGGTATTACAATATATTAGAATAATGATACAAACTATGTTTACACGTGTATGTAGTTGTTGCAGCTCATTAATGAGGTGAGCTGCCATTAATAAGGTGGTTATAATAGTAAATTTCTGATCTATATATCGGTGTGCTCTCTTTACAGAGCAAACCTTTTTCTATTATCTCTTTTCCTTGTTTATACTAACAAGGAAAATGTAAAAAAATTGGCAGTCACAGTTGGTGATTTTGACAATTTTTTCGTTCTACAAGTTTCTTCAAAATTTCCAAAAAAAATTCTAGGCACTTTTCAGCAAGCATCATTTAATCATGCAGCAAAGATTTTTAAGATCAACTTTGCATCATTTACAAGTCAACCCTATAATTTCCATCATCCAAGTACCCTTTTCTTAAAATATTACTTATTTTTAATTTATAAATACCATTTTATTGCGTACTAATAGTATAACCTAATGAACCCTGATTTTTCAAGGTTTGGGATGAAGGTTAGGGTTTTGATTTTTGTTTTTAAAATATAAAACAAAACCCTAACCAAATCTTAAATTGTGAAAATATATTAGAATAATGATACAAACTATGTTTACACGTGTATGTAGTTGTTGCAGCTCATTAATGAGGTGAGCTGCCATTAATAAGGTGGTTATAATGGTAATTTCTGATCTATATATTGGTGTACTCTCTTTACAGAGCAAGCCTTTTTCTATCATCTATTTTCCTTGTTTATACTAACAAGGAAAATGTAAAAAAATTGGCAGTCACAGCAGTTGGTGATTTTGACAATTTTTTCGTTCTATAAGTTTCTTCAAATTTTCCAAAAAAAATTCTAGGCAATTTTCAGCAAGCATCATTTAATCATGCAGCAAAGATTTTTAGGATCAACTTCGCATCATTACAAGTCAACCCTATAATTTCCATCATCCAAGTACCCTTTTCTTCAAATATTACTTATTTTTAATTTATAAACACCATTTTATTGCATACTAATAGTATAACCTAATGAACCCTGATTTTTCAAGGTTTGGGATGAAGGTTAGGGTTTTGATTTTGTTTTTAAAATATAAAACAAAACCCTAACCAAATCCTAAAACGTGAAAAAATTCCAGGGATGAGCATTAGAGTTAGGCCATTATATTATTTTTATTATGCCCTAACCCTATCCCTCCTAGACTTTGAGATTTTTTCATGGTTTTGGTTTTGGGTTAGGCTTTTTATCAGTGAGTATGCCCTAACGCTAACCCTAAATGCAAACACCCTAACCCTAAACCCTAAATTTTTTTCAAGCTTTAGGATTAGAGTTAGCATTTTTTGTTAGTTATGTACTAAGTCACAGGATTCGCCGAATTTCGGCCTAGAGATTTGAAAATCGGCAGATTTTTAAAAAGTCTAAAAATCGTTGGAATTCGTTAAAAATTCGTACGGCTAGTTTTATGGACGACTCCCTGCAGCAATGACTTTGGCATGGGCTTCCTTTTGCTCAGTGACAAGTTTGCAGACGGGTTTGTAGATGATTTTGCAACGCTCGCAGTCACCTTGTGGGAGCAGGTTCTTGAGGTGGGCACAGTCGCAGTCACCTTGTGGGTGCAAGTTCATCATTTCCAGGCACAGCCACAAGCCCGACACAGGGAGGCCTACCTTTAAAATTTTCAATTTTTGTAATGTAAAGTTTTTAGGGTTTTCTAAGTTTAAAATAAAATTTAATATTTATTATATTTATTTTGTTTTTCAATTTTAAGTTTTTTAAATAAAATTTAGAATTTATATTTTATTTTTCAACCTTTAAAGTTAAAACTTAAAACGTATATTTAATATATTTTTTATTTTTATATTTTTAACATAAATCTAGTATTTTTTAAATTTTGTTTTTAAAAATTAAAATATAAATTTAACATATTTTTATTTTATGTTTTTTAAAATAAAGTTAGTAATTTTTTTATTTTATTTTTTAAAGTTAAAATATTTATTTATTTTTTATATTTTAAAAATTAAGTTAGTGTTAAAGTGTCATGTCTCCATATCGCTAGTTTATAATTGAATCGATTATGAATCTATTATTATAACCCGAAATTTGAATATATTTGCATAATGAAAATTAAATAGAATATACTTAATTTAAATCTTACAACTCAAATATGTTTAATATATTTAAATTGGATTAAATATTATAAATTAATAATTAAATATTATAAATAATACAAACTAAGTAAACTAGTTATTATAAATATTAAATATTATAAATGAAGCATTATAAATTAATGGTCATAGATTAATTAATATAAATAAAAAATTATAAAAAGGGGGCCGACTTCATAGTCGACCCCAAGGAATGGCCGACCCCGTGAGCGCCTTAGTGGAGGCAAACATTATTAAAACGTTTGCATTCAAGTTAAAGACAAACGAATGTATGGGACCCACGTAAGAAATCTGTATGCAAATTATGAAATAAAGACAGTGCTGGATAATGCAAAGGGATACGTTGAAGGGACAGCATGTATAAGGGACATAACCCTTGGCCAAAGACGTGTTTTGGAGAATATAAAAGAAGAAACCATACACTTCAGGCAGAGCACCTCACCAACGATCTAATCTCAAGGACTTACAGATCTCATCATTGAACATCTCATATACAGCAAAATACAGATCAAGGAAAACACCATCGAATCAGCAATACAATAATCATATCATTTGATCATAGCAGTCATATACATAATTCAGATCAGCCCAACATGGAATCATCTCAATCAATTCAGCCTCATCAAATCAGCAGTTTATATATCATCTCATCAGATCATCTCAGGGCATCAATGAGTCATGGCAGCAGACATAAAACATTGATTCAGGACAATCACTCACAAAACCATCAAATCCACAACAGCTATCACCAACACAAGTTATATCATATACTCATCAGCGATTATCATTAACTCAGCAATTATCCAATCTTAGCAGCGATCTCATCAATCTTCATACAGCAGCAAGATAATATCAATAATAAGCATCTCATCAGCAGCGATGACATTAAGAAGAAGACAAACATTATTAGGCTGCAGCAGGTGCTTTGTAATAAGGTAACTCTTCAATAAAGAAGTACGAAGGAGATATAAAGGGTCGTGGGACATTATCCTTAGCATCAGCAATACAATTTCAAGTCTATCAGCGACATTCAGCATCAAAACAATATCCTTAAGGGATAATTAGCTTTGTGATCCATAGATCATGAATCGAGAGGACGAGCTCCTTATTGGTATGCATTCTCTAACTCTACCCATATTGTACTAGGGACAAACAAACCATGCCATGTCCTTAATCTTATCTATTTCACCTAGGAGGACGGTTAAGTAAGAAAGGGTGGATTATTATGATCAATCTCACATAGGGTAGGTGTCTCTCAAGTAGATGAGGTATTACCGGGCGTGTAATGAAGTCCCTTGAGCCAAGTATGAGGTATTGCCGAGCGTGCAATGAAGCACTTGGGCCTATACCTATGGAGATGACTTACACGGTAGGTGACTCTCAAGTGGATGAAGTATTACCGAGCGTGTAATGAAGTCCCTTGAGCCAAGTAGTGAGGTATTGCCAGGCATGCAATGAAGCACTTGGGCCTATGACAGTGGAGCACGATCCTCAAGTAGTGAGGTATTGTCGGGCGTGCAATGAAGCTCTTGAGCCAAGAGCTGAGATATGGTCGGGCGTGCCATGAAGCCCTTGGGTATTATTATCCCGCACCTTAATAAACATACACCTATCCTCCATTAGGGCTAGATTAGATTAGTGACCAGGCACTATCATCTTTGAAGTACACTATGAGGTTCCATATGAATAAGTCAGAAAAATGACTATGAATTATATAATTGTCATGTTATTACTAATCCAAATTAATATTTTGATTTTATTATTAATTTACTAATGTTCCTTTTCAGAGGTTATATTTGTGTGCAAGGTGAAAAATAAGAATATGCAAAAGGCGACATTACATAAAGTTTATTATGGTTTATAAATGTGGCATCTATTTAGCAATGTTTTGTGTATTTATTACTTATAATATATTTTTAAAAAATCAAATTTATGTAAGGCGAATTTAATCACAAATTTTTTTTCCAAATTTTTCCTTGTAAAATTTATTCCAAATTTCATCGTTGCCGAATCCGAATTCGAATTCAAACCTTGTGACTTAGGTTATGTACACCCTAACCCTGAACGCTAAATTTTTTAGAGTTTAGGGTTCATGTTAAGAGTTGTTTTTTGGGTAAGTATACCTTAACCCTAATTTTTTAGGGTTAGTAAGCCCTAACACCAAACATAGATTTTTTAAGGTTTAGGGTTAGGGTTAGGAATTTAAATTTTAGGTTTTACTATCATAATCCCAACTTTAAACCTTGAATTTTTTTAGGGTTTTAGGTTTAGAGATATGGCATATTAAAGCATAAAAATTGTATTCCTAACCCTAAGGTTAGGGTTAGCGAATTTTTAATATTTCACATTTTTTTGACATTGCAAATGTTTATTTTGTTGTAAAATACAAAAAAGCATTTCTAGGATATCTAATATATCATAGCAGCAAAAAAATTGGTTCTTAAGGCCCTCTACAATGCACCAAACACAACCTTCACCAAGATTACCCTCTTGTATCTTGGGAAGTCATGCCCCAAAGGTATATTTGAGGGCTATTGAGGTTGGAGCGATAAGCAAACTGCATTGACTTTCCCCTACAATTATGTTCTATATGTATTCTTCTCTCTTCTCACTCCTTATTCTTCTAATGATCTATTGTTTGGCCTTAAATCCAACACAAGGGGAATCATGATGTCAAATGGACAATCATGCCTTCATGCTCTGGACTGCCTCCTATGAGTGAGTATGACATTCTGGTGCCACTCTACTCTCTCGTACCACTCTACTATCGTGTACCACTTTGTTTCCATGTAGTGCCTCCAATAAGCGGGTATGTCATTAGATAGATCTGAGAACTTTCCGTACCATTTCTTCCAGTGCCACTCTACTCTCCCATACCACTCTATTCTCATGTACCACTTTGCTTCCATGTATTGTTAAGTATATCACAAGATTTGGTATATCGAAGATCTGGTATACTAAGTGGATTGCTCTTCCATATCATCACTCTTCCACACACCTTTGGGTATATATGGAGGTGTGGTATATGGGACAATTTGAAGGTTGGAGATATGGTTTAGGCTGCGGTACAAAAGACTTCGCATATTTTCAAGCTTGGCAGCAAAAATGTTTTGGGGAAAAAATCAGAAAACCAAAAGATAAAGATTTTTTTCAAAAAATCGGGATTTAATCGGGAAATATCGGATTTTCAAAGAGAATAAAAAAATGCAAAAAAAAAAGAGAAATCCCTACTATTTTTTAAATTTAAAGGCATTTCAATAGCATACAAATACAAAGAGCAAATAAAATTGAGAGTTTAGCCCATGAATTGTCGAATATCGGCATTTACATTGCATTGCACAATGCACACTACATAGTGCATAAATAATTAGATGCTAATAGTTTTCAAATTTTTTATTACAATCTACTTTGTACAAAGTCAACTTACAAACTAAAGCAAACTATTAGAAAGTGAGGCGAACTAGTTTCCAAGCAACATGTCATGTACCTATACTAATGATTTATAATTGAATCGATTATGTATTATTCATTCAAATTAAAGATATGAATGACATTAAAATCCATTTTAAATAATAAATATATTTATTGTATTTATAAATAATAAATGTAAATACAAATATAAATATTATTAATTTAAATATAATTATAATATAATATATTATTAAATATAATGTATAATATATAATATATAAATATAAACATAAAATATAAATAATAATAATATAAATATAATACATAATATACAAATATAAAAAAATATAAATAATAACAATATAGATATAAATACTTATTTAATGTAATTAAAATATATTATATATTCTTATATTGAATGGAATAAATATAAATAAAAGAACATATAAATATCAAATGCTAAAATCATTGGTATGTATTCCCAATGATTGGCAGCAATCGGTTCATAAAAAGGTGCGGCCCACATCAAAGGATGGCACCACTAAGAAAAGCTACGTAACCTTTCACAAAAACAGCTTTTAGGATATTTAAAGGAATTCGATTTAAAGTGCAAGGGGATATACAAGAGAAGAGGTGTGAATTAAATATATAATGAGCTGTGAATGAAAGTCTTATCTAAGTAAAGGTAATACAATCTGTTTCAAGCTTTCATTTGGCAGCGCTTGATAATGAAGGATTTGTATATGGTAAGAGGAAGAGAATAAGAATAAAAGAAGAATATATATGTCTGAATAAAATATAGATATATCCAGATTTGCATAAATAAGGGAAAGATATAGACAGAAATATAAATCAGCCATCCTCATATATAGTAGCAGATTGGAATCATCAATCAAGCAAGTCATAAAACAATTATGACACAGCAAGAGGATACATTGCCATCCCTGAACTAAACTATATATATTGATCAAGAGATGATAGGTAAGAAGAATGCCCTCCATCATGCTCTCATCAAGTTATGTTAAAGAGATGATAGGTAGGAAGAATGCCCTCCATCATGCTCTCATCAAGTTATATTAAAGAGATGATAGGTAGGAAAAATGCTCTCATCAAGTTATGTTAAAGAGATGATAGGTAGGAAGAATGCTCTCATCAAGTTATGTTAAAGAGATGATAGGTAGGAAGAATGCCCTCCATCATGCTCTCATCAAATTATGTTAAAGAGATGATAGGTAGGAAGAATGCCCTCCATCATGCTCTCATCAAATTATGTTAAAGGAATGATAGGTAGGAAGCATGCCCTCCATCATACCCTCATCAAGAGATGATAGATAGGAAGTGCGCCCTCCATCATGCTCTTGTCAAGATGTGATAGGTAGGAAGTGTGCCCTCCATCACACTCTTGAGCCTTAAGGTGGACATTAAGAGGTGATAGGTAGGAAGTGTGCCCTCCATCACGCTGTAACTTGCGAGTATTCCTATGGGATCCATCATACGATCGGCTTGAGGATTGGGTAACTATATGTTGAACTAAAGTTTATTTATGCTATATCATTAATTATGTTATGATGTATTGATTTCATTACTAATTTATTGATCTTTAATATTGCTAATGTCCCTTTCTAGTAGTTATTCTTGTGTGCAGGTTAAGAAGTCAAGAACATCCTAAAAGGAAACATCACACAACAACACATTAGACATTGGTTTTGCACACAAAAGGTGAATTTCCCAAAATAGAGGTCAATTGTGTGTTGCATTTTTATACACATTGTGTTTATGGTGCAAATTCAACTCTAATAAAAATTTGAGAACTACCCAGTCTAGATTTCGTCCTTTTGCTTCAAACACATCTAAAAACAGGTGATTTTAAGCCACAATTCAAAAATTATGATCAAAACAAATAGAAAACTATCTATCAACTATCAAAACCAATTAAATATTTTCATTTATTTTTAACTTCCAATTTTTTTTATTCTATTACATAATCATCTCTAAGTTAAATTAATTCAATTGTATTGATTCTCATATTTTATAAACCTAATTTTGTCGAGAGGCATTCTATAGTGGTAGCAAGGAGTCTCATGTTGTGACCTTGTACACAAAAACCCCTTAACTTAAATTTAACGGCCATTTACACATTAAATAATCAATATTTAATAATAAATGTAAATTTAAAAAGTAATATATGAGTATATAATATTTACTACACTTTTCAAAGAAAGAAAGAAAGAAATTACATTAATGTCCACGGATGACCAGAGTAGGTCAATGGGACTCACGAGAACAATATACAATAGAGAGCTCTAGGAAGAGAAACCTAGAGTGGTCCCACCAAGGGGAAGAACAAAAGTAGAAAATACAAAACAATAGGGGATGACCAAAACAAGTGGTCAGGAAATAGGTACAAATTGTTAGTGTGAATAGAGGTATTTCATAACTAGTTTGATATTTCCTAGCTAATTTCCCCTTGTTGTGTGAATAATTCATATTATTTAACTTTTATTAGTTAAATAATATTCACACAGATATTCACATGTTAAGTTGACTTGGGAAGCATTCTAGATGTTTCTAGTTGTTGATAGTTGTCTTATAGTTGTCTTATCCTACACATGTGATCTAGTTGTCTCATGTCATAGGATTAAGACACTTGTCATATGACTACAACATCTTAGTTTTCATCTTTGCCTTTATAAGCGAGGCTCTTCATGTACATTGGATAAACAATTTTGCATTCATTAATAGAATAGAATTATTCTCTCATATTGTCTCTCTTGTGCTTTCCATTAGGCCTCTAGATCTTGGGTGGCTATCTCCATAGCCAAATCTTACATGGTATTAGAGCTTGTAGATTGCCTTTGGTTAGTCTATTGAGAGATCTTGAGTGCAAATCATGGTGAAACTTGAAAAATTGAGTATGTTCTTCTCTTGCATCGCATGATGGGCTGGAGACTCAGAAAAATTTGAGAGAGATACCAGATTTGAGAGGGTTTCCTTCTCTTGGCTTTATATTGCAGGTCTATTTTGGAGCATGCTGCTGCAAATTTGAGCATACCATTGTATTTAGGAGGTTCGAGATAGTCAAAATTGCCTTTTGTTTCATTCGATTTGGACACCGGAGGCCAAATCTATGAGGGTTTGAAGTTGGGAGGTGCATGCCAGATCCAGCAAGTACCTGATCCTTCATAGCATTTTGGGTCAAATCCGATCCTACCATCGCGTTCAGGAGGCCCAAAAACCCCAAGATCGATTGTCAATTCATCAAAATCGAAGCACTTTGCCCCGGGCCATCAGGGAAAATTTATGCCCTCCTTTGTCGTCCGTATGGAATATTCTGTAGAATATTCCTTGCAGAGAAAAAAATATCCAGAACTTCGCAGGCTTCGCAGTGGTGCAGATGGATTTTGATTTTGGTGTCTATATTTTCTAGAAATTGCAGATTTTCGTCATTGTTGATGAGCAGTTCTCAGGGCTCCGTTTGGGATCATACGGTAACATATTCAGGCGATTTTTTTTTTGAAAGTGCATATTTTTCCGAGTACTTCTCAGATCTGCAATCCGTTTGGTTTCATTTCGCTTATAAATTGCACTTTCAGTTTAAAGCCTAATCTGGCATTTGCATGTACCAAAATCAAAGACCACTTTGTTGTTTTGGCTTGTGGCAACTGTAATCGCACTAATTATAAAGTGCCATAATCATAATTTGTTGGGGGGGTTCTCATGATTAAGTAAATTTAGGGGGGTAATCTTATGCTTTTGTTGGATTGAGTCTCTTGATTGGTCTATTGTGTGACTAAATTTGAGGAGTTAATCATGGGTATTAAAAGGCATCCTGTTGTAATAAGATTGGATAGAGGAAACTATAAGTCTTGGCAAGATGGAATCCTGATGCATTTCAGGTGGCTTCATATTTTGCCCCATCTCTATGGACTTATTCTTCAACCTACATCCTATTAGTAGAAATTTGTGTGGGATTCTAAGATTGAACACATCCTAGAAGTGATTGGTTGCAATGTTGCTATAGACACCCAGATGGCTATTGCTAATATTGAGTGTCCTAGTGACCTTTGGATCAAAATTTGGGAGATGTATGGAGATCTAGTTGATCCTCCATTCCCAGAAGATCCTGCCTTGGATTGTCTTCTTCCACTTGATGTTTTTCGACCATATGATCATAAAACAACTGCAGTGCTTAATGAATGGGAAGAACTTGGCAAGATGGAATCCTGACGCATTTCAAGTGGCTTCATATTTTGCCCCATCTCTATGGACTTGTTCTTCAACCTACATCCTATTAGTAGAAATTTGTGTGGGATTCTAAGATTGAACACATCCTAGAAGTGAATGGTTGCAATGTTGCTATAGACACCTAGATGGCTATTGCTAATATTGAGTGTCCTCGTGACCTTTGGATCAAAATTTGGGAGATGTATGGAGATCTAGTTGATCCTCCATTCCCAGAAGATCCTGCCTTGGATTGTCTTCTTCCACTTGATGTTTTTCGACCATATGATCATAAAACAACTGCAGTGCTTAATGAATGGGAAGAACTTGAATGTCGTGATGACATAGAGACTTCTACAAGTGCCCCTTCTCCTACAGATACTTCTATTGAGACTTTGGCTTCTATGACTCCTAATCAAGATTTAGAGGGTTCATCTTCTTTATCTATGAGTCAACATCTTGAGGCTAAGGACTCTTATATTCCAACATTGGCAGATACCTCTGATGTTCACACTCAGACATCTTGTGTGAACACATCATTGACCGATGAGTAGTGTAGTTAGATGACATGCATTGAGATCTCATCTCCATCACTTGTTGCATCTACAAAATTCAGTGTTGCTACATCTATGGTCTCCAGTGATTCAGTGCAGCAAGACATTCATAGTCTTCTAGATTCAGCTACATGGGATGAGTACTTGACAGGTATTGTAGGCTTGTTTTGTGAGTCCTATCTTGTAGACTTGGAGGACACTATTGATGACATTCATCTCCTCTTTGAAGGAGTTGATTTATCTACTTCAGATGTGATGAGGGAACCTTCCTACCCTCTTGTTCTTTCTTCTCTTCTTCACTTGTCACAGTTTGGCATTGAGTTGGAGATCCTTGAGCAACATTCGGAGGCTTCTTTGTCTTTGGATCATGTTCTACATCAATTTCCACTAGATCCTGGATTGTCACATTCTTCAATTTGGCATGAGACTCCTAATTGGATTGTGCCTTCTTTTGGCATTGACATGGCAACACCTGAGCAAAGTTTAGAGGCTTCATACATTTTGAGTTTTCTTCCTTCATATTCATTTCAGGACTGGGAAGACTTCCTGCATACATTCTTGGTCTTGTTTCTTCCTAAGGGGAGGAAAATTGTTCGGCGATCGTGGATCATCTTCAGCATTCATTGTCGGGGATCTACCATCAGTGCAGGAGACTCTACATTGAGGGGGGCTACTTGGTCTCTCTTATTTTCCTCTCTTCGGGGGGATTATTCATTGTATATATGTGTTGGAATTGGTAGCATATGATTCATGTTGACTCTACCTTTCCACACTTCTTGCATTCTCACTTTTGGGGAGTTTTTTCCCATGAGGTTTTCTCCTTTACTCCACTTGAGATTTGTTTGTACATGGGTACCTAACATGGCCTAGTAGGTGGGACCCATCCATCATTGCATCCTTGCATTTGTCAACTTCTCCCTAAGTTGCACCTAAGGGGGGGTGTTAGTGTGAATAGAGGTATTTCATAATTAGTTTGATATTTCCTAGCTAGTTTCCCCTTGTGTGAATAATTCATATTATTTAACTTTTATTAGTTAAATAATATTCACACGTTAAGTTGACTTAGGAAGCATTTTAGATGTTTCTAGTTGTTTCTAGTTGTTGATAGTTGTCTTATAGTTGTCTTATCCTACACATGTGATCTAGTTGTCTCATGTCATAGGATTAAGACACTTGTCATATGACTACAATATCTTAGCTTTCATCCTTGCCTTCATAAGCAAGGCTTTTCATGTACACTGGATGAACAAATTTGCATTCATTGATAGAATAGAATTATTCTCTCATATTGTCTCTCTTGTGCTTTCCATTAGGCCTCTAGATCATGGGTGGCTATCTCCGTAGCCAAATCTTACACAAATCGCCAAGAAAGGGGAAGAAAAATCCCAAAGAACAAAACGCAACCATAGAGGAAAACTGAAAATCATCAAGTATCATTATCTAGACTAGAAATGGTGAAGTTGCCAATGCCATCGTCAATCATTGTGAAGGGACTAATACAAGATTTGATAATGCTCGTCAAGGAGTGCCGAGGAACGAGAAGTGTACCCCCACTAGGATCACACCTAACATCCAAGGCTGAAGTAACACCTATAGTAGTGAAAAAGCTGATAACATGCATTTGTCCCTATGACTAGAGAGGTGACCAAGGAGGAGAAGATCTAACTCGATGAGAAGAAGTTGGGCCACGCCGTCGAAAAGAAAAAGGACCATGACATTGAGGGGGAACATGTTGAGGCAGAAGCTGTAGTAGAAACTGTTTATTCCACTCCATATCTGCCTATACAGAATTCCTTTTTTTAACAACTGTAATTTTTTCCATCTTCATCCACCATCTCTATTTCCTATCTTTGCAAACATATTTTTTATTTTCATTAAAATTACACATCAAGACAAAACTCCTGCACTTGTTTACTAAGCTGAAGAATATTCTATTAAAATAATCTACTTCTCCTTCAATTATTGTATCCTTAGAATATTCTATTAATATAATCTACTTCTCCTTCAATTATTGTATCCTTCCAAATTCCTTCAAAGTGAAACAGGTTGCAAACAAATGCATTCAGATAGAGTACCTCGGAACGTCAGATGCCTTAAATTTTATTGTGCGAGCAGCATACAATGTTGCTCCCCCTGTAGATGTTCCATATCAACAATTAGCATAAATACAAACCATAATTGCAAATCCTAAACAGGGATATTCTGACATAGTAAACTCGAAAGAAGGAAAGGACTATGCTTTCAACTTATTTCATAGCTGACCTAAGTTTTTCAAAATTCTGGAAATAGAATAAACAAAAGATATTCCTCATAAAACCTGCTTTTATTCACAAACCATGTGGATTCTGCAATGTGATGTGGTTCCTGACCTACCACAGTGCCTTTAGCAAGCATAAGCAAATTTGACAGAGAATCTAAGCAGAAAAGACTTCATATTATTTAATTGACAGACTTATATTTTGACATTCAACATCTCATGAGTCATATACATACAGGAAAGAATCATAAACATATATTATGTGTGCACCCAAATAAAAATGCATGATTACTATTACGAGTTCAATATTCAAAAAACAGAAACCACAACACAACAAAGCACCCATTACAGATAATGTTAGTGTGCAAACATGTCCCTAAAAATGAATGATTACTGATTGTTTTCTGTGAAAGGCCGATTGAAGAAAAAGAGACTGCTATCGAGGGGTGATTTTCACAAGGAAGTGCATGCGTACTGAGTTTTTTTAAATCCTTTGCAATTGTTTGTTACAAACAGACAAATTTTATACTATGTTTTTGTGAAAAATCATGCATTAGTCTGAAAAATTTTGGTCTGGAAATTTTCTGTAAACCTTAGGTTGCATAGTCATAACCAATATATGAAATCTTGTTTTGTCCAAAGTCCAAAAATTGACAGGCCAAAATTCTATGTCTAGAGTCACAAAATACTCACCATTGTTGAGTATAGGAATAGTGATAGGATAATCCTTAAAAAAAATCAATAACTTCAAATCTTGGAGATGTTGACAATCATCATAAAGAAGCCTTGTTATTAAAATTTCCCTGTTTTTGATGACTTGATCTCAGAAGTTCAAAATGCCACTTCCACTAGTGATCTTTAAGGGAGTCTGAAAAACAGATATCAAAATTCTGAAAAAGGTAGTCTTGTATTTGAAAAATCTATTGTTTTCAAAAATGTTCAGTGAGGGTGGATCATTGTTAGAGCATCTACTTAGGATAAAAGACCTAAGGAATCAACTCTATGATGTCAATAAACTAGTAGATGAAGATGATTTGGTTGCTCTAACCATCAATAACTTCCCACCATCATTTGAATCTTTTGTTAAGTCTTTGCATCTATTAGCAAAGAGTTAGACTCTCACCTTTGAAAAAATCAGTTCATGTTTGATGCAAAAAAGAATGGAGAGATGCAAATGGCCAACTCCAGTTCTGGGCAATTTAAAAGTGCATTTGTGGCACAATATGATGGCAAAGTGAAGAAAACCTAGACTTTTGATTCACAATGCAAACACAAAGTGAAGTGTTATTATTGTCATACATTTGTGCATATTAGAAAATAATATCAAAACAACAATATGATCTTATCCCATAAGAAGTTGTGGGCTCAAACTAATGTAGCAGTTGAGGCAGAGCAAGACTCCTAAGAGGAAGAGTATACTTTTATGGCATCTTCCTAACATAACGGTGATGCATCTTAACATCTCACCTATCGCAAAGACTGGTATGTCAAGTTTACTACTGGTTCTAGTTCTACAAGTTTTGTTTCATTGGGTGATGGTATAAGTTTATAACACATGCAATACAAGGGATAGGTTATGTTCGGATTGTTCTCAGTAATGCAGTGAAGTTCATAGTGAGATATGCTAGGTTTGTTCCAAATATGAACAAAAAACTATTGTCTATCAGTCAGCTAATAGAAATTCCTAACATTACTATGCAATTTTATGAAAAGAAAGTGTATTGTAATTAATGGGAAGCAATACAGAATAGCTGCCCCAAACATAGAGCAAGGTGGTTTGTATAGGTTAGTTGATCCTGTCACAATTAATTTGCATGCCTTAAACAAACTGAGCAGAACTGGTTGGGTTCACGAATTGCCATCTATCCAAAACAAGCAAGATATATGTGTAGGATTTTTTGTTAGTAAGTAGAAACAGAAATTTAGATCTCATTCATGCATATCTATATGATCCATCTTGGAAATCATCATAAATCCTTAGTGCAAGGTATTTTCTGTTTGAAGATTTTTCAATAAAAATATAGGTATATTTTTATTTAAAAAACTTTGATGATTGCTTTGGAACCTTTATCAAGTTCAAAACATTTGTTGAAAATCAAAGGGTAGGCAAACCAAGACCTCAAGGTCTGATAATGGGGGTAAGTTCACTTCCAAACAGTTTCAAGACTACCATGAGAAGGTAGCCATTCAGAGACAATTGATAGCCCCATACACCCCTCAACAAAATGGAGTGGTTGAGAGTAAAAGAAAGAACTATCATGGAGATGACCCAATGCATGATGCACGGTAGAGGCGTGTTGTACAGATACTAAGGAGAAGCAATGAACACTGCAATGTATCTCCTAAAAAGTGGTTCGTATAAAGCAGTGTAGGATATCAAACCTAAAGAATCCTGGTTTGGGCTCAAACCAAAGGTATGTTTTTGGTTCAGTTGCATATGTTTTGGTTCCAATAGCAAAAGGAATAAACTAGATTCTAAGAACTTCAAATATTCCTTTGCTGGGTATAGTGATCAATCTAAGACATATAGATTTATTGATATTTCCACTAACAAAGTCATAGTTAGTCAAGATGTCGATGTAGAAGAAACATAAGCTTTCTTTGATTGTAACGTCAAACCAACAAGTTGTCAATGAACAATTTAGAACTAGAATCATGGTTCCTTTAAATGATGAAGGCTCTAGTTCTTATACTCCATCACAGTCACCAACAAGTCAGCCTCCAATCGATATTTCTCCTACACCACTAGTATATCAAAGAAAAAAACCTAAGTTAACTTCAACTCTAGATGTGGTTGTTTTGCCACAAAAATCTCGGGTCACACAACTACAGAGACCCAAGCAGTCTTATTCTACTCTTCTAGATGTAAGGCAGAATAAATTTCCTCAATCAAATGCACGACCTCAGCGAGCAAGGAAACAGATTGTTGGTTCAAATGAGCATGTCCGTTTTTCTCCCTTTTCTAATCTTTTCAAGGTCCCTGAACCACAATAGTGTGCAGAAGTGAAAGTTAAACCTGAACAGCAGGCTGCCATGTAAGTTGATTATGATGCTTTGATGAAAAATCATACTTGGGAGTTGGTTGAGTAACCACTAGGCAAAAAGCCAATTCAATGTAAATGGGTATATAAGGTCGAGCTAAAGTTGTTAGCCTATGATGATTCATCGCCAATTGATGAGTTATTCTATAGACAATCGGTAGGCAGTTTAATATATCTTACATCCACACGACCAAATCTTTGTTTTGTTGTTAGTTATCTATCTCAGTTTTCAGCCCAACCGAAGCTTTTTCATTGGGAGGAAGAAACACAAGTGTTGTGATATTTCAATATTGACTTTAGCGTTCTCTATCAAAGGGAAAAATATTTCAAGTTGATAGGAGATATAGTCTCTGATTGGGTTGGCTCAATTGATACTCAGAGACCAACTATTGGTTGTATATTTTCCTTGGGCTCAAGAGTTGTTTTGGGGCACAGTAAGGCTTCCACTAAAGCAGAATACAAAGCAACTACCAGTGCTAGTTATCAAGCAATATAGTTACATTGAGTTTTGAGTTATCTTCAACTTCCTCAAACAACACCAACTCCAATTTTTTTTGACAATCAAGGGATCTTGAAGTTAGTGAAGAACCTAGCTTATCATGCTTGTACCAAGCATATTGAGGTCCATCATCACTACATTCAGCAATTGGTTCACATCTATGCTCCACGGGGACGCGTACCTTGCCCCAGTACCCCCCGTACCGTACCTGGGACATTCCACGGATGTAGGGACGTGTAGGAAACGTCCCCTACCCGTCCCCCCTTCCCCGGGGACGTCCCCTAAAAACCCTAGGACGCCAAGGACGGCTAGCTGTCCCCTACGGCCCAACAAAAAAAAGAATGCCATTTTAAAAAAAACACATTTTTTAAAAAGAAAAAAAGGGATGGGGGGGCCACAAGGACCCCCACATCCCTTCAAACACAACCTAAACCTAAAACATGCATCATATCACCCAAAAAGAAAAAAACACAACTCATTTTTACATTTTGCATTGGTGAACAACAGCAGTTTGAAAGGAGAAAGAGGACCAACAGCAGTTTGAAGAGGTTAACAGCAGTCAAGAGAAGACATTAGGGCATCAAATCATCATCATTTCAGGGAAGATTGACATTCTTTATTTATTTGTTCACATTCCTTTGAATTTTTTTAAGTTTTTTTTTTTTTTATTTCAAACACTTAGGGAGGGTTTTTTTGTTATTTTTTGTTCTATGTTTGCTTGCAGCTATGTTATGTCATTTTTCAAACAAAAAAACAATGAGTAGCAGTGAGAGTAGTGAAAGTGAAGAGAATGAGATTGAAATTCAAGTTCAACCAAGAAGTAGAACTACTACTAGAGGTCGTAGAGATGTTGCAGCCACTGGGGGTTCTACTAGTGGGACTGGTACAGCCATAGGGAATGTGAATTCATCTAATCCATTTGAATGCCCTTCCACTCTACTTGCACAATATGCAAAAAGCCCATTTAATCCTAAAAAACCTCTTACAATTTGCAACCCGCATAAACAATGACAAGAAAAAGAATTATGGGGGGTCTAGAGTATGGCTTTGTCATGTTTGCAGGGAAAACTATAGGGGCAGCTATATAAGAGTTTATTCAAATCTTTTTGCATTTGGGTGGAGTACGGGTAAAAGGTTGTAAAAAATTACCCTAGTTGAGAAGGTTGAGGCAACTAGGTTGCACATGGAGGGGGAGGCAAAATCTAAGGGAATTTCAATGGAGAGTATGCCTAGTGTGTCATTGCCTACACAAAGCCAAACGGAAGAGGTTTCTAGTAAGGGAAAGAAAAGAACTACTATTGTTGCAGGGTTGTTTAATGCACAAACACGAGAGGTGGTCGAGTCTTCCATTGCTAGATTTTTCTATGCCCATACCATATCATTTCATGTGGCATGCTCTCCCTACTTCAAACCAATGTTCAAAGATGCAATAGTTGTTGGTCTTTGTAATGTGCCGTACCTGTTTGTATATTTTTTTAATGATCTTTTTATGTGTTATTTTAATTATTTTCTTGTGTTCTTTTAGACTAGACAGGAGATGCAGAAGGGGTTTTAGTTTTCCTGCAGATGTGTGTTGCCGAAGCATACAAAATATAGCATATAATGCAAACGTAGAAAATATACAACAAATATGGAGAAAATAACAGATATCCAAATAGTAAAATGGCCAAAAAGTAATTACTATCACATACCCATGTTCAAAAATGCAACTTCGTTTTTATGTTGTTGTCGGACCAGCAATGGGTATAGCCAGAATCACTCCAAATGCATTACAAATGTTAGCAAATGAATATACAATGCAATGTTCAGTGCCTAAGACTCCAAACGCCGCCAAAGAGTAGATTATTCTGTTGTAAGCACAAGAAAATAATGACCAAAGACCCCACGTCCTCTAAATGGAGTTGTACAACTGGCATGGAAGTATGAACAACATATAGTGCCGGAAAGTCTGTTGTAACCCTTGGTAATAAACTGCACACCTCTTATGTAGCTTAACGACCAGAATAAGGTGAGAAATCTGCAATGAATGAGCTCCTATCTACTGCAAATGATGGTACGGTTGGACTGGGTGATGTACGGCCAGCAAGGGAAAAGTGTAGCAGCATTAAAGAACCATCAACACACTTAAATCTGCCTTCTACAACTATGCAACTAATCTGCAATTCAAAACTTCATAAACGATATTCATTCAAGCTGAAAACTTTGCCGAAATGTCTCCAATGAATGCACAATTGCGAATAATGGATACATCCGCCAATATATTATTTGCTAATGGAGGTTCTTGTCCCCAGAAGCCAAGAACAATACTATCTTGCAGAGGTTTTCATCTCAGCAAGACATACCATACCCTAGAGCCAAGCTCCAAAAACCCTTGCAGGGAAAATCTCAAAAGAGAGAAGAAATAATAATCCAAGCATATCTCAAATGAGGCACTTTTCCCTCTTTTATAACTCCAAGAGGGGTGTTTCACTTTTTGAGGGAAATATTCTTTTAATTTTACTTTTTAATATTTCCCAAGGTGAGTGCTCCATCAAATGACTTAAGTGACTTTTAAATATTTCATTTTTCATCACTTAACCAAAAAATCCAAAGTCCAATATTAAATAATAATATTAATTTATGGACTTTAAAACGGAGGCCCAAATGAACTCAAAATTCAGTGATCTATAGCTCGCCGGAAAGGTCTCGACGAGACGCTCCATCTCCAACACTGAAAATCCCGATCTGGCACCGAACACAAACTTACTAAAATAAGTAAGTACGCCACAAGGCACCCAAACTGCCACTGACAGTTGCCAACTACCAACTGAGAAGCTAGCAACACCGACACTGGGCTCTCTAAACACCATTATTAGCCTACAAGGACCCGATGATAGGCTAATCCACCAACTCTTATGCTCGCTCAAAAAGGGGACATTACAGTCCGCCCTCCCTAAAATTTCTTGTCCCCAAGCAATCACCACTAAATAGGAAAACATTGCTTCTTCAGAGGCCCAAGGAAAAAACTGTAGGATGACCCACATGTCACCAAATAACTCAAATAGCACCAGCATACACACTATTGCGCAAAGATAAACACCATGCCATCTGTCCAACTCCTGCGTACAAGATTTGTGCATCGAAATCAACTCGTGTACATGTGAATCAATGATGAACCTGTATGCATACCACACAATGTACATGCTATAGAACTCATCAGCAAACCCTGACCGGAATCCTGATGCACAAGAAGGATACCAAAGCAAACTGTAGAGGCTCCAATAATATATCCCTGGATCCCAAACCCAGAATGGAAGTCTGCCAAGCATAACATCCCCTGCCTTCCGCTGCACTACTCTGATATCAATTTTACCATGCAGAGAGTGGTGAAGCAACACATCGGAATCCAACTAAACTGTCCTGCCAAACCTGTCACCGCCTAGATCCCAAAAGAACTGAACCTCCCATCCATCCTCCATGAAAAGACAAAAATATTTGGAAGCCTCTGCAACACAATATCTCCCTACAACCTCTGTGAAACTCCCATGGATGTGATAACTAACCAAGCCATCATGCCCACTGCTACTACAACCTCCCTCAAGCCCTGTCTCCAAATGAGACCGAATAGTAGCAAACTCTATCAGGGACACATTAGCATGATGGTAATCCAACCTCTGATCCTACAAGTAATCCCCTGCAAACAACTGAGTCGGGTACTTGCAACCCCTAGTCCCATCTTCTGTAGATGGAAACCCTTCATCCCACAATGGATGGTATAAATCCCGAGCCAATCCACACTTACGCATCATCAGGTCATCCGTGTGTGGACCAAAGGAGAAATGATGAGACTCCTCACTATGCAGTCAAGATAAAATGCTCCCACCTCTGTCAATGGCTGACCATCAAAGTCCTGGGAACACCCTCCTCATCACTCTCATCACTCGAATCAGATGATGGCTCATGTCTCTGATCCTGAATGGCTAATTGGGTAAATAATCTGCAAGTCCTCTCTGCATATCCAATAGCAAAGTCCCGATCTGAAAGCAATTGGAGATATTCTGATTTAATCCACTCCATGGCATGCTGGATAGTTCGCAAATTAGATATAGATGTGCCCGCTACTACCCCAATCTGCCTTTCCTCCAATTGTGCCGTCCAAAAGATATCCTCCATAAACTTGTGGGTACTGTCAATACAAGTTAAGTTTTGAACAACCTTATCCTCGGTAACCTTCAGCTGATCTCTCCAACCCTGTGGTCTCGTAAGTTGTCGATCACTATCAGTTGCATAGAATGCAATCTTTGATTTGCTTCCAGGAGAGGGAAACAAATCAACATGAGAATTAGTCTCCCCACTGAATGATGCCCTGCATATCTCTTGTGAAAAAGACGGAGTAGTGTGGTGATCTGTCACACAACTCACGGGGAAATCCACCAACTTCTCGCCAGAGCTATCAATTACCTGCTCTGTCATACCTGTCATGGGACTAACCTCAAAGACCCCTGATGCAACATCTGGTTCTCTGCTACTCTCAACCATAACACCCATCCCATCTGTGTTACCTGCATCTGTAACTGTAATGGATGTAGCCACATCCACAAAGTACTCCTTACCACTATCCGTGGGTGTATGCTCATCACCAGTAACTGTCATAGAAATCGGAACTGTAACTACTGGAGATGAAGATTGTGCTAAACTCAACTCCACGATAAGCTCATCTATTCGTAGCTCTGACTCTTGAAGGGTTGATTGAGTGCTCTTCAAAGAGTCTGTGGTGACCTCAAGCTCATAGGTGAGCTCATCAACCTCCTCTTCCTTTCCCCTTAAAGCATCATGATAAATACCATCGAGCATGAGAAAATGATCTCTATTTGATAACAGCTGTAGGTAATTATTCTTCATTACCCCAACTGCATCTCTGAGTACCTGAAACTCAGCAAGGGAAAGTTCACTATCAAAGTGCTCATGTGTTTCTGGAGTCTTCCAACAACAATTTACCAACAACTGCTAAGCAACATCAAAGTGTTATATGGCTGCAGCAATCATGCCTTCATTCACCTTCAATTGCCCTGTTAAATGATTAGACCCCACTGACAAACTATCTCCACACAAATTTTCTAATTTGAAATCTGCACTATGGAAAGAGGCTGAATCATCATCACTCACCGATTGGTAAGCATCCTCATGTGTGCTATCAACTTCACACACATCCTCGTCAAGTGTACTGCTGTTATGAATCTCTTGGGATGACTCAACTGACATCCTAGAGGTTGCCGAATTGCCAATATCAATGCACACCTCCCCTATCAATATAGATGCATGCACATCCGTCAAACAATCCTCAGAATCATCTCCATTACTCTGGTCAAAGGTTATGGCAGCATCAAATTTGTTACCCATGGCTGATTTAATGTCTTTATCCGCATACTTTTCACCTAGGTCCTTTGAGGACTTAAGACTTTTAGTATCAATGCTCTCAGGCTCGCTTGCAAAGTCACCTTCTAGCAATCTATCAATAATTTTTAATTCATTCTCAAAAGTAGTATCTTCAAGACCTTCATCAAAGCAAGGCTCAGCTTCACAAATTTTTGTTGTAGTCTTTCCCAAATCAGCAAGCTCTCCTTCACATGTCTCTTGATTAATGATCTTGTTTTCATCATACAAAGTCTCTGGTTCATCTTTGTCATCTTATTTGTTCTCATTATTATTTGGCTGCAATGAACAGGAAGTGGAAGTTTCTCTTTCACATTCTTTGTTGTTCCCACATTTATGACTAGATGTCCAAGCTTCTTGGCATGTGAAACAACGCTGCTCTCTTCTCAACTGATTCTTGCTCATCCTTGTAACCTGTAAACCACAAGCAATGCATTCTTCTTCTGTCAAGAGATGTTTAATTTTCTCAATTTTCTGCTCAACCAAGGTCTTTGACAACTCATACGCTGCAGGAGAAACATGTTGTTCCTTTCTCCAAATACTCAACAAATTTGATAACAACTTGGAGATGTCTTCATCTTCATCTATAATCAGAGACAAGATTTTTTGCATTGCCGCTTTAACTTTATCAATAGGATATGTTCTAATCTTGTCCACGAAACAGTGAAACATTCTAAGAAGTACATCATCACACTTGAGGTCAATCAAAAAGGCCCATAACCAGACCCCAGCCATGATTTCTAACATCTTAACAACCTTTTTGAAAGATGGGCTTCTAGTATCATCCAGCCCATGAAAGCTTTCAATAATCAACTGTAACATCTCCTTCATTAAGTCATCGTTGTAGGGTGCTTCAGGAGTTGAAATTCTCATAACCTCACTGATGCATGTGATAACCGCCAATCTTACCTTTTTGTCTGGATGCCTCAACAACTTGAGCTTACACAGCGAAGTCTTTGAAGGAACCATAGCTCTCCGCATTGACTCAAAAAGTATCTGAGGGATTTGAGATAAATGTTCCTCAATTTCTTCCAAGGTGTTGAGAAGTCTCTCATCTAGCCCCGGCCAATATCTCAATTTCAATCCTGCATCAAGAAGTCTTTCATAAAGATCATCCTTCACGAGAGATGCCATGATCTCACATTCCCTGTTCAAAACCTATCAACTGCCCAACTTGAACACTCATGCAAGTGTTGATCACTCACATACAAAGCTAAGCTGCATGTTTCATATTTTCATCCGCATGTCTCATATTCTCATCTGCATGTTTGAACCCGACCTCACAGGATGGCAAGATTTTTAGCTCTGATACCACTGTAATGTGCCGTACCTGTTTGTATAGTTTTTTAATGATCTTTTTATGTGTTATTTTAATTATTTTCTTGTGTTCTTTCAAACTAGACAAGAGATGCAGAAGGGGTTTTAGTTTTCCTGCAGATGTGTGTTGCCAGAGCATACAAAATATAGCATATAATGCAAACCCAGAAAATATACAACAGTTATGGAGAAAATAACATATACCCAGATGGTAAAATGGCCAAAAACTAATTACTATCACATACCCATGTTCAGAAATGTAACTTTGTTTTATGTTGTTGCCGGACCAGCAATGGGTATAAGCCAGAATCACTCCAAATGCATTACAAATGTTAGCAAATGAATATACAATGCAATGTTCAGTGCCTGAGACTCCAAACGCCTCCAAAGAGTAGATTATTCTGTTGTAAGCACAAGAAAATAATGACCAAAGACCCCACGTCCTTTAAATGGAGTTGTACGGCTGGCATGGAAGTATGAACAACAACATATAGTGCCGGAAAGTCTGTTGCCCTTGGTAATAAACTGCACACCTCTTATGTAGCTTAACGACCAGAATAAGGTGAGAAGTCTGCAATGAATGAGCTCTTATCTGCTGCAAATGATGGTACGTCTAGACTGGGTGATGTACGGCCAGCAAGGGAAAAGTGTAGCAGCATTAAAGAACCATCAACACACTTAAATCTACCTTCTACAACTCTGCAACTGATCTGCAATTCAAAACCTCATAAACAATGTTCATTCAAGTTCAAAGCTTTGCCGAAATGTCTCCAATGAATGTACAACTGCGAATACTGGATGCATCCGCCAATATATTATTGGCTGATGGAGGTTTTTGTCCCCAGAAGCTAAAAACAATAGTATCTTGCAGAGGTTTTTGTCTCAACAAGACATACCATACCCTAGAGCCAAGCTCCAGAAACCCTTGCAAGGAAAATCTCAAAAGAGAGAAGAAATAATAATCCAAGCATATCTCAAATGAGGCACTTTTCCCCCTTTTATAACTCCAAGAGGGGTGTTTCACTTTTTGAGGGAAATATTCTTTTAATTTTGCTTTTTAATATTTCCCAAGGTGAACGCTCCATCAAATGACTTAAGTGACTTTTAAATATTTCATTTTTCATCACTTAACCAAAAAAACCCAAAGTCCAATATTAAATAATAATATTAATTACGGACTTTAAAACGGAGGCCCAAATGAACTCGGAATTCAGTGATCTATAGCTCCCCAGAAAGGTCTCAACGAGACGCTCCATCTCCAATACTGAAAATCCTGATCTGGCATCGAACCCGAATTTACTAAAAATAGTAAGTACGCCACAAGGCACCCAAATTGCCACTGACAACTGCCAACTACCAACTGAGAAGCTAGCAACACCGACACTGGGCTCTCTAAACACCATTATTAGCCTACGAGGACCTGATGATAGGCTAATCCACCAACTCTGATGCTCGCTCAAAAAGGGGACATTACAGTCTTCATTTGTCCCCCTGGAGAACATAAGCTACGCACCACCTTACTTGATAAGGAATATTCTCAGGTGAGTATGTTGATGGAAGACACGAGACAAACTTGGATTAGGGATGGCTGCTCTATTGTCATGGATGGGTGGACCGACATCAAACGTCGGCCACTCATCAATATCATTGTCACATGTCCAACTGGCTCTTATTTTCTTAGAGCTATTGATTGTACAAGGAAGAGGAAGGATGCACACTTCCAATTTCAGATTTTGAAGGATGCCATAGAAGAGGTTGGAGCATCTAATGTTGTCCAAGTGGTAACAGATTCAACTCGTGTATGTAAGTCAACTGGCTTGATGGTGGAGGGTGCTCATAAGCACATTTTCTGGACCCCATGTGTTCATGCGTTGAACATCAACAACGCATTGAAAGACATTGGGAAGATTGCTTGGGTGAAGGAAGTGGTGGCAAAAGCTAGAGATATATAGATGTTCATTTGCAACCACCAAACCTCACTGGCATTGTTCAGGACTTTTTTGAAGAAGGAATTCCTCAAGCTCGTGGATACTAGATATGCCAGCTATTTCGTTTTGTTAGAGAGAATGGTTGAGGTGAAGGAGCCTCTACAATTAATGGCGGTTAATACAGAATGGAGCAGGTGGCCACCGTGAAACACAGCTGAAGGAAAAAGTGTGAGGCAAAAGGTTCTTGATAATGATTGGTGGTCGACAATAAGGTATGAAATTTCAAATTTGAAATTGTTGATTTTCATTTTATTATCAATTTATTAACTTTTTAAACCTTATTCTTAAATTGCTGATTTTTGTAACTTGTTTGCACTTGCAGCTATGTTTGCTCCTTCATTGCACCTGTTGTGGAAGTCATAAGATATGCTGATACAAACTCTCCTAGCCTTGGAGAGATTTATGAGATATTTGATAGCATGCTTGAGCAAATGAAGCAAGCCATTCAGAGCAAGGATCCTACTTTGGGGTTTTATGAGGAGCAACTTAGGCCCATTGTGACTCAGAGGTGGGAGACTATGAACACCCCACTTCATATGGCAGCCTATGCTTTAAATCCCAAATGGTATGTAGCTACGCTTGGAAGAGTACCTCCATCTCATGATGATGAGGTGAAACGAGGGTTCAAGAAGGCCCTTACAAAAATGTATACCGAGGAGGAGGCTTCTATACTTTGCTCACAATGGATGGCTTTTGTCAATCTACGTGGTCCAGCCTTCAGCAAACCAGAGGCAAGGATGGATAGAGCTACATTAGCTCAAACCAACCCTATCGGATGGTGGATGTGGCATGGCATGGATGCACCAGAGTTGGGGACACTTGCCACTCGCCTCCTTTCACAAATTGCGAGCTCCTCTGCTACAAAGAGGAATTGATCCACATATAGCTTCATTCAGTTGGTGAAGAGGAACAACCTTACCTCTAAGACGATCAGAGAAGTTGGTGGCAGTGCATAGTGCCTTGCGGCTACAGGATCGACAGAGACCTGAGTATCGTCAGACTCCAGCTGCACGTTGGGATGTTGATCCTGAAGATGTTATGCAAATTGATGAGGAGGCACATGAGGGATTGGTTGGGGTTCCACTGGATGAGGCAGACCCTCATGGTGGCAGTGATTCAGACTCAGATTCCGATTTTGATGTAGTCTTAGGAGAGGCTGATTAGGGACAGTCATATATTCTCTACGTTTTTGTCATTTTGTTGTTGAAACCTGCAGCCTTTGGGCATTTTGATGTAATTTTAATATAATATATATCCAGATTGTCATTGAAAACAATTAAATTTTGTTTATTTGTTTGACAATTCTCATGTGACAAGTTGAAACTAAGTTCAAGTGTAATGTTATTGTTACGTATTCATTTTTTAAGGTTCTATAATGTCTATAATGAATGCCTTATCAATGTTATCATATAAGTATTTGAAATTTCCCTATATTTTAAAAAAAATCTTTTTTTTTTTAGTAGCCGTCCCCTATCGTCCCCTAAAAAATGGCCAAAAAAAAATATCGTCCCCGCTCATCCCCGTCCCCCCGTCCCCGCTCATCCCCGTCCCCAAAACTTGGGGGAGCATAGGTTCACATTGATGGCATTTCTTTCCATCACTGCACTTCTCAAGAACAATCTCCTAATGACGAAACCTCTTGCTGCTATTTTCTTTATCAAAATTCGAAACAAAATTGGAGTTGTCTTGGGTTTAGTCACAAGGGGGTGAAAGATATAATATAATGGTAGACATAATGTTGGAATACACTGTCTATATAGGCATTTATTGCTTATGTTAATGATGTAATAACTGTTGGCAGTGAGCTGCCCCCTTGTCAGTGAGGCGTTCAACGCTGACCTCGGGATTCGTGACATGGCAGTGAGCCTCCCGTGGATCTGGGTTAAGTCTGGCATTTGTAGCGAGCGTTGATAGCTCGAGCTTTTGGCGCAACGGCAAACGATTCCAACAATTGGTATCAGAGCCATGGGTCACGGGTTCGAATCCCTCGGGTTGCGTTGAGGGGGGGATTGTTGGCAGTGAGCTGCCCCCTTGTCAGTGAGGCATTCAACGCTGACCTCGGGATTCGTGACATGGCAGTGAGCCTCCCGTGGATCTGGGTTAAGTCTGGCGTTTGTAGCGAGCGTTGATAGCTCGAGCTTTTGGCGCAACGGCAAATGATTCCAACAATAACACCACATTAATTATGTCTAACAAGTAACTTACAATTACATTACAAGCACCTTGTAACTTCCCCATTCAATAATAAATAGAAGCCACACTCAATGTGTACCATCCAATTATCACAAACTCCATGCATTCATTCTTTCAACATTCCTTTCCTAATCCGCAATGGATCATGAAAATCATTAAAATTCAAGGTTACCTGGGGACGCATCCCCAACATCTTTTGCCACGTCCTCGTACTAGAAACGTTTCGGGGACGCAAGGACATCCCCAAGCCATCCCCGAAAAAAAAGTGCCCCTATGCATCCCAAAAACACGGGGACATTTAGGGGAGGGTTGAGGACATCAATGACATCACTTGACCAGATGGCCAGACGTCCCCACAACAAAACACTTAAATTTTTTTTTAAAAGCCTCAAATCAATCAACAATTTTTTTTTTATGGGCCCCCACACCACACTTAGCCCTAAATGAGTAAAAGAAGCCTCCCTCTTCCATTCTAATTTAATGAGAAGAATCAAAACTACATCATTATCTTGAAAGCGATAAAATAATGAAAAATGGCATACACCTTGAAGGTTTGTGTGGTCTCAAAGGCTTTACTTTGGGCTTGGTGGCAAGGGCTCCACCCATCAACCCTGCCTTAATTGCGATAGGGAGCGCACCAGGGATGCAGCCCCTAGACCCCCACGAGGGGGGTTGCTCCTTGACCCTGCTAGGGTTCTGCCCCCAGACCCCCACGAGGGGCACTGCCCCTTGACCCCTCTTTTCTTCCATCCCTATTTCTTCCAAGGGAAGAAGCTATGGAGGTTGAGCATGTGAGGGATGAGCCTCTTATGATGGTCAAGCACAAGGAGCAAGCAGTTTTGCATGGACTTGATGAGAGGTATGATTCAAAATTTTCATTTTGTGCAAATAATCTTCGTCATAAGGTTCCATTGAAGGCTCAAGTCATGGCTATGGAGAAGGTAGTTGTGCATACACTTTGTGGACCAGCCAATAATGATATGTATGCATGTATAGAAGAAGACATGTGTGATTCAGATTTGGTTGGGAGTCTAACCCTCCTTGGAGAGCTCAATGAGTCTCCTTGTGTTTTGACACAACACCGTCATGATGACGATTCTTTGATGGAGCATGAGGCTGTCCTAATTTTAGGACTTGAGGCATGTGAAGGGAATGTCATGGAGGCATTTGATTTTGAGTGGCATTTGATAGGAGATGATGAGTTTCAGTTGGACTATAGTTGAAAGCATGAAGTGGAGTATGAGAGCAGATATTTTCCAACCCTAATCCATTGGGTTCTAGCTCACACAATGTTGGTTGATGGCTGTTCTACATTGCTGATCATGGAGTTTTCAGACTATACATTGATGTTTGCAGCTGTTTGGATGGATTGGTGTGCATGGGATTGTCACTACAGCATTGGGAAGTTGCATGATGATGAGATCTTATCATCCTATGACAATAGAAGCCTTCTTGGCTTGATTATAGGTATGATTTTCAGATTTATTAGTGCTGTTCTGATTTATATCAGCAGCCTAGAGTGGATTGGCATATTTATTTATGCACATGTGATGGACACTTTTCACATCCATATGAGACCATTCAGATTTGGATGGATAGTTGGTGATGACAACATGATGGAAGACACTTATCTCCACTTTCAGTTGGTGTGAAGGTGTGATAATTTGGGATCCAGGTATTGGTGTGATTGGTACACTATTTCACAAGGATCTTGGTGAGTTGCTTCACAACTTTTGGTCTAGTGATGTTTGTATCAAAGTGGAGCAGTGGAAGGTTTGGTGCAGGTGGTTGTGCTTCAGAGGTCATATCATATACCACTTGTTGGTAGGCATGACACTCTTCAAGGCTTTGGATATATATGATGCTTGATCTTTGATAGACTTAGCATTTATGGACAGTGGAGCCTTTGAAGGGAGAGAGTTGATGACACTTGTGGTTGAGGATTTTTCATTCTTGTTCCTACAATCACACAAGCAGATTGCATGGAGGAGCAAAATTTCAGAATTTGGGGGATGGAACTGAATTGAGTTCGAGTGTGTAGCTAGTTTTGTCTCATTGCTGGCCACCAGGACTCACTTTGCATATCATTCTTCATATTCACTATGGGAGATGCAACCACAGGTTGAGGAGTACAGTGATCCCAGAGCACTTGATCGGATGGATAGTCTTGCCACTTGAGGATGTTTTACAGTATCCAGGTTTGCAATTGCTTGTGGGCAAGCAATTCAGGGAAGGGAGGACTATAATGTCCCCATTTTCTGAGTGATCACCTAGTGGAGTTGGCTTGCCTATCTTATTGTCATAGGCTAAGCCAAAAGGCAAAGAGGATAGCCTAATTGGCTAGATTTCATACTTAGCCAATTTTGTAGGGCAAATTGATAATAAGGGATGACTTTGTATATTTTTGTGGATTTATTGGAGAAGTCAAAGTAATTAAAATAATTTGCCCTAGTGATGAGAGACCAAGGGAGAGAAAAGAAAAATGAAAGAAGGAAGAAAAATGATGGAAAATGACTTTGGGAGTTTGAGGGAAAATAAGAATAAATTAAGATAAATTCCCTTGGAGGAGGACGACCTAATTGGAGGTCAAAATCATGATGTATGATATGCCTAAATGTTCGCCCACTTGGAGAAAGGAAAGAGAAAATAATAAAAAAGTAAAACAAAATATTTCTCTATGTTTGGGCGCCTAAAGGGAGGTCGGCCCTATAGGAGAAGGAAATAAAATAAAAATAAAAGAATTGCCAAGAGTAGGTCGGCCTTGTGGAGGGAGAAAGATTTGTGTATAACTATAAGATCATTTGGAGGCATTTCGATCATCATTCACATTCGTATTTTCTCGAGTTTATCTCATTTCACTGCAATATTGCTAGCCTTCATTCCAAGGACAAAAACCCTTAGGAATGTGGTGAGTTGGATGAAACCCTAGCTCATCCTTGTGGAGGTTTCATCACGGAGACCTAATTGTGCTTCATTGGCGACTTTTGGAGGAGAAGAACTTGATTGCATATTCAGATTTTTAGATCAGCATTGGAGGAGGATTTTGTGGCATTTTTGTGGGCACATTGCATAAGGGCTTTGCCCTAACTTGGAGCGCCACACCTAGAGAAGGGTGACTTGGCTTTTGGAGGCAATTTCACCATTGTTGAGGGTTTCTAAACCCTAACCCTAGCAGCCACCCAAACGCCACCATTTCGGAGGGTTTGTGGAGCATCATTTCATCATCTTTTGGTATGTTCAAACCTATGTATTAGGTCTGATTTGGACAGCGGCATTCCCGGCATGTTTTGTCATGTTTGAGCCCTTGTTTTGGATGTAATATTCAGACTTTATATTCTGATTTATAGCAGCAGACTTATATTCTGAAAATCAGACTTGTTGTGGACATTTGATGGATATATCTTGTGTATTTCATGGTGTAATTCATGTTTGATAAGAATATCATTTGATAGCATCATTTGCCATGCTTATTTGTCATGTTTGGACATCTATGAGTTCACTGTAATAAATTGTTTAAGAGCAGAAAATAAAATCAGAAATTAGGGTTTTGAGCAGAAATCTAAAGTGCAGAAATTAGGGCAGAATTCAGAAAATTAATTTCAGAATTTTAGGGCAGATCCCATTGGGGATATTATACATGCACTAATCAGTTTTACAGCTTTTGATCCATCTTAAGAGAGCTACACTTGAGTAAGATCTTAAGAGGTTTGTGTATTTAGGAGTCCTACTTATGACATAGCTCATTGTTGCAGCAATGCATAACATTAATGAGCTCATGTCAAATGGATTTATAAAGCGTTGTGTCGGTAAGATGCAAGATGCATATGTGTAAGAAAAGATAAGGGGATTCATCTTAAGGAATACAATCAATTCATATCCTTGGGTGCATATGCATGCTTATTTGTTGATGTATTATCCTCTTTGCCTGAGACATCTTGTTCTCCTTGTCTCAGCTTAAGAAATAATGCTAGAGAAGAGGGTCTGTGATTTTGAGAACAGACAGAAGCCAGAGAGGAAAACGCTAGGTGGGTCCCACATGAGAAAAAAGAAAAAAAATAATAATATAAGTACAAGCCTTTTAAAATGGGTGGAAAAGACAAATTAAAAACTTAAATTATAAAGTCATCCCATTGTCCACCGTACGGCCATTTATGGAGCAAATTAAAATAAATAATAAGGATTTCCCTCTTGCTATCGTACAGCCCCGCAAGTCAGTCAGTCTCAAATTCTTATCATATGACAATCCTTAGAAAAGAAAATTAAAAATCATTATTAAGTTCCTCGATTCCCCATCGTATAGCAAAAAAGGTTGAAGCAAATTAAAAACATAATAATACATTCTAAAAGTTATGCTACCATATGACCCCCCAAAGCTCCTATATTCACCGTATGGTCAAAGGAAGATATATTAAAAATTCTAATCTTCTTTTTTTCTTCACACCGTAAGGCAAGCTGAAAAAAATTATCATACAATTTAATTCTACTGCTCCTACCGTAGGATTTAATTCACCTAAGATATATGTTGTTTCAACCAACCTCCAATCATATTGCATATCCTGTTTCAATTGTACGGTATGCACAGAACAACATAAGTTTGTCATTTGCTGCCTTACAACTCCCTCCAGTTGATCCTCGCAACCATATGGTACAGACAATACCTTTTTGTCGTTGCATAGCCCCTGCTGAAACATCATATCATACGGCCTCTACTAGAATGGTTGTTTGAGAATCATCAGTTTGCATATTATAGCCTAAAAAGCATTAACTTTTGTTGTAACCAGACAATCGCCCATTCTTCAATCAGCCATTGTTCAGTCTATTCAAATTGCCTCTATTGTACGGCCATTGTGGGTTGCTATTGATATTGTACGGCCCTTCCCATGTACTAATAAAATCATAGAATCTGCTCATTTTCCTGCTACTGAATAGTCTGGTAACATTGTTGTTGTACGGTCTATTGTTCAGCCTCCTACAGTTAGTTCTTCCTCAAATTATGGTTATGGCAAAGACAGGGAATCCTTCCTACAAGCTAATAAATTGGGTGAAGGAACATTCCAAGCCTCTAGGGAAACTAAACGCTATTTTCATGATGGGTTCCATTCTAGTGATCAGCTTGTTGCAATGTTTTCAAAGTCCAGTGTGTAGTCAGATTGAGCTCATTGTTTGTTTGGTCCTCCAACACAGTTCATTGAATTGTATGGCCACTAGCAAATGCATTCACCATACACTAGCCTACATTCTGGATATGTTGGTTCTACTGATGCTCTACTTGTACTTCAAAGTTTCCTAAATCAGTTTTCCTTTCTACTTCCACCTGAAACAAGCATTGTAAATCTTCATCCATATTTCGTCGTGGAACATTCACTAGTTGTGGAATGATCAGGCTATGATCAAGTTGTTCTGGTTTCTAGTAGGAAGCTTCGGCACAAAGGTCCTCCTTCCTCTCCAATGTCATCACAAGTTTGGAAAACCTTACTTGATCTTACTTGAATAGTTTTTTTTTCGTCATTTAGAACACAACTCTTCTTTTTTTTTTAGGGGGGGAGGGGGGGGATGATGTATTTAGTAATAAACTAAAGATAGTTAATTCCTAATGGTCAATGTTTATCTTCTCTGCTTTTTTCTTTATGGCTATTTTTAGCCTTTGTAAAGTCTTTATATACAGCTCCGCTGTATCTTGTAACATACACTATTCTGATCAATATAATTATACCCTGTAACATGGTATCAGAGCCACGTTGAGCTCTCCGGGTCGTTTTAAATCACGTGATTCTTCTAGGGCTTCTTAACCTGATGAAGTGGTCGATTTTTTTTGTTGTGGTCGTCATTCTCTGCTAGCTGCGACTTCCATCCGTGTTTCTAGAGGCACCCGACGTCTTTTTCTACGGGTCGCATTTTTTGAAGGAGCGACTTCTTATTTCTGGACGATTTGTTCCTGCAAATAGTGGTGCCTGCTTTGTTTCAATAATTGCATTTTTTCTGAGGGCTTCGCGTTTTGTTCTGGGTCGAGCTCTAAAATTCTTTTTCTCTGGTGTTCGGCGTTCACTCATAGGACGCGATTTCTGCCATTGACTTCTGGAGGGATCTTCTTTTTTGAACGACGGTTGAAATCGCGTCGTTTTTTTTTCCTGTCCGACGGTGTTCTTTCTTTTGATCACGATTTGTTCTCTCATCTGGGTTGCGATTTCTCTTCAATTGGGTCGCAATGTCTGGAGGCTGAAAGATCCCTGATGGATCCCTTTGCTGAAATGAAGTGCTGTTGCTGAAAAGAAGTGCTGTTTTTTTGTGATTTAATTTGTTTTATGATTTTTATTATTTTTTTTTTGTTTTCTTTCAGACTAGAGAGGAGATGCAGAAGGGGTTTCAATTTTCTTGAGATGTGTATTTGCCAAGATGGCAAATAGAAATACATACAGCTGCAAGCTCAAATAAAATGGACTAAAAATAAATAATAACTGATAGAAAGATAACACATGAGAAATTGAGGCACATACCCATCAGATCTGTATTTTAATATTCAATGGAAGCCTGGTTTGCAACCCTACTTGCATACAAAGGCAATATTGGCCTAGAAGAGGCTATACATGCAACTGAGAATGAAGGATCTGAAGAATAAAGCTGATTTAGCACTGCTGCAAGCTTAGATCTGCAATAACATGCCCTGGGATCTGTCCAATGATGCACAAATGAAGACCCAGAGTAGGCCTCCCACAAACAAGAACTGGGTTATCGTCCAATTCACCAAAATCCTTGAGAGTTTTCGTTCCCAAGAGTCTGAATGCTGCTGCCCCCTTCCACAGAGTTCAGAGCTGCCATGAAGCTTCAAAAGATATGCAAAAGATAGATCCAAATAGCACTTCAAAGTCACTTTATGCACTTCCCAAAGTGGGCGTCCACTTTAGGGTTCCAAAAGGGATCAAAATTAAGAATCTTTAAAAGATCCTTTTATTAATGAAGACTTCCCAAGTTGGGCGCCCAAGTTGAGGGCCCAACTTCATTATTAAAAGCCCACTTTTTAAACACAACGTTGTGTCAACTAGGTGGGGGACTTTTTAATAACTTATTAATATAAAGTGACATGTTATTCACTTTATTTTATTTATTTTTATTAAATATTAAAGCCACACTTTAATATTCAATAATTATTCCAAATCCATCACCTGGCCATCCTGAACTGAGAACTTCTGAAGCCCACGCTACTGGTGATGTCGCCACGTGTCATGCCAACTGACAGTGCCTCCCTAAAATGTAGGGATACCTCCTAAAAAATAGGAATTTGACCAAAACTCCAAAAATGCTCCTGGAGGTCCCCTGATGCCTCCTGGTCAACTCTCGGTCAAACCCTAAAAAATAGGAACCCTTCCTAAAAAATAGGAAACTGTCAAAAACTGACTGGAAAGGCCTGTAAAGCTCTGTGCCAAGCTACACTGCCTCTGGATAGGTCCCCTGACCACGCTGCTGACCTACGGGAACCCGGATGATAGGTCAACTCTCATGTCTCTGCTAGACAGCGCTAAAGAGGGGACATGACAGTCCTCCCCTCTCGAAGATGCTTGCCCACAAGCAACTGCAAGGTCGGATGCTGTAAAATGGACTCTCCCTCCCAAGTGGCGTCCTCTATAGGGAGTCCCCTCCAACGAATCAAGTACTCCCGAATCACCCTACTTCTCAGCCGTCGTTCCCTCTCCTCCAAGATCTCCTCAGGAACCAGAGTCAGCTTACCTTCCTCATCCAAGGGAGGTAAATCGGGTGATGCTACAATATGTTGCCCCAGTGCCTTTTTCAGGCAAGATACATGGAACACATTATGAATCCGACTCTCAGGTGGTAACTCAATCTCATAAGCAACCTCTCCCACACGCCTGAGAATCCGATATGGTCCGTAGAAGCGAGGCTTGAGCTTCTCAGCTCCACCCCCTTTAAGGGTACTCTGTCGGTAAGGCTGCAACCGCAGGAAAACCATGTCATCCACCTCAAATACTCTCTCAGTCCTATGCCGATCAGCGTAGACCTTCTGCTGATTCTGTGCCTGCTGAAGATTCTCCCTGAGAGATCTCATGATGTCCTGGTTCTCCTGTAACCAATCCTGTGCCAAGGGCACCCTGCTGTCACTTACAGCCAAATCAACAAAAGATAATGCCTCGTAACCATAGAGGGCTCTAAAAGGTGTCATAGCAATAGACATATGGTGTGTAGTATTATAGCAATACTCTCCTAGATATAGCCAACGCACCCATGCCTTCTGCTGTCCTGACACATAGCTGCGCAAATACCCCTCAACCCACTTATTAACAATCTCGGTCTGCCCATCTGTCTGTGGGTGGTAGCTGGTACTGGGTGTCAACTCCGTACCTGTGAGCCTGAAAAGTTCTTGCCAGAAAGAACTCATGAACCTACTATCCCTGTCACTCACTATGGTCTTGGGAAGACCGTGGAGCCTGAATATCTCTCTGAAAAATAACTCCGCCACCTGAGATGCTGTGAAATCAGCTGCAATAGGAAAGAAGTGGGCGTATTTAGTCAACCTGTCTACTACAACATAGATACAGTCTTTCCCCTGCACCCGAGGAAGACCTGTAATGAAATCCATGGAGATCCCTGACCACTTCTGCTCCGGTATAGGTAACGGCTGTAATAAACCAGCAGGGAAAGTATGCTCAGACTTATTCTGCTGGCACGTCAAACACTCACGAACATGACGTAAGATATCAGCTTTGAGACCCTTCCAAGAGAATCTCTCTCGAACCGCCCTGTAGGTCTTACCATAACCTGGGTGCCCTGCTGTCGGAGTATCATGATAAGCATGCATAATTTGTTCCTTCAACTGAGAACCAGGAACCAGATACACCCTGCCCTTGTAGTAGATGACTTCATCTACCACAGTGTACCTATCATCCAACACCAAACCATCCATGACCTCACAAGCATGCTGATTTTTGGAGTACTCAACTAAAAGTTGAGCCTTCCAATCTGCTGAAATCTCGCTCAGTGAACATAGGGCAGCAAGTGATGGTTTTCTAGAAAGTGCATCAGCCACAGTATTATTCTTCCCCTTTATGAATTCGATGTCAAAATCATAAGCCTGAATCTTGCTCACCCATTTTTGCTGACGATCATTGAGCTCTGTCTGATCAAGGAAATATTTCAGACTGTTGTGGTCTGTTCTTACCACGAATTTGCTGCCAACAAGATACTGTCTGAACTTGGCTAATGCGTGCATAATAGCCAACATTTCCTTATCATATGTAGAATACAACCTCTCATTATCCCGCAGCTTCCGACTCTCAAAAGCAATGGGGTGTCGGTTCTGCATCAAAACCGCTCCTATGCCCAAACCGGAAGCATCACACTCAAGTACAAAGGGCTGCGAGAAGTCGGGAAGTGCTAAAACTGGGCAAGTACTCATAACCTCCTTGAGCCTGTCAAAGACTCCCTGTGCCTGCTCTGTCCATCTAAAAGCCCCTTTCTTTGTGAGGTCTGTCAAGGGAGCTGCCAACTGAGAGAAACCCCTCACAAATCGCCTGTAATAAGCACATAGACCAAGGAAACCCCGTAACTCAGTAATGTTCCGAGGGTGTGGCCAATCTCTAATTGCCTGAATCTTCTCCTCGTGCACCTTCACCCCATCAGCACTAATCACATGACCCAGATATAGGACCTCTCTAAGTCCAAACTCACATTTGGACAACTTAGCAAATAGAGACTGACTCTCCATGATGCTAAGTATCTCCTCAACATGTCTGAGATGGTCCTCCCAAGTACGACTGTAGATCAGAATATCGTCAAAGAACACTAGAACTGATTTCCTCAACTGCTTGTTGAAGAGATGGTTCATACATGACTGGAAGGTGGCTGGAGCATTGGTAAGGCCAAAAGGCATCACCAGAAACTCATAATGCCCATAGTGACAACGGAAGGCGGTCTTGTGTACATCCTCTGCTCGTACACGAATCTGATGATAGCCTGAACGAAGATCAATCTTAGAGAAGTAGATGGCTCCATGAAGCTCGTCCAACAACTCATCAATGCGCGGAATAGGGTATCTGTTCTTGATCGTCTTCTTGTTCAAGGCCCTGTAATCTATACACATCCGTAGGGTCCCATCCTTCTTCTTAACCAGTACTACAGAAGAAGCAAAGGGGCTAGAACTGGGGCGAATGAAACCCATATCTAACAGCTCATGAATAGTCTTCTCAATCTCATCCTTGTATGCTCTAGGATGACGATACGGGGTGGTGATCACTGGCTTAGCTCCATCCTCCATCTCTATCCCATGCTCAAACCCTCTATCCGGGGGTACACCAGGAGGTATGTCACCAAATACTCGGCCATGCCGATCCATCACTGTCTGTATGTCAACATGAAATGCTCTAGCATCCTGAGGAGTGGGTGTCTTGGATTTCACAAAACAACGTGTAGCCCAGAGCACATCATCATGTCTGATAATAGACTCCATCCTGCGAGAAGATACCTCCTTGGGTCCACCGTCAGAGGCTGCCCTCAAGATCACCTTCTTCCCGCCAGATAGGAACTCTAACTGCATGCGGTGGTGATCAATAATATATCTCCCAATACCCTGTAACCACTGCATACCCAAAATCACATCATAATCCTCTAAGGGTAGGATATAAAAGTCATCCGTCAAAGTAAAATCACCCATCTGAATGCTGAGCTGTGAGATCCTCCGAGTACAACCCAACACTGCACCATCTGCAACCTTAACTCCAAAACCCTCGAACACCTCAGACTGTAATCCACGCCTCTCCACCAATTTCTGATCAATAAAATTGTGCGTGGCTCCTGTGTCAACCAAACTCATGACTCGCTGTCCCTGTAAGGTTCCTTTTAACCGAAAGGCATGGAACCTGGGATAACTGGATAGGGTAGCCATAGTCACTTTGGCTGCCGCCGATGAATCGGGGATGTCTATCTCTAGCTGGGGTTGCTCCTGAATAACCTCCTCAGGGCTGTCCTCAATGTCGGTGTCTGGTATCTCCTCATCCCCAAGCTCAGATGTGACCTCAACCAAGTGAACTCTGCCCTTACCCATACAGCGGTGTCCGGGCTCCCAAGGCTCCTTGCAGGAGAAGCATAATTTCTTCCTCCTCAAATCATTCCGTGACTCCTGATCCATCCTAGGAGGTCTAGCTGACTGTCCATCTCTGAACTGTGGAGTATTGGCCTTCTGAAAAGGCCGTGATTCCCTGAATGGCCTCTTATCCGACTGATAAGTGGGAGTGGTGTCCAATCTCAAGGTCACATCAATGGCATCCTTAAGAGTGGCCGGCTGGAAGGCACGTACCAATCCCTTAAGCCTATCCTGTAACCCCTCAATGAATAACATCACGCTACGCCTCTGGGGCATATCAGGTACCATAACTGCAATACGCTGGAACTCATTAACATAAGCTTCAGCATGTCCTGTTTGTCTAAGATGTGCCAACTCCCTATAGTAGAGTTCTGTGTCCTTACGGTCAAACCGGGTAATGAGTCGTTCAGTGAACTCTGCATAGGAATGAATCAAGGCATGATCCTGGGTGACCAGTCCATGATGCCACCAATCATAGGCAACCCCATCTAAATGTAAGACAGCAAACTGGATAGCCTCACGCTCAGGCATGGGTCTCAAGGATAAATATATGTCCAGCTTGTGCACCCAAGCACGTGCACTCGTACTACCCGTACCAGCATATGTAGCCAACGTGATCTTCCCAGTAGCTCTACTGAGGTCATAGTTTTGCTGCTGTGGTCTAGTGCCTCGGTCTCCTCTAAACCTGGTAGAATCTCTGCGCTGTGCACAATACTGTGGAAAAGGAAAGACATCCCGGACCTCAGGGGGTAAGGCTCGCCACTCAGCTGTAGCCGCCATGACTGAGTCCTGAAATTCCACCTCTGGTGGCTCTATCTGTGCTGGCCGTTCACCTGGTGCAAACTGAGGAAGTAAGGGTCTATCCCTGGCCTGTCCACGCCTAGGGGAATGATGGGAACTCCTAGCTGATGCGTGTGACCTGTGACTATGCTGGCTTCCCGCCACTGATACTGATCTGCTCCGTCTGCCTCTATCTAACTCCAATCGTTCCAAGGCATCCTGTATCCTGTCAAGGGTCTGAGCAATCCTAGGTTGAGTGTTGATGAGGGTTCTCATCATCTCTCTCTCTTCCTCATCTTGATCTCTCCTGGCATTTCTCTGTTCTTCAGCCATTACTGGTTCCTCTGCTGTACCAATCCCAAGCTCGTTTTGGGCTGTCCTGCGTGTGTAATACCTGTCTGTATGCATAGAAAGCAAATCTCTAAACCCCACAGGCTGGCAGGTCAAAGGCTCTGATACCACTGAAAGATCCCTGATGGATCCCTTTGCTGAAATGAAGTGCTGTTGCTGAAAAGAAGTGCTGTTTTTTTATGATTTAATTTGTTTTATGATTTTTATTATTTTTTTTTTGTTTTCTTTCAGACTAGAGAGGAGATGCAGAAGGGGTTTCAATTTTCTTGAGATGTGTATTTGCCAAGATGGCAAATAGAAATACATACAGCTGCAAGCTCAAATAAAATGGACTAAAAATAAATAATAACTGATAGAAAGATAACACATGAGAAATTGAGGCACATACCCATCAGATCTGTATTTTAATATTCAATGGAAGCCTGGTTTGCAACCCTACTTGCATACAAAGGCAATATTGGCCTAGAAGAGGCTATACATGCAACTGAGAATGAAGGATCTGAAGAATAAAGCTGATTTAGCACTGCTGCAAGCTTAGATCTGCAATAACATGCCCTGGGATCTGTCCAATGATGCACAAATGAAGACCCAGAGTAGGCCTCCCACAAACAAGAACTGGGTTATCGTCCAATTCACCAAAATCCTTGAGAGTTTTCGTTCCCAAGAGTCTGAATGCTGCTGCCCCCTTCCACAGAGTTCAGAGCTGCCATGAAGCTTCAAAAGATATGCAAAAGATAGATCCAAATAGCACTTCAAAGTCACTTTATGCACTTCCCAAAGTGGGCGTCCACTTTAGGGTTCCAAAAGGGATCAAAATTAAGAATCTTTAAAAGATCCTTTTATTAATGAAGACTTCCCAAGTTGGGCGCCCAAGTTGAGGGCCCAACTTCATTATTAAAAGCCCACTTTTTAAACACAACGTTGTGTCAACTAGGTGGGGGACTTTTTAATAACTTATTAATATAAAGTGACATGTTATTCACTTTATTTTATTTATTTTTATTAAATATTAAAGCCACACTTTAATATTCAATAATTATTCCAAATCCATCACCTGGCCATCCTGAACTGAGAACTTCTGAAGCCCACGCTACTGGTGATGTCGCCACGTGTCATGCCAACTGACAGTGCCTCCCTAAAATGTAGGGATACCTCCTAAAAAATAGGAATTTGACCAAAACTCCAAAAATGCTCCTGGAGGTCCCCTGATGCCTCCTGGTCAACTCTCGGTCAAACCCTAAAAAATAGGAACCCTTCCTAAAAAATAGGAAACTGTCAAAAACTGACTGGAAAGGCCTGTAAAGCTCTGTGCCAAGCTACACTGCCTCTGGATAGGTCCCCTGACCACGCTGCTGACCTACGGGAACCCGGATGATAGGTCAACTCTCATGTCTCTGCTAGACAGCGCTAAAGAGGGGACATGACATTGACTTCTGGAGGGATCTTCTTTTTTGAACGACGGTTGAAATCGCGTCGTTTTTTTTTCCTGTCCGACGGTGTTCTTTCTTTTGATCACGATTTGTTCTCTCATCTGGGTTGCGATTTCTCTTCAATTGGGTCGCAATGTCTGGAGGCCTCCGCAGATCATGGTCTCTATGCGATTTTTTTGGTGTTTTTACATCTGGGTTCTTGAAAGGTCGCGGTTCTGATCATCCTGGTGTAAAATCACGCTCTACTATGGTATTCTTGGCGTCGGCAGGAGATCCCATCAACAGCAGTTTTATGCTTTCGTCACTCTGGTTAATGGTTATGATGGTTGTGACTTGGTCGCAGCCTTTCTGGCGCCTCCTCTTTGAGGGCAATTTCCTATTTGAAAATCTAAACAACAAAGGTCTTTTTTACTATCTTAGCAGTGAACCTCATCCGGAGGTTTCGAATCTTTTTCATGAACACCCATCAGTCATACGGTCCCTTTTCCTGTTTATTCCAGAATCCGTGTTCGGATTGCTGAGCCAATTTTCATGTCTTACGATTTGTGTTGTCTGGTTCTTATCCACCTTCAGGCATCTCGTTTTTCGTGCCTCAAAAAAAGTGAAGATGGTGTCTTTTGTCAAGAATACTGAGCAGAACGATTTTGCGGTCTTTGCCTTCATGGCTAAGCGACCTGCAGATCATGTCAAATCTTCTGCTTGGTACATTGACTCCGGTGCCTCCCGACACTTCACACATCGGCGAGACTGGTTCACGGAGTACAAGCTGTTCAAAGATTCTGTCATCTTTGGTGGAGGCGAAGAGTACACTGTTGTCGGAAAAGGCAACGTACAGATTCAGTTTGGCGGGAGAAATTTAATATTTCTCAATGTATATTTTGTACCTGTAATGGAGTTGAATCTTCTCTCCGTCAATCATATAAAGAGGCATTCACCTCATCTGGATGTTGTTTTCAGCATGCACACATGCAGCATAATAGATCGTGAGACTAATACCATTGTTGCCCAGGGTCTTGAGGATCATGGTCTATATAGGCTAGTGGACTCTGGTGATTCTCACAAGCACGCCATGACAGCCAAGAATACCTCCATCAGCAAACTCTGGCATCAGTGTTATGGGCATCTCAATATGTACTATCTCTCTTAGCTAGCTCGAGAGGGTCTGGTTGCTGATCTTCCAAAGATTTAGACTCTAATTCCTGGTGTCTGTGATGCATGTCAGGCTGGCAAGCAGCATCGTACTCCATTTTCAAATGGTAATAAATGGAGAGCATCCAAGGTTTTGCAGTTGGTTCACACTGATGTCTATGGACCAATGAACACTCGTTCAGTTACTAGATGCAGATATTTTTTGCTATTTGTTGATGATTTCAGCAGAAAGATGTGGGTATACTTCTTGAAAAAGAAATCAGATGTGCTTAGTACATTTCAGCAATTCAAGGCCTTGGTGGAAAAAGAATCAGGCTGTCCAATAGTCACTCTTCGATCTGATAATGGGGGGGAGTTTTGTTCTTCTTCCTTCATTAATTTCTGTGCTGCACATGGCATTAAACGCCAACTGACTACACCATACACACCTCAACAAAATGGTGTTGTTGAGCGTCGCAATCGCACTATTACAGAGATGGCACGTTCTATGTTGGAACATAGAAATGTTCCTAAGAAGTTCTGGGCTGAAGCAATCTACACTGCTGTCTATCTTCTGAACCGATCTCCCACCTATGACGTTCGAAAGATGACCCCTGAGGAAGCCTAGTCTGGCCATAAGCCTCGCATCAAACATCTGAAAATTTTTGGTTCCATTGCTCATGTTTGGATCCCGATGCCAAGCGCACTAAGTTGGACTCCAAAAGCCAGAAACTCATGTTCACTGGGTATAGTGAAAATCATAAGGCTTACAAATTGATTGATGTAGATACTGACCGTCTCATATTCAGTCATGATGTAGTTGTTGATGAGACTACTGGGCCCTTTCTTCTATCTACTTCATCTATTCCTACTGAGGATCAGCCTTTGAAGGATTCAGATTTAGGTGTTCGCATTCCTCTAGCTTCATCTGATGGGAGGGTTCCTACAGTTTTGCCAGCATCTCAGGCTGGTGTTCCACCACCCGCCCCTCAGGATATTCTGGATCCTCCCGATCTTGTTCTGGCCCCTTCTTCAGATGGTGATACTGAAGCCCCTCTTTCAGACGCTGGTTCATCTGCTCTCTAGCCAAAATAGTGGGCCAAAAGCATTGGTGATCTTCATGATAATGAACTCCTCGAAGGTAGATTTGCTTGGAAGAAGAGCAAGCAGCAAAATTCTATCAATTTTGCCCTCATGGCCAATCTTCACAGCATTTCAGAGCCTCAAACATATTCTGAGGCTAAAGGTGTCCCTGAATGGGAACAGGCTATGGATGCTGAGCTTCAGAGTCTTCTGAAGAACAATACTTGGGTTCTGTCTGATCTTCCTCCTAGGAAGAAGCCCGTTGGATGCAAATGGGTATACAAAGTCAAATACAAGGCTGATGGCATTCTTGACAAATATAAAGCTAGGTTGGTCGCCAAAGGTTACTCTCAAAAAGAAGGTGTTGACTATGAGGAGACTTTTGCTCCTACAGCAAAAATGAGCACCATTCAGCTTGTCCTTGCTATGGCAGCCCTGTTTGGGTGGAAAGTCTATCAAATGGACGTCAAGAGTGCCTTCCACAATGGAGATTTGCAGGAAGAAGTTTACATGACGCAACCTCCTGGCTTCAAGGTTGCTGGGAAAGAACATCAAGTGTGCAAACTGGTGAAAGCTCTCTATGGCCTAAAACAGGCTCCAAGGGCATGGTATCTCAAGATTGATCAGTATCTTGTCGATCATGGCTTTTAGCGGAGTCTGTCTGATCCCAATCTGTACGTCAACCAATATGCTGATGATAGACTCCTCATTGTTGTGTATGTTGATGATTTGATCATCACTGGCAGCTTCGAACTGTTGATTCACCAGATCAAACATGATCTCAGTCACACATTCGACATGACAGACTTGGGCCTCCTGCATTATTGCCTTGGTATTGAGGTGTGGCAACAATCTGACAGCATCTTTCTCTCTCTGTCGAAATATGCTCGGATCTGTTGGACAAATTCAGGATGACAAACTGCAAACCTGCTTCTACACCAATGGAGAGAGGCTTGAAACTCTCTGCTCATTCAGACTGTCCTGTAGAAAATGAATCCGCATTTAGGCAATTAGTGGGCAGTCTCATCTATCTCACTGCTACTCGGTCTGATCTTAGTTTTGCAGTTAGCTACATCTCTCGCTTCATGACAGCTGCTAAAACTGAACACTGGGTTGTAGCCAAGTGTGTGTTGCGCTATGTGCACGGCACTTCCGACTTTGGCATTCTGTATGGCAGGTGCAAAGATCCTCAAAGAAAGTCTACCTCTGGATATGTTTTCAGTTTGGGCACAGGGGCAGTCACTTGGACCAGCAAGAAGCAGCAGGCAGTGGCTGTCTCCTCCATAGAAGTTGAATACAGGGGAGCTAGTAAAGCAGCCTGTGAGGCAGTTTGGCTTTGAAGGATGCTTTCCAACATGCACATGTCTCTAGTAGGCCCTTCACCCCTGTATTGTGACAATCAAGGGGTACTGAAACTTGCCAAGAATCCTGTCTTTCATGAACGGACAAAACATGTTGACCTTCATTGTCACTTCATTCGCCAGCTTGTTGAAGATGGATCTGTTGTGTTGCAGTATGTTTCTACAAAGGACCAGACTGCTGATATTCTCACCAAATCTCTGAGCCCGGATAAGTTTATCAAATTTAGGGGGCATCTTGGTGTTGTTGACTGATTGACCATTATGGGAGGGTATTAAACTAAAGATAGTTAATTCCTAATGGTCAATGTTTATCTTCTCTGCTTTTTTTCTTTATGGCTATTTTTAGCCTTTGTAAAGTCTTTATAAACAGCTCCGCTGTATCTTGTAACATACACTATTCTGATCAATATAATTATATCCTGTAACAGTTAGCATACATTGCCTTTGTTATGATTGGTTAATATGGTTGTAACTGACTTTGTATTAATTGCTTGGCAACATTTGGGTGGTTATTAGGAGTTAGTTGGTAGATGGTTGTATTCTGCTTGGCAACCATGGGGTGCTTTAAATAAATAAACTTTGCATAATCAAGGAAAGCAGTCTGATCCTTGGCATCATCTCTGGCCTACTTCTGTGAGAACTTCGTGTGAATAAAGATATATTTCTATTACTCTAGTCTCTATCTAGTATGCTATTTCTGTTCATTATTTCATGTACTAGTTTTATCAGATGGAACAGCAAACAGAAATGGATACAACAAATTGCAGGATCATGAAACAATGACCTGTTTTACAGATTACTAATTGACAGCCATTTGGTGTCATGGAAAGTAAGTAGAATGTCAAGGTAAAGGCATTGTGTAATAGGTCCTCCCCGTACCAAGCATTGTACCATACACGACCCTATTGCAATAAATCTATTGTTCTCGTATATTCTCCTATGTTATATTCATTGTATGTGAATCTATGTCTGTAGTAGTGTTAATTAGTAGCATTCCCCTGTAATAATCTTCTCATAAAGCAATCCTTAAGAGTTTTTGTCGTCTTCTTGGAGGATTCTCTTTACACAAACTAAAGCTCAAATTCTTGAATGCATTTGCTGTCATTTGCAATCTTCCACAACTTATCTTCATACCTCTGTCTATCATATTGGTACTTAACCTCTTATTCATGCTCCTCACGAACATTCTATGTATCAATGTACTGACATGCCAAGAATCTAGGTAGATTCACCATTAAAAAGTTGACATCTTGATTCCACATCACGTCATCACCTATTTGCTCTAGTATAACATGTATGCTCCACAACTTGAGAAACAAAATCTTTGATAGCAATTTCCCAAATGCATTGAAATCCTCTATCAATTCTTCTTCTGTCCTCTGGTTCACCCCCATTTCAAATTCTCTACCCTTCAAATGTTGCATCTCATTTTCACAAAGGTATCTCCTATGATTCTACCCTTTAGATTACTACCCTATGAGTGTATGGCTATGTCTTCTGTTGGACCCAAATTTGGGTGGCAATGACACCAACAATTTATTATAGTGTAACATATTAACATCAATAGAAAATCATTTCAAACATTAAACAACCTACAATATTTATGAAACATGTCATAATACCATTAATATCTCTGAAACATATTCATAGATGAGACACATGCATCAAAATGGCCTTATTCTTATTAAATATATCTACAATGTACAATATCTCCAAAATGCATAGCATTATGATACAAGGAGAATATGAAAAAGCCCCCTAAATGGTCATCATAAGATATATAGGATTGTTGGCAATGGATATGTCAAATGGGGACCACCAGCCAAACATCTCACACACAACAATCAACCATAACTCATTATTAAAAGTGATAAAATGTACATCACAAAGCAACAGGTTGGTATTGAAACATACTGTCATGTCTTAATCAATCATTTATTCATTTATATGCCATCATAACAAAATGTCTTATTGCATGGCTATCTTTTACAGCTCTCGTAGGCCGTTGCTCTTCCTTTTGTGTTCATACAACACTGGTAGGTAACCATATACCACTGGCATTATAATAGATAGAAAGCGTTTTGAGTAGTCTAGAAGAGTGAAAACTGGTGCCTCTGCTAAAATCTTCTTAAGCAGTTCAAAACTATCCTGCTTCCTTTAGGTCCACACAGACCTCTTCCATAACAAATTACTAAAATCAACCACTACCTGATAAAATTTAGGTATTGTATATTCTGAGAAAATTAGCCAAGCCAATAATTACTCTCAGTACATAGATGCTAATTGGTTCTTCTTTTCTCTTATGATTTGAATCCTCTTGAGGGTCTAACTTCATCTCCTTTTATGGATACAATGTGTTCTAGATGCTCAAGTTCTTTTGGGAATAAGATCACATTTTGATAAGTTAATGTCAATCTTGCTCTACAGAAGCACAGTTAGTACCAGTTTAAGACATTGCAAATAATCTTGCTCCAATTTTATTAAAGATCAAAATATTACTACGAATAACAGCTATGCCTTAAGTATGGTTAGAAGAGACCATTCCCTATTCTTTGTCATGCATTCTAAGTTAACAATCAAAAGGTTACAATCTTATAAATTTAACATATGCCATTGTCCTGAGTCATGTATATTTCTAGTCGTGCATACAAAAATTTCAATAATAAACAAAGATGAAGCATGCAACCCAATACTACAAAAATCATTTCAAAGATGGACAACCATTTGTGCACACTCATATGAATCATAATCATACATTTAGGTATATATTTGCACAAAAATTAGAAGTACCTGGAACAAACAGACTAGCAGCCTCTCTCAAAGAACCCAAATCTGAGATATCCTGAGCCTGTTTATATTAAAAAAGTTCATGAGAAACCAGGAAGAAATTAATTGTTCTAATAACTTCCCAGTGTGTTTATTGCTTTCTTCATGCCAATTTGACTTCTAAAGCAGTATTGTCCCTCCAACTCATCAATGAAGTACTACCCACAGATTTTCCTTTTCCCCTTTTCAGCTTTGTTTGTTTCTCTTAGCATTGTTTTGTCTATCACTGAAATTTATATATAAGGGTGAACTTGAACAACAACTAGAGCCCATGATGTACCTTGCACCTCCCAAACACTAAATTAAAACTCTATTTTTTTATCTCCATGGAAAATCACATTGAAAATTTAAGGCCAAAACGTGAACAAAAAACAACATTTGTTCAATTAAAAAAAAAAAAACATACAAGGAATATAAAATGCAGCTATTGGGAAACTACACATCTATGCAATACATGTGACAGAAAATATCATGCAAAATGCATGGCAAAGATGGTAAGTTTTAAGAATGAGTTACAAGTTTCAAGTAGATACTTGTTCATGCTAAAAGTCTATAAAGTCATTCTTCATTGGTGTATGCATGCACACAACTATATATGGTAAGAAAACTTGCCTGTGATAGTCTTGAAAGCTGGAATAAAGAACCTCTCTTTGAACCCTCTTATGATGGAACATTGGACATGAGGTTAAAAAAGAGGGTTTGGACTTGAGGAAAGGAGAACCCCACAAAGCAGGCCTATTAACACAAAGGAAGTTACCTTTCACTAGCAAGATAAAGACAAGACGTCCAAGAGCCCCCAAACACACCCAATTGGGTTAAAATGGAATAGTATTGGAAATCAATTAGTGATAAAAGGTGGGCATCTCACATGGGGCAATGCAAGGGCCATGGAATAGGATGTAAAGTGTTTGCCCTGCCTTGAAAAGAGAATTTAAAGGATAACAGATACACTTATGCATTGTAAGAGCAGATTATTTGAGAAGAGTTGACCAGCCACATGTTAACATAAGAGTGCACTCTGTATGTATGGTCCACCCGTAGCCCTAGTTCACTTCTGAAATTTATTGCATATATGTGACTTGAATGTGAGCACTAGTGAAACCTATCTGAAGGGTATGCATCAGGTACATTGCTAATTCTATGGGCTAATTGTAGCCAAACATATATTTTCTTTTTGCATGAGAAGACATTTATTTCATAAGCCATTTATGGCCCCATCTAGGGCAATACCCTAAGTGGTGCATTATGGAATAGGACGTATATGCAAGAGATCTAGAGGGGATAAATGGTTCATGCTGCCTCAGTATGTCTTTCCCAAATTGGTATTGATGGTCTGTGTATTATAAGTACCTCCTATAACATTGACTGATTTTACTGGTGGGTGTTACAAACTTGCTTACTCGCGCCCCTGCACACACACATATAATATATAGCCTTGTAAATACTTCTAGTACATGGTTCTTGTATGTGTGAAATATAAGAGGTCATAGACTCAAAGGTATATCAGATGATCTGTAATAGATCCATTTTTGTACTTTATGGCATGTTTTAAGGGTTTTGGAGCAGAGGACAAACTCTTGAATGCTGGAAAATGTATCTGGTGGTATGGGACATCAAAATGCAGGTGTTGGAAGGAGAGAGAAGTTCCAAAATTGAGTGGTTTTTGCTCTGTGGTGAAATCGCTGGTTGCCACAGGGAGCGATTTTGCGATTGCCAAGGCAAAAACGTAATCACCGGGCTGCTCAAAGTGGTGAATTCATCGTGACAGTTTTTGGGTCCTGTGGCATTCCAGTTTCCAGTTTCCTCTTGGTTTTGACACATTTCTTCAGTCTTTCCTACTTCCTATGGCTTTGTAACTCCATAAATAAGCATTGTAAGGTCAAATCGATCATCAAGGAAAGCAATTTAGGGAATTTAGAGGAGCAATTGTGCAAGTTTCTATGTTCCTAGTGACTATTGCAAGCAAAATAGCAGGGCTGTGGGGTTTTGAAGAGATTGTAAGGGTCTTAGAGGCAGAAACTGGTTCATTTCTTGCTTGCTTGCAAGACCAAGTGGCTTAGACCAGTTTGTAGTGCCACTGAGTGATTCTAGGTGAGAAATACTCACATCTTAGATAGAGTTTTCACCTGAAGTGGGTTTCTCCAGGGTATATTGGTGTCATTCTTTTATGGTGTTCAGCTCTCTCTATTTTTACTACAAACTCTTATTTATACTTGCAAACTTAATTCAATCTTAATTTTTGTTCTCTAACATATCCGTTTTTGACAACCTGTTGGAGGGATATTTGCCTCAGTTTACAAATCAAGTGGTATTAAAGCAAGTTCTTTCTTTTGGTAAGTGGTTGTTGTGAGTGTTTTGTAGGTGTATGCCGACAAGAAGGTCAAGTGGAAAGAAGATTTTACCTTTGAAAAGAGACATTGAATCCCAAAAGTGAAAAAGTGAGTTAAAAAGCATGTCAAGAGAAGAGGAAACCATGGATGTTGAAGCAAGGTTCTCTAAGATGGAAAATGCCATCGTCTTTCTCAATCAAGGGAGACCATGAAAGGCCTAATGGAGATCCTCATGGAAAGATTGGACAAAAGCAAGGCCAGCTCCAATGAAGAAGGGGAGTCTTCAAAAAGTGAAAGAAGTCTTCCAAACAAGCCTCTATTCAAAGCAGGGGCAAAGATTAAGATTCTGCCATTTGAAGATAAAGTAGATACGCAGAAGCTGGATCATCGGTTGGCACAATTGGAGGTATATTTTAGCATGCATTCTCTCTCTTTAGAACAGAAGATTTCCTTTGCTAGGCTGAGATTAGCAAAGCATGCTTTAACTTGGTTTGAGAGTCTCTTGTATTCTGTGGCATTATGAAAGCAAGTTCCAATCAGTTCATGGGATCAGTTTAAGCAATTTATTAAGAAACAATCTTGTCCTATTTGTCATAACAAGGAAAAATGTATAGAATGGCAATTTTTAAAACAAAAGATAAACAAAGTGTACAAGAATACACTAATGAATTTTGTCGAAGGGCTGCCCAAATGGAGAAAGATGTGCAAATGAGGTCTTAATGAAATATGTAGGAGGCCTTTATAGCCATCTTCATAGGCCTGTGTTGCTTTCCAAACTGATGTACATAGATAAGGCATGTGCTCATGCTCATTATCTCGAAGTAGATAGTCCTCCATCTTCTCCTAGGATAAGTGGAGCTAAAGTCAAGACTAGAAAGGTAAATTCCACAAGCACTAAAAAGAAATTGTGATCACTGTGGTAAAGATGGTCATGAAGAAACCTCATCTTGGAAGCTGCACCCTGAAAAGTGACCTTAAAAACAAATTTAATCTCTCAATTCAAAAGGATCAAGAGGTTAAAGTATTTGATTGCACTTCTGAAGTGGATTCTAGGATCACTTGCACTACTAAGAAAGTTGGTTTGTTAGCAAAAAAGGCATTGTTTAACATCAAAATTCATGTTAAGGTTGTTAAGGTGGATCCACTATTTGATTCATGTTCATAAGCTAACTTGATTTCCCAAGATTTGGTTGATCAAATTGGCCTAAAAAATTATCAACATCCTAAGCCATGTGCTTTGGGTGGGATCAAAGAAGATGTTAACGTGCTAGTTAGTAAGCAATGTAGAATGAAGTTTTCAATTGGTTTCAAATTTATTGACGAAGTAGTTGTAGATGTTGCTCCTTTGGATGTTTGTGGTGTTGTTCTTGGCAGCCCCTACATGTATGATCGAAAAGCAATATTCTATAGAAGGGAAAACAAGTAGAGTCTCATCAAGAGTGGAAAGAGCTTCATCTTGTTTGCTAGTCGAAGCAAGAAAAAACAACCTGATGAGTCCTAAATCTTCATGGGAAGATGTTAATTGGAAACACAAGAATCATTCCTTGGAAAAACTAATGTTGATCAAGTTCCTCCATGTTCAAGCACTTTATCATTTCATCACACAAACATTTGGAGGCACAGGCCGGGTCTTGGTTGGAATGGTGCAAGGTGGGATGGCACACATGTCATCAGTTGAGAGGTTCATCCTCCATCTCAAATTGAGTCTGAGATTTTGGAGACCAAAGCCTAAAACCCTCCATATTAGGGAGGTGTGATCCATAGAGGATCCGTTTTTATACTTCAAAAATGGCATGTTTGAAGGGTTTTTGGAACAAGGGATGAACTCTTGAACATTGGAAAATGCATCAGGTGGTACAAGACATCAAAATGCACGTTTTGGTAGGAGTGAAATTCCAAAAATGAGTGGTTTTTCCTATGTGGCAAAATCGCTGATCGCCACAAGTGACAATTGCAAAATCACCAGGGTGAAAATGTAACCTTTAGTCTATTGAAAATGGCGAATTTGTTATGACAGTTTTGGCATCCCGTGACATTTCAGTTTCTAGTTTTCTCTTCGTTTTGGCACATTTCTTTAGTTATTTCTACTTTCTATGGCTTTGTAACTTTATAAATAGGCATTGTAATTTCAAATTGAGCACCAAGGAGAGCAAATTGGGGAATTTAGAGTAGCAATTGTGCAAGTTTCTATGTTCCTCCTGATTGTTGCAAGCAAAATAGCAGGGTTGTGGGGTTTTCGATAGATTGTAAGGGTCTTAGAAGCAGAACTAGTTGATTTCTTGCTTGCTTACAATACTAAGTGGATTAGACTGGTTTGTAGTGCCATTGGAATGATTCTACGTGAGAAATACTCACATTTTAGCTAGAGTTTTCACCCAATGGGGGTTTCTCCAGTGTATATTATTGGTAACGTTTTTTATGGTGTGCATTTCTCTTTGGTTTTCTTGAAAACACTTGTTAACACTTCTAAACTTAATTCAATCTTAATTCTTGTTCTCTAACATATCCATTGTTGATGAACTATTGGAGGAATATCCGCCTCAATTTACAAATCATCAAATACTTTCATTATTGACTTCATGAATCTATAAGACAATTGTTGGCTGATTTCAGATTAACCACAGACCCTTTGACTTTGTAAAGAGTACTACTAGAGTCAAATAGGGGCACCCTCTTGCTAACTCTCTTTGGTAGTTACATAGATAAGCCAGAAGACTTTCTTAGGTAGTATATTCATGTTGATGATGGTTGTGGATTGCATTGGATTTTGATTGTTATTATAATTGTATTGATGGTTTGATAGTCCTCTCTCACTTTCCAAACAATTTGGAAAGATAGTTGGATGCTCTTGCTCAATTTTTTGAGTTTTCCCTACTAGTGATTAACCTTAGTAAAGCTAAGGTTGTGATCTTCACTTTCAGTACCTCTGGGGATGATGCTCTTTCCAAGTTTTCATTTTCCTATAAAGGAGAACATGTGTAGATCATGACATCATATACTTACTTGGGAGTTCAACTTATTGGACCATCTCTCAATTTGAAGCTTTCCTCTCAATCACATCATTGACTTTCTTTCTTGGAGCATTTCAAACACATTTTGAGGATTTTCCTTCTAAGATGTGCCTCTTAAACACAATCATTAAAGCCAAGTTATTTAGGTTCTATTGACTAGGTACATATTAATAGATTTTTTACTATCATTCTTTAGAGTATGATCAATTTGCAAATGGACAATTCCTAAGTCTTTTGTCCAAGCCAAGTTTGCTACGCAGTCTTGTCTCGAGAGTATCTTCAAGTTCATTTTCTATATTCACTAATTCAAGTCCCATGGTGATTTAGCCTCATCGAGAGAGATGCCCATAATTGGCACTTTTTGTTCTCCTAAGAGGGTTTCCTCCTAGGTTCTCATTGTATGCAGACATAGATGGTAATCAAAGATCAACTTCTTTCTTCAGTTGTGGCATCTCTATTGATCGGTTTCCTCTATTTAGAAAAACTCCTCGGACGATCCTCCTAACTTTGTTTTCCTGAGAATGAGATCACTAGAGCTGTTAGATAAGATATGTATCTAGCGTATATTCTACTCACATGTACCTCTCGCACATAGACTCTCAACCCCAAGATGATATTTTGTGTCAAGCAATTCTTACAGATTGTTCATGTCACCATCATCAAGCTTGGCTATCTTCAACATCATTAATTGCAAAGCTTGAGTATTCCCCTTGGCTAGACAAGGGTCTGTTTCCACCAAATATGAGTAGCAATAAACCACCATATTACTTTTGAGATAAAATCTACCATCTCCATTCTCTATAATAAGTGGAAAGGTACTTTATTTTTAGCTATCATGTCTACTACTATGTCTAAGGGACATATTATTGTTGACACAAAAACTGTAGAGATTTTCTATCCAACTTTTTCCACTATCCAATTTATAACTTTATGGCCCCTTCCTTCTTGAGGTTGTCACTTCTAGTTTTAGACAAAGTTTTACAAGGTATTCCTAGGGCTAGCAAGATGATTACCTCCTTCTTTTGACCCATTTCAAAAGTAGGAAGCATTAAGAATCCTTTAGATATTATCAAGTTATATTGATAGAGACAAGTCAGTGAGATGTTCATCTTTTCACTTTCTACTACATTGCTTTAATCCTCTCAATCTCATACTAAATGTTGTGGATTCGCTTCTATTGGGTGTCAAGGGCCATCCAGTTTTGTTTTCCCATGGCTTGAGTGAAAGGGAGGTGCACATTGCCCATTTTCTTTCTTCCTTTGGAGGTTCATCATCCTTCAATGTCAAGAGAACTTCTTGGGGGAGTATCATGCTTCATCCTGGGATTGTTTGGCCTTGCCCCATTAGTTGTGGATATTCCCCTATTGACATTATCAGATTTATAGTGGCCCTATATGGTGTTGGATGACAATGTCATTGTTCTTTTGCATTGGGCTTTGCTATAGACATATAATAGTGTCAATTTTTTACACTTGGACTTGAACCCTGTGGTTTCCCACTTTGGTTTTATCCATTGAATAAGTTTTCATTGTTCCAATGTTGAATTTTATTACTTTTTGGACCCTAGGGTGTCTTTTAACCTAGAACTTTTTCAATCCAACTGGATGTACTTTTGAGTGTCATTGACCTAGTTTGGTCATCTATGGACATTAATATTACTTGTTTCTTTCAAGGAAATTTCTTGATTTCATCTGCATATATCCCAATGAGAATAAGCGATAGAGAAACCCTGGCTGAACTCCAATTGTACTCCTAACAAAATCAAAACTTCTCAAAGCAGTCTATAACCAGTCCACTGCTGTCTCGAAGACACTCATGATGGCAATAATAAAGATCTATAAGATACCAATAACTTGTGTAGTCATTGAAACACAAAGAGTATTGGCACATGGTCAAATTCCTTTCTGAAGATCATCAAGCCACAAAAGACTTTAAATGACTGCAAACAAACCTCCCCAATGATTACTGAAGTGAATAAATATGATTGGTAGCATGGAAATCTCTGCTGAGGCTTACCTTTCCGACTCTCAAAACTTGCTACGCTCCAAATGTTTTGCAAGTAGTGCATCTAAAACCATGACATAAACTTTGGAAAAAATGTGCCAAATATGAGAGAATCAACTTGAAGGCCCTCACGATTTGTTGCTTTGCTAGAGAACAACTTTTGAATATCCCTCCTAATGTCCCCAAGAGTTATTAAAACACAAAATTAAAGGAACATGGACTTGAACAGCAGATTCCTTAAGGACGTCATAAAGAGATCAGAAATGGGATGAGAAGGCATATTTAGTTGTGACAAGGCAAGCAAATAATAAGTACAAGGGTAAAGACAATCTTAAATTATAAAACAAGAATAACCTAAAATAATTGTTATGAACCCGATTCTGCTATATAGTAGCTAATATTAGTTGGGTGCATATGCTTTGTATGTCATCCCACTAGTTGGTTAGAATAAAGTATTTATCCCACGTGCATGGGATGGTAGTATTTGTCTTTAAGAAGACTATATATTGTAATAACTTCCCAAGTGGAAAGCATCTTGAATATTTGTAATTGGAGTATATGCTCTATTTGGAGGTTGCCCCCTCGAAGTGGTGCTATAAAGATAATAAAAGCATTTTGTTTCTCATTTATGCCTATCTCTATATGTATTATTTTTATTCATCTTGTAGGTTCATTACAAGTGATATCAAAGCTCTTTCTAGGACCATTTTTGCAAGCAACATTATCAATTTAAGGCTTCTTGCAACTATCCACTGTATGCTCTCAACTCCCCCTAGAGGGATATTGGTGATCAAAAAGTGGTTACAGCCACAATCACACTAAATCTCTTACCAAAGTTTTGCCCAAAAAATTTTCCCTTGCAAGTAGTTTCTTTTTCATTTTCAAGTTAGAAACCCTATTCCAAGGGTTTTCAAATATCCTCGGAAGAGTTGTTCTGGCTAAGTTGGATTCCCCATAAAGGGTCTAGAGAAGTGAGGAGTATTTTGGCTCAATACCCAAGCCTTAGTCAACCTTTGTATACGGCAATGAGCTTCCACGTACCTTTGGGTATATCGGAAGACCCCATAGGATTTTTTTTGCAACCTCACCCTAGGTAATCTTCAACGTTTTGAATTATGCGATGCATTTTTAAGCAATTAGCCCTCGGAAGTTACTGCGTACCTTGAAGTCAAAATAATGGGCTATACGAACGATCCTAATCCTCCTCGGAGATGAAATAGTGGGCTATGGGTATGATCATAATCCTCCTTAGTCAGCACTCTTAAACATTGGGTTGACACTATTACAAACAGGATAAGTATATTGGCAAGCTCACTAACCAAACACACCCTGTAGCGCCTTACCTCTTATCCCCACCTATGTGTGATTTGTTTTGCGCACCGTTGATCTGTCCTTTTGCAGTTGGACATCAATAAGATAACTATTGGTGTTCTTTCTACACATCTAATCCTCTCCAAGCTCCATATTGTTATTACATACCTACAATTCTTTTCAACCATTGGTTCACTATGTCATCTTGAATCAGATTCTAAACTGCCAAAGCAAATTTGTCTCAATCCAAGCAAATTTCTTAGTTCTAATGGCAAATTTAACACTAAGGGTATGTAACCAGCAATATGGTTGAAAAAAAGTCTAGGACAACTTTTACCCCTTCTAGTGGATTGTCCCATTATGATCATCTTTCCGAGCTGATCCAATTAGTATATAACTCTGGATAACCTTTTTTTCAATCTGAGCTCATATTTTCCTCATTCAAGCCCCTACATGGTTGCAATTGTCTCTGCCTCCTAATCATTTTCCCATATAACTCCAATCACCTTTTCTGCTACCTCCAAATTGTCACTATGGCCACACGTCGTCATTCTTAAGACCAACCAAAGCTTATGGTGCACTCTCAATGACCGCATCGATCAAGTGCAAATGGACACCAACGAAAAGTTCAACAAGCTATTAGAGCAAATGGCACAGTTGATGGCAGCCATGTATAGTTCAGACAAGGGTCAGTCCTCTACTACTACTGAAGGATCCCACTCCCCAACTTAGGGTCAACTTCCATGTCCCCCGAACTAGACTTTCCCAATTTTGACGGTTTGGATTCTACTAATTGGTTGTACAAGACCAACCAATATATTTTAATACATCAAATTCCCTAGGACCAAAACCTCTCTATTGCATCTTTTCACTTGGAAAAAGAAGCCATATAGTAGTTCCAATGGGTGGATAGGACTCATCCATTTTTCACACGGATAGACTTTCACAAGGAAACACTCAACTACTTTGGCCCTAGTGCCTACGAAGATTTTATTGGGGCCCTCACTAAATTACACCAAACACATTCAGTATGGAACTATCAAACAGAATTTGAGAAATTGGCTAACCAAACTCATGGCCTTGATGAATAGTTTTTCCAAAGTTGTTTCATAAGTGGTCTAAAAGAGGCTCTTCGAGCGGAGGTTCTCATGTTTAAACCGGCCAACTATTGCGATACTCTTGCCTTAGCTAGGCCTATTGATGACAAAATTGCAGCCCAATGAAAAATTGTTGGGTCCTCCTCTTTCCACCCCAAAAAAGCTAAGACAGATAGTGGAACAGGGAACTAAACCCACCATAATTCACAAGCTCTCTAGAGAGGATATGGCAAAGAAAAAGGCCAAGGGGCTATGTTTCAATTGTGATCAAAAATGGAAAAAAGGTCACAAATGTAGGGAGCAACGCTTGTATCTCATTGATTCTACAAGGGCACCCAGTGATTCAAAGGAATCTTCAAATGAGGATGAAGAGTTGGCTCCCTAAAAGTAGGAGTCCACTCCCGATGCTCATATTTCTATTCAAACGCCAAAAGTTAGTGGTCTTGATCAACAGGGGTAGCACCCATAACTTCATTAACAGAAAACTTCCAAACCAACTCCATTGTTATATCCATGCCTACAATAACTTTCAAATTATGGTGACCAATTGTAATACTATGTCCTGTGGGGGCAAGTGTCACAATGTAAATCTTACTTTAGGGGACTATCAATTGACCACTAATATGTTTGCTCTTTCCTGAGGCGACGTAGATGTGGTGTTGGGTGTCTAGTGGCTGCAAACCTTAGGACCTCTAACCTATGACTATTCCCAGCTATGGATTAAATTCAAGCATAATGGCAAAGAGTATACATTACAAGGACTGAAAGGCTAGTGATGTTCAGATGGTTAGCTCTCATCGTATGGAAAAATTGTTGAAGAAGAGGTGTTCTTGCATCCTTGCACAATTCCACTCTCTAGAGGCTCAACCTCCTTCCACTCCCCTATCGGATTTGCAATGCCTCCTCAATAAGAAACAAGTATTTCGGGATCCCAAAGGGTTGCCTCCCCCCGCGGTCCCATGTCCATGCAATTACCCTCATTCCTAGTAGCCATCCTCCAAATATTTGGCCCTATGCATATCCCTTTAAGCAAAAGAATGAAATTGAGAAGATGGTTAAAGAACTCCAAGAGGCAAGTGTTGTATTAGTCTTTACTCCTCTCCTATAGTTCTTATTCCCAACAAAGATGGAGGTGGTAGATGTGCCCTGATTTCCGTGAACTTAATAAATTAACCATCAAGGTTAAATTTCTTATACCTGTTATTGATGATTTGTTGGATGAACTTTCCAGGGCCAATTTTTTTTTACGAAATTGGATCTTTGTTCTAACTATCACCAAATTTGTGTCAAAGAAGCTAATATTCCTAAAACCAACTTCAAGACTCATGAAGGACATTATGATTTTTTGGTAATGTCCTCTGGCTTAACTAATGCTCCTACTTTTCAGAGCTCATGAATATAGTGTTCTGCGACTGCTTGTGCAAATTCATATCGATCTTCTTTGATGACATTCTTATATACAGTCAGAACTAGGTTGATCATCTTTGCCATGTAAAGATTGCCCTCAAGATTTTAAAGGAGTGTTCCCTTTTTGCTATGCACTCTAAGTGTGCCTTTGGTGTCCAACAAGTGGAGTATCTAGGCCACATTGTTTCACAAGATGGTGTCCAAGTTAGCCCCAAGAAGATTGCAGCAATGTAGGAGTGGCCACGACCTCAGTCCCTCAAAAGCTTGCGAGGTTTTTTAGGCTTGACAAGTTATTATCGCAAGTTTGTTAGTAATTATGGTAAAATTGTTGGGCTCATGATGACTTTACTCAAAAAGAACTCCTTTGTCTAGATTGGGCAGTTGATTTGGCCTTTACTACTCTCAAGACTACCATGTGTTCCACTCCAATTTTGACCCTACCAGATTTTCACAAACCCTTTATTCTTGAATGTGATGCCTCTGGCACTGGCATGGGGTGGTGTTGATGCAAGAAGGTAGGCCCCTCACCTTCAATAGCAAGCAACTCACAAGGTGCAATCTAGCTAAGTCCACATATGAAAAAGAAATGTTGGCTACCCTCCATGTTGTCCAACAATGGCGTCCTTACCTCTTAGGCCGCAAGTTCCATATCAAAAATAATCATCATAGCTTGAAATAATTTTTGCAACAAAAAGTCTCCTCCCCTGAACAACAAAAATGGGTGACTAAAATGTAGGGATATGATTATGAGATTATCTACAAGAAGGGTAAGGAAAATGTCGTCACTCGTGCCCTTTCTCGTCAATATGAAGAGTAAGGCTCAATATTTTCTCTCTCCATCTTTGTACCCAATCAGATGGATGAGATTCAACAAGAATGGGCTGCTAACCCAACGGTTCAAGGTATCATTAGGCAGTTGGAATGGGATTTGCAATCTCAGACGAGGTTCCACTAGACAAGTCAAGTCCTCACTTATCAGGATCGAGTTTACTTAAGTCCCAACTCCCAACTCAAGCCTCAATTACTTCTAGAATTTTACTCCTCCCCTACTACAAGTCTCTTAGGTTTTTTGAAGACCTATGAGAGAGTGAAGCAGGATTTCTTTTGGGATGGCCTTAAGCATGATGTCAAGGCATTTGTAGCTAAATGCAATGTGTGTCAAAGGAAGAAGGGGGAAACTCTAAAAGCCTAGGTTTTCTACAGCCACTTCCTATTCCAAATAAGGGTTGCACTAATATTTCTATGGATTTCATTATGGGGCTTCCAATATCTGGCAGTAAAGAAGTAATTTTGGCTGTTGTTGACGCTTGACCAAATATGCCCATTTTTGTGCATTACCTCACCCTTACACTATTGTTGTGGTTGCTCAACAATTCTTGGATTTAGTCTTCAAACTCCACAGCGTGCCGTGCTCCATAATCATTGATCATGATCCTACTTTTACCAACAGTTCCTGGCACGAATTGTTAAGTTACAAGGCACTAAATTGAACATGAGTTTGGCTTATCATCCTCAAATTAATGGCCAAACAAAGATTGTCAACAAATGCCTTGAGACTTGCATTGTTTTGTGTCTAAGCAACAAGGACAATGGGCTTGATGGTTACCTCTAGTTCAGTGGTGGTATAATACCACTTATCATAATGCTTCCAATATAACCCCCTATGAACTCCCACACCTTCCTTGGGTACTTACATTCCATGTTCTTCCAAGGTCGCAATAGTTGACAGTACTTTGGCCAAGCGTGAGGAAATTTCCCAACTCCTTAAGGCCAATTTGGCCCTAGCACAACAAGTGGATCAGAATCAGAGAAAGAGTATTTTTGACATTGATGATTGAATTTTTTTACGTCTCCAACCCTATAAGCAGCCTTCTTTGCGCAATAAGTGAGGTCATAAGTTGGGTCCCAAATTTTATGGCCCTTACCAGGTGCTCCAACAAAGTGAGGAGGTGGCATACAAGTTGGAATGCCACCCTCTTTAAGCTCCACCCAATTTTTCATGTCTCTTGCCTTAAGAAAGTGATTGGGACTACCACTCGACTTCCAACATAGCTACCAACATTGGATCAAGAGGGCTCCATATTATTATTAGAACCTGAGGTTATACTGGACAAGCACACCAAGCGCCTTCGCAATCATTCTATTGAGGAGATTCTCGTCTAATGGCAGGTGTTTCAACCTAAAGATGCTACATGGGAACCTGCTAGCATCCTATCCAAGTTTCCTCATCTCAAGCTTTGAGGACAAAGCTTTTCGAAGGAGGGAACAATATTATGAACCCCATTCTGCTATATATTATCTACTAGCTAGTATTAGTTGGGTGCATATGCTTTGTCAGTCAGCCATAGGTAATATTAAATAAAGGTGTGGATGCATATGCTTTGTAAGTGATCCCACTAGTTAGTTAGGATAAAGTATTTATCCCACATGCATGGGATAGTAGTATTTGTCTTTAAGACGGCTCTATATATTGTAAATGACTTCCCAAGTGGATTGCATCTTGGATATTTGTAACTGGATTGTATGCTCTATTTGGAGGTTTCCCCCTCAAAGTGGCATTGTAATGACAATATTGTTTTTATTTGTCTCGTAGGTTCATTATAAGAACATTCACATGAGAGACATCTAAATGTATATGAATTATAATATGTGACACATAATAACAAATAGTCGCCAAAAAACATAATAGTAGTAATTGAAATATAAATTAGGTAATTGTTTTTCACATAAGACAATTCATAGTTGGTAAACAATTCTAAATTTGTCTCCTTGACCTTTTTTCTATTTTTTCTAACTTAAAAGATTATATCCTCATCAAGAGTGGCTTGGGGGAAACAAGTGTGCCTAATTGTGTCTGGGGACTCATCGATCCATTAGATGAATGCAGATGAATCTCTGAGATGTGTTTTAATCTTTGGTATATATTCATGTTTCTAGCACATGCACCCACCTCCAAAGGATCCATGCTAATGCAACATCAGCCTGTGGTCAATTAGTCCTCATTTGTGGAGTTTGGAGTTTATCACAAGCTGATCTTTTATGTTGAAAGAATCTACTTTGCTTTTTTATAATGGGTTTGAGTCAATTTTACTAATTGCATTGAACTTATTGTTAGCAAAATGCAAATAAAAGAGATGAGAGAAATTTGCTAGAATGGCCTACATGGCTTAAAATGGCTTTAATGGGTTGCTTCAAAGAGTGAAAGCAACATTATATAGATTTAGAAAAGGTACTATTACAACTACCATATTAAATGGTACAACTACCTTATTTAAGGTCCTACACCTAACTACACTAATTACATACACCTAACTACACTAATTACATACACTTTATTACATTATTATACTAATATCCCCCCTTAACGACTAAACCAAAAACAACACCAAGCTTGTCTTGAAGTTTGACAAAGTAACCAGGACCAAGTGGTTTAGTCACTAAATCAGCAATTTGCTCCTAAGAAGAACAAAAATGAAGAGAGATGTCTTCACAGTCCACCAATTGCCGAATATAGTGATGATGAATCTCGATATGTTTGGTTCGAGCATGATAAACTAGATTCTTCACCAACTTCAATACTCCCTGATTGTCACAAAAAAGTGGTATAGAAGTATGCTAAGGAAGCTGAAAATCTATCAAGATTCTACATAACTGAACTGCTTCACAAATGGCAATCACAATTGCTTTGTATTCAACTTCAGTGGAAGATAAAGCTACTTTCTGTTGAAGGTAACTTTGCCAAGAAATCACTCCTCAACCCAAGGAGAAGAGTGAAAGCAACATTATATAGATTTAGAAAAGGTACTATTACAACTACCATATTAAATGGTACAACTACTCCAACTAACTTATTTAAGGTGCTACACCTCACTACACTAATTCCTCCAGATCTTTCTAGTTTAGTCATTAAATTACAATATGCTCCTAGAGATGTGTAAAAACAAGGAGTATTTGCACAAGCAAGCTTCATGATAGCAAGCCCTAAAGAAAGACATGCAAAGAGAACATGATGAACTTGTCCTGTTGTAGAGTTATCAATTGTTTTCCCTACCTTCTGAGGTGACGCATCTAATCTGGTGAAGTCTTCATTGGCTCACCTCCTAAATACCACTAGGGTCTCTGAGGCATAACAAGGGAATGTTGCGGAGACAAAGTCTCAACTAGAGACCGACTCTGTATGGGCTAAACCTCAACCGAAATGAAGACACCTTCACTTTTGCACTGCTAATACACAGGTGGAGAAGAAACACCCAAAGGTTGACGCATCGAAACACCCCATAAACTGGAAGGTACATCTGGCAATGGTGCCACATTACTCACTTATATCTTGACTTCCTTAGATTTATGACTAGACCATGATTCATTCAATGTACCATGCAAAACAAGATCAATAAGTTTTTACAAGCCTTTGTACACACCACCTAGCCTAACAATTCAAGCAATTATTTTATCCTTCATAGGAACTTCCCATTCTGGTTTCCCTTGTGCCTCAAAAAAATTTTGTGGTTCAGAAACCTAAAAAAGATCAAAAGATAGAGCAAAACGACTATGCTCAACAACTGAACCAATGATCATTTTTCCTTTTCTTTGAGGGCGTTCATTTGTTGAGGAAGTTCATCCACATGTACACCTTCCAAATTGGAATAGTACCATTTTGACTTTTGGTGTGTCTCAAGTGAATGCTGCGAAGGCAAGTTCTCAACTAGAGTCTTACTTGGAGCAGAAACACCTTTAGTTTTGTGTCTTTGATAGACAAGTGATGAAGAACCAGCCAAAGTTTGACTTACAGGCTGACCTTATGAACTTGGGGGATCATCCTTCAAGGGTACCATAATACTAGATTCAAGGTCTTCACCACTTCTTGTTGAACATTTGAAAAATATGGCTCTATCTCTTTTACATCAACATCCCAACTAACAATGACCTTGTTAGTAGAAATATCAATAAGCGTGTATGCCTTAGATTGTTCACTATAACCAACAAAGAAATACCTGATGCTATTGGAATCTAGTTGATGTCTTTTCTTCTTAGAAACTAAAGTGTATGCAACTGAACCAAAAATTTGAAAAGAAGCTACCTCTAGTTTGTTATAGGTACAAGCTTCCTCCGATGTGATTTTTTGCAAAGCTCTACATGGAAATCTATTCGGAATATAAATTGTTGTGTTCACACCTTCTCCCCAATATTGGTAGAGAACGTTCCTATTGTGCATCATGCATTGTGCCATCTCCATGATAGTCCTATTACGCCTTTCAACCACTCCATTTGTTGCAAGTGAATGGTGTTGTTACATGATGTTGAATACCTTCTTTTTCACAGAATTCCTTGAACTGAGTGGAGGTGAATTCCCCCCAATATCGAACCATAGAGTCTTGATCTGACACCCTGTGAATGTCTCTACCAATGCCTTGAATTTGAGGAAGGCACCATAGCATTGAGACTTCTTTAAGAAGTAAACCCACATCTTTTTGGAGAAATCATCCACCAATAGCAGAAAGTACATCGAACCATTGACAGTGGGAGACTTCTAGGAAGGCTCACAAAGATCTACATGAATGAGATCCAAAAGCCCCTTAGCATGCCATGCACCTTCTGTAGGAAATGACTTCCTCTTCTGCTTTCCAACCAACACCCAGCACACAAATCCTGTTTTTTCCTATATATGGGGCAGCCCGTGAATCATATAGGCTCTGCTGAGTTTGGCTAAATATTGAAGATTCAAGTGTCCATATCTTTCATGCCAAAGAACACCGATATTATCTTCAATAGCTAAGGCATGCAAATTAGTTGTAGCAAGATCAAGGAGCTTATACAAGCCTCCTTGCCCAATGCCTATGACAACAACTTTGTCCTATTTCACATCTGATACAATTCACTTCTTTCCATAAAACCTAACTTGAATGTTAGGGTTCTCAATAAGCTGACTAGTAAATAACAAATTCTTGTTCATGGCACGAACATATTGGACATTGCGTAATAGAAATTTTAGAGAATCATTTAATACAAACCTAACATCTCCTATCCCTTCGACCACATGCGATCTACCATCACCAAGTGAAACTGTATCTTTATGACTAAAATCAGCAGTAAACTTTACATACCAATCTTTGTGACACTTAAAGTGTCAAGATGCTCCTAAATCAAAGAACTAATATATATTGTTAGTGCTATCTAAAAGAGATGAGAACAAACTCATCATCTGAACCATGCTCTTCCTCGACAGCGACTACATTAGCTTCACCATGCTTCTTGCAGGATAGATTGTACAGTGTTTTCCTACATTCCTTGTTAACATGTCCAAATTTGATACAATAAAAGCATTTCACTTTTTTCTTGAATTGAGTGGAAGAAGTGTTGCCAAAAGAATTATGATGTTTGTTACAAAAAGAATTATGAGGTTTGTTGCCAAAAAGTTTTTGAGGTTTGTTCTTAAAACGACCAACAAATACACTTTCAACGGTTCCCGGTGTAGATTCCCCTATCTATGGTTGTCTTTGCTCCTTCTACAATAGATACTGACTAACCTTATCAAAAGTCAAATTTTGACTTTCAGCCGGTAGATTAGGTGATTCCACAAGGGTCTCATAAGAGGGCGGCAAGTTGTTAATGGTCAGAGCAACCATGTCCTCGTCGTCTACTACTTTGTTGACGGCAATAAGTTGATCACTAAGATCCTTGATTTTTAAGAGATGTTCTAACAATGACCCACCCTCATGTAGTTTTGTAGAAAACAACAAATTCTTCAAATATAAAATCCAACTTTTCTTAGAGACTTGATACTTGTTTTTGAGGTTATCTCAGTCTAGGTGCAGACGTGGCAATCCGGACTTCCGAGATTAAATTGTCAGACACTGACAGCTTGAGTAATAGTAGGGCTTCTAGATGACTCTTGTCAAAATCATCTAGGTTGGTTGTAGGCCTGGCTTCGATCCTTAGGATAATTTTGTCACACATTCTGTACTCAGCAATCGTGAGTATTTTGTGACTCTAGATATTATAATTTTCCCGGTGAGTTTTTGTGCCTCCGGAAACACTAGATTTTGAATATAGGTCTTTATCCCAAAAAATAAACTATTTCCAAGACTTGAACAACCCCTTTAAACTTGACCCATAAAATTTTCCCAAAAAAATTTAAATATGATCCCAAAAAAAATTCGAAGTATGGAAGGAAGTGTTATACCACCATTCTACTAGTGGTAGCCATTGCACCCATCTCTCTTATTTATCTGAAGCAAAATATCGAAGGTAACCTTCCAAACATTTGTTGACCACCTCAATCTATCCATCAAATTGGGGATGATATGCCAAGCTATGAGCAAGTTGAGTACCCAAACATGAAAATAAGCTAGTCGAAAAATTACTTGTAAATATAGGATCATGATCAGTTACTATAACTTTTGGAGTCTTGGTAGTTTATGAATAGTATTCATAAAGGTTGTTGCTACAGTGCTTGCTACCAATGAGTGTGTCAAAGCACAAAAGTGTGCATATTTGGTGAGACAATCCACAAAAACCATAATGACATTTTTTCCTTCAAATCTAAGCAAACCTGTGATGAAATCCATAGATACCTCCTCCCACCGCTAACATGGAATAGATAAGGGCTGCAAAAGACCTCGAGTGTTAATTGTCTCCCCTTTATTTTGTTGACATACCATGCATTCTGCTAAATTTCTGAACATCCCCTTTTAGCTCCTCCCAAAAGAATTTTTGCTTGATTCTATGATAAGTTTTCAAGAATCCAAAGTGCCCACCTACTAGAGAAGCGCATAGTTCTTGCAACACCTTAAACTTAAGGGTTGAATTCCTACATAGGTACAGCATGTCCTTGTACCATAAAACATTTCCCTTTCCATGCAAATTTGTCTAACACGCTTGAATCCTATTGGAGTTTCTCAATGAGAGTTTGAGTATTTGTGTCCTCCCACTCTTCTATTGCCTCATTTACCAAATCTACTTGTAATATGGAAATGACATACAATAGTTACTCTGTGGGTTCATCCCTCCTTGATAGAGCATCAGACACAACATTCTCCTTGCCTTTCTTATATATGATCTCAAAATTATATCCCAACATCTTTGTGACCCATTTTTGTTGTTCTTTAAATGACAACTTCTGTCCCAAGAAATATTTGAGACTATCATGATCTATCTTTACCTTAAAATGTTTTCCCATTATATAAGGTCTCCATTGTTTGACTGCAAGAAAGATAGCCAACATTTCCTTCTCATAAATTGGCTTCAACAAATTCTTACCTTTGAGTTGGTGGCTCTCAAATGCTATGGGGCTTCCTTCTTACATGAGTACTGCTCCTATTCCATGTCCTGAAGCATCACATTCCACAATGAATGTTTTAGAAAAATCTGGGGTAGCTAGGACTAGAGTTGTGCACATGGCTTCCTTTAGCTGCTCAAATGCCCTTGTAGCTGCCTCATTCCATTGGAAGGAATCCTTCTTCAACAAAGTTATGAGAAGTGATGCTATGCTACCATAATTATTTAAAAATCGACAATAATAACATGTAAGCCCTAAGAAACCCCGTAGGCTCTTGAGGGTCCTAAGCATTTTCTACTCTACAATGGCCTTGATCTTATGAGGGTCCACCTTGACTCCCTCATGTGACACAATATGACCTAGGTACTCCACTTCATTGACTCCAAACACACACTTGGATGGCGTAGCATTAAACTAATGCTGCTCAAGAATGTCCAAAACTTGATTTTACATGTTGCAAGTGTTCCTACCAAGTTTTACTATTTATTAAGATGTCATCAAAAAATACCAAAACAAATTTCCTTAGAAGTGGCCTGAAGATAGAATTCATCAAACTTTGAAATGCCGATGGTGCATTTGTGAGACCAAAAGGCATTACCAAAAATTCATAGTGGCCCTCATGGGTTCGAAAAGCTATCTTATGTACATCCTTATCTCTAATTCTAATTTGATAATAACCAAAACGAAGACCAAGTTTTGTAAAATAAACAACACCATTAACCTCATCTAACAAATCATCAGTTACTAGAATAGGAAACTTATCTTTTATGGTATACTTATTGAGCTCTCTATAATCAGGACACATCCTCCAAATTTAATCCTTCTTACGCACCATTGCCACAGGAGAGGAGTAAGCACTCTGACTATGTCTGATAATACCTACCTCTAGCATCTCCTGAACTATCTTCTCAATCTCACTTTTTTGTACATATGGATACCTAGAGGGCCTAATGTTGGGTGGTTGGCTCCCTAATACAAGTTGAATGGCATGATCATGATCTCTTTTAAGAGGCAATCCTTTTGGTATCTCCCCAAAACTACTGAGTGATTACTTATAACTGCTTGTAGATCCAATGGTGTAGAAGCCTTTGAGTGATATGCCTCTAATGAAAACAATTAGGCCAAAAACCCATCTGCCCTCTTCTTACACATCTTTTGCATTTGGTGAGAGCTTACCATTTGTGGAGACTTTGCACGCAAGCCTCTTAGTTCTATTGTGCTTCCCTCTGAGTGAAAGCACATGAATAGCTCCTAGAAGTTCATCTCAATTGTTCTCAAAGTAGAGTAAACCACTGTACTCCCAAAACAATATCTATTGCACCCATGGAGATAGCAAACATTGGGCAATCAAAATGATAATCTCCCATGGATAATTTAATGCTATGACATTTCCCTAAACAACTAGCAATACCCCATTTGCAATCAGGACCTAAAATTCTGGCTCTGGATATATAAAACAGTTTAGATGAGTAGCCAACTTTTTGTTGATGGAGTTATGAGTGCTTCGTGAGTCTATCAACACTATACCTCTCTCTTTCTTTAAGAAACCCACTATCTTGAGAGTTTGTGGTACTAAAACCTAAGAGTGCATGACAAGAAATGATTGGTTGGGGATCTCCTGTTTCCTCACCTGGTGCATCTCCCAATTCTAATATTTTGCCTTCATCGTCTTCTTCCTCACTCGGCCCTTCAATGTAAAACAATTTCTTTTTTGCACATTTATGTCTCCTATTGTATTTGTTGTCACGGTTGAAACATAACCCTTTTGCCTTTTTCTCTTCGATTTGTTGAGGAGTCAATCTAGTGGGTTGAGGGAATGGTTGTGCTGAAAAGCCCTTCTCTTATGCCATTGAACCCTTGCCTTCTAGAAATTAAAAACTTCTCTTTTGCCTTGTGTGCTAGAATAAAAGACTTGGATATAGAATTAGTACTAAACATGCGTACCTCATGTTGGATGTGATCCTTGAGACCACCCAAAAATAAGTCGTTCAAGTTCTCTTCTGGAATTGTATCTACTCTCACAGATACGTTAAAGAATTGTTGTATATACTCCTTGACTAATCTTGTTTGTTGTAATTTAGTTAATTGGTTGAAGTAGTTGTTTCAAGGTTGCATGGACACGGATACGGGTACAGTATCCGATACGGATACGGCTATTTTTCAAGACCCCCTAATTGGATACGGCTCGATACGATAATTATATATATATATAATTTAGATTTAAATATAAAAGTATTTAGCTATTTTAAAAATATTAAATTTAAATATTTAATAAATTTTAAAATAAAACTCAACTTAAATATATTAAATATAAACAATAATTTAAAAATTATGAATATTATGAATATTATTAATAAACTAAATCACATATATATAAACTATTATTTATTATTAATATTTTAATAATTAATGTTATTTAGATTTAAATGTAAAAGTATTTAACTATTTTAAAAATATTAAATTTTTAAATAAAACTCAACTTAAATATATTAAATATAAACAATAAATTAAAAAATTATAAATATTAATTAAATCACTAAATCGTATAACTCTTTAAATATGTTATAACCTAAATCCTATTAACTTGATATCTTTTAACTATATTTTAAGAGTTGATCGATAATCTAAATTTTAAAGAGTCGCTTTGCGTATGATTTATACCACTACAATTAAAAAACCATTCTCCCCGCTCGTAGTCGCACACTACTGGGAACATACAGAATAGGAAAGAGATCGACGGCGGGAGCAAAAAAAACAAGTCCACTCCTGCCAAGGAACGCAGTAAATAAATCAAGGAATGCTTTACATAAATCGAGGAATGCAGTAAATGAATCTACTGCTACATAGAGCTAGGAATAAATAAATCGAAACTTTATAAACTTCGAACAGAAAACGTGACAAAAGAGGGTTTTTTTCGAAAACATTTGACTGGATACGAGATAATTTTTTCAGAATGTTGAATCTGACGTATCCGACACAGCTTTAAAGTTGCCCTAATTTTGGGCACGAATGGGCACCGTATCCGGGCCATATCTGAGTCGTACCTTATCCGTACCCGTACCAGATACACGGATATGCGTACCAGGGGAGGGGGCCTGACGTATCCTGCAATAGTGAGTTGTTTGCTATACTATTACCATACTGTGATTGTAACTCCTTACAAACTGTCCATGTGACATTGAGAGCCTTTTTCTTCTGTTGTGCATATAGCCATCAATACCAAATGAATTGTTTTGGTTCTAGATATAAGGAAGCCATTGTCACTTTTTGCCCACTTGGAATTTGATGAACATCAAAAAAAATCTTTATTTGATTTATCCAAGTTAGTGAATCCTTGCCATCGAACTTACACATGTCCACCTTTGGTAACCAGTTCCTAGATCTCACTTGAGTGTTAGCATTTGGATATGGATTAGCTGACCTAGATGATCCACCTTGGTTGCTTGAAACATCTAGTTGTGAGCATAATTGATTCTGGATATAAGTATTGATATTAGCCAATGTGTTATGAATGCCTACTATATCTCCTATTATGGCATCCAATCTTCTTGCCAAGCGATGTATATCCTCCTTTATCTTGTTGTTTTCTTCTTCCATGGATATTATATCCATATCCTCTAGTTATGAGTCACCTTTGTCGGGAGTCTTACCCAAAGTATAGGAATTTTTACCCCTACCTCTAGTCTGTGGTCAAGCCATATAGTGCAAAATCTTTTTTTTTCTTTTTTTTTTGTTGTTCACTCCCAAATTAATCTTTCAAAAAGAAGACCCCTAATTATTTTCTACAAGCTTTCCAAAAGTGTAAACAAATTTGAAAAATCCATAGATTGCAGCCTATATAGCGAATTTATGAAAAAACCTAAAATTGCAATAACTTACTGAAAATGACTCCAAATTCCTCCAAATCAAAACTATAGGTGTCTCAATGCACCCTTGTTCAATCCTCCAAAAATCAGGAAAAAAATCGTTGAATTGCAGCCCTAGGAGCGAAAATGGTGGAAACCTTAATTCTGCAATAACTCCTTTAATATTGACCTCAAATTAGAACTGCAGTAGCTCCAATATTCACTTGACTAACCCTCCAAAAATCAAGGAAAAATTCGTCAAAATGAGAGATATGTGCTTCCCAAAATGACCTCCAAAATCGAAAAAAAAAATCACCTTGTTTCTTGCCTTCACAATGCTAAGATCATGCTCTGATACCACCTGTCATGAAATTGTTACAAAAACTATAGAATATTTATATTGAATATAATCAAATGAATACATTGAGAGAGCGAAGCTCATTTTATGGAGAGAATACAAACTAAAAGGCCTGAAAACAAGAATAAAGCAACGCTAACAATAGACGAACAGGTTGCATAAAGCAAACAGTTGTATAAAGCATAAAACTATCTTATCTAAGGAAAGACAGATTGACTATTATATAAACTTACTAATTTATTTTAATACCCCCCCTTAATGGTCAATTTCCTAACTAAAATAGAGTTGCCCCCCCTAAAGATGACAACCGAAACAGAGATAGGCTGGTCCACGAGCAACTGAAAAAACAGGCAGAGGAGATGGCCTAGAAGGCGTAGAAAGCAGACTCCTGCTCAGTATGCTCTGCGACATGTGCTAATGGTGTTGAAGCTTCAGACTTGGACTGCTCAGCAGCCAAGCGTTTCCGGCAATCCTTTTTCATATGTCCAAACTTGTGACAGTAATTGCACTGGATGTTGTATTTCTTGGAAAGGTCCTGTGACTGACCCTGACTGAACTGCTGAGAGGGCTGATTAGTGCCCTAATTCTGCTGGAAGGACTTGGCAGTAAATGTCTGTTTTGAGGAGGAGGAAGAAGCACTGCTACTGAATTGTTGTTTCCATCGATCCTGCTGCAAGAGTTTGTTGCACAGATCGGGAAACGTCAGACTAACATTAGATGAAGTAATGTTAAGAGTTTCAATAAAGTGCTCATAAGAGGGTGGTAGACTTTTCAGAGTGATCACTACCATATCTTCTTCTTCCATCTTTTGACCAATCGCCGTCAACTGATCATGGATGTCCTTGAATTTTGTGAGATGCTCCTACAAAGACATCTGATCATCCATCATCATCGAGAAGAGCATGTTCTTGAGAAAGAATGCTCGGCTTTTGTCAGAGGTTTCATGAAGGTCCTTCAATGAATCCCAAATTTCTTTTGCTGTTTTTCCAGACGGAACCTGAGGCAACTGATCATCGGTGATCAACAGCTTGATAAGCATTACCGCTTCACAATTTTGCTCATCGAATCTATCCTTATCCTTACCCGCCACTGGAGGACGTGTAGTTGTGCCTAGAATAATTTGGTCCAGACACTGATACTCAAAAATAGTCATCATCCGCTGCTTCCAAGTGTTGTAATTTTTGTCGTTGAATCTCTAACTGCTCTCCAACAGAATGTTGGTCAAAGATGCCATGCTTCACGATTTTCGAGACACGAGAAAATGAATTATAAGCAGTGGGCACAGAAACGGAAGCAGATAGACGGCACAGATAGGGAAAATAGAAGTTTTGCACATATTACGAAGCACTGGTTCTGAAGACACGGAATATACTGACTCGAAAATCCGAACACGGATATCGAGGTACAGATCTCGAGACAAATCCAAATCACGGATTTCAAAAACTCAGATCTCGAGAGTGTAGAAAGCAAAGGCTTAGAACATCTGAGCACAAATTTCGAAATAAAACAAACTCTGCATGGCTGCTGGATCATACCTCCACATGACCACGTGCTGGATTTTGAAAGTGCAAAAAGAAACGGGTAACAAAGATAACAACTTATCGATCTCCAGCGATTTAGAAGGCAGAGAAACACCAAATCGTGATATGAAACAACCCTTTAGAGAACAATGATCAAGAGATGAAGCCGTCATAAAGAAACACACTGCAGCTGTCAAAACAACGACTATCAAAGCTGAAAGGGCCACAGACAGAGAGATCATGGAATAAATAACCACCTAAAATATCGTAGTATAAGCAGGAGCCCACGATCAAAACAGGAGGAAGCTAATTCACGACCTTCACAAAACACATCTTTTTACCATAACTCATGACCTAGATTACAAAACAGCGACCAGGAGTTGCTCAGATGAAGTCTCTACCTTTAAAGTCGTGAGTTATAAACGACCCATAAATCAAAGATGAATCGCCATCAGATATCGCGTGAAAATCGCGAGTATAGAAGGCACAAACGGAACACGATCAAAGAAAGTCTTCTGATGCAAAGAAAATCCGCAATCTATCAAAGAAAATGACGAAATCCAAAAAAACACGTCAAAAGCACCTCAGAAGGGGATTCGCTTAGAACCCGTGAGATAGAAATGTCGCGCTAGTTAACCAGGAATCGCGCCGATGAAAAAACAAAAATCGCGACCCTCCAGAAGACCCAATCACCCTCAAAAAACTCGATTTGCAGAGAACGCGACTTCTTGCTCTGCCGCTAGAAGAAAAAAAACCCGATGACTATGTCAAAAACGCCTCTTTCAACACACGACCATCATAGAGAAAAATCCGTCGAAAAATAGAACGCGATTTTCACCAAAACATGACGCGAGGCAAAGGAAAACTTGCTTGAGGAATCTCGAAAACGGCTTCAAGAAATTTGCTAAAACTAATCAAGTTCGAGCCTGAGCTCTGATACCATGTTACAGAAACTATAGAAGATTTATATTGAATATAATCGAATGAATACATTGAGAGAGCGAAGCTCATTTTATAGAGAGAATACAATCTAAAAGGCCTGAAAGCAAGAATAAAGCAACGCTAACAATAGACGAACAGGTTGCATAAAGCAAACAGCTGTATAAAGCATAAAACTATCTTATCTAAGGAAAGACAGATTGACCATTATATAAACTTACTAATTTATTTTAATAGAAATAACATGCACAAGAGAAGAATATAACAGGAAATACGCTGCAAATACTTGATAATAATTGAGAATAACAAGCCACTTCAAGGGGTCAAACCTCCAAATATCTCCAATGAGAATACAATTCGCAATATGATAATAATAAACTTACCACTAGCTCCTATATATAACTAATTATGTCATGGCTACCACCCAGGCCAACTTAGATACCTAAATAGAACACCCTGGACAACAAAACTACCTATATATGACTATAATAATGATTATATAACTTAATTAAGAGCTAAGGTAGCCACAAGCCAACTACTCATAACCCTATGCACACTATAGAATTAAGGGCGTAGCATCCTAAAGGAGTGCAACCTATGGTTGGTACTGGTTAAAGAGCTTTCTTGATTAGAAAATAATTCATACTACAAGTAGGATGGATATGAAAGAGTTGATCAAAGAGATGAATTAATGTGCACAATTCCCACCATTATGTCATTGACAAACATCAAATGGTGTTTATCCATGATAAGTTTCATAATGGTCATAATCCAGTCCTTAACTTGGTAGTTCAAAAAGACCTTTGTGTATTACCCTAAGATTAGAGTAAAACGCATTGCAAGCAAAATATTATATATCTTTGTCCACCATGAATGAATGCAGGTCCAAGTAAGGTAGTTCATGACATTGGAAACGCTTGATTTGATTGAAAATCATATTTGCACTGTATTCAAGTTGCGTTGCCTTTTTAGAACAAGGAAAGAAAATGTATATTGATATTCAAATCAAAGGGTGATATTCAAATCAAAAGGTGACTAGGATGGTTTTGATTTTTCTCTCTGACATTGAAACCTTTTAATGGTGCCTTGCAAAAGAACCCAGGTTCCAAAAAACTCAAGAGGCCACCTCAACAATTGTGAATGAGGTTGATAATTTCAGTATCCTTGAGTTATTTGGGTTGTGGCTCCAACAAGAAGGTGTAATTCAGTATCCAAACAAGAGGTTTAAAGATAGTTGTACATAGAAATGTCTATGGTTAAATCATTAAAGGAGACTTAAGGTTGGCAACCGAAGTGGTTCTAGGAAATGATTTAAGTATAACATTCAGGGATGCATGCTCTTCTCGCCAAAGCTAAGTAGTTGTTAGAATCATTCAACATAAATTCACAGGCAAAACATTCAATTTGATGCCAACATTAAGGCGGTCAACCAACTTTTGTCAGTTCAATTGTAAATCAAGAATGGCTCAGGATAATTAGCCTTCTTTTTTGTAACAATTCTCTGTATACCATTTAAATATATTAGTGTTCCTTTATCTTTCTGCAGATTGTAAATACAGTCAGTTAAATGTAAATCTTAGTAGTAGAAAAATTTATTGTAGAGGCATAATGATTCTTTTTTGTTATCACAGATGTTAACATGTTGATCTGAGGCTGATGTAGCCATGCTGCAAGCCAGAATATGAAATTTTGTTTAAGAATTAATAAAATTGGAATTCCTTTTTTTCAAACATGTAAAAGTATAGAAAGATCCAAACCTCCAAGAAAGAAAGCTTGAGTTCATTTGAAGGTTTAATCACCACGCTTAATACTTCTGATCTGGACTCAACCAGCAGATGACAGAAATGTAATTGTAAGAGATAAGTCAAACAAATTAATCCCCAAAAATAAGATACTATAAGCTTGAACCAAGCATATAAAACCTGCCTTTCTATGCTAAAATAATTGTCAGTTCTTAATACCATTCATAGATTTCTGGGAAATAGGCAGTACATTTTAATGCCCATTCAGGTCTTGACAAAAACAATAGCTGAAGAGGAGGAAAAATAAAGAATTTGTAAAATATCTAGATTTTACTAATATAGACATCTTAATAACTTTTCATAGCATTCCACATTGTTTGCAAAAATTAAATGCATCAATCACAGAAAAACTCATTGCATACAAAAAATAGAGCACATGAGCTGTGTACAGCAGTAAAGTCCAACCCATCAGCAATTAATTGTTGGAAAGAGGGAAAAAAACTGCAGTATTTTAACTTCAAGTAACAATCGTTCTAGGGAATATTAAGGTTACCTATCAGGTGATGCAAACCGGGCAGCAAAAGTCTTGGGCTTTGCCCTTTCACCATACAAGGATGAGCCTGCTGAGTAATCCTGGCAGCATATATTCTAGATAAGCACAACTTGTTTTAAAATGACTAGAATAGTTCAAACATATCCTGCATTAGTGGTATACCATTTATCATTTCTGTTTGCACTGAAGGTGTTGCCACTGAAAGAAATGAAGGATTACCAATCACCGTGAAAAAGACAAATATATCCTAGTATCCTAGATTGTGATCTAGATTAAGGTTTTACACAGCCTGCATTGCTCAAGAAGCACATCCTGACAACATAATGAATTAATATGGTAACCACCTGGGAATTAAACAAGTAAGCAACATGAAGTGATTTTTGGTAAACTAGTAGACCAAACCGAACATACATGAACTCTCTGTCCCTTCTACTTGTAGGCACAGTTCATTTCCTGTGAATTTGAGAGATCAACAACCAAACAATCAAATCCGGACAAAGTTCATCCAACCACAAGGAAGTGGATTGGAAACCAAAATCTGGTCAAAACCAGAGGGTGGGCAAATAATTTTACTGTATATAGAATGAAACGTAATTATGAGATTGGCAGAGCTTATTCACAAATAATTATATCCATCAAAAACAAATTTACAGCAAGAAACAAAATCTGATGTTCTTTCAAGTTTAATATGTTGTGGCCTTTACCAATAAAGAAAACAAATGAAGCTGAAAAGACACATGAAATTCTCCTCTGAAGCTCTAACCCTGCATCATTTGATATGGATTGCATTCCAGGCATTTTTTTGTAACGTGGACAAAATGCACCCATGGCATATGCACTTATGTCATTAATTTTTAAATAAATGTAACCAAACTCATTGAAGAACAAAGTCTTGCTAATCTTGGTGATAAGGTCCTGCTTCCCTAAATAAATACATCCTCCACCAGCAGCGCCGGGATCTATAATGACTCCATGCAGATGGAACATGGGCTATTCCCAATAAAGCGGGTAGATTTTATTTTCCACCAGATCAAGCCCCCTTTGTCTATTAATCTATTTCAAATTTTGATGTTCTTAGGAAGAGAGGCAACAACATAATCTATTATACTTCATTATAACATATTGGTTAAGGAAACTTCAAAGTACGAGTGTCAGAACAGGATCCCTCCGAGGTAACATCCTACATAACTTTTCTGTTTTCCATTAAGTAATATACAACACATATCTCCTTTTACAGTGTAACTCCAATATAATATGACATAATACACCTGTATATCGGGTTCTGACTTCTGGGTAAGATGGGGCAGTGATAAGCAATGACCCCAGTTCAAAAATCAAGAGGTGTGCCCCTTGTGTTAAGTGATCTCTGTGTGAATGTGGCTGAGGCGTTGGCTTGTGATGAATTCTTAATGCTGGCAGGTTGCTGGATTCTCATCTAAAAATAACTTCTGTACCATGACGAAGATTGTCAAAACAGCGCTGTGGTATGGTTGTTGGGACTACGTTCAAACCTGAGCGGGCATAGAGTCCCATGTTTGTGGGTGCGAGGGAAGGAGTTTGACCCTATCAGTTAGCAAAAAGCCATCCAACCCAGAAAACCCCCTGCTCTATTACAGTTCACATCAAAAAAGGGGAAAACATTACTGAGCAGATGAACATTGAGTTTTGACTCTGAAGCTCCCAAACTTATTTATTAAACAAACCTTTCAGATTCTGCCTTTTAGTACACATACACACTCAGACCTAAGAGTTAAAGGAATGTAAACACAAAACATAACTTAAATCCAACGGGTTGTGGTGTAATCGTAACGGGGCACATTCTTAATAGCGTAATTTAGTTATAAATTCCCCGCCTCGATAAGGTAGCCAGTAAGTCCAGAGGTGTATTGTAAGACAAATGTGGAGTAGTGTAACCTAAAGTTAAAAATCCTAAGAATGTGGTCCAAGCTTACTCCACACCACATTAAGGCAACCCATAATTTCACCCAAGATCAACACTTAGAAAAACAATGGCAATTTAGGATTGGCACAGATACTGTTACCTCGGGCTCCATTATATCATCAAAATCAGGAGGAACGCGCAAAGAAAACCCATTTCCTCTGAACCGATACCATGACTGTGTATTGAGAAGCCCAGAAAAAATGGTTTTCTTGGGCACGGATTTCTGTGTAGAATCCACAGTACTAGAACTTCCAGGCTCCTCCTGTGATAAATTGCCATTGCTCTGTTCTGCAGTTTCAATAGCAATTGAAGGTTTGCTTGCTAAACACGGTGCAAGAATTACAGCCAGTCTTAGCAACTGTCTCTTTGAACACAAGAAACTAGACGTGTCTTCGAGTTTAGAGGATTTGGCTAGCAATGATTGCTTTAGTACTGTTTCATCCCATTCATCTACACAGCCTTTGTTTTGCAATGCTTCTATGACAGCATATTTTGCAATTCGCGGTCTTCTTGGTTTTGTGTCCCCCATTATCACCAATTTGAAGGTATCGTATGCCCAAATAGAAAACCCATTTCTGTACTTACCAGTGAGGTTCTTGGTGAATGAAATAGGAGAATTTATGCTCAAGGGCAATGTAGGTGAGCTTAAAATTAATGCACCCGCCATTTTTTCCTTCAACTCTGCAAATAAAAGGAATGAGATGTGACCTCTACTGTTATAGGGAATGTGGTAGAATCTTTTCTCCAGAATTATCGTTGAATAGAAAATGCATGTCCTTCTGCAAGAACCCAAAGTATCATGGTTCGCCTCTTCCTTAACCTGAGTGTCAGATATTGGCTTAGGGGAGAGGATTGGAAAACGAGAGACTGTGTTTGCATTCCATCTGAGCCGATAATTAGCCGATAGGCTTTTATATGTGAGCATTATACTGCTCGGAATTGTCTCACGCCGTAAAAAAAATTAATTGTAAGCTTAATTAGCCGATAGGCTTTTATATGTGAGCATTATAGTGTTCGGAATTGTCTCACGCCGTAAAAAAAAATTAACACCTGAAAATCTTCTAAATTCGTCGGTTGTTCCTATCGGCGTTTTCCTTGAACCTCCTATGGGTGCAAGTGCTAGTTACATTTCCATGGCTGCCGGTAGTGTCTAGTATATGAAGCTTAGGGGAGAGGGGCCAATAGCCGCTCACCCTAACTTCACGCACGTTAAACTCATAGTTAGACATATTGGATTTCGACAATTTTTTTTTTGAGTTTCTCTGTATGCGACCGAAGAGCTTAAAGCTATTCTTTCAGCTTCTGAGTACTTATACATTTCACTGTACGATGCATTATGTGCACATGGGTCAAAAAAGTGTCATTTCAACATGTCGCCCCATACATGTGCAACGATGTGCCAATAACTGCTCTCCATCACATTGTGCACATGTCTTAATTTCATTGGTTAATTTATTGGAGTTGTGAACATGTATTGGTGCAGTTGTGTTAATTTATTAGGTTGGTATTTTACATGTATTGGTTCTTTTAAAAAATTTAATTGGGGGGTCAAGTGATTAGAAACATAACAGTTATTGGAGCGTGGGCGGCAACTGCCCCTCTCCCCTACCTTGGCCTTAATATTAATTTGGCCTTCTTTGTAGGAAGAATGAAACAATTTTAATTTTGTGCCCGAAACTGGAAAACGTTTGAAGGGGTAGAAGAGAAAGTGCATACAGAGAGGGGCCATTAGTGGTGTATTCATTTTGTGACCATGTAGCAGTTATATATAATTGTGTATGACCTTCTTTTTAAGAAATTTAATATGGACGAATTAATTTTTTTTATTAAGATTGATGGTGTTCCCAATTTCTTGGCAAAACTACTGAAACCCTAAGCCAATCTCCTTTCCCATCCTTGCAGTCTATTCCTCTGGGAAATGATGGCTTGTAACCTTCTAGAGACGGTGGAGGAAGCAGAAGGCATTCGAAGCCCAACCCCTTCAAAAATGCGATTATTGACTTGCGGTTAGGCGTGGTTGGGAAGGGCGTGTATGCTTGTTTGGAGGCTACGGGATTGGAAGCGTCGGACCTCTTGATTGTGTAGGGCAGAGCACTTCCTAGCGAACAATCTCCCACAGTAGATCTTAGAGAGGATGCTTCAGATGAGGAGGAACTCCATAAGAAACATACCCTTATCTAGCGTTTCCATAATTTCTGGTCAAGCTTGGCATATTTAAATGAATGGATATTAAAGCATTGACAACCCTTACTGGAGGAAGAACTTTGTATAGGCCCTTGTGCCAAGGGTTTCTTTTATGTTACTTGTGAACTCCCAAACAACAGAGCAAAACTACTATAGAAAGGACCTTGGATCTAGAATAAGTCATATCTGGGAATGAAGCCTTGGTTTCTTGACTTCAATTCATTTATTGAAATCTTCTCTGCTACCCCGATTTGGGTGCGACTTCCAAATTTGCCTCTCCATTTTTGGGGCTCCTCATGTCTACGCTCCATCGACAACTCCATTAGGAAATTCATTTCAAGACTGAGATCTTCAAAGTATCATTCATCCTTCACTCTTCGCTCCTCCTTCACATATGCATGAATCCTTGTAGGAATGGATCTGGCTCTCCCCCTTCCTGCGGAGGTTAAAATCAGATCCGGTTCCAAGCTATGGACTCAAATGATAGATTATGAAGGGATTGCTTTTAGGCGCAGACATTGTTATGCTACAGGACATAAAGCAGAAGAATGTTCAAAACCTTCATCTACAACTTCTATCAATTCACGAAAGTAGGCTACCTAGTGGAAAGGGGCAAAACTCCATCATCAACATATCTTTCCTCTTCCACAAGTGGGTGTTGAAGCTGATGCCCTAGCAAAATTTGATTTGCTCAACAAGTTAAAACCAGTAGTCGAAGCCTCAACATTTTCACAAAGGGTGGTGCCCTCTCCAAGCAAATCTGAAATAGTGGAGCATGCTGCTACAAATAGTTCAAAGTTGGTCAACAAGGCTCCCAATGGTGTTAAAGCTTTAGAAGATGCAAAGAAGACCACTCCGGCTCATAGTGTGGGAGGAAAGCTAATGTTATTTCACTCTTGGAGGGAATTAGCCAAAATTCAGACATTGAAGACTAGTCCAAGGATGAATGGACTATTGTTAAGCGTGGAAGAAGATAAAACCATCTTTTTCGATGACTCTTCACTCCCATGATAAAATGGGTAAGCAGGTTCAAGGGGCAAAAGATGATTGACTTTCAGCCATGGGCAGGTATTAGTCTATAGGTTTAGATAGTAAATTTCCAAGTTTTTATTGGTTACCTGGTTAGATTAAGCATTTAGCTGAGCCTATAAATGTTAAACTCTTTATGTTGTACTTTTGTTCACGTTAATACAATGGGAGTTGTCCCAAAGACAACAATTTACCTATCAAAAAAAGAAATTTAATATGGACTATTATATATTTATAATTAAGATTTGGAGGTGTGACTCATCGCACAACTTGCCACATCAACATGTCTAGTAAGAGGTGTATTTAAAATAAATTTTTAAACATTTGACCAAAACTTTATCATGGAGTCCTTAGTAGTTGATCAAAAAAATATCATTTGTTGTTAGAACAACATTATATTCTTATTTAAAATATAACTTATATGCAACCTAAATGATCTCAATACCTTTTGATAACCATAATTCTTGTTATCTCTAACCTTTATATCCAATGTAAATGACCTAATAGTTGAACACAAAATATAATTTATTGTTTTAAAACACCATATTCTTATTTATTTAAATACAACTTATATTCAACATAAATGATCATAAAACCTTTTGATAACCCTTTACATTTTGTCATAAAATACAAGATATTTATTGTATTCACCCTTTACATTTGTAAAAGGACAAACATATGAGATGAAGTACTCCAATACATGTGCATTCCACCCGGTAGTTGTACACAGAACGATATTTGTCCACATAACAACAATACTTGTTCACATGAGCATCTTATTTTATAAATGACACACTCATATTGGATAATTATGAATTTTTACATAAAGCAAAAAGTATTTTTTTATTTTGGATAGAAAACATCAGTTGGACGCCAGTTTTACTTTCCCTGCTTTGATAGGTCATATCATGTGCCCACAATGTCTAAGTTTAGACTTATTATAGGCAATGGAGAGCATTTTCTAAGGACTTCACAATGAATTAGGTTTGGAGATGTTGATACGAGACTAGTTCACTTACATTTCTATTTGACTTATTTGTTGGTTCATTTAGACCGTGATACTTTGTGAGTTTGTAGCAAATTGAATCTAGAGGTGATTTGGTGTTTGATTCATGGTAAAACTTACATGTTTATCTCTAGTTGTGTATGTTTGACATGGTTATCGATGTCATGTTGAATTTGTATATTACACTATGAGATATACGAGTTGTCTATAGTCTATCTATACTTCAAACTTGGATAGATAACTTAGATGTGGGTTGTCTATACCCATAGATATTTTAGTGTAGATGCAAATTCTATTTGGTTGGCTCCGTTTGGTCACCTATTTCATTGGTTTGGTTGTCATTATGAGGTAGAGAGAGATGGTGTTACCTGATACAGTTGTATTTTGGGACCTCTGGTTGTTGACTGACTATATGGTGTAGACATGTGAGACTCAATGGGAGTTTGATGTAGGTACATTGGGTGGTGACAGGTTCCTTATATGCTTGGAGCTTTGGCATGACACGATTGCTTATGCAGGTACATTTAGTGGTGAGCATGGTGTCGTGGAGGTTCCTTGTACACTTGGAGCCTTAGCATGACATGGTTATTTACATGGATGCATTATTGGTGGTGTTGGATTGAATCCTGATTGCAAGTGGTGGTTTATCTTCTTGTTTTTGAGTTCTTGGTTCTACTTTATCCTTTGGAGCTGTTGGTGTTGCAATTGAGTGTGTAGATCATGGGTGATCTTCATTTAAGAGATGGTTATCATGATGCCATGTGTAGATCAGTATTACAATGGGAGATTTGGCAGTGATGTGGATTCATCACTTGGTGATGGATGATCTTTTGCAGTGGTTGTTGGTGTCATGGAGGAGCTCTTGGATCCTATTTCGTGTATGTAGTGAGATTTCTTGGACGTGTTGATTTCTATTGACAGGAGATAATTATCTTCATGTGATTTGGAGATGTTGACATCTCGTGACCATGGAGGACTCTTAAAGTCTTTGGTTGAGGTGTCGGTTATGATTTTTTAGTTTGACAAATGATCCTTGTTTAGAAGATGGATGTTATTGTGCCATGGTGGACTCTTGATTGTGCATTAGAATTTTGGCATGATATAAGTGCTCTTAAGAGAAATTATGTTCATTTGGGACATATAATCTTCTTTTGAGGAGATGTAGAACATGACATCATGGAGAGTTCCTAGTTTACGTACTAATATGCAGATGGAGATTTGGTAGTGATTTGTCATAGTCTTCTAGTATTGGGTGTAGCAATCATTTTGCCTTGGATCTCTTAGATATTAAAGTGATGTAGTTGGAGTTTAGTTAGCACGGGATGGTTGGTTTGGTGCTCATGGATAATGGATAGACTTGGGTGAGGCTAGAAATCTCTTGTTCTTAGGGATTGTGTGTTGAGATGATTACTCTTTGATGAGGCTTTAGTAGGAAGACCGAGGAGCCTACACCTAGGTTGGACATGAATTCAACATGGACCTGTTGAGGATATTGTAGTCATTGCATGCTTGGTGTATCTTGGAGAAGCAATCTCATTCCCTACTCTTGGTCCTCTTAGTTGTGAATCATTTGATAGGTATTGTCCACCTTGTTTTTAGATGTATTTTTTTTCATGCTTTATTTTCTCATGGGAATGAGTCTTGAGCTATGGATGTTAGTTCTGGAGGGCTTATTTGAGGATTGCTCGGCATGGGTTGTTTTTCCTTTATCTTCTCGTGGGAACGAGACTTAAACTATGGTTGTTAGTTCCAAAGGGCTTATCTAAGAAGTGTAGAGTATGGTTTTGGGCTTATTCCCTTAGTTTTGGGAATGGATCTTTTGGTTTTATATTACTTCAATTTGGAAGGCTTACATCCTGGTTGGTCTGTTGATTCACTTTATATGTTTGATCTTTGAGTTGAATGGGTGGATGTTGATAAGGATTTTCTATTTAGGGTTTTGTGAAGGAGATCTTATCTGTCACAACTTGAGACTTAGAGGTGTTGGTAGAAGGATGTGCTACATGGTTTTGATTTGTAGGTTCTCTCTAGATGGTCTTTTGTTTCTTCTTGGAGGCTCATGTTCACATGACATTAGAGTTGAGGTTTGTATGGAGTCATTGTGATCACCGTGTTTATGGTCATTTACTGTTATTGTAATTCATTATTTTCTAGTAACAGTATGGAGGCTCTTTAATCTCTTTCTTCTATGATGTTGAGAACTTGGGAGAGTTACTAGTGGTGAGAGAGTTATGTTACAGAGGTTTAGTTTGCAAGTTTGGATATCTTTGTGGATGTTCTTTGGTATTAGATGATATTGATCTATCATTTTCTACACCTTTGAGTGAGTGTTATTAGTGAACTTTTAGATGCCTTGATTGATTTTAGATTTTAGGGCAGGTGCAAGAAACTCGGTCCACATGTAGGGGAAGTCGCGCAGGGAAAAAAATATGCCGACAGGAACGGGCACCCAAACCTAAATGGGTACCTGTTTTAAAAAATTATATATTTTTAAAAAATAGCTCTGCGGGCTCATTTTCTTACACTCCAGCCGACAGCGACAAGGACAGCGGATGCCTTAGAACGGGTACGCGTTGTTGAAGGCTAAACAAGCACAACACCAGAGATTTTTTTGCCCTCTCACCTCCTCCCGCCACCTCGTCACTATTGACCTCCTCCAGGTTGGTTCTTTGCTAGTTTTTATCTTGTTTTAGATTTTTTTTGTGATTGTAGGATTAAAATGAAAACTAGGGTTTTACTTGTTATTAGAGTTTTATGATTTTTTTGTGATTGTATGTTACTGCAAACCCTAAAACTATGTTACTGCAAACCCTAAAACCATGTTACTACAAACCTTAAAAAACCTAAACTATAAACCCTAAAAAACCAAAATATAAACCCTAAAACCATGTTGTACTGCAAACCCTAAAAACCTAAACTATAAACCCTAAAAAACCAAATTATAAACCCTAAAACCATGTTGTACTGCAAACTCTAAAAACCTAAACTATAAACCTTAAAAAACCAAATTATAAACTCTAAAACCATGTTGTACTGCAAATCCTAAAAACCTAAACTATAAACCCTAAAAAACCAAATTATAAAGATTTAATTTTGTGAGTATGATTCAAATGCATTCGACTTTTCAATGACTTCTAACGGGAACGTAATAGCATTCAAAAGAAGCTTTATGAATTGAATTGTTGTGGTCAAACAAAATTTTATATTGAATTGACTTGAAATTCCAAACAAGCCACTATTCCATCCTCTTAAAAATGCAAACTACTAATAAAAATATCTTATAATTACTTTACTATATATATCTTCATCGTCATTTACTAGTATTCCATTTATGACCTCTACAACTGTTATTGCTTTTGAGGATCCCATAGTTTCATTTGAATCCCATGCCATCCCCATTGACTACACAGTTCTCCATCTCTTAGATTCTCTCCGCTTTAAGCATTCTTTTTCCTCCTATTAATTCCATTGCAACCACTTTCATTATCCACATTTCTATTATCATTAAATTCTTACTAGCATTGTTTGTATTTATTAACTTATGCTATGTAGAATTCCATGATTTGTCCATGCTCAAGTATTTCTCATCTCACTTTCCTAATATCAAATCCCACTTTTGATTCCTATAGGCTTGTAGGTGGATCTTTCATGTTTTCATTCATCAAGTGTTGAGTTCCAAAGAGTTAGCTTACCATGAGCCACATTGAAAAGAAATACATTCTTCAAAAGTTATTAACTCATTTGCATGCATACCCATCTATCATGTCATTACTAGCCTAGTCTAATCTTTAGTGATGAGCCCTTGCATATTACTCTAGCTGCATGGGGTTAGACCTAGGAGGTTGTTGGTCCATGCCCCAAAGTGCAAATTTTTATGTTTCTTATGTGCCTTATTGCTTTGGTAAACCCTACATTGACAAGTGATTGGAAATATTATACACCGGGGTTTCATGTTTGTTTGATTAGGCTTTTAGTCCAGGCATTTGTCTTAATGAGATTCAAGTTGTCTTGTGTATGTATTTCTCCCACAAAAGCATGTAAATTTGATGTATCTTTAGATTTTGTTTGCTACTAAAAATATAATCCCTCTCTTCTAGAAATATTACCCAAACTAAGAAAAGGGGAATAAAATAGATCTCAGGTAGAGAATATGAAACATCGACAAGGAGAGAACAACTTTGAGCCAAGTCATAGGGTATGGTATCCCCTCTTCTTTTTCAAGATTTGCAGAACCTTGGAGGGTGATCCTTGAGGTCTCTCTAACAGGATAATTAAAAAGAAATGAAGAAATATGAATGAGTTCTTAGAAACCACGAATAAACCTACAAGACCTCACAATAAGATGTACACAAGCATGCATACCCCATCTTATGTGAAAAAGCCACCTTTGTCCTTCCTAAATCTTTCCTTCACAAGATTATCATGGTTGTTCAAATTGTGAAGGTAAAGCAATCACTTAGGAAAATGGTGGTGTGATTGAATGGAAGAGATAGAGGGTTAAACCATGCATTAGAACTCTTACATCTCATGAAATATCAATCTCATTATGTTTAATTTGATTTAATGTGATAAATGATCAAAGGAAATAATCAATGATAGTTAAACAAACTTAAGACAATGGAAATAGAAATTCACACCGGATTAGGAAATAGTAAACTATAAATACAAGGGTTTAGATGCACTTGTAGGAGATGGTTACCACTACTTGAATGGACTCAAAATAAACATTAACTAATAAATTTTTGGGTGTGTTTAGAATAGTTTACTAATAACTTCTCTATCTAGAAACCAATCAAGACAAAAAGTAGAAGATGGTGCAAAATAGTAAAATATGTCACAATTGAGCTTAACTAAGCTAGAAGTGGGATAATAGAGAAACGGGAAGAATACACTTGGCATGGGCTATTGAATGCACTTTTAAATTTGGACTATATAAGGTGTCAAAATGTTTCCATTATAATTTTGAGAAAAATGATGATAAGACAAGGTTGTTAGGTAGAGTGACAAATATGGAAGATACTTGATGAAAAATAAAGTAGAAATGAGAATCTAAAATGAAATTGAGGAAAGAAAATGGTTTAGAAAGAGGTAAGGAGAAGGAATGTGAGATTGAAAAGGGAAGATAAAATGTATAATAGAGGAAGAATGGAGTTAAAACCAACAAATATAGTAAACACTAACATTCCTACACTTATTCAAGAAAGATGGCTCCAAAATAGCAATCAAGTGGAAACTTCACAATTTTTCTATGTTCAAATGGGGAGAGGGAGGCCTATTTTATATATTTTCATACAAAAATAGAAGTCCAAATAATGTGATAAATGATCAAAGGGTTAGATTTAATGTGATAAATGATCAAAGGAAATAATCAATGATAGTTAAACAAACAAGACAATGGAAATAGAAATTTGTGCACCGGATTAGGAAATAGTAAACTATAAATACAAGGGTTTAGATGCACTTGTAGGAGATGGTTAGCACTACAAATGGACTCAAATGGTTTAAATAAGGGTATACAAGATATATTTAGGGTTGAGGCATCATCATTTGATCATATTATATGATAAACTTGTGCATGTTTAATTTTCAAGTATTACTTGTTCTCTAAATTCATGGATATTTTAAACTTTCATTTATAGATCTATTAGATTAAGTTTAAATTTATAGATATTTGTTTGTAAGTTTTCAATATGTATATATTTGTGAAATTATACATTTGTAAGTTTTTTATATTGATACATATTTGGAAATTTGCAGGAGACATCTAATGGATGACCAGAGTCTAGATGAATTTTTAATAGATGACATTCTTTATGAAAACTCCCCACCTCGTGATCCACCTCAAAAACCCCCACCCCCTCCACTTGATGAGGCCCAATTGCGGCAAAACATTAATGAAAATATTAATGCAATTGAGGAGAACATTAATTTGATTAATAATCAACCTCACTTGATGCCTCCTCATGTGGTTCGGTTTGCATCTTCGATGCAAACCATTATTGATTCTGTTAGGTCTATTGATGCAGACCGAATGATAAGGATGTTAGACTCACTTTGATAGTGTCCAAACAAAATCTTCCTTAAAAAAACATTCAAAACATGATTCAAATGAAGCATTCAATTCTTGTAGAGAAACTAACTCTTTAGAAGAAACTAGAAGGAAATTCAAATCTTATCCACACAATACAAGCTACAAAAAAATTTATCACAATTTGAAATTATTCAAGAAGTAGCATTCAATTATTGTAGAGAAACTAACTCTTTAGAAGAAACTAGAAGGAAATTCAAATCTTATCCACACAATATAAGCTACAAAAAAAATTATCACAATTTGAAATTATTTGAAAGAAGTAGCATAATTTCTTGTGAGGCCCCTTCATTTTTCCTATTTTTGACAATCCATTTTCCGCTCTTTCCAGAACTTCCAGTTTCATGTGTTTAGCTTTAGTAGCCTTCTCTGGAAGTGATCTCCTCTTGTATTTATACATTCTCTTTAGATCTTCTCTTTTATACCTTATTGGTTGACAATGTTGGTGCATTAATCGAGATTATAATGATTACTCAGAATGTTTCTAGTGCTAGGGAATTATTAGATTTTTGAGATTCCTTTTGCTATGTAGATTCTTGTCTTGGTTTGATTGGCCATTCTCTTAGTAGTTCTATTGAGTGGGTATTAGGGATTATCTTCAAGTTCTTAATAACATCTTTAATTGGTCATGAAGGCAAGTGGCTATTAGGGATTGTTATGACAATCATATAGGTGTTTGGATGACCACTTATGCATTTTACAGTCCTCTCTTGTTTCATTAGGACAATCCTATAATTGGTTTGGTAGTCATTTATTGCATACATTATCCTAACAATGAAAAGTTGCCACATCTATTGCATTGTCCAGAAATACATACTTTTGAATAAAATAAGTATCCAGTAGATGTTTCACAAAACAAACCTGCTACAAATTCCTTAATTATTTGAGGTGGCATATTAATACCACATTCCTGCATAATTTCGTCAGTATGCAAAGTAGAATGTATATATCGAAAAACATCATAATAATAACGAAATTGCACATGAGTTTTACAACAGCAAGAGATTCGTTGTTTATTAATTTTCACATACCAAGGTTTACATTTCTCAAAAGATCTTTGGCTTATGCTAATATTAAATGGTTCTAACACTAAATCATCTAAGAATTTTTTATATAATTCAGTTTGAGTCGTGTCTAATAGATGTTTTGGATGAGGATCACGAATTTTAGACCCCACTCATAATTTTAAAACATCTCTAACATTAGATGATACCCTTGTATTATCATGCCAATATTTTTCAATTAAAGATTTGATTTCACTATTTAATTTCATGTCATACCTTGGGAGTCTACCACTAAAACTCCAACATTGGTTAATTGGATCCTTTTCAATAGATTCTCTTCTCTTTGCTGCTCTTCTCAAAGTTTTAGGATTTATCTTTAGAATTTCACTTGTCTTACTTATCATTCTTTTATTAGAAGATGATTTATTGACTAAAGCAGTTGTTATAGCTCTTCGTGCTGCATTGCTATCTTTAGATCGACTCTTTTTACCAATAGAATCAATAGCATTAGCAACACTAGATAAAACTTGTTTGATTGATTCATTTTTTTTTTTTAGGTTTTACAAAGATGCCTAACTTTTTCATTACTTTTTGCAATTTCCACATCTTCATCAATTGCATCATAAGTTGACATTGAAATCCAAGACTTTTTCTATAAATTTTTTTTTTATATAATCTATTTGCATGAGTTCTCATTTGCCTCCAAGAAATCTTACCAGGAAGATTATCTAAGACATTTCTTTCAATCTTAAATAAAACATTTTCATTTTCATTCCTAAAAGGGATATCATTCTCATTCATATCATCAATAGGTGGGTTTGAAGACATACCTGGATTTGTTTCTATAGTCATGTTTTCCATATCATTGAAAGTTGGCTCCGAAGACACACCTGGATTTGTTTCTATAGTCGTGTTTTCTATATCATTGAAAGTTGGCTCCAAAGACACACCTGGATTTGTTTCTATAGTCGTGTTTTCCATATCATTGAAAGATGGCTCTAAAGACATACCTGGCTTTGTTTGTATAGTCACATTTTCCATATTTTCGAAAGTTGGGTTTGAAGACATACATGCATTTGTTTCTATAGACACATATTTTTTCACATTCACCATTTCCACATTTGCATCATCTACATTCATCCCATCATTTATAGTCTCTTGAATGTCTTTCTCTTCAATACTCATGGAACTAGATGCTTCAATATTCTTCATCTCTTGAATCCTTGCTCTTCTCTCTTTGCCTTTTTGCTTCCTTCTCTCTATTTGCTTCAATTTCTTGAGGTGTCATTACCCTCCTTTGTTTTTTTCTTTGACGTTGATTTGATCCCATGATTACCCTCCTTTGTTTTTTTATTTAAAATTTTGAAGTAGAATTAGATGTAGATCCTTTGTTCCATAGGTTTTGAAGGTAAAACCTGTAGATGTAAAAACAAAAACCTTCTTTCTTTATTCCTCTTGAAAATAGCTCATGCACTTGATTTCACTTCAGAATTGTTCATATGATTGACTCCTTTCAAAATTGAATAGAATATGACCTGTCAAGAGATTCCACAAAACACTTGTAAGTAAAAAAATGCAGAAATTGTCGTTGTCGCGCCGTACTGATCAGAGTTGCAAGTTGCAGGGATACAGTAATAGTACGTTTTTTCCTAATATGTAAAATAACAGGTATAATAGAAATATGTACCCATTATATAACGCGTACGCATTCTTAAAAACATAACGGGTACCCGTTATATAACACGTACCCATTTTATAACAAGTACCCGTTATGTAACGCGTACCCGTTTTATAACGGGTACCCATTATTTGAAATTAGAAATCTCTGACCGCCTTTTTCCTTCCCTTTGCTTGGGTTTTAGGCTCGGGATAGGCATGGTTGGCCGACCTTGAGCCTTGGACCTACAAGTTTTTTTCTAAGTACAGAACAATAAGAAACACTGAGTTTACCTATATGGCTGAGGACCTTTTTGTCTGAATTTTTTTACGAAATGAAAACCCATTACAGATGACATTGTCTAGTTTTCAAATATGTAATTTTTTTTGTTATTGGACATGTCCTTCTATTTATTATTTAATTTATGAGCAAATTAGTCCAAAAACTTGAAATGATAGGTGTTTGTATTTTTTTAATAACTTTTAATTTTTAAATTTAAAAAAAAAATTATATGTCATCAATCTACACATCATTCTTTACATAATGAAAAAAAAAATTAATTTTATGATTTTTTTTCTCAAATTATGTTGGTCGTACACGAGGGGTTTTCAAAAGTAGCAATTAGGCTTAATAAAAAATTAATAAAAAAAATTATTTGAAAAAAAATTATAAAAAATATCCTCATCAAACTTCACTGTACTACACATCTTTTCCCAAAAGGATTTTAAAAAATAATTTTATTTAGGTCAAATAATGTTGGTCGTACATGTGCATGGTATGGTTAAAAAAAATGACTTTTAAATAGTGGTTTTTAGAAATGGCTATTGAAAATCAATTTGTATCATCTGGGTATTGAAAAAAATTACATATTTGAAAACTAGATTCCGAGTACTACATTTTATATTTACTGACGTTTTTAAATATTCCATATCTAAGTGCTTCAAATTTTAAGGTCAAATGTGACAAATTTTAAAAATCAGGGAAAACACTTCCACTTTTTGGCCAAAAAGTGGACCCAACTTCTTGCACTGACCCTTTACATTACCTATGCAATGCGATTTTTAGGTTATATATGTATCTTTTGTTGGATGTTCTCATTATACAATGATGTTGAGAGTCTTGAGGTTTTTTATCTCATGTTTGTGTTGTTATCTTGGAGGACTTCTTGGTGCAAGATAATGTATATACAATGACTTGTGATCATATATTGGGTTGGATGTATTGATGGCATAAGGTCTTCCTGTTATGATGAGTATACCATGGTTTTGAGATATGGTTAGTTGGATGTGTTAGTAATCAGTTGTGGTTTCTATTCCAACTATGGTGATTAATTCTTGGCAACCACTCAATCCTATTTATTACTGATGGATTTGGTGTTTGCATTTGGATATCGAGTTGAGGTAGGATTCATGCTTCCATGCGATAGTTAGTGTGGCGTCTATTTAGATTGGATCTTATCATCTGTGCATTGGCATGATGGAGGATGAGAGGGTTCATGTTTGAGGTGGTGGTAACCACGATTATTGTTGTAGGTATCTTGATGGAGCACTTGGATATTTTGATGCTACATGTTGGCCATAGGGATTGTTCCCTTAATGATTGAGTTTACTTTTGACCCCTCATGCAATGTATACAACAAGTGGGAGAATGTTGGGAAAAGGTGTGTTGTACACCTTGCATAATGCTTCTAATGTAAAATGTAATATTTAATTGTGGTGCATCTAGGAAATCTAGGGATGTGTGTGTCACATGGGTCAAACATTATTTGGGTCACTTGCATGTTGTATGTAACATTGGGATATATATTTGCATAGGTTGCACAATAGGAAAATATTTAATATTGGTAAACCTAGTACCAAGAGGGAAAACTTAGTACCAAAAAGTAGTTTTGGGGGTCATGGTTTAGTGAGCTCATGGTTTTGAGGCACATGGTTTATGTAATACCACTTGGTGGTTTTGTGCAAGCTTGTTTTGTAATTTTTAAGCAATGACATGAGTAGTTGTTGAGGTTGGCTTGCATAACCTATGGCTTGTTGGCTAAGGTTGGATTGAGCATCTCTTGTAGGTTGCATATGTGAGGAGAGGAAGCATGGATTGGAATGTGTGGTGCATGATCCTTTTTTTTTTTTTTCATGTGGAGTGTAATTGGAGTGATTGATGCTTTAGAGGCCTTACACAGAGACTTTGTAAATGTATTATAATTCTTATTCATTAAATAATACATTGAGTGTGTGAGTGATTTCGAAGGGTGGGTTATTGCCTCGTGAGGGTTTTTCCATGGTGCGTATGGTTTCATCTTGATGGTATGTTTGTATATTCTTTTACATTGTGGGTTTTGAATACTTTTTTACATATTTTTCTCTCTTGGGGTTATGTGGGAATGGTTTATTATGGTTAGAAAATTTCTTTCATTTGGTATTAGTCTTGGTTGTCAAGTTGTGGGAGGAGATATCCCTAGTAGTTGTAACACTTTGTATGAGTAGATTCTTGTGCATATTTAAATCCATGGCCTTGCAGGAAAAAGAGAAGGCATTTTCAAGGTTGCAGGTGTGTTTGCAGACATAGGTTGTTGCAGATCTAAGGTTTGATGAAGATTTGGCAAATTGGTTTTTTGTTTGGGTTCCTTTTTATTTGAGGCATCCTCCATGATGTATCTTGTTTTCACGTTGTAGTTTCTAAACTTTGCTCCACAACATTTGATGCAGTCTTCCTCTTTTATGATAAATATTTTTTTTTTCTGATAGACAATTCCTTTTCAATGGAGGAGATTTGTTCTTTTGGAATGTTTAATCCCTGTATTTTCTTCTAATGACATTCCCTTCTTCCATCTCTTTCACTATTTGAAAGACAATCACACACTCTACAACCCCAATTAGATTCCAATATTTGTCTTACTTCAACTATGATATGGATTTCTTTAAGGGCAAGATACTCATTCCAAGGGTCCTCTCAAAATAGGGTCCTTCTACCATCTTTTCCTTCCCATATGATGTGCTTGACTATCACATGTCATTAGGATAGAAGAAAATTCCATATTAAAGATCCACTAGGGGGGTTGGCCATGGTTAGTATTCTTTCGGGAGCCTCTGAGCCTAAGCATTTGTGCTAGAGAATTTTGGACCATTTGAGGCGTGACTTGGAATATATTCCCCAAACTATTTTGGAACCTAATGTCATGTTGAGGGCAAACCATTTCCTAAGTCTCACCCCACTCGCATCTTTTAGCTTACAGATTGAGTCCCACACTATAAATGGAAACTTCTTATCCTCTGAAGTTCTTTTCTAGAAGAAGTTTCACATTTTTTGATTTAGAGGATTTTGTTAGGCATTTTTAAACGAGACATATAATGAAGATTGGTATTGTTGATATAATTGCTTTTAACATCAAAATCTTTGTTGCAAATGGCAACAATTTTATTATTGCAACTTATTAGGAGGGGGTCCCAATGGGAGGTCTTGCCCAAGCTAAAGAACAGTGGGATTCCTAGGTATTTTCTCAAGAGCTGACTAACTTTGAATCCAAGTATGGCCACAATCTCTCTTTATTTCTTTATTTATGTATTAAAGAAGAATATCCCTAATTTCAATTAATTAATACTTTGCCCTAATGCCTGATAATAGCAATCTAGAGTGTATCTCATGACTTCTACTCTATTAGATATGCCAAATAAGAGTGTGTCATCTACAAATTGTTGATGTGTTGTAGGGCTCACATTTGACGCCACCTTTATGCTCCTCCATCTTCCCCTTGATTTTTTTGCTTGCATGCATGGCGCCCCATAGCATTGGCTATTATTATGAAGAGGAAGGGTGATAACGGGTCTCCTTGTTTAAGACCTCGAGACAAGCCAAAGAATCCCCATGGATTTTCATTAACCAAAATAGAGAATTTGGGAGTAGAAACACAATTAAAAATCTCGTCAAGCCATTTCTTGTAGAATCTAAATTTTAGAACTTTTATTAGGAATCTCCAATTGAATTGGTTGTAGGTCTTCCTTATATCTAACTTCACCAACATTCTTTTTTCTTTTTTGGTTTTAACCATGTGTATGGCCCCATGAGTGAGATTATGGTGTCTAAAATTGATCATCCTAAGGTAAAGCCACTTTATTCTTTTGATATGATATCTGGCAATATGACTTTTAGTCTATTGGCCATGGCCTTGGATATTATTTTGTACGATGTGTTGCAAAGAGAGATTAAGCGAAAGTCATCCATAGTTTCTATTGTGCTTTTTTGGGGGACGAGTGTTATGAATGTGTTATTTAGATCCTTGAGCATTGTGGACTTCTTCCTAGATTATTCCATAGTTGGTAATGAATCTTTACCAATAATGTCCCAACATTTTTAAAAGAAGTTGGTTGGGAAACTAACTAGGCTCGGAGCTTTATCCAAAACCATTTGGGAAATTGCAAGCTTTATTTCCTCTTCAATGAATGGTTCAATGAGAAGCATATTCTGTTTAGGAGAGACTAACCTTGGAATGTTCCATATAATTTCATGTTGGGATTGCTCATATGAATCATCTGCTTTGTTCAACAATGTCTCAAAGTAATTGACTACCAACGAATTGATTTTTCTCCCTTCTCTAATGTTTGACCTTCATTATTTTGATGCTAGATATTCTATTTAAGTGTCCTCTGTTCTTTGTGGAGTTGTTGAAGAATTTTTATATTCCTATCTCCTTCTTTCAACCAACATTCTTTGGATTTCTTCCTCTAATAAACCTCTTCTCATGCTAATAACTCCGCATAATTGCATTTTAGTGCTTTTTTCCTTCTAATAGGTGTCTTGATCTATCCCATCTTTTATGATTAATTTGTTGAGTGATAAGCCCTAGAAAGGGCTAGTCCAAATTTGCAAATGTACCTTTCTTTCCTTGCTTAAACCCCACTTTGTGCTAAATTTGTATATAAATTGTTGAAAAATCTTACTTAATTATGTTAAAATATAAGTGCGATGCTTAATAGAATTTCTAGGATAAAGAGTTTCAGGAAGTAGGTTTGCACTAAAATTTGGCATGCAATTTTTTTTTTTATTTTTTTTATTTTTTATTTTTTATTTTTATTTTTTTATTTATTTATTTTTTTATATCATAATAGGGCTTCGAGATACTTGCAACAGAGTTCACAATACTCCAAATATATGTTGAAGGATAACAAAGGATTCTCCTAACATACCAATAATCACTCCAAAATTTTTGCAATATAAACCAACCTTTATTCACCCCTAAATTAATGGATCCAGCAAGAATGGGAGGAAAATGCCAAAACAACAGTGTGATGCAAAGACTCTGAAGATTCAATGCTATCTTTTGTTCCACATCACCTCTTCTCCACCAAATCCTAATCTCACTATCGTGCAACTATAGACAATTCCTAGAGATATAGTTCATTGTTAAAAGTTGCACAATCAGTGCCAATGCATGTCTTTCTTGAGAGCATTGCATGATTCACCTTACAGTTAACAAATGTAGATTGAATGAATAAGTCCTCTATTTCAGTTGAGATTCTTAGTTAAGATGTAATAATAGTATTCATATCTATCAGTTGAGAATTTAGCTAATATATATAGAACTGTAGCATAGGTAGAAGATATAGATTTATGTTGAAAGAAAGACCAGAGACTAGAATTTTTGTTGTTTTAAAAGTAAGCATGTGCTGTTGATTCAAGATATGAAATAAATGAAGGAGTTCATCTATTTGTTGATTACTGATGGTTGATTGGTCTCTCTCTAGAGCTGGAACAAGGGCCCTTCTCCAACCAACGGATAGAGACCGGTATTTCCTAGTGTTAGTTTCTTCATTTCTTTATTCAAAATAACATTTCTTGTTGTGATTCTTAATTTCATTGGAATAAATTATTTTCATCATTAGGTGTTAGTTTCCTTACTTAAAATATAATTTCTTGTTGCAATCCTTGATTTCACTAAATCAAGTTATTTTTGGCAATGATTAGAATGGATAAACAATAATTTATTTGATTGTAATTAGTCAATTTCTTTCCAAGTAATTAGGAGTAAAATGCATGTTAGATAAAGATTGAAGTTTGTTAGGAGAACTACTAGTTGGAAGGTCTATTGTAAATAGCCATGGACACACCTTAGATTTAACAATTAGACACATTAATCTATTCAAATGTAAGGTGTACAACAACCCTTGTAATTAAGGTTGGTCATTTCATCCTCCACTCTCTCCTTTTCTTCAAAGATATTCTTAAAGTGTGAGGTATTCCATTGTTTCAGTTGTGCTTTGATAAGACTTAGTTTTTTTTAGAATTGAAATAACTTTGTACCTTTTAGCTTGGGGGTGAAGGACCACCAAACTTGAATTGTTTTGATCAAATATAGATCCCTTAGCCACATGTTCTCAAATTGGGAATGTCCTCTGGATGGTCTGGAGTCTAGAGTGAACATCAACTAGAGGGGGAAGTGGTCTAAACCCAAAATTAAAAGTATGGAGCATTTATGGAGAAATGGGGTAGGGATCAATCCCTAAAAAGTAAGAAGCAGTCGAACCTTTTTGTTATGTTTGTAAAGCCTTGCCTTTTATTCATCCAAGTGAAGTGGCAATTCTTTGGAATAGTATCTTGGAGGTGGTGCCTATTGACAAAATTTTGAAAGTCTACTTGTGTTTTAATGACCTTATCAAAACTCCTTCGCTTCTCAGATGCATCCAAGTTTGCATTGAAATCCCCTCCTAGTATTATAATTTTCTTATCCATTGTTTGCAGAAATGAGGTGATTTGGTCCCACACTCCCTTTTTTGTATATGCCCCATGAGATCGTAAACATTTGTCAAGAAGAAACTTATATTAGATGTATAGTGTCTTGATTTACTCACTTGCCAAAATTGGCTTGCCCAAATGCATTCCACCTCTATTGAATTAGGGTTCCAAAGAGTTACCAAGCCACCTAAGGCTCCATTTGCTTCCATAAAATGTCCCTTCCATTGTTTACATTTTTGCATTAGGATGGTAGATTATGCAAACATAAAAAATTAGAGGGGATGTTGTGCATAAGCTTGGCAAAAATAAGAACGCATGAAAACATCCTCCTATGGGAAATGAAGCTTTGAAAAACTAAAACTAAAAGAAATAAAAGGCACACAAAATCATGTATGAGAAGCTTTCTTGCTTCTTGATTATGAGAGAGATGAATGAGAGATGTTAAACAATAGAAAATGAAGGGGTATTTATAGGCATATGAGAGGGAAAGGATGAAGAGATAAGATTTCAAGGATGAGCTAACTGAGGATAGAATGAAAGCTTTTCTAAGAATAAATGAGAAGATAGTAAGAAAATAAAAAGACTAAAACAAACTGAAGAAAACTAAAAGAGAAGAAGAAGTTAATTGGAAAACAATTTTGAAGAAATAAGATTTGAATGTGAGTTTAGAATGGAAAGAAAGTGAGAAAAGGATGAGTTATCATGGAAAAATGCGAGGAAAAATGGGCTAAAAATCAAGAAGAAAAGATACAATAGAAAGTTACTTTTCACATCCAAAAATGACAAGGTCACCCCTTTCGGGAAGTGGGTCACCTATTTTACTAGTTTCCCATGCAACCTTACAACTTAAGGAAAGTCACCTGGGTGACCCTCCTTAAGAGGATCCAAAAGGCTTTATGGGAAGAAAGCAAGCACTAAAAACATAAAACAAAGGCTAGGAAGGGGAGAAAAGAGGGAAAAATAAGGACACATCACCAAGAATGAAGTTGCTGAGAGGATGTTAATTCACATCTATGTGGTCATGATTAGGAACATATTTATTATCATTGGACTGTCATGTAGACCTGTATGCAATTTTGGTACTTACATCCTTTAACGAACTTTGTAGTCTACACCTCCATGTCATATTTTTGGATTTTATTGATCCATTTATATCTCTCATCGTGGTCTTCCTACGTACTGATTAAGGATGTCTTTTATAATAGTGTAGTGCATGTGCAATGATCTTTGCACCTATGATATGAGGCCTAAAGTTCTTTACAGCTTTGGCAAGAGAAAAAGCATGCTTCTCTATGCTTGAATACTCTAGCTCTGCATTTTGCAAGGAGTTGTTGAAGAATGCTATAGGATGTACATATCCATCAGTATTATTTCCTAGAAAAATAACAACTATAGTGTAAATTGATGAAAAGGAAATGAGTTGGAAGGGTTTGAAATAGTCAAGGCTTGCCAAGACTAGTGCCTACTTGAGTGCTTATTTGATTTAAAAAAAACAAGTTAGTTCCTTACTCTACATGACTAATTGTCCTTTCTTCAACATCTTTGAGTTGGCCTTAGTCTTCTCCACAAAGTTAGGGATGAATCATCTAACAAAGTTTATCTAGGCCTGAATAATGACAACGTGTCTTTGACTATCTTTGGTTGAGGGATAAGATCAATTTCTTTCACTCTCTTTAAATCTCTCCTCATCCCTTCTTAGACACTATATGCCTAAGAAGCTTACCTTTTCCCACACCAGAAATGTATTTTTTAGGATTCAAAGAAATCCCATACTCTATACATCTTTGGAAGATCAACTCATAGTGTTTGCAATGATCTCTTCTATCCTTGGAGTATGTGGTAAGATAATCTTGGTACACCACCATGATTTCATCAATTAAGATGGCAAAGGCAACATCCATTGCCCTTTGAAAAGTGGCACAAAAAATCTTCAACCCAAATGGCATCCTCACATAGACATAAGTTCCCCAAGGAACTATAAATGTCATCTTGCATTGTTCGGTTTCCTTAACCACCACTTCATTATATCCAGGAAACCCATCCATCATTTACATCAACTTTGACCCAGACACTTTCTACAATGAATGATCCATGCTAGGCAATAAGTAGTTGTCCTTGAGGGACATGATATTCAAATTATTGAAACTTACACAAATCCTAATTTCCCTATTTTTCTTTCCCATTGTGACAAGATTAAACACCCATGAGGAGTGCCTTTTGTCTTGATAATGCCCCCTTCCTTTAACTTCATCAATTATTTAACATCTAAGGGGCTAGTGTTGGATTGATTGATCTTTGTTTCTTCCAAAAGGGATTTGTATCAAGTTGAATGGCAATAGGGTGCTAAAATAGATCTTTATTATAAGCTTCCATCCCATAATATGACCAAGCAAAGCATTTTTTGAACTTCTTTCATAATGTAAGATCAACATTTGTTTCTACAGATGTTTTAGATGCCTTTGAAGATTATACATTGGTTTTGGAGTTTCTACGCCACTTTTCACACCGACACGCCTAGAGTTTTGGACATCTTCTTTATATGGTTTTTGCCTCTCTACCAATCATCTAACAACCTCCAAGTTTCAAAACACACAAGCTCAAGAATTAGATTGCTCTGATACCATATTAAACGAGGAGAAGCAATGATCAAAATATATTATGAAGAGTAGCAAATAAATATACCGGTAATAGTGGTTGAAATAACCACCAAGTTGGGCATACTCGACCAACCAACTATAACTATGTAAAATAGTTATTAGTTGGTAATGTTAATAATAAATGAAATATATTATTAACATAATACAATAGGATGTAATAAAATAATGCTAACACTTCAAACTCTTCCATCTATTCCAAGGCATCTTTGTGATACGAAAACAAATATTTTAGGGCAAATAAAAAAAGAAAAAAAGAAAGCTTCAAACATTAGTAGAAATCTTGAAAAAATTAAATGCAACAAACATCCATCAGAAATCTCTTGCAACATTCTTGGAATCTATAGTATCTCACATAGATTCATTTAGTGAACAAATAAATACATATGCAAATTATAGAGAGAATGCTCATCAATATTATTCAACAAAACTATCATCTAAATAAATGAAAGATAAGAAAATAATGAAAACTAATGTATGTGTGTTATTTGTAAATCTTAGAACTAATAAGCCCATGCATACAAGTTGCAAAAGATTTTTTATTCATTGGTGCCAACACCAAAGAATAAACAATAACTTTTGAGAAAGATGGTAGATAGTTTTTTACCTCTCATGCAATAATAATGAAGTATTTCAATATTTTTTTGAAAAAAACTCTATTGCAAATTTATCCTCGAAGAAATTCTAAATTATTTTAATGTGCATGATTTTTATGATAGATGTAACTCTGCATAGAATAGAGAAGGGGCATATTGTGTCTAGGACCAGCCAACGAGACCCCTTGCTTTCCCATCTATTCAACATATCACAATCCTTTCCATTGTGAATGAGACTATTGAGGTGGAGACCCTACAATCCATTGCTTCCTCATATAGACCTTGTTGTAGCATAGCAGGCCTCTTTCGTAGGGTGACGAGGATGAGCCTTTTAGATGTTGACACTTACCACACATTTGTCATGTTTATAGATCTACATGTCATTATAGGTCCAAATTTTTTTCAATGAAGTATACAACACAAGATGTACATACTCATGACGGTACACATGTTGAAAAAAATGCTCCACACTTTGGGGAGTATGCCACACAAGGTGGGGCACATGATACATCTATATTGGATAGTATGGTTTTGATCAACAAGTTACTAGACGTAACCTTTGGTATTGACCAATAGGTAATTTTTAATAAGGTTGTGCAATCAATATATTCCCTAATAAAATCTATAATTAACTATATTAATTCATTATGAATGAAAATTAATGTAAAAAATTGTATGTATCATAAAATTTCAGGGTCAGTATGCATCTCGCATCTGTCGGCCCTTCATCACATGCTTATGTGGGCATGTCAAATCTATAGGTACGTAATTTGTAATAAAATAATAAATATACTATATATGATTTTTTTGTCATATATCAATGGAAATCTTAAAATAACAATTTGATGATGAACAAGTGGATGTTAGATCTCCAATAATATGACACATTGGTGGTAATAGTCAGAGATAAACTTCCACTAAGATAAGTTTTACTATTTTTAATTATTATCTCTGTAAATAATGTTATGTAGATTTTGGTTAAATAATGTTGTTTCTATTTTTAGTTGATGACATCAGTACATAATGTTCTCGATATTCATGAAACAATAGAGATGGACATTGTTGTCATAATTTTATCTTCAATGCCTTTGACATGGGTATGAGTCAGTAATGTAAATGCCATTATGTATTTGTTGTTTTATCTAACTATTGACATTTTTTGGTGCAGTTGAGGCTCTAGCATATAAAAGCACCTCACTAGGCATGACCATCAACAATGGAAATCTCTATAGATGTGGGATGTGACCTGTAGACCAATCTCCAAAGTCAGGGCCGACTCCTTGCTTACTTCAAGCTAACTCTAACCAAAGAGGAAAAGAGAAGAGAGAAACATGTTGAAAATAAACTATAGAAAGCATGAAAGACCATGAGCCAAGAGTAGGCATCCCACCACCATCTGACAAAAGCTTAGCAACTCACAATATCATAATCAATAATAATGAAACTAAAAGCATGTAATATAATAATCGTAGTGTAAAGCCCTCAATTTCATCATAAAAAGTAAATGAAGTAAATAATCCACTTAAATACAACATCACAATATCCAAATTAAAAAGATGTAATTAATCCACTTAACTACAATATCATAAGTAAAATGAACAATCTCATAAATATGAAATCAAAGTGTCATTAAATCTTACATAAATCTTGTGCTCAATCCAGGTAAAATAACTATAAATAATATACAAAATCCATGGGCATTTATGCCATAATACATCCAATTTCAAGTACAATCATCATGTACAATAAGAATAAATAAATAAATACGCTCATCAGTCGCACAAACCAAGTGGTCCACCACCTGCGAACTGAGAGACGGGAACATGGCCCAGGTGCTTTTCCACCCAACCATGTAGTAATTACACTTCCCTGGATCCCTTCACGAAAAGAAGGAAACCCAGCCCTACACGAAATGTCTAGCTACCTAGAAACAACTGGTAGGAGGGAACACCTGATGCAACCCTGATGTTTGAATGTGCAATTCTAAATAATGAAAAGCAAATTGTCTCACAACAGGATGTGGCAGATATATATATATATATATATATATATATATATATATATATATATATATATATATATATATATATATATGTTTGCTAGACAAAATAAACATCTATTTCAATGTCATCTCGATTAGATCTAATCCTTTAAATAGTAACCTAGTTCAATTCTCGAAAAGAAGAAAATCCACATTCGGCATCCTAGCCCAAAAAGTAACCCAATACATTCCTAGATCAAAACTACTTCTTTCCCCAAGAAGCAAGTAAATAAATAATAAAGAATCAAGAATTCAAGTTTACCAATAAATCAATAAAAAATCCCTTTCCCAAAACATCAATCAGGAATATACACTTTTCAATCAACAATCCATCTTTTGTTCATACAATTGCATTCATAAGGTTATCAATATGATATAATTTCTAATCCATTTTCAGTCATAATTCACTGTATAAAAGTCATTCTCAGTTTTATTCAAACCTACTATCATTTCTGTGGCATGAACTATCTCAGTCCATTTATCTATAACCATATAAGTTCACAAGTCAATAAAAAACCTTACTGTCACAACTGTGACAGGAAGTCCAGAAACAATAAAACAATCTTCTGGGCACAACTGTGACAGAAACTATTGCAGAGATAAAATACAAAACTTATAAAATGTTTAAATCAGCTTACTGTCATTCCAGATAGTGTTTCAAAAAAGTGTTTTGGATCAGAAACAAATAAGGAAATGTCTATAGGAATACAATATTTTATCAATTTTAAGAGTTTGAATTTCACCCATAGAAAGGTCAATTTATATCATGAACTAATCCAAAACATCATACAGAAAGATACAATCACAAGTGTCTGTCAAGAAATAAATTAACAACATTTGTGGTTTGTAAAGGATCAGACTGTGGTTTAAGTCAACGACTAGAACAAAGGCCAATCTAAATAGGTAAACAAGAAATAAGAACACATTTTTAATCGACCAAGAAAGAGGTGATTCATTTGGCGTAAGCCAGGGTATAAGGAACAACGGGCCAAGAAGAAAATCGCGCTAAAGTTTAAGAGTAGGTTGGCGTCAAGAAGATTAAAGAGAGGTTGATTTGCACAAGAACCCAATGCTCATTCTAAAGGTAAGTTTGCAGTCAATACAGAGGTGAAAACGTAGATCAGGTTCTGTAATTTTAGCAGCTAGGAGAGGTGAGTTGTTGCTAGAAAGAGAGAAAAATAACAACAAACAAGCAAGCATTTGGCGGCTGGAAGATACACAAGGTAGTTCGTTCTAACCCAAACACCATGGTCTTCATTTTATTGCTACGTTAGAGATAAAATATTAAGAGAGAGAGAGAGAGAGCGTATAAAATGATAAAATAGCACGTAGGTTTGTTCTGTAATTAAACGGCTAAGAGGTAATTTTAGAGAGTTTATTATAGCAGGCCAAAAAGAGTACACTCACAGGCCGATTGATATTCAATGCAGGCCAGCAAAGGATACACAAATACAGGCTGATTTTCATAAGTTCTGTGATAGGTAAAAAAATTAGGTTAATAAGATCAAGCATAGCCATGAAAACCTAACCCTACCATCATCAAAGAATCTAATCCAAATGAAATCAAAAGCATGCAATTCAAGCACAATAACACCTAGATTGTGTGATTCCTTGCTTATGATGTAGTTTGCTTCTTCAACAATGAACAATTATGAAGATAAAAGCTGCCATGATGGGTTCTACCGCCATTTAACAGATTTTTAAACAATGCAAAATATAAGATAAATACCCGGATCGGTTTGCCTAAGAGGAGGTTGATTCTTGCCAACCAGTCGCAGTTTCCCTCTATCTTATGTCGCTGTCCAACTCGAATCGCTTCCTCTTTCTCCCTGCTGCTCAGAAAACATCTTTCTCTGCTAAATTCTTTGGTGGTTTTCTCTACTGCAGATCTCTTCTTTTTATTAAAGTTATCTCCCAATTTTGGCGATCCTCTTTTTAGGTTTTTGTACTAAAGTTTTTAATTTCAGTTTGCATGAGAAAAACCATATTTAAAAGCTTTAATTTTCTTATTTATATTAAAATACTACTTTTTTATTTAGCTTACTATCACATGAATGACAACAAGTTTAATTTAATACTTTTATTCACTCTTCTAAATATAATAATGCTATTTTAATATAATTTAACTATTTTTTTATTTTTTTTGCTCGGTAAATGCAAGGATATTTAGGCTGGCCTGCTCTAGCAAAGGTCACAAGGGGGACCTCCTCCCCATCCACATAACCACTTATTCAACTCAATTCCACTTAAGAACCACATATGTTACTTGGGGGATTCAAACTTGGATCTCTAACTTGAGAACCGTATGGCCTTGCCATTTGAGCACAACCCCTTTCACATAATTTAACTATTTTTATTAAAACATAATCACTTTAAATAAATCAAGAAGTGAAAATAATAAAATATTATATACATCTATTATAATTTAATATAATTATTTAAATCTATTTTATATAATGTCTTCCAAACATCTATAGAAAACATTATTTAGTTGTTTATTAATAATATAAAGTGCGCACACACAATTTTAAATATAATTAAAAAGAACATTAATATTTTTTATTAATTCATACATTTGAAATAAACTTATTGTAATATTTGAAACACAATATTTTCTAAGTACCCAATCATCAATCACGATTATTAACCACACATTAATGCATAAAATAAGTCATTCTTAAATGCATATGAAACTACGTGAGTGTGTGATTGCATCAGGGTTAACCATCCCATTAGTTCTTGCCAATTGGCTAGAATATCTCTACCTCAACCATGTTCTCATCTTCAAAAAGAACCTACATTCATTCGCACTCAACTCGATGTTAATAGGTTAGTGTCTCCAAAAACATAGCCGAAGCAAATCATTATAATCACATAGATAATATTTACATTTAAATCAATTTTCCAATTTTTGCACATCTAATTCCATGTTAATTATCTTTGCACATATAAAATTACTTAAGTAAAAGTTAATCACAGTAATTGTTCTCTAATCTAGATTATTAATATAGTTCGTAAAAATGAGACGTGACACATAGTACTTCATGTACATCAATGATGAGTAATAATTTTTGGAGTCGCAACCTCATAATTCAATGCCATGATATGATTTTAAGATTACATGTGATGCATCATAGCTCGTTAATGGAAACAAATACATAAGTTTTCCTAGAGCCAAACAATAGAAGGATGAAAGAAAGAAAAAGAGAACATTTTCAGACAAAGTAGAAGAACCAAAAACAATCATATTCCAATTGCCAAAATAAACACACTTGATAGCAACACAAGAAGTAAAGAAAAATTACTCACTTGTATTGATCATCGTGAGGTTATAGAGAGAAATACAATTGCCCACTAGCTCAAAGCCGCACAAAATAGCCAGCTTTGTCCAGAAACATTCACCTAATCCCTTCGGAGTGACTAAAAAACTACAAAAGTATAGGGTTGTTATAAAAATCTAACCAACATCATCTTACAAATTCAATCTTTGAGGTATATCTAGAATAGGAGAGAAAAGAAGAGGGAAAAAAGAAAAGAGGAAAGCCTACAACACATGAGATGTGACCATAGCTTTCAATGTTTTGTTGCAAATGATGGTGTGAGCACTCTTCTTTAGATATTTTTGAAATTAAATCTTAAAGATCTCTGACAAAATAATTAATACTATTGATTTCTTAAATTTATTCCCATGTGAAAATCTCTTTGCTGACACTTGAATTATATGCTACACACTTCACCTTTCATAAAAGATTTTTCTCTTTATTAGTGTTCATTTCTTTTGTTGCACAATTTACTTTGCAATTTAAAACATTTTTTATGCTGAAATTAAATGCTCAACTACTTCTATTTTCATATTTTCCATCTTGATTTTCTATGAACTTATTTCCCTTTCTTCTCTTTTGCATGTGCATGAACTTTTTGTGTAGCTTTACTTTGCCTCTTTTTTACTTGTGTTTTTTAATTTGTGACATTTGGAATATTAAAATAATTATTATTCATCATTTTATTTTCCTGTCACAAATGTTTTTTCATTAATGATTTTACTTTTGCATTTTACATTTGATTTTCTTGAAAATCATTCCATTCACTTTAATCATTAAAACCTCAAGTTTTAGTAATTAAATTAAATACAACCCCTTTTATAAATATTTTAATATTAAAGTAATATAATTTTAAAATATGGGCAAACCTCCGGAGAGTGCTAGACACTTGATCTGCAAAACTAGTTGTGGATTTTGATGATGTTGGTTTTGGCCTGCAGATTGGTTCCAGGACAATTATTTTAATCGGATGATTAAAATATTAATAAATATGCTCTATCATAACCTACCAGCGAATAGCAGGGCTTGACTATGACCTTTCCCTTGTGTAGATATAGACTCCTACAAATCATTATTTTAATCAAATAGATTAAAATAATATTAATTGCATTTGATTGTTTGGAGTGGATTCTACATAAGTATTATTTAAAGGATTCATTAGCTATTGTAGTGGGTCCAACATTGATTTTGAGATATTAAAATAACATAGCATGGTTGATTTAAATATTCCTTGTACACACAACTCTCACAATATTAAATATGACACTTCATTTTATTCTTAAGTTGGAGAGCCCAACCAATGGCATGCATTTTTATTTGCACTTCTCTTCATAATCCTTCTAACTTTTGTGAATTTCTTGATCAAAAGAGATCAATAGTCGTTGTTCACTCTAAAGCTAAAATCCATATTCATTTGTAGACAGCAGGGCGACCTCTTCTATTTATCAAATTTCTGCTATAAAATATTAAGTTCCCCATGTATTGGCTCCCATACTTGTTGAATTATCTTTGCAATTTAAAGGAGAAACTTCATATAAATCACCCCTTTGTATAAATTATTGTGGTGCCAATATATTTTCTGCATTGTTGAATCATTAGATAGAAGCGTCATTTCACTTGATGTGCTTTATCATTGTTTAGGCACCTTTGTTTGTTGTTACACCTCATTTTCTACTTGGAATTATCATAGTTTTTGGCAGTGACAACAAACAAATCTTGTAGATCACCTTAAAATCCTAGTGCCATGTCATCTCTATGCACAATATCCCACTTATAAATCTACACACCTGCTTTTCGAAATGGCCAATAATTAATTCTTGAATGTTGGTGTTGTTTTTTAATTATGAACCTTGCAGGATAAAATGGTGTTCCTTATTATTCACTTGTATTAACTTTGGGGCCTGAAAACTTGATTGGGCAATTGTGGGGCATGTCTTCAACTCTGTAGCATGCACTCACTCATACTGGACAAGGAATTTGAAAGATTTTAGTGTTGTGTGAAATTCACATGACACTAACATTATTTAGTGTAAATAAATGATATTCATCTTTAATCTAATTTGTTTCTTCGTGCTTGTCACAAGAGAAGGTCATACCACCACTTCATTCACCTACCCCTCAGGTGGATGAAGAGAAGCAGAGGATGATTGAGGAGAATCATCATCTTACATTAAGTGATTATTTACTTATGCCATTGTATATTTTATGTTTTGTATATTAATGTGTATATTATTTAATTATATTAATAGGTTGAGATATAGAAAGTCTTGATACTAGGAGGTCCAATCAGTGGAGGAGAGATGTCAATTATGATATCGATTCTCCATCTTCCTACCAAATCAAGAGTCGTTGATTGTTCCATGACAGAGCCATAATTTCTATGTTTGGATATTTTGTTGTATGCCTTCACAATATGTGAGTGTAGATTTGTATTTTGCAAATGTATATTATTATACGCCTATATGGCTTTGTACACATACATTTGTGTTTTATCAATGTATATCATTATATGCCTATATGGCTTTGTTTACACATTCAATGTATGCCTATATGACATTGTAGGCCTTATGACACTATATGAAATTTTCATGACATTATATATATATATATATATATATATATATATATATATATATATATATATATATATATATATATATATATATTTGTTTACACATTCAATGTATGCCTATATGACATTGTAGGCCTTATGACACTATATGAAATTTTCATGACATTATGTATATCTTAATGACATTATATATATATATATATATATATATATATATATATATATATATATATATATTGCTGATTTAAATGATTTAAATTGTGTGAGTGGTTTGAATAATAAGGTTTAAAATTAAACTTATTGTTGGGAGTGATCATAACTGTTTTAAATAGTTTTAACACTCACTTCAAACTTAAGATTTTTTTAAATGTTTTTAATGCTCACTTCAAATAGGAGATTGTTTTAAATGGTTTTAATGCTCACTTCAAACTTAAGATTATTATTGGACATCCCTAGTCAACGTATTGCTCACGTTAATGATAGTCTTCTCCTTTTATACTTGACAACTCTTCTTGTATTCATATTTTTTAATATGTGGTCTCAAGGACCTTTCACTGTCCTTTTGAAATTGGACTACCTATTCTTGATATATGGTTGAACTTTATGGTCAAGACAATCCTTTTTGTTTATGTATGATTGACCATTGATTTATTCTTTTGATATGTTTTTTGATAAGACAAACCTTGATGACCTATAAAATTGGGGCAATGGTTCTTATGAGTTGGTTATGTTATGTCTCTTGTATGGAATCCTACATGATAAGTGACTAAGATGGTATAGCATGACAATCCTCTCACTCTGCAGGACTAACTATTTAGTGTTTGTAATTTTCTTCTTATGTTGATCTTTTGATGATGAGATAACCCTTAAGTCCCCATGATAACTCTTGTAGCCTTGTGACAGGTTTGTTTCCATGACCTTCATGATCCATCTACAATTCATTGCAATTCACCTTACACTGCATTTTAGTGTTTATGATAGTCAAGGTGTATTTCTCATGCTCTAATCCAAATACTTTCTCCATGATAGTGCTTTCTTGGTTTATGTATGATTGAGACTATATTTATGATAGGCATTTTGACATGATAATATTATATGGCATGTTAACTACCTACTTGACATATTGACTATCATTGGATTGTTATTGATCCTTATATGGCTATCCTTGAATGTCAATAATATTCTATAATAGATGACATATGATATAAGAACTTTTATTTTTGGTAATAATCTATTATAATGTTCATCTTGGCAACCTTCTATCATATATTCATGACTCTTATCTTTAGTATATGACTATCCTCAAGGATATATGGGTGTCTTTTGTCCAAATTAACTATCCTTTTGTTTTTTAAGACTTGATGATACAATCTTGTTCATTGTAGATTGAAGAAGTTGATAACAATGTTTAGGTTGAGATGACTATCCTTTAAACCTAATGATGACAACCCTTAGCCTAAGTGGTAGTCCTCTAGGGGCTAAGACTATCCTTGGTTTGCATGAGTGACTACCCATTCACCTGCTCTAACAAATGTGCTAATTACTTTGCTAATTAGGGAGTTTATAATAAAGAGATAACCAAATAGGATAAAAAAGATACTTTACCCACTCAAGCAGCTAGCTTAATTATTGACGATGAAAAAATTCATGATGCCTATCACCTTACAGAGGAAAGATTTTAAATATCATTCGAGGGAAGATTACATCACCTCAATGATGATGAGTAATATGTCTAGCCAAATCCTTCTAGAAAGTTCTTCAATAGAACTCTAACATTGCTTTCTATGAACAATTGTAAGATTGTGTGGGACACAACCAATTACCACAAGGTAATTCTAATATGGGTGGCGAAAGGAATTGTGTGGATCCATCTTCTTGTAGTGGGATTTGTAAGAATGACAAAGTGTGGAGGATTTTAACAAGAGGAGGGTTGATGCATTATTTAGAGCAGTTAAAGGGACATGATACAGTGGTAGCTAAATTTCTTACTAAGGGATGGAAAGAGAGGAAGTTATTGTGCAGGTTTGAAATGTTTCATCATAGAGGATCTCATTGCTAATGTAACTAGGATATCTATGGAGGAGGTGAAGGTATTCAAAGATAGGAGAGCTGGGGATGAATGCATGGCAATATTCCTTAAGTTGGGGGAGAATTTAACCAAGCTACATTTTGGACATGCAATGTGTTGGAAATATTTTCATTGATGTTAAAGGGAAATTTATGTCACAGAAGAATAATATATCACAGAAGAAGAATATGTCAAAGGGAAATAGATGTCACAGAAGAATTATTATTGATGTTCCAAAAGTTTCTAAGGCATGAATGATTTTTGCCTTCATTCGGTGAATTGCGTGGTTCATGAACTCTTAAGTTTGCTGACGACTGGTTTCCCTGACATTCGGTTCGTCGACAAGTAAGCTTAGCTGATAAAGGTTTGAAGAATAAAGTTTAAGGTTTGTGGTTTCTTTAGTTTACTGGTGACACTTTTTGCCAATAAGGTATTGATAAAATCTTTGGTTTGTGAACTCAAAAGTTTGTCGATAGACGGTTTCCTCAATAGCTAGTTGGTCGATTGACTACTTTGTCGATAAGGTATTGTAAAAATCTTTGGTTCACAAACTTAAAAGTTCACCGATGGTGAAGTTTGTTGATAAGCTTTTTTGTCAAAAAAGGAAGGTAATGGTTCATGGTTTCTCAAGTTCACCGATTGATGATTTTTCTGATTGAGAAGAGCAGTGGTGGTTCGTAATTGCTTTGGTTCGCTAATGAGCGATTTTTGTCAATAATGAATAAAGGGTCTAGTTTGCCAATGGCTTACATAGGTGATAGAAAGAAAATGTGAAGGGCCAGAGCTTATGGATTTGATAATGGTTTGTGCATAGTGATTGATACGTATATGAGAGTCAAGGATAAACATGTGTTACTTGAAAATACTCACAATTCCAAGGTAGAAAAGGCTATGGAGAAGACATTATCTAATCAGTTTGAAGCTAGAAGTCTTTCATCGAAGACATCAATATCTTTTGCTGGCCGACTAGGAGATATACATGAGAAACACTTATTGTATTTTTCAGGCTAGCCAACCCAGGTTGTTTAAATTGGGCCCAAATTCAAAGTCTGAGAATTTTAGTTTGGGGCCAACCTAAAACATTTCAAATTATAAGGCCGACCTTATGAAATATATACGTTGGAAATTAAAATTTATAGAGGCCGACTTCCTTTTGAAAAATGTAAAATATCACATATATATAGGAGCAGTGTTTTGGGCGAGATGTGTGTGGGTGTGATACGATTCAATTCTTATTCTAATTAGAAGAAGATGCAAAAGTCTTAGAAAAGATGTGTGTGCATATAAGTGAATTGTGACAACGAAGTTATGCAATTGGATTGTGACTTTGTTTGTACAAATCATGATTTATCATTCACAACAGAGGTGGTGATTGTGTTGTGGAAAAGATTGAGCATCCGAATCAGTCAAAATGCCAAGGCATAATTAAGCATGTTCATTCTGATATTGTGCAAAGATTATTACTGACAGTGTATGTCTATCACATCTTTTATAATCATTTTAGTGGTTCCAAAGGTTGGTGCCTCTCTTTATCTAGGTTGGTGCTCAGTTTGGGGATTGCAATCTCCTTTGGGTTGGTGCCCATAAAATAGTTATCTGGGTTGTTGCTCAGTTTAGGGGATTACAGTCTCCTTTGGGTTGGTGCCCATAAACCTTGTATTGGCTAGGGGATTGGTGTCTCATGAGGGTTGGTGCTTTTCAATCATATTGTAATAATCAATTTTCTTTGTGAGGCTAGATTTGGGTAGTAGATCCAAGCAACTTGCTCACTATGGTTTTTCCCTTCTAGGGTTTCCACGTAAAATTTGGTGTTGTGTTCTTTTGTGTGATTTTGTTCATTGCTTGCACTATTGATATGCTCTCATTATTGTGTTGATGATCATTGGCAAAGTAGTTGAGGTTGGAATTTATTGATATACTGATTCACCCCCCTCTCAGTATATTTGTGTGTTCTACAATTGGTATCAGAGCTAAGTTCCTTGGTTCAACCTAACTGTTGAAGGTAGATCTTGGATTAGAACACATGGCAGGTCAGGAAGGATCCTATTCAAACAAGACACCTCTATTTGAAGGATCAAACTATGCTTTTTGGAGTATAAGGATGGAAGCCTATCTAACCTCATTAGGGTTTGATGTATGAAAATATTTTATGGATGGTCATACTGCTCCTACAACTCCTCCAATAGACCAAATTGGTAAGAAAGAATGTGAAAACAATGCTAAAGCTAAGAATGCAATTCTATGTGGATTGACAAACACTGAATTTGTTAAGGTGATGCACTATAAGTCTACTAAGGATATCTGGAAAAAACTTCATAGCATTTGTGAATGAGATGATAAGGTAAAACAAGCTAGATTATAGACATATAGAGGCTAAACTTTGAAATTTGAAAATGAAGGAAGAAGAAAACATTGCTAACTATTTGCTTCGAGTGGACGAAATTGTCAATGTAATCAGAGGACTTGGTGAAGAAATGAAAGAATCGGTAATTGTGAAGAAGGTTTTGAGATCCCTTCCCCAAAGGTATGATTCAAAAAAATTTGCTATTGAAGAAGCTAGAGATCTGAATAAGTTCATAATGAATGATTTGTATGGATCTCTTACTGCTTATGAAATGAGGAATGTGAGTAAGGAGACATCTAAGAAGGAAGTTGCTTTCAAAGCATCTAAGAAAGAAAAGAATGATGCATCTGAGCCAAGCGATGGGTCTAATGACGAGGAAGCCAACTTTGTGAGAAAGTTGAAGAAGGGATCCAACAAGTACAAAGGCAAGTTACCTTTCAAATGCTTTAACTGTGGTAAAGTAGGTCACTATGCTTCTAAATGTCCCTTTGGAGAAAGTGAAAATAGTGATTAGCATAAGAGTCATAAGAAGTACAAAAAGAAGAATTTTCACAAGCATAAGAAGAGCCTCTATTCAAAAGAGAACAACAATTCATCAGAAGAATGTAATCACTGTTCATCTGAAAGTGGTAGAGAAGAAGCCCTGTTTATGGCAATGGAGGTTTTGGAAAATCAAGACAACCCTACAGAAGATGGTGAAGAAATGCTAGATCTCGATGAAGAAGATTGTGAGGTAGATCTAGAAGGAGAACTCAAATCTACCCTAGATGATCTAAAATATGCGAGGAAAGTGAATCAGAAGAAAAAAGTAGAAATTGAAGAATATGAGGAGATGATTGTAAATTTGAAAGTCCAAGTAGAAGAAGGAAAAAGAATTGTAGAAGTTGTGACATTTGAGCTGAAAGCAAAATCAAAATAATGTTAGAAGATTGAAGCTAAAGTTGTGTCTCTAAAGGAGGAATTGGAAAAGCTAAATTCTAAGTTAAATAGAAGTTTGAAATTTAAAAAAGCTCTAAGATATTGGATGAAATGATAAACAGTCAAAGAGTATCCTTCAACAAATTTGGCTTGGGATATGATGATGAAAATGCAAATCCTACAACACCTCCTAAAAAGACAAGTACAAACAAGTCTAAGTCAAATACAGAAGCCCCTAAGAAGATTGAAAAGAAGAAAGAAAAAGATGGCTTTGTCAAAGTCAACGATCAAAAGAGGAGATTTAGAGGACCAGCTGTTGCAAGACAAGCATACATAACCAGGTTCAATAACCCATTCTCTGGTTACTGTTTCTTTTGTAATCAATATGGTCATAAGGCCATTAATTGTAAATCTAGTGCAAGAAGAAATGACTTTGTGAGAAAGAATCCATTTCCAGCCTTGGCCAATATCAATGTCATATGCTACATGTACAATAACTTTGGGCATATAGCAAGATTTTGTAGAAGTGGTTTTATGAAACCTTCCAAATAGATAAGTGAAGTGGATATTCCCTCTAAGTAAGAAAATAAAGTAGTCATTCATGCTAATTAGAAAAATGAATCTAAGAAGGAACGTAAAATGAAGAAAGTAGATTAGAAGCCTCAGAAATCAATGATCGTTCAAACTACATTGCATGCTCAAGGTCAAGGAAATCCATACGTGAGTGATAGTGGATGTTCTAGTCACATGACTAGAGATAGAAGCAAGTTCATTAACTTGATGAAGTGGAATGGTGGTTTAGTTAAGTTTGGTGATAATACATCTGCAAAAATTTGTGGAAAAGGAACTCTAAGAATTGATGGGAAGACAAAGACAAAGGATGTTCTATATGTTGAAGGCCTAAAGCATAACCTATTAAGTGTGAGTTGGATGTGTCACAAGGGTTACAAACTTATCTTTCATGCTTAAGGATGTGAGATCAGAAAATCAAGCACTAGAAAGCTTGTTGTAGAGGTGAGTAGAACTAAAAATAACTAGTATAATCTCAGTGAGATCAAAGGGAAAAACTGTCTTTTAGGACATGTAGATGAGAGTTGGTTATGGCATAAAAGGATGGGTCATATCAATTTTGACCATCTGGTGAAGATCAGTTCCAAGCATGCTATGAGAGATATGCCTAAGATTGCAAAGCCTTCGAGCACTTTCTGGAAAGAATGTCAACAAGGAAAGCAAACAAGGACAAGATTCAAGACGGAGGAGTATTCATCTACAAGGCCTTTGGAGTTGATTCATACAAACCTATGTGGACCTAAAAAAACAAGAAGTCTGCGAGGTGAAAGGTATTTCATCCTGCTCATTGATGATTTTTCTAGAATGACTTGGGTTACTTTCTTAAAAGAAAAATCTGAAGCTTTTGATAGGTTTAAGATTTTCAAATCCTTGGTTGAAAATGAAATGGGTTCTAAAATCAAATGTCTAAGGTCTGATAGAGGTGGAGAATCTAGACTTCTAATGAATTTGAAGAATTATGTGAAAAACATGGAACAAGGAGACAGTACTCTCTGCAAGGACTCCTCAATAAAATAAAGTAGTTGAAATGAATAATAGAACAATTTAGGAGATGGCAAGAACAATGTTGAATGAAGCCAAGCTACATGATGTGTCTTGGAAAGAAGTAGTCTGTACTCCTGTCTACATTCTTAATAGAGGACGGATAAGAATAAATGACATAAAGACTTCATATGAATTGTGGAAGGGTAGAACTGCATCTGTTAACTATTTTAGAATATTTGGAAGTAGATGTTATATCAAAAGAGATGAAGACAACTTGGGTAAGTTTGACCGAAGGTCTGATGAAGGATTTTTTTTTTGGCTACTCAACAAGAAGCAAGTCATACAGATGCTACAATAAGAGATTGTAGAAGATAGTTGAGAGTGTAAATGTGAGGATTGATGAAGATCTACATCATTCGACATATGATAGAGAAGACAATTATTCAGATGAATCAGTTTGCACTGAAGAAGAATATGAAGTTGCAGAAGAAGAAACAAAAAAGGAAAACACAAAGACACCTGCAATATATGTTTAAAGAGATCATTCTAAAAATCAAATTCTTGGAAATAAGGATGATGGTGTTCTAACAAGGAGAAGATTGAAAAATACAAAAGAACGGATAATTTTTCTTTATTGTCTAAAATTGAGCCTAAAGAAGTTTTGTAGAAGCGAGCAAAGATGAAAGTTGGATTGATGCAATGCAAGAAGAGCTAAATCAGATCAAGAAGAATGAAACTTGGGAACTTGTCCCAAGACTTAAAGACAAGAATGTCATTGGTACAAAATGGGTATTCAGGAACAAACTGAATGAGAATGGACAGGTGATCAGAAACAAGGCAATATTAGTCTACAAAGGATATGCTCAGGTAGAAGGTATTGACTTTGAAGAAACTTTTGCTCCTGTGGCAAGATTAGAGGAAATTAGGATGTTCTTGGCATTTTTAGTTTACAAGAATTTCAAAGTATACCAGATGGATGCCAAGTCTGCATTTCTCAGTGGCAATCTTGAAAAAGAAGTGTACATTGAGCAACCTGAAGGATTTCAGTTGATAAAAAATCAGGACTTTGTTTGCAAGTTGAAAAAGGCACTATATGGACTCAAGCAAGCCCCTAGGGCTTGGTATTCAAGGCTTGACAAGTATCTGCAACAACAAGAATTTAATAAAGGTATTGCAGACAATAATCTAGACATCAAAACAAAAGATGATTTCATATGTTGATTATTGTTATCTATGTTGATGAAATTGTTTTTGGTGGAAGCAATGATAAGATGTGCAAGGAATTCGCAAAAGAAATGCAAAAAGAATTTGAGATGTCCATGCTTGGTGAGTTATCTTTTTTCCTTGGTTTACAAATTGCTCAGTCTGATAAAGGCATTTTCATTTCACAAACTAAGTATGTCAAGGAGATGTTGAAGAAGTTTAGGATGGAAGACTGCAATCTAGTTATTACACCTATGGTGAAAAAAAGTAAGTTAAGCAAGGATGATGAATCACCTCAAGCAGATCATACTATGTACAGATCCATGATTGGTAGCTTGTTGTATCTAACTGCATCTAGGCTTGATATTATGCAAGCAGTGTGTATGGTAGCAAGATTTCAAGCAACTCCTAATGAAACACATGTAAAGGCAGCGAAGAGGATTTTCAAATACTTGAAAAATACTATGGACTATGGTTTGTGGTATCCTAGAAGTGATGATTTCACTTTGACTACGTATACAGATGTTGATTGGGCATGAAGTTTTGATGACAGAAAGAGCACTAGTGGTGGTGCATTCTTTCTTGGAGATAGACTTGTGTCATGGCTAAGCAAGAAGCAAGATTCAATATCTTTGTCAAGAACAAAAGAAAAATACATTGCTGTAGTATCATGTTGTTCTCAAGTGATTTGGATGAAGTAGACTTTGAAGGATATAAAGGTTGAGTATGATGAACCTATTGCAATTCTTTGTGATAACACAAGTGCAATCAATATTTCAAAGAATCTGATGATGCATTCAAGGACAAAGCATATCTCAATAAAATATCATTTTCTTAGAGAAAAGGTTGCAAATCAGGAAGTTAGATTGGAATATGTGTCTACAAAGAATCAGATTCCAGACATCTTTACAAAACCCCTTCCCAAAGAGACATTTGTGTACTTAAGGTAGACGTTGGGAGTGATAATCACTCTCATCTAATCGGTAAAATCTTGTGGAGAAGCATGGATTCAGGGGGAGCTAGTCATTACATTATCTTTCAGCTCCATGGAGAAGATAATTCAAAGATAGATCAGCTGATGAAGATTTTTTTTTGAGGTACAGAAAGGTAAGAATAATGTCCTTAATGTCAAGAGGAAGTATTACAAAAAAGGGGAGTTTAACAGACAAGGGGAGCTTCACATAAAATAGGAAAAATCACATCATGAAGGAAAGAGGTTTGTTACATCCCTTTGCCATTGATGTCAAAGGGGGAGAAATTTTAGAAGTTGTGTAACAGTTTAGGGAGAGATGTAGAAAGTGAACATTCAGAGTTTATTTCTTTTTTGTTGTCATCAATGATAAAGGGGGAGATTGTTGGAAATCATTGATGTCAAAGGGAAATTTATGTCACATAAGAAGAATATGTCAAAGGGAAATGGATGTCACAGAAGAATAATTATTGATGTTCCAAAAGTTTCTAAGGCATGAATGATTTCTGCCTTCATTTGGTGAAACACGTAATTTGTTAACTCTTAAGTCTGTCGACGACTGGTTTCCCTAATAGCCAGTTCATTGACAGGTGAGTTTAGCCAATAAAGGCTTGAAGAATAAAGTTTAAGGTTCATGGTTTCTTTAGTTTTCTGATGACACTTTTTGCTAATAAGGTATTGGCAAAATCTTTGGTTTGCGAACTCAAGTTTGTCGATAGACGGTTTCCCTGACACCTAGTTCACCGATTGACTATTTTGCTGATAAGGTATCAAAAAAATCTTTTGTTTGCAAACTTAAAAGTTCACCAATGGTGAAGTTGGCCAATAAGCCTTTCTATTGATAAAGGGAGGTAATGGTTCATGGTGTCTCATGTTCGCCGATTGATTATTTTGTCGATTGAGAAGAGCAGCGGTGATTCATAATTGCTTTGGTTCGCCAATGAGCAATTTTTGTCAATAATGAATAAAGGGTCTAGTTTTTTGATGGCTTACATAGGTGAAAAAAAGAAAATGTGAAGGGCCAGAGCTTATGGATTTGACAATGGTTTGTGCATAATGATTGATACATATATGAGAGTCAAGGATAAACTGTGTTAATTGAAAGTACCGCAAGTCCAAGGTAGAAAAGTCTATGGAGAAGACATTATCTAATTAGTTTGAAGCCATAAGTCTTTCATCGAAGACATCAATATTTATTGTTGGCTGACTAGGAGATATATATGAGAAACACTTATTATATTTTTTAGGCTGGTTGACCCAGGTTGTTTAAATTGGGCCTAGATTCAAAGTGTAATAATTTCAGTTTGGGGCCGACCTAAAACATTCCAAATTATAAGACCGACCCTATGAAATGTATACGTTGGAAATTAAATTTATAGAGGCCAACTTCCTTTTGAAAAATGTAAAATATCACATATATATAGGAGCAATGTTCTGGGTGAGATGTGTGTGGGTATGATATGATTCAACAAATATCAATTTTAATTCTAATTAGAAGAAGATGTGAAAGTCTTAGGAAAGATGTGAACATAGAAATGAATTGTGACACCGAAGTTATGCAATTGGACTGTGACTTTGTTTGTGCAAATCATCAAAGGCACTCTACAAACATCCTTGTATTCATATCTCCTGTCAATCTTCCAATGATGGCATACAGGAAAGTATCATTAACCCTTTTGAAATGTTTGACAGCTTCCTTGAGCTTCAACTGGGGATAGAAGTCCCATACCCTTTTTTACCCTAGTGCCTCTCCCATGAATCCTCTTGTTTCCAATCCAGGGAAATGGGCTTGTCTTACAAGCAAATATACTATGTAAGAAGTCATAGAGAACTTCTTATCATTCATTACAAAGGTAAGATGGGTATGCAACCTATCACTTACCAATTGAGCCCAATCAAAGAATTGTTAATTTTTCAAGATCACATTAATAAACTAGAACATTGAATGTTGATAGATCCTTGAAGCTAGCTTCCCCATTACTCTATTCAATAATGTGATTGTGTCCCCTATCTCAACTTGGAAATCTGACCTATTCAAATTCTTTAGAATCTTGGTGATTGGCTTCCTCTCTTTGTTGAGCCAATATCTATTCAAGTGCCTTATGTTGTCCACTTCATGATTTTTAAAATTAGTTTAAGACTCTTCCTTTGTCAATCTCACCAACTCTGCATGCTGGGAAAGGTCAAAGGTTAGCCTAATCATAGCTAGAGTTATGTCTAGGATGATATTACCTTGTGTGTCATAGGCCTTCCTATCCCTTGCATGGTAAGCTTGAGCATAGGCTAGGATTAGTTTTGGAAATTGTACAGCTAGAGGGAATCCTACCACATGTACCAATCCTGACCTTGCTAGGATCATTACTCTTGATGTGGGTGCATCTCCAAACACATGCCTAAGATCTGTGTCTATTTTTCCTTGTACTACAAAAGTAATATTGGATGCTTCGAGGACTCCTTGGAACTTGTACTTCATGGTTTTTGGCAATTTGTCTAGCTTATCAGTCATTTATCTGTACCTAAAATGTTAATAAGATCCATTATTAGTCCTTTTATAGCATTAAATCCATTAAGTTTGTCAAATTTTAAGTGTTTTGGTGCATTGTGGGTTTTCTAGTTCCGAGAGGATATTGGAACATGGAACATAGTGCTCAAGTGCAAGAAAACCCTAGGATTCTAGAGTCTGGTAGAGTAATTAACAATTATACTATAGGATCTGGGGTCTCAGAGGGATATGGACTTTTGGAATTTGAGCTTTATAACGGGGGGCTTTGAGAATCCAGGAGAACTTTGAGCGTAAGTATTTATACTATAAGAACTAGGAAATTGAAGAGATCTAAAACCCATAACCTATAGTGACAGGGTTCAAGGATCCGAGAGAAAATCAGATATTGAAACCTGGTGGAAAGATTCCACGAAGCCCTGAAAGTTTGAGGAATCAGAAGAATGAAGAACCTAAGGATCTCTCGATGAAACTAATGTTCCAAGTAAAACCTGGATTCTGATATGGATGAAAAGAAATAGGGACTAGGAAATTGGGAGGACTTAGCACATCTTGATCATGTTCTTGAGTGTAGAAGAACCCTGAAAATCTAGATTTCAAAGATTTACTCATTGTAAGGTAGGGTTTTAGGTTCTAGATGGATCTAAGGACCTAGAACAAATTTTAGAAAAGTATCAGAGCACGAGAAAAACCAGTATGAGGATTTGGTAAAAAAGAGGTTGGGAATCTAAGCCAAACAACTTCTAATTAACAAGGATCCCACTTTATTGTCCCAACATTAAAATTTAGCCCCAAAATACAAACCCTAAACCTAGCAAACCCGGGTCAAGATTCAAAACAAAACTTTGATAGGAAACTGAACATGACAAACATCAAAATATAAAAATAAATATAAGAAAAAACAAAAATTCAAACAAAATATATCACAAAAGATCCCAAATCAAAAGCATTTGAAAAAAAAAAGGAAAACCAACCTAGAAAACAACGTGAAGGAAGATAAACGCGAAAGAATGACCGGTTCCATGACACTCAAATCTTCTCGTCAATCACATAAATCCATTAGAGATCCAAGCTTTGAGTCTAAGGAGGGTTTTGGAGATCACTCCAAGCTTGGCAATTTAAAAATTTAAATGTAAAATACCAAATGGGAGGATAAATCGTATATATAGGGGCATATTTACTCCATACATGCAACAGTAATGTTTCTAAAACTCAATTGGAATCAAGAAATCAAAAGAACTTGAGACCTTGGAACCTAATCAAAGAGTTATTAAGTTCCTTGGAATCCCAGAAGTTCACAAAGAAAAATAGAAGTAAAGCAAATAAAGTAGGAAGCTGGAAAAGACTAGGACTTGGAACAAAGTTTCAAGGTATGTGAAAAACCTAGAAGTCCAAACTTCTGGGAAAAGACATAGGACAAGAACTTTAATAGAACCTAGGATCCTGGGGTTTTTAAGAACCCTAATTTAAAAAAAAAAAGACTCAAAACAAAAGGAAAATACCCTAAAATTCAAAGTAATAATAAAAAATCGTGGATCCAAATAAATAAAAAACATAGAAAAGTAAAATACGAAAGTGAAAATGAAGAAATGAGAAAACAAAAGGACAAAAAGAAAAAGGGGGTCCCCATTTACTAAGTACAGAGGATGGGAGGTGTATGTAATGTATAACATGAACCACCATCGTCTCTTTGCTACAACATGACCTTATTAAACAATCTCTATTAGTAGTTGATGATAAGACATCTACCACTATGGTTGCAATGGTAGTCGTTTATTATTAGATTAACAATAAATCTTTAAATTATCAACATAAATTATAAAACTACTTATGAACATAATATATATCTAATTTATGAAAATTAAAGGAATATAAAGCACTTGCAAGAGTGTATGAACTATCTTGTTCCTACTCTTTCCATTCCTATGCCTCCCAAGCCACTATATTTGATGTTTTCTACTTTGAAGATGTTGGGATGACATATGCTAATCCTATTCTATTTGTTAGTATAGAGCGTAGACACTAAAAAATGTCCTGGGCTTGCGAATGACATTTTCATGCATATTCCTCCTTAATTCCACATTCTGCTATTAATTAAATAATGGTCAAGTAGAAAACTCTGTTATGGTCCTAAAACAACAGATTGACACCCTACCTAAGCAATAGAGCCCTTAAACAACCTAGAATGCAAACATGGAAGCATAAAACCCTAGGATATATAATGCATTTCCTCCATTGCTAAAATCTAACCTAGCTATGGTGGTGTACTCAGATTTGCATGTTTGCAATTTGGATAGAAGCTCAAATGTTGACAATGGCAGAAGTCAAATGCTCAAGTGGTGGTTGAAAATGGAGAGATAAGAGGGGTTTTATAGAAAGTGAGAAGTGAATGGAGGGCTGAGATTGATAGTTGACTTAGGGTAAAGATCAAGGGCTTAAAATGATTTAGGGCTTCCTCTCATAAGAGGACAAACTTGATTTTAAATTAGAGGAAATTGGTGAGGAGGTCAATGTTTTAATATTAAATAAATTGTAGGGATTTATTTAATTTTTTGTGAGGAAATGGGGAATGTGTTGGGATTAGATTAAATAAGTGGGGACTTATTTAACCTAGGGCTAGGCTAATAATTTAAATAAATGGATATTTATTTAAATTAAAGGGGATATGGACATTTGATGAGTGAATAATTAAATTATTTAATTATAGAGGAATTGAGAAGAAGGGAGCTTAAATAATTAAATAAATGAAATTTATTTAATTAAAAAAGCGTAAGAGGGAATGAATTAATTAAATAATTTGAAAAATTATTTAATTAATAGCAAAATGTGGAATTAAGGAGGAATGTGAGTGAAAATGTTGTTTGCAGGTCCAAGATATTTTTTAGTGTCTACATTTTGCCCCTCTTTGATATAATGTCGAATCCGACGTTATATCAAAGAAAAATTTGAGAGATGTGCTCTAAATGTGCCCCAATGATTTTTAGGCGAAGTGTGATGGTCTTATGCCCCCTCGGAAAAATTTTCAAAAAAATTGGAATTTTTTTCAAATTTTCTCAAAAAATTTGGAAATGTTTCTGAAAGATTGTGCGGGATGGCCAAATTGAGTTGGGCGTGAAGAAAGGGTCATAAAAGGTGCTTGAGATATGAAAGAGGTCTCCCATTGGTCAAAATATTGAAAAGTGGGGCCATTTAGGTCAAAAGGCTCTATAAATAGCTATTAGAGGGCCCATATTCCTCATTTGTGCACTTAAGCCTTAGTAATCCTAGAGAGTAGAGAGTGAGCCTGTGGAGAGTTTGTGCGAAGATGCTGTCGAGATGTCACCCATACCAGTTCACCAGCACTACGGATTGTGAGTTCAGACCTATGGTCAGCTTCTCGGGTTAGGTACCTCGGTATGTATCTGATCCTTCTTTGTCAATTTTTACATTTTTGTGTAGATTTTAGGGCCTGAAAATAGGGCACGCATGCACCACTTGCACATGGTGGTACAATGCCTGTGCAAAGGTGTGACACATGCGGTTTGTGGAGCTGCATGCGCCAATGGCTGTGACACCTCCGCTTAAGCGGCACACATCTGCCGGCCGTGACGCATAGGTTAGACAGTGTGATGCATGAGCCGGGGTGCGTCGCATGTGTTGAGTAGTGCGATGCATGTGCATGAGTGAGTCACATGCGTTGAGTAGTGCAATGCATGGGCTTAGCCGCCATGCATTGGTTTAGCAGTGTGACGCATGACCGCTTTTGAGCCAAAAATTATGAATGTTGCCCTAATTCTTGCCTATGTTTGGCCATCAATGTTGCAATTAGGGTTTGTTATAGTAATGTGTTGTCTTGGCTGCATGAATATAGGAGAGGCTGCCACCTATTTACACATAGGAGATTCATCCCACCGGATATCAGTTGTGATACTCTTTGTTGATGGAGGAGGAGGACACTCTAGTTGCCTTGGGATTGTATGGTGTTGCGTTTATGCCTGAGATCTGGGCTAATTGAGGGCTACTGACAACAGTCATGGAGAGGTACCACTTAGAGACCAGCTCGTTTCATTTTCTGACAGGAGAGACTACTGTGACCCTGCTTTATGTGTGGCGGATTCTTCAGCTTTGAATTCATGGGGAGCGAGTAGTCTACAGTTTGGAGACTGGGTTGCCAGCACTGCATCGATTATTTGAGACGGTAGATGATGCTGCATTGGGTGTTGAGGAGCATGAGATACCATGGGACACTCTGACAGATCATTGTGATCAATTGATTGTGGTTATATGTGCTTGCATTGTTGGTTTGGTATGCCCCAATCGACGCAACCATGGATTTTCGGTTGGCTGGGGAGAGATGTTGGAGGGGATGGTGGTGGATGTGACTTCATGTGCATGGGGACCCTGCCTCTTAGCTTAGTTGTATCACCAGATGCACAATGTTGTATATTGAGGGGAGCAGTCGATCAGTTGCGGGGTGATGTTGCTCATGATATGGTCATGGTAGCACATTGCAGTGTGTAGGCCACTAGTGGATCGGGACATTCTAGAGGAGCTACCATATGTGTTTTGTTATATTGGAGCAGTGTCACAGGTTTGGATGGGTGATGTGGGGTACTGGCGACATGTTATTGACCACATGGATTCATTTACTTGGATGCCATATAGAGATTGCCCCAGATGGACAAAGGATGATGAGTAGTTGCCTTACTGCAGGCATACTCGATATCTTATTGGCTAGATTGTACAAGCACAACATGTTATAGAGCGGCATTTTCCATCTCGAGTGCTCAGGTAGTTTAGGGAGCGGCGGGATGAGCCAGCTGGTATTGCAAAGTTTTCCCGGGTTACATGGGAGATTCCAGTGTGGGGACCTATGATTCCAATGCAGACAACTCTTGATGAGATGGCAGGATTGCAGCCACTTCATTGGGATTATGGGGATGTTGCAGATCTGGGGACAACTCCCGCTTATGATGTATGGTGGGCCACTCATAGGCCAGTTCCGTATTTGCATCCTGATGCACCAGTGCCAGTGGAGCGGTTGGGACGGGGGTTGAGAGGTCGATTCAGAGGACAAGGTAGGGGTAGAGGAGGTGGAGATGACAGAGGCAGAGATGATGGTGGGGCAGATGGGGGTGGTGGAGGCAGGGACTGAGGAGGTTGAGGTCGGGATGGACAGGGTAGGGGTGCAGTACTTGTTCCTATACAGGAGGAGGGAGAGGGAGCATTGGGCCGTGTGGTCGTAGCTATGGGGGAGATGCAGGTGGGTGATCCAGAGGAGGATGTGCCTATGGAGGATGTCAGTGAGGGAGAGGAGATGGAGGAGACTAAGGAGGAGGAGGACGATGAGGAGGAGGACAAGAGGATTAGGGATGAGGCTCTGTGGGATGTACCTCTTGTGGAGATAGGCAATGATGAGGTAGAGGAGGATGCCTGAGCTAGCAATGGAGATGTGGATGGGCAGATATCTGACTTATAGGTATAGCTAGATGCCATGTGGTAGTGTGTGCAGGAGGTGGAGGGGCATCTGCTTCAGAGGATGACTGAGAGGGACATGGTTGTGATTAGGGCACAGATGGCAGAGCAGCCGGAGCATTGAGCTCGCCACTATGTTAAGTGGACCATCGATAGATTTTGCATAGGCTTTGGTGAGGTCAACACAAGAGACTTAGTATTATAGGGGCCTCTATGAGAGTTTAGAGCCAGTAGAGCAGAGTGCAACCAGTTTCCAGAGTAGGAGTGTCAATCGATCCTGCTCCCATAAATCTCATAGCAGTGTGGGGCACTCACAGAGGCGACCATCACCTTATGAAAAGCCTTCCGGATCAAGAGCAGGTTGAGAGCACAGGGGTCTTCTCACAGGGCCATTTTGATAGTTTTTTATGTACTTATTTTGATTAAGCCTGCGTGCTCTTGATTTATGACTGAGCTTGCGAGCTCCATTTTTGACACACGTATATGTATTGGGATTGTACTGTGACACACATTTTTGATTATATATATATATATATATATATATATATATATATATATATATATATATATATATATATATATGCGATGTACCTATTATGATTGATCTTGTTATTCCTTATATGCTCATGATGGATGGATGCTTGATGATCATTGTGTTATGTATTATGGTCTATGATTTATGATGATGTAGTACCAGATGGTGTAATGGTTATGATGCTTATGATGTGATGTTTATGTGATGCGTACATGGTTTTTATGATGTGATGCATGATATTAGCCCTAGATTCATATGTTGATGTGATGGATGGTATTTGATTTCTATGTGATGTTCATGTATGGATGTAAATGGGAATATAATGAATGCATAAGTGCCAGATATATGATTTTAGGATTTTATGTGATTTACTGCAATGCTTATGTGTATGATAAGCAATTATGATGATGATAATTTATTATGATGATTATGATGATGGACTAACATGTGTGTATGCAGGTGATATGTTCTAATGTTGTTTTTGGTGTGTCACAGTAGGATGAAAGAAGAGCTGAAGAAATGGCAATGAAGAAATAGAGAATTGGGCAAGAGATGAAGAATTGGTTAAGGGGAGTGGAATCAAACTTTGCCGTAATAGATGTTGAGCTTCTTTAGTGCAGTTACTATGTATCATCATAGTACTTATTGTATCAAAGGACAACAATTGCCATGGTATATTGTGACCAAGGCACAAAGTGTGATCCTTTAGGAAAACACACAAAAACATACAAGGATTGCCAAGCTCCTCCCAAGTCACTAAGGCACCTTGTCAGATTATGTGATGAGAACAATTCTAGGTGTATAAGTCCTGATACATGGAAGTATCTAGCCATTCTAAAGTATGTTTGCCCCCACATGTCGAAATAGGGCATTTTGTTCAAATTTTCATAACTTTTGCAAAACATATCAAAATCGCATGAAATGAGTTGCGTTGCAGAGCAGACTCGTCTAATTTCAATGTGGCATAGCCAATTTTAGATAATTATGTCATATTATCAGCTATATTCTTGGTCAAATTCAACCCTCATTTAAAACTTCAAGCGTCCATATCTCATGCAAAATTGCTCCGTTTTTTATTTTTTTAACTGCACGGAATTTCATGAACAATCTGATTATGTTGTTTATTTTGTTATCACTGATCAAAATTTTTAGTTTTTTAGCAGATTCTCTTTTTGACCCTTTTTGACTTCGAGGTTCGCAAAATAAGACATTCACTTCAAATTTCATGTTTTTTATAGAGATTTTATGCTACTAACATCTGATTTGCATCATGTGGCATTCGCTGGTCAAAGAAAACAAACTAAAACTATTAATACATTCAATGCAGGGTTCCTTTCATTGACATGCATGTGTTTTTCTTATCACAGGAACACTTCGATTTTGGTGCACTAAAATGAACATAACTTGCTATTTTCACACGATTCTTGGGGACTTAAAATGAATCACTGTCTGCTTTGCTTGTGTTTTTTGAAGTGTGTATGCTCTTCCCTCACGCTCTAAGAGATCTTGGGAATCAAAAACACTTCTTGAACACTTGCATTTGCCACACCACACATTCAAACTCTAAAGGTCAATGAACATGTGCGAGTGTGAGCAAGTGTATGTGTATGTTCTCTCCTTGCATCTTAGTACGAGCTTGGAGATCAAAAACATGTACTCGTCTTGCTTTTGTTACCCTTTAGAGTGGGCCTGCTCTTGAGACACATCCACTAGGAGAACTCATTTGTGACCCCAAGAGGTACTTTCATCCGATCCGCTATACAAATTAGGATAAGGCAAAAGCCAAGTCCCAACCGGTATGAGCGCTCACCATACAGTGCTAGCTCAAAAGTAGGCATACCTTTGTGTATATTAAAATGCTTAATAGGGTTAGTTAGAGCCTTTAGTAGCTTGATGGGTGCTCGTGGGGTGCCGGTCCCCCATATATTCACTATGAACCATTATTTAGTGGCCAAAAACCCTCTACTTTTTTGACGCAGGGGGTCAGAAGATAGATCCCTGGAGTCGCCCCACACTCTCGTAGTTCTTAGCAGAGATACCAAAGTACCTTAAGATCTACGCATCTTGAGGACTTGGAACTTAGTGTGCCTGAGAAGTGAGTGCATTGTAAGGAGGAGCCCATGCCACCAAGTTTCTGGAGCTATCCACTTTGAATAAGTATGGCTGGAGAAATCCAAGTGGGAACTCTGCAAGTATTGTCCTTGCCCTAGCCTAGGATTGTGCATGTCTTCCAAGTGTTTGCAAAACATCAAGAGTCACTAAAAAACAACCAATCTGACTACCAAATGTCTTCTATGATTGATGTGTGTGCTTGCCTAATCATCACCCTTAGACATTATTTCCATCCATTCATCCCAAGTTATCATCTCCTATTCACTCTCCTAAACCAACCCATTTCATCCTAAACATTTCACATTATCCTAATCATACCCTAATCACATTTCATAATCCTACAATGCCATCCACATCATCCTTGTCCTATCCTAATCGCATCCTAATCACATTATCATCAATCTACATCATCCTCTTCCAAGTCAAACCAATGTCTAGTCATCCAATCTTGTCATTCCACACCATGTCCTAATCACATTAAACCCTAGTCCATCCAAGTCACATTATCCTATTCATCATTCCTAATCACCCTCCAAAGTCAACCCATTTTTATCACATGCTAAATCACCTTTCCTAATCTTTACATCCATTCCATATCTATCTTATTCATCATTCCAACTCATCCTATCCTAATCACTTTCCTACTCATATCTGCATCATTCAACCTTCGTGTCCTAATCACCCTTCTTAGCCACATCATATCTAAGCCATCCCTAATCATACCCTAATCACATTCTTATCACTTTCTAATCATTCCACCTCATCTTAATTATCCTATTTATCATTTCCACACCATCATCCAAACCATCCTATTCATCATTCCACTTCATCCTAACCATATCCTATTCATCATATCCTAATCACTACACTTCATCCTAATCATCCCTAGTCATTCCATATCATACCTTAATCATATCCAACTCAACATCATTCAAACCTAAATCACCCCTTGTCACCTTCTTCCTCATCAAATCCAAATCATTCCTAATCATTACATTTCATCATCCTTGCCATTTGAATCCAATCAATTTCATCTTATCATTCCACATCATATCCTATTCATCAATCCACATCATCCTAACCATTCTCCTAGTCATTTCCAAATCATCCTTCTCAAACCCTAATCACCTCTTTCATCCAATTAACATCATTCTAATCATCCCTAATCATACCATATCATATCCTAAACATATCCAAGTGATCATCATCATTTTCCTAATCATATCCAAGTGATCCCAATCCAACCCTAATCACCTCTTTCATCTAAACACCATCATCTTAATCATCCTTATAAAACCCTAATCGCCTCTTTCATCTAATCAACATCATCCTAATCGTTCCCAATCCATCCAAGCCCTCTAATCATATCACTACACATAATCATCTTCATTCTAACCCACTCAACTTATTCCTAATCCATCCAAATCATCTCCATCTCATAACCAGACATCATCATCTTCATTCCAATCCAATCCATTTCATCCTAATCATTCCCAATCACAACACACCACAACCATAGGGAAGACTTCGAGTATCTACTCTCCCTATCAAATCTGATTGCAACTATGTCAAAACATTATAGACTTCACCCACTACATATGTAATTTCATTCCACTACATGTTCATTGTCATTCAGCCCTTGACATTTATAGAGGTTCCCAAACAGTCTTCCTAAGGTTGAAATATAGGGAGAAACTGTCAAAGCTTGACTGTATCACAAGTACAAATCTGTGGACCAAGAGACCTTGACATCTTTTTCACATCAACCACAACTTGGGCTTAATACTCCACAACTAGTTTAAGTCCATCATTCCAAGTGAATTCTGAAACTCATGGGTTCACTTTAATCAATCATTTCTTCCACTTGGGCTTAATACTCCAAAGCTAGTTTAAGTCCATCCTTCCAAGTGAATTCTAAAACTCATGGGTTCACTTTAATCAATCATTTCATTCACACCTCAAGGTCTCGATAAATCCAATTTATACTTTGACAAGGTCATTAGTAGATGAGAGTACCCTCTTGGAGCTAGACTTTTCAAAGACTAATATCATTAGCCTCTATCATAGTCTGGGCCTCATCACCTTGCATTGACATCCCCATACCATCCCAAAATTCACAAGTCACATTTGGTAACAACATGGTTGCAAAATGAAGAGAAAAGGGAGTAGATCCTCTTGGTCATGCCTCATTCCAAACATTCTAACATTCCTTCCAACACATCATCCAATCAACATAATTCTAATCATATCCCAATCAATTTTCATCCTAATCATTATTCTTGTCATTCAACATCATCATAATCACATCCTACTCATATCCTCATCATTCAACCTTCACATCCTACTCACCCTTTCTAACCACATCGTTCAATCAAATTCATCCCAATCACCTCGCCCCTCATCATATCTTAATTGTTTCTAAGTCATCCTAATCACAACGCTAACCATACCCTAATCATTCCTAATCACCCATCTAATCATCCAATCAATCTCATACTCTATCACATCTCATTTATCCTAATCATTCCAAACCATCACCCTAATCCTAGTCAAGCACTTGTCAACATGGCCCTAATCCCACAAGATGACATACAACAATATGAAGACATGTGTCATTCCATGACAATCCTAGAGAACAAGGTTCCAACACCCCAAGCCTATTCACAAGATTATCCAAGTCCACCTTGGCAACAGGACAAAGTGCCTTTAAATTCTCATTCTACCTTTGACAAGGGGAGCATAAGTCTACCTCATCCATCATGAGTACATTCTACCACCCCACTCCTAATCCCAATCATGAGTCCACATAATCTACCCTTATTGTCCATCCACTATATTGTCCTCCCACGCATGCCCTTGCAAAGGATGCGATCCATTGGCTACCAACTAGGAACAACTTATCCCCATGTCAAACACCTACCTTGGCACCTAGCAACGAGCCTTCGAATGCAATGCTTATTCCTCCAACTCCATCATGTCGTCCGCAACCTATTGATCATATATGTCCAAGTCAAGACCCACTGCACCCTTATGTCATTGACCATCAAGAACATATTGAACCTATCCAAGAGTCATCCGCTTCCACTCAAAGTCGAGAGCCATGTCAAGGGTATAATCCTAAGTATGAGGAAACATTACCCCCTCATCCACATCAAGATCAAACCCCTTCCATTGCACCCCTTCATAACACACTTGATCCCATTTATGATCAAGAAGGCCATGATGATCCACTTAGACAACTTTATGCATTCCATGGTTAAGAGCTTATCACTTCACCCATTCATGATCCAACCACTGCCACTAGTCATGATGAGACATGTGCCTCCCAAGAACACATAAACATAGAATATCAAACAAATAACTTGGATCCTAATAAGCATAATCAAGATCCTAATCCTTCCACATCATCCACTATCAACCCCATTGCAAAACCACCATCACATCCACTTGGCCTATCCGCTTTCATACATGAATGTTCCTCCCTAGGACAACAACAACCTTTGTCCACCACTTCGCTTTCTCCATCCAATAATGAGCTCGTGTCTAGTGTCCAAATTACACGTAGTCCCATTGTCAATTGCATGCTCCAAAACATGAATTATCAAGGTAAAGGCTTAGGCCTTCACGAACAAGGTATTTTGGTGCCCATCCATGTCAATGTCCCTCCATGCTCATATGGCCTTGGATACCCACCCCAAGGACAACAATCTAACGATGTTGGTACTTCCTCCATTCATCCTAAGTCTAGTCTCCATCACACATCTTATCATATTCCCAAAACATATGTTGCCATTCCACCTCCATCATCCTACAAGTGTCAAAAGCATGTGACCATACACCTTCCTCCATCTAATTTACCTCCACTCAAGGTCCAACTCCGCATATACCTCGATCCACTTTGCCACCATTGCTTCCAACACCTAACATCCCTATCATCCATAAATCACCTCAATATTCTAATCATGACCAACAAATGCACATATTGTCTAAACACAAAGCTTCCACCAACCCCACTTCCACCATGTCCGTGGGATTCAAAAATAAACATTTGGATGCCTCCTTTCAAAAGCCAAAAATCCTAAGGGTCCTAATGCCTTAGGACATCAATCCAAAAATTCAAAGCAAAAGCCATCTAAAAATCCATCCAAGCCCATACCTTCAAAACAAAAGTCAAACACTAAAATGGTATGGGTCCCTAAACAAAAAATCAAGTCAAATGAGGCATCTACCTCTCAAAAATCCCAACCATCCTCTTTCACCCATTCCATTCAAAAATATCAAATTCCTCCATCCCACATGAAAAACAAAAATCATAAAAATACTAAGTCCATGTGGGTACCAAAAATCGTACGTCACCCATCCACTAAGCAAACATTGCCATTTCTTCCTACACCTCCATCCAATCACAAGATTCCATGTTTAACACGGTTTGTGCAGCTGTTGGTCATGATTCCTTTCCATAACGCCATCTCCCCATCTTTCATCCATTAGCCTACACATTTCACCAATCCTATCCCTATGGTCAATGATTTTGCATAAAAATTCCAACCATCTTCCTTGCATAAGTCCAACATAATCCACATCATAATCCACTATCGTTCCCTCCATAATCCACCATCTACCTAATCATTCTCACTTTCGTGCAGTCCCTTACCAACATCTATGACCATAATGATTTGACATGGTCCATGCGCCATTCATCTCTAATGGGACTATCAGCTTTCATGGCACTTGACACTTGATTCCCTCTCATCCATATTCCCCTATTCAATCAAAAATTCAAAAAAGTAAAAAAAAAGAGCAAAAAAAAAAAAAGTAAAGAGAAATCACTTCGTCCAATGGTGAAAACCTGGTAAACAGACGCCTTGGATAAGTACCATGATGAAAACCTGGCAAATAGGCATTGTGTGTAGATTGATCTTCTATGTCACCTACACTTGGGGGCATAGTGTCCCATCCAAGCTATCATTTTCCAACCTATCATGTTATCCTATCATATCATCCTCATACCTTTTCCATATCATCCTATCCATCCATACACAGACGTATCCTATCGAGCCCATTCATCATCCCTTCCTCTTTTGACCTTGATAAAGATTGGGGGCAAAATGTTGACAAATGTTTTGGGTTATTTCTTGATATACCCTATCCAATCCAAATCTAATCATATCATGACCCTATCATCATCCTATCGTCATAAGCATTGTCATGAAAAATCCTAAGTATTACACCAATAATGGGGCATGTTATTCTTATGCGTCATAGCCTTTGGAGATCACATCCTTGCCCTCTTACACATACACCCATTCCATCCACTATCACCCACCCTTTCTTCCATTCATCTCTTCCCACCTAGACTTGGTTTCCCCTTATCATTGGTATCTAGCGAAAAGGCTACCCAAATTGTCATCCATTGACATCGCAACATTCCAAAAACACAAAAAAATAAATATCCTCAAAAATCCAAAAAAATTGAAACATTTCAAAAATCCAAAAAAACCACAACATTTCAAAAAACCAAAAAAAATCACATCTCAAAAATAAAAATAAAAATCAAATATTCCCAAAAACACAAAAAAATCAAATATCCTACAAAATCCAAGCAATAAAACCAATCAACTCATCATATCAATCCACCAAATCAATCAACCCAATCATTTCAAACCAATTTAATTCATCACATCATTCCAAATCAATTCTTCAAATCATTCAATTCCTCAACTTAATCACTCAATCAAATCTCTCAACCGATCCATTCAAACATCCTAGTTAATCACATCATTCGAATCAGTTCTTCAAATCATCCACAATCCGCATGGTCGAACTATGTCGCATCTGAGCTTTCACATAGGCAAGGCCATCTTTGATGAGCCCCCAAGGCATTAGGTCAGTCCCTTAGGGCCTGTCCTGTCAACCACCATAATAATTCGTCCTTCGATGAGATGGATACCTTGATCAGACAAAACAATCAATTTCTCACATGAACAACAATCCCAAACAACAACAAAGACAAGCTATCCAATCAGTCAAACCAATCAATCACCTTGTGATAATCATATGTCACTATCAACTATCCTTATGAACTATCACATATCTCATATGGAATGGGGCATCACTGAAACCAGGATTCTATTCCTTATACGACATGCGTCATTTATCAATCATCAATCAAACCCTGGTGTTGCTCGCATGGCCAACAACACTAGTGTCAATCAATCCTATCACTTGCCTTAGACAGGTAGGGGCATTATTGAAACCAGACTAGGCGTCTTATACGACATGCTTCTATCCTGAAACTAGGCCTTCTTCATCCAATCACAATCAATCAAACACATATCACTTGGAAAATAATCTAATGACTGTTGACTCTGCTGGTCTAGTTTATCTTATCTTTTATTGGATTGTTGTTCGGTCTCATTCTTATGCTTCTCAAGGCAGTCCCTAAGCAATGAAGAGAAGCGAGGATAGAGTGAGACCTTTTTCTTTGATTGTTGTTTGTGGTTTGTCTTAGCAAAATGACTAGGGCAACTTGGTGCCTTGCGTGTGATCATGATTCCATTAGGTGTGAGTCAAAGACATCCTATGCATTAGAAAGAACAAATGCTTCCTTGCATAAGGACTTGCACACCTCACAATTATCTTGAATTGATTGTTCCGACAAGTTATCACAGTTACTAGTCTGAGTCAGGCATTCCTTGTATGTCATGTGCATGTTTCGCAAAGGACTACACTTTCCACTTTGGCCTCTGTCATGCCATGGTGATTGTCGTCCTTTGACATAATAAGTTCTATGATGATAAGCAGAAAAATTACAAGTGAGAAGCTCAAAAATCTATTAAAGCAAGATATCATTCTTCTAACCAATTCTTCTAGCCAATCTTTCATTCCTCCACCATCTCTCTCTCGCATCTCCATTCCTCTACCTTCACTGCAGCTTAACGTATCATTCATTTCTTCTATCTATTCCCCTATCTTTCTTCATTCACCAATCCCTTCATTTCGAGAGCCTACCCGTGTTTGTCCAACCCGCCTATCCTCTCAAGGGGCCATCATCATCCTATCTTTCCATCATCATCCTTTTCCTCTATCCATTTCCTTAGCTTCTTTGAAATGATGTTACTTGACATAAATCACACCATCTCGAACATCATCTCAAAGAGGGGCAAAATGTAGACACCTAAAAGTATCCTCGGGTCGCAAAACCCTAAACACACCCACATTCTACCAATTTTCCCTAATTTGCCTCTATGATTAAATAATTGATTTCAATTAATTAATTATCTAATCATTCATTTTCCTAATGTTCCCTTCACTCAATTTATTCAAACAAATAAATCATACCCCTCACTTAGTTAAATAAATCTCATTTGTTTAACTAAGGTTCACATGTCCCCTTCTTCAAATGAATTAAATAAACTAACCAGGTTTATTTAATTTAAACATCCTCCACCCCATCATATTTGTGAATTTTAAATTCACTTTTGTCCTCTAGTGGTGGGAGAAACCCTAATCATTCTCAGCCCTTGATTTGGCTCCCAAGTCAATAGTGAATCCCAACCGTCCATTCAAAATACCTCTTCTATAAAATCACTTTTTCTAGCTCATTTTGGGCTCTCTTAGTTCATTTTTATCATCTCAAATCAGATGTAAACCCTCCAAAATCTTGCTTAACACACACACACAAGAGCTTCTCATGATTGTTGCATGAACTCGCAAATCTGAGAACACAATGCAAGATGAGGAGGACAATGGAGAGAAGTCATTACTAGCTTAGATTCTTAGTTTATTTTTGTTTGTTTGTTTGTTTGTTTGATTTTCTAGGTTAGAATGCACTCCATTGGGAGCTAGGGTTAGCTGTAGTTTGTTTTCTACATGCTTGAAGCTATTTTTCCCTATCTTCATAGAGTAACTTTTTTTTCATTTTTATTATACTAGCAAGTTATTTTAAAAACCAAGTTGATTTACTCCTTTAAAGAAAGCAAAATAATGTCATATCTTGAAACTTTTTGTTCCTTTAATTGGACAATTTAGAAACATGTTTCTCCTTCATATATTTAGAGTTAGGGGAGAGGGGCCAATAGTCATTAGGGTTAAGGACCTCCATTTTTTTTTATAAATGTGATATGGACTCTTATTTATCTACAACTAAGGTTTGAACGTGTGACTCATCATGCAACTCGCGACATCAACACATCTAGTGAGATTCTTTAAAATGAAATTTTAAAGATTTGACCAAAACTTTATCATGGAATCCTTAGTAGTTGAACAAAAATATCATTTGTTGTTAAAACAACATTATATTCTTATTTAAAATATAACTTATATGAAACCTTAATGATCTCAATACCTTTTGGTAATCGTGAATCTTGTTATCTCTAATCTTTATATCCAACACAAGTGACCCAATAATTGAACACAAAATATTATCATTACTATAAAATAAACACTTTAAATGATCATAAAACTTTTTGACAACCTTTTTACAAATTACATGACAAAATACAAGGTATTTATTACATACTCACCTTTTACATTTGTTATAGGACAAACATATAATATGAAGTATTCCAATGCATGTATGCCACCCCGACAGTTGTACACATAAGAATAGTATTTGTCCACATAACAAAAATACTTGTTTAGATTAGCACTTTATTTTATGAATGATACAGTTAGAGTGGATTGCTATGATTTTTATATAAAGCAAAAAATATTTATTACACTTGTTAATGAATGTATTGGTGATTTTTTATATAACATTCATACTTGTTCACATGTGTTCATGTAAGAATCCATATTGATTAACATTTGGTCATTTTTTATTTACATGTGGAACAATTATTGAGAATATATAGTATAAATATGTTGTAAGACTAAATCCTATAACCACGAGTATTATATCAACAATAGGACCCTGCTCAACTACTGGCTCGTCTCCCCTAGTTTGAGACCAACCCAATTTACTTGATTTTGACAAAATCATTTTAAGGAAATGAGTAATTTAAACAATCTAAATGATTGAGTTGAGGCATTGCTTCATCTGAAAGGGTTTCCTTTATTTTGATTAACCCTTACAACTATATCTTTAGCTTGTGAATCAAATTAATTTTCTTATATTTTAGCCCATGAATCTAAGTCTACTTCTTGTTTAGAATAGATATTTTAGGGTTTATAATTTAGAAATTAGGGTTTCAAATAGACATTTTAGGGTTTATAATTTAAAAATCAAGGTTTCATATCCACATTTTAGGGTTTTAATTACACATTTTAGGGTTTCAACTATATGTTTTAGGGTTTCAAAATATATGTTTTAGGGTTTAATTTTTAGAAATTAGGGTATAAAAAATTGAGTAAATAACATTTACAATATTACAATTTATTAAATATTGTTAATGAAGTTAAAATATTTGAGTAAATAGTTATCTAGTTTTGAGAAATACTTGGAGAAAAAGGGTAAATTGTTGATGTATACTTGGTCTGCTACTTGTCCATGTTAGCAATTAACCTTCATTTGAAGCCCACATGAAAAAATAGGGGAGAATTGAGTTGGTTTCACCAAGAAGAGCCGTTCTCACAGTGTAGGTTGAAAGCAGAGATTCATTTGCTACAGTTTGTTGAAAGTAAAATAAAAAGTGAAAAAACCATTTCGCTTGGCAAATAATGTTTTAAAAAATAACAAAATAATCCTTCATTCAAAGGTATTATTTTATTATTTCAAAATCAATAAAATAATACCTTCAAACGAAAGTCACCTTCAATGAAGGCACCTTTGTTCGAAGAAATATCTTTGAACAAAGGTATTTCCTATTGTTCTTCTCCACCTAAATTCGCACCCATTTTCATTATTTTTCAATTTATATTTTGAGAGAGAGAGAGAGAGAGTCGCCATAACAACTATCACATTTTAACATATAATATATATCAAAATTTTAAACACACAAAACTTTTCTCTCTAAAGTTTTTATCCATGACTTTGTTTTCCGAAATCTTTTTGGTCCCTTTATTCCCTAATATTAAACAAATATTTCGCTATACTCCATTGCCAACCAATTAAAATGCAATTTGTGTGTGACAAATTTGACTATGTGATCATCCACAATGTTAACAAATGGGTTTCCATAGAACTTTGCATTATATATACAAGAAACCACTTAGTGTGGGTAACAATGAGGCTAATAAAGTAGAATTAAATTAATTTTCTACATGTCACTGTCAATAACATTATAGTAGAAATTCTATGTGTCAATTCCAATTTTAATTCTCATACATAAAATTATCTCGATGAAATTCAACCCACCAATCATTGTAGTATGCATCATTTGTAAAACTAAAAACTGTCAATTCTTGACATAATACATTTGACTTGACAAGGGTTTGTATTTCTTCATTTTGAGAAGCCGAAAGAAATAACATCCTGCATTGCCATACACAAATAAATTATCTATCATACTGAGAAGTTGAGAGAAATAACATATTGCATAGTCATACTCAATTTGTGTAAAATTTTTCCGATAAAAAAAATAAATTTTACTTGGTAACTTACCTTCTATGCGTAGTTGCTATGATGAATGCCATCATTTTTAATTTTCAGACTTTCTCTTAACTCTTCTACTATTTGATGCTCAATAATTCAATACTAAATTAACTGAACCTAAGTAGTAAGTTTCATTTTTTTGATTTTTCTATATTTCTGCAGATGGAGACAAGTGTGAAGTATATGTATTACAATTGAAAAAAAACAATAATATAAATAAAAGTTTTATACTTTTAGTACAAGTGTCAAATAAAATAAATGATACCATGCAACTTCATTAAATTGACTCTACTGCCACCACTAAATTCTAACAAAACATTTAATGACCATTAACTGATTTCGAAGGTTTCTATTCCTAATATCTATCAAAAGATTAAGGTAGCACTGCCAAAGCTATAAATATTCCTTCCCTATCCACCCTATACTCTAATGTCCATTGTCATCATAAATTCCCTCACCTCAGATGTCTCTTTCAACATTCAAGATCATGATTCAATGTGATTTCAGATTTTCCAATTGGAAGCTCTACACCTATTTTGACAACTTTAAGTACAAATTTGGACATTCAGACAATACCGATGGGAGATGGCATTTAAACTACATTTCAATCTTTTGAAGAAACACCTTACATATGAGAAGATAAGTTATAACTCTTTGCATTTTGCATAAGATGACCGTAATGTTTAATAATAGGCTATAGCCATTTTGACCATAATTATCTACTCATTGAAAATTTTGTTGACACTGGTCTCTTAAGGAGACGTATTCTAGAAACTTTAAGTTCACATTTGGGGGTATTAGAACTTTGGCCCGTAATAGAACTCGAACTGTTGATTAATATATATTAAATGATGCAAAATATTTATAAAAAAATATCTATATTTATATTAGTATTAAATTTTTTATTGATATCTCTATAAGCAATGCCAGAACAAATGAAGTAGATGAGATAAATAAATTCCAAATAACATCTTTCCACATGTTGACATAATCTCTTAAATTGTTGAAGGTTAATATATTAATGTCATTCACTCATTAACACTTGTCTTAAGGAGATCTATTTAGAAAATTTTAAGTTTAAATTTGGGATGTAAGAACTTGAGCCCATAATAGAACTTAAGTTGTTGATCTACGATATAAAGTTTATCATTTAGCATATAATATTTTCACTAGTTACATTATTTTTTTGAAATTATAGATTAATTAATTATATATTTTAAATATATTTATAATTTGTCACCTAACTTAATTTTTTTAATATATCTATAATTTGTCAACAAAATGTTTTATTTTTCAAAAAATAAAAAAAATCACCAACAAAAATGAATAATATGAAAAAATTTGAAAAAATTGACCACAAAAATTATTATTATTATTCCCAAAATTAACACACATTAACCACAAAAAAATTATTAGCTTGAACTAAAATTTTACATCTTTTTTATGAAAATTTTCTTAAAACTATAACTGATTTCAATGGAAACTGAGCGGCACTTCATTAGGGATTGCGATGCGTACAAGGATATTCGTATATAGCATGAAAACAATGTGAATGTGGGTAGTCTTAGTGAGTTATTTGAGGAAAAGAGTCTTCACAACACGACTGGTCTTTTGATCAAGATTCATAAGAGAAGAGAGGACATCGAAAGGAGCTTGAGGAGACTGGGCTTAACCAGCACACTCTAAGTGCTGACCATCTGATGTGGCTGCGTGGGCCCTTCAATTTCTGTCTGTTCCCACTCCGTTCACGTTTTCCATTTGGCAGTAATGGTTTGGCACTTCGGCAGTCACGGTTTGGATTTAACATAGTCTCCGGCCTAATCAATTTGAAATTGTCTCCCATCTAGTAGATTAAATGAGCGATGCATAAACAAAGCATGCAAATTGTCTGACCGGATGGTGTGTAGAGAAATGTGGTCTCCTTAACTGCTCTGATTGCAGGATATACACAAAACGGGTTTGTTGAAGAGGCTTTAGATACTTTCAAGCAAATGCAATTGGCAGGTGTAAAACTAGATTCTGCAACCTTTGTCAGCATCCTCCCTGCTTGTACCAAAATGGGAGCTTTAGAATAGGATAAAAAATACATGAATTTTCAGATGTTGTAGTTGTAATTGCCCTAGTAGACATGTATGCAAAATGTAGGAGCATAGACAAAGCATGTTAATTGTTTGATAGAATGCCTCAAACAAATATCATCTCATGGAATGCCATGATTGTAGGATATGCACAATGTGAAAGCATAGACAAGGCACGTGAGCTGTTTGACAGAATACCTCAAAGAAATGTGTTCTCATGGAATGCCTCGATTGCAGGGTATTCACAAAATGGATTTGTTGAAAAGGCTTTAGAAACTTTCAAGTAAATGCAATTGGCAGGCGTAAGTCCAAACTCTACAACCTTTATCAGCATTCTCCCAGCCTGTGCCAAATGGGAGCTTTGGAACAAGCTATGTACATCCATCAAAGCATAAAGGATAGAGGAATTTTTTTAGATGTTATAGTTGGAACTACTCTGGTAGTCATGTATGCAAAATGTGGAAGCATAGACAAGGCACGTGAATGTTTGACAAAATGCCTCAAAGAAATGCGGTCTCATGGAATGCCATGATTGCAGGAATATGCACAAAATGGATTTGTTGATGAGGCTTTAGAAACTTTCAAGCAAATGAAATTGGCAATTTTAAAGCCAGCATCCTCCCCGCCTGTGCAAAATGGGAGCTTTGGAATAGGGTATGGGCATCCATCGAAGCATAATGGAAGTGGGATTTTTGTAGATATTCTAGTTGGAAATGCTCTAGTTGACATGTATGGAAAATGTGGAAGCATAGACAAGACGCGTGAACTATTTGACAAAATGATTCAATGAAATGTGGTCTCATGGAATGATATGATTGCAGGATATGCACAAAATGGATTTTGTAAGGATGCTTTCAAAATATTTGAATTAATGAAGCACTATAGAACATATCATGACATTATCAGTTTTGCTTGTGTTCTATGTGCATGTAGCCATGCAAGTTTAGTGGATGAGGGTTGTACATACTTCAATCACACAAGTAACCCTTATTTCATTACACCTACAATTGATCATTATATGTGCATGGTTGACCTTCTTACCCATGCTAGCTATCTTCAGGACACCCTAAACTTTATCATTAAGATGACAGTTAAAGTTATGGTGGTTGTGTCGATGTATTTTCTTGGTGCCTACAAATCACATATGAACATAGGCTTAGGAGTATTTACAGTGATGTTGCTTTTTTATTTGGATCCTAATGAGATGAAGGTTTCAAGGTGTCTAGGAGAGAGATAAATAGGGCATTTCATAAGTGTTTGGAGTGACAATAGGACTTAAAACTAGAGGTAGTCAAAAGCATAAGAGAAATTTTAGAGAAACACAATAGGAGACATCATAGGTTTGAAATGAATATTATAATTACATTCATAATATGGTCAAATTGACTACTTTATTCACTTGTGGCAAACCTAACAAATGGTAGTAAAGTTAAATTCTATTTGGTAAGATAAGAATTGAATAATTTTGCATTAGTCGCATACTTAGCAAATGCTAGTGAAGACTAAATTCCATTTGCCACATCTAATGTTTATTTACAATCCTTAATCGCAACTGCATTAAAAATCTTGAATTCTTGTACTTGATTCATGTCAAATTTGTATAATAGAGGATTCATCTCAAAATGTCCAAAGACTAATGAGTCATAGCTAACAATTTTTGTTTAGTTGATTTAAAAATGATATGTTATCATAAGCATACATGTTTGTATGCAATGAAGGCAAGAAAAATAGTTTTTTTGAAAGAATCTAGAATGATGAACTTTAATTCTTCATCTCATGCAAATGCATTTGACAACTTTATGGTTATAAGAGAACATATATTTCTACATTATTATAAGTCTTTATAATGAGTGTTTTTAATGTTTACAATAGAAGAGGGAATTTTTTATGATGTACCTTCTTTTCTTATAAAAGCTAAATCACTTTGTAACTATCATTCATAGTATAACACTTGAGGTTCCAAGGTACATCTAAAATTATAAATGAATATTTTTGTGTATGCATTATAATAGTAGGAGACAACTGAATTGAAGCAACTCCATTGTTATTATAAATAAAAATAATTATAAAATAATCCCATAGATTGCATTTGGTGAAGTGAGGTCCTCAATAAATAAAAGGTGTTATGTTCTTCCTCCTACCACTTGATACCACCACATCTATTTGACTTGACTTATTCATAATCCCCAATGCTAGATGTGTTCTTGACAATTTATTTAGATGGCTTCTTCCCATCCCACTTTTTGGTTCCTTTTCTGTTCATCCCAGTGCTATCCAACTATAAAATTTGTTAGTTTCCTTGGAAACATTCGGTCTCTTATTTCATGCCAAATGATGAGTATTTCTTTTGCAATTGATTTTAGTATTTCATTTTCCATTTTGTTGGGGTCTCTCTCTTTGCCCATCACCCTTGCTCTTTTCCCTCCATCTCAAAGCTTAGCAACTCATATATGAATCGCTCTTTTCCTTCTTTTGTCAACTTCTCTCTTTGTCTTTCTCATGGTTGAAGTTAAACTTGTGAAACCACAATGATAACAATTATTGCCTATTGATACACTACAAAAGACTAACTTTTGAACTTTAGCTTTCTTACTACTTGCATAAATTGAGTAGTTGCATGATCAATCCCTAATCAATCTCAAAATTAAACCTAAAATTTTATCCTTAATGGCCCATTAGGCCCTTTTAAACCATGTAAAAGAATATGGTCTTACAACATCAATAAATCCCTATGAAAAGTCACCCAAAAATTCTTCTAGATAGACATACTTGGCTTCTTGGGTTAGATAATAACATTGAGTTTAGGCATTCATGTCTAGGTCTAAAAAAGTCCTTATTTTATCTCAATGTAGGGTGACAACTGAGAGATAGGCCTTAAGACAAGATTTAGTTTAGGTTGAAGCATCAAATTTCAACACTCAGTATGGGAACACATGGCCAACTCCAATTGGTACATTCTTGTGTTCAGGAAATCCCAAGCATCTTTGATATACTTTAATTATGCTTATGGATGTGAAAACATTTTATACAACTTGGTTTAATCGGGTGTCTAGATCTAAAAATTTAATGGCCTTAGATTTGATGGCCCAATGGATGTGAGAGTCGTATTAAAGATGGTATAATTGTAAGTTGGTTCTAGAATCCTAAGGTTGAATTCTAAAGTTATCTAAAGAGAACACATATCTACTAGGGTTAAATTTGATACAAAGACATGGCATGCACCCAATTGTTAGGTTTCTTGACTCTCAATGTCTTAGGCACAAACATATTATCAATTCTAATTTATTTGGGAGAGATTGGTTTTGGAACTCAAAGGATTTATCTCTAGAGTTCCATAGACCTAATGCGCATACTAACTTTGACTAATTTGCGCACTCATGTTTGAACTTACTAATGATTAGCTTGCAACCCTCATCTATCTATGAACACATGTATGTGAAGATTCAAACTGCTAGATTAGTGGATATAGATCCAATTAGGCCATCAATGGTTAGAACCTCCACTAGTGCTTACCATAAATGTGGGAACTTTATAAATTTTGACATGCCTAGGCTCTCAATTCCAAAAGTATTATGACATTATGCATAGTAGCATACCATGGACACAAGGATCCTTATAAATTTTAACTTATTAGAGCTCTCAATTTCAATCTCGACATGTCATTATATTTAAAATTTCCTACATATGTGGGTATTTATAAATTTGATTTTACTTGAGATCTCATGTTTGTATTTGACATAATTTTATTCTTACATAATTTTATTCTTAAATCTTGTAGCGGATGCGACGGTCCTTGTAATTTTAACTTAACATAATTTCAATTCTAGTTTTTTATAGGAGAAACCTTTAGATTCTCAATTAGAGGATAGGCACCATAACATGATTGACTTTGGCCAATTAATGACTTAGATTTCACTTGATAGAGTAATGAATGGGGTTTTGTCTCAACTTAGGAATCTTGGCAATGCTTCTTTCCTCTTGGGGACATGTGTCCATTATAAATTTACCCTTAGAAATCCATGGTCAAGAATTTTCTTGAGGAATTGATGGTTAAGAGTGTTATCCTTGAATTTAGCTAACTCAATTCATGGGATAACTCATACGAAACTTGTTTGTTTCGTATCCCATGCCCTCTATGCACACAAAATGAGGCAAAATCAAATTGGCTTTATGCGTAGTAAAATGCCTCAAAAAGTCCTTTTGAGTGGCGTTAGTTTTCCCCCTTTCGAAAAATGCAAAATTAGGTTTTTCATACTTGCCATTTTTCTCTAGCATGCAAAGTCACAATTTTTTAGCGACATTGCATTTTTTCCTAATATGCAAAGTCACAGTTTTTTAGCGACTATGCACTTTTTGAAAGAACGTTATGTAGTTGTAGAGATTTTTTCCGCAACTACATCCTAGCCTAACACATTTGGGCATTAATGTTGATTTATTATGGGGGTTTATATTTTTTTACCATGTTAAGTTTTTATTTTTACCGTTTATCTTTTACTATTTTTCCCTAGTGTCTTCGAACTTCTCTACCACGTCATCTTCGTCATTTCTCTATGGATTTGCAACTCATCGTTCATGGATTCCTATTCACTAATCTCAGGTAGGAGTTTCTGGTTTCACCGTGACATTTCCTCTTTATATTGTTTAGTGTTTACAAAGTTTGTTTTCCATTTTTAATCAAAACCTAGGTTTTACCCTAAGTTTTAATATGTGAAACCCTTTGTTGAAATCATAGTTGGGGGTGCAAAATAAATATCAACTCTCAGTGGCTTAAGACTCCCAGACCTACTATAGCAAGGTGGCCTAAAAACATCTATTAGAGTGAGTTCAATGAATATATAGGTGATTTGATTACTCTTCTAAGCAGAGTCAAAGGATTTCTAACTTCTAATAGTTTTCAGGATTGGATGTACAAGTACATTGTCATCATCAAGAGGGACAATCAACATATATACTGGGGTAAGCAAATTAGTGATGCAATTTTCCAACAGCTCTTTGAGGTATCTACTTCACTAAAATTCTACATGACATCATATTTGGTATATGTTGCTACATGCATGAGGGCTTTCCCTGGCTTGTCTTCAGTTGGTGATAGAAGACAAGCACTGGTGTATGAATACTATCCACAATTGACTCTGAAAGAGAGTCTCAAACATTTCAAAAGGGTCAATGATGCCTTCTTCTACAAGTACATTTGCATGTTTGAAAAGGATCTTAGAAAGAAGAGAGTTTCTGATGCTGCATGGGAGCAGGTAAAGAGGTTTGGTTGCATATTTCTACAATTTCCAACCTTTACCTATATCAGGGTTGGATGTTTCAATGGGCAACCCTATATGTTGCCAAGGTATCCAGGAGATAAATTGATATTGATGGAGTTATGCATACAAATAATGAATGTGCATGGTAAACAAGCAGAATCCCATAGGTCTAGTTTTAAGTTTCCAATTACCATGGGTCGGTACACAGTATCAACTACCCCAAAGGCCAAGGCATTGGAAACTAAGTTACAATGGATAACCCTTAAGAGGCACAAGAAATGAAATGATTTTGATTACATGGGTATGAAAGATAAACTCAAAGGTAACTACACTCACGTACATAAAATTGAAGATATATAGGCTAAGTGTAGGACTGAAGAAGATGTAAGGAAGCTAGATTACAGTTAGCTTACCTTAGAGCAAATCAGAAATTTCAACCTTGCAGATATTCCTGAGGATATGCAGGATGGTGATGATATATTGGACCCTACGTATGAGAGAAATAAAATTGTTGATACCCCTCTTCCACCAATTCAATGGTCACTAAAGGAGCCCACTTACATAAGGGATAGGTTTCAAACCACCCTTGCCCATACCAATGTCTGGTTGGAAAGGAAAGGAATAAAACTAAGGCCATTCAAAATAGGGTCAGAAGAGGAATATGTTGAAGGAGCCTCTAGCAAGAGAGATGAGTTGAGGACTAAGAACAAGGAAGATACTTCTGGTTCTTCACAAAAGCTAAAATTTGTTTTCAAGAACAAAGGGGAGAAAGGAAAAGGTAAAGAAAAAGAAGAAACATCTACTCAAGTAGATGTTGAAGAGAATCTTATTTTATATGAATCACAAGTCCCTCCTATCACCTCTCAGTTGGAGTCCTCTCAGATGATATCTCCTACCTCACCTCCTATGGTTTCAGTAGTACAATCTCCATCTGTGGTGTCTGCTACCCCTATTGTGTCTATTCAAACCATTCATTCATCTCCATCATCACCCAAGAGTGAGTCATTATTTCAAAGTCCTCATGGAAATATGGAGCATATGTTTGGTTCTCTTTCTTCTTTGCCTAGTCCAACAAGTTTGTCATCACCAACTACTGATACATTCATTACTACTCAGTTTGAATTTGATAAGTTCATGTCTGCTTTTGCACCCAAAGTGTCAAGTAATGTGATCCCTACTATTGTGTTAACTCAAACACCACCAATTGTCACCACCACTTCTGTTCCACCTGCTATTCCATCCATCTCATGACCCACTGTTACTGTCACCTCGTCACCACAATCACTAGCAACAAAAACTGAAGAAGAATCATCCATTCTTTCCCCTTGGTTAATGTATCAGAAGCCAAAGAGGAAGAAGCAAGTTGTGTCACCTGATGATTTTGATTTTGGCTAACTAGTTCTAGCAAAGCCTAAATCAGCAAAGAAGGCCAAAACAATATCAAGGGTGATTATTGATTCATCAGATAACAAGTATGCGAAGGTTATCGTGCCTCCAAAGGAAAAAAGTATTGAAGAGGTCTAAGTTTCTGATTATGCAATTTCAAGGATAGAGCTTGGTAAGAAGACACATGAAAGTGCGAAGGAGGACTTGCAAGAAATGTTGGCTGCCTTGCTTGAAAGGTATGACAGAGACAAGTTGATCAAGGATCAACTTAAGATGTAGGTAGAACAACTAACTTTTGTTTTGCTAAAGATAGCCCAATCTTCTGAGCAAGTAGAACCTGTTAACATATGTGTTGATGAAGAAGCCATCCAAAATGCTGAGAAGATTGGAGCTCAAGGTCAAACAGTCAGTGCCTAGATAGAAAGACTATTGGCCCAAGGGACTCAACTAATATGGTCTTCCATCGAGCTTTACAACAACTTGGGTGAAGTAAAAGCAGAAGTGAAACAGACACTTGATACGCTTTCACAAGGTTTGCAGCTAACGGAGAAAGATATTCATACATGGACCCAGCTGTGGGAATTCAAGTTGGAAGTTCTGGTAGAGCATGGGGTGATCCCCAATAGAAAGATGTTTGTAGAATACAAGGAGACTATGATAAACAAGAAAGAAGTCGTCCAAATTTTGATCAAGGATCTCAAGGAAGCCCTAGATGTGAGCATAGACAAGGGGCTAGATATTTTAGATAAGATTGGGGAGGGTCCTTGCTAGATGTTGGATGACGGTCAAAAGACCCTTCCTTGTGGAAACAATTATCTAGGAATTCACTACACTGGTACACACTCAAATAGAGACATCTAATCTTTCTCAATGGCTTCGATTGATAAGCTAGTGGATTTTCATATAATTCTGGATAAGTTGCAAAGGATTCTGGATAGACACAAGGGCGTGTCTATCACCATAGCGAACTCCATTAGAAGAGTCCTTACCATCTCTATATACACATCAAGACCGGACGATAATGAAGTCCAAGCGGCCCTGAAAAGATATGAAGATTTTCTGGAGAAGGATAAAGAGGAAGAAATTCTTGTGTCTTTGGACACTTAGATTATTTTCAAATCTTTCCTTATGTAGTTTTGTTGTATGTAATTGACATCCTATATGTCATTTTGTAATATGTAATTTGCAATTAAGAATAATACATAGTCCTAAACAAAATCGGACTTAGTTTAGACTAAGTCAAAGTAGTAATTTTCCTATTTTTTCTTGTAGCTTCCCTCTATAAATAAGAGGGGGCTCTTTTGTAACCTTTATCTTTTAGTTATTGAAGGGAAATGCTGCCACTTTGAGAAGCATATTGAGACTTTGTGTTTAATTTGTAAATCTTTATTCAATCAATATATGAAAAGCGAGTGGGCGTTCAATCTTTGTGTTGGAACAAATTTGTGGTCTATTGGGAATGTTCTTACGTCTTTTCCATTGCATTTTCTTGTGCATTTGATAGAATCGTGGTGTGAATCTACATACTTTGGAAGGTGCTCTAAATCTGATTTTGAAGTCTTTAGGCTGCAATATCATTTCTAGATCTGTGTCTTATGTTTGTGATTGGAGGTGACTTGAAAGACTTTGGACTGCGACTTATCATCTATGATTGTTTAATCTTCTTTTGGCATACGGTGAAGACTTTGAGCTGCACTCCATTCCATACCTTTTCATTTTGTAATTAGCATAAGGAATAACAAAAGACTTTGATCTTTTGTGGGTTTCTTGTGGTCAACACACCTTGGTATCATTTTAGTTATTCCTATGTTTAGCTAACCTGGATATCGGTTATTATTGCTCTAATCGACTTTACAACTTAATACCTTAAGACAAATTAATTACAAGTATATTGATCCTTAACCAATAATTTGATGAGTTGCAACTGCCACCCAATAGTCCTTGATGCTTCCTACTACACATCTTTGATGGAGTCCTTAAGCAATCTCCACCCCTTTTTCCTATAAAAATATTGGGGAAACAAAGATCACAAAGCTCATTACAATAGTCAATTATAATTATAGCTAGAAGAGATAATATACATTCATCTTTATTGCAACTAGAGTTATTTATGAATACTAAATAATTTTCCTCCTCTTGATGATGGATCATTGAGTGTGATCTGAAACGTTGATGAAAAAAGATACACAATTAAATCCAAAAAGCATTCATAATAACTTTATGGACTATGGAAAACTCATGCCAACTACTACAGTAATTTATTTAATCATATAATGCAAGAATACATGTTACCATTTTATTGTTAGAATGGAGAGGACTTTTCTTGGAGGCCAACCCAAGTATCATGCCTACTTTTCCTCCTATCCACCATTGCAATGAGGTATTCAAATTCATAGGGGTTTTGATGAGGTGTGTGGCCATCAGAGGTCTCCAACCCATTTGATTGGTGCAGGGCTTCTACCATCTAGACAATTTTGTAACTAATTTCTAGAACCAATCCAAGAAAACCATGTAATCCACCACTTAGCCAATCTAGGAAAATTATAGCATCCACCACTCAACTAATCTAGAACTCAATATCACTAGATTGACCAACTAACACATGCACGAGCATATGCACACAAGTCTCTAAACATCTAAGTCACAATTATAGTCAACATAGTTTGGGGCTTCAACCACTCCAATGGGCCCAAGTACACGTCAACAAGGAAATATAAATTGACTCTTTTAAATAAACAATTAATTCCTTAATTTGTGCTTCAAGTGGCCATTCCTTGTAGTGATTTTGGTTTTTCTTTGCAATGTGATTCTAGTTAGAGCACACACCACTTTAATTTTGATTTGAACATTATTCCAAAAAGTACATTAGGTACATAACTCCTCTTTCATTGCTTGTTTGTTAAAGTCTATATTTAAGATTAGTTAATATAGAGCTATGCCAAAGTTAATGCACACTTAGTTTGTGTAAGAATGGGTTATGATTATTCTGAAAATAGAACACAACTAGTTTTTGAAGCACATCAATTATTAGGAAAAGTTCCCATTAGTAAATAGTTCACATTTATGGTTTGTTCTCCATTCATTTTTTTCTACCACACATAGTAAACAATTTATTTAGATTTAGATGTGGAACATATTAAATACTACGTTAGAGGTGCTTAGAGATAGTTGTTATGAGGACATGGTCACATCATCTATCCTAGTCTACCTGATAGGGCCACATCATGCGGCTTATTCTATTTGTTGCAACCTAGTTTTAGTGTCTGTCATGCCTTCATCAAGTCTTAGTTCTTATTGAAAAGGTGTTGCATTGAAAAGTGTAATGAGGCTTGTAACTTTCAATGCAAGAGAGGAAGATCGAAACTTGTATTGGACACAAGTCAAACACTTGGATAATAATGTATAAGCTTGTAGACATGACATACAAATGATGCAAGATGTAGAGATCTAATGATTTATGTATGACACAAATATGTAGCTTTAGATGGTCTATAATTAGACATGTCTTTAGAGTGATTCTCATAAACACTTGATGTAAATATGTAACCTTAGATGTGGATATTTGACTCATGGATTGAGCCTATATCCACAAGAATGAATTGATTAGAAACCAATTGTTGGAAGTCACTTGTCTCAATCTTCTAATATCTAAATTTTAGTAAGGACTAGCAATGTTTACAAACACCTTTCAAGAATCTATTGAATTAAGAGGATCATGTTATCCTTACTCAGAACCCTGGGATGATTTATTCAATGAGTTTAAAACAATGATTAAGGAAAGCTAGAAAATATGCAATGGGCCTAGGATGAGTTCAAAAGCAAACAATTCCAAATTGGTTTCACTTTAAGTTCTTTGACCAAGATGTTCTTTCACATTCTAGTATGATTTTAAATGAATGAATGAATGTATTTAAATGCAACAACGTAACACATATATCAACACCGATGTGCACTAGGTTAGCTCACAATGAGTAATAGGAGGATTTCACTAGGACTTATTTTGATTTTAAAACTTTAGTGTTTGGATTTGTGATTGTAGAAATGACCTAACCCAAATCTACAACTATGGATTTGATCTAGGGTGGTTTTATAAGGCCTTTAGATTACACGAGGTCCTTAAAAAGATAACATATAATCAAGATATTTGTTTAACTTCCATTTTTTAAACAAAAAAGTATACAACATTAGGGACAAAATTGTATACTAGTACCACTTATCTACTAGCTCGATAGATGACCAAAATATTAGGATGTAATTTAGTCATTGTGGACATACTATGAATATAATGTATGGATTGGTATTACAAATGGGAAGATTGTGTTTCTTTGATAGATCCCATGTACAATAAAACATATCACTTCAATGTATACATAGGTCCCATTGAATATATTATATATAAAAAATTAAATGTTGTATTTAGTGGTAAAGCACAATAGACTATTTTGTTCCTACTTGAAAAATATTTTTTTATGTAACATTTAAATGTGCTAGTTTATTTATAGTTCATATTTTGATCACATGATCTAGTATATAAGTGGTGTTAAGTTGTGCTATTAGGTAGACCATTAATATGGTTATTATATTCAATTATTGTATTTTTTGGGGGCTGATCTTGGAGAACTTGACTACTTGTAACTAATCGACAACCATTAAGGTATTTATAAATACCACCAAGTTCACAAATGTTTAAAAAACATAGAGAAGTCAAGAGTGAGTAGGTAAACTAAAGATCAAAGACTAGTAGAATACATAGGACAAGTTTACATTCATAGATTATTCTTAGATCGTAAGACTTATCCCTACATAGAATCAAGAGAATATTTTAATCCCATGGTGATTGCCTCTTTGTCATATTCTATTCCTAACCTTGAAGCTTATCAAATTTAGATCTTCATAAGTTTTTATGTGCATTCATCAGTTATCAAACAAAGTAGACTAGTTTTGTATTTACGTTCTTGCACATTTTAATTATTAAGCTCAATATTCAAGTCAACTCAACTCCATAATTAGTCTAGGTTAGTGATGCTTAAATGTGTATGCATTTGGTTTGATTATCCTAGACCAAGCTTTAGGAAACCTTGTTTTCTTATACATTTTTTATGAACTTAATAAATCCTATAAAACCTGTCTAATTTCATGGAAATGGCTCAACTTTGGGAGATGATGAGTCACACATGGAAATGGTTTAGATAATTTGTAGCCTTGATAGAATATTAGAATTGAAGTAAAAATGTCTAACCTCAAATTGGACATAAGGACTTGATGAATGTATAGAGCAAGAATAGGCCAAGGTCATTTAACCTTGCATCTATGTAAAATCTTGTGTGATGCTCCTCAAAAAATATGGCTCATGGAATTTATGTGTAGATTTTTGAGCTTCAACTAAACTCACAATCAAGGATGAGTTTCCAATCCCAATGATTGATGAGTTAGATGAATTGCATGAGTCATATTTCTTCTCCAAACTAGATTAATGGTTTACATAGCACTAGATCCATCTTTAGGAAGCGCTCTAGACCATGTTCTAAACTCATGAGGGCCACTCAAGTTCCCAATTATGGATTTTGGCCTCACTAATGCCTTGTTTACATTCCAAATCCTCTTAGATCTTTTAACAATTTCTTAGGAAATTCATTATGATATTCCTTGATGACATCCTCATCTACAAAATAAAATTGGATGAGAACCTCATTCACTTGGATCAAGACCTCCAAATTCTTTTAGATAGCTAGTTAAGCACAAAAAGTGTTAGGACTAGGTGTTGTAAACCTTGCAAGTCCTAGTGATGATGTCATTATTGAATATTTATTAAATATTATAATGTTTGGTCCTAATGGAAAAGCGTGCCACACATGAAGAGAATCTTGAGATTCCTTTATAGGCAATCTATATCGTGTGTCATTTGTCTTGTTCAATGATTGTAAGAAGTCATTGAAAGGGGATTGCAAGTTAGACTAGTCAAGGTGTCTTTAATTGTCTCATGATTTAGATGTTTGTAAGAGATGTGTAAGAGACAATATTGCACCACCAAGGAGAACTCGAAAGTTACATATGTTTCCCTTGGTCATAGGAGTCAATGGTCATCATCATGAGTTATAAGTGGGGAAGAGCTAATTTTGGAGAGGGGCACATGGGTTCAACTTGAACAAGATGGACCAAGGTTTGACTCATCGTTTTGAGTCCATGGTTTAGGAAAATATTTGTGATTTCTAGGATCTCCTTTTCCTATATACCAAGGGATTGAAGTGGAGATTGTATGTTTGATTTTATGTAGGTTTACGCTGCCAAATTCCTCCAAAATGCAAAGTGTTGATCTTTAATTATACAATCTCCCAAGCTAATTTATCCAACTTTACATAGATCTCTTGTGTATGTGGATGCAATTTGCCTCCTACACAAAAAACATGTACCATTTTATGGCCTTCAATCCAACTACATCCAAGGATCTTTTTAATTCTTTTCTCTCATCAATCTCCTTACCATTTGAACCTTGCACCACTTGACCACTATAGATGTTTGAGAGAAGAAAATAAGTCTCAACATTTTTAGGAACCAAATAAAAAAGCAACGTTGTTGTAAATACTCCCAAGCCTATGCTCATATGTGATTTGCAGGCACCAAGAAAACACATCCATACAACCACCACAGGTTTAACTGGCATCTTAATGATACATTTTAGGGTGTCCTCAAGATAGCCAACATGGGCAAGAAGGTCAACCATGCACACATAATGATTAATTGTAGGTGTAATGCAATAAGGGTTACTCTGTGATTGAAGTATGTACAACCCTCATCCACTAAACTTGTATGGTTGCACACGAATAAAACACAAGCAAAGCTTATAATGTCATGATATGTTCCAAAGTGCTTTATTAATTCAAAGATTTTGAAAGCATCCTTGCAAAATCCATTTTGTGCATATTCTTGCAATCATGGCATTCCATGAGACCACATTTCTTTGAGGCATTTTGTCAAACAATTCACATGCCTTGTCTATGCTTCCACATTTTGCATACATGACTACCAGAGCAGTTGCAACTACAACATCTGAAAAAATTCCTCTATCCTTTATGCTTTGATGGATGTACATACCCTGTTCCAAAGCTCCCATTTGGCACAGGCTGGGAGGATGCTGACAAAGGTTGTAGAGTCTAGACTTATGCCTGCCAATTGCATTTGCTTGAAAGTTTCTAAAGCCTTTTCAACAAATCCATTTTGTGAATACCCTGCAATCAAGGCATTCCATGAGAACACGTTTCTTTGAGGTATTCTGCCAAACAACACACGTGCCTTGTCTATGCTTTCACATCGTGCATATCCTGCAGTCATGGCATTCCATGAGATAATATCTGTTTGAGGCATTCTGTTAAACAATTAATGTGCTTTGTCTATGCTCTTACATTTTGCATACATGTCTCCCATGGCAGTTACAACTAAACATCTGATAAAATTCCTGTATCCTTTATCCTGTTCTAAAGCTCCCATTTTGGTATAGGCAGGGAGGATGCTGGCAAAGGTTGCGGAATTTGGCTTTAGGGGAGAGGACCTAGTAGTGGTGCACCCTAACTTCACGCATCTCAAAATCATACGTGGCAATTTCAAATCACTCCGAAAATTTTACAATAGCTTACTTGGCAATGCCCCTACTTATAACTAAGGTTGCAGGGCCACATCATCAAATATGTTGCCACATCAGCATGCTTTTTGTTGAGGTGTCAAATAGTTCCCCCCAAAAAAGGGTGGACCAATAGGTGTGCATTAAATCATGTTTTGTTGGTGGGCTAATGTGGCATCACATGATTGGTTGCTTTCTAAATTTAAAGGGTACATTTCATTCAATTATTAGTACTTATAGTAACACTAACAACCTTAAAGTCACAACTACTAGTACTAAACTTTAAAAATATTAGGCCTCAAATGCACATATACTGATACTAAACTTAAAAAAAATATTGGGCCTTAAATGCACATATACTTTCTCAGCCATTGGAACTATCTCACCTATTGGGTCTTTTCCCCTACACCTGCCTATTGCATTTGCTTGAAAGTATCTAAAGCCTCTTCAACAAACCCGTTTTGTGTATATCCTGCAATCAGAGCAGTTGAGGAGACCACATTTCTCTGCGCACCATTCGGTCAGACAGTTCGCGTGCCTTGTTTATGCTTCCACATTTTGAATGCAGCGCTCATTTAATCTACTGGGCGGGAAACAATTTCAAATTGATTGGGCGGGAGACTGTTAAATCCAAACCGTGACTGCCGAAGTGCCAAACGGTGATTGCAAAATGGAAAACGAGAACAGAGTGGGAACAGACGGAAATTGAAGGGCCCATGCAGCCACGTCAGACGGTCAACGCTTAGAGTGTGCTGGTTAAGCCCAACTGCTTGAGGATGTCCTAGTGCATTTGTGCTTGGTCCCTTATACGTCCTTAAAATTCATTCATTCATTCAATGGACTAATCACCACTCAACAAACCAAACTGAAATATCATGTCTATTATCTTCACTGCATTTTATAATCCAAGGTTTTGAAGTTTCGTGGGCCTGCATTTTTATCATCTTGTTATCTTGTCATTTTATTATCTTGATTTTGTCGATTATGTGAAACGCATTTTTATTGTATTTCTTAGCTTTCGAGAGGAATAAAAAAGATAGCATTTCGTTGTGCATCTCTGTTTCATGCAGCTGTGATACAACTTTATCTTGTTATTACTTCTCGATTTTTGAAACGCATTTTTATTGTATATCTTAGCTTTCGAGAGGAATAAAAAAGATGCATTTTGTTGTGCATCTCTGTTTCATGGGGCTGTGATACAATTTTATCTTGTTATTACCTATCTCGATTTTGTCGATTATGTGATTTCAGGCCCACGAAACTTCCAAACCGTGGATTATAAAAATGCAGTGAAGATAATAGACATGATATTTCAGTTTGGTTGAGATCAACGAACGACTCTGGCGAAAAAACACTTGGGATGGAAACTGATCTTCAAAGAGGAGTGGGAAGGCACAGAGCCGCGTCAGGTATTTATTCTCGAAAATTTTACTAACTTATGGATGGTTGTGAGGAGGGCTACATCTTGAATGCCTCCATATACTAAATCATTGTTTTTAAGTAGGTGCTGTTTTTATAGTAGATCAAATTATATGATTTTTTTTTTCTTTCAGGATTCAATTACGGAATTTTTGAATAAACCGGTTTTTTCTCTAACAATGCGATGATAAATGTCGAGGGCTCTTCGCTAGCTGTCCACGGCAACGCCCAATACCACGTATTTATCAACCACTACGGAAAAGACGTGAAGGAGACAGTTGCCAGTCTTGTCTACCACAATCTCTCCAACAAAAAACTCAAAGTGTTTCTCGACTGCAAAACACTGCGACACGGGCAGCTCTTTCCCCCCGCAATTCACCAAGCCATTGCCACGGCCTCCGTTCATGTAGCCATTTTTTCAAAAAACTACGCACAATCTGCGTGGTGTTTGTAGGAACTGTGGTTGATGGAGGAAAGCGGAGCTCCCATTATTCCCATCTTTTGTGGAGTTCAACCTCGCGACCTGCGAATGAATGGGGGAGTGTACTCAAGAGCGCTGGACAAACATCGTGTGGAGAGTGATACTGTTGAAAAATGGAGCGCCACGCTTAGAAGGGTTTCATATAATTACGGTTTTCAATTTCGAGGGTAATATTCTCTTTGTATCCCACGGTTTTTTAATTATTTCGTAAATGTGTTTTATTCTCATTTAGCTTATACAATTTTCTATTCCACAAGTTGTGAAGTGTTTGAATTAAACAAGTGCGTGTTTCAGGGATCATGGAGTGCTGTTGGAGGAGATTACAGATTGTGTAGTGCAACATATCGAGGCCAAACGCCGATTTGAGGTCAGAAGAGTGGTATCTTGCATATTCTGCAATGCCCTCTGGATCTTGATAGGCCTTCTCTTTTTAATTTTTTAATTAGAAATATAATTTGAGAATACACATAGCATGACTACGGTAGTGGCCAAGACGGAATGATGTTAATCATAAGGCCAGGGTTTCTGCCCTAATGAGGATAGCCCCCCTGCATACCGAGCGATTTTGACGTTGTAGATTGCACCTTTCATAATGATAGCGTTTTTAGAGCATAAATTGCGCTTCGCAAGTGTTAGTCTGAATACTTAATCAAGTAATATTCACGTCACTTGGTATTATCATAAGGCGTCACATGGTCAGAACTATGATTTCCTAAGATATAATTGAGATAACATCGATATGGACATATTTTAATTAATATCCTGGAGGTCTTCATCTAAGATCTTTATTTTGATGCACATAATCTTGCAGTATAATCTGTATTATCAAGACAGTTAACACATTAGTCATTGCCCTGTTATTGAAAACATACAGCATAGCTAGGTCGAATCTTACAATCTTCCCATTCATGACTAATATAATCAAAGTACCCAGGTAATTAATTCGGGAATCTTACAATCTTCCAATTCAAATTCAGAACCCTTATTCTGGAGTCCCTTCGAGCTTTGCCTTAATTACTAATTTTAATCAAAATGGAGGACTTGGGGTATGACACTTATGCACCCAATTGGTGTCTTTTCCTTTTACTACAGGCTGTAGAAACAACATATGTTAACTCTACATTTCTATCTTGTAAACATGTAAGGTTGAACCTGCAAGTGTTAATCTTTCTAAAGTTAATGATTATAGAGAATTTGATGAGAATTCCCCAAACAAATCCCTTAAAAACTTAAACAAACAATCACATCAGATTTGTAGTCATGCTTTTGTGCTGCAAATTGTTATGAAACCAACTGTTACGGATTCAAGATCTTGCAGAATATGTCTCTTATCAGTGCAGTTGTTGAGCAGAAACTAGAATATTTTTTTCTTGCAGTGGATAATTTGTCGAAAACACCTGGTATGTTTATGTAGAACGAATTTAAAGCAGTTGATTTGTACTATTATACTAGCATTAAAATAAATTGTAGGAAACAATTTGGTATATTTATGTAGAACATTTGTAGACCAGCTGATTTGCCTTATTATAATAGCAATAAAATCAATACAAAGTAGTTTGAAAGAAACTTAGCCTTTACTTGCTAATGCCCCCGTCTTTTGGGGTCTTACAAAAAACATGTTTGGTGGCCTTAGAAGAGTAGCCAGAGTTGGTTTTTCAAAAGGAAAGAATAGAGAGAGATTTCTCTATTTTTGAAACAAACCCTGATTTATTATGTAGTAGTGATGCAGGAGCATCTTAGGGATTGTGCAATCTTGCATCACCCAAAAAATATGTGTGCCGTGCAAGGTTCTTGTTGGTGTGTTTCTTTGTTTGTTATGTTTTGTGAGCATGTTCATTGTTTTGCTTTGTGCATTTGTTGATTTGGTTACAAATACTTTTGGTGTGATTTGTACATGTGCATTGACTTCAGAGGTCATGCGTAGAAGATTATAGCTTGCACAGATGATTTGTCTGTGCACACTTTCTCTCAGGGGCATAGTTTGATCCTGGGCCTACGTGTATTGGTTGGTTTCATGCAATCTTTGTTCTCACGAACCCTTGGAGATGTGTTGGCAACATAGTAAATTGTCGACTATGTAATATGTCACGATGTTGACAATTGTCGATTATTTAATTCAAATGTTGAATTGGAAGTTTAATTGGTTCCTTTGGAAAGTGAATCATCATGGGTATGATAATGAGTTTCTACCTTGGAAACCATACTGAGTGAAGGGGTTGTGTTTCCTTGAGCCTATATATATGTAGTAGATTAAGACAGAGTTGGCATTGGATATTGGCATGACATAAGTATTGGAGTTTGTCATTGACAATTCAAATTGAAGACAGGTTGTTTGAATACAGGTTGGCTGTGAATACTTTTCCTAATTCAAATTTCTATAGGAGGTTTGAACTTTGTACTTAGTTTCTCACATGTGACTTGGCTGCCGAACCATGTTACAAGAGGTGGCGTTAAAACAAGATTCATCTAGGCAATGGCATAACATAAAGCATTTGAAGACTTGAAATGCAAACTTTGTTCCACACCAGTCCTTGCACTACCAGGTCTTCAACAACTATTCGAGATCAAGATTGATGCATCCAAGTATGCACTTGGAGTAGTTCTCACTCAACATGGTCATTCATTTGCATACCACATTGAAACATTGAAAATTCTGTATGCCAATCAAAAATTACCCAACATATGAGCGTGAGCTTTATGCCATTGTTTAGGTATGTAAGCATAGGGAGCATTATACTTTGGCAAGGAGATTGTGATCCACATAGATCACAAGCTGCTCCAGTTCTTGCAGACACAAGTTGCAGCAAGAGTGGCATCATATCTTCAACAGTTCCACCTAAATATCAAGCACAAGAAGGGGAGAGCCAATCTAGTTGTAGATTGTTTGAGTCATCCATCGGTTCAAGCTTCTCTCTCTATTTAACGCTTGTGGACATGAAGTCAACACATGGTCAGGCTTGTCTCTTTGTGGCATGGATTTTGTTGAAATGCATCAAAACTTGCTTTGTGGTAAATTAATTTAGAATTTCTACTTGCAGGATGGACTCTACCACTTTGGTCACCTTTGCGCTCTGCATGAGGAAGAAAGACAAATGGGAAACAAGGGTTTTTGTCCTTGATCTCAAATGTGGAATTCAAGAGGGTTTTTGTTCTCTCAAACACCGAACAAACCAATGGTTTTCGTCCTTGGATGCCCTAGATTGAACAAACTACTCAAATATGAAAATTGGATGCAAAAGGATAACTTGAATGATGATAAAATGAAAATAAGTGCCTCCTTGATTACCTTTTCTAATTGGGCCCTTGTGTCTAAAATGTCCATCCAAGTATTTACATTTTTTTTTAATTTTAATTTTATTTTTAAATATTTAAAACTACTTTTATTTTAGTACTAGTGTTTGAAAACACTTTATTTTAATTATAATAATATTATTAACTTGCCCTTAAATTATAAATTATCGTGCCCAACTTAAATAATATTATTAATTATTTTAACCCGAAAAAAGGAGACATGACATATGACAAATTGATAATCAGAATAGACTTATGTCTTCTCTAAATGCATTAGTTTCTATTTTTCTAGTGTAATTATGTTTTTTTAGCCGAGTTTTTGCCAAGTCCCAAGTCCAAGTCAAAATTTTAGGTGGTTTAGTCTGCGCCAAGTTCGAGTTTTCGAACTATGGTTTTCAGCCTCTGATCTCCCAAATCCAAGGGTTTTTGTCCTTGAATTGATAGTTGAACGCATGGCTCAAGCTGTAGCAGAAATTATATGGAAATTGGTAGTGCTTTCAAAAGCAACCAAGCACTTCACTATATAACAGTAGGAGGGCCCACTTGGGCACCCAAAACTCAATGCCCCATAACCCCATAACCCCATAAAATGATATTTATTAATTCTAGCAAGATCCTCCTCAAATATCTCCCCCGTTGTCTTGAAAGTCAACTTTAAGTCCTCATAAATGACCACTCCTTAACAAAAACCCACACCCACTTATGTTGGGATTAAATATTATTTTATTATAATTTATTGACTGTTGCACTTGACGTCCCAGCTCATGGCTGCCATTATTAAATTTATTTAATTTTCTCTATCCTTATCAGGGAAAATAAGGATTGGGCCCACACATGCAAATTTAACTAGAAGGGGACATTACATTTTAGCAAGGTTGCAAGACATTTTGAATGGGAGAAGACCCTTGTGGTGTTGCAGAAATATTTCTTTTGGTCACACCTTAGTTCAGATGTCAGCAAATACATTATGTCATGTATTGCCTGTGCAATTGCTACGTCAGTCAACAAAAATCTGCTTGTGTATGTAAATTTGCTAGTTCCAAAGAGATTGTGGGAATCTGCTTCCATGGACTTCCTCTCAGGCTACCCTACAACCAAACATGAATGTATGGATCCACTTTGGCATCCTAGAATCTATCATTTTAGATATAGATACTAGGTTTTGAGCAGTTTTTGGAAAGTGTTTGGTCTATGTTAGACACAAAGTTGAACAAATCTAATGCATTCCATCCCCAAACTAATGGAAAAATGAAGGTTGTTAACATGATGATAATGCATCTTCTTAGGGTATACAATTCGAAGAAGCATCGTACTTGGGATGGAAGTCTACCTTTCATTTAGCACAATTACAACAAAGCTTTGCACAACTCAAAAACACAACCCTTTTTAGGTGTGCTTGGGTTTCCAACCATTGGCACCCATTAACGTAGCTTATCTCGTTCCTCCATCAATAGTAGTGTTGTGACCTAATCACACATCGCCCCATTGCAAATGGGGACCCCCTTTTTTTTTGAGCTCTGATGCTTTGCATTAGGTCTTAGATGATGTCTTTAGGTTTATTGCATGATGAAGTCAGTGGTTTGCTTGAGTTCTTAGTCCAGTTTCTATTCAAGAATCATTTGCTTTCCTTCTGAGACCAATCCTGATGTATGTTTGAGATCCTGAAAATGACTAAGTCTGGTAGCCTGAAATCCTGAAAATGTGACTAAGTCTGAAATCTGGTGGATCCTCCAAATTCTAGATTTTGCATGTTAAATCCGGTGGATTCGAGACCTATCTCAAACATCCTGAAAGGTATATTGAAAAATATTTAAAGTATAAGAAATATATTTTTCAAGTCTGGTACTTAAATATATTTTTCAATAGACCTTGCCCTGAGGAACCCTGAAAATGGCTAAGTACTCCAGAGGATCCAAAATCCTTGACCAGTGCGCCAAGACATGAGCAAGGCGCAAAATCTTGATGAAATGCGCCACTTCCAATTAGAGAACAAAATGTGGATCCAATGCGACCCATCCAATGCGCCATTCTAGCAAAGGGCGTTGATTGAAGTTTTAGCCGATTTAAAAGAAGATCCATAATCCTTAACCCATGCGACTCAACCAATGCGCCCTTATAAAAGATGATAAGATCAAGGTTTTGAATGCATTCAATAGAGGATCTATAACCCTCAACCAGTGCGCCACATGCAATGCGCCCTTATTAAGAAAGGATGATGAGTTTAGAAGGCATTTTATCTAAGCATCAAGATGCTTATCCAATGCGACCAAGGCAAAAGACTAGTTTGATGGAAGAATTGTAAGTTGTAAGATCAGGAATCAAGATACCCATCCAATGCGCCTTGACTGCTGTGCCCATTTCAAGAGAGGTTTAAGTTCCTTAACCCAAATCAGCATCCAATGCGCCTACCCAAAGAAGTGACCAAACTTGCCATCTAATGTGCCATGGAGAAGAAGACATCAAAAACTTGATCTGCTGTGCCATTGAGAAGGAGAGGTAAGAGGGAAATAAAGTTTGAACATCTTCTAGGAGGATCTAAAATTCTTAACTAATGCACCTTCCTCAAGACAAGTTTCAACCAAACAACAGAATTCTGATCTGATGCGCCTGAATTGCTGCGCCACCTTGGAGTGAGGTTGGGTTTAAGTTTTTCAAAGGATATCAAGTGAGCATCAAGATCTCCAGATCATGATCCAATGCAACCTATCTAGTGCGCTTAGGATGAAGGTTTATTTCGAATACATCATTCAAAATCAGAGAGAGATTGAAACCTTGAACTAATGCATCCACAAGGAAATCATTCATGAGGAGGATGAAAATGTGATCTGCTGCATTAAGACATGAAGAGAAGACCAAACTCCCATCTGCTGCGCCTTGTCAAAGGGAGATGATGATAACTTTCAAGAGACATTTCAACCAAGCATCTAAATTGTCATCTAATGCGCCTTATTTTGACATCATTCATCCGGAGTTCAAAACCTTGATCTAATGCGACAAGATTGAAAAAGTTTGTTTTGATTCTCTAAGTATAAATTTTGTGAAAGATTTAAGGGAGATTCAAAATTCCCATCCATTGCGCCCAAACATGAAGTGACTTGTTTCAAGTTTTAAGTGATCATAACAACCAAACAGCGAAATCTTTAACCAAAACGCCATTCTAATATAAGGTTGAAGTGAGAAGAGATTAAAATTCCCATCTGCTGCGCCACTTTGGAAGTTGATGGCAAGAGGTGTTGATTGAAGTTTTAGGCAATTTTCAAAGAGGATCCAAAATCCCTATCTGCTGCGCCTTATGTTAAAGTGGTTTAAGTTTGTGACACCCTTCAAAGGATCCTAAAACTCTCAACCAAAGCGCCAATACCTAGAGGATCCCAAAATGCCAACTAGTGCGCCCATGTTAGAAGGAATCATTTTGGTTGTTAGAAAGTTATTTCTATGCGAAGGATAAAATTTTGATCTTATGTGCCATTGTTTAACTCATAGAAGCATGATTCATGACCACTTAGATGAGTGCCTAGAAAGAGCTTACATAAGATAGTCCTTTGAGTAGATTCCTTGAGAAATATCATCATTTTATGTCATCTCCCATTGTTTGAAGTCATTGAGATATCAAAAGTGAAGTCAATTTGATGATAAGGGTTGTTAAATGTTTAAGCAGGTTTCTTATATACCTGAAATGATTCTTATGTGTTATGAAATCAATTGTTTATCAAAAGGGTTTGATGTTGTTTCTTTCATTATGTTGCAGCAATAAGGATGGAGCTGAGGAATCATCTAAGGAGCAAGTGATTGGAACCTTCGATAAGCAAGGAATGAGAAAAGGAGAAGGCATCATGTAGTTGCTCTAAGAGGACACTCCAAGTCTAACATGTTAATACTCTTCATCAATGACATCGTGTTGGATCACTTCAAGTATCAACTAGCTTCGTCATCAATTGTCGCTTCAAGATCAGCATGTAGCTGCTCCAAAGGAACTTCTCATCATCATCAAGCATTCCAACGCATTCATCCATTCAAGTTTCAAGTACTTCCGGTACATTCAAGCCTCCTTGAGAAGTCATCTACTCCACATATAAGGAAGATGTACATAAAATATCCATACTCCAAAGGATCCTTTCAAGTTGGAGCATTTTATCATCTCCATGCAGGGCAAGTACACTACTTCATCTTCAATGGCATCATGTCAAGGACACTTCATCCATTCAACTTCAAGACTCTTTGATCTTCAAGTCTAAAGAGAGATCTCCTACTTCTAATCGTGAATTAAGTATCATCATTATCTCCTACTACACTCTTCAAGAAGATGCATCCAAAGAAGATCATCATGTATCTTACCTGTAAGAAGAGAAGAAGCATTACAAAAGTTAAACCAAATGAGCAACATCTATCATACATCCAGTTTACAAGAAGATGAACAAGGCAGAATCAACAAAGTATTCCTAAACATACAAGTTCATTCAAGGCAATTACATTGAAGACATCACAAAGATGATGCAATTTGGGAATATGCCCACAAAACAAATTGAATCAACAGTTGGCATCCATAAGAGTTGCTAAGATGGCACCTACGTGGCATGTACATCATCATCAAGCCAATCACAAGTCGCCACATCATTTGACAAGCAAGAAGACAGAGAGGACGTCCATGTGGAAGGTGTTCCAAAGATTCCATCTTATCCTTATCTTCTTGGGAAACGTGCCTTCATTGCCTCTCTCATGTACTAAAAATAGCAAGTTGTTGTAACTACCTACTGAGGTGGCATGATCTGAGCCCTTGGCTATTTGGATTGATCCTAGCTTTTCATTGTAACTCTGGACCTCTATATAAAGGCATTGTTGCCTCATTTGTAAATTTAGTAGAGAGATCATTAGATATTAGTTTGTAGGAGTAGAATAGGAGAGACTCTCGAAATTCTCTGAGAGGACTTGGAGTTGTTGTACATATTTCTCAAGATTAATGCAAAGACATTGGAATTCATTTGGTGTTAAGTGTTGTCTTGTGGAATCACATGGTTTCTTGTACTTTGATGAAATGGAGAGATGTTTCAAAGTAGATTATAAGCTCTTTGATGTAATGTATGTTTGTATTGAATATTTGATCAACTCCTAGCTCATGCTTTTAACATTCATCGCCGGTGAAGTGTTGTGTAAAGCTAGTCTGAGCCATATAATTTGCTTAAGTTCGATTGTGGACGCTTGTTTGAGCTGCGCCATCCGATGGGTGCTTGCATAAGCCTTCATGATTTGAAAACCATTCGTTTACCTTAGGAGATTGCACCAACTCCATATAGTTGTAGGCATCCTTGGCGAAGTGGAGTTAGGTTTATCAAGGAGTTTGTCTATTCATACATCATCATTGCTTCATTGACCTTAGATTAGTTCTTCTAAACCCTTACCTTTTTTCATTTTATTTATCATTGAGACCTTGTGAATACATCATCCACACTGAAGGAGGAATAAGCTAAATGAAGTATGAAGAAGTCTAATGTAAGTCCCTTTGTGATTATCAGCAAGATCATATGTAACCACTGAGTTTATCCACCATAAGTTATAAAAAAGGAACCTTGAAGTTACTTCACTGGATCACATAGTTCAGCCTTTGAAGAGCTTTATTCAAGAGAGAGTGGGATACTCTAGTGTTTTACTCTATTGTTGACTTGTCTAAAAACAACCATCAACAAGTAGCAACTCCTTTAGCTCAGAAGGATGTTGATAAAGTTGTTCAGTTCATTGAGCACATTCAGCAACAAGTGTAGACCATTTTGTAGTAGGCTAATGCAAAGTATAAGTAGCACTGTGACAAGACTTTGCACGCCTTTTAGGTTGGGGATCGAGTCTAGTTGCATCTGTAGAAGGAGAGACTGACAAGACCTTATTGTAAGCATTGCCCACTTCATTAAATGCCCTATGCCATTACCAAGCAAGTAGGAGATAACGCATTTGAGCTTAATCTACTTACCTACCTTGGGTGGCATACACTCTTCAATGTAGAACCGTTGCATCCATACTTTCCTATATTATGGGATTCTTTAGATGTTGTAGAGACACTTTAGTAGATAGAGATCGACCTAGAATGCAACATTCCAAAAGAATTGGATAAGGTCATTGATGGCAGAGTCAAACAAACAAGACAATAAGAGATCCCTCTCTTCTAGGTTGTTAAAGTAGGTCAAGTTACTTTCCAAGCAAAATAGTTCACAAAAGCTCCAGTTTCAAGTCAATTTCCACAACTTGCCTGCAATGGGGATCATTGCTCTTCAAGGAGGGGCCACTAATCCAGGTTGATCTTGGTCAACTAGTCATGTTGCAAATCTCGGGTGTTGCAAGGTGGAGTATGCAATTTTGTCAGTAGGATCCTCATCCTAGTCAACACCCTTGGTCCAAACCGCACGGCATAACTCCATATCAGCAATACTACATACCTTGATCTGTCATGGTAGTTGTTAGTGGTTATGACATCTGTAACAGAGATATGAACTGTCACTTTCCAATTGATGCATAGGAAACTTGCCCTGGTTTATGATTAGGTCTAGCCTATTCATGAAACTCTGGGAGAGTGGCTTTGATGCAGCAAGTGAATCTTCCAGGAATTTACTGGTTTGGGTCCACATCAGCAAACCATCTTTGGAGAATGGAACAGGTTGGAGGTAAGTTAGGCGAGTTTTTCTCTCACTTCCATGTCTAAGAAACTGCTGGACATATCCTATACCTGAATCTATGATATAACGGATTTGAGCAGGTCTCATATGAAAAAAATTGTCATTACAGGACTGTTGTGTATGCTTGCTTATAAAAATTAAAAACAATATAGAAGAAAAAACACTACCAATAAACACTATTATTAGAAAAAGACGGTACCACAAATCGTCACATTAATGACCAGAAAAATGCACTTGTAAGAATATCAAATATCATTATTTGCTTCTCATCCTTTCATGGTCACACAATCACTTCAATTTCAATATTTGTTTTCAAAATTGCTGTTCTCAATACATTTGTGCCTTTGGAGATGAGTTGATCAATGATTATATTGTAAGATTGTGGTTTAGATTCCCAGACTTTTACATTTAGAAATATGCTAAAGCCTTTCTCAAATGAGGAGTTCTTGATATATAAAACATAAAGCCACTGGGTATCTCAAAAGGCCCAAGGGGCATTCCGAATTTTCGGAAATGTATAATGTCAACCTCTTGGTTAACAGTGCAAATTCCATTGCAAATTAAGCTTCTCAGAAATTACTATCGGAATTGAAAGGCAATGATAAATTTAGGTTTGGATTGTATTGACAAAATGGGTTTCAACATTCCATTGCGAGTTCTTTTGCATTTGGGATTAAGGTGTTAGAACAAGCTTATGAAGCATACTGTCAATAATGGGTTCTTGGATCTCCTGAATTGTCTAAATATTTGAAGGGCTTATAATGTTGTTGAAGGTTTAACTACAGGATCCAGTTTCAAAGAGCCACAAGATCTCTAATAGTTTTTATGTGATAGCAAAAGAACAACAAGACTTTAAGCGATGGTACTTCAGCAAGGGGAATCCAATGGTGCATAAAAACAATAAAGTGCCATGCAGAATGTGATTGAATGAAAGCCCTATTTTGAATTGATCTCCAATCCATTTGACAACTTACCATGGTTTCCATGCTCTACAAAGTAAAAATGCGCTTTACTCAATACAAGATCCTAAGTATTTTTATACTTATGGGTCTTCAACAGCTTGCCCAATTCATTTGGCACAAAGGCAAATTCCTTTTTGTTAGATATCATTGATTTCCATATGTCTTTTGACTTCAAGGAGACAATAAATGTCCTAAGTTACTCTGTGGAATCATTGAGTGCTATGGGAATTATCTTAAAGGAAATCTCTTAAAAGTTTAGCAAGTATATCATAATTTGCTTTGGACGGAGCATAGCATGAAAACTAATAGATGCATGTGTAGCAACTAAAACGTTAGAGCAAATTTGGTATTGGCTGTCAAATCGTGCATTTAGAAACTCATTAAGACATTGTTTTAATTATTTTCAAAGCATAATCCCAAATCTTAGATGAGGAGTCCTAGAATAATTATGGGTGACTGTGACATTACATAGGTTATTAAGTTAAAATTAACTCATTTCTAATGGTCAATCTTTGCTTAGGTAGTTTTTTGCTTTGTTCCAGCTGTTAGTCTATTATTAGACTTTGTATTCTCTTTATAAGAGCTTTCGCTCTTCCTTGTATTGTAATGTAATCTAAATTCATTCAATGTTTCACCATTTATGTGTTCCGTAACATGGTATTAGAGCGGGAAACAAAATTTAAATTTTTTTTACCTGTCGCTTGTCTGTTATTTGCAAAATCGTGTGTTTTTTTGAATGCGTTTGTCTGTGGCGTCTGTCTGTTATCATCCTCCTAGAAGGTTGCGCTCCTCATAATCGCGTTTTTTGAATGCGTTTGTCTCTGGCGTGTATTGTATTTGGCGGGTTTCTCATCCTTTCGGTGATTGAATACCCTTTTGTCTTTGTTCACGAGTTTCTTCTGGATTTTTCATCACGGGTAGTATCATCGACAGGCATCTGTTCTATGTCGTGGGCTAAGCTTATGTGCCCATAGGTATCGTTTAATCTACCCTCGTGACTTTGGTTACATCTGTGTTAAATCAAAATTTGTCGGCAATCTGTGGTTTTTTTGTCACTAGTCGCGGCAGCACTTGGGACACCCTTTGTTTGCAAAGTCGTTTTCTTTATGTTGTTGCTGGTTTCCATCAACGAGATCTCAAAGATCTGTTTATCGCTACTAAAGCGCTGGCATCTGTTTAGATTTGACGTGATCTCTCCTCGCCGTGATTACAACCTCTTCTCTTGTGGGTTCTATGGTATTCGGCAACAGTTTTCTTTTCTCTGTATTTCAGCGCCAATATTCCTGATCAGGACTTTCTGGCAGATATTAAATCTGTTTTTTGGTCTTCTAAAAGCGCCAAAATGTTTCAAGCCTCCAGCTCTCACATTCTGCTATACCTTCCTTTTGTAGACTCTTGCAGATTGTGTATAATGAGCTCAAAGATGATGGTATATTTGATTCTTCTTTTTGTCTAGACACCTGTACTAGGGTTTGACCATGCGTTCCAAGCTCTTGGGATTGTGTACTATCTGTTGTTTTCCATCCTTCAGTGTTTTGTTTTTCGTGCCTCGAAAAATGTAAAATGGCATCTTTTGTTTTGCACACTGTGCAGAAGGAATCTGTGTTCCACGCCTTTATGGCCAAGCGACCAGCAGATCATGTCAAATCCTCTGCCTGGTACATTGATTCAGGTGCTTCTCTACATTTTACAAATCGTCGGGATTGGTTCACTCAGTACACGCCATTCAGAGACTCTGTCATCTTTGGAGGAGGAGAAGAGTATCAAGTTGTCGGAAAGGGCAACGTCTAGATTCAGTCTGGTGAGAGGAATCTAATATTTCTCGATGTCTACTTTGTACTTGGCATGGAACTGAACCTTCTCTCAGTCAGTCAGATAATGCGGCACTCACCTCATCTGGATGTTGTCTTCAGCATGCACACATGCAGCATAGTGGATCGTGAGACACGTACCGCCGTTGCTCAGGGTCTTGAGGATCATGGTCTGTAATATGTATAGACTCGTGGATTCTGGTTTTTCTCCAGCGCACGCCATGGTAGCCAGAAGTACTTCCATCAGCAAACTCTGGCATCAACGTTATGGGCACCTGAACATGCACCATCTCTCTTAGTTAGCTCGGGAGGGTCTGGTTGGTGGTCTTCCGGAGATTCACACTCAAATTCTTGGCATATGTGATGCATATCAGTCTGGCAAGCAGCATCGAATTCCATTTACAAATGGTGATACATGGAGAGCATCCAAGGTTTTGTAGTTGGTTCACGCTGATGTATGTTGACCAATGAACACTCCTTCAGTCACTAGGTGCAGATATTTTCTTCTTTTTGTTGATGATTTCAGCAGAAAGATGTGGGTGTACTTTTTGAAACACTAATCAGATGTCTTTGGTACATTTTAGCAATTCAAAGCCTTGGTTGAAAAAGAGTCAGGCTGTCCAATCATCACTCTTAGGTCTGATAATGGGGAGAGTTTAGTTCCTCTGCCTTCTCTTGTTTCTGTGCTATACATGGCATCAAATGCTAGCTTACCACACCTTACACCCCCAGCAGAATAGTGTCGTTGAGCGTTGCAACCGCACCATTACAAAGATGGCACGTCGTTCTATGCTAGAGCATAGAAGTGTTCCTAAGAAGTTCTGGGCTGAAGCAGTCTACACTGCTGTTTATCTTCTGAATCGGTCTCCCACCTATGCCGTTAGGAAGATAACTCCTGAAGAAGCTTGGTTTGGACGTAAGCCTCGGGTAAACCATCTGAAATTTTTTGGCTCTACGGCTCATGTTTGGATTCCAGATGCCAAGCGCACCAAGATGGACTCCAAAAGCCAGAAACTCTTGTTCACTGGCTACAGTGAAAATCATAAAGCATACAGACTAATTGATGTAGACACCGATCGTCTCATATTCAGTTGTGATGTAGTAGTTGATGAGACTACTGGGCCCTTTCTTCTGTCTACTTTTGTTATCCCTGAGGATCAGCCTTTGACGACTTCCGATGTGGGTGTCTGCCTTCCCTTAGCTCCACCTGATGGGAGGGATTCTGCATATGCGCCACCAACTCACCCTGTTGTTCCTCCACCTACCCCACCTCAGGATATTCTAGATCCTTCTGATCTTGTTCCAGCCACACTAGGTGATGCTGTTACTCCTGTTTCAGATGTTGGTACATCTACTCTTCGGCCTAAATGGTGGGCCAAAACTATTGGTGATCTTCATGATAGTGAACTCATCGAGGGTAGATCTGCTCGGAAGAAGAGCAAGCAGCAGAATACTGTCAATTTTGCTCTTATGGCCAACCTTCACAGCATCTTGGAGCCTCAGACATATTCAGAGGCTAAAGGCATACCTGAGTGGGAACAGGCTATGGAAACTGAGCATCATAGCCTCCCGAAGAACAACACTTGGGTTCTCTCTGACCTTCCACTCGGGAAGAAGCCCATTGGCTGCAAATGGGTGTACAAAATCAAGTACAAAGCTGACGGAACCCTCGATAAATATAAGGCTCGGTTGGTAGCCAAAGGGTTCTCACAAAAAGAGGGCATTGACTATGAGGAGACCTTTGCCCCCACAGCCAAGATGAGTACCATTCGGCTTATTCTTGCTATGGCAGCCCAGTTTTGGTGGAAAGTCCATCAAATGGACGTCAAGAGTGCCTTTCTCAATGGTGATCTGCAGGAAGAAGTTTACATGATGCAACCTCCTGGCTTCAAGGTTGTGGGTAAAGAACACCAGGTGTCCAAATTGGTGAAAGCTCTCTATGGCCTCAAATAGGCTCCACGGGCGTGGTACATCAAGATTGATAAGTATCTCGTGGATTATGGTTTTCAGTGGAGTCCTTCGGATTCCAACTTGTATGTCCAATAATATGCTGATGACAGTCTTTACATCGTTATATATGTCGATGATCTGATTATTACTGGCAGCTCTGAGCAGTTGATTTAGAAGATCAAACAAGATCTCAGTCACACGTTTGACATGACAGACTTGGGACTCCTACATTATTTCCTAGGTATTGAGGTTTGGCAGCACCCTGATCGTATCTTCATCTCTCAGTCGAAGTATGCAAGAGGCTTGTTGGACAAATTCCAGATGACAGACTGCAAACCTGCTTATACACCTATGGAAAAAGGGCTGAAACTCTCAGCTAATTCTGATTCTCCTGTAGAGAATGAATTCGCATTTAGGCAGTTAGTGGGCAGTTTCATCTATCTTACTACCACTAGACCCGATCTTAGTTTTGCAGTCAGCTACATCTCTCGCTTCATGACAACTCCTAAAATTGAACATTGGGTTGCAACAAAGCATGTGTTAAGATATGTGCAAGGCACTTCTAACTTTGGCATTCTGTATGGCCGGTGCAATGACCCTTAGCTGATTGGTTTTATAGACTCTGACTGGGTAGGTTCTGTTGATGATAGGAAGTCTACCTCTGGGTATGTTTTCACCTTGGGCACAGGTGCTATCACATGGACTAGCAAGAAATAACAGGTAGTGGCTCTCTCCTCGACAGAAGCTGAATATAGGGGAGCTGTTAAAGCAGCCTGTGAAGCAGTTTGGCTTCGACGGATGCTTTCAGATTTGAACATGTCTCTTGCCGGGCCTTCACCCTTGTATTGCGACAATCAAGGGGTCCTGAAACTTGCCAAAAATCCCGTCGTCCATGAATGGACAAAACATGTTGATCTTCATTGTCACTTCATTCAGCAGCTTGTTGAAGACGGATCAGTTATTTTGTAGTATGTTCCTACCGAGGATCAGACTGCTGATATCCTCACCAAGTCTCTGAGTCCGGATAAGTTTGTCAAGTTTAGGGAGCTTCTTGGTGTAGTTGACCGATTGACCATTAAGGGAGGGTATTAAGCTAAAATTAACTCGTTTCTAATGGTCAATCTTTGTTTAGGTAGTTTTTTGCTTTGTTCCAACTGTTAGTCTATTATTAGACTTTGTATTCTCTTTATAAGAGCTTTCGCTCTTCCTTGTATTGTAATGTAATCTAAATTCATTCAATGTTCCACCATTTACGTGTTCCGTAACATAGGTGAGTTGATGGCTTGCACGCCTCCCAAGAGTGTGAGGAAGGAGTCATTAGCAAATTCGCTATTTTATTGAATAAGATTGTTTGTCACAAAGCATGATGCCTTTAACAAGACATTGATAGGGTTTGTAGGCTAGACGATAACCAAAAACTTCATCAACAAGCTTATAGAAGGAAGGGGCAAATGAGCACGTTTTCCAATTGGAATGGTAAAGGAAAAAACATTGGTAAGGTAGGCCAAAGTTTTGTCAGAAGGGCTTAAACAATAGAGACAACGTAAGGACCAGACCTAGATCTTTAAGTGTTGCTAAACTAAAAGGCTAGTCAATCCTATCATAGGCATATTTTCAAATTCAATTCTAATGAAGAGGTTATACTGGCTAGAGTTTCTATCTCGTTCCATACCCTCCAATGGAGCAAATAATGTTATCAAGGATTTATTTGCTCTTAATACAACTTGTTTGTTTAGATCCAACAATGACATATAAAAGATGGTGGAGACAAAGAGCAAGAGCTTTAGGTACAATTTTTAATGAGAGATTAAGTAACATGATCTACTGCCAGCTTTTAATTAGCTGAGAGTAATCAGCCTTTGACATGCATTTAATACTGCCCTTCCTAGTAATATTACCCAGGGATTGACCATTGTAACATGCATAATTTCTTAATCTGCAAAGTGCCAACAAGACTTGTAAAATTTACAAGGAAATCAGTCTAACCTCAATGCCTTGTCATTGAACACATGAATAACAACTGCATGGAGCTCATCCAAAGTAAATGGTACAGAGTAAGTTTGTGAGAGACATCACCTAGACATTGTCTCAAAGCTTGCCTCCTCTCCAGAGCTAGCACTTGGGATTCAATAACAATTTTGCAGTTCCCCACAAAGGCATTGGCTATATCTGACAACTTTTTGAGCAGCAATGAACAGATTTTAATTTTGTTAATTTGTTTAGTTGAGTGCTTAGTTCGAAGGGTTTCAAAAATTAGTTTTGAGGCGTTATCCTCAATTTTGAGTTTATATATTTCAGCTCACAATTGTGCACATTTCACTGCTCAAGCCTCTAATTTTATGAGTTTATGTTGGAAGGAGGCAACACAACATTGAAGTTAGGATTTGAGAGTATCATTCTCAAAGCTATAAGAAGGAAATGGAGAAAATCCTCAATAGCAATAAAACCCATTTGCTTTCTATGATGTTTGTGGAAGGAGAAGGTGTTGGAGACTGCTTCATAACACCATATAATCTAACTGGATAAACTCTTAGTATGTAGGGCAAGGTTGCAAACTCTAGCAATAGTTTTGAGGTAACCCTCGTGATGGAGAAAGGAGGTATGGTCTCAAGAAAATTGTGTATGAGGTACCTTGGGTGGCATGGAACTCCAAATGATGTTTGGTTGGGATGCTTTCAAAAATTAGACCATGTAAAACACAAGGAGGTAGAATCAAAGTGCCTACTATAGCTTGGATCATAGAGCCCCCATTTGTTCTCATATAGAACTAGGTCACATGTTCTTCAACACAATAGTGTACATCCAATAAGTTTTCTTTACTTTCTCGAGATTCCATTGTGTTGAAATGAAGATCCATACGTGAAGCAATTGCCAAAGGTCAATCTGCTAAACTGCATCATTTGCTGCATAGATATTGACTGATCGAGCAAAAGATCATTGAAATCAAAGAGAATACGCATAGCACGACGAGTCTTCTACTCACCTCAACCCATGATGGCTGAGGTTGCCAACAAAATACTATCCTCACCAAGGCTCTTGAGACAAAAAGTGATCAATTGAGGGGAAATATGGTTGAATGGAATTCAACATTATTTGAAGAGGACCCTTAAGATGAGAATTGCCAAATTGGGGGGCAATCAAGTAAAAAAAGAGGACTTGTGACGTTCAACAATAGATAATTCATTCAATAAGGTTTTTGAGATTCTTGTCTTTCTCTTTTGCCATTTGTAATGAAGCCGTAAGCTACTATCCAAAAAGGCCTTTTGATTCTTCGATGAAAAACCTTACATGAAAAGTGCATTGTTTGCTGCATGGATATTGACTGATTGAGTGAAAGATCGTTGAAATCAAAGAGAATACACATAGCATGGCGAGTCTTTTGCTCACCTCAATCCATGATGGCCGAGGTTGCCAACAAACTACTATCACCTTGAAGGCTCTTGAGACAAAAAGTGATCAATTAAGGGGAAATATGGTTGAATGGAATTGAACATTATTTGAAGAGGATTCTTGAGATGAGAATTGCAAATTTGGGGGCAATCAAGGAAAAAAAGAGGGACTTGTGACGTTCAACAATAGATAATTCATTCAATAAGGTTTTTGAGAGTCCTGTCTTTCTCTTGTGCCATTTGTAATGAAGCCGTAAGCTTCTATCCAAAAAGGCCTTTTGATTCTTTGATGAAAAACCGCTTACATGAAATGTGCATTGTTTGCGCCTAGTCCAATGCATCGAAATTCATGTCCTCTTTAGGAGCTAGAGTGGGTTGGGATTTAAGAGGGGTGCAAGAAGGTGACACAAAGTATTACCACAAATGAGTTAACATCAGTTTGGCCCTAAAAGTGGCAAAGATGGAGTAGTAGGTGAGGTAGTGGAATTGCTTTCCAAAAATTGAGAGCTCTATGAGGGATTGGACTTGGGTTGTGATACATGCTCATAAACAGTACAATTGGGTTTGGCCATGACAACATTAGAGGGGCCTTTGGTTTTTATGGGTAAATCTTTTTTACTTTATTATAGGTGACCCGATTTTAATTTTTCCATCCTTCATTAGTTATCTTCCGCAAATCCTTCAAAGTGGGCTTGAACTCCATTTGGACTAAGACATTGTATTCTTTAATTTCATGTTTTGGCAATTGACAACTCGAAGCAAATATTAAATAGGTTTATGTAAACGAGCTCTTGCATGATACGATGATTTCCAATTTGGATATCAATGTTGTCATGTAGGTCATGGGTTAAGTTGGCCTCAATGCATACCCTTAGTGTGGCCGAGCCAAATAAAATTCTCCTGTTTGTGGCATTAGAGACAACCAAGTGACTTAAGCAATTAATCAATAATTGCGAAGAAAGGAAGGGGTAGTCTAGAAATTTTTATCCAAATTGATGCCTTAAAATAGGGATTTTCATAGGCAACAATATTCGTAGTCCAACAAGATAAAACTGTTAGGTTATTTTTATAGAACCAAGGTCTGTGGTTCAAAAATGATTGGCATTGTTTTGGATCAACAATTATAAACGGTCAAATTCTAAGTACTGCTTGATTCAATACAATAGGGTTCTGTACAAGATCCAATTTTTGGGCATAGATGTTGCAGGGATGTGACCTAGATAGTAAGCAATTAATGTAAATTTCCATACCACTAACAAGTAGAACCTACAATATTTGTACCAAAAATACCATGTGTTGTAGGATGGATTTCTTTGCTGCATGATACACATGGGGAGAAACTTTCGACTTCAGTGTGTATCATTCTTTTTGCCAAACTTTTCAATTATGGTTGCATCTTGTTGTGGAGAGGCCGTTAAAAGGTTTAGGTTCACTTGATGGGGGGATGTCATAAAGTGCAATTATTGCAGATCCCTATAGAGTTTTGGTAGACGTTTAATAAAAAGAGGGAAGGAAGGCACAAAAGGACACATAAAATCAAAACACTTGCTAGAAACTGTAAACCCTAGCAAAGCTCATTTAGTATCTGCTACCTACAATGACTGAACTTTAGTATCTAACTTTTGTATGTAGCTTGTTTTATCAAGTAAATTATTGGCTTGAGTGGTTATCTTAGCAATGTCTTAAAGAAGGGAGCCAAAAGACAATGGAAAGAATTTTATGTTTAAAGACCTTTTTGTAAATAATGGAATTGATAATACACTTTTATCAATCTTGCAAAGTTATTCATAAATGACATTGATATGTATAAAATGCAGGCATTTCATTGATTGCTCTAGATTTACCACTAAGCTTGAATGAAGAAATTGGGCTCTTGATTTGCCACCAAGCTTGAATGGAGAAAATGCTTTGTCAATTAATTTTAAGGTAAGCTGTTGATTCTGATGTGATTTATATGTAAGTTTGCTGGTCACATGCATATTTATTTCACTTTGATGTAATATTTATTATTAATATTCTTACATGTTATCTGATATGGATTTGAGGATTTTATGATCTCTTTGTTTATTTTACAAAATAGATACCACTATTGCAAGGGTTTGTAGCACAAATGCTTTGTATATCAAGGATATGTGGTGTTATAAATAGAAATCTTAGTATGATACTATGAGGCCTCCATGACATATTTGGGTTAGAAGTTAAATAAGGTATAACTTGAGGTGAGTTGTTCAATGCTCCTATTTTGGATTGCATGCTTCTACTTATATTTTAATTATTATCAGTCGTGACACATGTAGTTAATTTTTTTGATCTTATTATAGATAAGCATTGTCTAATATCTTTAGCCCTATAGCTCCTATTTGTGCAATTATAACTCCCAAGAAAATCAATTCCTTAGCCAAATCTTCAACAAATCCTTAGTTTTTCTTTTATAGTTTTAGTGTTTAGTTCTTAGCATCTTTTTAGATTGTAGGGTTTCTTTTATGCTAGTACATTTCTATTGTAATCAGATGCACTTTCGTGCCATACTTTTGTCACCTAAGGGTTGTAATAGGACTCTAATTCTTAAATAACAATAACACACCAAAGTAAGTGTAACTTTTTAATGACACAATTCCCATTTGTATTTTTTGCATCATTCAAACAAAAGATGGATACAACACAATCTACCAATAGTTTCCACATTTACAAAATGAAGCAACTGAGGATTAATGAAATGATGGGGTTGATCGCAATGTCCCCGCATGTTTCAGTCCATGAATTGCACAATATTTTCGAGTTCAAACTGGTTTCTGGTAACTGTCTCATTTCATGGTCCAACACTTTCCGCCCACAACAACTTCCACCTGCAACTTCTTCTTTCTCTTCTCATCCAATTGGAATCAAAACACCAACACCACTATCTCCACCTCTTCGTTAGTAAGTGTATAGGTGGCCAACAGTTCCATCTTTGTCATGATATGACTGCAGTAGCTGTTTGACAAATCTCTCTACTCCACTTGCTGTAAACCCAACCATAGTTGTGTATACTGTTGCAAACTCTGGGTGAAAACTCTAGGTCTGAAATAGACAAAACTGAAACTTAGCAATGAAATTGTTGAAAAACATAACTGTCTAAACACAGCAAAACCAAAATAACATCTTATTTGTTGTAAAAAATCTAGGGCAAACTCTAGATCTGAAATCTAAAAATATAGAAGGCTAAATAATGCCTAGATCTGCAATGAAATGAAACTTGACATTTTTTGGGAAGTATTCTGAATAGTATGTAGAAGAAAATATTACTTCCTTGGAAAGGTGTGGATGTTGACTCGGGCCAAATCTACATTAATATGGGCATTTCCTTGACGGAAACATATTTAAACCTGGGCACAAAGAATTGCTTCAGAGAAAGATAAAAACATAACTACTACAACATAGGAGACTTTTTTATAATAAATTTCCCCCTTTCACATGTGGCTGCTGGAGTGCATATTATGTTAATTGCTGGACTGTTGCAGGCTCTGAAAAAGGCATCAAATGGTGTCCAAATTTTAAATGGTTTGCAGATTTCGATTCCTCTTTGAAAGAAGTATGATTTTTAAAAAAAGGTGCTTTGTTTCAAGTTGGTATGGAAAAGTTATGGCCACTAGAAGAAGTGCATGTTTGTAAATGACATGTTTGCTACAGGCACATTTTTATGACTGTTGCGGCACGTTTTTTATAGTTGCAGCATGTTTTTGCAAATATTTGAGGTTTGATTTGGGTGTGAGAACACTTCTGTGGTTTGTGCTAAACCTGTAGTTGATGATTGGATTTGTTTGGCATGTGTTTGGGTTGTTATAATCAGGTTTCTTGCACGGTAGTTGATTGTCAGGGCAGCAGAATAGTCAATGACTGTTTAAATGTTTTTCAAATGATTTATTATGAAATAAATTGTTGTAATACACAGAAAAGGACTTTTCACTTTCTTTTGATTACTCTGAAAGTTGCCGGTTTTTTGTAACTATTTTTAAAGAAGTGGAAGAAAGTAAAAAGAGGGCAGTTATTGGTGAAGAACAGGGTAGTGCCTTTTCACTTGGCAGGCAGCATGTTCCTTTGGAGGACAGTGAGCAGAACAGAAGAAGAAAAGGAATGGGAAGCCATGTTTGAGACTGTCGTTCATTGAGGAGAGCAGGGCAGTGAATGCATGCAGAAGACCTTTGATTAATGGCTGTTTTGGATGCCATTATTGATATCCGTTGACTATTTGACAGCGAGATTGTGTGTAGGACAGTCTTTTGGTCTCTTTCAGATGATGCATATTTGTCCATGGAGTGTTAGAGCATGTAAGACCTTCATTCAGTGGAGGCATTATCAGCTATGTCCATGCCTAGAATAGCTGTTGATATCGGGAGTTAATTGTTGGATGTCATGTTACTTTGTGGCATTGTACATTTGGGTATTGTAACCATGCCTAGAATGTCTGTTGATATTGTAAAACCGCTGTATAAGTGTGGATTTGTGGCATTAGGTGCTTAGCTCACTCTTCCTTAGTTTTATTCCCACTAGAGGGTTTCTCCAAAGGTAGTTCAGTGTTTGCAATTGTATGTGTGCAATTGTTTATTTTTCCTTAATTTAGGTAATATTCTTGTGCATTTTGTATGTTGAACATACATGTGCATGTTTTTGTTCATCTAAATAAGCTACTAGAGTACTCCTTAATTAAATACACATGCTGATGGACTGGAGTGCAGCATAGCTGCCTCTGTTTATGGATCAATACAACATTGATTTTGATTCGAGAAAAGATCTTCTGTTCGGTGCTTGATTTCTAATTAGTTACATACTATTATTATTCCTCTGTTGATGTATTCCAGCAGATTTTATCAATAAAATACAGCTCCAGTGCCATTGTTAGGGTTTACTTTGTTTATGCAGTGCATTTTTCATTTCTTCCTGGCATCATTCTGATTTGAAAAAAAAATTAGATAGAGGGCATCACAGTTATCTCCTTGAATTGGATGAGGTAAGTATAAATTTCTGAGATGAATTTTCGGATCCAGCTGCATACAACTTTTTTTTCCAACTTTTCTCTAGTGGCCAAAATGTTCTCTAGAACCATGATAACTTGTCTATCATCTAGAGGTGGCAAGACATAAAATTTTGACATTTTCCCGTACTACCTAGTCAAGCGCAAGGAATGGAATGTATTATGCATGCGAGTTTCTGTTGGCAGCTCAAGTTTATGCATCCTTTCTTACTCATCGAGTTGAGGCCCAAACTTTTCTGTCCTGTTTCTTTTAGGAGAATTGTGCTTAGATGGTTGTAACTAAAACAAAACTCAATCGCCTATCCCAAATTCTCTCACTTCAATGATGATCCACTTGAGACTCCATTGTGGCTTGGGCTACATTGAAGTTCTCTATTAATTACTTCAAAATTTTCTTATAGTCTTCTTGAAGATCATGGACAACTGGCACTTGGGTGTCTTAAATGGAGCAATTAATCAACAGAGCAGGATCACAGCTGTAGACAGCAATAAAACATGACATTACCAATTTTTGTATGATATGTCATATTGTGTCAGTTCTCTGCCAAATGCAACCATTTTGGCCTTGAGGTTTCCTTATCTGAAATATATTTCCTCAAGACCCTTAAAACATTTACTAACAATCTCAATTAGTCGATCTATTTGAGGATTGTAGCTAACATTGATGGATATTTACATTAAAGTGGAGGAGACAAGGTTTGTGTGCCAAATTTATCATAACAAGGTTTAAAAAGTAAACAAATTTATGGTAAGAGACATCTAAGGATGATAGAGCATGGGCAAAGAGCTAAGGTCAAATTAAGGAATGGTTCATTACTAGGTTGATAAAAATATTATGTTGTGACAATTGGAAAATGATGCTCAAAGAATCTCAGGGCTCATATAGAAGCCAATAACATTAGAGCCCATTGTATGAAAGGGCGTATAGGCAATATCTAGAGAAAGCTCCATTTATTCACCATTCTAGAATTTGGTTATGAAATGGACAACTTGGAAAAAATGCATACTAGGAGGTATCAAGGATGATCCAAACAAACACAAGATTGAGCAAGAAGATCGGTCATACTCCAGGGTGTTCAATTGCAGTAATCCTTAAGGTGGTGTTATTATATAAAAAATGATGTACCTTAGTTTTGGTGGTTATTTAGAAGTTAGTCTTTCATTTTTGTTAGTTGGTTGTGTATATTTGTTGTACAAGTTTTGATTACACGTTTTAGGGTTTCAAATTTAGACATTTTAGGGTTTCAAAATATACATTTCATTGTTTAATTTTTAGAAATTAGGGTATAAAACATTGAGTAAATAGCATTTACAATGTTACAATTTATCAAATACTGTTAATGAAGTTAAAATATTTGAGTAAATAGCTATTTAGTTTTGAGAAATACTTGGAAAAAAGCTCAAATTGTTGATGTATACCTGGCCTGCTACCTGTCCACACTAGCAAACAACCACCGTTCGAAGCCCACATGGCAAAATAGAGGAGAATTGAGTTGGTTTCATAGAATAGAGTCATCCTCACTATGTGGGTTGAAAGTGAACGTGCAAGATCATTTGCTACAATTTGTTGAAAGTGAATTGAAAAGTGAAAAAGCCATTTACGTTAAAGTAAAGGAGACAAGGTTTGTGTGCCAAATTTATCATAACAAGGTTTAAAAAGTAAACAAATTTATGGTAAGAGACATCTAAGGATGATAGAGCATGGGCAAAGAGCTAAGGTCAAATTAAGGAATGGTTCATTACTAGGTTGATAAAAATATTATGTCGTGACCATTGGAAAATGATGCTCAAAGAATCCCAGGGCTCATATAGAAGCCAATAACATTAGAGCCCAATGTATGAAAGGGCTCACAACCAATATCTAGAGAAAGCTCCATTTATTCACCTTGATCATTCTAGAATTTGGTTATGAAATGAATGAAATGGACAACTTGGAGAAAATGCATACTAGGAGGTATCAAGGACGATCCAAACAAATGCAGGATTGAGCAAGAAGATCGGTCATACTCTAGGGTGCTCAATTGCAGTAATCCTTAAGGTGGTGTTATTATATAAAAAAATGATGTACCTTAGTTTTGGTGGTTATTTAGAAGCTAGTCTTTCATTTTTGTTAGTTGGTCGTGTATATTCGTTGTACAGGGTTTGATTACACGTTTTAGGGTTTCAAATCTAGACATTTTAGGGTTTCAAAATATATATTTTATTGTTTAATTTTTAGAAATTAGGGTATAAAACATTGAGTAAATAGCATTTACAATATTACAATTTATCAAATAGTGTTAATGAAGTTAAAATATTTGAGTAAATAGCTATTTAGTTTTGAGAAATACATGGAAAAAAGCTCAAATTGTTGATGTATACCTGGCCTGCTACTTGTCCACACTAGCAAACGACCACCGTTCGAAGCCCACGTGGCAAAATAGAGGAGAATTGAGTTGGTTTCATAGAAAAGAGTTACCCTCATTGTGTGGGTTGAAAGTGAAGGTGCAAGATCATTTGCTACAGTTTGTTGAAAGTGAATTGAAAAGTGAAAAAGCTATTTCGCTTGGCAAATAATGTTTTAAAAAAATTTAAAATAATGCCTTCATTTGAAGGCATTATTTTATTATTTCATAATACTTTCAAATGAAGGTGTCCTTCGTTCAAAGGTGACTTTCACTTTAACTTCGAATGAAGGCACCTTTGTTGGAAAAAATATCTTTGAATGAAGATATTTCCTAATGTTCGTCCCCACTCGAATTCAAAAATGTAATGTCCTAATTTGGGACTCACTATTGTGGGAGCAACCATAATAATTATTTTTTAATTTTTATTTTAAACATACTAAATGGAGAGAGAGAGAGAGAGAGAGAGAGAGAGAGAGAGAGAGATTTTAAAATGCGTAGAAGTTAGAATGCATGTGTCCTTACAACAACTATCACATTAACATATAATATATTATCAAAGATTTAAACATACAAAACTTTTCTCTTTGAAGTCTTTATCCATGACTTTGTTCTCCAAAATCTTTTTGGATCCTATATTCCACTATGTTGAACAAATATTTCACTATACTCCATAGCCAGCTTATTAACATGCAATTTGTGTTTGACAAATTTGACTATGTGGTCGTCCACAATGTCAACAAATGAGTTTCTATAGAACTTTACATAATATATACAAGAAACCACTTGGTGTGAGTAATAATGAGGCTAATAAAGTAGAACTAAATTGATTTTCTACATGTCATTGTTAATAATGTTACAGTAAAAATTCTATGTATCAATTCCAATTTCAATTTATGAAATTCAACCCACCACCCATAGTAGTATGCATCATTTGTAAAACTAATAACTATCAATTCTTGACATAATACATTCGACTTGACAAGGGCTTATATTTCTTGATTCCGAGAATGTTATTTCTCTGCATAGCCATACACAAATAAATTACCTATCATACTGAGAAGTCGAGAGAAATAACTTCTTGCGTAGTCATATTCAATTTGTGTACAAAATTTTTGATAATTTTTTTTCCCTGGTAACTTACCTTCTATGCGTAGCTGCTATTATGATGAATGCCATCATTTTTTAACTTTCAGACTTTCTCTTAACTCTTCTAGTGTTTGATGCTCAATAATGCAATACTAAAGTTACTAAACCTAAGTAGTAAGTTTCATTTTTTTTAATTTTTCTATATTTTTGAAGATGGAGACAAGTGTTGAAGTATATGCATTATAATTGAAACAAGAAACAATAATATAAATAAAAGTTATATTAAAGTTTTGTACTTCTAGGAAAGTGTAACCTAAGTAGTAAGTTTCAATTTTTTTGATTTTTCTATATTTTTGAAGATGGAGACGAGTGTTGAAGTATATGCATTATAATTGAAACAAGAAACAATAATATAAATAAAAGTTATATTAAAGTTTTGTACTTCTAGGAAAGTGTAACCTAAGTAGTAAGTTTCAATTTTTTTGATTTTTCTATATTTTTGAAGATGGAGACGAGTGTTGAAGTATTTGCATTATAATTGAAACAAGAAACAAGAAACAATAATATAAATAAAGTTTTGTACTTTTAATACAAGTGATAAGGAAATTAAATGATGCATGCAACTTCATTAAGCTGAGTCTACTGGCACCAGTAAATTTTAATAAAATATTTGATGACATTGACTGATTTCGAAAGTTTCTATTCCAAATTTCTTTCAAAAGATTAAGGTAGCGCCGCCAAAGCTACAAATAGTCCTTTCTTTTCCACCTTATAAAAGTTTTGTACTTGTTTAATACAAGTGATAAGGAAATTAAATGATGCATGCAACTTCATTAAGCTGAGTCTACTGGCACCAGTAAATTTTAATAAAATATTTGATGACATTGACTGATTTCGAAAGTTTCTATTCCAAATTTCTTTCAAAAGATTAAGGTAGCGCCGCCAAAGCTACAAATAGTCCTTTCTTTTCCACCTTATACTCTAATACGGACTGTTATCATAAATTCTCTTGCCTCAGATGTCTCTTTCAACATTCAATATGGGGATTCAATGTGGTTTCAGATTTTCCAACTAGAAGCTCTGGACCTATGACCGTAAGCTATAGCCCGTTTGACCATAATTATCTACTAATTGAAAATTTTGTTGACACTAGGAGACTTATTCTAGAAACTTTAAGTTCACATTTGGGGGTGTCAGAACTTTGCCCTGAATAGAACTTTAATCGTTGATTATCATTTATCAACTATGTAAAATATTTGTAAAAAAAATATCTATATTTCTATTATTATTAAATTGTTGAAGGTTAATATATTGATGTCACATCATAGCAAATTGTCATTCATTCATTGACACTTGTCTCTTGAGGAGACCTATTCAGAAGTTTTAAACTTAATTTTGGGCGTGTTAGAACTTCAGCCCATAATAGAACTTAGGTTGTTGATCTATGGATGATATAAAGTTTATCATTTAACATCTAATAGCTAACTACATTTTAAAAAAAAATTGTGAGCATGATTAATTATAGATTTTGAATATATTTATAATTTAACACGGAACTTAATTTTTTAAATATATCTATAATTTAGGGAACAATTTTTTTAAAAAAATTATAATTAACAATATGGATAAATTTAAAAGAATTGGCCACAATTTTTTTTTTCCTAGAATTAACATACATTAACCACAAAAATTATTACCCTAACTAAAATTTTATATCTTTTTTAAGTAAAGTTTTCTTAAAATTAATGACAAGGACTAATGACCGTTTCTCATCTTCACTTTGCCAAACCCCAGCATTTTTATAGTCCACGGTTTGGAAGTTTCGTGGGCCTAAATAGGTTTGTCGATTATGTGATTGCAGTATTTCAGCTCGTTGGTAAATAGGTTTGTCGATTATGTGATTTCAGGCCCACGGAACTTCCATGGACTATAAAAATGCTGGGGTTTGGCAAAGTGAAGATGAGAAACGCAGTTTGGTTGGGCTCAACGGAATGACTCTCGCGAAAAAACACTTGGGATGGATCAAAATGGAGGGGGAAGGCACAGAGCCGCGTCAGGTAGTTATTCTTGAAAATTTTACTAACTTATGGATGGTTACACAAGGCGGGGACTGGATGGTTGTGAGGAGGGCTGCATCTTGAATGCCTTCATATACTAAATCACTGTTTTTAAGTAGGTGGTGTTTTTATAATATGTGATTTTTTCTTCTTCTTTTTCTTTCAGGATTCAATGGCGTAATTTTTGAATAAACCAGTTCTTTCTATAACAATGCGTCTCCAACAAAAAACTCAAAAGTGTTTCTCGACTGCAAAACACTGCAATATGGGCAACCCTTTCCCCTCGCAATTCGCCAAGCCATTGCCATGGCTTCCGTTCATGTAGCCATTTTTTCAAAAAAATACGCAGAATCCTCGTGGTGTTCGAGGGAACTGTGGTTGATGGAGGAAAGCGGAGCTCCCATTATTCCCATCTTTTGTGGAGTTCAACCTCGCGACCTGCGAATGAATGGGGGAGTGTACTCAAGAGCGTTGGACAAACATCGTGTGGAGAGTGAGACGGTTGAAAAATGGAGAGCCACGCTTAGAAGGGTTTCCTAGAATTACGGTTTTAAATTTCAAGGGTAATATTCTCTTTGTACCCCACGGCTTTTTAATTATTTCGTAAATGTGTTTTATTCTGTTTTAGCTTACACAATTTTCTATTCTACGAGTTGAAGTTTTTGAATTAAACAAATGCGTGATTCAGGGATCATGGAGTGCCGTTGGAGAAGATTGCAGAGTGTGTAGTGCAACATATCGAGGCCAAACGCCGATTTGAGGTCAGAAGAGTGGTATCTTGCATATTCTGCAATGCCTTATGATCTTAATAGGCCTTCTCTTTTTTGTTTTTTTAATTGGAAATATAATTACGGGATGGCGTTCTCTTTATGAGGTGAACCGGTCTGGCGAATGAAATCAACGGCTGAGGCCCTTTGTTATGCAGTGCAAGACGATGAAAAAGATCTTGAACGTTCATTTTATTTCGCCGTTTTTTAATCTTTTTTCCACTGTTTTTTCACCGTTCCTGGCAAGACGATGAAAAGGTGGAAAAAACTTGTTTCCTTTGCACTTTTTATTTTTCCTGGATGCTGGAAAACTTTATAAACTAGTTGATTGTTCCCATGTCCAGAAAAAAAAGTGTCAGAAAAAGTCTTATGTCATTTAAATGTCCTACTTTAGGATTTCTATTTTTTTAGATTAAAATTGGTCACCGACATTTGTATGTCTTCGGAAATCACTTGTCAATCTTGTCGGTTCATTACTATTTGAATCGATGGATGAGTAGGATTACATTAATATGTGGTGTAAAAAGAATATAATGATGAGCAGCATCTGAGATTAATGTTTGTTTTTCAACTTTTTAAAGGTATAAAATTTCTTTTCATTTAACTTTTTTTACTGGGGTAAATAATCCATGATGAAGATGGTAATAAAAGTTCACTTAGATCAAGTTTAATTAAACTAAAATGTGGGAGAAAAAAGACCATGGTTAAATTGTTCTCCTCACAAAGTTGATTTTTCAAAAGAATAATTATAAAAATTTTAATGTATAGCGGGATAGTTGTAAATATTTTCTCTCAATTTAATTTAGATTAATTATGCATTGGGACCGGCTTGGTGCAAAGATCGGCCGCTGAGACCAGCTTGGTGCAAAGATTGGCGGCTGAGAACAGCTTGAAAGGATGCAAGACGATTGAAACGTTTGATTTTACCTCTCTGAATTAGCATTCTTGAGTCAATATAAAAAACAAAATGACAATTTTATTGAAAAAGGTAAATGATAAGTTAGGTTTACAACAAATCTAATTTTAACAATATTTGTGGAACATTTAATTAATACTAGTTACTTTTTACCAAGTAATAATGAAGGCTACTTATTTCGTGTAGAAAAAGAGCCAAAATAAAAGTTTTAAAAAACAATGCAAATATTGTATTCAAATTTTATATATTAGGGGAAAGGGGCTAGTAGCTGCCCACCCTAACTTCGCGCATGTCAAGCTCATAGCTAGACATATCGGATTTCGACTTTTCTCCTTATGTGATCAAGAGCTTAAAGCATATGAGCTTGACATATCAGATTTTGATGATTTTTTTTTGGTTTCTCCGTATGCGATCAAGAGCTGAAGCTATTCTTTCAGCTTCTGGGCACTTATACATTTCACTCCACGATGCGTTATGTGCACATGGGTCGAAAAGGTGTCATTTCAACATGTTGCCCCATACATGCACAAGTCTTAATTTCATTGGTTAATTTATTGGAGTTGTGAACATGTATTGGTGTATTTGTGAACATGTACAAACGTTGTGAATATGTATTGGTGCATTTGTGTTAATTTATTAGATTGGTATTTTACATGTATTGGTTCTTTTTAAAAATTTAATTGGGAGGTCAAGTGATTAAAAACATAGCGGTTGGCAACTTGGCCCCTCTCCCTTATTATTATGACCACTAAATATTGTATTCAATATAAATATTGTATTCAATATAAACACAATGGCACCCTCGTCGGTAGACCCTTCCATCTGTGCAATGGAAGTAGAAGTTCAAAAGCGCACCACCCTGACTGATCCGGCTAACCCTAACCACTCGGATGCGGAAGATAACTCCGATTGGTATGACTCCAATGAGGAAGATGAGTTTGGAGAAGCAGATATTCGATCAGTCAGTCAAGAAGCAACCAAAATCCTAAAACCAAATCTGAATGTGAAAGGAAAGAAGAAACGCTGGAAACCAAACAAAATCTTAAGGGAGGAGGAAGTGGCTAAAGGGGGGCAAGCCACCCTAAAAAATTTCATTAACAGTACCAAGGGAGGAGATAGCTCCCTTGGGAAGCAATGAAGATTCTGAGCTGGAATGTCAGGGGCCTAAACGCCCCTGACAAACGACGCTTGTTGAAGCGTCACCTCCAGACTTTTGGTGCTTCTATTATCCTTCTCTAAGAAACCAAACTTTCCAAAGATGAGAGCGGCTTTTTCTACAGTTCGTGTAGAGGATGGGATGGTCCTTTTGTCCCTTCCCAAGGCGCTTCTAGAGGTATGTGTGCACTCTGGAATCCTAAAGTTGCAAATCTTTCAATGCTTGGTGAAACAAACAATTGGATGGCCATGCGAGTCTACGACATCCAATCCCACTCTCAATTCATCCTTTGGAATGTCTATGGACCTATCAGAATGACAGATAAGTTAGCAACCTGGGCCTCAATCTCAGCCCTCATGAAGAACTACAAGGAAGATTTCTGGGTCTTGGGAGGAGATTTCAATACTGTTCTTTCAATCAAAGAAAAAAGAGGAGGTCTGTCCCACATAAGCCAGAGCCAAACAGATTTGAATCTTTTTGTTGAAAATAACCACTTAGTGGACATTGCTCCAAAGAACGGGAAATTTACTTGGACGAACAGAAGAAAAGGCTTCACCAATATAGCGGAATGATTGGATCATTTCCTTATCTCCTCTAACTTCCTAACTGAAGTTGCGTCAGATTGTTTTATCTTGCCAGTCTCGGGCTTCGACCACTTCCTCGTTCTGCAGTGCCTACATGAGAACTCGCCTCCCCCGCGGTGTCCTTTCAAATTTGAAAAAATGTGGTTAAGGGACCCTTCTCTAAAGGACTTGGTTAGCACATGGTGGAAGGAAACCAAAGTACAGAAAGGTTCAAAAATGTTCATCATAGCAAAAAAACTAATAGCAATAAAAGGCCATCTGAAAATATGGAACGAAGTGTCCTTTAAGAACATCTTCAAAGAGAAAGAAAAAATTGAAGCAGAATTAGCAGCCCTAAACTCCGCCATAATCTCCCAAGGAATGTCGGGGGTGGAATTCAAAAAAGAAAAAGAACTAACTAAGACCCATGATGAACTCCTGGCTCGAGAAGAAGTCTTTTGGAAGTCAAAGTCCCGAGAAACTTGGCTAAAAGAAGGCGACCTCAACACAAAATTCTTCCATAATTCCACCAGGCAGAGAAGAAATTTCAACCGGATCACCAAAATCACGAACCCTGGGGGCATTGAATTGGTTGACCCGGAGGCAAACCAAAAAGAAGCAGTTTCCTTCTTCCAATTGCTCTTAGCAGATGAAGCCTCCTATGGCCAGCTCCAAGAACCTTTCTTGGATCACATCCCTTCCATCATCTCGGAAGAAGATAATGAAATGCTTCTAGGGCCGATCACCAAAGAGGAACTAAAATTTGCGGTTTTCCAAATGCCGCCAGACAAAGCCTCGGGCCCGGACGGCTTCCCGGCCAGATTTTACCAAGAATTTTGGGACATCCTAGAAGACGACATCTGGAAAGCGGTGGAAGACCTAAGGAACTCCAAGAAAATGATTAAGGACATTAACAACACTTTCCTAGCCCTAATTCCAAAAAAGGCAGATTTCAATTCTTTCAACGACTTCCGGCACATCTCCCTTTGCAACATCATTTACAAAATAATGACAAAAGATTTGGTGAACAGGCTGAAAAATATTCTTCCTTCCATTATTTCGGAAGAGCAAAGTGGCTTCACCCCGGGCAGGAATATCGAGGATAGTATAATCGCGACTCAAGAAACGGTGCACTCCATCATCTCAAGCAATCAAAGCAGCATGATACTAAAACTCGACATAAGTAAGGCTTATGATCGAGTAAACTGGAGATTTCTGATGAAAATAATGGAAAGGTTTGGCTTCCACAAACAATGGATTGATTGGATCTTTGACTACATCTCGATGGTTTGGTATTCAGTATTTGTAAACAGGAGCCCATGTGGTTTCTTTGAACCCTCCAGGGGGCTTCGTCAGGGAGACCCACTATCGCCTTTCCTCTTTGTTATAATGGCTGAAGCATTGGGGCGTGGCATTCAACATTCAGTCCAAAATCACCGTTGGAGAGGTGTGCTGGTCGCGGATGGGCTTCCCCCGGCTTCACATCAGCAATTCACATACGACACTCTTCTCTTTGCGGCCTCCCAAGTTCAGGAGGCAAGGGAAATCTCATCTTTGCTAGATCACTACTCTAAAGCCTCAGGCAGGTAATAAATCTTGCCCAGTCCCAACATTTTTTTTTTAATACATGCAAAAGAATGCAGCGCCATATATTATCCATACTTCGTTTCGAGAAAACGGAGTTCCCAAGCAAATACCTGGGGGTCCCCCTTTTCAAAGGGGCCATGCGCTCCTTTCTATGGGAAGACACCATCCAAAAATGCCGCTCCAAAGCCTCTTCTTGGAAAGGGAAGTGGCTCACTCTCTCAGGCAAAATTCAAATGATCAAAGCAGTTCTTTCAGCGATACCTATTTATCACATGAGCAGTAATCAAATAAGTAAAAAGGTAGTTGGAGTGCTAGATGGAATTCTCAAAAAAATTTTGTGGGAAGGGGCAAATGAAGTTAAAAGAATTCCCCTAATTGGTTGGCAAACTACCTGCAAAGACAAGCAAGAGGGTGGAGCGGGTATTAGAAACCTTAAAAAGTAGAACATGGCCCTGGGGGCGAAGCTGGTGTGGCTAATTTATAAAGAACCCAATGCTAGATGGTGCAAAATCCTGAGGAAAAAATACTTGGATTTTGAGGAGCCGGAACGGATTCTCACCACCCCCAATCCTCCAAAAGGATCGCATATTTGGAACTTTCTGCAGAATTGTAGGTGGCTCATTTTGGATCACATCTCGTGGATTCTCCACAATGGTGCTAAAGCAAACCTATGGGAGGACTCAATAAATGGCCTCCCCCCTTTGACTGATATTCCTAGCTTAAAGAATCACTAGAAAAGGATAGTGGGCTCCTATGGGTACTTGGCGGTGGATTATATAAAGGAAGTGGACTGGAACTAGGAGAAAATATCTACTCTCCCTTTAGACAAAGAAGTGAGTGCCAAATTAAAAAAAGCGCTTGCAGCAAGGAAAATAATCACATCAAACAGAGAAGACGAATTGATGTGGACCGGCTCCAAATCCGGGAGATACGCAGTCAGATTTGGATACAAAATGCAAAATATGCAGCCACATTCAGAGTGGCCCTCCAACCTATGCTGGGGGAAATAGACTCTCCCAAAAGCTGGCACATGCCTATGGACAGCCTGCCACCAACGAATCTTAACTGGTGATAGGTTGAACCGGCTAGGAATTGCGGGCCCTTCACGGTGCGTTCTATGCTACAAGGCCGAAGAATCTTTGGACCATCTGCTAGTATCCTGCCCCTTCACAGCAAAGTGCTAGGACTGGTTGCGGGGTAAGCTTGATTGGTGCAGTGCTCTCCCCAACGAGCTAACAGTTTTAATGAAAGGGTGGCCAATAGGACCCAAGACCCTCTGGCGAGGACTATGGGAAGCCAGTGCCTCACTCCTAGTTTGGCACATTTGGCGAGAGTGAAACCAAAGGATCTTCAGAGACATCTGCTCCACTCTAGAATGCGTCTTGCGAAAGCTAGAGCTAGGCATCACATAGATCATCAATGCAAGAATAACGAAGTTCTCCCCGACACCATTTGCTGCATGGGACGGGGAAGCAAGGAAGAGGTGGCCAGACCTTATAATCCCAAACCAATGTTACGATACAAGTAAAGCTGAGGATAGGACAAGAAAACGAGCTCTCACTAAATGGATTGCCCCACCCCCAAGAAGATTGAAATTAAATTTTGATGGGGCCGCAAAGGGTAATCTGGGCACCTCTGGAGTTGGAGTCATAATCTGAGATCATCAAGGAAAGCTGATATGGGGCCTTTCAAAGAAGTTGCCCGATGGTACGAATAATGAAGCTGAATTTGTAGCCTTGCTAGCGGGCCTTCGCCTTTGCAAAGATCACCACTTAACGGATTTAGATATTGAAGGAGACTCCCTCCTCTGCATAAAGGCGATCACAACCAAGAATATATCTAGCTGGCAGATTAAGTACTTGGCGGATGCTATCTAGGACTGCTTGGAAACCATGGGAAATATGTCCTTCACCCACACCTATCGAGAAGGGAATAAGGCGGCAGATTTTTTAGCAAATTGGGCCTGCGTACAAGAACAAAATGAGCTACTGGCAGACTCATGTGAAATCTGGCCAGGGCTGCCACTCGAATGACCCTTGACAACCAGTTCTAGGCAGCACTTCTGTCAGAATAAGATAGCGAAATCTCCCTCGCTCAGTGGAGGTGTACTTGGCCATCAAATAGCGGAGTTTTATCCAAGATCAAGCTGGGAGAAAGCCTTACTTAAGGCATCCAAGGTGCAAGCTCCACGCACCAAAGCGATGGAGATCACTTGCGAGTGTGTCTACCAAAAAAGAGCGGAGAGCCCAGAGAACAATGAGGACGATGAGGACGAAGGAGCGAATGACAATGTTGAACCGGCCGAGGAAACGAGAATTGCTCATATCAAGCGGCTCTTCATAGTTGACGATGCCACAGCAGGAGCGATCCTCAAGGTAATAGGCGAAACCACTCTCCCCGAAGGTCATGTGCACAATGCAACCATCTATGAGGAATTCTTAAGTACCTGTGTGCTCATCCTTGGGAGGAAGTCAAGAGGCAGAATCCTGGTTAACTCACTGGTGAAAGAAAACGTGAAAGAGGCCACCTACTCAGCCATCACTGCCTTTAACAAGAGGCCTACCAAGGGCTCGATAGGAGGGATTTTCAGTGCGGCCGCAGTTAACAACGACCAGGAGCCTCCGACTGTCTCGGCCCAAGCTCTAGTCCTCCTCCGAGAAGGGATAATGAGGAACAATCTGGAGACCTTTGCCTACTTCATAGGACAGTATGGTGACCTCTTGTCCTCGCAGCAAGTGGAAAGGGTCGACGAAGTGGCTGATGGCCTAAGAGTGCTGTGGCACTCCTAAATTGTACATGCCAACTATGGCAGCCTTACGCTGCTCACGAGAGCAGGTTTTTGTATCTCCGTTTTATAAATGAAAGGGAGCTACCCCCTACGGTAGTACTTATCTATCAAAAAAAAAATAAAAAAAATATTGCATTCAATTTTTATATTTTATATATATTTAATATTTATATATGTTAAAATATAATATTATATATTTTATATTATAGTTAATTAAATATTTTATATACAATATTTATATATTTGTTATTTAATTTAATATAATATTTAATTTTAATATTTATATACATTTTCAATATTATATATTTTATTTTATTATTTATTTATATTAAATATATAATATTAAAATAAAATATATAATATTGTATATTAAAATGTATATAAATATTAAACATTAAAAATTATATAAATATTAAATATTAAAAAATATATATTAAAATTAAATATTATATTAAATTAAATAACAAATATATTTAAATATTATATATTTTTATTATATACAAAATATTTGATTAACTGCAATATTAAATATATAATATTGTGTATTAAAATGTATATAAATATAAAAAAAATTAAATATATAAATATTGACATTAAAAATTAAAAATTATATAATATATAAGTTATATAATAATGAATATTATAGATTTTATATAATTATGTGTTTATTAAATATATTTAAATATATCTTCCCTCGTGAAATGTGGAAATGGTTCATCAATAAACTAAAAAGCAAACTCAAACTTTGGTCAAACGAATATATCTTATAAATATATTATATAGAATATTATATATATAGTAACCAATATTACAGATTTTATATAATTCTTTGTTTATTAAATATATTTAAATATATCTTTAGGGGAGCCATTAATAATGAAACAACACTTGAATATACTTTGTTGTGGGATCCTTTGGTCGAGGGATCCACAACCTTCACCTTCACCACGGGTTGTCCCACTCAAAACACATTGCCTTCCTTGCAGAGAACACACACATGCCACTCAAATAGATCACCTTAACATTTTTTGTCTATGACAAGCTTTTGTCCCACAATCAACTCCCTCTTATGCCTTTGTTGTCATATATCTTTCATTAAACCCATAAGGAAAAATATAGCCAATGTACGTTGAAACCCAAACAATAAAAATATGTCTAGATACATGTGTAAATAAGTGGGTAATAGAACAACCACCATATGAAAATAATATGGATGCATGATGCAATGTGTATGCAACCAACTCCTCCAACCAATCTAAAGTGAAAACATCCAAATATTTTTAATTTCTTCCAATTTTTCTGCTGCACTAATAAAACAAATTCAAGAAGAGAATTATATGTTCTACAAAAAAAACAAAAATGTGGCAAACGTTAGGTATCGGATTTAATTTAACTCCACATTGTCTCCATTAAAATAATAATATAACATGTAAAGTGGAAGGATGTATTCATGAGTCATGCCATGTATATGAAAGACACAAAATAATTAGAGCCGTATGAATATAATCATGGTACAAAAGGGACGTTTGCAAACTTAGGGTGTATATAAGTTACCTTTAAGACCTCTCTAAGGGATATTTTGAGAAACTTGCAACGCTTTCTAAGATTTTTTTTTTTTAAAGACTGTATTAGAGATGCTAAATTTCTTATAAGAGAGCTATAACATTTGGTTTTATAAGTATCATTTAAGGATGAATTTAAGAATCATTTTTTAAAATGCTCCATGGACTTTGATCTCTTTAAGACATTACCTATGTGCATTGTTTAAAAGCTTAAAACCTTTTTTTCCTTGTCAATTGTAATACTCACTCACCATCATATGACACTTGTAGTTCATGGAGAGCATACTCAATGAGGCTTGAACCCAGTTCATGATGAGGCCGGATGCATTACTTAAACCTTTTATTTGTCCAGTTTTACAAATTTTTCAAATCTCTAGGATGAGTACATTGACGAGCTGTGCAAGTTCAATTGCCATGTATGATTGTGTTGTATCCCTATGGCCCATGTCACCATCTAGCATTGAAAGGTCTTAGAGAGAGAGAGAGAGAGAGAGAGAGAGAGAGAGAGAGAGTTAATAAATGATTGTGAGTTTCAAACAATAGAGGAAACACATGGAGGGAAATAAATGCAATTATCATGATGTTCATTACACTAAACAAGTGGAGTCAATGGCATCATGACAACTATTTTATTCAAGGGATGAGATTATGTAGAGTAATTGCCTTTTCATAAACCAATTACCATTATAGAGAGTGTGTTATCTAAACATTTAGTGTCCATGGGGAGCTATGCTTATCCTCAAAAGTTATAAACAAAACAAGCTTATCCTCAAAATTTGGGTGGAAAAAACACATCAATAGTGTGTCCCACATGGTGGGTTGTTTTATGCTTGTTGGGAATTAGCAAGAGCATGTGGGATTGGTGTTCTTTAAGTCATTGGATGAGGGGTTGTGACATTCTTTCTACTATGTGAGGCCCCTAATCAAATCCGCTCACTACCCGCCTTCACAATTCAAGTGTTTTGGAATATGTACCCTTGAGGCCCTTGATAACAATAGATCATTCCACTTCTCGCAGGAAGAAAAGAATAAAGCTAATGTAATATAAGTTTGTGATAGTTGCAAATTTTGTGAAGTCTGATAAAAATGGCAAGGAAGACAGATGGATGGGCCACTGAAAATCACTTTTTCAGAAAAAGGATGGATTGATTCGGTTCGATCGTCTTGCATGCCTCTTGGGCAATGGAGACTATTAATCCTCCGTGCTAGCCAATTTTCTTTGCTTCACATAAGCACTAAATGCTTTTGAACCCTCACCTATTATTCATCTGTACGTGCCAATAGTTGGAAAATATTGATCCAAAAGTTCTCCTTGCTTTCCATTTGTTTCAAATGAAATACCACAAAGCTCTTTCAATGCTAGATTATGACATGGGCCATAGGGATACAAGACAATCATTCACTTAAAGACATGGGAATTAAACTTCCACAACTCTTTGGCATACCCATTGCACACCAATATGTGATTTCTAATATATAATTTATATAATATCTAATATAATTATATTTATTATTATATAATATATTTTATATAGTGTAAATTATTTAATGTATTTTTAAAATAATAATTTATTATAAATTTGTAAGAGCAAAAAGATGAGAAAATCAATGAAAAAGTAGATAGGTACTATTTCAAAAACTTAGCTGTCTAGCTGTATAGATTTGATGGCAAGTTTGTCAACTTTAGCTACAATCAATTTCTCTTAGTCAAACAATAGACATAAAAGTCTTTATAGTAATTGTTCAGAGGAGCATTTATGGTGAGTGTGTCATCTTACATATTTAATGCGAATTCTTTTAACTCTTATAAAAATAATATATTAATGCAAAGTCTTTTTTTACCCTCTTATATATTTAAATTAAAATGGAAATTCTTTTATAGGGAGTCCTTTTAAAAGTATTTTATTAGGAGATTTTAAATATTAAAAAAATTATTATATAACTTTTTTTTTTTTACTATTATTTATTTAAATATTATACGAATATATTGTAAAATATTTATCATGTAAAGAGGTATTCTACAATAGTAGTAGGGCATTGAATCTTATGTTGTTACCATGTACAGAATATGGAGTACAAGTGTTTCGAGATTATACTTATTTTCACTACAATATACAATTTTGAATCACTCATACTCCATATTATGGACTGTGGAAAACTAATGCCTATAAGTGTAAGTAAAAACTAAAACATAACCCCCATGTATTTTTTAAAATTTTAAAAGTATGGTGGGCCTTACTCAAACTCTTTAAGCTTCCACTTATGACCTACAAGGTGATCTGGAAGTCCAAATCCAACCAATCATTTAACATGGTGTGGTAAACAAAAAATTATATCTTTATTTTCTACATACAAATCTTTGGAAGACATACTTTCTTTGAGCTTTACCTTTTGAAGCTAGAGAAAGAGAAAGAAGTGACAAGTGACAAGGAGAGGGAAAATAGAGAATAAGAAAAATATATATATATATATATAGAGAGAGAGAGAGAGAGAGAGAGAGAGAGAGAGAGAGAGAGAGATCCTTTATTTGTTCTCTAGAACTAGGGGTGTAGAATTTTATTTGCATCATTTGGGTATACCACTCAATTATGTTGTATTTACAAAAAATTGTAAAGAAAACAAGGTTATCTTCAAAAGTTGGGTGGAAAAAACATAGCAAAAGGATAAATTGATTAAGGTAGAAGATGTGCAGAATTTGACAAAAGAAAGACTTGTTGAAATCATTAATTCAATTAGAGATTTGATCTGATAAAAGTTGGAAGGCCCTATAATAATTTGACAAGCAACAACAGAATACAAGGGATGTGCTAGAGGGGAAATGTTCCTCTCTTTTCTATGAATTTCCACAAATTGTGAATTATGTAAGAGATGCAATGCATTCTAGTGTAACTTGACAGAATAATGTAACTTTCATTCTCTATTGATTTGGACTTGAATAGATTATAAACTCCTTATTTTTCGTAGCCAAGTTCCTACCTAAATTGAAGAGGTTACCAAAAACAAGTATTGAGAATTATGGGCATTATTATTATTTTGATTCTATGTAGCAAATTTCTTTGCACAATCAACATGAGACTAATTGCAAGTATGGATGTTGCCAATTGTAGACTTGTATGGTATTCTGGTAGCAAATTCTTTATTTTGTACTTGTTTGCACTTAAATAGATTAGTAATTTATTGTTTTTCATAGTCATGTTCCCCCAAATTGAAGAGGTTAGAAAAATAAGTATTGAAAATTATGGACATTATTTTAATTATATGGAGTAAATTTGTTTGCACAATTACCATGGGACTAATTACAAACTTGAATCTTGCCAATTACAATCCTAGGGTTGTTAGTTTGATTAGTCAGGCTGGCCATGGTTTCCTTTCACAAGGATTGAATGAAAGCTTAGAGGATGTGCATAAAATTAAATCTCATAAAATAAAGCACCAAGATTTAGAAAAGGATTACTATGAAACCCATCACAATAAACCATTTCAAAAGATAAATCTCAAAGAAAGTATGTCTTCTAAAGGTTTGTCTGTAAAAATTATAAAGATATTAATTTTCGTTTACCACACCATACTAAAGGATTGGTTGGATTTGGATTTCTAGATCACCTTGTGGGTCAGCAGTGGAAGCTTAAAAAGTTTGACCAAGGCCCACCATAATTTTACTTTGATTATGTGTACAATATGTCGAAGGGTGTATGAGCAAATCATATCCTTATTTATTTATGATTTTGAGGTATAATTTGTGGATTCAAAGTACTTTTCAATATCAAGTAGAAAACATGGCTACATGCATAACTTTCCTATGAATAGTCATTTTCATATTTAACCTTTACCATCCATGACAGTTGAAGAGACATTTCCTAAAACACAAAATTATTGGCCATAATGGGATTACAAAACAAACTTAACTACATAAACATAGTGGCAAAAAGTGTTATATTGTGTGATAGACTTGGGGCTATAGTCAAGCATTCTGAGGGAAAACCCTACACTAAAGATCAAACTATGGTACTTTTACAATGTAAAAGGTGGAGCTTGGTGATAGGGTTAGTCGACAAAAGATATCAATTAAATGCAAATATAGATTAAACAGAGGAATGAAAATACACAGAAATAATAACAACGAGAGAGAAGTTTTAACGTGGTTCACCCAAACTCGGGCTACATCCACCAACAGAGAGTCCAATATTATTATCCAATAAATCAAACCGATTAAAATCAGTAATCCTTGCAACTCAATACCGCTGCAAAAATGCTACAATACATCAACAAAAACCCTAACCCTTAGCCATTTTTATCACGACTTTTGTCAATTACAAAATAGGGTTTTTTTTATGTCGGCCAATGAAAAATAACTCCCAACGCCTTAATAAAATAATAAAAAATTGTGTGAGGTTTCGGGGGCGCTACCCCCGAGCCCTCGTGAGGGCGCTGCCCCTCGATCCCACCCTGTATCGCAATAGGGAGCGCGCAAGGGGGGCTGCCCCTAGACCTCGCAAGGGGCGCTGCCCCTTGACCCTGTAGAGATTTGGGGGGAAACTGCGTCGATAAAAGTGGGGTAAATTTAACCTCCGAGTTTGATTAGGCTCCATATAACAACACTTGGTACATGGGTTGGTCCACATCATCTAGCTCCACTATAGCCTCATGAAATGGTACTAACCATTCTCACAATATATAAAATGGTACTATTCACACAAGAATAATGGTTCCACTATACGCTAACAATTTTAACTACAATTTACGTGAGAGACAAAGAGACAATGAGGGAGACAAAGAGATAGAAAAAGAGAAATCATTTTTATTTACAAGGAATTGCAATTAGATCATTTGCACTATTGTCAATTGTCAAACTAGATTATGGAACATGTGAAGATATTAACTAATGCACATTTTCAACCATCTTTTAAAATTTTGACTACAAAAATTGTTGTTCTTAAAATCCTTTATTTTCCTACAACAAATTTCACATTCTCTATAAATGGATTGATTCTTCTTATTATTGTTTTCTTACTATTTTTATAAATAAGGTTATACTATTTAACATAAATGTATGTAATTGATATAATCATTTCTTAAGGATATTTCTATATGAACTCAATTTTTAGGTAATACATGCTTACCTCATCCCTATGGCCTCCAACATTAGTTACCAATTATCACTTTTCTTTAACATTATGATCTCTGATATTCAATGTTTGAAAAAATCTAAATCATTTGTTAATTTTTTTTTGTACATCTCACAATGCACCCACATTCCTTGTGAATGAAAATATGCCGCCAATTTTTAGATGGATCTTTAATGTTTGTTGGGCATTTTTAAAGGAACTTTTGTTTGCTTTCCCTCCATGCAATATTGGCCTACCCATTGCACACTTTAGCTGATTTTTCTCGCATAAATTGAAATTCTAACTTCCATACAAAACAAATGACAGTCTTTTCCTATTTTTTTCAATATTAAAAACTTCTCAATGTTCATTGTATAATTGCATAGAAACCACTATACATAGGCTTCCATATAGTCTACTTAGGAGATTTAAAATACTTTGAACGTGCAATTTACAATTTTCTACAACCATTTTTGGCGTACCCATTGCACACTAAGGTGCGATTGCTAGTTTAATTATATATATATATACAAATTAATTTAGATTAATAAATGTCAGAGGGTACAAAATTCTAAATTTAATAGCAATTAATAAAAGTAAAGATGATAAAGGTATTTAGCTTAATTGTTAAATATATGTGATTTTGATGTAGATTTTGAAATTTAACTTGTTTTAATATAAGAATAGTACCTCTCTATCTATATACATCTTTAAATTCTACACATGACATTTGTCTCTACCTAGGTTTTGCATCTCTAGGTTACTTTTGCATTCATAGATCTTTTCTTATGTGACATGGATCCTATCCCACTAGTCATGTGCTCTTGGCCCTTAGTTCACCAAATTTTCTTCTATCTTCCCTATTAGCTAAATTAGAGGTATAAATAAATACCTTAAAAGAGGGTTGTCAAAATCACTAGGATTCATGTGCTCACAGGTAAACCCTAAAAAATGATAGGTTTTACAACCATGCAAAGGATCATGTAGCAAGAAAAGCCATAAAATGACTATGCAACATTAGATTTGTTTTAGTGCACTAAATTAAAGTGTTCTAATGTTTTATTCCTTGTAATGCTTCTAGAATGAGCCAATATGAGAGAGATGAGAGGATATGAAATGATTGCAAGTCAATACTTCTAAATATAGGCACATAACAACAAGTCATGCACCAATATGTGTTTAGTTAGCTTACAATGATTGGTAGAATAGGTCAGAGGGAAGTAAAGAGAGACGAAGATACATATATTAAAGAGATAGATAGCCATAGATAAAGAGAGGGAGAGAGGGAGATATAAATAAATAAAGAGCTAGATAGAGATAATAGAATAGAGAGAAACTTAGAGAGAGATGGGTCAGTGCAAGAAGTTGAGTCCACTTTTTGGCCAAAAAGTGGAAGTGTTTTCCCTGATTTTCAGAATTTGTCACATTTGACCTTAAAATTTGAAGCACTTAGAGATAGAATCTTTAAAAAAGTCACTAAATATAAAATATAGTACTCAGAGTCTAATTTTTAAATATGTAATTTTTTTCAATACCCAGATGATACAAATTGATTTATAATAGGCATTTCTAAAAACCACTATTTAAAAGTCACTTTTTTTAACCATACCATGCACGTGTACGACCAACATAATTTGACCTAATAAAATTATTTTTCAAAATCTTTTTGGGAAAAAATGTTTAGTACAGTGAAGTTTGATGAGAATATTTTTTTATAAATTTTTTCTAAATATTTTTTTTATTAATTTTTTATTAGGCCTAATTGCTACTTTTGAAAACCCCTCGTGTACGGCCAACATAATTTGAGAAAAAAAATCATAAAATAAATTTTTTTTCATTGTGTAAAGAATGATGTGTAGATTGATGACATATAATATTTTTTTTTTAATTTTTTAATTAAAAGTTATTAAAAAAATACAAACATTTGTCATTTCAAGTTTTTAGACCAGTTTGCTCATAAATTAAATAATAAATAGAACATGTCTAATAACAAAAAAAATTACATATTTGAAAACTAGACAATGTCATCTGTAATGGGTTTTCATTTCGTAAAAAAATTTAGAAAAAAGGTCCTCAGCCATATAGGTAAACTCAGTGGTTCTTCTTGTTCTGTACTTAGAAAAAACTTGCAGGTCCAAGGCTCAAGGTCGGCCTACCACGCCTATCCCGAGCCTAAAACCCAAGCAAAAGGAAGGGAAAAGGCGGTCGGTGATTTCGAATTTTATAGAACGGGTACCCGTTATAAAATGGGTACGCGTTACATAACGGGTACCCGTTATGTTTTTAGGAATGGGTACCCATTTCTATTATACCCGTTATTTCCCATATCAGGGGAAAACATACTATTACTGTATCCCTGCAACTTGCAAGTTTGATCAGTACGGTGCGACAGTGACAATTTCTACATTTTTTTACTTACAGGTGTTTTGTGGAATCTCTTGACAGGTCATATTCTATTCAGATTTTGAAAAGAGTCAATCGTATGAACAATTCTGAAGTGAAATCAAGTGTATGAGCTATTTTCAAGAGGAATAAAGAAAGAAGGTTTTTGTTTTTATATCTATTTTTTACTTCAAAATTTATGGAACAAATGATCTACATCTAATTCTACTTCAAAATTTCAAATAAGTACATCAATTATGAAATTGGATTAAATATCAATTGTTATTTTATCAAGAGGGTTTGGTAATCATGGGATCAAATCAACGTCAAAGAAAAAAACAAAGGAGGGTAATGACACCTCAAGAAATTGAAGCAAATAGAGAGAAGGAAGCAAAAAGGCAAAGAGATAGAAGAGCAAAGATTCAAGAGATGAAAAATATTGAAGCATCTAGTTCCATGAGTATTGAAGAGAAAGACATTCAAGAGACTATAAATAATGGGATGAATGTAGATGATGCAAATGTGGAAATGGTGAATTTGGAAGAAAATGTGTCTATAGAAACAAATGCATGTATGTCTTCAAACCCAACTTTCAAAGATATAGAAAATGTGACTATACAAACAAATCCAGGTATGTCTTCAGAGCCAGCTTTCAATGATATGGAAAACATGACTATAGAAACAAATTCAGGTGTCTTTGGAGCCAACTTTCAATGATATAGAAAACACGACTATAGAAACAAATCCAGGTGTGTCTTCAGAGCCAACTTTCAATGATATGGAAAACACAACTATAGAAACAAATCCAGGTATGTCTTCAAACCCACCTATTGATGATATGAATGAGAATGATATCCCTTTTAGGAGTGAAAATGAAAATATTTTATTTGAGATTGAAAGAAATGTCTTAGATAATCTTCGTGGTAAGATTTCTTGGAGGCAAATGAGAACTCATGCAAATAGATTATATAAAAAAAAAATTATAGAAAAAGTCTTAGATTTCAATGTCAACTTATGATGCAATTGATGAAGATGTGGAAATTGCGAAAAGTTATGAAAAAGTTAGGCATCTTTGTAAAACCTAAAAAAATAAAATGAATCAATCAAACAAGTTTTATCTAGTGTTGCTAATGCTATTGATTCTATTGGTAAAAAGAGTCGATCTAAAGATAACAATGCAGCACGAAGAGCTATAACAACTGCTTTAGTCAATAAATCATCTTCTAATAAAAGAATGATAAGTAAAACAAGTGAAATTCTAAAGATAAATCCTAAAACTTTGAGAAGAGCAGCAAAGAGAAGAGAATGTATTGAAAAATATCCAATTAACAAATGTTGGAGTTTTAGTGGTAGACTCCCAAGGTATGACATGAAATTAAATAGTGAAATGAAATCTTTAATTGAAAAATATTGGCATGATAATACAAGGGTATCATCTAATGTTAGAGATGTTTTAAAATTACGAGTGGGGTCTAAAATTCGTGATCCTCATCCAAAACATCTATTAGACATGACTCAAACTGAATTATATAAAATTTTTTTAGATGATTTAGTGTTAGAACCATTTAATATTACCATAAGCCAAAGATCTTTCGAGAAATGTAAACCTTGGTATGTGAAAATTAATAAATAGCGAATCTCTTGTTGTAAAACTCGTGCAATTTCATTATTATTATGATGTTTTTTGATATATACGTTCTACTTTGCATACTGACGAAATTATGCAGGAATGTGGTATTAATATGCCACCTCAAACAATTAAAGAGTTTGTAGCAGGTTTGTTTTGTGAAACATCTACTGGATACTTATTTTATTCAAAAGCATGTATTTCTGGACAATGCAATAGATGTGGCAACTTTTTATTGTTAGGAGAATGTATGCATGAAAATATTTCACATGAATTTGGACAACAATTAGTGGATGTGAAAAGATTCAAGAATGTTGAATATTCTTTAAAGGATGGAAAAATTGGAAAGCGTTGTGAGTTAGTCGTTGAAAAAATTTGTGTGCATGCATTCATAAAATATTTTAAGGATAATATTGTATCCAAATATGTCAAACACTCCCAATATGCTCGGTGGCTTGATGGACAATTTCATTCATGTAAAAACACATTTCCAATTGGAACTATCCTATCAGTGGTTGACTTTGCAGAAAACTATACTCTTGCTCTGCAAGAGGAAATTCAATTTTAGTATTATAATTTAGTGCAAGTGGCCATATTTGTTCATATTGTATACAGATATGCAGATGATAGTACATAAGATAATATAAATTTTTTGAGGGAGTATCATTTCTATTTGAGTGATAACCGATTACTCTTCAGAGTTTGTGCAATATTGTTTCACAAAATTTTATGAAAGTTTAAAAGAAATAGGAATCCAGATAGCACAACATTTCATATGGTCAGATAATTGTATAGGGCAATTGAAAAATGCAAGAATGTTTTATTGGCTATATAGGGCTCACAAAGAAAACAATATCCAACATATGTGGAGTTTTTTTGAAGCTGGACATGGTAAAGGAGAACATGATGGAGCTGGAGCATGTGTGAAAAGAGCTCTTGCTAGAGAGAAACTAAAATTTGAGGATGCAGCCAAATTTAGAGATGCATGTGCAATTGTGGATTGGTGTAATCAAAAATTATCTACGGGATCAAGTGAGAACTCTACAATTTGACAATTCTTTTGGTTAGTTGAAGAATAGAATATTCCTACTCGACTTTATTGTGAGACAATAACTGGATCAATAAAATGACATTTATTTAAGAGTTCAAATACAAGCACATGGACTATATGGACTAGGGAGCTTGCATGTTTTTGTCAATTTTGTATTACAGGGGATTGGGGAGCATGTGAAAATACAGAATGAGTTGAAGAATGGAAACAAAGATCCTTAACACCTACAGAAACACAAGATCAACTTGAAACAACAATTGAAGATGATAATCAAATGTTTGCATCAGATGACTATGATCGTGTTTTAGACCTTGTACAAGAAGGTACTTTTATTTTCAATATTTTTTTATTGTCATTTTTTTGTACATCTATATATAATTAATTATATATGTATGCATGTACAAATTTATGTGATTTAGATACATGTCGCACTTTATTGAATTACATAATTTTTTTTGTTGGACATGTGTATGCTGTTGTTGCACTTGAGAGCAATGAAGAGGAAACCAAGTATTGGTTGGCTCGATGTGTTGAGACAAAACAAAAGTTGTTACATCCTAGAGTAGATGATGATAACATGGAGTATCCAACAGGTTCTGTGGTTGTTGTTGGCACTTGGCTACGAAAATATCTAATAAGAAGGAATGGTTTGCCTGCATTTGAAGATTATGAAACACATAAGAAGATCATACACTACTCACATTTGGTTGTAGCAACAAATATAAAACTAGTCAGATATCAAGGCAAACCTTCTAATAAACAGTTATGGACACTTTCGATGGAAGAACATGAGTCAATTATAGATGCATTACAAAAAAATGAGGATGCAGATGGTACAATAGAATAAATTTCTAGGTATGTAAACCATACTCTTACATCCCCTAAATCCATCCTCTTAAATGTATCCTATAATGTTATCTAAATATATGTAATGCATCAATGTTTTATCTTTTTGGTATATAAATTCTTTCATTCTCATTTTAGTTTCTATATTATTCCCCTTGTCTTAAATTTTGTATCGACTCATGTAAATATATAGTTAATTTACTTGTACATTTGAACATTACTTTTGCAGGTGTACCCTAGACAAGTAGTCAAATTTGCATGATTGTCAATAGAAGTTTTCACCATACAAGTATGTGAGGTTATTTTTGTAGTCTTCAACTAAAAGTGAAAGCAAATTAGGTAATTGTATATACTTACATTATGGCTTTCACATTCAACATGTTATCTAGTTACATAATGCATCAATGTGTTGTGTTTTTGGTATATAAATTCTTTCATTCTCATTTCACCTTCTATATTATTCCCCTTATCTTAAATTTTGTATCGACTCATGTAAATATATAGTTAATTTACTTGTACATTTGAACATTACTTTTTGCAGGTGTACCCTAGACAAGTAGTCAAATTTGCAAGATTCTCAATAGAAGTTTTCACCATACAAGTATGTGAGGTCATTTTTGTAGTCTTCAACAAAAAGTGAACGCAAATTAGGTAATTGTATATACTTACATTATGGCTTTCACATTCAACATGTTATCTAGTTACATAATGCATCTCTCCAAGTAAGCTATCCTCTTTTGTATCCCCTTAAGACATCCTCTTATATCTCCCCTTTTAATTAATCCTCTTATACATCCCCTAAAACCATCCTCTTATGTATCCCCTTAAGACATCCTCTTAGCTCCCCTTAAGCCATCGTCTTACATCCTCTTTTGTGTTATCTAGTTACATATTGTATTAATATTTTGTGTTTTTGGTACATATTCTTTCATTCTCATTTACATTCATTATTTCTTGTAGGTGTATCCTACAAGTAGATTTTTCCATGATTGCCACTACAAGATTTCATCATAATGTAAATGGTAGATCAATTTTGTAGTCATGTCAAACTAATAACATGGACCTATAAGCTAATTGTATAGATATACTCATATGTTTAATAATGGACCTATTTTTTGTTTTGAGACTCTTTTTTATGATCTATGTATTTAATTTTCACAGATTGAATATTATTTTATGATTGCCACAAATGATATTAGTGTAGAAGTTCAATAAGTATATAGTTTATATTTTTCCTATCATTTTTGTACCCACTTTAGCTATGTTTTGAGATGTGTTGATTTAGCATTTATTTTATATTATTTAAATGCACAAAAGTTGAAAAGACTTGTATAGAACCTATCCATCTACTCACTCTAACTCTCATTCATTCATGATTGTGTAGTAGTGTCATGATAGTTAAAGGGAAATAGTCCTAGGACAGTTTGCATATTTGAAATGGTTTAATATCACCTCTATGAATGCCATAGTCCTCCTCTATATCCTTTAATCATTGTCTTGAATAGTCTAATGCTATCACCAATAAATATGGGACTGTGCTATCATATTACCTAGGTGTAGTAATAAGTATCATGGTATGGATTGAGTCATTGGTGTTGTAGAGTTATTTATGACTGCTAAGGTAATAATGAGGGTTATCGTGCATAGGTAAGGTAGTAAATAGTCATTATTTCAAACTAAATGACTACCATAAAGGTTACTCATTGTCATAGCAAAGAGAAGATTATTGTCATGAATGAAGATTATTGCCATAGCCAATTTAGATTGTCATAAATCATTGAGATGTTCTCATAAGAGCAATTCAAATCTAAAAATTAGTCATAATGAGGTTATATCATCTAAAGTCCATTGCAAAAATCCATATGACAATAATAAAACAAATAGGATAGTCATGAAACAAATAGGACACTCATGAAACAATAAAGTAATCATGTTAGTCAAGAGGTTTTCACAGTGATTGATGATCTTATATCATTCTAAATGGTCATATGCTAGTTAGATAGACATGTATTTATGGCAACAAGTGGCCTTCATGAAATTCATAAGAGGCTACCAAACCAATTATAGGATTGTCCTAATGAAACAACAGAGGACTGTAAAATGCATAAGTGGTCATCCAAACACCTATATGATTGTCATAACAATCCCTAATAGCCACTTGCCTTCATGACCAATCAAAGATGTTATTAAGAACTTGAAGATAATCCCTAATACCCACTCAATAGAACTTCTAAGAGAATGGCCAATCAAACCAAGACAAGAATCTACATAGCAAAAGGAATCTCAAAAATGAAATAATTCCCTAGCACTAAAAACATTCTGAGTAATCATTATAAGGGATTAATGCACCAACATTGTCAACCAATAAGGTATAAAAGAGAAGATCTCAAGAGAATGTATAAATACAAGAAGAGATCACTTGGAGAAGGCTACTAAAGCTAAACACATGAAACTGGAAGTTCTGGAAAGAGCGGAAAATGGATTGTCAAAAATAGGAAAAATGAAGGGGCCTTGATAAGATATATACTATCTGTTGGTAATTTTCCCAGACTGGATGCTTATTCCTAGTTATCCCTACAAGGTAGCCATCATTGATCAACAGGATTTCTGGGCTAGGGGCCAACAGTATAGGAGATAGACTATGAATATCTCCTCTTCTTCTTTAGGCTCTGCAGAACCAAGGGGGGTATTCCCTATTCAACATCCATGAAATGCATCTACAAGTTAGCTGGGATGTTGACACAAAGCAGATAAATCCTCCTTTATGCTGACCAAAACTGTGAGATAAGTGCAAAGGGGCTAGCTTTGGGCCTATATTCAGTTGTGAGACAGAGGATTCAGATCCTAAAACTACTTCTAATGTCCTAAAAGGTTTGTATATGAAGTTTGAGTTTGATTTTATGTTTGGATGTAAAACTGAGACTTTGGGTTGCAACCACAATACAAGACCAGATCGGTGCCTATTCAGGGCTCGGAGTCAATAGACATATATATGTGAATGTTTATCACATACCTGAAACAACAATCAGATTTCAAGGGGATTATGCAATGTCTGCCTTACAGACAATACCCAAAATAAAGTATTTAGTTATTTCTGCTTACAAATATCCTTACTGCAATGTATCCTTCCCAATACTTAACCCAAAACATTTAATCTACTCCTTGAGCAGAAGTAAAAGACTAAGCATTCAACATAGGAAACCCATATCCCAGAATCTCACACACCCCTTAGCTGTTTAGATTCAGAAGAAGCACACATTCAATTCAGAGACAAATAACCGAATACATGCTATGAAGCATTACTCATTTAAATCAACATGAAACTGATGAATTATGTATATAAGACATTCAACATACAATTCATAAACTCACAAAAATACCCAGAACAGAGCCACCAATGAGATTATATTTGATCACAGCACTAAAAGTTGTCCAGTTTTCAACAACCAAATATGAGGGACATAGTTTGCCTTTTATAGCAAAACTATGTACTCAGCCAAAATTACAATGGTCAACTCAAAAATTGCTAGATACAATGCATCGTGAGAAATGGCGCTCAAAACAATCAATGCAGCAGTGGGACAAAGAGGAAGGAGCAGGTAAGTTCAGGATCTACACCGCCGCCTAAAGATCTTCTTTCACAAACTTGGTAGTTCATCTGTCATTTCATCCATCGATGCCTCTGCATTCCACCATTAATGACTCAGCTACCCGCAGGATGCAGCAACAAACACATTTGAAGTTTTCCCGCTCAAAACTGCTGCACACGCATAGGAAAAATTTCACACAGAAGGTTCAAAACATGGTCGTCGATCACGACTCCATCGCTGAGATCTAACGGCCCCAAAAACATGCAGAAAAGCCAAGAGCCAATGATTACGTGCCACGTAGGCACTCCATGTTCCTATCGCTGACTTTTCGCCTTGTCCATTTTGCCATTTCGCCCTTGTATATATAAGAACGGATGCATATACAATCGCCACTGCCCCCCTTTCAAAATCCCTTGTATATGCAAAATGCATATACATGCAACAACTTAATATACAAAGCGGACCCCAAATTGTTATAGAGCAAATTGAAAATTTCAATCGGGTCCAGCATGTATCTTTCTCCTTTGTATGTCCGCGATATACAACACACACATACATACAAGCCGTAGACTTTAAATCATTATGCATCAGAATGAACCTCCTTTTGAAGTCTGGCTTGTATCCTTTTCAATGCACATCGGCTTGTATATCGGCATATACAAGTGCTTTATACAACCCGCGGACCTCAAATTTCATTCAATGCATTTCATTCCTCCATTGCGTCCGGGTCTTATATATATGCGCTTGTACATTTCCATGCATATCACATCATACCAACGCAATATACATACAACAGACCTCTGCCATTTATCCATCGGATTTGAAAAACTTTCAAATCTGGGCTTTGTATATCGGCCCCTTCATATGCATACAATTGCCTTTTAAACAAGACAGATCCCAAACTGTGCATGAAGCAAATTGAAATCAATTTCGGGTTCAGCCTTGCATCTTTGGAATGCATATTCGATTGCATATCCGAACATCCATTCACCCTTGCATACAAACAGTGAATCTTTCCTGGAATATGCCCGCAAAGTATCTTTTCCTTGCATGTTGCCATTGTATCTAACCATTGTACGTCTGAACATACAAACCAAATATACTTGCAGACCTGATATACAAGCAGCAAATATTCTGGGGATCTACGATGTATATTCCATCCTTGTAAGCCCGATATGCATTTGGAAATGCATATAACTGCAGAATATACCCAGTAATCTGCGATAGATTCCCCCTTTGCATATGCAACCCGATATGCATCTAAAATGCATATAACTCAATTCCTTATCATTTTTTGGAGGCCGACTGAGATTTCATAAGCCTGCCAACATACAATTCACCTTTACGTATACAGAACTTAGCATTTTTCTCAAGGTGACAGGAAAAAGTAGTGAAACATTGCGTGGGGGCTGGTCAACCTTCGAACACTAAAACATAAGGATGAGACCTAATAACTAGGAACCCACCACAGAAGGCCAACATCATAATAGACAAAACAATGCAAGATCCCATTACTCAAAAAATTTAGGGTTTGAATGAGAAAACCTGCAAACGTTCAAGCTTAAAAACCTAAACATAAATGATTACCAACACAGGCTCTGATTGGGGACGTGCAGGTGCAAGACTACAACAAGGACCAGACTACTCCAGGGTAGACCAGACAAAACTCAAAACAAGACTAACTATACAAGGCATGTACAAAATACTTACGCCTAATTCATAGTGTGCACATAAGGTACTCATTTATAAGAAAAAAAAACTTCAAGGAATTTACCGTGCATAGGCAATTCCAGTAGTTCACCATTAAGGGCCTGGAGAAAATAAGAATCATTTTCATGGATATTGCCAATTTGATATGGACCAATCCATAGGGCCTCAAATTTACCGTGCTTACCCCTATCTCTTGCATTCCACATAAGGACCAAGTCACCTATCTGAAATCTTCTCTCCGTAGCCTTTTTATCAAATAGATATTTCACTTTTTGATGTTTATTGATGTTTATTCTGTGTGCATCTCTTCTGATTTCATCTAATGCAACCAACTGATTTATTCTTTCGGTTACTTGGTCCTCAACCTCTTCATCATTTTCTTGTATGAATTTGTACACTGGCAAGAGATTGTTCACAGGCAACTTAGCTGCTGCACCATATACTAATTCAAAAGGTGACCTTCCAATTGCTCTTTTCACTGTCACCCTGTCAGCCCATAATGCCCACTTCATCTTAGAATTCCAAGTCTTCTTGTTTTTATCTATTAGCCTTTTGATGATTTTCATGAGACTTTTGTTGCTTGACTCTGCTTGACCATTTCCTTGTGGATGGTATGGTGATGTATGAGACAAATCAATTCCATAGTTATTGCAAAAATTAATAAATTCGCCAGACCTGAAGCACATAGCATTGTCTGTGACCAATTTGGCTGGTACTCTAAATCTGATAATAATATTTTCTAGAATAAAATCCATCACCACTTTGCTTGTAGCCTTTTTAGTTGGAATGGCTTCAATCCATTTAGTGAAGTAGTCAGTAGCCACTAAAATCCAACTATGTCCTCCACTTGATTTTCTGAGATTTCCCCTATAAAATCAATCCCCCATTGCTGAAATGGAGCTTTTACAGTTACAGTCTTAAGGGGCAATGCACCTTCATATTTCAGCTTTCCTGAGAATCTTTGGCAAGACTCACATTTTCTTACCATTCTATGTGTGTCTGAGAAGAGAGTTGGCCACCAATAGCCCGCTCCGAGAATTTTGTGGGCTGTTGTATGGGCAGCATAGTGTCCACCACACTCCATTGTGCATGTCACTTAAAATATCCTTAGCCTGATCTTTATTCACACATCTGAGTAATACACCATCAGGATTTTTCCAATACAGCTCTCCTTGAACAATGATGTATTTAATAGCATGTAGCTTCAAGGTCCTCTTCTGATCATCACTGAGATGAGGACAATTCAGATTCTGCAAATAATGTACTATGTCCTTATACCATTCAGATTCTAACATATTTATAATTTCATTATGCACTACATTCACCTGGCATGCCTCTAGGTTTGACTGTCATTAGTTTTGCCAAACCTTGTTCTCTTACCAATTTTGTGATCTGTATTTCAATATTGAACTATTGCAATTTATTTATCCATCTGCATCTCCTTCCAGTTACCTCCTACTGAGTAAAGATATCTTTAACTGCTGCATGAGGCACATATGCAATTATCCGAGAGCCTACCAAATATGGCCTGAAGCTTTTGACTGCTCTAACCAGTGCATATGCTTGCTTCTCCATGATGTCAGATTTCAATTCAGCAGCCTGCAATGACCTGCTAAAGAAAGCAATAGGTTGTTCAAACGCTTCTTCATTTTTCTGCAATAAACATGCAGCAACAGTGTGAAAAGAAGCAAATGAGAACAACTAGAATGGCTTAGAAAAATCAGGAGATTTTAGCACAGGAGCCATCTTTATAGCCTCTTTGATGTTTCGAAATGACTTAGTTACTTCATCTTCCCATTTGACAATTGCACCTTTCTTCAACATTTTAGAGATATCTTTCGTGGTCTCTGCAAAGTTAGGGACAAATCTCCTAACAAAATTAATTTGCCCAAAGAAGGACTGAACACCTTTCACTGTTCTAGGGATCCAAATTTTGTCAATTGCAGCCACGCTTTCAGGGTCAATCATGACTCCATCCTTGGAAACAATATGACCAAGCAATTTTCCTTCCACTACCCCAAAAGCACATTTCTTTGGGTTGAGTGAGATGCCATATTCCAATACTCTAATAAAGATCTATTCTAAGTGCATGCAATGTTGCTCTTCCTTTTTTGAATAGCCAGTTAAATCATCCTGATATATAGCCAAGATCGAGTCAATCAATCCTACAAAAGCAACGTCCATAGCCATATGAAATGTAGCACCCGCATTTGTCAGTCCAAATGGCATTCTCACATATACATAGGTTCCCCATGGAGTGGTGAAGGCAGTTTTATATTGTTCAGATTCTTTTACCTTCATTTGATTGTACCCTAAAAATCCATCCATCATGGATAAAAGTTCACAGCCAGTCACCTTCTGCAACATGGCTTCCATGTTAGGCAATGGATAATTGTCCTTCAAAGAAGATATATTGAGATTTCTAAAGTCCACACAAAGCCTTATGTCACCATTCTTCTTCCTAATTGGAACAAGGTTGGACACCCAAGTTGAGTGTCTAATAGGCATAATTATTCTAGCCTCCCTAAGCTTCATAAGCTCTTCTTGCATTTTTGGAGCTAAAGTTGGGTTGATAGGTCTTTGTTTTTATCTAAATGGTTTAGCTCCAGGCTTCAAAGGGATTTCATGCTGGAATAAATCCTCTCTATAAGCTTTCAGGTCCTCATATGACCAGGCAAAGACATGCTTATACTTTCTCAGTAGTGCAATCAACATACTCTTGATGTGTGGCTTGAGCTGTTTGCCAATATATACCTTTTTGGGGGCATGAGATGTCCCCAAATTTATCTCCTCCAAGTCATTCTTGTTTGTTAGGGACGCCTTTGCAACAAATTGGTCCCTATTGTCAAATGTTCTCTCTAAAGCGACCAGCCCTCTAGGGATTTTATTTGTCTTGAGTTGAATTACCTCCTTCCCTAAGAGAGTTTCTTTCCCATTCACAACTTCTACAAAGTTCTGAAAATCCACTTCTTGGTTCTCATATTCATCAATGCAATGTAGAAATCTCATCAAATCTCTATCATCATCAAACACTTGCCAGCTGCATACATTATTTGGTACTGCAGGTCTAAGTTTGACTTCAACACTTGTGACATCTGACAGAGTAATGTCATTTGGCCTTATGGCTACATTAGCTAGAAAATCTGCCCTGACATTTTTTGATCTCTCAATCCAGTTTATTGAAAAAACATCAAACAATTCAATTGTATCCCAAACAACATGCTTATACTGTTTTAACCTCTTATTCTTTGATGCATACTTATCTCTGACTTGGGAAACAACTAATTCTAAATCCCCAAATACTTTGAGCATCTTGATCCCATGCTTCAAAGCAACATTCAATCCTAATAACAAAGCTTCATACTCTGCAATATTATTTGTACAAGAAAACCTCAGCAAGATAGAGAATTTTAGAAGCTTACTAGTTGGAGACAGAAAAATAATTCCAGCACCAGAGCCTTCCTTTGAACAAGCTCCATCAAAATACATGGTCCACAAACCCTGTTGGTCAAGCTCTTGAATGCATATATCTCCCTCTTTACCCCCTTTATCATCTGAGACAACCCTGAAATTATTGCAGTCAGTGTCCACAAAATAAATATGCTCCTCTGACTCTTGATCCTCAACTGCATCTGGTGACCTTTCTTCTCTAATCAATTTGACATCCTTGCCATTCATTGGAATCATAGCATATGATAGGTCTAATTGCATATTCCCACCAATCAATGCTGCCCATCTTCTTGACAACAACATGCCATATTGGGGCTTGATATCAACAACTGCTATGTTCATTTTGTAAGTTTTTTCTGGATATGCTGCTAGTCTGAAGTCCACATCTTTCATAATTCCAATGACATGCACTTCTCTAGCATCCATGGCATAGCATTTCCCACATGCCTTAACTATCTTTAACCTAGCTTGCTGCATAATGGCCAAAGACATGATATTCGTTGATGCTCCTAAGTCAAGCATACAATTCTTAATCACTTTTCGATTTATGACAAGGGAGACATAAAATGGATCAACCTGTGAGGGGCATTTTGTCATGGTTATCCCCAAATAAACTTCAGGGACCTCATCCTCATCAATACACATAGCTTGTTTCTTACCCTGAGTCTCAATATTCTGATTAGCTTGACAGGGTATAACTGAATTCAGGGACAATGTTTTATTTCTAAACTCTTCAACTTTCATCAGCTCCATCAATGGAACATAGATCTTTACCTGGGACAAGACCTGAGTTATGTCAAACGGAGCATAATTTTGTATAACAGTTGTAGCCTGATCTACCGTTTTATTTTTATCTTGGTATGATCCAGCTTTAATTTTTGTGGCTCCCTGATTGTCATCTTTGATCTAAAAATTTTTGTTTTGATCCTCAACCTGGGGAATTCTATTTTCTGATCCTTGAGAATCATGACCTATTTTTTTGCTTAAAATTTTTCTTATTATTGCTCCATTGTTTCTTCTGTGGTTCAGTCCCTTTATGACTGTGCACTGGTTGGTTCACAAAAGTATTATCTGGTTGGTGTGAGTTACTTGAGCTTTACCCCTGAGATTGTAATTGCTTTTGACTTGAGAAACTGCTGTAGCTGTGAAGGCTCTAATCTCTTCATCAGATGGTCTCCTCAAGTTGTTTAAAAAATTTGTGTGAGTCTTGAGCATAAGCATAATTATCTTCATCATCTTCATCACAGGGAAACTACTGGCAGACCTGAATCTCATTATTTGTGCTTGCATCAACATCATGAGAAGGATATTCCTTGTTTGTAAACAACATATTGATATTGTCATCTTCCATGCAATGTGGCTCATTGCACTCATCACAGGCCACGACATTGTTATATAGAGACTGAGCAATCATACATTGTGACTGTGAGTGAGGCATCTGACAGATTATGCACCATGGGGTGTCATCAACAATATTAATAGCCTTCTTCAAAGGATCAGATGTTTCTCTGACCTTTTGAGTCCTTTGACTTGGGTTACTGTTTGGGAGAAAGGGTTTACCATTATGCCAATTGGTATTATATGGCATATCATGTAATGATGGTCTTCTTTCTTGCCTCTGGTAAACCTGCCTGTCAGGACCTATCCCCTTTTCATTTTTAGTCATTCTATAACTCAGGTTCTTGACAATAGTTGTCAATTTATCTAATTTATCCTCAGAAGTAGATGCATTGTCTTGAACACTTTGAGATTTAGTATTTGGATTTTGCAAATTTTTTACATCATCTCTTCTGTTTGTCTTACCAGACGCTTTTCTGTTATTTTCAATATTTGTTGCTATTTTGAAAGCATCTCTAAGGCTGTGAGGACCCTTATCTCTTAATCCATAAGCTGTTTTAGCATCAAAAGCATTTATGTATAACACTATGCACATAGGTTCATTAGGCCTCAGGTGATGTGGCAATTTGTTCAAAACCTTAGTGAATCTAGCATTGAAATCAACAACCTGTTCATTTGATCCTTTGGTAATGCCAGTGAATTCATTAATGAAAAAACTTGGATCAGTTTTATCACCATATTGTTCTTTGAAAATTCTTCTGAAGTCCTCCCATGATGAAACACTCCTGTCAAGCAAACCCTTGTACCATTCTCTAGCCTCATCAACTAAGGATTGCATAAATAATTTCATAAAAACATCCTCATTCTCAACCTCAAAGTTGTCCATGATATTCTGAAAAGCTTTTAAATGGTCTTCTCCTGACACAGTATTATTTCCTGAAAATTTAGGCACTTGTGGCCTCACATGCTTGTCAATAGGATTGGGGTAACCATGAATGCCATCAAAAACCAGCTGTCTGAATTTGTCCAGCTGCATCGGCTGTCTACCAAACTAATTAACATAGGCATTTCTATTTACATTCTGTTTTCTTACATTATTTAATGGTATTCTAGCATTATTTGCATTCTGTCTTTGATCATTATGCTGATCCTGGACTTCATTTCTTTGCTGATTTCTCTGCATAATTGCATTTTCAAGGGTAGGAATTGAATCATCCTGAGCAATCCTCAGAGCTTGCACTTTCTGTCTCATGTCATCTCTGATTTTCACTGCCTACAGATATTCTAATTCTGCCCTTAAGCTCTTAATTTCTTCGGATAGTTCCTCCTCTCTAGGCATAGAAGAGGATGGTTTCATTATATTCTGATCATCATTATCATCCCTTGGGGATTCAACTTCTTCAAATATGTCAGGGGAATCTACAAAAGGGCATTCTTGAAACACCTCTAACCTCATTCTCAATCCACCACCCTGCTGTCTTTCATATACGTTCTGGATTTCAGCCTCAGTGTTTGAAAAATAGGGTATTGCCCGCTTTGAAGATCCTGGATTGTCTTGAATATTATCATTACTTTTGGGAGAACCCTCTTGACTGGCTTGAACAATCCCTTTTTTCTTGTACATCATTTTTCTGGGTAATTCTTCAGATAGAGAATTACGCAGAGATCTTCTCCCTAGCATATAAATTTTTACCTTACCGGTTGGGAGATTGGGTCGGAGTCACCACCTATAACTAGGAATTAATTTCTTTTAGACTAGGGTTCCTACACAAAGTCCCCAGCGGAGTCGCCAAATCTGTTGGTAATTTTCCCAGATTGGATGCTTATTCCTAGTTATCCCTACAAGGTAGCCATCATTGATCAACAGGATTTCCAGGCCAGGGGCCAACAGTATAGGAGATAGTCTCTATGAATATCTCCTCTTCTTCTTTAGGCTCTGCAGAACCAAGGGGGGTATTCCCTATTCAACATCCATGAACTGCATCTACAAGTTAGCTGGGATGTTGACACAAAGCAGATAAATCCTTCTTTATGCAGACCAAAACTGTGAGATAAGTGCAAAGGGGCTAGCTTTGGGCCTATATTCAGTTGTGAGATAGATGATTCAGGTCCTAAAACTACTTTTAATGTCCTAAAAGGTTTGTATATGAAGTTTGAGTTTGATTTTATGTTTGGATGCAAAACTGAGACTTTGGGTTGCAACCACAATACAAGCTCAGATCGGTGCCTATCTAGGGCTCGGAGTCAATAGACATATATATGTGAATGTTTATCACAGACCTGAAACAACAATCAGATTTCAAGGGGATTATGCAATGTCTGCTTTATAGACAATACCCAAAATAAAGTATTTAGTTATTTCTGCTTACAAATATCTTTACTGCAATGTATCCTTCCCAATACTTAACCCAAAACATTTAATCTACTCCTTGAGCATAAGTAAAAGACTAAGCATTCAACATAGGAAACCCATATCCCAGAATCTCTCACACACCCCTTAGCTGTTTAGATTCAGAAGAAGCACACATTCAATTCAGAGACAAATAACCGAATACATGCTATGAAGCATTACTCATTTAAATCAACATGAAATTGATGAATTATGTATATAAGACATTCAACATACAATTCATAAACTCACAAAAATATCCGGAACAGAGCCACCAATGCGATTATATCTGATCACAGCACCAAAAGTTGTCCAGTTTTCAACAACCAAATATGAGTGACACAGTTTGCCTTTTATAGAAAAACTCTGTACTCAACCAAAATTACAACGGTCAACTCAAAAATTTCCAGATACAATGCATCGTGAGAAATGGCGCTCAAAACAATCAATGCAGCAGTGGAACAAAGAGGAAGGAGCAGGTAAGTTCGGGATCTGCACCGCCGCCTAAAGATCTTCTTTCACAAACCTGGTAGTTCATCTGTCATTTCATCCATCGATGCCTCTGCATTTCACCATTAATGACTCAGCTACCCACGGGATGCAGCAACAAACACATATGAAGTTTTCCTGCTCAAAATCGCTGCACACGCATAGGAGAAATTTCACACAGAAGGTTCAAAACATGACCGTCGATCACGACTCCATCGCTGAGATCTAACGACACCAAAAACATGCAGAAAAGCCAAGAGCCAATGAATATGTGCCATGTAGGCACTCCATGTTCCTATCGCTGACTTTTCGCCTTCTCCATTTGCCATTTCACCCTTGTATATGCAAGAACGGATGCATATACAATCGCCACTGCCCCCCTTTCAAAATCCCTTGTATATGCAAAATGCATATATATGCAACAACTTAATATACAAAGCAGACCCCAAACTGTTATAGAGCAAATTGGAATTTTCAATCAAGTCTGGCATGTATCTTTCTCCTTTATATGTCCGCGATATACAACACACACATACATACAAGCCGCGGACTTTAAATCATTATGCATCAGAATGAACCTCCTTTTGAAGTCTGACTTGTATCCTTTTCAATACACATCGACTTGTATATCGGCATATACAAGTGCTTTATACAACCCACGGATCTCAAATTTCATTCAGTGCATTTCATTCCTCCATCGCGTTCGTGTCTTGTATATATGCGCTTGTACATTTTCATGCATATCGCATCATACCAACACGATATACATACAACGGACCTTTGCCATTTATCCATCGGATTTGAAAAACTTTCAAATCCGGGCTTTGTATATCGGCCCCTTCATATGCATACAATTGCCTTTTAAACAAGGCGGATCCCAAACTGTGCATGAAGCAAATTGAAATCAATTTTGGGTTTAGCTTGCATCTTTGGAATGCATGTTCAATTGCATATCCGAACATACATTCACCCTTGCATACAAACAACGAATCTTTCCTGGAATATGCCCGCAAAGCATCTTTTCCTTGCATGTTGCCATTGTGTCTAACCATTGTATGTCTGAACATACAAACTAAATATACTTGTAGAACTGATATACAAGCAGCGAATATTCTGGGGATCTGCGATGTATATTCCATCCTTGTATATTTTTCCTTGTAAGCCCGATATGCATTTAGAAATGCATACAACTGCAGATTATACCCAGGAATCTGTGATAGATTCCCCCTTTGCATATGCAACCCAATATGCATCTAAAATGCATATAACTCAATTCTTTATCATTTTTTGGAGGCCAACTAAGATTTCATAAGCCTACCAATATACAATTCACCTTTGCATATACAGAACTTAGCATTTTTCTCAAGGCGACAAGAAAAAGCAGTGAAACATTGCGTGGGGGCTGGTCAACCTTTGAACATTAAAGCATGAGGATGAGACCTAATAACCAGGAACCCACCACAGAAGGCCAACATCAGAATAGACAAAATAATGCAAGATCCCATGACTCAAAAAATTTAGGGTTTGAATGAGAAAACTTGCAAACGTTCAAGCTTAAAACCCTAAACATAAATGATTACCAACACTATCTATTCAAAAATTGGAAAAAATTATTTACACATTAGATATTCACATGTACATATGAGAATCCATCAAAGCATAATTGAAAGTGGATTTTTGTAAGATGTATTAGTTGCAAGTGCTACTTCTGATCACCACAACCCTCACAAGAGATTATGCACAAAATCTCTCTTGAATAATTTCAAATTGTTATAAATTTTTTTGTAGCTTATATTGTGTGGATAAGATTTGAATTTCCTTCTAGTTTCTTTTAAAGAGTTAGTTTCTCTACAAGAATTGAATGCTTCATTTGAATCATGTTTTGAATGTTTTTTTAAGGAAGATTTTGTTTAAACACTATCAAAGTGAGCCTAACATCCTTATCATTTTATCATATTTTGCAATTCACTTTACCATATGTAGCAAATTGGACTAGGTATGTTACCTTATGAAGAAGACCAGTCTAAATTTTGTATTGAATTGCTCACATAGTGGGTTGAGCCTTACACCGTTGTATTTTGTAGGTTGTTTCAACTTTTGAAGAGAATTGTAATAGGTGCACTTATCTTTTGAAGAAAATCACTCTAGCTATTGCATTGGATTGCACACATCTCATTTTATTGCCAAATTAATTGTTGTATTATAGAGTATGTATGCTTGTGTACACTAGACTATTAGAGTGAATGACCTTACTTTTTGATTATGCATGCATCTACATGAACCCCATCTTTAGTTCCAACATTGTTGCTACTATAACTACGAAGTCTACTTTAACACATACATGAAGGGAAATGCAAGGTTTATCCTAGGTAAATTACCTTGTTATAAAGTGCCCTAAATTTATCTATTAGATAATTGTAACACCAAACTTATCTATTAGATAATTGTAACACCAAACCTATCTATTCCACTATGTAAATTAACTTAATTTAGGTTTGCGAGGTGATGTATTAGAATTTTGAATATAAATATAAATGAAAACATTTAATTAATTTTGGCAGTTAATAGGTTGTTCACTAGTTCAAGAAGAACTATTGAACCATAATGCATAATCACTTCTTAAATTAAAAAAATGTAGTAGAGAGAAATCTTCTAACATGTCTCAATTAAATAATTTATAATCTAGAAGTGAACAATGAAGCATATTTAACATATTATCTAACATACTAAAATGTTCAAGCATATAGTCAATAATATATACATGTAGATCTATCTAGATAAGTCCATGAAATACTATAAAATATAGGTAAGACCCATGAAATGTGTACTAAAACATCTACTCATAGTCAACATATAAATAAATACAAATCATAGTTCATGAAATACTGAAATATATCTAGAAGTACATGTAATAGCAAGTTCGACATATATAGTCAAAGTCTTGGCACGACATATATCAAAAATAATGCACATCATACAGTTCAGTCTATGAAATAAATATCTATGTCAGGTATGATCATCACTCAAGTTCAAATCTAAAAGAGGTCTCTTTCTTTCTTGTGAAATAGATGGATCTACCTCATGCTGTACAAAAGAGAAAGAAACTTGCAATCAAATTTAAAATTTTTAAAAATGATACATACATGTGCTTCTGAAATGTAAATTTCATTTGATTGAAGATTTAATTTAATTTATAAAATACTCATATTAAATATTTAAATCTAGACTTTAATGTATGATTAAATTACCATATGATGTTGGTCATCTCCTCCCACATTCTGTTGCCCAAGTGATTGTAAAGCATCAGGTGTTAATTCCTGGATATTCAAATTTAAAACACTCAAGAATTAGGTTACCATCCAAATTTAATTTAATTTATAAAAAATATGAAATTAAATATTTAAATGTAGGCTTTAAAGTATGCATTTAAATTACTGTGCAATCATGCTCATCTACTCCAAATTTGGTTGTGCAGGTCGTATAGTTGTTTCATCTTCTTGACCAAAAGTTTGACCTGCTAATTCCTAGAATTTCAAATAAAGCAAGTTTGAAATAAATTAGAATTTATTTAGCATATAAAGACCTAGAAATTGCAAATAGAAAATTTAGTAAAGTTTAGGACCTCAAAATGTGTGGATGGCTCATGAAATTGTCCCTGACTAGCAACCTGACCAATAGTCGCACTCCTATCATCCTGCACTTACATATATATGGGTGCATATATAAATTTATATAAACTCAAAAAAGAAACTTAGTACAACTTTAGTACAATTTTTTAAAACACACACCAGGGAATACTCAGGTATAACAACTGACAATGGAGGATCAGTGCAAGAAACACTTGAGCCACGTGGTCGGTCAGACATGGGAACTGCCACATGACCTGAGCCTCGCTGCAACAGTAGTGTTTCACATACATGTACATATAGTTATTTATTTATTTATACACTTGTTAATTTAAAATATAATGTTGATAAGTTTCAAGAAGAAAATTTAAACTAGAATTAGATACATATGGTTTTAGGGTTAAGATATATTGGTTTACCCCATAAGGTGTGCCAATCTTTACAGCTGTTGATGCAAAACTCAATGTATCAAATCATGATGTGGCCCTAGAGTGACTTGAGATCTGTACAACAAATAGTTCACAATTATATATTAATTCATTCAATTATTTATATAAATTTTGATACGTTCAAATTATGCACTTGAAATATTTAATAAAATGTGGTCAATGTACCTGTGTAGGATTATCGTCCAAATATAGTAGATCCAAGTATGACTCCACTTCTGCTGTAGCTGCATCTAATGTGGATGTAGGAGCAGGACCATAACACGGTTGATTGCAATTTGTACATAAATGTGCCCCTGACATGCCTGAGGCTCTATGATGAGATGCATCGACTCCTCCATGATGCTCTCCACCACTGAATTCATCTACCATGTGGGCAGCTTGTTCAGTGAGATTGCTCGAGAGTCTACTCAATGCTCCTAATGTCGACAACACTGCCTGGTGCTGAATAGGTGCAGGAATCGTGGGCAAAATAGGAGCAACCATAGGAGCAGAAGGAACAGGTCGATTGGGGTCAACTCGTGCCCCTGGTCTGTGTTGTGGCATGCCACGACCAACACCCTGAAATTCTCTCATATCAAAATAATTGGGTTTTTGATCCAATTGAAACTCCACCCATAATTTTCTCAAAAAATATAACGGTACCTCATAATTAGCATGTGGTGGGTGATCAAAGACCATCCACCACCAATCCCAAAATATCTCGAAATCGCCTCATGCCTACACCACTTAATTGATATTCTTTTTTTTGTTGCAGCTATAGGTTGATTAGTTTTTGGGTGACAAAAAAATGGGGCTAATGTTTATTTTGTTATGTGGAGATCATGGATGTCTTTATATGAAAGACCATCCGCATAGAATTGCCTCCTCTCCTCCCACTAAAGGTGAAATCTATTTAGGTCTGCATTGATAGACCTTACAGAATCAATAATGGTTTGCATCGAAGATGCAAACTGAACCACATGAGGAGGCATCAAGTGAGGTTGATTATTAATCAAATTAATGTTTTCCTCAATTGCATTAATATTTTCATTAATGCTTTGCCGCAATTGGGCCTCATCAAGTGGAGGGGGTGGGGGGTTTTGAGGTGGATCACAGGGTGGGGGGTTTTCATAAAGAATGTCATCTATTAAAAAATCATCTAGACTCTGGTCATCCATTAGATGTCTCCTGCAAATTTCCAAATACATCCATATGAAAAACTTACAAATGTATAATTTCACAAATATATACATATTGAAAACTTACAAAGAAATATCTATAAATTTAAACTTAATCTAATAGATCTATAAATGAAAGTTTAAAATATCCATGAATTTAGAGAGCAAATAATACTTGAAAATTAAACATGCACAAGTTTATCATATAATATGATCAAATGATGATGCCTCAACCCTAAATATATCTTGTATACCTTTATTTAATCTATCTTCCCAAACACATCTCCCATGCACAGTTTATCATTGTCATTGAAAATCAAAGGACTTCAAAAAGAAGCCAACAACTTATTAAAAGGTCATGCACCTATTGCTTGAATAAAACTACTCTACTATTAAAATAATGAGATTGATATTTCATGAGATGTAAGAGTTCTAATGCTTGGTTTAACCCTCTATCTCTTCCATTCAATCACACCACCATTTTCCTAAGTGATTGCTTTACCTTCACAATTTGAACAACCATGATAATCTTGTGAAGGAAAGATTTAGGAAGGACAAAGGTGGCTTTTTCACATAAGATGGGGTTAGCACAATATTAATAGTTTTGCAAGGGGGTAAAGTGGGATAAATTAAAAGGAAATTAAAGGTAGGGTTAGGACATTGAATGGGGATAAAAATTAGATGAAAATGGACATATAGGAACTCTAAATGTAAGACCGTGGGAACAACATAAGAAAGGGGAACATGGATGGCTGGGGGTGATTTAGGCTAAGAAAAAGGGGCCAAAATGACAGAAGACACACACAAACATGTTAAGGCTGATATGGACACAAAAACATAATAAGGAATTTATAGGGTGTACATTAATTTCATTATAACATGCATATGCATGCTTGTGTACATCTTATTGTGAGGTCTTGTAGGTTTATTCATGGTTTCTAAGAACTTATTCATATTTTATCATTTCTTTTTAATTATCCTGTTAGAGAGACCTCAAGTATCACCCTCCAAGGTTCTACAAATCTTGAAAAAGAACAAGGGATACCATACCCTATGACTTGGCTCAAAGTTCTCTCCTTGTTGATGTTTCATATTCTCTACCTGAGATATTTTATTCCCCTTTTCTTAGTTTGAGTAATATTTCTAGAAGAGAGGGATTATATTTTTAGTAGTAAACAAAATCTAAAGATACATCAAATTTACATGCTTTTGTGGGAGAAATACATACACAAGACAACTTGAATCTCATTAAGACAAATGCCTGGACTAAAAGCCTAATCAAACAAACATGAAACCCCAGTGTATAATATTTCCAATCACTTGTCAATGTAGGGTTTACCAAAGCAATAAGGCACATAAGAAACATAAAAATTTGCACTTTGGGGCATGGGCCAACAACCTCCTAGGTCTAACCCCATGCAACTAGTAATAGGCAAGGGCTCATCACTAAAGATTAGACTAGGCTAGTAATGACATGATAGATGGATATGCATGCAGATGAGTTAATAACTTTTGAAGAATGTATTTCTTTTCAATGTGGCTCATGGTAAGCTAACTCTTTGGAACTCAACACTTGATGAATGAAAACATGAAAGATCCACCTACAAGCCTATAGGAATCAAAAGTGGGATTTGATATTAGGAAAGTGGGATGAGAAATACAAGCATGGACAAATCATGGAATTCTACATAGCATAAGGTAATAAATACAAATAATGCTAGTAAGAATAATGATAATAGAAATGTGGATAATGAAAGTTACAAAATACAAGAATAATGTGACTAGGTCTATGAAATTGTATAGGCAAGAAGGTGAGGGTAGACAAGAGAAGATATGAGTAGGACATATGATGGAATATAAAACATGGAAATACAAGTAGGATATATATATTACCAAAAGGGATTTATCAATATCAACAAAATCTATTCCTTCTAGAATGCATAAATGAAGGGTACATCACTAGGTACATCTATGGCCATGTGATAGAGTCTTAGCGAGGAGATGAGAATTGATAATGTAATAGAAGATGGTCATAATATACATATATCATGTGGAAATCTATGATAGTAAGATACATGTATGAGTCATAGGGGGGTCAATAACACTATATAAAGAGAATTATGATAGCAATCATAACAATAAGATATGATGATAGAGATAAATAGGAGAGGAATAGATGATATAAATAATGAATGTATAATATGTATAAGAAAGATGTATATAGACAATAAGAGATGATTGAGATAGGAGATGGGGGTACAAAAAAGAGGCAAATAGAGAGGTGCAACAATCTACTATAGGATATATGGGAAATGAAAACAAAGGGTTCTGGTGCCCGATGGAGTCAATCCTAATAATACATAAAATGGTACTATGAATATAGACTCATCATTGTCTAGAACAACACAACCATGGGGAAGAAAACTGTAGGATAAAAACAAAATATGACAAGGGCTAAAGTGGATAAATGTGTTATATTTAGGTCAACATGAAAAGGTCCCTAATGCTTTGCATCGTCCTTAAACATGGTCAAGGAAGGATAGTGATAATAGGTACAAAGAAGAATCAGGGTAAGAAACAAATAGAGGAAAGAAAAGGAGTACCAAAAAACACATCATACGCTGTCCCCCAAGTGTTGGCATGTATAACAGCTCATCCACATAACAAGGGACAATAAACACAAACATAAGAATAAGGATGAGAGAAGATATGTACAAAAGTAGGGTAGAGAAAGAGGCATCTAAGGATCACAACCAAGTGGGACTTTATTAGCCATAAGATCATCATGCTCTAAATCAACATTTAAAGATGTTGTCAAACTAGCTATCTATGTCAACACAAATAGTAAAGATGGATGAAAATGGTGGATTGTGGGCAAGACTATCAAGCATACTATTAGGTGGTGGTGGAACAATGTGTAGTGTGGATGATGTCTCAACAATGGTGGTTGCAATGGAATTAATAGGAGGAAAAGAATGCTCAAAGCGGAGAGAATCTAAGAGATGGAGAACTGTGTAGTCAATGGGCATGGCATGGGATTCAAATGAAACTATGGGATCCTCAAAAGAAATAACAGTTGTAGAGGTCATAAATGGAATACTAGTAAATGATGATGAAGATATATAGTAAATTAATTATAAGATATTTTTATTAGTAGTTTGCATTTTTAGGAGGATGGAAGAGTTGCTTGTTTGGAATTTCAAGTCAATTCAATATAAAATTTTGTTTAACCACAACAATTCAATTCATAAAGCTTCTTTTGAATGCTATTACGTTCCCATTAGAAGTCATTGAAAAATTGAATGCATTCGAATCATACTCACACACAGTTAAATCTTTATAATTTAGTTTTTTAGGGTTTATAGTTTAGGTTTTTAGGGTTTCCAGTACAACATGGTTTTAGGGTTTATAATTTGGTTTTTTAGGGTTTATAGTTTAGGTTTTTAGGGTTTGCAATACAACATGGTTTTAGGGTTTATAATTTAGTTTTTTAGGGTTTATAGTTTAGGTTTTTAGGGTTTATAATTTGGTTTTTTAGGGTTTATAGTTTAGGTTTTTAGGGTTTGCAGTACAACATGGTTTTAGGGTTTATCAAAACATACAATCACAAAAATATCATAAAACTCTAATAACAAGTGAAACCCTAATTTTCATTTTAATCCTACAATCACAAAAAAAATAAAAAACAAGTTAAAAACTAGCAAACAACTAACCTGGAGGAGCTTAGTAGCGACGAGGTGGCAGAAGGAGGTGACAAGGCAAAAAAAACTTTGGAGTTATGCTGGTATGGCCTTCAACAACGCGTACCTATTCTTTGGTTGTCGTTGTAGCTGTCGGCGTCGCTAGAGGTGGAAGAAAATGAGCCCGCAGGGCTATTTTTTAAAAATATATACATTTTTGAAAATGGCTACCCGTTTAGTAATGGGTACCCATTTAGTAATGCGCACCTGAAGTTAAACAGGTACCCGTTTAGGTTCGGGTGCCCGTTCCTGTCGAGAATTTTTTTCCTTGTGCGACTTCCCCTACATGTGGACCGATTTTCTTGCTTTTACCCAGAGAGAGAGAGAGAGATGGCAAAATTTTATAAATATAACCCTTGGAATAGTGTTTTGATATCATTTGGATTGTATTGTAGGAATTTGTAGACTTTTTGTTTAGGTCTAACTATCAACATGCTACTAAAGTGTTAACACATGGGTACACCATTAGTGGAGTTTCTCAATATATCGTAATCTTATTTTGAAGAAATATATTAAGGATTACTTTTTGTGATGGGTTTCTTTCTCAAAGGGGTTTTCCAAGTATATACGCCATCTTATCTTCTCTATTTCCATCACTTATTCTTCTATATTTAATTAAGGTTAGATTTGTTTTAGATCAACAAATTTTATTATAGAGATAAGGTCTATGCAGTCCAAATATGCCATGATTCAATAATGACTATGTGGCATTGTAATGAATTGATAAAAAGGAACCAATTGATATCTTAAATGTGAGCATCACTTATAACCTTTGTACATCTAAGACAATGTAGTTGCCATAAAGAAAGTTTGGATTTTTTCCTAAATAATTTTAGAACAATGTTTTGCATGCACATAAAAAGACAGTGACATCTTATCCAAGACATAATTAATTAATTCGCAAGATAGAGGTAGAATACCTTTCGCTTTCAAGTAGAGAAGGATAGAGAATGTTAGAGATATAGATAGAGGGATAGAGAGAGAGAGAGAGAGGTAAAGAGATAAAGAGGGAGAGAGATAGAGGTAGAGAGAGGTACAAAGCTAGAGAAGGATAGAGAGATATATAGATATAGGGGTAAGTGCAAGAAGATGGGGGCCAAAAAGGGGTCTTAAGTGGCCACCTTTTTTTTTTTTTGAAATCAGGAAATGCTGGCCTTGGATGAGAAATTGAGCATAGTTACACTCAAAATTTGGAGATGCAACCAAAACAATGTTTGTAGTGCTCCGAGTCTACTTTCTAAACTATTTTTTTTTTTTTGAAAATGGTATAGATTAAGGGGTTCAAAAGAGGGAGCCACAAAAATTGGTGTTGTTTCTGTCAAAAAAACATAACATAGCATATTTTGTGGCTCCCTCAAAAGGTTAACTTTTTTTGGTATTTTTAAAATCGCTTTAGTGAGAAATTAGCTAACAACATTTAGTTTATGCCCGATTTTTCTGATAATTTTTTGATGAATATTTGATTTTTACTAATTTTTAAAGTGGACACATCCTAAAAAATAGAATTTTGGCCGTGCTACCCCTATACATTTTGAAAGCTAATTGAAAATCATTTTTTTAAATATGTGTAGAATGGAGTCTAGTTTCTAAATATGCAATTTTTTTGAAATTTCAATGAATGGTTAATTTACAATGAAAAAAAAGACCAAACAGTGGTTTTTGCCCAAAAATGAACACACAAATAAAAGAAATTAAAGATGAAAGGCTTAACATTGTCAAAATGTGAAAAAATTACATCGTTAAATAGCTAAGAGAAAGCCTAACATTACTCAGTTGTTTAATTTGTTTGACCTTGAAACACGTGTAAATCTGAGGGTTAGCACGAACAAAATTATGTGAAATCTTGCAGAATTTGCAAAAACACGTTTGTGGATGTTGAGAAGGCACTCCAAGCCTTTGGGTTGGAAATCCAAAGAAAATCCCAAGCCTAAGGCTTGGGATTCCCAAAGCACAATATAACGCGAGCGCATTATATTATGTTTTTTTTGCCTTTTTTGCATGTTTGCCGGTGTTTTCTTAGTTCGACATAACGTGAGCACGTTATAATGCGTGCGTGTTATGTTTTCCTTTGAATGATTTATGTTCAAGTTTCATAAGTATGTTTCATGGCTATATATATATATGTATGTACATGTATGCATGTTTGTATGTATGTATATATGTATGCATGTATGTATGTATGTCTGTATGTATGCATGTATGTATGTATGTATGTAAGTGTTTTGGGTTTAGGGTATATAAGGACCTGAGCTTGTATAGTTTTTAGGGTTGAGGGTTGAGGGATTAGGGCTTAAGTAATAGGTAGAGGGTAGAGGGTTGAGGGTTACAGTTGAGGGTTAATATTCAGGTTGTTGTGTGTATAAGATTAAGTGTGTAAGGCATGGGGATTAGGGTTTAGGGTTTATGATATGGATTGAGGGTACATAAGGCATAGGGTGACTTGGGTTGAGAGCACATATGGTTTAGGTTTAATTTAACTATAGAGTTGAGGCACAATATTCTGGATTTAGGATATAAGGGTGAGGTTATATGGTATAGGGATGAGGGTTTGTGGGTGTAGGCTTTAGGGTTTAAGGTATAGGGTTGAGGATTGAGGGATTAGGGCTTAAGTATATGGTTGAGGGTTTAGGGATAGGTTTTAGGGTTTAAGGTTTAAGGGTTGAGGGATAGGGTTTAAGGTTTCGGGGTAAGGGATTAGGGTTTAAGGTATAGTGTCTTGGGTTGAGGGTTTAGGAATAGGGATAGCATTTAGGGTTTGGGGATGAGGGATTAGGGTTGAGGGTTGAGGGTTGAGGGATTAGGGTTTAGGGTTTAGGTTTGATGGATTAGGGTTTAAGGAATAGTGTTGAGGGTTTAGGATTAGGGTTTAGGGTTTAGGTTTGACGAATTAGGGATTAATGTTGAGAGTTGAGGGTTGAGGGTTTAAGGATAGGGTTGATGGTCAAGGGATTAGGGTTAAAGTAGAGTGTCGAGGGTAGAGGGATTAGGGATAGGGTTTAGGGTTGAAGGTTTAAGGATAATTGAGGGTTGAGGCTTTAGGGCTGAGGGTTAAGGGATTAGGGTTTAAGATATAGTGTTGAGTGTCAAGGGTTTAGGGATAGGTTTTAGGGTTTAAGTTTTAAGGGTTAAGGGTTGAGGGATAGGGTTTAGGGTTTTGGGATAAGGGATTAGGGTTTAAGGTATAGTGTCGAGGGTTGAGGGTTTAGGAATAGGGATAATGTTTAGGGTTTAAGGATGAAGAATTAGGGTTGAAGGTTGAGGGATTAGGGTTTAAGGTATAGTGTCGAGGGTTGAGGGTTTAATGATAGGGTTTAGGGTTGAGGGACTAGGTTTTAGGGTTGAGGGATTAGGGTTTAGGGTTGATAGATTAGGGTTTAATGTTGAGAGTTGAGTGTTGAGGGTTGAGGGTTTAGGGATAGGTTGATGGTCAAGGGATTAGGGTTCTGTTGGGTCTCAAAAACGCTAGTTTTTAGACCACAAGAGGGTGCCAATCTCTTGATACATTTTTGGTCAACAAGACAGGGTTTATACAAGAAAAAACCCCCTACTCTTTAGGTTCTGCCAGGCCTAGGCGGGTGTACCTAAATGATAAAGCAGATTTGAAAATCTAGATGAATTTTGGTTGGGCAATTCTACTCACTTATGGCACACAGGTGTGAGAGAACCGTTGAGCTTACTAACTAACTCCTAATAAAAGCTTGAAGTATGAACGATGCGAATTAAATTTATGTAAAGAGTTCTAAAATTGATCAGTGCCTAATCTATTGGGTGAATGGAGTCAGTGGATAAATGATGATTATGGAGGCATATGTACGAGATTGGTAGATTTAGTTCTCAGCTTAACTCTAACAGTTGGGCACTTTTAGATGTCTGTACCTTATACAAATGTGCAAGTATGTAAGTTATTTGAGCTCTTCTTAGTAATCCCAGTGATATCCCCTTATGCTACTATGAAGTTGTGAAAGGATTTTAATTCAAATGTGAGGAGAAGCCAATTAAGACAATTTATTTAAAAGGATTTTAATCCACATAGGAACCAATCAAACTAAATTTCCTAAAAGGTAATTTAATCCTTCTGCACATAGAAACCAATCAGCAACACCACACAATTATAGCAAATGTGCATTGACAAATCAAATGTATCTTCACACTCAGTTTGAATAACATAAACAACCACTTTGGAGATAGCCAAATAACATATCTGCAAAATAAATTAACACAACATTTGGACACTGAGAATAGATCACCATGAAATATCAATCTACTCCATTATATTTCTTCAGATAATATATAGTATTTGCATAAGTTTTTCAAAGATGACAGTGGATGGGTGGAATAGGTGCAATCTATCTTCTTACTAATGCCCTACCTAAAGTGAAATGGAAAAAAATGATGATCATCTAACTCCTATTTCTCTAACTTATATAGCCATATGATTGAAGAGGATGTACCCCTTCACAAGTGTCTTTTGAATTTTAACAACAACAAACAAACTATCATTAGGCTCTAATAAGCCATAGATGGATCTTAGTAATATGATCCAAGTATTTCTAACTCAAATGAGTATCTGCACACTCCACAGTGCACTTTGCAGCAAACTCCATTGTAACCATTTTCTCCATGCATGCACAAGCCTCCTCCAATGTTGGATCTTCAAGTTTCACTGCTTCCAGAGCTTCATGTAGAATTAGTTGGCATTCCTTTGTCCAGTCCTATTGTCCGTTCAAACTTTTATCATCATTGCATAATCCAGGCACTCCTTCTCTAGAAGCATTGATGAACTCCTTAGATTCTACCTGAAGATCTTCATGAAAACTTGTATGTACCTTGATCAAGTCCTCAACATTGCTAATGGTTGTAGTATCAGGAGGGTTTCTGTTTTGTGTTTTTAGGAGTTTCTCTTGAATCCTGTCAGCCAACCTTTCATGCTCTTGGAGGGCAATTTGATTTTTGGAATGGGTAATCCCGAATTTGTTCATCCATGTCATCATACTAGCAGTCTCCTGTTGAATACTGTGGAAAGTGCATTGAATCTAGCCTGGGTTATCTGAATATTGAATCTCCCCTTGGGTTAACAGTTTGGCAGGAACTATATCTTTCAGAAAATATTTTTCCTTTTGCATTCTCTCACAGTTCAATTTATACATGTCTCTTTCTCGGATCAGCATTTGAATATGTGCTTTGTTTAATTTAGCCACATTAATACCTATTTCTGCAGTAACCATAGGATCAGTTTCACCCACCTTCAGTGTCATAACATGGCCAAATGCCTTCTCTGTGTCAATAAGGGCAAGCTTTTGGTGTGGAGGGTATAGGGCCCATATCATAAGAGATTCTTCATCAGGATTGTATAGTGATCCAGTGTACACCTCTGTCACACCTTCTAAACTGAGTTTATGCTTGCCATCATTATTGTGTAGAAAACTATAAAAAACTAGAGAAGACTTCATATCCAAACCCAGAAAAATCATCACACCAGCTTCTTCTAAGAGTTTCCTCCCTTTCTCCAGAGTCATATTTTTAATTTCATTTTCAACATCTGTTTTCAAAGTATTCAATAATTATTTTTCATTATCTGGTGTGATATTTGAAACAAATTCTCTGACTGATTTACCCTTATGTCTATACAAGAAAGATTTAAATTCTGGGGACTGAATAAACCGATCATCTAAAATAAAAGAATTGTAAGCCAGCTGCCTGGAATCTGTATCAGGTGTCTCCTCAATTTCTAATTCTCTATTTGAAGTCTCATATTCTTCAATTATGAGTTTAGGAATTATATCAGGCTGGTCTTGGGGTCTTTCATCATGAGATCCTTTGCTGTCAGAGGATAAAACCTCTATCTTTTGTGCCTCTCTCCTCCTCTTTTCCACTTCCTAATTATACTCATAAATGGCAAACTCAGCCTCTGCCTCTTCCAAATTCCTGATAACATCATCATGTGGAAATGGAATATGAGTATATCCACTCAGATTTTGTTTTCTTCTTGCATAATCAATAAACACTTCAGAGTCAAACCCTTTTCTTGGTATTGCTTTTCTCAAATTAAAGTGCAATAGTTTGTCATGAATGAGGTCATAACCTTCCCTGGACAACACAATAAAGTCCCCAAAACATAATGTGCTTGGCATAAAAGATTGTTGATCATAGGCACTTAGGTTCATAACATTCGAGTAGTCTAATTGCCTGACAATTTCCAAGTATACGATTTTGTCTGGCACAATTTTAGGTAATAAGAATGGTGTATCCTCAAAACCATATACCTTGATCATTGTGGAGTCAAGAAAATAGTACCAATCACCCCAGTTGTGATTGACAGTCGGCGGTCCACCAGAATCCTTGGGCCTTAAAATTTTTTTGATCTCATCTGACAAAGAATAGCTACACGGATAACCATAGCATCTATACAGTGTTTTAACAAAGAATTCTTTGAAATGTGCATAACTGGAATTCATAAACTAACTATCCCATATGGAAGTCCATAATTGTATGGGTAATAGTTGATCACTCTCGTCAAATTATGTAATTTTCAATTGTTGTGGCCACATTGTTAATTCTTGTCCATAGTATAACATCATATGCATAAGCAGAGTAGTGCTTGAAACTTATTGTTGGAGAACCATTTTTAATGGCCATCAGTCCTAAATTGATCCCCTGAGAGAGGTGGGAAGCGTAATCAAAAGTCCTAGCATGATGACATTGGATATCTGCAGAGATGACCATGGGTGCTATTGACATGAATTTAGGGACCTCTGTTCCCAATACTTGTCCCACTGAATAATATGTGTATTTCATATAAGGTTCAAACAAATCTACATGAAAAGGAGGTCCATCACCTTCCTTGAGTGGCACCAAATTCCCTTCTTCTTTGGGTCTATGCAATGGCAATCTCCAACCCTTATAAGTGGTATCCTTTCTCAAGTACTCCTTTTCTAAATCTTCATATATTATAGGAGTATTGCAGGTGTCGTCTAGGGCAAAAACTTCACATACTGCATTCTTGGACACATGAATAAATCGCTCCCCTTGTAGGTTGCAGATGGCTTTTAGGTTAGGGTTGTAATGATAGGCCAAGAGCTTTACAAGATTTATGTTTACAAAGACATCTGTGACAACTAGCTCACCTAGGTTAAAATTCCATGGGTTACAGACGGGTTCCAATCTATTCCTTCTACAGTAGTGAAACATAAATAACTCGTATCCCCTGATAGGGGTCCATATGTTCCCTACATGTTTATATTTATCTTCCAATTTTTCCACGTCTGCCCTTAATTGCGTAGTTATCCTAGCCTTAGGGCTTGAACCAGGCAATTGGTCTATAAGGTCTTGATTAAGCTTTCTTTCCTGTGTTTTTTCCCCCTTCCTTGTCTTAACCTTATGCTTTTTGCCCTTGGTTTGGCTATTTTTAGTTTGCTTCTTTCTTTTTGTTTTGGAAGGACCCTCCATTCTATCTCTATGCTAGACACCAGATTTAACCTTACAATTTATCAGTAATAGGAAGGTTTACAAATGCTTACTTGTATGTGCTCGGTGTTTTGAATTTTTCGGTCGCTTGGTGAATTCCCCGCTTTTCCATTGCAACCCCTAGAGATTTCTTTTGTTTTCAATTCATTATAGATCAGAGCAATTTGTATGAGATTGTGCTCAAGCGGCCATTAATGTTAGCCATTGGAATTAGATGTAGTAGGCTTCTCGGGCTCCGAAAATGTCAAATCGATATAATGAATTGTGTCTGGAAGACTATTTCAATCTCATGCCGATCTATATGTTCATTTTGGTGCCATCTTTTGTTTATACATTCCCAATCGATCGCCAAGACTATCTTAATGTCTCTTTGATAGGAGGTGTTCTTTTAGTTCTGATCTTATCGGGAAGACTGTTTAACACTTTCATCGATGCAAAAAATCCCCTTTTCTTGCTCTTTTTTATTCTCAACATTTTGGGGAGACATTGTGACTTTCACTCCGATATCAAGGTGGTCTTGACTGTCGAAGTTGCTTTTGGACATCGGCGAGTGTTCTCCTGACAAGCAGTAGATACTTCGTAGTCATCAGGTTGACAATCACTATCACTAAGAGAATAGAATGTTTCTCCAATACATTAAGTCTCGTCGATAGTGTTTCTGATATCTTTTGTCCATGGGGAACATCGGTGGGACTCTTGCCGATCTTTGTAATACCTTCTCATTGGGGTGAGTTACATAGTCGGAAAGATATAACTAATTCATTCTGATGGTATATGTCATGCCGATATAACCAATGTATCGATTCATCGACGAGAATGCATACACTTCTTGCCGAACTTATGTTCATCGATATGAATTATGAGATTGGCGCAGCTTAAAATTTTCACTCGGACTTTATCTCTCTTGCCGATAAGACTTTTATTAGCAACACAATATCTAGTCTTCCCCATTATTACACAAGTGTTAATTCTGGGTTCTTTGATCATTGTAACTCCATTTAGGTCTTCCCGATAGAAATGAAAATGTCCATTAGAGGATTATGACTTATCTGATCGGAAAGACATGCATATGATCTTGCCGATAGGGGTTAATTGTTTGTTTTGCACAACTATGATCAAAGAAATGCTTATCTCAAAGATCGTATTTACGGAATCATCAGTTGTTATGGGCTACAATATGGATCTTGTCACACAAATTTTATCAATCTGTGTTAATCATAAGATCAATGTATGGAAAATGTGGAGGACAAATGAGAGGTGGTTAATGAAAAATGTGAAATTTTTTCCAGTTCTAATAGGTTCTAGAGTGTCGAGGGTAGAGGGATTAGGGATAGGGTTTAGGGTTGAAGGTTTAAGGATTGAGGGTTGAGACTTTAGGGATGAGGGTTTAGGGTTTAAGGCTTAAGATATAGTGTCAAGTGTTGAGGGTGTAGGGATAGGTTTTAGGGTTTAAGTTTTAAGGGTTAAGGGTTGAGGGAAAGGGATTAGGGTTTAAGGTATAGTGTTGAGGGTTGAGGGTTTAGGGATAGGGTTGATGGTCAAGGGATTAGGGTTAAAGTAGAGTGTCGAGGGATTAGGGATAGGGTTTAAGGTTGAAGGTTTAAGGATTGAGGGTTGAGGCTTTAGGGATGAGGGTTAAGGGATTATGGTTTAAGATATAGTGTTGAGTGTCGAGGGTGTAGGGATAGGTTTTAGGGTTTAAGTTTTAAGGGATTAGGGTTGAGGGATAGGGATTAGGGTTTAAGGTATAGTGTTGAGGGTTGAGGGTTTAGGAATAGGGATAGCATTTAGGGTAGAGGCATTAGGGATAGGGTTTAGGGTTGAAGGTTTAAGGATTGAGGGTTGAGGCTTTAGGGCTGAGGGTTAAGGGATTATGGTTTAACGTATAGTGTCAAGGGTAGAGGGTTCATGGATAGGGTTTAGGGTTTATGGATAGGTAGAGAGGTGAGGGGAAACGAAGGTGAGAGATAGAGAGATGAGGGGAAAGATATAATAAAATGAGAGAGTGAAGTTGACAACTTGAGGGAAACATGGGTAAGGAGGAGGGAGAGAGATGGAGAGGAAGGGAAATATGTAGAGAGCAGTGAGTGATATACAAGTGAGACCTATAACCTAGGGAGAGAGGGGTGAGAGATAGGAGTGAGGCAGATAGGGGAGGAGAGGGGTGGATAAGGGTTGAGTGTTTAAGGCTTTAGGGTGTAAGGGTGAAGGGTTTAGGGTTTAAGGGTTGATGTATTAAGGGTTTAGAGTTGAGGGATTAGGGTTTAAGATATAATGTTGATGGTAGAGGGTTTAGAGATAGGGTTTAGGATTTAAGGTTTAAGGGTTGAGGGTTGAGGTTTTAAGGATAAGGTTTGGGGTTTAGGGATAAGGGATTATGGTTTAAGGTATAGTATCGAGTGTTGAGGGTTTAGGGATAGGGTTTAGGATTTAAGGTTTAAGGGTTGAGGGTTGAGGCTTTAGGGAATAGGGTTTACGATTTAGGGATAAAGGATTAGGGTATAAGGTATAATATCGAGGGTTGAGGGTTTAGGATTTAAGGTTTAAGGGTTGATAGTTGAGGCTTTAGGGATAGGGTTTAGGGTTGAGGGATTAGGGTTTAAGGTATATTGTTGAGGGTTTAGGTATAGGGTTTAGAGTTGAGGGATTAGGGTTAAGGGTTGAGGGATAGGGTTGAGGGTCGAGAGATTAGGTTTAAAGTAGAGTGTCGAGGGTATAGGGATTAGGGATAGGGTTGGAGGGTTTAGGGATAATGGATTAGGGTTTAAGGTATAGTATCGAGCCCGTTGAGGGTTTAGGAATAGGGATAGCGTTTAGGGTTTAGGGATGGGGGATTAGGGTTGAGGGTTGAGGGATTAGGGTTTAGGGATAGGGTTTAGGGTTGAGGGATTAGGGTTTGACGTTGAGGGTTGAGGGTTTAGGGATAGGGTTGAGGGTCGAGGTTATAGGGATTAGGGATAAGGGATTAGAGTTTAAGGTATAGTATCGAGGGTTGAGGGTTTAGGGATAGGGTTTAGGATTTAAGGTTTAAGGGTTGAGAGTTGAGGCTTTAGGGATAGGGTTTAGTGTTGAGGGATTAGGGTTTAAGGTATAGTGTTGAGGGTTTAGGGTTGAGGGATTAGGGTTTGACATTGAGGGTTGTTAAAGTAGAGTGTCGAGGATAGAGGGATTAGGGATAGGGTTTAGGGTTCAAGGTTTAAGGATTGAGGGTTGAGGATTTAGGGCTAAGGGTTAAGGGATTAGGGTTTAAGATATAGTGTCGAGGGTCAAGGTTTTAGGGTTTAAGGTTTAAGGATTAAGGGTTGAGGGATAGGGTTTAAGGTAGAGTGTCAAGGGTTTAGTGATAGGGTGTAGGGTTTAGTGATAGGGTGTAGGGTTTAGGGTTGAGGGATTAGGGTTTATGGTTGAGGGAATAGGGTTTAAGGTAAAGTGTTGAGGATTTAGGGATAGGGTTTAGGATTTAAGGTTTAAGGGTTGAGGGTTGAGGCTTTAGGGTTTAGGGTTAAGTGAGACCTAGATGGCTAAGGATGGATGGAGAGGTAGACAAGGAGCGATTAAGAGACATAGAGAGGGAAGAGGTAGAGAGGTGAGGGGGAGAGATAAGTGAGATATAGAGAGGTGAGAGATAGAACATGAGCTAATGGAACGAGAGGTGAGATATTGCAAAGGTGCTATCAAAGGTGAGATAGGCACAAATATTTATGGATCAATCTATAGCAGGACAAAACGCGAGCACGTTATAACGCGCTTACATTTTGTCTTGATATAGAAATGGTAAAAAGGCTTGGACCCCTGTGATCCAGGCCCACATGCTCTGTTTTTATGTTGATTATGCACGTGTTCCAACAAAACAAAAGTGTTTTCATGTTGTTGGGAAGTTCACATGCACATTTTGCACATTCTACCACCTTTGCATGATCTTTCCACCACCTTTTCTGCTTTGCCAACTTGAGAAGGAGGAAATAACATAGTTTTCACTTCAAATTTGATATATATCTATTCAAGTTTCAATTTTTGTAGTGTTGCAATGTTAATTGTGATTCAATTTTAGGAATTTAACATTATAGATTGGTTAATAGTATTGTTGTTACTAATTATATGTGAGTGTTATTCAATTTAACATTGAAAAGGAAGCAAGTGGTGAAAAACAAAAATTGTTGAGGAGTTTGATGCAGGAAGAAAAAAACACTACATAATTGGGTACTCTCTCCATTCGAATCTTCACTTTTTAGGTATGTCAAGTCTTTACATGCATGTTCTTTACATTTTCCTTAATTCTATTTGAATTACTTTATCATGCTTTATCATACATGTTTATATCACTTGTATCCAATATGCATAATAAAAGAATATGTATACATATCTTGTGTTTATATAATAGATTATGTTTTAAATTAGTTCATAGTATTCATAATAAAAGATATCTCAAAGGTCAACATTAATTAAAATAGACACATTAACAATCAAGAAAGCGGCCTACAATCTCACATGATGCCACGTATATTTTCTACACTTGGGTTATTTAATAATTATGTGTAATAAACAGACCTTAACATACCATGATGTCAAACTATACGAGAATAAATCCTTACAACATAATAAAAATACAATCCCACTATTATCTTGTCATATTAACAAGTTAAAATACAAATGAATAGGTGCCAAGATCATACAAGTATGCACATGACATAATGATTTGTATGCACATATCTTGGGCTAGGACATTCCTTATGCACCTATTCATGATGATTTGTATGCACATGACACAACAATATTTTAAAATTTCCTAATTGTCCTTTGTTAGCACATGATGGTGGTTACCTTGATCAACTATATACCATTCAATACCCTAAATTACAGAGATTAGTTTAATGATTTTTATGATAGTCCTAGGTATGTGATGCAGAGGTAGGGTTCAATTCAATCCAAAGGAGGCATATTTCACAACAATGGGCTCATACCAACAGTTTCTTCAAATTTCATAAGCTTTCCTCTCAAGCAATCTCCCTCTACAAAGGCACAAAGAGAGTCTTAAATACTTCAAAACCTAACAAGGTTACTAGAGGTCTTCTTACCCCTCAGGAACTCAGACACAACCATTCTAAACCCTTACTCAAGTCTGCACTCTTCAATTGTTGTCTATTCCTTCACAAGCCACCCAAATCCTAGTAGCCCTAGTACCAACAAAACACCTTCTCAATTCCAAATTTCAACTTCTTGATCTCAACCATGTCTCAAATAGCTAGAATAAAAAAAATTTATCGTCTAGATCACTTCCCTATTCACCAAATCATTAACCCCTCATTTAGGCCATTCTAGGCATGCTCAAGGTGGGTTTATTGGAACTCAATACCTTAGGCTCTGCTTCACCTTACCAATGCTTCCAACACATCATAATATGTCTGCCTATGCTTCCTAAACCGTCATCCACACTTTAACAATGCTCTTTCATCAAAACCCTACTTGAAAGCATCACTTTTCACCAAAAGAAGACATGTGATTTAACAATTATAGATTGTAGTGTTGCAATGTTAATTGTGATTAAATTTTAGGAATTTAACATTTAACAATTCTGAGCATTATATTCATCATAAATAAGTGACTTTGAGTCAATAGAAGCCAAAATACATCCATTTGCAATCATGGATTAGTTAAGGACAACTAGGTGGTAAATTTGTTGCCATTGGCGACTTCACAAATTTGGTGTCTTATCTTGTCCTCCTTGGTTTTCTCCATGGATCTCCATCATTGTCTTCATGAATCATATAATTCATCATGTCATAGTGCCTTCATCATTCCATAATTATCTTCTATTTCCATTGCAAGACAACAAACAGGGTTTTTGTGGCATATCTTGCAAAAAACAACTCCAACCCACAATCGAAAAGCTGTTTAGGATACCCTTTTGGGAGTTTTAAAACATATCCAAAATTTAAGGGTGGTTGTTTTGTAAGACAAGATCTTAAAATTGACTGTCCTACTTGATAAGAGGCTTAATTAGGCTTGTGCAAATAGGTCACTATAGCTTTTTTGATCTCCAGGCTTCCAATCTTCAAACCAAGACACCAAATATGTCAAATTGGGTCTGCCTCAACCTTTTCAAGCATTACAAACACCTTCCAAAGAGTTTCTCTATAAACCCTAACCCTTATGCAACTTAATTGCCTAAAAACATGAGTTTTTAGCCTAGAATAAATTGCCTCTAAAATGCACATGATTATCTACTTGAGTTTGGCATTGCCATAGTAATGAGCCTTGACTTTAATAATTGTCTCTTGATATCCCTTCTTCACCCTCTACACTAATCCAAACCATGCCCTAGTGTGATGTCTCCCATGATCTCAATCACATATCCTTTCATGACTAGATGGTTATCAACAAGTAGTCAACATGAAGTCCCATGTACTCTTCACTAGTAGCCTCAATAGGTCACTCTCCTTTGACCTTATCCTCATCTATGACTGAAGTGAACTTTGTACCATAATGCTTTGTATGCTTTGTACCTATTTTGGTTGAGTGACATTTACTCATCTACATGATGATTGTATGTACATTTACTATGAGGGTTGAATGACATATATTTTAGTAATTTGTATGGATTCATTTCTTAGGAACTAATATTGGTCTCTTTATCATGCTACAGACAAATTCTCCGTCATGCCGAGGAAATGATCAAGAATTAAACTAACACAGGAAGAGATAGAAGCTAAGAATGCAAAGAAAGCAGTGACTATGAGGGAACTTCGTGAGAAGAGGAAATTGGACACGATAAATGAAGACATGCCAATTGAAGAGGAACCACAACCATCACAAAGAGATATGGTATTGGCGGTACGAAGAGAACAAATGCAAAAACTTCGTGCTATGAGAGATTTGAATACCGTAGTTGGAGACACGTCCTCTACCGCAAGTCAACATACAGGGACACCATCTACCGCATCTCAAGTTGAGAATACATCATCACTCACATATGATGAAGCAGGTACGCCATCATTCCCACCTCAACCTCAAGGTATGTCATCTATTCCATCTTCGATTGAAGGTATGCCATCTAGCCCATCTCATTTAAATATTTATGAAATTCCTAATGTTGAGATGAATTTACCTAACTTAACACCACCTAGAATTTTGCATAGAAAGCCAAAGTATTTGATTGATATTGATGAGAATATTTTGTAGCCAATAGAAGGTAAGATTCCAAAATGCACTTGTAGAAGATATGCTCATAAGATTTGGAGATTGTTCTTTGAAAAGTTAAATGAGACCGCAAGATGTCAACTATTCGTTGAAATGATGTGAAGTATAAAGTATAGGTCCATCATGAAAATTCTTGGGTTGAGAACATCAGAGGCTTCAAGTGAAAAATCTATTGTTAAGAATCTAAGGAGTGCGTATGAGAGTGTGGGTAACACCTCACGCACAAAAGATAGTAATGCAACACGGCGTGTGATTACATCTCATTAGAAAGATGAGTCAAGCATTGAGAATTAATAGGAAAACTTTATCAAGAGCCATTGGAAGATGCCAAAGAATTGAGGACACTAATGCCAATGAATTATGGGCGTCCTCGGGGAGACTACCACGAAAAGATAAACCAATTGTTGAAGCATTGAGATCACTAATTGAAGACTTTGGGAATAATTACACAAGGTATCTCTGAATCAAAGGGATGTGGTAAGAAGGAGAATCGGTAGTCAGAACCATGAGCCACATCCAAAGTATTTTTTGGATATGACTCAAACACAGTTTTTTGGTAAATTTCTAGAGAAGTATCCTCAAATTAAAATTTGTCAAAGATATTTTGAAATTTTAAAACCTTTCTATGTCAAGATAAATCACACACGCACTACTTGTTGTTGTAGATTACATATTAAATTTTCTATCCATTTTAATGTTTATCGGTCTATATGTTTAGATTTGCATACTAACAATGTTTTGCAGGGTTGAGGCATACGTGCCCCACCAACATCTTCAAGAGACTTCATATCAAGAATTTTATGTGAAAGAGAGGAAGGTCAAATATTCTATAGGAAATTATGCTTGGATGGCACATGTTAGCATTGCGGTGGCTTGCAACGTATGCCAATATGTGAACATATGGAGAGAACACATGCGGTTGGAAATGAACTACTAGAGTTTAGTAAGTATAAAATAATGGCATACAATACAAAAGATGGTAAAGAAGCAAAGAGGTGTGAATTGGTTATTGAAAAGATTCCAATGTATCGGTTTATGCCTATATTTTGTGACAGCATAGTGTATGAGTATGCAAGACATGCCCATAGAGCGCGATGGTTGGACTTGCAATTCAAGTTATGCAAGGATACATTTCTAGTTGGTAGCATTGTTTTAGTCGTCGACTTTGCAGAGAAGTATAGTCTACAGCCATAGGGTGAGGTGCAATCACAATATTACAACTCCACATAAGTTTCTAGATTTGTGCACATCGCATTCATTCATGTGAATGATAGTACAAAGGATGACAGAAAGATCATAAGGGAGTATCATTTCTATATCAGTGATGATCGCACGCATTCTACGGAGTTCGTGCAAGGTTGCTTTTAGGTGTTCTACAATGATTTGGCTAGAAGGGGCATATCGTTCAATCAGCATATCATATGGTCAGATAACTGTGCGTCACAATTCAAGAACTCACAAAATTTCTATTGGCGAAGTGGGAGGCATAATTTTACAGGTGTTCAGCATATGTGGAACTTTTGTGAGGCCGGGCATGGAAAGGGGGAGCATGTATCAAAAGAGCCAAGCACGAGAAGAGTTAAAGTATAAAGACAATGCAAAATCGATCGTCAAGTGGTGTAATGCTTCCATGGGTCCAAGTAATAAAGGTAAGTCTTTAGTTCGTAGATTATTTTGGTTGATAGATGATACTAACATTGCACCATATGAGGATTGTTCTACACTGACAGGATCAAGTGAGGTGCACTCTTTTAGAAGCTCAATTGCAGGTTCATGGAGTATCCATATGCGAAAGATGTCATGCTTTTGTTCTTCCTGTATAATTCAAGCCTGGGATGAGTGCGAGTCAAAGGAGTGGGTTGAATGGCAGTTAAGTTATCTTAGCCCACTTGACATGTATCAACCCCCGACGGCACTAGAACTAACATAGATGGAATCATCAGTTGACTTTGACCACATATCAGATCTAGTTCAACCAGGTAATATATCTATTTGCATAGTTTTTGAAATTCTTAATGTTATCTTACTTTGTAGTGTTTTTGTAATGTTGACTAATTTCATCTAATTTGCTACACATATCAATGTAGGGCATGTATATGCAGTTATTGCAGATGAAGATAACGAAGAGGGAACAAATTATTACTTGTGTCATTGTGTTGAGTCTACAAAGAAATTGGAAGCCCCAATTACAGATGGAGAAAACATCAAATACCCTACAAGCTCAGTGGTTGTTACTGGAACATGGATTAGAAGGTACCCACATAAGGGCATTAATGTTTGGTTGTTTCAGGACTTTGACATGCATCGAAATATTCTTCATTACTCGAACCTTGTCGTGGCATCCAATGTTCATTTGATACAATATTGGGGTAGACCTTTGAACAAGACCTTGTGGAAGGTGCGTGAGTTTGACCATGAGGCAATACTTGACCAATAAAGAGTAGAGCAGACCCGGATGGTTCATTGGATTAATTTGTATGTATTCACATCGATTTTGTAAAGTCATGTTACATTGAGTTGTAAGTATGCACATCAATTTGTAAGTTTACATAGGTTTGTCTTTTTTTATTTGTTGCTGCATTTTTACACATATACATATTTTTACATCATCATGTTATGCTTCATGGGGTCTCTAGGTGTCTTGGTTTCTAACTAGATAATAGGTGTCTCTACTTGTGTCTTAGGTATATACGATATGTCAACTAGGTAGATAGAGACTAGAAAAAAGGTATTTAATCTAATCTAGGAGTCTTAGGTAGATACTATTGAAGCAATGTGTTTTATCACGTTGTTTCAAAGAATAAGAATTTTTTTGACAATGATACATGCCCCAGTTTTCCCCTGGTACAAGTTTGCTGACAGGATGCCTCCTCGGGAGATTGGACGGGAAGAAGGCAGAAGGACGTGAGACGAACAATCTCACGAAGAAGAAGGTTAGGTTTGAAGAAAATGGGTGAAGAAAGAGCCGAATGATATGTGAAGCAAGATAGAATGATAACACACACGGGCAAGCGAGCAAGTATGCACAAATGATACAAGAACAAAAAAGGTATTGCCCCTGTCAAGCTGTAAACCAAGGATATAGATTGACGATGTCTGGTTTCAGGAATGAAACATGACATATAAGACTCTGGGTATGGTTTCGACAATGAAACATCCTATCTAAAACATTTGATATGATAACAATATACGATAGTGTTGTCATGGCGGGGAACGATATATCCCTAGAGCAACATGAAGGATAGTTATGACTGATTGATATGGTTTATGACAAGATTAGGATCAAGACCGTTGATTGCGATTGGATAATTCGACAAGATTGGCTTGACTCGATTGGTATGGATAAATTTGCATTTTGATCACTGCTCAGATTAACAGCTAGAACTGTTGATGAGAGACATGAAGACAAATATAAATTTGATCGATAGAAGAATGACTTGATAGAAGAAATTACAAACTTTTGTAAGCATTGATTCGCTGTATTTTAGATCGTTATTGGATGGGATATGGAGAAATGCAATTGGATACATTATGGATATGGATATGGATATGAACTGTAATTGGATATGATATGGATATGGATATGGCTATTTATCATCTTGATATAGCAAGTATTTTGAAGTGCTTATTTCATTACTGGGCTTTATTATGTTGTAAGAAAATACAAGCCTCTAGGTATAATTAAACTGAGATGACCTGAGTATTACTTACATGGATTTTGATATAGCAAGTTAATACAAACATCTAGTCAAAATTGAATCTAGATGACTTGAGTACTTCTTGCATTTCAACAGACAAGGATTGCCCTTTTTCATGTCTTAGACCTTCGAGTCTTCGATGATCTTTTTACTGATCATGTCCTTAGACAAAAGTCGTTACATTACTAAAGTTTAATCCGCAAGCAGTAGACAAAGAAAAAGATTATGCCCCCATCATAACATCTCTAGCTTTTGGCATCCTTGAGTAGCATAGGAAGACATAATGGCAAAAATCCAAGACTTTGTAAGTTAACCTGTTCACAAAATATTCTTGCATTAGATGTGTCTTTTTGCCATAATGGATATAGAATTAGTTTGAGTGTTTCAGTATGGTGTTCTGCTTTGATTTAGATAGGTTGATGTTCTGCATCAAGATTTTTGTTTGGAAGCAGGCTTTGTTGCGCGTGCTTTCCCTGGTGAAAGGGTACGGACACAGACGGATAGATGGACAGACGGCAAGACATGGGATGGACGGGAAGCGGAGCCTTAACGATAGATACTGATGACAAGGAGACACCATAGATAGGAAGATGGATGAGAGATAAAGAATAGAATGGGTAGGTATGAGGATGGGCAATAGTGGATAGAAGGAAACAAGGATATGATCTCCAAGGACTATGTCGCATAAGAATAACATGCCCCATTGTAGGTAGAGTACTTAGGATTTTTCATGACAATGCTAATGACGATAGGAGGATGAGAAGATAATGAAGGATTTGCATGGTTTGGAGGGATAAGGTATGGCAAGAGACATCTAAAACATTTGTCAACATTGTGCCCCCAATCTGTATCAAGACCAAAGAATAGAGGAAAGGAAGATTGGATGGATGGATGGGACAAGATAGATATGCAATGGATAGAGGATAGGATAGGAAATGGTAGAAAGGAAACTGGTAGGAGAAAAGTGATATTTCGATCAGACAAGGTGCCCCCAAGTGTAGGTGACATAGAAGATCAACTTACACATGACACCTGTGTGCCAGGTTTTCATCATGGTACTTATCCAAGGCGCCTGTTTACCAGGTTTTCACTATTGGATAAAGGGATTTTTCTTTACCTTTTTTTTTTGAAACATTTGGGTAGGAGAATGCGAATATGGAAGGGAGAGACTCACGGATCTAGTTCCGTGAAAGGTGACAGTCCCACTAGATGGATGTTGTTGCATGGACAATGTCAAGTGTTCTCACAGATGTTGGTAGGGGATCGCATGAAAGTGATATGATGTAGGTAGATAGTGGATTATGATGCAGAATATGGAGGGAAGGCTTATGCAAAAGCATGGACAATAGGAATAGGATGAGGAAGATATGTAGGATAATAGTGGAAGGAAGAGGAGATGGAGGTATATGAAAATGTTGTGGAATGGAAGGGAATCATGACCAACGGTTGCACATACCGTGGTAAACATTGAAGTTGGTGATGGGAAAGTAGTGTAGGAAGCAACGAAGACTTTTGCTTGTGGATGAATAACGTAGGCATGTAGGGATCCACATAGACTGAGTATTGTCCTAATTTTTGTTTGTCATGTGGGATGGAAGAATTTGAGACTTATGGATGGAATGGGAGAAAGTAGATGGTTGAGATTCTTAAGAGGTGGATGCCTCATGTATCTTGAGGGCTTTTTTCTTAGGTACCCAAACCATTTTGCTTTTAGATAGTACCCATGGAGGTATGGGCTTGGGTGTAGGCAACTTTTGTGCAGCTTCAAAGGTGATTATTTGTTGGATGTGGACCCACACCTTTTTGAGTTTGGCATATAAGTGTGTGGGTGCATGCAGCCTTGGAGAAAGATGTTTCTTTGATTCTTGGCTTTTGTATCCTAGGTCATGAGGACTCTTAGGATTTTTGACTTTATAGGTAGAGGCATCCAGATTTTTATTGTTGAATTCCCATGGGATGGTGGAAGTGGAGTTGGAGGACGTTTTTTGTTTAGACAACATGTGCATTTGTTGGCCATGATTAGGATTGTTAGAAGATTCATAGATGGATGAATAAGGTGTTGGAAGAAGTGGTGGTAAAATGTATGGAGCGATATTAGGAGTTGGAAGTAGCGGAGGTAGATTGGATGGTGGAAGGTGTATGGTCACATGCTTTTGACGATTATAGGATGATGGAGGTGGAATGGCGACATATGTTTTGGGGATATGATAGGGTTTGCGATGGAAAGTCGTGGACTTTGGAAGGCATGGAGGAAATACCAACATCTTGAGTTTGTTCACCTTGGGGTATGTATCCGAGGCCATATGAAGGAGGAGGAACATTGACATGGATGGGCTCCAAAATACCTTGTTTGTGAAGGCCTAAGCCTTTACCTTGATAGTTCATATGTTGGAGTATGTGGTGGACAACGGGATTATGTGTAGGTGGAACATAAGACACAGGTTCCTTATTGGATGGAGAAGATGAGATAGAGGATAATGGTTGTTGGTGTTCGAAGGAGGAACACTCATGAATGAACGCAGTAAGACAAAGAATATACGGTGGGGGATTTTGAGCATGGTTGATAACGGATGGCGGAGGAGTATTACTAGTTTGGTCTTCTACGCTGGCTTGGGAGGCAAGTGTCTCATCAAGGGAAGTGGAAGTTGCTGGATCTTGGGTAGGACTAGATGGGGTTATAGTCTCAGGACCATGGAACGCATAAAGTGAGCTAAGAGGATCATCATGGTCTGCTTGATCATAGATAGGCTCTTCATCATAGATGGGATCTTGATCATAGATAGGATTTAGTGTGATGGGATTAATGTTCTCTTGTATAGGTTCTTCATCAACAATAATATCTTGATCATAGAAAAGACATAGGTTATGGAGGGGCCAAAATTGGATCTCTAGCTCATGCATAGAATCAAGTTGCTCATGGATAGCTTTTTCATCAAAGGTAGTATCTTGATCATGGAAAAGATATAGGTTATGCATGGTTGGAAATTGGATCTCTTGCTCATGTATAGGTATAGGATCATTGAAAAGATAAAGGTTATGCAGGGGTCGGATGGGAGTGCTTTGATCTTGGTTTAGACAAGGGGTTGATGTTTCCAGCTGCTCTAAAGTGTGCTCTTGACATAACTCTCAGGTTGTTTGAATTGAAGTTGAGGTAGAAGACTCTTGGATAAGCTCTTGGTCAACAACATGAAGGTGTGACAGACCTTGACTTTGGTGCATGGTAGAAGGCTCTTTGATAAGCTCAAGGAATTTAGGATCACATGAAGGGGTTGTAGGTGGGCACCAGAATGTGAGGGTAAAATGTGGATTAATCAATAACAATAATAAACCCAAACTTCAATAGAATATGAAGGAGAAAAGGAGATTCAAATAACAAACAAATGATACTTACAAACTTTCACCTTTCGTCTTCCATTGCTCACCTTTTCTGTTTTGATCTTGATGGAGATGAATATGGATCTCGGGAAGCTTGCTTCCTTGCTTCGAAGTCCTCAAGATGACAAGATGAAGTTGGCTATGATACTTTGTGTGATTTGAAGATGATCTTCAACACACTAATGAAATGGATGATAAATGAAGTGCTATGGAAATGGGGGTGCCAAAGGCATGCTTGTGTTTCTGCAGCATAAGTTTACTCAAACAATGGATATGAAATGAAGAAGAAGAGGGTTGCATTTATAGAAATGTGTGAGAGAAGATCAACGGTTGAGAAGAAGTAAGAAGATCAAAGGTTGAGAATGGTTGAGGAATGTGCGCGAATAGAAAGAGGACAAGTGTCCAAGCTCCATCATGTAACAGGGGAGTTAACAAAATTGATTGAATAGTTAATAGAATAAACCAACCAGTTAAGTGAATTGATTGGGGAGTTTGACTGAATTGATCGATCAGTGAACTCGAATGATTAATTAGTTAACAGACTTGATTGATGAGTTAACTAATTTTGACTAGAGGATAAATAGGACATGTGGGTGAGGGAATATTAGCTAATTAAATATTTAAAATATTTAATTACATGTGCAACATGGTGAGGTGGAAAAGGTGAGGTGGAAAGATGAGGTGGAATTATGAAATTAGGACTTAGGATAGAGGGATTTAGGATTAATTAAATAATGTAGGATTATTTAATTTATGTGAGACATTAGAAGAATTTAGGGAATTTAATTAAATAAAATGATTTTATTTAATTATGGGATAATGAACCAATCAAATAAACTTAGAATATTTATTTAATTGACAGAAGAAAATAAGAATTAAGATAAATATTAAAATATTTACTTAATTCGGCATGAGCCAATTTTAGGTGTATACAACTATATATCAATGACATGTCTAGAAACTAGAATAAGGTATAATCTAGAATGCTCTAGGTGTCTTCTAGGTAGGTGTCTTCTATAATTTAATCTAGGTGTCTTAGGTAGGTACTATATGTCAACTAGGTCTACCATAATAGGTGTCTTATGTAGAACTATAATCTGGGTGTCTAGGTGACTTAGGTCTAGACTATGATAAGGTATAAAGACTAGGTGTCTTAGGTCTACTATGTCTATAAAATCTAGATACATACTATACAATAGGTGTCTTAGGTGTCCTACATCTACTAGAATACATGTGTCTTAGTATTAGGTGAGGCCACATGAGCTTCCACCTTCAGGTAGTTGGCCTTGTTAGTATAGAATATTTATATTTCTTGAAGATAAGGGAAGCTCTTTTTCTTAATAGGAAAACTTTATCGACTTCAATGTCCTCATGGTGCAGGGGCACCCAGGTTGTCATGCCTTCAAGAGGGGTCAAAAAATGAAATTTTATTTTGATTGAGTCAATTGTATGTAATAAGGTCTTCTAAGACCATTTCATATGTTTTTGAGTTAGTTTGAGTCATTTGGGGTCAATTTGAGTCTTTGAGTCTTGTAAAAAAGTGTCAATGTTGTCAAGTTGCACAAAGCAACTTTTGCATTTTTAGTGTCTTACTCCTGATGCGACCAAACTGACTGTTCCAACGCATTCAGATGGGTATGTTTAGCCTAGGCATGGTCCTTCTTTTCACCCAAACATGCCAAAACAATCCGAGCTACATTGTACTGGCGATATCCCTGAAGAGTCCAAAGTGCAAAAAGATAGCAATCTTTGACGAGCTGTTACTCAAAAATCATATCATTTAGAGACATTCCGTCTAAGGCAACGTGATCTAGTAGGGTCCCTCTACAATAACCTCTCTCAGTTTTTTATATCTCTGATGCGTTTGCCCGTGGTGAAAGGTTTTCTGCTGCCCCATAAATCGTTAGAAGGAGGTAGTGTAAAGTTGGAAAGGGGTGTAACTTTTGTTTTGCTTTTGATGCGACCAAATTGACTATTCCAATGCATCTGGATGGTTATGTTTAGCCTAGGCATGGTCTTTTTTTTCACCCAAACATGTCGGAATAGTCCGAGCTACATTGTACCTGCGATATCCCTGAAGAGTCCAAAGTGCAAAAATGTAGCAATCTTTGACGAGTTGTTACTCAAAAACCATATTATTTAGAGACATTCCGTCTGAGGTAACGTGATCACGTAGGGTACCTCTACAATAACCTCTCTTAGTTTTTTATATCTTTGAGGTCTTTGCCCTTGGTGAAAGGTTTTCTGCTGCCCCAAAAATCGTCAGAAGGAGGTAGTGTAAAATTGCAAAGGGGTGTAACTTTCATCTTGCTCCTGATTCGACCAAACTAACTATTCCAATGCGTCCGGATGGGTACATTTAGGCTAGACATGGTCCTATTTTTCACCCAAACATGCCAAAATAGTCTGAGCTAGATTGTATCGGCGGTATCCCTGAAGAGTCCAAAGTGCAAAAAGGAAACAATCTTTGACGAGATGTTACTCAGAAACCGTGTCACTTAGATACATTTCCTCTGAGGAAATATGATCACATAGGGTCCCTCTACAATAACCTCTCTCGATTTTTTATATCTCTGAGGTGTTTTCCCGTGGTGAAAGGTTTTACGCTACCCCAAAAATTGTCAGAAGGAGGCAGTGTAAAGTTGCAAAGGGGTTTAACTTTTGTTCTTCTCTTCGTGCGGCCAAACCGACAGTTTCAATGCATCTCGATGGGTAAGTTTAGGCTAGGCATGGTCTTATTTCACACCCAAACATGCCAAAACAATCCGAGCTACAAACACTAACTAGTCTTCAATCTTCAAACAATACAAATACCATGATATCATGCATAAAGTTGTCTTTTAGTCTTTTATAAAGGCATGCCCATCAAATTCAACCACATAGAGATGACCATTTGTATTCCAAATTCCTTTTAAATACTGACCTTCCAATCCTTTTTCCCACCCTCATATCAATTAAATATGAGCTTCGATTATGATTTAAGGGCTGGTGAACTAATGACTTAAAGACCCTTTAGTAGGTTGACTTTAAGTGATAGTAACCTGTCATTATAAGTCCATATTAAATTAAAACAAAAGTGCACTTTACACGATAGGTAATTGAGGGTTTTAAAGTCTTAAGAAAAGTAGATTCTTTTTAGGGTTTAATGCCTAATATGCAAACCCTAACTATCAATAAGAAAGACTTAAACATTCTAACTTTCATCAAGAGATATCTAGGACATTTCAGAGACCTCAGGGACATTAGAGTATGACACTTATTAGAGGCTTAGGGTTCTAAGACATGAACAACTTCACATTTGAATCAAACTCATGACTCCCCTTGATAAATATAACTCTCCTTGATGATGACATTGAATTATGATTATGAAAGCTTGTGTCTTCTCTAACTTCTTATTGCATGAACAAAACCACATCCACCATGAATATGAACCTTGCATCATATCAACCTTCCAAGATAGACCTTATCATGAAAACCATATTCACAACAAAACCTTGCATGAACAAAACCACATCAACCATGAACATGAACCTTGCATCATATGAACCATGTTTGTCTTGTGTAGCATCAACATGAACTGAGAGACCTTATCATGAAAACCATATTCACAACATCATGAACCTCATGACCATCACCTACCTTGAATCACTGTATCACCTTATCAACATCATGGCATCAACCTTGACATCAATGACAAACAACCTTGACCCTTTGACTTCAATGACAAGCTTGAACCTTGATTGTTGATGACTTATGGAAGCCTATAGCCCCAATATTATGTTGCATATTAAAATTAGGTAAGACTCAATGTACTCTCATAACCTCGCCTTATATGCAAGAGGAATTACATTTAATTACCACAATGGTCATCAGGTGCTCATAAGCATATGATTTTGACTATCTTATTCAAAACAACAAACATACTCTTTGCATCCCAATATGGTATAATAAAAAGAAATTAAGAAATATTTTCAATTGACCAACTCATAAAAAATATGGATCAGCATACTCATTTGAATATTTTCAATTGAGAAACTGATAAAGAATCTAAATATTTTCTATTCAACATGACGATTCATTTTTATTTTAAATACATCTTTTATCTTTTAGTTCCAGAATGAGGTTTAGGTGATACTTGAATAACAATAGCTGGCTTATTGGATCAACAAACATCCTATGTAATACAATTGGACTTTAAATATTTGAAGTAACCATCTACAAATATCCATTGAAACGTGGATTTATAATGCAAATATGGATGCCATCAATAAAAAAGATTTGTATTAACCAAATATCCATATAGGCATACATCAATATCTGTCGATATAAGTATAACATTTATACAAAATAGCCATATAGGCTTACAAGAATGCCATATAGGCATACAATGTCAACTATATGCATTACAAAATATATGTCCACAAATGCCATATAGGCATACAACAAAGGAACACAATAAAAAGTCATTCCCCTCTGTCTGGTGAAGAGAATAGATCACGGGCGGCCTTTGATCTTCTAGGGGATGGAGACGTGTATGAGGGTGGTTTGCTACAAACCTGAGGGTTGCTCCTCCTATTTAGTTCTTCGTGGATCTGATTTGTTACAATAAAAAGTATAGACATTAATATATAAAAATTACATGTTATAAAAAATGAAACATTTAACAAAATAATCACTTACCGCTACCATATAATCTGTCTCCTCATTTGCCTTAGTAGCAAGATTAGGTTGTGGTGATGTCATGTCCTATAAAAACCATCCAGATAGAAATTAAACTTCAAATCAATAATCATTTGATTTTTTAAAAATAAACAATTATAACAATGAATGTAAATTGAAATTTACTAATCTGCCTCATACCCCCGTCAATGGTATGGAGCTATGAATCGCAGAGGACACACCATGCTCCATTGCCCTATGAACATCAGGAGGTGTCTCTGCAGCCTGCATCATCTGAAAATAAAACAACATTATTCAATTACAAAAACTATAATAGTGATGCAGGTCATGGATCCTAACATACACACATGTTCATCGAAACATGGAAGTACACACAATAAAGCACACAAGTCACATGCATATATACAAATTAGATGAAGATTCATGACTATTGTGTGGTATAAGGGTCAACAAAGGAGGGACCATAGTACCATCAAATTTTAGGTTTAAGAAGTTAGAGAGGGAGTGAAGGTGTTAGTTTAAGTTTAGGTTGGTGGTAGGGTGGGGTAGGGTTGTGCTCAAATTTTTGTTTGTTTGGTAGTCGTGGAGGTAGGAAAATGCCTAAGATAGAGTTTGTGGGTTTATAGGGCAATGCCTAAACTAGAAATCACATAGACATTAGGTAAGTTTATGGGTTTACGGGAAGGAGGAATATCAAGAGTTTATGGGATAATATGAGGGAGGAAAGATACTAGATTGGAGAAGAAAAACCTTATTTTAAAAATTTCTTATCATTTTCTTTGTCTTGAGGTTTGTCAGGGGGTGGGTTGGAAGCAAACTAGGTCTAGGATGTTTGGTAGGAGTATATTAGGAAATAAGTAGGGTAGATATGTGTTGGTTAGTAGGTTGGGTGTAGTGTTGGGGAAGTTTATTAGGCCTACTATTAGAAGTGGATGGGGAAAGGTCCTACACTTTTTCTTTTACTTTATCTTGGAGGGGTGTTAGAGGGGAGATAGAAGTCAATGAGGAAGGTGAAGTAGTAATAGGTGGATTTATGGTGGGAAAGATAGGGGCATAGCTAGTGGAGTAGGTGAAGTAATATAAAGAGGTTGTGGGGTTGGGGCAGCAATGTGTTTAGATGCATAAGATAGGTAAAGGTGAAAGAGGGAATTGGTATGAGGTTGAGGTGGACCAGAAGGGGTTGACAAAAAAATAATCTAAGGAGAAGTGTCTTAAGGTAACAACTAGTTGGTATGGGCTATGAGAAATGGTGAAGACATTACCATCATGGAGAATTTTAGAGTCAACAAAGGAGGGACCTAGATGATGTTGGAGTCAATCATATGCTATATAAGATGTCATAGGCTCATACCCCTCTCTGGTGTCATATCCTGGGGTCTAATTGGTGGTAATTGGATGAGTTTATTAGAGAGAATTTGTCGAAGAATAGTGTGGAGTGGATCAACAAGCTTTGGTAGACATGTATGGAAAATGTGGTAGCATAGACAAGGCAGTGAACTGTTTGAAAAGATGCCTCAAAGAAATGTGTTCTCATGGTGATGTCCTTGTCTATGCATCTGCTTGTCATGACATTCCATGAGACCATATTTCTTTGAGGCATTTTTTCAAATAACTATATTGTAATTGAAATTTTGTCATCTATCAACATCTAGTTATTAGTTATGCAATGTATAGTAATGCTTTGAGTTTGAAAGATGTGCAATGAAATGTAACCAACGATATGAATATAAAATACAAAAATATAGTAAGTACAATTCACTCATTAAACTGTTTATTTTATTACCTCTGTGAAGCTTTGAAGTCCACCACCACTGGAAGGTGTTGCCGTGAAATCTCCAATATTAACCTATTCAACATCTAAAATCAAATATTAGAATACCATTCATATAACGATGTTATTCACATGTAATATTTATTATTGTTTACTAGTTACATACCCTGATGTTAGATGATGTAGTGTAATATGCAGGTGGAGAACCACTGAAAACTGCATCAACGCTATGACCCTGAAATTTCATTAAAATCGTCAAACTAAATTAGTTAATCTTGCATTTCAAAAATGAAATTTAATAAATTAAATTCAATGAACTTGCTAAGATTTACCTGAGTATCAAGCCCAAAAGTCTCACTTAGGAGGGCATTTGTCATCACCATCTGCTCAGCTGCAGATGTAACCTGCGCACCTGCATCATGACTATCCATGGGGTCATAACCACATGCTGACTTGTAAGCCCAACAAGTATGGGGTGGAACCCTACTTGAAATCTCCCCTGGCCCATGTTGTGCTGCAGGACTAGCATGTTGTATGATGCTCTGGGTCAAGGCACTAATGGACTGAAGTGTCTCAACCTCAACACTCTCCTTCACAATGAAGGGATAGAAACGTGCTCATGGGCTGGTCTGGCGAGTGCTCATCTCGTTGGTTGTTATGGGTCAACACGTGGCTTTGGTCTATCTTGTGCTGATCCCCCACCTCTACCCTAGAACTCCCGCATATCAAAATAATTTAGCACTTTATTTTTTACAAAATTGCAGTAGAGTTTCCTCAAAAAATATTGTGGGACCTCATTATTGTTGCATGGAGGATGGTCAAAAACCATCCACCACCTCTGCGCAAAATTGTTCCTTATTGCTTGGTTGTTGCACCAATGGATAGGGAACCTCTTGCATGTAAGGGGTAGAGGTTGATTTATTCGTGGGTTTGTGAAAATAGAACACAAGTCCAATTTTGTAAATTGTTCATTTTTAACTTGTTCATATGACAACTTGTCTGCATAATACTCTCTAAATTCTCTCCTCTTTTCTGTCCAACTAGTGATTTGTTTGCTAATTGAATCTACATTTGATAACATAGATTCAAGGGATTGAGCAAGTGTGGATCTATGCAAGGTTGAAGTTGCAGGTTCTTTCAACTTTGCAATTATGTCCTCAATTTATTTCTTATTGTTTTCAATTTGCTTCATTATATTTTCTTGTGTTCCAGGGCATATTCAGGAATAAATGGAGGTGTTTGTGGTTGGGGTTCTTCTTCAACATGTATTTGCTGCTCAGGTGATGGAGGATTTTGTGGATTTTTAGAAGGAGGAGGAGGTGCATTATCAACTCCTACAAATTTAAGAAATTTACATCAAAAACTATTTTAACCTACCTATTTAGCAACAAATTCACATAAGAAAGCAAATAAAATTTACTTCTTTGATTTCCCTGACGTCGTGGCGGCATTTTGATGATGAATCAGTGAGAAATAGCTGATGATTGGATGTTGAATAACGTGAGTGCACTCTATTCTCTCTTCAATCCATGGGTTTCTTGTAAAATGTTGTCAAACAATGAAATGAAACACTATTTTTTTATAGCAAACCATAACGCGCTCGCGTTATGTGTAAATTTTTTTAAAAAGTTGGCCACTTTTTGGTCCCCCAACTTTTTGCACCCGCCCATAGGGATATAAAGAGGTAAACAAATAAAGAGGGAGAGAGATAGAGATAAAGAGTGAAAATAGAGAAAAATGAGAAGAGACAAAAAGAGATAGAGCAAGAGAGAGAGAGGTACGAAGATAGAGAGAGATGTAGATAGAGGGATAGAGAGAGAGGTAAAGAGATAAAGAGGGAAAGAGATAGACATAAAGAGGGTCAAAATAGAGGAAAACATATATATATATATATATATATATAGAGAGAGAGAGAGAGAGAGAGAGAGAGAGCTCAGAGAAACGAAGTGTGTGATAGATAAGGGGGAGGGAAATAGAGTTAGAGATAAAAATAAATAGAGAACTAGAGAGGGAGATATATATATATACAGAGAGAGAGAGAGAGAGCCTTTCAATTTCAAGTAGAGAACATGGCTACATGCATAACCTTCATATGAATAATTATTTCCAAATTTTACCTTTACCACCCATCACAATTGAAGAGACATTTCCTAGAACACAAAATCATTACCCATCATGGGAGTATAAAACTAAACTTAACTGTATAAACATAGTGACAAAAAGTGTTCCATTTTGTGATAGACTTGAGGTTACAGTCAAGCATTCCAATGGCAAATCCTACATTAAAGGTCATACTATGGTACTTTTACAATGTAACAAGTGGAGCTTGGTATGTGTTGGTCCAAATCATCCACTCAAACGTTACTTACCACTATAGAACAAGAACACACATCATTACATTGTTTCAATGTTCAAATGATGACCATGATTCAACAAATCAAAATAGACCCAAAAAATAAATGCAAATATTCTATATATACTCTCTTTTTGAGAATATAGTTAATATTACAAACAAATAAAAAATTCCTCTTTGCTACTCTTACAAATATGCCCCCTTATTTATTGCTCTTAACGACTCAATTTTACAAACTATGTATACTTCAAGTTTCCCATATGCAAAATAATGTTTTTTTTTATCGACATAGAGCTCCTTTCCACATCTATTTTTGGCATACCATTGCACACTAAGGTGTGATTCCTAGTTTAAAAATGACTATGGTAGTGGCCAAGATGGAATGATGTTACTCATAAGGCCAAGGTTTCTGCCCTAATGAGGATAGTCGCCCTGCATACTGAGCAATTTTGACATTGTAGATTGCACTTTCATAATGATAGTGTTTTTACATCATAAATTGTGCTTCGTAAGTGTTAGCCTGAATACTTAATCAAGTAAAATTCATGCCACTTGGCAGTATCATAAGGCATCACATGGTCAGAACTATGATTTCCTAAGACATAATTCAGATAACATCAATATGGACATATATTTTAATTAATAATCTGGAAGTCTTCATCTAAGCTCATTATTTTGATGCACATAATCTTGCAGTATAATCTGTATTAATATTTATCAAGACAGTAAACACAGTAGTCATTGCCTTGTAATTGAAAACATACAGCATAGCTAGGCCAACTCTTATAATCTTCCCATTCGTGACTAATATAATCAAAGTACCCTGGTAATTAATTTGGGAATCTTACAATCTTCCAATTCAAATTCAGGACCCTTATTTTGGAGTCCCTTTGAGCTTTGCCTTAATTACTAATTTTAATCAAAATGGAGGACTTGGGGTATGGCACTCATGCACCCAATTGGTGTCTTTTCCTTTTACTACAGGTTGTAGAAACAACATATGTTAACTCTATATTTCTATCTTGTAAATATTGAAGGTTGAACCTGCAAGTGTTAAATATTTCTAGAAAGATATTGCTTATAGATAATTTGATGTGAATTCCCCAAACAAATTGATGCAGGATCATCTGGGTTCACTGGAAATCCTCTGTCACCCAAAATATATTTTATTTCCTAAGTTGGTTTTTGGCTTTGTTTTCTTTGCAGAGTTGGTTTTGTGTTTCTGGAGCAAATGCATATTTATTTGGCCAAGTTAAGAGCATCATCATGTAGAAGAGCCAATTGGGTATCTCTAGTTCCAATTTAGAAAAATTTGGATGAAAAATGACTAAGTTATGACAAGTTGGAAAATTCTCCAGTTCGTAAACTGTTCAGTTCGCCAGTTTTGTAGTTTGTCGACAACCCGGTTTACTGATATGCAATTTCTCCAACCAAGACTTCAATGGAAGTTTGATTTTTCTAAGTCTTTTTCAGTTAGTCATTTGGAACTTTAGTGAATTTGAATGAAGTATCTTTGTTGTTGGCAAAGTTGTAAGTTTTAGAACTTAGTTGGCAAAGTTGCCAGTTTGCGAACTCTTAAGTTCATTGACGATCTACTTCCCCGACACAAGCTTTCAAGGTTGATTTTGAAGTTGGACGATGGCAATTCGTAATTTTCTAAAATCCCCGATAGAAAGGAAATGTTAAGTCTCAGCTAGTTCACGGTTGGGAAACATTGCTGAAAGTCGACAAACGGATTGGAAAGGGTAAGTTTTGCCGATAGGAGTTGATAGCTGATAACTTGGTATCGGCAAAACTTTTCCCTTACAAACTAGTTCATAGTTTCAGAAAATTACCGATATGCCGACAAGGGTTCAGGAAAGACAAGTTTCACCGATAAAGGATTCAGAAGTGGAGTTCACTGATTAGCGATAAATTTGAAGTTAAAACACTTAAAATGGATGACCAAGTACAAGGTTTGTGGGATCGAAGATTTGCTGATAAAGCATGTGTCAGCACAACTTAAGTTCGTGCAGGGCCATTTTTACTGACAAGGTGTATCAAGGAAAATCTAAGTTCTCGAACTTGAAAAATCACCGATAAAGGAGCTTGATGGAGTATTGTATCAACAAATTCCCTAGTTTACAAAACAAATAATTTGCCGATAAGCTTGTATTGGTGAAACCTTATGTTGGTGAAGTTTCACTTTTGTCGACAATGTTCCTATATGGTGTGTCAGGGTGCTAAGGAAGACATGAATGGTTCGTGAAGAGATAAATTACCTATAGACTCATTAATATAGGATTTTTCAAAAGGCATTTATATAATAATCGAACAGTATCATCACTAGCCTTTTGGGAAATTTTGAAATGTCAAGTGGTTATCTGAATACCTGTCTGTTTAGTTTCGTAACTGAGTAATTCCATAATGGTTTAACTTTGACATAGGAAGAATAAAAGGGTGACTATCATTCTAACACAGAGGGGTGGGCGGCCGTTGAAGGAATGTGGGGTGATTCTGCTCAACGCAAAGGGTTGTAGTAGTTTGTTTCTCTCAGAACAAAGGCGAGACCATAGTAGATTGGGGGTGATATCTATATCCGTTGGAGAGTGATTTGGTGTTATAAGAACATGATCAATTGAATATGTTTTGTAATGCTTAATGCTGGAACTTTGAAGGCCAATGAATTTGTAAATGCTGATGTTTTTGAAATTAATAAAATAATTTTAGATTTGTTAATGAATTTGAGTTTTCATTGTGTGCTATTGGCTAAATGACTGGGTAGTTTGATAAAACCCCCTATTCTTGAATGCATCAAGTGGTATCAGAGCAAGGCTTTCTTTCTAGGAGATATGTTGCGGAGAATCTAAAGTATTGTCTCGGAGGGATCGAGAGGGTATTTGCGGGTGTGAAGAGGAGTCCCATGATTATTGAGGGTTGAAGGAGATGTTGGAGTTGAGTAGAAGAGGATTTTGTTTCCACGGTGTGTGTGGAGAGCAAGCAGTATTAGGGTCATCCCACAATAATGGGTTACACTTTTTGGCCAAACTTGACATTGAAATCAATATTTTGAACCAAATCTTCACTTTCTAACACTTATAGCCTCTAAACCATTAGGAATTTGAAGATGATGCGAACTAGTGATTTGTGAGATTTTGTCTGTAGATTCTAAAAATATTTTTTGGAGTTAAATTGTAAAAAAAATTGTGTCTCCTTTGATAACTTGTTTTTAATAGTAAACAACATTTTTTTAAAGTGCTTTGTATTCCATAACACAACTTTTTTTCTACAAACGATAAAATTCTAATTCTTTTGAATTTAGATTGGTAACACCGATATCTAGGGCATGCATTTGGTTTCATAATGTTTTGTTGAATATTTTTTTTAATTAAGTTTTGAAGTCAAACCAATTATAATTTAGACATAGTCATATTCCATAATACATAATTTTTTCTGTATGTATCAAAATTCAATTTTTTTTTGAAACAAAGACATCAATACCTAGGACATATATTTTTCAGAATTTTTTTTCACTAATTTACTAATTTTCCATGTGTGTAGAACAGAGAACTTGATGTTCGATGAAAAACCTATGTTTAGTAAAACTAAAAAAAAATCATAATAAAATTAAAATATATCAAAACTATACTTGTTGGAAAGCTCGTTTTGAGGACTACGATCCTCCAATTTGGTTTGGCAAGGTGATTCCATTTGGACCTTCAACTAGGCTTTGAAAGCCAAAATTTTACAGAAGAAAAGGGAAGGGAAGGAGGGAAGGTGTCTAGTGGGGGTCTTCATTCGAAGACCCCTTCTAATGAAGGTAGGTGACATCCTTCATTCGAAGTGTTGTTGCCTTCGAACGAAGGTCCAAACATGGCGCGAACATCCCCATAACGACCACCTTCGAACGAAGGTTCCTTGCATTAAAAAAAATTCAACTTTTTAACCGCCAATTGTTTTTTAAAATGTTTTAATTTTTTCGTATTGCATATAAATAGGATGTTTTTTTTCATTTTTACAAATAAATGTAACAAGGTAAATTCACATTTTTGTTCTGCAAGGGAGGAGAAAATCTTTGAGAGAAGAATTTTCAAGTCATATTTTACAAAGAAGGAGATGGGAAACAAAAAGACAAGACAAAATAAGACTATAGAAAGTATTCCATAGAAACTACACAAAGATCAAATGAAGAAAGATTGCAAAAATATTATAAACAAAAACAAGGTATGCATATTTTCTTTTCTATTTTAATCTAGGCCATTTTATTTATGCTTAAATATATACATGTATTGATGAATCATGTAGTAGGATGTCATTTAATCTAGGTCACTTGATTTATGCTTAAATATATACACATTGATTTCATGTAACTAGGATGTCATTTAGTTTAAGTCATTCCTCATTCTTGGCTATAATCCCCACCCCTCTACCTAGAGATAACTACCTACCTCTCCCTCTTTGTCCACCACTCTCTCTCTCTCTTAGGTTGCCCACTCTCTTTACCTCTACCTCTCCCTCACTGGGGCCTCCCTAGCTATCTCTTTCCCTCTCTCCAACCTTCTCGCTCTTCTTCCTTTTATACTATTTTTCTCACCTCTATCTTTAACAAGTGGGTTATGTGTTAGTAAACCTAGGAAGTGTGTCATGCTTCTAATCCAAACATTACCAAAAGGAACCTTTTGCTTGTGGTATCTTAGATTTTGTCACCATATTTTATAGTTGAACCTCTAACTTAGCTACTAGATTAATTATCTTGTAAGCTAGAACTCCATTTAGAGCCAAAGGTTGGTCCTTAAAATTCTAGTCTGATCCTTCTTTTCATTAGTTAGTTCTATAGAAAAAATTGTATAGGAAAATTTTCTTCTTGTGCTCATCTTGAAGGGAGATGACAGTACTTGTTGCACTAACTTGGAGAGATCTATTTTTTTTTATCTCATTTGATTTTCCTTTCATTCAAATTGAGTTTAATGAACTTCACTACCTTGAATCCATGGTGGGGTTTCTCTTCATCTTAGGCCTATTTTGCTACATTATGTTGCTACTTATATAAGCCCTATCTTTTCTTTACAAGTATTCTTATTTCATTTTGATCCTATATATTCCAACAAAGGATTGTGTGCTTCGTTAAATCATTCAAGGCTCTAAGAGTTATCTTACCATATGTATGGTCCATATTGAGGGCAATAGCCCTTATAGGAGATTTCATATATATCAAATTGTACATCTTACTTGAATATTTGTGCACACTTACACACTTATCCTAAATGGTATAACTACCTATGTATCTTGTACTCATATTTGTCACTTGTGCATGAGGATATATATCACTTGTGGTCATAAATATTAGTTATTACATGTACATATATTAATTTTTATAGTAATTTTATATGGAGGCTCTTTAAAATATATCAAGACTTGGAACTAAATTATAAGTTTTCTTTAATATGTATTTCCTTGATATGTGATATAGAAATTGAAGTTGACCCAAATTTACATACTAGAGTAAACAAGGCTGAAAAACACATATGCTAGCCCGGAGGAGGCCCAAGTGCAAACAATGGATGTTGGAGAGGGGTCAGGATTGCTTCTTTTGACTGGTATGGATGAGGATATGAATCTAGCTAAAGAGGTGAAGAGAAAAATTTCTTATAGAAATTTAGATCATTTACTTGAAATTGATAAGGAGAAATTGAAACTTTATGTTAGACAACCTAGATGTACTGATAGGAGGTCAATGAATAAAACTACAAAGGAAATAATTGATCATTTCAATAATCTTGATACACTTGAGCGAACCCAATTGTTATCAATTGTACTTCTTAGTAAGGAGCTAAATGAGCCATTACAATTGTTGGGTGTAGATTTGTCATTGAAAAGGGGGAAAGGTTCACACCTAGAAAAAGATATTGTTGAAAATGTTAAAGAAGGTTTGGCTTCCATTGGGAAACAATCTCAATCTGCGGATAAGTCCATTTCAAGAAGAGTGATGTTGACATCTATTTTAAGTGAAAAAAATTCCAAAAAAAGATAATTGTCTTCAATTTCAATTGAGATTGGTTTCAGTAGAAAGACACTAACACAATATGTGAAAAGGAGAAAATTATTGGATGATAGTACCTCGGAAGGCAATTGGGCAATTATGTGTAGAGCTCCTCGATCTGACAGGATTCAAGATGTTGTTAGGAACTTGATCTCAACCTTTTGGAACAATAATACTTGTGCTTCATCAAATAGTAGAGATGTTATCAAAGATAGAATTGGGCCCAATAGTCATGAACTACATACAAAAAATTGGTTAGACATAACACAACATGAGATGTATCATGTGATGTTTTGTAATTCAAATCCTCATATAAAGATTGGGAAAACAATGTTTGAAAGGTTAAGGCCATATTATGTGAAGACAAACAAGGTTTTTGAAACTTGTTGTTGTCATTATCATATTGAATTTGATCTCTACTATTAGGTGTTTTGAAAGATTAGAGAAGACAGTGATGGTTTTGTAAATGCGCCTCCTAAACGGGCAAGTCAGCTCATAGCATCCATCTTATGTGATAAATCAGATGATGATAATGGAACTGGTCAAAAAAATTGCATAAAAGGTCTTTGTGAAACATGTGGAAATTTGGCTAAAATGCCTTTAAGAAACAAAGATATCAACCTAACGAAGTTGGTAAATTGTAAGAGTTACAAGTACATAAAGTTTCAAACAAAAAATGGTAAAGAATCCACAAGGTTAGATTATGTAGAAGAGGAGATACCTATTGGAACATTTATGGAAATTTTTTGTAAATTGATACAACCATACATACATCATGTTTTTTTTTTCCTAAGTGGCAAGCACAATAGTTTCAAACATTAAGAGATACTTTCCCACCTGGAACAATTTTATCAGTAGTCGACTTTGCAGAAAATTACTCTTTTGTACATCAAAAAGAGATTCAATCACAATATCACTTTTCAGAGTAGATCACTATTATAGTGCATGTGTGTTATCAACATACACAATTGGATTTGGATGGTGTTGATAGTACATTTGAAGCTCGAGTCATTAAGAAAGAATATCACTTTTATATTAGTGATGATAAAGAGCATGACACACATTTTGTAGAACAAATGGCTTTAAGAAGTTTTTTGAATATTTGGCAAGCAGGCATGTAAAAATTGAAAAGCATTTTGTATGGTCAGATGGATGTGCGTTGCAATTCAAATCATCAAGGCCATTTTATGCACTATGTAGATATCATCGAAATGATAATATACTACGTGTTTGAAGTTTCTTTGAGAGTGGGCATGGAAAGGGTGAACATGATGGCGCAGGAGCTTGCATCAAACGTGCTCTAAGAAAACATCAAATGAATTATGAGGGAGATTGTATAAATGATGCACATGATGTTGTTGAATGGTGTAAGACACACTTTGCATCAAATGAGGTCAGCACATCTTCAAGAACAAACTGATACATTCCACATAGAGTGTTTTGGGAGATATCAAGTATGTATTGTTTGAAAATTTAATACTTTAAATATATATATATTCATATATGATATGTGTACATGAGTTTGTTTATTTTAGTTTGAATTTAATTATTTCTATTATATTCATAATGTACAATATAATAAATTTGTAGGTGTGGATAGAAGATCAATGCATGGATGCAAGAGGGTAGAGAAAACAAGATCTTTGCATTGTGTCATGAGTACAAATAGCCATACATGGACGTTGCGCACTAGAGATTATTCTTGTTTTTGTTATGAGTGCATGTTGGGAGATTGTGAGAATTGTAAGAACCAACAACGTGGATATGTCAGTGAATGGAAAAACGTGCCACTAGTTGTTACCAACACATACAACGAAGATGAGGAAGAAAGCTTTGAATACATTAGTTTGATTTCAATTGATTATAGCCATATTTCAAGATTGATTAAAAAATGTATGTGTACATATATATAAATTATATAAGGTATCTCTAATTTTTTTAAATTACAAATTTTGGACATGTAAATTTGGTGCAGGAGATGTTTTTGCGGTCATAGCAGAGGCTGGAAATATAGAAGACGTTAGTTATTATTTATTGTGTTGCACAAAAGAGAGGCAAAAGCTAATAAAGCCAAAAACAAGTTATGGAATGTTGTTTCCCACAGGTTTAACTTTATTTAATATATTTTTAAATAATTTTGAATTTGTTACATATGTACATGTCAAGTACCTTGAGTGATTTAAACATTCAATTTATATTAAATTTTATAATTTATGTAATGTCTTACCGAGCAATGAAAATGCTATACATGAACTATGTAGGTTACATTTACCTTGAAAATGTTATGTCTTACCGTGGAATGTTGTTTCCCACAGGTTCAGTTGTAGTGCAAGGGACATATCTCAAACAAGTCAAGATTGTTCAACATGGGAGTCACTTATATCAGTATAGCCACCTAGTAATTGCTACCGGCCTATCTCTTCGTTCAGTTCCACATGCACATGGATGTCATAAGTGGAGACTAGATAGTGATGATCATTAGAGAATATTAGATGTGATTGAAGAGCAAGTTGAACCACTTGATGTGGTATGAAAAATATGGATGAAGAACTTACAATTTTCAATGTTTTGAAGACCTAAATTCACTATCTAGATCTATGTTCATGTATTAATTGTTTTAAAATCTATGCAAGTTAAATTAATAGTTCTTTTGTTGAACACATTTTAATTTCAACATGTGGTTCTTAACAAATGATCTCTCTATTAGAAGTCATGTAGAGAATGCCCTAGATTCTTATTCAAGCATGTGATATGATAATTTTTGAATGCTTAAATGATTTAATGTTATATGCTCTTAGAACATGCTCTCTAAGTGTTAGGCGCTAAATGTGTTCAAATGAACTAGAGTTAAAGTCCTTAATTATAAAATTACTTGAGGTGAAAAAAGAAACATTTCATGCATTTCAAGTTGATGCATAATGGTTAGTTGGGAGGGTTAGGTTGGCCCTAAATTTGAAACTATATAAATTAAAACCATAGACAATGTACACAAGACCTAGACTTAGGGATGCATGTTGATCTAGACACAAGGGGATAGACTCAACATTAGGCTACATGTAGTAATTAGCCAATTAATAGGAGTCAGTAGCTACTTGTACTTATGGATCTACAAGTCCAATTAGGGTGATCATAAAGGCCATTGACATGATAATTAAAGGGAAATAAGAACATATAATAGTTCTTTAGAAAACCATATCCTTTAATTGTAACAATCACAAGCTCTCAAGATATTTATAATAAGTTATTTTCTAGGTTACATATAATTGAAATTATTCAATATTCATAGTCCTATGAATATGTTTTAGATACATGGGCACACAAAATATTTGATAAACACAATGTTTATGAAACTAAACTATGTAGATTGACAAAGATTAAGACTATACTACACTACTACTTGAGGACATACGAATATGATTTATTAAAAGTATTTGATCATTCATCATCAAACATTGGTGCCTATCCAATGGGAAACAAAGTCCAAATGATGTATTAGTTTTGGAGATACTCTAGGTGTTGTCTATTTGTTCTTTTAATAAAGTGTAACAAGTTATTAGGACCACATTCTTCTACATATGTTATTTATTATAGATTTAATATTAATATCTTTACTCGATAGAAACATTTAACATATAGTAGCCTTATGACAACACATTTTGAGAATCCTTTATGTTCTTTTTATGTTTCATGGAGATGTTATTATCACATCTATGATCTCTACTTTGAGCCTAAGAAGCATCGATTAGGGTAAATTAGCATGTTATGCTTCACCTTCATGTTATTGTAATAATGGACATTGCATACTCCACATTCCATTTTAATTTCAATAAAGGAGAAAAGTGCAAGGTATGTAATTTCCACCATAACAAATTAAAGTACAAATATTTTATACCACATCATAAGATAATTTTTTTAAGGATTAGAATGGAATGTAGTAGGACATGTAGGAAGCTCTCCCCAACAAGAGTATCATGTCTATATATACAAATCTTACAAGTATATCAAACATAGTTTCTTCTAAGATTTGTTAGTTTTGTAGCTACTCTAGGTGTTGTCTATTTGTGCTCTTAATAAAGTGTAACAATTTATTAGGACCACATTCTTCTACATATGTTATTTATTATATCTATTTAATCTTAATATATTTACTGGATAGAAACATTTAACATATTATAGCCTTATGACAACACATTTTGAGAATCCTTTATGTTCTTTTTATATTTCATGAAGATGTTATTATCACATCTATGATCTCTACTTTGAGCCTAAGAAGCATCAATTAGGGTAAATTAGCATGTTATGCTTAACCTTCGTGTTATTGTAATAATAGAAATTGCATACTCCACATTGCATACTTATATGTAGTGTGTTTTTACCCATGTGGGAAAGTTTAACACATTTTAAAAAATCATGCGGGCTTATTCTTGATGGACACCATTCACAATAAATTATTAAATGAGTTAATTAAATTCTTCTATCCAATGTGATTACATGTATTCCAATCTATTATATATATATATATATATATATATATATATATATATATATATATATATATATATATATATATATATATATATATATTATTAAATGAGTTAATTAAATTCTTCTATCCAATGTGATTACATGTATTCCAATCTATTATATATATATATATCATCAAACATGTAATCAATTCCATAAATTATGTATCATCATTTAACATAAATCATGTCCACAAAAGTATCATCAAACATGCAAATGTCTACAAACATGTAGAAATGTCCACAAACATGTGTATATAGAAATGTAGATGAAAACATGTAGATCTAGAGAAATGTCTAAAAATGTGTAGATAGAAATGTCCTCAAACATGTAGAAACGTCCACAAACATGTAGATAGAAATATCTGAAAACAAATATCTAGAGAAATATCTGGAGAAACATGTCTAGGTAGTGCTGGTAGCCTAGTCATCATGTCGGCTACGAGTCAAGCGACCCTCTGAGTGAGCATCCTACTCTGATGGATGCGCTGAGCCCTGGAGATAGTACAACACATGTACATAAAAATGTACATTATGTTAAATTAGACTAATGTTAAATATATATGTACATGCACGTACAAATTATATGCAAACATGTAAGTACATGATTTAAAAATTTAAAACTCACCTGTCCACTAACATTATTGGCATCAGTTGAATCACGCCTGCGTACACGGTTCCTCCCTAGACTAGGCATAACATGAGCTAACCCCTACAATATATGTGTGTGTGTGTACATTAGGACTCTATCTAGCAAAGTAATTTAACTTAATTTAATTTAAAAGTTCTTTTAAATCATGCATGCGTGCACATACACATGTACATACCTATGTATCAGGTGGTGAAAGATCCATTGCAATGATCGTGTTTGATTCCTCCTTGGCTAGCTCCAGTAATGATGAGTTAAGTGGACTATGCAGGCGAGTTGGCATCGAAGAGCCTGAATGTAGAAGCATATCCACATAACCTGACAATCCCATCTGCAACTGCAACTCCTCAAGTGAATCTAGGGAGGGTTGAGATGTCTGATGCTCAACACTTGCAGGAGGGGTAGGTGTATCTGCCTCTATAGTAGCCGAATGATCTGTGGGTGGATCAGGATGTAGAGTACTACCAGGGTGATGAGAAGGTCTTGCAGCTTGACTGGATTGTGACCCAGGCTGTGAACAACAAGCTCTACCCACATGTCCTCTAACCTCATGTAAATAGATACAAAGCTCTGATGCAATGAAAGCATATGACTTCAATAGGTCCTCAGACAAACAACTTGTTGATAACTGAGAGGGGGGGTGAATCAGTTATCCTAATTATTTCCCTTATTGAACTTTCCTTTTAATTGATGCAGCATAAAATCAAACACAAAAACATTAACCATGAAATAAGAAACACATGACACAGTATTTTTGACGTGGAAACCCTGTTAAGGGAGAAAACCACGGGGTGATTAACCCAAAATTATTCTCTGTTAGAAGAATAGGAAATTACAAAAATGGCACTTGCCAATTAGGGCTCACTGCCCGAGCACACTGCTCACAAGAGGCCCACTGCCTACAAGAAGACACACTGTCTACAAAGTGATGAGAATCACAGTCTTGAACTGATTGGGAGCATCTGCATATGCTGGAGTTCAGTTCCGGTTAGGCTCAGTACACTGATTTGCTGCACTTCATCTTTCCTCTGTTCTTTATTCTGCTATCTTTCACATACCGGATTCTTTTTGCTACCTCTGCTCTTATCTGGACTTATTCGCATATATCTCCACACCAACACACACTTCACAACTAAATCCATCCTCTATATATATCCGCACAAGTAATTTCATCACCTTTCTAGTCGGCATCCGGAACAGTCTAGTTTCTTACAAACTTTTGTTCTGTCGGCTGAATCCTTCCTCACCAAGCAATGCGGATCAAGCATATACTTGTAGATATCATTAATCATGTCGGCCAAACATGATTCATGCCTTCACAACCTCTGTCATCAACAGTAACACATCCGGAAAGCAGTCTGATACTCTGTCAGTCAGTTCTTCCTCTGTATTCACTGTCTCTCAGGAATCCGGTACTCAACCATTCATATCTTTTTCCTTGTCCATCACCGGAGGCTAAATCCTTGGAATATACCACTCAAGGTAGTCCTCTTGACTTCCCCAAATCCGCACTGCACCAAGACACTTCCTCTGAGAGATCCGGACCAATCTGTCGGACCTTGCCACATGCCCTGTTCTTCTTCACCGGACCACAACATTCTTTATTCTGACTTCCGGTAGAGACACATTATGACTTGCGGATATGTGGGATGACCTTTGTTGCCATCAATGACAACAACCATGAATCCATATAGTGTCTCTTGCCAACAATCTCCCCCTTTGGCATTGATGGCAACACTTAGTGAAAAATGACTAAGTGTTTTCACTATGCTCCCCCTTTGCTGATGCTCTGTCTTTATATACAATTTCCGGAACTCCCCCTTAGTTGGATTCCTCATTTTTCACTGCTCCTCACTCCCCCTTTGACATCAATGGCAAAGGGTAGGGTCCGCATATCAAAATTTTCAAAAATTTCTTATACTTAGCCGCATATTTACATACTCACATATATTGAAGAATGTCTGCAAAGGATGTCTGCAATTGGATCATTTCTGTAGCCCAACTTTGCTTCATTCTATCCAAAATTGAAATGTGACCACTTAACAAAAATGCAAACGCTTCTGCCCGCTTGAGATCTGTCGGATCTTTTGTTTGGGCGGTGGTCTGAGCATCACTGATGGCCTCATGCATAGTTTCCAACTTAGGGATTATAATCCTTCTAAGTTCTCCCATCCGGTTAGTGATGTTCTTTCTTTCCTTCTCAAGATTCTTTATTTCATTCAAGACTGCAATAGTCTGACATTCTTGATTTATTATAGAGGAAGAGAGAGGATCAAAACTTTGAGATAAGCTTTGTAGCTTATCCTGTTCCTCTTTTATTTTCTTGTCAAATGCTGCTGTTGCCTTTGACCAGGATATACAAAATTTATAGATGTCACCGCCATCCTTAAGAGCATTCTCTAAGCTCTTTATTCCAATGCTTACAATCTTCCTATCTTTAGAGATTAATTCTAATATTTCTGAAAATCTCTTATCCAAAAATTCCTTCCGGACCTTTTCTTCAGCTGATTTTTCTAGAGAATCAAAATGTGTATCAATACTGCTGACTAAGGTTTTTAGATTACCGGAAGTGGAGGCTGTCGGATCTATCTGGATTGATGGCATGATCTTTACAAGTACTCCGGAAGCAGCCTCTATCAACTCACAGTCTTCCATATGAGACTTCAGGAGCTTTTCATTTGCCTTGGCATTTGCAAATGAAGCTATCTTCATTGTTTGTACCGGAGAGAGAGAGTCAAAATCAAATGGGCCTTTTAGAAGCTCCGGTTCATCAATCTCTAGAGTTTCTTTGCTCAAAAATTGTTGAACAGTTTGTGCAGTGTCTCTTGCCGGAGACAGATGTTTCTTTTCTTCTGTAGTCTTAGAACTGTCAACCTCTTTGTCTTTCACCACTGCTTCCTTCTCCTGTAATTGCTCTTCTTCTTTGGATCCGGAGACTGTAGGGGAAACCGGAGGAGAGATGCTAGCTTGTTCATGGGCCACTTCTTCTGGAGCAGAGGGTCCCAAGTCCTCAGCTGTTTCTGTACCTAAATCCTCTACAACCGGAAGATTGAACCTTTTGAAGGCCTTCCAGAGGATCTCTTCTGTTTCTTGGGCCACTTTGTCAGTCTCACCAAGCATGAGTTGATTCATCCTGGCTTTGCTTCTGAACTCATCTTTGCAGTCCTTGAAGATAATGTTCATTGTCTTGGGATCAATTTGAGGATATAGCTGAATAGCTATCTGCTCCCGAATCTCAAGATCTTTAGCATGAGCATTATTCTTTCTTACTTCCAATTCCTTTTCTAGGCTTTTAGGAATAAGAGATATTATTTCAATGAAAGCCTTATTATATATGTTAAGATATTTTACTGTGGCCTCCTGCAGAGTCTTTTGGTCGGCCTCACTGAAGTCATCATATGATTCAGTCATTGGTTGAAGGTTTCCATCCACCGTGACCGACTTGATTATGCTCTCTAGAGACAGAGTGGGCTTTTCAACAGATCCTTCTGCCATTTCATCCTTGTCTTGGCCTGTGGAGGGCTTACCGGATCCTTTCTTTTTCTGTTTCTTTATTTCTTTTATTCCCTCATCTGACTCTGTTTCCTCTTCATCCTTTTGGCTTCCATAAGCCCTTGTGGCTTTTGTCTTGGATCTCTTACCGGATGCCTGGACTTCCGGTTTTGAACTTTTGGTTGAGGGAGGTGCAGATCTCTTTGATGATCTGGTCCGGGTGGGAGCTCCAACCGGAGCACTTTCTTTACTTTTCTCTTCTTCCTCGGCCTTCCTCCTCTTTTCCCGGCTGGCATCAAGTGCCTCCTTTGAGATGCCTAGGCCTTGAGCAATGTGCTCTACTTCTTTTCTCACCTTTCTTTTAATCTCAGGTTCCCTGAGTTCTACATGTATTTTTACACTCAGCTCCTCAAAGGTTCCAAACCTTTCTGCCTTAGGATCTTTGGGCTGACTTAGCATGTGTTGAACATGCAGCTCCACTATCTGTTCATCTACTTCATACCCCATGGGCATGATCCAGACAGTCCTTTGCTCTACTGCCTCCATTAGGCACTGATCAGTGTCAACCATAAAGCACACTGAGTCTTTGTATTTTTCAACAAGAGACTGGGGAATTCTCTCTCTTGCTTGCATCATGCTCTGAAAGTTTTTGAAGTATCCCCATAGAGCTGTATTTCTCGCTTTTGCATCCCCAAGTCCATGCAGATAGTCTCTTATCTGGACTGCAACAGGTTTGTCATTCTGCCATACCCATCCACTTGTTCCGGGTAGCTCATTCATGAAGTAGAAGAATAGACATACAATAAGAGTACCATACTTAAAGGAATTCTTCTTATCCTTCTTGATTTTCTGTATGTTTTCCATTAATTGGCTTAGCAGTAGTTCGCAGAGATCATATTCTGCATTCTTTCTTAGCATTTCATAGGCAGTGTATACTGCAGTTCCGGATACAGAATTCTCCCTGCTGGAGTGATAGATCTTGTATCCTATTATCATTGATGCATATTTGATATCCGGATCCGAAATATCTTCAATGGTCATTGCCCTCTTATCAAATTTTGATCCGGTGGCCTCAGTTACAATGTTGTTCTTGACAGATTTGAGGATAGGTACCCCTCCGGAAGAGTATAGACCAGTTACTGCTCTAATTGCCTCTTTTGTGATCTTGCAGGGTCTATCTAGCCATAGAAAGTTGTCATGCATCCTGCTCAGTACATACCGGACCCATTCATCTTCTTCAAAGCAGGGGAAATGAATAAATTGCTCAAATTGTTTCTTCTGGATATCCTTATACTCTGGTTTAAGCTCAAAAGCATTGTCTATCAGTTGCTTGTGATAGAGGTCTCTTAATTTGAATTCCCCAAATTCCTCAATGTTTGCATGTATGTAAACCCTAATGTCTTCGGTATGTAAAACTCCGTGAGGAACACTAGAGAAGGCTCCTAGTGGATCTACCTCCAATGATTTGTAGGGATGTTTCTTGAATGAGGGGCGAGGTCTATCGGAGATCTTAACTATGTTTGGAGTAGCCATTCTTCAAAGATTTGCAGTGAGGTAATGAAAAACGGAGAATACCTTATGCGCCTTCGGTTTGCACGGAGTGGTTGGATTGATTTCTTTATGCAATAACTTCGGAAGGAGATCCTTGGTGTGCTTGATGAACCTTGTTGCAGAGCTCCACTTTTCGCTTCTTCTCGAGTGCTGAATGAGCAAATGACCTTTGAGAAATCCCTTAAATTGCTCCGCGAACCCTAATATCTGTCTGCCATAAATGCTTCACCTACATCATTCCGGTTTGCCTTGTCTGGATAGTTTGGAGTATCCCGGATTAGTCCTGATCTGTGGATATCATCCGGATCTTTCAATCATGAATGAATCGAGGTATCATATTGCAAGAACATCCCAAACACTCTGTCCAATCCACAGAACAAGATAGTGCATTTCTGGATCTTTCCGGACCTTTTTGTAATCCTTTATCATATCGGAGCATCTCCCTGAACAGGTCTTATTTGATTGATCACAGCTTCTTCATAACTCCATGCGGACCTCTGAAAACTTGACTGAAGTATCTCAAGACTCATATCTACAAACCCTTTGATCCACATCTTATGCCACATCCGGCACCACTTGTTTGGCTGGGGGAACAAGATTTTCTTTGAGTCTCCCCCTGAGCCTGAGCTCACGTTTTAATTTCCGGAAGAGATATCAGCACCAGAGTCTGGTGCGGATCCAACCTCTACATTCTCTGAACTTTTCTTCACCCAAATCTTGCTCATCTGATTCCTAACCTCATCCGCATTCATCTTTTGTTTACCCTTGTCTTGATTCTGATTATACACCGGACCTCTTTTGTCCTGATTCTTGTTTCTGCAGACTTTAGCATTATGACCGGACCTATTGCAGATTTGGCAAATAACATTTCTTTGCATATTTGACTGATATCCTCTTGATCTGCATTGATTAGCAATATGACCTACTCTATTGCATGTGAAGCATCTACCTTTGAATGATTTATTTACTTGCATAATTCTGCATTCATGGGATTTGTGTCCATACCTTTTGCAGTTGAAGCACTGTCCGGAGAAGGATGAATTAATCTGATTCATTCTCATTCTGCACTGATTAGCTTTGTGACCAAAGTGGTTGCAGCTGTGGCAGTATCCATTGAAGGATGGATATCTTTGAGCATTTGGCTGTCTTACCGGAGGTCTTCTAGGCCTGCTCCTTGGATTTTCTGATCCAAGATTCTTCTGACCGGATCCGGAGCTTTCTCCTTTCTCATATCCCAAACCATACTTGTCATCTGTCCTCTTTTGACTTCCAAGAAGAACTTCAAGTTGAGCAGAACTTATCTTGAATTTCTCTTTATATTCATTTGCTGTTTGAAGGTCTCTCTTGAGAGAGGCAATTTGATCCTCAAGTTTTCCTTCATTATCTTTGGCATCTTCAAGATCAGATTCAAGATGTCTGATAATCCTGTCCATCTGGTGGCATTCTTCTGATTTTTCTTTAAGAGATTGTCTTAGATTGTCTTCAGCCTTTCTTTTTTCTTCAATCTCTTGAGTAAACTTTATAGTTCCTGATTCCATTTCATGTCTTAACATAATGACTTCTTTTGATAACTTTTCACATAACTTGGTTTGCTCAGTCAATTCTTCATTTGTATTGCTTTCTTCACTTTGCCTTGCCAACTGTTGAAGCAGCTCCTTTCTCTTTTTCATAGAGAGACTTAATTTGTCTTTTAATTCTCTCATGAATTCATCAGCCTGTTTGAGTCTTTCCTTTAATTCACTGACTTCAGAATTTGACTGTTCAAGATCCTCAAGAGCAGTCTTGAGTTGCTCCCTTAAACCATATGCATCCATTTGAAATCCCAGATCTTCCTCAAGCTGTTAGGCTCTATTAGGAGGAACTTAGCTCTGATACCAATTGTTGATAACTGAGAGGGGGGGTGAATCAGTTATCCTAATTATTTCCCTTATTGAACTTTCCTTTTAATTGATGCAGCATAAAATCAAACACAAAAACATTAACCATGAAATAAGAAACACATGACACAGTATTTTTGACGTGGAAACCCTGTTAAGGGAGAAAACCACGGGGTGATTAACCCAAAATTATTCTCTGTTAGAAGAATAGGAAATTACAAAAATGGCACTTGCCAATTAGGGCTCACTGCCCGAGCACACTGCTCACAAGAGGCCCACTGCCTACAAGAAGACACACTGTCTACAAAGTGATGAGAATCACAGTCTTGAACTGATTGGGAGCATCTGCATATGCTGGAGTTCAGTTCCGGTTAGGCTCAGTACACTGATCTGCTGCACTTCATCTTTCCTCTGTTCTTTATTCTGCTATCTTTCACATACCGGATTCTTTTTGCTACCTCTGCTCTTATCTGGACTTATTCGCATATATCTCCACACCAACACACACTTCACAACTAAATCCATCCTCTATATATATCCGCACAAGTAATTTCATCACCTTTCTAGTCGGCATCCGGAACAGTCTAGTTTCTTACAAACTTTTGTTCTGTCGGCTGAATCCTTCCTCACCAAGCAATGCGGATCAAGCATATACTTGTAGATATCATTAATCATGTCGGCCAAACATGATTCATGCCTTCACAACCTCTGTCATCAACAGTAACACATCCGGAAAGCAGTCTGATACTTTGTCAGTCAGTTCTTCCTCTGTATTCACTGTCTCTCAGGAATCCGGTACTCAACCATTCATATCTTTTTCCTTGTCCATCACCGGAGGCTAAATCCTTGGAATATACCACTCAAGGTAGTCCTCTTGACTTCCCCAAATCCGCACTGCACCAAGACACTTCCTCTGAGAGATCCGGACCAATCTGTCGGACCTTGCCACATGCCCTGTTCTTCTTCACCGGACCACAACATTCTTTATTCTGACTTCCGGTAGAGACACATTATGACTTGCGGATATGTGGGATGACCTTTGTTGCCATCAATGACAACAACCATGAATCCATATAGTGTCTCTTGCCAACACAACTCATTGTAGTCCAAAGCATATGGTCTCCTGTAAGACCATCTATGTCTACGAGTGAAGGGACACTCGCAATAGCATAAGGATCAGTAGCATGATCTGATGGTCTGGATCATCCAGGATGACTCATCAAATATCTTCCTACACGATCAGAAGATATAATAGATGTGGCAGTTGCAATATCACCAACACTATCAATTGCTTCCCTTTGGGAAGCAATGACAACCTGATCACCAACAGGGGCCAGGGTTGGAGAGATAGCAGGCATCCTCTCCCCAACCAAGGCCCTATAAGATGGACCCTGTCAATCTACTCGACGATAGGCATCTCTATCAACAACCCTGCCCTACCCCTGACCAAAATATGTTGGCAAATCCAAGTAGTTGACCTTGAGGCCCATATGAACCTCTCCATACAACTGTTGTGCAAAATATAAAGGAATTTGGTCATTATTGGGATAATGACCATGAGTAGAAAGAAAACATGGATATATCAATGGGTCCATAAGAGGGCCTACACATCTAGTTACTCGGTAGCCCTTCACATTAGGCCTACCAACATAATATAGAAAACATTGGGATTTGATGGTCTCTTTCGAGACACTAAGCTGAACAAAAGCAAGAGAAACATCACCAGTCACCTCTTGCTGCATCTGGGCAAGAATAGCAGCAAGAGAATCACCTGAATAAGCATGGGTATCTCTTAGACTCTGCCTAATGTGTTGCAAGCTAGATAAAATTGATTAACAGGTGTCCCTATAAACCCTTGTTGTGTTGGGGTCAAAAATAACACCTCTCAATCTCTGGATCTCAGCATCTATACGAGTAAATATAGAAGGTCTAGGAGGTGGTGGTGCATGTGCCATGATATCTTGACTTGAATTATGCACAAAAATAAATTACTTATTCCAATGTATGTGTACATCTAGTATGTATCTAAATTAATTTTTAAATTTAACATTCAAGCTCACATGTTCTAGTTCACTTGAAAAAATTTAAATACATGTCTGAAACAAGCACGATAACATCAAAAAGCAAGTGCAATAACTTAGAGGACCACATGGCAAATAATTTGTATCATATCTAGATGGATACATGTGTTGTATGTACTTGTTTGAATGTATGTGTTGTCTATCATCAAATTCGTTGCATGCCAAGGTATATTTAAAAACACATAATGTAAATTTAAATGATTAATCATTTTTAAAATTTAAAAAATTCATTTTGTTTAGTGAAATTAATATTGCTTTCAATAATGCTATGAATGCAAAAAATGGTGGACAAGAAATATGTGGTTGGATTTAAATTGGGTCTACTAGAGCATCTTGGTGGTGGTTCAAAAACTCAACATGAAGTTGCACAGACTTGATTATCCATACACATGCTTTTGTAGGTCTTGAACTTTGGTTGATTCAACATACTAGATATCATTAGGGTAGAAGGTTTTTGGTGAGACTCAAGATTTTTTTGAAATTATATTAGTGCCCATTTGACAATTGTTGCCCTTCCAGTGCATTCATCCATCTTCCCTCTGGCTACATGGATAGAGTGGGGGATAAAAAGACCAATATCGAGTCATTTAAAGGAGCACGGTTGGCTCATAGAAGTGACTCTCATGTTATGAATTCAATCATTTGAATAGAAGGTGAACATTTAGAGTTCTTGTGATTGTAGAAGCAAAGTACCAAGGGAGATTATAGGTTCATTATATAGCTCTAAAGACCATTGAAAAGACCATTTTACTCCATGTAAATTTCAAAGTAACCGAGCACTCAAAAACATGTACATGTAAGATAAAAAATTCTATCCTTTGTAATTTCTTTTATCACATTTTGCACTCAAGTTTATGAATATTAGATCGCATGTATGTTTTAACCCCCTTTTCAACCCTCTTTTTTGTTTCCCTTAGCCTTATCCTAGCTTACCTATGTCACCTTGTTCTCCTCTATGTGTTCATCCTTTTGATTTATAATTTGTTATTTTCTTTTGTCTCCTCATCTTACGTATTTTTCTCTTTCCCTTTTAATGACTCATCACCCCTCTTTCCATGTCACCTTTTTATCCTTTTAATCAAATTATTTAATGAGATCACATGTCTTAAATCTAGTGTAATGAACACCTTGTAGCTCCTGAAATCTCACTTTCCAAATCTTTTCATGATTGGGAATCACCACCCTTAGGTGGGAAACTTTCTCCTAGATTTGTCCTAGGAAATTAAGCTTCAGGACTTCTCCTCACCCTTGGATGTAGGGGAGAGGTGTCATCCACATCCTCCAATCACACTCAATTTTTCACAACAACCTAATTTGATCATGACAAATAGGGCACAAACTATGTTTCTAGCCCAAATCCCCTCCAAAAAGTCATCAAAAAGCCTCCCAATCTCACTTTTTGTATAACTTAAACAATAAACTTTCACATTGAGAGAAAACTTTGAGTAATAGTTTCTAAAGAAGTTGAAGCCTAGGATGTTAGTGACTAGAGCATTTTTAGAGTGAGATTTATCTTTTATTTGAGCTCTTGAAAGAGTTTTTGGAACCCTAAGTATTTAGTCCATATAGTTGAATCAATTAATTGAAGTATCTATTTTTTGTGTTTTTGCACTAGCTAGCTTAGGTTTCTTGTTACAATAGTTTTATTTTCATTCCATTTTAGCTTCTAATATCTATACCATCACTTCTTGTCCATCCTTCATTCCTCCCCATCCATTTCCATAAATCCTTGAATATGGACATTTTGTCATCTTTTTTGTAATGTCCACCCATGTGATAACTCTTGCCTTGTCTGGAATGTATTATGAGATATGTGACAGGTTTTACTACTTCTTTAGAGAAATTATGGCTCTCACTAAAATCTTAAGATTCATTATGAGGATCAAAGATGTGTACATTTGTATGAACATCTATCTAGACATGACCCAACATAATTTTGCATTCTTAAAAGCTCATAACTTGAATTATGAATTTTCTTTCAATTTTTTTGTTAAAATACATTTTTCTTACAGCCCCATTAACCTATTTTGGGTACTACAAGAGGACATTATTAAATATAAATTTCAAATTTCAAAATTTTCATACACATAGTATAGTAATCTAGAGTAGACATTTTTTAAATTTTCCTATCACATGATTAAAGTCCTAATATATAGGATAGCCTTAAAAGTCATTGAACTTGAAGTCAACCTTTTATCCTTAAAGCATATGTTAGGCACGTGCACATAATACTGCATTTGATAAAGGATACCTTGATCATAAGTTCTCTATTTTATTGTTGAATATAAAGTTACATAAAGAAATTTAAATATATTTTTTAAATGCTTTAGATAAATAATCTAGGCTAATAAATAAGTGCACCTCCAGGATTAAACACAATTAACCTGTCATGTCTCTTTTTTTATGGACTATGTTATTATTTTAGATTAATGAACATCTACCATGATTATTTTACTTTGAGTAAGTTCCACATGTGTGAAGGTAATTATCATGAAGTTATATTTGAGTAAATTGGAAAATTGATTTGGGAGTTAAATATTATCGATGTGATTGCAATGATTTGCTTCAGCTATGTTTTTGGAGACACTAACCTATTGATGTCGAGTTGAGTGTGAATGAATGCAAGTACTCATCGAAGACGAGAACATGGTTGAGGTAGAGGTGTTCTAGCCACTTGGCAAGAACTGATGGGATGGTTAACCCTGATGCAATCACACACTCACGTAGTTTCATGTTGCATTTTGAATGGCTTATTTTACGCTTTATTGTGTGGATGATAAATATGATTGATGATTTGATATTTATAAAATTATTGTGTTTTCAATTGTTATGAAAATCTTTTTCAAATGCATGATTTGATTACATAAATTCATGTCTTTTCGAATTATATTTTAAATGGTGTATTTTATTAGATGTATTTTTATATTAATTAATAATAAATAAATAATGTTTTCCTATAGGGATGTTTGGAAGACAATATATTAATTAGATTCAAACAATTATATTAAATTATAATATATATATTATTTCACTTCTTGATTTATTGAAAGTGATTGTGATTTAATAAAAATAGTTAAATTATGTTAATAATATCATTATTATGTTTAGAATTTTAAATAAAAAGAATTAAAATCAACTTATTGTCGCACATGCGACAGTAAGCTAATTAAAATAGTATTATTTTTAGATAAATAGAAAATTGAAGCTTTTTAATATTGTTTTTCTCATGCAAACTAAAATTAAAACTTCAGTCTTCAAACCTAAATTTGGGATGCTAAAAATAAGATGGATTTTTTGATAAAAGAAGAGGGCGTTGAGTAGAAAAGACAACCCATGATTTGGAGTAGAAAAACCCCACAATTTTTGTAGTAGAGATGATTATCTTGTAGGTTAATTTAAGCGATTGAAGGCAAAAATAATTATCCAGAAGCATCTATTTTAGTAGCAAGGAAAGGTGGACGGAAGCTGGTTTCTGAGTAGTGCCTAGCAGTGATTGAAAGCAACGACTGGAAGGTAGAACTTGAGCAACCAAGGCAGAATTGCCCTTCTTCTTTCAGGTAGATAATTCCAAGTATTTTTCTTATGTTTTGCATTTATTAAAAGTATGTTTAAATGACAATAGAAACTTAGTGAAATTGGCCTGAGTATGTTCTTTTTGGCCTGCATTTTGCCTCCTTTGCTTGAGCAACCTGCCTGAGACTTTAAGCCGCTACCTTTTTCTTGGCCATGGCGCCTGTAGTTAAGTCGACTTGATGTTAGAAGTACTGTTAGTTCCTTAAAATCAGAATCAACCTATCTTTGATTCTTTCCTACCGCCAATCTTTAACTTAGGCGTTGTTATTTGATCGACTATGTTGTTCCTTGTTCTTGTTTTCTAGTTTTACCTAAGCATGACCTCTTGTTGGCCGTTCTTATTCTCTTCCTGGTGATCTTTATACTTCTGATTTTATGCCTAGTAAATCACCTCTTTCCAGATCTTGATTTTAACCGTTGAAAACAATAAATTAACCAAAACCCCCAGATACTGTTAAATATTTTCTCTGTTAAACATAGATGATACAGCTGTTATCTTTCTATATGCTATTTGGAATCAATTCCTATTAAAGATTCAACCTCTACTTACTGATTAAAAATGATGTGTGAATAACTTCTCAAACATAGGTGAAACTATCAGTTTCCTATAGACATTTTCTGTTATTGATTTGTTGTTCAAAACATATTTGTAAACATTATCACAGTATGACAATAATCTGATTAAACGTTGTTCTCTATTCATTTTTATTTCTATAACAGTTTAGGAAGACTATTTTTATTGTTTCTGGATTTCCTATCACAGTTGTGACAGTAAGGTTTTTGATTAAATTGTGAACTTATTTGGTTACTGATGAGATGGACTGCTCAAGATAGTTCCTGTCACAGATTTGACAGTGAGATTGCTTAAGTAACTTAGAATACTATTTATATTGTGAATTATGATTGAAATATGGACTTGGTGATTATATCAATTTGATAACCTTATGGATGCAATTGTATGAACAAAAGATTGATTATTGATTGGAAAATGTATTTCCTTGATTGGTGTTTTGGGAAAGGGATTTTTAATGATTTATTGATGAACTTTGATCCTTTTATTCTATTATTTATTTACTTGCTTCTTGGGGAAATAAGTAGTTTTTATCTAGGAATGTTCTTGGGTTACTTTCTGGGCTAGGATACCGAATGTGGATTTTCAGAGATGGCTTTTCCTCTTTTCGAGAATTGAACCAGGTTACTATTTTAAAAGATTAGATCTAATCGAGCTGACATTGAAAAATATGTTTATTGTCTAACAAAACTTATTTATATATATCTCTGCCACATCCTGTTGTGAGACAATATGCTTTTCATTATTTAAAATTGCACATTCAGACGTCAGGGTTGCATCGGGTGTTCCCTCCTGCTAGTTGTTTCCAGGTAGCTAGACATTTCATGCAGGGTTGGGTTTCCTTCATTTCATGAAGGGATCCGGGGAAGTGCAATTACTTCGTGATTGGGTGGAAAAGCACCTGGGCCATGTTCCCGTCTTTTGGCTCGCAGGTGGTGGACCACTTGGTTCGTGCAACTGACGAGTGTATTGATTTATTTATTCTTGTTGTACATGATTATTGTAACTTGAAATTGGATGTAATATGGCATGAGTGCCCATGGATGTTGTATATTATTTATAGTGCTTTTTACATGGATTGAGCACGTGATTTTGTAAGATTTAATGACATTTTGATTCACATTTATGAGATTGTTCATTTTACTTGTGATATTGTAATTAAGCAGATTAATCACACCCTTTTTATCAAGTTTACATTGTAATTAAGCGGATTAATTACATCTTTTTTACTTTGGATATTGTGATGTATTTAAGTGGATTATTTACTTCATTTACTTTGTGATGAAATTGTGGGCTTTACATAACCTCTAGATTAAATCAAAGTTGGGTTGATAGATTCTTTTCATATAAAAACCTGAAAGTGCAATTACACTAGCAATATATCTCTTCTAAAAGCATTGTAATTTCCCATGCAATGTAACAAAGATTGCATTAGTTTCACAACAAAATAAAAATAAAAGGGGTAAGCTTTATTTCAATAGATTAAATAAATCTAAACCTTTAGCTAGCATGACATATGGATCGTGCAATATGTAAGTGACTTTTTTATTGACATGTTCCAGGTAGATTTATTTTTTTTCTTTTCAACTTAATTGCTTTTCTTTCCCTCACTTTTAAAAACTAAAAATTCCCTAAATCACCTAGAAATATCATACAAAGTAAGCATGAAGATCAATGAAGCCAAACATGCTCCTAAAGTGAGGGGAAAAGAGAATATGAAATAGCATAAGTACCAATGAAGCTAAACATTCTACCCAAGTTCAAGGGAAGAGTAAGCAATACACATAATCTACAATCTAGAGCTAATCAAGAAAATAAAGGAAAAACTCTAAAATGGTAATAATGACATCAATGATATGGTAAATTGACAAACTTAGATCCTTTCTTTGATTCTTTTGGTGTTAGCACATGTATCCATTAGATCATCTTCTTTTTTAATGAAAAATATTCCAACTTATCCTCAAGTTGTTTTTCTTTGTGTTCTTCTTTTCTTGCCTTTTTCAATTATGTGTGTCGTAAGATTGATACTCCTTCACATGTTAGGTGTAAATACATGATAAAATAGTGTAATATCTTCTTATCTATGTTTGTTTTGTTGCTTGTGGTTATCATAGAATGATAGTCTTTGGATGGAATGCAACATTTTTTTTTGGTTTCCATTTTGATTGCTTTGCTTGATACTCAATGACACTTGGTTCCTTTTTGTTACATCCCCAACCTGTGATTAGCTTAATCTTATGTTTACATGGTAATTAGAAGGACTAGTTAGTAGTTGGATTATGATGTTGTGAAAATGTCATATTAAACATTACTTCTAACTAATGTTAGTTAGTTAAGAGATTCTAGATTTAAATGATTATTAAGTTATTATGATTTACTGATCATATTATGATGCACTGATCAAGATTTTTTGGTTGTGAGTTGGATCAGGAAAGTGATCATCTTTCAGAGACGGAAGGAGAGTATCATCTGGGAGGAAGGAATGAATGTCAGAAAATTGGGGTCAACAACCATCTGAGTGTCAGACATTTTGTCCATTCGAACCATGTAAGTTGGTGTAAGCTATGCTTTGTCTTGACCAGTTGTTCTCCTTTTGTAACGACTTGTCAAATTAGTCAATTTGACAACGTTCCAAAGACTCGACTAACGACGTCTTGGAACGTCAAATCGAGTTGAGGGTTAGTCTTGTTTTGGTCAGAGCATAATTTTATTGCTCTCAATGCTTTTGAATTGGAATTATAAATCCATTTTTGATTCGCTAGATTTCGAATCCTTAGTGATGAAGGGAGAGGGAAGCTCGATCCCTAAATTGCTTGATGAATTTATCTCCATAAAGGAAGTGTCGTCGGTTAAATATGACTTAGTCCTTAATGGTATTCTCTAATATCCTCTGGATGCATGTAATGATATTATATATAATTATATTAATTTGATATATAATGTCAAGCTATGTTATTGTGTTCATTTTTGTCATGGTTAGCATTATATCTAATGGAAGTGTGGAGCTCGCCATAGTTTTACAAGTGTCATTCTTGCACGGGCCTCCTAGAGGTAGTTGGCCGAGTGGAGAAGCCACTCCCACCACCTTAGTTATGGGTGGTAGTGTTGCAAGTATGGGCCTAACTGGTGTTGTCATTGATGTCAACATACTCCTGTTGCATTAATGATAAGGTTTGGATGAGCCGTGAGCTGAGGATATTGAGAAAATTAGTCTCAATCAGGAATAGTGAAGAACAGTGATGACAGTAAAGAAAAAGTCCAATATAGGATGCGGATTAAAGGGTTTGTAGATATGTGTCTATAGGTGATCTAATAGAGATTTTAGAGGTCCGCATGAAGATATGAAGAAGCTGTGGGTGCTCAAGTAAAACTGGTTCTAGTAGGTGTTCAAAGGTGACAGAGTGCAACAAGAAAGGTCCGGTGAGATCTAGAAATGAAGTTTCCTATTCTACAGATTTAAGGGAGTGCTGAGGAAGTCTTTGTGGTCTATCAACTCTATTGGTTCATGGTTTGAAGGTCCGCAAGCATCTATTCCTTTGTGATAGTAATGACAGATTGTGTTCTTGAGGTTCCAGATGAAGGAGAGAAGAATTTCAGTAAGCAGAAGAAGTGTGGATGTTCTTGGTGTTTCAAAAAAGCTTTTGGAGGTCTTTGGATCGTGTCTAGTTTGTGTTAGTGGTCCGCATTGAAGTTGGAGCTCGCAATTGAAGAGTAACTTCTGGATGATGGTGTTCTTCTTGAGACAGGCCGACTGAATGAGTTATGCATCTGGCGGATGATCTTATGAATGTTTGCCGACTTAGATGATCATTCCTAAGTTGATGCCTTGTATAAATAAGGGATTGTGAAGTCAGTTTGAAGTTGTCCTTGTGGTGATGAGAGTGTAGTAGCGAGGAGGAGAGTGAAAGGCAGAGTAGAAGTATTGGGCTTAAATGGAACTGATCCAAGCATGGTGAAGATGCTATTCTCTAGTTCATGTATGTGATATTTATTTCTTTGTAGATAGTGTGTCTCTTGTAGGCAGTGAGCCTCTTGTGAGCAGTGTGCTTAGACAGTGAGCCCTAATTGGCATGTGTCATTTTGTTCTTTCTATTCTTCTAACTGAGAATACAATCTTGGGTTAATCACCCCGTGGTTTTTTGCCTTAACCGGGTTTTCCACGTCAAAATCTCGATGTCTTATGTGTTGATGTGTTTCTACTCCTGATTTAAATACTTTATGGTTCATGATTAATATACTGCTAATCACTAAGAAGATTTAAGTGTTTAATTGGAGAAAGTTTTGCACAACTGATTCACCCCGCCTCTCAGTTATGTGCCCTAAGTCTAACAATTGGTATCAGAGCTAAGTTCCTCTAAAAGAGATTAACCGCTTGAGGAGATCCAGGATGCCGTCCTACAAGAAGGATAGTCTAAAGTTTGATGGAACAAATTTTAATCTATGGAAAGGTCACATGAAGTGTCACTTGCAATGCATGGGAATGGCATACTAGACCATGGTTACAGCACAGTATGTATCTCCACAGGGTGGTCCAAAAGCTCCAAATGAAATCACAGATGCTGAAAACAATCTGCGGACTATAGAAGCTCTTCTAAGCGCATTATCTGATTCAGAGCTCTCAAATGTTATTGACCTTCCAACTGCTTTTGATATTTAGAAAACAATGGAACTTTTGCATGAAGGAGACCAGTATGTTAAATGTGCAAGGTTACAGAGTCTGAAAGGGAAATTTGAAAACCTAAAGATGAGAGATGATGAAAATATTACTACTTTTATGCCAAGAGTAAATGAGCTTGTTTGTGGAATTAGAAATGCTGGTGGAGTCTTGGATGAAAATGATATTGTTGGCAAAATTCTTAGATCCCTTCCTGCTTCTTACAAAATCAAGGTTGCTGCCATTATTGAATTCAGAGCCCATACAATTGTCACAAGAGATAAATTGGCTGGCAAATTGGCTGCATTTGAAATGACTGAGTTTGGAGATGATCCCCCCAAGACTGAATCTGCATTCAAAGCCAGTGCCTCTGTAAAAGGTAAACAAAGGTTTGATCCGAGAGAGAACTCATCAAGGAAACTGTCATGGTATGAAAAAGCAAGAAAAGACCTGGAAGAAGAAGAAGTAGAAACTGCTCAACTTGAAGCCCTCATTGCAAAGAGACTGCCAAGAGGATCTAGTAAGTATGAAGGAAAATTGCCTTTTAAGTGTTTTAACTGCAATAAGATTGGTCATTTTGCTTCAAGGTGTCCAGAAAGATTTTCAAGGCCAAATCCTAACAGATCAAGGTTCCAAAATAATTGTTACTATGTTCATGAAGAAGATGATAATGAAGGAGTAACAGATGATGAATCAGAGACAGGAAACAAATCTGAAAGTGAATGGGTGTTTATTGCCATCAAGGAAGAAGAACCAATATCCTCTGTATCTGTTAATCATGAAGTTGTAGAAGGAGCTTTGGCTGCCCAAGTTGAAGAAAATGATGATTGGGTCATTGACAGTGGTTGCTCTCACCATATGACAGGTGACAAAAATAAGTTCATAGATTTGGAAAGGTATGAAGGAGGAGTGGTGAAGTTTGGTGATAATTCTGCTGGTAGAATCAGAGGAAGAGGAACTATTTCTTTTGATGGAAGGAACACAACCGGTAATGTTCTATATGTTGAAGGCTTGAAGCACTATCTTCTCAGTGTTGGACAGTTGGTGGACAAAGGCTATGATCTCCAGTTCAAGAATGGAAAATACAAGATCTTTGAAAGCTCCGGAACAGAGAATGCATCCGGTACCCAAACTAAAGGTAATATCTTCCACTTGGTTGGCACTGGTAAAAGTTGCTTATGTGTTCAAGTTGATCAGAGTTGGTTATGGCATAGGAGAATGTGTCATGTGAATTTTGATAATATCATCAAGATAAGCAATACTCAGGCTGTAAGAGATCTTCTAAAATTAGTGAAACCTACTAATAGCTTGTGCAAACAATGTTAGTTGGGTAAGCTGAGTAGAATCACATTCAAGAGTAAGGAACTGTCTTCTACCAGATTATTGGACTTAGTTCATACTGACCTTTGTGGCCCATCAAGAATCAGGAGTATGCAAGGTGATAGATACTTCATGTTACTAATCGATGACTCTTCCTGGATGATGTGGGTAACTTTTCTGAAAGAGAAATCAGAAGCTTTTGAGAAATTCAAAATATTCAAGGCTATGGTAGAGAATGAAACCGGATTGAAATTAAAATGTCTGAGGTCTAATAGAGGTGGAGAATTCACATCTGGTGAGTTCATAGAGTTCTGTGAGAAACATGGAATAAAGAGACAGTTGTCTGCTCCTAGGACTCCATAGCAGAATGGAGTAGTGGAAAGAAAGCACTGGACCATATAGGAAGCATCTAGGACCATGATGATGGAAGTAAATGTTCCTCACATCTATTGGAGAGAAGTTGTCAGCATTGCAGTCTATACTCTCAATCTAGTTCAAATCAGAAGCAATACTGGTAAGACTCCTTATGAACTTTGGTTTGGCATCACTCCTACTGTAAGGTATTTCAGAGTTTTTGGTAGCAAATGTTACATTAAAAGAGATGAAGATCTAGGAAAGTTTGATGCTAGAAGTGATTAAGGAATATTCTTGGGTTACTCTACTCAAAGCAAAGCATACCGGTGTTATAACAAAAGACTAAGAAAGATGATAGAAAGTACAAATGTGAAGGTTGATGAGGGAATTGAGGAACCCTCAAGGTTTTATGAATATGATGAAGATGATCAGAATGGTGTTCTAATTCAAGGAGCCCAAGCCTCATCTATTAGTTAGATTCAAGCTAATCTGGTAAACCAGGAAGAAGAAAGGAGTTTTAATGAGCCTGATCAAGAATCAGAAGTGCAAGAAATTCCTAAAGTTCCTAGGTATGTAAGACTGAACCACTCTGAAGATCAGATCACAGGTGATAAAAGCAAAGGAGTACTAACAAGAAGGAGAATTGCTCAAGATTTAGAAGAGTATTGTTTGATTTCAAAGATTGAACCTAAGATAGTGAATGAAGCTTGCAATGATGAAAACTGGACTAAAGCAATGGAGGAAGAGCTGGTGCAAATAGAGAAAAATCACACTTGGGATCTTGTTCCCAGACCTAGAAACAAGAATGTGATTGGAACCAAATGGGTCTTCCGGAACAAACTAAATGAAGTTGGTGAAGTAATCAGAAATAAAGCTAGATTGGTCTGCAAAGGCTACTCTCAAATAGAAGGAATTGATTTTGAAGAAACTTTTGCTCCGGTTGCAAGAATTGAAGCAGTTAGATTATTTCTTGCCTTTGTTGCCTTCAAGGATTTCAAGGTATATTAGATGGATGTCAAGTCTGCCTTTCTCAATGGTGACTTGGAAGAAGAAGTGTATATAGAGCAACCGGATGGATTTCAGTTGTTTGATCACGGTGATATGGTCTGCAAGTTGAAAAAGGCACTGTATGGATTGAAACAAGCCCCAAGAGCCTGGTATGAAAGATTGGATAAGCATCTTTTGAAAATTGGTTTCAACAAAGGTACTGCTGATAGTAACTTATATTTCAAAATTGATCATGAAAACATCTTGATTGTTGAAGTATTTGTTGATGATATCATCTTTGGAGGAAGAGATAGTATGTGTAAAAATTTTGCAAATCAAATGAAAAGTGAGTTTGAGATATCTATGCTTGGTGAAATGAATTTCTTCTTGGGTCTACAAATCACTCAAACAAATAAAGGAATCTTCATTTCTCAGACCAAATATGTGAAAGAATTGTTGAAGAAATTTGGGATGGAAGATTCAAAGCCAATGAATACTCCCATGGCAACCAGATGTAAGTTGAGCCAAGATGATGACTCTCCTAAGGTAGATCAGAAAAAATACAGATCAATGATTGGAGGATTGTTGTATCTCACTCAAACTAGACCAGATATTATGCAAGTTGTTGGTCTTGTTGCTAGATTCCAAGCTGATCATAGAGAATCCCATGTCATGGCAATGAAGAGGATTTTTAGATATCTAAAAGGGATGGTTGAGTATGGTCTGTGGTATCCTAGAGATCATGATTTCTCTCTTCATGCATATATAGATGTTGATTGGGCAGGAGATGTGGATGACCGGAAGAGTACCAGTGGTGGAGCATTCTTTTTGGGGAAGAGATTGGTTTCTTGGCTAAGCAAGAAACAAGAGGCAATATCTCTCTCCACAACTGAAGCAGAATATATTGCAGCAGTAGGTAGTTGCACTCAAGTTTTGTGGATGAAGCAGATGCTAAGAGATATCAAAGTGGAGTATGAGGAACCTATCACAATCTTCTGTGATAATTCAAGTGCTATAAATATATCTAAGAATCCGGTGTTGCATTCAAAGACTAAACACATATCCATCAAGTTTCACTTTTTGAGAGAGCAAGTGAACAAGAATGAAGTCCGATTGGAGTTTGTGCCTTCCAAGGATCAGATTGTAGACATATTTACTAAACCTCTACCTAAGGACTCTTTTGAGTATCTCAAGGAGAAGTTAGGGATTATTGCCCCTCTGGTGATGAACTAAGGTGCACTGAGGTGCATCAGTCCGGTGGATATCACAGTCATATCTTATGATCCAGATTGATGGGAGTTGCTACTCAGGGGGAGCAACAAGTATGATTCAGAAGTGTTGGAATTGCAAGTATGTGTCCTTTGCCATTGATGTCAAAGGGGGAGAGAAGACATGTGAAAAAAAAGTGGTTGTTGATCAAAGGGGGAGCAGTATAAGGAGAGAAGACATATGTATGGTTGTTATTGATAGGGGGAGTTGTGACAGTGAGGAGAAGTTCTTGTCTTGATGGTTAAAACAGTTTTTTCACATCTTATGTTGCCATCAATGACAAAGGGGGAGATTGTTGCAAGTATGGGCCTAACTGGTGTTGTCATTGATGTCAACATACTCCTGTTGCATTAATGATAAGGTTTGGATGAGCCGTGAGCTGAGGATATTGAGAAAAATAGTCTCAATCAGGAACAGTGATGATAGTAAAGAAAAAGTCCAAGATAGGATGAGGATCAGAGGATATGGATTAAAGGGTTTGTAGATATGTGTCTGTAGGTGATCCAGTAGAGATTTCAGAGGTCCGCATGAAGATATGAAGAAGCTATGGGCGCTCAAGTAAAACCAGTTCCGGTAGGTGTTCAGAGGTGACAGAGTGCAACAAGAAAGGTCCGGTGAGATCTGGAAATGAAGTTTCCTGTTCTATGGATTTAAAGGAGTGCTGAGGAAGTCTTTGTGGTGTATCAACTCTATTGGTTTGTGGTTTGAAGGTCTCCAAGCATCTATTCCTTTGTGACAATAATGACAGACTGTGTTCTTGAGGTTCCGGATGAAGGAGAGAAGAATTTCAATAAGCAGAAGAAGTGTGGATGTTCTTGGTGTTTTAGAAAAGATTATGGAGGTCGTTGGATCGTGTCCATTTCATGTTGGTGGTCGCAATTGAAGAGTAACTTCTAGATGATGGTGTTCTTCTTGAGACAGGCCGATCGGATGAGTTATGCATCTGGCTGATGATCTTATGAATGTTTGCCGACTTAGATGATCATTCCTAAGTTGATGCCTTGTATAAATAAGGGATTGCGAAGTCAGTTTGAAGTTGTCCTTGTGGTGATGAGAGTGTGCTATTTATGTATGTGATATTTATTTCTTTGTACACAGTGTGTCTCTTGTAGGCAGTGAGCCTCTTGTGAGCAGTGTGCTCGGGCAGTGATCCCTAATTGGCATGTGTCATTTTGTTCTTTCTATTTTTCTAACAGAGAATACAATCTTGGGTTAATCACCCTATGGTTTTTTCCCTTAACCAGGTTTTCCACGTCAAAATCTTGGTGTCTTATGTGTTGATGTGTTTCTGCTCTTGATTTGAATTCTTTATGGTTCATGATTAATATACTGTTAATCACTAAGAAGATTTAAGTGTTTAATTGGAGAAAGTTTTGCACAACTGATTCACCCCCCCTCTCAGTTGTGTGCCCTAAGTCTAACAAGTAGTTCTCCACGGATTTAGGCATGTGTTTGGAGAGTCTTTTAGGAAGATTTTAGTTATTCTTTCCTTATCATTTTCGGGGAAGCGGGAGATTCTTGAGCAAGGTTTTTCTAGAGAGAAGAAAGGGTGAAAGTGTGCTATCACTCTACATTGGAAAGACTTCCAGGAACGAACAATGGAGTTCAAGCTGAGAACACTTCATTTGTAAAGAGCAGTTCACAGGTAACAAAGATATTTTTTATATGCATTAAGGGTATACTGAAAAATGCATAACAACAACTCGAGGCCTTACAGCCAAGCTTGTAAACTTTAATGGTATTTACTCTGTCGAGGATCAATGCCTAAAGGTCGAACTATGTTACAATTGATAGTCTTGATTGTGTATATATTTATGGCCAAGGTTGAGCCATATTATTTTAGATAATTTTGACTGTGTCTGTGCTCAAGGCTTATAGCTAATCCAAACCCATATTATAATCTTTCATGTGACTTTGCTCAAGGCCATGGAGGCTGAGCGACCCTGCAATGAAATCTTATCATAGCCAAGGCCATGCAGGCCGAGCAGCATTGTTATATAATCTTTATTAAAATCTTTATCATTGTTTGAGACCATACAAGTAGAACGACACTAAACTATATCTTTTTTTGCACCACTAGCTTGAGGCCATAGAGGCTAAACAACATGATATGGCTTTCTTTGTTAAGCTACAGCTTAAGGCCAGGGTGGCTGAGCTTTCTAATCTTTATACGTATTACACTGTACTAAGAGTTCATGGTTGTGAAATCTGAGTTGTTTAACGTTGTATTCAAAATACATGTGTAGCTCGTGGTCACATGGGCCATACTAAATACTTGAAACACAAACGGCACTGAGGCTTGAGACCATCATGGCCGAGCCCTTGTATAATCTTCAATAAGTATACATCGATTAATGGTGACTGTATGATGGCCGATACGGTCTTAGTAAGACAGTGCTTAAAGCACTCAACTAAAAGATGGCTCAACTTGCTTAAAGGTCGAATGTGGCTAAATATGAGTATATTTCTTAAGACTATGATTATATTAAGTGGCAGTTTGCATGTTAGCTAAATCACTAGAAAGGAATTATTCTATTATTGATAATAGCTCCCTTTATTTTATTTAAATGAGATTTAGAGATGCTACCTAAAGCTCATAAGGGTAATAAGTGTCATCATTCATGGCAAAATCACACTATTTAACTAAGGTAAGGAATGCCTAGTATACTATCAATATGATTATATCTTATATGATGATTTATTTAGATGTTGTGAACCACGATATACCTAGTAAGGTAAATATGGTTTGAATTGTGTAATGGCTAAGAGTGGAATGGTGTGGCGAGGAGTCACAAGTTCCTCGTTACAAAGGTAACCTAATTGGTCAAAACAAACCCAAGATGGAAGTCAATTGTCCTAGTATGGGCTATGAATCGAATGGATCCCACTTACCTTAGACCTAGAGTGAAAGGTCAATTTAAACTTACTGTAGGACATGACAGCTTATAAGTCGAGTTAGGGTGGTGGACATACGACAACGTTCATGATGTAACGTCTATATATGTAAAACTTTGGCCAAAGTAATGCATCCTTCCATGCATGCATTGTCGGTCCACAGTGTTCTAGATGGTATAATGGTCTCCAGTAGCATCATGCATAGTTAGAGGGAATTTATAGTTGCGTGACCATGAGACTTTATGAAGGACACAACACTGAATACTCAGATGGCTAACCTATCAGTTCCTAATATCTCTTCCTTCCTTGAAGGGTTGGGCCACTTCTAGGTAGGAAGGTGTGCGGGGGATCGTTGGTCTGTGGTTGGTGGAAAAGCACCTGAATGATGCTCTCCTTCCTAAGCATGAGACATGCCGAGGCTTATGAAGATGGATGTCATTTACTCCAGATACAGTGTTTCCTATTTGATGACTTGATGGTCATTTGTAATGTATAATTTTGATATGTATGAATTGATTTATGATGCTTTAGGCATAACTTGTTCATGATTAGTGATTGGTTAGTCACTAAAGATATGTAAATGAACATTATTTTGTAAGCTTGGAGATATTTTGTTTAGAATGGCATGCTTAATTGATGAAAAGATAATGATTCTTTGTGGTTAAGAATTGATTTGCATAATCATGCTGTTAACTAATCTCTTGATTAAGATGAATGTTTAAGTTAAATCTTGAGCATTATGGATAGTGTTGTTACATATGGTACCAGAGCTACCAGGTTCAATACATGGACCTATGAGCTCACTACTTGATGATTATTTGTATCCAACATTAATTATGCTAATGTTTGGATGTTCTGTGCCAGAATGGTAATAATTAGAACAACACCTCAAAAGAAGGTAACAGAACATGGACGTTACCTACGACAACAAAATATCTTGAAGGCACGAGCCTCGAGGATGAAACTTGAACAGACTGGCTGCTTGGTGGGATCATGGTTAATTGATGAGGAAACCTTCGCTGATGATCTGAAATGCATCAAGCAGGAGTTAAGGAAAGCAGAAAGGATGGCTGCCCCTAACTCTACTGATGCATCAGATGGACCCTCTACCCCTAAAGCACCAACTAAGGGAAATAACCCTAAGGATTGTAATGTACTTAAGGAGATTGTGAAGGAGTACCAGTGTGTATCCTCACCTCCTAAGACTGAAAAGAAAATGTGATTATGGGAAATTATCCCAAACTGTAAATGACTTGCAGTAGCAAGGTGTAAATACAATTTTGTAATTTTGGTGGATTATATGTAATCCAATGGAAATTGCAATGCCATGGCAAATTTTGACAATCTTTCCTTTCTTGTTAAAGATTACATGAATGTGAATAGATTTGTAAAATGAATGAATTAAATGACATGGAAAAACTAATCCGTGATTAACCTGCAAACTTCAAGAAGAAGTAGATTGCAGCAAAGGTTCATATTAGAACCAGAATGGGGGATGCCAAGATGAAGGAGCACCTTGAGGGCAATTTGAGTCTAAGATAGACTAGATATTGACTTTGTTGAAAGAAACAAGGACGAGGGTAGAAACTCTCGAACATGAAGTAAGAGATCGGTGGGAAGCCCGACAGGATGCTTATGATGGGGGTGATGATAGTGAACATCATAATGACACCACCCAAAGTGAGCATGGCGAAAACAACTCTGAGGCTAGACAGGAAGGGGATAAGAAGAGCCTTATGGCTATGGAACTATCCCATGACATGAAAAAGGTCATGCCTCCTAAATTTGACGGATCCGTAAGTGGTGATGTCGTGGAGGCATGGCTTACAAAAATGGAGAAGTATTTTGAAATCAGAAACTATAATGAGGTCACTAAAGCTGTGTGAGGAGCATTCTAGCTAGCAGGTGAAGCATCCACATGGTGGATGAACAAAAAGATGGAACTAGGCTTGAGGTCTACAAGCCTTACATGGGACAGGTTCGTAGAACTTTTTATGCAAAGATGGTTGCCTCAACTGTTCTATGATCAGAAACTTATAGACTTTCAGAACCTGAAACAGGCTGATATGTCTATAAATTAATATTGGGAAAAATTCACCTAACTGTTGAAGTATGTGTCGCAGTATCAACGGGATGAGAAATTCTATATTCGGAAGTTTATTATGGGGTTGAATGCCCAGATTGGGGGCGAGGTTGATGTTCACGGTCCTACTACCATGGACCAGGTCTACGAGAAGGCCATCAAACAAGAACAAAAACTGAAGGCTATGTTGACTTATAGAGAAAGAAATCGAAAGGGATATAATTGGTCTCAATCTTCTCAATCCTCTAAGAAAAAGGGGGAAGAAACAAGAATATACTGAGAAAAATGACAAAGGGGCCAAAAATAAACAAGTTGAGTTCAGGGGAGAGAAAAAGGGAAATAACCACTCCAGGAAGAATGGATATAATTATGGCAAACCTCAAGAGAGGCGAGGACCAGTAGGTGGATGTTACACTTGTGGCAGAGATCACTATGCCAATCAATGTCCCAACAAATCACAGGGAGCACAACCAAGAGGAAACCCTCTACCCTCTCAACAAGTAGCGTTCCAACAACGCATTCATGTGGCCTTGGACAACCAGCAAGCCGAGTACCAAATAACTCTCGTAGAGACAATAGGTATTTTATTTGGAGTTTCAATTTCAATTTTGATTGATACTAGTGCTACGAAATGCTTTGTTTCTCCCAAAATTGCAAATAAAATACCTAGAAAGGTAGGATTCATGGCAAACACTTGGTCTATAGAATATGCAAATCATACCAAGGCTCAAGTAGAGCAATCCTATTTGAGGCTAGGGTTGAACTTCTAAATTTTTCCATGGAAGTAAATCTTTATGTAGCCCCGCTAGGTTCATATGATGTTATCCTATGGATAAATTGGCTATGGAGACATCGAGCCAAAGTGGATTGTTATGCCAAGACAGTAGAGTGTGGATGATTTAGGAAACAAAGTATTTCTCCAAGGGAAACCTAGGGAAGTTAAACTAAGGCAAATTTCTGCTTTGCAAATGAAAAGAGCTCAAAGGAAAGGATGCCAGCTTTTTGCTGTCAAAATGGAAAAACTAAATGAGACTGAGGAAACTTACTCCAAGATGACTTAATGTTTTATGAATCCTAGAAACTTAATGAAGTTGGGATAAATGAGTCCATAGGTCAAGAAAGATCAAATATGGAAAAGTATCCTTTCCTTAGAGACTTTGAGGACGTATTCCCGAATGAACTACTGGCGTTACCTCCTAAAAGAGCCTTTGATTTCACCATTGATATTATTCTTGGGTCAAAACCTATTTCTAAAGCCCCTATAGAATGACCACTACAAAACTAATGGAATTAAAGGCTCAACTACAAGAGTTGTTAGATAAAGGGTTGATTAGACCCAATGTGTCACCATGGGGAGCGCCAATCATTTTTTATGAAAAAGAAAGATGGCACCTTGCGGTTGTGCATAGATTACCGTGTGTTGAACAAAGCAACCATTAAGAATAAATACCCTTTACCTCACATTGATGATCTTTTTGATCAGATGAGGGGTGCAAGATCAGATGAGGGGTGCAACAATATTTTCCAAGATTGATCTTTGGTCTAGATATCACCAATTGAGGTTGAAGGATGAGGACATCCATAAGACAGCCTCTGGAACAAGTTATGGAAATTATGAATTTATTGTCCTATCTTTTGGATTAACGAATGCGGCGGCGATGTTTATGAACCTTATCAACAGTGTGTTCAAAGACTGTCTAGACAAGTTTGTCTTGGTATTTCTTGATGCATTATGATTTATTCCAAGAATTAGGAAGAGCATTTATAGCATTTGAGAGTGTTGGCAAGAGACACTATATGGATTCATGGTTGTTGTCATTGATGGCAACAAAGGTCATCCCACATATCCGCAAGACATGATGTGTCTCTACCGGAAGTCAGAATAAAGAAAGTTGTGGTCCGGTGAAGAAGAATAGAGCATGTGGCAAGGTCCGACAGATTGGTCCGGACCTCTCAGAGGAAGTGTCTTGGTGCAGTGCGGATTTGGGGAAGTCAAGAGGACTACCTTTAGTAGTATATTCCAAGGATTTAGCCTCCGGTGATGGACAAGGAAAAAGATATGAATGGTTAAGTACCAGATTCCTGAGAGACAGTGAAAACAGAGGAAGAACTGACTGACAGAGTATCAGACTGCTTTCCGGATGGGTTACTGTTGATGACAGAGGTTGTGAAGGCATGAATCATGTTTGGCCGACATGATTAATGATATCTACAAGTATATGCTTGATCCGCATTGCTTGGTGAGGAAGGATTCAGCCGACAGAATGAGAGTTTGTAAGAAACTAAGACTGTTCCGGATGCCGACTAGAAAGGTGATGAAACTACTTGTGCGGATATATATAGAGGATGGATTTAGTTGTGAAGTGTGTGTGGATGTGGAGAGATATGTGAATAAGTCCAGAGAAAGAGCAGAGGTAGCAAAAAGGATCCGGTATGTGAAAGATAGCAGAACAAAGAACAGAGGAAAGATGAAGTGCAGCAGATCAGTGTACTGAGCCTAACCGGAACTGAACTCCAGCATATGCAGATGCTTCCAATCAGTTCAAGACTGTGATTATCATCACTTTGTAGACAGTGTGTCTTCTTGTAGGCAGTGGGCCTCTTGTGAGCAGTGTGCTCGGGCAGTGAGCCCTAATTGGCAAGTGCCATTTTTGTAATTTCCTATTCTTCTAACAGAGAATAATTCTTGGGTTAATCACCCCGTGGTTTTCTCCCTTAACAGGGTTTCCACGTCAAAAATACTGTGTCATGTGTTTCTTATTTCATGGTTAATGTTTTGTGTTTGATTTTATGCTGCTTCAATTAAAAGGAAAGTTCAATAAGGGAAATAATTAGGATAACTGATTCACCCCCCCCCCTCTCAGTTATCAACAATTGGTATCAGAGCCAAGTTCCTCCTAATAGAGCCTAACAGCTTGAGGAAGATCTGGGATTTCAAATGGATGCATATGGTTTAAGGGAGCAACTCAAGACTGCCCTTGAGGATCTTGAACAGTCAAATTCTGAAGTCAGTGAATTAAAGGAAAGACTCAAACAAGCTGATGAATTCATGAGAGAATTAAAAGACAAATTAAGTCTCTCTATGAAAAAGAGAAAGGAGCTGCTTCAACAGTTGGCAAGACAAAGTGAAGAAAACAATACAAATGAGGAATTGACTGAGCAAACCAAGTTATGTGAAAAGTTATCAAAAGAAGTCATTATGTTAAGACATGAAATGGAATCAGGAACTATAAAGTTTACTCAAGAAATTGAAGAAAAAAGAAAGGCTGAAGACAATCTAAGACAATCTCTCAAAGAAAAATCAGAAGAATGCCACCAGATGGACAGGATTATCAGGCATCTTGAATCTGATCTTGAAGATGCCAAAGATAATGAAGGAAAACTTGAGGATCAAATTGCCTCTCTCAAAAGAGACCTTCAAACAGCAAATGAATATAAAGAGAAATTCAAGATAAGTTCTGCTCAACTTGAAGTTCTTCTTGGAAGTCAAAAGAGGACAGATGACAAGTATGGCTTGGGATATGAGAAAGGAGAAAGCTCCGGATCCGGTCAGAAGAATCTTGGATCAGAAAATCCAAGGAGCAGGCCTAGAAGACCTCCGGTAAGATAGCCAAATGCTCAAAGATATCCATCCTTCAATGGATACTGCCACAACTGCAACCACTTTGGTCACAAAGCTAATCAGTGCAGGATAAGAAAGAATCAGAATAATTCATCCTTCTCCGGACAGTGCTTCAACTGCAAAAGGTATGGACACAAATCCCATGAATGCAGAATTATGCAAGTAAACAAATCATTCAAAGGTAGATGCTTCACATGCAATAGAATAGGTCATATGGCTAATCAATGCAGATCAAGAGGATATCAGTCAAATATGCAAAGAGATGTTATTTGCCAAATCTGCAATAGGTCCGGTCATAATGCTAAAGTCTGCAGAAACAAGAATCAGGACAAAAGAGGTCCGGTGTATAATCAGAATCAAGACAAGGGTAAACAAAAGATGAATGCGGATGAGGTTAGGAATCAGATGAGCAAGATTTGGGTGAAGAAAAGTTCAGAGAATGTAGAGGTTGGATCCGCACCAGACTCTGGTGCTGATATTTCTTCCAGAAATTAAAAATGAGCTCAGGCTCAGGGGGAGACTCAAAGAAAATCTTGTTCCCCCAGCCAAACAAGTGGTGCCGGATGTGGCACAAGATGCGGATCAAAGGGTTTGTAGATATGAGTCTTGAGATACTTCAGTCAAGTTTTCAGAGGTCCGCATGGAGTTATGAAGAAGCTATGATCGATCAAATAAGACCTGTTCAGGGAGATGCTCCGGTATGATAAAAGATTACAAAAAGGTCCGGAAAGATCCGGAAATGCACTATCTTGTTCTGCGGATTGGACAGAGTGTTTGAGATGATCTTGTAATATGCCACCTCGATTTATTCATGATTGAAAGATCCGGATAATATCCACAGATCAGGACTAATCCGGGATACTCCAAGCTATCCAGACAAGGCAAACCAGAATGATGTAGGTGAAGCATTTATTGCAGACAGGTATTAGGGTTCGCGGAGCAATTTAAGGGATTTCTCAAAGGTCATTTGCTCATTCTGCACTTGAGAAGAAGCGAAAAGTGGAGCTCTGCAACAAGGTTCTTCAAGCACACCAAGGATCTCCTGCCGAAGCTATTGGATAAAGAAATCAATCCAACCACTCAGTGCAAACCGAAGGCGCATAAGGTATTCTCCGTTTTTCATTACCTCACTGCAAATCTTTGAAGAATGGCTACTCCAAACATAGTTAAGATCTCTGATAGACCTCGCCCCTCATTCAAGAAACATCCCTACAAATCATTGGAGGTAGACCCACTAGGAGCCTTCTCTAGTGTTCCTCACGGAGTTTTACACACCGAAGACATTAGGGTTTACATACATGCAAACATTGAGGAATTTGGGGAATTCAAATTAAGAGACCTCTATCACAAGCAGCTGATTGACAATGCCTTTGAGCTTAAACCAGAGTATAAGGATATTCAGAAGAAACAATTTGAGCAATTTATTCATTTCCCCTGTTTTGAAGAAGATGAATGGGTCCGGTATGTACTGAGCAGGATGCATGACAACTTTCTATGGCTAGATAGACCCTGCAAGATCACAAAAGAGGCAATTAGAGCAGTAACTGGCCTATACTCTTCCGGAGGAGTACCTATCCTCAAATCTGTCAAGAACAACATTGTAACTGAGGCCACCGGATCAAAATTTGACAAGAGGGCAATGACCATTGAAGATATTTCAGATCCGGATATCAAATATGCATCAATGATAATAGGATACAAGATCTATCACTCCAGCAGGGAGAATTCTGTATCCGGAACTGCAGTATACACTGCTTTTGAAATGCTAAGGAAAAATGCAGAATATGACCTCTGCGAACTACTGCTAAGCCAATTAATGGAAAATATACAGAAAATCAAGAAGGATAAGAAGAATTCCTTCAAGTATGGTACTCTTATTGTATGTCTATTCTTCTACTTCATGAATGAGCTACCCGGAACAAGTGGATGGGTATGGCAGAATGACAAACCTGTTGCAGTCCAGATAAGAGACTACTTGCATGGACTTGGGGATGCAAAAGCGAGAAATTCAGCTCTATGGGGATACTTCAAAAACTTTCAGAGCATGATGCAAGCAAGAGAGAGAATTCCCCAGTCTCTCATTGAGAAATACAAGGACTCAGTGTGCTTTATGGTTGACACTGATCAGTGCCTGATGGAGGCAGTGGAGCCAAGGACTGTCTGGATCATGCCCATGGGGTATGAAGTTGATGAACAGATAGTGGAGCTGCATGTTCAACACATGCTAAGTCAGCCCAAAGATCCTAAGGCAGAAAGGTTTGGAACCTTTGAGGAGCTGAGTATAAAATTACATGTAGAACTCAGGGAACCTGAGATCAAAAGAAAAGTGAGAAAAGAAGTAGAGCACATTGCTCAAGGTCTTGGCATCTCAAAGGAGGCACTTGATGCCAGCCGGGAAAAGAGGAGGAAGGCCGAGGAAGAAGAGAAAAGCAAAGAAAGTGCTCCGGTTGGAGCTCCCACCCGGACCAGATCAACAAAGAGATCTGCACCTCCCTCAACCAAAAGTTCAAAACCGGAAGTCCAGGCATCCGGTAAGAGATCCAAGACAAAAGCCACAAGGGCTTATGAAAGCCAAAAGGATGAAGAGGAAACAGAATCAGATGAGGGAGTAAGAGAAGTAAAGAAACAGAAGAAGAAAAGATCCGGTAAGCCCTCCACAGGCCAAGACAAGGATGAAATGGCAGAGGTATCTGTTGAGAAGCCCACTCTGTCTCTAGAGAGCATAATCAAGTTGGTCACGGTGGATGGAAACCTTCAACCAATGACTGAATCCTATGATGACTTCAGTGAGGCAGACCAAAAGACTCTGCAGGAAGCCACAGTTAAATATCTGAACATATACAATAAGGCTTTCATTGAGATCATATCTCTCATTCCTAAGAGCCTAGAGAAGGAAATGGAAGTAAGAAAGAATAATGCTCATGCCAAAGATCTTGAGATCCGGGAGCAGATAGCTATTCAGCTATATCCTCAAATTGATCCCAAGACAATGAACATCATCTTCAAGGACTGCAAAGATGAGTTCAGAAGCAAAGCCAGGATGAATCAACTCATGCTTGGTGAGACTGACAAAGTGGCTCAAGAAACAGAAGAGATCCTCCGGAAGGCCTTCAAAAGGTTCAGTCTTCCTGTTGTAGAGGACTTAGGTACAGAAACAGCTGCTGATTTGGAATCTTCTGTTCCGGAAGAAGTGAGCCCTGAACAGACAAGTGAGGACTTGGGACCCTCTGCTCCAGAAGAAGTGGCCCATGAACAAGTTACCATCTCTCCTCCGGTTTCTCCTACAGTCTCCGGATCCAAAGAAGAAGAGCAATTACAGGAGAAGGAAGCAGTGGTGAAGGATAAAGAGGTTGACAGTTCTAAGACTGCAGAAGAGAAGAAACATCTGTCTCCGGCAAGAGACACTGCACAAACTGTTCAACAATTTTTGAGCAAAGAAACTCTAGAGATTGATGAACCGGAGCTTCTAAAAGGCCCATTTGATTTTGACTCTCTCTCTCCGGTACAAACAATGAAGATAGCTTCATTTGCAAATGCCAAGGCAAATGAAAAGCTCCTGAAGTCTCATATGGAAGACTGTGAGTTGATAGAGGCTGCTTCCGGAGTACTTGTGAAAATCATGCCATTAATCCAGATAGATCCGACAGCCTCCACTTCCGGTAATCTAAAAACCTTAGTCAGCAGTGTTGATACACATTTTGATTCTTTAGAAAAATCAGCTGAAGAAAAGGTCCGGAAGGAATTTTTGGATAAGAGATTTTCAGAGATATTAGAATTAATCTCTAAAGACAAAAAGATTGTAAGCATTGGAATAAAGAGCTTAGAGAATGCTCTTAAGGATGGCGGTGATATCTATAAATTTTGTATATCCTGGTCAAAGGCAACAGCAGCATTTGACAAGAAAATAAAAGAGGAACAGGATAAGCTACAAAGCTTATCTCAAAGTTTTGATCCTCTCTCTTCCTCTATAATAAATCAAGAATGTCAGACTATTGCAGTCTTGAACGAAATTAAGAATCTTGAGAAGGAAAGGAAGAACATCACCAACCGGATGGGAGAACTTAGAAGGATTATAATCCCTAAGTTGGAAACCATGCATGAGGCCATCAGTGATGCTAGGACGACCGCCCAAACAAAAGATCCGACAGATCTCAAGCGGGCAGAAGCGTTTGCATTTTTGTTAAGTGGTCACATTTCAATTTTGGACAGAATGAAGCAAAGTTGGGCTACCGAAATGATTCAATTACAGACATCCTTTGCAGACATTCTTCAATATATGTGAGTATGTAAATATGCGGCTAAGTATAAGAAATTTTTGAAAATTTTGATATGCGGACCCTACCCTTTGCCATTGATGTCAAAGGGGGAGTGAGGAGCAGTGAAAAATGAGGAATCCAACTAAGGGGGAGTTCCAGAAATTGTATATAAAGACAGAGCATCAGCAAAGGGGGAGCATAGTGAAAACACTTAGTCATTTTTCACTAAGTGTTGCCATCAATGCCAAAGGGGGAGATTGTTGGCAAGAGACACTATATGGATTCATGGTTGTTGTCATTGATGGCAACAAAGGTCATCCCACATATCCGCAAGACATGATGTGTCTCTACCGGAAGTCAGAATAAAGAAAGTTGTGGTCCGGTGAAGAAGAACAGAGCATGTGGCAAGGTCCGACAGATTGGTCCGGACCTCTCAGAGGAAGTGTCTTGGTGCAGTGCGGATTTGGGGAAGTCAAGAGGACTACCTTTAGTAGTATATTCCAAGGATTTAGCCTCCGGTGATGGACAAGGAAAAAGATATGAATGGTTAAGTACCGGATTCCTGAGAGACAGTGAAAACAGAGGAAGAACTGACTGACAGAGTATCAGACTGCTTTCCGGATGGGTTACTGTTGATGACAGAGGTTGTGAAGGCATGAATCATGTTTGGCCGACATGATTAATGATATCTACAAGTATATGCTTGATCCGCATTGCTTGGTGAGGAAGGATTCAGCCGACAGAATGAGAGTTTGTAAGAAACTAAGACTGTTCCAGATGCCGACTAGAAAGGTGATGAAACTACTTGTGCGGATATATATAGAGGATGGATTTAGTTGTGAAGTGTGTGTGGATGTGGAGAGATATGCGAATAAGTCCAGAGAAAGAGCAGAGGTAGCAAAAAGGATCCGGTATGTGAAAGATAGCAGAACAAAGAACAGAGGAAAGATGAAGTGCAGCAGATCAGTGTACTGAGCCTAACCGGAACTGAACTCCAGCATATGCAGATGCTTCCAATCAGTTCAAGACTGTGATTATCATCACTTTGTAGACAGTGTGTCTTCTTGTAGGCAGTGGGCCTCTTGTGAGCAGTGTGCTCGGGCAGTGAGCCCTAATTGGCAAGTGCCATTTTTGTAATTTTCTATTCTTCTAACAGAGAATAATTCTTGGGTTAATCACCCCGTGGTTTTCTCCCTTAACAGGGTTTCCACGTCAAAAATACTGTGTCATGTGTTTCTTATTTCATGGTTAATGTTTTGTGTTTGATTTTATACTGCTTCAATTAAAAGGAAAGTTCAATAAGGGAAATAATTAGGATAACTGATTCACCCCCCCCCTCTCAGTTATCAACAGAGAGTTGTTCTTCAGAGGTTGAGAGAGCATAAACTATACAGAAATCTCTCTAAGTGTACTTTCTTTCAGAAGGAAGTATAATATTTGGGTCACATAATTTCTACTAAGGGAATAGCTGTGGACCCAACTGAGATTAAGGCTATTTTGGAATGGCTGGAACCAAAGAATGTTCATGAGATCTGAAGTTTCATGGGCCTTGTTGGATATTACAGGAAGTTCGTGAAGAACTTCTCTAAAATTACACATCCTATAACTTCCTTGTAGAGAAAGGGCAAGAAGCTTGAATGGTTAGCAAAGTGCCAGGAGGCCTTTGACCTTCTGAAGGAAAAAATAACTTCAGCACCAATTTTGAAAGTTCCTGACCCAGAGGGTTAATTTGTAGTCATTATCGATGACTTAGGAGAAGGCTTAGGTGGTGTACTAGTCCAGGATGGACAAGTTATCACATATAAATCACGTAAGCTGAAAAACTATGAAAAAAATTATGCCCCACATGATTTGGAACTTGCAACAGTCATTCACACACTTCAAGTGTGGAGACACTATCTGCTTGGGAAACCTTTTGAGTTGAAAACAGATCACCAGGGACTCAAATATTTGTTCACTCAACCCCATCTTAATGCTCGTCAAAGAAGGTGGTTGGAATTCATCTCAGATAATGATTTCAAGATTAATTATATACAAGGAAAAGAAAATCAAGTGGCAAATGCTTTGAGTAGGAGAAGGCTGATCTCCTCCATGATCTCCATACACTCTGATTTTAGAAATCAGGTCCTACAAAATCTAAGGGAGATGAGTTTTACAAGCAGGTAAAACATGCCCTTGAGGAAAACCCCCAGAATCTGAAATATGAGGGATTCAACCTTGAACCAGATGGGTTACTAAGATTCAAAGGAAGGATGTATGTACCTAACTTAGCAGAGTTAAGGAATATGGTATGGAAGGAGGTACATTCTGCACCATATTCTGGGCATCCTGGAGTAACCAAGTTACTTGTTGATGTGAAACCCCTATATTTTTGGAAAGGAATGAAGAGGGATGCTACAAATTTTGTAGCTACTTGTATTGAATGCTAGAGGGTGAAGGCGGAACACCAACACTCGATAGGATAATTATACCCTCATGAAATTCCTGAGTGGAAATGGCAAATTATAAGCATGGACTTTGTGCAAGGGCTTCCTATGTCAAGGAAAAAGCACAATGCTATCTTGGTTGTGGTGGATGGACTCACCAAAGCCGCTCATTTTATACCTGGAAACTTGATGGATGGGGCACCCATCATTGCTGGAAAATTTGTTCAAGAGATTTTTCAGACTGCATGGCATTCCCAAGAAGATTATCTCAGATTGGGATGCATGGATGACATCAAGGTTTTGGAAAACCTTGTTCTCTTCACTTGGTACTCAATTGAACATAAGCTCTACTTATCATCCTAAAATGGATGGACAAACTGAGAGGGTGAACCCAAGTATTGGAGGACTTATTGAGGATGTACTGCATGAATTCCTATCATTCAGCTATTAAGATGGCTCCATTTGAGGCATTATATGGATGAAAGTGTCGAACCCCTATAAGTTGGGATAAGCTAGAAGATAGGGTTAGCCTTGGTTCAGAAATGCTATAAGAGATGGAAGAACAAGTCCATTTGATTAAAAGAAGGCTAGAGGAAGCCAATGATAGGAAAAAGAGTTATGCGGATGCAAAGTGTGTTGAGAGGCATTTCACAGTAGGAGAAAAAGTACTCCTAAGGGTAAAACCTCAGAAAAGTTTCATTAAATTTGGAAAGATGTCCAAACTGGTACCTAGATACGTGGGTCCTTTCGAAGTTCTTGAGGAAGTCAACCTAGTAGCATACAGAATTTCTCTACCACCAGCCCTAGCCATGATGCATAATGTGTTTCATGTTTCATATTTGAAAAAGTTTAATATTGTTGATAATCAAATTCCTATGCTTGATTGGAATGTTATACAAGTGAAAGACATAGGAGTGGTGGTGATCGAGCCCATTAACGTGCTCAAAACATGTAAGCTACGCTTACGTAACAAGGAAATAACACGGTGCAAGGTCCAGTGGGACCAATATTCAGTGGAAACTACCACCTAGGAAAATTATGATGACTTTCATGCTAGATTTCCTCATCTTTTCTGAAAAACTTATTTATATGCTCATGAAACATTTTATTGTTATTTTAAACTGACTTTAAGATAGTAAATCATTGGGGACAATGATTCTTATGGGGGGAGATATGTTACATCCCCAACCTGTGATTATCTTAATCTTGTGTTTACATGGTAGTCAGAAGGATTAGTTAGTAGTTGGATTATGATGTCAAAATGTCAAATTAAACATTGCTTCTAACTAATGTTAGTTAGTTAAGAGATTCTAGATTTAAATGATTATTAATTTATTATGATTTATTGATCATATTATGATGCACTGATCAAGATTTTCTGGTTGTGATTTGGATTAGGAAAGTGATCATCTTCCGGAGACGGAAGGAGAGTATCATCCGGGAGGAAGGAATAGATGTCAAGAAACTGGGGTCGACAACCATTTGAGTGTCAGACATTTTATCCTTTTGAACCATGTAAGTTGGCGTAAGCTATGCTTTGTCTTGACTAGTTGTTCTCCTTTTGTAACGACTTGTCCAATTAGTCGATTCAACAATGTTGCAAAGACTTGACTAACGATGTCTTGGAACGTCAAATCGAGTCGAGGGTTAGTTTTGTTTTGGTCAGAGTATAATTTTATCGCTCTCAATGCTTTCAAACTGGAATTATAAATCTATTTTTGATCCACTAGATTTCGAATCCTTAGCGATGAAGGGAGAGCGAAACTTGATCCCTAAATCACTGGATGAATTTATCTCCATAAAGGAAGTGTCGTCAGTTAAATATGACTTAGTCCTTAATGGTATTCTCTCATATCCTTTAGATGCATGTAATGATATTATATATAATTATATTAATCTGATATGTAATGTCAAGCTATGTTATTGTGTTCATTTTTGTCATGGTTGACATTATATCTAATGGGAGCGTGGAGCTCACCATAGTTTTACAAGTGTCATGCTTGCATGGGCCTCTTGGAGGTAGTTGGCCGAGTGGAGAAGCCACTCCCACCATCTTAGTTATGGGTGGTAGTTCTCCATGGATTGAGGCATGCGTTTGGAGAGTCTTTTAGGAAGATTTTGGTTATTCTTTCCTTATCATTTTCGGGGAAGCGGGAGATTCTTGAGCAGGGTTTTTCTAGAGAGAAGAAAGAGTGAAAGTGTGCTATCACTCTGCACTGAAAAGACTTCCAAGAAGGAATAATGGAGTTTGAGCTGATAACATTTCATTTGTAAAGAGCAGTTCACAAGTAACAAAGCTATTTTTTTATATGCATTAAGGGTATAGATATTACTTTTATATCAAGCTCCCATACTTGCAAGTCGTATGGAGCCATACTGTTATGACTATCATTATGGGTTCTTATTACTGAATATGCATAACAACAACTCAAGGCCTTACGGCCAAGCTTGTAAACTTTAATGGTATTTACTCTATCGAGGCTCAAGGCCTAAAGGCCGAACTGTGTTACAATTGATAATCTAGACTGTGTATAACTTCGTGGCCAAGGCTGAGCCATATTGTTTTAGATAATTTTGACTGTGTATGTGCTCAAGGATTATAGCCGAGCCAAACCCATATTATAATCTTTTCTGTGACTTTGCTTGAGGCCATGGAGGCCGAGCGACCCTGTAATGAAATCTTTATCATAGCCGAGGCCATGCAAGCTAAGCGGCATTGTTATATAATCTTTATTGAAATCTTTATCACTGTTCAAGACCATACAGGCAGAATGGCACTAAACTATATCTTTTATTGCACCACTAGCTTGAGGCCATAGAGGCTGAACAACATGATATGACTTTCTTTGTTAAGCTACAGCTCAAGGCCAAGGTGGCTGAGCTTTCTAATATTTATACGTCTTAAACTGTACTAAGAGTTCACGGCTGTGAAAGCCGAGTTGTTTAATGTTGTATGCCAAAATAAATTTGTATCTCGTGGCCACAAGGGCCATACTAAATACTTGAAACACAAACAAAACTGAGGCTTGAGGCCATCATGGTCGAGCCCTTGTATAATCTTCAATATGTATACATCGATTAATGATGACTATATGATGGCCGATACGGTCTTAGTAAGACTGTGCTTAAAGTACTCAACTAAAAGATGGCTCAACTTACTTAAAGGTCGAATGTGGATAGATATGAGTATATTTCTTAAGACTATGATTATATTAAGTGGCAGTTTGCATGTTAGCTAAGTCACTAGAAAGGAATTATTCTATTATTGATAATAGCCCTTTATTTTATTTAAATGAGATTTAGAGATCCTACCTAAAGCTCATAAGGGTAATAAGTGTCATCATTCATGGAAAAATCACACTATTTAACTAAGGTAAGGAATGCCTAGTATACTATCAATATGATTATATCTTATATGATGATTTATTTAGATGTTGTGAACCATGATATACCTAGTATGGTAAATATGGTTTGAATTGTGTAGTGGCTAAGAGTGGAATGGGGTGGCGAGGAGTCACAAGTTCCTCGTTACAATGGTAATCTAATTAGTCGAAACAAACCCAAGATGGGAGTCGATTGTCCTAGTATGGGCTATGAATCGAATGGATCCCACTAACCTTAGACCTAGAGTGAAAGGTCAATTTAAACTTACTGTAGGACATGACAACTTATAAGTCGAGTCAGGGTGGTGGACATACGACAATGTTCATGATGTAACATCTATGTATGTAAAACTTTGGCCAAAGTAATGCATCCGTCCATGCATGCATTGTTGGTCCACAGTGCTCTAGATGGCATAATGGTCTCCATTAGCGTGATGCATAGTTAGAGTGAATCTATAGTTGCATGATCGTGAGACATTATGAAGGACACAACACCGGATACTCAGATGGCTAACATATCAATTCCTAATATCTATTCCTTCCATGAAGGGTCAGACCACTTCCAGGTAGGAAGGTGTGCAGGGGACCGCCGGTCTATGGTTGGTGGAAAAGCACCTAGATGATGCTCTCCTTCCCAAGCATGAGACGAGTCGAGGCTTATGAAGATGGATGTCATTTGCTCCAGATACAATGTTTCCTATTTTATGACTTGATGGTCATTTGTAATGTATAATTTTGATATGTATGAATTGATTTATGATGCCTTAGGCATAACTTGTTGATGATTAGTGATTGGTTATTAACTAAAGATATGTAAATGAACATTGTTTTGTAAGCTTGGAGATATTTTGTTTAGAATGGCATGCTTTTAATTGATGAAAAGATAATGATTCTTTATGGTTAAGAATTGATTTGCATAATCATGATGTTAACTAATCTCTTGTTTAAGATGAATGTTTAAGTTAAATCTTGAGATGAATGTTTAAGTTAAATCTTGAGCATTATGGATAATGTTGTTACACTTTGGCTCTTTCTCCAGGACATGCTCATTCTGTTCTTTCTTCAATGTGTTCTTGTTTTGGCTCCTGTTTGGTTGGATAGAATGCTTCTTTCTTAATTCTATTTTGGTTTCTTTTTAACTCATCAATGTGGATCATATAAATCATGAATTGTATCATCTCTCTCATAAGGCACATCACAAGGTGGCTTAACAAATGTGTCCACTATAAAGTGACTAGCGTTTGATATTGGGTTCTAATGAGCCGTTTAAATTTTGATTGAACTTTTCCTTCATGTATAAACTTAACACATTGATGTAAAATATATGGCACAACTTTGTCAAACCCTAGTTTCAAAATGATATAAAGTGACTCTAGTGCATATGATATTGGGTTCTAATGAGTTGTTTAAATTTTGATTGAACTTTTCCAGGTTCATGTATAAACTTAACACATTGATGTAAAATATATTGCACAACTTTGCATTGTTCAATATCAGGTTTACCAAGTAAATGTAGTAAATTCATCTTTTGAAACTTTGTATTGTTTTGAAACTAGGGTTTGTTAAACCCTAGTTTGGCAAACTAGGGTTTGACAAACCCTAGTTTGGCAAACTAGGGTTTGACAAACCCTAGTTTGGCACAACTTTGCATTGTTCAATCTCAGGTTTACCAAGTAAATGTAGTAAATTCATCATTTGAAACTTTGTATTCTTTTGAAACTAGGGTTTGACAAACCCTAGTTTGGCACAATTTTGCATTGTTCAATCTCAGGTTTACCAAGTAAATGTAGTAAATTCATCTTTTGAAACATTATAGGTTTGTCAAACCCTAGTCCTCCAAAATAGGGTTCGATAGTTTTTAACTGTCTCAAGGAATTTTTCTATATTTTATTATTCTTTAACCCTATACACTATAATGAAACATTTTTTCTATGACAAGTTTAGCAAGTTGACAAACTAGGGTTTGACAGTTTTTAACTGTCTCAAGGAATTTTTCTGTATTTTATTATTCTTTAACCCTATACACTATAATAAAACATTTTTTCTATGACAAGTTCAGCAAGCATATACAAGAAACAATGAACATATGGGGCCTTGAAACGACAAACATATACTTTTATGCACCTGTGTATGCTGATGTGGGGCCTTTCACCTGTCTCAGAGCTTCTAGTTGTTGCCTTCATCCTACCCTTTTGCCTTCATCCATGCTTTGTCCCCTTCATCCACGGGTGCCCTGTCGCCTTCGTCAGGTTCGTTTCATAGTTGCGCTCTCATATGACCAAAAAAACTGTCATTTGAGAGTTAAAACTATTTATAAAAAATAATAAAATAATGGCTTCTTTTGAAGACCCTCTGTGAATGAAGGCATTATTTTATTGTTTTTAATTTGGCGCCCAATTACCTTCATTCAAAGATAGTCTTTGAATGAAGGTCATCATGCATCAAGGCTTGATACAACCGATAGGGCCTTCATTCGAAGAGGAGACCTTCGAACAAAGGTGCCTGCTAGAATTTTTTGGCACCTTCAATTTTTATTCATTCACAAAAGTGTAACCCACTATTGTGGATTGACCCAATAGCAGTTGTAATTTGAGAAGATGCACCTGAGAATAAATGTTAGAACAATTTCTTAAACTAAAATGAGGAACAAGTTGAGAAATTTAGTTGTTGGATTGAGAAGAAACCCAGATTGTGAGGAAGATCATGCTGATGATGAAGATGAAATTGTGGAGGTTGAACAAGAAAGAGAAAATGAACAACCAGTAGATGCTGGAGAAGAATGGTTCCTGAGAGCGCTTGCCAAAGTTGGAGGAGGTAACAAAATAGAAATTTCTAATTTTTATAGAACATTGAATCCTGATGAATTGATAAATTAGATAGGAGAATTAGAAGAATATTTTGAATATGAAAATATTCGTGACCCTCAGAGGGTGAGTTTGGCGCAAACAAAATTCAAAGGACATGCTGCTTTATGGTGGAGGGATTTGCAAAGAGGGAGAGAGTGGCTAATGGAGATGCAAGAATAAATAATATCATTTACAATTTCTCACTTTATGTGTAACTTGTGAAAACCCATAATATGCATAACTCTCTAAAGATGACTAATAGTGTAGGCTCTTAGAATATTTAAAAAGGTAAGTATTAAGGAGCTTATACAAAGTGGTAGGACATAAGTTACAATAATTTACAAAGAACTAAGGATGGGCTCATTAGAAAGCATGATCAATTACCAAAAGAGGACCAATGTCTTAATCCATTGGTGATAGAGTCAACACCTAAAGATATGAGCAAACACATGTAAATCCAAGCCTAAGATTTAGATATGAATCAATTTAGAACAAAGAACTAGAATTGCATTTAAGGCCCCATCAATCTAGTTTCAATTTCACTTAAATGCAATTCCTAGAATCAAGAAACTTCACATGACAGAACATTCTTTAATAATTCATAAATGAACAAACAATTCCATAAAATCTTTAACATCTGTTATGATAGAAGACTAATAAAATATAATAATAAAACAATAAATGTGGCCTTGAAGATGAATCTATAACCCCATGCAATTCCTTCTTAGATATGAAGACATGTACATAATGGAGAGGATAACTGCTTACAAACACCTTCTAACTTACAAACATGGAACTACCCCAGACTTAAGATTTTGACACCAGAGAATATCGAGACCAAAGAACACATTATACAAATTTGGAAAAAGGATCTTTTCTTCTTAGATAAAACTTATAGTTACATCAAATAATTCCTACCTAGATAACTCATATGAGTGACACCTATTTACATATGTATTGTTGCACATGCTCCGTTGTAGAAGGAATAAAGTTTGTTGCCAACATAGTAAAGCTTTGTGTAATGATTAACGTCCCAAAAATTTGGAAGGCTTAAAAATATAACTGTAGAATTGCATAGTACCACTTGACATATAAAGATAGAGGTCCCCTAGCACTAAATCCACCTTAGACCATATAACACATTCAATCAGACTTCATATGAAAACCTTAATACTCAGAAGGTCCAATTGACAATGTTACTCTTACCTCATTGCAAAATAATCAAAATCGCAAAAAAATACTACCAGGTAACTACGATAAGCCCACCATAGTTTTTCCATTGGACTTCGTGTGGCATCATTCCATTATAGAGCTTACAGAATTATACCTCGAGGTTGATGGAGTTAGTGGTTGGTGATTGTCCAATAGAGCTGAAATTAGATAACAGTCCAATATATGCAAAGCTTGACATCCACATAAACAAGCAACTGGGAGAACAAGTCCACTCTAATCAAAAGAAGACACCTTCATAGGGTAAAATTCTCATGACTCAAGAAAATGAAAAAAATTCAATGTTGCCCTTGAACGACTTTTTAGGGAGTATGGGAGTAATACAACTTGCATAGAGATTCACCCTAGAAGAAAAAATGTGTTGATTCCCATAATGCACAAGGCTTTAAGTGGGTGTAAGAGGGCCAAGTCCAAGAGAGGAACAAAAAATACTTTTCTGACAAACCCTTGGTTTGATAATGAGTGCAAGATGGCAAAAATAAATATTGGAAAGTGCGGGACAATCAAAGAAAATAAGAAAGAATATGAAAAATTGTTACGATATAAAAAAGAAAAGAATGTGAACACAAGAATAGAGGAGTTGATTGCACTTGGAAAACAAAATCCCAAAGGCTTTTGGAAGGAACTACAACAAAAGTGAAAACAAACAAAAAATAATATCAAAAGTGGCCAATGGCTTTGTAACATCCACGTTCTAAAAACATAGTAAAACCAAAAAATTTACCATAGAGTAATTAAGGTAAAATGAGAGAAATTTTTTCTTTTTTATTAACATATAATCAAGTAACTACAATTACAAGATTTCTCTTTACAAAAATACAATAAATCATAATGTCTTTCTTAACTACAATATTTACAAATCTAAATCAATTACATAAACAATTTTGGAATAATTATTGCTTCTGAATGTCTGACATCTTTATCACTAGTCCTGGCATGTTTCCTACTTGGAGAGAGAGTATCTTTCTAGTGATTTACCTCCATCCACAAACCGGCGGTCTCCCACACATCTTCCACATAGGAAGTGGCCCTACCCTTCACGAGGAATATAGACCTTAGGTGACTAGTGGTAATTTGCCTTCCCGAGTACATAGTGTTGTATCCTACACAACTCTATCAACCATACAACCCTAGATACCCTCTAGCTAAGTATATTTTCTGATAGGTTGTGCAATCCAGATACAGTGAACTGACAATGCATGCAGAAAATGAATGCATTACTTTGGCCAAAGTTTTAATATCAATAACGTTCATAATGAACGTGGTCGTAGTGCTCACCCACCCCTACTCGACTCGGATATTGTCGTATTCTTGTAGTTTACTCACACCAACTATATTTACGTAAATAGTTTAATCATCTTGTCATGATAATAGTTTTCTTGACTTAGATAAGTCTATATGACATAACTTAATCATTTGGTTCATAATCGACTCTAGGGTTTTCTTATTAACCCTTGGATAATACGATATTTCAAAATATCCATATCTCATTTCTATGAGACTAAGGTTTATAAACGACCTTTGGTTTAACTCAACCAAGGTTAAGAATACTATGGTTTTGTAATAGATAATAACTCCTATACAAAAGGAATATGAATACTTTCAACTTACCTTCACGTGTGTCAGTAATAATTTATGTATGGGGTTTTGAGTCAGGTCTCTTCCCTAAAAATCCAAAAAAAATTTAATATTTTTGCCCCTGCAATTATCAAAAATGCAAGAAATCAGTTGTGTGCAGGGTCAAAATGTTGTGGCAGGTTAGAAATCTCCATCGATCCCTGAAAATTGATAAAAACTAGGTCACATGCGTTCCAGACACTTATCGAGCTTCAGTTACTGTGTCTGAATGTTTCTAACTGTGGCTATGAGGGTCTTGTTTTGCTAATGCCACGGGATCCACCATGTATTGAGTCACAGTTCAGGCCACAATTTTATTTCTAACTGTGTAACTTTAACGCAGAGTGTGCCACGTGGCGGGAAATGTTTCTATTTTGTTTCAAGTTGCATGCGCGTGAAAGCGCCACGTGTCAATAGCTGTGATGCTCCCCTGAAGTTTCCAGCTTGAGCATGGAAGGCGCCACGTGTCGGCTTCCGCCAAGTTTCAACACAGTTTCTAAGTGTTTCTGAGAGTGGCGCGAAAGGCACCACGTGGAGGCATCCACCAGTGTTTCTAAAAGACCCTAAAGTTTCATAGTTTCTGCTAAGTTTCCGAAGGGTTCGATGATCCTTAGTTTCTCAAAGCAACACGGAGCTTGCCATGTGTCGCTGTCCGCTTGAGTTTCAAAAAGTTTCTAAGTTGCAGCGGATCTTGCCAAGTGTCAATCTCCGCCGGTGTTTCAAAGACCCTTTAAATGTTTCTATTATGTTTCAAGTTCCTCCCCGCGGAAGACGCCACGTGTCATCATTCGAGACACTCCCAATAAGTTTCTATGTGCGCGAGGGAGGCGCCATGTGTCTTTAGCTGTGGCTACGGAGCGTGACAGGTGTCAGCCCCCGCGTAATGTTTCTTATTTATTTTGATGCTAAGTGAAGACACGGGGGTGGGTCCCAGTGAAGGGTCTGAGAGCTGCGGATCATGCCACGTATCTTTAATGTTTCTGACACAGTTTCTAGTTACTTCGTGCGGAAAGTGCCGCGTGTCACCTGCGGGGGCATTCTTTATTTGTTGCAACAGGCACGCGGAATGCGCCATCTGTCCCTTGTGCTTCCCGCGGAGCGTGACACATGTTAGCTTCTGCGGGACTTTTCTTTATGTTGTAACATTCAGCGAAACACTGAGGTGGGCCCCAGCGTATGTATCAAATGTGTCAGAGTGTGACGCGTGGCGGAGGGTCCCAAAACTTAAGGACTGTTTCTCTTAAGTTTCTATGTGTTTCAAGGTTAATGCGGAACCCGCCACGTGTTGGCTTCCGCCTGAGTTTCATGGAGAGTCCCTAATGTTTCAAGGATGCCACAGAGCTCGCCACGTGGCGGTGTCCGCGCATGTTCCCGACAGAAGGCTCTCGGCAGGGAGGATAAAGGAAAAAGGGTCAACTTTTGAAACTCTATGTGTCTCTGTGGCATGATTTCATTGGTTGGTGATTCTTCAGTGTTTTTAGGGCCGTTTGATCTCAGCGACTAGATGACATATCGACGGCCAGGTTTTAAAGTTACAACGTGGGTTTTCCTTGCATCCGCGGACATTGTTTTGAGCGGGAAACTTTCATGGATGCGCTGTTATAGTTTCAAAGAAGGCAGCGGGTAGATGAAATAGTAATGGTAATTGTTGCAGTAGTATGGGTCGATGATGGACGGCTCAACCACCTGATTGATGAGGAAAGTCCCTGAGTGGCGGCCCAGATCCCAATCTTACCTGCTCCTTCCTCTTTGTCCCTCTGCAGCATTTATTGTTTTGAGCGCCATTTTTCACAGTGCATTGTATCTGGCAAATTTTTGGTGAGCCATGTAATTAATTTGTTGAGTACACAGTTTTGCTATAAAAGGCAGACTGTGTCACTCTTTTGAGGTTGTTGAAAACTGGACATATCTGGCTCTGTAATGAAGTACAACTGGTTTTGATTGCTCTGTGCAGAAGATCTTGTGAGTTTATGAGTCTCATGTTTTATGTATTGTGCATAGACTTACTGGTTTCATTGTTGTTTTAGATGAATAATGCTATACTACATGTGTTTTGTTATCTATCTCCTGTATTGAATATACTCTTCTTTTGAATCTGGATATCTAAGGGGTGTCTTGGGTTCTAGGATATAGGTTTACTATATTGAATGCTTGATCTCTTAACTTCTGCTCAAGGGGTAGATTAAAGTGTTTTCAGGTTAAGTGTTGAGAAGAATATATTGCAGTAAGGATATCATAAGTAGAGATGTATAAACACTCTGTTCTGGGATATATTTGTAAGGCAAATATGATGAAATCCCCTTGAAATCCAGTCTTGTTATGTTTATGCTGAACATTTGCATGTGTATGTCTATTGACTCCAAGCCTTGGATAGACACCAATCTAGCTCTGTGTTGAAGTTATACACCAGGTCCAGCTCTGCATCCAAACACAACATCAAAATCAAACTCCAAAACAACCATTAGGACAGTAGAATTAGTTTTAGGATCCCAAGTCCTCTGTCTACAACTGAAAATAGGCCCAAAGCTAGCCCCTTTGCTCTTATCTTGCAGTTTTGGTCTACTTACAGGAGGACTTATCTGCTTCATGTCAGCATCCCAGCCTTTGTATGCATATTCTCATGGATGTTGAGTAGGGAATACCCCCCAGGTTTTGCAGAGCTTGAAGAAGAAGAGGAGATAAAAATATAGTCTATCTCCTATACTGTTGGCCCCTGGCCCAGAGATCCTGCTGATCATTGATGGCTACCTTGTAGGGAAATCTGGGAGTAAGCATCCAGTCTGGGAAATAACCAACAGAAATTGGCGACTCTGTTGGGGATGGATTGATGAAAAAAGAATGTATTTGTGGCCCATCCGAGTCACCAACAGAAATTGGCGACTCCATTAGGGATGGATTGATGAAAAAAAATGTATTTGTGGCCCATCTGAGTCACCAACAGAAATGGCGACTCCGCTAGGGAGATAATGTCATATCTGTGAAGCTTGAGTCTAAAGAATTGAAGAATTAGGCTTGGAAGTGCCTTGTTGTAGCAAAAGAAAAAGTTTTATCTGTGGCTCTGCTAGTGGATGACCCAGAAAGAAAGAAATCAATTTTCAGCTTCAGCCTGTTTGAAGCTCATTCCTCTGCCAAGGAGGTGGCGACTCTATTGAATGAACCTATCGATAGCTGCAACATATCCAGGTATTTGTACAAGTTTTTGAAAAGTTCCCTATTTGGTGAAATAGCACTGGTTAAAAGGGAAACATTGGTGAAAGCAGAGCTTGCATGCTTTTGTTAGAACCTACTTTGTATTTCAAAAGGGCATGCAATATTGTTCAAAAGACTCATATAGAGGACTTTAGGCAGGTTGAAATAGCAGTTTGTATTTTAAGGGCCTAAGGTCATATTGTGATTGAAAATCTGAGTAGAGAAGAGGGTTGCAAAAGCATAAAAAGATGAATTGTCAGCTCATGCACCCTTGTGAGGTGTCAAATACAATAATGTATAGTAGTCAGTCCCAATCATGTAATAAAACAAGTTTCAACATAGATAGATATAAGCCCATAGATTTCAGTGGCATTTGTGGTTATCCAAATGCTGTTCCACCTAAAATCAGAAGGTATTTGCCTAAATTTAGTGGTATAAAGGATGAATCAGCTGAGAGACACTTGCAGCAGTTTATAAATGTTGTAGATGATTTTGAGATTGACCATGAAGATGTAGTTATGAGATTATTTGGTCAATCTCTAGATGAAGATGCAAGGGACTGGTTCTCCTATCTTCCAACTTGCTCTGTCAGATCTTGGCAAGATTTCAAATCTGCATTTCTAGCACAATATGGTGAAAAAATTTCTGATTATGTAGTCATTAGTGACTTTATGTACATCCATATTGAAGAAGATGAGTTAATCCCAGCCTTTAACCTCAGATTTATGAAGGCATTGAATAGAATACCAGAATGCATGAGACCTAATGATGCATTGTGCTTAGTTGTCTATTTGGGAGCCTTTGATAAGAAAATGAGTTATAGATTGAGAGACAAGGAGCCCACCACATTGCATCAGGCTCGACAGTTTGCAATTGATATTGAAAACAATTGGAGATATGGAATACAAAAGGGTTACTTTTCTAAAAAAATTTGTTGTCCTGCAGCCCCTGTTGTTAATGAAAGATTTAATTCAAGGGTTGGATATGAATTCCAAAGTGCTCACACTCCTGTTGTCCCAATTTTTGCATCATCCCAAGTTGATGATGTTTCTATTGTAGAGGAGGATGTCCCATTTTGCCCAGAAAATGAAGTTGAAAATAATGATTTTTCAAGTAATATTTGCATGCCAGTCCTAAACAAAGAGCATTCATGTTTAAATGATCCAATTGTGCAAAGTTGTGATCATATGGATTAACAATCAATATTAGTTTCATCAGAAAGTATCAGAGGGCTGGAAAATGATGTAGAGTGTTCAACTTCAGAGTGCATTGAAATAGCAGCAATCTTGTATGTGGGGCAATCAGATGATAGAAATGATATCCATGACCAGTGCATGGATTAGGTTTGTTTTTCTTATGACTCTGGATCTGATAGTAATGAAGAAGAATTAGATTGTCATGAAGAAGAAACAGAGACCTTTGCAGTGAGTGTGAATCCCCTTTATGATGAGCTTCTGGATACATTTATTGTTGAGTCATGACCTTCATTAGTGCAGGGTTAACCCTTTGTTTGAAGATGATGATGCCGATTTGCAAACTGAGAGTAATGAATGTTCATCATCACCTGATTCAGACATGTGCAACATTGGGTGTATGGATCAGGATTTGTTTTTAATATCAGTAGATATTAGGGGTCTCATTTATTCTGAATGTCTTCAGTTTTTGGATCAGCTGGATGAGTGCCTGATGGTGTGCACCAGCCAGATAAATGATGAAAAATGCCAAGAGCAGTATGATGTACTGTCTGAGGGATATAACATACATGTGTTGCCTAATGTTGAAGAACATTATGTGTATGGTTATATGTCTAAGTTTGAAATCCAAAATGACAGAGGTAAAAATGATAGTGGCAAGCTTTCAAAAGTGGTGGAATATCTAATTGAGCAGATGACATTATGGGCAGATTATGCCAATCTTTTTAGTTGGGATTGGGATCTTTCAGTGTGGAATGAGGCATTTGACAAGAAAAAATTATGGTTCTTCCTTTTTGGCTGCCTTGGGCCGCCAATATAATGTTTGAAAATAATGTGTTTTGTGTTGCAGGTCAGTGCAGTATGTGACTCTGTGCCCAATGAATAAGGGACTGGTCTGCATCTCAGAGATTTGAGGTTCTCACCATGCCTGCAAGAGGCATGCATCCCAATTGGAGCCACTGTTAGTAATAATTTATGTATGGGGTTTTGAGTCAGGTCTCTTCCCTAAAAATCTAAAAAAAAATTAATATTTTTGCCCCTGCAATTATCAAAAATGGAAGAAATCAGTTGTGTGCAGGGTCAAAATGTTGTGGCAGGTTAGAAATCTCCATCGGCCCCTGAAAATTGATAAAAACTGGGTCACATGTGTTCTAGACGCTTATCGGGCTTTAGTTACTATGTCTGAATGTTTCTAACTGTGGCTATGAGGGTCTTGTTTTGCTAATGCCGCGGGATCCGCCATGTATTGAGTCACAGTTCAGGCCACACTTAACTTTAACGCGGAGTGTGCCACATGGCAGGAAATGTTTCTATTTTGTTTCAAGTTGCATGCGCACAGAAGCGCCACGTGTCAACAGTTGTGATGCTCCCCTGAAGTTTCCAGCTTGAGCGCGGAAGGTGCCACGTGTCAGCTTCTGCCAAGTTTCAACACAGTTTCTAAGTGTTTCTGAGAGTGGCGCGGAAGGCACCACGTGGAGGCATCCGCCAGTGTTTCTAAAAGAACCTAAAGTTTCACAGTTTCTGCCAAGTTTCCGAAGGGTTCGATGATCCTTAATGTTTCTCAAAGCAACGCGGAGCTTGCCATGTGTCGTTGTCTGCTTGAGTTTCAAAAAGTTTCTAAGTTGCAGCGGATCTTGCCAAGTGTCAGTCTCCGCTGGTGTTTCAAAGACCCTTTAAATGTTTCTATTATGTTTCAAGTTCCTCCCTGCGGAAGATGCCACGTGTCGTCAGCCGAGACACTCCCAATAAGTTTCTATGTGTGCGCGGGAGGCGCCATGTGTCTTTAGCTGTGGCTGCGGAGCGTGACAGGTGTCAGCCCTCGCGTAATGTTTCTTGTTTATTTTGATGCTAAGTGAAGACGCGGGGGTGGGTCCCAGTGAAGGGTCTGAGAGCTGTGGATCGTGCCACGTATCTTTAATGTTTCTGACACAGTTTCTAGTTACTTCGCGCGGAAAGTGCCGCGTGTCACCTGTGGGGGCATTCTTTATTTGTTGCAACGGGCGCGCGGAATGCGCCATCTGTCCCTTGTGCTTCCCGCGGAGTGTGACACGTGTCAGCTTCCGCGGGACTTTTCTTTATGTTGCAACATTCAGCGAAACACTGAGGTGGGCCCCAACATATGTATCAAATGTGTCAGAGTGTGACGCGTGGCGGAGGGTCCCGGAACTTAAGGACTGTTTCTCTTAAGTTTCTATGTGTTTCAAGGTTAATGCGGAACCCGCCACGTGTTGGCTTCTGCCTGAGTTTCATGGAGAGTCCCTAATGTTTCAAGGATGTCGCGGAGCTCGCCACGTGGTAACTTCCGTGCATGTTCCTGGCAGAAGGCTCTCGGCAGGGAGGATAAAGGAAAAAGGGTCAACTTTTGAAACTCTATGTGTCTCCGTGGCACGTTTTCATTGGTTGGCGATTCTTCAGTGTTTGTAGGGCCGTTTGATCTTAGCAACTAGATGACATATCAACGGCCAAGTTTTAAAGTTGTAGCGTGGGTTTTCCTTGCATTTGCAGGCATTGTTTTGAGCGGGAAACTTTCATGGATGTGCTGTTATAGTTTCAAAGAAGGCAGCAGGTAGATGAAACAGTAATGGCAATTGTTACAGCGGTATGGGTCGATGATGGACAGCTCAACCACCCGATTGATGAGGAAAGTCCCTAAGCGGCGACCCAGATCCCAATCTTACCTGCTCCTTCCTCTTTGTCCCTCTGCAGCATTTATTGTTTTGAGCGCCATTTTTCACAGTGCATTGTATCTGGCAAATTTTTGGTGAGCCATGTAATTAATTTGTTGAGTACATAGTTTTGCTATAAAAGGCAGACTGTGTCACTCTTTTGAGGTTGTTGAAAATTGGACATATCTGGCTCTGTAATGAAATACAACTGGTTTTGGTTGCTCTGTGTAGAAGATCTTGTGAGTTTATGAGTCTCATGTTTTATGTATTGTGCATAGACTTACTGGTTTCATTGTTGTTTTAGATGAATAATGCTATACTGCATGTGTTTTGTTATTTGTCTCCTCTTTTGAATATACTCTTCTTTTGAATCTGGATATCTAAGGGGTGTCTTGGGTTCTAGGATATAGGTTTACTATATTGAATGCTTGATCTCTTAACTTCTGCTCAAGGGGTAGATTAAAGTGTTTTCAGGTTAAGTGTTGAGAAGAATATATTGCAGTAAGGATATCATAAGTAGAGATGTATAAACACTCTGTTCAGGGATATATTTGTAAGGCAAATATGATGAAATCCCCTTGAAATCTAGTCTTGTTATGTTTATGCTGAACATTTGCATGTGTATGTCTACTGACTCCAAGCCCTAGATAGGCACCAATCTAGCTCTGTGTTGAAGTTATACACCAGGTCCAGCTCTGCATCGAAACACAACATCAAAATCAAACTCCAAAACAACCATTAGGATAGTAGAATTAGTTTTAGGATCCCAAGTGCTCTGTCTACAACTGAAAATAGGCCCAAAGCTAGCCCCTTTGCTCTTATCTTGCAGTTTTGGTCTACTTACAGGAGGACTTATCTACTTCATGTCAGCATCCCAGCCTTTGTATGCATATTCTCATGGATGTTGAGTAGGGAATACCCCCTAGGTTTTGCAGAGCCTGAAGAAGAAGAGGAGATAAAAATAGAGTCTATCTCTTATATTATTGGCCCCTGGCCCAGAGATCCTGCTGATCATTGATGGCTACCTTGTAGGGAAATCTGGGAGTAAGCATCCAGTCTGGGAAATAACCAACAACGTGATGTCATTAACCATCACTTCTTATATACTCATATATAATTCTATACAAAGTCATTTCTAGATAGACTTAGTCTATTCCAACATAATGGTTTACTAATATGCTATACTCATCAAGATTAATAGAATAGACATTAGAAATGATCCTATGATGTTTATTCCATTTTCCAAACTATCCCTAGTTCTTCTACCACTCGAACTGGTTACACCATAGTTACCATAGATTACTAAGAATCTAATTTCTTTGGATAAGGAATCGTTTTTGACATTTATATATAAACTAAACCAAGAATAGTTTTAAAATGATAATATCACCATTTAATACTTTGAACCATATTATTCATAGCTGGTAAGTTTTCCTATCAAGTATCATTTACACTAATCTTGACGAGAGTTAAATACATAACTATCTTTTGACAAAAATAATCGACTTGTTTCACAATGATAGCTCATTCAATAGCGCGTCTGGTTTTCTAGACACTAGAAAACTAAGATAACCTCCTTCTAAAGAGTTTGTTTATTCCCAAACAATGATTTGGTCTATTTATCTATTTAAGGACAATAAGTATATTGTCGACCCAGAATGATAATGAAATAGATTTCATTATTGAGACTTGCATCGGCCTTTATAGGCTAAGTTGATGCTCACTATTTTATACTAAGATAACATAACAGTCTTATAATGACTCCAAATCCTTTTAAACACAGTCGACTCTCTCCTTGTTTTGAATAAATATAATGATCTTAAGAAATGAGCTACTTTGGCATAATTGATTGCTCTTCATAAAACAATATAGAAGACTTATCAATCATTCGAATCATCATTGCCTTTTTAATGCATAAACTACATGAGTATTTACCTGATAGTGGCAGTCTAACTGAGATGGATTTACAAATAGAAATGTTTCTATGTTCCTCCTAGACAAACCACACTCTTTCCTTCACTAACTCCTTATCCCTCTACTCCCACGAACTCTACTTTCACCTCCCTTTTCAATGATAATTGATAATGCAAAAATAACATGCTTCTTCAATGATGCTGCCATCGACTAACTGAGTCGCGGCTTTAAGGACTCAACAAGACTCATAATGAGTCGTCCCATATTTTCATTCCCACTCTTTTCAGTTTTAAAACACATTCAATTCAAAATAGTTTGCTTCATGATTCGGTTTCAACTGATATCTATAAATTTGCATAACTCAACACATGTCGACGGGGACGAACATTCTTTGATGGAGCTTCAACGAATGTGGTTAGCATCACCATCGCTCCACTTCCAAAGAGGCCGACCAAGCATTTAAAACCAATGTTTGACCATTTAATAAACACATAAAGTGGTTTGATCCACCACTTTTAATAATGAAGGCTCTCCTATTTGTAAGCCTTTAGCTTCTCAAGAGTAAGCATTATTAACTTATCATGAGGTATTATCCTCATTCATAAATATATACTTATTTGTTTATATCAAATTATATGGTTTTCATAACATCATCTCTATTTGATAGTTATGATTTGATCAATAAAAATAATAGTAATAAAACAAAGGTTTATGGATAATGTGAATGGGTTGAGCTTGTCTCCCCTTCACAATCCTTCGTTAAAATCACGTCAACTTGTCTTGACATTAAAAGTCGACAACAAAACCTTAAGTGACTTAATAATAATAACACAACCATTTTATGACAATGACGTTGTAATTTTTACATTAAACGTAAATGGTCATAGTTCTTACTCAGATGATGTCGTTTACTTCACAAATGACTATGTCAACACACTACAAATTGAAAAGATTCGAAAGATATCGACTACCCGTCGATTAGATTCAAAAGTATACTGACAAGACAAGACTTACCTCTTATGACACTGGTTCACATTTTCGTTAAACACTTATACTCATTTGGCAAATAATCACTCACAACCTGAGGTCTATATCTCTCTCCTCAAAAGATATTCTCTCTCTCTTTCTCTGAGAGTCATCTGAAAACCTGTAATCCTATATCAAACTTGTAATCAACAAATTATGATTAGTGCATCATTATTCAAATAATAAACCAAATCTCATAATGCAAATATTAAATTGACAATAACATATTTATTCCATAATTCCATAAATGACATCCAATATAATCTGTCTTTCCTTGATATTAATCTAAACATCATAATAGATTTACTTATCTCCATGTAAAAGTAAAAAGTATAGAAAGACAAAAATTGGGGATGTAACATATCCTTCCCCTAAAGATTCATCGTCCTCGATGATATAAAGTATCAAAATGCAACTAAAAATAAGTTCATTGTTTTCAACTGGTAACAACATTAAATAAATGAGGAAAATTTTGATAAAATTCATGGTAATCCTCCCATGTAGCATTTTCCTCAGCATATTGGTCCCATTGGACCTTGCACTGCAAGACCTCTCTGTTACGCAAGCGGAGCTTGCGCATTTCTAACACCTTGAGTGGCTCGATCATGACCACCCCTGTGTCATGCATCTGTAAATAATTCTAATTTAAAATATGGTTATCACCTACAATATATTTCTTCAAATAAGACAGATGAAAAATATTGTGCATTCTAGACAAGGCTGGTGGTAGAGCAATTTTGTAGGCAATCGGATTGACCACTTCAAGTACTTCAAAAGGGTCCCACATAACGAGGAGCTAGCTTAGAAGACTTTCCAAATTTAATAGAACTTTTCTGAGGTTTAACTCTCAAGAGAACTTTCTCTCCAACAGAGAATTGTCTCAGTACATGCTTTGCATCTGCATAGCTCTTTTGCCTATCATTGGCTTATGTCAATCTTTTTTTTATTAGCTTAACTTTCTCTTCCATTTTAGCTAGCATTTTTGGTCTGATGCTAATCCTATCTTCTAGCTTATCCCATCGTATAGGAGTTCGGCATCTTCTTCCATACAATGCTTCAAATTGCACCATCTTAATAGCAGAATGATAGGAATTGTTGTAAGTAAATTCCACAAGTGGTAAGTATTCCTCCCACTTATATTGTTGATCCATGCAATACATTCGCAACAAGTCTTCTAGAACCTGGTTAACTCTCTCAGTTTGCCCATCGGTTTCAGGATGATAAGTTGTACTCACATTGAGTTTAGTTCCTAGTGCAGGAAACAAAGTTTGCCAAAACCTTGATGTTATAGGCGCATCTCTATCCGAGATAATCTTTTTAGGGAAGCCATGCAATCTAAACACCTCTTGTACAAATTTACGAGCTAACACTAGTGGTCCATCAGTCAAATTTCCTGGTATAAAATGTGTTACCTTTGTGAGTTTATCAACCACAACTAAAATGGCATCATGTCTATTCCTTGACATAGGAAGACCTTGAACAAAATCCATACTACTAACTTGCCATTTCTACTCTAGCACATCATGTGGGTACAACAATCATGTAGGGTGTTGATGTTCTGCTTTTACCCTCTAACATTCTAAATAGCTTGCTACAAATCTTGCAGTATCATTCTTCATCCCTTTCCAAAAATAAAGAGGTTTAACATCCGCTAGAAGTTTGGTCACTACTGGATCTCCATAATATGGTGTGGTATGAACTTCTTTCCATACTAGATCCCTTAATCAACCTGAATCAGGAACATACATTCTACCGAGCTATACCTCAATAGTCCATCTGACTCAAACAGAAACCCATCATATCTTGGATCTCTAGGATTATCTTTTAGAGCCTACCTAACCTGCTCATAATACTCATCACCAGACAGATTTTGTAACACCAAATCCTTGAAATTTCCATGAATAGAAATAATAGAAGATATATGTCTTCTATGACTCAAAGCATCAGCTACTCTATTCTCTTTTCCTTTGATGTAGTTTATCTCAAAGTCATAGTCTAACCATCTCCTTTCTCGAGCATTCAGATGTGGTTGAGAGAAAATATACCTAAGACTTTGATGGTCTGACTTAAGTACAAAAGTTTTCCCCAACAAATAGTGCCTCCACATTTGCAAGGCATGAGTTACTGTTGCTAGTTCCAGATCATGTGGTGCATAATTTTTCTCATAGGATTTCAATTTCCTTGACTCATATGCTATAACTCTCCCATATTGCATAAGAACTCCTCCTAATCATTCTCCTGAGGCATCTGTAATTACCTCAAACTGTCCTTTAGGATCAGGGACTTTCAAAATTGGAGTTGAAGTTAACTTTTCTTTTAAGAGATCAAATGCATTTTGACATTTTTCTATCCATTCAAATCTCTTTCCTTTCCTCTATAGGGAAGTGATTGGACTAGCAATACTATATAAATTTAAAACAAACTTTCTATAATAGCCAGCCAGGCCCATGAAACTACACACCTCATGCACATTTGTTGGTACAGGCCAATCCAGAATGGCTGTGATTTTTGTAGGATCCACAGATATTCCATTAGTAGAAATAATATGACCTAGATATTGAATCTCCTTCTGGAAGAATGTACACTTTGATAGTTTTCCATATAACTTATGTTCTCTTAACCGTTGCAGAACCAATTGCAAAAGCTGATGATGTTCTTCTTCATTCTTAGAATAAATGAGTATATCATCCAGAAAGACTAGAACAAACTTGTCCAAATAATCTATGAATACACTGTTCGTGAGGTTCATGAATGCGACAGGGGCATTCATAGAACCAAATGGCAATACTGTGAACTCATAGTGCCCATATCTGGTTCTAAAAGTTGTCTTATGAATATCCTCATCTTTCAGTCTTAACTGATGATATCCTGATTGCAAATTGATCTTTGAAAATACAGCAGCTCCACACATCTGATCAAAAAGATCATCAATACGTGGCAAAGGATATTTGTTCTTTACTGTTGCTTTAGTAAGCATACGATAATCTATACATAACCGAAGGGTTCCATCCTTCTTCTTAACAAAAATAACCGGAGCACCCCAAGGTGAAACACTGGATCTAATCAAACCTTTCGCCAATAATTCTTGTAATTGGGCTTTCAATTCCATTAACTCTGTAGTTGTCATACGGTAGGGTGTTTTTGATATAGGCTCAGATCCTGGTTTAATATCAACTGCAAAATCAAAAACCCTCTTGGGAGGCAGTCCTAGAAGTTCTTCTGGAAACACATCCTAAAATTCCTAAAGAAAAGGATACTTTTCTCCAAAAGATGAACTAGGGCTTTCTAACCCTTCCTCCACTTGTTCCATTTTGACTACAAACAACTGACAATATTTCCTTCTAACCCTTTTTAATTGCTTAGCAGAGATAGGTTTGATTTTAACTTCTCTTTGAATCCCTTGGAATTGGGTTTGATTTCCCAAATCATCTAAGCATTCAACTATTTTTGAAAAATAGTCAACCTTAGCTCTATGCTTCCACAACGAACTCATTCCTAGGATTGCATCATAGGAACCTAAGGGAGCTACATACAAGTTTACTTCAGTTGAGAAACTAGGGAGATCAATTTTGGCTTCAAACAAACATTGCTCTACCTAAGCCTTAGATTGGTTAGCATATTCTACTGACCAAGGTTTAGACATGTACCCAACTTTTCTACGAAACTTATTCAAAATTCTAGGAGAAACAAAGTTTTTAGTGGCTCCTATATCAATCAAAATAGATATAGGGACTCCAAACAAAGTACCTGTCATCTCAATGGGTGTGATTTGATACTCTGCTTGACGATTGTCGAGAGCTGCATGAATCCTTTGCTAGAATGCTTCTTGTTGAGTAGGTAGTGCAGTACCTCTTTGTTGACCATTTTGATTCTTGTTAGGGCAACGATTTGCATAATGGTCACCCCCATAAGTAAAGCATCCTCGAATGGGTCCTTTCTTATCTGAAGTCTTCCCATTGTTATCCTTATTCCTTTTGAAATTGCCATTCTTCTTCTCATTTCCAGATCCACCCTTGTTTTTCTGAGATCCTTTATCTTTTCTCTTGTTCTCATAACTCTTTTCATATCTTTTCTTGAATGGTTGATTGTTAGGAGTTCCATTAAATCTCTTGTGGCTTCTATCACGATAAGCCGAGATGGATTTCAGCTTTTGCTCTTGCTTGATCGCCTTCTCGTACACTTGATCCATTGTTGTGGGACTATGTACATCCACTTCACCACCAATTTGAGCATTTAAACCCATGATGAATTTTCTGATCCTAAATCTATCATCTTTTTGATATTGTGGCACATATTTCAAGAGACGGGTGAATTTTTCTCCATATTCCACCACTGTCATATCTCCTTGACGAAGGTTCTAAAAATCAGTCAATGTTTGATCAAAATAGAGTTGTGCAGCCATCTCTTGCAAAAGAGCTCCACGAACCTGTCCCAAGTTACCCTCAGGGAGCTTAAATTCAATTTCATCTTTTTATTCATCCACCAGGTGGATGCTTCTCCTGCCAGTTGGAATGCTCCCCAAACTGCCTTGGTTACTTCCGCGTAATTTCTTATCTTGAAATATTTTTCCATTTTTGTCAACCAAGCTTCAGCTGCATCTCCGGTCACAATTCCATCAAATTTTGGAGTAACCTTCTTCATATCCTTTGAGAGTTATGAGGTCAGTCTATCCCTTGCCTTTTTATGAGGTTTCGTACTCTTACTTTGATCTTCATGATTCTCTCCACTTTCTCCATGTGAGTTTTCACCTCCTCCCTCAGTATTCCCTTTATCATCCACTTTCTTTTCCAAATCACCCAGTGTTTTCTTAGTTTCCTCAAGCATGGTTATGATTTGGTCCAGCTTATTATTTGGCGGGTGGTTTCCCTCTTCACTTTCTCCTTGGTTAGTTCTTGTCCGAACCATGTTTATCATTTTTCTCTCACCTGAGAATATTGAGTTGTCCATTAGTTCATGATTATAATGCATCCCATTAAATCAAAACATTTTAAACTCAAATCAAACAATAGTTTGGTACAAAAACAACTCTTTTTATTTATTTCATTTCAAAAGTATAGAATATTCTTCATTTATACAAGAAATGACTTCAAAAGTCATTCTCAAGAGGAGTATATCCTTCAAATTCATTTTCAGATACATAATCTCGAGGTATATAACCTTCTGACTCGCTATCAGACCTAACTTCTATGATCTCAATAGATGGGGGCATGCGGAGATCTCGCCTAACCATTGTTGTTTCCTCATTTGACATATATTCTATGATTTTAGCAGTGATCTTAACTCTTTCATTGTTTTCCCTTCTCACTCGCTTGATTCGAGTTAAGGTGGTTGCCAAGGTTTCAGTATCACTTAACCAAATATCACTCTCATCATGAGTTCCCTCAAAAGTTTTGATAATGGCCTCACGTTCTCTTTTTGCTTTAAGAAAACGTTGACTCGTGTTAATAGACTTTCTCGCTGTCTTCTTAAGACGTACCATCCTGGAACAGAAATTTTCAAACATTAGCTACCGCATAATGTTGACTATAGGTAAGCATAGTGGTCTCATAAGCCCTAGTGCTGAATTTGGTAGCTCTGATACCATATGTAACATCCACGTTCTAAAAACATAGTAAAACTAGAAAATTTACCATAGAGTAATTCAACAAGGTAAAAATGAGAGAAATTTTTTCTTTTTTATTAACATATAATCAAGTAACTACAATTACAAGATTTCTCTTTACAAAAATACAATAAATCATGTCTTTCTCAACTACAATATTTACAAATGTAAATCAATTACATAAATAATTTTGGAATAATTACTGCTTCCGAATGTCTAACATCTTTATCACAAGTCTTGGCATGTTTCCTGCTTGGAGAGAGAGTATTTTTCTAGTGATTTACCTCCATCCACAGACTGGTGGTCTCCCACACATCTTTCACATAGGAGGTGGCCCTACCCTTCACGAGGAATATAGACCTTAGGTGACCAGTGGTAATTTACCTTCCCGAGTACATAGTGTTGTATCCTACACAACTCTATCAACCATACAACCCTAGATACCCTCTAGCTAAGTATGATTTCTGATAGGTTGTGCAATCCAGCTATAGTGAATCGACAATGCATACAGAAAATGAATGCATTACTTTGACCAAAGTTTTAATATCAATAACGTTCATAATAAACGTAGTCGTAGTGCTCACCCATCCCTACTAGACTTGGATATTGTTGTCAGTTTATTCACACCAACTATATTTACGTAAATAGTTTAATCATCTTGTCATGATAATAGTTTTCTTGACTTAGATAAGTCTATATGACATAACTTAATCATTTGGTTCATAATCGACTCTAGGGTTTTCCTATTAACCCTTGGATAATACGATATTTCAAAATATCCATATCTCATTTCTATGAGACTAAGGTTTATAAACGACCTTTGGTTTAACTCAACCAAGGTTAAGAATACTATGGTTTTGTAATAGATAATAACTCCTATACAAAATGAATATGAATGCTTTCAACTTACCTTCACATGATGTCATTAACCATCACTTCTTCTATACTCATATATGATTCTATACAAAGTCATTTCTAGATAAACTTAGTCTATTCCAACATAATGGTTTACTAATATGCTATACTCATCAAGATTAATAGAAAAGACATTAGAGACATGATCCTATGATGTTTATTCCATTTTCCAAACTATCCCTAGTTCTTCTACCACTCGAACTAGTTACACCATAGCTACCATAGATTACCAAGAATCTAAGTTCTTTGGATAAGGAATCATTTTTGACATTTATATATAAACTAAACCAAGAATAGTTTTCAAATGATAATATCACCATTTAATACTTTGAACCATATTACTCACAGCTAGTGAGTTTGCCTATCAAGTATCATTTACACTAATCTCAACGAGAGTTAAATACATAACTATCTTTTGACAAAAATAATCGACTTGTTTCATAATGACAGCTCATTCAATAGGGCGTCTGGCTTTCTAGACACTAGAAAACTAAGATAACCTCCTTCTAAAGAGTTTGTTTATTCCGAAACAATGATTTGTTTTTTTTATCGGTTTAAGGACAATAAGTATATTGTTGACCCGGAATGATAATGAAATAGATTTCATTATTAAGACTTGCATTGGCCTTTATAGGCTAAGTCGACGCTCACTGTTTTATACCAAGATAACATAACAATCTTATAATGACTCCAAATCCTTTTAAACACAGTCGACTCTCTCCTTGTCTTGAATATATATAATGAACTTAAGAAATAAGCTACTCTGGAATAATCGATTGCTCTTCATAAAGCAATACAGAAGACTTATCAATCATTCAAATCATCATTGCCTTTTTAATGCATAAACTACATGAGTATTTACCTGATAGCGGCGATCTAACTGAGATGGATTTGTAGATAGAAATGTTTCTATGTTCCTCCTAGACAAACCACACTCTTTCCTTCACTAACTCCTTATCCCTCTGCTCCTGTGAACTCTACTTTCACCTCCCTTTTCAATGATAATCGATAATGCAAAAATAACATGCCTCTTCAATGATGCCGCCATCGACTAACTAAGTCGCGGCTTTAAGGACTCAACAAGACTCATAATGAATGATCCCATCTTTTCATTCCCACTAGATTTGCAGTTTTAAAACACATTCAATTCAAAATAGTTTGCTTCATGATTCGGTTTCAACCGATAGCTATAAATTTGCATAACTCAACACATGTCAATGGGGAACAACATTCTTTGAGGGAGCTTCAGTGAATGTGGTTAGCATCACCACTGCTCCACTTCCAAAGAGGTTGACCAAGCATTTAAAACCAACGTTTGACCATTTAATAAACACATAAAGTGGTTCAATCCACCACTTTTAATAATGAAGGCTCTCCTATTTGTAAGCCTTTGGCTGCTCAAGAGTAAGCATTATTAACTTATCATGAGGTATTATCCTCATTCGATGCATAAATATATACTTATTTGTTTATATCAAATATGGTTTTCATAACATCATCTTTATTTGATAGTTATGATTTGATCAATAAAAATAATAGTAATAAAACAAAGGTTTACGGATAATGTGAATGGGTTGAGCTTGTCTCCCCTTCACAATCTTTCATTAAAATCACGTCAACTTGTCTTGACAAAATCGTCTTGACGTTAAAAGTCGACAACAAAACCTTAAGTGACTTAATAATAGTAACACAACCATTTTACGACAATGATGTCGTAATTTTTACATTAAACGTAAATGGTCATAGTTCTTACTCAGACAACATCATTTACTTCACAAACAAGTATGTCGACACACTATGACTTGAAAAGATTCGAAAGATATCGACTACCCGTCGATTAGATTCAAAAGTATACTGACAAGACAAGACTTACCTCTTATGACACTGGTTCACATTTTCATTAAACACTCATACTTGTTTGGCAAATAATCACTCGTAACCCGAGGTCTATATCTCTCTCATCGAAAGATACTCTCTCTCTCTTTTCTCTGAGAGTCATCTGAAAACCTGTAATCCTATATCAAACTTGTAATCAACAAATTATGATCAATGCATCATTATTCAAATAATAAACCAAATCTCATAATGCAAATATTAAATCGACAATAACATATTTATTTCTATAATTCCATAAATGACATTCAATATAATATATATCTTTCCTTAACATTAATCTAAACATCATAATAGATTTACTTATGTCCAAGTAAAAGTAAAAAGTATAGCAAGACAAAAATTGGGGATGTAATAGGCTTGATTATGCGAAGTTACTTTATGAGAGTGACCAAGATAAACATAGACCCTTGGTAATTAATGCAACTACCAAACTTTTCACCATTAAAGATATTACTCAAGGCATAAAAAGATCGGTGGGAGGGAAAGCACAATATATTGATGGGTTGTAGGGATAGAGGTCATTGCACCTTGTATCACTTACATATCCAATAATGTCATTCAAGAGGGATTTTCGGAGGATTGGATGACTAGTGTTGTTATTCCTCTCTACAAAAGTGATGATATCAATAATTCATCAAATTACCGCACCATTATGGTTAATCCCCTTCTTGGAAAATTTTTTGGAAGCATGGTTGAACGTAGCATTAGCAGTTGGAGAGAAAAGGAGGGAAAAAGGGCTAAGGGACAGGCTAGTTTTAGACCAGAACATTCCACTATTGACCATGGTGTTACCTTTAGGTTCTTGATTGAAAAAATATGGAACACCCAAGGAGATGTGGCTTTTTGCTACTTTGTAGACTTTAAAAAAGACTTTGACGCGGTTCCTCGCGACAAACTTTAGAAGAGGATGGAGGAATTGGGAGTTCCAGATATGTTTAGAGCAGCAGTCCATAGGCTTTATGAACAAGTCAAAGCTAAAATTAGAACCAGTGATGGAATGTTAGAGTGCTTTGGCAGTGATATTGGAGTCAAACAAGGTTGTCCACTTTCCCCAACTTTGTTTGGGCTATACATTGATAAGTTAGAAAAGTGAATAAACAAGGTTGGTGGGGAGGGAGTTCAACTAGCTAAGTATGTAATAAATTTACTCTTATATGTAGACGATCTCATATTAATTGCTAAAACAATTCATAGTCTGAGAGAACACTTAAGGGCACTTTAAAACTTTTGTCAGGAAGTAGGGATGCAAGTGAACACGAGCAAAACCAAAGTTATGATCTTCTCATTGTGGAGAAAAAAGAAGCAAATTAACTTCCTTTTTGAAGGCACCCTGTTGGAAGTTGTGGATGAGTACAAGTACCTCGGGCTTGATTTCCACAACAAGCTTAGTTGGGAAACATATAGGGCAAAAAGAATTCAAGGGGGCTGGAAAGCGTTATATTCTCTTCAAAATAGGTGTAGGAATGCAGAATTATGGAATTGGAAAACCAAGAGAACGCTTTTTAGTTTGTTGGTTACTCTGGTGATTCTCTATGGGTGTCAAATTTGGGGCAGCAGCATGTCAAATCAGAAATGGAGGCAAGTTGAAAGAATTTAGAAGCATCTAATCATAAGCAGTCTCAAAATTAAGACTGTTGTTCTGTATGAGATTTTATTGGCTGAAACAGGTACTTTTCCTTTGGAAGCAACGACGATGGTTTGATTGTCAAGGTACCTAAAGAAGACTCAAAATATGAGAACCATCGCTGGCCTAGGCTAATTATGGAGGAAGAGCTAACTAGAAGAAAGAACACATGGATGAAACAAAATGACAAATGGATAAAGAAGTGGGATATTAATATGCAGGAATGTCCAAATACTAATGAGGAAATAAAAAGGTTTGTAAGAGAAAAAACTAGGATCGTCATGTGGACAAAATAAACTGGGTGAAAAAAAACTTACTATATCAAAGAATTTAATCCCATGTGGGATCATGAAGAAAAAGCCTACATATGAGCAAATATTAAGTGGAAAGCAAAAATGTTGATAGCCCAACTAAGGACTAGCTCACATCATCTTAGATGTGAAACCGGTAGATGGTTGATTCCTAAAGAGGAGTGGGAAAAGAGAGTTTGCCTACTTTGCAACAAGGTGGAAATGGAATGGCACTTCATCATGGAGTGCTCAGTGTACAGTGACATCCGTACCAGCTATGAAGAGACCTTGAGAATTAACAAGTTAAGCACCTTGTTTGAGGAGGCAAGGTTGGGCAAAACTACTAACTTCTTGATCAAAATTCATTGAAGAAGGTCTAATCTCGAGAGGAGACTACAAACCGTCTAAGACTTTGGTGCCCTATTTCTCAACGAGGTTGCGAGCTGCTCTTGGTCCCATAGACTGCTTTGGTATCGTGAACGTTATTAAAATCTTTCAGTTCATTCCTATAAAATTGAACCCCTGAGATATTTTGCATAATCATCCTTCAACTAATAGAAAATCTTCACATGACACAATATACCCTTCATTTATACTTAAGACCATGCCACAATATCTCATTAAACCATTTTTTTTGTATTGAAAGAATGCATATACAAAGATGAGCAGTCAAAGACTGCGAAAGGCAACAGAAAACAGTTGCACAACCATATACACAATACATAGATACAGTCAAAGATACATTACATGCTGCTAGATAAACATATTACATAAATACAGCCATAGATACATTCCATGTTGCTGGATAAACACAGCTACAATTGTTATACATAAGCAACCAATAACAGATAAAACCCACCCAACAGCCATATCTCCTATAAAACATCTATCTAAACACCCGGAGTAGTTTGTGTATGTTCATGACACCATCACTAAGTAGACCTCGGACAGCTTGGAGGCCTCCACCCTTTGAGCAATTCAAAGGACCTCGAAGTTTTTGCCAAACCACAGAAGGAGTTGTTAACAAAAGTGCTTCAAAATGTCTAAAACCAATTCATCATTACCAGGATAGCTGAAGAGATCACTCATGGCAGAGAAAAGACCCAATCTGAAACTATATCAGGGAAGAGAAAAAAACATTGCTCCAGCAGTATCAACACAAAATAGGCATGAAACCATCCTGTACATCTGAAACAAGGTTGAAAAATGTCAGTCCACTTCAAAACACCAAGCGCTGTAATATTCATTTTAGAAAATATATAAACTTATCAAGCCTTGGGTCCAAATTCCTCTTTTTTCGAAGTTGAAGCATTTGACTTTTAATAATACGGAATTGATCATTCATCTTCAAATCCTTCTTCTTCCCTCTTTGAAACTGCAGAAATAAAGAAACAATTTGGAGGAAGACATCAGAGTAAAGCCTTACAATTCCTCCTTCCTGGCGGTAAGTGGATTTAGAAAAGACTTCCATACATCTAGTTTTCCAGATATGTAGAAGAATAGCCTGTCTGATAGAATTAGCAATAACATTATTATGCAAGCCCACCCCTAACAATACTTATTTCCAATTCAAACGGTGCTCAAAAATAGCAGGTAGATCACTACAAATAGCCTTCCAAAGTTTTTTAGCACAAACATTCCCAGAAGATATGTTTCATGTTCTCATTGAGGCAACAAAATGGACATTTGGGTGGCTGCATCAGAAAACATTTCAGTCTTTCATCAATAGGCAATTTATGGTGCAGAATTTTCTAGGCTAAGATCTGAGCATCCATATCAGTATTAGAGTTTCATATTTGGGTAGTCAATTTATTCCAAAATTTCTCACTGAATCTGCGTTTCCACTTGACATTCAAACGAGGATTTAAATGTAAACATGGAAGAAGTCTGTTATAAATTTTCTTCAAGGGAAAAGCAGTAATGTGATGAGAGGAAAGCCACCTCCAATCCTTAATAAAACTACAAGGAATCTTAGTACACATCTTCATAGACAGAACCACTAGAACCAAGGACTTGATAAAAATCAGAAAACGTTCCCATTTGCTCTTTAGTCCAAAGCAAAGTTGGACATCTTGCCAACGAGCCCAATCCAACACAGTGAAGTCCCAAATATCTCCAACCTGGCAAATCCCTTTCTTAAACAAATAATAGACTTGTGTGGGAAAACTCACAGCCAAGGGCTAACCATGATACTGAATTTGTTTATTCCACCATAAAGATGATGAGCCAAAACTAAAGCCATGTTGAAGTGATGAACCTCTCCATTCAAGTAAATGGCCAACCCGTTGTCAGCGCTTCCAAATGGATTGAAGAGGAGGTGAAGCTTCGATTTTAAAACATGATGCCATAAGTATCTTATCCCACAAATTAACAGGCTGGCATTTTCCTTTAACGGAGGCAGAACTAATTCTATGACGAACCAACACCTTCCAAGGTTCATCTCCTTGTATAGCCCTGATTATCCATTTGGCGGACAAACAAATTCCTTGTATCTTCGGGTCTATCATTCCAAGACCTCCTTTATATTTTGGCTGAATGCAATGTGTCCATAAAACCAACACTACCATCCCTCATTAAACCATGACCATAATCGACAATCTATATGCAATCTTCGAAATCAACGGTTTTAATTGATTTGTAAATGCCAAAAATGCACGCCCATTCGATCTATCGATCTACATATATTCTCTTGATTACTCCATGTGGATGCATCTCATGAAGAAACACACTGACCCTCGAGGATCCAATCAATACGTGCGATGTACATTTCATCGACACTTGACTGCATTTCCTTAATCCCTTCCAATCAATACGTGCGATGTACATTTCGTCATTGGCACTCAACTGCATTTCCTTAATCCCTTAAGGTTCAGTTTCAATCAACGGTCCAGATTGATTACCCTTTGTAGTCAATGGTTTTGATAGATTTCTGAATCACCCAATATGACGGCTTCAATCATCTTTCGATCTATAGAAGTTGATTAGATTTAGCCACGCGTATTCATCAGACTCACATGATCTTGCCATTCAGTAGGTTATAACTTTGCTTAAGCATCCATTACTATGAACGGTCTAGGTGCCTTTGTCTTCAAGATCAACGGTTTCGGTATATTTGTAGATTGCAAAGGTTTAAGGTAGCTTGATCTACCGTTATACAAAAGTTAACGAAATTCTACCACGTGCTCCATGATCCATCCCATACTTTCTCCAGAGAAAATCAACACTTGCAGAGGATCTAAAGAACACTGACGGAGACCACCTAATCATTTGCCAAACTAAAAAAAACAAAGAACTGCTGCGATGGGCCCTACTGCCTAAAAAGAATCCATGCCACTTTGCCAACTTTACTACCTCATGTGGATTTGTTGCATTAATGGCCCAACTAGAATCATACATGTCACCATTTCTTTGAAGAAATATTCCATGTTGGATGTACCACGCCGATGACATTTACATTTTTGGTAGATCAGGACTCAGGAGATGATTATTTTACCAAGTGAATCCACAAATCTACAGAAATTGGTAACCGGTGACCTGACAAAAAGAAATGAAACACGGGCAAGGCAACTGCCATTAGCAAGTCAGCGATCAAACATAACAAGACATGCATGAGCTAAGGCAAAATTTTGACCTTCAACTGAATCTCCACGAACCAGGCCACAATGAATCTATAATAAAGAATTCGACCAAGATGGCAAATATAAAGATACATACAAGCCAAGGAACAAATAGATAAACCAATGATATGAGGGCTGACATAAGTAGTATTCAAAACTATAACAAGATATCTCAGATCAATGGTCAATAAAAATTATAAATTAATTAAAAACTATAAAATTAAAATAGTAATTAAAATTTTATAAAAAGAAATGTGTTATTTAATCATAGAAAATGTTACATAGAAATATAACAGTGGAATGATAGAAGTAGCAAAAAGGCCATACCAAAAAGGGTCTAGCAAAGTCAGAGAAGAGCTCAAAATCCGTCATAGTTAAAAGTTTCTCAAGTTCAAAAATGTCTAACATACGTTGAATGCGGATGAAGTATGCCTTCATTGGCCTTCTTGTTGGCAAGAGAGTTCAAATTTTAAGGAATATGCTACCAATTAATCTAAGTCAAAACCTTGAATAATCTTTGAGACTAGATTTTGCAAAAGACTAAGTTGGACATATCTAATTACATATTTTTTGGAAAGGCATTGGATTATCAATTTTAAATCTTTATACATGGTAAGGTTTTTGAGTTTTTTTTTGGTTGCAAGAAGAAGACCAAACTTCCAACCCATGAGTTCAACAACATTATTGGAGGTCTGCTTGAGATTTTTGCAAAAGTCTAAAATTATATGCTAAGGACCAAAGTAAAGAACACCACTAGCAACAACTATGCTAGAATTGCATTGTGAGGCATTGTCAAAAAACAGTGCAAGATAATTAAAGTGATTTTTTGGAGTAGGATAGCCAACTGGGGCAGTGTTGGTAAAACCCAAAAGGTTCCATTTTCTGAGAAAATGGAAGTCAACACTACATGGCATATTCAAATTTTATTCTTTCTTGAAATGGTTGTTGATATTTTCCACCATAACCAACTAGATTTTATAGATCAAAGTGTTCTTTGGGATAGTTGTATCTTCAAAAGGTCTTTTGTTCCTGTCAATCCAAATAAACCACACACAAAAGAAAGATAAAGAAGACCATAAATTTTTTATGTGAGAGGATTGCCTTTGAGTGGATTGGGGTAATAGGAATTCCATTTCTAGGTGTCGATTTCAATGCTCAACATGTATTGAAAGTAGACACTAAAATTGAAAGGAAACAAAGGTGTGAAATCTACTTCCTACACTAATATATGAGATGATGTATGTGCAAAAATTAAATTGATCATACAATTACAAGGAAATAAACATAAAAATAATATACCATAACAAGATGGTTTATGTGGGGAAAACCCTTTTAGAAGAAAAACCACATACTCCAAAGCAACTCATTGTATTATTCAGTAATCAAATGGTTACAATACACTTGCAGAGTCAGTCTTTATAGAGTATCACCAACTAGAGATATAGAACAATTTTGCTAGCATAACAGTCCCTACAAAACATACTATGAAACCTCTATCTCAAGCACCCAACAAATAGAAGAATCAATACATGAAGCTATCAAATGGTAATTAGGAAACCATGAGCTAAAACCATCCAAAATGTGGCGCTCAAATCCCTAGTCAAAATCCAAGACTCAAATCACAAGATGAGTCTATAAGTTAAAAATAACATATTCCTCACACTTGTTATAAGCACATCATAATCCACTCATCAAATTGGGTGCTCAATTTCAATTCTATCATTGAAAGATGCCTTATGACATGTCATAATATGTATCATAATTTGGTCAACAAGTGTAACTCCGTCTTACAACTCTCTTATGCATCATATAAGCTCTTACATTTATAAATTGGGAGGCCCAACTTTTGGAGGCCATAACTTTTGATCTGAGAAGTCAATCGAGCCCTTTTTAAAAATTTAAATATATTAAAGAGATCCATGTCACTGTAACTAGCTTGCTTCAGTTAAGGCTTATTTTGACTTTGGGCAGGGGGGAAGGAAATCAACCTCTAGAGCATTAAAAATTCCATTTTGTGTTCTATAGCCCAAAATTTACTTGTTTTTTACTCTCAAGACTAGGATGCAAGGTTGAGACACCTTTCCTAACATTCTCCCACTTGTCTAACACCTTGCAAGAGAAAAGGGAATACCAACACTATTAACTATCTACTAGGGCCTGAGAGGCCCATAGATTTAGTGCACCACCTAAACTTCTTTGTGTTGATTGGCTTCATCAATGCACTTGCAACATTCTACAAAGTGTCAACTTTCTCCAGTGTCACACTCCCATTTACCATGTCAAAAATAAATTGGTACTCTTTGTCCTTGCATGGAAGGTTGAGTTCTTTGCCAAACATATGGCACTTTGACTATCACAAAGAAACTTCATAGTTTCCTGAATATGCCCTGTTGCTTCCTCTAACTGATTATCTGAATCCACTAAATATTTAGCCAAGTTCTTATGCTAAAGGAATCAAGGTCAGTGGCCAATGAACATGATTCAACAAAGAGTTAGAATCCTCTGCACTTTTGGTTCTATAAGACCAAGGTGGGTGTACCTATACAACATATAAGGATATTCTTACCTTATGCAAGATGTTGTTCTTAAACAGATGGTTTGTAATGAAAATATACCAAGGAAATGAATGATTCCTATCATATTTGCTTAACCCTTTGCTAAACAATTCATACCAGTATTGAGAACCGGTTCTAATCTAATCTACTCCTAAAACAATAAGGAAATGGAAATGGTCATGATTATAGAGGTGGTTCTAAATAACACTTCGACACAATAATGGATCGGTGCCTAATCCCAGGGCCACAGAGTCGAATTACAAAGAAGAAATGTATCCTTTAAGCAACCTTAATTCATTTCAATGGACTAATGACATTAATGCCTTACACCAACATCTCCTAGACATGGAATTGCAAAATTATCTTTTAAACCATAATACAGTATGAAATTAATTGTGTATTACCCAAGCATTTATTTCTCTCCTTGAAAGAAAGCAAGAAATAACACACACATCACAGATGAAATTGTAAAGATGAATCCAAAACACCCTTGATATCTTGTATTCATATTAATTTCAAAAAGTACATGAATGGAAAAAATTTTGCGATCAATTTGATTTGATATTCAGAATTGAAATGACATACATTGCTCTACAGATTTGAACAAATATAGACTACAACTATTCTCTATTTACTGGACTAAGACACAATACCCTACTACCCAAAATTGAGATTCAAAACTGACCCTTTACAAATGGCCTTGAATTCCCTTTTATAAGACAAGGGAGCAACAAGCTTCAAGGCATGTACAATTCTTGTTAGAGAAAGAATATCTCAAAAGGCATCTTTAAAGCACTACAAGACAAACATACTCTTCCTTCCCCCCAACACAACACCAAGACAAACCATCTTTAGTTAATGATAGCAAATTTGAAAATCAAATCATTCCCTTGAGTGGGGAGGCTAACTATTTTTGTCTTTATTTGTCTCAACCTTGGGTGTGGAAAATAAGTCATTATGTTGATTTGATTCTCTACCATGGTGGTTAATTATGTGTTTCTGAACTCAGACCTCCACTGCATCCAAATACAACCATTTTTTGTTATGATTTACTCTTTAGGCATGGGTGCATGACTCCCCATCTTTCAATCTGGGGCTACCAACCACAAAAACCTTCAAGGTTCTTGAGGCAGCCACCTACTATTGGAATAGGAAGTGTTGGAAACTTCCCTTTAGAGGAAGAAGCTACAAGCGTCTCTTCAAGGTAGACAAACAACTAACTGTTTTTGTCAACTTGTACCCCTACTTCCCTACCACTAGCTGGCTCATCCTGATGAACATATCTACGTATGTTATAGCTAGATCTTTGATCAATGCCATCATCCTAAGGGAGGGGAAGAGGGAGTAATGAGGCAACTCCTCCTCTTTGCCCAGATTGAAGACTCACAATAACATAAAGTTATTGGAGTCTCCAGACAGACAACCATTTCCCACACTAGAATTTGACATTACAAAGAAGTGAGGAAATATGAGGAAGTTGTGCACTGCTACTTCTCTCCTTGACTCTTTCTCCTACCACTGATTCCTAGGAACCTATCTCTTGCTCTTTAACTCTGTAAGAATAGAGCAGTAGCCACAAAAATAAGGAGATACCTCCTAAGAAAATGGACGACACACAAGACATACCAGAATGGTAAATATACCGCATTTTGTTCTTAGAAAAGGATGGTGCACATGGTGTGTACATGAGCTTCCATTTATAGAAAAAGCACGGAGACACCTGTTAGTACTCATTTATGTTTAGGGTTTTAAGTTGGAACATTTGCTGATTTTCTCGTTCAAATCCTGAATTCTCTAAGGCATGGGGTCTTGTTTTTGTTCTGCCTGTTATGGTGATGGTTTTCTGTGGTGGGTTCCTAGTTGTTCGGTTTTATCCTCGTGCTTTAGTGTTCGTAGGTTGACCAGTCCAGTGCAATGTTTTACCGCCTTTTCCTGTCGCACTCATGAAAAATATTAAGTTCTGTGTATACAAAGGCAAAATGTATGTTGGCAAGCTTGAAAAATCTCTATCGATTTCCAGAAATGGTGAAAAAACTGAGTTATATGCATTCTAGATGTATATCGGGTTGCATATACATTGGGGGAATCTTCTGTAAGATTCTGGGATTATTCGCCATTTGTATATCGGCCCTGCTTGTATATTCGGGCATGTATGTAGAATATGCAAGTGGAACATACAAAGGAAATGATACATTGCAGGAATATTCTATAGAAGATCCTGTGTTTGTATGTGCAAGAATGAATGTATGTCAATATACATCAGGTCTTATGCAATGAAATATATACAAGGAAGTCAAATATGCATGTGCTACAGTACAATGGTCCGCCGCAACATACAAAGGGAACAGTGTAATGTACAAGTGATCTTGTATATTCCATAATATACAAAGATAGAAAAGTGCAAGAGGACAAATGCAGAGCAAGTTGTGAAACTGGAGGCCCACCACTTGTATATTTGGGATTGTATATTTGGATATACAATCAAATACACATTTCATACATGCAACCCAAACGCGAAATGGAAGTGCATTGTGGCAGATAAAAGGTTGATTTCTGCGGTTTTCATGTTTGTGTGCATTGTATATCGCGAATATACAATGAAGGACATACATTCTGGACCCGACGAGGATTTTAGGATGCTATATAAATGTTTGGGGTCCGTGAGTTGTATATGTGTTTATACATGTCAATATACAGCCCAATGTGCAATGAAAGGATACAATGCAGATTCCAAGAAATGTTCCAATCCAGCAGAAGGGGTACTCGACGTCCGCCTTGTATATGTTTTGCGCTTGTATATTCCGTAATATACAAAAGTGATGAAAGAAGAAAAGGATACAAGCCAGACCCGAATTGAATTTCAATTTGTTCTAAACAAATTTGGGGTCCAACTTGTATATAAGGTGTTTGTATATGCATATGTTTTTGCATATACAAGGGCGAAAAGGTAAAGTGGAGAGAGCGAAAAGCCAGCGATAGAAGATTAAGGTGCCCACGTGGCACAATATCATTGACTGGCAGCTCTTCATGCATATTTTGGGACCGTTGATCTCGGCAATGGGTTTTTGATCAACGGTCGGGTTTTAAACCTTCAGCGATGGTTTTTTCCTTGTGTCTGCAGTCATGTTTCGAGTAGGAAAACTTCAGTGACGCGCTGCTGCAAATTTCAATGGTAGCTGAGGGTGGTTGAGCCATTTATGGTAGGATTGCAAACAGGCATGAGCCGATGGTTAAACGCCCAAGTACCAGGTTCATGACGGAGAGTCTTCCAGCAACGGCACAGGGCTCGAGTTCAACTACTCCTCGCCCTTCTCTTGCTTCTTCCTGTTGTGTCCCCTGCAGTTGCATTTATTATTTTGAGTGCCACTTCTAGTGCGGTGTGTCTGGCGGGATTTTTGTCTTGCCTTGTAATTAATTTTGTTGAGTACACAGTCTTGGTATATAAGCCAAACTGTGTCACTCTTTGTTGGGGTTGAAAACTGGACAAATTTTTGGTGCTGTGATAAGCTACAACTTCATTGGTGGCCCTGTTTTGGATGTTTTTGTGAGTTTATGAATCTCATGTTGTATGTTTAATGCATAAACTTACTGGTTTCATGTTGATTTAAATGAGTAATGCTTCATTACATGTGTTCTGTTACTTGTCTCCAAATTGAATGTATTCTTCTTTTGAATCTAAACAACTAAGGGGTGTCTAAGATTCTTGAATATAGATTTGCTATGTTGAATGCTTGGTCTTTTACTTCTACTCAAGGAGTAGATTAAATGTTTTAGGTTAAAGTGTTAAGAAGAATATATTACAATGAGGATCTTCTAAGCAGAGGTAACTAAATACTCAATTCTGGGAAGTATCTGTAAGGAAGATGTTAAACAATCCCCTTAAAACTCAGTCATTAATATGGGTTTATGTGTACATTCACATGTGTATGTCTATTGACTCCGAGCCCTAGATAGGCACCGATCCAGTCTTGTATTGAGGTCGCAACCAAGGTCCTAGTTTTACATCCAAATATAAAACAAACTCAAATTTCATATACAAACCTTTAGGACTTTAGAAGTAGTTTTAGGATCCAAAATCCTCTGTCTACAACTGAATATAGGCCCAAAGCTAGCCCCTTTGCACTTATCTTGCAGTTTTGGTCTGCATAAGAGAGGATTTATCTACTTTGTGTCAACATCCCAACTAGTACATAGATACATTTCATAGATGTTTAGTAGGGAATGAAATATTTATAGAGTCTATCTCCTATGCTGTTGGCCCCTGGCCCGGGAATCTTGTTGATCGATGATGGCTACCTTGTAGGGATAACTGGGAACAAGTATCCAGTCTAGGAAAAATACGAACAACACCTATGCCTTGACAACACCCAACTTCAATATTTTAATCATTTAGATTTATCTGCCTGCATCAATGACTGTACCCAACCTTTAATTAGCAATCTCTAAAGATTTTAACCTACAACACGAAATAGAAAAGTAGGCGTGGTCCTGACAATGATCACATTCTTTCTTGACCGAAAGTCCTAGATCTGCAAACACTTCCATCAAAGTCCAACCATGACTTAGTATTGTTTCAAATCTGTGTACGAGATCAAAAAATTATGAGTCCAACGCAACCCCTATTTCCATAATGAGAATGTTGAGGCCAACTACTAAATTTAGCATTTTACCCACCTCAATATCGCATCCTTCCTTATTCTTTCAAAATGTCAAGTGGAAAAGAACTGACAATTATGGAGACCAAGCCCCAAAAACTCCTTTCTCGCCTATCAGTTTCCTTATAAACTCATTACAATGTACTACAACGGCAAGAAAAGGTCTTCAAAGGATTTGAAGACACTCAAATCCTTCCAAGTGTCATATCTAGCTATGCCCTAGAAGAGGACACTTCGCTCAGAGAGCCTAGCCTACCTACCTTCAGATAACAGAGGAGGACTCCGTATATGTTTGGTTTTTTCCCTTTAGTTTGTGGATGGCATCCCACAACCATCGTCTACGATGCACCGCCAATTAGTCTTTTTGTTTGAATCTAGGTCATCAAGTTTACTCTGGGAGGCAGATCAATGGTTAGCGTGCAGGGGCGGTAAGCAAAGGGTAGCCATTTTGAACTTTAAATTTCCACCGTGTATCGTGCTTAATCGACGGTCTTTTCTGTAGTTTGAATTTGCTCCAGCGATGGTCAAAGAAATCTCTATGACTCAGAATCCCTTTCGCCATGGTGATGCCTCACCTCTTCGCATCAAGTTGTTAGAAGCCCCGGCGAAGACTTTAGTCCCCGCGAAACACCGTTGCTATTGACACTGTGGATACCATGGACAAAATAGTCCACATCATCTTTTTCGTGATCCTGTTGAAGTCTTAATCAGCCTTGGCAAAGGAAGGAATCCCCTCGAAACCTTGTTGAGTCATTTAAAAAACCATGTTGGCTTCGTCGTCTCACGAAGCCTACATGAGAGCTCCAGCAGAGAGTTGAGTTTCCATGAAACATTGTTCACCATAGAATTGTTATGACACGTCATCTAGCAAAGGTATCTCGCAGTCCCACAGAGACTCAAAAGGAGGCTCTGCGAAGGAAGAAACTCCAATGAAAAGGAAGCATAACAATGTGGACCACTGACAAAGCACTACTTAAGAGGCAATTGATGCACATGCAGAAAGGTTGTTATAAAAGAGGGCCCGCTACCGTCAACCCAATGAAGGGGCCAGTGACTTTAAACGATAAGGAACACTTAATTTATAACTTAATTCATCGGGATCTACCAATAAGCAGTCAACAAAGGATTAAAATGCAGAATGAACGAAGACTAGTGCATTAAGGTTTAAGTTTTTTAAGGGCTTTTCTAGGGCTTAACAAGCCTAAACAAATGAAACCCTTGGCACAAAGGCATGAAAATGTAGGTTCTAATAGTGGCTCTAGTTGGGAATAGCTGACTGCAAGGTCAGCATGAGGATCCAGATCTCCGAGGGTTGCAGACCATGTGCTCTCATCCATTAGGCCCTCAACAAACCGCTCCAACTTTCAAAGCTCTAATTCACAAATTTTAAACCTTACGTGGTGGCCCTAGGCCATAACAAAGGAAGAGATGAAACTTTCCCCTATCAAATATTCTATTCTCCAATGACTCCTCCAAGCCTGAAGTGAAAACACTAGCACAATCCGCCTGGTTACTGTCATGGATACTTATCTCTCTCATAAAACTCTTGAATCTATCATTGTCAAATTGTCTTGTGCTCCTCTAATCTTTACAATCAGGTTCTAATTGAAGCATATCTCCATATATCATGAAGATAACACATTTTGTCCATCACACCATGCCAGTAATTGCAGTAATTTGCATGGTTATTATTCTACATACTTAAAACTTTATCAAGCTAAATTGAGAAGTGAAAACATTCATAATCCACTGGATGAATCGAATTACAAACATTATCCTCATATTTTACTTTCATGTCAAACTTGAAACATTCATAGGCATTGTGTTAAAAGGACATATTTGCAAGTTGTTTCTCCGACTTGTTAGAATCATAATTCAATCCCCAATCTAGAAAGTTAGATTGTAGGAAATCAGGGACACATGCTACTTGAACTAGACTATGGGGATCATGATAAAATAGTAACTTATCCACTTCCTTTAGACAATGAACAAGGCCCTCTAAATGATTCTCATTATCACTAGGCATAAGGAGGTATACATGGCCATAATTCTCTTGTGTGCATAAGAGGAGATTCTCAAGCATTCTTAATTGAAAAGGTCCATGTCTATCCATTCCTCCACTCTAATTTATAGTATACTTGTACTCATTCAAGTGTTGTAATTCACTAATCCTATCATGTAGCCTAATGTCTTGCAAAGAAGATTCAACTTCAAATATAACAAGATTCTTTTCAAAGCTTAAGTCATCATTTTCACAAAGTTGGACAGCTCTAATATCAATTGTACATACGTCAGACCCTTGAACATAGGGTACTTGATTAGTCCTCATTAATTCAGCAATAGTTCTACCTAGAAGAGTATTGGCTTCATTAGGTATAAGAGGATTTTTATAATCTAAACTTTGCGTTATACATAGGTGCAATCCCATTGACTGAGATTTTCATCATAATCTAAAAATTCTTCTTGTAGCTTGAGTTGATCTCCATTAAATTCTTCAAGTTCTTCATACTCCTAGTCTTCTACAAAGATAGGATTATCTCTACACCAATAAGGATTATCATTCCTCATATCTAGTGGAGCTAGAAGCTCATCATAAAGGGGATTATGCCTCATGTTCATACTTGTCATAAACATTTCTGCCTCCTCGACATGAGGATTCAAATCTCTCTCAACATCAATATATTCTAAGTCATCATAGTCCTCAAAGGAACATACAGACAAATTCTCAATATTACTCATACCATCAACAACTATCCTCTCAGACTTACATTCTAAGAATGCACCAAGGTTGGCAAGTTGTTCACCAATAGACAAACATGCTCCTTCATAATCCTTCACATTAACACATTCTTTGATTGAGGCAATGCATTTTGTTTCCACTTCATAAGTGCAATCATAATCATCAAAGGAATTATCAAATATACTGTTATCATAATTGACATAGCAAGGAGACTCATCTGCTATAAATTCATGTTTCAACCCTTCAAACATGTTTGTATACCCTCCTTCAACATCACCCACCTTCTGAGTTGCTTCATCATGTTGAATACTTAGACACTTTTCTATTTCCTGACTAGCATGACTGCAATGAGGAGTGATCCCATATATATCCCTTTGTTCATCATGTCCGATATCTAGAATATTATAGTTACAATCCTCACCTGCATAGCCAATGAACTGATCACAAGCATCACTTTCTTCATTGCAATACATAGTTTTAGATCTTTCTTTACTCTCACTACTCATATGTAGAATGTTACTTCCGGGCTCATACATAGCAATTAACCCACTATCATCTAAATGACAAAATGATGGATTCACTGTGATATTTGGACTATTGCCACCTTGACAAACATTGTTATTTCATGCTACCTTGACAAACATTGCTATTTCATTTATGTAAGATGTTTTAACAAAATCAATACCTGCATACTTAGGCTCTTTTACCATAAAATGCTTCAGATTGTTCTCAATATCCACAGCTATGGAATATGCTTGGCGGATTATTGTAGGATTTTTATCTCTTAGTAAATAACTCACCTCTTCATCGAATGCACCTAGGTATATAACCAGACACATTGCATCATTAGGCCTGATACTTTCCAAAATATCTCTTATCATTTTTGGAAACCTTAGATTAAAAGTTGGGACCAACTCCTCTTCATCCTTCTCAATATGAACAGGCTTGTTAATCAATGAACTTACATTAACCCTTTCACCAAATGGGTCAACAAAGGCCATTCTGATATCCTGCCATGAAGAAATATAATGTGTGGGCAGATCCGTAAACCAATCTCTTGCATCTCCTTTTAGAGATTGAACAAATAACTTCATAAACACATCTTCTGCATCCACTTCATAATCTCCCATTAGGTCACTGAAATCCTACAAATGCTCATTTGTTGATTTGGAATTATCTGCATTGAATATTGACAAAAGCCTTATAACCACATCAGGAATGGGATTAGGATGGTTTTAGATACCACTAAAATCCAGAGCTCTATATCTTTCAATAGAGAAAACCCTTCTCTGAGGATATGACTGTTGTTGTTGTGAACCTTTCATTGTGACATTTAAGTGTGCAAGGGAATGGAAAGAATAATAATCCATATTCCAATATGGTATCATCACCTTCCAATGGATCGATACCCTAGAAAAACTTTAAGTATTCCCACAAAATTATACCAACACATATACATCATGCTTATTTAACTCTCCCCTTTTATAGCATAGATCCATATTTAGTTAAGGAGTAACACATTTCTTTACAGAATTCCATAGACGAATTTCATATACAAAGCTTTCTTCCTTTGAAGAAGGAACAAGAAGGGAAGATAGAATACCTGGAAATCATTATGGATTTTAGACAACTGATTCCTCCAAAGGAATATCATGCAAATCTTTGCCCAAGCCTAGTATAACAAGAAATCCTTCTTTAGTAACTCGATAGTAGAGTCACCACCTCTCAAAGAGGACCCAATTTTAACATCATTTCTCACCAAACTAGAAATAAACTTCAGGGTTCAAAATTCCAGTAGAGTCTTGATACATAATTACTTTCCTCCTTGATCAACTGGTAAGGAGAATATTTGAGTCGCCACCCTCTAAAGGGAATGATAATGCATTGCACATGTGCAAACTCTAAACACCCATGACAAACCACTTGACTAATTTTTTACAGTTATAAACTAAGTCCCCAGTAGAGTCGCCAATCTGTTGGTTCCTCCAACTAATTATTTGAATCCTCTAAAGATTTAGCCAAGTTCTTATGCTAAAGGACTCAAGGTCAGTGGCCAACAAACAAGATTCAATAAAGAGTTGGAATCCTCTACACTTTTGGTTCTGCAAGACCAAGGCGGGTGCACCTATACAACTTCTAAGGATATTCTCAGCTTATGCAAGATGTTGTTCTTAAAAAGATGGTTCTTAATGAAAATATACCAAGGAAATGAATGATTCCTATTAGATTGGCTTAACCCTTTGGTAAACAATTCATACTAGTATTGAGAACATGTTCTAATCTAATCTACTCCTAAAGCAATAAGGAAATAGAAATGGTCATGATTATAGAGGTAGTTCTAAATAACACTTCGACACAATAATGGATCGGTGCCTAATCCTAGGGCCACAGAGTCAAATTACAAAGAACAAATGTATCCTTTAAGCAACCTTAATTCATTTCAATGGACTAATGACATTAATATCTTACACCAACATCTCCTAGACATGGAATTGCATAATTATCTTTTAAACCATAATACAGTATGAAATTAGCTGTGTATTACCCAAACATTTATTTATCTCCTTGAAAGAAAGCAAGAAATAACACACACATCACAGATGAAACTACAAAGATGAATCCAAAACACCCTTGATCTCTTGTATTCATATTAATTTCAGAAAGTACATGTATGGGGAAAATTTTGTGATCAATTTGATTTGATATTCAAAATTGAAATGACATACATTGCTCTATAGATTTGAACAAATATAGACTGCAACTATTCTCTATTTACTTGACTAAGACACAATACACTACTACCCAAAATTAAGATTTAGAACCAACCCTTTACAAATGGCCTTGAATTCCCTTTTATAGGACAAGGGAGCAACAAGCTTTAGGCCATGTACAAAAGAATATGCCAAAAGGCATCTTTGAAGCACTACAAGACAAACATACTCTTCCTTCCCCCCAACACAACACCAAGACAAACCGTCTTCAGTTAATGATAGTAGATTTGAAAAGCAAACCATTCCCCTAAGTGGGGAGGCTAATTGTTTTTGTCTTTATTTGTCCCAACCTTGGGTGTGGAAAATAAGTCATTATGTCGATTTGATTCTCTACCATGGTGATTGATCATGTGTTTCTGAACTCAGACCTCCACTGCATCCAAATACAATTGTTTTATGTTATGCTTTACCCTTCAAGCATGGGTGCATGACTCCCCATCTTTCAATCTAGGGATGCCAACCACTAGAACCTTCAAGGTTCTTGAGGCAGCCACCTGCCATTGAAAAAAGAAGTGTTGGAAACTTCCCTTTAGAGGAAGAAGCTGCAAGTGTCTCTTCAAGCTAGACAGACAACTAACTGTTTCTGTCAACTTACCCCTACTTCCCTACCACCAGCTGGCTCTTCCTGATGAGCATATCTACATATGTTACAGTTGGATCTTTGATGAATGCCATCATCCTAAGGGAGGGGAAGAGGGAGTAATGAGGCAACTCCTCCTCTTTGCCTAGATTGAAGACTCACAATACCATAAAGTTATTGGAGTCTCCAGACAAACAACCATTTCCCTCACCAGAATGACATTACAAAGAAGCAGGGAAATATGAGGAAGTTGTATCTTGTTGCTTCTCTCCTTGACTCTTTCCCATACCACGATTCCTAAGAACCTATCACCTACTCTTTAACTTTGTGAGAACAAAGTAGTAGCCACGAAAATAAGGAGATACCTCATAAGAAAATGGATGGTACACATGACATACCAGAATGGGAAATATACCACATTTTGTTCTTAGAAAGGGATGGTGCACAGGGTGTGTATATGAGCTTCCATTTATAGAAAAAGTAGAGAGACCCCTACACCTTGACAACACCCAACTTCAATATTTTAATCATTCAGGTTTATCTACCTGCATCGATGATTGTACCCATCCTTTAATTGGTAATCTTTGAAGATTTTAACCTGCAGCGAGAAGTAGAAAAGCAGGCGTGGTCCTAACAGTGATCACATTCTTTCTTGACCTGAAGCCCTAGATCTGCAAGCACTTCCATCGAAGTCCAGCCGTCACTTAGTACTATTTCAAATCTATGTACGAGATCAGAAAATCCTGAGTCCAATGCAGCCCCTATTTCCATAATGAGAATGCTGAAGCCAAATACTGAATTTAGTGTTTTACCCACCTCAATACCGCATCCAGCCTTTTTCTTTCAAAATGTCAGGTGGAAAAGAACTGACAATTATGGAGACCAAGCCCCAAAAACTCCTTTCCCGCCTATTAATTTCCTTATACACTCACTACAATGTACTACGGTTGAAACATGCCACTTGTTCTACCAATAAAGATTTACCAAGTTTAACTTAGAAATTAAATAGATCAAGATACTGATAGCGGAAGCAATAAAAAATTTCCTTAAATTCCTTTGATTAAATGCACATTTGAAACATATTGCAAACTCCCATTGTATAAATCAAAATTCATTTCCTCAATAAAAGAATTGAATAATCATCTTTACAACTTTTTTTTCATAATATACATACAAGCTTCAAAAGCTTAACTGATAAATAGAGATACATGATTGTATACTTGTCTATCTTCAATGTTCCTGGCCACCAACTGCATGAGGGGAAGCATCACTGAAGCGATTTACCTCCAACCACGGACTAACTGCGGTCCCCCGCACATTTACCAAATTGGTAAACGACCCTACCCTTTGACGAAGGGATTGGTATGGTAACCCCAAATAAAATAGGCCTAATTTAAGCAAGGTGTTGTGTCCTACGTTAACTAGTACTATCATACTATGGCTACAACCATCAAAATATGAAATCCCTACTAGAAATGCAAACCTGGATCATAGTGAACCTAGATAGTGTAAACGTTGGCTATTTACACCACTTTGGCCAAAGTTTTCTTGTCTCATATTCACCCACCCTTCTATCTCGATTGGGAAAGACAACAATCTCTATACAATAGTTATTCCCTTACCCATGGATCAACAAATCCCAAGAATAACCCCACTTAACAAATGCATCATTCTCTACACATAGGATATTCCCTTTCCCATGGATCAACAAATCCCAAGAATATATCCGTTGAACAATTACATCAAACTCTATTCTAGGTTATTCCCCCCTCTTCCATGGATCACATATCCCAAGGTTAGCCTATTACATGCTTTACTAGGATACATATATCGAAGTAATACCACTTGAATCCTATTCTCACTATCTTTCCCTTTGTACAACTTTCCTATATAAATACCAATCAATGATTGGTTCGTGATTCCATCTAGGTAAAAACCAAACCATAGACACAATCTCACATTCACAATACAATTTTGCTAACTATATATATATATATAAACTATTATACAATCAAAAGACATTAACAATGATAATTCAATATTGCAATCACTTAACAATAATACATCACATAATATTTTGAAAACATGAAAATCATAAAGAAGGAGAAATAATTCTCATGCCTAAGAATATAGCTCTAAATGGATCAAATACTGTTCTGCTAACGACCTTCCAATACTCTAGATCACTCTTCCAAATAAAACCACTTATAAAAACAAAACAACAAATTTTTGACACAAATGCAAAACACAAATTTGAAAAGGAAAAGCTCTTGATTAGAAAATGGTGCAATTGAAAATGAGGGAGAGTACTCCCTTTTATACTGCAACCAATTCAAAAATGTCGATATAATGTCGTCATTCTTAACCAACTCAACAATGTTGACACTATGAGAACATGGTTATCAAAATCTAAATTTAGTTCATAAATCCAAACAACCTTCTAAAAAAAAGTGTTAGATAAAAATTAAAAATAAAATAAAATATATATTAAAAATTTACAAGGTTTTCATGAGCCATACGGTTTAAAAGTTTTAAAAAAATAAAAGTTTAAATGGTTTAAAAGAAGGGCCCACGACCTTTAAGAATTAAAACATGCCCATTCGTTTAAACATAAGAACATTTCCCTTATTATAAAAAAAAAACACTTAATAACCTTAAACACCATTTCTCAAAAAAAAAAATATACGTATCCCTTTTCTAAAAAGAAATTTAAAGCTTAGATTTTATAATAATAATATTATCACCTTAAACTTTAATAATTATTATTATTTATTTTATTATCTTTATTATTATTACTTTTTTATAAAACTAATCTTTTATTATTATATATTTTTTTAAATCTATTATATATATAAACTTATTGTTTTAATTACCATAAAATAATATTTAAGAAAACCAAATTCTACAAATAGATAAAATCATATTTCCGCTATTAAGGGAAAAATAATAATAGTATTTATATAAAATACATATAGAGACTATAAATATAGATTATATATATTCACATATGTATAAATTTATCATCGTAAAATCAAATATAACTCATAATCAAGAAATGCATATAAAGTCGTAAAATCTTCATAGACTTCTCGTCAAAGAACACAAGAGAGATGATAATTCTTGCACAGGCCAAATTGACATCTCCAAATCTATGACTAATATGCTCATGAATATACGTAGGTACGTCTTCCTACATAAGTTCATGCTCATATCGACTCATGTATAATAATGTATCGTAGACTTGCACGAGCATTAATTAACTCAAAGAAACCAAACACTTAACAACATGCAGGTTCAAACATCCAATCAAGACTCAAGGTACATAACTCAGATCACTTACCACTACCCACATTGACTCGACTCAACCTAGGTCAAATAGGATGTGAGTGTGTGCTTCTCAGTTTAAGCTTCTCTTTTACGTTTACCAGACCAAGTCCTTCTCCTGAGTGATACCTCCCCTCTTTTCTGGAGGGACAACCTATTCCTGCATCCACTTAGATCATCGCAAGAGTAGTTAACTGATCAAAATATAATCATTAATTAACAATAACCACATTTAATACAAGACATTGCATTATTCTTTTTCTCATCATATTGCATTCAAGATTGATAACACACATAGATGCAATGATTCATAAATACTTCAATTTTCACAAAATATCCAATCTATAGTAAATGGATAAAAACACATACAGATGCAGAAATCCATAATCACTCACTTTCCAAACAAATTAACCAAACTAGGTAAATAGTAAGTAGATAGAAACACATGGGGTGTAACATACTTCCCCCCTTGTGAATCATCGTCCCTAATGATTTTTAAGTATCAAGTATTATCACCAAATACATAAGTCATAAAAATTATCATACTATAAAATATATTGATATCAAGAGCTTTCATAATTCATATTAACTTATGGAAACTTTTGCTTCATCTCAGCATAATCTTTCCAAGTGGCAGAACCTTCTGCATACAGATCCAATTGGACCTTGCACTGCATAACCTTTCTATTTATGCAAGCAGAGTTTGCGAACTTCAACCATTTCAAATGCTTGATCAAAACCATGCCTGGTTTCTTACTTGTATACATTCTATGAATATAATAATCATCAGTTAAATATATAAAATATTAAATTTGAATCATTAAGAGCATTGTACCTCCTGGCAATAGATATCATCAGAATGATTCTGCAATCAATTGATTTGTTAACTTCAAGAACTTCAAAGAGCTCTTTATATCTAGGAGCTGGTTTGGAATACATTCCAGGGCGGGTGCAAGAAACTCGGTCCACATGTAGGGGAAGTCACGCAGGGAAAAAAAATTGCCGACAGCAACAGGTACCCATTTTCAGAGAAATGGGTACCCGTTTAGGAACGGGCACCTGAACCTAAGCGGGTACCCATTTAGTAACGTGCACTCGAGCCTAAACGGGTACCCGTTTAGCTTCGGGTGCGCATTACTAAATGGGTACCCATTTTCAAAAAAGTATATATTTTTAAAAAATAGCCCTGCAGACTCATTTTCTTCCACTCCAGCCGACAACAACAGCGACAGCGGAAGGCTTAGAACGTGTACGCGTTGTTGAAGGCTAAACGAGCACAACAGAAGAGTTTTTTTGGCCCTGTCACCTCCTCCCGCCACCTCGTCACTACTGAGTTCCTCCAGGTTGGTTCTTTGCTATTTATTAGCTTGTTTTAAATGTTTTATTTTGTGATTGTAGGATTAAAATGAAAATTAGGGTTTTACTTGTTATTAGAGTTTTATTATTTTTTGTGATTGTATGTTACTGCAAACCCTAAAACTATGTTACTACAAACCCTAAAACCATGTTACTGCAAACCCTAAGAAACCTAAACTATAAACCCTAAAAAACCAGATTATAAACCCTAAAACCATGTTGTACTGCAAACCCTAAAAACCTAAACTATAAACCCTAAAAAACCAAATTATAAACCCTAAAACCATGTTGTACTGCAAACTCTAAAAACCTAAACTATAAACCCTAAAAAACCAAATTATAAACCCTAAAACCATGTTGTACTGCAAACCCTAAAAACCTAAACTATAAACCCTAAAAAACCAAATTATAAAGATTTAATTTTGTGTGAGTATGATTCGAATGCATTCAACTTTTCAATGACTTCTAACGGGAGCGTAATAGCATTCAAAAGAAGCTTTATGAATTGAATTGTTGTGGTCAAACAAAATTTTATATTGAATTGACTTGAAATTCCAAACAAGCCACTCTTCCATCCTCCTAAAAATGCAAACTACTAATAAAAATATCTTATAATTACTTTACTATATATATCTTCATCATCATTTACTAGTATTCCATTTATGACCTCTACAACTGTTATTGCTTTTGAGGATCCCATAGTTTCATTTGAATCCCATGCCATGCCCATTGACTACACAGTTCTCCATCTCTTAGATTCTCTCTGCTTTAAGCATTCTTTTCCTCCTATTAATTCCATTGCAACCACTTTCATTATCCACATTTCTATTATCATTATATTCTTACTAGCATTATTTGTATTTATTACCTTATGCTATGTAGAATTCCATGATTTGTCCATGCTTGTATTTCTCATCTCACTTTCCTAATATCAAATCCCACTTTTGATTCCTATAGGCTTGTAGGTGGATCTTTCATGTTTTCATTCATCAAGTGTTGAGTTCCAAAGAGTTAGCTTACCATGACCCACATTGAAAAGAAATACATTCTTCAAAAGTTATTAACTCATCTGCATGCATACCCATCTATCATGTCATTACTAGCCTAGTCTAATCTTTAGTGATGAGCCCTTGCATATTACTCTAGTTGCATGGGGTTAGACCTAGGAGGTTGTTGGCCCATGCCCCAAAGTGCAATTTTTTATGTTTCTTATGTGCCTTTTTGCTTTGGTAAACCCTACATTGATAAGTGATTGGAAATATTATACACTGGGGTTTCATGTTTGTTTGATTAGGCTTTTAGTCCAGGCATTTGTCTTAATGAGATTCAAGTTGTCTTGTGTATGTATTTCTCCCACAAAAGCATGTAAATTTGATGTATCTTTAGATTTTGTTTGCTACTAAAAATATAATCCCTTTCTTCTAGAAATATTACCCAAACTAAGAAAAGGGGAATAAAATAGATCTCAGGTAGAGAATATGAAACATCGACAAGGAGAGAACAACTTTGAGCCAAGTCATAGGGTATGGTATCCCCTCTTCTTTTTCAAGGTTTGCAGAACCTTGGAGGGTGATCCTTGAGGTCTCTCTAACAAGATAATTAAAAAGAAATGAAGAAATATGAATAAGTTCTTAGAAACCATGAATAAACCTACAAGACCTCACAATAAGATGTACACAAGCATGCATACCCCATCTTATGTGAAAAAGCCACCTTTGTTATTCCTAAATCTTTCCTTCACAAGATTATCATGGTTGTTCAAATTGTGAAGGTAAAGGAATCACTTAGGAAAATGGTGGTGTGATTGAATGGAAGAGATAGAGGGTTAAACCAAGCATTAAAACTCTTACATCTCATGAAATATCAATCTCATTATGTTTAATTTGATTTAATGTGATAAATGATCAAAGGGTTAGATTTAATGTGATAAATGATCAAAGGAAATAATCAATGATAGTTAAACAAACTTGAGACAATGGAAATAGAAATTCACACCGGATTAGGAAATAGTGAACTATAAATACAAGGGTTTAGATGCACTTGTAGGAGATGGTTACCACTACTTGAATGGACTCAAAATAAACATTAACTAATAAATTTTTGGGTGTGTTTAGAATAGTTTACTAATAACTTCTCTATCTAGAAACCAATCAAGACAAAAAGTAGAAGATGGTGCAAAATAGTAAAATATGTCACAATTGAGCTTAACTAAGCTAGAAGTAGGATAATAGAGAAATGGGAAGAATACACTTGGCATGGGCTATCATGCACTTTTAAATTGTGATAAATAATGTGATAAATGATCAAAGGAAATAATCAATGATAGTTAAACAAATAAGACAATGGAAATAGAAATTCACACCGGATTAGGAAAAAGTAAACTATAAATTTACAACTGTTTAGATGCACTTGTAGGAGATGGTTACCACTACAAATGGACTCAAAATAAACATTAACTAATAAATTTTTGGGTGTGTTTAGAATAGTTTACTAATAACTTCTCTATCTAGAAACCAATCAAGACAAAAAGTAGAAGATGGTGCAAAATAGTAAAATGGTTTAGAAAGAGGTAAGGAGAAGGAATGTGGGTTTGAAAAGGGAAGATAAAATGTATAATAGAGGAAGAATGGAGTTAAAACCAACAAATATAGTAAACACTAACATTCCTACACTTATTCAAGAAAGATGGCTCCAAAATAGCAATCAAGTGGAAACTTCACAATTTTTCTATGTTCAAATGGGGAGAGGGAGGCCTATTTTATATATTTTCATACAAAAATAGAAGTCCAAATAATGTGATAAATGATCAAAGGGTTAGATTTAATGTGATAAATGATCAAATAAAATAATCAATGATAGTTAAACAAACAAAACAATGGAAATAGAAATTCGTGCACCGGATCAGGAAATAGTAAACTATAAATACAAGGGTTTAGATGCACTTGTAGGAGATGGTTACCACTACAAATGGACTCAAATGGTTTAAATAAGGGTATACAAGATATATTTAGGGTTGAGGCATCATCATTTGATCATATTATATGATAAACTTGTGCATGTTTAATTTTCAAGTATTACTTGCTCTCTAAATTCATGGATATTTTAAACTTTCATTTATAGATCTATTAGATTAAGTTTAAATTTATAGATATTTGTTTGTAAGTTTTCAATATGTATATATTTGAGAAATTATACATTTGTAAGTTTTTTATATGGATACATATTTGGAAATTTGCAGGAGACATCTAATGGATGACCAGAATCTAGATAAATTTTTAATAGATGACATTCTTTATGAAGACTCCTCACCCCGTGATCCACCTCAAAACCCCCACCCCCTCCACTTGATGAGGTCCAATTGCAGAAAAACATTAATGAAAATATTAATGCAATTGAGGAGAACATTTTCTTCCAAATTCACCATTTCCACATTTGCATCATCTACATTCATCCCATCATTTATAGTCTTTTGAATGTCTTTCTCTTCAATACTCATGGAACTAGATGCTTTAATATTCTTCATCTCTTGAATCCTTGCTCTTCTATCTCTTTGCCTTTTTGCTTCCTTCTCTCTATTTGCTTCAATTTCTTGAGGTGTCACTACCCTCCTTTGTTTTTTCTTTGACGTTGATTTGATCCCATGATTACCAAACCCTCTTGATAAAATAACAATTGATACTTAATCCAATTTCATAATTGATGTACTTATTTGAAATTTTGAAGTAGAATTAGATGTAGATCCTTTGTTCCATAGATTTTGAAGTAAAACTTGTAGATGTAAAAACAAAAACCTTCTTTCTTTATTCCTCTTGAAAATAGCTCATGCACTTGATTTCACTTTAGAATTGTTCATATGATTGACTCCTTTCAAAATCTGAATAGAATATGACCTGTCAAGAGATTCCACAAAACACTTGTACGTAAAAAAATGTAGAAATTACCGTTGTCACGTCGTACTGATCAGAGTTGCAAGTTGCAGGGATACAGTAATAGTACATTTTTTCCTAATATGGGAAATAACGGGTATAATAGAAATGGGTACCCGTTATAAAATGGGTACGCGTTCTTATAAACATAGACATACTTAATGAAACTTTTTCTATGGTTGGACCCTCAATAGAACTTTTGTTCTTTAATCAAGAAGTGTCTCAATATATACTTAGCATCAGCGTAACTTTTCTATTCCTTATTAGTTTCCGCTAATCTTTTCTGATCAGCATGATCTGTTCATCCATTTCTGACATTTCTGGACTAATGTTAATCCTATCTTCTAGCTTACTCAGCTTATAGGAGTTCGGCATCTTCTTCTGTCCAATGTTTCAAGCAGAAAGATAGGTATTTTTCTAATAAAAAAACACTAGTGGTAGATATTCTTCCCCACTTATAATATTGATCCATACAATATATTCAAACAATTCTTCCAAAACCTGGTTAACTCTCATAGTTTAACCATCTATTTTCTAAATGATAAGTTATACTTACATTAAGTTACCCAAACCTTGTTGTCACATACACATCTCTATCCAAGATATTCTCCTCAAGATCTTTGTGTAAACTAAACACTTTTTACGATCTAAAACTGGTGTTCCACCAAATAAATTCTCTGATATAAAAGATATTACATTTATTCTTTAACATTTTAAACAACTTGCCACAAATCTTGCAGCACCCTTTTCATTTTCTTCCAAACATAAAACAGCTTTACATCCGCTAACATCTTAGTGACATGAGGATGTCCTAAATATGAGGCATTAGGTACTTCCTCCCATACCAAATTCATTAATTCACCACAATAAGGTACATAAATTATTCCATTAAATCTCAATAATCCATTAGGTTTAAAACAAAAACCTTCATACTTTTTATCTTGCCATTTACCCGAGAGTGCTTGCTTGGTTTGTTCATAGAACTCATCACCCTTGAATTCTTGCAATACTTAATTTTGGAAGCCAATTTGGATAGTTACCAATGAAGATATATTCCATCCTCAGCTTAAAGCATTGGCAACCCTATTCTCGTTTCCTTTGATATAGTTAAGGTTGAAATCTTAGTCTGATATCAGTTCTAACCACCTCCTTAGCCTTGCATTAGATGGGTTGAATAAATAAATACTTTAAACCATGATGGTTGGTTTTCAGTTCAAAAGGTTTTCCCAACAGATAGTGTCTCCTTATCTGTAATGCATGAACAATTGTTGCTAACTCCAAATCCTATGAAGCATATTTTTGTTCATAAGGTTTTTTCTTCTTGATTTATAGGCTATGACTTGCCCTTCCCATTTTAATACTCCACCTTCACCTGGGGCATCTAGTACTACCTTCAAACTTTAGAGTAGTAAATTTTTCTCATGTCCTGGAATAACTCTTTTTCCATTCTCCTCTTTTTAATCCTTTTAGAACCTGATTGAGATTGAGATCCTTCATTCCCCATGTTTACTAGCTTGAGAATTTTCTCCTTCATTCATTACTGGAAACTTTTCCTTGTTAGGTACTTTTTCTGCTTTAACCTTTCCTTGCTCTAATACTCCATCTCACTTTCTTGTTTCTATCAACATTGCAAGGATTTGATCTAACTTAGTGCCCATACTCTCGACTCACTATCATACTTCTTCGCTTCCCCACAAAGTTAATCCTTGTTCTAACCATCTTAACAAGATAGTTCACCCAGTGGGTTTTCCAAAATGTTCTAAAAACTTTTAACATTTCCAAATAGAATCTCTCATTCTTATTCAAAACTTTTTCCCAAGAAAGATTTCATATACATAGGCTTTTGATACAACACTTTACTTTCCTTTATATCCAAAAGGATTTGAATACCCTCTCAGCTACATAACTGAGTGGAGTATATCCCTCAGATTCTAGTTCATGATTATTCTCAAATGGGTAACAACCCTCAACTTTATCCTCATATACAAATTTTTGGGGAACATACTCCTCCGTTTTATCACTTAAAGAAATTACACTTTCTTCTGCCAAAGGAGGAACATAAAGATTCCTAAACAACATGGTGGAGTTCACACTATACTCTGAGGACATATCCTTAGAAAGTGGTAAGGCTTCTAATTTGGTTGGAGAGACCAAAAGCAAACAATTTAAAGTTGATAGCCTCTCTCGGAGTGACAAGCCACTTCCACTCTTGGAACATCGTACAGATACCAATTCCCTACAGAGTGCTTTTAATCATCCTTGATTCTCTCACATTTAAGACAACTTGCTATCACTCTTCATTCTCTTTTAGAAATAAAGAGATTTCTCATCGACTAGGAATTTAGTTACTCCTAGATGACCCGATTATGATAAAAAAAAGAATTTCCTACCTCACAAGGTTTCATAAATCTTAAAGTTAGGAATATACCAAGTGCATTTTTTACAATTTACTCCCTTATACAATCCATTAAAGGCCCATCAAAGACATGATAGAGGCGAACAACCAAAAATATTCTAGTATAGCCACCTCAATAATTTAAATCAATATCAAAGAATAAGCAATTTCATTTTCAACAATAAGTCAAAAGATTGAACTCAATAAATCAAATTTTGACCAACTGGTCATAAATAAATAACCTTCAAAATTTGGTGGCTAGACCATTCTAGAATAAAGGAATAAAACAATGAAAAAAATTCTTGCAAGTATTAAAAAGGAATTCCACCAAAAATTCAAGAAGTGTCAAAAGTCAAAAGATACACTGACTATGCACTACGATACTGTCTAAGTCACTAACAAGGGAGTAGATTGTTGTATTACACTCGAGTTTTCCAAAAAAAACTTATAGTGGTTTAGAGACCATGCTACTAGCACAATAAAATAAATAAGTCCTTTAAGACTTTTACTATACTCCAAAAATCAAAAGATTAAAACACATCCACCCTTACATCATGGAAAGTTTATCGTTCATCACATAGATGAAATTCAAAGATGGTGATACAACGACACACACAAACTTCAGTTGGAACACACACTTCTTCCCTTTGTTTACAAAACTATATTACCTACCTCCTGGAATAGTTTAGTTAAACAAACTTGTCTAAATATCTCGAAGATGATCTCATTCTCCATTGTAATTATTCTTTCTATCTCCACCAAGAGACAAATTACATAGCTCTCAAATTTTTGTCCAAAAATGCTACGAAAATAACTAATAACTTCTCCTTGCAACTGTTTTGAATTATCTTGCAAACTCTTAACAAAAAAAAAATGATACTAATCCAAATCTTTTCATCAAACTATTGTCCGAGAGGATCCTCTTCATTTACGTCCTCAACTACATATTGAGACCTTTTTCCAATAGGCTTCATGAGTTAATAAGGGACTCTTCTTCTCCTCTAATTATGCACGATTCTTTGTATATGACAATTGGTTTTCTCATAAATCTTTAGAAATTAAAAAGCATTTTCCAAGTCCTGCACTATTTTTCCAGGCTTTTTATGCCAATACATCACTACTTGTCCTTCATTGATTATTTTATCTCTCTTGACTCATTCCAATCCATTCTAGGATTAGACAAGAGCCCTAATTATCTACGTATCTTTGATACAATTTCTTAAATTTTCCAAACTCAATTGCTTCTACACCTAGTTGATTATTTTAGGATCTTCCCATCCTTAAGTTCTTGAGATATAAAAGTGATCTTGAATTCATATAGACACTGCTCTTCCTTAGCTCTTAGTCTAATAACATTTGATCAAGGTTTTACCATTTTAATCCAAGTCTCAGGATCTTTCCGTTATGCATCCTCAATAGAGTTAAATTGACTCATAGATTCCTTAATTCCTTAGTTGGTTTACTCTTAACCACTGACTTGATAGGTGTTGGATAATAGTCCTTCTGATAATTTTCTTGGTTACTCTACTATGCAATTCTTGCATAAAACCAATTTCACTTTTGGACTCTCATAGCATAGTGAGCACATAGGTTCCAGAGCTAAACCTAGTTGGCTTTGATACCACATGAAACATGTCACTTATTCTACCAACGAAGATTTACCAAGTTTAACTTAGAAAGTAAATAGATCAAGATACTGATAGCAGAAGCAATAAAAATTTTCCTTAAATTCCTTTGATTAAATGCACATTTGAAACATATTCCAAACTCCCATTGCATAAATCAAATTTCATTTCCTCAATAAAAGAATTGAATAATCATCTTTACAACTTTTTTTTCATAATATACATACAAGCTTCAAGAGCTTAACTGATAAATAGAGATACATGATTGTATATATGTATGTCTTCAATGTTCCCGGCCACCAACTGCATGAGGGGAAGCATCAATCAAGTGATTTACCTCCAACTACGGACTAACTGCAGTCCCCCGCACATTTACCAAACTGGTAAACGACCCTACCTTTCGACGAAGGGATTGGTATGGTAACCCCAAATAAAATAGGCCTAATTTGAGCAAGGTGTTGTGTCCTACATTAACTAGTACTATCATACTATGGCTACAACCATCAAAATATGAAATCCCTACTAGAAATGCAAACCTGGATCATAGTGAACCTAGATAGTGTAAACGTTGGCTATTTACACCACTTTGGCCAAAGTTTTCTTGCTCATATTCACCCACCCTTCTATCTCGATTGGGAAAGACAACAATCTCTATACAATAGTTGTTCCCTTACCCATGGATCAACAAATCCTAGGAATAACCCCACTTAACAAATGAATCATTCTCTACACATAGGATATTCCCTTTCCCATGGATCAACAAATCCGAGGAAAATATCTGCTTAACAATTACATCAAACTCTATTCTAGGTTATTCCCCCCCTCTTCCATGGATCACATATCCCAAGGTTAACCTATTACATGCTTTATTATGATACATATATCGAAGTAATACCACTTGAATCCTATTCTCACTATCTTTCCCTTTGTACAACTTTCCTATATAAATACCAATCAATGATTGGTTCACGATTCCATCTAGGTAAAAACCAAACCATAGACACAATCTCACATTCACAATACAATTTTGCTAACTAGAATATATATATATATATATATATATATATATAAACTATTATACAATCAAAAGACATTAACAACGATAATTCAATATTGCAATCACTTAACAATAATACATCACATAATATTTTGAAAACATGAAAATCATAAAGAAGGAGAAATAATTCCCATGCCTGAGAATATAGCTCCAAATGGATCAAATACTCTTATGCTAACGACCTTCCAATACTCTAGATCGCTCTTCCAAATAAAACCACTTATAAAAACAAAATAACAAATTTTTGACACAAATGCAAAACTCAAATTTGAAAAGGAAAAGCTCTTGATCAGAAAATGGTGCAATTGAAAATGAGGGAGAGTACCCCTTTTATACCGCAACCAATTCAAAAATGTCGATATAATGTCGTCATTCTTAACCAACTCAACAATGTTGACACTATGAGGACATGCTTATCAAAATCTAAATTTAGTTCATAAATCCAAACAACCTTCTAAAAAAAAGTGTTAGATAAAAATTAAAAATAAAATAAAATATATATTAAAAATTCACAAGGTTTTCATGAGCCATACGGTTTAAAAGTTTAAAAAAAAATAAAAGTTTAAATGGTTTAAAAGAAGGGCCGGCGACCTTTAAGAATTAAAACATGCCCATTCATTTAAACATAAGAACATTTCCCTTATTATAAAAAAAACACTTAATAACCTTAAACACCATTTCTCTAAAAAAAAGATACGTATCCCTTTTCTAAAAAGAAATTTAAAGCTTAGATTTTATAATAATCATATTATCACCTTAAACTTTAATAATTATTATTATTTATTTTATTATCTTTATTATTATTACTTTTTTATAAAACTAATCTTTTATTATTACATATTTTTTTAAATCTATTATATATATAAACTTATTGTTTTAATTACCATAAAACAATATTTACGAAAACCAAATTTTGCAAACAGATAAAATCATATTTCCGCTATTAAGGGAAAAATAATAATAGTATTTATATAAAATACATATAGAGAGACTATAAATATAGATTTATATATATTCACATATGTATAAATTTATCATCATAAAATCAAATATAACTCATAATCAAGAAATGCATATAAAGTCGTAAAATCTTCATAGACTTCTCGTCAAATAACACAAGAGAGATGATAATTCTTGCATAAGCCAAATCGACATCTCCAAATCTATGAGTAATATGCTCATGAATATACGTAGGTACGTCTTCCTACATAAGTTCATGCTCATATCGACTCATGTATAAGAACGTATCATGGACTTGCACGAGCATTAATTAACTCAAAGAAACCAAACACTTAACAACATGCAAGTTCGAACATCCAATCAAGACTCGAGATACATAACTCAGATCACTTACCACTACCCACACTGACTCGACTCAACCTAGGTCAAATAGGATGTGAGTTTGTACTGCTCAATTTAGGCTTCTCTTTTACGTTTACCAGACCAAGTCCTTCTCCTGAGTGATACCTCCCCTCTTTTCTGGAGGGACAACCTGTTCCTGCATCCACTTAGATCATCGCAAGAGTAGTTAACTGATCAAAATATAATCATTAATTAACAATAACCACATTTAATACAAGACATTGCATTATTCTTTTTCTCATCATATTGCATTCAAGATAGATAACACACATAGATGCAAAGATTCATAAATACTTCAATTTTCACAAAATATCCAATCTATAGTAAATGGATAAAAACACATACAGATGCAAAAATCCATAATCACTCACTTTCCAAACAAATTAACCAAACTAGGTAAATAGTAAGTAGATAGAAACACATGGGGTGTAACAACGGTGGCATGAAAAGGTCTTCAAAGGATTTGAAGACACTCAAGTCCTTCCAAGTGTCATATCTAGCTATGCCCTAGAAGAGGACACTTCACTCAAAGAGCCTAGCCTTCCTACCTTCAGATAACAGAGGAGGACTCTGTATATGTTTGGTTTTACCCTTCAGTTTCTAGATGGAAGCCCACAACCATCGTCTACGATACACCTCCAATCAGTCTTTTCGTTTGAATCTAGGTCGTCGGATTTATTCTAGGAGGTAGATCAATGGCTAGCATGCAGGGGCGGTAAGCAAAGGGTGATGAGGTATAAACAACCTCATTTCTTTGACAAAACAAATAACCCTTTTGCATTGCCCAATCACCCTAGCCTTGCCAATTTGTTTATTTTTATAAGCAATATTTATCTATTTTTAATAAAATGTTGTACAAATCTTTATTTCCTAAATTGATTGAAATTAGCTATTAAATGTTGATATAATGGCATGTAGATTTGAGTAATTGTGCAGGATTAATGCATGGCCTACGAGAGGAGTGGACTTTAAGTAGCTAAGGTCAAGTGCACCGGAAGTTGAGGGCACCAGAAATTTTAGGTGTGTATTGATATGAGGCTCTTTTAATTCTATTTATTTCTATTGGTTATATGAGACATTATGGCCCCACTCAGAGCCTTTTATATGTTTTATTCCATAAAGACATCAGTAGTTGAAATTGTGTTTTTTTGTTATAAGACTTTTTCAAATGGCATTTTACCGCCATCTCGAATATAGGAGTTTGTAATAGTTCAGTTTTAGTTAGTTGCTCAAAACATGGATATATATCATACTATGAAAAGAATGAATATCAATATATCTCTTTTTGGCAAATAATCTAAGAGTTATGTTCTGCAATATTTTCATGAATACAAATAGTGTTATTCTGAGTATTTTCTTTTGAGTTATGAAGATATGAATGGAGTTACTATGTTGTTGTGGAAATAATTGAATGTGATATGAGTTAAAAGATGAAATTATCCCAAGAGATGACCACTCGCGGGATTGTAGAGTAGATAAGTATTTCTATTTTCGTGAATGCCTGTTTAGAGTAGTGTTATTTTATGTTTAGTTCCATTGTGTGTGCCTGCAGGTTGTGATGTTTAAGACGTTAATTCTTGGAGCTCTGTTTGTTTAAATATTTCTGGAGCATCTTCTTTACTTTTAAATTACTGTTAACTTTTAGTTGGAAGTTCGAATGTGTGTGTAGTTATAGGATTAGTCACTGCTTGAGTTCGTAGTAAAATTTGCATGTATGAATTTCTAGTATAAAGTTTATATGTTTTCTTGGATTAAAGAGTTCCAATGCTTTCTAGCATAGAGTTCAAATGCTTTCTAGTTTGATATGTTGTTTAAGCCTTTTTAAAGATAGAAGAAATTGTTTCTAGATGAGATATCCAAAAAACACGACATATTGCATACAACCTTGGACACTACCCCAGTTGATAAATTGATATTTTTTAACTAAAGTGTTAGGCCCTGATGACAGCCTATCAAAGGGTAGTCCTTTTGAACTTTAAATTTCCATTGTAGATCATGATTAATGACGATCTTTGCTAGAGTTTGAATTTGCTCTAGCGATGATCAAAGAACCCTCTATGACTCAGAATCCCTTTCACCACGGTGGCACCTCACCTCTTCACATCGAGTTGTTAGAAGCCCTGGTGAAGAATTTAGTCCCCATGAAACACCGTTGTTGTTGACACCGTGGACAAAATAGTCCACGTCATCTTCTTCGTGATCCCACTAAAGTATTAATTGACCTCGGCAAAGGAAGGAATCCATTTGAACCCTTGTTGAGTCATTTCAAAAGCCATGTTGGTTTCGCCGTCTCACGGAGCCTACATGGGAGCTTTAGTGGAGAGATGAGTTTCTACAAAACATTGTTCACCATAGAATTGTTATGACATGTCAGCGAACAAAGGTATCTCGCAGTCCCACAGAGACTCAAAAGAAGGCTCCACAAAGGAAGAAACTCCAACGAAAAGGAAGTATAACGATAGGGACTGCTGACAAAGCACAACTTAAAAGGCAATTAACGCACATGCGGAAAGGTTGTTATAAAAGAGGACCCGCTATCAGCAACCTAGTGAAGAGGTCGGTGATTTTAAATGATAAGGAACACTGAAGTTATAACTTAAGTCACTAGGAACTACCAATAAGTAGTCAACAAAGGATTAAAACACATAATAAACGAAGACCAGTGCATTAAGGTTTAAGGTTTTCAAGGGTTTTTCTAGGGTTTAACAAGCCTAAACAAATGAAACCCTAGGCACAAAGGCATGAAAATGCAGGTTCTAACACGCCCCACATCTAAACACAATCTCTTAATCTAGATGGCCTTCTTATAAGCATGAGTAGCTAAGATGTACTCAACATTTGTAGTGGAGAAAATGATAACAAACCTACTGCTTACTCAGCATCCAACTAATATCACCACCAATAAGTTTTACCACTAGTGGATCTTTTATTGTCAACATCTCCTGCCTAATTTGAATCCATGAATTCATGAATATCCACCAAGTATTGGTCCCCTATAAAATCACTATGATAAAAATAGAGAACTTAAAGGTACTCCATAAATATATGAATACCCTCTTAATTGCATCCCAATGATCCCCTCTAGGAGTAGACCATAAACCAACTAAGAACTCCCACTACTTGGGCAATATCTAGTCCTATACAAACCATAACATACATCAAAATTCTAGTAGTATTAGCATAAGGCACTCAATCTAGGTCCTCCATCTCACTAGATGTAAATAGACACTACTCTATAAATAACTTAATCCCCACCAAAATAAGAACACTCAATGGTCTACAAATTGACATTCTAAATCTCTCCAACACAGAGTTCACATACTTACTCTAGCCCAACCAAAGATTTTTGTTTTCTCTATCTCTTCTAATCTTTATACCCAAGATATACTTGGCAGCCCCTAAGTCATGTCAAACTATGCCAAAAGCTAAGACTTCAAATCATAAATCACATCCTTACTATTACCAAAAAGTAATATATCATCTACATACAATGTGATAACAAGGAATTGATCACCTTCCATTTTATAATAAACATAATGATTCAATTTGGTTCTTAGAAATCCCAAGTTCAACACAAATGGATCATTTTTTTGGTACCACATCCTGGGAGACTATTTAAGACCATACAAATATTTTTTAATATAGACACCAACATTTCTTTACCTTTGTCCACATAGTGCTCAGATTGTGTCATGTATATCTTTTCTTCAAAGTTGTCATGCAATAATGTTGTCTTCACATCCATCTATTATATCTCTAAATTAAAATTTGTTGCTATAGATAACAAGAACCTGATAGGTGTTAGCTTAACGACCGAGAAAAAAATCTCACCAAAGTCTCCCCTCAACTTAGAAATATCCTTTTGCAACCAATCCCATCTTGTAGTTTTTTATACCGCCATTTGAATTGATCTTCTTTTTGAATACCCATTTACATCCATTAGGTTTTCTTCCTTGTGGCAATAACACCAAGTCCCATGTGTCATTCTTCTTCAATGCAACCATATCCTCATCCATAACTACTCTCCAGGACTTATAATCACTCATATTCATTGCCTCCTTCACATTTCTAGGCCCATAAATATTAGTAATCAAATAAAAAATACATATCCAATTAGGAGTATACCCATTTATATGCTATCTATGTTGAGTGGACCTCCTCAAAAGATGAGGTGGAGGTTCTACCTCCTCTTTGAAACTATCTGAACTATTTGAACTCTCCTCTTTTGTAGGTTCTTAACAAGACTTTGTGGTTCAACCTTCTTGGTCTTTTGGTGTAGTTGAACCACATCTTTCTTCCCATCCTATTTTGGCTGCAACATTATGGAAGAAGACTTAATCTCTCTAAAAATAACACTTCTGCTATATAATTTTTTTTAGCTATATGGTCTCAAAGTGTGTACCCTTTCACGCCAACGTGATAGCTAATGAAGATGCATTTCATTTCCTTGTTCTCCAACTTTAACCACTTCTCCCTAGGTGCATGTACATACGCCTCATAACCAAAAAATATAAGATGTTGTAATGAGGGATTTTTGTCTATCAATTCCTCCATAGGAGTCTTATCAACAAGAACTAATGTAGGAAACCTTGATTAGTCAATCAAAGAATAATATGCTCGTGTAGGATATCTCTAATGAAGATTTTTGAGTTACTCTCTTTGGTATTGCTAGGGATAGGGCTCCTACAAATAGTTTTATGGCTCTCTTTTTCCAAAGATTTTAGGATCTTTTGGGCAATGAGCTATGGAAAATATTCCAAGAGTCAAGATTCCAAAACTATCTTGAAATCCCTTAATTCTACTTTTCTTACCCTCATTCTGAAGAAGAAATAAGCTCTTAAGATAGAGGATTTTAGACCTATTTCCTTTTGTAATGCAATATTTCTATAAAATCATCTCCAAAAATGGGAGCCAATAGATAAAAAATTCTCCTACCTACTTTAATATCAAAGGAGGAATGGGGATTTGTAAAAGGGAAACAAATCATTGATGGTATTGCTATTGTTCATTAGCTAATTCACTCTTTATGGTCCAATAAGAGAAAACGTATGTTTCTCAAATTGGATATTTCAAAAGCCTATGATAGAGTTAATTGGAACTTTCTAGATTGGGTGTTAGACAAGTTTGTGTTTAGCTTTGATTGGAGAGATTGGGTTAAAGGTTGCCACTGTTCATCTAGTTTCTATGTATTTGTTAATGGTTTTGCAAAAGGCTTCTTCCCTGCTTTGTGTGGCCTAAGGAAAAATGATCTAGTCTCTCCCTATCTTTTCATTACTATGGTGGAATATTTGGGTAGATATATTGGTTGTCTCAAGTTGAGAGGCTCCCTAAAAGGATTATATGCTTCTTTGGCAAGGAAAGACTTTGCTCATTAACAATTTGTGGATGATATTATGCTCTTTTACTCACCTTCCATTAGAGAATGTAAAGTTATTAGAGATCTCCTTAGTGGTTATGAGCATGCTTCGAGTCAAAATATTAATAAAGAAAAATCTAAAGTCTTTTGTTTTAATATCAATAATTAGGGGCATGACTTTCTCTGTATATTCTTGTCTTTTAGGAAAGGATGCCTCTTGGATTTTTACCTAGGTTTCCATTTATTCTTAGCAGGAAATAAGAATCGACTTTGGTCTCCCGTGTTAGAAATAATTGCTAAAATCCTAGATGGATGGAAGGGGAGATGACTCTCCTTAGTTGAATGAATTGTTCTTTTAAATACAATTTTCTAAGTTACCCCTATTTATATACTCTCCCTAATACTTGCTCCCAGAAGCATCATTTCCAAAGTTTCCACTACTATGTAGAATTTCCTTTGGATGAGCATTGGGGATTAGTTCAAATATCCCCTTGTATCTTGGACTAAGATATGCAAATGCAAGAATAAATGTTCTCTTGGACTCAAGGACACTAGTTTCTTCAATTAGGCTCTTTTGGCTAAGTTGCTTTGAAGATTCATTACAAGTAGAGATGCTTCCTATGTTAATGTTCTCAAGAACAAGTATATATTTGGTGACAACCCACTTTGTTTTCTCTGAAGGGATGTGAAAGAACATAAAAGAAAATTAGATTCTTTTTATATGTGTATTACGTGAACTAGTGTAAAATAAGACTTTTCAACCTATTCTAACACCAATAGACTAACACTAGAGCTAGGATTGATGAAAGACAAGAGACGATTGAAAGGAAACTAGGAATTAGAAACAAACAAGACTAATCTAGCAAAAAAAAAACTTGCAATGAGTAGAAATAGAACTTGTGCACCTAAGAGAAAAAAATCTAGGAAAAAAAATGCTTAAAATGTTGTCATTGGTCTACGTGCCAAATTTGGGAATTGTAGCTACTGATCTACTCCAGAGGGGTGCAAGTGTACCTTATATGGGGCACACGGGTTTTCTCCCAATCAATGTGGGTTTGTGATAAAGTGAAAACATAGGACTATCTATTCTAATAGATTTCCTACATAGAACATACAAAAAATGAGAGAAAATGTGTAAAAAGGGAGGTCAATTTAGTAAAAATACATTGGGATTTGAAACCCTAATTTGACCAAAAAATATAAAAGACAATAGTAAAATAAAAAACTAAAAAAACTAAAATGATTAGAACAACAAAATGAATTTTATAAGAAAAGACATGAGGCTCTCATGAGCTATTACCCACAAAAGGGGGGAGTTATTCCTTGAGAGGAGGAGATGGAAAATGACTCTAACATCTCCAAAAAAAATTTACCATGGATCTATTATGTTATGTAACGTATTTTTTAATATGGCAACTTGTCATGAATTAGCTTTAAAATACCTACAAAACCATAAAACTTGCAAAAGAAAGTGTTATAAGGGAATCTACCTCAAAATGTCCCCTTGTGAGTTTTCCACCACAAATTCACATAAGTTAACTTTTACAAAACAAGTGTAACATGGATATGGTAATGGAAATAAGACAATATAGTGGCTAGGGAAAATGGAAATATGCAAAACCTAATGGCAAAGATAAAATCTCTAGATCATAGAAATGGAAATGAAAGTAAATGAGATGGATAAAAGGGGATGGGGATAAAAAAGAAGGCTAGGGATGATGGAGAAATAAAGGCATGTAGAAATGGAGAGGGAAATTGGATTCTATAGCTATAGAAATGAAGAATTTGATAGCATGATAGTATGTGAAGGAAAGGGAGACACAAAAGGCCACTTTATGTTCTAGATTCTACAATGGCTCCAAGAAAAGATCCAAAGAATGAGAAGTACTCCAAGAGAGTCCAAGATCTAAGCGCCAACAAGAAAAGTTTCAAAAACATAAGCATAATAGCACAAAGGAAATGATGATTGTGGATGGATCAAATAAGGTAGGAATGGCTCCTATTTATAGATTTTTAGGAGTTTCTACTACATTTTTGAGGAAATGGAAGATGGGAACATACCAAAAAGAGCCTCAATAGTTAGCCAATAAAATATGGGACCATTTAGCACACTTACCATGGTCATCTCCAAGGGAGGACCTATACCTTGGAGGGGATGCACTTGGCAATTAATGATAGGGGCCTCAAATTCATAGTGAAGGACGATGATGTGGAAAATAGGCCAAAGGAAGTGCTTTCATGCAAAATTAGTTCACAAGATGCGAGAAATAGGGGAAAGAGAGCCAAAAAAGGGATAAAAGCACATCAAAGGTTTGACACATTAAATGCTAAGTAGGTGGGATAAGGATCAATGGAAATGATAAGGATAAAGGTTAGGCAAGGTCAAAAACACATGGGAAGAGACCACAAGAGCACAAGGGAAAGAAAAGGATCAAATATGGGTAGCCTAAGTATGAAAAGGGATGCATAAGTCTAGACAAAGGGGAAAATGAGGGATGGAAAGGGGCTAAAAAGGTACACAAGTGGAAATACATAAAATGAGTGAAAAACATGATAATAGAAGTTGTAGAGTATGCAATTTTTGTTATTACATTTTGTCCCTACTTTAGTGAGTTGATGATACACTAAGAGGAAGAAGCACAATAAAGTAATAATATAGTAAAGCATATATAATCATTTAAAGATAAAGAATGTGCAATACCAATGGAGAGATATTGATCTTCATTCATGTACCTGGTACTATAAAGCATCCAAAGAGAGTAGACACTATATGCATATAAAATCAACACTACAAGATACATAAATAGGAAATGGAAAATATATAGAGTGTACTAAGCACAGTGACACTAACTCACTAACACAATGATATGAATCATTACACATTACCATAGCTAAGAAAACACTTAGAAATGCATTAAATTCAAACACTTTCCTTTTATAGGGGGACTACGGAGATCCACTCCATAGAGGAACTTAGTAAAGAGTAGACAAGATGCAAAAAATGCACCTTGATAAATGTGAAATGGAAAGTGAGAACTAGATACTAGTCATGACGATAAGGGATATAAGGTAGCCACATGAGATAAGTCCAAGTCAAGCCAAATGATAAATGTTGTTGATGTCAACAATCAACAAAAAAGGAAAATGGTAAAGTTAGCTATTTAGTTTCCACCCTTGTCTATATGTAGTTGCCACCCCAAAATATTGGCTATATATGTGGTTGCCACCCCAAATCTGGCTATTCTAGGAAAAAAATAAAAATGTAAAAAGGTGACGATGTCATCAATGCTTATGTGGTAACCACCTAGTTGGATAAGAGGCAAGGCTAGGCCAAATTCAATAGGTTAAAGAGGGAATTCCTAGAGATCTTACAAGGCAATAAAAAAGAAATGAAATAACATAGTTACATGGCTTAGCCATACCCTATCCATACTTGGATATCCCAAAGATTGTCAATATTTATTATAGTGACTCATTGGTCTTTTAGACCATAGATCTTTGAACAATAGATTAACATAGGGTTACAATGCAACTAAAGATACAAAGTTGGGTTAATATCCCTGAATGTAATATCATTTACAATTTCATACTTTATTTGTAACCTGTGAAAAACCATAATATGCATAACTCTCTAAAGATGAATAACAAGTGCAAGCTCTTAGAATATTTCAAAAAGGAAAGTATTAAGGAGATTATACAAATTGGTAGGACACGTCTTATAATAATTTACAAATATCAAAGGATGGGTTCATTATAAAACATGATCAATTACCAAAAGAGGACCAGTGTCTTAATCTATTGGTGATAGAGTCAAAACCTAAAGAGATGAGTAAATACTTTTGTAAATCCAAGCCTAAAAGTTAGATATGAATCAATTTAGAACAAAGAAATACAATTGCATTTAAGGTCCCATCAATCTAGCTGCAATTTCACTTAAATGCAATTCCTAGAATCAAGAAACTTCACATGAAAAAACATTCTTTAATTATTCATAAACGAACAAACAATTCCATATACTATTTGTGAAAATCTTTAACATTTGCTATGATAGAAGACTAATAGGAAATAGTTTAATAAAACAACAAATGTGGCCTCATAGATGAATCTTTTGCCCCATGCAATTCCTTCTTAGATATGAAGACATGCACACCATAGAGAGGATAATTACTTACAAACACCTTCTCCCAACTTACAAACATGGAACTACACTAGACTTTAGATTTTGACACCAGAGAATATCGAAATTGGAGAACACATAATATAAATTTGGAAAAAGGATCTTTTCTCCTTAGATAAAACTTGTAGTTACATCAAATAATTCCTACGCACATAACTCACATGAGTGACACCTATTTACATTTGTACTATTGCACATGCTCCATCGTAGAAGGCATAAAGTTTATTTACAACATAGTAAAGCTTCGTGTAATGATTAACGTAACAATAATACATATGTGCCCAAACATTTGGCAGACTTCAAAGTACAACTCTAGAATTGCAAAGTACCACTTGACATATAAAGATAGACATCCGCTAGCACTAAATCTGCCTTAGACCATATAACACACTTAATCAAACTTCATATGAAAACCTTAATACTTGGAAGGTCCAATTGGAAATGATACTCTTACCTCATGGAATAAATAATCAAAATCGTAAAAAACACTACTTGGTAACTACGACGGGCCCACCATAGTTTTGCCATTGGACTTCATGTGGCACCATTCCATTTGTTCCCATAAAAATGAGCCCCTATAGAGGTTCCACATAATCATCCCTTAACTAATAGAAAACATTCACATGACACTATATGCCCTTCATTTCTACCTCAGACCATGCCACATATGTCTTCAAACCATGACCACAATTGATGATCTATATACAAATCTACTTTTGAAGTCAATAGTTCCAATAGATTTATAAATACCAAAAATGCACACCTATTTGATCAACTGATCTATAGATATCACCCCTCGATTAGATCATGTGGATGCATCTCATGAAGAAACATATTGACCCTTGAGGAGCCAACCTAAATGTACCATTTACATTTTCTCATTGACATTTAACTGCATTTCCTTAATCTCTCAAGGTTCAATTTCAATCAACGGTCCAAATTGATTACCCTTTAAATTTAACAGTTTTAATAGTCTGTGGATCACCCAAAGTGATGCCCTCAACCATCTTTCAACCTATAGAAGTTGATTAGATTTAGCCACGTGTATTTATCACACTCACTTGATGTGACCATTTGATAGATTATAACTTCGCTTAAGCATCAATTGTCCTCAAGATCAATAGTTTCGTTAGATTTGTAGATCACAAAGGTTTCTGGTGGGTTTTTTTTTTATGAATATCCTATTTAACTTATATTAAAACAATAAATAGTACATATTCACATAAAAAAGGAAGGGTGGTAAAAAGTCAAACCCACACAGTCACTTCCTCAAAAGGCAATCAAAATATAATGTGTAAAGCCTTAATAGGCAAACATGAAAATAAATAAACAAAGAGCCTAGCCTGAACATCATTAAGTAGCAAGAGAAGCACCAGAGAGGGTGGAGGATCTTTGTCATCAGATTTTCCCCAAAAATCCCTGGGGGTGGCATCCTTAATAGGCTCCCAACTGTCAAGAGCAGCAGTAGCATCTTCAATAGGGGTTTAAGGTGGTTTAATCTACCGATATACAAAAAAAATGAAAATCAATGCATGTTGAGGATCTAAAGAACACTGACAGAGATCACCTGACCATTTACCAATCTACAAAAATCAACCAAATGTTGTCATGTTGCCTGAAAAGAAACCATGCCACTTTGCCAACTTCACGACATGATGGATTTGTTGCATTAATGGCCCAATTAGAATCATACATGTCACCATTTCTTTGAAGAAGTATTCTATGATGAATGTTCCATGCTGATGACATTTACAATTTTGGTGGATCAGGGGATGGATATTTTACCAAGTCAATCTATAAATCTATAGAAATTGGTAATCGATCAATTGACAAAAAGAAATGAAACACTTAAGGGGAAGGCAGCTAAGGCAAAATTTTGACCTTTAATTGAATCTTTATGAACATGCCACCATAAGTTGGCTATTCTTAAATATCATCCACTTCAATAGTCAAAGGTTAATTTTGGCCAATAAAAGTAAGACAAATATTTACCACTTTTTGTTGTGGATGAAGTGTAAAATTACTATTGACTATTTGACTATTGAAATGGATGATATTTAAGTAGAGTACCATGAGTCTATAACAAAGAATTCAACCACGATGACAAATATAAAGATACATACAAGATAAGGAACAAATAAATAAACCAATAATATGAGGGCTGACATAAGTAGTATTCATATCTATAACAAGGATATCTATTTATTTTTTCCAAGGGCTATTTCTATTTACTTAAAAGAGTTCTTTTTAAAATTATTTTATTTACTTAAGAGTTGTTTTATTTTATAGTTTGTTTATTTTCTTAAGAGTTATTTTTATTTTTAATTACTTAACAATTATTTAATAGTTTTAGTTTTTTTTCAAATATATGTGAGCTATGTTTTAGTTTTTATTATTTTTCTATGTCAGCTCGTTAATAGTTTTTGTTAACATGCCCACGCCATTACACTCCACCCTTGTTGCCACTGTAGTTATGCTTCTCAGTGTAATTAATAAATGTATGCTATATTAGCATATTCCAATTCAAACACACTATTACATTCCATCCCTTGCTATCAAATTATAGAACACCTCTAGGCATAAGTAGTACACTTTTATTATGCCGAAAGTTGTTCCCTTAGTGAGAAGCACTAGATGAAATACATAGATGGAGGGTCCAAATTAAAAGGAGTACCATCAAATTAATCTTGACCTTACATTTTTAATCAATTTCTTAAATAGTCATAAAAACTTACATTTATTAGCCACGTCAAATTTTAATTTTTGATATTGTCCATCCAATTTGGAATGAATACAGTGTGATGTCGTAGCTTTCCTTTCAACTTATCAGTCATTGAAATTGTGGACTGGGCAGTCTTTGTCTCTAATTTATCACAAGATGGAAATGTCCTTTGTGTTGTTGTGGGACTCCGTGTAATTGCATCAACACTTTCATTCACAATACCACTAGTCTTTGATAGCTAAAAAATCATTTGTGTGTTAAAACCCACACGTATTCACTTTGTTTTTGTTTTTCCTGGTAGAGGCTTTGGTAGAGGCGGTAGGTGGCAGTTACTTTGATTGATATTTTGTATTCCATTGTTTTTATATAGGGTAAGCATTATTTACAGGCGATGTGCTTTCTATCATGCACTCTAAACTTTGTCAAATGAATCTACACCTTACATGTCCATTTGCATTACATGGAATGATCCACACCTTCCACATCTGGAAATTTGAGAGACAAAAATCAAATTAGATTGTGGTAATAATGCAAAAGATCCAGTGCCATCGCTAAATATCTTTAGCAAATCAGATTGTGATCACATCCTATAAATTATAGGTAGGGTCGAGTGGAGCTAAAGAAATAATCTACTAGTCTTTTGTTCTCCGTCAAATTATAGACCAGAACTTGCTTTGGTGGCCTTTGCATCTCTGACAACATGTGGTGTGTTGATCTTTAGGGGTGGCGACATGAAGGGACACGTAGAAGTTTCCTTAATGTCAAGGCTTTGCTCTCGGTGTTTGCAAACAAAGATGAACTACCACATTCCACTATAGGACTCAACTGCCTTTGCTCTTCCAGGAGGTGGAGATAAAGGAGCACATTAATTTTAGATATCATACAAGAGCTAAGGAGGATATCATGGCTTGAAACAGAGATTCAAGAGAATCACTCATGTTTTTGGTTGTGGTTACATTCAGTAGAATGTATTTACTGAATTTATTGGAGGATCTGCCATGTCTAACTTGGTATCCACTTTAATAAGGGCTATATGTATGGAGAAATTAATGAGGTGGATGACTCTGAGGAGCATAATAGTTTTGACTGTCTAGTATGCTAACTAGTTAGTCTGCCTTTAAGATTAGTTGGTACTATGATACCAAAACAATATGCTTTCCTTTTCACCATGAGCTCTGAATGGCAATAGAAAATAATTTTTATTGAACTCTAGAGCAGTTGAGGTGGAGGATCAACCCAAATAACTTGGCAACTCTATGCATTCATACTTGTGTTATGGAGATTAATGTTTGTGCAAGCTCATACTTCTTTCTTAAGAATTTTCTTGCCTTGTTTTCAGACAATCCCTGTCTAAAGGGATGGAAACATGTTAAGTTTTTATGGATGTCCAAAGATGTATTTGCCCTTTGTTTTATATGTTGGTATTGATTTTTTGGTGTTAAGGTTGTGTGGAGCCTCTGTTTTGGATGTTGCCATGGTTTTTTAGTGATCACTTTTATTATGATTTTATGGGCACCATATTTTGGACAACTTAGTTTATTAAATAGAATATTAGAACAAATATTCAGATTAATAATGGGATCCCTATTTTCTCAAGTAGATTGAGACCACATAGCAACTTTAGGATTTAATGCAAAGGTCCAAGTATATGATGGAAAAAATGATGACAAGAAGCTCTAGTGTAAGAAAACACAAATAAAGAAAATAAAATTTGTATTTACATGTTGTTGGTTAATAGATTTGTCACCTAACTCTATATACTCACGCCCGAACAAGTGACAAATGTAATCAACAGTTGAGCCCAATATATTGGTATTCTACACAGGTTCTCTGCTTATTTAACAAGGTGCGACTAGCTTCTATAGAATTCTGAGGAATATAAACTTAAGGTTGCTTTTAACCAAAAAGCAAGATAAAGGCAGAGCTTTTAACCAAAAAGCTATAAAGGCAAATCTACAACTCTAACTCTAGAAGTTCACAGACTTCCAACTGCATAACATATATTGAAGGTATCATACATACGCACGTGAATTCACCACCTTAAATGAAATATCAATAGATAGATTATTCGAAGCAATGAACAAGATTTACGAACATCCAACCACCAAAACACATGAATACCATTAACATCAATAGAAACACATCCAACTTAAGAAGAACATGAATTCAAATAATCATAACACAAAGTCCATGATCATCTAAATCTCGACTGTATTAATTGTATTGCATATATCACAGTAGCTGAAAAACAAAGTTATCTATCACCCTTTCCAGAAACAAAGTTTTGCAAAAAGATCCATAATTCAACCAGCCATCTAGAATATATAGGTAGGCCAAACCATAACTGTCTTGAAACCATAATGGCTTCTTGAAACAACCGATTAAAAGATTGTTTAAACAATAATAATAAAGGTCCCTCTAGAGCCAATAGTTTTAGAGCAAGCATGAAATAACTTAAAAGCATGAAATTAAAAATCAATTTAAGATTTGCAAGTCTCCATTGCCATCGTCCACCTCGTCCATCTCTTCATCTTCCCTTGACTGTCCGCCTTCTCCAGTGACACTTTGCACTGCCTGAGGTATCCATGCTCGCAATCTGGCCTTGTATGCCCTGTAATTGTTGATGACCGGCGTTAAGGACATGCCTGGTAGAGTCCTTGTCATGCTGATGCATCATTTCTTCTTCATGACCACCTTGTCAGAGTTTGTCACCTTGCAATACACTTCATCAATGCCACCTATGCAATTGTTAATGTGCGCTACCAATTTAGAAAGTCTCCCCAATGAATCCCCTGTAATTGTATTGTAATTCATTACCTCCTATGTCACCACCTTTTTAAAATTTTGTTTGATCACCTTGATATCCAATAGCTTCTCATCATCGAATCCATTAGTCTCTACTTCCAAAGCAGCAAGATCCCTTTTTATTCTCATCATCTCTTTGTAGTAGATTGCGACTATTTTTCCCATTTCTTCCTCTACTGCAGCTATGATGTAGATTTTCCATTCCATTGTGTCAGTCCACATGGCAGTATCCATTTCCTTGGGATTAGTTATAACTTCTTCAGCCATTAGGATACTAGGATCCATGTTGGTTAGTTCTTGTATCTCCTTAGAAGCAATATTTAGGCTATGGTGATCACTGCGAGCTTTATCGAATTCCAGTATAAAAACTTCCTTTTTAACACAGATGGAGTCAAAAAGTTTAACTGCCTCCTTGATAAAAATGAGACCATCAAAGATGATCTTCTCAACCCATTGATCCATAGCTTTCCGCAAAGAAGGAAGTTTTAACTTGTTGAAGCAGATTCAGGTCAAGAGTATGGAGTTTGATAGTGGAGGAGGTTCTAGTTAATGGAGTTATCACTTCAATAATTGAATTGGCAAAAGAGGATAGAGAACTTACATGTGCTAGCAGCTTCGAATTTTCATCTTGCAAACCTTTCACTCGTTTAGAGATATTGTCAACTGAATAGTGCATATGATACAAATCACCTTCAGTAGTTGATGGCTCTAGATCCACTCAGCTTACTCTGAAGTCTGCTTCAGTTATTTCATCCTCAATTTTCTCGACCAGTGGGTCTGCAATTTGAAAAACTAGTTTCCTAAGGTGGCATCAGTCACTATTCTGGACATTCTCTTTGCATGTTTAGGTTTTGGAACCATCTGCAACAAATTGGCAATAGTATCGATGCCTTCATCAGTTGGAATGGTGTACCTCTTCTTCTTTTGGACTACCTTTTTCAACTAGTTTGGGGATGAGACCGGTGCATTAGCGGCATTGGCAGTCGCCATTATCGGTGTAGGATGAGGGTTTTTCTCAGGCATCTCTTTTCGTTGAGGGGAATTTGGTGGACTGAGTAAAGAATGCAACAAATTATCTTCTCCAATTTGCGAGAAGATGAAAGAATCGAAATCACTTACATGATTGCTCAGCGGTGGCACATGGTCTGCCTTAGATGATAAAGTAGCCAATCTGGTGTTTCTCTTCTTCACTTGAACATCTTGCTCACAGGTGGTTTTCAACTTGCCAATCTCCTCAAGCAGCCCTTCATCATCGCCATTTGATTGTGAACCGACTCTCTGCAGAGTCGGGTCCAAACTAGATGATCTTATGTGCGAGGTGGTGGTCTGGGATCTGGCTTGATTCTGGGAGACTAAGTCCCTTGGTGTTGTTGAACCAGCGCACTCCTTGGCCTTTGTCTGTAACCAATTTTTTGTTCTCCTTAAAACATGAAATGGCAACAACATAATATTAGTAACCTCCTTTTCAGACCATTTTATTGGAGGTAAAGGCTCCCTTGACACTGTATCATATTCTTCACCCAAAAGGTCTAAAAAATCATCAATTATATCAAGGACCTGAATGTTCAACTTGAAAGCACGGACTTGATCAAAAGTCAACCTCATCCATTTCCTCGTTTGAACTTCTCTTTCATCACTATAGTGCTCCCAAAAAATTTTAAGTTGAGGAAGGTGTGAGTAGGAACCACCTCCATGCATGTTTTCTTTTATAAAATTTTTGCTGTCAAATGATGCACGGGGAGACAAACTATGAAGGTTGAATTTAGACAACTTATCCACATTCTGAGCAACATCATTGCTTTTGCATGAATAAAAAGACAAAGACACAGGAAAAGAATATCCTTTCTTTTTCATCGCCTGGTATTTGACATTTACTGCTGCCATTTGGTGGCATACTTCCAACAACACCACATAATTAGAGGGGTACCGAGGCAATTTTAATGGGGCATTTTCATAACCCCCCTAATTCTCAAATACGAGAAGCGATCAAATTGAATATAAATACTCCCAAATTTTGTGACCAATGCAAACACTTCTACAGAAAATCTTTTCTCTATTGAGCCATCAATTCTTTTAGCTAACATCATAGAAAAAACATCATTCACACGTCTGAAATCTTTCATACCTTCACTTCTCTGCAATTGAGGAAAAATTTGATACACAGGCGTGCTTGCCGAAGAACTCCTTTGAGTGCTCAGACCAGGCCAAGCAACCTCTTTTCAAGCCAAGATGTAGACCAGCTAGGAACACATGTGAAAGCCCACGCTTCATGTAAAATTTACTAGTTGCTTATGTAGACAATCATTGATGATTTTCAGCCAGTCAATTTGGTGATCTCTGCAGATTAATAAAATAAATTTGCACATCCAAAACTCAAAAACATCCAACTCAGGGCTCCCAACTACTTTGTTTAGCAGGGTTATCATATCTGAGATTTCTTCTTTGAAATGGCTCCTTTTTAGATTAGCAGGCAGCCGAGACTTACCAGTCTTTTCTTCTTCCAGCCAATGCTTGGCAACATAGGTATGACACTTGTCCTTTTTCTCATTATAGTAATTCCAGGCCGAAGATACAGAAACATCAGAGTTATCTTCATATTCTTCCAAGTTCAAGGCTGAAGCAACAAATTCAGAATCAATTCTTGCCACCACGACACCACTAGGAGTCTTTATCTCCTGAGAGTCTAGGAAATAACCATTGGCACATGCAACCATTAACTTAGGACAATGCACAACAAGCGGAAAACCACCAACTTTATGCAAGCTGCTACTGATAATCTTCTCCACCAAGGGAGTTCTTTTCTCATACCGCATTCTCTTCAAAAAATCATCTAAATTCACGTGCCCCAAATTCATATCCCTCACTCCAGAAAGACCATTCTCCACAATGGACGCCACAGGGGTCCCTTGGAATTTAAACTTCATTTTTATGTGTTCCAGAAACCAAAGAACAAGAGACTCGGAGATACACATAGAGAGTAGAGGATGAGGCAAAACACCAACAAAAAATTCTTTATGCAGATACATGGGAAATAAAAATCTCTAACTCCTCAAAGAAGATATGAAACCTTTATAGAGAGAAAAGAGTTGCTAGTTGTGCTGACCTGTGAAGATGAAACTATGCTGAAATTTGGCACATAGTAGACTAGTCGTTTGTTCTTTTGCAACGCATTCCCTTGCACATAATATCACCTTAGTCGGCTTAAGAATTAATCCGAGTCACTTCTCATAGATTCACCCAAGAAAGATATTAAATATTGGCAGCGAATTTGCCATTATAACTCATAAATGCATGCCTCGACTTTCCCTCCAAGAATTGTGCCACTGTGTCTGCATGTACCTCAAATTGAATGCAAAGTGACAAGTGTCATTCTTCCGTACAGTATGCCAGTGTAGCTAACACCACTCGGGAAAGTGTGCTACACGAAGTCGGCGAGTCAGGGAAAAGATGAACTCTTGAACTAGAAGTCAGAGATTCAAAACTTCAAGGAATCCCTGACTTCCCGACTACAAAGGAAAGACTTCATATGGAGACACAACAAAACACTAAGTCGGCAAGTCGGGCAGTTCAAGAACTTGCGAACTCACTGACTTCACTTCAAAAATGCAAAGGATTGCCGACTTACGAAAGTGACTAAGTGAATTTGGCCCGAAATGAGAAACTAAGTGAAAAAGGCCGACAATGAATGGAAGGGAAAAACAAAGAATGGGTTAGGACGCCTTTTAAAAAAAGAAGGCAACATATGTTAACTTTTTTAATGTGAGATATATGAAGTTAATAAAAAATTGTTTTAGTTTTAATAATTAAATAATATTATTAAGTATTTAGTATTTTATAATTTATAATAATATTAATTTTTTTTATAATTTAGTTTTATTTAAATATTTTTCTATTATTTTTGATCCGTAAGCGTTGGAGGTCACAAGGGGGACCTCCTCCCCATCAACATATCCACATAACCAACTTAATCAACATAGAAGCCACAATCAACATACAAGCCGCATAGAAACCACATGTTACTTGGGGGATTTGAACTTGGATCTCCATCATGAGAATCATATGGCCTTTGCCATTTAAGCACAACCCCGTTCACATTTTCTATTATTTTATTTAAATGTATTGTAGCTTTATTTAAATACTTGTTTTATTCTTTTGTTTTATTTTTAATTAAATTTATTTATTTATATGTATGTATTTTGTTTTCTAAATAAAATATTGGTGATTTTAAAAAATTATTATTATTTTTATTAAATCACAATAATTAAATAAATAAATAAAAAATAAAATATGTATGTATATATTGTTAATCTATTAGTGTTGAAGTAATTTGAGGTGGGTATTGATAAGATGTGTGACTATATTTGTGAGTGCAACTCTTTAGACTTTTTAAGATTTTATGTAACCCTTTTGACCTTCATAGTTTTTGTTGTTGCTATTCTTGTTTGGATTGTGGGGTAAGTAATTTTATGGTTTGAATCTTTCAAAATAACAAACATTTTCTTTGTTCCATGGACTTTTGCCTCGAACGTTGAGGATGATGGAAGAGACTTGCAATCTGTGGTGATGAATGCACAACTTTTGACTAAAGATTGCGACCTTACTTGGTACAAACCTAACTCAACTCCACTATCTCACATAATTTTATTTGCGGCGTATGTATTTTAATGAAGTTTTAGGAGGGGTTTGTGGCACAGAGTTGAGTGCCATCATAAAGCACATTGCAAAGAAGTACAAAACATAGGGCAATAATCTGTTGAGGAGAAACTTGCTTGAAAAAAATTATCAACATGCCCATTAAACCCATTGCTCAACCTTAAGGGTTTGCCACCCTCCTTGCCCACATCCCAAGGGATCTAGTGAGATGTGTATAACCAACTTCTTCATTTACGAGGAAGGGACCATCAATCATGGATGTTATGAGTGTTTCTAGGAGATATTCTTTGCATCCCCTTAGGACTACCTAGCTAGGACCACTTAATCCAAGCGATTCTTTAATGGCATTATCAGATCTTGTATTGACACTTTCACCATGGATGACTAAGATGTCAATCCTTTTTCTATACAAATTAGGAAAAAAAATTATCTTTTGTCTGAAACTCTATTAACTATATCTTCTTATCTAGCAATTGTTCCATCTCTTATGGGAATATATGATATTTGGAAATACATGATATATTTTGGGTCTAATCACCCTGGCTGGTTAGAATCTATTTTTGTGCTTTTCTTGTAGCTTCTATTCTATCATCTCTATATGGGTTGAAGATAATTTTTGAATCTCAATACTACTACTTTGGTTGTTCCATCATAGCCTCTTTGATCTACTTTGGTCATTAACAACCATTGCTATAATTTCTCTTTATTTCTTTCTATTACCCATTTTAGGTAATGTTCAACATAAAAAGAATAGTTTTCTATGGAAAAAGAAGAAGAAGAAATCCTTTTACAAATATAAACACTAAAACCATAAAATAAAAGACAAAAGTCCCTTTTATTGCGAACACTATCCACCAAACCACAAGATGTCGCAAATACATGCAATATTATAAAGCCTATATTATATCAAGAAATTATATAATTCCAATGCATATCTAGATTTTATTCAGCAATGTTTAACCAAATTTTTGGAAAAAATTTCTAGATTTCACATAATTGAATAATTACTATTGAAAGACCAACCCACATGGATACATCCACATTATCTTTGATAAACTTCTTAATGTTTTCAAACTCTCTGGTTGGGTCATCTAGAATATCCTATCAAACAAACACACAATATCAAGTAGGTATAAATGCTTATAGAATTTTTTCTTGCAAACCATTGTAGAGACACACCTTTCCCAATGATGATTAAGGAATATGTCTCCCACCAAAGCTGCTTTGAGTAAAAAAAGGAATATTACAAGAACTTAATACTATATTCAAGTTAAGGGCGACATAGTATTGCAAGTATGTGCTAACTAGTGTTGTCATTGATGTCAACATGTTTGTGTTGGCATTAGTGTCAATTGTATCTTCTGATATTGATGTTTGTTGATTGATTGAAGAACATTGTCTAAGTATTTTTCTCTGCATTTTCTCTATATTGAAGACCAGAGTATGAGATTTGGATATGATTTAGAGAAGTGTTTAAAGATGCTAAATCCAGAATTTCGTGGTCCGGATCACTATACAGAAAAAGATCTATTCACCAGTTTGAAGATTGTGCCCGGCAATATGTGCAGAGTGATAGGGAGAAAGTGTTTTGCTCCGCATTTCTTTGCAGATTGGATTTTGGCTTTGCAGTTCTAGACTTAAGCTTATAAGGTCCTTAGTTATCTTCATTCCAAAGGATTTGTCATTCGGTGCTCTGGTTAGTGACTAGCAAAGTTTGACAGTGTTTAATAGAAGCAATCTGTGATGTGTTCTCAAGTGATATTTGTTGCCTTCAAGTGAGATCTGTTGTGGTTAGATTTGTCAGCTCCCAAGTGATTCTATGTTGTTTGAATATGTCTCTAGAATGTATTGAAGGCATGTACTTGATCTGCAAGTTACAATGAAGATCTTGCAAGCATGTTTCTAAGTGTTCTTGATATGTGCATAAGTTCTGGCCGACCTGGTTTGTCACACTTCTTAGGGAGGTGATTCGTAGATTGTGGAAGCATGTCCAAGCATGTGAGGATGTATTTGGTTCTGAGATAATCCGTGATGTGTTCATCCTTCATTCATTTGCTCCACAAGTTTGTCTAGGTCTAGTCCTAATTTGATTTATGTATGTTTGTTGGCCTTGGAGAAAGTTCCAATGGTTGTAGAATGTAATGCCGACCTTGTTGTACATTCCAAGGTTGATGATAGGTATAAATGTATGTAATGAATTCATGATTAAGGTGTGATTGTGCGAAGATACGAAGATAAGTGCGAAGTGTAAAAGCAAAGCAGAGCAGAGGAGACATATTACGCTTCAATGGAACTGAACTTAGGCATGGTGTAGATGCTACTAAATCAGTTCACCCTGGCAGTGAGCCACCCCCAGTAGTGAGCCAACCCTGGCAGTGAGCCAACCCCGGTAGTGAGCCACCCTTTGGCAGTGAGCCACCCTTTAGTAGTGATCCACCCTTGGCAGTGAGCCTCTTTTGATATTCGGTATTGTTACTACATTATATTGTGAGCTAACACTCACCGTGGTTTTTCCCTTTTAGGGTTTTCCATGTAAAAATATTGTGTTCATGTGTGTATGGTGTTGATGTGTTCATGTTTTGATTCTACTATTCATGTTTAATGTTCATAACAAAATAAGGAGTTAAATTAAGTGAATGTGAAAGTGATATTGTGTAAAGAAGTTAAAGTTTTTGATACAATTGATTCACCCCCCCTCTCAGTTGTCTTGTGCCTTTCAACAATTGGTATCAAAGCAGGTTCCTTGGAAGAAATCCTAACAACTTAAGGTAGATCTGGGATGGCACAAAAGAAAGACATTCCTCAATTTGATGGATATGACTATGCCTACTGGAAGGTACAAATGCAAAGTTATCTCATTCCTATTGGTTAAAATGTTTGGGCAATGATTAAAGATAAATACATAGTACCTAAAGATGGTCCGGAGTCTAAAGAAGAGATTAAAGAGTTTAAGGCTAATCATAAAGCTAAAAATGCTCTATTAAATGCCCTGTCTAACATTGAAATGGCAAAAGTTGTGAATCTGGAAACTGCTTATGAGATTTGGAACAAATTAAATAAAATCTATGAAGGTGATGCATTTGTTAAGAAGGCCAAAATGTAGAATTTGAAGACCACATATGAAACTATGCGAATGGTTGAAGATGAGAACATAACAAGTTACTTACAGAAGATTGATGAAGTTGTTAGCAACATCAAGGGTCTTGGTGGAGAATTAAAGGATGAGGACGTTATAGATAAGATACTCAGAACTCTTCCCAAATCTTATAGTCACAAGATATCTGCCATTGAAGATTTGCTTGATATGGGTAAGCTTTCAAAAGATCAATTGCTTGGTAAACTGACTGCTTTTGAGATGAGAGAGTTTGGTACTACTGATGGTCCTATAAAAACTGAGACTGTTTTCAAGGCCAAGGAAGAAACTAAGACTACTAGATCAGAGAAATATGTTGTGGAATCGGATGAAGAAGACTTTGCAGAGCTTGAGGCAAAATTTGCAAGCAGAATAAAAAGGGGCAACAAAGGAAAGTTCAAAGGAAAGTTACCTTTCAAATGTTTCAATTGTGGTAAAATTGGTCACTATGCTTCAAGATGCCCTGACAGAGCTTTGAAAATCAATGAAAGTAAAGGAAAAATGGTGAGGAAGAGTTACTATGTTAGAGATGATGAAAGTGTAATTGATGATGAATCTAATTCTAATGATGGCAATAGTAGTGAATGCTTGTTTATTGCACTTAGAGAAGAACCTGTTTCTACTAATCTTGCAAGCTGTGTGAAGGAAGGAAGTCCAGGAGAGTTGTTTGCATTTCATGCTAAAAAGGAAGATGAATGAATCATTGACAACGGATGTTCAAATCACATGACAAGAGACAAGAGTAATTTTGTTAAGTTTGAAAAATATGATGGAGGACTTGTTAGGTTTGGTGATGATGTAGCTGGTAAGATTTGTGGAAAGGGATCTATTACTTTTGATGGCAAGCATAATACAGATGGTGTTCTTTATGTCAAGGCCCTAAAGCATAATCTTCTAAGTGTTGGACAAATGTGTGACAAAGGGTATATTCTTGTATTCAAGGACAATGGGTGTAAGATACAGAATAGCTCTGAAACCTTAATTGTTGCTAGTAAGAAGACTCATGGTAATGTTTATCATTTGAAAGGTGCTGAAAACTGTTGCTTGTTGGCTAAGACAGATGAAAGTTGGCTATGGCATAGGAGAATGTGTCACATTAACTTCAATAATCTGGTGGGAATAAGCACTGCTCAAGATGTAAGAGACCTGCCCAAGATTGTGAAGCCTATCAATGCTATATGCAAAGAATGCCAGTTTGGGAAGATGACAAAGACTACTTTCAAAAGAAAAGAACAATCCTCTATCAGTTTGTTGGAGCTAGTGCATACAGACCTGTGTGGTCCTACAAGAACAAGAAGTCTACAAGGTGAAAGGTATTTCATGCTTCTTATTGATGATTTTTCAAGAATGACTTGGGTTACTTTCCTTAGAGAAAAGACAAAATCTCTAGATAAGTTCAAGGCATTCAAAGCTATGGTTGAAAATGAATTGGATTTAAGAATCAAATGCTTAAGATCTGACATAGGTGGTGAGTTTACTTTAAATGAGTTCAATGCTTTTTGTGAAGAACATGGAATAAAGATACATTTGTCTACTCCCCGGACTCCTCAATAAAATGGAGTGGTTGAAAGGAAGAATAGAACTGTTCAAGAAGCTGCCAAAGCAATGATCAAGGAAGTGGACCTACCGGAAGTATACTGGAAAGAAACAATACACACTACTATCTACATTCATAATAGAGTACAAATCAGAGCAGATGAAACAAAGACACCTTATGAGCTATGGTATGGTAGAACTCCTACTGTCAAATACTTCAATGTTTTTGGAAGCAAATGCTACATCAGAAGAGATGAAGAATTAGGAAAGTTTGATGCTAGATGTGATGAAAGCATATTCCTTGGATACTCTACTAAGAGCAAGGCTTACCCATGCTATTCCAAAAGACTGAGAAAGATCATTGAAAGTGCAAATGTGAAGGTAGATGAAGATATCCAACCAGATGGATATGAGTCAGATGAACCTGTAGATACATAAAAAGTTGAAAAAGGCAAAGAAAAGGAAGTTCAGACTAAAGAACAAGCAGCTCCGAAAGAAGAAGAAACTCAAACTGAAGCTCTGGTAAGAATTCCTAAAACTCCCAAGTATGTGCAAAGAGATCATTTTGAAGATTAGGTTATTGGTGACAAAAGGAAAGGTGTGATGAAAAGTAGGATTACAGAAGAACAAGTAAATCTCTACCTACTTTCTAAGGTAGAACCTAAAATAGTAAATGAAGCATGTAATGATGAACATTGGGTTAAGGCAATGAAAGAACAATTATTGCAAATTGAGAAGAACAAGACTTGGGAACTTGTCCCTAGACTTTCAAACAAGAATGTGATTGGAACAAAGTGGGTTTTCTGGAACAAACTGAATGAAGTTCAAGAAGTTGTGAGAAATAAGGCAAGACTTGTGTGTAAGGGCTACTCACAAGTGGAAGGAATTGATTATGATGAAACCTATGCTTCGATGGCAATAATGGAGGCTATCAAATTGTTTTTGGCATTTGAAGCACAAAATATTTCAAAGTATATCAGATGGATGTGAAATCTGCCTTCCTGAATGGTGAGCTAGAAGAAGAGGTCTACATAGAGCAACCAGATGGGTTTCGGTTATCAGACAAACTAGACATTGTATGCAAGTTGAAGAAAGCTTTGTATGGACTAAAACAAGCTCCCAGAGCTTGGTATGCAAGACTAGATAAGTATCTACTACAACAAGGTTTCAATAAAGGATCCCCAGATACTAATTTGTATATCAAGGTAAGCAAAGATCAAATCCTAATTATTGAAGTCTATATCATATTTGGTGGAAATGAAGAGATGTGCAAGAATTTTGCAAATGGAATGAAAAAAGAATTTGAGATGTCTATGTGTGGTGAGATGAATTTCTTTCTTGGACTACAAATCAATCAGACAGACAAAGGAATTTTCATTTCTCAATCAAAGTATGTCAGGGAATTGTTGAAGAAGTTTGGAATGGAGGACTCTAAACTGATATGCACTCCTATGGTTACTGGTTGTAAACTGAGCAAGAATGATGAATCTCCTAAGGTTGACCAAAGCAAGTACAAATCAATGATTGGAGGATTGCTTTACCTAACTGTTACTAGACTAGATATCATGCACGCAGTCTGTCTTGTGGCCATATTTCAATAAGATCCCAGAGAATTACATGTGATGACCATTAAGAGGATATTCATGTATTTGAAGGGCACTCTTGATCATGGATTGTGGAATCTTAAGAGCAATGATTTTTCTTTAAGTGCCTATATAGATGTAGATTGGGATGGATGTGTTGATGACACAAAAAGTACAAGTGGAGGAGAATTTTTCCTTGGAGATAGGGCAGTGTCCTGGCATAGCAAGAAACAAGAATCAGTCTCCTTGTCTACTACAAAAGCAAAATATATTGTTGCAGTGTCATGTTGTACTCAGGTGTTATGGATGAAGCAGACCTTGAAGGACATCAAAGTTGAGTATGATGGGCCAATCCCTATTCTTTGTGATAACACAGGTGCCATAAATATTTCAAAGAATCCAATGATGCATTCAAAGACAGCATATTTCAATCAAATATCACTTTTTGAGGGAGAAAGTTGCAGAGAATGAGGTGAAGCTTGAGTATGTGCTACAAAAGATCAAGTTGTTGATATATTCACTAAAGCTCTTCCAAAAGACACATTTGAGTATCTCTAGGATAAATTAGGGGTTATTGCCCCTCCTTCCCTGAACTAGTTGCATAGGAAGGTGCATTAGTCCAGTGTGCTTCAAAGTACATTTCTCTTTTTGGACTGATGTTGGAGGCTACCTCTCAGGGGGAGAAGGTAGTGGTTTGAGATGATTGTTACATTCAGGGGGAGTAAAGAATGGTTTCATACTGATTAGAGCAGTAGTGTGCAAGTATGTGCAGTAGAAGAGATGTGTTGCCTTTGCCATTCATTTCAAAGGGGTAGAAAGATCATGTGAAAACTCAAGGGGAGTAAGAACGCAGAGGTGTAAAAAGAAAGGGGGAGTTTTGATGTAGAATTGTGTATTGATGGTAGAACATGTTTTTCACATCATATGTTGCCATCAATGACAAAGGGGGATATTGTTTCAAGTATGTGCTAACTGGTGTTGTCATTGATGTCAACATGTTTGTGTTGTCATTAGTGTCAAGTGTATCTTATGATATTATTGTTTGTTGATTGATTGAAGAACACTATCTAAGTATTTTGCTCCACATTTTCTCTATATTGAAGACCGGAGTATGATCTTTGGATATGATTTAGAGATGTGTTTGAAGATGCTAAATCTAGAATCTGGTGATCTGGATCGTTGTGCAAAAAAAGCTCTATTCACCAGTCTGAAGACTGTGCCTGGCAATATGTGCAGAGTGACAGGGAGAAAGTGTTTTGTTCCGCATTTCTCCACAGATTGGATTTTGGCTTTGCGGTTCTAGACTTAAGCTTATAAGGTCCTTAGTTATATTCATTCCAAAGGATTTGTCATTTGGTGCTCAAAAAGGCAAGTTCGTGACTAGCAAAGTTTGACAGTGTCTGATAAGAAGTAATCTGTGATGTGTTCTCAAGTAATGTTTGTTGTCTTCAAGTGAGATCTGTTGCGGTTAGATTTGTCGGATCCCAAGTGATTCTATGTTGTTCGAAGATGTCTCCAAAATGTATTAAAGGCATGTACTTGATCTGCAAGTTACAATGATGATCTTGCAAGCATGTTTCTAAGTGTTCTTGATATGTGCATAAGTTCTAGCTGACTTAGTATGTCATAATTGTTGCAGAGGTGATTCATAGATTCTAGAAGCATGTCCAAGTGTGTGAGGATGTATTTGGGTCTAAGCTAAGCCATGATGTGTTCATCCTTCATTCATTTTCTTCGCAAGTTTATTTAGGTCTAGTCCTAATTTGATTTATGTATGTATGCCTTCCTTGGAGAAAGTTCCAGTGGTTGTAGAATGTAATTCTGACCTTGATGTACATTCCAAGGTTGATGATAGGTATAAATGTATGTAATGAATTCATGATTGAGGTGTGATTATGTGAAGATGCAAAGATAAGTGTGAAGTGTAAAAGCAGAGCAGAGGAGAGGAGATAAATTGCGCTTTGATGGAACTGAACTCAAGCATGGTGTAGATGCTACTAAATCAGTTCACCCTGGTAGTGAGCCAACCCTAGCAGTGAGCCAACCTCGACAGTGAGCAACCCTTTGGCAATGAGCCTTTCATTTGGGTAGTGTGCTCTGGGCAGTGAGCCCCTTTAGCAGTGAGCCTCTTTTGATATTCGATATTGTTACTACATTATATTGTGAGGTAACACTCACCGTGGTTTTTCCCTTTTAGGGTTTTCCACATAAAAATCTGGTGTTCATGTGTGTATGGTGTTGTTGTGTTCATGTTTTGATTCTGCTATTCATGTTTAATGTTCATAATAGAATAAGGAGTTAAATTAAGTGAATGTTAAAGTGATATTGTGTAAAGAAGTTAAAGTTTTTAATACAACTAATTCACCCACCCCCTCTCAGTTGTCTTGCACCTTTCAACACACAGTATAGAAAATTATGCAAAATCAAGGATAGAATATATAGTTGCACGTATTGAATGTAATATGCTACCCAATTTTTTTTCTTATTTTATACAATAATATCACAACAGGATTAACACAAGTATGCAACCAAATAGAATCCCTACACCTTCTAATCACCAAGTTCCCAAGATGGGCGAGGTGAGAGCATACAGTGTTTTGGTTAATCAACAAATTCCTTGCAATGAAACTAAATACAATCTTCCGCTATCTAGCAGGCATTCGCTTATTCAACAGGCATCCACTTATTCAGTGGGTGATTGATGAAAGAAAGATAAACAATATATTTCTCCACCCAGGGGTTAAAAATGAAATATTACAACTATGAGATATAATCACAATGAGAAATAAAGGATGCATTATTATCAGCTAATTCTAATTTTTTCTATCTGCTACTATTGTAACATACAAATCAGACCCTTTTTACCTTTAAAATAACAAGGAAAGATGCTCACAAGGATAGGGAATTGAAGCACACTAAATTTGCCACTGATAGAAGATGTTAAAAGAGATCATGAGTCTGAATTCACACCATTCAGCTGTTATATCTGCTAAATCAGAAATTTCCACAAATTGAAAATACCCAGATGTATCATAAAGGCCAGATTACTCCCCAAAAATGAGTGTTGTTCACTCATAACATCTAAAACTACATAGACACAGGTTTGACCAGCATTTTGAAATTCAAAGATTAATGTTGGGCATTTTGTCAAACACTTGTGAAATGCTAAACCACTGAATTCTCTATTCAATGAGCCCAGAATAATATGTTTTCATTTTTTTGTATCATGTTTCATTTACGAAATCATCACATGACTCATAGATTAATGAGAGACATTATGTCAAACAGATAACATATCCTCTATATAGCTAAAAAGTGTTTAATCTGAACAATATGATTGTTCTAACATAAATTTTAGACTACAGAGGATAAATGGGACCCACGTGTCAGATTGGTCTCCCATAAACTAGGCAATTCCCTTTTATTGGAGTATTTTGGTTAATTTAATTTGTTGCAACAATTTAGACATGAAAATGGGCTCACATAAGGATTTATATGGAGTGGCAGACTAAACAAAATGTATGTTAGACCTTGTCCCCCATAAAACTTTAAAAATTATCAATATTTTGATTTTAACAAGGCGGTCCCACCAAGGCATACTTATGAGACCAAAATAAATGTTTGATTTAACTTATTTTCCCACATATCTCTTTCAAAACCACATGCAACCCTTGGAAAATCTTAGACTTTTCCTTGCTATGTACGGCTAGCTAGAAATGTATGGCTGGTCATAATAAATTTATATATGCCTTAAACTCCATGAAATGTAAACAGGAATGGGTGCCCACATATAGCAATTAATATCCCATATATAAACAACAACAAAAATCAATGATCACACCCCTGCAAGCGAGTATGGCCAGAGGATGTACGGCCAACATAGGAATTCATCATTCTTCACAAACTCCAACAGATCTCATCAGTAACTCCATCAACAACAAGCCAAAATATAATCAAAATATCATTTGATCAATCATCTAATAAAAAATACCACAAAATCCATGAAATACACAATGTGATTCATGTATGAAATCACCATTCCAGCTAGGGTGGATCTTCCACCACCGAAACTAATCTTCCTCTAGAGAGTTTTCATCCTCAAGAAGGTAGGAAGAACACTAGGTTCATTCCAACAGCATCACAGTATAAATTCATCCAGCCTCCTCAAAATGAGCTCACCACCTCTTTATATATGCACTTTAGGAGTTATAAAAGAAATGAATTATTTCTTGGAAATAATTACTTTTTCCTCCAAACTTAAATATTTCCCTTTTCTCTCCACTTAAGTGCTCACTTTTAAGTGCCTAACATAAATAATATATTTTTCCCTTTCCAATGAGCTATCACACTTAATGACTTATTAATTATTTTCACCCTTAGGAACTTAAGTGAAAATAATAATTAAAATAGCTCATTAAATATAACTTTTTGCGGAAAATCCCAAACTTCATCCATCTGCCAAATAAACTGAACCATTATGCTCTATAAGGTTTGGGATGTGAAACGATGCCTTTCGGGTGACTTTCTAAAAATAGACGGCTCCTCCAAGAATCTTGGAAAGCAATCTGTGAACCCGATCAAACATCTGAAAGCATCATAGCAACCCTAGACGTCCACTGAGCTCAATGCCATAGAAAATCAATCCATTTCCAGAAGGAAGCCCATTAATATTATATTAAGTTGCTATACTTAAATAAAACCTTAGGCAACCTTAGTGAAATATTAATTAATTATCTGAATAATGGTCCCAAGCCATATAAAGCAATATAAATGCATTGATTAAGCAAATTTGACCATCCCTAATGAAAATGAAGACTTGAGACACACAACTATCTGCAGACTGAACCATGACCACTCCAAGAACATTGGAGTTCTCCCAAACATGCTAGATAGCCTCCAAGGGACTAGGAACAAGCATAATGCGCACAAAACCCTATGTGCCAAAAAAGGAACATTATAGTCCTCCCCGCTCAAGATTTCTTGTCCTCAAGCAATACATGCTATCCAATAGAGATACCTGCATGATTATCAATGATATACGTGGATCCCAAATCAATCTCAAGAATGCTCCACACCACTTCTGTTGCACTACTCTGGTGTAACTACAGACTACACAGCTGCAACTCTGCTTACAAATAACAAATCTTTTTGGGTCCCAAACATCTATAACATCACTAACCCTAAAAGTGCAAGAGTTAGCATCCTCCAACAAGTCATCAATACAATTTATCCAACCTAAAACTATTGTTGGGAACCAAAATCTGAAATGTTCCTCCAAGGAAGAACACAAATCAGCTTGAACACAAGCTGAAAGTAACTCCGAATAGCCATGAATCACCTATTTTTTACCATCCAAAAGAGCAATATTAGCTTAAACACTTGTCCTTTTCAGTTGAACCCTTCTATCAACTTCCCACAAAGAGCTAAAAACAACAAAAAAAATCAATCTCAAGGCTGCAAAAAACTGACATAATCTCATTAAAATTTGATTTTAGTAATTTTATAATGGGATAGCCACAATAAAACTGAAATCTTTTGAAAACAACAAGAAATTTAGGCCATCTCCAACCAGCATACATCAAAGTCGTGACCAAAATTTCCCTCCAATCCAACATTATGTATGCAAATGAACACTTATGATGGCTGATTGGATGAAGGACAATAGCTTCATGATAGAAATTTGACTCCAAAATTATCCATGAATCATTCTTACCAACACCACTATCCTCCACATAACCCTAAGGATAAACTCTATTATGAAAGTATGCCATCATTACACTTAACTCATTGCATACCTTGACCTCATTCCAAACTTCAACAACTAATGATAACTTCAAGTTGATGAAGTTTTTGTACAAATTAACATCCCATGAGTGCACTTCACCTGGATCCCATAACCTGTTACTGTCCTCCTCCATGCTACTCACATCAGATTGGTCCTCATCATTCAACATGAGGAGTGGATTCTTCTGAGTTAACTCAACGTCCATCATAAAAAGAGTATTATCAAATGATTCGAAGTTGTTTTCACTTCCATGTTCAAATAAATCATCAATTTGTTCCAACTCTGCATCTGCATACTTAGGAGGTTGTCCTAAGTTAAAACCTTCTTGGAGCAAATCAAGCTCTTCATTCACCAACTTGATTTCATCTGCTCTAGCAACTCTGTCTTGCTCCCTAAATTGATGTACATCATCAAGCTAATTTTCAACTTCTAAGAGAGCCATTTGGGTACTCCCTAAGAATTTGTAGTTGATTGGAGCTTAGACGTAAGCTTATCAACTTCAGCCTCTCTTCTTTTCAAAGCATCATAGATCTGACCAGCAAACTCAAGAACATGATCTCTATCAGAAAGCAGGTTCAAATAATCTGATTTCACTGTTTCTAAAGCCTCTCTGACTACACACCAATCTTCAAGTGAAGATCCTCTTTCCATGCCCATTTGTCTCCTTTCAACTTGTGCCCTCCAAATGTGATCTTCAACAAAATTATGTATGCAATCCAAGTGAGTTAAGGAATGAACAACCTTATCTTTGTGACCAACAACTGATTCTTGAAATCAAATGTTGCATCAACAATGGAGGCTGATCCAAAGCTTTCAACAAGCTTCCCATCAACATGCTCATCACTATGATCAAATGTTATGGCAGCATCAAATTCATCACCAATGGCTAATTTAAAGTCTTCATCAACATACTGTTCATCAAGGATCTTTGAGGAATCAAACATTTCTTCACTGGGCATGGGAATTTCCCACTCATAATTTGAATTACCTTCACAAGCATGGTGAAGATACTCCTCATTAAGTGTTGTCCTAAAAATTTAAACAGCATCAACTTCTTTGGTTGTCGTAGATACACCTTTCCTCATGCACTCATCAAGACTTTCTTCTTCAATGCTCTCAGGCTCGCTTGCAAAGTCACCTTCTAGCAATATATCTGTTAGGACTGGAAAAAACTCACATTTTTCACTAGCCACCACCCACTTATCCTCCACATACCATAGAAATTTGCCACACTTTGATTTTATGATCAATACAAATTGTTAAAATTTGTGTGACAAGATCCATATTGTAACCTACATGAATCTAAGACTCCGTAGCCTTTCTCCATATTCCTAAATTAGCATCATCTGCCTAACAATGCCTCATCGGTGGAACCCCTATCGATAGCCCGATGAAAAGGGCTCACAACTTAGTATCAGTCTAACAATACCCTATTGGGTTGACTCCTACAGCATCTTCCCCGATGGACCGATAGAATTGACAAGAACAAGCACATCGTTGAAACACATGGGCATCTGTGGGATAAATGTTTGCATTCCACCGATGGCCCGATATAACTATGGATTATCAAATGCATAACATATATCGATGGAATTAAGGTGCATCAGGGTGACGATATCTGGCGTCCCACTGATAGACCTAAGGAAAGTTGTTCATCGGTGGAGATGATGGCTATCAGTGGAAGAAGAACCACAGTCTCACCGATACAGCGATAATGATTATTATCGATTGATGTGATATCTCGAGGCATCGTCTAGATATTTAAAATAAATGTTCACCTCTGTTAGAAAAATAATGACCAGGGAACAACTAATCAAGATTGTGAGAGTTAAATAAAGATGGCATGAAGCCATGAAATAAAAAATATTACAAAGAGAGGGAGGAGTTCCTCAAGAAATGAACGAGAAGAGAAAAATGAGGGAGGAATAATAAGTAAGGAGAGAGCACCTCTATAAATAGAGATGAGAGGGGGAGTTGCATGCAACTCCCATAAGCCACCTTTCATGTGAATAAGTGCAATGTGTCAACCTCTTAAGGAGGTGGCTAAATAAATCAAATATTCCTCCAAGAGGAATAATGACGTGAGTTATCCTCACACATGTGTGAGGATACTCACCTAAAATAAAAATACTTTGTATTTAATAATACAAGTATTTAATACAAAGAAATAATTTAATGATCTTTACTAAAGTAAGGATTTAAGTATCCTTAACCAAGTAAAGATTATAATTTTTAACATCCCCCCTTAAGCTTTACTTGGGGAAGATTACAACAAATCCATAAAGGATGATTACAACATTTACAAGAATGGCATAGAAGCCTTTACAATGAATAAGAATATATAATTTGAAAAAGAAGCTTGAAGAATAGTGAAGAATCTGCTTTGAGATAGAGGCAAGTCTTCAAGTAGTCTTGAGAATAATTGTATTGATGCCTTTGTGAACCAAAGTGCTCATATAGATGCCTTTGAACAATCTGAATAGTGAGCTCCTTTAGAGCAAGAGAAGTGGATTGATAGTTCTTGTGCTGCCAAGGTAGATATTGAACCTGTTTCATCAAAGAAATCATAACCACAAATAGAATTCCCATCATTGGGATCATCTCCTAAACTTGAATTAGTATAATCATAGAAAGAGATACAAATTGCATAGTGGATAATGAATCCAAATTTAAGTCATAAAGCCAATAAGGCAAAAGTTAGCATAGCTAATTCAATATAGATAAAATAACCTTAAGTCTTGAGTAAGAGTGCTAGTAAAAATTGTAGCACAAATCATGGCTTATAGCCCAAATTATAAAATGCCAATATATAGACATAGCAATAAAAGTTCTAGGTTGCTTCTTACTACATCATTTGTTGAATTGTAAAGGGAAATTATATCAAGTTTAATAATAATGGACTTTGAAAATTAGTCCTAAGATCATAGTGCCATCATTTGAAGATTCAATATTACGAACTTTGAAAAACAATCCTATAGATGGTTATAAAACCCATAGTGCCTTCATCAAAAAATTTAATATCAAAGGACTTTGAAAATAGCCCTATAAAATGGTATAACAACCATATATTTTAAAAACTTGATCCATAAAAATGTAAGTGCATACCATCAAAGTGGATGGAAATATTTTCCATGGGGCCCAAAAAATGCTCAAATGAGACTTAATAGAGCTCCCTATGCAACATTACTGCAAATGCGTCTTATGCATAAAATATTTAAAGGCTTTAGTGCTCTAATGAGCTTTTAATTTCTCAAAAATTATAACAGATAAATGAGGCACAATAAAATATTAGATTCCCTTTATCAAAACAACATAATCATAGTTGAGAAGGAAACTCTAGATTTGTTTTAAATATTATGATAGATCAAGACTTAGGTTGAGAGAAAAATAATTTGCCTCAAATTGTGATAGAAAGTTATTGGAAATACATTCGAATTTGAAGGGGCACAAATCAAGCCACCTTAACAAATTAATATTACAAAATTGTGATTTAAAAAAATAGGATAAGTAAAATATTCCAAAGTGATATTCATGCATTCGCGACTACATGAATATCCCTCAAATATAATTGAATGGAACAAGTACAGAATTATTGGGTTGATCAAGTCCAATAATAAAGTACATGTGTAATCCAAATATTATTAAATCTAAAGTGCTCTAAAAATGCTTCGCAATTCTTTCGCTCTTTTGCCTCCCTCCGTCAAGAAGACTTTCAGCCTGGACGATGGAAACCCTAGTTCGCAACTTCATGGCAAAAATTCCACAGACCCCTGTAGCATTCCTACAATTTCTTCTCCCGCCGATCCCTCATTATTGTTTTTCTCGACAAATGTGGATGGAAAGGATCCCAATAAGATCATTTTTCATGCACAAGAAAGGGGGTCGATGCCTGTGGAAGAAGCCATTTTTTCAAAACCTTCAAAAGCATGCCCTAATTCAACTAGGGTTTTGGACTCTCAAAGCACAAAGATTTTTTATAGGTGAGTCAACTTCGGTTCATTTTGTTGGTGTGTCACAAGGATCGACAGAATCAAAGGCAGGGCATAGCCTATCTTTTCAGGACATGCTAGTTGGAACAAATCAAGGAAAGTTTAATTCAGTGGCTTAGGATGCTCAGCCTCGGAAGGACAGTTTGGTTTCTAAAGAGCATGGGACTTTCAAGAGCTGCCCAAAATCCTTTATCAGAAAGGCATCCTCCTCCCCAATTCTGATCTTTTTGGAGAAACTAAAAAAGGAGGTTGATTAGGGTGAAAAGTTTTTTGCTTCCAATGGACTGATTGGTCAATTCAATCGTCTGTGGCCAAAATTATTAGAGTTACATGACTGGATCTCTTCTGCTTGGCGGCCCTCACTCAGAGGTAACATAGAAGTCTACCCTTGTGCTCAAGGTTTTTTTATTGTGGTCTTTGACTATATTCAGGATAGGAATGACATTCTGCAAAAGAAATGGTGTTGGGGGAAAAGCATACTCCTTCTAAAACCCTGGTTTTCATATTTCAACCCAGTTTCTGCTTCTTTCTCTGTTAAACCCGTTTGGATTCACCTCCCGAATCTCCTACTACAATTTTGGTTTTCAGATTGCTTCCAAGTGATTGGGGACTCATTGGGTAGCTTTCTTATAGTGGATTCAAACACAACTAATTTCACCCACACAACTTTTGCTCGAATCCTTGTAGACTTGGACATCTCAAGAGATCTTCCAGCAGACATCACTTTCAAGATTGCTGACTGCAATTGGACGCAACTCCTAGACTATGAAGGTCTACCCTTCCGATGCAAGAAGTGTTTTGAAACATGCCATATGGCCAATTCATGTCCGAAAATTATTAAAAATTTTGATCAGCAGCCATGGTGGAATAACACTATGCCTCATCATTACACAGTCAAAGCCCCTTCAAAAGTGAAGGAGGGAAAGGAGGAACCTTCACAAAAGCTCGATTCCTCCCCGAAAGGCAAAGCAGGGAAAGATGAGGCACATCAAGCCTTGAAACCTTGTTCAGAAAAAATGTGCAGCTCAAAGTCTGCCTCAGCAATCAGGTAGCTCCTTAAAAGGCATTCCTCAGTGTACGGTCCTGAAACCAGCTATCATTGTTTCTCCAAAAAATGACAGGAATTCTTTTACACAAAAAGACGGTAGTAATCTGCAGGATACTTTACACATCTTGGATCCAAAAATGCAAAAGGAGGATGAGGAAGACTGGCAAGAGGTTCAGAATAAGAAAAAAAAGAATTTAAAGATAGAGTTATATAAGATTAAAATGCAACTGCAATCCCATTCCAATTTTGGTGAGAAGACTACAGAGCCTTGCGTGGCAACATGACCCTGCGCGGTCACTTTTGTAGGGAGGGGTAAAATAGTTTTTGTTGAATTTTTTAGTCCCTGCATGGACAGAATAGTAGGGGGATCAGTATAGCCATCTAAGATATGGCACAGTTTGTTGGCATGGTCTTCTATGGAAGCTATAATTTTGAATTTTTAGATATATATAAAACTTATTATTACGCATTAAAAAAAAGGTACATGTGTAATTATTATAAAAAACTTTTTTTTTTTGAAAAAATAAATTGCCTAATTTCAGAAAGAAAAGACAATTTTTATAAAAAAAAAATGCCTAATTTTCATAATAAAAGGCAAAAAATTTTATTAAGAAATGTCTAATTAAAAGGCAAATGCCTAAAAAATGTCTCCATTGAAGAAAATAGTTAAAATGATTTTTTCTTAAAATGATGCCTCAATAAATGAGTAAAAAACAAATGTTTAATATGCCTAATTTAATAAAATATAAATGCAAATTAAAGCATATCTCTAAATTAGCCAATGAGAAAAAATCATTCCTCCCTGTTTAGTAGGGAGTTGATTTGAAAAAAAAAACATTCACCAAAAGGAATCCATTTTCTAAAATTTTGGATATGGTTGCTAAAAAAATAATTTTAAAATATATAACATACTAATAAACTTAAATTCATATCACATAAAATAATAAATATGGCTATTTTGTAGGGATATGATTTGTGAAAGTAAATAGAAAAATACTACTAAAAATCATTAAAAAAAATTTATATCTTTTCTTTTACAATTCTTCTCATTTTTTTTAATTGTTCTTTAATTTTTTTAGAAATGCTTATTTAAAAAGGCAAAAATTTTCAAAAAAAATTGCTTGCCATTAAAATAATTTTAAATATCGCTTTAAATTTTTTTTAAGAAATGTCTATTTAAAAGGCAATTTTTTTGAAAAAAAGGCAAAAATAAAAACTTAATAAATATGGCAAAAATTGTTTTTATAACAAATGCCTTATAAAGAAAAGACAATATTTTTTTGAACACAATGACTTTATTCATTTGAATATGTCATTTAAAAAAATAAAAGCAACAAAGAGGGTGGTATTGCAATAAATTATCATTTCTCTGTAATAAAATAAGAGATTATGAATCAGATTTCATTTAAAAAAGCTCTACTTTCTTATTTTAAAAGATATTGTCATAATTTTTTATGTAACTTCTAATTGAAATCTTGTCAGAGAATCTATCAGAAATATGTCATCTGCAGAGTTGAATCAGTTCAATTATTATTTTTCCCTCTATAATGGTTAAAATTTGGATTGTTTTTGTTTAGTGTTTGAATCCTCCTTTCACCAATTACATCCAAGGACCTTCAGATCGAGTGGCAGAGCACTATCAGGTCCTTAGTCACTTATGAATGTAGGGAAGCTTGGATTAGGGTGTTTGATTATCAATTTTCATTCTCTTATGCTTGATTATCCATCAAAACCCTAATTATGCAAATACAGAAGTAAACTGATGAATTACGAAAAATGCTTCTGCAAAAAGATGTAAAATGACAAACAACTGTGCACCTATTTTTGGGGTTTCGAGGCGGAAAAGTCAGGGACAAAGGAGCAGGCGCCCAAGTCCAAGGCCCTACTTTTTGCTGAGATCTGGAAACTCAGTCTGCAACCCGTATCTGTTGTTTCAGAGATTTTCCCATCATGGAACTTTGAGGACTAATGAGCGGGCGCCCTAGTCCAGGGTGCCCTTTTTTCTTCTATTCTGCAATTCTAACACTCCAATATGCCCTCCTACAACTTCACTTTATCTGCATCATCAACCTACAACCTACAACCATGAAAACTTTGGGAGGGAGTTGTGGTGTTTAGGAGCTTTCCTCAGTCAAGCCCCGAAAGGACACTTAAGTCTTCCAAACACATTTGTCAGATAGAGAGTACATGCCCTTGTGAGGCAGAGGCAAAATCCAAATGAATAAATGATCACAAACACAATAAATGTCACCTTGTAGTGAAGATCTCATGAGAGGAAGAAGTTCTTCATTCCATGAGGAAATGGATACTCAAATCTACAAACACAAACACATAGACAACATAAATCTTCTCTTGTAACACAATGAAATCCTTGAGTCACCTTTAGAATGCATAAACATAATAATTGCCATCTAGTTTCTAAATGAATGCCTAAACATACTTTTATATGCAACTACAAACATTCCTGCAAAGATTTTGCAAATTCAAACTTACCGTGTCAGCCTAGGGACCAAATAACGGTCATAAACTGACACTAGAAATTTGGGCCTAACCCAAAATAGAGCAAGACTAGGGCGCAAGAGCCCAAGTCCTCCCCCCTATTCTGGGCAGAGTTAAGCTCAAGGGGTCCCCCTAGGCCCCATTTGTCATGATACCTAGGGTTCATTCCATCGGGATGCCAAATTATGATGTAATATGTCCTAATGCAAACAAAAGACCCGGGAACTAAACCTAAAGAGGGAAAAGCCCCCAAGGGGACATTTTCTGAAGTTACATTTAGCCCTCACTTTAATGTATGTATAAACACAAGGCCAATACATGCATTAAATTATGGTCACACACACAACAAACACGCCAAGCACGGAGAAGATATGCCAATCACATAGAAGATAGTAACAGGCACGTAAAACACGGAGAAAATAGTTACAGTCACGCAGAACATGGAGAATATAGTAAATGCACAAAAGACACATTAATGCATGCAAGACAGAAATGATTTCTTTTCTTTTCTTTTTCTCATATATATGAAATGTAGATGCAAGTACAGGAAAGTAAACAAACCTCCCATAATGCAGGATGTACTACATATATGGGGCAACACACACGCAAGACATGCAAAACCTTGCAGGATGCACTCATCATGCAGGTCTTTAGACTGCATATGGGGCAACAAACATGCCACACAAAGCAAGCACGCCAAACACACACACTTTGAAGACACGGAGAAAACACGACAAACAAGCGATGGAGTGTCCCTATTTCTAGGCTCAGCACCATCTCAGGCACACACCGCAATTGCGCTTCACCACAACAATCACCAAAGACATGATTAAGGGTTGAGTTAGTCACAGAACCACTCCCCGCCTCCATAGAGGACTTTTGAAAATGCAACCCCACCCACATCATGGAGATGCCTTACAGTGAAAAGAAAGCATGGCATACAACCCCACCTGCATCACAGAGATGCTTTACGATGAAAAGGAGGTATGAGCTCAAAAGTATACAACCCCACCCGCATCATGAAGACGCCTTACAGTGAAAAGGAGGTATACGCAATAGATTTCAAGATTGTTCAAACACACTTTACTAGCATCTAGAATAGATAGCTTACCTTATATATACCCCCCGTTAAGGTAGGAAGAAAACACACAAGGGGAACACAAGCTCTCACAAAGCCCATGCCCCCCGGAGGTGACATGTACTTTATGATCGCCAAATATTCCCACAAACACATCCCTGCAAGAAACATGTTAGTGTCTACAACATCATGATAAATAACAACATCAATGCATATGATTAACCACACGAAGAGCCAAGGTGATACAACAAATTCAGAGTTTGAGGATAACCGTGGGGCTATATCATGAAGCTTTTTGAAGCGAGTACCACCAAGACTAGATTCAAAGACAAACAAAGGTGCACAGAGCAACAGTATTATTAAGGTTTGTAAATGAGATAGCATACCATCAAAATCACTATGCAAAAGCATAGAGTGCTTCTACTAGCCAAGCGTCGGATAATTTATTACAACCCCATCGTCATATTAGGAACTAAGTCCATTTTTTGATTGCTCTCAAAAGGGACACTAGGTCCGCATCAGTATAAATGTTTTTCGTCATCCACCCGCTAGATAGAAACACTAGAGGAAGGGGAATAATAAATAAGAGAGGACAAACAAGTGTCTTAGTGATAGTCACGTAGGAGGGTGCCCCCAAGTCACCAACTGCAACGCTATGTCCGTAAGACACAACACACAACAATGAAATCAGAGAGAGGCAATATAGAAGAATGATGATACAAATAGAAGGTCACAAAAGAGGCAATCTCCTGGTATCCCGAACCTTACAGGAGAATCTGAGGTCATCCCAGGAGGCCTAAACAACACATAACACATCACGGGGGAAGCACATCACGTGAGAGATAAAGGGTTAGAGATACTTACTTGTTAGGGTACCATTGTTAAGAACATACATATCTAGGATATCTGTCATGTTGTTTTGATCTTGTATTAAGTTTAGGACGGCAAGAGGCTTTCTTTTCTTTAAAAGGATTATATCCAATGCCGCTTGAGTAATGTGTTGAAGCAGATTCTATAGGTACTCTAATTCCTTGTTGATTTACACCACATCCCTTACCTACATAGTCATTATGTTTGTACAAAATTTGAAATCCATGGCCATATAGAGAGTCTAGTTCCTTAGAAGACGGTGAAGCCTCATAGGTATCATAATTTGTAGTATAAGTGAGAGTATTGTTTTTATTTTTGACCAAGGGGACTTTAGGTTTCTTAGGTGCTTCAAAAGAGTGCTTGGGTGAGATTGATGCTACTTTTGATTTGTCAAGGCTATTAATTTTATATTCCCCTATACTGTAAGGATTAAAATTTAATGGGTCCCAATCATCACCAAAGAGTGCATTCGATGTTCTAGAGTCTTACATAACATTATCTGTGGGAAGAGGCATGGATAGATTACCTTGCAAATTGTTTAAGCTCATATGATTGTAAACTGGCTTTTGTGTTTCAATATGTAAATAGTTATTTGGTTCAGGATCGGCGTGAATAGTATGAAGTTTACCGTTGACTATAAATTTAATTGAATGATGTAAAGTAGAAGGAACTGCCCCCAATGCATGGATCTAGGGTCTACCAAGAATCATGTTATAAGCTAAAGAACAAGGCATGACATGAATCAGGGTAGGCACAATCACATATCCTACCTGTATAGGTAGAGTTATAGTGCCCACAATTTGTCGTCCAACATTATCAAAACCATGAATGCTAGTGCTGTCTGGTTTGATTTGTGATGTGTCAGCTTTAATTTGGTGTAGTAGGTCAATGCTACAAACATTAAGAGCTAATACATTGTCGATCATAACTTGTTTTACCAATGTTTTATTTATTGTGACATATTACAAGAGGATCATATTGGTTTTGAACTTCAATTGACGGTAATTCATGTGATTGAAAGAGTATATCCATTTTTGTCGCATGCATACTATCCAATACGGCTGCTACATCATTAGGCTTAGCAATAGGTGGGACAATCACCTTCTGTAAAGCTTCTTGGAGCATTCCATGATATGTAGGTGATGTTTGTATTAAATCCCAAAGAGAGATCTTAGCTGGAGTAGCGTGAAGTTGTTCGACAAGATCACACTCTTGACCACTTTTATGAGTAAGACGAGGTGGTGGAGGGAGCATAGGTTGAGAACATGGAAGGGAGATAGGCACATGCGGTGCTTGTTACTTTGCTTGTTATTACGGGTGTTATATGTGTGAGCAATCACATTGTGGTGTGGTTGTTGTAACACATTTTGAACACCTTGAACTGTAATCACCGGTTTTAAGCAAGAAGGTGCACTAGGTACCCCCCACACAACCATCTTAGGAATATTGTTACCAAGTCTATTAATGAAGATTGAATTAACATTATTTCCCTCTTGATTGCACCAAACATCCATCCTTAAAGTATTTAATGTGAGAGACCTTTTCTCATCCACTAATGCTACATCTTGGCCAGGGAGAGCAATAGGATGAGAGGAAAGTACATCATCATCATCATACTCTGTGGCGGAAAAAGGCTTTTCACTCTCATCTTTCGCATGAGTATTCCTAAAGATGAATTTGGTTAAATCTTCTAATATCAAAGGATGTGTTCCTATGAATAGTGTGAAGCTATTAAAATCATGTGTATAACAAAGTAATTGCAGCTCATATGTAGAACATATAGAAGCATCAATACCACTTGCAAAAGCTATGTGCTTTAGAACATGAGGATTCTCATTAGTGAAATTAGAGAAATTTTCAAAATCTAGGATATACTCATGCAAAGATTTCAGAGATGAATAACATCTAGATGCCATAAATAATGAGATGCAAAATCAGATTTCAAAAGTTTTCCAAATTAAGTGCAAGACTATATGCAAAAATGACCTAAAATGCTTGATTTTTTGTACTTTTTCAATGCAAATATATGAAAGAAAAGGTGTTGTAGGGATTTTTATCAGGGGCAGCAAATGATAAGTCTATTTTTAGTCCAATACAAAAATAAAATCCTTCACAACATGCTTTTGATGCAAATCTAGGGTGATGATAAGTCAAAACCTAGTGAAAATCAATGAAAATTGCTAGTTTTTTGTTGAAATTGAATGTGTAAATGCAAATTTTTGAAATATGAATGCAAAAACACACTAATAGGCGACACTATATACAAAATCAGATTTGAATGAGTGCCTAAGATGAGTAGTAAAATCTAAAACAAGATTTTAACTACAAACCCTAGCTTTTGGAATTACTAGGTTATAAGTAAAATTTGAAATTTCCAACAAACCCTAGCAATTTTAATATGAAAAATGCAAATGATTAAAAATTGATGAATTTATGCATTGAAATAAGATCTAGTGAAAATATCAGAAATTAAATTAAAATTAATTCAAATTATTTGAAAATCAAGCCAAAAATGCCAATTTTTTTAAATTTTCCAAAATTTTCAATTTTTATGTAAATTTTCAAATGTGCTATGAAAATGATGAAAATGATTTTTTGTAATTTAGGTCAGATCTAATTTAAAAATCAGAAATTAAATTAAATTAAATGAAAATTAATTTAAATTATTTGAAAATTGTGCCAAAAGTGCCAAAAAAAATTCAAATTTTCAAATGCAATGGGATGAAAATTAAATAAATGAATAAATTTCAAATCTAATGCAAAAATTTGAAATAAAGTAAAAATTAATTTAAATTAAATCAAAATGCAAGCAAAAAAAATTTTTTTCAAATTTTTCAAATTTTTTAATTTTTTTGTTAATTTTCAAATGCAATGAGATGAAAATTAAATAAATGAATGAATTTCAAATCTAATGCAAAAATTTGAATTAAAGTGAAAATTAATTCAAATTAAATCAAAATGCAAGCTAAAAAATGCCAATTTTTTTCAAATTTTTCAATTTTTTTTTGTAAATTTTCAAATACAATGAGATGAAAATTAAATAAATGAATGAATTTCAAATCTAATGCAAAAATTTGAATTAAAGTGAAAATTAATTCAAATTAAATCAAAATGCAAGCTAAAAAATGCCAATTTTTTTCAAATTTTTCAATTTTTTTTTTTGTAAATTTTCAAATGCAATGAGATGAAAATTAAATAAATGAATGAATTTCAAATCTAATGCAAAAATTTGAATTAAAGTGAAAATTAATTCAAATTAAATCAAAATGCAAGCTAAAAATGCCAAATTTTTTCAAAATTTTCAATTTTTTTTGTAAATTTTCAAATGCAATATGAAAATTATGAATTAGATGAAATTTTTTTTTAGATATTATGCAAAAATCAGAAATTTAATTAGATGCAATTAAACTATGTCAAAATTCAAACCCTATAATGCAATTTTTTTTCAAATTTTTTAATTTTTTTGAAATTTTCTCAATGCAATAAGATGAATGACTATATGAATGAATGAAATCAACCCAAATCTAAAGCAAAACATTCAACAAGGTGCAAAATTCAATATAAACATGGGTTCACCAAAATGTAATGGTTAAAATTTGGATTGTTTTTGTTTAGTGTTTGAATCCTCCTTTCACCAATTACATTCAAGGACCTTCGGATCGAGTGGCAGAGTACTATCAAGTCCTTGGTCACTTACTAATGTATGGAAGCTTGGATTAGGGTGTTTGGTTACCCATTTTCCTTCTCTTATGCTCAATTATCCATCAAAACCCTAATTATGCAAATACAGAAGTAAACTGATGAATTACGAAAAATACTTCTGCAGAAATATGTTAAATGACAAACAACTGTGCACCTATTTTTGGGGTTCTGAGGCAGAAAAGTTGGGGACAAAGGAGCGGGCGCCCAAGTCCAAGGCCTTGTTTTTTGCCGAGATCTAGAAACTCAGTCTGCAACCCGTATATGTTGTTTCAGAGATTTTCCCGTCATGGAACTTCGAGGACTAATGAGCAAGTTCCCTAGTCCAGGGTGCCCTTTTTTCTTCTATTCTACAATTTCGACACTCCCATATGCCCTTTTTCAACTTCACTTTGTCTGCATCATCAACCTGTAACCTACAACCATGAAAACTTTGGGAGGGGGTTGTGGTGTTTAGGAGCTTGCCTCAGTCAAGCCTCGGAAGGACACTTAAGTCTTCCAAACACCTTTGTCAGATAGAGAGTACATGCCCTTGTGAGGCAGAGGTAAAATCCAAATGAATAAATGATCACAAACACAATAAATGTCACCTTGTCATCAAGATCTCATGAGAGGAAGAAGTTCTTTATTCCATGAGGAAATGGATGCTCAAATCTACAAACACAAACACATAGACAACACAAATCTTCTCTTGCAACACAATGAAATCCTTGAGTCACCTTTAGAATGCATAAACATAACAATTGCCATCTAGTTTCTAAATGAATACCTAAACATACTATTATATGCAACTACAAACATTCCTGCCAAGATTTCACAAATTCAAACTTACTGTGTCGGCCTAGGGACCAAATAATGGTCATAAACCGACACTAGAAATTTGGGCCTGACCCAAAATAGGGCAGGACTAGGGCGCGGGTGCCCAAGTGCTCCCCCCTATTTTAGGTAGGGTTAAGCTCAAGGGGTCCCCCTAGGCCCCATTTGTCATGATACCTAGGGTTCATTCCATCGGGATGCCAAATTATGATGTAATATGTCCTAAATGCAAGCAAAAGACCCAAGAGCTAAACCTAAAGAGGGAAAAGCCCCCAAGGGGACATTTTCTAATGTTACACCCTCATTCTACCATAATTTTTCGTGAACCGACAGTTGTTACGATTTTGCCTTGATTACAAGTTTTTTTTTTAAAATATTGAGGCATCTTATACAGATTTGTATAAGATGCCCTGTTCACTTCTTATGGGGGTTACATACAAGCCCCTTTTGGGAGAAAAAATGTGGATTTACTTTTATGAGCCAGCTCTGACTAGTAACTACGAGGTATTTTATAGTTGACAAGCTTAAAGCTGACACCATGCTACAAGACCGCACTGGAGCTCGAACCCGCGACATCCCTATCAGGATTTAAAAAAAAAATATTTAGTGGGTGGAATGTAGATACTATGGACAGAGACATGATCCTAATGGCCATGTTCATCAGTTTCATTAATAGCTCTTATGATCTCAACTACTGGTTCTTCCATTAATGGCTTCTAAAGCGATACTTGCATTCACTGAGCAAAGAATAGAAGGATCGCATATGATTGACAGAATAGAAGGAAGGTTGCCCATGGGGCAATTTACCACATTTGACAGTGAGGTGCTCCTAAATTCTAAAAAGATTGCTAAAGAGAAAAAAATACTTGAGACATCGGATCGCAACGGCTGTGGTAGGACCCTTGTCGGGGACAAGATAATTGTCATGCATTCCATTTGGGAAGCGGGGATTCCATACAAATTACATGGGAAAAGGGCGTACTATACTATAACAATGCCAGCTTTTACAACAAAAAAAAGGAAAACCACCCCAAGGAAGGAATAGAATTTATTAACAGTAAGTTTAATAACCCACAGCATATGGGAGTTGATTTATCTGAAATAAATATTTTATGCAGTGTTTTTTTTTTAGATTTTGTTATATATTTTTTAATATAAAACTTTTAAATTAAATTAAATTTTCTTATTATCTATTTCAGTTTTAAAATTGAAACAACAGGGCCTAAGATTTTTTTAAAACAGATAGTAGAGATCTTCCAAAAAAAATATTATATAAACAGGAACCAAAAAAAAATTTGCAAGAAGATTCGATAAAATTATTTTAAGAACAAGAGTACTTTTTCTACAACCTACAGGAAAGCCAAATTAACTTTTATCTGGAACAAATTTACATAGATCTTAACAAAAAAAAATTATAACATCAAACTATCATTTAAAACTTAAAAGAGAATCAGGCTAAAAAAATTTTTTACACAGATTTATATATTTCCATGCAAACTAAAAATATTATTTTAGAAAAAGATAGATTTCAAAAAAAAATTCTTCTTCCAAACCATTGTTGCAAAAAAATAAATAAATAAATTTGCATGCAATAGGGTTAGCTAAAAAATGGAAATAAAATGAAATAGGGTTTAAAACCCCTTTTCTGTACAGGGAAACATATTTCTTCACTTCTCTCAATCTATAAAAATAAAGTCTCCAAGGTGAATGTTGCACAAAAATACAACTCACAAATATATTAGTTGCATGGCTTTGATACCATGTTAGAAAAATAATGACCAGGAAACAACTAATCAAGATTGTGAGAGTTAAGTAAATAAATAATAAAAAGATATTACCATAAAGTAGAAGCAAATCTGCAAGCATGCACCAAAAGAACAACATGAAGACAAGAGATTTTGAAGGGGGAAAAAGCAAAGAAAAACCCCCCATAGATTATGAAAGATGGCATGAAGCCATGAAATAAAAATATTACTGTTACCTAGATTTCACTACTAGCTCAATCAGGTAGAGCTTTTCAGTTTTTGAAGGAGAGAGAGGTACATTCTTATTTCTGCTGCATTATATCCATGTACATATTTGGTACAAATTAAGATTACATTGTATTGTTGCATTCAGATGCATTTCATATTTAAGAGATTGTACAAATATTTTAAAAAGATTAGCAATTTGTATTGAAAAAATAAGTGTATAAGGTCTCACACAAGCTGTGAGACTAACTATTTCATTGCAAATGAAAAAGACAAACTATACATTTATAAAAGAACTAAAAGACAAATATGCATATGAGATAGGGTGACTCATCATTGCCTGAATGACGAGCCTTCATCATGTTGCCGTGTCTTGTGTCGTCCTATATTGTTTGCGTGTCCCGCATCCAGCTGCTATCTCCTTGCTACCCCTAGTTATCTGGATAAAATTTTGGAAAACTGATGTTAGAGCAATGACTAGGCATCATACATCATATGATATACATCTATAAATATACAATTTTTTTTCAGATGCAGTAAACCAGTTAGTGTCACGGAGACCTTTGAGAAGACAAATCAAGAATATTGATTGCAAGTCATTTATTTTCTAACAAGATTGCTTCATGTGCAGATACAGATGTAATTATGTTTATGTTTGATTCATCAAGTTACATTATAAGTGGAGGAAATGTGGCTCCCACAAGGGTTGAGCCCAGCTCATAGACCTTAGAGAACAAAAGAGAATGAAATATACAAATGCGAGAACACAGTCTAAGGAGCATATTCAAAAGGCAGACCACAGCTGTCAAGAGCAATAATAGTCAGTAGGAAGGCAATCATAGGGGCAGCCATGATAAAGATAGTCATGAAGAAGGAAAAGAGAGAATGGCGTAACAACCACACATCAGCAAGCACACTGCCCAATTAAATGAAGAGATGAACAATAAGTGTTGTCATAGCATATAATGGAACAACAGACTGTCATAATAAATGGACAACAATCATGTAGGACAAAGGAGCAGCAAAATCCATGTGGACCATGACATGCAAGGTGGTACAGTCAAGCAACATCAAGGAACATGCGTGACAGGAAATGAATGAATGGGACAGTCAAGTTGCAAAAAATAGTCATCTTCACTCACCTTTGTCAAATTATTGTCACCTATGATATCAAGAGCAACTACCAGCATGAAGACAACATGAGGGTATTGTTTGGTGCATAAAATAATGTGAGAGAAATACAGAGGTTAGATTTACAAACTAATACAAGGTTCCTAGTCATCAAACCCTATGAAATGCAAGAGTATCATGACAGTCCGAAGAAGAAGATGCTCAAATAGCTTGTGGGATTGATAATTTAAGGATAGCTGAAAGGAACTCGAACTTTGTATAATTTACTCACTAACACTTCTTCAATCAGGGAAACATCACTATTGGCATAAAGATCATCCAAAATTTCAAGGTGGATGGAACAATTTGAATGGGGAAGAGATTGATAGAGATGTGTCAAGAAGCTCACAGTCACGGAGGGATGTCATGTAGAAGAGAGTTTTAAGAAATATGGGACGGTAATAGCTATATCAATCCTGTACTGACTTGTACAATCCTCAAGATTTCCATGAGTAGCATGATGGAGGAGTCTTTAAAGTTGTGAGCAAAGGAGGACTATCAAACGTCCGAGAGACACTACAACTCCAGATAAAGACATGACTACAAACTTACATAGGACTGCATCATCACCTCAGAGATCCATTAAGGATTAGGAAGGGGTTTTGTTAATGTTCTTGTGCCTTATCAGGAGTAAGAATAAGCTTGTCATCAGTTGCATATAATGAAAGAGCCCTAAGGAGCAGCTGATAGAGAGAAGCAATGTACAAGATGGGAAGAGCTAATAAAGGACAATAGTCTTTGTCATTAGGCTCTACCAAGGAACTAAAGAGCAGTCACCAAGCATTTTAAGAAAAGAAGGTTGGTAAATTTTGAGAACCCTTGTGTTTTGATACACTGACTACAGTTTTGTCAAGGGCAGAAGAAGGTGTGGTAGGGGAGATAAAGTTTCCATGTTGACAAGTCCACATAAAGATTCATAAATCCTAGAGGAGAGCTTAGATATGCAGAGTGTTGGTGGATAGTCCACAGTGGACAAAGGGAAACATTAAAAGAAAAAGGGTCATGAGAGCAAAACAGTCACTAGGTTTGCTATAGGAATGGATAAGGGATTTTCAAGAATGAAAATGATTGCCACTATCTCAGAGAACAAGCCCAAAAGAGAAGACTACTATCATTTCTAAGACTGAATAACAACATATCAATTACCCTTTTAGCCTTGAATGATAAGGGTAAACCCTTGTAAGCCTGCACACAATCATGCATGACAAAGCAATCATGGAGACAGTCTACAGAAGGAGGAACAACTATGGCAGCGGAGACATCATGATGAACAGAGGTTTGCTAGGTACACAGAGGCCTACAATAATGGTTTGAGATCATGATCCAGAAGCACAAAGACATCTTGGACTGTCATAAAATGAGAAGAGCGGACCAAAAGATAAGATCAAACACTGCCAAAGTAAAATACAAAGCCTCCAATGGTTTTGACCAAGGGTAATAGCATACGAAGATCATGGAACTATAGTGAGCAGTTAAAGAATCACTGTTTTCTTCTTGTAGACAGTCATGCCCAAGGAAGTTGTTTCTCATAAAATGTATCAAGGACAATCAACCATTAGAAGAAGGTGCTGTCAAAACAGTGAATAACTCAGTTTAGCATATTTTCTTTTATTGCTCAGAAGGTAAAAGATAGAGCAAATACAGTTGACATCTCATCTTTGTTCATATTTTATCATGGAAACAAATAGATTTATATCTGCAGTGCAACATAGGAACCTTGTTAAATTGCATGGATGTTGTGTAGAAGGAAAAAATTCATGGTTTTTGACTCATTTCAGAACAAAAATACCCAGAAGTGCTCAAATCATTGCCTCTGGTAGAAATATAGAAATTTTCCAAGTTCAAAATGCTTACAGAACCCTCTAAAAGTCACAAAAAGAAAATGCAGATTTTCAACATCATGCTACAGCCAACAAAAGTATACAGATTCTTATCTACAAAAGATACAAGACTACAACAAAGTCTACAAATTCTTCACAGTCTTCGTGTAAACCCTAGTAGGGTTTTTTGTCACAAAATAAAGAGACCTTCACAATTACATTGCTAGATAGTGGAACCCGTTTGTAGGCATGGTCGTAGCATCTTGCTACAGAACAAAAGAAAAAATGCAGATTTCCCAGAAAAGTGCAGAAATTTTCCAAGTTCAAAATACAAAGAACCCTCTGAAAATCACAAAAAATGGAGTTTCAAGCATCTTGCTACAACCTACACAAAGAAAAATACAGATATTTCGAGTTGCAGCAATAAAGATGTCATTTTTCAAGTTTTTTGTCAAGGTTGGGGCTCATTTGGAGCCAAAAAATGCAGAAAAATAGGAAAGATCTAAAGGTTTTAACTCAATTTTTTAAAGCAAATGCTCACAAAACCCCTCAGATTGCGGCCCCAGGCAGCGAGATGCAGCAAAATATTCAAAAAATGAAGAAAAGTCGATGGTAAGAACGAATTACCTCCTTGTCTCGGCCATTTTGTTGTGCGAAAACACAATTTTCTTTCCTCAGACGACCATCCTCAGGAAACCTCAAACACATCAAGTGCAATGAAGATGGTCGGCCACGGAGAATCAATAGAAAATGTATCAAAACACAGTCAAAATGCAGCCACAGAAGTAGAAAATCGGCTCGGAATTGACTTCAAAGGGTAAAAAACTCAGAGAGTGTGACTTACTTTGCAGTTTACATAGAGAATCAGCTTGCTAACTCCCAAAATCACCTCAGAAAATGATGCATTTCTCCTCTACAAACCCTCGCATGGAGTGGCAGTGGCTCAACAGAGTCACAGCGAAATGGCAAAGTCAAAATGATAAAAGATAGGGTTTTGAACCCTATTTTTTTATGATAGAATGAGCGATTTTGGTCATTTTTTTTTAACTTGAAAACTCAAAAATCATTTCTATCCCTTGGAGGCCCGTGGTGAAGACTTGCAAAAATCTTTGAACCTAGTGATAATGCAAATGGGGCCATGGTATGTTTTTTCTGCCATTTATTCTTTTTCCAAGGTCGAATGGTATATTTTGCCAAAAGCATATGGTGAGGGAGTTGCAAGGTGGTATAAAAGTGAAGTGGAAGCTAAGGCATGGTGATGTGTATATGGGAGTCATAAGGGTTATTTTTGAAATATATTGCATTGAACCTCGCATCATGATGGTGGATAGGTAAAAATGGAAATGGTTAGGAATTGAGAGACATTTTTTGATGCTATGAAATGCGAGATATGGTGCAAATGTATGTAAGTCGTGTCATTTTCCCTAGGAGTTACAACATTTTTTATGTCCTTTTTTGCATAGTCTAGAAATCGATTAAATGTTGTAAACGAACGATAAAGTAATGAATTATGAATTACTTTATCGTTTGTAATAAAAATGCAAAGAGGCAACATTGGGCAGATTATCACAAATGACAAAGTAAGTCTTGTCGATTACTTTGTCATCCTTTCACGACATTTAATTGACCCTAAATCATGCAAAATCAGGGAATTAAATGTTATGTCATAAATGTCATTATTTTTTGCATTGGTTTGTATAAATTTTGGATTGTAAAACATTAACTAAGGTGATGTAATTATAAATCACTTAGTCAATGTTAAATGAATGTAGAAATTGTGTATTTATGTCATTTATTGTGAAAATATCAAACATTCATGATGTTGCAAGGGAGTTATTGCATAGATTTGACTTATTTTCAGTGGCCTTAAAGATCATTTAAAGGCATTCAAAGACATTTTCAGGTGCCTTTATGATAGTTGATGGCATACCTTGACCATTTCTACTTTGAAGACCCTTTTTGGAGGACTTTTAATAGATATTTTGGGCACATTTATGAGATACACAAAAATGGAGATGGCTCATCTTTATCTGATTACAGCTGTTTGGAGAGTATATAGTCATTCATTTGACTCTTTGTAAGGAGTTCTTTTCCATATACATTCTGGAGTTAGTGATTTTTTCTGCAATCCTACTCAGTTTGAGTATGTTTTTGTAACTCTTTGGGCATATGAAATACAAAGAACACCTTGGATACCATTGACAGTCATATTTTGCCTTCTTGTTTTGCAGTATTGGGTGTTATTAAGTGTTTGATCAGGTCATTTGTGAGGTAATTCATTTCCTTGTGACTGTCTTATGTTTCAATACCCTTTTTCTGTAGAAACTGTGTTTATGTAGGTTACAAATTGTGTCTTAGAGTGTTATAAGGCTTTAAATCGTGAAGTTTAGCTTCCTTTTAAAGATTTTAATGCAGTTAGGCCTCTTTGTGAAGTGCTTTTGCAAACATACAGTGATAAGTTGTGCAGGTTTTATTTTCTGTTATCTGGGCCAAGTGTATGCAAGTATGAGTTTCATTTTACCTTATCAAGTTTGGTGAATCACCCTTATTTTCAAGTTTTCCAGTTTTATCTTTCATTTTTAAAAGCATTCCTTCTCCTTTTTCCTTTGCAAATCCAGTAGATTTTAGGTGATAACCAGGTAGGAAGCTAGCCTTCTCCGGAGGTTCTTTCCAACACAGGTGACCCACAGACCTGGAAAGATCCCATGTTTCTCCAGATTGCCAAGTTTTACAACTCAATAAGGGTGCAAATCTGAGAGACAACAATTACAAAGAGAGGGAGGAGCTCCTCAAGAAATGAATGAGAAGAGAAAAATGAGAGAGGAATAATAAGTAAGGAGAGAGCACCTCTATAAATAGAGGTGAGAGGGGGAATTGCATGCAACTCCCATAAGCCACCTTTCATGTGAATAAGTGCAATGTGTCAACCTCTTAAGGATGTGGCTAAATAAATCAAATATTCCTCCAAGAGGAATAATGACGCGAGTTATCCTCACACATGTGTGAGGATACTCACCTAAAATAAAAATACTTTGTATTTAATAATACAAGTATTTAATACAAAGAAATAATTTAATGATCTTTACTAAAGTAAGGATTTAAGTATCCTTAACCAAGTAAAGATTAGCATTTTTTAAAACCTCTAATGACAAGACTGAAACAGGTGGTGTATTTATGAACCAGAATTGAAATAAATTACACCGTGAATTGATTAACCAGTTGTTGCAAAATCATAAAGATATTCGTTAAGGGCAGAAGCAAAAAAGGATTGGAGCTCTTGGGTAGCAGAAAAACTGACAGAAGCGAGACCCAAGTAAGTACATCAATCCCAGCTGAGAAACTATATTTTACAAAGGCTTAAGAATCCAAACAATGGAGGAAAATACAGAAAAGCCCAAAGCTAAAAAATAGAAAACTGAAAAGAGACCCCTAAATCAAGACCTAATAGATCAATGCCCCGGGCCAGGGCTGAGACCCAAAAGGAGTGCTCAAACGAATCCCTCAATGGATCGATTATTAGACAAACATTAAGGTCTAAGATATATTTGGACACCGCAAGGCGGGTATGAGCTCTTCATGTACCATTACAGAAAACAATTTAGGTTTTCTCCAGTCTGCAACCCATGGAGATTGAACTTGGGGAGAGTAGTGGTGCCTAATGTGTTCATTAATGTAGAACTAGTTAAAGCCCTTGCCAGCAAATATGACCCCAAGAAGAGAACTATTCAAACACACAGCAGGGCCGATCTGCTTGTTATTTCTAAGGATTTCATTTCTAATGTGTTTCAGTTATAGTATTCCCTGGACTTGCAATTCACAGTCAGAGACCTCTTGACAGAGTACTGTCATATCGATACCAGCTACAAATGATGGAAATCAACCATGCATAGGCGTAGAAATGAAGAAGGCCAATTTAAGAGATTTTTTGACAGTGAAAACCCTCCTTTTGATGAGGATTTGTTTAAGGAATATTTTTGATACACTTATTATTTAACTGGTCAGGTTTTAGGGGTAGAGGTTCTGCCTCTCATGTCTATTGCCCCAATGGTCTTAGCTGCAGGCATATAGAGCAAGGACGCTAGACCATTTGATTATGCTAGTTATTTGGCCAATGCCCTAAATCAAGGGCTTCCAAAGATTAAAAATAACAGTGAATACATTAACTTCAAACACTATTCCTTGTTGATGCATTTGCTTTTGTACGAGGGATATGGCAAAGGAATCTAGAGTGAAGAATTAAGGATAGATACATTTGAAAATGGAGATGTCAAACCTGTACAAACGTGGACCTCATTTTGGATAGTTGATTTGGCAGGTCTCATTATCTTTATTTTGAATAGTTTTTTGAAAAACCATTGATGAAGTTGCAGGGATATTCGTGTCATCATAACTTATCCCCAGAAGTACAAAGATTTCTAAGACCAAAGGAAAATGACCCAAGGAATAAAGTGAATCATAACTGGGGAGATTGGTATGTTTTATCTGATTGTACAAGGATTAGGGTCTATGGGTTCGAAGGAACTTCACATTTGCTGCCATGGGTAGTTCCTGATAGAATTACCTATTTAGAAATTGTAAGACAATTGGCAAAATTTGATACTAAACACCTCAAAAGACACAACAAACAATCAATTATGCCCAACACGTTATGTTTTGGAGACTTTACAGTGGTCACAAGCGAGGGGTATGAGGAAATTGATGCTAAATTAGCGCAATACAACCTCCCTCTAGGTAATGAAAGGAAAAATTTTGATACTGAAGGCTTTATCCACAAAGTAAGGATATCACAGGGGCTATCAGGGTATGATCATTTGTTCTTAAATGAATATGTGATAAAAAACCATGATGAAGCTTCTACCATTGATAGAATGGCTACATATAACAAAATTATGCTTGCAGAAGAATGGAAGAGAAAAAATGTCCCATCTTACTCAAAGGCATTTGGTGAAATACAGGATCCTCTGACAAGAATTGAGTAACTCATTGCTCGTGTGAATGAATTGGCGAAGGATGTGCCTCCATTTGTTTTTGATGCACCTCATGCGACCTATCTAGGAATGCGGGTTGAAGACATAGAGCCTCTAGAGTACATACCTTCACAGCCTACTCCTAAGGTGTGTTTCTCTGTATATACTGATATGAGTGAAGAGGAGGAGAATGATGAGGAAGATGAACTAGTAAAACAAATAAGTGCTCCTGTAATAGCACAATATGAGCCCCTCAAGAACACAATATTGTAAGATTTGAGGTATCAGATGAATTATCTAATGATGTTAGGGTCATGGCTGAGCAAAAGTTCATTTCTGATTGTGATTTTATTAAATCTTCTAAGTTTTAATCATTTGTTTATGAATATAAAGGCAAGAAAGTGAGATAAAAGATGTAAGATGTCACTCCTGAACAAGAGGCCGCTACTTTGGAAGAATTGAAAAAAGAAATAAATAAAGAGATGGAATCTATCACTCTTGAGAGGGGAAGAGAGCTACTTCAAGAAGCTAAAGTATTGCTTATGTCAGGATGGGATATTAGCTTTGTAATTGTGTTTGATAGCTTCAGAAAGAGCGTTGACAAAATAATGAATTTGACAAATGAGGCAAGTGACAAAATGTATACAGGATCTAGGTATAACCCAGACAAGGCCACCTTACTTATTTGGTCATTGTACCCCCAGGACAAAAGACCAGCTATGATTGATAATCGAAACCAAATGTTTGGTCATCTCTTGGTCCAAAGAGAAGGGGATACTGACTCCATGGAGATAGCACAATTGAACATCAATGTGGCAAAACTCACCAAAGCGCAGATTGAAAAAATGGTTAAAGAAAATGACAGACTGAAAAAGGGAGCTAGCAAATCAAAAAGAAAGATCATATTCCTCCTCCACATGAAAGTTGTATTCCCCACGGCTTGAAAAGGATAAAAGAGTATTGGATGCATTGGCTGATGTAGCTTATTGGAAGAGTTGCCATTTGAAATCTCAGGAGAAATGTGAAAAAATGGAGAAAGAAATGAAAACCATCAAATATGATACAGTGTCTGAAATGATTAAGGAAAGGTTCAAAAAAATGATGACATATGTTGATAAATATTGGAAACTATTCAAGCAAATGCACTCAACAATGGTGGAGCATGAAAAATTACAGGGGAGAATGGTTGAAAAGAAAGAGGAGCTCTTAGGCAAGGAAGCCTTGAAAGGATAAATATTGCAGACATATAAAAATTTGGTAGAATCACATAACAAATATCATGACAGGCTTAAAGAAGAGCTCGAATGCTTTGATTTGTCTCCAACACTTCATGATGACACTAGGAATCCCCGAGAGTATGATGATTGGAAGGAAGAGCTTGATGTGCTTCTGACTGCTGCATTACAAGAGATTAATAACGAGGATATGGTTTTACAAAATGCTTATAAGCAGTTGGAAAAGATAGTGTATAAAGAATATGATATGATAGAGGTAATTGCCAACGTGGACACTTATGTTGAATAGGAATACATCCATCACCTTTTTGCAATCAATTTGTTTATCAGCCAAAATTATGCAGTAGGACAACCATCGGAATGAAGAGAATCAGATGGCAGCATAATGGGTGCCCTATCATAAAGAAGAAGCTTTGAACGGATCTTAGGTGGTTACGGGCTTCTGCTTGGAGATTAACGGGTTGGTGTACTCATTTAATGCAATATTTGTTTTCAATTATGTTTAGTTATCAAACGACATGACTTTTTGTAACGGGTCTGTAGCTTGTTGCCTCTCATATATATATAAGAAAGACCAGGACCCAAAGAAGGATCATCACTTTTCATTTTAGTGAAGGCATTAGTAAGAAGATAGATTGAACCCATTTCACCCATCCATCTCATATCAGAAACTATTGTTATAATGCATAGTATTCAAAGATAAATATAATGGAGAAGGTTATACATAATTACTAATTTGCTTTCAATTGTTCAATAGTTGCATGGATTCATACGTTCATGCGTTATTTGGTTGTCTCCAGAGTGGTTGTTTATGTTATTCAAATTGAGTGTGTAAGAATACATTTAATTTGTCAATACACATTTGCTGTAGTTGTGTGATATTGTGACTGGTTTCTGTGTGCAGAAGAATTAAAATTCCTTTTAAGCAAAACAAGTTTGATAGGTTCTTGTTTGGATTAAAATACTTTTGAATATGTTGTTTTAATTGGTTTCCCTTCACATCTGAATTAAACCCTTTTGCAATTTCACAGTAACATAAAGGGATATCACTAGGATCATTAAGAAGAGTCTAAATAACTGATATACTTGCACATTTGCATAAGGTGCAGACATTTAAAAGTGTCCAATTGTCTGAGTTAAGTTGAAAAGTAGATCTACCCATCTTACATAATCCTATCTCCAAAATTATCATTCTTCCATTGACTCCATTCACCCAATAGTGTAGGCACTGGTTAATTTAGAATAATCTCATATAAACCCCATTTATATACTTGATTTTCAAAATATTTTTAGTAGGAAGCAACAATTAGCCTTGCATCTACTTCACCTCAAGTGCCATTGTAAGTAGGTTGCTTAATTTAGAGGTCATAGCCTTTAAAATATGTCTATTACTTAGGTATATCCGCCTAGGTTTAGTAGAGCCTGAAGAGTAGAAGATAGTCAAAATCTTTGCTACCTCATTCGTTGGCCAAAATGTATCAAGAGATTGGCACTCTCTTGTGGTCTAAAAACCTGTGTTTTTGAGACCTAACAGATTGGCAAGTCTATTGGGGACAAACACACAAGGAAACCTGGTAGGAGACCATATCCTTAGAGTTAGAAAGTTAAAAGGCATAACTCTGTCGGTCAAGTAGAACCCATAAAGTAATCAATCCTCTTAAGTGAGGTGGCGACTCTATTTAGAATACAAATCATTTTATGACTTGGAGTGTGATAATATCTTAACATAGACGGTAGGAGATCTAAAACTGATGGTAAAAAATAGCAATCATCCCCACCTCTAAGGGCACCCTCCAAGAAAACAGGGTTATCAAATCAATCTCAATGCAATAATGGCCAAGATACTTTAGAAGATACATCAGAACAGCCAATTGCAACTCATAATAGCTTCACTCCCTCACATGAGTCAAGTGAATTTCAATCCAAAAGTTACCTTGATCATGATAGATTTGATGATGTCCTAGACCAATACAGATCTGAGCCACAAAAACAACTTGAATATGAGGCATAAGCTATGAGGGAAATAGACCAGAATTAGGCAGAATATGACTATAGGATGTCATTACAACATGGTAAAGAAGCTCACAAGAATATGTGAATAAAATGACTTCTGCACAAATTCATAACAGTTCACCAAAAGACATGAGGAATAAGGATGAAATGCAACAAGATGTGCTCAGATTACAAGAAGAACTTGAACTGGCCAAATTAAGGGAGGAAGAGGAACGGTTGAAACAAGAGTTACAACAGATAAAGGATAGAGCTAAAGAAGCCAACCCAAAATATGTACCTCCTCATAAACAAGGAGGACATACTCTAAAAAACATACAACAAAATATGCACCATAATGTAGGCAGCTCATCCAATCTACAACCATCTCCCGAAAACTATGTCCAATAGAATATTCCTCCAAGAAATTCAAGACCACCCATCACCCATAACACTTCCCAACATATAGTTAATCCATACCCACCCCCTGGCCAACAATATGTTATACCACAACATCAAAATGTGAACCCACATCTAAATGCACAACAGCATCCTCCTCACAACCAATACCAACCAAACCAACAGCCTCATAATCAATACCATCCAAATCAATGACTACAAGGGCCCCTCAACATCAATAGATATAGACAACTAGACTTGTCTGGATATCAAGTATGTCCTAATCCCATTGATAACAACCTAAGGAATGCTCTCCCAAAATTTGTTGGAAACAATGTTATCTCTGCAGAAGAGCACATTAGGAGTTTTGAAATAGTCATGGATAACTTTGAAGTGTAGTATGAAGATGTTCTAATGAAGTTATTCATGTTGTCCCTTGTTGAAGATGCCAGAGACTGGTGCAAGAATCTGCTTGACGGATCAATTTGTTCTTATGAAGATTTCAAGGATCAATTTAAAGAATAGTATGGGAGCCAGTTTGATCCAAATTTTGTTGTTCATGAATTGACAAGTATTCAGAAGAATTATAATGAATCTGTGGTTGATTTCAACCAGAGGTTTTCAAAAATATATCATAAAATCCCATTAGAATTGAAGCCTCAAGATCGTATGGTCTTGGTTTTGTACTTAAATGCTTTTGATCCTAAGACTAGATGTGAGCTCAGAAACAAAGCTCCTATGACGTTGGCAGAAGCTCAGAAGGCAGCCATTAGTATTGAAAACAATAGGAGAGTAGTTGGGAAGATTGGGAAAAGAGAAAATCCAAAGATTGTACCAACTCTAAACAATAATCAAGCAAAATCGAATAATTATTATAGAAATGATAGGCCAAGGTTACATGACATGCCTTATAACACCAATTGGAAAGATGGAAGGCCTTTGGAAAATAGCAGAAAGCATAATTATGGGAAAGATACTCCTGACCCCTTAAAAAGAAATGGGACACATGTAGTGGAAAATAACCCATGGTGCCTAGCATGTAATTTGCCTCATTCACTTGACTATTGTGTGGTGGCACTATCAGTACAGGAAGAGGAAACATCTTATGGTCAGGAAAGAGATAACCATACCATAAATATGCTAGTAATCAAACCTCACCAAATTAATGAAGAATATTCATCCACGGAAGATGATGGATATGAATATGATGTGGGAAACCAAAGATATAACATTAATATGGGAAGACAAGAGGTATTTTTAGATCAGGAGGATAATTATGAGGAAACTGATTATAATCATAATGTGCCAAAACATAACCAATGGAGAAAACCAAATGAGGAATAAAGGAGGGCTCTTATGATGGCTGCAGTGGCACAGGCAAAAAATAACTATAATTTGAGAAATAGAATAGTTAATGTAGACCAAAGAACACCTAGGAGTGTGTTTGTGAAAGATCAAAATCATAATAAAGACAATATGAAATATGCACCCAAAGAGCCAACAAAGACTGAACAGGGTAAGACAAAGGACAAAATACCAACTGAAGAAAAGGGGCATATCAAATAGAAAAGAATGATCAAACAATAACCCCCTCATTTGACATAGCCCAAGCAGTATCCCAAGTAAAGATATCAATACCACTCCTTGAAATGATGAAGATAGATCAATACAGAAATACAGTGGTCAAGATGATTTTAGATATATCAAAAAAGAAGCAAGAAAAACCTGAAATCAAAATAAATAATGTTCAAGAAGAGGTTACTAGAACTCCTGAAGTATATCTAGGTGACACCTTGACAAAGAATCCCTCTCAGGGAGATCCTTTTTACACCACTTTGCTGATAAAAAACAAACTAGTGAGGAATTGTATGATTGATTCAAGGGCAGCTATGCACATCATGCCAATGGCAGTCATGAAGGAGTTAGTTATGTGGGTTGACACTACATATGGCAAATGTTATGCAATGGACAACAGATCCATCCCAGTTGTGGGTATTATGTGGGATGTGGAGATAAGGCTAGCTGCATACCCTGAGGCAATATATAAGATTGACATCACTGCAGTGGACATCCCACCATATTATGGGATGCTATTGTCTAGACAATGGACTGCAACAATTGGAGGAAATGTCCAATTAGATCTATCTTATGCCACCATACCAATAGGAGGAAAGGAAGTTAAGCTTTACAGAGAGCCAAGGTATGAGAATATCATAGAACGCATTGACCAGAATCAAATAAATTTCTTCTGTGATACAGACCTTGGTACATTTAAAATTAAAAAGAGTCAACCAAAGCTACAAAACACTGACCCTATACATCAAGAAGCCTAGCTTGATGAGTGTGGTGTGTGGAAGATGTACTTTGATGGTGCATGTAGTAAGGCTGGTAATGGAGCAGGGATATTATTTATTTCATCAACTAGTAAGACTTTCAAATATGCATTTCTGCTAACATTTGAATGCACCAACAACATAGCAGAATATGAGGCATTGCTCATAGGGTTAAACATTGCTATAAAACATAAAATAAAATTCCTCGCTGTGTATGGGGATTCAGAACTGATAATCTCTCAAATCAGGGGGAAGTATTCATCAAAAAATAAGAGATTGAAACAATATAGAAAGGTTATTTGGGATGATATTGAGTTATTTGATGCATTCTCTATAAATTGGGTGGACAGATCCAAGAATATAATGGCAGACTTCCTGGCAATCATAACCCTAAAAAAATATGATATCACATTGGCAGGTATTACTGAAGTTGAATTCAAAGCCAGACCTGCCATTCCTGATAACATATATAATTGGCAAGTATTTGAAGATGACAATGACTTGATTAAATTCCTACACTGTGTAGATCAGTATGAGGCTCAAGAAATTGATTTTAATGTATTTGTTGAGGAAGTAGATGGTAAGCAGACTTTATTTGGCAAGGAAGTTGTGCATCTCAAGACTAATAAGATTCCTAAGGGACTTGTGGCATTAGAGAGGGTGTTTGATGGAAATGATTGAGCCCTTATGAAACAAACACCAGTAAAAAGGAAAGATGTTGAGGAAATTAACTTGGGCACTGAATTGGCACCAAAAAGGGTATACATTGGAAAAAGGATAAGCCCAACAATCAGAAAGATGTTGATTGCATTATTAAGGAAGTATAAGCATGTCTTTGCTTGGTCTTATGATGATCTCAAGGCATACAGAGAAGATTTGTTCCAACATGAAATCCCACTCAAGCCTAATGCAAAGCCTTTCAGACAAAAACAAAAACCCATAAATCCTACCTTAGAACCTAAAATGCACGAAGAACTTATGAAGCTTAAGGAAGGGGGTATCATCAAGCCTATCAGACATTCATCTTGGGTTTCTAATTTAGTACTTGTTAGAGAGAAAAATGGAGACATAAGGCTCTGTGTAGACTTTTGAAATTTGAATGTATCCTCTCTTAAGGATAACTACCCACTCCTAAACATGGAGGCTTTGTTGCAGAGGGTCGTAGGGTGTGAACTATTATCCATGATGGATGGATTTTTAGGTTATAACCAAGTAAAGGTTAAAGAATCAGAACAATACAAAACAACCTTCACCACACCATCGGGAACATGTGTATGTCAGGATGTCGTTTGGACTTACCAATGCAGGTGCAACTTTCCAGAGAGCCATGGATGTTGCTTTTGCAGATCTAATCAATGTAATAATGGTGGTATACCAAGGATTATCTCACTGCATATTCCAAGAAAGCGGAAGATCATGTTGCACACCTTGAAAAAATATTTGTCAGAGCATTGGAATATGGCATTTCCTTGAATCCTAAAAAGTGTCATTTTGCAGTAATAGAGGGAAAGTTACTAGGACATATAGTGTCTAAAGATGGAGTTAGGAAAGATTCAGAAAGGGTGGAAGCCATAGATAATATTCATACTCCTAAGATAGTTAAATCCATTCAGTCCTTCTTTGGGCAAATTAATTTTGTGAGGAGGTTTATATCGAACTTTGTCAAGATAGCGAATCCAGTATCAAAAATGTTAAAGAAGGGTGCAAAGATTGATTGGACAACTGAGGCCATAGATGCATTCATATCCATCAAAAGAGCAATTAAAGAAGCCCCGGTCTTAAAATCCCCTGATTTCAATAAACCATTCCTGATCTTTTCATTTGCATCTTATCACACAATTGCAACAGTAATGCTACAAAAAAATGATGAGCGGTATGAACAGCGTATTTCGTTCTTCAACAAATCCCTCCAAAATGTAGAATTAAAATATGACATTGTAGAAAAACATGCATATGCATTAGTAAAAGTTGTCAAAACATTTAGATCATATCTGGTGGGAGCAAAAGTAATAGCATATGTACCTAATGCTGCAGTAAAAGATGTGTTTGTACAAACTAAAGTAATTGGGAGGAGATGTAGATGGATTAATAGAATTCAGGAGTTTAACATAGAGATCCAAATCACTAAGTTAGTAAGAGGACAAGGTCTTGCTAAATTAATGCCTTAAACAAATATTGAAGTTGCCCAGGTGTGCAATCTGAATAATGAAGATAGCATGATTACTAGTATTGAGCACACATCATGGTACATTGATATCATGTATTATCTTAAACATATGAAATGTCCCGAATGATTTGATGAGAACAAAAAGAGGACTCTTAAACTACATGCTTCAAAATATGTATTCATGAAAGGAGACCTCTATTGGAAAATAGGGATGGTGTTTTGTTGTTGTGCTTAGATAAAAACCAAGCAAGCCGTGTTTTGAAGGAAATGCATGAAGGAGTGTGTGGAGGGCATTTCTCGGCAAAGACTACTACACATAAGGTGTTAAGGGCAAGTTACTATTGGCCTAGAGTTTTCAATTATCCCTATGATTACACTAGGAAATGTGAAGCATGTCAGAAGTTTTTTGGAAAATTGAAATATCAAGGGGCATTGCCTTTAAGACCTTTGCAAGTTGAGGCTCCATTCCACTAGTGGGGGACTGATTTCATAGGAGAGATTGCAGAAAAATCTAGTGGAGGACATAGGTGGATATTAGTAGCCATAGAACTATTTCACAAAATGGGTAGAAGCTATACCTACCAAACAAGCAACTAGTAAGGTTGTAACAAACTTTTTATTAGAAAATATCATCACCAGATTCGAAGTGCCAGCAAGAATTATAACTAATAATGGGATGTGTTTTAGATCAGATGAATTTAAGGGATTTTGTGAATCCTATGGTATAGTAATCTCATATTCTTCACCATATCATCCACAGGCAAACGGGCAGGCTGAATCCAACAACAAGAGCATCCTAAAGATCATAAAAAGGATGCTGGATAATAACAAAAAGGCTTGGGATTCCAAGTTGGAACTAGCCTTATGGGCAGATAGAATCACTGTGAAGAAAGCCATTGGAAAATCACCTTTTGAACTTGTGTATGGGACTCAAGCTAGGCTCCCTTTGCATAATTTATTACCAGTATGTAAGTTCATCTTGCAAGAAGATTTGGACGTTCCTAAACCTATGGAGGAGAGGATGGAAGTGTTAATGGAACTTGATGAGGTCAAGGACCAAGCTCAGCAACACAATAAAAGGAAGCAATTGCAAATGAAGTACTTATATGACAAAAGAGCTAAAAATAGAAAATTTGAAGTAGATGACATAGTTCTTATGTGGAATGCCAAGAGTCAAGACAAAGGGAAGCATGGGAAATTTGAAGTTCTATGGTGAAGATTCATATTACCTCCAGAACATGACAAGAGAAGAACAAGAACTTCTAGTACATGGACAGTTCTTAAAAAACTTATTTTCTTAAAGATCATAAAGAGGAACAAGAATTGCCAGTACATGGACAATTCTTGACAAACCTCTTAAAATAAAATTTTCCATGCACAATAGTATAGAATTTCACTCCACTTCCATTTCTCATCCATTCCTAAATTCACTTCAACTTCCATACCAGATAAATAAAACATTTGGTCTGCTTCCCTAGAGACTAGGATTCTTGCTATACCCACAAGGGGTCTACATCCCCAATCAGAGCCACTGTTAGGACTGGAAAAAACTCATATTTTTCACTAGCCACCACCCACTTATCCTCCACATACCATTGAAATTTGCCACACTTTGATTTTATGATCAATACAAATTGTTAAAATTTGTGTGACAAGATCCATATTGTAACCTACATGAATCTAAGACTCCGTAGCCTTTCTCCATATTCCTAAATTAGCATCATCAGCCTAACAATGCCTCATCGGTGGAACCCCCATCATAGCCCTACCGATAGCTTGATGAAAAGGGCTCACAACTTAGCATCGGTCTAACAATACCCTATCGGGATGACTCTTACAACGTCTTCCCAAATGGACCAATAGAATTAACAAGAACAAACACATCGTTGAAACACATGGGCATCAGTGGGATAAATGTTTGCATTCTGCCAATGGCCCGATATAACTATGGATTATCAAATGCATAACATATATCAATGGAATTTAGGTACATCAAGGTGATGATATTTGGCGTCCCACTGATAGACCTAAGAAAAGTTATTCATCGATGGAGATGATGGCTATCGGTGGAAGAAGAACCACAGTCTTGCCGATACAACGATAATGATTATTACCGATTGATGTGATATCTCAAGGCATCGTCGAGATATTTAAAATAAATGTTCACCTCCGATGACAAGACTGAAACATGTGCATTTATGAACCAGAATTGAAGTAAGTTACACCACGAATTGATTAACCAGTTGTTGCAAAATTAGAAATATATTCGCTAAGGGCAGAAGCAGAAAAGGATTAGAGCTCTTGCGTAGCAGAAAAATCGACAGAAGTGAGACCCAAGTAAGTACATCAATCCTAGCTAAGAAACTATATTTTACAAAGGCTTAAGAATTCAAACAATGGAGGAAAATACAGAAAAGCCCAAAGCTAAAAAATAGAAAACTGAAAAGAGACCCCTAAATCAAGACTTGATAGATCAATGCCCCGGGTCAGGGCCGAGACCCAAAAGGAGTGCTCAAACGAATCCCTCAATGGATCGATTATTAGACAAACATAAAGGTCTAGGAGATATTTGGACACCGCAATGCAGGTATGAGCTCTTCATGTACCATTACAGAAAACAATTTAGGTTTTCTCTAGTCTGTAACCCGTGGATATTGAACTTGGGGAGAGTAGTGGTGCCTAATGTGTTAATTAATGTAGAACTACTTAAAGCCCTTGCCAGCAAATATGAACCCAAGAAGAGAACTATTCAAACACACAGTGGGGCTGATCTGCTTGTTATTTCTAAGGATTTCATTTCTAAGGTGTTTTAGTTAGAGTGTTCCCTGGACTTGCAATTCACAGTTAGAGACCTCTTGACAGAATACCGTCATATGGATACTAGCTACAAACGATGGAAATTAGCCATGCATAGGCCTAGAAATGAAGAAGGCCAACTTAAGAGATTTTATGATAGTCAAAACCCTCCTTTTGATGAGGATTTGTTTGAGGAATATTTTCGATACACTTATTATTCAGCTGGTCAAGTTTTAGGGGTAGAGGTTCTACCTCTCATGTCTATTGCCCCAATGGTCTTAGCTGCAGACATACAGAGCAAGGATGCTAGACCATTTTATTATGCTAGTTATTTGGCCAATGCCCTAAATCAAGGGCTTGAAAAGATTAAAAATAACAGTGAATACATTAACTTCAAACACTATTCCCTGTTGATGCATTTGCTTTTGTACAAGGGATATGGCAGAGGAATCTAGAGTGAAGAATTAAGGATAAGAGATACATTTGAAAATGGAGATGTCAAACCTATACAAATGTGGACCTCATTGTGGGATAGCCGATTTGGCAGGTCTTATTATCTTTATTTTGAAGAGTTTTTTGTAAAACCATTGATGAAGTTGTTGGGATATCCGTGTGATCATAACTTATCCCCAGAAGTACAAAGATTTCTAAGACCAAAGGAAAATGACCCAAGAAATAAAGTGAGTCATAACTAGGGAGATTGGTATGTTTTCTTTGATTGTACAATGATTATGGTCTATGGGTTCGAAGAAACTCCACATTTGCTGCCATGGGTAGTTCTTGATAGAATTGCCTATTTAGAAATTGTAAGACAATTGGCAAAATATGATGCTAAACACCTCAAAAGACACAATAAACAATCAATTTATGCCCAACACCTTATGTTTTGGAGACTTTATAGTGGTCATTATTAACACAGACTGGCTACCACTACACCAAAAGCTTGAACTGTTAGTGAGGGTGCCACCGGAGAGGTTGGCCAGAGACCACACGGGTTCGAAGGGAGGGATTGAGCGTCCCACGCGATAACAACTTAGCCCCCTGAGCTGAGAGGGCCGTACTGGACACAGGCGAGTAGAGAGTATCAACGGGAATCGAACCCCTCCCTAGTAGAGTCGCTAGTTTGTTAACACAGACAGGCTACCACTACACCAAAAGCTTGAACTGTTAGTGAGGGTGCCACCGGAGAGGTTAGCCAGAGACCACACGGGTCTGAAGGGAGGGATTGAGGGTCCCGCGCGATAACAGTCACAAGTGAGGGGTATGAGGAAATTGATGCTAAATTAGCACAATACAACCTCCCTCTAGGTAATGAAAGGAAAATTTTTGATACTGAAGGCTTTATCCACAAGGTAAGGATATCATAGGGGATATCAGGGTATGAGCATTTGTTCTTAAATGAAGATGTGATAAAAAACCATGATGAAGCTTCTACCATTGATAGAATGGCTACATATAAGAAAATTATACTTGCAGAAGAATGGAAGAGAAAAAGTGTCCCATCTTACTCAAAGATATTTGGTGAAATACAGGATCCTCTAACAAGAATTGAGCGACTCATTGCTCATGTGAATGAGTTGGGGAAGGATGTGCCTCCATTTGTTTTTGATGCACCTCATGCGACCTATCCAGGAATGCAGACTGAAGACATAGAGCCTCTAGAGTACATACCTTCACAGCCTACTCCTGAGGTGTGTTTCTCTATAGATACTGATATGAGTGAAGAAGATGACCCAGTAAAACAAATAAGTGCTCCTATAATAGCACAATATGAGCCCCCTCAAGAACACAATATTGTAAGATTCGAGGCATCAGATGAATTATCTGATGATGTTAGGGTCATGACTGGGCAAAAGTTCATTTCTAATTGTGATTTTGTTAAATCTTCTGAGTTTAAATCATTTGTTTATGAATATAAAGGCAAGAAAGTGAGACAAAAGATGCAGGATGTCACTCCTGAACAAGAGGCCGCCGCTTTGGAAGAATTGAAAAGATAAATAAATAAAGAGATGGAATATATCACTCCTGAGAGGGGAAGAGAGCTACTTCAAGAAGCTAAAATATTGCTTCTGTCAGGATGGGATATTAGCTCTACAATTGTGTTTGATAGCTTCAGAAAGAGAGCTGACAAAACAATGAATTTGACAGATGAGGCAAGTGACAAAATGTATTCAGGATCTGGGTATAACCCAGACGAGGCCACCTTACTTATTTGGTCATTGTACCCCTAGGACAAAAGACCATCTATGATTGATAATCCAAACCAAATGTTTGGTCATCTTTTGGTCCAAAGAGTAGGGGATATTGACCCCATGGAGACAACAGAATTGAACATCAATGTGGCAAAATTCACCAAAGCACATATTGAAAAACTGGTTAAAGAAAATGACAGATTGAAAAGGGAGCTAGCAAATCAAAAAGAAAGATCATATTCCTCCTCCACATCAGAGTTGTATTCCCCATGACTTGAAAAGGATAAAAGAGTATTGGATGCATTGGCTGATGCAGCTTATTGGAAGAGTTTCTGTTTAAAATCTCAGGAGAAATGTGAAAAACTGGAGAAAGAAATGAAAACCATCAAATATGATATAGTGTTTGAAATGATTAAGGAAAGGTTCAACAAAATGATGACATATGCTAATAAATATTGGAAACTCTTCAAGTAGACGCACTCAACAATGGTGGAGCATGAATGATTACAGGGGAGAATGGTTGAAAAGAAAGAGGAGCTCTTAGGCAAGGAAGCCTTGAAAGGACAAATATTGCAAACATATAACAAGTTGGTAGAATCACATAACATATATCATGATAGGCTTAAAGAAGAGCTCGAATGCTTTGATTTGTCTCCAACACTTCATGATGACACTGGGAATCCCCTTGAGTATGATGATTGGAAGGAAGAGCTTGTTGTGCTTCTGACTGCTGTGTTACAAGAAATTAATAACGAGGATATGGTTTTACAAAATGCTCATAAGCAGTTGGAAAAGATAATGTATAAAGAATATGAAATGACAGAGGTAATTGCCAACGTGGACACTTGTGTTGAACAAGAATACATCCATCACCTTTCTGCAATCAATTTGTTTATCAGCCAAAATTATGTAGCATGACAACCATTGAATGAAGAGAATCAACTAGCAGCATAATGGGTGCCCTATCGTAAAGAAGAAGCTTTGAACGGATCTTAGGTGATTACGGGCTTCTGCTTGGAGATTAACGGGTTGGTGTACTCATTTAATGCAGTATTTGTTTTCAGTTATGTTTAGTTATCAAATGACATGACTTTTTATAATGGGTCTATAGTGTTGGAAACAAGGTAGATAACTGAGAGGGGGGTGAATCAATTATCTCTAATAATTTCACTTTATTTTTCCTTTTATAATTTGTGCAACATCAAAACACATAAGCATATATAATCATGAGAGCATAAATGAAATCAACACACATAACACAAGGATTTTGACGTGGAAAACCCTATTAAGGGAAAAACCACAGGGTGACTAACCCAAGATTGTATTCTCTGTTAAAAGAATAAGAAGTACAAAATGACACTTGCCAATTAGGGCTCACTGCCCGAGCGCACTGCTCACAAGAGGCACACTGCCTAGAAGAGACTTATTGTCTACAATGTTTATACAAGGTAACCATGTGTTTGAACTGATGAGAGGCATCCATATATGCTGAGGTTCAGTTCCAGTTAGGCTCAATATACTGATCTAATGCATTTCATTCTTCCTCTGCTTAAGTGTTGTTGTTCTATCACATACCGGACTTGTATTGCTGCTTCCACACTTATCTCTATCTTTGTTTGCACACCTTTTCTTAACACCCACCCTTTATATCGAAATCCATCTGGTATATATATCCACACCAAGGATTTCAACATCTTTCTAGTCAGCAACCGGAATATTCAAGATATTTACAAAACACTGATTTGTCGGCTGATTCCATGCTTAATATGTGATGCGTATCAAAAACATAGACATAGAAGTCATAAATCATGTCGGCCAAACATGTATGATCCCTCAAATAGCTAATACTCATCCGGATTGAAGTCTGATACTCTGTTGGTCAGTTCTTCCTCAGTCTGCTCTGCCTGTCTAGAACCCAACACTCAAATGCTCATATCTTTTCCATGATTCATCACTGGAGGCTCAATCTCTAGAATATAGTAGTCATGATACTCCTCTTGACTTGCCCAAGTCCACAACTTGCTGAGTTACACCCTCTGAGAGATTCGGACCTGATTGTCAGACCTTGCTACATGCTTTGTTCTTGTTCACTGGACCAAAACACTCTTCAATCTGACTTCCGGTATAGGCATACTATGCTCTGCGGATGTGTAGGATAGACTTTGTTGCCATCAATGACAACAATCATGAAGAGACACAGAGTCTCTTGCCAACAATCTCCCCCTTTGGCATTGATGGCAACACTTAGTGAAAAATGACTAAGTGTCGTAGCAAACTCCCCCTTGGTTGATGCTCTATCTTATGTACACTTTTACCGGAGCTCCCCCTTAGCTGGATTCCACATTTTTCACTACTCCTCACTCCCCCTTTGACATCAATGGCAAAGGGTGGAATCCACACACCAAAATTTGAAAAAAATCAACCTATACATAGCTGCATAAGTATATATACATATTATACTTACATATACTCAAGTATATCCGCAAAAGTGGTCTTCAACTGTACAAATTCTATTGCCCAACTCTACTTCATCTTGTCCAAAATTGAGATGTGCCCACTCAACAAAAATGCATAAGCTTTTGCCCTTCTTAGGTCTGCCGGATCACTGGTCCGGGCTGTGGTCTGAGCATCAGTTAAGGCCTCATGCATTACCTCTAACTTGGGGATAATTATCCCTCTAAGTTCACTCATCCTGCTTATTATATTTTTCTTCTCCTTTTCTAGCCTCTTTATTTCATTTATAATGGCAATAGCCTGGCACTCTTGATTCTTTATGGATGTGGTTAGAGGATCAAAATTCTGAGATAAACTTGACAGTTTACCTTCTTGTTCTTTCACCTTCTTTTCAATAGCCTCTGTCACTTTAGACCAGGATAAACAAAATTTGTACATTTCTCCACCATCTTTAAGAGTATTTTCTAGGCTCTTTATCCCAATATCCAGGGTTCTCCTATCATTAGCTATGAGTCCCTGTACTTCAGAGAATCTCTTTCCCAAAAATTCTTTCCAGACCTTTTCTTCTGCTGATTTCTCTAAGGAATCAAAATGAGTGTTGACAAAGTTTATCAAAGATTTAAGGTTACCGGATGGAGAGGTCAAAGGATCCTTTTGGAAGGATGGCATGATCTTCTCCAGCATTCCGGATGCAATCTCTATCAGCTCACAATCTTCCATGTGAGACTTCTGAAGATTTTCTTTTGCTTTAGCTTGGGCAAAGGATGTTATCTTCATTGTTTGGACTGGAGAGAGAGAATCAAAATTGAGTGGTCCTTGAAATAATTCTGGTTCATCTATTTCTATCATTTCTTTGTTCAAGAAGCTTTTTACTGCCTCTGTAGTGTCTCTTGCCGGAGACTGAGTCTTCTTTCCTTTGGCAACCTCATGTCATCAGGGATCTTCTCTATTTGTTCTTCTTCTCTTCCCTTTACCTCCTCTTCTTGACTCAATTTCTCCTCTTCTCTTCCTTCTCCTTCAGTACCTAAGTCTGCAGGGAGATCCAGAGGAGAGATGTTGACTTCTTCATGGACTTCCTCTTCTAGAACAGAGGAATCCAAGTCCTTAGACTTCTCCTCATCTATCTCTTTTGACTCTTCACATTTTTCTCAGTAGATTCTTCTTTTGATGCACTTAATCCTTTGACATCCATGGTAGAAGGTTCTTCATCTATTTCCTCTATGATAGGAAGGTTGAATCTTTTGAAGGCATTTTAGAGGATGTCTTCTGTTTCTTTTGCTACCTGATCAGTCTCTCCAAGCATTAATTTGTTCATTCTTGCTTTGCTCTGGAATTGATCCTTGTAGTCCTTAAAGATCATATTCATTTGCTTTGGATTAATGGAAGGATAGAGATGAATAGCAATCTGTTCTCGGATCTCTAAGTCCTTTGCCTTAGCATTCTCCTTTCTCAGTTCAAGTACTTTCTCTAGACTTTTGAGAATTAATGAAATGATTTCAATAAATGCTTTATTATAAACATTTAGGTACTTCACTGTAGCTTCTTCCAAGATCCTTTTGTCTGTGTCAGTATACTCATCATAAAATTCTGTCATTGGTTGCAGATTCCCATCCACAATGACTGCCTTGATGATATCATCAATAGAGAGAGTAGGCCTTTCAACAAATTCTTCTGCCTCTTCTTTGTTTTTACCGGCAGAGGATTCCCCAGATGTTTTCTTTTTCTTCTTCATTTTCTTTACTTCCTCATCAGACTCTGTTTCTTCATCATCCTTTTGGCTTAAGTATGACCTTGTGGCCTTTGTTTTCATTCTCTTTTCTCCCTTTCCGGATGTCTTGGCTTCCGGTTTTGAGGCTCTTGAGCTCTTAGAGGTGGCAGGTGCAGAGCTCTTAGAGGATCTAGTCTGGGAGGAGGCTTGTATCGGAACACTTTCTTTTTCTGCTTCTTGTTTCTCTTTCTCAGCTCTTTCTATTTTCTCTTTGTTTGCATCAACTGCCTCCTTTGATATGCCATATCTTTTGGCAATTTCCTCTACTTCCCTTCTCAGTTTTCTTTTCATCTCTGGTTGTCTCAGTTCAACATGTATCTTTACAATTAATTCTTGAAAGGTTCCAAACCTTTCTGCCTCAGGGTCCTTAGGCTGACTCAGCAAGTGTTGGACATGCAGGTCTAGGATTTTCTCATCTACCTCATATCCCATTGGCATAATCCAAACTGTTCAGGGTTCAACTGTCTCCATTAGGCATTGATCAATGTCTACCATGAAGCATACTGTATCCTTATATTTTTCAACTATTGTTTGAGGAATTCTTTCTCTGGCCTGCACCAAACTTTGGAAGTTTTTAAAGTATCCCCAGAGTGCTATACTTTGAGCCTTGGCATCACCAAGCCCATACATATAGTCTCTGATTTGTATGGCAACCGATCTGTCATTTTGCCATACCCAACCACTTGATCTAGGTAGTTCATTCATATAATAAAAGAACAGACATAGTATTAAGCCACCATACTTGAATGAGTTCTTCTTATCCTTCTTGATCTTCTGCAAGTTTTCTAAAAGTTGATTCAGAAGAAGATCACATAGGTCATAATCAACATTTTCCCTTAGCATCTGATATGTTGTATAAATTACAGTTTCGGACACAGAATTCTCCCTACTGGAATAATATATTTGATAACCAATTATCATAGAGGCAAATTTGATATCCAGATCTGTGATATCTTCTATTGTCATGGCTCTTTTGTCAAACTTAGATCCGGTAGCCTCACTTACTATCTGGTTCTTGATAGATTTGAGTGCAGGCAACCCACCGGATGAATGCAATCTAGTTACTACCCTAATTGCATCTTTTGTTATCTTGAAGGGCTTCATCAACCACATGAAATTGTCATGTATTCTGCTAAGAACATACCAGACCCAATCATCTTCTGCAAAACAGGGAAAGTGGATGCAATGTCCAAAATGCTTATCCCGAAGGGCCTTGTATTGAGGTTTGAGTTCAAAAGTTTCATCTATTAATTGTTTATGGTAGATATCCATCAGCTTAGATTCTCTAAACTCCTCAATATTGGCGTGGATGTACACCCTAACATCTTCTACGTGTAGAACCCCATGCGAAATGCTAGAGAAAGCGCTTAAGGGATCAACTTCTAGGGACTTGTAAGGGTGTTTCTTGAACTTTGGGCGTGGCCTATCAGTGATCTTAACAACCATTGGAGTAGCCATCTTTGCAAAAGATTCAAAGAGACATATTCAGAAATGGAAATACCTTTTTACGCTTTTAGGGTTCACAATAAGAGCTGGAACAAGTCGTTGGTTGAATCAGATTCTGCGGTTGATCTTTGACAAATTTGCAAAAACTTGATGCAGAGCTCTTCCTTTCTTTTTCTCGAATGCAAATGTGCAAATGATGAGTAAAAGAACCCTTTTATCTCTGCGCAAACCCTAACTTCCTTTTGCAATAAATGTACAACTTAAGTCATTCAGTTGCCTTGTTCTGAGAGAGATCTTTCTGAATCACTGAGATGCACTTAGAATCATTTTCAGTGATAGTTGACAATGTATCTTCTTTCCTCCAATCATGCCATGAATCCACAGATCAAGATATTTCAATTTTGAATCATACCGGATCTGTCTATGAGGATCCTGCTTTACCGGATGGCTGTCAAACTGGATCAATCTAGGCTGATTAAACTCTTCAAAACTCCTTGCGGATCTTTCATATTTTTACGGAGGGTTATTTGGATATTTCTCTGAGAACCCTTTAATCCACAACATTCCATGTGCCAAATTTGGGCACCAATTGACTGGCTGGGGAAATTTGTTTTCCTTTGTGACTCCCCCTGAGCTAGAGCTCATCTGCTTAGTTTCTGGAAGGAATATCAGCACCAAATTCTGGTACGGATCCATCCCCAACATTTTCTGTACTCTTCTTCACCCAAATCTTGTTCATCTCCCTTTGAACTTCATCTGCATTCATTTTGCCTTTTCCTTTATCTTGATTTTGATTATGATGCACTAGACCCTTTTTATCCTCTTTCTTACTTCTGCAAAATTTAGCAATATGACCGGATCTATTGCAATTGTAGCAAACAACATTTCTTTGCATATTTGATTGATATCCTCTTGATCTGCATTGATTAGCCATATGTCCCATTCTATTGCATGCAAAGCATCTACTATTGAATGAATTGTTTATTGGCATATTTCTGCATTCATGAGATTTGTGACCATACCTTTTGTAGTTGAAACACTGTCCGGAGAAGGATGAATTAGTTTGATTCATTCTTCTTCTGCACTAAGTTGTTTTATGACTGAAGTTGTTGTAACTGTAGCAGTATCCATTGAAGGATGGATATCTTTGAGCATTGGGTTGCCTTACCGGAGGTCTTCTAGGCCTGTTCCTTGGATTTCCTGATCTAGAGTTCTTCTGACCAGATTCAGAGCTTTCACCTTTCTCATATCCCAAGCCACGCTTGTCATCTACCCTCTTTTGGCTTTCAAGAAGAACTTCAAGTTGAGCTGAGCTTATCTTGAATTTCTCTTTGTATTCATTTGCTGTTTGAAGATCTTGTTTAAGAGTGTCTATCTAATTCTCAAGTTGTTCTTCATTATCTCTACCTTCTTCAAGATTAGATTCCAGATGCCTGATTATTCTATCCATTTTGTGGCAGTCCTCTGACTTCTCCTTGAGAGATTGTTTTAGATTATCTTCAATTTTTCTTTTCTCTTCAATTTCTTGGGTGAATCTCATAAGCCCTGATTCCATCTCATTTCTTACCATGATGACTTCTTTTGATAACTTCTCACATAACTTGTTTTTCTCATTCAGATCTCCATTAGTATCATTGGCTTCACTCTGACTTGCTAATTTTTGAAGTAGTTCCTTTCTCTTTTTCACAGAGATACTCAGTTTTTCTTTTAGCTCATTTATGAAATCATCAACTTGTTTGAGTCTTTCTCTCAAGTTATTGACTTCAGAGTGAGATTGCTCAAGATCATCTAGGGCAGACTGAAGTTGTTCCTTCATACCATACATATCCATTGAGATTCCCAAATCTTCCTCAAGCTGTTAGGCTCTGTTTAGAGGAACTTAGCTCTGATACCAATTGTTGGAAACAAGGTAGATAACTAAGAGGGGGGTGAATCAGTTATCTCTAACAATTTTACTTTATTTTTCCTTTTATAATTTGTGCAACATCAAAACACATAAGCATATATAATCATGAGAGCAAAAATGAAATCAACACACAACACAAGGATTTTGACATGGAAAACCCTGTTAAGGGCAAAACCACGGGGTGACTAACCCAAGATTGTATTCTCTATTAAAAGAACAAGAAGTACAAAATGGCACTTGCCAATTAGGGCTCACTGTCTGAGCACACTGCTCACAAAAGGCACATTGCCTACAAGAGACTCACTATCTACAATGTTTATAGAAGGTAACCAGGTGTTTGAATTGACGAGAGGCATCCATATATGCTGAGGTTCAGTTTCAGTTAGGCTCAATATATTGATCTAATGCACTTCATTATTCCTCTGCTTAAGTGCTATTGTTCTGTCACATACTGGACTTGTATTGCTGCTTCCACACTTATCTCTATCTTTCTTCGCACACCTTTTCTTAACACCCACCCTTTATACCAAAATCCATCTGGTATATATATCCGTACCAAGGATTTTAACATCTTTCTAGCCGGCAACCGGAATATTCAAGATATTTACAAAACACTGATCTGTTGGCTGATTCCATGCTTAATATGTGATGCGTATCAAAAACATAGACATAGAAGTCATAAGTCATGTCGGACAACCATGTATGATCCCTCAAATAGCTTGATCAACATCAATTACTCATCCGGATTGAAGTCTGATACTCTGCCGGTCAGTTCTTCCTTAGTCTGCTTTGCTTGTCTGGAACCCAACACTCAGATGCTCATATCTTTTCCATGATTCATCATTGGAGGCTCAATCTCTGGAATATAGTAGTCATGATACTCCTCTTGACTTGGCCAAGTCCGCAACTTGCTGAGTTACACCCTTTGAGAGATCCGGACCTGATTGTCAGACCTTGCTACATGCTTTGTTCTTGTTCACCAGACCAGAACACTCTTCAATCTGACTTCCGGTATAGGCATACTATGCTCTGCGAATGTGTGGGATAGACTTTGTTGCCATCAATGACAACAATCATGAATCCACACAGAGTCTCTTGCCAACATATAGCTTGTTGCCTCTCATATATATAAGAGAGAGACCAGGACCCGAAGAAGGATCAACACTTTTCATTTTAGTGGAGGCATTAGTAAGAAGATAGATTGCACCCATTTTGCCCATCCATCTCATATCAGAAACTATTGTTATAATGCACAATATTCAAAGATAAATATAATGGAGAAGGTTATACATAATTACTGATTTGCTTTCAATTGTTCAACAATTGCGTGGATCATACGTTCATACGCTATTTGGCTGTCTCCAGAGTGGCTGTTTATGTTATTCAAATTGAGTGTGTAAGAATACATTTAATTGTCAATACACATTTGTTGTAGTTGTGTGATATTGTGACTGGTTTCTGTGTGCAGAAGAATTAAAATTCCTTTTAAGCAAAACAAGTTTGATAGGTTCTTGTTTGGATTAAAATCCTTTTGAATATGTTGTCTTAATTGGTTTCCCTTCACATATGAATTAAACCCTTTTGCAATTTCATAGTAACATAAGGGGATATCACTAGGATCATTAAGAAGAGTCTAGATAACTAATATACTTGCATGTTTGCATAAGGTGCAGACATTTAAAAGTGCCCAACTGTCAGAGTTAAGCTGAAAAGTAGATCTACCCATCTTACATAATCCTATCTCCAAAATTATCATCCTTCCATTGACTCCATTCACCCAATAGTGTAGGCACTGGTCAGTTTAGAATAATCTCATATAAACCCCATTTATATACTTGATTTTCAAAATATTTTCAATAGGAAGCAACAATTAGCCTTGCATCTACTTCACCTTAAGTGCCATTGTAAGTAGGTTGCTTAATTTAGAGGTCATATCTTTCAAAATTTGTCTATTACTCAGGTATACCCGCCTAGGTTTAGTAGAGCTTGAAGAGTAGGAGGTAGTTAAAATCTTTGCTACCTTGTTCATTGGCCAAAATGTATCAAGAGACTGACACTCTCTTGTGGTCTAAAAACTTGCGTTTTTGAGACCCAACACTATCAATCATCTTTAACTCCTCAAATGTAGTGGCATATTCAAGGTCTTCATCAAATGAAGGACTTGCAAAGTCCAACGCTCCAGGCTCATTAACTTCATCAAAACAAAGATCAACTTCACTAATTTCTACTATAATCTTTCCCAAACCAGCTAGCTTCTCTATGCATGCCTCTTGTTTTGTGACCTTGTCTTCATCATACAGAGGCTCAGACTCATTTATTTCAGCAATCAGGACTTCATCTTCTCCTTTTTTGGATTGCACAACATCCAGAAAGAAGGAACATGTGGTGAAGTTTATTGGTTCATTTTTTTTGTTCTTGCATCGGTGGTTAGGCTCCCAAGAATCTTTGCATAGAAAACAAAGATTTCTTCTCCTGAGTACATTCTTGCTATCCAATTTTTTCCTCTAAATGAGAGAGTTTTGGTGCTGTTGGCTAGAAGGTGATGTCTTGGAATAGTTCTTGGTCCTCAACATTGGGGAAGGTAACTCAGGCTTCCATAAAAATATTTTCTTTTTCTCCTCTTCCTTCCTCATCCTTTGAATGCAATCTATAAGGCCCTTTTTGTCAGGATCCCCCTCAATTATTTCCAAGAAAGCATGCCAAGAAATTTGATGCTTAAAGTCATTTGGTAGTCCTTGGTACTCATCAATAATCTTTGTGGCCTCTCGATCATACTTCCTTCGATCCAATTCCTCCTGAATTGTTCTTTCTAATTCATCTTGACTTTGCTTAATAGAATCAATCAAGAAATTTGTCTCACTTCTCCTCATTAGAGATGCCATGATCTCACATTCACTGCATAATTTCTTTTATTTGCCAATCTTTGAACACACATGCAAGTGCTGGTCACCCACATGCAAGGCTAAAAAAACTTGACTCGCACTTGAAGATCTACAAGGAATGAGTAGCAACCCAAACAGACTAGCAAGATCACTAGCTCTTATAGCACTGTAATATGCTACCCAATTTTTTTTCTTCTTCTGATTTTATACAATGATATCACAACAGGGTTAGCACAAGTATGCAACCAAATAGAACCTCTACACCTTCTGATCACCAAGTTCCCAAGATGGGCAAGGTGAGAGCATACAATATTTTGGTTAATCAATAAATGCCTTGCAATGAAACTAAATTCAATCTTCCACTATATAGCATGCATCTGCTTATTCAGCAGGCATCCACTTATTCAGTGGGAATACTCCACTTATTCAGTGGGTGATTGAATAAAGAAAGATAAACAATATATTTCTCCACACTGGTGGTAAACCATCCAGGGGTTACAAATGAAATATTGTAACTATGAGATATAATCACAATGATAAATAAAGGCTGCAAGATTAGCAACTAATTCTGATTTTTTCTATCTGTTACTGTTGTAACATACAAATCAGACCCTTTTTACCTTCAAAATAACAAGGAAAGATGCTCACAAGGATAGGGAATTCAAGCACACTAAATTTGCCACTGATAAAAGATGTTGAAAGAGATCATGAGCTTGAATTCACACCATTCAACTTCTATATCTGCTAAATCAGAACTTTCCACAAACTGAAAATACCCAGATGTATCACAAGGCTAGATTACTCCCCCAAAATGAGTGTTGTTCATTCATAACATCTGAAACTACATAGGCACAGGTTTGACTAGCATTTTGAAATTCAAAGATTAATGTTGGGCATTTTGTCAAACACTTGTGAAATGTTAAACCACTGAATTCTCTATTCAATGAGCCCAGAATAATATGTTTTCATTTTTTTGTATGATTTTCATTTACCAAATCATCACATGACTCATAGATTCACGAGATACATTATGCCAAATAGATAACATATCCTCTATATAGCTGAAAAGTGTTTAATCTGAACAATATGACTGCTATAACATAAATTTTAGACCACAGTGGATACATGGGACCCACATGTTAGATTTGGTCTCCCATAAACTAGGCAATTCCCTTTGTATTGGAGTATTTTGGTTAATTTAATTTGTTGCAACAATTTAGACATGAAAATGGGCTCACGTAAGGATTTATATGGAGTGGCAGACCAAACAAAATGTATGTCAGACCTTGTCCCCCTTAATTCTTTTAAATTATCAATATTCTGATTTTAACAAGGTGGTCCCACCAAGGCATACTTATGAGACCAAAATAAATGTTTGATTTAACTTATTTTCCCACATATCTTTTTCAAAACCACACGCAGCCCTTGGAAAATTTTAGACTTTTCCTTGCTATGTACGGCTGGTTGGAAATGTATGGCTGGTCATAATAAATTTATATCTGCCTTAAACTCGATGAAATGTAAACAGGAATGGGTGCCCACACATAGCAATTAATATCCCATATATAAACAACAACAAAAATCAATGATCACACCCTTGCAAGTGATTATGGCTAGAGGATGTACGATCAGCATAGGAATTCATCATTCTTCACAAAATCCAACAGATCTCATCAGTAACTCCATCAACAACAAGCCAAAATATAATCAAAATATCATTTTATCAATCATCTAATAAAAAATACCACAAAATCCATGAAAAACACAATGTGATTCATGTATGAAATCACCATTACCAGCTAGGGTGGATTTTCCACCACCAAAATTGATCTTCTTGTAGAGGGTTTTCGTCCTCAAGAAGGTAGGAAGAACACCAGGTTCATTCCAGCAACGTCACAGTATAAAATCATCCAGCCTCCTCAAAATGAGCTCACCACCTCTTTATATATGCACTTTAGGAGTTATAAAAGAAATGAATTATTTCTTGGAAATAATTACTTTTTCCTCCAAACTTTAATATTTCCCTTTTCTCTCCAATTAAGTGCCCACTTTTAAGTGCTTAACATAAAGAATATATTTTCCCCTTTCCAATGAGCTATCATACTTAATGACTTATTAATTGTTTTCACGCTTAGGAACTTAAGTGAAAATAATACTTAAAATAACTCATTAAATATAACTTTTTGTGGAAAATCCCAAACTTCATCCAACTGCCAAATAAACTGAACCATTATGCTCTATAAGGTTTGGGATGTGAAATGATGCCTTCCGAGTGACTTTCCAAAAATAAACGGCTCCTCCAAGAATCTTGGAGAGCAATCCATGAACTTGATCAAACATCTGAAAGCATCACAGTAACCCTGGACATCCACTTAGCTCAATGCCATAGAAAATTAGTCCATTTCCAGAAGGAAGCCCATTAATATTACACTAAGTTGCTATACTTAAATAAAACCTTAGGCAACCTTAGCGAAATATTAATTAATTATTTGAATAATGGTCCCAAGCCATATAAAGCAATAGAAATGCACTGATTAAGCAAATTCAACCATCCCTAATGAAAATGAAGACTTGAAACACACAACTGTTCTGTAGATTGAACCACGACCATTGCAAGAACATTGGAGTTCTCCTAAATATGCCGGATAGCCTTCGAGGGACTAGGAACAAGCATAATGCACACAAAACCCTATGCGCCAAAAAAGGAACATTACATATCATGACATTGGATATTTGATTTTCATGCTTCAATAATATAAAAGATAATTTGAATAACAACATAGCATACAACAAGAGTAAGTGATCAATCGGATAAGACAACAAAAGACTGTATTTAGACTGGTTGTTTGACCATCCTATCAAATTGGCTTATACTTTTCAGACCATTGATTATACACCATTGCACAATAGACAAATCCCATTGAAAATGGCATGGGTATTTACAATCCACAAAGCACAAGATCTAACCACAAATAGAGCAACAATAGACATTAGAAACATTAACCATCAATGGCTCATCTTCATAGCAATGCCAAGAGTAAGAAGTTTTTCAAATCTATGAATATTTCCTACATTTTCATTTCAAAGATATAAACGTAAAAAAAAAATATGTATGTAATCCTTGTAAGCAAGAGAAGGATAGTCTCAAAATATGTCTACAAAAAATACCTAGAAATCAAACTACTAAATATATGTTTGCAATGATTTTGTTTTTATTGCCCACCTCTAGCTGTGAAATACCAATTAAGTACTCTTAATTTCTATAAAACAAAATTTGCAATTTGCCAATGCTTTGATAAACTATTACTTATGGTAAGTAACTTCTTTAGCATCTTCTAAAGATGGAATAAGACAAGCCAACAACTAATACATATAATTCTTCTCATCTCTTGGTCAACTACTATAAATTAAAAAATTCTAATTCTACCATAACACTAAAATTTACTATGATTCAAGAATTAAGAAGTAAATAACTTATAAAAGAATATTAATAAAAATAATGTCTAATACAAATATAAAAAATTCTTCTAATATTTTGCAATAAAAGTACTTGCCTTAATTCTCATCCTAAACCAATATAATTATTAATACATGGTAAGAAATCATACATTCACCATTTGATTCTTAGTTTATTTAAATTAGAATCATACATTCACCATTTGATTCTTAGTTAAACTAGACTCATATTATCTCAAACTTTAGGTAACTCAAACTAAATTTTCTTATAATCATAAAAACATGAAGGTCCGCCACGTGGCCATTCAACCTATGGAGCTAATTGCTAGTATTAATATTTGTACGTTATATAAGCATATTGCAATGCAGGACAAATTCTTCATGCGCGAGATAAGAAAATGTCCTATATCTTTAATGCGAGGAATGCTAAAGACAAATATTAACATTGAGACAAAAACAAAGAAAAATATAAATATAAAATGCTTGGGTGCCAGATATCTGATGGGGAGTCGGAATTTCTCGCCGGGGATACGTCCTTTAGATACTCTTGTCAGCATAGTTTGAAACGATGGAGACTTCGATCCAAAGATTGAAATGAAATGAAATGAAAGATTAACTAAAAGGACAAACTCCTGGCTTGATTTTTCCAAGATGATGTTGTTTTTTAACCGAGGGCTGGAACGCCTTGGCTTCTGCGTATGTTATCGTAGATAAGAGCAACAATGGTGGTAAGTAGGGCTTATCTCCAAAGCCTCCGTTATCCGAAGTTCGTTTCTCGTTTTTCCACTGCAATCCGATGATAAATGTTGAGCGCTCCTTGCTAGCATTCCACTGCAACGCCAAATACCATGCATTTATCAACCACTGTGGAAAGGATGTGAAGAAGACGGTTGCCAGTCTCCTTTTTCACAATCTCTCTAACAAAAACCTCAAAGTATTTCTCGACTGCAAAACACTCCGACACGGGCAGCCTTTTCCACTTGCTATTCACCAAGCTATTGCCTCGGCTTCGGTTCATGTCGCCATTTTTTCAAGTAACTACGCAGAATCCAAGTGGTGTTTGAGGGAACTGTGTTTGATGGAGGAAAGCGGAGCTCCCATTATTCCCATCTTTTGTGGAGTTCAACCTCGCGACCTGCGAAAGAATGGGGGAGTGTACTCAAGAGCGTTGGACAGACATCGTCTCACTCGCAGAGTGGAGACTGAGACTGTTGAAAAATGGAGAGCCACGCTTAGAAGGGTTTCGTATAATTACGGGTTTCAATTTCAAGGGTAAAATTCTCTTTGTACCCCACGGCTTTTTTAGTATTCCATAAATGTGTTCTGTTCTCTTTTAGCTTATACAATTTTATATTCTACAAGTTGAAGTGTTTGAATTTAACAAGTGCATGTTTCAGGAATCATGGAGTGCTGTTGGAGGAGATTGCAGAGTGTGTAGTGCAACATATCGAGGCCAAACGCCGGTTTAAGGTCAGGAGAGTGGTATCTTGCATATTGTGTAATTCCCTCTGGATTTTAATAGGCCTTCTCTTTTTTATTTTTTTGATTGGAAATATAATTTAAGAATTGACCTAGCATGACTACCTTAGTGGTCAAGACGGAATGATGCTACTCACAAGGCCAGGGTTTCTGCCCTAATGAGGATATCAGCCTTGTTTACTGGGCGATTTTGACATTGTAGCTTGCACTTTGATCATGATAGTTTTTTTACAGCATAAATTTCGCTTCACCTATGGCAGCATGCATTACCTTTTGTCCACGGGACAGTGTACATTGCCTCCCTCTGTCATGGCAGCATTTTGGCCGTGTAAATTGCCCTCTCTTCATGACAGGGAATGAATAAATGGAGATTCAAGCTTGACCGACGCAATTGTTAAACTCTTTGCAAGAGTAAATCTGCAAGGGATGATAAACTGGGATTTTTCACATTCACTGAAAGATAAATTAGGAATATGATGCATTTGTTGAATTGAACTAAACAAACAGTACAATCTGCTGTAGTTTATCGTAAATGTATGGATTGACATGAAAGAATACATCCCCAGGTGTAAATGGATTTGGCACAATGCAGTTTAATCCCAAGCTTGGTCATGATATGGAAATCTAGGGTATTAAATTTGAACAATATGTGAGGTAAGAAAATAGAAATTCCCTTGTGGTCTTCCATAAGGGGTGTCTCATGTACCCAATTGCTGTCCTTACTTTTTACTACAGGCTGTAGAAACAGCATACATTTAATCTACATTTCTATCTTGTAAATATGGAAGGTTGAAGCTGCAAATGTTAATCTTTCTAAAGTTAATGCTTATAGAGAATTGGATGAGAATTCTTTGAACAAATCTCTAAAACCCTTGAACAACAAACAATCACATCAGATTTGTAACCATATTTTTGTGCTGCAAACTGTTAAGAAACCAACTGTTTCATCAAGTTCGCTGTACAAATCATAGTTCCGAGACTCGCCAGAACTCGGCGAGTCGCGAGCCGAGCAGGGTATGGCGAGTCCTGGAGACTCGGACTCAGACCCGTCTTCAAACTCGCCGAAACTCGCCAAACTCGCCCAAACTCGGCGATCCCCGATGGTGAAACTCGGCCGGTGCAGGCATGAGTAAAAAGTTAAAAAAAAACATAAAGACTCAAGTCAAAAGTTGATTTTTTTTGGACTTATATTGCCTCTATTACACTTAAAGTAACTTCATTTCATTTTCTTGGCAAAATAGGAGGAGAAAAGAGAGTTGTGAGCAAAAATAAGAGTGTGCATTGTAGGGCAAATAGCAAAGAGGTAGAACCGTAGAACGAAAAATCCATCATTAAATCTCATTGGAGCAGCTTCATACTTAGAGTTGGTGCATTGAGAGCTCTCTACCAGCGTTTGGAAGGAGTTTGCAACTTTGCATTTCATTTCAAGTTTCAGTAGAGAGGTAAGCTTGATTTTGTTTGGTTTTTTTTGTGTTTTTTAGCAAAAATTGCATTGTTTTGTAAAATTTCAAATTTTATTTTGAACAAAGTTACAAACCCTACTTATTTTGTTTGAACTTTGAAGTTTGAACATTCAACAAATTAAAAAACCCTACTTATTTTGTTTGAACTTTGAAGTTTGAACATTCAACAAATTAAAAAACCCTGCCTTTTGTTTGAAGTTTGAAGTTTGAACATTCAACAAATTAAAAAACCCTACATTTAAGTTTTCAACAATCAACAAACCCTACATATTTTTGAAACAAACCCTACCTTTTGTTTTGGAACAATCAACAAACCCTACCTATTTTTGAAACAAACCCTACTTTTTTTTTTGCATTAGTTTAATAAATTAATAATTATAAATGAATTAACAAATGTTCATTTTTTTTGTATTTATGTGTTATTGCAGCAGCCTTGATTTCAAGTTCAAATTGTATTTTCCACAACGTCTAACTCTTCACACCCAGTTCGAAAGGACCCAGCTTGGAAACACGCTGAAAATTTTCCAGGGCAAAAAAAAGGACAAACAAAATGTTTCTATTGCAAAACAATTTTTCATGGAGGTATTAATAGATTGAAATACCATCTTGCACGCATAGCCGTCCATGATGCTTTGGGATGCAAAGATGCACCTGTTGAGGTTGTTCGTGAGGTGCAAATACAATTAGAAACATTTGAAATGAAAAAAGCAGTGAAAAAGAGGCAAAGGGAGGAGTTAGCGTGCATTGGTGGTGTTGGAGAGGCTTCTTCCAAGCCTCCATTTTATCCTAGTGCTAGTGCTTGTGCTAGTACTTCTGCTACTGTTGGTGCCCGTGCTACTGCTAGTGCTGCCGCTACTGCTAGTGGTAGTGGTAGTATTAGCATTGGTCATAGAATTCGTAAATCTAGGTTGACTTCATTTTTTGTGCCACGCACTACTCTTGGTTCCCAACCGTCGCTTGAGAGCACGGGTTGGAACAAGGAGGCACATGACGCAGCTAGACGAGCAATTGGCGACTTTTGGTACTATTGCACCATTCCATTCCATGCAGCCAGGTAATTCTTTTTTGTTTGCTTGTTTTAAAATTTATATTATTATAGTTTGATCCTTTGTCTCATGAATTTTTATATTTAAATTTTAGATGTATGTTGATTTCAAATTTAAAGTTAAACTCTCCTTTTTACCTGTGCTAGGTCTCCTTATTGGCAAAATATGCTTGATGCCATAACTGTTTGTGGGGCGGGGTTCAAAGGCCCTATTGAAGATGACTTAAGGGGCCCACTTTTGACACAAAAGATGGCTGATGTAAAAGCTGAAATAGAGGAGCAGCGCTTGGTATGGAGCAAGAAGGGTTGCACCATCATGACCGATGGTTGGACCGACAGAAAAAATAGGACGCTACTGAATTTTCTTGTTTCCTCTTCAAGTAATTGTACTTCCCTCAATGCATTGAATAATTTAAATTTTGAATTTGATTTAACGATTAATATTTTTAATTTATGTTTTATTGAACCATTGATTTTGCTTCTTTTTTCAGGTGGCACCGTGTTCATCAAGTCAATTGATGCTTCAACACATGTAAAAAATGCCACATACCTTTGTGAGGCTATAGAGGAAGTCCTATTTGAGGTGGGTGAGGAGAATGTGGTTCAAGTAGTGACCGATAATGCAGCAAGTTATGTTGCTGCAGGTAGACTACTGATGGAGAGGCACCCAACAGTATTTTGGACTCCATGTGCCGCACATTGCCTTGACCTCGTATTGGAGGATTTAGGCAAGCTTCTATGGATCAAAACATGTGTGGATATTGCCAAAAATATTTGCAAATTTATATACAATCACACATGGGTCCTTAGCCTAATGAGGCAATACACGGGGTTAAGGGAGTTGGCTCGTCCTGGCATCACCAGATTTGCTACAAATTTCATCACACTACAATCTTTGATTCGGTCAAAGGGACCTTTGAGACGTATGTTTGTTGCTGAGGAGTGGACTTCCTCATCCTATGGTACTTCCACTGCAGGGATTGAAGTGGCAAGTTACATTTTTGATGAGCCAGGCTTTTGGACACCTGCTGCAGAGATTGTGAAGGTAACCGTAAAATTCAATTCTAGTATTCTTTAATTTTTATTCATATTTTTCTTTTATTTGTTTAACTTTATTTTATTCACACTTAAGTTAATGTTTCACAATATTTGTAGTTCACCGAGCCCTTGGTAGTTCTCCTACGAGTTGTTGATGGGGAGAAGCCCGCAATGGGCTACATATATGAGGGCATGGATAGGGCCAAGGAGGCCATTAGATCCATCTATGGGGGAGTTGAGGGTAAGTATTATCCCATTTGGGAGATCATTGATAGGAGATGGCAGCACCAGCTTCACAAGCCCCTCCATGCAGCAGCTTATTTCCTAAATCCGACATTCCAATTCCGCCCTGATTTCAAGGCGGATGATGAGGTTCTTGGTGGGCTCTACTCAGTGATAGAGCGGATGGCGCCTGCAGTTACTAAACTGATAGTCCATGAGATAGAGGCCTTTACTAGTGCACAAGGAGACCTCTTTTTTCGTCTAATGTGCAAAGAGAGTAGGACAACATTGTAGCCAGGTAAAAATATATTTAAGGGCATAATTTTCCTCTTTTTATATTATTATTAAATGTTGAAACTTGAAACTTGAGACTTAAAATTGGAAATGAGATTGATTTTTTTTCTTTTTCTCATCTCAGATGTATGGTGGCAAATGTTTGGTGCTAAAACACCAAACTTTCAGAGGATTGCCATTCACATATTGAGCCAGCCATGCAGTGCTTCAGGTTGTGAGCGTAATTGGAGTATGTTTGAGCACATACACTCCAAGAGGCGCAATAGATTGTCCGTGGAGAGGTTGAATGACCTAGTGTATGTTTATTACAACCTTCGACTTAGACACAAACAGATTTTTGACCATGACTCCACCCCAATCAAGCTAGAGGAGGTCGATCCACAATCTGAGTGGATCACTGAGGCTACAGATCCTATCTTTAGTGATGAGGACTTTGATTGGGTTGACCAGGCAGATAGAGAGGCTGAGGCTGTAGCCATGGCAGAGGAGGTGGATAGAGCACGAGTAGACACAGGCACATCTGATGTTGGTGAGGGTGGCATGGAGTCACAGGCAGAGATTATGGCTGTTGCATCATTGAAGACCTACCATTTACGCCTTCGTAGGAAGGTGAAGGATGCAGGCTCCTTTGAGCCATAGACTTCTAGTTATTGTTTTGATACTTCATATTTGCTTGGAACATTTGATCATTTTGATGTCATGGATTTCATATTCCATGAGTTTTGTATACATTTGACTATATTTATATATCTAAGTGTGCTATTTCCTTCAGCAGCTCAGCTACAATTTGCATTTATACTTATGTGATCGATGTATACTTGTGTATGTGATCCAATTAGCTTCTATTTGATGATGTTATTGTGTCTTTAAGGTTTATTTAATAAAGGGTGCATGAAACAAGTTTTAAATCCTTAAAAATCTCTAAATTTCTTGGGTTTTTCACTTTGCCGAGTTTTCGCCGAGTCTAGGCGCCGAGTCCCGAGTCTCGAGCAGACTCGCCCTCGCCGAGTCTGCGCCGAGTCTGAGTCTCGGAACTATGGTACAAATCCCTAAAAACTTAAACAACAAACAATCACATCAGCTTTGTAATAATGTTTTTGTGCTGCAAACTGTTAGGAAACCAACTGTTATGGATTCAAGATCTTGAAGAATATGTCTCTTATCAGTGCAGTTGTTGAGCAGAATATAGAATAATTTTCTTTCATAGTTGATAATTTGTAGTAAACTCTTGGTATATTTATATAGAACAAATTTAAAGTAGTTGATTTGCACTATAATAATAACAATAAAATAAATTGTAGGAAACAACTTGGTATATTTATGTAGAACATTTTTAGACCAGCTGATTTGCCCCATTATAATAGCAATAAACTCAATACAAAGTAATTTGAAGAAAACTCGGCCAATACTATTCTTCTAAAAATAAAATCATGACGTAGAGCCTTTACTTGCTAATGCCCCCCGTTGTCTTTTGGGATCTTACCAAAAATGTGTTTTTCGGCCTTGAAAGAGGAGTTGGAGTAGGAAAGGTAGAGAAAGAGATTTCTCTATTTTTGAAACAAACCCTAATTTCCAATGTAGTAGTGATGCAGGAGCATCTCAGGGATTGTGCAGTCTTGCATTGCCCAAAAATATGTTTGGCACGCAAGGTTCTTGTTGGAGCATTTCTTTGTTTGTTGTGTATTGTGCACATGTTTTGCTTTTTGAATCTGTTGATTCGGATACAGAGACTTTTAGTGTGATTTGTATACGTGCATTGACTTTAGAGTCTTGTATAGAAGTATGTAGCTTGCGCAAATGATTTGTTCATGCACACTTTCTCTCGAGGGCACGGTTAGATCTTGAGCCCACATGCATTGGTTGGTTCCATGCAATCTTTGTTGCCGCGCACCCCAAGTGATGTGTTGGCAATGTAGTAAACTGCTGATTATGTAATGTGTCACAATGCTGACAGCTATTGATTATTTAATTCAAACGGTGCATTGAAGTGTAATTGGTACCTTTGGAAGGTGAATTGTCTTGGGCATGAAAATGAGTTTTGACCTTGGAAACCGTATCGGGTGAAGGGGTCATGTTTCCTTGAGCCTATATATATGTAGCAGATCAAAAGACAAAGGGTTGGCACAAGATTAGTAGTGGAGGTTGGCATCGATAGTTCATATTTGAAGATAGGTTGTTTGTATATACATTGGCTAAGGAGATTGCCACTTGGGGAACATTAGGTTGAAGTTGTTACCTACTATGAGTGATTAGCATCATCTTGTGATAATCATGGTGACAATTCTCCGAAACCTTATGTGTAATCTTTTTGTTGTGTACCTTTTGTGCTTGTTAACTTGTTGTTCATTTGACCCATTCTCAACACTTCATCAGTTGGTATCAAAGCAAGTGTTTTGAGTCCTGAAAGAGGTGAGTTGTGCTCCACAATTGGAATAAATTTGTGTTTGTGTCACATTGCAGGTGGTCCAGAAGTGAAAATGTCCTACAAAGGTGATAGGAGAAATGACAAAAATACCAAAGCATAGCACAATAATGATATGACTGACACATTGAGAGCCATTCAAGCCAAGCTTAAAGCCATTGAGAATATTCAGAGGTGAGCAATGATTGTGGCTAGGGATGTTAGTGATGATGAGAGAGGTGATCACGAACCTCGTGATGATTGGGTGTTGAGTTTAGTAGAAGAGCTCTTTGCCAAAGAGAAATTTGCCTTATCATTAATGAAGGTGGGTAACTATAAGGTTGAAAATTGCCTACTTTACACTCAGCATGAACTCGACAAGAAAACATAATTACAAAAAAAAAAGAAATTAATGCATTTAAAGAACACAAAAGTCTATATTGGTCATCAGTTTGTCATAATTCAAACATTACATATGTCATATGACCTTCAAATGCTCAAAATTTGAAATTTCAAAGTTTTAAAGTCAAACAATACATTGTATCACAACAAAATTATAAATAATAATTGTATAACAAAACTATAACCAACTACATATGTCAAAAAACAGTCAAATATGTAATGAAATAAATCAGAATGATATATTATTTACATGAGAGCAAAGCTCTTAAATAGAGTTACAATGAGATGTTTCTATAAAGAATATAGGAGTTCCATAAAGGAAACTACAACTAATAAAGCAAAAGAAATAGAAGCACTCTAAACTAAAACAGAATTAGAAACTATCTAATAGAATATAATATTGACCATTTAATATCTAAAATATTATTTTAATACCCCCCCTTAATGGTCAATCTACTAACTACACCAAGGTGCCCCCTAAATTTGACACACTTATCCGGGCTTAGAGAATTTAACAGGATCCGCTGGGCTCTTGGCCATAAAGGCATAAAAAGCATACTCATTCTGTTCAGTGTGCTCTGCAACATGAGCATGCGGGTTAGACTCTTCTTCCTTCGACTGTTAAGAAGCCAAGAGTTTCTGGCAATCTTTCTTGATGTGGCCAAACTTGTGGCAATAATTGCATTGAATATTCTTCTTTTTGGAAGAATCCTGGGGTTGGCCTTGGCTGGTCTGCTAAAAGGGCTGAGCTGGTCTGCTAAAAGGGCTGATTCTGGTCCTTATTCTTCTGAAAGGACTTGGCAGTAAATGCCCGCTCCGTGGAGGATGAACTAGCTCTGCTACCGAACTGTTGTCTCCATCGATCCTGCTGCAGAAGTTTGTTGCACAGCTCTGGAAACTTCAAGTCAACATTAGTTGAGGGAATGCTAAGAGTCTCGATAAAGTGCTCATAGGACTTTGGTAGACTTTTCAAAGTGATGACTACCATATCTTCCTCCATGTTTTGACCAATCGCCTCCAATTGATCACGGATGTCTTTGATTTGTGTGAGATGCTCTTGCAGAGACATCTTTTCATCCATCATGATCGAAAAAAGCATGTTCTTCAGAAAGAACACGTGACTCTTGTCGGACATTTAATGCAAATCCTTTAGATGCTCCCAGATTTCTTTGGAAGTCTTGCCAGACAGAACTTGTGGTAGTTGGTCATCGGTGACCTATAATTTAATTAGCATGACCGCTTTTCGATTCTGCTCATCGAACTTATCTTGATCTTTACTCGCTGTTGGAGGGCGTGTAATTTTGCCTAGAACAATTTGGTCAAGGCACCGATACTCAAAAATGGTTAACATTCGTTGCTTCTAGGTGTTGTAGTTATGGCCGTTGAACTTCTAACTACCTTCCAACATGATGTTGGACAAGGACGCCATCTTTCACGTTTTTCGAGGCACGAAAAAATGGATTACAAGCTGATGGCACAAAAACTAGGGCAGATTGACGACACAGACAGAGAACAGAACCCTAGCACGGGTTTCAAGACAAATCCCGAGGTAAACTCGCCAAAAGACGCCTTCAAGAGTGATCAAAAGTCGAAGACGTTTGCACAGGTTGTGGACAGGACGTAGATAGGTCACGAACAGGATGCGGACAGAGGTCGAGGAGACCCACGAACAGAAATCTAATGGCTACAAGAGAAAACCGCCGACGAAAAACCACAATTTTTAGGAACAAAACTCCCCAAAACAAGAAATTGCGACTAGGGTTTGAGGGTTGTGTCTGCAGAAATCAAACAGGTACGGCCGCCCTACAACGCCGTACAATCCGTACGTCGTACGGAATACGAAGAGCACAGGAAAAAAATCCAAAAAATCGTTTCCCACTCTGATACCATGTAATGAAATAAATCAGAATGATATATTTTACATGAGAGCAAAGCTCTTAAATAGAGTTACAATGAGATGTTTCTATAAAGAATATAGGAGTTCCATAAAGGAAACTACAACTAATAAAGCAAAAGAAATAGAAACACTCTAAACTAAAACGGAATTAGAAACTATCTAATAGAATACAATATTGACCATTAAATATCTAAAATATTATTTTAATAAAATGCTATCTACGTCCTTCCCCTTCCCCCTCCTAGTGTAACTTAATTTTTCAGGCCTTGCATTATATAAGTTGATATCAACATGAGGACTAATTGTTTCCTCAAAAATATCTTCGTTTTCCTCCAACACATCTACCTTTGCTACTTTTGTTGCCGCTCTCTCCAATTTAGTAATATCTTCATTAGTATACATGATATCAATAGGTTCTTCGATAGTCCAATTAGCAAAAGGATCAATGTCATCCAAGTCAATGGCATCATGAGAAGGACTCTCCACCTTTTTGGTCTGAAGGCAAAGGTTGTACTTGACGAAGATAAGATCATTGAGGTGCTCTTGGGTCAACCTGTTTATTTTCTTCATGTGAATACCCTCAAATAGACTCCAATTGCATTCACACCTAGAAGCACTATAGGGTTGGGACAAAACACATATAGCTAGCCTTTGAAGATTTGGTGTGCCAATATTGTAATTCTCCCACCACAAATCTACAATAAAACATTTAAAAATTATTAAGAATTAAGTAAAAAATTTAGAACTTGTTCAAATTTTCAAGTTTTTAGTTTTTACTTTCTAGTATTAAGCTAAAAATTAAAGGATTATTTTATTTACTTAGCTGTTGTTTTTCCCTATTGAGTTGTTTGTAACTTCAATCAGATAACATAATAATAAATATGAAATATTACTTATATATTCATACTTAATATATAAGGTATGTTAAGATAAATATCAATATAGCATGATCGAATGATATATTACCAAAGCATAAACATCTTTTGCATTCTAAACGGTGATTAGTAACTGTTAAAATCAGTGAAACCGATTACAATACAAACGGTGACAAAGTCACACCTGTGATAGGCGTGACTCCTTGAGGAGTCACATCTATCACAGATGTGACTCCTACCGTCACTCACATATTTATATCAATGTCTTTGCCCTGCAATACCACGGATCGACACAAAAATCGGAAGTGTATGAGAAGTGGAAATTGCATCTAAAATACAAAAGAAAGTAATAAATTAAGTCTGCTATATAAATATCCAACTTTCAGAAAATATCCAAGCCAGAGATTATAAGTTCGATTTGAATTTACATTCCCTCCTTTGAATGGCTTGAGCTAAAGAAAATAGCCCCCCATCTGCACCCTTGTGGATCTCCAACTCATCAAGAATTATGTATCTAATCACATTGTCTAGTATTAATGCAGAGTGGAATCAAGATCTCTAGAATAAAAGGACAAGAAAATAAGAGATCTCTAGAATAAAAGAACAAGAATTTTTTGAAAGGTAATATTCTGATTATAAAAGACTAATAGCAACCATTACAATATTGATGTATACAACTTAACAACTCTAATTTCCAAAATATGAATACAGATTGCAGAAGCTTCTCCTAATTACATGACTCACGACTCATTCGAAGGGAAAAATTCATCAAAGACAACAGGGAGACACAGAAAATGGACACCACAATGCTCACGTACTAACATGTGACCTAATCACACATCGCGCCATTGCAAATGGGGACCCCTTTTTTTTGCAATTTTGAGCTTGTAGAAGTCTGTAGGAAGTGTCATGCGATCACGTCTCCTCCACAAGTTGGATAATGACTCTTTCTCCCAGGTAGCTTGAGATGGATTAAGTGGGTGCGAATGAGGCCCTGAGATCAATCCTAACACATGTTTGAGGTCTTGAAATCGATTAAGTCTAATATCCTGAAAACCTGAAGAAATTGCTAAGTCCAAAATCTGGTGGATCCTTAAAAATCTAGAATCTGCATGTCAAATCCTATGGATACGAGACCTATCTCAAACATCCTGGAAGTATATTTCAAAATATTTAAAGTATAGGAAATATACTTAAATATATTTTGAAATATACTTGAATTTTAGAGACTGAAAACTTGTCTAAATGCGAAATTCCATGCACCTACTCCAAACCCGCCCAGGGAGAAAATCAAGAAAAGTTTGCCAATTGAAGAGTGAAGAAAGGATGATGAACAAGTCTAGTTTCAAGCAAATGTGGAAGAAGAAAACACCTTTTGAACAAAATCCAGACCTCACCCCCAAACCCGCCCAGCCTGGGCGGCCTCACAAGGTAGTCATGGACAATGTCATCTTCACCAGGAGAATCTCTCCACACAGAGTCTCCAAATCCGCCTAGGGAAAGTTAGGACATTTTCACGAGTTTTTGCCAATTGAAGAGAGTTAGGAAGTGATGATGGAGTCTAAAACTAAGTTTAACTTGCAAGGTTGAAGACAGAGAGCACATTTTAATGAAAATTCCATGCATCACCTCTAAAGCCGCCCTTCCTGGGCGGCCTCAAGAGGGGGTCTTGGATTTTTCCATGTTCCTCATGCATTTCTTTCCATACTAAACTCACAAACCCGCTTAGGAGAGATGACATGAAATTTGCAAGTGTAGAGACGGAAGGTGATGAATAACACTAAGTTTTGAACAAAGACATGGATAACTTGCAAGTTTGGAACACGCATGAAAGATTTCAAGTGAAAGTCCAAGCCTCACCTCCAAACCCGCCATACTTGGGCAGCCTAGACATGAGGTCTTGGATTCCTTGATCTTTACATGAACTACTCCACATTCAACCCTCCAAACCATTCAAGAGAAAGATCTTAGGAAACTTGCAAGGAAAAGATGAAGATGATGATGATGATAAAGGCAAATTGCAACCATGGAAGATAAGGAGCTTGCTCAAAGACAAAGATAAGCATGTTTTAGTCAAAATCCACACCATACTCCCAAACCCGCCCTACCTGGGCGGCCTAGGGAGGTGAGTATGGAATCAAGTTTTTAAGCACTCATGCCACTCATCATTTGCCTACCAACTCCACCCATCTGCTTCCACACACATGCAAGTCCAATAAGGAAGTGAAAATCATTGAAAATCACAAGTATTGAAGTCAAATCCACACATCACCTTCAAGGCTGCTCATCATAAGCGGTCTCCACCATTGCACATGGAGAATACCTCAAATGCCATTCAGATCACTTCTTGACTTCACTCAAATGAAGGTAATTTACATGAAGAACATGAAGAGAACACTAAGTCATGCTAAGGAGGAAGGAAAAGATCATGAAAATGAAGCAAGAATTGCCTAAGTATAAAAATTCTCACACCCTCTTCCAGCCCGCCTAGTCTGGGCGGCCTAGACCATGACCCTTGGATTTTCATCACACATTCCTCACAGGCCCTTCAAACCCGCCTGGCTAGGTCGGCCTAGGCACTGAGACAAGGAATTCCACACATATCAATCCATACTACCCCTCTAAACCCGTCTAGGCACTTAGGCATGGATTTCATGCGAAAGGGTATGTTTTGAAATGTCATTTTTTGATCCCACATGCATAAGATGAATGTAATTTGTTATTGAAAATCCTTTATATTAAGTCTTAATTTGATGTGTTTCTTTTTGTAGGTGATGGAGGATCCAAGGAGGTGAATGGCGAGAGCTCATACATGAGAAATTTGGAAGATGGAGGAAAGTTGCTCAAATTTGTCATCATCACCACACGGAGGAGCTCCTACATCAAGTTCATCTTATGTTGAAGACTTCGTATGTTTGGATGAGGAAGACATCAACGCCACGCATGAGAGGGAGTCATCTTCCAGTAATTCATTCCACGCACCAAAAGGACAATCATCATGTAAGCTACTCCAAGGACTCGTGCACAACATATCTTCTACTTCATGCAACTGTCCAGGGGCAAATGGGCATGTTTGCCGAATATAATGGTAAAGGGAAAAACATTGGTAAGGTAGGCCAAAGTTTGGTAAAATTTGCTTAAACAATAAAAGAAGGGCCTGACCCTAGATCTTTAAGCATTGCTAAAATAAAAGTCTAGTCAATCCTATCATACACATATTTTCAAATTCAATTTTAATAAAGATGTTATTTTCAAATACCCCATTCTGTACTCTCCCATAGAGCAATAATGTTATCAAGGACTTGCTCTTGACATCTTATTTGTTTAGCTCCAACAATTACATGTAAAAGGTGGCGGAGACAAAGAGCAAGGGCTTTAGCTACAATTTTGTACGAGACATTAAGTAACATGATCTACTACCAGCTTGCTAGGGTAATCAGCCTTTGGCATGCATTTAATACTGCCCTTCCTAGTAATATTACCCAGGGGTTGAGTGTGCAAACACGCACAAGTTCTTTACTTGAAAAGTGCCAACAAGACTTGTAAAGTTCACAAGGAAACCGGTCTAACCCCAATGCCTTGTCATTGGCCACATGCATAACAACTGCATGGAGCGCATCCAAAGATAAATGGTTGTCATCAGAGTAAGTTTGTGAAAAGCAACACCTAGACATTGTTTGAAAGCTTGCTTCCTCTCTAGAGCTAGCACTTGGGATTCAATGACCATTTTGCAGTTCACCACAAAGGCATTGGCTAATCAGACAACTTTTTGCGCAGCTATGAATAGATTTTAATTGTGTTAATGTGTTTAGTTGAGTGCTTGGTTCAAAGGGTTTCAAAAATTACTTCTGCGACATTGTCCTCAATTTTGAGCTTATACATTTTATATCACAATTGTGCACATTTCACTGCTCAAGCCTCTAAAATTTTGAGTTTATGTTGGAAGGAGGCAACACGAGATTGAAGTTAGGTGTTGCGAGTATTATTCTCAAAGCTAAGAAGGAAATGGATAAAATCTTCAATAGCAATAGACCCATTTGCGTGGAAGGAGGAGGTGTTGGAGATTGCTTCATAACACCATATAATCCATCTCGACAAACTCTTAGGATGTGCGGCAAGGTTGCAAACTCTAGCAATAGCTTTGAGATAACCCTTGTGTTGGAGAAAGGAGGTATGGTGTCAAGAAAAAATGCGTATGAGGTACCTTGGGCAGTACGGAATCCCAAATGATTTTTAGAAGATATTGGGCAGTGATCATTAATAATTGTCTCTAGTGTAACTCTAATTGACTATTTTGAGCTGATGTCAAAACTAAAAATATTTATTCAAATGAAAGGGCTCTAATCAGATTTTTAAAAATTTGGTTGGGACCTGTTGTGACCAAATCACACATCACCCCATCATGATGGGGACCCCCTAGTTTTTTTTATCACCTCGGAGTCAGTTATCCAATCAAGCTTTGTAAATGCAACATAGAGACTCCCTGGAGGCCAAGATTGGAGGGTTTATTCAGATCTTCATCATAAGCGCCTAGAGGTAAGTGTATTGAAGATATTGAGTTAATCAGCATCAAAGGCACACTTTGTTTCTCATTCCACCCCTGTTGAGCGCCTAGGTAGAATATGACTTTCAAGTGACTGCATGGAGATATTTGTGAGTTTGGGCGCCTTGCCTCACTTAGACCATCTCAAGTGGCGCCTAGCAAAAGGAAAACTCCAAGTTTCATTATCATGAACATCATTGAGTTGGGCACCTGGGAAGGAGTGTTATGAAGTTTGATGAGCGCCTAGATTAAGAACCTTCAAGTGGTCAAAACCAAACTTAAAGGATTAGGGCGCCTTGTATGCTCAGATTCATCCTAGATGAGCACCCAATGTACATTGCAACACCTTAGGCGCACTTTGTGCTATCCATTGATCATTCTGGTGCCTTTCATATGGGAATTCATCTATATTAGCACCTTAGGTTCAGAAGGTTTGAGAGGTCATCAAATGGCGCCTTATGAAATGATTTTGTGTGAGTTGGAAGTTCATCACTATGCTTAGGAGTATCCATTGTCCATTGAGGCGCCAATCTATGTTTGAATTACCTTTTTTGGCGCTCATTCTATACAATGCAACTAAACAATGGCGCCTTGATAAGAGTCTCCACTAGGAGCGCCCTGGGTCAGAGTTTCTCGAATGGACAAGTTGGTGATGGAAATGAACTCTAGCGCCTTGGAAGTTCTGAGGTTTGATAACACTTAAGGGTCTTAGAACCAACTGGAATGAAGAATAGAGTATGAACCTCCATGAGGGCCTTGATGGTGTATAAACTTGCAATCTTGAGAAGTGAAAGACTCTAGGCGCATTTTAGACCCATGTCAGATCATTCTTAAGTTCCCAAGAGTTTAGGCGCCCTTAATGCCTCCTTTCAACTTAGTTTGGCGCCCCTCATATGGAATCTTACATGCATTGGCGCCCTGTGGAAGAGTTGAAGAACATTGTCTTGTGGGAGGTAAGTAAAAGTAACACCTTGGCGCCAAGGGGACCTTGAAAGCAAAGTTGTTGGATTCACTTACTTTGAGCGCCTTGGGAAAATGGTAGTTTGGCGCCCTATGTTGGAGTGATCACTTTATGCGCCTATTCATATTTGAATGAGTCTTGAATGAGGCCTTGAAAGAAGATGTTTGAGCTCCTTCAAAGTGCACTCAGAATGGTGAAGGGTTAGTTAAAGCGTGAAGCAAGATGAAGGCGCTATGTCTTGTTAGTATCATCCATATTGGCGCCTAGATTCAGAGGGTTTGTTGACATGGTTAGGTGCCCTGAGTTTGAATGAAGTAATTTGGGCGCCCTTGTTTGAGAGATTGATCACCTTTTGGCGCTCCTTGCCTTCAAAATTCATCCATATTGGCGCCTTGACAAAACACCAACCTAAATCAAAGGAGAGTGCGCCTTAAAGGAATGAAGGGTGAAGGTACTTCTTGAAGTTTTTGGAATGGATATAGGAATCTTAGAGGAAACCAAACAAGTAAGGAATGATGAAAGATCAAGCAATGGATTAAGGCGCATTCTTCAATGATTTAACCAGGATAACTTAATTTAGTCGCCTAGAGGGGAGATGATTATAAATTTGGTTGAAGCAAATTTGGGCGCACCTTTATGTTAAGATGACTTTGTCTAGGCGCCTTGAGGAAGAGTAGAGTAATCCTTGTAAATATGCTATGAGATTTAAGTAATGCTTGAAGTCTAAATCACCTTATGTATGTGCCTAAAGAGGGGTTCTCTAATGACTAAGCTAAAGGAGAGAAGAAGCAAATTTGGGCGCCCTTGTGATGTCTTAGTAACCACAAAGTCTGCCTAGTATCGAAAGGGTTAGTAATCATGAGTTTGAGTGCCTTGGATCCAGAGAAGTGATTAAGAAGTTTTGGGCGCCTAAGGAGGAATGTTTGTCAAAATTACTTACAAGTTTGAGAGTCTTGTGTATAACGTTTCTAAAATGGACAAGTCTCTAGCAATGAGTTTGGGCGCATTTCCATACCTCTATCCTCATGGAGCGCCTAAGATGGAGAGCCTAGGTGGAATGTTTCAAGTATATCAAAGGAAGAAGGCGCAAGGTCTAATCAAAGTCATCTTATGTAAGTGCCTAAAAGGGAAGAGTCATCTTAAGGCTTTCACAAATGTCTAAAGCATGGAAAATGCCAAGTGTAAAGCCCTGTAAGCTAAGGCGCTCTTTCACTTCTAAACCATCCTAAATGAGCACCCTAGGGAAGACCACTCAAATCTATGAATGAGTTCATCATGAGGTCCTTGTTTCATCTCATCAAGTGTTAAAAGCATTGTTTAGTATTGGATGTGTTTGGGGCGCTCTTTCACCTCTATGCAGACATAGCTAAGCGCCTAGAGAAAGAATAATTCCAAGTCCCCTCTAATTCAAGTGCCTTGGAAGAAGTTGAGGATCAAACGACATGAGTGCACATTCTGGTTTAAGATAATCTTCAATTGGCGCCTTAAAAGGAAGTAAGTTACTTTGATTTCAAAGAAGATCCTATTCAAAGGCGCATTTCATGGCCTTTTCTATCAAATTTGGCGCCCAAAAGGTTTCAAACTTTGAAAGTCTTAGAAAATTGCATTAAATGCATGATTGGGCCGACCCCCTAGCTGGCCGACCAGCATTAAATGCAAGTGAAGTCACTATATAACAAGGGCGCCCCTCTCCATTTGGTCATAATTCATATTGCAATTTGTAAGAGGAGCGAATTTTCTAAGAAGAGCGAATTTTTGGGAAGAGCAGATTTTTAAGGCAGATTTGCATTTTTGAAGATTGATTTTTGACATTTCATATCTGATTTTTGCTATTTCAATGCTGATTTTTATCATTTTATACAGAAATCTGTATTTTCTGGATCAGAAATTTGGTATAAGGTATGTTTCAGCCACCTTTTACTTCATAAAATTGTCTTCTCTTTACTTAATTTTGCTAAATTTCATAGTTTTATTAGGTTTGTGAAGTCTAATTTTTCATTTCAAGTCACTTATTCAAGTCTTGTCTTGTAGATAGATGGGCATGACAGCGAAGGAGAGGCAAGTGATGATCAAGATGGATGCCAAGTCCACTATACCCGATTCCAAGCTTGAAACTCATTGGAAGAACATCGGAGATACCAACATGGGACATGTCAACTTGGAGGAGATGAAGGATTTCTTGCTCGCCATCACGAGAAATGAAGACATCAAGGCCATTGCAAAGAGTGGAATTGTACAAGCAGCATGCTTCCCACCTACCTTACCTAGCACTGAGTTAGTGTTGGAATGTATTCAACACTATGACAAACAGAAGAGACAAATTGTAGCTAAAGACGGGACTGTCTTAGCTTACCTGCAAAGAGAAGCTATTCAGGAAATCTTCAACATCCCAAACCGGAAAGCAGTGTTCATCTGTCCTACAACTGTCCAATGTACTTTTGAAGGCAACCCCAAGCACTACATGTAAGAAGTGAGGAAGAGGTGGATGATAGATTTGTCAATCAAAATATACAACTCTGAAGATCCAAAGTTCCACAAGGCAGACTTCAAACAAGAGATAAGTTACTTCATCATGTTCTTGAATCGAATAACAGGTAGGCCTCAATCATCTACTTTTGAAGGATGGATGTATACCTATTTTGATCATGTGTTTACAAAGAATAAGATGGTTGATTGGGCTGGTCTTATAAGCCATTGCCTTGATGAGCAGTTTGAAAGGTTTGATGAAACAAAATCATTCTTCATTACTTCCTATCTTGTTTATATTCTAGCAAGAAATGTGGTTTATAAGGGATTAACATCTAAAGGAGAAGTTGGTACAAAGTCTGGATAGATTCTTTCACATCAGTGTTATCCTCAGCTCCATTTGAAGAACATCAATCATTACAAGAGGTTCAATGATGCCTTCGCCATGTACGTAGTGAGAAAGTTGAGAGGAGAACTGCATAGAAGACTAACGGGTGCTGCTAGAAATTTCATTGAACAATATGGAAGGTACTACATTCAATATGACAAGTTTACCTATATCAGAATTCAGGGCTTCACATCCTTTCCATACAGATTGCCTAGATATCCTACCAATAGGATGGTGTTGCTAGAAGTTTCAAGACAGTTGTTAGAATTCCATAAGATGCAAAGGGCAAGAAAGAAGGCTGGAGTTCAGTTTCCTCTCGCGCTAGGGAGATATTATTCATGTACATCACTTCAAGCAGCTGAACATTCAGAGGTTGAGCTTGAGGCATATCATCTACATCTTCATGACTCAAGGAGGGAGAACTTTGATCCACATGGAGCTATTAAGCAGTCATATTCTTCCTACCGGCATGTTGAGCAGCTAGAAGATCATTGGGCTAATGCCATTGATGATGATGATATCAGGATGCAAAAGTGTTCAATGTTGAAATGGGACCTAGTGAGAGCTACAAAGGTATTAAGGATTCCTGGTCAGTTATATGATGAAAGAACTCTCTTAGGTGATGAGTACAATAAGATTCGGAATTTGCTTTATGATATCAACTGGGCTGATAGAGAAAGAGTTTATGATGAAGAACTGATAGAGCCTATCATTGCTATCACTGAGGAACATGTGAAAGAACAAGTACAAGCATTGATAGATGAGGGAAAGAAATTCACTTATATTAAAATGGGAGAAATTGAGCAAAAGGAACAACATAGTGCACCTGGTAGGAGTTCGCGAAGTAAGGATAATGAAAGAGATTCAAGTCAAGCAAAGAAAAGAAAACAACTTGAATCTGCACAAGGAGAATCAAGCAAGAAAAAGAAAAGAATAAGTATTGAAACTGCTTCGTCTAGACAGCCAGGAGATACTCCACTGAATCAGGATATAGTGGTGCATGTTGAGGATGTAGTTCCAGAAACTCCATTTGAAGAAGCCCCTTCAAGTCCACATGATACTGAGATCATTGATGAAGCTAACACTGAAGACAAGGATGAAGCCGAAGAAGAATCATTCCCTGTACAAGGAAAGTAGATACAACAGTTAAAGGATCTTTCATCATTGCCGGAGTGGCTGCAAGATAGAATTAAGGAAAGTTGTGAAGTTGAGAAATATCCTCCTATTCCAGTTGAAGAGTTGCTTCTGGACATGTCTAATGAAAAACCAAAGAAGAAAGCAGCTATTCTTTCAAAGATAACCAAAGATGAAGCAGGTGTAAGGAAAGTACATGTAGTAGTGCCAAGGCTTGAAAAGAATGTAGAAGATATAACACCTGAAGATTATGACATCAATACAATCAATTTGGGTCCATTGACTAGAACACAAGTAGAAGAAGAACTTCAGGATTCAATTGACAATGCTCGAGCTATCATAAGACAGGAAACAAAAGGTAGGATTAAAGCTGAGCAAAGATGTTAGGCTTTGGAGCAGTATATTCAGCACTTGGTTCGTCCTATTCGTCAGCAGGAGAGAGTTTCTACACCTGCATCTCCTCTTCCTCCAGAAACAGTTGTGCATCTTGAAGGATTGAGGTCTTCATCTCACAGGTTGAAAGATTGGATGAAAAGGTCAAGGGAAACAACATATAAACATTTTGAAGATATTATGCAAGTGTATGATAAGATTGCTGATCTTAAGGAAATGGTACTTGCATTGTTGACTGCTTGTGCTGAGTTCAAGGTTATCAAGGAACAATACATGCCACATTTGAAGAGCTTGATGGAGACTTCAGTTGATGATTTGATACATGCTGAAGTAATTGAAGAAGGCATGACATATGACTTCTCTTCTTGGTATTATTGCTTTCGCAATAAAGGGCGGCTACTCGATAAGGTAGAAACAAATATGTCAAGAGTAAGGAGTGTACTTCAAAGAATTCAAGATGGAATACATGCATCGTTGATGAAAATATGTAATCCATTTGGAGAGATGACTCTTGATAATATGAAAGAACAAGTTCAAGCTTTCTACTTCCAAGAGGATGATGTTTCTGATGAGAAGCTTGATAGTATATTCTCACTTGCTGTACATCTTGGCGCCAACAAAGCTAGGATGATTGATTGGGAGAAGACACTTGGCTTTTATTCAGATGATATACTTGAAGTTGAAGGAACCATTAAAAATACGCCAAGTGTACCTTTTGATGATGTCAAGCAGATAGTGTCTAGATTCATTGAATGTCAAAATTCTAGTGATGGTTATTCACATGGAGACTCCTCATAGGCTAGTGATTTGTCATCTTTATCTTCTTGGGAAACATGCCTTCATTGCCTCTTTCATATACTAAAAATAGGAGTTTGTTATAACTACTTGTGATGTGGCATGATCTGGTCCATTGGCTTTGCCGATCGATCTTGACCCTTCATACATTTTTGAGGTCTATATAAGGGCTCTTTTTGCTCTCATTTGTACGATTGAAGTCTCTGAAAATTGTTGCAAGAGCTCTCTAAAATAATATAAGACTCATTGTTTGGTGATTCTATATATGTTTCTAAGTGTTGCATGGTTTAGATCTCTTCAAGCGAATGTTAAGATTAGATTAAGTTTTCTTTAAGTATATGTTAGTTGGTGGAAGGCTTCATTATTGTTTGTGGTGAAATCTATATGTTCACACCATTTGTGGTTTGTGGCTTGCAAATTGTAGTGTATGGTTGGTCTGAACAAAATTGAGCTTAACTTTGATCTCTATGTTTGTTGAATTCTTCATGAGCATAAGTGATTTAAACATCTTGTATAACCTTAGAAAGTAGCATCAGTCTTGTGTAGTTGTTTAATCTGGCGAAGCAAGAGTTGGTTTGATTTCACTTGAGCAGTAATCATTCCTTACATCTAGGTTTAGATTAGTGTTACTGAACCCTTTCATCTTTTCCCTTTTCTTTTATCAATTTGGTTAGAATTAGGATCAAGTATTTCATTGCCATATCATACGTCATAAATTGTAGTACTTAGATATTCTGGTGTCCACCTCTTTCACTGAATCAACAAGTTGTTCGAACAATTGTGTAAGTCCCTTTGTGTTTACCAGCAGAATCATACTAAGTCACTGAGCTATCCCTCACGAAATATAAGAAAAGGAGCCTTGGAGTCATTTTGTTTGATCACTTTGTTTAGCACTCGAGAGGCTTTGCTCAAGAGAGAGTTGGATACTCTGTATTTTACTCTATTGTTGACTTGTCGAAAAACAAACATCAACAGGGCCCTTTCAAAACCTAGACCATGTAAACCATGAGGAGGTAGAATCAAAGTGTCTTCTATGGTGTGGTTCATAGAGTCCCTATTTCTTCTTATATAGAACTAGGACGCATGTTCTTCAGCACACTAGTGTATAGCCAATAAGTTTTCTTTATTTTCTGGAGACCTCATTGTGTTGAAATGAAAATACATACTGGAAGCAATTGCCAAAGGTCAATCTGCTAAATTGCATCATTTGCTTCATAGATATTGACTGATTGAGGGAAATATGATTAAAATCAAAGACAACACACATTGTACAAAAAGTTTGTTCCTCACCTTGATCCATGATGGCTTAGGTGGGGGAGGTTGCCAACAAAATACTGTCCCACTAGGGCTCTTGAGACAAAATGTGATCAATTCGGGGGCAATAAGGTCAGATGGAATTCAACATTTTTTGAAGAGGACCCTTTAGTGGAGTGCTGGCAAAGTATGGGGCAGTAAGTTAAAAAAGAATTCAACATTATTTGAAGTATAACCATAGATATCCTAATTTCTTTTAAGAAAAGAATAGAGGGAATTGTGATGTTCAACAATAGATAATTCATTCAATAAGGTTTTTGAGAGTCATCGCTTTCTCTTTTGTATGTTGTTTGCTCCCATCCCCATGCATTGAAATTCATCTCCCCATTAGGGCCTATAACAGGTTGGGCTTTGAGAGTGGTGCATGGAGGTGACACATAGTAGAATACTATTACCACAAACAAGATAACTTGAGTCTGGCCCTAAAAGTGGCAAGGATGGAGTAGTGGGTGAGGCATTGGAATTGCTTTCTAAAAGTTGATAGCTTAATTCAATACAATAGGGTTCCCAATTGTACAACATCCAAGTTTTGAGTATAGATGTACTGGGGATGTGACATACATAGTATGCAATTAAAGTTGAATTTTCATGCCACAAAGAAGTAGAACCTACAATATTTGTACCAAAAATACCGTATGTTGTAGGATGAATTTCCGTGCTATGTGATATACATGGGGACAAACTTCTGACTTCTCTCGTGTATCATTCTTTTTGCCAACCTTTTTCAATGATAGCTACATCTTGTTGTGGGGAGGCTGTTAAAAGGGCTGAGTTCACTCGATCGGCAGATGTCAAAGTGCAATTATTGCAGATCCCTATAGAATTTTGATAGAGTAATAAAAAGGGGTAAGAAAAGCACAAATGGACACATAAAATCAAAACACTTTCAAGAAACTGAAAAATCTTTGGTATCTAACTTTGTATGTAGCATATTTTATCAAGTAAACTACCAGCTTGGGCGGTTTATCTTAGCAATGTCTTAAAGAAGTGAGCAATAATTTTATGTTTGAGTACCTTTTTATAAATAATGGAATTGATAAAACATTTTTATCAATCTTGCAAGGGTATTCTTATATGACATTGGTATTTATAAAATGCAGGCATCTCAATGATCATTCTAGATTTACCACCATGCTTGAATGGAGAAATTCCATGCTTGATTTGCCACCAAGCTTGAATGGAGAAAATGCTTCATCAATTAATTTAAAGGTAAGCTGTCAATTCTGGAGCGACTTATACATAATTTTGTTCATTGCACATTTATTTCAGTTGGACGTAATATTTATTATTAATATTGCTAAATTGTTATCTAATATACAATTTTAGAATTTTATGATTCTTTATTTATTTTACAAAATAGATACCACTATTGCAAGGGCTTGTAGCACAAATGGTTTCTATATCAAGGACATGAGGTTTAGAAAAAGAAATCTCAGTACAATGCTATGAGGCCTGCATGACATATTTGGGTTAAAAGTCAAATGTGGGATAGCTTGAATTGAGTTGATCAATGCTCCTATTTTGCATTGCACGCCTCTACTTATATTTTAATTATTATCAGTCATGACAAATGTAATTCATTTTTTTAATATTGTTTTTGTTCCCTCTTATTATAGATGAGCACTCTCTAATATCTTTAGCCTTATCGTTGTGCGCATCTTTAACACCCAATGAAACCAATTCCTTAGCTACATCAACAAATCCTTCAGTTTTGCTTTCATAGTTTGTGTTGTAGTTCTTAGCATCTTTTAGATCCTAGGGTTCTTTTCACACTAGTACATTTCTATTGTAACCAGATGCACTTTTGTGCTGTACTTTGGTCATCTAAGGGTTGTAATAGGACCCTGACAAAACACACAAAATCATGTGTAACTTCAAAAAATGGCACACAATGCCCAGTTATATTTTTTGCAACATTCAAACAAAATATATATACAACACAACCGATTAATAGTTTCCACTTTTACAGAATGAAACAACTGAGGATTAATCAAATGGTGGGATTGATCACAATATCTTCCCATGTTTCAGTCCATGAATTGCATGCCAAGCTATTCTCAAGTTCAAACTGGTTTATAGCAGCCATTACATTTCATGGTCCAACACTTTCCACCCACAACAACTTCCACCTGCAACTTCTCCTTTCTCTTCTTCTCTAATCGGACTCAAAACACCAAAACCACTATCTCTACCTCCTCGTTAGTCAGTGTATAGGTGGTCAGTAGTTCCATCTTTGTCATGATATGACCACAATGGCTGTTTGATAAATGTCGTTGCTCCATTTGCTGTAAACCCAACTGTAATTGTCTATACTAATGCAAACCCTAGGTTAAAATAGACAAAATTGACATTACGCAAAACTTAAATATGGGAGTTTCCTTGGCCAAAACACAAGATTAAACCTGTGCAGAAAAAATGCTTTCAAAAAGATAAAAATGTAACATTGACTACTGCAACATAGGAAACTTTCTTATATAAAATTTCTCCCATGTGAACTTTTCACTTTGTGAAATGTGAGATAATTTTCAGTTAATCTCTCTTTGTGAATCTGTTAATGTAATGTATATGAGATAAGTAACTTTTAAAGCTAATGTTGTTTATGTAACTGATAAAAAGTACATTTATCTTTAATACACACGAGAAATTATCACTAAGGTGCATTATTTTTTGATTCATAACAGCCCTTTCCTTAAATTAATTTCCCCAAGTCAATTGTATTGTTAGATTTTATATCTTTGGGCCTTCCCATGTTGCTTCTTCCATAGTTATCTCCTTTAATTGGATAAGGTTCTTGGATATTACCTTTGTCATGTCCCCCTTTTTGGATTAAAATAATCAAGGTTGCATGGAGACCTGTGCTGGTACTGGTACGGGAGACTGGTAACGGTACCGGTAGGTCTGTTTTTGAAAAATAGGAGATGAGGGTACTTGGAGACACCATTTTAAAAAAAATATAATTTAATAAATTTATTAATTTATTAATATGCTAACATTAAAACTGAAAATATAATGACATTGAACTTTCAAAACAAGAGAATTGGTAAAGTTTAAGTTTATAGCTTACTTGTAACAATTTAGTATAGCTTGCTGTATAAATATTACTTATAGGCTTATAGCTTACTTGTAACAATTTAATATAGCTTAATGTATATATATTACTATAGACCATAGTTCCGAGACTCGCCCGAACTCGCCAGAACTCGGCGAGTCGCGAGCCGAGCAAGGTATGGCGAGTCCTGGAGACTCGGACTCGGACCTGTCTTCAAACTCGCCGAAACTCGCCGATTTCATGAAACTCGCCAAACTCGCCCAAACTTGGCGATTCCCGATGGCGAAACTCGGCCGGCGCAGGCATGAGTAAAAAGTTAAAAAAAAACATAAAAACTCAAGTCGAAAGTTGATTTTTTTTGGACTTATATTGCCTCTATTACATTTAAAGTAACTTCATTTCATTTTCTTGGCAAAATAGGAGGAGAAAAGAGAGTTGTGAGCAAAAAAAAGAGTGTGCATTGTAGGGCAAATAGCAAGGAGGTAGAACCATAGAACGAAAAATCCATCATTAAATCGCATTGGAGCAGCTTCATACTTAGAGTTGGTGCATTGAGAGCTCTCTACCAGCGATTGGAAGGAGTTTGCAACTTTGCATTTCATTTCAAGTTTTAGTAGAGAGGTAAGCTTGATTTTGTTTAGTTTTTTTTGTGTTTTTTAGCAAAAATTGCATTGTTTTGTAAAATTTCAAATTTTATTTTGAACAAAGTTACAAACCCTACTTATTTTGTTTGAACTTTGAAGTTTGAACATACAACAAATTAAAAAACCTTACTTATTTTGTTTGAACTTTGAAGTTTGAACATTCAACAAATTAAAAAACCCTACCTTTTGTTTGAAGTTTGAACATTCAACAAATTAAAAAACCCTACATTCAAGTTTTCAACAATCAACAAACCCTACATATTTTTGAAACAAACCCTACCTTTTGTTTTGGAACAATCAACAAACCCTACCTATTTTTGAAACAAACCCTACTTTTTTTTTGCATTAGTTTAATAAATTAATAATTATAAATGAATTAACAAATGTTCATTTTTTTGTATTTATGTGTTATTGCAGCAGCCTTGATTTCAAGTTCAAATTGTATTTTCCACAATGTCTAACTCTTCACACCCAATTCGAAAGGACCCAGCTTGGAAACACGCTGAAAATTTTCCAGGGCAAAAAAAAGGACAAACAAAATGTTTCTATTGCAAAACAATTTTTCATGGAGGTATTAATAGATTGAAATACCATCTTGCACGCATAGCCGTCCATGATGCTTTGGGATGCAAAGATGCACCTGTTGAGGTTGTTCGTGAGGTGCAAATACAATTAGAAACATTTGAAATGAAAAAAGCAGTGAAAAAGAGGCAAAGGGAGGAGTTAGCGTGCATTGGTGGTGTTGGAGAGGCTTCTTCCAAGCCTCCATTTTATCCTAGTGCTAGTGCTTGTGCTAGTACTTCTGCTACTGTTGGTGCCCGTGCTACTGCTAGTGTTGCCGCTGCCGCTACTGCTAGTGGTAGTGGTAGTATTAGCATTGGTCCTAGAATTCGTAAATCTAGGTTGGATTCATTTTTTGTGCCACGCACTACTCCTGGTTCCCAACCATCGCTTGAGAGCACGGGTTGGAACAAGGAGGCACATGACGCAGCTAGACGAGCAATTGGCGACTTTTGGTACTATTGCACCATTCCATTCCATGTAGCCAGGTAATTCTTTTTTGTTTGATTGTTTTAAAATTTATATTATTATAGTTTGATTATTTGTCTCATGAATTTTTATATTTAAATTTTAGATGTATGTTGAATTCAAATTTAAAGTTAAACTCTCCTTTTTACCTGTGCTAGGTCTCCTTATTGGCAAAATATGCTTGATGCCATAACTGTTTGTGGGGCGGGGTTCAAAGGCCCTATTGAAGATGACTTAAGGGGCCCACTTTTGACACAAAAGGTGGCTGATGTAAAAGCTGAAATAGAGGAGCAGCGCTTGGTATGGAGCAAGAAGGGTTGCACCATCATGACCGATGGTTGGACTGACAGAAAAAAGATGACGCTGCTGAATTTTCTTGTTTCCTCTTCAAGTAATTGTACTTCCCTCAATGCATTGAATAATTTGAATTTTGAATTTGATTTAACGATTAATATTTTTAATTTATGTTTTATTGAACCATTGATTTTGCTTCTTTTTTCAGGTGGCACCGTGTTCATCAAGTCAATTGATGCTTCAACACATGTAAAAAATGCCACATACCTTTGTGAGGCTATAGAGGAAGTCCTATTTGAGGTGGGTGAGGAGAATGTGGTTCAAGTAGTGACCGATAATGCAGCAAGTTATGTCGCTGCAGGTAGACTACTGATGGAGAGGCACCCAACAGTATTTTGGACTCCATGTGCCGCACATTGCCTTGACCTCGTATTGGAGGATTTAGGCAAGCTTCCATGGATCAAAACATGTGTGGATATCGCCAAAAATATTAGCAAATTTATATACAATCACACATGGGTCCTTAGCCTAATGAGGCAATACACGGGGTTAAGGGAGTTGGCTCGTCCTGGCATCACCAGATTTGCTACAAATTTCATCACACTACAATCCTTGATTCGGTCAAAGGGACCTTTGAGACGTATGTTTGTTGCTGAGGAGTGGACTTCCTCAAACTATGGTACTTCCACCGCAGGGATTGAAGTGGCAAGTTACATTTTTGATGAGCCAGGCTTTTGGACACCTGTTGCAGAGATTGTGAAGGTAACCGTAAAATTCAATTCTAGTATTCTTTAATTTTTATTCATATTTTTCTTTTATTTGTTTAACTTTATTTTATTCACACTTAAGTTAATGTTTCACAATATTTGCAGTTCACCGAGCCCTTGGTAGTTCTCCTACGAGTTGTTGATGGGGAGAAACCCGCAATGGGCTACATATATGAGGGCATGGATAGGGCCAAGGAGGCCATTAGATCCATCTATGGGGGAGTTGAGGGTAAGTATTGTCCCATTTGGGAGATCATTGATAGGAGATGGCAGCACCAGCTTCACAAGCCCCTCCATGCAGCAGCTTATTTCCTAAATCCGACATTCCAATTCCGCCCTGATTTCAAGGCGGATGATGAGGTTCTTGGTGGGCTCTACTCAGTGATAGAGTGGATGGCGCCTGCAGTTACTAGACCGATAGTCCATGAGATAGAGGCCTTTACTAGTGCACAAGGAGACCTCTTTTCTCGTCTAATGTGCAAAGAGAGTAGGACAACATTGCAGCCAGGTAAAAATATATTTAAGGGCATAATTTTCCTCTTTTTATATTATTATTAAATGTTGAAACTTGAAACTTGAGACTTAAAATTGGAAATGAGATTGATTTTTTTTTCTTTTTCTCATCTCGAATGTATGGTAGCAAATGTTTGGTGCTAAAACACCAAACCTTCAGAGGATTGCCATTCGCATATTGAGCCAGCCATGCAGTGCTTCAGGTTGTGAGCGTAATTGGAGTATGTTTGAGCACATACACTCCAAGAGGCATAATAGATTGTCTGTGGAGAGGTTGAATGACCTAGTGTATGTTCATTACAACCTTCGACTTAGACACAAACAGATTTTTGACCATGACTCCACCCCAATCAGGCTAGAGGAGGTCGATCCACAATCTGAGTGGATCACTGAGGCTACAGATCCTATCTTTAGTGATGAGGACTTTGATTGGGTTGACTAGGCAGATAGAGAGGCTGAGGCTGTAGCCATGGCAGAGGAGGTGGATAGAGCACGAGCAGACACAGGCACATCTGATGTTGGTGAGGGTGGCATGGAGTCACAGGCAGAGATTATGGCTGCTGCATCATTGAACACCTACCATTTACGCCTTCGTAGGAAGGCGAAGGATGCAGGCTCCTCTGAGCCATAGACTTCTAGTTATTGTTTTGATACTTCATATTTGCTTGGAACATTTGATCATTTTGATGTCATGGATTTCATATTCCATGAGTTTTGTATACATTTGACTATATTTATATATCTAAGTGTGCTATTTCCTTCAACAACTCAGCTACAATTTGCATTTATACTTATGTGATCGATTTATACTTGTGTATGTGATCCAATTAGCTTCTATTTGATGATGTTATTGTGTCTTTAAGGTTTATTTAATAAAGGGTGCATGAAACAAGTTTTAAATCCTTAAAAATCTCTAAATTTCTTGGGTTTTTCACTTTGTCGAGTTTGCGCCGAGTCTAGGCGCCGAGTCCCGAGTCCTGAGCCGAGTTGCCCTCGCCGAGTCTGCGCGGAGTCCGAGTCTCGAAACTATGCTCTAGACACTAGTATTGAGGTTTGAAGTCCGTAGGAGTTAGAACCCACTGAGCTTGTGAGAAAACAACAGAAAAAATGAAAGGTAGAAAAAGAAAAAAAGTGGAGACGCCTTTTTATTGACGCAAGGTACCTGGAAACGAGTTGGAGACACGACCAAAAGTCTCTTGCAAAGGGAGACGTACCCAGTCAAGTCTCCGAGACGGGAGATGTGTACCAGTCTCTAAGACGCGTCCTAGGGGGTTCGAGACGCGTCTCCGTGCAACCTTGAAAATAATTAATAATTTTATTTATGTTCTGGACAATTTCTAATTTTAAGTGCAACTTAATAATATTATTATAATTAAAATAAAAGGTGTTTTTTTAAATACTCGTATTAAAATAAATATAAAAAGCATTTTTAAATAAAGAAATAAAATAAATAAAATTATTTTTAAATACTTTTGGAAGTTTGCTCTCAAGGGCCCATTTTTTAGCACTATAAAAGGAGACACCTATCTTCATTTGAGAACCATCATTCAAGTTATCCTTTTGCATCCATTTTTCAGATTTGAGCAGTTTGTTCAATCTAGGGCATCAAAGAATGAAAACCCTTGGTTTCTTTGGGGTTTAGGGGACAAAAACCCTCTTGAATTCCACGTCTGGGATTAAGGACGAAAACTCTTGTTTTCAATGTTGGGTGATTCCATCCGGGAATCATAATTGTGCTTATTTGTGGAGGATTTGGATTTCGCTACAGTGCTGTGTAGTGTTTTCACAAGCAAATATCATTATTTTGTTGCCTTGTCATATTTGAGGGTTTCTACATTGATTTCCAAGATTTTGGGAGAGTTATTATGCATCAAAAAGTGTTAGATCTGAATTGTTAATGATGTTTCCACTACCTATCTTGGGTGTGGAGGACATTATTTTTAAGGGTTTCTGCTGATTGAAGTTATTGATTGTATGATTTGAGGGGCGAATTAGTGTTGACTTAGGGTGGCCAACAATTTTAACATACACCAGCAAACTTGAAGGGTGATTGGTATCAATGTAAAGGGCGAATCATCAAAAGGGACAACAATCTGCAATTTTCAATCATTTTTAGACCCGTCTTTGGCAGTCACCTGCATTGGGAATCATTTCCAGTCACAAGAAGTGGGCAATCTGCCCTGGGAGAGCGCTTGAAGGTTGGCACAACACATTACATCTTTAATTTTAGCTGCCGACACTCACCTACAGCATTGCTGCCGCCATTTCTAGCCAACCAACAGTCCGACTCCGTACATCTGCTATTCAGGTTCCATTGGCCGTCACAGATCAGATCTGATTATTATTTCTGCATATTGTATGAAGCTTTGACTTTTGGCACACTCAGAAATATTGTTTCAGTGTTATCAAATCAGTATTGTACTTTACTTTGCATTAGATATCAGATTTGGGAGTTTGTATTGCTGTCATATATTTTCTAACCCCTGTTTATCAAGTTTACTGATCAGATCTGACTTCTTCTGTCATGTCCCTAACTCATAATTTCATCACCAATTGCACACAATGATCAAGCACCACCAATATATACAATGGAGAACAAGACACGCCTTGGAATTAATGCAATGTAGATCAACTAATTCACCCAAATACAATAATGATGAAGGACTGTATCTGCTGTAAATAACAAGTGTGATGCAAAATATATGAATGAAATCTGAATATAATAAAGTCTTTTAGATGGCTAATAGCCCACAAATCCACTAATAAAGAAGAATAAGACCTCCAAGCTTGCTAATGCTGGTTCGCTGCTTCTTGAGTGGCATTCGCTGCCCTTGTAGTTGCCTTGGGACTGCTACTATATCCTCCAAAGGTGGTTCGCTAGCCCTCAAACTCAACTTGCCACCCTCCAAGGAAGTTCGCTGATCTCCGAGGGCAATTCGCTCCTCCTTAGGGCTATTATGTATGCTGATGAGGTTCTCGAAAGTCTTCAGATTCGCTGCTCCAGGTCTGATCACACAAGACAATGAGATGTTGCTTCTTCAAAGCTGATAGGAATCTCTGCTCTAGCTGAAGATGAATGGGGTCATCACCATTCATGATTGAGGGGCCATCTCCTCAATGCTGCTGAAAGGAATCAATCCAATCTGCTCTGTAAAAATCAGTAGAAAGGTTCTTGAATGAATGATAATTGAATGCCTCAACCTTCCTCTCTTTTAATACCCATATTGGTTCCTCTTCCTTGCTGGCCGACTGGGATAAGAATGTCCAGAATTATGAATAAACCTCCTCCTCTAATAGGGCCGACTGGCCTCTGAGTATCTAGGCGCCCATAACAAGATAAATTAATGATTGATATTATTGCTATTACACTCCTGTCCTTCCGTGCAAGTATAGAGATATGGTATATGGTCTCATTATGATGTGTTGGAGAATATAAGCTGCCAAAGGTGAATTCAAACAACATACATCTATTCTCTTCGCCAAGATAGAGTGCTAGATATGAGTCGTCCCAAGTATGAATAGCAAGGTAGTTCTCCAAGATAAGTACATGCATGAATAATGAAGTATGAGGCCAATTCGCCCAGTGCAAGTATGAGGAACACTTAGAAGGGACATATAGATGATTTTGGCTCTCCCTAGTGAGTAGCGACTCCCAAGGTGTGCAATGATCCCAAGGCAAGGCATCCATAGGAAAGTTACCCATATGATGAAATCCAAACTCCCATATGAAAACCCCGGAGAAAACAAACATCCCAAACCAAGCACCTCTGAAGGTGAAGTGATATATCCTGTGAAGTGCCAATTCTCTGCCAATACCTAGGATCCACTGGAAAGTGAAAACATAGGGACCACTCCAGAAAAAGGGACATGACATCTTCTGCCACAAGGGTTTCATATTTTGGTGATTTTGTAAATGGGACTTTGAACTAAATATTTTTAGTTGTTACCAGCACTTGTTTCCTTCCTCAGTTTGCTGTTGTTTAGATTTTTCATTTTTGTTTACAAGTCAGAAAATACCAAAAAAATCAGTAAAATTCAAAAACTATAATTTGGGACATTACAACCTTATTGTAGGGCATAGGTTGTGTTTGCAGTATAAATTCGTGAGATGAATTTTTGGATCCAACTGTGTACAACTTATTTTCCAACTTTTCTCTAGTAGCGAAAATTGACATTTTTCCGTACTACTTTAATCAAGTGTGAGGAAAGGAATGTATTATGGATGTGAGTTTCTGATTGCAGCTCAAGTGTGTGCATCCTTTCTTACCTGTCGAGTTGAGGTCCAAGATTTTCTGCCCTGTTTGTTTTAAGAGTTGTGCATAGATGGCTGTAACTTCAAAAAAATTCAATCACCTACCCCAAATTCTCTCACTTCAATGATGATCCACTCGAGATTCTATTTTGGCTTGGGCTACATTAAGGTTCTCCTTTAATTATTTCAAAATTTGCTGATATTCTTCTCGGAAATCATGGACAAGCACATGGGTGTCTTCAATGGACCAGTTAATCAATGAGGGAGGATCACAACTGTAGAAAGCCATAAAAGATGACATAATTATTTTTTGTATGATAAGTCATATTGTACCAATTCTCTGCCAAAGGCAACCATTTTGGCCATGAGCTTTGCTTATCTGTAAAATAGTTCCTGACGACCCTCAAAACATTTACTAACAATCTCAATTAGTCCATCTATTCGAGGATTTAAGGTAACATTGATGGATATGTACTTTATAATGGAGGAGATATGGCTTGTGTGCCAAATTTATCATAACAAGGCTAAAAAAGTACACAAATTTATGGTAAGACACATTTAAGGAGGATAGAGCACGGGAAAAGAGCTAAGGTCAATTTAAGGAATGGTTCGTTACTAGATTGATAAAAATATTATTTCAATTGACAATTGGAAATGAGGCTCAAATAATCTCAAGGCTCATATAGAAGCCAATAATATTAATAATGAGCCCAATGTATGAAAGGGCTCACATTCAATATCCAGAGGGAGCTCCATCTATTAACCATGACCATTCTAGAATTTGGTTATCATATGTATGAAATGGACAACTAAGAGAAAATGCATAATAGGAGGTATCAAGGACGACCCAAACAAATGCAGGATTGAGCAAGAGGACAGGGCATACTTGAGGGCACTCATGGAAACATTCAATTGCAGTAAGTTTTAAGGCATTGTTATTATATCAAAAATTAATGTACCTAATTCTGGTGGTTCTTTGGAAGTTGTTAGTCTTTCATTCTTGTCGGTCATTTATATTCAATGTACTTTTTGTTAATAGAAAAAAGTAACTTATCCCACATACATAAAGTGAAAGGGTTCACAAATGAAAAAGTGAGTATAAAAGTAACTTTAAGTTACCCCAGTTTGAGATCGTGTAAAGTTCATGAGAGGGAATGCCATTATTAAAACACTTCCATGTTGTAGTAGTGGATTTTATGTTTGTAAAAATAAATTATTTGTGCACAGGTTTAAAACTTTAAAGTTGTGTTTTGGCCAAGCTAGCACCACTTCTATATTGGATATGGCTTGACTTAGTATCCACACCTTGTTATGAAAGTAATCCTCTCATCTACATGTTGTCCAGTGTATTTTCGACAAAATAACGTTTTGTTTCTTGGCAGTTTAGAGACCTGAGTATTATTTAACCTTCAATAATTTTAATGTTGTGATCTAGGATTTGCCCTAGAGTAGATTATATAGATCAGCTATTGTTTTTTTATGCTATATTTTGGAACTTAAGTTATAATACAGCTTCATTTTTTTCAACGATACCATTTGCAAAATTTCAATTTTGTCTATTCATACCTAGGGTTTGCAGTGGTGCAACCAGCTACAACTGGGTTCACAACTGTGGCACCGGAGCCACTATCTTTGCCTTGTGGTAAGTACCAATTATGGCTTCAATCTTGGCTGCACAAGAAGGCAAAAGTTTATATGACGTGGCTCTACCATTGGAGTAAGTCATCACCGGTTTAATGGATTAACTAAAAAAGACTCATACACAAGATTAACAGTGGTATCATGGCCATGAATATGACTCTATATGCTCTAGTCCTATGCATGCAAAATAGAGAACAAAGAGATAAGATACAACAATGATGAAGAGAGTTAGTGTGCACCTCATAACTGAAGGAGAGAAGTTGGATGCCATGATGAATTGGAGAATCCTTATGCAAGGAACAGGAGATGAGTAGAGAAGATGAAGGGGAGAAGATTGCCATTCCTAAGTTTGATGGGATTGATACAATATTAATCATAAGGCTTGGATAGAGAAGTAGAATTGTTTTTTAGAACTAAACACTATGGGTGAGTTCCGAAAAATTCAGTTTGCCAACTTTCACATGGAGGGGCCAGCTGTTGATTGGTGGAAAATGGTTTTAAGGGTGAGATGGAAATAGATGAAAATGAGGGTGGTCATCAAGAGATTATATCTTGGCCAACAAAATTATGAAGCAACATGGCACAGTGGCATGCTACTCCAAAGAAATCTGTCAAACATGTTTGTTGGTTTAAAAAGTCTACCTCTTGACAAGGTTTCTATGTACACTGAAGAAATCCATTAGGGGATAGCACCCCAGAGGAGGCCATTTAACAAGCAGAGGTCTATTCAGAAGCTGTTGGAAGCTGATTTGCAACCAGTTCAGCTTCCAAACACCCATGGCAACAAAGACTAACACTGAGGTAATGAAAATTCTAAATCCTTTTTAATCTCCATTGCTGGTCTATCAAAAGCTAGAGTTGTTTACCTTGCTTCCCTTGCTGCTGCATTCAAGGGCTTTTTGTTACACTTCCAAGTAAATCTGCTCTAGGGGATACATATGCAAGACCTCCAGAAAAAATTATATGACTGAGATTTTGGATAGGCAAGACACTAAAGTAGTTGGTAAGGATGAAGATGATTCAGCAATTGAGGAAATAATGAAGAAAGAATACCAAGACCAGAAAGAAGTATTTATTTTTTAAAAAATAAAAGAGAAGAGATAAAATATTAGCTCAGTTTCTAGACAATTTCATTTTGCAAGAAACTGCTAGAAAAGACCACAGGGAGCATGTACTAAAAACAGATTGAACAGAAGACAAAACTAAGCTACTAGCTGGGAATAAATTGCATTTTGTCAGTTTAAAAAAAATAAGAGAGATGAACCATCTAGATATATGGTTGCTTTAGGTGTGGTAGTGAGGATAGAAAACATGATGTGAATATAGACTGCTGATGTGGGTGAGTAAGTTTTTGTCATAACCCAATGATGGCATCCTTGAGCTAGCAAAAACTTATGTGTTCCAAAAAGAGAGGACATCAATGAAGTGTGTGAACCATCAACGGACACAGTGAGACATGGGATACCTGGAGCCACTTACCAGTTCCTTTCCAGACCTGCTGATCCAATCAGAGACATGGAAATCATGTTGTGGGCGATGAATCTCATGAGGAATGCCTTCTGCAAGTTGATTTAATGGATTGGGTTGGTGTTGCCCACTAATTTGCCTATTTGCACGGGGAATAAAATAGCCTCTTTCCTTTTGATCTCTGCATATTTGCATTTTGTTGGGTCACGATATAGCACATCTTTGATAACCATAAAATGGTGGTGCTGGTAGTGATTACAAGCGACAAGTACTTCCATTACTTTCTACGAAGTGGAGGATGCAATTTTGAAGGACTGAGGCATTTAGGCCATTTTCCTTAACAACCCCCTTAGCCATTCCATTGGTGATGGAGTTGAAGTTTTTGATGGCATTGATGATAGCAAGAAAAATGGTAATAGGGTCAAGTTGGGCATGGTGCAGGAATGCTCCTCCTTTGGGGTAGGGATTGTCCTGATTTGGTTGGTAATATGAGGGGAAGCCCAAGATCAATTGAATTGGGCAAAATCTAGCACAGGTATTTACATATTGGGTGTATTCTTGCATGGACTATGCAGAGGGGTAGTCGGTAGTGCCTTGAGGGGGCATTTGAGGTGTAAAATGTCTTATGGGCACAGGGGGTGGGTTTAGAAAGCCTGGGGACATAGAAAAAAGTTCAGCAAGGAAATTGCAGAGGTTGGAATGGTGGTATGGAAAGGTGCAGGGGGAATTTGGAGTGACAAGGATGGGGTAGTGGGATGTACATGACCTTAGCAAGAGGAGCAGGACATACCTGAGGTTGGGCAGGAGATTGATGTTTTCTGGGCTTGGGCTTGTAAATTAAACACAGTGGGGACGTCCTCATCATTGATCATGATGGGTCCTATCCTTAATGACCCCCAACTGTTGGTTGTCTGGTGCCCTTAATCTGCATTGGATGGGATTAGTTCTGCATGCTTTCCCCTTTAGCCTTCCTTTGATAGACTTTGATGTTGGTACGTACTTTCCAATTTGTTGCAGTATGAGCATTGGTTCTGTTCTGATTTTGTAATCTTAGCAAGGAGCGAAAGTTTCTAAGACCGAAGCAAGTCTAGTTGATGGAAGGAAGCTCTTGATTAGGGTTTTCTAAGGATTTTTGAGAGAACAATGGTATCTGTGTTGAGCTGTGTGAAGTACCTAATGTTTATCTCATTGCCAAAAATTTCCAGAAAGATCTCTTAGAAGTTTTGGGTCTAGTGAGCAGTTGCATATTGAGATTTTTTTAGAAATATTGCAACTTAACTCTCGATTTGCAAAGGAGTCCAAAGTGTGGATTTGCAAAACTGAGTTGGTCTACCTAGCAGACCTCATTAGTAAGCAGGGAGTAAAAATTGATCCAGCAAAAATTCAAGCCAACCTCGCTGAGCTCATCTTGAAAAATTTGACTCAATTGAGGGGGTTTAATGGCCTATGCAGCTATTATAGATAATTTATCAAGGGATTTGGAGGCTTGATGGCCCCATTGATTAATTGAACTAAGAGAAAACAATTCAAATGGGCAAAGGAAGCAGAGATTCCCATTCCCATACTTGTTCTTATTGATTTCTCGGAGCCATCTGTAGTATAATGCAATACATGAGATACAGGGATGGTGACAGTTCTTATGCCAAATCAGAGACCAATTGCTTTTGAGAGAACAAAATTGAATGACAATGAGAAGTTATTATGCATCTATGAGAAGGAAATGCTAGCCCTCATACACGTGACAGAAAAATTAAAGCCTTTTATCTATTAGAACAGAATTTCATCATCAAAACAGATAACCAAAGCTTAAAGTATTTCCTTTCCCGGCAGACCTTAACAGAAAATCAGGCAAAGTGGGTAGAGAAGCTGCAAGGATTTGATTTTGACATATATTATAAGAAGGCACCAAAATGTGGTTGCAAATTCTTCTCACAAAAACCAAAGATACAGTTACTTTCTATAGTTGAACCTAGATGGAGAGAACATATATCGCATGAACATGCTGTAGACAGCAAAATAGTTTAAGTAAACAAATGATGTAATTAGTTGTCGGTACCAACCGACAGGTCGGGTAGTTTGGAGTCGGTACCAACGGTTGGCATCACAACCAACCTTGGCCATGAGTATTTAAGTCGTCAATGCATAGTAGTCAGATATCGGTGATTTGACAATAGTTGATATGCAGACATTGTAGTCATAATGAAATATGTATGTTGCTGTTATGAACATTGTAATGTTTCCTGTAAATCAATGATGAGTACAATGGTCCGTTCTGAGTAATTCTGTTATGTTCGTATGATGCACTATACTACTACTTATTTCTGTTTACTTCATATTCTGTGAAACACACCATATTGCGGTAAACACATGCCAAGGATGGGAAAGCTTATACCTTGTTACTGAAACAAAAGAAAACACTTGAAAAGGATAGCCACTACTCATTTCTTGGGACAAGATTTTTTACAAAAACCATATATATTTAGTGCCAAATTCCGGAATCAAGTTAAAGATTCTATTTGAGTGCCATTCCTCCCCAAGTGTTTGTCATAAAAGTTTCTTTAAAACCTATTGCAACTTTAAAAATAACTTCTTTTTTTGGAAAGGTTCAAACCTGATGTTAAAAACTTTGTTGCATTATGTGAAACTTGCCAAAAGAAACTGTTAAAATGAGAAGTCCTCGCCTGCTTCAACCATTATCCAACCCAAACAAAAATGGGAATCCACTTGCATGGACTTCATAACAGGCCTATCAGGAGTGTGAGGAAAGATTTGTATTTATGTAGTGATTTATCATTGACTACGTATACCCATTTTATTTTCATGATGTATGGGTATCAAAGAAGCTCCTGCAGTTACTGAACTATTTATACATCATATTCATAGGTTGCTTACACTACCAAAAAACATGGAAAGATTGGGAGATCCACTACTTTGTCTAAATATGTTGACAGGTAGTCTAATAATTCTTGTGGAGAATCTCATTATTTAAAGTCACTGCCGTCAACTGTCATCTCTCTTCGTCCTAGAGCACTCAGTACATAACACAACAGGAATACACAGATGCAGGAACTTAGAACCCTCTTTGACTCTTAGTGTTCTCAATTGTAAGATCTGAAATTATTTTGTTTGCTCTGGTTCCTTTCTCAGCATCTAGATTTTCTTAGCACTTAAAGAGAATTCATGTTCTTCCTTACAACAGTACATGTAGCAAGCAGTTAAGGTTGATTGGAGATAAAAATACTAACATAAACTGATGTCCAAGAATAAATAGTAAACAGATCTTGAAGCTTAGGTATATAGTATAAGCATATAAATTTTTATGTTGCAAAATTTTCATATTTGCACCGTGGTATGGACTCCTCTATTTCTTACATTGAACCACTTGTCTTTGGGAAATGCTGTGTTCTTTTCCAATAGCGATAACTGATATGGGATCCCATCTATGAAAGCTTGCTCTCAAAATCTTTTCAATGTTTTTGTTACATTTACAATAATGGCATAACCTGAAAAGGCGGTTTTTTGTTCTGCATTAACATCTACTATCCTACATGAAATTTTTTATGTTACCATCTACATGTCTGAACTTCTTTTCTTATTTCGGTCTTTGTTGGGAAGATTGGGGCATGACACTTGTTCTGATGATTATATTATATTGTTACATTCTTTGCACATAAATACATGACTTACACTATCACTGTACTAGTCGTAGAAGGTTCATTTTTTACATACTTTGATCAAATGTCCCTTTCTTTGGGCCTCTGTCATTGCTAATGATATATACATAGTTTGTTGGCTACTCCTATGAACCTCCTGCCACATTGAGTTGTTTTAAGAATTTCTAGGGCAATTGTATGCATTATAAAGTTTGTTAAATGTATTTTCATCTTTGTTTTTAGAGCTACATTGAGTTTGAATTCTTTACTGTTTGTTCATTAATGTTTTGTATGTTCTGATCTAGAACATTCAGGGCAAATGAAGCTAGGATGATATAATGGTAGACGTATCTTTTGCTGGGATGCTAACTGTTTTCTAGTTAAAATTGTGTGTGACATTATAATTCAGGGCAGTATATTTGGAAAATTTATAATCATGCAAGTTACCCACATGTAAAACTGTAAATACAGTAATTATTTTATGTAGAAGTTCCAACAAACTCACATAAGAAAAGCCTTAGAAATCCCGCAAGTAAACAAGATTTTGAACATTCTAATGATGCTTTCTTTGATCAAGGGCGATTCAAGTATTTATTGCACCAAACCATAAGATTTCATATACAATGCATACTCAAGACTTGGAAGTGCAGATTGCAGATGTTACCAGAGGAGGTTGATCTTTGGAGCTTTGTGGAGAAGAAGGTTTCAGCTCCTACCAACCCTATTTAGTTGATCAAACATAACAAAAAGTTAGCCAACACGAAGCAAATCATCCTAGATTCGATGGAGGACCATTAAATCCCTCACATTGTAGAGAGAAGAAGACAGCCAAGATGTATGATGTCTTAATCACTTTGTCCTAGAGTGTCAACATTTCTGGCAAGATGCTGCTGTAGAACAAGCTTAGTGCCACACACTTGAGCAATACAGACACAGTGACCAGTTATCTTATGAAGATGATTAAACTTCAAGATTAGCCCACTACTGTCAGGATGAAGGTGGAGGACGATGAGTTGATGCCTGTAGCTATAAATGGGTTCTCTCCATATTGGGACTCAATTGTTCGAGGTGTCTGCACTTGTGAGAAGTCTCTTACTTTTGAGAAGCTTTGGGATGATTTTATTTAGGAAGATGAGGAAAGAGGGTAAGAAAGGAGGACTTGAGAAGGGTCGGAAAGAGAAGGAAGAGGATTTTGGTTCTTCTCAATAGAGGAAGAAAGACTTGAGCCATATGAAGTGTTTCAAATGCCACAAGAATGGCCACTATGCTTCTCATTGTCACGAGAAGAAGGGGAAGGACAAGCAACATCAACAGCAGAAGCAATTTTCAAGGAGTGCAGAAGCTTCAATAGTGAATGAACTTTCTTCCAGGCTTGAGACATCCTTCTCCATGGTGTCATGCCTATCTAGTTACACCATTTCTGTTGTAGGGTGGTATGTGGACAATGGAGCATTGAGACGCATGACTTCTAATATGAAGGTTTTAAGCAGACTTCAGGAGGAGGCAGGTGCATAGGTGGAGCATGGTGATGATGCCACACATCTATTTACAAGGACACAATTTGTTTGGTTCCACATGCCTTCAGTTAATAGCTTAATATTCTTGATCTAGATGATGTCTTGTATGTTTTTGGTTTAACAAAGAGTCTTCTTTCAGTTTCTTGCATGATAGATCTAAAGAGTATCGCTGAATTTGATGGTCAGCAAGGGATCATTACAAAATGCAGCACTGAACCTGGTTAAGTTTTGGCCAGAGGAGTTCAAAATGGTAGCCTTTATAGTCTACTTGCCGATCCAATCGAGCAGGTATGGCACAGGCAGGATGCCATAATGGAGGAGTATCCTCCAGCTTTGTGGAGACAGCTTCTAAACCTACCATGGAATTAGTGACTAATTCTATGCTGTCTTCTTTCAGTTTCTTGCATGATAGATCTAAAGAGTATCGCTGAATTTGATGGTCAGCAAGGGATCATTACAAAATGCAGCGCTGAACTGGTTAAGTTTTGGCCAGAGGAGTTCAAAATGGTAGCCTTTATAGTCTACTTGCCGATCCAATCGAGCAGGTATGGCACAGGCAGGATTCCATAATGGAGGAGTATCCTCCAGCTTTGTGGAGACAGCTTCTAAACCTACCATGGAATTAGTGACTAATTCTATGCATGCTGCTGATGGGAATATAGAAAAGTACCAGGACAAATTTATTGTTGAAGGATTCTGTCAGGATGAGGGAGTTGACCTCGATATCAATGAGACTCTTACTCCAGTGGACCAGTTGCCAAAGGATTCTCTCAAAAAGAGGAAGTTAATCTTGTTGAGGTTTTTGCTTAGGTTGCTGGAGGTTTTGAGGTGCACGGGCAAGATATCCATGAATTTAGATTTGAAGAAGGTCCGATGTACACAAATGAGTGTATCGTTGCTGGAAGTCATGAACAATTCATGAAGTGGTGTGAGAAGAATTTGATGCATGAAGTTGACATGCATGATGAAGGAGGTTGGCAGGTCGCTGATGAAGATTTGTCCTTGTACAAGGGATTTACGCATTGAAGATTCTGAAGCGATTTTAGAGTACAGAAGGAAACAGTGATCCAGGGTTATATTTCTTCAGATTCACAGATGGTCAACATGATGATGATGCCCATAGCAGATGGGAGGTTCAAGATGCTGTGATAGAATCTTGGTTTGGTGGAGAACACTTTCCTCAGAAAGCGGGACTGTTAGAGTTTTATCCTTGTTGCTCTGAATGTGTTCATACTTCAGCAGTGCAACAGTACACTGTAGTTTCCCCTCAGTAGAGAAGCGTACCCAGCAGCAGCCTTGGTCTGTGTCCATTTGGCTTGAAGGTGTAGCCAAGAGCAACATCAGCGTGGCACAGCAGTGATGGCAGAATACACCTCAGTTTCTGTGCAGCAGAGATCTGTGTGAAGGCACAGCACTAGCAGACTTTAGTAGGCATCCTTTGTGATAGAGGCACATGCATGCATGAGAAGGTTATATTTTAGCAGAGAGTTAACGGCTGCACCAGATTTAAAAGACTAAGCTTGCATGTGAGTTATCGGCTGCACCAGATTTAAAAGACTAAGCTTGCATGCATGCTTCCAATGCGCATGCTGTTTCAGATTTAGGAGTTTAAGTTTGCATGCATGCTGTTTCAGATTTAGAAGTCTAAGTTTAGACTTTGTTTCTTCTTCTTCTTTTCTAGCCTTCATCTATAAAAGAAATGCAGGGTTGAGAGTGAATTAATTATTTCCATTTTTGAGCTAGTGCTACACATTCCTTTTCATCTGTATGTGTTTGTAGGTTTGTGTATTCAGAATCAGCAGTTTTGATAGGAGTTATCAAGTTCAAGTTCTACTGTTTAGGGTTTAATTTTCTGAGTGTAGAATCTGCTTACCATGGTTGCAAAATTATACATTTTTTAACATATGGATAGGTCCATGTTGGATGAACTCCTTTTTCACAACTCTGTTGCTATTATGCATAATTAATTTTTTTAAGCGCAGTGAAACAATGTCTTATAGTCACAAGAGCCTGGTAATGGCATCCACAGAGACATTCTGATGTTCTAATCAGGATGACATATGCTTCTGGTGATATTGTTTAGTGAAAACTGCAGATGATGAATGCAATATTATTCCTTCATGACAGCTGTGCGTCATGATTACTGTTCTTGCACTTGTGGCAGAAACAGTTTTGGCACCCTGCAATCATTGAACCATAATTGTTGCTTGCGTGGTGAATCAAAATACAGGAACTAAATCAGCAAATATTATTGTTTTGTAACAGTTGCCTGCAAGTTGCTACCAATTTGTAATATGCACTAGTGTTGGGACCATCAATTCACACCTGGCTCTGCACATGATACTACAGTCAACCATCTCTGATTTTATGGCACATTCACAAATTTAACTCTTATCTTTTCCTTTCAGAGAATTTCAATTGACATAGATATGCTTCAAATTGTGAGAAATCAACTGTCATAATATGTCTATTTCATTATCACATGTTAATGTAATCTAGAGAGCACAGATTCAGGGGTCCACAATAATTAGCATGATCCTGGATGTCAGCAGCAGTATTTGATTAACTATGCACAACTCTGATCTCTGCACAGCTAAAATATTTTCATAAATCTTTCAGTGTTTTTATCCAGAAGCTCTTTTTCAAGCGATTGAGATTGACCGCAAATTTGAAGTCCTGTAACTCACTGTATCTCATGGATAGCATATCACCCTGTTTATGTTTCTCAACCTTGGGTACAGGCATCAAGATTACACTTATTTGACTGCTGAGATTAGAGCTTTATTTCTAGAACAACAGAAATATGATTATCTAACAACCAACTCTTGTAAAAGCTTAGCATTTTCTATTTTTCATGTACTTTTGGCAAGGAAAATATTTTTCCCAGATTTTGGGTACTGCAGAAAAAGACATATATATACGAAAGAAGATTCAAAATTTATAGATTTTCTTTTGCAAAATCAAACAGTAGCGAACTTTCTAGAGATATCCATATCCATGTGACATGAATTGAGTGTGACAAATTAGATCGATTAATTTTTTTTTCTGCCTTTATGTTTCCCAACCTGCCAGGTTTATGCTACAATAGAGCTAATATGAATATAGGTATTAGGCATGTTCTCCTACTTAACTGAGCATTTCTCAATAAAGGTTATTTTCTTATCGTACCCAATATGTCACTGCTTAGATATTTGTTTCCAAATATCGATTATTCATTTATATGTTGAATGTTGCCATTAACTTGAACACCTTAAATTGAAATATTAATTTTGGCAGTTGTTCAAATCTATCTATACCAATTTTTCTTGTTAAAAACTAAATGTTCAAAATCTTTTATGTAATCCTTGTAGGTTCAATCTTGCAATGAATACGATCATATGGGCCTTTATTTTAAATAAATAATATGAGCAAACCACTTGTCAATTTGAGTGATTTTTGTTGCCCCTCTTGGTAAATGGATGTTTACTTGCCATATAGGGGAGAGGGGCCACTAGCCGCCCACCCTAACTTCGTGCACGTCAAGCACATAGCTAGACATATCGAATTTCGACGATTTTTTTTGGGTTTCTCCGTATGCGACCGAAGAGCTTAAAGCTATTATTTCAGCTCTGGGCACTTATACATTTCCTTGTAGGATGCATTATGTGCACATGGGTCGAAAAAGTGTCATTTCAACATGTCACCCCATACATGTGCAACGATGTGCTAGTAACCGCTCACCATCACATTTGTGCACTTGTCTTAATTTCATTGGTTAATTTATCGGAGTTGTGAACATGTATTGGTGTATTAGTGTTAATTTACTAGGTCAAGATTTTACATGTATTGGTTCTTTTTAAAAAAATTATTGGGGGGTCAAGTGCACAAAAACATAGTAGTTATTGGGGCGTGGGCGACAACTGGCCCCTTTCCTCTAATCGTTTGTCAATTCAAATGGAAATATAAAATAAATCATTGTGGCATTTGATATAAATGAATAGTTTTGGAGATTAGCCATTGCCATTTGAAATAGAGAAAAATACAAATCAACTAAAAAGGTCTAAACTTTGAAAGACATCTTAGAAATTTATTACAAGTGTTGCTGATAGTTTAATTTGGAAATTGAATTTTTAAATTATTTTAAAAACGAGTTGTTTATGGTAGGGAATGCAATTAAATTTACAATTTAAATTGTCACTAACACTTATAAGTAACACTAATAGAATAATCCATTCTAAATGCTCTCTGTTGCTCCTCTTCCTGCCCACGCATAAGCTGTTGTAGGTCCAGTTACTGAGCTCCATGGAATGAATTCCCTAGGTCCTCAACTACAGCATGGCTTGCTTGTCCGTCAGTTTGGATTCTCTGCTACGAGGGATGGCGTTGGAAATGGATTTCTTGATGCCCAAGCTGTAGATATCCTTGTGTCAGCTTCCTCTTCAGCACATCTTGCTGTTTCTCCAAGGCACCGAGGGTCTCATGTGGCCTTTGGAGGACGTAGCTCATTTCGTGCCCTATTTCCAAAGGTGGATTGCATTGTATCCTCCCTCCCTCGACGTTGTGTTGATGGCGGACAGGCAATGCTAGGTCCTTTGCAACTGTAATAGGCTCGCGAGTTTATGGCTGCCTAACACAAAATGTCTTACTACATCCCCTGCTATACACTCATCCTCCCTTGGTTGTGGAGTGTCGCTAGGATATGGAAAATGAAGAGTTTTATCGACACTATGGGGTAATTTGCAGGTTTAATAATTTGTGGTCGTCCCTGCCTGACTTACACCAATGGGTCTTGGAATCTTGGAAACCCTTTGTGGAGGGCAAGATTGAGCTCTTCCCCTATGCAAGGGGCTTCTCCATTGTGACTTTCATGACCCATGAGGAGCGAGATGTTGTGCTTGACGATAGAGTTTGGTTGTGGGGAGTGCACTTCCTTTCCATCAAACTATGGTCCAACTCTTTGAAACCCACTCACCGAACTACTCAACATAATACTAATATGGGTTAGGCTTTCGAATCTCTCGCTCTAGTTTGGGGAAGATTCATGCTATGAGGACATCAATAATGCAATTGTCGCTTCTTGAAGGTTGACTCCACTACCTCACTCATGGGTCACTCTACATTTGCTCGAATCTTGGTTGACATTGATATCTCCAAACCCCTTCATGGAGATGCTCTGAAGGTGGGGGAAAGGTCTTGGACACAACAATTAGATTATGAGGGCCTACCCTTTAGATGTAGATGGTGTTTTGTTATTGGTCACTTGGCCTCTGCTTGTCCCCTATCTCGTCGCAAGGGTGCGGCTACTTGGTGAAGAATGCTCTTGATGATCACTTGACTGTCAACGCTTCTGATCTAGTGGATGGACCCTCTAAGGACATTGAGCCTTTTGAGGATGTTGAGTCCTCTCTGCTTGTTCCCCCTGCGATGCACGATCCCATAGGGTGCTAGCAAGTGAGGCTACAACAAGCTCCTCGACTCCTCTCGAGTCTGCTTACCCTGATTGGGCTTAGATGGTTGTAATTTGTTTCAAGATTTGATAATACATTGTGTAGGTTTTGGAGTGGGGTTTTTTTTTATTCTGAAAGGGTTTTTCCCTATGTAAATCACTGAGTTATGGTTTACTATTATTTTGTTTATGTTATTTCACGCGTTTCTTGAAATCTCTGTAATAATTAATTTGAGATTTGTATAACACTTCTTTGAAGGTTAGCATAGGAAGTGTTTCCGCACACCTTTGCTTCCTTACAAGTGGTATCAGAGCTTAGCCAGTTTTGGTTCTATTTGTTGGGTACAGGGTTTTTTGAGCTAATTAAGTTTGAGTGGGAGCTTGTACAGAGTATCTCATATTCTGTATTGTAGGATAGTAGAGATGGGGAGCACATCCGTAAGAGTTGATGTAGAGAAGTTTTTTGACACAAATTTTTAAATGTGGACGCTGAAGATGGAAGATCTATTGATTGATCGAGATCTATGGGATGTTGTGGATGATAATGTATAGAGGCCTACAAATCCAACTTTGGCTGCAAGATATGATGTAATGGATAGAAAAGCTAAAGGTCTCGTAAGACTGCCTTGCAGACTCAATTCTGATAAATGTTCACGAAGAACCCAGTTCAAAGAAGCTGAGTGAAATATATCAAGCCAAATTTCTAGTAAATAAGATTTTCTTGAGGAAGAAGTTGTATTCCTTGAGAATGGAAGGTGGACATAATTTTGAGCATTTGGAAACTTTCAATATGTTGGTGACTCAGTTGACCTCAATTGGGGTTAAAATGGATGAAGAAAGGTGCCAAACTTTGCTATGTTCGTTGCCGGACTCATGGGATAACCTAGTCATGGCCATAGGGAGCACTTCAGTCACCTTGAAGATGGAGGATGTTGTTGGTTCTCTACTCTATGAGGAAATGAGAAGGAAGGTCTCTCTAAATGCCAAAGAGGCTTTGAGTGTTTGAGGAAGACCAAAAGAACGAGGCAAGAATGAAAAGCAACATGGCTGTTCGAAGTCCAAGAATAAGGGTAGATCAAAATCCCCTGGTAAGTCCAAGGTGATATGCTAGAACTGTGGCAAAACTAGACACTTCCGAAAGGACTGTAAAAAAGAGAAGGAAAAGAAGAATAAGAAGCAAGATTCTGAATCTGAGTCCGAGAAGGAAGATGGAGATGCTTTTATTGTAGCCTTGGCCACTCATGCATGTGATATTGCATGGTTGATTGACTTAGGTGCATCTTTCTACATGACTTCTAATAAAAACTGGTTCAGTAAGTATGAAAAATATGAAGGTGGTAAGGTGTATTTGGGTGACAATTTTTTCTTTGACATTGTTGGCTATGGAAGTATTCATGTGGAATTTTTTTGATGGTAGAGTTAGACGATTTGATGATGTCTTGCATATCCCAGGACTAGTAAGAAATTTATTATTTGTTAGCAAGCTAATAGATGCGGGTGTGCATGTACAGTTTTTTGAATCAAGTGTGAAAATGGTGAGAGGTGTTATGGTATAGCAAGAGGAAGCAGATTGGGTACATTGTACCAACTCGATGCATGCACGGTTGAATGCAATAGCACCTCTGATAAGATTAAACCAAAGACCACATCACTGAAAAAAAAGATGGTTTCCTCTTCTACGTATGGTCGTGGCTTCTGGGTACCCAAGGGTGCTTTGTCTATTGAATCAAAGTTGCCTCCAGAGAAGACCATGTTATGGCACCAGAGACTTGGCCACATAGGAGAGAAGGGTCTATGGACCTTGCAAAATAAAAACTTTGTTAATGGATTGAATGATTGTAATCTTGAATTTGAATTTTTGTGAGTATTGTATTTATGAAAAGCAAAACCGTGTTCAATTTTACTCGAGTTCTCATAAGTCTTCATGTGTTTTGGATCTAATTCATTCAAATGTATTTGGTCCAGCTGATGCTCCTTCTATTGGTAAATCAAATTATTATGTTTCTTTTATTGATTATTTTAGTAGGACACGGGTTTATTTTTTGAAGAGTAAAGATAATGTTTTCAGTTGTTTCAAAGAATTTAAAGATATGGTTGAGTTGCATATTGAAAAGAAAATTAAATGTTTAATGACAGATATGGCAGTGAATTTTACTCCAATGAGTTTGAAAAATTATGTAAAGATTGCGGTATCCAAAGACAGAAGACAACTTCGTATTCTCCACAAAAGAATGGAGTTGCAGAGAGAATAAACATGACCTTGATGGAGAAGGCTAGGAGTATGCTAAGTGGTGTTGGACTAGACAAAAGTTTTGGGTTGAAGCTGTAGCCATTGCTTGCTACCTGATAAACAAGTCTCCTATATCATCTATTGTTGATAAAACGCCAATGGAGGCATGGTCAGGCCACAAGCCTTCACTTAGACATCTGAGAGTTTTTGGTTATGAGGCATATGCATATGTGCCAAAGGAGAAGCAAACAAAATTAGATAACAAGGCTGTTAAATGTATCTTCATTGGATACAGTTATGGTGTCAAATGATACAAGCTTTGGGATCCTGTTGCACAAAAGGTAATTTATTCCAGAAGTGTTATTTTAGAGAAACTAAGTCTTCTTCTGTTACAATGTAGCAACCAGAACATAAAGAAGAAAAAAAAGATGTCATTCAATTTCCCTCTACACAGAAGAAAGTTGAATCGAGGCCCTTAGAAAGACAAGAAGTTGAGGAAAGCTCTACGAGTTCTGAATCATTAGAGGAAGAGGAGGAACTTGAACCTGAGCTTGTTTGAAGGTCTACTAGACATAAACAACCATCATAACGGTATGGGTATTCCCCTGATGATTGTAGATGTGTATTTGCTTGAATGCTAATGTTGATGAACCTTTATCTGTAGAAGAGGCTCTTGGTATGAATGATGCAATCCTAGAAAATAGCCATGGATGAAGAGATGGCAGTTCTTAAAAAGAATGATACATGGGACCTTGTACCATTGCTTGAAGGACGGAACCCTGTTGGTTGAAAATGGGTTAAGATGACAACATTGAGAAGTATAAAGCACGGTTGGTTGCGAAAGGTGACTCCCAAGTTCATGGAGTTGATTATTGTGAGATATTTTCTCTTGTAGCTAAAATGACATCCATTCATTTTTTACTTTCTATTGCAGCAACATATGATCTAGAGGTCAAGCAAATGGATGTGAAAACAACATTCCTTTATGGTGATTTGGAGGAAGAAATTTATATGACACAACTAGAGCACTGTGGTAAAATGTAAAAGTTATATGGTTTGTAAGTTAAAAAAATCCCTATATGGTTTAAAACAAAGTCCTAGGATGTGGTACCAGAAATTTGATACATATGTGTTGAGTTTGGAATTTGTGCAGTCTAAATCTGATCATTGTGTGTATTTCAAATATGATGGTGATTGTTTTTTGGTTATTGCCTTGTATGTTGATGACATGTTTATTGGCAAAGGAAATGGTTTGATTGCAGAATTAAAATCTCAGCTCTCAACAAAGTTTGAAATGAAGGACCTTGGTGTAGCAAGACACATTCTGGGGATGGAGATTAGAAGAGACAGACAAAACAAAAAGCTTTGGTTAGGCCAGAGTAAGAATGTGGATACTATTATAAGAAGATTCAATATATAGGATGCTAGACCACTTTGTGTTTTTGTTACTATGGAAACAAAACTTTCCATCTCGCATTGTCCTAAATCCCCATCGGAGATGAAAGACATGAACGAGTACCATACCAGAGTGCAATTGACAGCTTAATGTATGTTATGGTTTGTACAAGACCAGACATTGCCCAAATAGTGGGAGTTCTTTCTCGTTACATGTTTAATCCAGGAAGAGCACATTGAGATGCATTAAAGAGAGTCTTCAGATACTTGCAGGGTACCTCAGAGTCCTTTATATGTTTTCATGGAACAGGGAACCGACATTCCTTGGATATTAGAGGCTATGTGGATTCAGATAGGCTTGGTGATGTTGATAGCAAAAGATCCACAAGTGCCTATGTGTTTATATTATTTGGTGGTGCAATCAGTTGGATGAGCAAGTGATAGGTTGTGGTCGCTTTGTCCACTACAGAGGCTGAGTATATGGCGGCTACTCATGTATGCAAGGAATCCATTTGGCTTAAAAGATTGAGTTCAGATATAGAGCTTAAACATGGTGTAGTGACACTATATTGTGATAGTTAGAGTGCAATATCTTTAGCGAAGAACCCAACATTTCATGCCAAGACCAAGCACATTGATGTACAATATCATTTCGTGAGAGATATGGTCGAGGATGACAGAGTAAAGTTAGAGAAGGTAGCAACTTTGATGATTGTTGCAGATGCATTAACAAAGCCAGTGAGCACAAAGAAGTTTAGATGGTGTTCTGAATTAATGGGCATTTCAGCCTCTATCAATTAATTACTTGTTTTCTATAGGCTCTTGCAAGGTGTTCGACAAATGGGAGAATGTTAAAAATAAAGTGTTTCAAAAATAAAAACAAAAAGAAAGAGAAAAAAAAGAAAAAGGAAGAAAGAAAGAAAGTGTATGAACCTTGCATGGAAATAAAAGCAGAGTGAGCCAAGAAGATGAAGATTTTGTGATAGGTGTAAAACAGCTAGTTTGAGAAGTATCTTTTGCATGGAGAGAGAGATAAGTTGGCTATGAGATTTATGATAGGTGTCATTATATGTTCTATTAGATGTTTCTAAAATGGAATGCTTTATCTCTAGAAGGTTCTCATATGCAATGTAATATTATATATTAGTACTTTGAGATAATTATTTTTGAGTGAGAGTTTAGTTTGCAAGTCTGTATGTTGTCGAAATTCCTTTAGATTGAGTTGAGGTGAAGACTCTAGTAAGAACTTGCATTGCAAGTGTGTTGTAATCTGTTTCAAGATTTGATAATATATTGTGCAGGTTTTGGAGTGTGTTTTTTTTGGTTATGTTCTGAAAGAGTTTTCCCCACGTAAATGACTGAGTTATGGTTTACTGTTATTCTGTTTATGTTATTTCATGTGTTTTTGAAATCTCTATAATAATTAATTTGAAATTTGCGTAACACTCCTCTCAAGGTTTGCGTATGAAATGTTTCCACACACCTTTGCTTCCTTACAATTTTCCTCATCAACATTCAATTACACAATATTCGTTTTATTAATGTACGAATCATAACATTTGGAATAGAGCAAAAAGTGAATCAACTAAGAAGGTATGAAATTTGAAAGACATCTTAGATATTTATTACAACTTTTAAAAAATTATAAATTAATCTTTCTTAGAATTAATACTTATTGTATCATTATTGAGTATCTTTGGAAACTATTATTAATATTAATAAAAAAAAATTATTACATATTATATCCTAAAAATATATAGATCCTTTTAAAAAATTTATAAATCAATTCCTTTATGATTAATATTTATTATGCCGTTATTAAATATCTTTGAAAACTATTATCAATATTAATAAATAAAAATATGATCAAATTCATTTTTCTATGATATAAATATTTTTAATTATCGCACTCACAATACTCCTTAAAAACTAGGAACAACATTTCAAAGCCTTTGTAGTATTGTAATAGTAGTATTTGTTGTGTAGTTGTTAGGTGAGCCATGACATAACAATTTAAAGGAAAGTTCCATATAACATTCGGGATCAATAGATTCTTGCAATTTGAATGTATCACGATTTTATTGGATCAATGAAGATTATAATTATTATGGTTGACCTTGACTCAAAGTTTGATTTGTACTAGGCATAATTGTGACCAACAAAGTTAAGTTTGTTCTTTAGAATAAATTATATTTGTTAAATATTAAGGAAGAAAAGAAAATTGTGAAAGTACTTATAGAATGGCTTAATATTAGTACATAAAATAAAACGTACATAAACAAAAGTGAACAATAAATTTTGAAATTTCTAATGACTATATCAAGTATAATACATTATAATTAAAGTTATAATTGGCAAATTTCTATTTTGAAATTTTTAATGACTATATTTATTATTGATTGATAATACAAATCATGGGCATTTTATTGTTCATTTTGGGAAAACAACTAACAAGGTATCCACTTAGTGGAATATCCAAGTTCCATATGAAGTTGCATTCACAAATGGTGGACATATTTGAAAGTTAGTAGATATGTTGAAAGATACAGAGAAATGCTGTAAGTTCAACCCTTTGGAATGCCATAGATGTGAATTTAAACTTCTATAGATTTTATTTACAAAATTTGAATTGCACATGACATTGGCCAAGCTATCTTAAAACTAGATTCCCTGAACCGAATGTGTTAAAAAATGATGACAATTTTATTAAGCCAAAGAAATATTAAAATAACTTCTATGTAAAATACTTTGAACCAATGAAAATTATCTCAAAAAATAGAAACCATTTTTGCAAACATTTATACTTATGAAAAAATTTCAAACATGTATAAAGAAAATTAATAATAATCACTTTTAATTGCAATAAGGGAGAGGGGCCAATTGTCGCCCACGCCCCAATAACCGCTGTTTTTAATCACTTGACCCTCCAATTAAATTTTTAAAAAGAACCAATACACGTAAAATACCAACCTAATAAATTAACACAAATGCACCAATACATGTTCAAATGACCATCGGCACATCGGTGCGGATGTATGGGGCAACATGTTGAAATGACCATTTTTCGACCCATGTGCACATAACACATCCTACAGGGAAATGTATAAGTGCCTAGAAGCTGAAAGAATAGCTTTAAGCTCTTCGATCGCATACGGAAAAACCCCAAAAAAATCGTTGAAATTCGATATGTCTAGCTATGTGCTTGACGTGCGCAAAGTTAGGGTGGGCGGCTACTGGCCCTCTCCCTTAGTACTCCCAAGGTATTTTTGACTCACAAAATTATGAATATCAATAATTTAATAGCACTTTGCTATTACTAATTATGCCATTATGATCAATATAAAGAAAAAAAAAAACTAAAAAACTAAAAAACTAAAAAATAAAAACTAAAAAAAAAATAGAAATGGTTGAAAAAAAAAATGCAGAGAAAATTAAAAAAATTTATGAAACAAATAACCAAAATTAAAAAAAATTATGAAACAAATGGAAAAAAAAAACCACAATGGTAAAGAAAAAAAATTGGAAAGAGGGGAAAGCTATAGAAAACATTAAAAGTACAGACAAAACCTAAAAAGATATCTCATACTTTAGATACATTTTTACGCTGAAAACCTTCCTTATGTGAGCATCACATGCTGAATTATATACTACCATGAAATCAATTTTATCCATTGATTGTTTTTCAAAAATGTCATAAATGATAAAAAAAAAAAAAAAAACAATTCGCTTCACCTTTTTATTTATTTATTTAGTGATCACCAATCAAAATAAAATATTATTTTACATGAGATATTTTTTGGGAAATATTATTTTGAATAAAACAAACACACTAAAATTAGTAAAAAAAAGACGAATTTAATTATTCAACAAATAATATTTATTTTAATGTTAAATAAATAACTTTTTTCTTTAAATTTATGTAAATATTATAACAAAATTGTAATATTTATATTAATGTGATTATTTAATTTTGATTCATTGTATATATATTATTTATAAATTTGATATTTTAAATATTAATGAAATAATATAATTAATTATATATTAATAATAGAATGTATATTAAATTATTGATTATACAAATTAATAAAATTAATATGTGATAGCTATTATAAAAATTCATATATCAAATACATACTTATAAAAATGATTATGAGCCATCGAGTATGTATTTAATAGAAAAATATAATTATGCCTTATGTGCATAAATATAAGTTGTAGAATATAATAGAAAAATATAATTATACCTTGTGTGCATAATAATTAAATATAAGTTGTAGAACATAAATCTATTGTACCCTCACATAATTATTTTAATTTACTACATCTACCCAACTATGTTTGTTCAAAATTTCAAATTTTTTTTACCTAATACAAATGCAAGAAGACAATAAAAAATATCTAACAAATTCTATAATTTCTTCAAAAAGTTTTCAGCATCAACCTATGGGTTCAATTTGCTAATTTTAAATATAAATATGCTAGTTATTTACAATAGTATAAGCATCCAGTATGCTGGATAGACATCGTCTCAGGCCTCCCCCAAACATGACTGTTCTACGTGCTTTTTGAAAAAATGGCGACATGAACGGAAGGCGTGGCACCGTCTTCTTCGGCAGTCTCTCTCTCTCTCTCTCTCTAACGGAAAAACTCTTAGGGTTTCTCGACTGCAATACACTGCGACAGGGGCAGCCCTTTCCCCTCGCAATTCAGAAGCCATTGCCACGGCTTTCGTTCATCTCGCCATTTTCTCAAACAAGTACGCAGAATCCGCGTGGTGTCTCGCAACCTGCGAAAGAATGGGGGAGTGTACTCTAAAGCGTTTGATAAACATCGTCTTACTCGCAGAGTGAAGAGTGGGACTGTTGAAAAATGGAGGGCCAAGCTTAGAAGGGTTTCGTATAATTACGAATTTTTATTTCAAGGGTAAAATTCTCTTTGTACCCCACGGTTTTTTTAATTATTCCGTAAATGTGTTATGTTCTCTTTTACCTTATACAAGTTTATATTCCACAAGTTGAAGTGTTTGAATTTAACAAGTGCGTGTTTCAGGGATCATGGAGTGCTGTTGGAGGAAATTACAGAGTGTGTAGTGCAACATATCGAGGCCAAACGCCGATTTGAGGTCAGTAGAGTGGTATCTTGCATATTCTGCAATGCCCTCTGGATCTTAATTTCACTACTACAACATAGGAGACTTTTTTTTGTAATAAATTTCTCCTTAGCAAACTTTTCACTTGTGAAATGTGAGATAACTTTCAGTTACTCTCCCTTTGTGAACCTTTTAATTTAATGTATGTGAGATAATTTAGTTAAAGCTAATTGTTTTTATCTAGCTGACAAAAAGTACATTTATCTTTGATACACATGAGAAATTAACAAAAATGAAAGATCAACAACCCTCTGAAGAACATCTAGCACTACGGTGAATCAGTTTTTGATACATTACAGCTCTTTCCTTGAATTGATTTGTAATGTCCCGTTTGTAAAATTTTGTATATATCAAACCCTATTTCACAATTTTAATAAATTTGCACAATTAAACATAAATATGAAATCCTTATTTATTGACAAATATAAACCTCACAGGAATATTTCTTTAATTATGATTGAAAATTTATCAAGTCTGTACAATGGTAACTTCTGTGTGAAATCACTTCAAGGAATTGTGGGTTTTCGTGCTCCAATTCCAAACCTAAAAGGTTTTTGTCCTTAAGGTTATGTTGAACCAAAGTTCCATCCTCCAACAAGGAGTAAAAGTCAGATGTAAAATGAATTCTCAATGCCTTTCCTTCTTGCTTGGTCTCTCTTAAATACTTTTTTCTTCTAGCAGACACAACTCTTCACATGCCTCTTGAAATAAACGTTAATTATAATTCTAGTTTATTATTACTTTACCTTTGGTTAAAGAAATTGTAGGCATATGACCAAATTCCACGATCTTGCTGGCATCCTTTTATTATATATTAATCCTTCCTTTGTCGAAATTACCATTGCCTTTGGGGGCTTCACATGATGCAAGCAGCTTCACCAAATGCAATTCTGCAGCATGTAAAATCATATTGAATAATAATTCTTTCCATACACACTGTAGTCTCAGTCTTCTGGTTGTGATCCTCACTTATTTCCATAGAGAATTGTATTGTGCAGAGGGGACAAGTACTGTGGCTCTCAAGCCATGGCTGAATACACTCAAAATGGAATATGTGTTGGGGTTTACAAGGAGTTTCAAAAACTCTTCTTCCATTATAAAATCATCCCTGCAAACTGCACAAAGGAGTCCATTGTCAACATGAAGAGCTGAAATTATTACAATCGGTAGTGCTCTACCATTTTGTTTGACTTTCTCTCATTCTCTATTATCCGTCTGATCTTTTTCAAAACAGAATACAAAGTACGAAAGGCCTCACGTATCCACAGAATATTGTCAGGGAGTTCATCCTCATGAAGCTCAATACAAGGAAATTCAGAAAGTAAAGAATTGTGATGGATATTAAGCTGTTGCAGAAGACAAGGCAAAACTTTACGGTTCATAAAACTATTTGCCTGCATAAATACCTTTGTGGCTTCGTTATGTATTTGGGAGCGGTGGCTGCCTTTAATCTCATGCGATCTCTCTGTAATCCTTGGTCCACTCTTTGGCGGACTTAAACCCTTTAGTGGCGGCTTTATTTTGAAAAGGGGACATTACATGATTTCTGCAAATCAACTGTATTTCTAAATTTTATATCTCTAGGCCTTCCCATGTTGCTTCTTCCATAGTTATCTCCTTCAATTGGATGAGGTACTTGGATGTTACCTTGTTGTAGGTCATAGGTCATGTTTGCAGTATAAAATCGTGAGATGAATTTTTGTATCCAATTGTGCACAATTTTTTTTCCAAATTTTCTGTAATGGCCAAAATGTTCTCTAGAACCATGATAACTTGTCTATCATCTAGAGATAACAAGACATAGAATTTTGACATTTTTCCCTACTACCTTAATCAAGCATGAGGAATGGAATGTATTATGTATGCAAGTTTCTGTTGGCAGCTCAAATGTATGCATCCTTTCTTACTTGTCAAGTTGAGGTCCAAGCTTTTCTGCCCTGTTTCTTTTAAGAGAATCGTGCTTAGATGGCTATAACTTCAATGAAATCCAATCACCTACCCAAATTCTCACACTTCAATGATGATCCACTTGAGATTCCATTTTGACTTGGGCTACATTAAGGTTCTCCTTCAAATAATTCAAAATTTGCTGAAATTTTTCTTGAAAATCATGGATAACTAGCATTTGGGTGTCTTAAATGGATTAGTTAATCAACAAGGGAGGATCACAACTATAGAAAACCGTAAAATGTGACATTACCAATTTTTGAATGATATGTCATATTTTATTGGTTTGTAATGCCCCAAGCTTTCACTCAAGACATTAACGAACACAAGACGACTGAACAAATTTTTCGCATAACAAAGGTGGTAACAAGTAAGCACATAACACACTACCATACCCAAGGTGTCATATGCAACTCATATTGACACACTTGGCACACACACCAATGCATAAGCACGGTGTTACAAGCAGAACACTTAACTCTACCATGGGACAAGATACCATAGTTGACATGGAAAACAAGGCATGGAAGAGAGATAGGATTCCCAAAACCCTTGGGTTACCTTTATAACACCTCTACAAACCACCCTCCAAGCTTCACTATGTCACGACAAGCAAAAAGTCAAAAACTGCCATTTTTGGGTTTCCTAAAGAACTTGTAGGCGGGTTAGACTTCAGACCCGAATTGGAACCTGCAACTCTACATAGTTTGGACTCGGACTTCGGGATGCAAGTGCAACTCGCAATCCTACGAGCTTCAGGCTTCATGAGCAACTTGCAACATGCAAAGGAACCCCGAACTCCAGACAAGTAAGGCAATCATACTTTGGAGACTTCTTGCAAATTACACATCTGTAAAGTGCAATTGTCTTCCAGACTCCAAGACAACATCACGTCAGACTTCGAAACTCGTTCTAAATTTGAATGTCTACAAATGCAAGTGAATGTTGAAATCCCAGACTTCGCGATACTTCGAACCACAAAGGACAATCGACAACTGACACTCTTGCAAGTGCAATTGACGTTCCGACTTCTTGATGAATGCTGCATTGGACTCTGAAGCTCTGGTGTAGGACACACAACATGCTATGCGTCAGGCCTCTTTACTTTGGCATCCTACTACATTTCGGGGTTCGGTCTCCGAATGCAAACTGCAACTTCGGATGGGAACCCCTGTTTGCAGTGCATTTTGGACTGAAACTCTGACTTGCAAAATAAAACGTTAAAAGGCAGGGAAACAACAACCTGCTTTTCCTTTGCTCTCTGAGGCACAACTTCCCTCAATTTAGGAGCTATTCGTAAACAGTCTTAGGGGTACATTCGTGAGGATGTGGGCCTCGACTTGGCCACATGAAATCATCCTAAAGTACATGGATCCTAAGATATAGGAAGATTAGTGAATTCCACTTATAAGGATATGAGTAAGCAAAAACAACTGAAATGAAACTAATCACAACAATGCTATAAACTTACCATACCAATGAGATGGCCAAGCTATCAACATGCGATCCAAACATCCTAGAGATCTATGAATCCCCAATGGTGGTACGACACCACCCAACCATGTGGTACCCTCAGGCCCACCCCACTATACTAAGAGAGGAATGTAAGGATACAAACACACTCACGCAAGCAAGGGGATATGGCAACACACGCCAATCAATAATATATCTCAAACTCAATGAATAGTCAATCCAAACATGACAAGGACGAGCATACTAGGGAATTGGACAAGGAGTGTCATTGCGCATAGCAAGACTATGGGGTAATAACGACATTCGCCAACTCCTAGAGTTGCGACATGCCCTTCATGCTGTGATTGAATCTCTACAAGCATTCACATCGTAGGTGTAACTCTTGATTAATTTATTATTTTTACCCAATGTATTTTTATATTATCACTTGGTTTAAAACTCTACTCTCGTTTGTTCCGCCAATACCTTTGTATTGCGACAAACGAGAGGACTTCCATCCTACGGTTCATCATGCCCATCTTGGGTGTGGCACAAATCAAAATGACAAAAGATACAAAATGGCACTAAGGATACATGAAACCGATTCAATATTAATGCCGTTCAATTCACAATGCAACTCACTTCATTAAGTCTAAAAAATGCATTTTCTACAATTTTCTTTCTCATGTGCAAAAACCATAAAGTTTTCCCATCTCCATTAATGGAGTCTTATGCAACCTTGCCAAAATTTCCCATATTTATTTTTGAGAGAAAATGCAAAACTAAAAGCTACCCATTATGCAATTTCACCCAACATCAATAATTTCAAAAATTGAGAAAGGGAGATTCCATAGAAATTTTGCCATAGTAATAGGTCTAAAATGGACATTTTCCAAATTCCAAAACATGCACTATAAACAATGAAATTCCTACAACAAATTCCATTTCTTCAATTGTTTCCTACAACTAAACCATATGTTCCACCTAATGTGGGCATGGCAATGGAGAATTCCATTCCAAAATCAAGTTTTACAAAATAAACATAAAAGGGGAAAATACCTTTGAAGGAAGAACACAAGCAAGGAGTAGATTCTTTCTTTGAATTCAAGCACACAACAACAATCTTCTTCCTCCAAGTAATTCCAATCAACAAACACTCCACAATTTCATTCCTGCTTTTTGCAATTCAAAAATTTTCTTCCCAAGGCAAGAAGAGAGGGTTTTGAGAGAGATTCTGAAGGAAGAATGGATATCCATTTTCAATTCCAACTTCCCTTTTTATATTTTTTAACTTTCTCTTTTCTTTATTTTCCAATAATGCATTTTCAAATAAAACACTTTCAAACAAAACACTTTTGGAAATGAGTTTAAATAAAAAGAACCTTGTTGACACAATACATTAAACATTAATCATTTTCTTCCCTAATTAATAATTTATTTTAATTCTCTAAGGCAATTAAATTCAACATATTTTCTTCCTATAAGAATTAATAAAATAATAAAATTTCTTCCTAGCAAGCACATTTAAATATCTTTTCCACAAGCACATCACACACGCATTTCAAAATAATTTTAAATACAAAGTGTTAAGCTAGAAATAAACACACGTAAATGACTTCCAAGCACTTTACGGGTTTTCACTACATGCGGGTTCCGGAATTGCCTCCGATTCGGATCTGAGTTAACACATGGACACACAAGATTCATCTCATACTTGAATCAAGCGAGATAAGGATTAATACACACATATAATCTGATACGAACGTCTCATTTATAACCACTGTTGGGAAATAACCCTGTACCTGCACATTTCGGTTAAACATCAGGCGTACCTACTCATATACATATAGCCGAAGCAAAACATAAACACCCAATGTAGCATCATATCATAAACTAGATAAACATCACATCTAACATGAATAATCACTATAATCATAAAGATGTAATAATTGATAATAATCCACATACAAATCCATGTACGATAAATACACCTATACAATATATATATATATATATATATCAAAGCAGTGGAACAGTATCATTGAGAGATCCAACATACAACATCACAACATATACATCCATTGGCAGATGCCTAGATAGCAATACAAAACTCCATCAGAAAATACCTCGATGTCATAACCAAAACATCATCAATAATAAAAGTATCAGAATCAAAGAAAAATCAACAAAGAACAAGGCACAAGTGTGTCTGCCAAATGCAACCACTTTGGCCATGAGGTTTGCTTATTTGTAACATAGTTCCTCAAGTCCCTCAAAACATGTATTAACAATCTAAATTAGTCCATATATTTGAGAGGATTGTAGCTAACATTGATGGATATGTACTTTAACGTGGAGGAGAAATGGCTTGTGTGCCAAATTTATCATAACAAGGCTAAAAAAATATACAAATTTATGGTAATACACATTTGAGGAGGATAGAGCACGGGCAAAGAGCTAATGTCAAATTAAGGAAGGGTTCCTTAACAGATTGATAAAAATTTCAAGTGACAATTGGAAAATGATGCTCAAAGAATCTCAGGGCTCATATAGAAGTCAACAATATTAATAATGAACCCAATTTATGAAAGGGCTCACATGCAATATCTAGAGGGAGCTCCATCTATTCACCTTGACCATTATAGAATTTGGTTATCAAATGTATGAAATGAACAACTAGGAGACAATGCCTACTAGGAGGTATCTAGGGAGCTCATGGAAACATTCAATTGTAGTAATCCTTAAGGTGGTGTTATTCTATCAAATATTAATGTACCTTAGTTTTGGTGGTTCTTTAGAAGTTGTTAGGCTTTGCCTTTCATTTTTGTTTGTTGGTTATGTCTATTCAATGTGTTTTTTGTTAAGAGAAAAAAGTAACTTAAGTTATCCCTGTAATGTCCTGGACTGATTTTTTTTCAGATCTTTACAATTTTACAATGAAAATGCATAAACCCTCACTCTTTTTGATCACCAAGATCCCGATGTGGGCAAGGTGAGGCAATAGCTGGAAATGAAATTTTAACTATCATCTTGGTAGCATAGCTATCCAGACTGCAACAAACTATTCAAAACTGGTAGAAAACCATCATTACAATATAAATACTGAAATGATAGCAACGATCTTTTCTATAAATATTTATAACAGCAAAGATATTAATGCTACAGCCAAAGTGTACTCAGAATAACAGTGATATGAAGAAATGTCAATACCCAATTTGTATGACCAGCTATAGAACAATAATCAGCAGAATTCCAATTGATATGGCTGTTATAAAATGATGCAGAACCTTCCAAATGATGAAACACTGTCAAAACACAATCAGCTTCCAACAAAATCACTGAATATGCTGCATAAAATGTACGGCTCTAACCCAGATGGGTATGGCTCCCTCTACAAAAAGGTACAACAGATTGTAACACCAAAAATACTGCTCAGATTTGCAATATATCCACTAGAAATGGTATGACTGTTATCAACAGCCCATATTCACACCAAAAAGAGCAGCTGCAGCAGTTATATCAGTGAAAACCATAACTAAAAAATGACTATAAGTTACTCACAAAGATGATTACCCACAGCTGGGTCAAGTTACACCTTGAATACAATCGCCCAAACTCAAACACAGCAAAAAAGCTCACAAATTAGAATTCGCTGGGATAGTGTACGGCCTGCTGTGAATGCAAAGATTGTATGTCTGTGACGGAGGTGTTGGCAGCTGTGTAACTGAATAGGACTCCAAAGATGGCATGATGTTCCTTGCTGATTATTGCAGCCAGCATTAAGTCCAAATACCACTTAAAATCCTTTGTACAGCAGTCCTGAAGTCACTGAAAATACTACTCCAATCTGCACAGCAGTCTGAAACACAAAAGATGATGTTCAATCTATATGGCCCAACAATTGTAATGGATTGGCGGGTTTATAAGAAGCTGCGACTCATTCATAAATTGGTGCTTCAGTCGTTAAGAGCTGTATGGCTCACAAAGTCGCCTCTTCAAGGCTGCGTCCAGTATAACCAACAATGGTACGGCCAATAATCTTATAAAAGGTAAGATTTGCTATCAAATAAAATATATTATTCAGAAAAGACTCCACAAACCCAAATTAATTCTGAAATCTTCGTCAAGCTAGAAATCCTAACAACAAGCCGAAATCCCAAAATCTGAAAAACACAAACCCACATTCAAATCTGAAACTCTACATACCAAACACTAAACAACTAAAACATACAAACATTCAGCACCGATGTGATCCCTGAGTGGAACCACCTCTGGAGACGAGGGTTTTCGTCCTTGGAAGCAAATAGATGAACACAATGTCCAAGCTATTGGAGAAATCAAATAGATGAAATATTTAGAATGCTCTTTTCCCCTAGCCCAGCTCCTCCTTTTATAATCGCCCATTTACTAATTTTAGCTCCCCTTTTGGAAGTGTCTAGAAAAACCTTTTCTTTTTATTTTAATATTACATTGGCCCTCTTTTCCAAAACACTTTTTAGCCCTTGTCCCTTGTGACCCTTTTTTATATAACTTAGGCCCTCTTTTGAAAATATTTTTTTGGCTCTCTTTAAAAAACAAAACATAAGTTGCCTTCAATATAATGTTATAAAATAAAATTGCTAGGACAATTTAAGTTATATAATAATGTAATATCCCCTTTTAGGATATGTCTGATTTCTTCACCTGCATACAATAATAATTACTAGAAAGGGACGATAGAAATATTAAGAGTTAGTAGATTGGATAATTATTAATGAGATCATTAGTTCATAATATAAATAATGGATCAAATCATTTAACAAGCACAAAGTATACACATCAGGCACGGAGCAGACACAAATATTCCCAATGGTCAATCACATAATGAAACTCTATGAGAAAACACATAGGGCGCCGGGAGTCGGGTACAACTCCTACCAAGCCCAAGAGCGGTTACATCCATCCTGGATAATCACCCCCTTGGCCCACAAGTGACAGAAACACTCGTCCATCCAACTTGGGGTGGGCTACTTGATGAAGGGACTAGGGCTACTGCTGGTCCCCTAATATGCATTTCACATTCATATCAAATGTGATGGCCTATTGGGTTAAATGAGTAAAAGTATACCTCTTGATAACTTCGAAGTACAATATCAATATATTCTTGCTGTTACTGTATATGGTAGTGTTGCTGTTGTAATACAATATTTATAAATATCTGTTGTTATCAATAGTATCTCTGCTGTTGTAATGCCCCAAGATTTCACGCAAGACATTAGCCGAACAAACACTGAATTAACAAATTTTTCACGTTTGCAAGTGCGACATTCACATGTCACATTGCACTCACACGTACACAAGGTGTCGCAACAAGGACAACAACACCAAAAGTGACATCACCATTGCACTATGCAAGGTGGCACAAGCGGAAGACTTCACCCATTGTGTGACAACTCACCACGATGACCAAGCGAGAGGTGGAGCTCACTCCATAATGAAGATCGGATACACATCCACGACCTCGCTCCCTCACGAACACACAGAGTAGGATGAGGGTAACAGTCACCTCAAACATTCCATGACTACACGAGACATCCCAAACACCTAAGGTGCCTAAAAGCATTAATCAACATCAAATAGGATTCACTTTAACGAAAAACAATAAGGTGTTGAACCAATTATGTCCACATGCCAAAAAGGACAAAAGCGATACAAAAGGTTACGCATGTTCGAAACCAACATCAACACATGCCAAAAGAAAAGATAGGATCCTCACCACCTATGTGGGATGTAATTGTAATGTCCCCTATTTAGCCCAGACAGTTAGTTGAGGAGATTAGCCTATTACCAGACTTCCGTAGGCTAATGACATTGGTTAAGGGGTCTAATTGGACCAATTCACTAGGACTTACTATTTATAGTAAGTCAGGCAGGGCAGTGTGGATTGACTCTCCATTTATAGCATTGTCGGGTTGGATGCACCTAGCACTTGGCTTGTAGTTTTGAGATGGCCAGGTTGGTAATTGTCGATGTATAAGTTAAATCGAATATTTAACTTATAATATTTATGGCTAAAGTGACTTTAAGTTATAAAGTGACTTAACTTACAAAAAATAAGTTATAACTTAAAGTGAGATGGCTAGGGAATGGGTGCCCTCATGGTGTTGTGGGGACTGAATGAAAAGTCATAAAATAATTAAACAATTCCTCTTCTTGGGTGTTGGGAGAAGGTGAGTAAAAAGGCAAAAAAGAATTCATTATTATTCATTCACTCACTTGAAAATTAGATTGTCGTGCATTTTTTGAAGCTTTGGAGCTTTGAGGGTTTGAACCAGATTCTGCTGAGACGAAAACCTCTTTAGAGTCACCTTCTTCGTGCTTGAAAGACAACATTAGGAAGGATTTTGGAGGCCTCACACAGGGGTTTCATTTGTGCTTCAGTTTGGATTATTTTGGTGGAGTTTTGAGCCTTGAATGAACATCTTTCGTGGAGTTTCTTGTTGCAGGTAAGAGCAAGATTGTGAAGGACAGATTCATGTATATTTGATGGAGTTTTTAATGCTGTTACAACCTTCCCTAGACAGGCCGTACTTCCTCTATGCTGGTCGTACCTTACTGTAGCAGGCCGTATTGCATATTGTTGGTGATAGAATGTGTTGTGGACTGAATTTGTGCACCATTCCTAGGCGTTAAGAGTTGTAAAGGAGCTGCAGATGGTTTTGGACAGATTACAGAGGGTTTTCATATCTTTTTGCTGCTGAAATCACTTCCAGCTGGGCCCTACAGCCACAAGGGTGACGTGGGTATTATTGCTGGTGAATCTATCCCTTGGAATGATCTCTATCATGCCTATCTTGGTCGCCTAGAAGCCTATTTGCTGTTGGTATACATTGTATGCCGATATCTCCTCATTTGCGAAGTCTAGGAGGTGTTCTTTGGTGCTCATATTGCTGGCCTGGACACAACAGAAGTACAAAGTTGTAATTTGGCAAATGGGTATGTACTTGTAATTCATATTTTGGCATAATACAATCTGGGTCTTCGTTATTTTGCTTGTATATATTCTTGATTTTCTGGGTTCTTGTTATATTTCTTCTATTGTATGATTTCAATGCAAAAACAATACATGCAAAACATACTATAAACCCTAAACCAAACAACAGTAAGAAAACGGAAAAACTTTGGCATCAAAACCCTATTTGACAGTGTATCTTACAGTGGTATCAGAGCAAAAGATCTTGCCATCTTGTGTAGTTGTTTGGAACATGCAGAACAGGGGTTAAGCAATGTAGCCAGAAACCCATCAATATTATCTTAGACGGAACAGGTCATATCCAGATCTTGAGGTTCCACAACATATAGACCCTTTTTCAGGACCTGATACTGTTATTGTTCCCGCAGAGGTAATGGGGGACAAAGACAGAGAAGAACCTAGCACCTGTGACATTTTGAATGATTCAGCCAGAGGACAAAGAGAAATGCAACAAAACTTTAACCAGTTGATGCAGATGATGGCTAACCATGTGTTCGGTAATCCTGGTAATAATAATAATGAACATGACAAGAATAGGAATAATAATGGTGATAGGCACATTGATGACAGGAATATGGGTGACACGAACATTGGCGGCAGGAACAACAGTGACAAGAACAATGGTGATGGACACAAAAATAGGGACGATGAGGCCATGAGATATGAGGGCGAGGCATCAGTCAATAATAGAGCAGGCACACATTATACAACATATGATAGACCGGGGATACCCACCTTCACTCCTAGAAACAATGTAGCTGAACCTGAGCCTACCCAATTGGAGTTCTAGGATGTGATAGTTAGGGATTGGCATGCATCCAATGATGAGTTCAGGGCCGAAATGTCATTTCGTGAGTGTTCAGACTTGCGGATGAAGCATAGACCGAAGGATGGTAGACGACATAATATAGAGTTGCAGAAGGTCAACAAACTTAATATATCTTACTTCGATGGTTCGGGAAAGACCACAGCCAGAGCATGGGTGCAAAAGCTGGACAACTTCCTACAGCTCAGCCCAATGCTTGAGGAGGAGGCCATCACATATGTAGCTCTACATTTAGACGGTATTGCCCATGAGTGGTGGCACCATGGGAAGATTACATTGGGACATGACCGGATTACTTCATATGCAGAGTTTACAGGTTGTCTCATAGACAGATTTGACAAAAAAGACCCCGAGTTACAGTTTAAGGAGTTGACACAACTTAGGCAGTGGGGTTCAGTTGAGAGCTACATCTCTGAGTTTCAGAAATTATCAATGTTGGTGACAAATATCTTAGAGTGTAGATTGCTGGTTTTGTTTTTTGATGGGCTTACAGATCCATTACGAGGCTGGATTGAGGGCCTCAACGCACCTTCTCTCCATGAGGCAATGAAGAAGGCTAGAGACGTGGAGTCTTTATCTTCCAGAAGCAGATTTCAATCGAAGGGATTTCCGTACAGGAAGGACAAGGATAAGGACAAGAAACCTTTCTAGAAGGATACAAGCTAGCCCAAGGAGAAAACAAACCAGTTAAACAATGATCAGTTGAATGAGTATAGAAGTAAAAAACTTTGCTTTCATTGCAAGGAGCCATGGGATCCTTCACACAGGTGTCTTAATAAGGCAAAGGTGTAATGTTCCCATTTTGAGCTAAGTTATATTTTCTAGTTGAGCTTGTTTCTATACATGGAGAACTGGAAAGTTGGCTCAACTAGTATTTTGCTTGAGTTTTATTATGTGAATAAAATAGAAAATGGAATCTTTAATTGCATTTTCTTCTAATCTATCTTTATGGAGTTTTGTGTGGAATAAAGAGTTGCTCCAGGTGGGACCTCTTTTATAATGTCATCAAATAAAGCCAATGTTGGAGCAGTGCATTTGCTCATGAAGGAAGATAGGTCCAAGCTATTTGAAATTCATTCAAACATTTTCCAAGGCTATCATAGAGATGATCGACTAGCATAATGGAGGAGTTGCATTGTTTGTGGTCCCATTTGATTTCAACGGCTAAAGAAAGGATTCGCCCAAGTCAAAGACATTTAAAATAATTGTGTGGAAATTCAATGCTAATGCCTTGTGTAATGAGGTGATTCCTTTGGATCATGCGCCAAGAGAAGGATCGATGCAATATATTTTAAATGTTAGAAAATAATTTTAAATGCCAAGTAGAGGATCGACGGCCAAAGCAAGGGATCATTTTAAATGCAAAATTTATTTATCAAATATTTGCATGTGGAGTGATTGGCATTAAAGAAGGATTTTAAATGTTTTATGAAGATTTTAAATGCCTTATTCCAGCCGTCCAAGACATGAAGATATTTTAAATATTTGTTAAAGAAAATTCAATGCAAGCATTCAATCGCCTATGTTAGAGGACTTTCATTGCTAAAGGGGATCGATCCATGTGTGAAAGAAATGTATTTCATTTAAAATAATTGAAGATTGTTTTAAATGAATGAGTTAGGTTGCAACTCATTTAATTTCATCAAGATTAGCTACAACCATTGAATATTGTTCAAAGCTCTCCATTTTCATTGGTGGAACACAAATTTCATGACAAAACATCATAGAGGAGGATCGCTAATCCAAGGAGAAGTTAAATAGAGACTTCCATCTTCATTTTGAAGGATATGTTGAATATGGTATGTTTTCTTATTCTTTTATTTTGACTGAAAATTCCGATTTTCATGTCTTTTTACAAGGAGATGACCCCTTGAGTATTATGGTGATGACCCCATAATGATTTCTGAGATGTTTTCATGGCAGATTACATCATGTTTTGAATTTGCAGGTTGTTGAAGAGTTTGAGTAATAAGATAACATTAAGAACCCTTGGTTTCATTGCATTTCAACCAAGGTATCATTTGTTGAGTTTGGAAGCCTTTGTCTAACTTTTTGAAGTCTGAATTTCTACAACAGTCAACTGATATAGGTGATATACAGGGTTTTATGATCAAATATTGTACAAGGAATGATACAGGAAGACTTTGGAGCTTTTGGATGATCCATCGCTGACCTAAGGAGAAGCTTAAGTGGTGTTTGTGAGAAATCTGGGCATGTTACAGTCTTAGGAAAGTCTGATACAAGTCTGATACAGTCATATCAGTCTATAGAACTTTCATGTCAATCAATTGTTTAGGGCTGTTATAGCATGATTTGATAGCTAGCATCATTCTAGAGTGTTTGGACAATATCTCTATGTAAGATTTGATTAATATGGGCACTATATATGCATGTAATAAAGTCTGATAATAATCAGACAGTAACTGAATTTTGATAGCAGCAGTGTGTATCTGAAGACATTTCATTTCCAATCAATAAAGAATGCAAAAGAGTTGATGGTTCTCATATGTGTTGAGTTATATTGATGATTTGCTTGATTTGTGCAAGAAATCTTATCTAAAGTTGATTACATTTTCAGTCATATATGATAAGGTCTCTTACAAAAGGCCAAGTTGATAGAGTACTATTCAGCTGAGGAGTCCCATTCAGAGGCATTGGACCAGCCATCGGGCGGAGAAGATAGTGGAGATGAGAGTGCCTCACAACATAGCAGTGACAGTGATGGAACATTGGCATAACTTTCTAGCTTCCAGAAAGTTGGTTCCTTCAGAGTCAGAGAAGTCCTTGGGGGTCAGCGCATCATCACCCTGATTGATATGCAACACATAATTTTATTGATGAGGGGTTGGTGGCTAAGTGAGGACTTAAGATAGAAGAGTTTGAAGGGTTCGAAGTAACGGTAGCTGACGGCTTCAAACTCACTTGTACCAGAAAGATTTCTGGGTTGACCATACAGATGGGAGAATATGGGCTTACGGATGATTTCTATGTTGTTGGCATAGGAGATACAGATGTGGTACTGGGTATGCATTGGATGATGACACTTGGGGAGTTCACCATGACCCTGAAGAAAATGGAAATGAAGTTTGAATCCAATGGGAAGAAACTAGTGCTCAGGGCATTGTCAGATGGAGGACCACGAGTAGTCTCTCTCAAGAGGATGGAGAGAATGTTACGCCATGATCAGGTAGAGTGGGCAGCAGAGTGTCTAATTATGCCAGAGTCTCTGCAGCAGCCTAAGGGCAATTATCATCCTGATATCCAGAAGCTATTGACCAAGCACAACGAAGTGTATGGTAGTATACCTCCAGGAGTGCCACCTGACAGAGGTATCTAGCATGTCATTGAGCTCGAGGACGGGTCTAAGCCCGTGATCACTACTCCCTATCGTCATCCTAAGAGGCTCAAGGATGAGATAGAGAAGACCATCAAAGAACTATTGGAGATGGGTCACATCAGGCCATGCAAAAGCCCATTTGCATCTGCTGTAGTATTGGTCAAGAAAAAAGATGGGACCATTTGGATGTGTATTGAGTATAGGGCCTTGAATAAGAAAACTATCAAAAATAGGTATCCGATTCCCCGTATAGATGAGTTGATAGATGAGTTGCATGGGGCATGCTATTTTTCTAAGATAGATCTAGGATCAGGATACCACCAAATTCGGATGAGGGAAGAAGATATAGAGAAAACAACTTTCAGGTGTCACTACGGCCACTTCAAGTTCTTGGTGATGCCGCTTGGGTTGACCAACACCCTTGCTACTTTCCAAAGTTGTATGAACCAAATCTTTAGGAAGTAGCTAAGGAAGTTTGTATTAATTTTCTTTGATGACATCCTGATTTTCTTTAGGAAGCAGCTAAGGAAGTTTGTATTAATTTTCTTTGATGACATCCTGATTTTTAGTAGAACTTGGGAAGAGCACATGAGACATCTGGAGGAGGTTTTGAGTATCCTCGAGAGTGAGTCCTTCTATGCCAAGGAGTCTAAGTGTGACTTCGGCATGACAGAGCTATTATATCTGGGTCATATAATCAGTGCAGATGGTGTGAGAGTTGATCCAGAGAAAATCAAAGCAATCATTGAATGGCCTCCACCGACGAACCTCACTCCGCTTAAGGGGTTCTTTGGATTGTGTGGATTTTACAGGAGGTTTGTGAAAGGCTTCTCACAGACAGCAGCACCATTGACAGATTTGACCAGGAAAGGAGCCTTTGTGTGGACAGATGTAGCGCAACAGTGTTTTGACCACTTCAAGCATTTGATGTCTACCTGCCCAGTGTTGGCAATCCCCGACTTCTCCAAACCTTTTGCGTTGGAGTGCGATGCTTTAGGAGCAGTTTTGATGCAGGATAAATACCCAATTGCGTTTGAGAGCAGGAAGCTTAGGAGTGTGGAGAAGAGCTACTCGGTATATGATTGAGAGATGTTGGCCATAATGCATGCATTCGCCAAATTCAGACCTTATCTGGTTGGTGGGAAGTTCATCATAAAAACAGATCATAACAAAAAAATACTTTATGGATCAGAAGGATCTGAATGATCGACAATAGAAGTGGGTCAGTAGGCTCCAGGCTTATGATTTCGACATCGAGTATGTCAAGGGCAAGAAGAATGTAGTTGCAGATGCCCTATCTAGGAGATCCCACTTGTGTTTGCTTGGGGAGATATCTGCTGAATGGAAAGAGATAATTTCAGCAGTGTATGCTAAGGATTTGTTGATGATTGTTTTTAGACAGGTCAACAATAGAGTAAAACACTAAGTTTCCCACTCTCTCTTGAATAAAGCCTCTTGAATGCTAAACTGTGTGATCAATCGAGACAACTCCAAGGTTCCTTTTCTTAACTTATGGTGGATGAACTCAGTGATTACATGTGATCTTGCTGATTATCACAAAGGGACTTACGCTGACTTCTTCATACTTCGTTTAGCTTGTTTCTCCTTTTAGCGTGGATGATATATCAATACCAAAGAAAAGGCAAAAGGTAAGGGTTCAGAAAGGCTAATCTAAGGTCAATGAGGCAATGATGATGCATGATCAGACAAACTCCTGAATTAACCTAACTCCACTTCGCCAAGGATGCCTACAACTACATGGAGTCGGTGCAATCTCCTATGGATAGCGAAAGGTTTTCAAATCATGAAGACTCATACAAGCACCCTTTGAACGACGTAGCTCAAACAAACATCCACAATCGAACTTATGCAAATTATGAGGCTCAGACTAGCTTTACACAACACTTCACCAGCGATGAATGTTAAAAGCATGAGCTAGGAGTTGATCAAATATTCAATACAAACATACATTACATCAAAGAACTTCTAATCTACTTGAAACATCTCTCCATTTCATTAAGATACAAGAAACCATGTCATTCTACAAGACAACACTTGAACACCAAATGAATTCCAATGTCTTTGCATTACTCTTGAGAAATATTTATAACAACTTCAAGTCCTCTTAGAGAATTTCGAGAGTCTCTCCTATTCTACTCTACAATCTAATGATTTACAAATGAGGCAACAAGGCCTTTATATAGTAGTCCAGAGTTACAATGAAAGGCTAGGATCAATCCACGTAGCCAAGGGCTCAGATCGTGCCAACTCAGCAGTTAGTTACAACAACTTGCTATTTTTAGTATATGAGAGAGACAATGAAGGCACGTTTTCCAAGAAGATAAGGATAAGATAGAAATGGAATGTTTTAGAGCATCTTCCACATAAGCGTCCCTTTGGCTTCTTGTTTGTTGTAGATACATTGAATGTAGTTGAATGGTGTGGCAAATTATGATTGGCTTGATGATAGGTACACGCCACACAGGCACCACCTCAGCAAACTTGTGGATTTCAACTGTTTATTCACTTTGCTTTTGGGCATATTCCCAAATTGTATCATCTGTATGATGTCTTTGATGTAATTACTTTGATACTTGAATGCTTGGGATGTATCTTGTTGATCTTGCCTTGTTCATTGTAGGTAGTATGATATATGATGTTTGTTGCTCATTTGACTAACTTCATGATGCTTCTTTTCTTCTTGTAGGGTATGTGATGATGATCTTCTTGGATGATACTTCCTGGAGTAGGAGACTCGTCAGAGACTTGAAGTTTCAGGAGGAACTTGAAGCTGAATAGATGAATATCTTGTCTTGATGCAGATGATAATGAAGTATATTGGAACTTGATGTGATCTAACATGATGTCATTGATGAAGAGTGTCAACATGTTAGATTTGAAGTGACCTTTGAAGTGGTGTTTCTTCTGCAATAGCAATTTCTTGACTTCACTTCTTGGATGAAGGTGACTCCAGGCGCTTGCTCCTCACATGACTCCTTATCTCCATCAATGTTCTTGCAACACCGAGAAACAACATATCAATCACTTCATAACACAAAGAAATAACTTTAAACATATGAATAACCTTACTTCAATCTAGGTGCACATATAGTGTTATGGAGGTGCAAAGTGCGCCTAGCACATATATCTTCATAATTGTCATTTTAAATGATTTCAAACAATTGTGATAGCTTAAAATGATTTCTCCTCTCATGGCGCTCACTCAAAGGTGTTATTGGATGCAATTTCCATCTAGGCGCTCACTGAGGTATGTTCAGAGTTGAATGGGCGCCTAAGCTAAATTAACCTTCACAATATCTTCATTCAATATCAAAGGCGCTTAGAGAAGGCTATAGAGGTGGAGGAATGTGCCCAAACCTTCTAGTTTCCTTCACTTGTCTTGTTTTGTAAGAGATCATTCAATTGAGCACTAGATCCTAGTCTTGACACCATTCAATCTCCAAGGCGCTCAAACTGACAAAAATAACAAGGAATGACGCCCAAACCTTCTTAGAGACCTTCACTTCACCTAAGGCGCAATTTGTTGATGGTTTGAACATAAAAAAGGCGCCTAAGGTTTAAGATGTTCTTTTCACTCACCTTAACTTTCAATCATTGTAGTTGATATGGAAAACCCTCAAGACTTGCAATTGTAAGTTGATTTCCATCAAGGCGCCAAAATGAGGTGATTTTGGTGGAAAGGGCGCCTAACTTCATGACTTGATTCAACATGTTTGATCAACTTTGGATTACTTCCCTTAAGGCTTGCTTCATGCCTACTCCTTCAAATTGATTAATGTATACCTCTGTGATCCTAGACTCCAAAACTCACTTGAGCAATCAAGTTTCCTCCTAGGCGCCAAAAAATGAGTTTTCCAACACAAAAGGCGCCCTACTTGATGATACTCAATTTGACATGATAGATTGCCCCTTGGCATTCAAATAAGTTCAATGACTTACCTTGCCTTTGCAGTAAATGATCTTTCAATTAGGAATTAGATCCTAGGTCTTACCACCTTCAACCTCCAAGGCGCCAAAATTGATAATTTTGAAGGCAAAGGGCACCTTGATATGGATAAGTTCCTAGGTGCTAGAAAGTGATTATCCTAATGGAAATTTGCGCCTAGATGAACTTATGTTTCAACTTAGATAGTTTCAGGCAAGTGTATTGTTGCTAGGAGGACTCCTCACTTCAAATGATATCAAATTCTATGGTTTTATGCTTCTTTTGTCTAGGCGCATATTTAAGTGTTTATGAGTAGGAAATGGCGCCTTGGTATACTTAGCTGATTTCTTAGCAATTTGATGGCTCCAATCACTTGTTGACATCTATAGGAGATCATTCTACACTTAGGCGCTAGGTCTTAGGATTTAGAACATCTTCCTTCAAGGCGCCAAAATGGTATTATTTAGACACAAAAGTGCGCCTTCATATAAGATACTTATTCTCCTTCCACCTTAGGCGCACTTATGTGATCGTTTGAACATGAATAGGCGCCTAAGCTTTAAGAGCATTTCCTTGTCAAATTTGCAATGTTTCAGGCTTCCCGACATCAATTTCAATCAAGGCACATATTTTGGAGTGGTTCGAAGTGTGTTCTCTAGGCGCACATTTAAGTCTCAATCTTAGGCGCTGATTTGGGTTGGCAGAGGTGGGAAAACACGCCTAGCTTCCTGGAGTGAATTTGCGCCTAGAAGTGGAAGTCCCAGAGATTGAATTTCTTATACTTTAAATATTTTTCAATATACCTTTCAGGATGCTTGAGATAGGTCTCGAATCCACCGGATTTAACATGTAGATTATAGAATTTGGAGGATCCACCAGATTTCAGACTTAGCCAATTTTTCAGGATTTTTAGGATATCAGGGTACCAGACTTAGTCATTTTTAGGATCTCAAACATCAGGATCAGGGCATCAGGGGACTATAGGACTCGAACATCAGGATCATGCAATAAACTAAAGACATCATCCAAAAACTAATAAAAAGCACAGGAGCTCAAAAAAAAAGGGGGGGGTCCCCATTTGCAATGGGGCGATGTGTGATTAGGTCACAACAGGACTCTTGGGCAACAGGGGTCATTGAGGGCACTATTCATGATGACAGGTATTTTGTGGTGAATGATTTGATCATTTATAAGGACAGGATATTTTTGGTGCCTAACTCTTAGTTTAAAAATAAAAATTTAAGGACTTTCCATGATATACCCATCGCTGGCCATCCTGGGTTCTTCAAAACATATAGATAGATTCGAGAGAGATTTACATGGAAAGGACTTAAGAATGAGGTCCTTAAGTATGTTCGTGAGTGCCCAAGATGTCAACAGAATAAAAATGAACATACTTATCCAACAGGTTTATTGCAGCCTCTGCCGATTCCCAACCAAAAGTGGGAATACATCTCCATGGACTTTATCACAGGGCTACCTAAGGTTTAGGGGAAAGATTGTATCTATGTGGTGGTCGACAGACTAACCAAATTTACACATTTCTTCGCCATTTCAGCGACATATACAGTAGTACAAGTGGCTGATCTTTTTTTCAGGAAGATATTCAGACCCCATGGGATACCCAAGGGCATAGTGAGTGATAGGGATAGTAAGTTCCTGAGTTTCTTTTGACAGGAGTTGTTCAGGTTGTGTGGCACTGAGCTAACTCCCAGCACCAGTTACCATCCGCAGACTGACGGTCAAACAGAGAGTAAATAAATGGGTGGAAAGGTATCTACGGAATTATGTATCGGGGCAGCAGAAGGCTTGGATTAAATGTTTGCACCTGAGGGAGTACTGTTACAACACGACTTATCACATGTCGATAAGAATGATTCCATTCAAGGCTCTGTATGGGTATGACACCCCATGCTTCACAGACTTGCTACTTGGTGACAGTCGAGTGCTGAAGGCAAAAGATTTATTGCAGGAGAGCCAGGGTATAATGAAAGAGCTCAAGGAGAATATGTAGCAGGCACAAAATCAGCAGAAGCTTTATGCTGATCAGCACCGGGTAGAGAGGAGTTTTGAGGTTGGAGACATGGTGTACTTGAGGCTCCAACCCTACAAGCAGTCCATTCTAAAAAGGAGTGGGGTAGAAAAACTAAAACCCAGGTTTTATGGTCCGTTTAGAGTAGCCAAAAGAGTTGGGGAAGTAGCTTATGAGCTTGAGCTACCAACAGACAGTCGGGTGCATAATGTGTTTCATGTTTCCAGGCTTAAGAAAGCACTTGGCCATAATGTAGTTCCCTCAGCTGAGCTTCCACCATTGGATTTGGAGGGGAAGCTAATATTGGTTCTAGAGGCGATCATTGATACTCGTGAGAGGAATCTCAGGAGACAGATCATCAAGGAGTACCTGGTGAAGTGGAAGAATTTGCCAGTTGAGGATGTGACATGGGAGAGTGAGCAGATACTTCAGCATCCGGAGCTGAGATTGCTTGAGGACAAGCAATCTTGGGGAGGGTGGATTGTAGTGTCCCCTATTTAGCCCAGACAGTTAGATGAAGAGATTAGCCTATTACCAGACTTCCGTAGGCTAATGACATTGGTTAGGGGGTCTAATTGGACCAAATCACTAGGACTTATTATTTATAGTAAATCAGGCAGGGCAGTGTGGATCGATTTTCCATTTATAGCATTGCCGGGTTGGATGCACCTAGCACTTGGCTTGTAGTTTCGAGATGGCTAGGTTGGTAATTGTCGATGTATAAGTTAAATCGAATATTTAACTTATAATATTTATGGCTAAAGTGACTTAACTTATAAAAATTAAGTTATAACTTAAAGTGAGATGGCTAGGGAATGGGCGCCCTCATGGTGTTGTGGGGACTTAATGAAAAGTCATAAAATAATTAAATAATTCCTCTTCTTGGGCATTGGGAGAAGGTGAGTAAAAAGGCAAAAAAGAAGAGTTCATTATTATTCATTCACTCACTTGAAAATTAGATTGTCATGCATTTCTTGAAGCTTTGGAGCTTTGAGGGTTTGAACCAGATTCTGTTGAGACGAAAACCTCTTCAGAGTCACCTTCTTCGTGCTTGAAAGATAGCATCAGGAAGGATTTTGGAGGCCTCACACAGGGGTTTCATTTGTGCTTCAGTTTGGATCATTTTGGTGGAGTTTTGAGCTTTGAATGAACATCTTTCGTGGAGTTTCTTGTTGCTCTAAAAGCAGGATTGTGAAGGACAGATTCATGTATATTTGGTGGAGTTTTGAGCTTTGAATGAACATCTTTCGTGGAGTTTCTTGTTGCTCTAAAAGCAGGATTGTGAAGGACAGATTCATGTATATTTGATGGAGTTTTTAATGCCATTACAACCTTCCCTAGACAGGGCGTACTTCCTCTATGCTGGCGTACCTTGCTGTAGCAGGCCGTATTGCATATTGTTGGTGATAGAATGTGTTGTGGACTAAATTTGTGCACCATTCCTAAGCGTTAAGAGTTGTAAAGGAGCTGCAGATGGTTTTGGACAGATTACAGAGGGTTTTCATATCTTTTTGCTGTTGAAATCACTTCCAGCTGGGCCATACAGCCACAAGGGTGATGTGGGTATTATTGCTGGTGAATCTATCCCTTGGAATGACCTCTATCATGCCTATCTTGGTCGCCTAGAAGCCTATTTGCTATTGCTATACATTGTCTGCCGAAATCTCCTCATTTGCGAAGTCTAGGAGGTGTTCTTTGGTGCTCATATTGCTGGCCTGGACACAACAGAAGTACAAAAGTTGTAATCTGGCAAATGGGTATGTACTTGTAATTCATATTTTGGCATAATGCAATCTGGGTCTTCGTTATTTTGCTTGTATATATTTTTGATTTTTTGGGTTCTCGTTATATTGCTTCTATTGTATGATTTCAATGCAAAAACAATACATGCAAAACATACTATAAACCCTAAACCAAACAACAGTCAGAAAATGAAAAAACTTTGGCATCAAAACCCTATCCGACAGTGTATGTTACAGTGACGTCCTACCCCCTTTTGGTTTTCTGTGGTTTAGTTGTCACTTGGTGCGTTTTATGTTTTGCATTTTTGACATAACACCATGCCTGTACATATATTTGATAATAACAAGAAGTGACAATACCCACAAGCTAATATTCAATGGAAATGCATTATAGAATCATTACAAGCAATACCCATATGAAGGAATAGACATATCATTGAGAAATTCACATACCCATGTGCTGACCCGAAAAGTACAAGTCTGAAATAAACTGCAATGACAGATTTGGAGTGTGCAAATGTCTCCGAAATGAAGTCCAATAACAAACTAATACATTCATATGCAAGGAGCAGCAGCCAAAAGATAGGCGCCTCAACAATGATCAAACAATACAAATAAACCCTCCAACATGAGCTCTTGATAGCGCATGTCCCAAGGACTGTTGGTACCATAGAAGCATAAATCGCATAAAAAACGCGATTTTTTAAAAAAATTGCGAATCGCCCACAAGGCCAATTTTTACCCTCGTTTTAATAGGAAATCGTTGACCATCAGTCAACGATTTTTTAGGGGTTTTAATTTGCAATTAAATCGCGTTTAAAACGCTGCAACTTACTCGGGTGCCGTGAAAAAAATACCGCGCTTTTTACCCGCGCGTTTTGGCCCCGCTAGTGCTATTTTTATGGGTTTTTATCATTTTTCATCAGATTGCAATCTTCAGCAGGCCGACGCTTAGAGCAAAGTCTTCATCACAAGTATTCAGTGCAAGTCTTCAGAGCAAGTCTTCATTCGTTCCAGGTTTTTAATTCGCCCTCATTCTTCGTTTTTCGTTTGGCCGTATTAAAAATCAGATAATCTATGATTCTATATATATGTTTGTTTTTGTTATTTTAATATTTCTTACTGTTTATATATTATTAAGTGTTATATATTATTAATAATATTGTATATTATTATTGTTTCCCTAATATTATTGTTGGAAATAATTAACTTCATTGTTATTATATATTATTATTATGATTTATCTATTATTAATAATATAAATAATTTATTATCTATTAATTTTTCACCTGTGAAGAAATTTTACGGCATGAGACAATTTTCAGAGCACTGTAATGCTCAACAGTGAGCATTATAGTGCTCTGAAAATGTTGAGCATTACAGCGCTCTGAAAATTGTCTCACGCCGTAAAATTTCTTCATCGCGAATAAAAACTCACGGAGGAAAATTGTCTCACGGCATAATTTTTTTTTAATTATATTGTAATAGAACTGTTGAGCATTACAGTGCTCTGAAAATTGTCTCAGGCCGTAAAATTTCTTCACCAGAATAAAAACTCATGGCCGAAAATCGTCTCAAGGCGGAATTTTTTTTTAATTATATTATATTAGATAACTATAATATATCTATCTATATTATCTATAATAATATCTATATTTATATGTGGGCAGTGTATAATAATATAGTGTATTTTTTTATATGGCCGTTTAGATTATTTTTAATGGCCCTTTATTTTTTTAATGGCTGTTTATAATAAATTTAGGAATTGTTATGTTAAACTTTAACATAAGAGGATTATTTTTTCCTAAGAGGGACTTGTTTAACAATTAGTTTACTTGTATGCAACATTGCAATATGTAGTCGGATATAGGTGTTATTGAGTTTTCCTAAAGTTAATTGTCAGGAAAATATATTTGTTAATTGTCCCAGGTTCCGATGTGAAGAACAAGGTGTTGAGGACTCTCCATGATTTACCTATGGCTGGACATCCCGGATACTTTAAGACCTATAGGCAGATACGGGAGAGATTCACTTGGAAGGGCCTCAAATCTGATGTTCTTCGTTATGTCAGGGAATGCTCTGTTTGTCAGCAGAACAAACAAGAGCATACATATCCTGCAGGATTACTTCAGCCACTTCCTATTCCTGAGAGAAAGTGGGAATGCTTATCGATGGACTTTATTACAGGCTTGCCTAAAGCCCAGGGCAAAGACTGTTTATTTGTAGTGGTGGATCGGCTAACGAAGTATGCTCACTTCTTTCCGATTACAACTACATACTCAGCTACACAGGTAGCGGATTTATTTTTTCGTGAGGTTTTCAGACTGCATGGCTTGCCTCAGAGTATTGTCAGTGACAGGGACAGTCGGTTCATGAGCCATTTCTGGCAGGAGCTTTTTCGATTATGTGGGACCGAGTTGACTCCGAGCACTAGCTACCACCCGCAGACGGATGGACAAACTGAGATCGTCAACAAATGGGTGGAGGGATACCTGCGGAACTACATTTCCGGGCAGCAGAAGGCTTGGGTTAAGTGGGTGCATCTTTGTGAGTTTTGCTATAATTCCACTTACCATATGACTATTCAGATGACACCTTTCAGAGCTTTGTATGGATATGATGCGCCTAGTTTCCTTGATTTATTGCAGAGTGATTGCAGAGTGCCTAGCGCTGGGGATTTGCTATAGGAGAACCAAGATATTATGAGAGTCCTTCGTGAGAATATTCAGAAGGCTCAAAATCAGCCAAAACAATATGCTGATTAGAGGAGGGTGGAGTGATCATTTGAGGTTGGGGATATGGTGTATCTGATGTTGCAGCCCTATAGGCAGTCCACTCTTGGGAAGAGGGGCGCAGAGAAACTCAAACCACAATATTATGGTCCGTTCAGGATTATCAGGCGAATCGGCGAAGTGGCTTATGAGTTGGATCTACCGGCAGATAGCCGGGTGCACAATGTATTTCATGTGTCACGCCTCAAGAAGGCGCTGGGGCAGCATATAGTTCCGTCTACAGATTTACCACCCTTAGATGATGAGGGGAAGTTGGTTTTAGTACCTGAGGCCATCTTGGATTCTAGAGAGCGCCATCTACGGAGACGGATTATCAGGGAATATTTGGTAAAGTGGAGGGACTTGCCAGTGGAGGATGCTACTTGGGAGAGTGAGACTATTTTACAGCATCCAGCATTGAGTTTGCATGAGGACATGCAAATTCAGGGAGAGCAGACTGTAATGTCCCCTTCCTAGGCGACACATGGATGTGCAGTGGTTGGCCTATTATCTGGGTTCCCATAGGTCAGCATAGTGGTTTGGGGACCTATCTAGAGGCAGTGGAGCTTGGCAGGAAGCTTTACCGGCCATTCTAGATAGTTTGCGGCAGTCTCCTATTTTTTAGGATGGGTCCCTATTTTTTAGGGTTTCACTGATAGTTGACTAGGAGGCATTAGGGGACCTCCAGGAGCATTTTGGGAATTTTGGTCACATTTCCTATTTTTTAGGAGGTATCCCTATTTTTAAGGAGGGGACTGTCAGCTAGCCTACCACATGGCAACCTCACCTATATGGCACGAGCATCATCAGTTTCAGTTCCAGATGGCTAGGTGATGGAAATGAATAAATGGAATAAAATAAGGTGATTAATGATGTCACTTTATAATAATAAAGTATTAAAAGGACCCCCACCTAGTTGACATAAGGTTGTGTTAAAAAGGTGTCCCTTTTAATGATGATGTTGGGCCTTCAACTTGGGCGCCCAACTTAGGAGACTTCATGAAATAAAAGAATCTTTCAAAGATTCTTAATTTTGATGCCCTTTCAACCCTAATAGTGGATGCTCAACTTGGGAGTCTCATAAAGTGAATTTGGATTCACTTTTTGGTTATCTTTTGACATTTTATCATTCAACCCTTTGTAGTTTTGAACTCTGAGGAAGAGTTGCAGCAGCATTCAGTCCTTTGGGAACGGAAACTCTCAAGGATTATGGTGGATTGGACGACAACCCAGTTCATCTTTGTGGAGGACTTATTCTGGGTCTTCGTTTGGGCATTATTGGACAGGTTTTAGGTGACTATATTGCAGATCTGAGCTTGCAGCAGTACTATATCAACAATATCTCTCAGATCCATCACACCCAGTTGCATGTAGAGCCTCTCCTAGGCCAATACCACCATTTGTATGCAATTAGCTTTGCAGATCCAGTTTCTACAATGAATATAATGTGCAGATCTGATGGGTATGTGACTCAATTTCATAGTTGGTGTTTTGCTGTTTATTAGTTGCTTTCAGTTCCCCCTTTTTGTATTGGATCTTATTTGCATGTACATCTTTTGCCATCCTTGGCAAAACTACACATTTCAAGAAAACTAAAACCTCTTCTACATCTTCTGTCTAGTCTATAAGATCACAAAAAAATAATAAAATTCATAAAACAAACAAAAAATACAAAAATAATTCCTATTTCAGCAGTAGTTAGAGTTAGAACCAGCAGGGTTCTTACATAAAACAATTTAAATGAGAAGATTGGAGAAACTTATTTTCCAATACAAGCAAAATCCGAGGAAAAGAATGAGGTTGAATGTCAGATTCGATCCACACACAACAAGCAAACACCAAGCTCTTGAATCCAATCCAAACATCAAGCAATTCCAAGCAAAACTCCCTTCCAAGCAATCAGATATCCATTTTTCAAGCAAGAGGGTTTCAAACAAAGAAGAACAAATTTTGGAGAGAAAAAGAATAATGCAAAATACATGTCTTTTTCCTTTTATGCCTCTAAATAGACTATTCCTTTTTTTATAATAAAATAATCCTTTAAGTGATTTAATCAATCAATTTAGAATTATAGAGTTTGCACAATTAAACTATTCAAATCAACAATTAAATAATTGAATGTCTCTTTTGCTAACCAAATAGACATTTCAAATAACACATTAATAAATCCTTTTTCACTGAAAACAACCAAATAATTCACTCAAATCTATAGGGAAATAGTTAGTCGAATGAGCTCAACTATTCCAAACAGGATATTGCCATTTAATTCAGTCTCATTCCGAAAAACACAAACATGACATACCAGGTATTTAGTTTTCTTATTAAATGTAATTTCTACCTTTTTACGGAAAAATATAAATTTTGAATTTAAACCGAAATCACTCAAATTTATTCCACAAGCATATAACGATGCAATAACATTTTCGCTAAAGTAGAAATACTAATTTCCAAATTAAAATCATTAATTTAATCTGAAAACACGGAAAACACATTTTTCGAAACATTTAGAATAAAATGCAAGAATGCGAAGGGAACACATGCAAATGATTCCAAGCACACATCATGGGTTTCCACAACACAAGGATAAGGGTGAAATGGCTTAGCATCCCATGTCAACCTTCTCCACATTCCCACATTAGTTAACACCTGTAATTATTTGCACACTCAAGTAAACCATTAGGCGTACCTGCTCCACATATAATAGCCGAAGCAACATAATCAATTCCAATGTGGTATGAGCATACATTACATCACAAACATGAGTCGATGACATAAAATCACATATGCATAAACCATCTAACATAAACATTGAAGGCATCACATCCATCCAACATACTACATAAATGAAAACAATGAAGCTGAAGCACTACAATAATCTAACATGCACAATCAGATGAACACTAGGGTGGGCATTACAGCTGTTATCAATATTATCTTTGCTGTGTAATCCAGATATTAATTCTGCTGTTATCAATAGTATCTCTGCTGTTCACAGATATAAATATATACCACTGCTGATATATCCCTTTCTGCCCTTATATTTAATTCTGCTTTTTATATTCCAATAATAGTTCCTTGATTGATTCTTATATTTTCTTTATACAAATCTGCTGCTATATATTCTTGGCTGCCCTTAATATTTGACTCTGCTTTGTATATTCCAGATGTTAATTCCTTCTGCTGGATTTTCTCAAATGTTCCCACCGCTGGCTTCTTATATCTTTATGAGGATGTGTCTTTTGTGAAACAATATATCTCAAACTGATCGCTGCCCTTTCAGATTATTCTTTTGTCTTTTATGCCTTAACAAACTAATAGTTATGTAGAGCAGATTGTATCTTTGTTTATCCAAGTCGCTGCCTTTTGCCTTTTAGATAGATCGCTATATAAATATATTTGGATTGTTCTTAGGCGCCTCAACAAGGAGAGTTGGCCTGCTTTATGGATGAGGTCGGCTCAGGCTAGGAGGTCGGCTCTCTTAGATCATTATTTGTTTTATTTTAAACTTTAATCTCTTTTTTCTGTGTAACTTTAAATCTTTAATTTAAATTTTTCTCATCAAGAGAAGTCAGCCTGTCTCAAGTATGGGACATTTCACATGACAATCCCACATACATAAAGTGAGGTTTAAAGTAGTGTTTTGGCTAAGTCAGCACCTGTACTATCTTGGATATGGCTTGAGTGGGAAAGTAATCCTCTCATCTACATGTTATTGAGTGTATTTTCCAACAAATGCATGTTTTGTTTCTTAGCAGTTTAGAAACCTCAGTATTACTTTAACCTTCAATAATTTTAATTTTGAGATCTCTGATTTGCCCTAGAGTTGATTATAGCAGATCAAGTATTATTTTGTTTCTGCAACATTTTGAAACATCAGATATAATGCAGTTTCTGTTTTTTCAGTGATACCGTTTTCAAAATTTCAATTTTGTCTATTTCATGTCTAGGGTTTGCAGTGGTGCAACCAGGCACAACTGGATTCACAGCAGTGGTACCAGAGACACAATCTTGGTCTTGTGGGAAGTACCAATTATGGTTTCAAGCTTGGCTTTGCAAGGAGGCAAAAAATTATATGAAGTGCCATTATCGTTGGATGAAGCCATCACTGGTTGAATGGATGAACTAAAAAAAAAAACCATAAACTAGATTAACAGTGGTATCATGGCCATGAATAGGACTCTATATACCCTACTCCTATACATGGAAAATAGAGAACAAAGAGATATGACAATTCAATGATGAAGAGAGTTAGTGTGCACCTCAAAACTGAAGGAGAAAAGTCAGATGCCATGATGAGTTGGAGAATTCAGAATACTTGTGCAAGGGACTGGAAAGGGGTAGAGAAAATGACGGGGAGAAAATTGCCATTCCTAAGTTTGACGAGGTCAATGACAATATTAATCATAAGGATTGCATAAGAAGTTATTGCTTTTTAGAACTAAACACTATGGGCGAGTTTCAAAAATTTAAATTTGTCAAATTTCACTTTTAGGGACCAGCAGTTGATTGATGGAAAATGGTTTTAAGGGTTAGATGGAAATAGATGAAAATGAGGGTGGTCACCAAGAGATCACCACTTGGGATGAATTTGTTATTTTGAGGCCTACAGTCAAGAAGATTATAACTTGGCCCACAAAATTATGAAGCAACATGGCACAGTGGCATGCTACTCCAAAGAATTCTGTTAAGCAAGTTTATTGGTTTAAAGAGTCTATCCCTTGACAAGGTTGCTATGTACATTGAAGGAATCCGTTAGGGGGTAGCACCCCAGAGGAGGCCATTTCACAAGCAGAGGCCTATTCAGGAGCTGTTGGAAGTTGATTTACAACCATTTCAACTTCCAAACTACCCATGGCAACAAAGATTGACACTAACGGTAATGAAAATTCTACATCCTCTTTAATCTCCAGTGCTGGTCTATCAAAAAGTAGAGTTGTTTACCTTTCTTTCCTCGCTGATCTGCATTCAAGGGCTCTTTGTTATACTTGCAAGTAAGTCTGCTGTAGGGGATACAAATGCAAGACCTCTGGAAAAATTTATATAACTGAGGTTTCGGATTGGCAAGACCCTAAAGTAGTTGGTAAGGATCAAGAAGAATCAGCAATTGAGGAGCATGTAATGAACAAAGAATACCAAGACCGGGAAGAAGTATTTATTTTTTTAAAAATGAGGCCAAATTTATATTGATAAAAGAGAAGGGTTAAAATATTAGCTCAGTTCTTAGCCATGACATGATTTCATTTTTGCAACAAACTGCCAACAAAGACCACAGGGAACATGTACTAACAAACAGATTGAACATGTCATGTCCCCAATTCCGGAGTGATGTTACATGGAGATATTTGGTTAGCCTATCATCTATTCCCGTAGGCTAATGCATTGGTAAGGGAATAATTGGCTAGTTGCGTTGGCTTCTACACATGGAGATTTGGAAAGTTAGCTTAACTAGTGTATTTTGAGCTATATGGAAAATGCAATATTAAGATTGTATTTTCATTCATTTGAATTTGAATTTGAATTTGATAAATAAGGAGGGAAAATGAAATCTTTAATTACATTTTCTCTAATCTATTTGTATGGAGATGATGTAAATATGGATAGCTCCAGGTAGGACCTATTAGTGAAGGAATATTGACAAGTCAAGGATGGGCCCAATTCAAGTTCAAAGACCAAGGTATATGGATCGATGCAAGAGATATATTTAATATTGTTTGTTTTGAGCATTGCTATTGGACCCAACGGCTATGTTTGAGGAGGTCGATTTGCATAGAGGAACGCCCAAATCCCATTCGCCAAGGTTTGAAGACATTGAATATTGCAAAGACATCATTGAGGGAAGTGCCCGCGGCCTTGAGGAAGGCGTTCAAATAACAAACATCATTTAAAATGTTTAGTGAGCATTTTAAATGCATTACACTTTTGGAAGATCAACACGTGCTAGAAGGGCAAGAACACCAACAGTTGAGAGATCTATGCAACCTATTTTCCTTCCTAGGGAAGATGTAGAAGACGAGGAACAACCACAAGATGAAGGAGAAGAAGTTCCATTTGAGGGGAATGCCATATCTTTGGTTGATGAGTATGATTCACTTCCTGAGCATGTAAGGAATAGAATCAATTTCAATAACTACATGAGTCAAAAAAGAGAAGATCAAAAGGGTAGAGTGAATCGGCCTAGACAAAGGAGAGCTTAACTTGCACAACCAAAGGAGTATAAGTATGCATTGAACAAAATTCCTCTTCCTAGTTTTGATGGTAGTGGCAAACTAAGTGCTAGAGCATGGGTGAATAAGTTAGATACCTTTCTTACACTCAAACCCATGAGTGAAGAAAAGGCTATACATTTTGCTACTATGCATTTGGAGGGTCTTGCATATGAGTGGTGGCATCATGGTTTGGTTTCACAACATCACAACAGGATTACTTCATATGATGAGTTTGTTCAAAAACTCATTAACAGGTTTGATCGCAAGGATATAGAGGTCTACTACCGTGAGCTTGCACAGTTGAAACAAACAGGTAGAGTTGAGGCCTATGTGAATAAATTTCAAAAGATCGTGGTTATGGTTCCTGATATGTCAGATAGGAGGATCACAATGTTGTTTGTGGAAGGGTTGAATGATAGGATTAAGGGTTTGGTTAAGGTACACAAGCCAACTACTCTTGAGGAGGCCATTGATTTAGCACTTGATTTGGATACTACTCCTACATTCACTCCAAAGAAAAGCTTCTACAAAGGCACAGGGTCTAATCAGAGGAAACCATTTCAGCCTAAGCCTAATCCTTCAGCAATAGAGAGAGATGAATTGAGAAGGAAGAAGCTATGCTTTTCTTGCAAGCAACCATGGGAGCCAGGACATAGATTCCTTGGAAAAGGCAAAGCTTATCTCATTGAGGTATTATCAGATGATGATAGTAATTCACAGGATGATACAGGTTCATGCCATGAGGATGATCAACTTATTTTGGAGCCAGAGTCTAATGATATTAGTAATCCCATCACTATTGCTACTATTTCAGGAGTTCCTAAATACCATGCATTCAGGATCAAAGGAGTTATTAATGGACAAAGGGTTACATGTTTAGTGGATAGTGGTGCTACACATAATTTCATTGATGAGGGTTTGGTCTTGAGACGTGGATTACAAGCAGAAGACTTTGAGGGATTCACAATTGTGGTAGCTGATGGTTTCACCATGAATTGTCAAAAGAGGGTGCCACAATTGAGTATACAGATGGGTGATTACACTTTGACAGATGATTTCTATATGGTTGGACTTTCAGGGATTGATGTGGTACTAGGGATGCAATGGTTGCATTCTATTGGCAGGTACATTCACGATTTGAGGAAGATGGAGATAGAATTTATGCATAATGGAAAGAAGGTAATTTTGAGAGCCATATCAGATGGTAATGCTAGGGTCATTCAGCTAGGCGTATGGAGACTTTGTTTCGACACAATGATATTGCATGGGCAGCCCAAGTTGAAATAACTTCTAAGCCTTCTTCCAATGGTGAGTATCATGTGGATATCCAATCAGTATTGGATAAGTACAGTAAGGTATTTGGTGACATTCCTCCAGGTAGACCACCAGACCGTGGATTTGAGCATGTGATTGAGTTAGAGGATGGAACCAAGCCCATCAACATCGCACCATATCGTCATCCTAGGCACTTCAAGGTTGAGATTGAGAAGACTATTAAGGAGTTGATAGATATGGGACACATTCGGCCATCATCTAGTCCTTTTGCTTCTTCAGTTGTGTTAGTAAAAAAAAGGATGGGACTATGCGGATGTGTATTGATTATAGAGCTTTGAACAAGAGGACAATCAAAAACAGGTATCCTATACCCAGGACCGATGAGTTGCTTGATGAGTTATATGGGGTAGTGTACTTTTCTAAGATTGATCTTCGTTCAGGCTATCATCAGATTCGTGTTCGTGAGGACATTCCAAAGACAACTTTCAGATGTCACTACGGACACTATGAGTTCCTTGTGATGCCCTTTGGTCTTACTAATGCACCTGCTACATTTCAGTCTTGTATGAATCATGTTTTCAACAAGCAGTTGCGTAAATTTTGTTGGTTTTCTTTGATGATATTTTGATTTATAGTAAGACATGGGAGGAGCATCTCCAACATCTTGAGGAGGTACTTGGAGTCATGGAGTTACAGTCATTGTATGCCAAAATGTCCAAGTGTGATTTTGGGATGAAGGAGATTCTTTATCTAGGGCATATGATTAGTGCTGATGGAGTGAGAGTTCGGGATGAGAAGATCAAGGCTATTCAGGAGTGGCCTATTCCAAGGAACATTTCAGAGTTGAAAGCTTTCTTGGGTCTTTGCAGCTACTACAGGAGGTTTGTTAGAGGTTTTTCACAGTTGGCAGCACCATTGACAGATCTCACTAAGAAGGGAGCTTTCTTATGGTTAGAGGCAGCACAGGTAGCATTTGATCGTCTTAAGGAGATTATGAGTACTACTCCAGTATTGGCACTACTAGATTTTACACAGTCTTTTGTTTTAGAGTGTGATGCATCAGGAGATGGTATTGGGGCTATATTAATGCAGAATAGGCATCCCATTGCATGAGAGCAGGAAATTGAGAGATGTGGAACGCCTATATTCCACCTATGACAAGGAGATGCTAGCCATTATGCATGTATTGGCTAAGTTTCGTCAGTACTTGGTAGGTGCTAAGTTTGTGGGAAGGACCGACCACAATAGTCTGAAATACTTCTTGGAACAAAAGGATTTGAATGAGAGACAACAAAAATGGGTGTCTAAGGTACAGGCATATGATTTTGATATTGAGTTTGTGAAAGGACAGAAGAACATTGTTGCTGATGCACTTTCCAGGAGGCCTACGATTTGTTCCTTGAGTGAGATTTTAGCTGATTGGAAATCCCAACTTTTAGTTGAGTATTCCAAATCTACTTTTGCATGCGAGATCATGGATGGTATTATACAGGATGACAGGTACAAGGTGATTGATGATGTGATATATTATAAGGACATGATATTTTTGGTACCTGAGTCAAAGCTCAAACAACAGATTTTGAGAGCCGTTCATGACACACCTTTAGCAGGGCATCCAGGGTTTTTCAAAACCTATAGATAGATTCGTGAGAGATTCTCTTGAAAGGGTCTCAAGGATGATGTTCTACAGCATGTTAGGGAGTGTTTGACTTGTCAGCAGAACAAGTCTAAGCATACTTTTCCTGCCAGTCTACTTTAGCCATTGCCTATTCTTGAGCAGAAGTGGGAGAGTATCTCTATGGATTTTATCACAGGTCTTCCAAAGGTACATGGTAAAGATTGCATATATGTAGTTGTTGATAGATTAACAGGTTGCAGAGTTATTCTTTAGAGAAGTGTTTCGTTTGCATGGTCTACCGAAGACTATTGTGAGTGATCGGGATAGTAGATTCATTGGTATGTTTTGGAGAGAGCTATTCCGACTTGTAGGTACAGAGTTGGCACCGAGCACTAGTTATCATCTTCAAACGGATGGTCAGACAGAGATTGTGAATAAGTGGGTTGAGGGTTATCTTCGCAATTATGTTGTGAGTCATTAGCGTGCTTGGGTGAGATGGTTGTACCTTGGTGAGTATTGTTACAATACCACCTATCATATGTCCATTGGCATGACTCCATTTCGGGCACTATATGGATATGATGCATTATCTTTTGTTGATTTGGCTTTTGATGATAGTAGAGCTCCTAGAGCTAAGGAGATCATGCAGGACACACAGGATATCCTGAGAGTTCTTAAGGATAATATTTAGCATGCTCAAAATCAGCAGAAAATGTATGCAGACAGGCATAGAGTGGAGAGATCATTTGAGATAGATGACTTGGTTTTCTTGCGCTTACAGCCATACATACAGAGCTCATTGAAGAAAAGTGGTGCAGAAAAACTCAAGCCAAAATTCTATGGGCCTTACAGGATCATCAGGAGAGTCGGAGAAGTAGCATATGAATTGGAGCTACCACTAGGAAGCCGCATTCATAATGTTTTTCATGTTTCATGCCTCAAAAAGGCATTGGGTCAGCATGTGGTTTCTTCCATTGATCTTCCACCTCTTGATGAAGAGGGTATGTTGATACTTGAGCCAGATAGCATTGTGGATATGAGAGAGAGGAGATTGAGGAGCCGAATCATCAGGGAATATTTGGTGCGTTGGAGAGATTTGCCATTAGAGGATGCTACATGGGAAGGTGAAGATTTTAGAGCATCCCAATCTTCGATTGCTTGAGGACAAGCAATCCTGGGAAGGGAGGACTGTCATGTCCCCAATTCCGAAGTGATGTTACATGGAGATATTTGGTTAGCCTATCATCTATTCCTGTAGGCTAATGCATTGGTAAGGGAATAATTGGCTAGTTGAGTTGGCTTCTACACATGGAGATTTGGAAAGTTAGCTTAACTAGTGTATTTTGAGCTATATGGGAAATGCAATATTAAGATTGTATTTTCATTCATTTGAATTTGAATTTGAATAAGGAGAAAAAATGAAATCTTTAATTACATTTTCTCTAATCTATTTGTATGGAGATGATGTAAATATGGATAGCTCCAGGTAGGACCTATTAGTGAAGGAATATTGACAAGTCAAAGATGGGCCCAATTCAAGTTCAAAGACCAAGGTATATGGATCGATGCAAGAGATATATTTAATATTGTTTGTTTTGAGCATTGCTATTGGACCCAACGACTATGTTTGAGGAGGTCGATTTGCATAGAGGAACGCCCAAATCCCATTCGCCAAGGTTTGAAGACATTGAATATTGCAAAGACATCATTGAGGGAAGTGCCCGCGGCCTTGAGGAAGGTGTTCAAATAACAAACATCATTTAAAATGTTTAGTGAGCATTTTAAATGCATTACACTTTTGCAAGGAGTGGCGACGGTCATGCATGGAGCGGCGATGACTAGTAGAAGATGATTTAAAATTGTAAATGCATCATTGAATGAAGTGTTGACGGCTTAGAAAGAGGCGATCATGAGGTAAATCATTTAAAATGATTCTTGTTTGATATTTTAAATGCAAATCGTCCATGTATGGTGTGATGGCGGCTAAGGGAAGGGCGATTTTAAATGCAAACTCTCTCATCAAATGCAATCGCTCAAGCATGGAAAGGATTCGTTGGAGGTTAGAAGGAAATTAAATGCAATTCAAAGACAAAATTAAATGTTTATATTTGGCCGTCCAAGAATGAAGAAGATTTTAAATGATTGCAAATCAAAAATTCAATGCTTGAGTTCAAACGCCATGCCCAAGAGGATCGATCCATAGAGGAGGAGTAAATTCATTTAAAATAATTGAAGATTGTTTTAAATGAAAGCATATTTGGTGAAGATCATTCAATATTGTTCCAATTCCTTGATTTTCATTGATGAATTTTAAAATGCATTCCAAAATTGCCAAGAGGATGGATGCCCAAACTTGAGGAATTTAAATAGATGACTTGAGCTTCATTTTGCAACTTTTGATCTTATGGTAAGCTTTTTATCTATTTTAGCTGGAAATTGCATTTTCTAGTTATTTTGTTCAAGGAGATGATCCCTTGAATCTTGTGGTGATGATCCCTTAACAATTTGTGAGATGTCATACAGATTTCATCATTGGATTAAATTTGCAGGTTATTTGAAGAGTTTGGAAGTGATATTGATATCTATTTGAAGATCTTGGTGTAGAGGATTGACTACCAAGGTAGTTTAGTGAATTTGGAGTACATTTTGGATGGTTTTTTCATATTTTGCAGGGTCTGATTTTGCAACAGCAGGTTCTGATTTTTATAACGACTTTACATTGGAATTTCAGGGCTTTTTAGGTGGATTTGATCAAGGGTTTGAAGGTTGAAGAGTTGTGCTTGATAGAAGACCTTCCTATGCATCCATAGAATGCATTTGGAGGAGATATTTCATGATATTTCATTGTAAACCCTTGGCTGGGTTAAAGGTTCATTTTCAGCAGTCATATCAGCATACAGAAAGTTTATATCAGAAATTTATTGAAGCTTTTTCAAGACTTTTTTGTGTCCATTTGATAGCCATCATCATTCTAGAGGCTTTGGGCTATATTTGTATGCAAATTTTGATGTATTTGGGCTTCATATTGATTTGTAATTAAGTTTGATATAAAATTAGACATGGACTGAAATAAATTTCAGCCACTTGACTTTTCATGTTTCATTTATTTGTTGGTTTCATATATGCAAAGTTGATGTGGGTATGCTACAATTCCTTGTTCATTTGGTGATGTTACTTAATTGAAGTGTGCAAGAAATCTTATCTAAATTGGCAAAAAATTTCAGTCATTTCTAGAAGGGTATTTTATAGAACAGAAGACAAAACTAAGTTACTAGCTGGGAGTGAATTGCATTTTGTCATTTAAAAAAAATTAAGAGAGATGAAACATCTAGATATATGGCTGCTGTGGATGTGGTAGTAAGGAGAGGAAACCTGATGTGAATGTAGACTCCTGACGTGTGTGAGTAAGTTCTTGTCATAATGCAACAATGGTGTCCTTGAGCTTGCAAAAACTTGTGTGTTCCAAAAAGAGAGGACATTAATGAAGTGTGTGAAGAATCAAGGGACAGAACAAGACATGGAACCTCTGGAGCCACTGCTGCAGCTAGTTACCAGTTCTTTTCCAGACTTGCTGGTCCAATCAGAGACATGGAAATCATGTTGTGAGCGATGTATCTCATGAGGAGTTCCTTCTGCAAGGCTCAAACCAGATGTTAAAAACTTTGTTTCAGCATGTGACTGTTAGAAGTAAAACTCCTCACCTGCTTCAACCATTATCCATACTTAAAAAAAAATGGGAATCCATGTGCATGGACTTCATAACAGGCTTATCATGAGGGTGAAGAAATATTTGTATTTATGTAGTGATTTATCGGTTGACTAAGTAGATCCTTTTTATTTTCATGATGTATGGGTATCAAAGAAGCACCTGTAGTCACTGAAATATTTATACATCATATTCATAGGTTGCTTATACTTCCAAAAAACATGGAAAGTTTGCGAGATCCAATATTCTGCTCTGAAAGGAGTTGTCTAAACATGTTGACAGGTAGTCCAACAATTCTTGTGGACAATCTCCTTATTTAAAGTCATTGCTTTCAACCATCCTCCCTCTCCATCCTAGAGCACCGAGTATATAACACAACAACAATACACATTTGCGGGAACTTAGAACCCTCTTAGACTCTTGGTATTCTCAACTGTAAAATCTGCAATTAGTCTTTTGGTCTGCTACCTTTCTCAGCATCTACATTCTCTTAGCACTTAAAGAAAATTCATGCTCTTCCTTACAACAGAACACATAGCAAGCAGTTAAGGCTGATTGTAGATGAAAAAATATTAACATAAACTGACATCCAAGAATAAATAGTAAACAAATCTTGAAGCTTGGATACATACTATAAGCATACAGATTTTTATGCTGCAAAATTTCCATAGGCCCACGGTGGTATGCACCCTATTTCTTATGTATTTGAAACCATTTGTCTTTGACAAATGCTGCGTTCTTTTCCAATAGTGATTACTGCTATCAGCACAAAGATCTATATGCGTGTCTACTGGAAGATCTACAGACATGCACACTGCAATGATTATGACCAAGAGACTTGTACCATGACAATCTTGTAAAGTTATTAGAAAATACCAAAAGAAATTAAATCTTCGAAGAATGCATGTTGATTTGGGATCCTATCTATGAAAGGTTGCACTCAAAATCTTTTCAATGTTTCGTTACATTTACTATAATGTGTCATGTCCCCTTTCTAAGCGTAAGTTGGCGTAAGTTGTCGGAAGACCCCTAGCCTATTATTTTATTTTCCGTAGGCTGTTTGGAGTGGTGCAAGAGAAATATTTTAATAATTTAAGTTGTTCTAAAAGGTAACTTTATGTTATATTATAAATATTAAAAAGACAACTTATGTTTTATTATTAAAACATTGTTTCTAGAAAGAGACAAAAAGTGTCACTAGAACGAAGGTCCAAAAGTAATTTACTTTCTAGACACTTTTTTAAAAATAAAGATTTGGGCAGAAAAGGGAAAAGAATATAATATTCAATTATATTCCCTCAAGAGCCTATATAAGGGGGATTTGTGCATAGAAGAAAGCATTCCATTTTATTATCAAAATCAAAATTTCTTGAGTTTGAACATTGTTCATCTTTTCTGCCCTGACAAAATAGATTCGACGAAAACCCTTCTATGCATTTGAGTAATTCCACTAAAGGATTACCGGTGTGTGAAATAGTTGCAATATTATTTTTAGATGTTTGGTGTGTTTCGGTTTGATTGTGGTTTCCAGTTTTGAATTTATATGTGAAGTTTTTATTGTGGCATTTTTATTTGAAGAACATCTTAATCCTCATTTGTTTCAGAAAATCTAATCGTTGGCATATTGGAGGATCTTTGTGTTGAGTTTCTTAGCTCAGTTTGAAACTTCTGCACAGGTTCAGTGTGAATGTGCAGGTAGTTCAAGTTATTTCTATTGTGTAATTCACTTTAATGATTAAAGTGAAATTCTTTTATTTAGTTAAGTATAATAAAGTGCGATAAGCACTAATGATTTAGACTTATCTTCCAAGTCATCTCTTGCGTGAGATAAGGTTGCTTTCTTTTAAGTGAGAAGATTGCTTTATTGGAAGATTATATTTTTAGCCAAATAGTATAAAGATAGGTGCAAGATAGAAAGATTGTAACTCAGAGTAGTGTAATATTTCCATGCAATTGAAGGACTAGTTGTAGAGGTTGCCTTTTAATCTTTTGAAAGATTGGTAGATTGAAAGGTGTAAAATATCTGCCTTTGTTCATCGTTTCTGCAGTTTGAATTTCAATGATTTGTATGTTTAATTCAATGTTATTTTAGCATTAGGAGATTATACGTCATGATTGAAGTTTTGACATGGTATTAGAGCGCAAGGATGTGAAAAGAAGTTGTTGGGACTCCTATTTTTGTAATAACCATCCTCAAAATTTTTCCCAAAACCCACAATTTTTTTGACTTCTATTGTACAAGCATTTTATCAAACATTTTGCATTTTGTACATCCAATGGTATTCTCAGACTGATTTGTTTTAGAATAGTTTGTTTTGTAGTTTGGAACACCTTTTACTCATAAATGCATCATTGAATACAAGAAGATGACGAGGCAATTTGTCAAACAGTTTGCTGTTCTTGGATTATCAGAAAATAAATATTCAAAAGGTGCAAGCTACTGTTACAAATAGAAATACATTGTATAGATTGCTCAGGAGATTTCTAACCTTCAAAGATGGCAACAATATAATAAGAGAATGCTGAAATCACTTGCTATTCAAACTGCAACTCAGCTACAACTGTATATTCTTCAATATATGCTGCTACAACAATGAACTTTCTTCCAAATAAGGTGGGCAGGCTGCAAGAATACAAGTAAATGACTCCACAATAGGTTGTGCCTCTTGAAATATACCAAGCCAATTTTTTCACTTTTCCAATTACAATAAGCAGAGCAATACACAATCGTTGAAGTTAGCACTTAAACCAAAACGATGCGGAATTCAACTCTAACCAAGAATGTACACCAGGATGGCATGATCATATGGTCAGAGGATCTCTATGCAATGCTGGAAAGGAACTCTAACCAAGAATGCACCTGATGGTGACGAGCATATGGTCAGAGGGTCTCTATGCAATGCTGATAAAGGAACTCTAACCAAGAATGCGCCTGATGATGACGAGCATATGGTCAGAGGGTCTTGATGCAATGCTGATACAAAGAACTCTAACCAAGAATGCGCCGGATGTCGACGAGCATGTGGTCAGAGGATCCCTACCACTATTATGCTGAAATAACTTGACGTCAAGAATGTGCTTTCCAACCCGAAGTGGAATTGGAGTTACCATATGACGGAGATGCAAGGTATTATAAAGCAAATATGAGAAGAAGTATGAAGTGCTGACAGTACTACTGTTCAGCTTACAATAATTAGAGACTTCCAACCCAACTCAAATGATAGAAGTTAGCAAACTGAAATGACGGATCAACAACTTGAAAAGACCAAACCAGCAACATAAAACCCTACAAAAATGCTCACACCTCACTCATTTCTCAACCAAATGATCTCAAATCTGATGCAATGCACTCCTATGACAATGGCAACCAAGCTACACACCAGAGACCACTCTTAAACCCAAGTATTTATTTAGCACGCTTTCCAATGCACTCCAAAGAGGGCGGCCTGGCAAGAAGGGTGATTTCCTTCTAGAAAAATCAGATTCTTCATAATAAAATCTGCAAATTGGTACAATGGGGCGCCCAGCAGAGACAAAGGGAAATATGAAATACCCAGAACAAATGCATTTTTATTTTCAGATTTACGAATGAAACTACAGATTCAGCCCTGTTATCAGCAACTCCAAAAATGACATAAAATGCAAATAACTGAACTACAAACAAAACTCAAGCTACAATGCAAACCTCACTACAAAAATCACTACTATCAGCAAACCTCTCCCTAGGTGCTATCTCTCAAGCACGAAGTGAGCCCAGGCTAGGAGGCATTCATTCCTTGAAGTAGTCCCAGAACCATTACGGCAGCATAACATTATCAAGATTTCGGATGCCGAAATGAGAGCACTCTTCCTCCTTTTATACTTTTCCAACTGGGAGTCTCTAAAATCCTCTTGCATATGGGATAAAACATGAGAGGGAAAATAATATAATCCTCTTCAATTCTTTTTCAACCTCAACATTAAGTCGTTGAGCCTAGGCACCAAGGTCCAATATTAAATAATAAAGTTTAATTTACGGACTTTAAAACGGAGGCCAAGATGATGTCGGAAACCAATGATCTATAGCTCGTTGGAAAGGTCTTGACAAGATGAATCCAACCCCACTCTCAAAATCCTGTTCCGGTGCCAATCCTGAACTTACTAAAAATAGTAAATTCCTGAATGTCAAGAAAAACACATCCCTGTGAAGCTCTCTGAAAATCCAGAAAGAAACCACCAACCAAACCACGTTCCACGAACAAAAGTAACCACCAAAACATGAAACCCCAATTTCAACCTCCGAGTAACCTACGGGTCTCCGGCATAGGCCAACGGTCAACTGTAAAAGATCAAGCTGGAAAACGGAACATTACACCTCTTTTCTCAACCTCACATTTCCTTCAAGCAATCCACAAACTCTTCTCAACCTCATGTATTCTTTAAACTATTCATTAAAGATCTTTTGGTAGCATTTGGGGAAGATATATGGGCCCACGACCTCTTCCAAGTCAGAAAAATTGTCTTCCCTTGGCTACACATTCCATAAATGATGCTATGGGAGTATATGGAAGGCTTTCCTAGCCTTTAATAACATTAAAGTTCTTTCTTAATAGGCAATGACTAAAGATAAAGGGACTGCAGCTATTTTGAAGCAGCGATACAAGCCAAAAATCTCCTTTAATGTGGTGCCACAATGATATGCACTCCAGCTATCTAAGCACTAGGGGAATAGGGTATAAAGTTTAAATCCTAGCAAAATCTCCATAATAAACTCAAATAAAATCTTCAAAGCAAACTTCTGCGAATACTTCAAATTTATATTTGCTTGCAAATAATTTGATAAATAATCCCTTCTGCTCAAATCTCGAAATCTATAGTCCAAAAAATTGTGAAAATCTTCATCATGAAACCCTGAACTGGAAATCTATGAATAACAATGGTGATTCTTGAGTAGAACCACTCCAAACTAGCCAGGGATTGTCTTTCAAATCTGAAACTAGAAATCTAATGAGGGTTTTCGTCCTCAAAAGATCATAGGAGAACACACAAATTCAATCCGGCAGCATAACGGCATAAGAAATCTTCAGTATATCTAAAATGAGAGCTCGAACCTCCTTTTATATTTTCTTGGAGGGAAAACCAATTTTAAAATATAAATTAACCTTTTTCCGCAACGCCCTTCTTGAAGAATTAAAATAACATTAATAACATATTCCCTCTCACTCCCTAGGCGCCCACTTAAGGAGGGGTCATAAAACAACTTTATAAATTAGAACACTTAAGTGAATAATCAAACATTAAACATTAGAATCTTAAGTGTATAATTTAAATACTCCACCCCAGTTGTGGAAAACACTGCCAAGGCGTCGAAAACTGAAACTAAACATGCCATGACGTAATTGAAGCAGTGGGATGATGACAGGGCCGACTCGGTAACTTGCTAAAAATAGACGTGCTCTCAAAGAAGTGATGCAGGAGCATCCTTGGTTCAAGAGAAATCTTGCATCAACCAAAAACATTTGCATTTCAGTTTGTTGCATTTCAGTTCTTTCCTTTTCCAGTTCAGTTCAGGCAGTTCAGTCAGTAGCAGTTCTCAGCTTGTGGTCTGGTTTTGGCATTTCACATTTTGCGGATCTGTACTTAGCATCTACATTCATTCATCTACATCATATCAAGAATTCAAAGCATTTGGATCAGTTACCGGAAAGATATCGCTATCAGAAGTTGACTGTTTTCTTAGAGCAGAGCATTCTAACAGTTCTTGATAACCAGCTGAAGGAGAAGGCTTGCGGATCATTCCTTGACTTGCGGATCTCAATGACACATCATTCAATGTCCTTTGGTTCATGGCTGACCTTCCCCAAGGGTCCACACGTTGTTCCATTCATTCGAGGAAATGTTCTATGCATTTAGGTCCGACCTATCTGTGAACACGTTACAACTCTTCATTGGAGTTTGTGATCTTCCTTGGCCGACGTGGAGGAATCTATTGGTCCGGAAATGATATATATTGATGTAATAGATCCTTAGGAAAGCAGTTGTTAGCTATTCACATAAGAAAGATCTGATAGTTTAGATTTTGTGCGGAGGAGCCTCAAAGCCTTATCTTGCGCATGTATGTAATCAGCCCTGTGAGTCCTAATTGTAAGCCCGCATGTTGCCGGTGGATCTCTATTTTGAATTCTATGGTATACTGAATGAGTAAATCTGCATTTGCTTTATTTCTTGAGTTGTTTCCGTTGTGTTTACTCTTGCTGCACGGTCCGAACAGTTCACTCTGTGAACCCTCCTACTGTGACTGCACCAAGTGGTATCAGACCCAGGTTCGAATCTTGGAGAGCGAAAGTTCAATTCTTTGGAGCGAATTGGCGAAGGGAATTCCGTAAGATCTTGTTGTAAGCAGATCGTTGATCCGAGGCAGGTTACTTGTGCGCAACCGATCACTGATTGAGAGGCAGTTGTCGCTTGTAGCCCGACCGCCGAACCTAAGGCAGTTTGCACTTGATCGTAGGAAGATGCCGCATCGTAGGAAGATGCCGCCGCGAAGAGTTCCTCCTGTTGGTACAATGGCTAATAGAATGGCTGAGATGATGGAATTGATGAGAACAATGCGAATTCATTTGGATGTTGTTGAAGAAGATAGGCGAAGAGGATTGACACTGAGACCTAATGTTGAAAGTGATGATGAGGAAGAATTTCAATCTGTTGAACACACTGGCAAAACCCTAGGAGGTGATGAAGAAGAAGAATCAGATCAGATAAAGCTGTTGCGAGCTATTTCAAAGATTCAAAAGAGACCTAGAGTTGATGTTCCGAACTATATTGGTAACTTGAATCCTGAAGAATTGATTGACTGAATAAATGACATGGAAGAATACTTTGAATATGAAGCAATTGAAGATCCGGAGAAGATGAAATTTGCTAAGACAAAGTTGAAAGGACATGCTGCTATATGGTGGAAAGAAGTTCAGTTGGAAAGAAATAGAAGAGGAAAAGAAAAGATTACAAAGTGGGCCCAGATGGTGACAAAGTTGAAAAATCAGTTCATACCTGCTGACTATGAGTTGGAATTGTTGAAAAGATTACAAAACCTGAGACAAAAGGAGAAATCTGTGAAGGAATACACTGAAGAATATCATATGATGATCATAAGAACAGGACATAGTGAAGCAAGCAAGGAGAAAGTGGCTAGATACATCAATGGACTGAGATTGAACATTCAAGAAGAACTAAGTTTGGTAAGGATGACATCTTTGGAAGAAGCATATCCATTTGCCCTGAAAGTTGAAGAAAAGATGAATAAGAAGCATGATCAGAGACAAAGAGGTAGAGGAGGTAAATTTCAGAAGGGAAGATCATTTTCCGGATATGATAGATCATTTGTGGAGTAGAACAAATTTGATAGTCCAGTTAGAAAGGATGATAGAGATGCTTACCGAAGAGATGACATAAATTTTTACCGGAGAGGAAGCCCTAGTACATACCGGAATGAAGGATACAGAAGAGAAGGAAGAGGATTTGATAGGAAGACATTCAGAGGTACTCGTTTCAAGTGTGGAGGTGAAGGACATAGAGCATTTGAATGTAATCAGGGTAGTGGGAGAGCAACCTATGTTGAGGAAGAACCTGTTGGATCACCTTGAATAGTTGGCAATCCGGAGAAGGGAGAATCATTGGTGATGAGGAGAGCACTATTTCAAGTAGAGACAAATGAGGAACCGTCACAGAGGATTAGCCTATTCCTCATTCCTGGAGGCTAATTCTAAATAATGAGGGAATGAATTGGTTTTTGACTAACTTAATTTATTGTTTTGCAGGAACAAGTCAGAAACCCAAAATTTGGCTAAGTCTGGAAGCCAAGAAAGCAGGAAATTGACTCTTGGAGTCTAGGCGTTAATCCTATATCAAATTTCACAAATGAGCGCCTAAGCTACAATCATCAAGCTATCAAGCTATTTAATCATTTCAACTTGGGCGCCTTGGAAGAAAAAGATGTTTTGATCTTCAAAATGATTTATACATTGCAAATTTTCAGAGGATATGGCCAAGTGGATACTAGGTGCCCTTCTCTATCCAAACTGACTCTAATGAGCGCCTAGGGTATTGAAAGCTTGCAACTTGAGGCAAGGCACTCTGGTAGGAAGAGTTGTTTGGTCTTCAAGATCAAGTTGCCTTGGTGAAATGAGTTAAGATGAGTGCATATTCACTCTAGGCGCCAATCACCAGATGCACAATCATGAATGGGCGCCTAAAAGCAACAAGGCGCTAAATCATGATTCCAGGACTTTGGACTGGCGCCCAAGCATGAAGGAGGAAGCAAAAGTGTTTGAAGTACTAAGGAACCTTTGTGGAGTCATATGAATCACAAAGTGTTTGAGATGTTTTGCACCTTGAAGACTAGGCGCTATTTCATGATCCATCAACCATTCAAGTGCGCCTAGTTGATATCTACTCAAGCATGCGCCTAATCAAGGATGATATCCTAACTCACTTCAATGACTCCAAGTGTGAGCGCTTGCAAGGGAAATGATCATTTCAAGTTGAGCGCCAATTCATTCCTTCTTAAGACCAAGATGTACGCCTAGGCGCTAGAGCATCCCTCTGCAACACTGAAATGGCGCCTTGACAAGGAAATTCTTTGGAAGGTTGAGATGATCATTAAAAGCCTCAAGATTCTTAAAATGACCTTCTAGTTAGTTGGAATCATTGTCCAAAGCCAAAGAAGTGGTATGAAAGTGGAGGCACAAATCTCCTCTCCTACCTCCAGTTGGCACCTAGACAGCAGAAGACCTCCCTTTTGAGCGCCTAACTTGGAGAGAAAGCTATCTTATTGCTAGTCAAGTGTTTGATGGGTGTTGGGAGACTCCAAAAGACTTCTTCTTATTATGCGCCCTTCTTGGCATTCATCACCTTCAACTGGCGCCTAGATCCTGAAGAAGACATTTGCAAGTGTAGGTGCACTTTCTTTGTGATGGAGCATCATTCTAGCGCCCAAATTTCAAGTAGCACCTTGATCAATTTTCAATAAGCGCCTCAAGCAGATTGAATGAATAAAGTGTCAAGATCCTTTTTGGATTCAGTTAAACCACATTTAGAAGTTCTTTCAAGGATAGGCTAATTTTGATATCCTAGACAATTCAATTTGGCGCCCAGTCAGGAGAACACTTGAACTGCGCCTAAGAAGAGGTGGTTAGGGTAGTTACACTACTTGAGCTCTCATTGGTCGGCAGGATGACTTTGGGATCCGTGACAAGGTCTTTGGACAAGTTTGCCAACTCAGGATGAGTTGTCGAGAGGAATATTCCCCTAAATATGCTCTTTGGAAAACGTGCCTTGGTTTCTCTTTGTGCATTGGTAAACGTGCCTTCATTGCCTTTGGAGAGACTATAAAAGGAGGAGCTCTTTCATTCATTTGTTATCTTAATCTTTTGACAAATTCTCTCTGCAAAGCTTTTTTAGCTTGTAATCTTGAGGCCTGCGAGTTTCAAGTGTTGGGGTGATGCTCCCTCAACTGACAATGTGATGCGCCCTTGTGATATTGTGAGATGTTAACATTCAGTTGACATCATTGAGTTTGATTGAGTTGATCAAGTGTGGAAGTCATTGTAAACATCAAGGCTTCAAGGCCTTCTTTTGTAATTCCATTTGAATAAAGTTGTAACTTCATGCTATTGAAAGCATTATCTATGTAATAAGACATTTGCAAAGATGATTGAATCAAGTAATAAGACAAGTACCCATCTGTAAGGTTGATTCATTCAAGTAGTTATCTTTGATGTATGTCATTAAGTGTTAAGTAGTTGATGAGCTAAGTGCCAGTAAATTTATCTAAGTAAGGAAAATTTTTAGTTGAATTAGTTGGGTATCTTACATAGTACATACCGGAATGAAGGATACAGAAGAGAAGGAAGAGGATTTGATAGGAAGACATTCAGAGGTACTCGTTTCAAATGTGGAGGTGAAGGACATAGAGCATTTGAATGTAATCAGGGTAGTGGGAGAGCAGCCTATGTTGAGGAAGACCCTGTTGGATCACCTTGTTTAGTTGGCAATTCGAAGAAAGGAGAATCATTGGTGATGAGGAGAGCACTATTTCAAGTAGAGACAAATGAGGAACCGTCACAGAGGAAGAGTCTGTTCAGAACTAAATGCAAGTCAGGAGGTAAGTGTTGTAAAGTTGTAATTGATAGTGGTAGTTCAGATAACCTAGTTTCAGAGGAGATGGTGACTAAGCTGAAGTTGGAAAGACTGAAACACCCTAAGCCCTATCAGATAGCATGGATTCAGGATGATCATAAGGTATTAGTGAGTGAACAATGTTTGGTGAAATTTCATATTGGATTTTATCATGACGAAATTTTGTGTGATATTATGCCTATGGATGTTTGTCATATCTTGTTGGGTAGACCTTGGCAATATTTTAGAAAAACTATGCATGATGGAAGAAAGAATACATATACTATAACAGCAAATGGGAAAAGAATTACCTTGATTCCTTTAGAAGATGCTCCTAAAGATGTGGTATGTGGGAATGCTAGAATCTGTTTGGTAGATGGAAGGAAATTTTTGGATGGTTTGAAACAGGAAAGTATGTGCTATGCCTTGATTCCTAAAAAGCCTGAAGTAGGGAAGAAAGAGATTGAACCGGATGAGATAAGAGAGTTGCTAACAGAATATGAAGACATCATATCAGATAATGTACCTGATGGATTACCACCTATAAGGAGTATCAACCATCACATGGATCTTATACCGGGAGCAAGTTTGCCTAACAAAGCAGCACATAGAATGACACCGGCAGAAAATGAAGAACTGAATAGACAGATACAAGAGTTGTTGAGGAAAGGTTTGATTAGAGAAAGCTTGAGTCCTTGTGCAGTACCTGCAGTGCTAGCACCGAAGAAGGATGGAGAATGGAGAATGTGTACTGATTCCAGAGCAATAAACAAGATCACAGTTAAGTATAGATTTCCTTTACGTAGGATGGATGATATCATGGATTGTTTGAGTGGATCAAGATATTTCACAAAAATAGACTTGAAAAGTGGATACCATCAAATCAGAATCAGAGAAGGAGATGAATGGAAGATTGCTTTTAAGACAAATGAAGGATTGTATGAATGGTTAGTGATGCCTTTTGGATTGACAAATGCACCGAGTACTTTCATGAGGTTGATGAATGAGGTCTTGAAGAAATTCTTGGGTAAGTTTGTGATTGTGTATTTGGATGATATTCTGATTTTCAGTAGGACAAAAGAGGAACATTTGTTGCATTTTAAACAAGTTTTGCAAAGGTTGAGAGAAGAGAAATTGATGATAAACATCAAGAAGTGTAGTTTCATGAAGGAAGAATTGGTATATTTGGGATTTGTGATTTCCGCGGAAGGATTGAAGATGGACCCTGAGAAAGTGAAAGCAATTGTTGAATGGCTTACACCGGAGAGCATTGGAGAGGTTAGATCATTTCATGGTTTGGCTAGTTTCTACCGGAAGTTCATTAGAAATTTCAGTTTAGTTTGTAACCCTATGACAGAAACAATGAGAGGTGACAGAAAAGATTTCAAGTGGACATCAGGAGCAAATAATAGTTTTGAGTTGTTGAAGCAGAAAGTAATAGAGCAACCTGTTTTGGCATTACCGGATTTCAATAAGGTATTTCAAGTTGATTGCGATACAAGTGGAAATGCAATTGGAGCAGTGTTAAGTCAAGAAGGTAGACCTGTAGCTTATTTCAGGGAAAAGTTGAATGATGCAAAGAGAAGATATTCAGTTTATGATCAAGAGTTCTACGCCATAATTCAAGCCCTGAAGAAGTGGAGACATTACTTGTTGCCTACGGAGTTTGTGTTGTATACAGATCATCAAGCTTTGCAGTATCTGCATAGTCAGGGAAAGTTGAATCAGAGACATATGAGATGGGTAGAGTTCATGCAGAGTTATACTTTTGTGTTGAAGCATAGGAGTGGCAAATCAAATAAAGTTGCTGATGCCTTGAATTGAAGAAGAAACTTGTTGACAGAGATGAGAGTTGAAGTGTTGGGGTTTGATGAATTGAAGAATATGTATGAGGGAGACACTGATATTGCAGAACCTTGAAAAGCATGTAAGGAACTTGTTGTGATAGATAGAAGTAAGTGGTTGGACTATTTCCTTCAAGAAGATATGTTGTTCAAAGGAAGTCAGCTGTGCATACCTAGAAGTTCAATGAGAGATAATTTGATCAAGGAGAAGCATAGTGGTGGATTGGCAGGACACTTTGGCATTGACAAGATAGTGGCTTTGGTAAGTGAAAATTACTTTTAGCCTCAGATACATAAGGATGTTCGGAGATTTGTGCAGAGTTGTAGAGTTTGTCAAGTTGCAAAAGGGAGTAGTCAGAACACTGGATTGTATAAACCTTTGACAGTTCCGGAGAGACCTTGGGAAGACATAAGCATGGATTTTGTAATGGGATTACCTAAGACACAGAGAGGATATGATTCAATATTTGTAGTGGTTGACAGATTTTCAAAGATGGCTCATTTCATACCTTGTAAGAAAACAACTAATGCAGTGTATGTAGCTGACCTATTTTTCAAGGAGATTGTGAGATTGCATGGGTCACCTAAGAGTATAGTTTCAGACAGAGGCACTAAGTTTGTTGGTTACTTTTGGAACACTTTGGAAGAAGATGAAGATAGATTTGAAGTTCAGTTCTACTTTTCATCCACAGACAGATGGACAGACAGAGGTAGTGAATAGGAGTTTGGGAAACTTGTTGAGATGTTTGGTTGGAGACAAAGCCGGAAGTTGGGATTTGATTCTTTCACAAGTAGAGTTTGCATACAATAATTCAGTGAATAGGAGTACCGGAAGAACACCTTTTGAGATTGTTACCGGAGTGAACCCTAGAGGAGTTGCAGAATTGAGAAACATCAGTACAGAAGAAAAGAGGAGTGCAGAAGCAGAAGAATTTGCAAATCATATGAAGACAGTGCATAATTAGGTGAAGAAACATTTGGAGGACATGAACAATAAGTACAAAGAGAAAGCAGATGAGAAGAGAAGACAGGAATTTGAAGTGGGAGATGAAGTGATGGTGTACTTGAGACAAGAAAGATTTCCAGTTGGAACATATAACAAGTTGAAGATGAAGAAGTTTGGACCTTGTAGGATACTCAGGAAATTTGATTCAGGAAATGCATATGAAGTGGAATTACCAGAGACATTGGGTATTTCACCTATTTTCAACATTGCAGAGCTATATCAGTATCATGAAGCAGAGTTCAGTGACAGCATGGAAGAAGACTTGAAGAAGCAGTTACCACAACAAGCACCGAAATAGATTGAAGACATTTTGGATAGCAGAGTTGGGTGCAGCACTAGACGATAACAATACAAAGAATACCTTGTGAAGTGGAAAGGCAGACCGAAAGAAGATTCATCGTGGATTTCTTAGGCTGAGGTGGACCGTCTTGGTTGTCCCCTAGCCCCAGCAAAGTGAGGGACTCACTTTTCAATAACCCCGGATGTTTGATGCAGGAGCATCCTTGGTTCAAGAGAAATCTTGCATCAACCAAAAACATTTGCATTTCAGTTTGTTGCATTTTAGTTCTTTCCTTTTCCAGTTTAGTTTAGGCAGTTCAGTCAGTAGCAGTTCTCAGCTTGTGGTCCGGTTTTGGCATTTCACATCTTGTGGATCTGGACTTAGCATCTACATTCATTCATCTACATCATATCAAGAATTTAGAGCATTTGGATCAGTTACTGGAAAGATATCACTATAAGAAGTTGACTGTTTTCTCAGAGCAGAGCATTCTAACAGTTCTTGATAACCTGCTGAAGGAGAAGGCTTGCAGATCATTTCTTGACTTGCGAAGCTCAATGACACATCATTCAATGTCCTTTGGTTCGTGGCTGACCTTCCCCAAGGGTCCGCACGTTGTTCCATTCATTTGAGGAAGTGTTCTATGCATTTAGGTCCGACCTATCTGTGAACACGTTACAACTCTTCATTGGAGTTTGTGATCTTCCTTGGCCGATGCGGAGGAATCTATTGGTCCGGAAATGATATATATTGATGTAATAGATCCTTAGGAAAGCAGTTGTTAACTATTCACATAAGAAAGATCTGATAGTTTAGATTTTGTGTGGAGGAACCTCAAAGCCTTATCTTGTGCATGTATGTAATCAGGCCTGTGAGCCCTAATTGTAAGCCTGCATGTTGCTGGCGGATCTCTATTTTGAATTCTATGGTATACTGAATGACTGAATTTGCATTTGCTTTATTTCTTGAGTTGTTTTCGTTGTGTTTACTCTTGCTGCATGGTCTGGACAATTCACTCTGTGAACCCTCCTACCGTGACTGCACCAAGAAGTGTGGAGTACAAACCAGGAGTCTGAAAATGCTTCTGAAAGCATCACTACGATCCATAATGCCAATTGAGCTCAAAGCTGCAAACAAAAAACAATAAAAACAAAACTAGTGCTCTCCAAAATCTTTGGAGTTCCCTTAACAACACTAATTATCCTACGGGAACTCGGGGAATAGGCTAACAGTCACCAAACTGACTAGGTCCGAGAAGGGGACATTATAGTCCTCCCTCCCCAGAAGTGCTTGTCCCCAAGCAATTGCAAATCTGGATGCTGTAATATCTGCTCTCTCCCAAGTAGCATCCTCTACTGGTAAATTCTTCCACTTCACCAAATACTCCCTGATGATCCTCTTCTTCAAAGTATGCTCTCTGTAATCAATAACTACCTCTAGAACCAACACAAGTTTCCCTTCGACATTGAAAGGGGGTAACTCAGAAGAGGGAGCAACATTTTGTCCAAGTGCCTTCTTGAGGCGAGACACGTGGAAGATATTATGCACCTTGCTACTCTCAGGTAGCTCCAATTCATATGCCACTTCTCCAATCCTCTTGGAGATCTTGAATGGGCCATAAAAACGTGGCTTTAACTTCTCCAATCCACTCTTCTTGAAAGTGGATTGCCTGTATGGTTGCAATCTCAAATAAACCATGTCACCCACCTCAAATGTACGCTCTATACGGTGCTGATCTGCATACAACTTCTACTGATTCTGAGCTTGCTGGAGGTTGTCTTTCAAGGATTTCATTATGTCTTGGCTCTGCTGCAATAGATCCTTAGCTTTGGGCACTCTACTATCACCAAACAGTAAATCTATGAAGCTAGGGGGCTTCATATCCATACAATGCCATAAATGGTGACATCTTGATAGACATGTGGTAAGTAGAATTATAATACTCACCTAAATGCAGCCATCTCACCCATGCCTTCTGCTGCCCTAAAACATAATTTCTGAGGTACCCTTCCACCCATTTGTTGACCAATTTTTTTTTCCCATCAGTTGTGGGTGATAACTCGTGCTAGGAGTGAGCTCAGTCCCACTCAATCTAAATAATTCCTACCAAAACAAGCTCAAGAACTTGCTGTCCCTGTCACTTACAATGTTCTACTTCTTAGGCATTCCGTGCAACCTGAACACTTTTCTAAAAAACAAATCTACCACTTGTACTATTGTAAACACTACTGAAATAGCAAAGAAGTGTGCAAATTTTGTCAATCTATCAACAACATATATGCAATCCTTGCGTTTTACTTTGGGAAGCCTTGTAATGAAGTCCATAGAGATACTTTCCCACTTTTTATTAGGAATAGGCAGGGGCTGCAACAAACTAGCAGGATAAGTATGCTCTTTTTTATTCTGTTGGCATGTAGGACACTCTCTAACATACTTAAAGACTTCATTCTTGAGCCCTTTCCAAGAAAATATTTCCCGGATCTGCCTTGAAGTCTTAAAGAAACCCAGGTGACCAGCCATGGGTGCATTATGAAATGACCTCATAATCTTAACCTTAAGCGCCGATTCAGGTACTAAGAAGATTCTTCCTTTGTAAAAGATGAGTTCACTCACTAATGTGTACCTGTCATCCTATAAAGTACCATCAATAACACTAGTGGCAAAGGAGTTTTTGGCATACTCTGCAAGAATTTGCTCTTTCCAATTAGCAGTGATCTCCATCATGGAACATAAATGTGGCCTTCTAGACAAAGCATCAACCACTATATTCTTCTTCCCTTTGACATATTCAATGTCAAAGTTGTAAGATTGTAGCTTACTAACCCACTTCTGCTGTCTATCATTGAGGTCTTTTTGATTAAGGAAATACTTGAGGCTATTGTGATTAGTTTTAACAATGAACTTACCTCCAACACGATATTGCCTGAACTTGGCTAAGGCATGCATAATTGCAAGCATCTCCTTATCATAAATGGAATAACTCTTTTCTGCACCCCTCAACTTCTTGCTTTCAAAGGCAATAGAATGCTTATTTTGCATTAGGACAACACCCGTCCTTTCATCGGATGCATCACACTCAAGCTCAAATGGCTTGGAGAAATCGGGTATAGCTAAAACAAGACGTGCTCATGATTTTCTTAAATTGATCAAAACATTTTAGCGCCGCATTAGACCATGAAAAGGCCCCCTTTTTGGTTAGATCTGTAAGTGGGACTGTTACCTCCCGAATCGGCAAAGGGTTTGCCAGCTCCAATGCACAGGCAGATTCGGTCAACAAATACGGGAGGTTGCGTGAGCTACCTCCCCTTCACTTCTGGTTCTGCCGCACCAAGGGGGGTATCCCTATAGCTAAAGATGTAACATTGACTAGCCCAATGACAAAATGATTTAGCTTTGCAATGACAGGCAGAATACTCTCATGTATGGACCAAGATTTGAATGACAAATCACAAGGTTGGCAACGTTCTTGGACATATGTGTCTGGTTGTGGATGAGAGTATGCAGGGGCTCTTAATCCTACTCCTACAACTAACAGGTGGAAGTCAGGGAAAGATGGATATGATGATTTGGATGCAAGACAAGGGGTTTTAGGTCATAATTACTAACCCAAGAGCAGACCGGTGCCTATCTCAGGGCAAGGAGTCAACTAGACGTATGCAACAAATGGTTTACAACTAGCAATCAACTTTCAAGGGGTTGGATTGATGCTTGCCTTACAAACATCACCCAAGAATGGGTATTTAGCTGCCTCTACTTACAGATATCCCTGCTGACAAACAACCTTCTCCATGCTTAACCTAAAACAATTTAATCCACTCCTTGAATGGAAGTTAGAGATGAAGCATGTGATACAAAAACTTATACCCTAGAATCTGAGAAACCCTTAGCAGCCAGATTCAAAAGAAGGAAATGCATGCAGTGAAGGAGACAAACAGATAAACACATGCATAAGAGCATTTTTCATCTATATCAACATGAAACTGAACATACGTGCAAAATATATTCATGATGCAACTCATAAACTCCAGAATGAGATAAAACAACCCAGGATCATGCCCTGTTCTTCATTATTTACTCAAAAATGCCCAGGTGATGCAGAGGTAGGAGGACCAAAACTATCCTCAATAACATTAACAAAACAAAGAACTAATCCAATTTCTTTTGTCAGGTTGAAGAGAACATTAATACAGACTTTTCATCCAATTTTCATGAAGATCCAATGGTAGGAGAGAAAGTTATGACTTTTTTCCCAAAACTACAAACCCTAGGCAACGTTCAGACCTGCCCTCACCAAAATTGCAATCTCTCTCACAAAACTTAATGAAATTATACCAAACTAAAAGAATTGTAAACTAGAAACACATATCTTTCCATACATCTATTATATGCATCAATGTGAGGCCGTACCAAGTCGTACCATGCATATTTTTAGACTGCATTTTCAGAAAATTAAACTCTGCAGACCTACCCTCAATAAAAATACCATAACTTATTCAAATCTTAATAAAATTTGATGAAACAAAAAGAAATGGAAAGTAGACTTAATACTTTTTCCAACCATATATGTCTTGTCCTTGTATCTATCCGTACAAAACCGTACCAAACGCTGCAACAAGACTGTTACAGGAAAAATCTAAAAATTACAATCTATAAAACACTCATATCTCCCTCAATATTGCATCAAATTCGATGAGACTTGAACAAAAATAAAGCTTATTCATCCTACTTCAATATCACATTAATATTTTATAGGCTCCAGGCTGTACATGGCCATACAAGGCCTGGAACCGGAGGAAAAAATAGTTAGAACTACAGAATAAGGGCTTAAAATCACAAGTTTTCAATCCAATTCACATCTATTCAATCACTCCCCAATTTGTGAAGGTTACAAGGCCTTTTAAAGGCATTAGACATGTCTTTTTAGTTTCTCACTATCTTGGAGTGAACCAAGAGCCAAATGACTCTTCACTTTCCAAGTTTGCATCTTTTTCCTAATTTTATATTGACAACTTTTACATGGTTTGCAATATTTTGCATTTTTGAAACTCCTAATGACCTAAACACATAAAAATAACTTGATTGACCTCATTACACTATTGAAACATTTAAAATTTAATCAAACTCCTATAGAAGCATCAATTTATGAAGGTGCTCCTGCACCAAACAACCAACCAACAAAGATTTCCAAGTCCCTTGGAAATGTATCTCCAAAACAAAACTCTCTTTTCCTGCATCTCCTTTGGCTTTATCTTCAATCTTCTCAGCTTCAATCTTCAAATCTTCATACCAATATAAAGGTGACCAACCAACCAACAGAACAAACTACCATCTTCACAGAGCATCCTCAGGCTCCTTCTACTCCCATCAGTGGAGTATTCTTCAGGCTGCAACATCAAGTGCTTCTTCAGGTATCTATCTCTCTCACTGCTTCACAACAAACCAACTCACCAAACCATCCATCTCACCCAACAGCACATCCTGGTGATGCACCTACCACTCTCTCCTCAGTGGTTTCTCTATGCATCCTTCTCCAGCCAAATCTCTATTGGAGAATGGTCATGACAGACCTCATCTTGTTTGCCCACACACAACCTCAAAAAACATCTTTTTGCAGCTAGATGGATAAGCACTTACAACCAAACAACTGAGCAACATAAAATCCAAAAGGTGTAGGTTGCCTCGCTCGGCGATCTATCTACACAATCAAGATCTTCTCACTCTTCACCTGCCTTCTCAGTGACAGAAAAAAAATACACACCACCCAAATCTTTCGCCAGCTCTGATACCAAAATGATGCAGAGGTAGGAGGACCAAAACTATCCTCAATAACATTAACAAATCAAAGAACTAATCCAATTTCTTTTGTCAGGTTGAAGAGAATATTAATACAGACTTTTCATCCAATTTTCATGAAGATCCAATGGTAGGAGAGAAAGTTATGATTATTTTCCCAAAACTACAAACCCTAGGCAACGTTCAGACCTGCCCTCACCAAAATTGCAATATCTCTCACAAAACTTAATGAAATTATACCAAACTAAAATAATTGTAAACTAGAAACACATATCTTTCCATACATCTATTATATGCATCAATGTGAGGCCGTACCAAGTCGTACCATGTATATTTTCAGACTGCATTTTCAGAAAATTAAACTCTGCAGACCTACCCTCAATAAAAATACCATAACTTATTCAAATATTAATAAAATTTGATGAAACAAAAAGAAATGGAAAGTAGACTCAATACTCTTTCCAACCATATATGTCTTGTCCTTGTATCTATCCGTACAAAACCGTACCAAATGCTGCAACAGGACTGTTGCAGGAAAAATTTGAAAATTACAATCCATAAAACACTCATATCTCCCTCAATATTGCACCAAATTCGATGAGACTTGAACAAAAATAAAGCTTATTCATCTTACCTCAATATCACATTAATATTTTATAGGCTCCAGGCCGTACATGGCCATACAAGGCCTGGAACCGGAGGAAAAAATAGTTAGAACTGCAGAATAAGGGCTTAAAATCACAAGTTTTCAATCCAATTCACATCTATTCAATCACTCCCCAATTTGTGAAGGTTACAAGGCCTTTTAAAGGCATTAGACATGTCTTTTTAGTTTCTCACTATCTTGGAGTGAACCAAGAGCCAAATGACTCTTCACCTTCCAAGTTTGCATCTTTTTCCTAATTTTATATTGACAACCTTTACATGGTTTGCAATATTTTGCATTTTTGAAACTCCTAATGACCTAAACACATAAAAATGACTTGATTGACCTCATTACACTATTGAAACATTTAAAATTTAATCAAACTCCTATAGAAGCATCAATTTATGAAGGTGCTCCTGCACCACCAGGTCTTCAACAACCACAAAAGAGTAACACAGTTTGCCTTTTATAGCAAAACTGTGTACTCAGCCAAAATTACAACGGTCAACTCAAAAATCGCCAGATACAATGCATCGTGAGAAATGGCGCTAAAAAATAGTTAATGCAGCAGAGGGACAAGGAGAAAGGAGCAGATGGAATCGGGATCTGGGTTGCCACCTGAAGGTTCTCTTCGTAAGCCTGGTAGTTCACCTGTTGCCTCACCCATACTTCCCTGCGCAATCTGTCATTAAAGCCTCAACTACCCGCAGCCTCCTTGAAATGCAGTAACAGCGTGCCTCTGAAAGTTTCCCGCTCAAAAATGGGCCACAGACAAAGAAAATCATCGCTACAGCAAAATACAAAACCAGCCGTCGATTCTGATTCCATCACTGAGACAAACGACTCAAAACACGTTGACCAAGTCGCCAACCAGTTAGATCGAGCCATGTAGGCACCTTTTGCTATCGCTGGCTTTTCCACTCACCATTTTGCCATTTTCGCCCTTGTATATGCAGAAACATGCATATACAATCGTCTGATATACAAGCTGGACCTCAAATACTTACCTGCCGCATTTGATTTTCCCATCGGGTCTGAAATGCATATGTTTCATTGCACCTGTCGCTTTGTATATGCAAAAACATATACAAGCACCTTATATACAAGCCGGACCTCAAATTTCATTCACTGCACTTTATCCTTCCATCGCGTCCGGGTTGTATGTCTTTTCTTGTATATCGGCTTGTATGTGCAAACATACAAGCAAATACATATACAACTGGTGGGCCCCAAACCTCGTATCTTCCTTGCTGCACCGTTCATCATGCATGCTGCAAGCCTTTGTATAATTTTCAATGTACATTTCCTTGCACCTACAAACAAGGAATCTTCTCCAGAATATTCCCGCAATGTATTATTTCCTTTGTATGTTCCACTTGCATATCCACGGGCCCCACCACATGCATCTCTGCCTCGCCACTGTAGCAAATGTATATTTGCACCTCCTTGTATGTTTTGCTTTGTATATGACTCGATATACAAAGCGGGAATATTCCGTAGAATCTGTGAAAGATTCCCCCTTTGTATATACACCTTTTAGAGCCCGATATACAATCAGAAATGCACTTAACTCAATTTTTCAAAGGGCGATAGAGATTTTTGATCCGCCAATGCACATTTTGATCTGTATGTACGTACAAGCAGCCTTGTATATACAAAGACATGCATTTTAACTGATATTTTTGCATTTTTTACAATTGCAGAGGCCCAAAGACAGAATTTTTGGATTTTTTGGGAAAGCGCCTGCATGTTAATTGCTTGAAACCTGACTGTTCATGTAGGCGATAACAGGGACAACCAACTGTGAAAAACCTTTCACGAACCTCCTGTAGAAACCACAAAGACCAAAGAATCCCTTCAACTGAGAGAGATTAGTAGGTGGAGGCCAATCTATTATTGCTTTGATCTTTTCCTGATCAACACTCTTGGAGCTGATTATATTGCCAAGATATAGAAGTTGTGTCATGCCAAGTTCACATTTAGATTCCTTTGCATACAAAGATTATCTCTCAAGGATGCTCAACACTTCATCAAGATGTCTCATTTGTTCTTCCCATGTCTTGCTAAAAATCACTGTCATCAAAAATATTAAAACAAAGTTACGGAGCTGCTTGTTAAACATTTGATTCATGCAAGATTGAAATGTAGCAGAAGCATTGGTTAAACCAAAGGGCATAACCAAAAATTCATAGTGACCAAAATGGCACCTGAAAGCAATCTTCTCTATGTCCTCCTCACGAACCCGTATCTGATGGTAACCTGATCTCAAGATTATCTTAGAGAAGTAGACCACTCCATGTAGCTCATCAATGGGATCATCAATCCTCGGAATGGGATACTTGTTCTTGATAGTCTTCTTGTTCAAGGCCCTGTAATCTATGCACATACACATAGTCCCATCCTTCTTCTTCACCAAAACAATTGAAGATGGAAATGGGCTCTTACTTGGGTGAATATGACCCATATCCAAGAGTTCCTTAATTGTCTTTGCAATTTCATCCTTGTGTCTCTTCGGATGTCTGTATGAACTATGAAGTGATGATGATAGGTTTGGCACCCTCCTCCAACTCTATCACATACTCCATGCCTCTCTCAGGAGGCCTCCCAGGAGGTATACCACCAAAAACTTTGCTATGCTTGGTTAGCAAACTTGCACATTTGGATGATAACTTCTCTTTTCCTGTTCTGTGATGGTAGGCATAATAATACACTCTGCTGCCTACTCAATCTGATCATGTCTAATCAATCTCTCCATCCTTTTGAAAGTGACTACATGTGGCCCACCATTTGACATCCCTCTTAGCACCACTTTCTTACCATCTACTTGGAACTTCATTTCCATTGTTTGCAAGTTCATAGTAAACTCCCCCAAGGATTGCAACCATTGCATGACAAGTATTGCATTTGAATCACCAATACTCACCACATAGAAATCATCTGTATGAAGTGATGATGATAGGTTTGGCACCCTCCTCCAACTCTATCACATACTCCATGCCTCTCTCAGGAGGCCTCCCAGGAGGTATACCACCAAAAAATTTGCTATGCTTGGTTAGCAAAGCCTGCACATTTGGATGATAACTTCTCTTTTCCTGTTCTGTGATGGTTGGCATAATAATACAGTCTGCTGCCCACTCAATCTGATCATGTCTAATCAATCTCTCCATCCTTTTGAAAGTGACTACACGTGGCCTACCATTTGACATCCCTCTTAGCACCACTTTCTTACCATCTACTTGGAACTGCATTTCCATTGTTTGCAAGTTCATGGTAAACTCCCCCAAGGATTGCAACCATTGCATGCCAAGTACTGCATCTGAATCACCAATACTCACCACATAGAAATCATCTTTGACTTCATATTCACCCAACTGTATGCTCATTTGAGGAATGAATCCTCCTTGTGCATGTAAGGGTGAAACCATCAGCTACCATAACTTTAATCCATCAAATGTTTCAGTTTTGATACCTCTTCTATCAACAACTCCCAATGAGAGTGACTATTCGCTGTCCACATAGGACTCCGCAAACTCTAAAAGACTCATTTTTTTGAAAGATAGAGAGTTGAGCAAGTGCACTCTCACTTCCTTTCTCCCTTTCCGACTCTTCTGATGATTCTTCTTCCTCTTTTTCCTCCAAATCAGACTGTTGTTCTGATTTTTCTGATGTTGATTCATCAGTAGAATAGAACTCTATTTGATGAGTTTTGCCCTTAACAGAGCACTTAGGCTTGGGGCCCATGATTCCTTGCAATTGAAGCACAATTTCTTCTTCCTTAAGTCATTTAGGACCTCTTCATCCATTCTTGATGATGACTTTTTGGTCTGATTTAAATCTTTATGAAAATGCTTCTTCTCTTTCTTATGTTGGAAGGTCCTTGACTGAAATTTGTTTCTAGAGGCAGCTAACTCCATACTCCTTGCTTTCCTTAATGCCTCCTACAAAGATGGTGGGTCAAATGTTGTAATGTCCCCATTTTCGTGAGCATCAGAGTTCGGAGGATTAGCCTATCAGTTGACCCTTCCAGTGAGCGTTAATGAGCTCTTCAGGTTGCAATTGACAGTGTTTACCTCTCCAGATTGTTGGTATATTCTGTGGCTAAGCTATTCAGAAGTTTTTGGTTCCGTTTTGAGGCACTTACTATTTATAGTAAGTCAGTTGAGTGTTAGTGGCCAACCTTTCTATTTTGGGAAAGGCATTTGGATGAGTAGTGGTTTCTGTGGTTGACCCCCCTGGTTTTGACGGAATCGAGAAATAATGAGTATTTTTGGAGTTATGACATTTTAATTATTAATAAAGTAATACTTTATTAATAATTAATTAAAAGTGCACATCATTAAACGTTATTTGACTTTAATATTAAAAGGGGTATTTAATGATTATAAAGTCAAGTTATATAAAGTGCATTTAAGTCGAATTATAAAGTGCATATTATGGGCACCTACTTGTGGAATAATATAAAGTGCCAATTTTAAGGGAGATATAAGTGAGTATTAAAATATACTTTATATTATTTTGTTGTGCACCAAATGGAAGGAAAAGTAAATGAAATTAAAGTGAAATTTAATGAGATGAAGCCAAATACGAATTGAATATTATATAAAGGCTTTTTGAAAAGGGATTTCATTCATTATTGGATCATTCAACACTTGTCTATTTTGAAGAAGCTTTGGCTTTGGCTTTGGAGAAGAAACCTAGGGTTTCACTATGATATCAATCTTGGAGAACGTAGCCTCTCTTGGATTGTGTTGGTGGCTTCATACAGATGTCACATTTGAGCTTCATTGGAAGATTTACATAGATTTCACAAGGGTTTTGAAGATTAATCAATTGCAGATAAGAATAAGGGTTTGACTTCAGAAAATTACAAGAGATTGAGAAGTTTCAGATTATTTAAAGAGCAATCTTTGGAGGGTTTTAATGCTGGTTCTAAGTTTCCTGAGCCATACCAATTAAGGGTCTGAAATAACAATTTGAGTTGCATTGTTTTTTAGGAGTTGTCTTTCATTTGCATACTGCTGTTTCAAGCCATGCATTTCTTATTTCAGCTAATGGGTATGTAAGAAACTTCACTATTTTGGCTATCTATGTTTCTGGGTATTAATGTTTTAGATAATAGGGGCTATTTTATGAACTGGGTTGTCGATATTTTGTGAAAATACTGAGTATCCAAGGTGCTATTAAAATCTGGAATTTTCAGCTATGTATTCCATTTGTAATGTTTAGTTCTGAGTTGAATATTATTATTACAATATCCTCTATTTCGCTGCATTATATTGTCGTATCAAACATTGCAAAAAATATTAGAGAACATCCAGAAAATTAGATATCCTATCAGGGGTGGGATATTTCAAATGCCTTAACCCATCCTCTGATTGGCTCCATTAGTCCCTCACTAAAAATACTACAAGTCTTCTCTTTGAGATGCTGGGAACCATAACGAAAGTCTCTGAAACTCTGAGATGTAAGTATCCAGGGAACCATACTGTTTCAACTAAGCAAGCTCTCTAAAGTGTAACTCTGGATCTTTCTTGTTAAATCTTTCAATGAGCTTCTTTGTAAATTCATCATAGGTGGTGATCAAGTTGTGGCCTAGGGTAACCAATCCATGGTACCACCACTCATGGGCTGTCCCATCTAAGTGCAGTGTAGCAAAGTTAATTGCTTCATCCTCCGGCATGGGTCTGAGTGCCAAATAATTGTCTAACTTTTATACCCTGGCTCTAGTTGAACACTTATCACTCCCATCAAAGTGTGCCAAAGTTACCTTTCCCAATGCTTTCGCTGCACAGGTGGTCCTCTGTTCTCAGCTCTTTCATTGCCCCTCTTCTTCTTCTAGTTCATAAACTGTTCTAATGTCAACAAATCACGGTTCTCAGCTGGAAGAGTTATATACTTTGCATAGCTAGCCCTTATTTCATCTGCCATCGGTATTTGGACCTCTTGCACAGGTGGGGTCTCCTCCCTACGAGTGAAGGTAGGTTGGAGAGGTCTGAAAATTGATCTAGAAGCTTCTCTAACAATGTGTCCAATATTTAGATGATTATTATTGTTAGAACCACTAGTTTCTCCATTCTGAATTGGAGGTGCTTGAGGCACATTCTGACTCATCTTTGCCAACAACTGAGACATCATGTCTAGCATAGTATCGAATTTCTTCTCTTCTCTAGAACTGGGACTATCTGGTTGTTCTGGTCTTTTATCTCTTTTTGCCATGTTCTCAGAAAAAATGTAACTGTCACCTATATGAATCTGACGAACTCTTAGAACCTCGGAAAAAGTATCTTCAATTGGGGTTTGTGGCCTCTGATATAACTTTCTTTTCTACTCTAGATTATAATATTGATTTCTCTTTCACTCATAGAATAAACTGCCTCTGCATGCAGGATTGGAAATCACAGGCTGGCAAGAAAAGTCAACTTTGATACCACTGTAATAACCGCCCTCAATTTTTTTCCCAAAACCCACATTTTTCTGACTTTTATTGTGCAGGCATTTTGTCAAACATTTTGCATTTTGTACATCCAATGGTATTCTCAGAGTGATTTGTTTTAGAATAGTTCGTTTTGCAATTTGGAACACCTTTTACTCATAAATGCATGATTAAATACAAGAAGATGAAGAGGCAATTTGTCAAACAGTTTGCTATTCTTAGATTATCAGAAAATAAATATTCAAACGGTGCAAGCTGCCGTTACAAATATAAATACATTGTATAGATTGCTCAAGAGATTTCTAACCTTCAAAGATGCCAACAATATAATAAGAGAATCCTGAAATCACTTGCTATTCAAACTGCAACTCAGCTACAACTGTATATTCTTCAATATATGCTGCTACAGCAATGAACTTTCTTCCAAAGAAGGTGGGCAGGCTGCAAGAATACAAGTAAATGACTCCACAAGAGGCTGTGCCTCTTTTCTCAACCTCACATTTCCTTCAAGAAATCCACAAACTCTTCCCAGCCTCACGTATTCTTCAAACTATTCATTAAAGATCTTTTGGTAGAATTCAGGGAAGATATATGGGTCCATGACCTCTTCCAAGTCAACAAAATTGCCTTCCCTTGGCTGCGCATTCTATAAATGATGCTACGGGAGTATATGGAAGGCTTTCCTAGCCTTTAATAACATTAAAGTTCTTTCTTAATAGGTAGCGGCTAAAGATAAAGGGGCTGTGGCTATTTTGAAGCAGCGATCCAAGCCAAAAATCTCCTTTAATATGGTGCCACAATATGCACTCTAGCTATCTAATGTAAGAGACCCTTCTATGTATGATTGAAAATATTGATCAATTTTAGATAAGAAATCTTGCACAAATCAATTCAAATCAACAATACACATTACAACATATGAAAACCATCAATTTCCTTGCATTCTTATCAATTGAAAATGGAATTGTATCACAACTGCTGTTATAAATATCAGTCACTGTTTAGACAAATCAGAATTAAATTAACCATGGAAATTGCATTCCAATGCCCTCCAAACTCTTGAATATCAAAGTATAATCAATAGCCAATGTCAATAGACATCATGGATCATAGTTGCAACTTCATATGAGCTCACATAATAGACTGATTACAAACAGTTTGACTGCTGTTATGACTGATATGCTGACTGCAAATGCCCAAAAATCTATTAGAGACCAAATCTTTGACAAAATCTCCTCTTGTAGCCAAGCGATGGACTCCTAGGTGTACTATCTTGCCTCTATGATACTCCAAGGCACTTCATACATCAAAATCTTCACTCAAAGCTTGCATAAGAACCCTGAAATATCATTATCAGTGACTGTCATGAAAAATCAGAACTGAAAATGATAGCAAACCCTTATAAAATGATGATTTCTCCAAATCGACTACCTTGGTTTAGCTTCTACAATGACTAACGGTTAGATTAATATCAAATTCACTTCAAATACTCCTTAGTAACTTGCAATATCAAACTCAATGGTGAATATCTGCATAATATCACCTCACATGAAGTATGGGGTCATCACCATACAAACACAAGGGGTCATCACCTTGCAAATTGACATGAAAATCGGAATCTTCAGCCAAAAACAATAGAATAAGAAAACATACCAAAGCATCAATCATAACAAATTGATGTTCAAGTCCTCTATTTATTTTCTCCATGGATAGGTGTCCTTTTTAGCAAACTTGGATTGAAATTTGAGTTCCACTAATGATGAGCAATAGACTTGGAACAATTGTAAATGAGTTGCAACCAAAACTCATTCATTTAAAACAATCTTTAATTATTTTAAATGAAATACAACTACTCCATAGGAATCGATCCTTTAGCAATGAGTCCTTCCATGGGTGGCGGCTACTTGCAATCATTCATTTAAAATCTTCATTTGGCATTGAATATCATTCATAGACTTGGGCAATCCTCTTCAATAGTAGTGTTTGGCATTTAAAACCTCATGGTGTCGATCTTCTATGGTATTTGAAATTATTTTGCTAGCATTTAAAATCATCTTCTTCATGATCAGCGGCCAACAACATCTCATTTGCAATCATTTAAAATCATTAGCATACCTCCTTCAATGCAAATCACTCAACACAACATTTAAAATGATTGTCTACATGGGCGAATACTTAGCCGTTGAGCCTTGGACCTATTTGCAATGTTGGCACAATGAACAATGAACATTGGATTCCTCATGATAATCGATCCCCTTAGAATAGCCATTTTGAAATATTTGAATAGCTTGGACCTATAACAAATGAAACACCAAATCCACTTCATAAAATAGGTCCCACCTAGAGTAACTCCTTATTCCATACAAAAACTCCATAAAAATAGATTAGAGAAACTATAATTAAAGATTTCATTTTCCCTTTTTATTCACATAATAAAACTCAAGCAAAATACTAGTTGAGCCAACTTTCCGGTTCTCCATGTGTAGACATATACCAACTTTCCGGTTCTCCATGTATAGAAACAAGCTCAAACTAGAAAATGTATCTTAGCTCAAAATGGGACATTACATCTAAGCACTAGGAGAATAGGGTATAAACCCTAGCAAAATCTTCATAATAAACTCAAATAAAATCTTCAAAGCAAACTTCTATAAATACTTCAAATTTATATTTGCTTGCAAATCAATAAATTTGATAAATAATCCCTTTTGCTCAAATCTCGAAATCTGCAATCCAAAAGCTATAAAAATCTTCATCATGAAACCCTAAAACTGGAAATTTGTGAATAACAATGGTGATTCTTGAGTAGATCCACTCCAAACTAGCTAGGGATTGTCTTTCAAATCCAAAACTAGAAATCTAATGAGGGTTTTCATCCTCAAAAGATCATAGGAGAACACAGAGGTTCAATCCGGCAGCATAATGGCATAAGAAATCTTCAGCATATCCAAAATGAGAGCTCGAACCTCCTTTTATATTTTGTTGGAGGGAAAACCAATTTTAAAATATAATAGAACCTTCTTTTTCCCCAATGCCCTTCTGTTAGTTTAGGTTTTTTATATTTATTTTTCCTACACATTATTAAGCATACTTAGGTTATAGTAACCATGGTTTATGTAAGGACACGTGGCGTAATCCATCGATTACATGTGTCGCTCTCACCCACACTTGGGTGGTTGAGTCTCACACCCTCTTTTGGCCTCATATGTCACCTCACATAACCACTATCTTGTCTCTTTCTGAGTAGGTTATGCCACATGTTTGGCATTTTCCAAGTAGGTATAACTCCCACCTAATTTGGTTATTTGGGAGTTATTACCCCTCTTGGAATTATATGCCCATATTATGCTATATAATCAGCACTCACCTCTCCCTCCTAGCTAGTTTAGATGAGTTCATATCAGCTCAGTCAGTTCAAGGGAGTGCTGATGCATATTGTATCATTTGGAGTGTGATAATATCATTATGCAGTTATTGCACCATATTCCAACATTTCATCCTCTTGCTGCTCTCGTGTAGAAGGTTAATCTTGGTTTTGCCAGTGATCCTAGATGCTCGAGTTCATCAGCAACTCTTACATGGTATTAGAGCTTTTAGATCTGTAAGCCCTTGGGAGAAATTCAGCATTGAGATTTTGCTGGGTGCATTTTCAGCAAAAATGGACATCGCTATTGCGTCCAAAACGCTGAACGGACGAATTTTGATATAAAATACTTCATATTTTGGCTTCGGAGAATTTTTGACCATTTTGAAGGTGTTGAACAATCTTCATGAAAAGATTCTATACGGATTGTACGGAATTCGTACCGTCACTGTGCAGAAAAATCACCTCCCTGCGTAATCCAAAATTCTGGCCGAGTAGTAAATTTATTTGGTTTAAAAATATTTCCATTGTAAAGTTTTTTTTTTAAATTTGAAAAACAAAAAAAAACAAAAAATTAAAAAATTAAAAAATAAAAAAATAAAAAAATAAAAAAAAGTTTTAAAAGTCAAAGGGGTTTAACCCTTGTGCAGTACCTGTGTAGGGTACCCCGCGCGGTACCCAAGGTACATGCGTTGTAGGTCTTGGGCCCAGCGCTGCAAGCGCCCCAACAAAAATTCAAAAATTTTTAAAAAAATTTCAAACATTTTTTTTATTAAAAAAATTCAAAGTTCAAAAACCTCTATGTACTGCGTACCTCGGTGTTTGTGCCGGCCTTTTGGTATGCCTCCAAATTTGGCAGATCCGCTACTTTTAGCGGTTATTTTGGCTAATTGCTATATTTAGCAATATTTTTAGCAGTTCCACCAGATCTAGTGACATACCAAATTTAGCTGGGGAGCACCAAATCTAGCAATGATTTTGGCAGTTCAACCAATTTTGGTAGTATCTCCAAATTTAGCAGATTTTGCCAAATTTAGCGAAGGTTGACTTTTTGCAAACCATGACCCCTCTCCGTTGGAGGTTTGCATTTTGCACCTGAACTTCAGAGGCCTCTAACTCAATCATCCGGGCTCCGTTTTGTGAGCAATTTTTTTTGAAAAAGGATAGAATTTTGTAGGCTTCACAATGGCATGATCAGTTTTTGCTCAAATGATCCATATTTTCTAGAAAATCAGTTTTCTCAGCAGATCTGAAGGATAGTTCTCGTTTTTTTGAACTACAAACGACTGTAACTTTCACATACAACCTTGGATCGAGGTGATTCTTTTCTTGAAAGTTGATATTTTTCCGAGCACTACATATTGGTGCTATTCTGAGGTTTTGATTTTGAGATTATTTTGTACTTTCAGTATTTGGTTACTACATATTGGTGCTATTTTGAGGTTCTGATTTTGAGATTATTTTGTACTTTCAGTATTTGGTTCCAATTTGGGACATTGTAAAACTTTGGAAAACAACTCTAGAATTGTAAACGCACTAATTATAAAGTGCCACCATCATATTTTTCTGGGGGGGATCATTGATTGAGTGAATTTGGGGGGGTAATCTTGTGGTGACTGATTGCATTCATTTCTTTGTTGTGTGTTCTTACAATGGGGAAACATAACATTGAACTCCTAACTCCATATAATTATGTATCATGGAAACAATCAGTATGGAATTATCTAAGGGGAAAAGGTTGCACGGGCTATGTAAAAGATTCTATTCTTGAACCTACTAATGCTGGTGCAAAAGCTCTATGGGAGATCAATCGTGAGAAAACTCTTGGGTACATTTGTTCATTTGTCTCTGTTGATTTACAGTTTCATGTTGAATCATGCAAGACACCTAAGGAGGCTTGGGAGACTTTTAAAAAATTGTATGGTAAAACTGACAAGATTAGGGGTTATCAGATTGATAATGATCTGATGAATCTTGATCCTAAAAGTTTCAACCACATCCAAGACTATCTCCAAGATTACGCAACTCAGAACACAGTTAAAGGATTTCAAGATTGATAAGGAGGATTTACAGTTGATTCTGAATGTGTTATCGAAGCTTGGTCCTGAGTATTCAGTATTTGTTTCTGGTTTTCACACTAATCGGCTTTCTATGGGAGCTGCATATGTTGAGCCTACTTTTGATGCATTTTCAAATCTTCTAATCCAAGAGGAAGTGAAGCTAATTCAAATGGGACTCATCAAATCTTCTAAGTCACAAGCATTGGTGGCTAGTGAGCCTAAGGTACAGAAAGAATTAGGGAATCCTGATCAAAAACAAAAGAAAAAGAACAAGCCACATAAAGAATTTGAATCTTCTTCCTCGAAAGGGGAATCATCTAAAAAAGAGAAGCCCATGTGTGCATATTGCAAGAAATCTGGGCACGATGAACATCAATGTTATTTAAAACAAATTGATGAGTTGAAGCATCTTTTAGCAAAGAATAAAATCAATTTGCCTTCAACTGTCAAAGGGTTCATCATCTTCTTCTAATCCAAAGTCAGAGAAACAAAAGGGGCAAGCACTTGTTGCAGTTGCAGATTCTGAGTCAGGGAGATGGATCCTTGATTTTAGAGCTTCACATCATATGGCTTCATCACAGAGTATGTTCTCTTCATTTGAGACTTGTTCGTCACCAAACATCCTAATGACTAACAACACATATATGCGTGTTTGTGGGAAAGGACCTATTGACATAGATGAAGGATCATTCAATGATGTCCTTTGTGTACCTTCATTGTCAACCAATATCCTTTCTATCTATTAGATCACACATGGTGGGACAAGAAAGAGTGTTGAGTTCACACCCCATTCTGTGATTATTCGGGATTTGCATAGTAGAGATTGTTGCAGTTGGGGAGGCAGATCATCAATCTCGAGTGTACACCTCACATTTTGCTCCTATTGTTCCTTCGGCTGATGTACACACTCAGGCATCTAGTGTGGACACTTTTGAGGAGATTCAATATGGTCAAGTGAATCTTGGTATTCTTTCAACTGAGGTTCTAGAGACGTGTTGACATTCCATCTCCCACATCAACTGTTGTTCCTGATGATACCGGTATTGCTACATCCATGGTTTCTATTGATTCAGTGCAACAGGATATTCATTGTCTTCCAGACACAACTACTTGGGATGAGTACTTGACAGACATTGCAGGTTTGTTTTGTGAGTCCTATCTTGCAAACTTGGAGGACACAATTGAGTGCATACATCTTCTCTTTGATGAAGTTGCTTAATCTTCTTCAGATGTTGAGGGGGAACCTTTTGACCCTCTTGTTCTTTACCCACATGATCATTCCTCATAGTTTGACATGACTGTGGCTACTATTGAGCAACATTTGGAGACACCTTTGTCTTCAGAGGAGATATCTTTGTCTTCAGATTTTGTTCTACATCCATCTCCACTAGGTTCTGGATTGTCATCTTCTACAGTGTGGCCTAGAACACCTGATTTGATGGTGATAGCTTTCGGCATCGACATGGGGACACTTGAGCAGAGTTCAGAGACGACATACATTTTCATCATTCTTCATACATATTTCTTTCAGGAATGGGAAGATATCCTGCATACATTCTTGGTCTTGTTTCTTCCTAAGGGGAGGAATATTGTTCGACGATCGTGGATCATGTTCAACCTTCATTGTCGGGCATCTACCATCAGTGCAGGAGACTTTATTCTGGGGGGGCTGCATAGTCTCTCTTTTCCTCTCTTGGGGGGACTTTTGTCCTATGGGTTTTCTCTTTCTCATCTTTTGAGAGGTTTCATCATTGTACATGGGTACTTAACATGGCCTTGTAGCCGGAACCCATCTTTGCATTGTTTCATCCTATCACCCACCTAAGCTATGCTTAAGGGGGGTGTTAGTGTAGGTTTTTTATATTTATTTTTCTTACACATTATTAAGCATACTTAGGTTATAGTAAACATGGTTTATGTGAGGACACGTGGTGTAATCCATCGATTACATGTGTCGCTCTCACCCACACTTGGGTGGTTGAGTCTCACACCCTCTTTTGGCCTCATATGCCACCTCACATAACCACTATCTTGTATCTTTCTGAGTAGGTTATGCCACATGTTTGGCATTTTCCAAGTAGGTATAACTCCCACCTAATTTGGTTATTTGGGAGTTATTACCCCTCTTGGAATTATATGCTATATAATCAGCACTCACCTCTCCCTCCTAGCTAGTTCAGACGAGTTCATATCAGCTCAGTCAGTTCAAGGGAGTGCTGATGCATATTGTATCATTTGGAGTGTGATAATATCATTATTCAGTTATTGTGCCATATTCCAACATTTCATCCTCTTGTTGCTCTCGTGTAGAAGGTTAATCTTGGTTTTGCCAGTGATCCTAGATGCTTGAGTTCATCAGCAACTCTTACACCTTCTTGAAGAATTAAAATAACATTAATAACATATTCCCTCTCACTCCCTAGGCGCCCACTTAAGGAGGGGTCATAAAACAACTTTATAAATTATAACACTTAAGTGAATAATTAAACATTAAACATTAGAAACTTAAGTGTATAATTTAAATACTCCACTCGAGTTCTGGAAAACACTGCCAAGGCATCAAAAATTGAAACTGAACATGCCACGACGTAATTGAAGCAGTGGGATGATGACAAGTGCCAACTTGATAACTTACTAAAAATAGGCGTGCTCTCCAAGAAGTGTGGAGCACAAACCAGGAATCCGGAAATGCTTCTGAAAGCATCACTGCGATTCATAATGCCAACTGAGCTCAAAGCCGCAAACAGAAAACAACAAAAACAAAACCAGTGCTCTCCAAGATCTTTGGAGTCTCCTTACCAACACCAATTAGCCTACAGGAACTCGGGGAATAGGCTAACTGTTATCAAAACTAACTAGGCCTAAGAAGGGGACAATACAATTTTCCATGCCTCAAAATTGCAACATCTTGCCAGATTCATCAAAATTTTCCTAAGGGGTCCCTATGCCTTTACCCTGATGGATGTTGCTAAACCTTTGAATTTGTTGATGCATGTTGCTGAACCCCTGAATTTGTTGATGCCTGTTGCTGAACCCTTGAATTTGGCTAAGTCTGAAATTTCGAAACCCTGAAAATTTGGTTGTCTGAAATCTAAGGGATCTCACAAATTCTAGATTCTGCGTTTTAACTCCAGTGGATCCGAAACCACTCTTAAACATCTTGACAGTATCTACACAAAATATAACTTAAAGTATAAGAAAGAAAATACAAAGAGGAAAATGCCTACTTATACTTAAATGTTTATTTTATTTATATACTGTCCAAGACCTCTTTCTTTTTCGGGCCCTTTGGTTCCTGCGGATTTTCGGGTCCCGCCGACACTTGGGAATTTTTCCCAAGGTCCATTTTCTCCTTGCTTGCCCGCTCCCCAGTCTCTTTCCCCTTTCAAAGTTTTGCGCCGAAACTTTTTCCCGGCCCCTTCTTTTCCCTTTGGGATTTTGGGTTTCGTTGGAACCTTTGGACCCGGTTCCAAAGTTCCTCGCCCCCTTGAACTTCTGATCCATGCCAGTAGAGAAGGTCTTCTAAGTCCGAAATCCTTCCGGACCCCCTGAATTTTCAAGGCAAATTTGAAGGTGCAAAAAAATGAATTTTCAGATAATAGTTTTAGAAAATGGCTAAATTTTTTGTGCTATTTCGGATCAACTTTTCATTTGGTATCCTGGTCACTTTTGGTTCTAGTGGGACCCTTATTTGGGACCCTGGTCGCTTTTGGTTTTGGTAGGACCCTCATTTGGGACCTTGGTCACTTTTGGTTCCGGTGGGACCCTCATTTGGGACCCTGGTCACTTTTGGTTCTGAAGTCCCGCTGACACCTTGCCACTCGTTCCTAGGTGCCAATTCTCTCGCTATCTCGACACCCGCCAGAGGCCTAGAAACACCCAGAAACGTGTGAAAACCTGCCAACTACTTTCCAGATCACCATTAATGCGAAATGGGTAGTTGAAATTGATGTTTTAATGCAGTTGGTGGGGTTGTTAGGGTTTTCCCTCCCGTTTTTCCATCAGATCCGAGTAGTGAAGGCTATATGTAGAAGATTGAAACTCTTTTCAAGGGTTGGTCGTTTGACAGTTTTTCAGGCAACAAAAGTGTAGAGCTCTCTAGGGTTTCAAAGAACAAAAGTTCCAGTTCTCCAGCAGGGAAGATAACAAGGTTATGTAAAGATTCAAATTGGTCTCCTTTTTCTCATTTAATTTTTCTAGGAAATCCTAAATTTCAGCTAGGGTTTCCTGTTGCTACACTTCGTGGTATGATTGTAACCATTGATTAGATGAATAGGACAAATTTTTAAAACATTACATGCTATGTGATGATCTCTTCCATGGTTGTATATGAATGATTGCATTTTGATAAAGGATTACTAAGCATATTCCTCACTGGTTGTTTTTCTGCATCTGGGTATCCAGAGAGTGCATCTTTTCATTTCTATATTATCTTATCCTCTACTGAACTATGGACTCTGTAGCCCATCCTAATAGGCACCGGTCTGAAATGTCTGATCACCCACACCTCTTTTAAAAAACTAAAACAAATTTATCAAGTATGAAGTAAAATAGTTACATACAAAGAAGTGCTTCTGGATTAAACTGTGTGTGTTTCTTTGCTTAAGTACTTCTTAAGCAAAGAAACACACACAGTTTAATCCAGAAGCACTTCTTTGTATCTATTATGGACTGTGGAAAACTCATGCCTACTAAAATAGTTACAACTATATGTATTGTTGTGGTTCTGTGTTGTAACTAGGAAATATTGTTAGCAAATTTTCAAAGTGCCAATTCTAGCAAACCAAACATGCATACTAGCACCTTCCATTATTGCAAGTGTTTTTCATCAGCTTAAGCAGAGGTTTTAGTGCAACAAGCTTGTCTTAATCTAGTGACTGTATTTAGGGATTAAAACAACAGTTTGGCTATTGTTGCAATGATACGAGTTAGAAAACATTTTTATTGTTGTTAATCCCTGTTAAGGTATACCTCTAGGAACACTCTCCTTGACTTAGCTGAGCTAGAAGCGAAGGGAAGATTACCCACTCCCAACCATTGGCCCTTAATCACCTTCCACTTGTGGATGAGCCCGTTTCCCATCTCTCTGATGACATCCTTGGCCTAAGAGATTAGGAAATTAACTCTAGGGTTTTAGGTTAGCTATTTTGGGACCCAACAGATTGGCGCCATTGTTGGGGAACAAATTACTTTTGGTTGAATTGTCGCTATCCTTTGATATAATGAAATATCTAGTATTTCTTCCCAATAGGGAAGTGGTGACTTTGTTTAGTCAAACCCATAAAACATTTTTAGACTAGAAAGAAATTAAGATGGATCGTAGGAGAAGACCCGAAGATCTGTCAACACCTGAGAGTTCTTCTGACTGTTCAAGAAGCCAAAGGAACAGGTGGAGAACAAGAAATCCTAATGCCTAAGGTCAGGCAAGTACTTCTGGCAGAGATGATGCATTTGATGATTGCAGAAGTCAGTATCAGTATACTTTTGAGGACTCTACTGATAATATACTTAGAACGAATAGGAGAATGAACATAGATGAGTATGAGGTTCGAAGAAATTAGAATATTATTGGCAGGGGAAGAAGAGACAGGTCTCATAATGTAGACATGAGAACATTTGGCATGCCTAATGAGAATGAAGAGGCCCGCCAAAATAATCAGCATCATATTTTGCGCACAAGGTCACTTAGAGGTTAGCATGACAACCTCCATGATGAGAATGATCAACGAGAACAAGCTAATGCTGAGGAAAGGGAAATGACCCTTTATGATGAGTTAGACTTACTCAATCACATCAGGAATAGGCAGAAAGAAGTGCAGGCCCTACTTGATTTGCAGCAGACCCAACTTGCTCAAAATGCATAGAATTTACTTCAACATCAAAATATTCCTAATCCTAGGCTTGCAACAAATTAGAGACGACATCAACAAATAGGCCAACATGGCAGGAATTAGAATCATAATTAGAATTAACAAAATAATCAGTGTCCCAATCAACTACCTCAGCAGCAGGTAAATCAACAGTATGTGAATGCCCCGAATCCTAGACCCACAGTTTAAAGGCAGGCCCAGAGGTTCCCTCCTCCTAGACAACCCTTGGGTGTAGAAAGATACAAGCAATTGGACTTTTTTGGTATTCCTGATTTTCCCAACCCGATTCCAAATGAGATTAGGGGAAAAATCCCAAGGTTTCAAGGTAACAATGCAGTCACAGGCGAGGAACACTTGAGGCTCTTCATTAATGTTACTGATGAGTACGAGATAGAGGACAAAGATGTGATGATGAAGCTGTTTGTACATTCACTTGAGGAAAGTGCAAAAGAATGGTACAAGGCTTTCCCGGATAATAGTATTGACTCTTGGGAGGAGTTCATGAGGGTATTATGATTGCAATACGGGGATAGGATTGACCCCAAGTTTGCCATCCACGAGCTCACTACAATCAAGAAAGGAATCAATGAGACTGTTGCAGACTTCAACAACAAATTTATCATGACAATGAGAAAGCTACCCACTAATCTCAGACCTAATGAATCGATGTGCTTAGTGTTGTACTGTGGTGCGTTCAATTCTAAAATTGGTTATTGCTGGAGAGACAAAAGTCCTCAAACGCTAAGAGAGGCTTATGCTATAGCCATAAACATAGAAAGTAATATGAGAGCTTTTGACAAGCATGTGAAGAGGTCTGATGTGAAGATTTCCCAGCTAGACAGGGTAGCCTCAAGCAAACCCCTTACGACAGAAGACAAATTGGACAAACTTATGGGAGTTATGAAAGATATGTCATATAAGATAGCATGAAATGAGAAAGGGTTGTCTCCACAAGGTGCTATAACACATTTCAACGAAGGTCAACGACTGCATAACATACTTTATAACACAGATTGGTCTAAAAGGCCACAACAACAAAATGATAGACAAGCTGCCCCTAGGCAAGTCAGTTTCAAGCAACCTGAAAGAGACACACCAAATCCATTGAGAAAGGATCAAATCAATTTCCAAGAGACATCTTCATGGTGCCAGGCATGTTTTCTCCCCCATGACCCAACCAATTGTGTTGTTGCTCGCTCAATGGGCAGAGATGAAGAATTTCCAAGTGAAGAAGGTGCAGCCGAGTACTATGAGGAGATAAATCAGTATGATACAAAGGAGTATGAGCGGATGGGTGAGGATGTCAATTGCGACATCTATAAAGAGGATGATCATATTTTCCAATATGCTTATGATGCAGGTCCAAAGAGATATCAGCTGCCAGCGCATGATTTCGAGCACTTGAGGGATCTTATGCACAAAAAGTACAAGCTGTCTAGACCTTCTAAGGAAGATATGAAAGCTTTGACTGATGCAACCATCATGTAGGTTTAGGTAGGTTATCAACTGAGGAATAGGCAAGTGCCCATGCAGAACTCTCCTGCTTTAGACTCAATACAAGGTGCGTTAGATGGTGAGAAAGAAAAACAAAAGGTAAATGTGGAGAAGAAAGACTGCAGTATTCCCAAGAAGAATGTGCTAGAAAATAAGAAAATTCTGGTCCAACCATCAACTTCAAAGAAGAAATATGTGAAGAATCCAGCCCATGTAGCACAACCAGTTGCTACATCCATTTCGAAGGTTCACAATCCAAAGAACAATGAGAAGCAATCCAAAGAACAATGAGAAGCATGATCAGCCTCAGGGACCAAAAGAACTAGAAAAAGGCAAGGAGAAGATGAAGGAAAAAGGTATGGATGTATCTTCTAATCAAGTAATACCTTACATTCCTTGTGCAAATGATATTACTATCCCTTGCAGTACTCTTCTATCAAATTATAACTCTATTGACATGACCCAAGTCTTAAGCCAGGTCAGAATATCAGTGCCTGTAGGGGAACTTCTTAGAATCCCTGAACATATAGATAGGGTGGTGTCATTTGTCACTGTTGTTGATTCACAAAACAACCTGTTATTCCTAGTGACGATGATGAGGGTAAAGGCCAAAATGAAACTATAGAGATGTACCTAGGGTCAACTGTTGTTAATAACAGGATGGGTGAAGACCCTTTTTATACAACACTAATCATAAACGGCTGGCTATTACATAACTGTATGCCTGATTTCGGTGCTTCTAGCAACGTTATGCCCTTGGAACTAATGAATGAATTGGGACTGAAATTATTTAGATCTTTTGGCAAATGTTTTGCCATGGATTCCAGGGAAGTAAATGTAATTGGTCTGGTTAAAGATGTTGAGGTCCAACTTGTTGCTTATCTGGACAAATCATTCTTGGTGGATGCCATTGCTGTAGACTGCCCTGCTAAGTGGGGTATGTTGTTATCTAGAAAATGGGTAGCCTCTATGGGTGGAAGTGTTCAGATGGATCTTTCGTATGCCACCATTCCGGTCCATGGTGTGGAGGTGAAGTTGTATAGGGAGAAAAATGTGGAAGATGAAAATATTGAGGACCGATATAAGACACAAAATGATGATGCCAACTTCTTTGACACTGACACTGATCACTTCATGGGATATTGTAGTGAGGATGATCACAACCTTGATATTTTACCTTCCACTCCTGCTATTCCTACTTGTGATACAAGTGATTTGTGGACAATCTACTTTGATGGTGCATTTTCAAGAGAAGGATCAGGGGCAGGTGTGGTTTTAATCATAGTTGAAAAACTCGGAGTCAGCAAAAACTCGGCAGACCCAAAATTTTTAAAAACTCGGACTCGGCAAAATCTCAGGGAAAAACTTGGCAATAACTCGGCAAATTTATTGAACATTTAAAAATGCATAATTTTTTAAAAATATTCTTAAAAAACACACATTTATGAAATTGTAGAATGCATTGCTGATTTCCTTCATATATAAATCAAAATTAAGAGTTTAATACATATCATAGACAAAAAAAAGAGTTCAACCTTCGAATACATATGAAATTCCAGTTTGATAATACATATCATAGACCAAAAAAAGAGTTCCATTATCACTAGAAAATATAAATCATAAATTTCTTCTATGACTAAAGCTTAAAAGAGTTTTGTTTCTCTGTGTGGGTGGTGCGGAAGTGGCTAGTATAGCTAGGGTATCCTCAACAGGATCCTCATCTATAGGATCAAGCAGTACATGTGAGGAACCCTCGCTTGATGGCACATCAATATCATCATCTGAATCTGTCTCTGAATCCTCATATGCTGCCACATTCGCTTGCCATTCAACTGTATCCCTCTCCATAGCAGCTATATCATCATCACGTGATGGATCAACATCAACATCCTCAGCAATCCAATCTGAATATGGATCAATGTCGTCAAGGTCCAATGCATGATATGATTCCTAGCCTTCTACCTTCTTCTCATGTAACCAAAGGTTGTATCGCACATAAACAAGGTCATTCAAGCTCTTTTGAGCCAACCTATTGCGCTTATTTGTGTGAATGGCCTCAAAAACACTCTAGTTGCGCTCACTACCAGATGCACTACAAGGCTGGGATAAAATCCGAATGGCTAGCTTTTGAAGATTAGGTGTTGAGGCACCAAAATCATCCCACCATAAATCTGCAAGGATAGCATTTATAACTTTGTAAGGATTTTAGTAAACTTAAAAATAAAAATAGATAGTAAATTAAAAATAAACATATGTTTTTTACCTGGTTGCAGAGTGGATCTCCTACGAATGGCATCTCTTGAAGAAAAAAAAGGTCCATCTGCAGTCTTATAGCTCTATAACTCATCAAGTATGATGTCTCGAAGGTTATTATCAAAGACCAACCTCTCAATACACGTGTTCAGGCCAAGCTTAACCTTTGCATCTGCTTTGAATGAAGAGGAGAAGAAAAACTTAGGGTTCAAATAGTAACCAGCAGCATGAATATGTTGGAGTTGTCGATTCCACCTCCGATCAATAATGCACCATATGGATTCATATTTTATTTTATTTAACCCATATAAATGCTAAATTGCCTCTTTGGCCTTATCCATGGCCTCATATAGATACCCCATGGGATTTTGATCCCCATCCACCAATCGTAGAACCCTAACCAACAGTTCTGACACCTAAATCAATAGTGGATGAAAATAAAATTAGAGAATTATAGTAATTGAAACTCAACAAATATAAATATAATTCTTTTACAAAATAAACAAATTTTAACATTAGCAAATAAAAAAATAAATAAAAATTAGTGTTTGAAAGCTTACCTTGATGATCTCCTCGATGACTTTTTCAATGCCGTCATCAAAAACTGTCTTCATGACCCTCTCTGCTTCCGACTTCCTATGATAAGGACTCTCCAACCACCTTTCACTCACAAACATGCCCCCTAAGGTGGGGTAATGATGCTACTATACTCTGCAAGGTAAGGAAATTAGTGGCAAAGTGTGTGACTCCTGATCACGTGAGCTCCTTGCCACCAGTGTGTTCTATCATAAGATTTAGGACCCATGTGTGGTTGTAAATGTATTTTGTGATATTTCTTGCCTCTTCAACCGCATTCTTCACCCAGCTTAGTTTTCCAATGTCCTCAAGAAGGTCAATACAGTGGGCACCACAAGGGCTCCATAACAATGTTGGATGCTTCGCTTTTAGAAGTCTACCGGCTGCCACATATGTAGCTACATTGTCAGTCACTATTTGGACATGTTACACGCCTACCTTCATCACCACCTCATCCAACATGTTGCACAAGGTTTTTGCATTTTTAATTTCATTGGAGGCATCAACTGACTTTAAAAAGACTAGCTGCCCCATTGAAGCCACTAAAAAATTGGTGAGAGTCCTGTTCCTGGCATCTATGCATTGGTCAAATAAAATAGTGCATCCTTTTCTTTCCCAAATTTTCCTTTGATTCTGTACTAGTAGATGTGTGTGTTCGACCTCCTCCTGCAACAATGGGCCACTCAACTCATGACGACTTCAGGCCTTGAACCCCTTACTTGCCACAGTCAATGCAGTGACCAAGTGCTCCGAATAAGGACTCGAAGCGACATTGAAGGGAATATTATTGTAGTACCAAAATCGTGCACATGCCAACTTCGCCTCATGATGCACCTCTCTATTCCATGTATTTGCAAGACCTTCCAATGAAGGTTGCACACCAGGAGTGTTCCGAGGAACAAAAAAACTATCAATCCCTTTGCCTGATCCTCGTATCTGTGGCCCAATGGAAGGTGTAGAAGAGGCATCTACACCTCTATAATCTAACCCTATAGAACTAAAACCTGGGTTTGGGGCTGCCATTGCCTCTGTTGCTCTCTTTTTAGCTTCTTTCTTTTGCTGACATGCCATAAGGACATGTGCCTCCCTCTAAACCTCCAGAGGAGCTTTATCACATACCAAAACATCATGGCAAGGGACCTGTGCAAGGTGGTATTTAAGTCAATTAATGCCTCCAGTCATAGGTTTAGTGCAATGGTTACAAATGACATCTCCTCGCTTTGACCCTAGTGTCCCATGTTTCCAGCAAGGGTCCTTAGGTTTGCAACCAATTCTTCTACCTCTAGTTCCACTTGCAGAAGCCATATTCTATTTAGAAAAGTGAAGGTGAAACGGGAAACCTGTCAAAAGAGAGAACAAAAAAAATTTGATTAAAAATTTAAATTTTAATATGCTGTAAAAAACAATCGAAATTTTAAAAAGATTGTATCATATGAAAGGAGAGATTTTGGATTGTATCGTATGAAAGGACAGATTTTGGACGAATTGTCAAAGACTCAAATTTTATATAGGATTACGATGATATATATTATATAATATTAATTTATTAAAAACAATCGAAATTTTAAAAAGACTGTATCATATGAAAGGAGAGATTTTGGACGAACTGTCAAAATTTATATAGGATTATAAGACTGTATCATATGATATAGTCATAATAAATCATATATAAATTTTGACAGTTCATCCAAAAACTCTCCTTCCATATGATACAGTTATAATAAATCATCATAATTCTATATAAATTTTGACATTTCGTCCAAAAACTCTCCTTTCATATGATACAGTCATAATCCTATATAAATTTTGACAGTTCGTCCAAAATCTCTCCTTTCATATGATACAGTCTTTTTATAAATTTGATAGTTCGTTCAAAATCTCTCCTTTCACTGAGTCATCGACTTAGGAGTTAGGAGTTCTTTAATTTACAAACCAAAAAAAAATAAAAACTGCAAGTTTGCAATCGATGGGCTCAAGCCTCAGAGGACTTACCTTTTTGCTGTCGCGCGCTAGGGTTTCGTCACTCGTGGGCTCCGAGCTAAAGAACATTAACAAATGATAATCGAAAATCGTTTTTTCTTTTTATTAGGTTTTAACTTAACCTTTAAACTTTTCACTTGCCGCTAGTTTTTAGAGGAAATGCGATTTTTTGGAGTTTTGCGTGAGTTTTATAGTCGAAAATCGCCGCAAGTCTTATAGAAAACTTGGGCCAAGTTTTTGCAGATAAAACTCGTGCCCAAAAACAACTTGCGATTACTCGCGAGTTGTGCGAGTTTTAGGCGATTTTTACAACTATGGTTTTAATATCACCAAATGGTGAACATTTCATGCTTTCCTTTAGGCTTGATTTCCAGTGCACCAACAACATTGTAGAGTATGAATCTCTTTTGCTTGGTTTGAATATTTCTCACAAGCATGGGATAAGGTGTATGAAAATCTTAGGAGATTCGGAGTTGGTGGTACAGTAGGTCATAAATGTTTATGTAGCCAAGGGCAACAGGCTAAGATTGTACCGAAATGTAGTTTGGGACACTTTGGAACTGTTTGATGCCATTGGCATTGAATGGATTGAGAGAAGTAGAAATGAAAAAGCGGATGGTTTGGCTGTTGTTGGTTCAAGGTTCAATCCATAGTCAGCTTCTTCTTCATGCCAAATGCTGTTGAAGTTCTTAACAGACCAACAATCCCTGATAATATTTGTAGTTGGTAGGTTTTCAATGACAACAATTAGATTTATAGCTTCCTCAATTGCCTAGATGAGTTTGACAATCAATTAATTGATTGGCAACCTATGATAGAAGTCAAAGATGGCAATGACACTTTGTTTAGCAGTGAGATCGTGCAGTTGAAGACGAATACCATTCCGAAAGGATTGGTGGCACTTAAGAGAATGTTTGATAATGTCGACCGTTGGAAAAACAAAGGTAAACCAGTTGAAAAAAATGTTGAGGGTGTCAACCTTGGAACTAAGGAGGCACCTAAAATGGTTTACATAGGCAAGAAGTTGAAGCCTCATGAGAAGCAGATGCTGATTGCTCTACTGAGAAAATTCAAGAAGTGTTTTGCATGGTCATATGACAAACTCAAGGCCTATAGGGAGGACTTGTTTCAACATACTATTCCCCTCCAGCTTGATGCAAAACCGTTCAGATAGAAGCAAAGACCTATAAACCCTACCATAGCTCCCAAGATGCAGAAATAATTGTTAAAGATGAAAGAGGGAGGTATCATTAAACTCATTAGACATTCTGAATGGGTATCCAACCTTGTCCCAGTAAGAAAGAAGAATAGGGAAATCAGGTTGTGTGTGGATTTCCGAAATTTGAATATCAAATCTCTTAAGGACAACTATCAACTATGAAGCATGGATCATTTGCTGCAGAAAGTGACTGAATCAGAATTGATGTCCATGATGGATGGATTCTCCGGGTACAACCAAGTGATGGTTAAGGAGTCAGAGCAGTACAAGACAACATTCACGACTCCTTGGGGTATCTATGTCTATGTGAGGATGCTGTTTGGCTTGAAGAATGTAGGCTGAACATTTTAGCGGGCCATGGATGTGGCTTTTGCTGGTCTCATTGATGAGATTATGGTGGTCTATCAAGATGACCTGACAACATTCTCGAAGGAAAGAGGTGAGCATTGCAAGCACCTTGAAACCATCTTCAAAGGATTTCTAGAGTACGAGATTTCACTCAATCCCCAAAAATGTATATTTAGTGTTGAATAGGGCAAGCTGCTAGGACATATTGTGTCAAAGGATGGGGTAAGAATAGATCTGGAATGAGTCAAGGGTATTGACCTCATTCCTTAGCCTAAATCAGTCAAGGGAATTCAGTCTATCTTCGGGCAAATAAACATTGTCAGGCGGTTTGTTCCTAGTTTTGTAGAGAAGACTAAGGCCATCTCTAAAATGCTCAAGAAAGGACAATTAGTTGTGTGTAGTGCACAACCTACTGAGGCATTCAAAAACATCAAAGAGGCCATCAAGGAAGCGACAGTGTTGATAAGTCCAAGTTATTCCAAACCCCTTCAGTTGTTTTCTTTTGCTTCATTTTATACTGTTGTTGCTGCCTTACTCCAAAAGAATGAAGATGGATATGAGGCATTCAAAAACATCAAAGCGGCCATCAAGGAAGCGACAGTGTTGATAAGTCCAAGTTATTCCAAACCCCTTCAGTAAATCATTGCAAGTAGCTGAGTTGAAATATTCCATAATGGAAAAGCATGCTTATGCATTAGTAAAGGTTGTGAAAAATTTTAGATCATATCTCACAGGTGGGAGGACCATAGCATATGTGCCACACACAACAGTAAAGGACATATTTATGCAACAAGAAGCTTCAGGTAAAAGATGCAGATGGATCAACAGGATCCAAGAGTATGACATGAACATACAGGTCACAAAGTTGGTTAGAGGCCAAGGCTTAGCAAAGCTAATGGCTAATTCAAATCTTGGAGCAACAAAAGTAAATGAAACAGATGTAGCAGGTGTTCCTTCTCATTGCAGATTGATTGACAATACATGGTACAAAGATGTGATGTTTTACCTTGAAAATATGAATTGTCCACCATGTATGGATGAGAATTAGAAAAGGACCCTCAAGCTGAAATCTCAAAGGTATGTGCTGTTTCAAAATGAGTTGACGTGGAGGAATCACGAAGGTGTATTGCTCAGATGTTTATCAAGAGCAAGCTGAAGCAGTAATGAATGAGTGTCACCATGGTATTTGTGGGGGTCTTTCAAAGCTAAGACTACTGCTCATAAGACCCTCAGAGCTGGGTACTGGTGGCCCACGTTATTCAAGGATGTGTCATGTCCCCATTTTTTGAATGACTTCACATGGAGTTGATGGTTAGCCTATCATCCATTCCCGTAGGCTAATGCATTGGTAAGGGGATGAATTTCTAGTTTGAGCTTATAGCTATACATGGAGATTTGGAATATTAGCTCAACTAGTATGTGGTTTATGAAAAATACAATATTGAAATTGTATTTTTATTTTCATTTGATGGATTTTAGAAAATGAAATCTTTAATTACATTTTCTATAACCAATTTGCATGGAGTTATAATATGAATAAAGGGAATGTGTTCATCAAGGAGTTATAGGTCCAGACCCAAATTGAAAGCAAAGAAAAAGGGATCGATTGGCATGTTTGACTTGTATTTGAATTGCAACGGCTATCTAGTGGATCGCACCTATACACATTGGTCCAAATTTCAATTCCAACGCCATGATGGTTCACTCGCCCATGCCTTGAAAGGAGCAATTGGTATTGTTGGAAGTTTGTTATTGCTATTTAATGTTTGCATTTGATCCATAGCTGGCCGCCGATTGTGAAAGAGGTTTTTAAATGCAATTGTTGGTATCAATGAATGCAAATGCCATAGCCGCCAAGTATAAAGGAGAGTATTTTAAATGCAATATTTATTTATTAAATATGTGCATTGGATCAATGGCGCTTTGAAGGGCGATTGGGTTTATTAAATGATTGCATTTGGTTTGTTATTGTGCTTTGAAAAGAATTTTAAATGCAAACGCCTATGAGGAGGATCACTCAATAGCAATATGGATATTCAATGCAACAAAAATATATTAAATGCTTGCACATGATCGGCCGCCGCCATTAGCAAGGAGAATTCAATATCAAAGGAAGTTTTGTAAATGTTTGTTGATGCCAACACATAGCCGCCGCCAATGAGAGGACACCACTTCATGAAGGATTGATCCACTTGCAAAGTAGATGTAATTCATTTAAACAATTAAAGATTGTTTTAAATGATTGCATTCATAGATGTCATTCATTTACTTTTGTTCAAGACTCTCTATTGTGATTGATGGATTCCAAATTTCATTCCAATTTGACAAAGAAGAGGGACGCCTATCCTTGGAGAGGATAAATAGAGCTCTTGAACTTCAATTTGCAACTAATGATCATTTGGTTTAATTGTGAAGATTTGAAGAGATATTGACATCATAATGGAACCCTTGGTGTATGGGAGTGATTACCAAGGGTTTTTGAAGTGGATTTGACAAAGGCTTTCACATTTGAAGAGTTGCATTTGATAGAAGACCAAACTAGGCATCCATCGCTTGGGTTTGGAAGTGTTCTGCATGAAGTTTTGTTTGATACACCTTGGTTGGGCAAAATCATCACTTTCAGCAGTCATATCAGCATACAGAAGTTTTGGATCAGTCAATTATTTATGTGCTTTCAGGGCTGTTATAGCATCATTGGATAGCTATATATGTTCTAGAGTGTTTGGGCTTTGATCCTATGGAAGATTTGATGTAATAGGACATTTTATATGCATGTAACAAGGTCTGATATAAAATCAAACAGTGACTGAAATTTAGTTCAGCAACTTAATAGTTTTGTATTTCTCATTTAAAGGTTTCCAATAAGCAAGTATGATGTGGGTTTGAAGTTCAATTGTTGGATTGTTCATTGGTGATGATTATTTGTTGATTTGTGCGAGAAATCTTATCTAAAATTTGGCAAAAAATTTCAGTCATTCTAGAAAGGTTTATTTCAGGATGTAGCACAAAAGATAAGAAAGTGTGATGCTTGCTAACGATTTTATGGTAAGATGAAATTTGTTGGAGCACTTCCCCTTTTGCCCCTCATAGTTGATGCACCTTTCCAACAGTGGGAAATTGACTTTATCAGAGAAATACAAGAGAAATCCAGCAATAGATTTAAGTGGATTGTAATGAGCTGCCCTGATTTTTTTTTTGAAAGCAAACAATAACACTGATGTTAAGTGCAACAATGATTCTTCCACACTCTTCTGATCACCCAGATCCTAGTTTGGGCAAGGTGAGAGCATACAAGTGCTTTCGAGTTAGCATTCAAATCCATACCAGTAATAAAAACAACTTCCACTTATTCAGTGGGCATCCGCTAATACAACAGGCATCCACTTATGCAGTGGGCAACCACTTATTCAGTGGGGTAAGAAAACCAAAGCATTAAACTATCAATCCCACTGGCGGTGGTACCTTCCAGAGGTCACAATGAAATATTGCAACTATAAGATATAATCACAATGAGAAATAAAGGCTGCAATACCATCAACTAATTCTGATTTCTCTATCTATTTACTGCTGTAACATACAAATCAGACCCTTTATACCTTCAAAATAACAAGGAAAGATGCTTACAAGGATACAGAATTGAAGCACACTAAATTTGCCACTGATAGAAGATGTTGAAAGAGATCATGAGTTTGAATTCACACCATTCAGCTGCTATATCTGCTAAATCAGAACTATCCACAAATTGAAAATACCCAGATGTATCACTGAGGCCAGATTTTTCCCCCAAAATGAGTGTGTTCACATATAACATCTGAAACTACATAGACACAGGTTTGACTAGCATCTCAAAATTCACAGATTAATGTTGGGCATTTTGTCAAACACTTGTGAAATGCTAAACCACTGACTTCTCTATTCAATGAGCCCAGAATAATATGTTTTCATGGTTTATATCATGTTTCATTCACCAAATCATCACATGACTCATAGATACATGAGAGACATTATGTCAAACAGATAACATATTCTCTATATAGCTGAAAAGTGTTTAATCTAAACAACATGACTGCTGTAACATAAATTTCAGACCTCAAAGGATAAATGGGACCCACATGTTAGATTTGGTCTCCCATAAACTAGGCGATTCCCTTTGTAGTGGAATATTTTGGTTAATTTAAATTGTTGCAGCAGTTTAGACATGAAAATGGGCTCACATAAGGATTGATATGAAGTGGCAGACCAAACAAAATGTATGTCAGACCTTGTCCCCCCATTAAACTTTAAAAATGATCAATATTCTAATTTAAACAAGGCGGTCCCACCAAGGCATACTTATGAACAGAGAAAGGAGACTCGCCAGGACTCGCCTGGACTCGGCGAGTTGCGAGCTGAGTGAGCCCAGATGAGTCCTGGGGACTCAAACTGGGACCCGGCTGAGAACTCGCCTGGACTCGCCGGTTCTAGGCGAGTCCCATCAGGGAAACTTGGTCGAAAAAATTGAAAAATTCAGGAACACGGTGACAGTGACATTTCAAAATACATTTAAGTATAAGAATTTCTTATACTTTAAATATTTTGAAATATACTGTCAGGATGTTTGAGATAGGTTCCGTATCCATGGGATTTAACATGCAGATTCTAGATTTTGGAGGATCTATGAGATTTCAGACTTAACCAAATTTTCAGGGTTTCAGGGTTTCAGACTTAGTCAAATTCAGGGTTTTAGTTTCACACAAAAAGAGTAGAGGACAAATTACTGGATCCTATTGATTTGGATGAGATAGATCCTATTGATTTGCCGAGTTTTCTCCGAGTTTTTGTTGACTCATCAATTTGGGCATCATTGAAGACCTACCATTTATGCCTTCGTAGGAAGACGAAGGATGCAGGCTCCTCTGAGCCATAGACTTCTAGTTATTGTTTTGATATTTCATATTTGTTTCGAACATTTGATGTCATGGATTTCATATTCCATGAGTTTTGTATACATTTGACTATATTTATATATCTAAGTGTGCTATTTCCTTCAGCAGCTCAACTACAATTTTCATTTATACTTATGTGATCGATGTATACTTGTGTATGTGATCAAATTAGCTTCTATTTGATGATGTTATTGTGTCTTTAAGGTTTATTTAATAAAGGGTGCATGAAACAAGTTTTAAATCCTTAAAAATCTCTAAATTTCTTGGGTTTTTCACTTTGTCGAGTCTGTGTCGAGTCTGCGCCAAGTCCCAAGTCCCGAGCCGAGTGACCCTCGCCGAGTCTGCGCCGAGTCTGAGTCTCGTAACTATGCTTATGACACCGAAATAAATGTTTGATTCAACTTATTTTCCCACATATCTCTTTCTAAACCACACGCAGCCCTTGGAAAATCTCACGCAAGTTTAAACATTCAACATACTCTTTAATGAATACTCTTAAAGTGGCGCTAAGGGTAAAATGGATCCCACGTTCCCTCTATGATTCCACCTTTATTCATATTTCAAACTTACGATTCCTCCATAATATGGTACTGAAATTATAAGAAATTCTATAAAGTGTACAGAATAGAAAGAAAGGGTGCGGCTAGCATTTGGGCCACCAAAAAGTATGGTTAGAGTATAAACCCTCACACCATTAATGATCTCTGATTTATCTGTTTTATGATCACTCCACATAATGCAATATATAATTTGTATTGTATTTCAAATGCACCTACAACACTTACAAAATCTCCCAAATATAATCTCAATCCAAAATGATCAGCATCTAATCAACATACAACAAACTCCATGATAGCACAATGTGATTTCTGTGTGAAACCACCATTACTAGCTAGGGTGGATCTCTCACCACCGAAACTGATCCTCTCCAAGAGGGTTTTCGTCCTCAAGAAGGAATGGAGAACACGCAGGTTCAATCCAGCAGCATAACCATATCAAATCAATAGCATAACCTCAACAATGAGCTCTCACTTCTTTTAAATAGGCACTTTGTAAGTTACACAAGAATATAATTCTTTCTTGGAAATAATTACTTTTTCCTCCAACTTAAATAATTCCTTTTCCCAAGTAATGGCGCCCACTTTTATGTGCCTAATCAGATAATAAAACATTTTCCCTTTCCAATGAGCTATAACACTTAAGTCACCTTTAGATAATTCCAAGCTTAGGAGACTTAAGTGAAAATAATAATAAAATAGCTCATTTAATCAGCCAACTTACGAAAAATCCCAAATTGAAGCAAATTGCAAAATAAACTTTACCAACACCATCCTGAAGGTTTGGGATGAAGAATGACGTCAACTGGGCGACTTTCTAAACATAGACGACTTCTCCAAGAAGTTTGGAGAGCAAACCAAAAGTTTGAAAATGCTTCTAAAAGCATCTTTGTAATCCTGAACACCAACTAAGCTCAATGCCATAGCAAAACATCACAAATAACTGAATTTGTGCTCTCCAAGAATTATGGAGCTCCCTAACCAAGCCAGATAGCCTACGGGAACTCAAGAAATAGGCTATTGGTTACAAACTTGGCTAAATGCCAATTAAGGACATTACAAGTCCTCCCTACTCAAAGATTGCTTGTCCTCAAGCAATACATACCATCCAACAGGGATACCTGCATGATTAGCAAAAGTATACCTGGATCCCAAATCAATCTCAAGAATGCTCCACCTCGTTCTTGCTCACTCCACTTTGATATATTTGGAAACTACATAGTTGACATTCTGCATTATACTCTAAAGCATTCTACCAATCACACACATTCTTGGAACCGAAACATTTGTATCATCATCAAACCTAAGAGTGAAGGAGTGAGCATCCTTCAACAAGTTATCAACACAAATTATCCAACCTGAAATTAATGTTGGGAACCAAAATCTGAAATGTTCCTCCAAGGAAGAACACAAATTAGTTGTATGCAAGCTGAAAGTAACTCCGAACACCCATGAATCACTTGGTTTTCAAAAACCAAAGAAGCAATGTTAGCTGAAACACTTGTTCTTTTCAACTGAAACCTTCTGTCAACCTTCCACAAGGGGCCCAAGACTACAAAAAAACAATCTTGTTGCTGCAAAGGTCTGAAATTATCATCTGAAAGTCTGATTTCAATAATTTGAAAATGGGACAGCAAGAACAAATCTGAAATCTTTTAAAAATAGCAAGAGATTTGGGCCATCTAATACCAAAATATACCAAAGTCATAATTGGAAACATATTCTAATTCATGGCTAAAATTTCTCTCCAATCCATAAGTAAGTATGCAAAAGGAAACATATGATGGCTGTTAAAATTTAGGACAACAACATTAAAACTAAAATTTGATTCCATAATCCTCCATGGAACATTCTTCCCATCATCATGATCTTCCAACAATCCCTGTTGATGAACTCTTGCATACATACTCAACCAAGAAGTAGCCTCATCATGCATATGGAGCACTACTTTGTGATGGTGCTTCCTACTTGGTAAGCTCAAACTTGAAAGTTGGAATACCATGCGAGGGTGATGCAATGTAGGACAAACTCCATTATGAAAATATGCCATAGTTGAATTCAAACCATTGCATACCTTGACTTCATGCCATAAGTCAACCAATGATGGTAACTTCAAGTTGGTGAAGTCTTTGTGCAACATAACATCCCTTGAGTATACTTCACCTGGATCCCATATCTTGTTACTATCATCCTCCATGTTACTAGAATCAGATAGTGCTTCATCGTTCAACATAAAAAGTGAATTGTCAATGGTTGCTTCAACTTCCATATCAAAGAGGGGGTTATCAAAAGATTGGAAGTTGTTTTCATCCTCATGTTCAAACCAATCTTCATGTTGTCCCAACTCTGAATCTGCAAACTTAGGAAGTTGTCCTAAGTCAAAATCTTCTTTGATCCTATCAAGCTCTTCAATTAACAGCTTGATTTCGTTTGCTCTTTCACCATTTTCTTGCTCCCTTAATTGATGTGCAACATCAAACTGATTTTCTACTCTAAGAGAGCCATTTGGGTACACTCTAAAGAACCCTTAGTTGAATTAAGCTCAGATGTGAGCTTATCAACTTCTACCTCTCTTCCTTTCAATGCATCAAAGGTCCTTTCTACAAACTCAATGACATGATCTCTATCAGAAAGCAAATTCAAGTAATCTGATTTCAATGTTTCCAAAGCAACTTTGACAACATGCAAATCTACAAGAGTAGCTCCTCCTTCAACGCCTTCGTGTCTCTTCTCTACCTGGGCCTTCCAAAAGAGTTCTTCAATCTTTCTGTGTGTGCTATCAAAATGAGTTAAGGTTTGCACAACCTTACCTTTAGTGACTATCAATTGATTCTTCAAACCCTATATCTCTCTAGACATTTGACCAAAATCAGCTTCACACAACAAACTTTCTGATTTGTTTTCAAGAGCATCAGCAGCCTTCTAATATTCTCTTCACTTATTATAAGGTCCGAAATTAGAACAACATTATGTTCAAACGGAGGGTCAACATTTTCTTGCTCTTTATCATATTTTGGTGCCAAAACACCATGATTCCATGGATTTGGAAGAAAAGGCTCTATTTGTTCTCCATGAATGTTTGATCCAGTCAACAATTCTCCTTCATGATGATCAAAATCAAACAAGCTCAAACTATCATGAATACGATTTTTCATAGATTCATTTTGGAAGTCAATCTGACACACCTTAGGCATTGGAATTTCTTCTTCAACATATGAAATCTCATCACTCTCCTTAGTGTCTTCAAGGACATCATGAGTCTCATAAACTCCACCAAATTGATCCAAGGTTGATGTTTTGACATTTCCATCAAACACATTAGAAATTTCTGCTGTCAATTCTCCTTTATCTTGATGGTCCATTTTCATACAATCATCCTCAACCTCTTTTGACAAATAGGGTCTCAATTTTTCTTCACACAGGGCCAACACCATTTCAGCTAGTACTTGTTCAACTGATAAAGATTCTTGATCATTCTTCTTCATGTTAGCCAATAAGATAGATAAGAGTGACTGAGATACCTCATCACTCTCATTAATAATCAAGGGCATAATGGTTTGTATGGCTGCAATAACATTATCAGCATGTTCATTCCTGACTGTGGCATAGAACTAGAGAAACATTCTGTAGATCAAATCATTCAGTCCCAAATCCAATATAATATTATTCAATCTGATTTCAACAAATGTTTTAAGTATAGAAATCCTTCTAGAAAAGTGAGAACATGTGATATCATCAATATCTTGGAAAGTGTCCACCATCAGTTGAATTACCTCTTTCATTGTGTTATCATTGTAAGGAGCTTTAGGTGCTGAAATTCTCATGATTTCGCTCAAACATGAAGTAACAAGAAGTCTTACCTCATTATCATTGTGTCTTATCAACCTTTGCTTACCCAAGGAAGATGTTGCAGGAATCAAGGCTGCTTGCATTACTTGAGAGGGTGACTGTTCCACCATGTGAAGACATTCCTCCACTTCCTCCAAAGTGCTGAGAAGAGCATCTTTTGGCTGGGATAGGTGTTCAAGTTTATCTCCTACATTAAAAAGCTTATTGCCCAACTCTTCTTCACTTGGTAATGCAACCTTTGAATATGCCTTTTTAATGTTTGGGTCCTTCATTAGCATGGCTAATTCCCGCCTCAACTCAATTATAGTCTTATCTGTAGTCATCTTTTCAACTCTGCTTCTAACAACTGTCAAAGAGTGGCACTGGAATGGACATGCAGGTGCTGGTCACCAACATGTAAAGAGATATGACGCCACTAAGACTGATAATCAACTACTACAATTTTTTGATTTGCAACTAAAGTTCTGCAACAAATATTAGCTTCCAACACGCTGGCAAGTTCACTAGCTCTGATACCACTGTAATGAGCTGCCCTGATTTTTTTTGAAACCAAACAACACTGATGTTAAGTGCAGGAATGATTCTTCTAGACTCTTCGGATCACCCAGATCTTGGTGTGGGCAAGGTGAGAGCATACAAGTGCTTCTGAGTTAGCATTCAAATCTATACCAGTAATAAAAACAACTTCCACTTATTCAGTAGGCATCCGCTAATATAGTAGACATCCACTTATGCAGTGGACAACCACTTATTCAGTGGGAGAAACAGGGAGGAAACCTAGGCACATCCACTTTTCAGCGGGAAGCCATTACAAATAAACCACTTATTCAGTGGGGTAAGAAAACCAAAGCATTAAACTATCAATCCCACTGGTGGTGGTACCTTCCAGGGGTCACAATGAAATATTGCAGCCATAGTTGGAAAACTCGGCTCGGCAAAAAACTCGGCAAGCCAATTTTTGGAGAGTCAAAAAAATTCGGAGAAATCTCGGCAAAAACTCGGCAAAAAACTCGGGAAATTAAAAAAATTGCTAAAATTTCATTAGAAACACTTTTTTTTGGCAAAGTTCAATGACAAGATGAATCCAATGAGTCCATAAATGAGTACAAAAGTGTTTTCTATTAAATTTGATTGACTTCAATGCAAATTGATTACAAAATCGCATTCTCATGCGGAATCCTGATGGCTGAAAGCCTGATAGTCTGATACAAATTACAATAGATAGCTGAAAATGAAAATAGTAAAAGTAGTCTAGAAGTAAATACTAAAAGTAAACCCAACATATTACATATTCTTCTTCCCTAATTTAGCCAAAGCTAGGGAAGAGGTAGATGCTCTAGTCCTACGAGTGCGCGGTGCCGGTGGCTCTGGCTCTGGCAATGACTCCTTATGCTCATGAATGTCCTCCAATCCTACATTTCCTATTGCACCCAGATCCTCCATTGTCTGTCTCTCGAAATCAAGAATCTCGTTTGCGGTAAACAATGGAGGCTGCTCATCTTGCCCTGTCCAATCACTGTAAGGATCTATCTCATCCAAATCAATAGGATCTAGTGATTTGTCCTCTACCTTTTTTGAGGTTTAAAAATTTCAAAAAACAACGAAAATCATGAAAAAAAAAAAATCCACAAAAAATAGTGAAGGATCTTGTTTTTTTGGAATCTAAATGCAAAAATGAAGCTTCTTTTTGCTCTATGAAGATTTTGTTTTTAATTTGGATTCAATATTTTGCAACAAGAACCAAAAAAATGATTAAACAAAAAGAAAAATGGAAAAACAACAACTTACCTGGGATTCGAATTTGCCTTCAAAATACGCAAAAAATGGCATTTGAATCCGATCTTCTCGATGCCACAACGTTGCAAATGAATTATTTTTGCTTGGGGGGGGGGGGTTTGCTATGTAGAGCTCAAAAATTCTAAATTCTGATTATGAAAAACTTTTTCTGGCCGCAGAATTTACATATACCTATGCCCGCGAGTCTTTGGAAAAAACTCGGCGAGTCTTTGGGAAAAACTCGGCAAAAACTCGGCGAAAACTCGGCTAAAACTCGGAAAAACCCGGCAGAAAAACTCTGCGAGTAAAATTCAAAAAACTCTTTTGGAAAAAAAACTCGTGAGTTTTTAAAAACTCGCAAGTTTTTAAAAACTCGGTGAGTTTTTGGCGAGTTTGCCAACTATGATTGCAACTATGAGATATAATCACAATGAGAAATAAAGGCTGCAATATCATCAACTAATTCTGATTTCTTTATCTATTTACTGTTGTAACATACAAATCAGACCCTTTATTCCTTCAAAATAACAAGGAAAGATGCTCACAAGGATAGGGAATTGAAGCACACTAAATTTGCCACTGATAGAAGACGCTGGAAGAGATCATGAGTCTGAATTCACACCATTCAACTACTATATCTGCTAAATCAGAACTGTCCACGAACTAAAAATACCCAGATGTATCACCAAGGCCAGACTACTCCCCCAAAATGAGTGTTGTACACACTTAACATCTGAAACTACATAGACACAAGTTTGACTAGCATCTCAAAATTCATAGATTAATGTTGGGCATTTTGTCAAACACTTGTGAAATGCTAAACCACTGAATTCTTTGTTCAATGAGCCCAGAATAATATGTTTTCATGGTTTATATCATGTTTCATTCACCAAATCATCACATGACTCATAGATACATGAGAGACATTATGTCAAACAGATAACATATTCTCTATATAGCTGAAAAGTGTTTAATCTGAACAACATGACTGCTATAACATAAATTTCAGACCTCAAAGGATAAATGGGATCCACATGTCAAATTGGTCTCCCATGAACTAGGCGATTCCCTTTGTAGTGGAGTATTTTGGTTAATTTAAATTACTGTAGCAGTTTAGACATGAAAATGGGCTCACGTAAGGATTGATATGAAGTGGCAGACCAAACAAAATGTATGTCAGACCTTGTCCCCCCATAAAACTTTAAAAATCCTCAATATTCTGATTCAAACAAGGTGGTCCCACCAAGGCATACTTATGAGACCAAAATAAATGTTTGATTCAACTTATTTTCCCACATATCTCTTTCTAAACCACACACAACCCTTGGAAAATCTCACGCAAGTTTAAACATTCAACATAAACTTTAATGAATACTCTTAAAGTGGCGCTAAGGGTAAAATGGGTCCCACGTTCCCTCTATGATTCCACCTTTATTCATATTTCAAACTTATGATTCCTCCATAATATGGTACAAAAATTATAAGAAATTCTATGAAGTGTATGGAATAGAAAGAAAGGGTGTGGCTAGCATTTGGGCCACCAAAAAGTATGGTTAGGGTATAAACCCTCACACCATTAATGATCCCTTATTTATCTATTTTATGATCACTCCACATAATGCAATATATAATCTATATTGTATTTCAAATGCACCCACAACACTTAAAAAATCTCCCAAATATAATCTCAATCCAAAATGATCAACATCTAATCAACATACAACAAACTCCATGATAGCATAATGTGATTTCTGTGTGAAACCACCATTACTAGCTAGGGTGGATCTCTCACCACCGAAACTAATCCTCTCCAAGAGGGTTTTCGTCCTCAAGAAGGAATGGAGAACACGCAGGTTCAGTCCAACAACATAACCATATCAAATCAATAGCATAACCTCAACAATGAGCTCACTTCTTTTAAATAGGTACTTTGTAAGTTACACAAGAATATAATTCTTTCTTGGAAATAATTACTTTTTTCCTCCAACTTAAATAGTTCCTTTTCCCAAGTAATGGTGCCCACTTTTATGTGCCTAATCAAATAATAAAACATTTTCCCTTTCCAATGAGCTATAACACTCAAGTCACCTTTAAATAATTCCAACCTTAGGAGACTTAAGTGAAAATAATAATAAAATAGCTCTTTTAATCACCCAACTTACGGAAAATCTCAAATTGAAGCAAACTGCAAAATAAACTTTACCAACACCATTCTGAAGGTTTGGGATGAAGAATGACGCCAACTGGGTGACTTTCTAAAAATAGATGGCTTCTCCAAGAAGTTTGGAGAGCAAATTGGAAATTTGAAAATGCTTTTGAAAGCATTACTGCAATCCCGAACACCAAGTAAGCTCAATGCCATAGCAAAACATCACAAATCACTGAATCTGTGCTCTCCAAGAATTATGGAGCTCCCTAACCAAGCTAGATAGTCTACGGAAACTCAGGAAATAGGCTATTGGTCACAAACTTGGCTAAACGCCAATTGGGGACATTACATGGATCCTTGTGGCCACTGATTACTTCACCAAGTGGGTAGAGGCAGTCCCACTCGCAATGCAACTTCCATGGTGGTTATTAATTTCCTAGTTAGCAATATAATGACCAGGTTTGGAGTGCCAACTAGGATTTTGGCAGACAATGCAATGTGTTTTAGGTCTCAAGAAATGCTGAACATGTGTTCTAAGTTTGGAATAAACCTTGTGCATTCTTCCCCCTATCACCCCCAAAGTAATGGATAGGCTAAATCGAGTAATAGAAGCCTGATGAAGATCATAAAAAGAACATGAGATCAGAATAAGAAATATGGGACAACAGGCTGAAATATGCTCAATGGGCTGACAGTTCAAAAGATCTATTGGTAGAAGCCCATTTGAACTGGTATATGGAATAGAGGTGAAAATGCCCATCAGCATGGAACTACCAGTTTATCAATTGCTACAAGATATAGAAGAAGATTAGTATGATGCAATGTCTCAGAGGATCATGCACTTGACTGAGTTGGAGGAGCAGAGAAGAGCTGCACATGATAAAAACTTGAATCATAAGCATGTAATGAAGTGTTTATTTGATAAGAATAATGTGTCGAGAGATTTCCATATTGGTAATTTGCTTCTCCTTTGGAATGCAAAGTCTAAAGACAAAGGGAAGCATGGTAAGTTTGATCCATTGTGGCTTGGGCCATATGAAGTGGCTAAGAAGTTTGAGCTCAATGTCTACCGTTTGATGACTCTAGAAGGAAAACTCATGGAGCTGCTCATTCACGGTCAACATTTAAAGCATTACTTTTACTTTTCATAAGTAATGATTTCCTTCGAATTTTGAATGGTGAAGTCAAATTCTATTTTTCATATTTTGAACCTCGTGCAGTCTTGACCATTGTTGGTCATGATGGTGTGTTTGTGTTGTGTTTTGCCTATTCCAGTTTTTTGTGGTCTGCCCGAAGATGTTCTGGATTCTCGCTATGTCAATGCTTGACACACGCCCCCAACTAGAGCCACTATTGGGACTCCTATTTTCCATGCCTCAAAATTGCAACATCTTTCCAGATTCATCAAAATTTTCCTAAGGGGTCCCTATGCCTTTACCCTGATGTATGTTGCTGAACCCTTAAATTTGGCTAAGTCTGAAACCCTGAAAATTGGGCTAAGTCTGAAATCTGAGGGATCTTACAAATTCTAGATTCTGCATTTTAACTCCAATGGATCCGAAACCACTCTCAAACATCGTGACAGTATATACATAAAATATAACTTAAAGTATAAGAAAGAAAATACAAAGAGGAAAATGCCAACTTATATTTTAATAGCTATTACAAAGAGGGGCGACCCAAGGTTTTGAGGTTGCGATTACATTGTTGGAGGGGTGTTTACATTTAATAGCTACATATCTCTAATTATTGGCTGCCGTACTATATTGTTGTGTGAGTTTGGGGCTGTACATTCCTCCAGCTAGAGGTACCAATCTTATTTAAGGGTGCTGCAGGTCAATTTTGAATGTTGTACATGGTGCTGGGAGTTATCAAACAATTATAGACTATTGTTTTCATATTTTAGAACACAACAATATTCCAGAGGGCCATACCACTGTTGTAGGAAATTTCAGATTTGGGGTTTTAGATTACAGCGGGATTTGGTTATTATATAGAAGCTGAATCTTCTTATATCAGTTGTTCACTTCTTGGTATGTTGTTTAACATTTAGTATCAAATTTTGCATAATACTTTGGCTATTTGGATTTCATTTCTGGTAGGTTTTCTGCAGTAATAAATCAGAGATATTGTGCATTTCAATTATTTTGTAGCATTGTATTTCTATGCAGGTTTTTGCCAGAAAAGTTATTATATTTGTAGTAATTTCTGTATTGTTTGTCTAGAAAGCTATGCCGCCAATACAATAGTTTATTTTATTTCCAGCATCGCATACATTATAGAACTGCGTGGCTAGCCACCAGTAAGTTAGTGTTCTAATCACTGTATACTTTCACCTTGCCCACATTGGGAACTTGGTGATTAGAAAGTGTGAGGGTTCATACATTTTCATCATAAAATTGTAAAAATCCAAAAAAAAATCAGTTCAGGACATTACATAATGGCATAACCCAGGAAAGGCGATTTTTTGTTGTGCATTAACATCTACTATCCTTCATGAAAATTACAATGTTACCATGGACGTGTCTGAACTTACATTTCTTATTTCAGATGCTTGTTCTGATGATTATACTATATTGTTACACGCTTTGCACATAAATACACGAGTTACACTATCACTATACTAGTTGTGCAAGGTTACGTTCAATTTTTACGTACTTAGACTAAATGTCCCTTTGTTTGGGCCTATGTCATTGCTAATTATATATACAAAGTTTGTTGGCTACTCCTATGAATCAACTGCCACATTGAGTTGCGTTAAGAATTTCTAGGGCAATTGTATAACTATACATTATAAAGTTTGTCAAATGTATTTTCACCTTTGTTTTTACTTTTTAGAGTTACATTGAGTTTCAACTCTTTACTATTTGTTCATTAATGTTTTATGTGTTCCAACCTAGAACATTTAGGGCAAATGAAGCTAGGATGATATAATGGCTGAAATATCTTTTGCTGGGATGCTAACTGTTTTCTACTTGAAATTGTGTATAACATTATAATTCAGGGCATTATATTTGGAAATTTATAATCATGCAAGTGATCCACTTGCAAAACTGTAGATATAGCAATTGTTTTAGGTGAAAGTTCCAACAAACTTACATAAGAAAAGCTTTAGAAACCCTCCAAATGAATGGTTAACAAGACTTTAAAGATACTAATGACGCTTTCTTTGAACAAGGGCCAATCATGTATATAAGCTTAATCTATTGCACCAAACCATAAGATTTCATATACAATGCATACTAAAGGCTTCTTTTTGTTTGAGTTTTACCCTTGTTGCTGTGAAGGTGTTCTTCCTTCAGCAGCGCAGCAGTACACTGTAGTTTCCCCTCAGCAGAGAAGCGTACCTAGCAGCAGCCTTGGTCTGTGTGCAGGTGGGTTTAAGGCATAGTCAAGAGCAGCATCAACATGGTGCAGCAGTGATGGCAAAGTTTACCTCAGTTTTTGTGCAGAAGAGAGATGTGTGTGTGAAGGCACAACGACCTTTAGTAGGCATCCTTGTGATAAGGGCACATGCATGCTCGAGCATCCATGCATCATCCTTATTTAAGAGTGTTGTTCCAAGTTAGGAAGGCATTGCTTTTGTTCTTAAGACTAGGTGCCTTGCACAAAAAGGTTCTATTTTAGCAGAGTTAACTGCTATTCCAGATTTAGAAGTCTAAGTTTAGACTTTTCTTTTTTGTTATTTTTCTAGCTGCCTTCATCTATAAAAGAGAGGCAGAGGTATGAGTTAACTAATTATTTCCATTTTTGAGCTAGTGCAGTGTATTTCTTGTTAGGAAATTATTGATTGTCTTAAGAGAAGAACTGTGCTGAATAGGTTACAAAATCCAAACTAGTGCAACAGAATGACAAATCAAAGCATACACACATAGAAACACCGAATTTACCCTAAGAAATCATTTTGGGAAAAAACTTACCAACACCACCACCACTCTAATATATTATCTAAAGAACAAGATTATAACATATACGAGATTTAACTTGTGCTAGGCGAGGTCTTGATCCTCTGTTAAATCCGATAGCATGCACCTTCAAAGATCCTATCCTCAATGCAACATGCACTCCCAGAGAACCTCTTCTCAATGCGCTCTATGGGTCACTCCTTTTTGTGATCAATCCATCAACATCCAGAAGATTGTTACAACACTATGTAACAATACATCCAGTGCTATGCCTTATCTAGATCTTGTCACAACAATATGCAACTTGCTTGTGTGTTCTTACAATGGCATGAGCTTGTGTATATAGGCACAAATCACATAAGAAACCACCAAGTGGTTTTATAATACAATGGGCGACTCATCCTGTTCCTCAAGTGAATCCAAATGCTAGTGTATGACTTTTGACATCCCCCAAGAGTCTCTTCACTTTCCAAGGCGTCCCATGTGACTTTTCACCTTTTGATGCTTTGTCTCTTTGCTTGTCCTTTTGTGACACCCAGTAATGTTTGCAATTCCAATGTCTCATACAACATTACACTAGGAGAGTAACAACCAAGTGTGGCATCCCATTCCATGAGGACCACAACTTACAACAACATTAAACAATCTATGTAAGCTCCCCTTTCCCAACATTTTTTTTTAGTTTTAATGAGAAGACAATTGTAGGTTTGAGAGTTCAATTTTGTGTATTCACTGTTCATATTTTCAGCAGTATGTGTTTGTAGATTCTTGCATTCAAAATCAACAATTTTGATAGGAGGTATCATGTTTAAGTTTCATAGTGTTTAGGGTTTAATTTTTTGAGTGTAGACTATGGTCTAAAAAATTAACATGGTATTAGAGCAAAGAATCTAAAATCTTTCAAGGTTTCCGTTGATGGAAAAGGTTTCTACCTGTGAGAGGGAGTTGTCAGAGGGTTTCAATGGGTATGATGCCTAAACTTCAATGATTGAAGTGGATCTGTGCTTATGAGAGGCATAAGACCCTGTGATAAGTTGTTGAGTGTGATGCTCAAGATCTTTCAATGATTGAAAGGTTGATTTTAACTTGAGATAGGTGGTTGATTTATTTTAGTGGGCATGATGCCCAAGAGTATTTGGTGATTGAAGAGATCCAGACCTATAAGAGGTTGTAGGGTGAGATGCCCTAAGTGCTTTGGTGATTGGAGAGTTGATCTACACTTGTGATAGGCTGCTGATTTGAAAAATTCCCAACTGATTCATTTGGTTTTAGTGTGTTTTGAGAGCTGTAGGTTTGACTAGTCTTGGCTTGAGAAAGTGTGACTTTCTAGAGGAAGCTTCCAACTTTACACCTTGGAAGTGCAGATTGTAGGTGCTACTAGAGGATGTTGATCTTTGGAGCTTTGTAAAGATGAAGGTTGCAGCTCCTACCAATCCTATTCAGTTGGTTGAACATAACAAAAAGATAGATAAGGCGAATCAAATCATCCTAGATTCAGTGAAGGACCAGTTGATCCCTCACATCGTAGAGAAGAAGACAACGAAGGAGAGGCATGATGCCTTAATCACTATGTACTAGAGTGTGAACATTTCTTGCAAGATGCCGCTAAAGAACCAGCTTAGTGCCACATGCTTGAGTGATATAGACATAGTGACCAGTTATCTTATGAAGATCATTGAACTTCAAGATTAGCTCATTGCTATTGGGTGAAGGTGGAGGATGGCGAGTTGGTGCCCAAGCTATAAATGGGTTCTCTCCATATTGGGACTTGTTTGTTCAGGGTGTTTGCGCTCATGACAAGCCTCCCACTTTTGAAAAGCTTTGGGATGATTCTATCTAGGAGATCAGACAGGAGACTGTTTCAGCCAAAGTGGAAGTGAGTTAGAACCTAGCCCTCATTGGGAAGATGAGGAAAGATGGTAAGAAAGGAGGACTTGAGAGGGTTAGAAGGGGAAGGAATCGGATTCTTATTCTTCTCAATAGGTGAAGAAAGATTTGAGCCATATCAAGTGTTTCAAATGCTACAAGAATGGCCATTGTGCTTGTCAATATCATAAGAAGAAGGTGAAGGGAAAGCGACAACATAAGCAATTTGCAAGGAGTGCATAAGCTTCAATAGTGGATGAACTTTCTTCCAAGCTTGAAATAGCCTTCTGCATAGTGTCATGCCTATCCACTAACTCCATTTCTAGTGTAGGATGGTATGTGGATGGTGGAACATCAAGACACATGACCTTCAATAAGAAGACTTTCAGTCAACTTTAGGAGGAGGCAGGTGCATAGATGGAGCTTGGTAATGAAGCCATATATTCATTTACAAGGATAGGATATTTCTCCTTCTGCATGCTGTTCTTGATCTAGATGATGTCTTGTATGTTTTTGGTTTAACAAAGAGTCTTCTTTCAGTTTCTTGCCTGATAGATCTAAACAGCATATTAAGACATGTTCCCATATTAAGACATAAGAGAAAAGTCAATACAACAGTTCATTATATTGTAGAGGCTGCGATTTATTGGTAAGAAGTGGGTAACAAAGTATAAGCCATATAATTTGTGGAGGTACGATTTAATAAGACAACAATTAACAACTCCTTAAATAGGCGGTTATCACATTAGTAATGGAGACAACAATTCCTATTATAGGAAGCAATTTATTTATGTGAAGACATGTCCATAATGAAAGGGGGCGTCTCTCAATAGATTGCATTCTTTCAAGAAGTATGAAGATATATATATGATACTTGTGTGGAAACGGGGAGGGGGAAAAATCTCACATACATAAAAAGGAGGATACACAGCAGATACAAATATATGAATGAAGGAGAATCATATACAATTCTGAGATATATAAACAACACATATATATGAGAATAAAAGAACAAAGGTAAGGTAACTTACTTAGTTTGATATCTGACATTCCTCCGTCCATATCATTCTCTGCAATGATTGATGTTCATTCTTTTATATATATATTTTATACTGTGGTACGGCACCTTATGAGAAGATCGAATTGTAGGAATATTGCCCAGTCTGAGACACTGGCGGACTAGCTAGAAGAATAATAAAATCAACAGTCTTTGGCAATATAAATACTCATCATAGACTTATAGAATTATCTCAGTTAATAGTGTTTAAATGTGACTAATGAAATGCTGGTTAAATCTCTGTAGATCCTTATATATATCTTTCTACAGATTGTAATGTATACTAAACTTTATTTATGCTGATCATGACTAGATTATTTGTTTCTCTGCATATACTGGACAGTGTTCATAATGACTGCATAGCAAAATTCTAATGTCTTTCTCCCTGTTCTTTGGAATACACCGTGTTGTAAGTCATTGTATGATTCCATCAAATAATGAAGGCAAATTGGCATCAATTCTGAATTGTATGAGACTGCATGTATTGCATTGTATGAAGTCAACTAGGAGAGGGAATACATAGACCTTCGTAGATTGCCTATAAACCCCATCTAGGTTTCGTCCCCATAGGCCCAAGACCAGGATTGGGCATTATGCCCCTTAGGCCTGAGTCAAGGGATTGGATCATGGAGGGATGGGGGTCCCACATTGTAACATGCCCCTTAGGCCTGAGACGAGGGATTGGGCAAAAGGACCAGCCCCCATAGGCCCGAGTCAAGGGATTGGGCAATAGGACTGTGGTAGGCCTTAGGCTACTAAGGGCTTATGTGTTTACTTCCCCTGGCATGATGAATGTTTTTCTTTTACCTATGTGTTTCAAAATGCAAATATGATTATGCTGGACTGGTGAATACTAGATATTAAACTAACATGTAGCCATGTGGACTTGAATATGCATGATGCTGCAGGTACTAATTCAAAGGAACGTGTGATCTAATTCAACCCAAGGTTCCCCCATTTAGAGCACTTGAGGAGAAGAAACCCTAAAACCTAATTCACAATCGAATTCTAGGGTAAGCCGGGTGAAGGGACATCACAGTGGTATCATAGCATCTTTCCTGCCATCCCGTGGGAAGTAATGCAAACCTACCACTGAAGAGTTTCTAGTACTAACACCCAAGGAAACAACCTCGTGGATAACCCATTAAGAGATGAACTTATGGCCTTCATGGAGAATAGCGATAAAAAAACACAAGCCTTATTGGAACAAAATGAAAAAACTAACCAAGCTTTACTTCAAACCCTCCAAAACCTAAACAACACCAATACCAAAGAAGCCACCTCTAACCACTCTGAGAACAACCATCCTACACCCTTTCAAGAGACAAGCTCGAGACCCACCCGACCAAATTTCTTGCCAAATGAAGAAAACAATAATAATAGGCCTCTCGTAGAGGATGTTGACAAGATAGCTGCAGCCTACTATAAGCTAGAACTAGAATTGAGGGAACTTGTGCCTTTCAAAGACTACTGTGAGGCCAAACAGAGAGCCATACCTAGAAGAGAGGGAAGGGACCCAATAGATAGAGAACTTGAGAACAAGGTAAGTAAAATAACTTTCCCTAACTTTGATGGAGAAGGCAAGACCATGGGCCGATCATGGGTTCAAAAACTAGATACCTATCTATCCTTAAGCCCAACAACCGAAGCAAAAGCCATCAAGTTTGCTGTCTTACACCTAACTGGAATGGCCCATGATTGGTGGCATCACAGTCTCATCACTCAAGACCATCAACAAGTTACCACCTATGATGACTTTACTCAAAGGTTGATCAAAAGATTTGATCAAAAGCACCTAGAATGGTACTTTAGGGAACTAACAAAATTAAGGCAGCAAGGCACTATAGAAAACTATGCAACCGAGTTTCAAAAGTTAGCAATCATGGTCCCTAAAATTTCCCAAGAAAGACTCACATATTTATTCATAGAAGGCCTAAGAGGGCCGGTCAGAAGCATGGTAAGTGCACTAGAACCTATCTGCCTAGATGAAGCTATTCAAAAAGCAATGAAGTATGAGGATAGTTGCTCAAGAGAGAAGTCCGAGAAGTTCTTCTCATCCTCTAAACCCCCTCGAAGAGAAGAAAGAGATAGAAGGGAAGAAGTAACTAGAACTTGCCAATGGTGCAAGGGGAAAAAGGACAAAGATCACTGGTGTAAGAATATGGAAGAGCGAAAGAAGAAAAGATTATGTTTTAGATGCCAACAACCATGGGGGCAAGGTCAAGGGCAAGGTCAACAACATTCTCTTGCTTTCTATTCTCCTGATGATGGATCATGGAGTATGACCTGAAACGTTGAGAGATAAAAATACTCACACAATTTAATCTAGAAACACTCATTTATATTATCATGGATTGTGGAAATCTGATGTCTATTATAGTGTAGTAGGCAACTTGGCGCGCGTAGGACTGGTCAGTCGAGGACTAAAATTCTGATAATTCATGTTTACTAGAAATGAATCATTTTCTAATGTTTACGAGACATGTTTAGTCTATGATTGTACGAAGAGGGTCATAAAATAGAATGAAAAGTACTCATTCACACTAGTCTTGAAAATAAGTAGTACGATGCATCGTCGAACAAATTAGTTAATCTAGTTAAAAGAATGTCAATAAATTAACGAACGAATTATTTATTTTTTATAAATAAAATAATTATTTTATTTTATTTTGTGGGGGAGTAATCAGCATTCATAATTATTTTTTATTGGATAAAAGTTTATACTTTTAACATTACTTGGGTTTCTGTCATAGATATATTGTTGTATTATTTAATTTTATGTATTTGGTGTATGAAATAACTTCATTTTTAATCTATTTGTTAAATTATTTTATCCATTGCTTTAGTTAGAATTGGTCAGTGCCTTTAGTTTTTTTGCCGCTTTAGACTAGGCTGCATGGCGTGGCTTTGTACATGGACTACGCCACACAACACAATCTAGTCCACTTAATTCAAATTTTACATCTCACATTCTCAAGTCAACACAAGGCATGTTCTTAATTTTACATCATGTCAACCCACACACTAAATGTCTTATGTTGACCAGTTAAGAAGAACATGTGTTTATAGGCAATCCTAGGCCATTAGGAAAGCATTTGGAAATCATTTGAATAATCTAGAAAGCACATTTCATATTTGAGTACACAACGCTGTAAAAACATTATTTCTGCATCACTAGGCATTATTAATGTCTACAGAATTTGTACATCAACTCCTTAGGGGCTTGACTTTCTATTGAGATAAGGCAAGGTTGTTAACCTCTCATAAGTAGGCCACACTATGTTTCTCAACATAACCTATTCTTAGACACATGGAAAGAGATACAAGCGCACAAGTTTTCTTCAAATTAACATTAGTCCTAGACTAGACAATGTCAAAAGGAACAAATTACATGGCATAATCCATTTTGAGACTAGCTCGCATGATGCACCCAAATCAACATCATAACAGTCTTTGACAGAATATCATCACAAGTGCCAAATACTTGATCCATAATCATTTCTAGATCTAGGTTTTTAGTTACAACAAATCAGTGAGTCAACATCAACACATCATTTTGAAAAAGGCTAATTACTTAGATATCTTTCTTCAATTTGTTAGTCTCCACTCCTTTTTATTTAGATATGATTATCTTCCTTGTTTATTCATTAGATTAGATCTGTTGGGATAAGTTGTCATTAACTTGCAATCTTAACCAATTCATGTGTCTCCAAAGTTCCTGGAATGTGTTCCCCAACACATAAAGACTTTGAAAGATTAATTATTTATTAATTATATCACTTTGACTTTTGCAATCAATTCCTAATTGATAAGTTCAAACTTGGGCATCCATTTTTAGAGTGGGGGGCATGAAGACTTTGTTGACTTCTCCTAAGTCTTAAAATAGAGTTTGATAACTCTTAGTGAGTGGGAGTTAGACTTGGGACTTATATTTAGACTTGGAGTTGTGTTTTTTTATGTACATGAGTGGATAATGTTGAGACACCTTGCATGGATATAATGTTGGAGTTAACTAAAGTGTTAGAGATGCATGAATTGGAAAATGCTTGCATGAGTTCATAAAAGCTTGCATGGACTTGCATATTTTTGCATGTCACTTGCATGTACTTGCATGTTGTTGCATGTTACTTGCATGTTGCTCATATGGACTTGCATGTTGTTGCATGTCACTCCTATGGACTTGCATGTTGTTGCATGTCACTCCTATAGACTTGTATGACCTTGCATGTTGTTGCATGTCAGTTTTGTGAGATTGTTTGCAGAACACTCCAACTCCAGAAACTTGCATGATGGTACATCTCAGTGTTTTAGGTAATGGGTATCAGTTGCATGTTGTTGCAAATGCTTGCATGTCAGTTTTAAGATATTATTTGTAGAACACTCCAACTCCAGAAAGCTGCAAGATGGTACATTTTAGTGTTTGAGGTAATGGGTATCAGTTGCATGTTGTTGCAAATGCTTGCATGTCAGTTTTAAGATATTACTTGTAGAACATTCCAACTCTCGAAAGTTGTAGGATGGTACGTCTCAGTATTTCAGGTAATGGGTATCAGTTGCATGTTGGATCCGGTGTTTGCATGTCACTTGCATGTACAGAACAAGGTAATTCATAATAACATGGGGGACACCAATTGTGCAAGTTGTTGCATGAGAATTGGTGTGTGTTGATCACTTCAATTGACTGAAATAGATTGGGCTAACTTGAGCACCCAATCTTGGGACTTTCAATTGTTTCTTTTATTTGGAAATATGTTTGATGTTGGCAAAGCTAATTTTAGCATACTTGTGTGCACACATCATGAAGGGGCAGTTAACTCAAAATTTGGACTTTATTTGAGTTCAGTCTTCTTAATTTAAGTGAGCTTGATTTTTGCATGAGCTTTGGAAGTTATGTTATCAAATGTAATTGATTATATTTTGAGTTTCAAGTTCTTGTTAAGAAGTTCTTGAATTAAAAAGAAGTTCTTGAATTAAAATAAGTTCTTGAATTAAAAAGAGGGTGCTTTTATTTAATTGTAAACCCCATACATTTTCCAGAGAGTTGTTTTCAGGAAAAAGACTTAGAAGATAAAAGCAAGAAGTTTTTTGTAAAAGACTTAGAATAAAAAAGCAAGAAACTTTTTTATTGAAGAAGTTTTTGAAGAAAAAACAAGAAGCCTTTTTGAAGTTTTTTACAAGTTTGAAGATTGAAGAAGCTTTTGAGGTGCATCAAGGGCTTAAAGGAATTTCAGTATTGAATGTAATCTTTTCCAAAGAGATTTAATATAAGCAAGAAACATCTTTGAGTGTGGAGTTTTTTCTCGAAAGGGTTTCTCCACGTAAATACTGTGCAAACTTTTTATCTTCTCTTCTCTTCTTTTCTATATTGAATTGAATGTGCAAATCATTTGTTGAGTAAATTGTTACAAGTTAATCTTTATTTCAGCGTTGCTATACAAAATTTTAAAGTTCATAGCAGCATTTCTACCTTCATTTTCAACAAGATCTATATCATTTATTGGGGTAAAGAAGTAGCAAGTAGTCAGTTTTTCCCACATTAAATTAGCAAACCCTAACCTAGCTTACACTGCCTAGTGCTTTGCCTTGGGGTATCCTTCCTTTATTTTATAGATTTGATATATTATGTTTTTACTGATTTATCTTTTTGTTCTCTAGTGCATTATTTCTAAGTTTTGCATGCCAAAGAAGATCTCAAGGTCTCTATTTCCCCTTAGGAGGAACATTAAGTTGAATTTGTCCATCAATATGAATTCTTTGGATGCCTCTAAATTTGATCATCTATGTTCACCTTAATGATGAGGAAACTTTTAGTCATGAGTCACACTCTGATTCACTTGAAAATGAAAGGAAAAATTGACGCAGAACACAAAATCTCCAATCTCTACAAGATACAGACACACTCTCCTCTCATGCCAAACAAAAACAAATACTCACACTTACAATCAAATCATCCACATACAAATTATCTTTGTTGATTAATCCAACAACATTATTAAGATTGCAAACAACTAACTAATATATTCAGAATCCTTAAAATCTTATTCATATATCTGTAGACAATTATTTACAAAATTGGGCCTCAATGGCCTTTCAATCCAACAATATAGAAATCCATAGCAATGATATTTACAATCATGGCCTCTCTCCAATCTGAGGCGTTCTTGCTTCTTGCACAAACTGGCCGACTCTGCCTTGGCTCCACTTTACAAAAGAGAAATATTACACCTTCTCTCTGTTGATAACTAAGAGGGGGGGTGAATCAGTTATCCTACTATTTTCTTCTTTCTTAACTTACCTAATAATCAATGCAGCATTTATCCAAATAAGCAAACATAACTATGAAATGGAAATACACATGACACAATATTTTTGACGTGGAAACCCTGTTAAGGGAGAAAACCACGGGGTGACTAACCCAAGATTGTATTCTCTGTTAGAAGAATGGAAATACAAAATGGCACTTGCCAATTAGGGCTCACTGCCCGAGCACACTGCTCACAAGAAGGCACACTGCCTACAAGAGACACACTGTCTACAAAAGGAATGTTATACAATACTTGAACTGATTGGTAGCATCCACATATGCTGGGGTTCAGTTCCGGTTAGGCTCAGTATACTGATCTGCTGCACTTCACTTTCATCTTCTCTTATGCTTCTTTCCTTTCACATACCGAATCTTTCTTACTGCTTCTGCTCTGCTCTGCTTTTATTCGCACATCACATATCACCACAACACTTCTCACAACTAAATCCATTCTATATATATATCCGCACAAGTGATTTCATCATCTTTCTAGTCGGCACCCGGAATAGTCAATCTTTTCACAAACTTTGATCTATCGGCTGAATCCTTGCACACCAGGTAATGTGGATCAATGATATACTTGTGGAAATCATTAATCATGTCGGCTAAACATAATTCATGCCTTCATAACCTTTACCAACATCAGCAACACATCCGGAATAATGTCTGATGTTCTGCCAGTCAGTTCTTGCTCTGTTCATACTGTCACATGAGAACTCGACACTCAAACATTCATATCTCTTTATCCTTTCCACACCGGAGGCTCAAACCTTGGAATCTATCAGTCAAGATACTTCTCTTGACTTCCCCAAATCCACACTTCACCAAGATGCTTCCTCTGAGAGATCTAGACATGTCTGTCGGATCTCACCACATGCTCTGTTCTTGTTTACCAGACCACAACATTCTTCACTCTGACTTTTGGTAGAGACATACCACGTCCTGCGAATGTGTGGGATGAACTTTGTTGCCATCAATGACAACATTTATGAATCCATATAGTGTCTCTTGCCAACAATCTCCCCCTTTGGCATTGATGGCAACACAGTGAAAAATGACTAAGTGTTTACACTATGCTCCTCCTTGGCTGATGCTCTGTTTTTATATACATTTTTCGGAGCTCCCCCTTAGTTGGATTCCTCATTTTTCATTGCTCTTCACTCCCCCCTTTGACATCAATGGCAAAGGGTAGGGTCCGCATACCAAAACTTTCAAAATTTCAACTATACTTAGCCGCATAAGTATATACATATGACATACTTACATATACTTAAGTATGTCTGCAAAAGTTGTCTTCAATTGTACAACTTCTGTCGCCCAACTCTGCTTCATCCTGTCCAAAATTGAGATGTGACCACTCAATAGGAATGCAAAAGCTTTTGCCCTCTTGAGATCTGTCGGATCATTGGTCCAGGCGGTAGTCTGAGCATCACTTATGGCCTCATGCATGGCCTCTAACTTAGGGATGATGATCTTTCTGAGTTCACCCATCCGACTGATTATGTTCTTCCTTTCCTTCTCAAAATTCTTTATTGCATTTGTAATTGCAATAGTCTGACACTCTTGATTTACTATGGAAGATGAGAGAGGATCAAAACTTTGAGACAAACTTAGTAGTTTATCCTCTTGCTCTTTTATTTTCTTTTCAATCTCCACTGTTGCTTTGGACCATGATAAACAAAATTTGTATATTTCTCCGCCATCTTTAAGAGCATTTTCTAGGCTCTTTATCCCTATACTCATATTTCCCTATCATTACTTATCAACCCTTGTACCTCTGATAATCTTTTTGCAAGAAATTCCTTTCGGACCTTATCTTCTGCTGACTTCTCTAGTGAATCAAAATGTGTGCTAACACTATTGACTAGAGTTTTGAGATTACCGGACGAGGAGGCTGTGGGATCCTTCTGAAACGATGGCATAATATTTTCTAGCACTCCGGAGGCAGCTTCTATCAACTCACAGTCTTCCATGTGAGATTTTAGGAGTTTTTCTTTAGCCTTGGCATTTGCAAATGAAGCAATCTTCATTGTCTGTACCGGAGAAAGTGAATCAAAATTAAATGGTCCTTGTAGAAGCTTCGGTTCATCAATCTCCATTGTTTCTTTGTTCAGGAATTCTTGGACAGTTTTTGCAGTGTCTCTTACCGAGACCGATGTTTCTTCTCTTCTGCATTCTTAGGGTTGTCCCTTGGAGCTTTCTCTCCTTCTACATTCTTACCACTATCAGTTGTGGTTTTCTCTGTTGGGGTCTTCTCTTCCTCTGCAACCTTGGTACTGTCAACTTCTTTTTCCTTCACTCCTGCTTCTTTCTCTTGTATTCTGTCTTCTCCTTTAGATCCGGAAGCTGTAGGGGAAACCAGAGGAGAGATACTTGTTTGTTCATGAGCCACATCTTCCGGAATAGAGGATTCTAAGCCCTTGTCTTTACCAAAGTCCTCTGTGAAGGGAATGTTGAACTTCTTAAGAGTATTTCAGAGGATCTCTTCAGTCTCTTTTGCCACTTTGTTGGTTTCACCAAGCATGAGCTGATTCATCCTGGCTTTGCTCCGGAACTCATCCTTGCACTCTTTAAAGATCATATTCATTTGTTGCGGAGTGATTGAAGGGAAGCGCTGAATGGCGACCTGTTCCCGGATCTCAAGATCTTTTGCTTGAGCATTGTTCTTCCTCATTTCAAGCCTTTTCTCTAAGATTTTGGGAATTAGAGAGATAATTTCAATAAAAGCTTTGTTGTAAGTGTTCAAAAAGTGAACTGTGGCTTCCTCCAGAATCTGTTGATCTGCTTCATTATAATCATCATAGAATTCTGTTAAGAGTTGCAAGTTTCCATCCACAGTGATTGCTTTTACTACAACGTCTAAGGATAGAGTGGGTTTTTCAACAAATTCCTCTTCCTTCTCTTCTTCTCCTTGACCGGTAGAATGTTCACCGGATGATTTCTTCTTCTTCTTTAGTTTCTGTATCTCCTCATCTGATTCGGTTTCCTCATCATCCTTTAGGCTAACATAGGACCTTGTTGCCTTTTTCTTTGTCCTCTTTTCTTCTTTTCCGGATGATTGTGCTTCTGGTTTAGATGCCCTTGAGCTTTTGGTAGTCGCAGGTGCAGATCTCTTTGATGATCTAGTCCAGGTGGAGGTTTCTGCTAGAGCACTTTCCTTGCTTTTCTTTTCTGCCTCTTTCTTCTCTTCCTCAGCCCTTTCCATCCTTTTCTTGTGGGCATTAAGTGCCTCCTTTGAGATGCCAAGGCCTTGGGCAATATTTTCTACTACTTTTCTCACCTTCCTCTTGATTTCAAGTTCTCTGAGTTGCACATGAATCTTTACACTCAGCTCCTCAAAGGTTCCAAATCTTTCTGCTTTTGAGTCCTTAGGCTGACTGAGCATGTGTTGAACATGCAGCTCTACAATTTGTTTATCAACTTCATACCCCATAGGCATGATCCAGATTGCCCTTGGCTCTACTGCCTCCATTAGGCATTGATCAGTGTCTACCATGAAACACACTGTATCCTTGTATTTCTCAACTACTGATTTGGGGATTCTTTCTCTGATTTGCATTGTATTTTGAAATTGCTTGAAGTAAACCCACAGAGCTGTATTCCTTGCCTTAGCATCCCCAAGTTCATACAAGTAGTCTCTGATCTGAATTGCTACTGGTTTGTCATTTTGCCATACCCATCCATTTGATTCGGGCAGCTCATTCATGAAGTAGAAAAACAAACATAGTATTAGTCCACCATATTTAAAAGAATTCTTCTTGTCCTTTTTGATTTTCTGTATGTTTTCCATTAATTGGCTCAAAAGAAGTTCACAAAGATCATATTCTGCATTCTTTCTCAACATCTCATAGGCAGTATATACTGCAATTCCAGATACTGAATTCTCCCTACTGGAGTGATATATCTTGTATCCTATTATCATAGATGCAAACTTGACATCCGGGTCAGTAATATCTTCAATGGTCATTGCCCTCTTATCAAATTTTGATCCGGTGGCCTCAGTTACAATATTGTTTTTGACAGATTTGAGGACAGGAATCCCTCCGGAGGAGTAAAACTAGTTACTGCCCTAATTGCCTCCTTTGTGATCTTGCAAGGTTTGTTCAGCCATAGGAAGTTATCATGCACCCTATTCAATACATACCGGACCCATTCATCTTCTTCAAAACAGGGGAAATGAATGAACTGATCAAAATGTTTCTCCTGGATGCCCTTATATTCTGGTTTAAGCTCAAAAGTATCATCTATCAATTGTTTGTGATAGATGTCTCTCAGTTTGAATTCCCCAAACTCTTCAATATTTGCATGTATATAAACCCTAAAGTCTTTTGTGTGCAAAATGCCATGCGGAACACTAGAGAATGCTCCTAGGGGATCTACCTCCAATGATTTGTATGGATGTTTCTTGAATTCAGGGCGGGGCCTATCAGAGATCTTTACTATATTTGGAGTATGCATCTTTCAAAGCTTTGCAGAGAGATATTGAGAACAGAAAATACCTTTTGCGCCTTTCGGTTTCATGTAGTTGGCTGTATTGATTTCTGGATGAATTGACTTCTGCAAATGATCTTTGAAGAAGTTGTGGAATTTTGTTGCAGAGCTTCACTTTTCGTTTCTTCTTGAATGCAGAATGAATAAGTGATTAATGAGAAAAACCCTTATATTGCTCCGCAAACCCTAATGTTAGGTTGCAATAAATACTCGACCTAAGTTATTCCGGTTTGCCTTATTCAGATGACTTGGAGAACCGGATCAATCCTGATTTTTAAACATCATGCGGATCTTCCAAATCTTTACCATAGTTTGTTTGGATGTTGCCCTTATGAACCCTACAATCCGCAACTCTTCTTGTGCCAGTTCCAGCACCGGTTGACTGGTTGGGGGAACAAGGTTTTCTTTGTGTCTCCCCCTGAGCCAGAGCTCACTTCTTAATTTTCGGAAGGAATATCAGCACCAGAGTCTGGTGCGGATCCAACCTCTACATTCTTTGTACTTTTCTTCACCCAAATCTTGTTCATCTCACTTTTAACTTCATCCGCATTCACCTTTTGTTTACCCTTATCTTGATTCTGATTATGATATACCGGACCTCTTTTGTCCTGATTCTTGCTTCTACAAAATTTTGCACTATGGCCGGATCTATTGCAGATTTGGCAAACAACATTTCTTTGTATATTTGACTGATATCCTCTTGATCTGCATTGATTAGCCATATGACCTATTCTATTGCATGCAAAGCATCTACCATTGAATGATTTGTTCATTTGCATATTTCTGCATTCATGAGATTTGTGACCATACCTTTTGCAGTTAAAACACTGTCCGGAGAAAGATGAATTAGTCTGATTCATTCTCTTTCTGCACTGATTAGCTTTGTGACCAAAGTGATTGCAGTTGTGACAGTATCCATTGAAGGATGGATATCTTTGAGCATTAGGCTATCTTACCGGAGGTCTTCTAGGCCTGTTCCATGGATTTTCTGATCCAAAATTCTTCTGACCGGATCCGAAGCTTTCTCCTTTCTCATATCCCAAACCACACTTGTCATCTACCTTCTTTTGACTTCCAAGAAGAACTTCAAGTTGAGCAGAACTTATCTTGAATTTCTCTTTATACTCATTTGTTGTTTGAAGATCCCTTTTGAGAGAGACAATTTGATCCTCAAGTTTTTCTTCATTATCTTTAGCATCTTCAAGATCAGATTCAAGGTGTCTGATAATTCTATCCATCTGGTGGCAATCTTCTGATTTCTCCTTGAGAGATTGTCTTAGATTATCTTCAGTTTTTCTTTTCTCTTCAACTTCTTGGGTAAACTTCATGACGCCTGATTCCATTTCATGTCTTACCATAATGATTTATTTTGATAACTTTTCACACAACTCAGTTTTTTCCTTCAGCTCTTCATTTGCATTATTTGCTTCACCTTGTCTTGCCAATTGCTAAAGCAGCTCCTTTCTCTTTTTCATAGAGAGACTTAATTTGTCTTTTAGTTCTCTCATGAAATCATCAACTTGTTTGAGTCTTTCCTTTAATTCATTGACTTAAGAGTTTGACTGTTCAAGATCATCAAGGGCAGTCTTGAGTTGCTTCCTTAAACCATATGCATCCATTTGAATTCCCAGATCTTCCTCAAGCTGTTAGGCTCTGTTAGGAGGAACTTGGCTCTGATACCAATTGTTGATAACTGAGAGGGGGGGGGGTGAATCAGTTATCCTACTATTTTCTTCTTTCTTAACTTACTTAATAATCAATGTAGCATTTATCCAAATAAGCAAACATAACTATGAAATGGAAATACACATGATACAATATTGTTGACGTGAAAACCCTGTTAAGGGAGAAAACCACGGGGTGATTAACCCAAGATTGTATTCTCTGTTAGAAGAATGGAAATACAAAATGGCACTTGCCAATTAGGGCTCACTGCCCAAGCACACTGCTGACAAGAAGGCACACTGCCTACAAGAGACACACTATCTACAAAAGGAATGTTATACAATACTTGAACTGATTGGTAGCATCCACATATGCTGGGGTTCAGTTCCGGTTAGGCTCAGTATACTAATCTGCTGCACTTCATCTTTCCTCTTCTCTTATGCTGCTTTCCTTTCACATACCGAATCTTCCTTACTGCTTCTGCTCTGCTCTGCTTTTATTCGCACATCACATATCACCATAACACTTCTCACAACTAAATCCATTCTATATATATATATCCGCACAAGTGATTTCATCATCTTTCTAGTCGGCACCCGGAATAGTCAATCTTTTCACAAACTTTGATCTATCAGCTGAATCCTTGCACACCAGGTAATGCGGATCAATGATATACTTGTGGAAATCATTAATCATGTCGGCTAAACATAATTCATGCCTTCATAACCTTTACCAACATCAGCAACACATCCGGAATAATGTTTGATGTTCTGCCAGTCAGTTCTTGCTCTGTTCATATTGTCACATGAGAACCCGACACTCAAACATTCACATCTCTTTATCCTTTCCACACCGGAGGCTCAAACCTTGGAATCTATCAGTCAAGATACTCCTCTTGACTTCCCCAAATCTGCACTTCACCAAGATGCTTCCTCTAAGAGATCCGGACCTGTCTGTCGGATCTCGCTACATGCTCTGTTCTTGTTTACCGGACCACAACATTCTTCACTTTGACTTCCGGTAGAGACATACCATGTCTTGCGGATGTGTGGGATGAACTTTGTTGCCATCAATGACAACATTCATGAATCCATATAGTGTCTCTTGCCAACACTCTCCAGAGGCTGACACCACACACCCCATCCACCAAGCTCTTTATAGATATCAATAACTGTCTATGTTCTTTGACAGCATGGAATACGAAGAAGCACATATCCAAATGACTCTCCACTTAATATTATGATGGTTGAAATTCCCCACACAGCCCTCGGTCCAACATATGAAGGTATTGCATACGTTATCAATTCTACGAAGTGCTAGGTCATCTTTCTATCATAAAATTCTTTGTAGATGTAGCATTCAAATTTGTTGGATGCTCCTCATTAATCAATCCCTCGAATCCACCACAACTAGATGATTCACATTCTTAAAAATAGCATTGCTTTATACACATATGATCTACAATGGCCCCCTTCTCAGCGCTTCATCTCCGTTTTATTCCATCCCTCCTTTACGCCTTTGTTCTTACCTAAGTAGAATCTCAATCGCCTTAGTAGTCTTTTGGAGGCTTCGCTGGATTTGTACAATTTGGAATCATAAAATATTGACGCACTGCTGAGTAAGCACAATTTGTGACTACAATCGTCTCACCTGCTCTTAGAATTCGTCACCCCATCTGGAATAGATCTTCGAGCTTGTCTTTGAGAAGATAATACTCTTGCTTCACTTGTTGCAAACACTGCAAGCATCCATCTCTCATTTTTCCTTGACAGAAGGCATGGAATGTGATCCATATGTTCTTAACTTGCAGTGCTCCTATACTGAGCATTGTCTAGCTTGGATGCCACCCTTAATTTTAATGCTGGGAGGAAAACCATGATCAAGGACCCCAACACGCACATATGGCTGCATACAAACACATTACAAGACAAGAATTTGTGGCGCCTTACCTATTAGAATTGAAATATTATATGCAAATACAATAACAACCCTTACTCCCATGATCTTGCAGTGGACATTGTTGGCATAAATGGGACAACTTGATGAAAACAACCCTTATGGCGTCAAACTCCACAATCTTTAGAACGTCATCCACAATCATAGAGACTAGTAAGGAAAAGTTTTAATACAAGTGAATGAAAAATCATGATTATGTTATTGAGCAACAATGTGTAGTGAAGTAATCAATAAAACAACTATTCTATTTTGACTTCATTGGCATCAGACAACGAAACTCAAACAGAACTGTGCATATGCATTTTAGCAAAACAACTCGCACACCAAACTCCAACAACTGCAACAAAACCATCAGTGAACAAATTGACACAAAACTGAAGAAAGATATCTACCAATGCCTCAAATCCACAAATTGAGACTACCAAAACTGAGAGCAAAAACTGAAATTGTTTTTGTGTGACGCAGGATTGCTCGTGGGCTCGGGTGCTCCTGCATCAGACACACCATCTAGAAAGTTTGTGAGCATAGGCTTACAAAGCGGAGTTGAGTAGTCGAACTACCCTTCCAGGTTGCCATCAACTTGCAACGAACTCCTTCGCTATCCAAGAGCTGAAAATCAATATTTCTTTTGCCTTTTTCCAGCATCATGCCGGAACACGCACCACCTTCCTCCAACAACACCGCTTCTTCCTCTTTCCCCTCGTGGACTCATGTCCACCGAAGCCCGACCTCCACTAAATTCTTTCCTCACTCCTCTCCTCCTCCATGGGTTTAAACCCACCTTTAACCATCCACCTCCACCAATATCCTGCAACATCCTTAACCATCTCTACACACAACCACGCAACATTCTCTTATCCTCTATTCATCTCATTTTCTACTACCACATCTGAAAACAAAATAACATCACATAACTGATTTACCTCATTCACATTCATAGCTGCAACATCGAACTTCACTGCGATGTCTTCCACGTTCTCGTCAGCTGCAACTACATCCTCTACTGCTACAATCACTTCTTCATTTTCTTTCACCTTTGTTTCTCTTACCTATTCTTCCAACGCCAAAATCTGTAACATCAAATCATCTTTCTCCTCATCGTTCGTTGCAACCTCGTCACATTCTATCGCTGTACCTTCAATCTTTTCATCCTCGTTGCCCACCTCTTCATCTTCAACCGTTGCAACTTCTTCTACTACAATCTGTTTTCTTTCTCCATCTTTTTCTTCATCTCATTCCTCATTTTCTGCACACACAAATCCACCTGCATACAAAACATCATTAGAAGAAACATGGGACTCCTCCTTACCCATTTTCTTTTCCATCTTCATCTCTGCTATAGTTTCTCTTAGAACATGCCATGTCTCTTGTCACAAATCTTGTAGTTGATTATCCAACTCTGCCATCATCACTCTTTCTCCTCACAAGGAATGAAATTCCTAAAGGTCTTCTCAAGACCAACCTCATACTTTTCCTCTTCGACATTCTGTCAAACACTTTTCCTACTACTCTCTACCCAAGAAGACTTCCGGAAGATGCTCTCTCTCTCTCTCTCTCTCTCGGTGGCAGAACTCAACACCTTCTACCCAACTTTAGTCTTCATTCGAGAATAGCCCACCTCAGTCCTAGTGCATACTCTGCACTCTCAGGATCACCTTGCTCTGATACCAATTAATGCAAAACACACTCTCCAATCTCTACAAGATGCAGACACACTCTCCTCTTATGCCAAAACAAAACCAAATACTAACACTTACAATCAAATCATCCGTATACAAATTATCTCTATTGGTTAATCCAACAACATTATTAAGATTGCAAACAACTAACTAATATATTTAGAATCCTTAATCTTATTCATATATCTGTAGACAATTATTTACAAAATTGGGCCTCAATGGCCTTTCAATCTAACAATACAGAAATCCATAGCAATGATATTTACAATCATGGCCTCTCTCCAATCTGAGGCATTCTTCCTTCTTTCACAAACTGGTCGACTCTGCCTTGGCTCCACTCTGCAAAAGACATATATTCTGCCTTCTCTCTAGAGACCGACACCATGCACCCCATCCACCAAGCTCTTTATAGATATCAATAACTATCTATGTTCTTTGACAACATGGAATACGAAGAAGCACAAATCCAAATGACTCTCCACTTAATATTATGATGGTTGAAATTCCCTACACAACCCTCAGTCCAACATATGAAGGTATTGCATGCATTATCAATTCTACGAAGTGTTGGTTCATCTTTCTATCATAAAATTCTTTGTAGATGTAGCATTCAAATTTGTTGGATGCTCCTCGTCAATCAATCCCTCGAATCCACCACAGCTGGATGATTCACATTCTTAAAAATAGCATTGCTTTATACACATATGATCTACAATGTCCCCCTTCTTAGCACTTCATCTCCATTTTATTCCATCCCTCCTTTACACCTTTGTTCTTACCTAAGTAGAATCTCAATCACCTCAGTAGTCTTTTGGAGGCTTCGCTAGATTTGTAGACGCACTGCTGAGTAAGCACAATTTGTCACTACAAGCATCCCACTTGCTCTTAGAATTCGTCGCCCAATCTAGAATAGACCTTTGAGCTTGTCTTTGAGAAGATAATACTCTTGCTTCACTTGTTGTAGACACTGCAAGCATCCATCTCTCATTTTTCCTTGATGGAAGGCACAAAATGTGATCCATATGTTCTTAACTTGTGGTGCTCCTATAATGAACATTGTCGAGCTTGGATGTCACCCTTAATTTTAATGCTGGCAGGAAATCCCTGATCAAGGACCCCACCACGCACATATATGGCTGCATCTAAACACATTACAAGACAAGAATTTGTGGTGCCTTATCTGTTAGAATTGAAATATTATATGTAAATACAATAACAACCCTTACTCCCATGATCTTGCAGTGGACATTGTTGGCATAAATGAGACAACTTGATGAAAACAACCCTTATGGTGTCAAACTCCACAATCTGTAGAACATCATCCACAATCATAGAGACTAGTAAGGAAAAGATTTAGTACATGTGAATGAAAAATCATGATTATGTTATTGAGCAGCAACGTGTAGTGAAGTAATCAATAGAACAACTATTCTATTTTGACTTCATTGGCATCGGACAACAAAACTCAAACAGAACTGTGCATATGCATTTTAGCAACCCAACTCACACACCAAACTCCAACAATTGCAACAAAACCATCAGTGAACAAATTGACACAAAATTGAAGAAAGATATCTACCAATGCCTCAAATCCACAAATTGAGACCACCAAAACTAAGAGCAAAAACTAAAATTGTTTTTGTGTGACGCAAGATTGCTTGTGTGCCCGGGTGCTCTTGCATCAAAAATGAGATGGACAATAAATTACAATTACCAAAGCAAGACATGAGCAAGTTAGATGATGATGCACAATCTTCAATCTTAGTTCATGAGCTTTTATGCCCACTTTTCACCAAATTATGCCTTTGATGGGCCTTATGATCAATTCAAAAGTAGTTTGAGCCAATTGACAAGAGTGTGCAACTCTTGTACACTTTTGGCTTTGCTAGTTCAAGGAGAGTCTTCTAAGAGATCTTATGGGACAACAAAAGAGATATGAAATAATATGGTCACATGACTTAGCGATACCTTGTGCATAAGTTATCCTAAAGATTGTCACTAAATGTTCCTTATATTAGCTTACTAGCCTTTTCGACCATAGATCTCCTAACAACAAATTAATATTAGGTTACAACACAACTAAAGGTGCAAAATTACGTTAATATTTCAAAATGTAATATTATTTATAGTTTCTTTCTTCATGTTGTAACTTGTGATAACCCATAATATGCATGTAACTCTCTAAAGATGCCAAATAAGTGCAATCTTCATAATATTTGGCAGAGGTAAGTATTATTGAGCTTATGCAAACTCATAGGACATAACTAACAATAATTTACAAAGAATAGAGGATGTATTCATGATAAATCATGATCAATTACCAAAACAGGATTGGTGTCTTAATCCATTGGTAAGAAAGTCAAAACCTAAAAGAAATGAGCTGGCATATTTGTAAATCCAAGATTAAGAGCTAGTTATTAGTGAATGCAAAACACAAAACTAGAATTACTATTAAGATCCAATAAGTCTAGCTACAATTTCTCTTAAAAGAAATTCCTAGAATGAAGAAACTTCACATGACAACACATTCTTAAATAATCCATAAACGAACAAACAATTTTGTATATTATTAGTGATTTTTTTTACATCTATTATGATAGAAGACTAATCATAAATAGTAACAAACCAACAAATGTGGCCCCAAAGATGAATCTATCACCCCCTAAAATTATGTTAGATATGGAGAGATTCACACCATGGAGAAGATAGTTGCTTACAAACACCTTCTTCAAACATACTAACATTGAACTATGCTAGACTTTAGATTTGAGCTATAGATTTTGACACTAGGGACTACCTAGACTAGAGGGTACTTTACAAATTTGATAAAAGATCTTTTCTTCTCAAAGAAAGCTTGTATTTATATCAAATAATTTTTACCCAGATCACTCACATTAGTGACACCTTTTACATTTGTATCATTGCACATGCTCCATTCAAGAAGAAAGAATGAAGTTTGTTACTAACATGCCATTTTGTTAAGCTCAATGTAATGATTAATATGACAAAAATATATGGTGCCTAAACACTTGGCTTTAAAGTATAGCTATGGGATTGTAAAGTACCACTTGACATCTAAAGATATACATCCTGAGGCACTAAATCCACCTAAGACCATATAGCACACTTAATCAAACTTCATATGGAAAACCTTAATACTTGGAAGGCCCAATTGACCATAACACTCTTACCTCATGAAATATAAGACATTCCTTTTGATCTTCTATTTAAAGGGGAAAATCTTCTCTAGACACACATACTTCGTCCTTGATCAAATGTAGATATTTACTATGCTACCCCCATAAAGCCCCATTAGTCTCGACAATATGTTCCCTCAACTAGAGAATTAATGCTTCGACCCTCTCCATCAATCTACACCATTAGTGTTCAACATATTACTATGTGCAACATTGTTTTATCCAAAGGTAAGCGTAGATTGACACATTACATAAACTCTACTCTAATGTGTCCTTCCATTAACATCAACCTTTGTTGCTTTTCATTTGAAAATTGTGCCTAGTTCGCTAACAAGTTTGAACTTGAAACATGATCAATGACCTCGATTCATCACCTTTTGAGATTAGTGGTTGTGACAGATCTATAGATCAACATAAGTGCACACCATTTGATATATGATTTACAAGACTAAATTGGGCCATGTAGAATCATAGAAACCGGTAGATTACATAGTCCAAAGCATTACAACTTAGGATGATAAATGTCATCTGTAATCAATGATTACGATTAGTGTATTCTAAATCTCTACAGATTTTAATAGATTTGTGGATCACCTAAAGTGCACACCAGTTGATCCATTGATCTAGAGATATTGCCTAGATTATGCCATGTACAACCAAACTCTATGGTTTATATCAACCTTGGTAAGTCATCAAAATCGTAAAGAAACATTGTTGAATTAATACGATAGGCCCACCTTATCTTTGCCAGTGGACTTCATGTGGTATCATTCCATTTATTCCCATAAAAATGAACCCATGTAGAGGTTCCACATAATCATCCCTTGACCAATAGGAAATAATCACATTATGCCATATGTCGTATGTTTATACCTCCTAACATTGATGGACTGACCTGACCATCAGTGGATCTATAGAAATCAACCAATTGTTGTCATGTAGCCACATGCCCCACCGCCTAAAATGAAACCATGCAACTTTCACAATTGTACTACTATTGGTAAGTGAATTGGTACTTGTCAATTCACCAACAATTATTGGGGTGAAAACCCCTCTTCAAGGTGGTGAGGTTACCTTATTGAAAGCTAAAACTCTATATCTATTGTTGTACACTTTACAAAATCATATTTGCAGATTTTGCAAAAAAAAATATAAATAAAATACTTTTAGAATGGGAAACTGAAATTAGAAATGTAGGTTCAATCAAATAGATATCAAAAGTTGACCAACCCACAATGAGAAGATAGTTTAAAAATGTATAAATGGAACTAATGATTAAATTTAGTTTAAAAATGTATAAATGGAGCTAATGATTAAATTTGTCTATTGCAAAAGAGAAATTTTAAAAATACTATTGTATCTAACATAAGCAAGACACAATATCAATCATAAAAGAGCCACAATTTTGATCTATAGAAAGTTATTATTCCCAAGATGGAAAAGCTCAAAGTCTTTACTTTCCTTGTACAATCTTCACAAAATTTTGCTAAAAATTTAATAATCTATACAATGATATCTTTCCTAAATATGCAAGCCAACTTTTTATAACTACCAAGTAGTTATAAAGTAAAATAATGATATTTCAAATACAAATGTATGTCCTGGAGTTACTTTTGAAATATTTAAGTTTGAACATTACAACATAAGTAATGTACGAAAATATTACTTCTCAACCCAAATTTGACATTCATCTGGTTGCCAATGTATCCTTATGAAGTTGTCTTTGGTTGGGTTAATTTGTTCAATGGTAGTTGTATCTTCTTTTGCCTTTCTCATGAACTTGTTTATAATAATCAAATATACTTAATGCTTCTTTGACTATGCTTTGATTTGGGCCTTCGATGTAGCTGGAATGGAATTTATAAGAGAAACATGTGTTTGAAATATGATGAGCAATTTTGCACTTTTGGTCAGAGTGCTTCTCAAACTCTTTGAATAATAAATAAAAACTTAATACCTGTGAGTTTGTATAAAAAAATTGAACCAAAACTGAAAGGCTGAGTTAACCCTTATTTATCAACTTTTGCAAGATGATTTTTAATGGCATTGGGAGAATTAATTGATTGACCTTCACCATAAAAATGACAATGTTTTCTCTATACGATCACAAACATCCACCATTAAATTTTTACTTGAGTCACATGCATCCTTAAGCTTCTTTCCCCTTCCTCTAGAAGATAAATTCGTAGCTTCATGGCCTCCAACCATTCCACTAGTAAAACATGATCTGTCATGTTGAAAAATACCTTCATTCACAAGTAATTCAAAATTAGTTTTTATCATCTCTTTGATTTGAGGGAGGTTTTGCTAATTAATTTGTAAGTCTTGAATTTTTTAGTTCACTCTTTAAATAAATCAAAATCTTCGTTAACCCTATTGTGTAGAGCCATTGCATCATTAATAATTTTTAACCCCTATGTAGCAGGTCATCCACTTATAATATTTTGTTGTTACAGTAACACACTTCATTTCTTCAATGGCAGAAGCATCTTTATTAGCTATGGAGATAGATGGAGCAATCGACATAGATGGAGTTTTGAGTGGGCCAATTAAGTGCTTTATGTAAGAAGTTGGTTGGTTTATGTAAGATATTTGGGCTCTTGTATCTCACCTTTCTTTACAATTTGATATGAAGGATTTGGGGGAAACTAAGTTTATCTTAGGGATGGACATCGGAATGGATAGAGATAACAAAAACATTGGGTTAGTTAGAGGAATCTTGTTCACACTATTTTGTAATGGTTTAAGATGTAGGACTACAAACTAGTGAGTGTCCCCATTCTTGTGGAAAAAATGCTTTTAATTGAGTAGTGTCCTTCGATACAAAATGAGATAGAGGAAATGAACCATGTCTCTTATGGAAGTGCAATTCGTAGTCTTATGAATGTTATGGTCTACACTAGACCAAACATTGCCCAAGTAGTGGAATCTCTAAGTAGGTACATGTCCTATTTGGGAATGAACATTTGACTCTAGTGAAGAGGCTTTTCAAGTATCTTTGAGACACACTGAGCGTTTGATTTACTATTGGGGAGGACTAGACTTGAGCAGGAAAATAAATATTCATGGATTCATGGATTTTAATTGGATAAGAGATGTGGATAGTAGGAGTTCCACCAATGGGTATGTCTTTATCTTGTTTATTTGTATCATCAATATATTAAAACTACTCATGTCTATGGGGAGACAATCTAGCTTTAGAGATTGTGTTCAACTATAAAATTGAATCGAGATATAGTTTTGATCTAGTGTGATAATTAGAGTGTTATTAACTTGGAAAAGAACCTAACCTTTCATGTGTGGATTGAGCACATTAATGTACAATAACACTTTGTACATGACATGGTGGAAGACATAAGGCTTATGGTTGAGAAGGGGGACACTTCTATGAACATTCCAGATGCATTGATCAAGCCCATGAGCATAGAGAAGTTCAAATGGTGCAAGACGGCTATGGGGACCAACCCTTAGCATTTAATTCACTATGTTTAGAACCCCTTATGATTGTTATGATGTATACAATAAGTGGATTACTATTAGGACTAAGTGTTGTACACCTTGCAAGTAAATATAGTCCTAAATTACTAGGTGGACTATGAATAACATATTTGACCAACTAAATATAGTCATTTGTAAGAGGTGTGTAAGTGTAATTATGGCCTCATCTTCGAGCTCTTAGGAGTTACATTGGACCCACTTGGCCATAGGGGTCAAATAGTCAACTTGGGAGTTACCTACTATTCTAGGAGTTACACTTGGAGGGGGTGCATGGATCTAACTTGGTCTAGTTTTACCAAGACTTGGCTCATGGTTTTGAGCCAATGGTTTTGGCAAACCATTTATGGTTTCTTGGATCTTCTTGGCCTATATATTAAGGGCTTGGGATGGAGATTGTTTGGTTAGTTTTATGGAAGGCTTTGTTGTCAGAATTTCTCCATATAACTACTGCTAATCTCTATTGAAGAACTATAATTAGAGAGTGTATTTTAAGGTCTATTTTGAAGAGTAATAGATTTGGGTGTGCTTTTGAGGTTGGTTTTTTCCCTTATGAGGGTTTTCTTAGGGTATATTGTGTGTTTACCATTATTATTTTACTAAGTGTTTGTAGATCTAGTTTATGCACTTTATTCTCCTCTATGGACTAAGTAGGAATTAGTTATATTTCCTTCACTTTCATTCTCATCAATCTTCAATAATTTTGACATAACTTGCTTGGCCTTTTTATCACACCTTGTTTGTTATGTTTCTCCTTTCATATTCCCAATTTAATCTTCACTCTTTTTTGTATGGCTCTTTCTATCAACAATTATTTCTTCATACATCTTCATTGTCCTTGCATACTTATTTAGGCCTTTTTTACAATTATGGAACTTTCCATTATAACACACATTACATTTCTTGGCTTTCCCATTTGGGAGCATTCATTTGGACATTATCATGCAAGCTAAGTCATTCTTCATTTCCTATGTGATAAATCAAATACTTACTACAACATATCATAACATACCATTACTCTTACATGATTTTGTTTCACATGGCATGTCTTTCCATCCTTTCATTACATGGTACTATTTCACATGGAATTTATAATATTGTGCTTACATGATGACATTTTAGCACAAATTTCTTATGCCATTTTTTTATATTATACTTATATTATCACATCTTTCATAATACTACTTATCTAGACCTTGCAAGATGACATTTGGCACATGGCCATCTTACTCACACCAATCCTTGTCTTCATAGTCAAGGCAAATTGGAGCTACCATTTATCTCTCATTACAAGATCTTTCATGGTCACATTATATGATTTATATTTAGGGTCGTTACTGTTGGCAGTGAGGCATTCAACACCGACCTCAAGATTCGTGACATGGCAGTGAGCCTCTCGTGGATCTGGGTTAAGTATGGCATTTGTAGCAAGCGTTGATAGCTCGATCTTTTGGCGCAACGGAAAATGATTCCAACAATTGGTATCAGAGCCATGGGTCACGGGTTTGAATCCCTCGAGTTGCGTTGGGGGGGATTGTTGGTAGTGAGCTGCCCCCTTGTCAGTGAGGCGTTCAATGCCGACCTCAGGATTCGTGACATGGCAGTGAGCCTCCCGTGGATTTGGGTTAAGTCTGGTGTTTGTAGCGAGCGTTGATAGCTCGAGCTTTTGGCAGAACGGCAAATAATTCCAACAGTTACATTCTCAAATATATCCATTACATCTCCTCTTCTTCTCAAATTTGAACCCACAACATTGTTGTGCACTCTATTTGAGGGGGGCATATTATCTCTATCTCTATCTCATTTCACATGGTGTCATGCTTGTATACTTCATGGGTGCCCATTGATTCTCAACTTCATGATTTACTTATACATTGTGATACCAATTTTAGCTTTACATGGCTTCATGCCTGTATGTGTTAAGGGGGCCAACTCAATCAAAACTCCATTATTGTAATGACTCCATTTCACCACTCATCTTTTACAAGGATTCATACTGTCATGTATTATAAGGGCAACTTAGTAACAACTCCACATTTGAATTGTACAACAAGATTCATTTTCACACCTTATGTCATAGGTATACATGTAGGTGTCAACTCAATGATAAATTTACAATGTCCTTACACTTTGGCATGCACCATTCATCACTTTACACATTATTTGATTTCACACTTATAGAAAATGCAATGCTTAATTATTATATATTTTTCGCCATTAACACTATTTTTTGGGTGAAACTAATGACTTTCATGTAGGTATGGAGGATGTTGCTCTATAGGTATGAGAAGAAGCACAAAGCCTCATCCATTATTATAGGTTTGCTTACTATTTCATTTACTACATATTTTACTTTGGCATGCACAATTCATGTATTTTCATGTGTACAATAAAGTGGGGGAAAAATGCAAGGAATAAAAATGCATACATCTTTGATTTACATGACTTTGGGTATTGCCATATTTGCATTGTTATAGTGCTCAACTTGACTTGTTTGGCACGCAAACCAACCCTGAACCTAAACTTATCACCCAAAATTGCATTATTCATTGCCATAGTCAATGATCAATTTGAACCCATATGATTTCTAGTAGACTAGACTAGGCTGCATATGTGACCTTGTCTTTGGACTAGGTCGTGCCATGTGACCTAGTTCACTAAATTCAAAATATTCCTAGTCCATTAGTTCTCATTAAAAAAACATTATATCATCTCATTACAAAACATTTGCAAAAGAGCATTACAACATTACATCAACATTACAACCTATGAATTGCATTAACTATGTGGTGCACCTATTGATAAATTGTTTAATAATCTAATTGGTTTGACTATGATCAAAGAATTCGATGACTTTTCCTTTAGCCAAACAATAAACCCTCTTGTTCTAGTCAACCTAGACCTTTGTCTAGTAGTAGATATAGAAGATAAGAGCATATTGTGGAGGATAGAATCAATAACAAACATATATGCAACTAAAGGACTAGATCATGTGGCAAAAACTAGTCTTAGACTAGGTTGTGTGGTGTAACCTAGTCCTGCATTAGTTAGATCACAGTCTAGATTCATTTCCACATAATAGGATTCCAATTCACTTAGTATTCCAAATTTTTGCAACCTTTCACCTATAAGAATTTTGTTGTGTAGTACCAACCATGTAAAAGAGCTAGATTTGGGCAAACATGATTTATCCTAGCACAAATGTAAGGGCCATTTAGGAGAGGAGTGCAAATTCCCGACTCATATAACCTTTCTTGATAGTATAAAGCCCAAAGGAAGATCCCATCCATCATAGTTCATCATCCATCTCCGAGTAATAGATTCTCCTATTTCAAAGTATTTTCTTTAAGATAATTTTTTGATTATTTGGGAAGGTACATCCAGAGAAGTCCTTCCATTTAAGAATGCAAATGTTGTTAAGCCATGAGAGTTCAAAATAGTCTTCCACTTTATCTCCCTTGGAAGAGAGAAAGGCTTTGGCCTCATTAGTGTCTGATTTATTAGTAAGGACATTGTACCCATTCCATGAATCAAGCCAAAATTTTTTTTTCCCATTATGAATTATCCATGAAATATTGGAGGTAAGAATGCTTCTACATCAAATAATAAAATTCCACATACAAGAGCCAGTTAGCGGGTTGACGATGAAAAATTGTAATGTCCCCAACCAAATATTTTGTAAATATTTTTAGATCTGAAATAATCTTAGAAAGTTTTAACACACACACACACACATTAAAACCTCCACAATAACTTCCACACAAATTTATATCAAATACTGAAATATATATGCCGATTTTACACAAATTGCCAAAAAATTGATTAATTTTTGCACATATGAAATAGAACTACCACAAATTGTTGGAGCCGATTTATATTCATGAAATGTATAGAAACATGATCGAATATATCATAAATTGCAACAATACAATTGATAATCAAATCTAAAATTAAATTGTGAATCTTGTAGCTCCCTTCTTCACAATCTTGCAATTACAAAATATTGAAAAACTATGCTGAAAATCTAAACAATGCTTTGAAGTGCAAATACAACCTCTATGTGAGATTGCCCTCAAGAAACTAAAGGGGGTTTGTCCTCTAATCTCCAAGAAAAGGGGTTTTGTCTTCAAATTATGTAGTTGAACACAAGTGCTCAAGCTGTAAAGAAAATTGATAAATTGGCAAAAGATGAGAATTAGAGAAGTATCTTGGCTCATATAGAAGTTGGGGTACAAATTCCAACATCCCAATATTCCCACAAATAATAAAATATTGCAATATTTCCCCTCCAAAGTAGGCCCCATAAAAAAGTTGTCATAACCTCCTCTTACACCCAACTATATTTAGCTAGTCAAAGGTGCTCTTCTTACACCCACTTACAATTGTCATAAATAATTATGAAGATGCTTCTTAAATTAGCAAATTTATAATTCCTCACAAGTTACCTTGTCATAAAATATTCCTCCCACAAAAATAGCTCACTTTGTCATAAAATCTAACTAGCAACAACAAGTGCACAATTGATCATTTCATGCCAAAATCCAATTGTAGAACTACAAGTTCTAGGAGTGACTCAAAGAAAAATGATCATAGCACTCAACTCTAGTAGATTGCCTCCAGATCATAGCCAATGCTCCCACTACATAGAACAAATCCATGTGTTAGCACTGTCAGTTTGGCCCCACAACGCATGAACCAAAATTTATGCTATGAGACAACTTTTCATTGAACCAACAGACGCTTTTTGCAACTTTTGAAATATTGTCGCCACGACCAAATGGAATGAACATTTCAAAAACTGAGAGAGTTTATTGTGGAGGGACCCTACATGACCCTGTAGGTCCAAACGAAACGTTCCTAGGTGCCACAAATTCTAAGAAATAGTCCATCAAAGTTTGGCAATTTTTGGCACTTAGGGCTCTTAAGAGAAAGCCAAGAATCTTCATAATGGGCCTAAATTTTAGATTTCTCATAAATTCAACAAATAGTTGACATCTTCCAGTTTCATTTAAGTTCTCAAAAAATAATTTCCATATCTTATTGGCATATCTTCAGCAACAAATCATGTCTCTAGATCAACATTTTTTCTTGATTATCCACCTTTCTCTTGCAACCACAAGACAAAGTATCAAACTCTTTTAAAGGACCACAAACTACCTCCTAATTAGCAAAAAATTGAGATAAATGAAAAATGAAACACAAAGATTTTAATCAAGATCAATGAAAGATCTGAAAACATGACAAGTTAGATTAAAGATGCAACTTATTCATTCCTATTTAGGATAAATCCCTTCTCTAATACTTCTCCCATTCCTAGTCAAATTGGTTGTGAAATTATAATCAAGTGTCAAATCTAGTTTCTTTTTGCAACTTCACCAAATTTGGCATCCTTTTGATCTTGACTGCTACTTCATGATGCATGACTCTTTCATTTTATGAAAAGGCTATGCACCCACCAATATCAATATTCTATCTTCCTTAACGATCTAATAAATCCTTGACAAGTCACTATCTATTCAAGACAACTTCATTGTGATTGTAATTGTCCTAATAACTATGCCAATGACATGTATGGTTATCTTTTAGTTGACCTATTTGGCCATCTAGTGTCCATGACAATATTCCCTACCATATGAATATCCTTTCAAGACCATCTCTATGTTTATATAGTATCATGGATACCTTTTTGCATGGATTTGAGATTAATTGACTTATCATTTAGTCTTGATTGTCACCTTGTGTATCAGTTGCTATCCTACCCATGGGTGAGAGATCATAGTTATTCCTAGGGTTGCGTGATAGCTATTGTGGTATAATAGTCTTTAGGCTGATATGACAGTTCTTGCGAGTATGCTCAAGTGACAATCCTTAGCTTGATTTTTGCATGATGATAATTCTTCAAGACTAACATGATTTCTATTAGTATCCTTGTAATTGTTTAGGTTAGTGTTTGAATCAGGATAATATCAACATGATTACACATCTACTCCATCGTGAAAGTGTTTCCATGACCTTGCTCTAGTTTAGGATTATCCTTGAGTGTTGATAAGACTCCCTTCATAAATATATACCAATACTATGTTGATGATTTCCTTCCCATGGTGATATGGCTTGTTGTCATAGATTGTTATCTCAAATAAATATAAATTTTTACTTTGTCATGATAATAACTTGTCAAAATGATAATCCTCTCACTTCCCTCATGATTGTCCTATAACATGAGAGTTCATGCTAACATAATCATAAAGTGAAGTAAACGAATACATAAAGAACATACCTTAGATTTCGAGATTCAAGTTGCCCAATCCTCAAAACTTTGGCTTCAAAATCCTCAAAAATTTGAGCTTTTTGGCAAGTTCTTGTTGCAAGTATGTGCTAACCAGTGTTGTCATTGATGTCAACATGATTGTGTTGTCATTGGTGTCAACCGTGTTTTCTAATATTGACTGATTGTTGCTTGATTGAGTTGTCATGTTAAGGTGATGTGAATGACTTGAAAAAGTGCTGATAATGCTAGTATATTGTTCACATTTCTAAGTTTCCAACTACTTTTGAGAAAATTTGCTCTCCAAGTGGAAACAGTGTGTTGTAGAGTATTCTGGCTTGCAAGATACTGCCTGAGTTTTTGCTCCGCATTTATTCTGTGTTGAAGACCAGAGTGTGAGATTTGGATATGTTTTAGAGAAGTGTTTGAAGATGCTAAATCCAACATTTGGTGGTCCAGATCGTTGTGCAGTAGAAGTTATATTCACCAGTTTGAAGACTGTGCCTGGAAGCATTTGCAGTATGACAGGGAGAAAGTATTTTTCTTTGCATTCCTTCGCAGTTTGATTTTTGGTCTTGTGATTCTGCATATATGTTTATAATGTCTTTAGCTATCTTCATTCCAAAAGATTTGTGATTTGGTGCTCCGAAAAGCAAGCAATTGAATAGCAGAACTTAGCAATGTTATTTGTAAGTTGTCTTCAAGTGAGATTTGTTGTCTTCAGGTGAAACTTGTTGTAGCTGGATTTGTTGGCTCCCAAGTGATTTTATGTTGTTCATGGATGTCTCCAGATCATGTTAAAGGCTTGTTCTTGATCCACAAGCTATGATTAAGTTCTTGGAAGCATGTGTCTAAGTATTCTTGATGTTTGCACAAGTTTGGTTGACTTGGGTGCTAACACTCTTTGCGGATGTGTTACATGGATTGTAGAAGTCTGTTGAAGTGTGTGAAGACGTATTTGGGTTTGAGCTAAGCCGTGAAGTGTTCTTCTTTGATTAAGTTCTTGGAAGCGTGTGTCTAAGTATTCTTGATGTTTCCACAAGTTTGGTTGACTTGGGTGCTAACACTCTTTGCCGATGTGTTACATGGATTGTAGAAGTGTGTTGAAGTGTGTGAAGACGTATTTGGGTCTGAGCTAAGTTGTGAAGTGTTCTTCTTTCATTCATTTGATCCGCAAGTTTGTTTAGGCCCAGACCTAATTTGAATTATGTATGTTTGCCAACCTTGGAGACTGTTCCAAAGGTTGTAGATTGTATTGTCGACCTTGATGTATGTTCCAAGGTTGATGATTGGTATAAATAAATGTAATAAATCCGTGTGTAGTGCGTGTGGGTATGAAGATGCGAAGATGAAAGTGTTTGTGTTGTAAGGCAGTGAAGGTGATATGTATTGTGCTTCAATAGAATTGAACTTAGGCATGTTGTAGATGCTATCATATCAGTTCTTGGCAGTGAGCCACCCCTTGGCAATGAGCCTTTTGCAGTGAGCATTCTTTTGGGCAGTGAGCCTCTTTTGTTATTCGATATGGTTACTACATTATATTGTGAGCTAACACTCACCATGGTTTTTTCCTTTTAGGGTTTTCCACGTAAAAATCTGGTGTTCATGTGTGTATGGTGTTGATGTGTTTAAGTTTTGATTCTGCATTTCATGTTTAATCTTCATAATAGATTAAGGGGTTAAAGTAAGTGAATGTGAATGTGATTTTGTTCAAGAGAATTTAAGGTTTTTGATACAACTGATTCACCCCCCCTCTTAGTTGTCTTGTGCCTTCAATAGTTACTTCGTATTCAATGTTTAATTCTATATAACTTTAATAGGATTAGTCAAATTTATGAAAAAACAAATCTATATCATCAAATTCAATCTAAATACATAAAAATTAGCATTCAAACAATATGAAACATGAAAATATTAGTTCAAATAATCAAATTCTGTCTAAAAACATCCAATTTACTTCTTCTACGTTGAAGAACCAAAAAAAGGTGGTGGATTAAGTAAACAATAATTTTCTAAATGTCAACACCATGAAAAGTGTTGTTTTGTCTGATAATGCATAAAAAAAAGAGAATAACATAGCACGTGGGTCTGATTCATAGATTGCGCATGCTTTTATTTCATTTTTTGGTTCCTCAAAACGGGCTCGGATAAATATATATTTTATTTATTTTTATATGTTATGAATGTTGACCCATTTCATATTAGTTACTATACATTCGTCACTCTATCTTTTTCACTTTCTATCTTTTTTTATATTGAATTTTTTTTGGAAAATATAAATGTCTTTTAATCATGTTATCTCATATTGTTTACTAATATCAAATTAACTCAGTTACATCCTATTCATGATGAAGTCTTTTCTAACTAAATATTTTTTAATCAAAATTTTTTAAATGTTTCTACGATTTCATTGAGGCTTTGAGTTTTTCATCATCCAACACTTTTTCTTATTGACAAAAAAAATTGGGGCAGGTGAAAGAATTCATGAGAATTTAGACTAGATTTTACTTTATGGTGGAATTTAAACCATGCGGTTTTAGTCATTTTTAAGATTGAATGGATACTCAATTTTTTAAGCTTGAATGGATACTCAATAACTAACACAAACATGTATTTGTAACTAGTATGTGCAACACACAATAAGTTTATTATTATAAACTACATTGTATTTTTAATCCTCTAATTTAATTTTTCATAGAAAATACTTTTGGAGCATGTACAATTATTATCAATCTAAATTTAAGTCAATTACAACCCACTTATATATTTATAGTATGTAGGTGAAATATTTCCGTATACATTTTAAATTTTAAATTTTCTTTCTTCTCTTAAAAATATACTACCAAGTTTAAAATGGGAAGAATTTTATGCTAAATTGGTTTTGTATTTACACAGAGGAGGTTTTTTTAATTTAAAAAAAACCAAGATCATAGTATAGATCAAAAAATAAAAATAGTTTTTAATAATTGTTGAATACTATTAAGAAACCACAAGCACCATCCTATTAAGAGAAGAAAGAAAATTAAAAACTATTATGTAAATTATGTGCAACAAATCCTTTTTCTATTTTCTTGAAGCTCCACCAAGGTTGTTAAAAATGTGAACTATTCAAAACATAAAAACTAGGGCACATGCCCTCTAAAATCCTTTCTATGGCTAGTTCCATATTTTCTTTTTTCTCTAAAAATATACTTATGAGTCTAATATAGTGGTGCTTTCTTTGGTAAGAGTATTCCTTTCACAAGTTTAGTTATAAGAAAACCATGGGTGTATGCACAAAGATGGGGGACCAAAAAGTCACCACCATGGGATTTTTTGGTCCAAAACAAGGCAAAATGCGAGTGCATTATAACGTGCTCACATTTTGCCTTGCTTTAAAAGTGAAAAAAACTTCATTTTCTGCCATTACCCACGCCCAAAGAGTGAGTTTGCAGAAGAAAACAAGGATCAAAGCGCGACCACGTTCAAGGAAAGTCTCCCCAAGCAAGTGCAAGGGAGAAATCAACATTTTCACGATGCCACCTCGCAGCCATAGACATTGTGAAGCAAATTTGGAGGGTCTAGCAGCCGAAAAAGGTAGGGTTTGTTTAATTTTTGTTAGTTTGAGAAGAATTTTTGACTTTTGCAATGTTTGATTAGTTTTTTATTTGCATTTACAGTTAATGAAGCAATAGAAAACCCAAATCCAGCCGAGGAGGGTCAAAACAACCCCCAAAATCCTTCAAAACCTCAAAACCCACCTTCACATCCTCACAATGTAAGGGATACTCAAGAAAACTACCTAGGGCAAATAGAAGAAAACAAAAGATACCTTCAAACCCTTATTCAAATGCTAAACAATCCAAGTGCAAGCACCGATAATAGGAGAGCGTTTGCGAAGTCATTAGAGGAGATTATTTCCCACATTGAATCGGTGACAAAACAAATCACTGAATTTCAAGACTATAGGGAGAGGTGTCGGCAATACTATGCCAACAAATTGTCATATGAACAAGTGAAGAGGGAAAAATTACAAGATCTCAATTATGTGCACACTTTATTAATCCTAAAGCTGGCCAAAGATTAGAAGAAACTTGCAAACAGTTCTTTATTCATTGGTGTAGGAATGAAGAAATATCCCAAAACTTTTGGGATAGATGGTACATGGTCTTCGATGAGTGCCCATGCAACAATGATGAGGTGCCACAATATTTCTTGAGGAAACTCTATTGCGAGTTTGTCCTCAAGAAGATTCCCAATTATTTTGACATTTGAGAGTTCTAGGGTAGAGGTGGTGGCTCTGCTCAAGATAGAGAGGGGGCTCAGCGAGATAAAAACCATGTACATCGACCCCTGTTGAGGCTAGAATGTGTGTCACTCCCTTTGACTTTGAAGGAGAGTGTTGAGGTGGAGACATTACATTCATTGACTACTCTCACGCAGTCTTTAGCACAACATGCCGATGATCTTACCTAGGTCAATGAGGGTGAAAGCAGTAGGCATCATTTGTCCCCACATTTGTGTAGTTCATGTGGGAACCTGCGTGATTATGGGACACAGGATGCACGACAAGACTCTCGGTAGGATGCTGCGACGCAGGGGCAATATCCAATGTTGGAGATATCCATATTGGATGAGATTGTTCTCACTGATGATGTCTTACAACATACATTTGGTATTGACTCACAAGTGATTTTTTACAAGTTTCATCTTGATTTAATATATTGTTATTTGAAATTTGTAATTAATTTTATATGACTATCTATATTATAAGTCAAAAATAATGTATGTAATAGTCTGCACAATGAAATTCTAGGGTCAGAGTCTTCATCTTGTCTTTGTTAGCCATCCATTGGCAGGTTATGAGAGGAGGTCAAGTGTAATGTTCCAACTGAAAATTAATTAATAACTTCATATATGAAAATTAATTTGAACAACTCCACAAAATCTGCATCAAATTTAAGTAGACTAGCTAGCTAGTCTTACACATAAATAGCACCCAAAAGCATGGAACTTCTCCAAAACACTTTTGCATTGAATTTATGATATAATAACATGTAATTAGGGCTGAGACACTGAATTACAACATCAGCAAATAATTTAACTTCAAATAACAAAATTTGGGCAAAACCCACAAAAAACTAGACAATTTCTTGAATGTTTAAACACCCGATTTTGCATAGTTTGCACAAGAAAATCACCCAATGTCTTCTATTGATGGAACTGATGTATTTTCATCAAAACATGATGTAACCACAACAATAACACCATATGCAATAGCTGCAACAATAGCAACAACAACCAAGATAAACTATGCTCCTTAAATGCCCACAGAATGAAAAACTACACAAACTGTTGAATATAAAATTGCTCTAAAATGAAATATTATTTTTCACTTCAAGTACAAATCTGAAAATAAAGTAGGAAGAGAAAATGTTGCTCCACAACAACCAACTAAACAGCAACACACATCTCCAATATGCAACCCCAAAACTGTCTGCAAACACACTAAAAATATAATAATCTGCTCCAGAAAACCCCAATATCTCCACAACTTTGGAATCTGATTTGGAGGATGTCTAAATAGAAACACAAAAATAAACACAGCTACCGCAATCACAATAAGCTACAGCCAAAATAAACCCCCAAACTGCCACATAAACCTGCAAATAAACAAAATACTGCAAACCAGCTAAATTGCCAATCTCTGAAGCTCGAATGCACTCCCTATGTGAGAATGACCTCAAGAACCAAAGGGTTTCCGTTCTCTAATCCCATCAACCAATGGGTTTTCATCCACAAGTTGCAAATCTTCAATGGGTTTTCGTCCAGAGAAGATTAATTGTTGAACACAATGTCCACACAATTTTGAGAGAGTTTTGGTATATGAAAAATGCATGCCTAAAAGTGATTTTTCTTGCAAATAAATAGAATATGGAGACTCCAAATTGGGCTCACAAATCCAAACGCCTCTCTTCAAGGAAAAAGATAAAAATCAAATAAAATTAATTATCTCCTCTTCCATTTCCATAACCGTCAGCTAAAAATAGGCTTGTAACTTCTCTAATAAGATATCTTCTTAAATAACTCCACCATTGACATAGAATCTCCTAAATTTAAGCCTTGGATGTTGCGAGAGAATATTTCCAAATTCCACACCCCATCTATTTAATTTAATAATTAATTGCCTAAGAAATTATAAATAATGGCAAGGCAAATTTAAATATTAAATTAATTATTTTTTCCAATGTTGTCCTGTTAACCCAAACTTACTATTTATGGACATTGAGAAATTACTATTTTTAGTAAGTGTTATTTTTTGAAAAAAAAGGGACATGACAAGTCCTCCCTCCCAAATTTTGCTTGTCTTCAGGCAAAGCAAACTATGATGCTCCAGAATTATATTATACTGCACATAAAGTCTTGATCCTGTATATGTGAGATGTTGCAATTCTTGCCATAGAACATTGTGCAAACCTGAAGACTTAGACTCATTTGTGCCAATACCATGTACTCAATATGAATATCCATATAATCTGAGCTCTTGGATGTGCAAGACTTTCATGTATTCTTTCTCATACTCCAACGGATCCACATCTTCCCACAAAGATTTGGTAAACTTGCTAAATGCACTAACATGAGATAAGATAAACCTTAGACTCCTGAAACTTATCCCAATGATACACAGTGGATTTTTGCTGCTTGTAGGATTGATATAAGATTCAATGCACTCTCCATTATATAAAATATGAAATTGGGAAATAGTTACTTCTCTTACCTCCACAATACTAAAATATACATTACATGAATGTGTAACAAAAAGCCCATACTTTACCTCAACTTGAGAGATATTACTTTTAGCTTCATGGATTGATCTATAGCAGCAAAAGTTCAGTAGAGGAGTGAAAAATAGCATCATATAACAACAACATATGCTCCATAATTCTCCAAATACTGAACTAAAACTCCAAATCACATAATACTGCCAACATTGTTCCGCTCCCAACTGAAAGACTAAAACCACAACTTTTGAAGCTGATATAAATGGAGAAAATAACAATATAAAATGGTATACATCAACATCAAACTGTTCTACAATAGTAGCATACTCCATCATACACAACACCCATGACTTTAGTGGAAATCTGCAAACAATACACATGATGTAATAATTACAAAAATGGCAAACCTATGCAACACTCATCCATGTGATCAAGGAGTATTTGATGATTAGCCATGTAAGGACTGGAAACTCCCCATTAGAAGTCACAAACTAAAAAATACTCTTCCCCATGACTAGAATTCCCACTATACCATAGGCTGCAATACTCATGAATGTGTCCCAGTCATCTTTGTATGCAAGTGTGCATGGTTGCAATCAGCCATTGAAGATTATGAAACATTAAACTCATCAATGTCAAAAGGGTGGAACAATAGTAAATCAACAATGTCTACAATATGGAGGTAATTAACCACACAATGATATAAAATCCCTCAACAAACATCTACACACTTCTAAAACCCTTCAAAAACAACAATCTACTCTTTCTCATTATAACTTGATCCAAGTAGGTGATGTCAATATCCCTTATAGATACTTTGGCAAAAAGATCATGTTGCTGAAATACAATCCTAACTACATCCAGATGCTCCCAAATAATTTTCCAAGTCTTGTTGGAGATCAAAATATCATCATCATAAACACAATCAAAATTTTTTACCTCCTCTTCCTTGATCTGAGGCCAAGGCATGCTCAATATTTGGCTCTTCTCTCCAAGATTGTAGTCATGATAATTACCATGTATTCCAAGGACTCTTTCCCTGTTGTCCAAAGCTCTACCACTTGAAAGATGGTTCAGATCAGATTGTATGTGGGCTAGAAGGTGGCTATAACAGTCATAGTTAGCTTGAGATTTCCTTTCAAACAACAATATATCAACTAGAATATTGACACTTAGTATCCCCAAAGGATGGAACTTCTTACACACAATATGAGGCAAAAAGAACTTCCCAAAACCATGGCTATAACACTGCATTATAAAAAATGTGATATTTAGAAACCACCTTATATTAGTTGCAAATAACTCAACAATGACAATGGGCTGGAAACTCCTCCACTTCGTGACTAAAAACTCTTCTTGGGCTTGCAAAAAGGTCATGAATGTCTCCCATTGATATTTCATGCACATTACTATGGCAACTTTTGGAACTTCATCTTCAATGCCTTGAAGCTCTACCTCCCTTCTCTTGGTTTCCATCTCCATAGTGAACCTGCCCATAGAGTGCACACATTGCGAGCTCCATGTTTTGTTGATACCTCCAAGAACCATGATATAGAAGTCTTTGCATATCTCTTGTTGACCCAATAGGATGACCAATTTCCTTGTCTTCATGATGCTAGGAATTTGTAGTGTCTCCTCCATGAGTCCTTCAATCCGCTTGTAGCTTGATACCCAAAGCACCTTAACAAACTTAGTCACAAAGTCTTCAACTTCAAAAAGACACTTATTTTGCTTACCCATATCTAACATCAAGCTTCCCAAAGGGGCTATCTCCATTTGGCTATCACTCATGAGCTCGTCTTCAATTTTGGTGCTTGGCTCCCACAAGTGATCTATAAACTGTGAACATTGGTCCTTCCCAATGGGGTTAGAAAATAAAACAAACCGTCTATGTGATTCATCATAAACCTCCTTTCATTCCATATGCAAGAGATGAAGAACTCAATAGTAACATCAAATCCGCTACATGTTTTAACTCTCAAGAGACTACTTGGATCCCTTATGCAACAATATTTTTGAACTTGAAGAAAATAGTCCACATGCCCTATACTGCAAGTTGTATCCCTTACCCTATCACCCATTTTTGCATTCTTTCCATGATGACAAAATAATTTTGAACTTGAAGAAAATAGTCCACATGCCCTATACTGCAAGTTGTATCCCTTACCCTATCACCCATTTTGCATTCTTTCCATGATGACAAAAAATTTGTAGTGACATAGGAAGCATCAAATCTGAAATATTTTCATACCTTGGGCTACAAATAAAATGTTCATCCACCATTGTCAAAAGAGACATTGTTGAGATATCCTCAACGCTTCCATCCATGTGGCTCAACTTTTTTGTGCTAGGGCTGACCACAATGCTCTTCCCAAGTGTATAACCATCTATAATGATAGTCTGAGCATCAATCCCCGACTCATTCCCAACATCAGCATGCTCAGCATGCTCTTCAACTAAAGCTTCTAACAAGATAGTCTGAAAATCTTCTTGATCCACCTTCTTTTCATCCGCTACTCCTGTAACTTCTAAATCTTTCTCTTTGACTTCATTGATATTTTCTTGACATATATAATCATTAGAAGTCAATAAAGAATCTTCAATGAACAAAGATTTTTCACCTTCAACCTTTATGGCTTGGAGTGCCTTTGGTTCATCTTTTTCTTCCTTCTACAAGAAAATTTCCTTTGGTTCATGTTTGATGATTTGTTCCGTAATAACTTGGTGTGACTCAGGTGTATCATCCATTAACTCTGGTTCCATTATTTTCTTTTCTGGCACTCTTGATCCTTCTTCTAGCATCCTCTCTTCATTGTTCCCACATCTATGACTTGAATCCCAAGGTTCTTTGCATGTAAAACATAGCCCCTTTCTTCCGAGTTCATTTTTGGTGTCTTCTTGCATCTTCTTTGTAACAATTGGACTTGACTTATTTTGTGGCTTCTTTTGGAATCCTCCCTTAAACTTATTCTTTAGCTCTCCATTACCTTGAATCTAGTAATGCTCTTGAACTCTTCTGAGGTTCACTCTTCCTTGCAACATCCTCATTCAATTTTACTTCTTCCACCTTCCGATCTTGATATTTTTTCCTTTGCCCCTTACCAAAAAATTCTAGAAGTCTTTCAAATGAAATAACTGATTTGTAGGCTTTAGATTGCTTGGAATATTCTTCAAACCACTTTGATATCTTAGCATCTTCAGCCATGGTTTTTTCTTATCCAAATTCAGAATCAACTGCTAATTTCCTTTGCTCTCTTTTCAAAGCTTTGAGGTCTCATTCACAAAGAAGCATGAATCAAACAACCCTACAGACTGGAAAGATCATGCTCTGATACCACTATAATGTCTCAACTGAAAATTAATTAATAACTTCAGATATGAAAATTAATTTGAACAACTCCACAAAATCTGCATCAAATTTGAGTAGACTAGCTAGCTAGTCTTACACAGAAATCACACCCAAAAGCATGGAACTTATCCAAAACATGTTTGCATTGAATTTATGATATAATAACATGTAATTAGGTCCAAGACACTGAATTACAAAAGCAGCAAACAATACAACTTCAAATAACAAAATCTAGGAAAAACCCACAAAAAACTAGACAATTTCTTTAATGTTTAAACACAAGATTTTGCATAGTTTGCACAAGAAAATCACCTAGTGTATTCTATTGATGGAACTGATGTATTTTCATCAAAATATGATGTAACCACAACAATAAAACCTTATGCAATAGCTGCAACAACAGCAACAACAACCAAGATAAACTATGCTCCTTAAATGCCCACAATGAAAAACTACACAAACTGTCGAATATAAAATTGCTCTAAAATGAAATATTATTTTTCACTTCAAGTACAAATCTGAAAATAAAGTAGGAAGATAAATATGTTTCTCCACAACAGCCAACTAAACAACAACATACATCTCTAATCTGCAACCCCAAAACTGTCTACAAACACACACTAAAAAGATAATAATCTACTCCAGAAAACCCCAATATCTCCACAACTTTGGAATCTAATTTAGAGGATGTATGAATAGATACACAACAAATAAACACAGCTACCATAATCACAATAAGCTATAGCCAAAATAAACCCCCAAACTACCACATAAACCTGCAAATAAACAAAATATTGCAAACTAGCTAAATTGCCAATCTCTGAAGCTCGAATGCACTCCCTGTGTGAGAATGCCCTCAAGAACCAAAGGGTTTCTGTCTCTAATCCCAGCAACCAATAGGTTTTCCTCCACAAGCTACAAATCTTCAATGGGTTTTCATCCAGAGAAGATTAATTGTTGAACACAATGTCCACACAATTTTGAGAGAGTTTTGGTATATGAAAAATGCATGCCTAAAAGTGATTTTTCTTGCAAATAAATAGAATATGGAGACTCCAAATTGGGCTCACAAATCCAAACGCCTCTCTTCAAGGAAAAAGATAAAAATCAAATAAAATTAATTATCTCCTCTTCCATTTCCATAACCGTCAGCTAAAAATAGGCTTGTAACTTCTCTAATAAGATATCTTCTTAAATAACTCCACCATTGACATAGAATCTCCTAAATTTAAGCCTTGGATGTTGCAAGAGAATATTTCCAAATCCCAAACTCCATCTATTTAATTTAATATTTAATTGCCTAAGAAATTATAAATAGTGGCAAGGTAAATTTAAATATTAAATTAATTATTTTTTCCAATGTTGTCCTGTTAACCCAAGCTTACTATTTATGGACATTGAGAACTCACTATTTTTAGTAAGTGTTATTTTTTGAAAAAAAAGGGAGATGACATCAAGTCAGCAGGTATGTAATTTATCACATGATCGTAATTATTGTACATATATCAATGGTAATATTATTTTGTGACAATTTGATGATTTCAACAGGGAGCTTCACCGACATCTCCACGGTTTCCTTGGTCCCCTGGATGCAAAACCACCACTTATATGGAGGTAAATTTAACCATTTCTAATCATTATGCATTTAAATAATGTTATGTATTTATTTTGGTCGAATAATCTTGAACTCTATTTTCAGATGTTGAATATGGAGACTCCTCATCTTCGTGAGTCAGCGCAGGTAGGCATTGTTGTAGCCATGATGTCTTCAAATCCTTTGACTGAGGTATGAGCCAATAACATGAAAATGTCATAATTTTGTATTTCTTGTTTTATAGATGATGTCATTTGATGTAAATAAATGATATTTATGTTTAGTCAATTTTGCTTTTTGATGCTTCTCACAGGAGGTCATAACTCCATCCCGTCCAACTACAGACGAAGAGAGAGAAAAGATGACAGAGAGTGATCATCGGATGGCAGTAAGTGATCGATTACATATGTGATGTTATATATTTCATGTTTTCTATATTAATGTGCATATTGTTTGATTGTATTAGCAGGTGGAGCTGGATGAACGTCTGTTGAGGAGGTCTACTCAATGACAAAGAAAGGATGAGTCAATGATTGACTCTCCATCTTGACGATCAAGCAAGGGCCGCTGATTATTTCATAAAAGTTCATAGGAAACTAGTTTTTGGGACATTTTTTGTATGCCTAGGTGGCTTTGTATACATACTTTTGTATGTTACCAATGTATATTTTTGTATATGCCTGCATGGCTTTGTTTGGACATGCCTATATGGGTTTGTATATAAACTAGATGTTATTTTCATGACATTATGTATATGACAGTTTATATTAAATATTTAATATGATGATCAATTATCGTTACAGGAATTTGGTTTTACACGTGCCAATTGCATTTGCTTGAAAGTTTGTAAATCATTTTCAAATAATCCATTTTGTGCATATCTTGCAATCATTGCATTCCGTGATATTGTGCATTTCTTTGAGGCATCATGTCAAACAGTTCACGCACCTTGTCTATGCTTCCACACTTTCCATACATGTCTTCAAGGGTAGCTGCAAATACAATATGTGACAAAATTCCTATATCCTTTATGCTTTGATGGTTGTCCACACCATGTTCCCCAGATCCCATTTTGGCATAGGCAAGGAGGATGTTGGATAAGGTTGTGCAATTTGGTTTTAGACTTGCCAATTGCATTTGGTTGAAATTTTATTTTGTACATTTGTGAAAGTTTTTAAAGCATTATGAAAACTCCATTTCGTGCATATCTTGCAATCATTGCATTCCATGAGACAACATTTCTTTGAGGCATCATGTCAAACAATTCACGTTCCTTGTATATGCTTCCACACTTTGCATACATGTCTCGCAGGGTAGTTGCAACTACAACATTTAACAAAATTCCTGTATCCTTTATGCTTTGATGGATGTCTATACCATGTTCCAAAGATACCATTTCTAAGGTTTTGGAATTTGGCTTTACACCCTCCAATTGCATTTGCTTGAAAGTTTCTAAAGCCTTATCAAAAAATCCATTTTGTTTATATCTTGCAATCATTGCATTCCATGAGGTGACATTTCTTTGAGGCATCATGCCAAACCGTTCATGTGCCTTGTCTACGCTTCCACACTTTGCATAAATGTCTTCAAAGGCAGTTGCAACTACAACATCTAACAAAATTACCATATCTTTTATCCTTTGATGGATGTCCATTTTGGCATAGGTAAGGAGGATATTGGCTAAGGTTGTGGAATTTGGCTTTACACCCACCAATTGTATTTTCTTGAAAGTTTATAAAGTCTTAGCAAAGGTTGTGGAATTTGGCTTTACACATGCCAATTGCATTTGCTAGGAAGTTTCTAAAGTCTTTTCAACAAATCCATTTTTTGCATATCTTGCAATCATTGCATCCCATGAGAGGACATCTCTTTGTGGTATTCTATCAAACAATCTACATGCCTTGTCTATGCTTCTACACTTTGCATACATGCCTACAAGGGAAGCTGCAATTACAACATGTGAAAAAATCCTATATCCTTTATGCTTTGATGGATGTCCATATGTTGTTCCAAAGATCCTATTTTGGTACAGATAGGGAGGATGTTGGCAAAGGTTGTGGAATTTGGCTTTACACGTGCCAATTGCATTTGCTCGAAAGTTTCTAAAGCCTTTTCAATAATCCACATGCCTTGTCTATGCTTCCAATTTTCATGGTTGAGTGTTAGGTTGAACAATCCACGTGCATTGTCTATGCTTCCACACTTTGCATACATGTCTACAAGGGCAATTGCAATTACAACATCTGACAAAATTCCTATATCCTTTATGCTTTGATGGTTGTCCATACACTGTTCCAAAGATCCTATTTTGGTAGAGATAGGGAGGATGCTGGAAAAGGTTGTGGAATTTGGCTTTACACGTGCCAATTGCATTTACTTGAAAGTTTCTAAAGTCTTTTCAACAAATCTATTTTTTTCATATCTTGAAATCATTGCATCCCATAAGAGGACATCTCTTTGTGGTGTTGTATCAAATAGCCCACGTGCCTTGTCTATGCTTCCACACTTTGCATACATGTCTACAAGGGCGGTTATAATTACATGTGACAAAATTCCTATATCCTTTATGCTTTGATGGCTGTCCATACATTGTTCTAAAGATCCTATTTGGTACGTATAGGGAGGATGATGACAAAGGTTGTGGAATTTGGCTTTACACGTGCCAATTGCATTTGCTTGGAAGTTTTTAAAGTCTTTTCAACAAATCCATTTTTTGCATATCTTGCAATCATTGCATCCCATGAGAGGACATCTCTTTGTGGTATTCTATTAAATAGTCCACGTGCTTTGTCTATGCTTCTACACTTTGTATACATGTCTACAAAGGCAGCAACAATTACAACATGTGACAAAATTCATATATCCTTTATGCTTTGATGGCTGTCCATACGCTATTTCAAAGATCCTATTTGACAAATTATTTTCATGCAATGATGATAACCTCCCAAGCCTAAGTGACAAGTTCATACAACATTATGATCAAGTGGGTCACTTCTGATAAAATGAAGTGTAAGGTGACTAATCCTAACCTTCACTATCCTGACAAACATGAATTACTAGACAACAATATTAGAAATTACCGTTTTGACCCTGGATGCCTAAATCTTGATAATAACTATGTCCCAACCCTTAACATGATAACATGGATCCATGAAATATCCTAAGCAAAAAGATTGTGACAGGACATACCTTCCACATAATGTCGCTCCTCTTAATGACAAAACTACCCTTCACCCTAGACCCATGACAACACTGTATAGAAAGACACTACTTAGGTTGTCCAAATAGTCAAGTTTAAAACAAAGAATTAGGTGGCAACAAAAACATCGGGCTTATGTGTTATATGATAGTTAGGTCTGCCCTTCATTATTTTGATTGGACCCTTTGCTTCCCAAGATGAGGGTTAGAGTATCTTCATTTGCATTCTAGGTCAGGAAGATAGAAGCCTGATTTCCACCATCCTTTCCATGAGGAAGATCTAGTAAATCTTGAATAGTACAAGTAAACATTATGATTTTCATGCAGCTATGACAATCCCATACCTCATAAAAATCCATTTCCTTAATATCCAACTATTTCACAACTCTAGTGGTGGTGCTTGGACCACTTTATCACCTTCATTCCATTCATTTTAACAAGGCTTCAGGGATTATGAGTATAGGAATCTCTTGAGATGGTTGTTGGTCAATGCATATGGAGAAAAATACTTCTTGTTGTAGCTACAGTCCTGTGACTATCAAAATTTTTATGTGCCTTTGGCAAATGTAGTGAAAGTTTTAGGTATCCCACCAAGTTGCCATGACACACCCATAGTGTTTTGACATCCTTTCTCTTTACAATACATTGAATGGATTCAAGAAGCAAAGATAATTCTTAATACACAGTCACAAGTAATGAGCCCTAGCAGCCATGGCAGAAATACCCCTGCTACACAAATATTTGTCAAGTTCAAAAGAGGAAATCATGAGTTAGCACCTCATGCATGGATTCAGAAACTTTGACCTGGAGGAGACAACCTATATCCCATTACTCTCATATCAATCTTCTTGACAATATTTGGGCCACATTGAAATTTAAAAGAGACAAGATGCTAATGTACTGTTATGACTATCTTCTTCATTTTTATCCCCTAGATATCCTCACACTATCTTCACTGCTCATACCTAGGTACATTTTTGGATAGTGTTCGAAATGCAAATGGAAAGGGAGGTTCATACCATATCTTTTATAGATCCTTATAAAATAAATGATCACACCTTCTCATGACTCATAGATACTTTAATAATTAGAAAGAGAGCCCACTGTGACTATCATGGTTTAAGTCCCTTACACTAACCCTCAAATATCCCAAATGACTGAGTAAAGATCCCACTATCCACCTCTAGACTATCCCTTAACACATTTTAGTCTAGTGATTAGTTTTAGGATTGTGTTAATAGTTAAACCTACATAATGATATGATTTTATAACCTCACAACAATGGTTGATGATGACGTTCCTTCATTGATCAACTTCCAGGCACCTTGTATCAATCATTATTTCTTGCATAGAGGTAGTCCTAAACCATTCAATACTTGACTATTCTTTTACAACCGTGGTAGTCCTCTCAATGGGTTGAGTGTGTTTAGTAATGCCCCCTTGATGCCCTAGATAGTCCTCTAATGGTTTTATAAGCCTCCCTTACTGTCATAACCCTTGGGAAGATGACTGTGGATTATTTCATTCAAGGTTTGTGGACCATACATGCAATCAACTTTTAGATATAAATCCCTATAAAACTCATACATAGTTATGGACTCAAACATGTAAACACTTCCTCATAATGGAACAAGCCATTTTCTCATGAAGACAAAACAGATTCTTCCCATAAGGTTTAACTTATTGGACCAAATAGTATGATATTCAACCATGCCTTGTTTTAGTAGCCTATCAAGGGATTGAGAATCCACCATAATGCTTGGGTATTGAGCAATTGTGTTAAAGATATCTTATGAGTGATGAATAACCCTATGAGGCAGATGACAACTTAATGAAACCATGACAACCCTTCTGCTAACCAAGACAATGATCTACAGACTGGGGTAACTTTGTGCATCATAATAGTCTCAAAGTGCCTTTAGTTCCAACTTTGAAGTTTATAACAATAAGAACATGATAACCTTAACAAACTTTCTCATAAAACCTTCATACAACTTCTTTCTTTGTGACTAAAATCCTTTCATGAAATGTACCTAGTATATTGTGATATTCACAACAACTAACCCTTGAAACTCTTATGCAAACTCATTGATGGCTTTGGAGATTCATTACTTTAGACTTGCAACCACTAGCACAGGCATTAAGCATGCATCAGAAGACACAAAAAGAAATCCCTTTCAGTAGAATGGACACTAGGGTTTGGTGAGTTGCCATTGGCAACAAAACCCTAGGTCCTCTATATCTCATTTTGGAAGCAAAACCTACACAAAAACATTAGTAAAACACCATATTATTTTAGTTCAAGCCCACAAATAGGTTAATCACCATGTAAATAGCATGAAATTATGTAAATGCAATGTATTTTGACCTCTAATCATGGATATCACAGTCAAGACAACAATGGATCAGTCCATTATCTCTTTGTATTTTGCTTAGAAAACCTTATGAAATATGGGCTCTAGTCAGGTAGAATGAATAACATACATCTTTGAATGTTGTTCAGACATGTGTAGGCCTAGATTAAGGTTTTAGGCATTGAAACGTGTCCTCCACAGGTGGCAATGTATCCATAAACTAGTCATGAATGGAAAAAAAACCCACCACTTTCCTTAAACTCTTTCGTTCCTTTATAAGCATGGCATGTAGGCCCTTTATAGATAACACCAAACCAAATAATCACCTCTCTCATATTTAGAAACACCCCCAAAGCCATAAATCAGTGATAAGTGGGATATATGCTAAGGCTAAGGTTTAGGCTTTATGTTCTAGCCTTCACATTAAGGGTGGAAGGTAATGAAGAATTAGAATTTCAAAGGTCCTTTCAAAGGTTTCAAAGCTTATTCCAAATAACCTGGGATTAACTTTAAGACCTTTATGATTGGTAAAGAGTCTTGGGGTAGATCTAGGGGACCTTTAGGATGACTAAATGGTTTGAACAGTCCTAACTTGACCATAAGATGCCAATAAATGGGAAACATACCTTCTTTCAAAACATGCATAGTCTACAAGTAGGGAGTGTAGAAGAGAGAAAGAAGAGGACTATCATAATGAAGAGACAATTGTGTTGGTAATAAGAGAGTAGAAATCCTAAATTAAGAAGGGAAGACAACCCCATCAAGTCAAGCATGTGGTAATCAGAGAGTAGAAATCCTAAATTAAGTTGGGAATATAGCCTTATTAGAAAAGATTATATTGTTTTGTATCTCAGACCAAGGGTATGTACAAAGCAATGCTGCAAGTTTACATTAGTAATGCACTGTCAACACATATTAGGATAGTGTTGTCCCACATATTAGGATAGTGTTGTCCTAGCAAAATAGAGAAGGGTATTATAAAGATCTTAGAACACTCATTTTATAAATGTATAGTTATATGCAAATGGTAGCAGTCATATGTCAAGATTAGAATGGTCATATCAACCTAAGGACTACTTGATTGAATCCTCAGGGCAATGAGAACACCATATATAATTCTGTTGTTCCGTTATGGTTTCAGTTATCTGGCAAAATGTCCAACCTAGAACACTTCTAAGGCTTCATTAAATGGTCTAATATCTACAAAAAGATATGCATGAGCAATGGTGGTGGAAAATAAGAAACCAGTATAGTCAAAGTTTAAATCTTCAAATCAAATGTATTCTTGCAAAATGCTTCAGTTTCATGCAGTGGAAAGGTGCTAGGAGTGACATTTTGCATTCCATAGCTCGTGGGACTGAATGGACTTCACCAACGCGTCGGGGTGGGAAGGTAAATTCTAGAGGAGGTCTTGTTTTGTGTGCCAAGCACCCTAATCATTCGGGGCAGTAGGCTACCGGCAAAGTCGCTTAAGATCCCTAAAACCAAAAAAATGCCAAACTTTGATGAAGTAGTTCTCAGAATTCAGGGTAGTTGGGAATGTTCCGTTTGGACCTACAGGTGAACGTGGGGTCCATCCACAATAACCTCTCTCAGTTTTGGTCAACTCCAGTCTATTTGACCGTATTGAAATCAAAAGCATTCTTACAAAATGCTTCAGTTCCATGCAGTGGAAAGGTGCTAGGAGTGACATTTTGCATTCCATAGCCCATGGGTCCAAACAGACTTCACCAATGCGTTGGGGTGGGCGAGTAAATTCTAGGGGAGGTATCGTTTTGTATGCCAAGGGTCCCTATCGTTCGGGGTAGCAGGCTACCGGCAAAGTCCTTAAAAATCCTAAGACCAAAAATTGCCAAACTTTGACGGAGCAGTTCTCAAAATTTGTGGAAGTTGGGAACGTTCCGTTTGGACCTACAAGTGCACATGTGGTCTATCCACAATAACCTCTCTCAGTTTTGGTCAACTCAAATCCATTTGACCATGCCAAAATCAAATGCATTCTTGCAAAATGCTTTAGTTTCATGCAGCAAAACCTTGCTAGGTGTTATATTTTTTGATTTGCTTGTCATGAGGCTGAACCGACTACGCCAATGCGTTGGGGTGGGTGGGTAAATATTAGGGGAGGTCTCATTTCATGTGCCAAGCACCCCAGTCGTTCAAGGCAGCATGCTACCAACAAAGTCTCTTAAGATCTCTAAGACCAAAAAACTGCCAAACTTTGACGGAGCAGTTCTCAGAATTCAGAGCTATTGGCAATGTTTCATTTGGACCTACAGGTGTATGTGGGGTTCATCCACACTAACCTCTCTCATTTTTTGTCAACTCCAGTCCATTTGATCGTGCCAAAATCAAATGCATTCTTGCAAAATGCTTCAGTTCCATGTAGTGGAAAGGTGCTAGGAGTGAAATTTTGCATTCCATAGCTCGTGGGGCCGAATGGACTTTTCCAACATGTCGAAGTGGGTGGGTAAATGTCAAGGGAGGTCTCGTTTCGTGTGCCAAGGGTCCCAATCGTTCGGGACAGCAGGCTACCGCCAAAGTCACTTAAGATCCTAAGACCAAAAACTGCCAAACTTTGACGGAGTAGTTCTTAGAATTCGTGGTAGATGGGAATGTTCTGTTTGAACCTACAGGTGAATTTGGGGTCCGTCCACAATAACCTCTCTTGGTTTTGGTCAACTCAAATCCATTTGACTTTGTTGAAATCAAATGCATTCTTGCAAAATGCTTCAGTTTTATGTAACACAACCTTGCCAGGTGCTATATTTTTTATCTGCTCATCGTGAGGCTGAATTGACTGCACCAACATGTCGGGGTGGGTGGGTAAATGTTAGGGAGGTCTCATTTCGTGTGTCAAGCATCCCAGTCGTTCTGGCCTGCAAGCTACCGACAAAGTGACTTTGTCGGTAGCTTACAGCCTGGAACAACCAGGACCCTTTGCACATAAAATGAGACCTCCCTTGGCATTTACCCACCCACCACGATGCATTAGCAAAGTTTGTTTGGCCCCACGAGCTATGGAATGCAAAATGTCACTCCTAGAACCTTTCGACTTTACCGATAGCTTGCAGCTCAGAATGATTGAGACACTTGGCACACGAAACAAGACCTCCCCTAGAATTTACCTACCCACCTGGATGTGCTTGCACAGTTGGTTTGACCCCACGAGCTATGGAATGCAAAATTTTCATCTTAGCAACTTTATACTTTGTCGGTAGCTTACAAACCAAAACGACTGGGACCCTTGGAACTCGAAACAAGACCTCCCCTAACATTTTCTTGCCCACTCCAATGTGTTGGTGCAGTCGGTTCAGCCCCATGATGTGTAGAACAAAAAATATGGCACTTGAAAATATTGTACTGTATGGAACTGAAGCATTTTGCAAGAATGCATTTGATTTCGGCATGGTCAAATTAACTGAATTTGACCAAAATTGAGAGAGGTTATTGTGGATAGACCCCACGTGCACCTGTAGGTCCAAACAAAATGTTCTGAGCTGCCACGAATTCTGAGAACTACTCCGTCAAAGTTTGGTAGTTTTTGGTCTTAGGATCTTTAGGGACTTTACCGGTAGCCTGCTGCCCCGAACGATTGGGACCCTTGGCACACGAAATGAGACCTCCCCTGGCATTTACCCACCCACCTCGATGCATTGGCGACGTCCATTTAGCCCCATGAGCTATGAAATGTAAAATGTCACTCATAGCACCTTTCCATTGCATGGAACTGGAGCATTTTGCAATAATACATTTGATTTTGGCATGGTCAAACAGATTGGAGTTGACCAAAACTGAGAGAGGTTATTATGGACAGAGCCCACATGCACCTGTAGGTCCAAATGGAATGTTCCCAGCTAGCTCAAATTTTGAGAACTACTTCGTCAAAGTTTGGTAGTTTTTTGGTCTTAGGGATCTTAAGGGACTTTGTCGGTAGCCTGCTGCCCCGAATGACTGGGGTGCTTGGCACATGAAACGAGACCTCTCGTGGAATTTACCCACCCACCTCGATGTGTTGGCAAAGTTCGTTCAGGCCCACGAGCTATGGAATGCAAAATGTCAGTCCTAGCACCTTTTGACTTTGTTGGTAGCTTGCAGCCCAGAACGACTGAGACACTTGGCACACGAAATGAGACCTCCCCTAGCATTTACCTACCCACCCAGACGTGTTGGCACCATTTGTTTGGCCCCAAGAGATACCAAATGTAAAAATTTAGTTATAATACATTTCTGGTAGATGAAAATTCAGTACTATAAAGGTGTTCTCACTTGATCCAATGTCTTGTAGGGCATCAAATGAGGCTGCCCTTATTGTTGCTATCAATTGTATGTCATTAAAACTCATTAAGACTCATTATGAAATAGTAACATCATTAAAACGAATTAGAACTCATAGTAACATCGTTAAAACTCATTAAAACTCATTATGAAATAGAAAGTAAAGGACATATCACCGTGAAATAATCATGAAAACCTACCTTACTTTCCTTCCAAAAGCAACTTCATAAGGATTATGCCTACCTCCATCATATTAAAATCCTACATTCAAATGCAATTGCACTATTTAGCTAAAATGAGTAGTTAAAATATACAAGGTGAATTCGGGATAGCAAAGAAAAATAACATACCTTTTTGTCATTCCACTAATTCAATCCAATGAACCATTAGGGTCTGCTCTACTCTTTACTGTGTCAAGTATTGCCTCGTGATCAGACTCACAAACCTTCCACAAGGTCATGTTCAATGGTCTACCCCCATATTTGATCAAATGAACGTTTGAAGCCACAACAAGGTTAGAATAATGAAGAATCTTCCTATGTGGCTCAAAGTCCTTGAACACCCACACATCAGACTTCTTCAGTGGGTACCTTCTAAGCCATGTTCCAGTAACAACCACTGATCTTGTAGGGTACTCGATGTTTTCTCCATCTATAATAGGGGAATCTAATTTCTTTTTTGCCACAACACAACGACACAAATAATAATCTGTTCCTTCTTCATTGTCTTCAGCTACAATAACTACATAAACATGCCATGCATTAATACGTGCATTCAGTTCGATGAATATAGTCAACAATACTAGAAAAAATACAAAATAAGATGGTATATTGAATTTTATTAAATTAGAATGCTGATAATACCTGGTTGAACTAGATCTGAAACATGGTCAAAATCAACCGATGAATTAATCTCTGTCATTTGTAGTGTTGTCGGTAGTCGATAATGGTCAATCAGGCATAGGCCTCTTGTACACTATAGTGTCCCACCCCAAATGGGACAATCTTTATTCCAAATTTTTTCAATTAATTTCATTTGACAATGTGGGACATTTCATCCAACACTTTGTATGCTTGCTGGTTTGACCTTTTTAGTGACTTTGAATGTTTCATTTTATTAAACTAGTCATCTCACGAGTATGCAAATAATAATATTCAATGATAAGTATTGCATTAATCTGCTAACAGAAGAATTTGAAACACTCTGCTAAACAATTCTGATATAAACTTCCTAAAACATGACTATGCATACAAGTAACTGCTCAAAATTTAATATCAGATTCATGCCAGTTCAAAATGAACAGCTAAGAGCATATTACAATGGGACAAAGCTTTGACAGATCATAGAGATTCAATCTGGGCTTGCATTTGCAGTCAAGACAATACATATAATGCTCGGAAATGAACAACAACCTTAGACATTTGTAATGTACTAGTAGTATGACAGAAAATCAACATTACATGAATAAGAAATCAACTTTCAAACCTGATAATAGCCTACCATGACTGGTATTAGCTTACTGTTATGAAGAAAGCCTCTCAAACTTAGCTATTAACTCCCATATGTTTCCATGACCCACATTCATGCTGATGGGTGCTTTCAGATCACACGTCCATGCTTAGAACCCTCACGCCTGGAGTGGAGGCTGGTGCGGCTGGCAACAATGGAAGAATGTGGCCTGTAAATTAGATTAAATATGCCCAGAAATGGAGTTATAGCAGTAACATTGGTAGCAGATAATAAACTTAGAATTTCTTCATTGAATTCTTTTAAACCAATATCAAATCTTCTCCAATATGCACAAACTTGACCTCTGTATGAAGCCAACTAATAGGCAAACCTTCAGAAGTTCTTTCACAACCTCAGGAATGTAGAAATCAAAGAGAGACAATGTTCTCAATGTTCAAGAATTGCAGAAACCCTAGTTCTTCTTCTCACAGCAAAATCACCAAAAAGCATAAGTATAAATGATTGAATGAATGCTTTTGTGCTTTTGATGAGCCAATATATACTTTTTCCAAGTAGGTCAATCCCCTCTAGAAGTCTCTTTTAAATCATTTAAATGATATTTAATATATTTCATGTGCACTTTATGACATTATAATAAATCCTCATAAATGGGCCCCCCTTTTAATGAATCACTAATTGTACTTTAAGTGACTTAATTGAGGGTCATGGCCCCATTGGTCATAAAGCGAACTTAAAAACTTTATAATATCCCTTTATAATATTTTATTATCATTAAAGTCACTTTAATGATAATAACTCCATAAATACTCATTAACTTGCCAAACCAACTGAACCCGAGGATCAACATTGCATCCATGATAGTCCAGGTGCCTTACTATAAATAGTAACACTGGACTCCACTAACAAAGTGACTTACTATAAATATTAAGTGTGTGAAACTGAGTCCTAAATTACCAAACAAAGGCCAATCCTGAACCAAACTGAGCTCTGGAGAAGAAAACACTCAGATAACTACCAAACATGACTCTAACCATCTGCATTAGCCTACGAGGGCCAAATAATAGGCTAATCTACCAAAATCGAGAACAAACCAAAATGGGGCTAGATCTGAAACATGGTCAAAATCAACCGATGATTCAATCTCTGTCATTTGTAGTGCTGCTGGTAGTCGATAATGGTCAATCAGGCATAGGCCTCTTATACACCAATTATCAATCCACTCCTTTGACTCACAATCATACCAAGCTTCATATGTACATGAAGAACAAAAGCATGCCATATGCCGCATATGAATACTCCATGAACTTACATTAGAGCTTCTAAAAGAGTGTAGCTCACTCGATCCTGTTAATGTATAACAGTCCTCATATTTTGCAATGTTAGTAGCATCAACCAACCAAAAATATCTATGAATTGTAGACTTACCTTCATTACCTGGACCCATTGTAGTGTTACACCATTCGACAATAGATCTCAATTTGTCAACTTTGCGTTGTCTTTGTACTTCAACTCTTCTCGTGCCAATACTCTTTTGATACATGCTCCCGCGCCATCATACTCCCCCTTTCCATGCTCAACCTCACAAAAATTCCACATATGTTGAACACCATTCACCATATGCATCCTGCTCAACCAATAGAACATCCGTGTGTTCTTGAATTGTGATGCACAATTATCTGACCATATGATATGCCAACAAAATGATATGTTCCTACTGGTCAAATCACTGTAGAACATCTGAAAGCAACCTTGCACAAACTCCGTAGAATGTGTGCAATCACACTAATATAAAAATGATATTCCCTCAAGATCTTCCTATGATCCTCTGTACTATCTTCTGCATGAATGAATGTTATTTGCACAAATATAGTAACCTACGTAGAGTTGTAATACTGTGATTGCACCTCATTTTATGGCTATAGTGTATAGTTTTCTGCAAAGTCAACAACTAAAATGATGGTACCAAGTGGAAATGTGCCCTTGCATAACTTGAATTGCAAGTCCAACCATCAAGCTCTATGGGTATGCCTTGCATACTCATACACTATACTGTCACGAAATGTAGACATAAACTGATACACTAGAATCTTTTGAATAACTAAATCACACCTCTTTGCTTCTTTACCATATTTTTTTATTGTAGGCCACTATTTTATACTTGTCGAACTCTACTAGTTCATTTCCAACCACATGTGTGCTTTCATATGTTCACATATTGGCATATGTTGCAAGCCACCGCAATGTTGACATGTGCCATTCAAGCATAATTTCCTGTAGAATATTTGACCTTCGTCTCTTTCACATAAAATTGTCGATATGAAGTCTCTTGAAGTAGTTGGTGGGGAACGTATGCCACAATCCTACAAAACATTGTTAGTATGCAAATCTAAACATATAGACCGATAAACATCAAAATGGTTAGAAAATTCAATACGTAATCTACAACAACAAGTAGTGCATGTGTGATTTATTTTGACATAGAAAAGTTTTAGCATTTCAAAATATCTTTGATAAATTTTAATTTGAGGATACATCTCTTCAAATTTATTGAAAAATTGTGTTTGGGTCACATCCAAAAAATGCTTTGGATGTGGCTCATGGTTTCAACAACCACTTCTCCTTCTCACAACATCTCTTGCATTATGAGATACCCTTGTGTTATTTTTCCAAAATTCTTCAATGATGGATCTCAAAGATTCAACAACTTTGTCTTTCCGTGGGAGTCTCCCAGAGAATGCCCACAATTCATTGGTGTTTGGGTCCTCAACTCTTTCACATCTTCTAACGGCTCTCATTAGAGTTTTTCTACTTATTTTCAATGCTTGACTTGTCTTTCTAATGAGGCGAGCTTTCTTTGTTTGTTGGATTACTATTGTCGATGTAATGACACGTCGTGTGACATTACTATCCTTCATGAGGTGGAACCCACACTCTCATATGCACTCATTAGATTCTTGACAATTGATTTTTCACTTGAGCCATCCGATGTTCTTAGGCCAAGAATCTTCATAGTGGGCCTAAATTTTAGATTTCTCATCAATTCAACAAATAGTTGACATCTTCTGGTTTCATTTAAATTCTCAAGAATAATTTCCATATCTTATTTGCATATCTCTGGCAAGTGTGCTTGGGAATCTTATTCTGCATGGGCTTCAACACATTCTCATCAATATCGATTAGAAACTTAGGCTTCCTATGCAAAATTCTAGGAGGCATTTTAATTGGTAAAGTTGATTTAACATCAGGAATTTATTCAATATTTACTTGAGATGGGATAGATGACGTACCTTCAATTGGAGATGAAAAAGATGAAAAGGCTTGAAGTTGAGATGGAGAAGATGGTGTGCCTTCAACTTGATGTGTGAATGATGGTGTGCTACCAAGTTGAGAAGAAAATGAAGATGTACCTTCTACTTCACCTGTGAAAGATGGAGTGTCTCCAATTTGAGAAAATAATGACAGTGTTCCTTCAACTTGACCTGTGGACAATGAAGTGCCTCCAACATGGAGATTCACTTTCATCATTGAACGAAGGTTTTGCATTCGTTCCCTTTGTGCCGTCAATTCCATCTCTCTCTTAGCTTCATTAGATGTGTCATGTTCCTCTTCAATTGGCAATGGTGGAATGTCTTCTTGTATGGTTGACAATTTCCTACTTTCCTGAATTGCCTCATTCTTTCTCTTTTCCTCTCATTTTTAGTTTCACGCTCTTCTGGTGTTAGAGTCTTTGCTTGTTTCCTCGACATGGTGATGATTTCTACAAGCATGATGATTAATGCAATGATAATTAGAACTTTTCTAATGACAATGAATAATGGTCACAATGATTTATCAACTATCTTGGTACATGGTTCTACAAACTTCTAATTTTCAGCAGAGTTAGGGTTAGGACATAATAAGAAGGTGTAGAAATTCAGGGTAGAGTAACAAGGTGTAGAAATTCAGGGTAGGATGACAATGCGTAAATTCAGGTGCAAAAATTCAGGGCAAAATAACAAGGTGCAGAAATTTAGGGTAGAAATATGCATAACTCTTCATGACTAGCTGAGCATGGTAGTCTTCCTAGGACAACAAGGTGACATTTTGGCACAAGATCATATCATTATCCTAGTAATACATCACCAAAGGACTTATTCATCATAATGTGGGATCTAGGACAACATTAATGAAGGTTTTAAGATGGAAATGATGCCATGGATGCCTCTAAACTTATGATAGTCCTATTGTTGATTTATTTGTGATAGTCTTCTAGGGCAGTCTACATGGTATTTTGCATACTAATTCAGCTATCAAGACTATATAGTTTGAGTATCATGAGATCAAATGGTCTGAAGATGGTTGATTAATGTATATATCCCTAAGAAGGGCTATTGAGAAATCTATTGAAGCCAAAATCCATTGGTAGGGTACTCATAAAAGAGTGTAGGCCAGTCATGTGTATGTTAGATTATCATTGGAAAAGAGTGTAGGATAGTCATACATATAAAGATTTTGTTTTTTTAAAGAATAACATGATTTGGTGTTGTTATGTGGATCTTTGATGATTATTGTGTCACTCTAAGTCCAAGAGATGAACTGCTATTGAGGGAAAAGACTGTCATACTATATATGCTATGGGATGAAAATATTGGACCTTATTTGTATTGTCCTAGTTAGGAAGATTGTCCTCTCAATATCATATCAGTCATAAGAACAATTGGGTCTATCTTTATATGTTATAAGGTTATCATGAACAACATTGAAATGGTGTCACATGAGATGCAAGAACAATCATGAGTACTATGATTGCTATAGCAACCCTAAGGCTATCTTTTACCAAAATATTTTATCACATGACCTATGAATATGACTGCCATGCTGCCAAAAGGAGAAACAATGCTATTATAGAGAATAAAACCCTCATTATTGAATATGGAAGGTGTTGTTAATAAGAGGGTAATCATGGTCTTTGCTTACAAGGGGTATTTTAATAGTTGGAGAAGACAATTATAACAATCAAATGCTTACCAACCCATGCACAAAAGGATTATTGTTCATCACAACACTCTATTCTCACATGATAGAGCGGTCAATTGGGACTAAAGAGTATCCAAATGATTGATATTGGTGGATGAAGGTCATCAGAGAATTGTTAAGACATCAAGAGGAATATTAAGTGCATAACCATATATATCTTGTTGAGATCATCTTAATTATGTTGAACTCATTATAACCTTGGATTCCAAGTTGGCAAAGGAGATTTGTTGTCATTTATGAGCTATGATTGTCATAATCATTGGAGGCATTGTCATAAAGGGAGTTGTGTAGGATGAAATGTTATTTGGGACAAACTTAGGACTTTTATAGGCACTAAATGTTTGGATAGTTAAAGGGCAGTCTTATCAACAAAAGAATAATCAATCCTAAAACCTCTCTTAACTATTATGACAATGATATCCATGCTATTTGACATTATGCATAAGGATTATTAGTGTTAAACCATTATAATTTCTTGTCATTAGAGGAAAAGGGTAGGGAGGTTGTCATGGATCTTAAGGATAATTGGAACTGTCATGTGGTTAGTATGGTCAATTAACCTTTAAGGACTTGAACTTGTTACATACTAAGAATTTTGTGGATTGTTCAAGATCTTGTTGAAGAGTTTGATCATAAATTGATAAGATAGTGATAGAAGCCTATGTGGTAACCATGCATTGAGAGTGAAAGTGCGCTATGACTATTACAAACAACCACATAGACTGTCACATCATAAACATAGAAGACTATCATGAAACTCTAGATCACTATTAAGGTCAAATATTCTAAATATGCAATAGGTTCTCACTACCCTATTCACATGAAAGATTACTACATCAAATGCAAAGGTATTGGCACTTTGGGAGAAGACAATCATAGTTGTAAGTTGAATGGCCAAGAGTATGATAGTGACAACTCATTACTATATGAGAACCAAATATTTTGAGGCTTAAGATGGATATTTATATGTTTTTAATCAAATATATATTTTAAATTAATAATTTAATAGGATTAAGGTATAATTCTCAAATCTCTCATGCATATTGACCTTAATTTGACCTAAAATAATTGTAACATGAATATTTTTTTAATATGTAAAGCATGATGTCTAGCTTGGCCTCATAATTAAAAAAAAAATAGATTTAAATTTTTTTATTAAAAATAATTTAAGCAAGTATATTTTTTCAATTTTGTCTAAATTGTGTTTAGAAAATCATAAAATAGTTATAAATTAGGTTTGAAGTTTGAAATTTTTCTATTTTTGAAAGTATACATTTTACTTTACAAAACCCATTAATTTCATTAAAAAATAACAACATAAAGTTGCTAACCATATCAACCAAAGTGAAGTTTTTAGTACCAACCATATATCTAATCCATTATGACTATATATCTAGTTTGTTGAGACTAGATTTTGATTTTATTTGGAGATTTAGTGCTACCAAATATTTGGCAAGGCTTGCCTGTCAATCTTGAACAAATATATCTTCCTTGGGTGTTGAGCCTTGGATGTCAAACATTTTTAGCATAAAATCACTTCCTCTTTTTTGACCCTCATCTTTTTTTATCCACCCTAAACCTTCTACATTAACACTAAAATTTAGGTGTATGTTTAATTACAACATTTGTAGATGGCCAATGGTAAGCATAACACTATCATTGATAGTCTTAATTAAATAGATATAGTAGATCCATTTAATGATAATTTGAATCATGATCTTGGTGTAGGAAATAATGCATGTAATAGTTGTCAAGGAAATTTAGACACCACCATGCTATGGTTACTAAGTAAAGAGATAGGTTGACTAATATTGAGAAAAATATGAATGGTCTTCAAGGTTAGCCTAAGGAGCATCTTTACTTTGATCCATGAGACGATCTAGTTAAGATCAATCTATGAGATTAGGCTCAATTTCTAGTGGATGTAGATGATTAGAGACCAATACTTAATGATTTTATTTTCCTTGTAAGAATATCATTTAAATAAATTCCTAATTTAATAACTAGAACAAGTATGAATTCCTAAATTCTTACCCATGTCAATTTTGATTTAGTTTTTTTGCATACCCATGTCAATTACCATTTAGTTTTCTACCCATTTTGAGCTCCAAGGGATGAAATTTCTACACTCATGTTAATTCACATTTATTATTCTTCCTCTTTTGAGATAATGATGAAATTTGCATACCTGTGTCAATTCCCATTTGGTCTACCCATTTTAAGCTCTAGTAGATGAAATTTACATATCCATGTCAATTCCCATTTAATTTTCTACTTATTTTGAAACAAGTAGATGAAATTTACATACCAATGTCAATCCCCAATTGATTTTCTACTTATTTTGAGCTCTAGTAGATAAAATTTACATACCTATGTCAATTCCCATTTAATTTTCTACTTATTTTGAGACAATGATGAAATTTACATATCCATGTCAATTCCCATTTAATTTGCATACTTGTGTAAATTCTGATTTAGTTTTCTACCCATTTTGAGCTCTAATAAATGAAATTTGCATATCCATGTCAATTCTCATTTAGTTGTCTTCCCATTTTGAGTTCCAATGCATGAAATTTGCATACCCATGCCAATTACCATTTAGTTTTCTACCTATTTCAAAGGCATAGTGTAGGGTTTCCTCATCGTCACATGTTTAGGCTTTGTTCACTATATGCCATAATTTGTAAATGTGAAAATGAAAATTTGCTTTTCTATTAATAAACTATAAACAAACACCTTTGTTCAAAGGTATCTTCAAACAAAGGTGTTTTTTATTGATAAAAAAGAATTAAAAAATGCCTTTGTTTGAAGGTATCTTTGAATAATGTGTTTCTTTTGGCTGAAGGTTTTGGTGACACGACCTTTAAACAAAGGCATCTTCATTCAAAGGTGTTTGTTAATTTTTCTTTCATAGGGGTCAATTTTTTACCTTGCACCACAAGTGGACACACTATTGTGGGATGACCCCCAGTAGTGAAACATGGATTTATGCTTCCACCTAATTACAAGTATGTAGGCATAGGTTTTCTTCAATTCTTTAATAGTATTAGATACATGTAGTAGATTAAGATAAGTATGTTGACTAGTGCCAAAGCATTTTTTAATGAGGGCATGTACTCAATCTTTAGGTACTCAAGAGTTATTTATAAGTATGGTAGAGTTAGAAGCAAAAATGTAAATTTACCTAAGATGGACACCCATTTTGCAAGGATTGTATGTTAATTTTATCAACCTCCATTGCAAATCAAGCATTTTATTTTGAACATTCAAAAAAAGAAGTGCAAAGATAAAGGGATATGGTGCAAAATATAACATGTCCTCATTAACATTCTGCAACTCCACCAATGAGGAATAGTAAAATTAGAAGACATTTTGAGGTAGCAAAAGAATTCTAACTAACAATGCTTGAAGTAATAGGGATAATTTTGCCCAATTTTAATTACATTCATCTTCCACATTGTAGATAACCAAGAAATATATTAGATGAACTAAGAAGAAAATTGTTCCATAAAAATCTATTTATGTCAAACAGAATCACCCATACCAAAGGCAAATATGATGAACTTTAACATTGCTAAAATGCTTATATTTACTCACTCATAGAACAAGGCATTTATTTAACTTGGATGGGAACAATGTAAATTTGGATTGGATTTATTATTTTCACATGAGAACTTGAACCCATTAAATCTAATAAACTTAGAGATAACAACAAAGTGTTTATAAATATATGGCAATGTGAAATAAAGAAGTTTATTCTAGTATGCTCTTCAACCTAGTTCATTGTGAAGATGTGAACATCTTAGGGAATGAACATAAATCTCAATTGGGTGGGCCAAAGCCTTTTGCCAATTACAAATAGAGGTGAAACTATTGGGCTTTAATTATTTGTAGGGTTGGGGTTATTCCTCCAAAAGTTAATATCAATCTCCTTATTATCACTGGGGTGTTTTCTTAGATTCCATATCCCTTGCTAGGCAATTGGACTCAAGTAGTCTAATAAGTATGGATTAGCATTTGAGTCATGAGCTACACCAAATCAAAAAATAATGAAATAACAATGACTTCAAGTTGGAATTACGATAATTAATATGTTTAGTTTATTAGATCTATTGTAAAATAATAACCTCATCTTAAAAAGACATTTTCTTGTAGTTGAGGATTGTTTTAATACATCTTCCTCCAAAAATATTAGTTGAGTCTCTAATTTCCTAATTGTTTTTAATATTTAATTACTTTATAGTGATTTGAATAATGAGGAAATTTAAGAAGGCCTAGAATCTAAGACATAAATTCTCTAGTTGTATAACTTTAGTCCGTTTACAATTGACATATGTTTTCCAGACAACTTAGAACCCATTAAAACAAATTCATTTGATGGGATGGAGAAATTACTATGTATTTAACTTGGTAGAGAAATCTAATATAAAAACTAAGCACATGACAATGTCAATATTAGTTTTGATATTAAAGTTACTAACACATAACATTGATTTGTCCCATGCAGGGGTCTTTAAGATCTATTTTTATGCAACAAGAGGTCTCATGAGATGAGGAAAAAAGTGTTAAGGGTAAATTGGGATCTTATCCTAGAAAATAGGAGCCCCTACTTTCAAATTCTCAAATTTTCAATAGCTACCTTAGGTGTGGGGGGTGGGGGTCGCTAAAAATTTCCCCCAGTAGCTTAAGTGTTTTTCCTCCTATGGCTACATCATTTAGAAGTCATTTGCAATTTTTGTATTAGTTATTGCAAATAGATTCATGATATCACTAACTTCTTTTCTAAACTAAAATTTTTAGCATCGCATGTTGCTATAAAATTCACGGGACCACTTGATTGTCAAAGGCTCCTAAAAGTTCCTAGCAAACACTCGCCGATAAATTTTAGGTAGCCTCCATGGCCAATTATGGTAACTACACCACCAAAACAAAACACAATCCACTTAAGGTTGAGGAGGATTACCACATGTTGTACTATAGAAAGCCAAATTGAAGCACATTGTTGTTGCCTATAGAGTGATGTGGTTACCAATCCACTTGTCACTTCATTCATGCAAAAAAGGTAAATAGTTGTCCTATTTATATTGAAAAAAAAACCTTTGACTAGTGCACATTAAGAAATGATGGTGTCTATAGAAAATGTTTGAGAACTTGCTAGGCAAGGATTTATTCTTTTTTGATGGAGCCCCTAGGAGACTAATTTAACGGCTTTGGAACAACGATTAAAGATACACAAACATGCAAGGATGCCTAAGATTATGTATGCTAGTGTATGCTTTTTCCAATCCTTGATGATTTCAAAATGAATGATGAATGTTCTTAAATACAACAAGATACGTAAATATAAACATATATGTAGCTCAACTCTTAACAAACAACAAAAAAATCAATAATAGTTTAAATTTGAATTTGAATTTTTAAAAGTTTGAGGTTCAAATCAATTTTACACCAAGAGTTTTGATCCAAAGTGATGAATAAGAATATGAATAAAAAATCTTAAGATTAAAACTATTCTAGAGATAAATGCTAGGAGCCAGGAGCATAAAACGAACGATAGATTGAAAATACAAAATCTTTCTACTTCCCGCGTTAGACACTACCTTTAAAGTGTAATTGAAATAAAAAATACTCTCTACTCCTGCGAATATTACCAGGCTTTGAAGCCTTAAATCTTGTAATGGAAAGCGGTGTCTTATCGCTTAAGGGTTTTTTTCTGTTGTGCTCCTTCCATAATCTGTGTTTATCATCTGCTTTCAGTGAGAGGAAGGAGGCGGCCATTGTGGAACAGAAGAAGTACAGTATGCCATGGAAGTGGAAATCGTGGTGGTCTGAAGAATCAGCGTTCGAAACTCTCTAATTCTGCCGTGGTAAAGAGGCACTTTAGTCACAGAACGAAAGAGACTCCTCATCATCCGATTCCACACTCGAATCTCCATAAACATCTCGAGCACCACATATTCTTTCTTTCATACTGAAATTCCATCTGTATATACGCCGCTTCAAAAGAAAGAAAGAGATGGCGAAGCTTAATGTAACTGAGAAAAGAGTAACTTGATGAATGAATCTCTCGAATTCTAAGAAAAGCAGTGATTATTATACTCGATGGTCTTTAATAATTCCACGAATGGCCACCTCCGCATGAAACCACTTCCTAAGCGGTTGCATGGAACCCTGTTGTACGTGAAAAAATGTAAACTCAATGTTGGATGATAGATGGAGTAAGCAAATATTACCTCCTTCAAAAATGTATGGAAAGATGCCTCGTCACGACAGCCAAACGGAGTAAGCAAACGAAAGACGGTCAAATCGACGTCAAAATTATTCCCTACAAACGATGCCTGACGGTCAAGTGAACGTCAAAATTATCCCAAACAAGGCGCATGGAGGTCAAATGATCGTCAAATTTATCCCATGATACGGTGAATGCCGGTTAAATGGACGTCATATTTATCCCGGTGAAATGGTACATGACGGTCAAATGGACGTCAAATTTATTCAGCCGGAATGGTGAATGACGGTCGAATGAACGTCAAATTTCCTCAAATGACTGTCATGTAATCTCACACAGCATAAATTTGACGTCAATTGGAACGTCATGCGCTTTTGAGTGCATAAATTTGACGTCCATTTGACCGTCATGTACCATTTCAGTGGGATAAATTTGACGTCCATTTGACAGTCATGTACCATTTCACTGGGATAAATTCGACGTCCATTTGGCTGTCATGTACCATTTCTTTAATAAATTTGACGTCCATTTGACCGTCATGCGCCATTACGTGGAAAAAATTTGACGTCCATTTGACCGTCATCCCCTCAATGTAGTGGGATAAATTTGACGTCCATTTGACCGTAAGGTACCGTTGCTTTGGATAAATTTGACGTCCATTTGAGCGTCATGAGCAATTAGCTTGACATATATTTGACGTCCAATTGACTGTATGCACCAATTCATTGATCTAAAGTTGACGTTCATTTGACCGTCGTCTATCATTTTACAGGATTAAATTTGACGTTTAGTTGACCGTCGCGCACTATTTTATGAAGACAAATTTGACGTCCAGGGGACCGTCATTCACAAGTTCACTGGGAGAAATTTGACGTTCAATTGACTGGCATGTTTTATATAAAGAGGATAAATTTGACGTTCAAATGACCGTCATTCACCCTTTTTAGGGAATAAAATTGACGTGCATTTGACCGCCATCCCTGCTTGTGAAGAAAAAATTGACGTGCGTTTGACCGTCAGGCACGATTTAGCAAGGAGAAATTTGACGTTCAGTTGACCGTCATGCCTAATGTGATAATGATAAATTTTGACGTTCGGAAGACTGTCAGCACCATTTGATGAAATAAATTTGACGTGCATTTGACCGTCAGGCACTGCTTCGCCTGGATAAAATTGACGTGCATTTGACGGTCATGCCCTATTTCTTTGGTATAAAGTTGACAACTATTTGGCCGTCAACTATTTGGCTGGCATAAAGTTGATGCGTATGACTGTCAGGTAGCATTTCACTGGACATAAATGTGACGTGCTTTTGGCCGTCAGCGATCATTTTACCTCGGAGAAATTTATCCGTCATTCGTAGGCTAATGATCATAAATGTGACGGTCGTTTGGCTATGGTGAGGAGGCATCATTCCATACATTTTTGAAGGAGGTAATGATGGCAGGGGAGTAATCGAAAAATTGGTTGTTGGCGAACCATAAAAGCATTTGAGAAGACTAAGGATTTCATGAAAAAGGGCCATTCGTTGAGTTATTATTTGGAAACTCCTGCCAGATAACGTATATTTACCATTGCTCTTGGGTAATGAACGTATATTTTAACAAAGAATCAAAGTAATGGCATGGACTCTAGTTACTTGTGGTGGTGTGTAATGGCCATGAGTCAGAGTACAGTTATAACTGTGCTTGTGGTAGTGTGTAATTAATGATGATCAGAGTAATGGCCTTGCTCAATATGTTGATATTAGGGTGCACCTGTTTTAACACCTTTTAAAACACAATACATCTTATAGCTTTCCACAATCTCTTTCTACACAGCAAACGCTTACCACAACATCCATTCAAGTTTTAAGATCGTATCTAATTTCTAATAGTGTCCAAAGCATAATATCTGCTCTTTTGAAATCATCTTTAATTTCTAATTTCTAATGGTATTCAAAGTAAGCAATATTCATTCTTTTGAAATCATTCCTAGCTTTTAATGGTAACCAAAGTATAATATAACCAAAGTGAAAGATGGTAAAAATTTAATTACTTTAAATTAACTTATACAATCTTTTGATACTCTAATTAGACTATCCTAACAATCTGATCTACTTAAAATAATTAAAATTTGTACTATTATTTTTGGTGTTTTTATGTTTATTGGAAAATAAAACACTATGAGCTAAAGAAAATGGAAAATCTAATAACAAATTATTAACAGAACGTGTGTTACTGCTAAAAATAATTTTTTCACACAAAGAAAATGGAAACAAACATACAAAGTACAAAAAAATAAATAATAAACTAAAGAATAACAATGGATGTGACTTCAACTAGATTTATTTAAATTAAATGATAAAATAACTAAGATTAGAAATATGAAACCACTAAATAAAGTTTTTAATCTAGAAAGATGAGCCCAATAACTATTTGTATTTAAGACAAAGAGAAAGGGGTGACTAGTCAAGCCCTTATTTTGGTCTTTGAATCTTCACATAGTAAAAAAAAAAAAGGTTGGATTTGAGTGTGTGCTCCTACTCTACATGTATCTATAACTAAGAATAGGACTAAATAAATAAAATATAGTATAGAAATAAATGTATCTATCATTATCTTTGTGTGTGGAAATGAAAATAGAAGATGGAATGAGATGTCCTATGATGCCAACAACAATTTTAGCGAATATCAAAGCAAGATAGATAGAGGGTTTTGTAGTGGTTATCCAATAAAGTGGGAATAACAATTAAAACCTCAAAATAATTCAAATACTCACATATCTAAAATTAGAAATGAAAGGAGAGTTAAAATGGAACAATGAAGATATAATCTTGTTTTAGAAGTTTGTGAAGAGAAGCTACCATTGTTCAAGGGGACATCTCTCTAAGAAAATCCAACAAATATGAAGCATAGAATGTCACCAAAAGAAACCTACAAGCTTCAAAGTGTTTGCAATAGATAATAGAAAATACAATAAAACTCCAATAGAAAAGCTTGCAAGAATAATGGTGTGGCAAGGATGTTGTAGAAAAATCAAGGTTGCATGAGAGCTACATAAAGTAGGAGAAACAAAACCATAACTAGTCAATTGCATGAAGAATCTAAAATTTTTAAATCTACAATCATCTATTGCTATTTTTGGAAAGAGGTTAAAGGAATGTTGTTTAAAACTCAACAAAAAGTAGGTAGTTAATGGTTACAACCAAAGAAAAGTTATAATGACACTATCCTAGCCATCTATTTCTTTTTTGGAAAGAGGTTAAAGAAATATTGTTTAAAACTCTACAAAAGCTAGAGGTAGACAAGGGTTACAACCAAAGAAAAGTTATAATGACACTATCCTAGCCATTAAACAGAGTTTTTATGGCTATGCTACCATAGGACAAAATTGCAACTACGTAGACATCTATGTGAATAAACTTAGTCTTTAAAGAAATAAATTTAAAACATCATAAAATGGTCACATTATACAAAATAAACACCAAAACATTAAAAATACATCAAAAGAAATACAAACACACCAACACACATAATGTGCATGTCATTTGAACTAGGGAAGAACGTTAAGGATGGGCTAAAATGATTCATACAACATACTATGGGAATACGCACTAAAACAAAGTTTAATTTGTAGTGTCAAATTTATAGGGTTGCAACTTTTGACATTACATATGTCTATTGGTTTGATTATATAATTTCCTTTGGGTATTGAGACCCTTGGCACCCATTTTTCCCATAGAAATTACCCTCCTTTTCTTCATAAGAAGAACCATCAATTGGTTCAAATTGTGTGATTCCATTTTATGAAAAAATTGTATGATTGTGTGTATGGCCAAGTGTGAGATTTCGGTGTTGTTTGTGAGTTTATGTATGCTTGAACAATCCTCTTAGATAGGGTTTTTGGTATGAGATTTTCTTGAGGAGAAAGTTAAATTTGTAATATGTATTTCATTGTATTATTTTAGAAGAAATCAATGTATAAATTTGGTGTAATTATGAATTATTAGTGCATTTCGTTAAGTTATAAAATTATATTTAAGTATGTATTGTAAAAATAGGTTTATTTTATTTAAAACATGATCTTTACCCTATGTGAGAATCTAAAATGTATGAATTTGCCCAGTTTAATCTTATGCAAACTTTTGAGTTCTTTTATCTAGGAATAATTTTTTTGTCTTATAAATTGGATGAGTTTATTAAGTGCATATATTATTCTTTATAAATCTAATTTTGTTTAATTTATAAATCTAGTTACTCTTCTATAAATATGAAAGTATTACTAAATCTAAGTTTGTGTTATTACAATAACATGAATTAAACACCCTACAACTTTGTTTATTATGTTTTCCACTCATATTAGATGTTTTGTTTAGCATGTGCTGTTAGTTCTTGTTTAACACTTGTTAACACCTTGTCTAGCCTTATGCATCTTTGTTTATCCTCATGTGTTTGTGTCCCCATTTTTATGTTTTTAGACCCTTGCGTAATCCTTCTCTATCCTTGTCCATGTGATATGCTTATTCTTTCCTACCTAACATTTAATTTTGGACTTTCTCCTTTCATGTGTCTTTACACATTTTTTTCTCTTTATTTCCCTTATATGTCACTCCTTGATAATCAAATTGATATGGGATTGCCTCCTATAATCCCTTCTTCATCCCCTCTTCCTTCCCACAATGTTTGGGCATGCTAGCATTAAATGTAAATTGCACATTCTTTCTTGAATAACCTTTCCACCTAGCCAACCCCTTCACCATTAGGATCAATTTTGGTGAATTCTGCCACCAAATTTTATGCACAACTCATTAATGACCTACCTACCACATTTCCCACATTCATTCCCCTAGTTCCCTCCAAAAATATATAAATATACCCCTTATGCCTCTCATTTATCCATCCTTATAGTCCATATTTCCACAAGTGCTTACACTTTGAAGGAATGGTTTCATTTTGCAAGTGCTCTCTTGTAGGTGGTCTTAGGGGAGATTTGTTGAATCTTGTACTATTGGATTTTTCTAGTTCTTTAGGTCTTGCTTTCTCTTCATTTTAATCCATCTTGTGGGTTTCTCTTTTCTCATTTCCCCAAGTTTCTTTCCCCTTCAATTTCTCTCTTTCCCAATCCATTAGGATTCCCATTTCCATTCCCAATTCTACATCCCTCTTTCCATTCTCTTGCCCCCAAACCCTTTTCCATGTCCATTTGATCATCATTTTCTATCTCCTATCCATTTCTCATTACTACACACCTTCTAGTATAAGACTTTACACTCTAAGCTTTTGATTTTGATGCAAGACATAATTCAGGGGTTTTTTCAAACAACCAAATTAAGCATCTCAATTCGATTTACTTAATTACAACAACAATGTAAAATTGGTGGACAACAATATCCACAATTGCAACACACACAATCAATTTAAAATTTCCCTATTATTTCCTCATAATCAAATTTCAAGAGTACAATATTACAATCTAGGTTAGGCAAACTTCTTGCCTCAGATTTTTAGCATCAATAGCACAAGATACAACAAATTCAATGACATAGTTCAAATTCAAGATACAACAAAATCATATATATATATATATATCATATTTTAATGATTATAATTCTATTAATTAATACACATGATGATGACTTTTTTAACTTAGATAGTTCCACATTTAGTGATTATGAGTGTTCTAAAGAACATAAAGTGAATTAAATTGGACATAAAGAACATACCTTAGAATTCGATATTTGAGTTGACCAATCCTCCAAAATCTGGCTTCAAAATCCTTAAATTATTATTTTTCGCAAGTTTGATTATGAATTCTATATAACTCTAGAATAGGAAAAATGAAATTTATGGAAAAATCAAACATATATCATCAAATTCAATCTATATCAATGGTAATTAGCTTTGAAACACTATGAAACATGAAACTTTCAATTTAAATAATCAAATTTTGTCCAAAAACATGCAAAATCAGTTCTTCTACGTTGAAAAAACAAAAAAGGTGGTAGATTGATAAAAAAATCATTCTTAATATGTCAAACAACATGAAAAAGTGTTTTCTTGTCTGATAGCATGCATGAAAACTAGGGAATAACAGACATGTGGGGTCTGAATCACAGATCCCACATGGTTTTTTCCCATTTTTTTGCTTCCCATAACACGAGTGCATTATGGGAAGCATGAAAACATTAAGCTTTCATTCCAACCAAATTCATTCCTAATCAATCCCAAATCATCCCTAATCCATTCAATTTCATCTCTAATCATCCCTAAACCACTTCTAATCATCCCCAAACCACTTCACACTGTCCCAAATCACATCCAAATCAATTTAACTTCATCCCTAATCATTTTCAAATCAACCCATTTCATCTCAAATATAATCCCTAAACTATCCCTAAATCATTCTAATCATTCCCTAATCAGCCCTAAACCACTTCACACCATCCCTAAAACCATTCTAATCATTCCCAAATCATTTCTAATCTAGTCAATTTCACCTCTCATCATCCCTAAACCAATCCAGTTCATCCCAACTCCATCCCAAATCAATCTAAGCTCCGTCTCAAACCATCCCAAAAATAATCAAAATCAAACAAATACCTCACCAGGAGCCATTAGAACATCATAAGAGCCAATCTGTCAGTCATTTGCACCATTCTGTATATCATATCTGCCAATCTACTCCTTAGTAGCACCTACATATGAATCACAAGCGTCATTCTACACCTAGCCACTCACAGGTGTCATTCTACCCTCTGCCAACCACAGGAGCCATTAAAACATCATAAGCACCAATATGTCAATCATTTGCACCATTCTATACATCATATGTACCAACCCTAAACCCTAAATCCAATCAACCCTAAACTTGATCAACCCTAAACCCCTATCTCCTTGTCTCTATCATCCCTCTACCTCTCAATCTCTCTGCTCTGGCAATGTCCCTCAGCCTCTATCTCCCTATCTCTCCCTCTCTAAACTCCTAACCCCTATCCCATAAACCTGATCAACCCTAAACCCCTATCTCCTTGTCTCTATCATCCCTCTACCTCTTAATCTCTTTGCCTATGTCTCTGGCCATGTCCCTCACCCTCCATCTCTCCCTCTCTAAACTCCTAACAACTAAACCCTAAACTCGATCAACCCAAAACCCCTATTTCCTTGTCTCTATTATCCCTCTACCTCTCAATCTCTCTGCCTATGTCTCTGGCCATGTCCCTCACCCTCTATCTCCCTATCTCTTCCTCTCTAAACTCCTAACCCCTAAACCCTAAATTTGATCAATTCTAAACCCTATCTCCTTTTCTCTATCATCCCTCTACTTCTCAATCTCTCTGCTTATGTCTCTGGCCATGTCCCTCACTCTCTATCTCCCTATCTCTCCCCTCAGTCTCCTCTATATCCCCCTATCAGTCCTCTCTCTCTAAACCCTAACCTAAACCTCTAAACCTTAACCCCTAACCCCTAAACCATAAACCCTAAGTTACCCTAAATAATGCATCTAAACCCTAACCCCTAACTCCTAAATCCTAAAACTGAGCAACCCTAAACCTCTATCTCCCTATCTCTCCCAATATCTATCGATCCCCTCACTCTTTCTCTCTCTCTAAACCCTAAACCCTAAACCTGAGCAACCCTAAATCCCTAACCCCTAAACCCTAACCCATAAACCCTAAACCCTAAACCCTAAACCATAAACTCGAGCAACCCTAAACCCTAACCCAAAACCCTAAACCCTATACTTGAGAAACCTTAAACTCATAAACCTCAAATAATGCCCCTGACCCCTAAACCCTAAACTTGAGCAACCATGCTAAACCCCTAAACCTTAAATAATTCCCCTTTAACCCTAACCCCTAAACCCTAAACTTGAGCAACCTTAAACTCATAAACCCTAAATAATGCCCCTAAACCTGAGCAACTCTAAACCTCTCTCTCTCTCTCTCTCCCAAAATGAAGGATTGCATAATGACTGGCTCTGATACCATGTTGGTGTCATCCACCTCCCAGGAGCACCATTTACAACAAACCTTCATGAATGCATGAGAGAAGCACACAGGCTATTTCACCAAAACAAGAGTGAATAATATTGAGATGAGTAAAATACATATGGTACAGCCTTTTAAAGGAAAGAAAATATATGATGGGTGTAAAACTACCTGATACGGGAAAAAACCACCCTAAGGGAAAAACTAATTATCCCTATGTTAAACTTAACACACTAACATGATCCAATAGACAAATAAGAGGAAGATAATCAAATTTGAGCTCAATAGACATTGAAGCACATTGTCCAAAGGTTCTTGCAATTTTGTGAATTTCCAAGGAGCATCTTTTTTAAAATAAGGGATGTTAGAAGTATTAAGAACTTGATGCACCTCATCTTTCTTATCTTTATAATCATTACACTTAGAGAATAATGTAGACTTTTAAAATTTCAAAGGGTATGAAGAAACATTAGGAGTCGATGATTCCTATTAGAATACATTTATTTCTAATAGCTTAGATTTAATTGTTTTAACATGTACACAAAAATCCATGAAAGATGTGAAGTTGTTGAGGTAAAGACTATCATCCATTGGCTTAAGAAATCCCTTGATAAAGATATTTTTCAATTCTAAATCATGCATGGGATGATGCAATTTAGACCATAAGGATTGAAATAATTTGACATAATAATTAATGCATCCATTAGGTCCTTGGGATAGCTCAAATATAGCCCATGAAATAACTTTGAATTGCTTTAAAAACACCTTAGTCAAATTAGAAAATGAATGTATATACATAAGGCAATGAGATGAACCATTCAATAACATAGTCTTTTAATGTTATAGGATTTTTTTTGCCAAAATCCTATGGGTAAGTGCAGGAAGATGGGGGGCCAAAAAGGGGTCTTAAATGGCCACTTGTTTTTTTGAAATAAGGAAATACTGGCCTTGGATGAGAAATTGAGCATAGTTACACTCAAAATTTTAAGATGCAACAAAACAATGTTTGTAGTACTCTAAGTCTACTTTCTAAACTACTAATTTTTTTTGAAAATAGTATAGCTTAAGGGGTTCAAAAAAGGGAGCCACAGAAATTGGTGTTGTTTCTGTCAAAAAACATAACATAGCCTGTTTTGTGGCTCCCTCAAAAGGTTAACTTTTTTTTGGTATTTTTAAAATCGCTTTGGTGAGAAATTAGCTAACAACATGTAGTTTATGCCCATTTTTTCTAATAATTTTTTAATGAATATTTGATTTTGTACTAATTTTCAAAGTGGACACATCTTGAAAAATAGAATTTTGGCCATGCTACCCCTATAAATTTTGAAAACTAATTGAAAATAAATTTTTCAATATGTGTAGAATGCAGTCTAGTTTATAAAAATGTAATTTATTTGAAATTTTAATGAACAGTTGATTTATAAAGAAAAAAAGACCAAACGCTAGTTTTTGCCAAAAAATGGACACAAAAACAAAAGAAATTAAAGATGAAAGGCTTAACATTGTCAAAATGTGAAAAAATTACATCGTTAAATAGCTAAGAGAAACCCTAACATTACCTAGGTGTTTGATTTGTTCAACCTTGAAACACATGCAAATATGAGGGTTAGCACGAATGAAATTATGTGAAATCTTGTAGAATATGCAAAAACACGTCTTTGGACATTAGGAAGGTGCTCCAAGCCTTTAGGTTGGAAATCTAAAGCATATCCCGAGCCTAAGGCTTGGGATTCCCAAAGAAACATCTAACGTGAGCACGTTATAACGCGCTCATGTTATGTTTTGTTTTGCATTTTTTTCTTTTTTGCAAAAGTTTTCTTGATGTTTGTCAAGTTTGACATAACATGAGTGCGTTATAACGTGCTTGTGTTATGTCTCGCTTGGAATGTTTTATGTTCAAGGTTTTTAAATGTTTGATGTATGTATGTTTGTATATATATTTGTATTTATGTATGTATGTATTACAGATTATATGTATGTATGCATGTATGTATGTATGCCTATATGCATGAATGTATGTATGTATGTGTGTATGCCTGCATGTATGTATGTATGCATTGATGTATGTATGTATGCATTAATGTATGTACGTATGCGTATATGTATGTATGTATGCTTATATGTATGTATGTATGTATGTATGTATATATGTATGGTTGTATGTATGTATGTATGCATGCTTGTATGTATGTATGTATGTATGTATGTATGTATAAATGCATGTATGTATGTATGCATGTCTGTCTGTCTGTATGTATGTATACTTGTATGTATGTATGTATGTAAGGGTTTTGGGTTTAGGGTATATAAGGACCTGAGCCCTTATAGTTTTTAGGGTTGAGGGTTGAGGTTTTTGGGTTTAGGGTTTAAGGTATAGGGTTGAGGGATTAGGTCTTAAGTAATAGGTTGAGGGAAGAGGGTTACAGTTGAGGGATAATATTTAGCTTGAGTGTATAAGATTAATGGTGTAAGGTATGCGGATTAGGGTTTAGGATATTAGGTTTAGGGCTTACAATATGGATTGAGGGTATGTAAGGCATATGGTGACTTGGGTGGAGAGTGTATAGTTTAAGTTTTAAGTATAGGGTTGAGGCACAATGTTCAGGGTTTAGGGTATAAGGGTGAGGTTATAGGGTATAGGGATGAGGGTTTGTGGGTGTAGGTTTTAGGGTTTAAGGTATAAGGTTGAGGTTTGAGGGATTATGGCTTAAGTATATGGTTGAGGGTATTGTTACCACATAGAATTGCACCTTGCTTGGAGACCTCCAAGCATTCTAATGACACAATGGGAAATATCTCAAGGTGTGGGACCTTGCAATATTGATATCAGACCTCTAGAGAAGGCTGGTTCCTCTTTCTAAGCTTAAGGCTTAGAGAAAATAAACTAAATCTAGTGCTAATACTTGTAGGGAAAAGGGGTAAGAAGCAATGTTAAATTAAAAGAGGTGATGCACCAGATTACATATGTTCAGTTGCAATTGACTCAACACAGTAATAATCTCAAAATTGAAAGGACTTACATAGACTCATTGATTCTAACAGAGGCCAGGATAGAAAAATGAAGAAATGAAAGGGACCATTTTTCCCACAATACACAACTCACACTAATCCAAAGAGCAGACACAATGCTAGAATAATAAGAGAGGTAAAATACCAATTTGTATTGATTATAGAGGCCAAATAGCCATCACAAAAGAGGGAATAATGCAGAGAAGTTAGACACAGAATAATCAATTACATTCATTGGTGAACAAAACTTGAGACATGAGAGGCTTAATAGAAGAGCACAGCACATAAGATCCAGTAGTTCCTATAGTTGCATTACAAAGGTCTGGTTACAAAAAATCTCTATCTTGTAGTAGCCTAGAAGAACAAGCAACCCTTAATATGTCTTTGATACACGTATATATAGCATTTCATTTTCACTATAGCAAACATGGTGGGAAAAGGAAGAAGTCAATGAGAAGGGACATCGACCATGTTGCATTAAATTTTGCTCAGAAACCCACTGCAAATTAGGGCGGAGCCTATACCCCTGTCAGGCCTGCAAGCCTGCAATAGATTGCTTGTGTGAATGAATGATAGGTGCATTAATGAGGGAATGTAGAAGGTCTTGATTTTTCCTTGTGAATCGACCTTGTATCTGCATTTATACTCTAGCATTGAAGGATTCACTATTTCATTTACCCTCATCGACCCAGGCCTGCAGAAATTGAATGTTGAGTTGGTAGGGAGGGGCAACTTTTACAACACTTCAAACATTCAAACCTTTGAGTCTCTGCATCCCTCAATTTGAGTTGATTCCTCTAAATAATCAGCCTCTGTAAAGCCCTGTCAGTTGAATCTGTATATTTCCTACTTTCAGGAAGCTTTGAGAGTCCCCTTTGAATCCTAGCCATAGATGAGTCCACTTTTAGAATCAATAGCCACCATATTTTCTTTTGACTTTACGTTGAGGCCCAGAGACTCATGCTTATGTGGCAATTCACAGCTTCATAGGGAGCCCAAATAAGGCTCGACAAAGACAAGAGTTTTCGCAAAGAGCATCACATGGAGGCCATGTAGGATCCACATCAGATTCTGTGGGCTCGCTAAAAGTCATTAAAGAGCCTTGTGAAGAGCCATACCTTAGCAAAATGTGAGGTGGTACGCTGAATCAATGGGTGAGTCGACCTTTTCCTTTGTTCTATTAGTCTGTCGGGGCCCACCTAAATGGAGCCCGCAGAAGGTGCCACATGTCGCAACGACGCAAGTTAGAGGGGCCTCTCTTTGAAAATTATTTAGGAGGAGCATCGTTGAGCCATGCATCACTTATGAGTCTCCCTGTGAATGTGGCAGGAGGTGCCACTTGTCATGATGGTGCTAATTAGGAGAGCCTTTTTGAGTCTTTATGTTAGGGCAAGTGCGGGGCTAACACGTGGAGGCTTCTGTGGGCCTTATAGAGTCTCAGCCTTTTCCTTCATTGTGAGAGTTTGCCTTGGGAGAGAGCCATGTGGCATGAGGCCACATGTTTGAGAGACTACCCCGCACCCTTTTGCTTGAAAGAGCACCAACCTGACACTTGGTAGCCTTTGTTGCCTCTTGGAGAGTCCTTGTGAACCTCCTCGCAGTCTCATTAAAGGCTATTTGAAAGCCCCATGAAAAATCTATCTTCAGCAAAATGCCTGCATGGCAGACATGTTAGACACTGTGGAGTTCGTAGTACCACTGAAACATAAAATGAAGCCCACCAAAAAAGAGAGTCTCAGTGAAGAAAGAACTTCCGCTGACCTACTTGCCACGTCAATACAACTTAAGGGGCTCAATTAGCACATGAAAATAAGTTGTTTTGAAAAGGGGCCACGCTAGATAACAAACATAAGGGGCTCATTTCTATTAGGAGATGCATGGGGCCAACATGTGGAGGCTCCCACATGAGGGAAGAGTCTTTGCCTTTGAATGTTGAGACTTTGCAAAAGGCACCACGTGGCGCCATGGCGCAACAAGGAATTTTTCTTTGAAACTTTGCTAAGAGGAGCACCAACACGCCATGCGTCCCTCTGTGAATGTAGTAGAAGGCACCACTTGTCCCAATGGCGCACATCCAATGGGAACTTAAGACTTGGACTCAATGAATATGAATCGTGGGCATTTAATGGTGACTCAATAGATGGGGCCGGTAAAACAACGACTCACCTAGACTCAAAGTTGTAACTTAAAAGAATCTACAGGTAGTAACAGGTCAACATGAATTTATAACAAAAGAACATGGCTCTGCATAGACCCTTAGGAACAAGATTTTTAATTTTTTAAAATGCTAGACCTTAGAAAAAGACTCACAGGCAAAGATGCATGGAACAAGGCCAGAATTGAGACCCTGTATAATCTTGTTTTTTCTTCCCTTTCAGCAAAACACATAGAAACTTTGAAGGTGAACTATTTGGCTCTAGAAAGAGGAAAATAGGTCAACATTTTGGCAACCTCTTAGGGGTGTTTGCCTACTAAACAAATAGACTAGTGGCCTTATCAGTCCATTGGGCACATAGTCAAAGGGCCGACAACAAGGATAGGGGGGTCAATATAAACCGAGCATGCCTCCGGGAACAAAAAAACAAACCAAGCATGCATTCTCCTAATGAGAATACAAAAGAGTGCAGAGGCACTTATTGAAAGGAAACCCACAACAGAAACAAAACTAACCTACTCCTAAACTAACCAACCAGAACTAACCTTAAACAAAGCCATTAACTGGTTCTTCAAAATAACTACCCTTTCTTAACAATTTACAATGCTTGACATGCTTGTGGGAAGTTAATAGGAGGTGAGGAAGGGATGTGATGTAGAAGCATCCAGTGGTGTAAGGGCAATCTTGCATCACCCAAAAAGAAGTTAATTCAAAATTATTGTAGTTGTTTTCATTTCTTTCCATAATTAGTATTTTTGGTTCCATAATATCTAGAATAATAATGTAGGACTTTCAATTTTTCTAAAACTGCTAAAAATAGTGACCTACCTAATTAGGAAAGTGTACCTACTATTTTTAGAAAGTTTGCATTTGGGCACGTAATGAAGTAAAAACTTCCAAAAAGTTACATAATGGAAATATAAGACCTTTGGCAAAGGAATCAGGTAAAGATCATTTGTGAGTTGAAAGATATTAAAGTTTTTATTTTCTGAAAAGTCCCTGAAAATTTCTGGAACGAGATATGAGGCACTAAAAATTTCCATAACATCCTAAAAAGTTGACAAAAATCCATTTATAGATTTTCAGCATGATAATTCACATCGCGAGCTTTCCAGCGCTTAAAACGGTTCGTCAATCGGACACCCGGATCAAAAGTTATGCTTCCCGGAAGTGGACCTACTTTTGGAGGGAGTTGCAAAATTTGAAATTTAGCTAGAAGCCGCCAAAAAGTGCTATTTATGACTATTTTGGGAACCCTGGGCAGTAGTAGAGTGAAGAGGGCTAGTGTAGAGTCAAGAATAGGTGGGAAAATAGAAACCCTAGCTAATTTTAGGGTTACAGAAGGTTGAAGATTCAAGAGTCTTGAGGTTGGGAAAGCTGTAGTGTGTTGCAGCCAGTAGATGATTCATCCTCTAATTGTAATTGAGCTTCTGTAATGTAATGAGTTGCCTAGTTCAATAAAAGAAAGTTCTATTTATTGTGTTTAATATATGTTATTGTGTGTTTTGTGATTTACCCCCTTCATCAAGTGGTATCAGAGCAAGGGTTCCTGAGTGTGTAGATAGATCGCCGACCGTGAGGCAGTTTGCATCAGGACATGAGGTTGTGGGTTTACTGCGGAGACCAAGATGCCTCCACGAAGAAATCGTGTTGGGAGGAATGCTTTGACAGAAGAGGGTTTTAGAGCCCTACAAAGACAAATCGATGCATTGCAAGAGGAGCTACAAAGAGGGTTTGAGTCGAGGGTAAGAGAAGAAAGTGAAGATGAAGCTGAAGAAGAGCTATCTGAGGAAGAACAAGAAGCCACCGGAGATGTTGCAGAAGTTAGGTTGTTGAGGGCCATTTCGAAGATCAGAAAGAGGCCCAGGATCAAAGTTTCTACATATTCTGGAGATTTGAATCCAGAACAGCTTATTGATTGGATCAATGACATGGAGGAGTATTTTGAGTATGAAGATGTGGATGACCCAGATCGGGTTAAGTTTGCAAAAGCAAAGTTGAAGGGCCATGCCAATATTTGGTGGAAGGAGGTCCAATTAGAGAGGAATAGAAGAGGAAAAGGAAAGATCACCAGATGGGATTGGATGGTGGAGAAACTGAAGAAGCAGTTCATTCCTGTGGACTATAGGATGGAGTTGCTGAAGAAGCTGCAAGGACTAAAGCAAGGTAACAAGTCAGTTAAGGAGTATACAGAAGAGTTTTATAAAATTACTATCAGGACAGGCCATGCAGAGCCCAACAAGGAGAAGGTAGCCCATTACATTAATGGGTTGAGGCTAAGTATTCAAGAGGAGTTGAGCCTAGTAAGAATGACCACCATAGAAGATGCGTACCAGTTTTTCCTGAAGGTGGAAGAGAAGCTGAATAGAAGATTTGACAGCAAGCAAAGGGGAAGAGGTCAAGGTGGAAGGAATGGTGGAAGACCCTATGGGGGCCGAAATGAAGATGCAAAGAAAAGTGAAGAAGCTGGTACCAGTCGAAATCAGAGAGGTGATAATACCTACCGCCCTCGTGACCAGAACAATGGTGAGCAAAGAGGAAGAGGAAGAGGCAGACCTGGGCAAGGACCTGGAAGAGGAGGTTTCAGAGGAACCTGTTTCCAATGTGGAGAAGAAGGGCATCGAGCATACAAGTGTCCACAACATCAAGGAAGGATGAATAGAAGACCTGAAGGTAATGCATGAGTTGCACATGTGGATGAAGATGCACAGTCTGAGCACTCTGAAGATGCAGAAAGGGGAGAAACCCTAGTTGTCAGAAGAACTTTGTTGAATGATGAGAAAGAACCCAATCAGAGGAAGAGTTTATTCCGCACAAGGTGCAAATGTGAAGGTAAGTGTTGTGATATTATTATTGATAGTGGAAGCACTGATAATCTTGTTTCAGAGGAGATGGTTGACAAGTTGAAGTTGACAAGAAGAAAGCATCCACATCCATACCGGATTGCATGGTTGCAGAAGGACCATAGAGCTTTGGTCAATGAACAGTGTTTAGTGAAGTTCAAGATTGGTGACTACCATGATGAGGTGCTGTGTAACATCATACCAATGGATGCATGTCATATGTTATTGGGGAGGCCGTGGCAATATGATAGGAGCGCTGTCCATGATGGTTGTGCAAACACATATTCCCTAAAAAAGGATGGAGTTCATCATAAGTTGAAGCCCTTGAAGGAGGTGGAAGAAAAGGTATGTAGCACTGCCAGAATTTGCTTGGTAGATGGTAGAAAGTTTTTGGAGGGAATGAAGCATGAGCATCATTGCTTTGCATTGATTCCCAAGATTAGTCAAGAGAACTGTGAAGATGTACCAGTAGAAGTTTCAGATATGTTGGAAGAGTTCCAGGACATTATCTCTGATAATGTACCAGAAGGTTTACCACCAGTAAGGAAGATAAGTCATCAAATGGATTTGATACCAAGAGCCAGTTTGCCAAACAAGGCAGCCCACAGAATGACCCCTGTAGAGAATGAAGAGCTGAACAGACAAGTTCAAGAGTTGTTGAGAAAGGGACTGATAAGGGAGAGCCTAAGTCCATGTGCAGTACCTGCAGTACTAGCACCAAAGAAAGATGGAGAATGGAGGATGTGTACAGACTCTCGAGCCATCAATAAGATAACGATCAAGTATAGATTTCCATTGCCAAGAATGGATGACATAATGGATTGTTTGAGTGGAGCCAAGTACTTCACGAAGATTGATCTGAAAAGTGGGTATCACCAGATTCGAATCAGAGAAGGAGATGAATGGAAGACAGCCTTCAAGACAAAGGAGGGTTTGTATGAGTGGTTAGTCATGCCATTTGGGCTAACCAATGCACCGAGCACATTCATGCGGCTCATGAACAAGGTACTAAAATAATTTTTGGGAAGTTTTGTTATTGTTTATTTGGATGATATTTTGATTTTCAGTAAGACTTGGGATGAGCATTTGATGCATATCAGAAGAGTTCTAGAGAAGCTGAGGGAGGAGAAGTTGCTGATTAATCTGAAGAAATGTAGTTTTGCAAAGAAAGAGTTGGTATACCTGGGATTTGTTGTCTCAGAGGAAGGTCTTAAGATGGACCCAAAAAAAGTAAGGGCTATCATTGAGTGGCCTACGCCAAGGAGTGCAACGGAGGTAAGATCTTTTCATGGTTTGGCAAGTTTTTACAGAAAGTTTATCAGGAATTTCAGTAGCATTTGTGTACCTCTAACTGAGACAATGAGAGGGGATAGAAAAGAGTTTAGATGGACTAAAGGACTAGACAAGAGCTTTGATACATTGAAGCAGAAAGTTGTAGAACAACCTATTTTGGCACTTCCAGATTTCAATAAGGTATTTCAGGTAGATTGTGATGCTAGTGGTAGTGGTATAGGAGCTGTTTTGAGCCAAGAAGGTAAGCCTATTGCCTATTTTAGTGAGAAGCTTAATGATGCCAAGAAAAAGTATTCTGTTTATGATCAGGAATTTTATGCAATAGTTCTGGCTTTGAAGAAATGGAGACATTATTTGTTGCCAAAAGAGTGTTTTATATACTGATCATCAGGCTTTGCAGTATCTTAATAGTCAAGGGAAGTTGAACCAAAGGCACTTAAAATGGGTTGAGTTTTTACAGAGTTATACCTTTGTTTTGAAGCACAGGAGTGGGAAGTCCAACAAAGTTGCAGATGCCTTGAGCAGAAGGCAAAATTTGTTGACATAAATGAAGATAGAGGTTGTTGGGTTTGATAAGCTCAAAAGTTTGTATCCTGAAGATCCAGATTTTGCAGAGGCTTGGAAAGCTTGTCTGGAGCCTGTTACTTTGGATAGGACAAAATGGTTGGATTTCATAATCCAAGATGGCATGTTGTTTAGAGGAAGCCAGTTGTGCATTCCGAGGAGTTCCATGAGAGAGAACCTGATTAAGGAGAAGCATAGTGGAGGATTGGCTGGACACTTTGGTCGAGATAAGACCATTTCTATTGTTGGTAAAAATTATTATTGGCCACAGTTGCAGCAGGATGTGAGGAGGTTTGTGCAGAGTTGCAGAGTATGTCAGATGGCAAAAGGAACAAGTTAAAATACAGGATTGTATCAACCATTACCTGTACCAGAGAAGCCATGGGATGATATTAGTATAGATTTTGTTCTTGGTTTACCAAGGACGCAGAGAGGGCATGATTCTATTTTTGTGGTGGTGGACAGATTCTCAAAGATGGTACATTTTATTCCTTGTAAGAAGACTAATGATGCTGTTCATATTGCAGAGTTATTTTTCAGGGAAGTGGTGAGACTACATGGTCTACCAAAGAGCATAGTTTCAGATCGAGATACCAAGTTTGTTGGTTATTTCTGGAGGACATTGTGGAAGAAGTTGAAGACAAATTTGAAGTTTAGTTCTGCACACCATCCACAGACTGATGGACAAACTGAAGTGGTGAATCAGAGTTTGGGTAACCTGCTACGATGCTTAGTAGGAGATAAGCCCAAGGGATGGGATTTGATTTTACCACAAGCAGAATTTGCTTACAACAATTCTGTCAATAGGAGTACTGGAACATCACCATTCCAGATTGTATACGGCAATAGCCCAAGAAATGCTTCTGAGTTAAGGAAGCTGGACAATGGAGAAAAGACAAGTGCTGAAGCTGACAACTTTGCAGAACATCTGAAGACTTTGCATGAAGAGGTGAGAAAGCACATTAATAAAATGAATATTCAGTACAAGGCTAAGGCAGATCAGAAGAGGAGATATAAGGAATTCCAGGTAGGAGATGAAGTCATGGTTCACTTGAGAAAAGAAAGGTTCCTAATTGGAACATACAATAAGTTGAAAATGAAGAAATTTGGACCATGCAGAATCCTGAAGAAGCATGATTCAGGAAATGCATATGAGGTAGAGCTACCGAGTGGGATCAATATTTCCTCTATTTTCAACATTGCTGATTTATCAGAATATCATGATGGTGGAACAGAGGATGGACCAACAGAAGTGTAGTGGAGTATTCTGGCATCTACTTCAATGGAGGAGATAGAAGAGATCTTGGATAGCCGTGTGGGAAGAAGTACTTGAAACAAGCAATATGAAGAATATCTAGTAAAATGGAAAGGAAGGCCTGTTGAAGATTCTTCTTGGTTGTCTAAGGCAGAGGTTGACTGTTTGGGTTTTCCTCACACAAACATATGAGACGTGACAGGGTCACTTCTCAAATTACCCTGGGTGTCTGATGTAGCATCCAGTGGTGTAAGGGCAATCTTGCATCACCCAAAAAGAAGTTAATTCAAAATCATTGTAGTTGTTTTTATTTTTTTCCATAATTAGTATTTTTGGTTCCATAATATCTAGAATAATAATGTAGGACTTTCAGTTTTTCCAAAACTGCTAAAAATAGCGACCTGCCTAATTAGGAAAGTGTACCTGCTATTTTTAGAAAGTTTGCATTTGGGCACATAATGAAGTAAAAACTTCCAGAAAGTTACATAATGGAAATATAAGACCTTTGGTGAAGGAATCAGGCAAAGATCATTTGTGAGCTAAAAGATATTAAAGTTTTTATTTTCTGAAAAGTCCCTAAAAATTTCTGGAATGAGATATGAGGCACTAAAACTTTCCATAACATCCTGAAAAGTTGATGGAAATCCATTTACGAATTTTCAACATGATAGTTCACATCGTGAGCTTTCTGGCGCTTAAAACGGTTTGTCAATCGAACACCCGGATCAAAAGTTATGCTTCCCGAAAGTGGACCTACTTTTGGAGGGAGTTGTAATTTGAAATTTAGCTGGAAGCTGCCAAAAAGTGCTATTTATGACTATTTTGGGAACCTTGGGTAGTAGTAGAGTGAAGGGGGCCAGTGTAGAGTCAAGAATAGGTGGGAAAATAGAAACCCTAGCTGATTTTGGGGTTACAGAAGGCTGAAGATTCAAGAGTCTTGAGGTTGGGAAAAATGTAATGTGTTGCAGCCAGTAGAGGATTCATCCTCTGATTGTAATTGAGCTTCTGTAATGTAATGAGTTGCCCAGTTCAATAAAAGAAAGTTCTATTTATTGTGTTCAATATATGTTATTGTGTGTTTTGTGATTTACCCCCTTCATCAGGATGGGCATACAACGAATTGACAAAACACTTCCCTGAGAAAGAGGACAAACTCACTTACCCACTTGAATTGATTTTTGATGGAACTGCTTGGAAGTGGATAAATGGGTTGATCCCACTCATTTTGATGCTCAACTTCATGATTAGAGGTAAGCATGACAAGTGGTGGCTCTTCTTGATGTGTCGTTAGTTGGGCCAGATGGCTGATAGGGCATCTCCTTGAAATGACATACAAATCAACATAGTTGATCTCATGCCTCTGCTCTAATTCTTTCTTCTCATGCTAGTCTAAATGCTCTAGTTCTTGTGATTCAACTAGAAATATGGCTGCCTCCACCATATGAACAAGATGCTCATGATTTTGTAGATCAAGCTCAAGAAATGAGCCCTGTACTTGCTCAATGGAGAAATCTCCTTCATCAAGAAGTTGATATCCTTGTTGGATAATAAAGAATAAATTTTTAATTTGTTCTTGCCCATGTTTAATCTCCACATCATCATTTTCAATAAAACATGGAAGCTGCTCAAACAGGTCCGTATCATCAACCTCTGCATCTTTCAGCATAGAGCAACATGCTTTCTCATCTTTGTGGTCTGGGACCTCACTATCCTTTTCGGCCTCTGATTCCAGCAACCTACCATTATTTTCAATGTCCCCATGCTGCTCTAGAACTACTGTTAATATTGTTGGGAATTGAATTCCTAGCATTAATTATTTGATTATGCACTTATTTATTTGCCTATGATGTAATTTATGTTGTACATATTGTTTTGTAATTTAGTGTGAAGTGGCATGGTGTGTTGTCACTCCACTTGGAATGTGACTAGGATGGTCAACTCATCCCATGTGGATATAGGCATTCCATATTGTGGTAGAGGTTTTCTGCCATGTGTTGGCATCTTGTGTAGTGTGTAAGGAGTTATGATGTGTAAGTGTTATGACGGATTCCTATGACAGATTCTATGACGCGGAAGAGTCGAGAATAGAAGATTCTATCACAAGTGAAGACATGTGTCGAAGAGATCTTTGAGGAAGGCATCTTTGGACGCCCAAGGTGGGTTATGACATGTTGTAAGAGGAATATGCTATTTTTAGTCAGTTTATAATAGATTCTCTTACAACTGTAAGTGCTGTCAGTTATGATGGATTCTATGATAGTTGTAAGGTGCGTAAGAGCATCTGTCATAGTCTATCTTGGGACTAGGTGCCCACATTGGGATGGGGTGTTGTGACAAGTGTCAAATCCATGTTGTAATGTTGGACAAGTATCCTTAGGCATGGGTTTTGGGCCATGAGGCCAAGCTGGATGCCCATCTCTAGAAGTTTCTTATTTTGCCTTGTAAACTCTATAAAAATAGGTGCTTGGATGGGAGATGCACATAGTAATTTACAGGTACTGTTATATTGCTGGAATATCTCTAGATATGAGTGTTAAAGACTCCTGAAAGAGCATTGGCTCTGAAACTATATTGTAATCTGCATTGTTTACTGTAATACATTTGAGCTGTGTTTTGGAGTGTGGGGTTTTTCTTCTGAAAGGGTTTTCCCCATAGTATATCTTGTATCTCTCTCTCTCTTTTGTCTACATTCTATGTGTGTGTGTATTGCTGCAATATCTTTGTTGTTGTGTTAACATCACTGTAACTGTAAAGATTAAAAAGAATTTGCATACTACTTCCCTCATTAGATTAGTGTAGGGAGTGTTTTTTGCACACCTTGCTTCTTTTCAGTTGGTATTAGAGCCTGGCCAATTTTGGTCCTAGTTGCTGGGTAGGGGTTTTTTGTACTGATATTAGATTGAGTGGGAGTCTATGCAGTGTATTCCATAGTCTTGTTGTAGGAAGGAGATGGAAGGCACATCCGGAAGAGTAGAGGTGGAGAAGTTTGACGACACCAATTTCAAGTTGTGGAAACTTAAAATGGAAGACATGCTTGTTGATAGAGACCTATGGGAAACAATTTCTAGTACAAAACCTATGGCAATGTCTCAAGGATCAAAAAGCTAAGAGTCTTGTGAGACTCTATCTAGCTGACTCTATCCTATTGAATGTCCATGAGGAGAAGACCACAAAAGAACTTTGGAAGAAACTGGGAGATATTTATCAGGCCAAGTCCTTGATGAACAAGCTATTCCTAAGAAAGAAGCTATATTCTTTGAGGATAGAGGATGGAGGATCCATTGCAGATCACCTGAATGTCTTTAACATGCTAGTTGCACAATTGACATCGGTTGTTGTGAAGATGGAGGAGGAGGATCGCTGTATGACAAAACCAGTGGGCACAGATAAGTTCAGAGTCTATGGGCCTCTTGGCCTACAGTAGTTAAAACCTATTATTTCGATTAGCTCTTACAAGGTGTTCGACAAGTGGGAGAATGTTGGGAATTAAGGTGTCTTAACCTTGGTAATTCCTAACATTAATTATTTGATTATGTACTTATTTATTTGCCTATGATGTAATTTGTGTTGCACATCCTATTTTGTCATTTAGTGTGAAGTGGCATGGTGTGTTGTCACTCCACTTGGAATGTAACTAGGATGTTCAACTCATCCCATGTGGATATAGGTGTTCCATATTGTGGTAGAGGTTTTCTACCATGTGTTGACATCTTGTGTAGTGTGTAAAGAGTTATGATGCATAAATGTTATGATGGATTCTTTGACAGATTCTATGACGCGTAAGAGTCGAGAATAGAAGATTCTATCACAAGTGAAGACATGTGTCGAAGAGCATCTTTGAGGAAGGCATCTTTGGGCGCCCAAGGTGGGTTATAACATGTTGTAAGAGGAATATACTATTTTTAGTCAGTTTATGACAAATTCTCTTACAGCTGTAAGTGCTGTCAGTTATGACAGATTCTATGACAGTTGTAAGGTGTGTAAGAGCATTTGTCATAGTCTATCTTGGGACTAGGTGCCCACATTGGGATGGGGTGTTGTGATAAGTGTCAAATCCGTGTTGTAATGTTGGACAAGTGTCCTTAGGCGTGGGTTTTGGGCCATGAGGCCAAGTTGGACCCCCATCTCTAGAAGTTTCCTATTTTGCCTTGTAAACTTTATAAAAATAGGTGCTTGGATGGGAGATGCACATAGTTGGACGCCCATCTCTAGAAGTTTCCTCTTTTACCTCGTAAACTCTATAAAAATAGGTGCTTGGATGGGAGATGCACATAGTGATTTATAGGTACTCTTATGCTACTGGAATATCTCTAGATACGAGTGTCGAAGACTCCTAAAAGAGTATTGGCTTTGAAATTGTATTGTAATCTACATTTTACTGTAATACATTTGAGCTATGTTTTGGAGTGTGGGGTTTTTCTCCTGAAAGGGTTTTCCCCACAGTATATCTTGTCTCTCTCTCTCTCTCTCTCTTCTGTCTACATTTTATGTGTGTGTATATTGCTGCAATATCTCTGTTGTTGTGTTAACATCACTGTAAATATAAAGATTAAAAAGTATTTGCATACTACTTCCCTCATTAGATTAGTGTAGGAAGAGTTTTCCACACACCTTGCTTCCTTTCAAATACTGGCATCTACATGCCTTGTTCAACTTGAATATAACCAGAAAATTCATGAAAAAGAGTGGCCCCATCCGTCTTTGAGATAATTAAAGCAATTTTTGTCACCATGCCCTCATCCTTGACTGCTACTCTACTACACTTTGCTTGAGGAGCCTCTATGATTGGACCTTTTCCTTGTGCTCCCTCTGTATTTTGCCTTTGTTCTACCTATCCAAAGAACGTGAGAACTCTTCAAATGAGCCAAAGTTTAAAGGGCTCAACCTTTCACTTGAATTAGCATTAATCTCATGCTCAACACACTGCTGCTCCATTAGATTTGACTTAACTTCTTCTAGCAGCAGATCTGAGTTTTTTGTTTCACTAGTGCATGGGGGTTCACTAATAGTTGGCTGCTTCACAATAGCATCAAATATTTCCTTTTGTAGCTCATAAAACCCAACATCCCACCAAAAAACTGGTCTGCCCTCCACTTTGGGGCTAGGGCAAGAGGGTTGACATGGAATGGGGGGTGGAAGAGCCTCTTGAGAGAGCTTCACCTGAGGAGTGATAGGCTGATTTGGTGTAGGAACTGAAAGGAAGCTTGGTGTGTAGAAATCGCTTCCTACACTAATCTAATGATGAGAGATGTATGCAAATTCAATTTTAATTCTTACAACTACAGCAACATAGAACATCTAACAGAGATATTGTAGCAATACACATACACACAGAAAGTAGACAGAAGAGAGAGAGACAAGATATACCTGGGGAAAACCCTTACGGGTGAAAAACCCCACACTCCAAAACATAGCTCAAATGTATTACAGTAAACAATAACAGATTACAATATAGTTTCAGAGCCAATGCTCTTTCAGGAGTCTTTGAATGTCAAATCTGGATATATTCCAGTAGCATAACAGTACCTGTAAAACACACTGCTTATCTCCCATCCAAGCACCTATTTTTATAGAGTTTACAAGGCAAATACAGAACCTTCTAGAGATGGGCATCCACCTTGGACTCATGCCCCAAAACCCACGCCTAAGGACACATGTCCAACATCCCATCCCAATGTGGGTGCCTTGTCCCAAGATAGGCTATGACATATGCTCTTACGCACCTTACAACTGTCATAGAATCTGTCATAACTGACAGCACTTATAGCTATAAGAGAATCTGTCATACACTGACTAAAAATATCTTATTCCTCTTACAACTTGTCATAACCTCCCTTGACCACCCAAAGATGCCTTTCTCTTGTGCAAAGATACTCACCGACACTTGTCATTAAATAAAAATCAGTTGAGGTTTTGGGGGCGCTGCCCCCGAGCCCCCATAGGGGCGCTGCCCCTCAACCCTACCCTGTACTGTGATAGGGAGCACGCCAAGGGTGCTACCCCTAGACCCCGCAAGGGGCTCCACCCCTTGACCCCATCTTGGGGGTGCTACCTCCAAATCCCTGTTAATTATTCAAGGGGGAAACCGCGGCTTCCAAAGTCACCAAAATTTATCCTGTTGCATGTACACAAGGTGCCAACTATGCCAACTCAACATGGGATAAATAAATACAACATTAGGAATTTTCAAAGGTTGAGACACCTTAATTCCCAACAGGAACAAGCTCTCGTGAAGACTGGGGGCCTCTGAAACTTGGGATTTTAAAACTAGAAGGTGGTTTTAGAGGCCCAGAGGGGCCATCCTGCCTAAAACTGGGAATGGAGGGGATTGATTGAGATTCCTGCCTCTTTACATCATCAAGCATTTGATCTAATTACTCCTCAAATAAGATTGCGAGATGCAAAGCCAAGCCTTCCCGATAGGCTTTTTCCTCTACCTCCATTTGTTGTTGTTGAAGATGATCTTGATAAGCAAGCTCCTCTTTTCATCTGCTATATTCTTGACTCTCTGAATTTCATCCCACTCTCGTTGGAACCCTTAGAGTATCTCCATCACATCATCTATGTTTTTGATATTAAAATCAAGGGGTTCCTACAACAGATTGTACCCCATATCTCCTTTTAGGTCATCCAAACATTCCTTAAGCTCTAGCAACTTGAGGTAGTCTTCTTGGGGTTGATAACATGCATTATTAGGTTGCCAAGAAGACTAAGTAGGTGTGGGAGGGAGGTAAGCATCATGAGGATGCTGATATTCTATTGTTGCAGGGTTGTATAGCATAAAATCAGAGGCATTTTTGGCCTGATATTGCTTGTATGGGGGCCAATAACTTGCATTCTGGCCAAGAGGAGGGAGTGGCCATAACTTCCATAATAACTTGACATTTTATAGCATCTAATTGATGGATAAATATAAAAGTGCCAGAATTAGAGAAGAACAGATATGCAACCAGAGAGAAACTGCATACATACCAAGAAATAGTCGCCAGGTGATTGAAGATGCTTTTGAAAGTTCAAAAAGATCAAGAAAACCACTGAAGTCCTGATCCTTGATGAATTTTTAAGCATTTAAACTAGCTGCACCAGTGGATTTATTTTGCAGATTTGCCATGGTGCTTGTTGAATGCTTTCACAACTGCACGTGAACTAAGGTCATCAACAAAATCTTCTTAGTTCAACTCTTACTCAGAGTAGAGGGTCCCACTGGGCATTCCAGAAACTGTTATCACATAGAATTGCACCCTGCTTGGAGACCTCCAAGCATTCTAATGACACAATGGGAATGATCTCAAGGTGTGGGACCTTGCAATATTGAGATTAGACCTCTAGAGAAGGCTGGTTCCTCTTTCTAAGCTTAAGGCTTAGAGAAAATAAACTAAATCTAGTGCTAATGCTTGCAGGGAAAAGGGGTAAGAAGGAATGTTAAATTAAAATAGGTGATGCACTGGATTAGATATGTTCAGCTGCAACTGACTCAACACAGTAATAATCTCAAAACTGAAAGGACTTACACAGACTCATATTGATTCTAACAGAGGCTAGGACAAAAAAATGGAGAAATGAAAGGGACCGTTTTTCCAACAATACACAACTCACACTAATCCAAAGAGTAGACATAGTGCTAGAATAATAAGAGATAGGTAAAATACTAGTTTGTATTGATTATAGAGGCCAAATATCCATTACAAAAGAGAGAATAATGTAGAGAAGTTAGACATAGAATAATCAATTACATTCATTGGTGACCAAAATTAGAGACATGAGAGGCTTAGCAGAAGAGTATAGTCCATCAGATCTAGTAGTTCCTGTAGTTGCATTATAGAGGTCTGGTTACAAAAATTCTCTATCCTGTAGTAGCCTAGAAGAATAGGCAACCCTTAAAAAATCTTTGAGACATGCATATATAGCATTTCATTTTCATTGTAGCAGCCATGGTGGGAAAAGGAACAAGTCAATGAGAAGGGACATTGACCATGCTGCATTAAATTTTTCTCAGAAACCCCCTACAAATTAGGGTAGAGTCCATACCCCTGTCAGGCCTGCAAGCCTACAATAGATTGCTTGTGTGAATGAATGGCAGGCGCATTGATGAGGGAATGCAGAAGGTCTTGATTTTTTGTTGTGAATCAACCTTGTATCTACATTTATACTCTAGCATTGAAGGATTCACTATTTCATCTACCCTTATCGACCCAAGCTTGTAGAAATTGAATGCCGAGTTGGTAGGGAGGGGCATCTTTTACAAAACTTCAAATATTCAAACCTTTGAGTCTCTGCATCCCTTAATTTAAGTTGATTCCTTCCAATAATCATCGTTTGTAAAGCCCTGTCGGTTGAATCTGCATATTTCCTACTTTCGAGAAGCTTTGAGAGTCCCCTTTGAATCCTAGCCATAGATGAGTATGCTTTTAGAATCGACGACCACCATATTTCCTTTTAACTCTGTGTTGAGGCCCAGAGAATTTCTACTTATGTGGCAATTCATGGCTTTGCGGGGAGCCCAAACAAGGCTCAATGAAGACAAGAGTCTTTGTGAAGAGTATCATGTGGAGGCCATGTAGGATCCACATCAGATTCTATGGGCTCGCTGAAAGTCATTAAAGATCCTTGGGAAGAGACATACCTCAACAAAATGTGAGGTGGCATGCTGAATCAACGGGTGAGTCAACCTTTTCCTTTGTTCTGTCAGTCTATCGGGGCCCACCTAAACAAAGCCCATGAAAGGCACCACGTGTCACAACGGTGCAAGTCAGAGGAGCCTCTCTTTGAAAATTCTTAAGGAGGAGCATCATTGAGCCACGTGTCCCTTATGAGTCTCCTTGTGAATGTGGTGAAAGGCACCACTTGTCATGATGGTGCTAATCGGGAGAGCCTTTTTGAGTCTTTTGTTGGAGTACAGGACAACACTGAGAGGGGGGTGAATCAGTGTTGTATAATTTTTAACATTTCAAAACTTGACTAAAAAATGTTGTGTAAAGGAATTCATTAAAAACATAGTCATCATGATATCTAAAACTTAAATAAAGATGATCAAATAGGTACAACATAATCAACCATAAAGAGAAGACATGACATAGGTTTTGATGAGTGGAAAACCCTCATAGGGATAAAAAACCACTCTGGAAACTTGCCTCACTGGCTTATTTGAATCTCACTGATTACAACAATTGCCTCACTGGCAACAAACATGTCTCACTGACCATGCAAGCCTCACTGGCTACAATATACCTCACTGGTAAATTGGTGTCTCACTGACACAATGTGCAATCAACTTGGATACAAACTAAAACAACTCAGGGGGTTACCCTGATTCACTTTTGTACAAAAAAATCTTATCTCTCCTTTCCTTTTACTTGTCAAAATTCTTTTCAATTATAACATGATCAAGCTATGCTTTGGTACACATAACCATCTATGCAATTGGATGCATATTGTCTTCATCCTATTTATATGTCACCTACAAAAACATCTTATTTATCTCTCAATTCTCAAACCAAATATTCACCCAATTCATTTGCATTTACTCTTCAAAACACATCTCCAAAATATGTCTTCAATGCTGCATATCTAAACACATTGAACCTCTAATGTCATTATAAAAAAAATGACTTTTCATTTCATACTTTTCTTCATATTCCTTCTTCTACAAAAACATGTTAAACCCCTCAACATCCTATAACTCCTTTTTGTCTCCAATCAATACACTGTTTATATACAATCTTCTCGAATGCATATATACTGACACATTTTATTGATTACAAAACATTACTTCAATACCCTCTGTAGAGCAAGTCAGTCTTCTCCCAAAAACAACTTCAATATCTTATGTCTTGAATACAATCATTCAAAATTAAAACCGAATCAGGACCTTTTGCATATAATCATATAAGCTTCTTCAAATATATAGACAACACAAACTCAAATTAGAACTACAAACAAGAATGCATAATCATTTGCAAGTACCATAAACACAGTTTCACACCATTCCTTTGTAGATACCTAGATCACTGTCATGCCCACATTTCCCATGCAGTCACGACACACAACACACGTGTCATGTCCACATTTGCCATGTGGTCATGACACGAAATATCAAAAATCTTTTCTGTGAGTACCTAGAAACCCTCTCGCATGTGTTTGCATGCTCTGTGGCAATACGCATAAGGCGTAAACATGTCAATCATTAATCGAGGAAGTGTGTCTACCTACACAAACCCCTGTGTGATGATAGCCGACTAGGGGGTATGCGGCGCGATGCGCACCGCTTCTAGGGTTAGAACAATTCAAAGTCAAACCCTAAGTTTCCTAGGTGAAAGAGGTGATTTTGACCGAAGCAAAATCAAACCCTAACTCTAATGCATAAATGAAATTGAATAAAATAACGCATCCAATGGCATGATGGTCGCATGATAAAATGGAGTGATTAAATGAAAGTCACCAAAATGTCATAAAAATAAAACCCTAAAATCTAGCATAACGCGTTTTCAATAATTGAAATAAATATTTTAAAAAGAAAAGCTCCAAGAAAAATTAATGCAAAATTTGAAATAATTAATCAAAAGGAAAATTAAATAAATTTCCAAGGTTAAATGAATTTAACCACTCCGCAAACTATTAAAATTTGAAAATAAATGACCAAAATAAAACAAAAAGGTTGAGTCCTTTAATAAATATAATTTCGACCATTATATTTATTAACTAACTCAAAATAATTTATAAAGGGGAAGAATTAAATATCTCTCCCCAAAAAATAATAAAGTCGATCCAACAAAATAGATAAATTAAAGAGGTATCCCAAATGAATTTTAATTAAAGTACACTAGAAATTAAATAAAGATGTCCAAAATAAATAAAGGGCAAGGGGATAAAGAAATTTGATAATTCAAAAATATCATCCCACCAAAATAAATTCCCCATACAAATAAAATATCCAACCCCAAGGATTTATAAAAAAAAAACACTTAAGAGAACACAAAGAAGTCAACAAATCAAATATGACCCAAGGGCAAAAGAGAGGGAAAATAAATTCCCGTGCACAAGGGAAAAATAAAAAAGAAATTAAATTAAATAACAAAACTAATATCCTCACATCCTCCACTCAACCCTAATTCCATATTTTATTGTTTTCTATATGGAAAGCCCTAATATTATTTTATATTTTTCTTATGGATTTGCCCTAACTTATTCTTTTGTTTTCTCTTCTCATTTGTTTTTCCTCTTGTTTTGTTTGCCTCCATTGTTGCAGGATGAAGATTTTCTCCTACCTGGCTGCCATGAGGTTTTTTTTTCACACAGAGCTATAATTTTCATTGTAAATGCACCGTAGGGTTTATATATTATATTATATATATATAAATATATGTTTGTGTAAATATATTTATTATGTATATGCTGGAGGTGAAATCTAAATGAGGGCTTTTTTTGTTCTGACCCACAATGATATATATATACTTGCAGGTCAAAAGATATAAAAGAAAGTTTAAGCGAGGCCGGATGACCATAAATGGCGACGAGGGTTCACGTTTTACTGCCGCTGCGACTGTGTTTTGGCAAGGGTAAGGGGATATTGGTGGTGTGGGTGGGGGTTCGGCCCCCTCCCCACACCTGTGAATCAAAGGAGAAGGGGGGTGGGTGGCGGTGAGACCGCCGTCTACCCTCTGTTTTCTATTTTTTTTAATAATAAAAACAAAACATCACACAGTCCTCAGTCCGCCATTGGTAGTAAGAAATTTGACTCGGGTTTCCTTGTTTTAATTTTTGTTCAATTTAATATACTAAAGTATATTTGTATATATATCGATATATATATACATATATATATATTTATATGTGTATATGTATATATATATACAGTAAGATATACACACTATATACTCAGATTCAGCTTTAAAGGATAGCATGTTTAATATCCTAAGTGATATATATATGTGTATTATATATATATTCAGAAATATATATCTATTTGGTTATATATACTCCTAGTATACATAGTTCTTTCAGCAGTTTATCATACGAATTAAATCAGTACACACACACACACATATATATATGTTTTTCATATATATATATGTATATACCCTATATTATATAAGTATATACAATCCCTCAAGGGAACTTATATAAACAGATTTTAGTCTAATACAAGCCAGTAATATATATATTTTTTTGAAAATAAATACACAGAAAAACTTTTTCATTATATATTTTTTTTGACAAAATTTCAATAAGGCAGCTTAATATAATCTCTTGACAGCAATTGGATTTAAAGTAGATCTCATTATATCTATTTAAAAAAAAAAAACCAGAGGCATAAAGATAAAGATGCTTCTCATTTATTTATTTTTGAAACTCATTTCAACAACATTTATATATTGTTGGTTAACAGATTTGCTCTTATTCTGAAAATTACTTGCTCTGACCCTATACCCTTCTTTCAAGAACAAATGAGTTAAACAACAAATGGGTGAACTTTTTGAATTAGTTCCCCTCTGAATTAAGGTACAGCTCCCTTTATGATTTTCAATGAATTTTAGCTTATTCAGCTAACTAAATCGCATTTTTAACCAGAAAACGCCTAAGGCTGACTAACATCCATACATAGCCATGTCATGAATGCGATTAATTCATACAGTAGTAGGATAGAATGCACAGATTCTACTTTAAAACCTTCGAATACATGAATATATTTATATAAATTTGCTGAACTCGTAAGGAAAAATAACACACACAATGAGTTGTTCAAACAAGAGCAATTACCGGGTAAAAGAAGATTTCTCACAGAAAATCAAATTTCACACATTTAGACGCACAGATCCAAATAAGCAGCAATCGTTCCTCTTTTCATTCACAGACGAAAATTTTTCAAACAATCATCATATATGTAAAAAAAAAGGTAAACACAGTTTTTCTGGAATTCCCCTTTCTTTCTCTTTTTTTTTTTTTTTCTCACTTCTCTCTCCTCTTGAAATTCTAAAAAAAACAAATATATATCCAAGTCTTAACCATGTCCTTGAGCAAATTAAACTCAGAGTTAACATCACTCTGACCCATACGGGATTTAGTTTTAACAACTGATCGTAAAAGATTAAAGTTGCCAGAAATAACATAAATTAAAGACTTGAAAAAGAAAGAGCTGATGCGGTTATGACTGGGGCGATGAATCAGCATCCCCTGATTTGCTGTCGAGAGCCTGGGAAGCATGCTGGGTTCTCCACTCCTGAAAGGCAGCCACGAACTCCTGAATTTTAGGAAAGTTTGGTATGCCTATATGCTTCATCCTCAATTTCCAGACCTCCTTTTCCCTTCGCATTTTCCCGAATTTTTCCTTGTGTTCAGGGAGTGCGTCGATACAGAGGTAGAGCAGGGATTCGACTTTAGAAATTCTGGAGAAATCCTCAATAAGAATATTATCATTCTCTTTAACAAAACGGATCTTATCCCTAAAGGATTGGGCTACTGCTTCAACATCTTCTTCAGGCTTTCCATCATCCTTCATGTATTTTACGTCGATACACTGTAAATCACGTTGCAATGACTGAGTGAAGTCCGTTATCTCCTTAATGAGCTTTGAGACTTCAAAGCGTGCTTGTCGGGATATGGAGTTCCTCCATTCGATATTCTTTTTGTTCACATACAATAAATCCTCATCCACACCAGTCAGTTTCATCTCTGCCAAAAACTTTTCCAGCCCATATTTCCGAACTTCCTCTATTTGGTTCATCACACTGGTCCACTTGCCTTCGTCCTTAGCCCAGACAGCAACCTGTGCTTTAAGATCTTCAATGGTAGTAGCAGTCAGGTCATATATGCCTTTGAGTTCATGGATATACTCAGTTCCCCTTTGCTCAATGCTGTCTAACCAGCCATCAAATGTTTTTGAGACCATTTTGCTCCTATGAACTTGATCTAACATTTTCTGATTGACGGGTGACTTTGGGTCAAAAGACAAGGGAACTTGTGAGATTGGCTGCGGGTTAGGATTGTTGATGGCTTCAATATACTCTGCCATTGCACGCAGAGTTTGTTTTAATTCTCTTTTGTCCCTTTCATCTTTCATCGTTCGATTGACCATTCTTTTAGTCGAAGCTTCGAGATGGTGTACATCCGCAGCTCTGGAGGCAGTACCGAGGTCTATCTTTTCCACAGTGAAATCATGCACTGTAGGATCTTGAACCTCTTCCTCGGTCACTGGTTTGGCTATTTCTGCGCTCCAGTTACCAGTGCTTGGGTCAATATCTATCCTGGATACTGTTTTAAGTCTTTTGGACTTGGGGGTCTTCCCCAGACATTTACTTACCATATCTTCCAGAGGGAGAACGAAAGGAACCACCTTCTTTTTATCAGATATAGAGCTCTCTAGCCACTTTGGTGCCGGGGTTGTCTCCCTGAGTTTTTCTCCATCAGAAGGTTTATCTGAAATCATCAACATTTCCGGAGTACCCAAAACATCCTCTGACTGTGAACCAGTATCAACTGCTTCTGTTCTGGTTGGGCTTGCTTCTCTGTCCCCCATGGGGTCCTCTGCTTCTTCTTCTGAATTTAAGTCGACAATTATTGTCTCAGAAACTGGCTTCTTCCTTTTACCTTTGGTCCTCAGCCTGGTGACACGAGAAGGCAGAATATCTGTGAGGACCCTTCTGGATTTCTTGGTGACAGGGCTCTTTTCAGGTGATGGCTCAGAAGCACCTGCACCACAGATAGCAAGAGGTTGATTAGAAGGATCCAGGGGAAGTGGTGATGCAACCACTGAAGATAATTGTTGAACATTTTTATCTTGAGACCCCTGTTGCTTCTTTTCTCTCAACCATTTTTCAGTCCTCCTTATCACCGGGAGGGTCTTAATTTCAATCCTGTCCTCCTCTTTCTTGCTCCAGTCCACCTCTGGAATGGGTAAGTGCTCCACCTTCTCAAATTGTGGATCAACCACTTCTTCATCATCAACAAGAACTCCAGAAATGTCCATGTCTAAGTTAAAGGTAATTATTTGTCTTAAAGAAAACCTGCACCATAACCTTCTCCTAACTTCAAATTCATCTGGACAATCCATCCAATAATCCTCCAGCTTAGGAAGGTGCGAGTGCCCTGTTCCAGAATTTAAATTATCTTTAACAAAACTTTTACTGTCGAATTTGGTTCTAGCAGTGAAGGATTGAAAATTGAACCTCTTGAGGTTCACCCCCAGATTTAAAGCATCAGAAGTTGACAGGCATGAATAATGCCCAAGTTCAACAGGAAAAGAAATACCACAACCCCTTTTTGATGGAAATTTTTTATGAACATGTGCCAATTGCCGACATACCTCTATTAGTACAAAACGATCAAATACATATCTGGGCAACTTCGTTGGTTCGCCATCGAATCCCCCAACTCTGATATAGGTGAACTCAGAGAATTGGATGAAAAAGCTACCGTAGATACTGATTAGCTGCATTGCTTCACTGGTCATTCTCTTACCTGGGTTACCTGTCAATTCATAGGTCATCTTCCCAGTGAAGACATCATTGATCCTCTTGTAATTTTCATAACAATTTTTTCTTTGCAACTGTGAGTAATATTGATAAACTTTGCTGCTTTCATCTAAAGGCTCATGAGGCAGGTCAAACCAATCTCTTGTGGAGGCTAAACAGTAAAACAGATAAGAAGACATAAAGAAATCCCTGTTGCCCAGACGATTATTTAAGCTCTGATGCAGACAGTCAGCTATTATCTCGGCCCAATCCAAGTATTGTTCACCCTGGAGGACGACTTGTATAAAAAAGTACATCCAGTCTTCCCAGTAATAGGCATGTTGATTGCCTCTCAATCTGTTCAATAACACCACAATATCCCTTACTTCCTGTATTAAATGGTCTCTAGTGAGGGGTCTGGGCAGCCTTGAACCACCTTTCTGAAACTTTAGCAGCCAATTCCGTGCTATCACACTCTTGTAAGTTGGTTTCTTTTCTGAGAAATATCCATTGGAGGAGGTAATGTCGAGGTTGGAATATGCCCCCTTATGCGGTATCTTCATCACAGACATAAGGGTTTGTCTGTTGACAGAAAACAGCACATCCCCGTTGGCGTTTTTGACACATCTGTTCTGGGGGTCATATCTGTTTATACATTCTTGAACCAATTCAGGGCATAGAATGGCCTGAGGAAAGGCTGCAGCTTCCACTAAACCACTGTCTACAATCTTCTTCATTGTGGGGGTTTGGACAGGGTTCTTTGTTCTTTCTATGAATTCCTCCAAGTCATACTGAACTAATGCGGTGTCTCCAAACTCTGAGTGGGAATAAATAAGACTGGGGCCGTGTTCATCCCCCAAACATGTAGACTTCAAAGACATATTGGGAAGACTATGATATAGCAATTCGAATCTCGAAAATAACAGAAATTCTAGGGGTTCTTCTTTCCAGTATAAGAACTCGGAATAGTACAGGGGGAAATAGAACTCACCTTCAGGAAATTTGAAAGCACTGCGAAAGCTTGAAGAACGAGAGCCTTACACTTTCAGCGCTATTCTCCTCCGCGTCGCACAATGTGATTACTCGCTAAAATTGGGTTGTTTTTGGCTAACAATGGCACTTACCAGAATGAATGTCTATCGCTCAGATCAATACGTGCCAAAAACTTTTGAAGGGACGTGAACTCTGATTTTTCCATTAATAGCAAGTAATGTTGTCGCGCCATCATGAGGTACAATAATTATCCGTAGCCTCCGTTAAATTAGAGCTCTCGCTTTTATGATGAGTTCCTGACAAAATCTCCTCCAACTTTCCCGCTAAATTTGGCTTGGAAAACCGCGGGAGCAGATGGGACCAAACTTACCAAATTTTCGCACCATTGAACCTTTGAAACATGGTTCAACGCGATGGTTCAATATGAAGGTTCAACGACACATGGGCTATATAGACCAACAGAAGGTTACGCGGCTTCTAGTATAAGGTCCCAAATTATGAAATAGCGAACTCTTTGAACTTTGAACTATTTGAACCTTGAACCTTGAACCTTGAACCATTGAACCCCGCGGAAGAGTTCAAGCGGGAAGTTCAAGTTCAACCCGAAACTTCCAAGACGCTTGAGGCAAAGACAAAACAACTTGCTTTATACGACACTTCAGACACATTGAACCATTGAACTTTAGACTTTGAGAATGGTTAGGGTTCAAAGGTTCAAACCTTAAGTGACTTTGTTTACAAAGGCGACGCACGGGTAAAAATTAAAGGATCGAGAGCCGATTTACAAAACAAAAAAAAAAAAAAAAGGATGATCGGGAATATAGCACGATAAACCGGCTTTTGTTCAAGAAATATTACCAATACATAAATAAACAAGGGCGACTCAAAAGGTAACATATATAAACAGAATTAACAAATACATAATTTCTTGGATAGAAGAAAACAAACAAGTTATAAATATCTATTTTCTTTGAAATACATACCAACACTTTATATTTTCTTAGGCAGATTTCTATAAGCACTTAAACACAAAATATAACATCATGAACATTTTTTTTTTGAAATACAAATAAGAGTAACTCACACTAAAATGTTCCTTTCACACTAATACAATAAGGAGTACTAGTTTTACAACTCCAAAACAATAAGGGTATTTCACATTTAAATTTCTTACAACAACAAACACAAGTAATAATTTTGATAGAAATTACAATAAGGCCTCTAAGGCCATGGCTCTCCAAAAAAACTGACAAAAGAAATGCAATTAAGGTAAAAATGACCTTCTCCAAAACTTCATTTCTTCCATAAAACCTGCAATAATACAACACCAAAAATGGGGAACCAAGCCACGAAGGAATGAAGCCACGAAGGAATGCTCTCCTCCCTACCATAGACCCGCTAGTGGGTCACCCCCGATCTAAGGAGGTAGGGTTCACACGGTTGCACAACCACATCACAACAAAGAAAACTCCAAACACACAAAATTTACTCCCATGGATTTGCACATAACAAAACTCAATAAATTGAGTTTGGAGGGGGGTAGGGGAGTGGACCCCTCAACTCAAGAGGTCACCCTAAGAACTCCAAAAACCACAAAATCTCAAGGCCTCAAGCTATAGCAAAATATACACATCTCCATAAATCTCAAAACCATCATGGCACTTTTGACTTCTAAATTTCTCCCAACATCAGAGAATGCCCTCAAGGCTATAAGTAGGACAATAATAAGGAGGTGACCTCGAGGAGGTTCACTCTCCCCCACCCCATACGAGTTGAGCCTTAGCTCCAAATGGAGGTGGTCTTACCAACTCCCAACCCACACAAAAATGAAAAGAACAACACCAAACATAAATTTCCATGACATTCAATAAATAAACATGCATAGGGAAATAGCTATTTCCATGGAGCTTACCTTCATAAGCCTTAAAAATGGAAGCACGTTTGAAGAAGAGCTCCAAGCTTCTCCAAGTCTCCAAGCCTCCAAAATTTCTCCAACACTCCCCAAAACTCCAAAAATAGAAAGAACTTGCAAAAAGAAAAGAATCCCCAACTCGTCTCCAAGAGGAGATAAAATAGGTCTTCAAATTTGGCCTTGAGGAATGAGAAGGTGACACTTGTCACCTTCTCCTTCTTCATCCCATGCCACTTGCAAGGGAGAAGGAGTGTGAGGGTGACAAGTGTCACCCTCCAATCCATTCAAACTCTCACCTTATCCACTTGTGCTCTCACACATGTGTGAGAGACCAAGTGGAGAGGTGGCAACTCCCTCCAAGACTCCATGAGGATAAGGGATGCCACATGGCATCCTCTTATTCTCCAAGAGAGCCATCTCCCTCCAAGATGCTCTCACACGTGTGTGAGAGCCTTGGAGGGAGATCCCACACACTTGGGGGTCTTGAAGACCTCCCAAGTCTTCTTGGTGAAGGGATCCCCAAACTTTGGGAAGGGAGATGGGTCTTTCCCAAAGCATGACTCATCTCCCATCCTTAGCCAATTCAAAATTCGTCACTTTTACTAAACCACAATTTAGAGTGACCAAAAGTGAGTTACCCTAGGGTTTAGTTAGTCAAAATTGACACTAGACCCTAGGGTTACCACCTAGGGTAAGTTTGGGACACTAAAGCACACCTAGGGAGGCATAAAATCACTTTAAATGACCCATAAATAAAAATAATACCAAATGGTGTAAAATAAATATAAATATACAACACATGATATAAATCAATTTAAGAAGGGGAAACTAGGCCAAATTAATAAATCAAGCATGTATGAAAACATCATCCGATCAAATGTGATCCTCATCCCTCTTGGGAATGGATCAGTTTCACAGGGAATAACATATGTGTGAAAACTACCTCTAATTTCCCATGGCCTGGGAATATAACCTACACAACTAGATCAAGAGTCAATCACATCATGGATAATCATAGCTGAAGCAACTAAAATTAAATTCATGTCATTGCATACAACATTAATCATTCGCAACATAATTAAGATTAAAACCACATTTTTCTATCTAATGTCTCATAGTCATCATCAAATAATAAATCCACATAATGAACTTGAAATCACATCAATAATCATCATCAAATATATCTCACATGCCTAACATCATCATAACATCAAAATATGATCAAATCAAATCACCACATGTCTAATTAATGCCGAACCAAAAATCAGGAGATATAATCTAATCTGTATAATGGAAACAATAGTCTCTAAATGTCTGATAATGTCACCAACTATAATGTAAAATGATCAAAATAGGGAAGTGAAAAATAATCGGCCTTACAATCACCCTCTTGGTTAACTCCTTCAAAATCACTGTTCTGCTTCATCATTATTCACAATATACATATGTATTGATAGGTATGTGTTTCTACTGTCATGCAAATCAAGTCTCTGTAGCACATTTCACAGTTCAGGATGTTGTCTTTTCATTGATGTCAAAATATCAGGATATCAGGATGTTGCATTTCACAGTTTTCACAAGATGCAGTTGACAGGTTATGAAATCAGTGTTGAGAAGTATGCAATCAGTGTTGTAAAGTTGCAATCAGAGATCTGACATGGTCTTCATCAATGGCAATGGTTTTCAGTTCAGTGATATGGTCTGCATCAGTGACAATGGTTGTTAGATCTGTGACATGGTCTTCATCAATGGCAATGGTTTTTCAGTTCAGTGATATGGTCTGCATCAGTGACAATGGTTGTTAGATCTCTCAGTTTTGATCTTTCAGTGGTCCTTCATGGTAATGACATCAATGTTGATCTTGTGTGAAGTTGTTCTGTGACTTAGTCATTTCAGTGGATGACATTCATTGCATATTATCAATTTTTGGTTTAAGGCAAGGGCTTGCATCATTTGACAAATGTTAATATGTATTATATTAACTCCATCTACATTGAGTTCATTACAGTGGCAGTCTGATGAAGCATGGTGTTTCATTTCAGTGTTTTAGTATTTGGAGTATGTGATTTTTGACAAGGTTTATAGTGGTTGATATGGTAAGTGTGGTTGTCTCAACATTGATTAAGTCTTTTACATTGTTTATACATTGTTTAACTTTGGCCGTCATAACTCTATGCACTTTTTGTTATAAACTTAAATTGACCGGTAAAAGAGGTCATCGGGGGTTTAAGTTACAATTTAAGGGTATCAAGCTCGTCAATGTTACCGGCCCCTTGTGCTAGGCCTCGGGTGAGCGCCGGTGGAAGACTCAATAGTGGGCGCGAAAAAGCCGATCAACGGCTTAGGTTTAAATAACAGATGGCGGGCCGCACAAATCGGAGGGTCAAGTTTTAAATGGCAAGTTTTGTCAAACGGGCAGTCTGTGCTATTAAAGTTGACGTCCTCTTTTGTTAAAAAAGGCAATAAAGCTATTTTTTTTGGATCTATCTCACCGAATTTCAAGGGTCACTGAAGTTGTTTTTTTTGTGAAGGAAAGAGTAAAATTTTAGAAGGTTTCCAAGTATGAAGAATATGAAAAGGCAGTGTTGTTCGAAGAGGGTTCATTTTTTTGTTTTGTTGTTTGATTTTCATGTGAGAATATGATAAGGTTGAGAAGAATGAATTTGAACCGGTTATTGAAGATTTTTTGTTGAAATTCTTTTTGCATATATAGATTTTGTTTTGAATGGCAGATTTGAGATGTGTTGCAGATGAAAGATAATGAATGAGAATTTTTGAAGAAGTTCTTTTGGAGAATGGAATTGTTATGTAATTTTTGCAGGAATGGAGAATCATTCTTCAGGGATTTATGTTGAGATTCTTCAATGATCATGATGGAGTAATGTTTGTTCAGAGAAAGTGAAGGTGTCAGAGAAAGTGAAGGTGATTAAAGACTATAATTTTTCAGAGAAGATAAATTGTTTAGTTTGCAGAGAGAGAAAGCTCAAAATGGTGAATTAGTTTGAAATGGTGTTGTAGAGGTATGAAATATATTGAAGATCAAAATTGATTGACTGTAGGAGTTGAAGACAGTTAAAGGTTGATTGAGAAATTTATTTTGTTTATCTTAAAAGGGAGAAATAAGGTTTTGGTTTTTATTGAAACAGGGAAATCCCCTGAGTTATAATTTTTCATTGAATGTTGATGATGTCAGTGAGACATGCAGAGAGATAAAATTTGCCAGTGAGGCAGAATTATAATGTCAGTGAGACATTTGTAATCTGAATTTTGTGTTAAGCCAGTGAGGCAGTTGAGTGGTTTTTATACCCCAGGAGGGTTTTCCACTCGAGAAATTTCTTGTGTCAAATCTGTGTGTTGATACTCTGCATATTTACTTTGTTCCTTCTGAAGAATTCTAAATTGTGAAATTAGATTAATCAAAAGTTTTAAAAAGTGTTAAAATTGTTAACAACACTGATTCACCCCCCCTCTCAGTGTTGTGTGTATTCCTACAATTGGTATCAGAGCCTGGTACCCTGTCAAAGCTTAATCAGCTTGGGTAGATCATATTTCTGGAATACTTATCATGGCAAGTCAAGAAGGTTACTCAAATTATAAGGCACCTATGTTTGATGGCTCTAACTATGCTTTTTGGAAATTCAGGATGGAGTCATATTTGTCATCTCTGGGGTATGATGTGTATGATGCTATTGTTACTGGATATACTGCTACAAATCCTCCTAGCACAGCTGATGAGAAAAGGGCATATGAAAATAATGCTAAGGCTAAAAATGCATTATGTTGTGGTCTTACCAATGACATACTTGTAAAAATCATGGAGTGTAAAACAGCCAAGGAAATATGGGACAAATTGTCAAATATCTATCAAGGAGATGATAAAATCAAAGAAGCAAAACTGTAATCCTACAGAGCAAAATTTGAAAGTCTCAGAATGAGTGATGATGAGAAAGTGGCAGAATATCTTTTAAGGGTCCAAGAAATTGTAAATGCTATCAGAGGACTTGGTGATACACTGGAAGAGAAGACAGTTGTTACAAAAATCTTAAGGACTTTAAATCCAAAATATGAATCCAAAGTGTCTGCTGTTGAAGAAAGAGATTTAAGCAAAGTTACCTTTGATGAACTTCATGGCACTTTCACAGCTTATGAGATGAGGATTAGCAATGACATACCTTCAAGCAAAGAAGCTGCTTTCAAATCAGTCAGAAAAGAAAAGGAGATTTCTGATTCAGATGAATTGGATGATGAACAAGAAATATCTCTTGCAAGCAAGTTAAAGAAGGGATCTGTTGGTAAGTACAAAGGTAAGCTTCCATTCAAATGTTTTGAATGTGGAAAGATTGGACACTATGCAGCTCAGTGTCCTTACAAAGACATAGACAGTGATGAAGATGAAAATAAGAAGCAATTTAAAAAGAAACAGTTTGTTTCTAGAAGAAAAAATAATTTCAGAAAGAAGAGAAGCTTGTTCACAAAAAATGTTGATATGTCTGAAAGTGATTCAGATGATTTTCTTGATGAAAATGCACAGACTTTATTTATGGCTATTCTAAATGAAGTTCAAAATGAAAAGTGTGAGGAACAATCAAACAGTTGTGAAGCTGTTGTTGATTTTGAAGGAGAATTGATGTGTGCATTAAGTCAAGTCAAGAAACTTAAGAAGGAAATCATTGCACAAAGAAGTCAGTTTCAAAAAGAAAATGAGATCATGAATAACAAGTTAACTTGTTATGAGAAACAAATTATTGATCTAATTCTTTCTCTTGAAGAAAGTAAGAAAATTATTGTTGATAAAGATAAAGAGTTGAATAACAAGGAAAAGGAATGTCATACACTTGAAGCTGAAATTGTTGATCTGAGAAGAAGACTTGATATGTGCAGAAGCAGTGATAAACTAGATGATCTTCTTGATAAACAAAAAGGATTCAAGGATAAATCAGGTCTTGGATTTGAAGAGGGACAATGTTCACAAAAGGCTGTTACAAATGGCAAATCAATCATAAGGACAACAAACTACAACAGAAGTGATACTTTCAGGTATAATGCTCACTTTACTGGATATTGTTTTTGTTGCAACAGGTTTGGACATAAAGCCAGTGAATGCAGATTTGGAGTCAGAAGAGAAATGCATTTATTTCCAAGGAATCCATTCATGTTTTTAAGAAGTTTGAAGTGTCACAATTGTAAAAATTTTGGGCATATTGCCAAATTTTGTAGACCTTCTTTGCAAATTCAGCAAACTATAAGGAATACTGTTACAGGTTTGTCTTCTTCAAGTTCTGAAAAGAAGTTGTTAGTTTGGAGACCTAAGGTAATCAATAAGGGCATTAATGTTATGATTGCACAAGCTGCTTTTCATGCCAGAAAGAAGGAACAGTGGGTGATTGACAGTGGCTGTTCCAATCACATGACAGGAGACAAAGAAAAATTTGTTAAGTTTGAAGACATTAATGAAGGTTCTGTTATGTTTGGAAATAATGATTGCATTATGATCAAAGGTAAAGGTACAATTCTTCTTGATGAAGAAACACCACTACATGATGTGTATTTTGTAGAAGGACTGAAGCACAACTTGTTAAGTGTCAGTCAAATATGTGACAATGGTTTTAATGTGGTTTTTGATGCACATGGATGTGAGATTAAAAAGAAATCAGGTAAAGTTATTGCAGCAGGTCTAAGGACTAGTGGTAACATCTACAATCTTCATAACTCAGAAACTAAAAGTGTTGATAGTCATATCTGTTTCATGGGTCAAATTGAGGAAAGCTAGTTATGGCACAGAAGACTTGGTCATGTGAATTTTGACAATCTTGTGAGAATTAGCAAGAATCACAATGTCAGAAATATGCCTCATATTTCAAAACCAAGTAATACTATATGCAAAGAGTGTCAGCTAGGTAAGCAAACTAAAGTTAGTTTCAAGCCTAAGGAGTATTTTTCTTCAAAACCTCTGCAGCTGGTACATTCAGATTTGTGTGGTCCTACAAGGACTAAAGCTCTGGGAGGAGAAAAGTATTTTATGCTTTTCATTGATGATTTTTCAAGAATGACATGGGTAACATTCTTAAGGCATAAATCAGAGGCATTTGATAGATTCAAAATCTTCAAGAAGATGGTTGAAAAGGAATCTGATTTCAAGCTAAAATGTCTAAGGTCAGACAATGGAGGAGAGTACACTTCAAAGGAATTTGAGGAGTATTGTGAAAAACATGGGATAAGAAGGCAATTCTCCACTCCTAGAACTCCACAGCAAAATGGAGTAGCTGAAAGGAAAAACAGGACTGTAAAAGAAATGGCAAGAACTTTACTACATGATGCAAATCTGCCTAATGTCTATTGGAGAGAAGCTGTTCATACAGCTGTATATACTCTGAACAGAGTTCAATTAAGGGTAAAGTCAAATTATACTCCTTATGAACTATGGTATGGTAAGTCAGCTAATGTTGGGTATTTCAAAATTTTTGGAAGTAAGTGTTACATCAAGAAAGATAATGATAGCTTATGTGGTTTTGAGTCTAGATGTGATGAAGGCATTTTTCTTGGTTATTCTACACATAGCAAGGCATATAAATGTTTTAACAATAGGCTCAAAAGAATAATTGAAAGTACTAATGTTAAGGTGGATGAGGATTTGCAGCCCTGTATGCAGTTAATTCATGACATTGAAGTTGATCATCATTCACAAAAGGAAGAAGAAATTCAGGAAGAGGAAGAAGATCCTGAAAAATCTGTTGATGTCAAGACAAAGACTCTTTCAAAGGCATTTCAAAGAGATCATCCTCATGAGTTGATCATTGGGGATAAGGACAGTGGTGTTTTAACAAGAAGAGGAAAGCAAGCTGCTGCACATAATCAAGCACATGTGTGTTTGATATCTGAAATGGAACCAAAGAATTATGTTGAGGCCAGCAAAGATGAAGCATGGGTTAATGCCATGGAAGAGGAGTTAAGCCAAATAGAAAAGAACAAAACATGGGAACTTGTTCCAAGACCAGAAGGTAAGAATGTCATTGGATCAAAATGGGTGTTTAGGAATAAGCTTGATGATAAAGGTAAAGTTGTTAGAAACAAAGCCAGACTGGTTTGCAAAGGGTATTCACAAATTGAAGGTATTGACTTTGAAGAAACATTTGCTCCTGTTGCTAGATTAGAAGCTATAAGGATGTTTTTAGCTTTTTCAGTTTATAAAAATTTCAAAGTTTTCCAAATGGATGTAAAATCAGCATTTCTAAATGGAGATCTTGAAGAAGAAGTCTACATGGAACAACCAGAAGGTTTTGTGAATAAAGATAATTCAGATCATGTTTACAGGTTGAAAAAGGCTTTATATGGTTTAAAGCAAGCTCCAAGGGCTTGGTATTATAGACTGGATAAGTTTTTGCAGGAACAGGGGTTCACAAAAGGAGGTGTGGATAGTAATTTATACTATTTAATCAAAGGTGAGGATATTCTGGTTGTTGAAATTTATGTAGATGATATCATTTTTGGTAGTAACAATGATGATATGAGTCATTCATTTCCTAACATCATGAAATCAGAATTTGAAATGTCTATGTTGGGAGAATTGTCCTTCTTTCTTGGTCTTCAGGTATCTCAGCTTGAAAAGGGAATATTCATCTCACAAAATAAATATGCCAAAGAGATGTTAAAGAGGTTTCAAATGGATGATTGCAAACCTTTGGGTACTCCTATGGAGACAGGGCATAAGCTAAGTAAAAATGATGAATCACCTGAAGTAGAACAATCTCTGTATAGATCTATGATTGGGAGTCTTTTATATCTCACTGCTTCTAGGCCTGATATTATGTAGGCTGTTTGTTTGGTTGCTAGATTTCAAGCTTGTCCTAAACAATCACATTTGAATGCTGTTAAGAGAATCTTTAGATATATTAAGGGTACAATTGATTTTGGTTTATGGTATCCTAGACACAATGATTTTACACTTCTTGCCTATACAGATGCAGATTGGGCAGGGTGTCCTGATGACAGAAAAAGCACAAGTGGGGCAGCTTTCTTTCTGGGTGGCAGATTGGTTGCATGGCAGAGTAAGAAACAAGATTGTGTTTCTCTATCTACAGCTGAAGCTGAGTACATTGCTGCTTCATCATGTTGTACACAGGTACTTTGGATGGTACAATCACTTCTTGATATTAAGGTTGAGGTTAAAAAGCCTGTGTCTATTCTTTGTGATAACACAAGTTCAATCAGTATGTCAAAGAATCCTATAATGCATTCAAGAACTAAGCACATTGCTATCAGATATCATTTTCTAAGGGAAAAGGTGATTGAAAATGAAGTTGCTTTGGAATATGTGCATACTAGTGATCAGTTGGCTGACATCTTCACAAAGCCTTTGCCAAAGGAGACATTTGAAACTCTGAGACAGAGACTGGGAGTTCTGTCTCTTGCCTCTCTTCAGTAAGTTACAGAGATATCAGATTCAGGGGGAGTTGTTTTCTAGATTATTTTAATGTCCTGAATCTCATTTGTACATAGCCTGTATATAGTTTTTGTATATATTTTTGTGGTTGGTAGTGTTATAGTATTGTACATTTGATCAGTTTGAAGTAAAGTGTTGGTTTTGACAAATTTTTTTTCAGAGGATTGTATTTACAAGAACAGGAATCTATTGATTGTGGTGTTATTTTTTTGCCTTTGACATTTTTATGTCAAAAAGGGGGAGAAATCAGTTATGGTTTTGCCATCAATGTCAAAGACAAAGGGGGAGTTTTGTAGCACATTTCACAGTTCAGGATGTTGTCTTTTCATTGATGTCAAAATATCAGGATATCAGGATGTTGCATTTCACAGTTTTCACAAGATGCAGTTGACAGGTTATGAAATCAGTGTTGAGAAGTATGCAATCAGTGTTGTAAAGTTGCAATCAGAGATCTGACATGGTCTTCATCAATGGCAATGGTTTTCAGTTCAGTGATATGGTCTGCATCAGTGACAATGGTTGTTAGATCTGTGACATGGTCTTCATCAATGACAATGGTTTTTCAGTTCAGTGATATGGTCTGCATCAGTGACAATGGTTGTTAGATCTCTCAGTTTTGATCTTTCAGTGGTCCTTCATGGTAATGACATCAATGTTGATCTTGTGTGAAGTTGTTCTGTGACTTAGTCATTTCAGTGGATGACATTCATTGCATATTATCAATTTTTGGTTTAAGGCAAGGGCTTGCATCATTTGACAAATGTTAATATGTATTATATTAACTCCATCTACATTGAGTTCATTACAGTGGCAGTCTGATGAAGCATGGTGTTTCATTTCAGTGTTTTAGTATTTGGAGTATGTGATTTTTGACAAGGTTTATAGTGGTTGATATGGTAAGTGTGGTTGTCTCAACATTGATTAAGTCTTTTACATTGTTTATACATTGTTTAACTTTGGCCGTCATAACTCTATGCACTTTTTGTTATAAACTTAAATTGACCGGTAAAAGAGGTCATCGGGGGTTTAAGTTACAATTTAAGGGTATCAAGCTCGTCAATGTTACCGGCCCCTTGTGCTAGGCCTCGGGTGAGCGCCGGTGGAAGACTCAATAGTGGGCGCGAAAAAGCCGATCAACGGCTTAGGTTTAAATAACAGATGGCGGGCCGCACAAATCGGAGGGTCAAGTTTTAAATGGCAAGTTTTGTCAAACGGGCAGTCTGTGCTATTAAAGTTGACGTCCTCTTTTGTTAAAAAAGGCAATAAAGCTATTTTTTTTGGATCTATCTCACCGAATTTCAAGGGTCACTGAAGTTGTTTTTTTTGTGAAGGAAAGAGTAAAATTTTAGAAGGTTTCCAAGTATGAAGAATATGAAAAGGCAGTGTTGTTCGAAGAGGGTTCATTTTTTTGTTTTGTTGTTTGATTTTCATGTGAGAATATGATAAGGTTGAGAAGAATGAATTTGAACCGGTTATTGAAGATTTTTTGTTGAAATTCTTTTTGCATATATAGATTTTGTTTTGAATGGCAGATTTGAGATGTGTTGCAGATGAAAGATAATGAATGAGAATTTTTGAAGAAGTTCTTTTGGAGAATGGAATTGTTATGTAATTTTTGCAGGAATGGAGAATCATTCTTCAGGGATTTATGTTGAGATTCTTCAATGATCATGATGGAGTAATGTTTGTTCAGAGAAAGTGAAGGTGTCAGAGAAAGTGAAGGTGATTAAAGACTATAATTTTTCAGAGAAGATAAATTGTTTAGTTTGCAGAGAGAGAAAGCTCAAAATGGTGAATTAGTTTGAAATGGTGTTGTAGAGGTATGAAATATATTGAAGATCAAAATTGATTGACTGTAGGAGTTGAAGACAGTTAAAGGTTGATTGAGAAATTTATTTTGTTTATCTTAAAAGGGAGAAATAAGGTTTTGGTTTTTATTGAAACAGGGAAATCCCCTGAGTTATAATTTTTCATTGAATGTTGATGATGTCAGTGAGACATGCAGAGAGATAAAATTTGCCAGTGAGGCAGAATTATAATGTCAGTGAGACATTTGTAATCTGAATTTTGTGTTAAGCCAGTGAGGCAGTTGAGTGGTTTTTATACCCCAGGAGGGTTTTCCACTCGGGAAATTTCTTGTGTCAAATTTGTGTGTTGATACTCTGCATATTTACTTTGTTCCTTCTGAAGAATTCTAAATTGTGAAATTAGATTAATCAAAAGTTTTAAAAAGTGTTAAAATTGTTAACAACACTGATTCACCCCCCCTCTCAGTGTTGTGTGTATTCCTACAGTCTCATCATCTTTTAATCAGGATTCATTCATCCATTTGTCTTGAACCACTGCTCCATACAAACTATGGATAGATATCATTCCTCTATGTCTCTTTGCACACTAAAAACCAATTGATCTTCAAGTCACAAACACATCAAACATCATTATATCCTTCCTAACATTTCTAATTCTTATATTAACAGGAAGATATTTCATCCATCTTCTCAAATCAATAATCAAAATTCATAGAAACTTCATATGAACCTCAGACAAAAATTTCGTGGCCCGCTGCATATATATATATCTACAAAAATATGCTTTTCTCTCTTTAAAGCTCTCTGCCTGTCAAATTTAACTAACTACAAATGAATGTTGGCCTTCAAAAATCAATTAAAAGGCAACCACATGATCTTCCTTTCGTGCCAACAATTCTTTTAATTGGAGCCTTTGATTTATTGTTTGGTGCCCATAACAAAGTGATGACTTTGTAGAGTTGGTTACCCTAGAGAAGTGGCTGGTAACAACACAAAGAAACAACCCTTTAGCCAGTGAACTTAAGTGAGTTTACCTTTTAGCAATAGTCACTTTACTGATATAACAAAAAGAAACTAGCTCTTATGACAGGCACTTAAAGTTCAAAAACTAGGTTTTAGAATAGGAGATAGACTAAGGGTTTTAAAACTGAACATTGTATCACATAGAATTATATTCTGACATTAGCACATTGACAACCCCTCAAGTGATAGATGGATATTGTGTTTAAGGCATAAAGATGACTAGGGATAATAAATTTTTAGGACAAAGATGAATAATAGAACCCTACAATCTTTAGGGTTTCTAAGACCTTCAAACCCTGAGCATCTGCATCTGGACAAACATTCAAACTTCTGAGATTTATTTTCCTCCACATTCCATTCATTCTATCCTTGCATATAGCATGAAAGACAATAGACCAAGAATCTTAAAGCATAATGAGTGAAAAAAAACTCCTTAAATCACCAAGCACCCTTAAATCACCAAGCATCTTATATGAAGCATGAAGCATGATAAATGAAGATCATGAGAGACATAATGACATCCTAATGAAGTCCTGATCATAAACATCAACCTGCACTGTTGATCTTGTGCTCCTTCAGATTATATCCTGATTTCAATCATAATAAACCTCAACTCAACCAATAAAGAAAGACCAATCTCCAACATGAACACTTAAACAAAGATCATCAAGTCATGAACACTATAATCATATCAACTCAAACTGAATATCAATATTGCAACTCTAATCAATCATCCTAATGACATCAATCAAACTAAGAACTCAACAATAAATGATTGTACAGTGAACATCAAGAATTGTACTATGAATAATTAAGACTATGTCATCATAACAATCCATCGTGACATCAACCACATCAAGCATGAATCCAATGAAGAGTATACAACATCCATTCACTGATATACCTTATACAACATCCATACATCCTCAGGAAGGCACTATGTCATCCAGCACACTAAGTCATCCAACCATGTTATCCAAAATATCAACTCCAAGAAAGACCTCTCTCATGCATGAAGCACAACAACCAATCACTCAAACTATCACAACACCTAACCAAACCCTTTTTGACATCAATGACAAAATGGACATCAATCTCCCCCTTTGTCATTAATGGAAAAACTTCAGCACTCCACTCTCTTACTCCCCCTTTTTATCATCAGATGAAAAAGGTTTAGCTTCCCTTGTTCTGCAACTCCATTAAAAGATATCATTACTAAGCGCCTGCTAAAGGTGTGCATACAGTTCACATGAAAGTCTACATACCATGCTTGTCCTGCATTGCTCTATCATGCAAATAATGCTCTATTGCAACAACATTGATTACACATTGTCAATTGAAACATTGTTGAAGCCATTTCACCGAAACTGTAGTGTGGATATTTGGCTAAGGATTGTGCCCTCATAATAACATCATTCAAGAACTGTTCAAATAGAATAAAATTGTCATGATAAGTTTGCCCAACAAAGAAAGTATTTGCCCTGCTTCCAGCTAAATGTCATCAACAAAGAGCTCAGAATGTTGTTTCTTGACTACCTTTGAAAGAACAAGGTCACTATTGTAAGATTACCATATGAGTTAGCAAGACTTTCAACACCAACTCAAACTACCATTTCCCATTATACTCATTATGCTGCAAAAACCTTATCTACAATCATTGCATCAATTACAAAATCCATTGCACTTGTCAACCAAAAACAAAATACCAACTTCAAGAAAGACCTCTCTCATGCATGAAGCATAGAAACCAATCACTCAAACTATCACAACACCTAACCAAACTCTTTTTGACATCAATGGCAAAATGGCCATCATCTTTATGTTGGGGCAAGTGTAGGGCCGACACGTGGAGGCTTCCATGGACCTTATAGAGTCTCAGCCTTTTCCTTCATTGTGAGAGTTTGCCGCGGGAGAGAGCCATGTGGTATGAGGGCACACATTCGAGAGACTACCCTGTGCCCTTTTTCTTGAAAGAGCACCAAGATGACACCTGGCAGCCTTCACTGCCTCTTGGAGAGTCCTTATGAACCTCCTCGTAGTCTTGCTGAAGGTTGTTTGAAAGCCCCACAAAAAGTCTATCTTCAGCGAAATGCCCGCGTGGCAGACATGTCAAACATTGTGGAGTTCACAGTGCTGCTAAAACATAAAATGAAGCCCACCGAAAAAGAGTCTCAGCAAAGAAATAACTTCTGCTGACCTACTTGCCATGTCAACACAACTTAAGGGGCTCATTTAATACGTGTAAATAAGTTTTTCTGAAAAGGGGCCGTGCTAGGTAACAAACATAAGGGGCTTGTTTCTGTTAGGAGATGCATGGGGCCAGCATGTGGAGGATTCTGCGTGAGGGAAGAGTCTTTGTCTTTGAATGTTGAGACTCCGTGAAAGGCACCACATGGCACCATGGCGCAACACGGAAGATTTTTTCTTTGAAACTTTGCTAGGAGGAGCACCAACACACCACACGCCCCTCTCTGAACATGGCAGAAGGTGCCACATGTCCCAACAACATAGATTTGAGGGATACTTAAAACTTGGACTCAACGAATATGAATCGTTGGAATTTAACAGTGACTCAACATATGGGGCCGATAAAATAATGACTCGTAAAACAATGACTCATCTAGACTTAAAGTTGTAACTTAAAAGACTCTATGGGAAATAGCAGGTCAACATGAATTTATAACAAAAGAACACGGCTCTGCATAGACCCTGTTGGTTGTTTTAAATTCCCAACCTGATCTCAAGGAAAACACAGATCTATAGAATAGCCACTTTCTAATAACAAACCTGCCTCGAGGGATTGGCCAACGGATAGGAAACAGGGGTTTTCAATCACTCTTTCCTCTGCACTTTACGCTCTATGAAACCAAGGAGGGTGTTCCTATTCCTAGAATCTTTCCCTTTTGGGAAAAATAATGTTCTATTCAAATGGATGTGGGTCCCTGAAATACTTGCTCAATAACACTGCTCCAATAAGAGATGTGTTCCTTTAAGATTGCTTAAAGAATGTTTGCTAAGTAAAGAGATGGGCTAGATTCTTAAGCTTTAATCATTTTCTTTCCAGAGGAACACATAAAATAAACTTAACTCCTAACACCTATTGCTGGAAGGGAAAGTGTGTTGATTTTCTTTAAAATAATGAGGATAGTTAAAGGGATGCAAACTTAGTACTGTATTCATGGAAAGATCAGTGCCTATCCAAGGGCCATAGAGTCAAGAAGCTTGTAGAAACCTTAAAGAACATATGATATAATAAAACCTAATTTACTGTAAAGATATAGTAATGCCTTACATTAAAATACTTTACTAATCTTGGAGCTAACCATGCTAAGTTATCCCTATAAACCAAGACTACATTCCATATTTCTCTTGCAGCAAATTATTTTACTACTTGAGTAAATGCCACAAGAAGAAATACACAAACACAGAAAAGACTATGATGATGAATAAAAATGATCCTTAATCAAATCTATATTCATAAATGTAGAACTGTATACATGAAGTAGGAGAAAGTACACTTCAAGACTCAATAGGATTTGTAAAGTAAATTGTTCGGTATATTATAACATAGCCTTTGTAGTTCTATCAAAACATCTTAAAACCCAGAATGGAAACTTGAAAATGGACAACTGAATCTATTGCATAAAACAAACTATTTACAATTCCTCCTTAACTAGATTGATCCCATATTTTAGACTAAGTCTGAAGACATGACCTCAAACTAATCTATTTTTCATAAGCCTTGAATTCCCTTTTATAAAGATAAGGGATCAGACAAGCTTCAGGATACAAGACAAAAGAAGTTACAAATTTGAGTAAACAAAAGATGAAGTTGTAAGAGGAGGCTGGTGTAACCGCTTTACAACTATATGCGTTGCTACTTTTGGCTGGGAAAGGAACCAGGATTTTGATGATCGATGCATTGTCAGATACCATTAGAGCCAGGCACTCCTCAAATGCCATCAAACTACCCAATGAGAGCATTCACTGCTCTACCTTTCTAAGCCACACACCAAAAAATGAGAAACATGCAAGGAATAGCGTCGAAAGGAAATTGAGGAGTTCTAAACCTCCTTCACTATTTCTAGGTTCCACTGCACAGGTGTGATTCCACCCTCCTAGTTGAGAAGTTTCATGCAACTTCAACTGAGCAGAAACTTGGGGAATCCACACCTAGCTGGATTCAAAAGTGTTGGAAGCCAAGGCAAGAGAACAACATCAACAACAACAATTCTCCTCTTATCCCTTATCTGTATCATCCTGGTGGGCAATCTCCCTACACCTAGACTTGATGCTCTATTAGGAAAATTAGATGCAGGGGAGGGGTAGAGAAAGCTAAGAAGCTTCTCTACTCCAGAAGGGAATCTGCCAACTCTCAGAAATAAGGAACTATTGGAGCCGGGAGATCATCCCTTAAGACCCACCATCAGATGAGATAAGAGTCTAGAGAAGAAATTATAGAGGTTCAATGAATGCTGGTACTATTCTCAAATTTTCCCTGCACCACCTATTCCAAAGGAAGAAACTCCAATTCTCCTAATTCTGTAAGGACAAGTTAATAGACATGAGAACAAGGAAGAGAATTTGATAGAACAAGGGAGAAAATAGAACACACAGGAACAGGGGAGATCCATATTGCCAGCACATTTTAAATAGTATAAGGGCTAACACTAGCAATTGCCTATTTATAGAAATTCTGGGATGCAAGCATACATCCACACATCTTTGGTTTAGTAAATTCTAGTCATTTCGAAGCATTCCAGTCATAAATGTAAATCTTGTGAAGATTACTATAAATGAAAAGAAAGATTAAATCTCATAATTCCGCATAACTAAGAACATCACTTCTTGTATTGAATATGCCATGTTAGGTGTCTTGATTTCCTCAATTTAACATTGTCATCATGTCAAATTTCATCACACAACAGATGAAATGTCACTCCTGGTAGCAACACAGATTTCCAAAGGTCAAGCCTGCATAAGATAAATCTTTCTATTAATAAATTCCTCTGTAGTGGCGGTGATGGAGACTCTGCACATGCCTGAGCAGTTAATGCTTGCAATGAAGCCTCATCAGATCAGTGCCAACTCATCTCTCTATCACATTTTTAAATTTTGGTCGTCAATCATGATTCTAGCTGGCTTGACTTCAATGGTGCTGATTTGGCCTTTTACATAGTAGGAGGGTTATGATCACTTTTCCCAATGATGACTTGCCACCTGGATAGCTCTCCCAACCACGATCCCAAGAAAATATCCTCTTTGCAGTATAGTTAAGACCGCATTCTGCAATTCTGTATGCAAAGGATATGGTTGGAGATATGATCTCAGTGGAATGGTAGATGACTGTCAGATCAGCTATACGTGATTAGGATAACTCTCCAGCAAGTGGTCATGTCCATAGGACTATGACACATCATTTTCTTGTACTAGTCCCATCCTTTTAGAAAGCCATGGGTCAAGATTTCTGCCATTCCACAATCGCCTAGAATGACCCCTTGGTGAAGTATGGCGGAATGGCGGAAATAATAAAGAAACCATTCCACACTGTCTGGGGCCCACCATCCTTCCCTCCTCGATAGTCACCGACTAGTTGTCACTCTTTCCACAATTCTGCAGGTGTGAATTCCATCAACATTTTAGTGTTGGAAGAATGGTGGAAACGAATCTACTTTTGCCACCTGCTAGAAAAAGAATTAGTAGGACTGGGCCTTGGCATCTATGCTTTTAAAAATATCCCTTTCTTCCTAGGAAAATGGGGCTAGTCGGTCTAAAAGATAAAGCTTTTCTGGGCGTGGGCTAGAAAAGGTACCGCCCAAAAAAGGTAATTGATTAGCGAGGGGCTGGTCAAACAACATTCAAGGGGACATAAGGGGAGTAACTTAAACTTTGGGTAATGGGAGACAAGTGGTCACCAAAGAAATACAACGAATGTGATGCTTACATTTAAACTTTGGCATGGGGGTTTAGGGTTTAATACGTCTTTTGGTATGCAAAGAACCCTAAGTCTAGAAATCCTTCAACCTAATGACATAAACCTGAGGACAAAAATACTAGAATTATGAAAAAAAATATATGGTTCCATTAGTGGCTCTAGTTGGGGACGCATGTTCAACCTAAACAGGGCGAGATCATAGAAAAACTCTAGGGGAGTAGACCAAACACATAATAGCTCTAGGCCATTATGCAAAGAAAAAGCCAAGCCTACCTTTGTCAAACATTTTGTTCTCTAGTGACTTCACTAGGCTGCTTCTGAAAACTTTACTGAGATTTAACCTGTTTTTGCCATAGACACTTGGATGGCCTTTTGGACAACTGTTGATGTATAAATTTGTGGGCCTAATCCAACAACAACATGGTAAGTTTTAGAGATGTGTGATTGACCCCAAAAATGACCTCCAGATTTTAGGGAAGCTAGCTATTCTATTTTCAAAGGGGTTTTGGAAAAAGAGAAGAAGAAACAAGATTACATATACAATAAAATAAACTCCTAATCCTATGGTGATGCACCAGATTTGAAACTAACCCAGTTGCACAGTGTCAAACCTTAAATGATTAATTGAGAACCAAAGAGCATAAATGCATGATTAATAACCCAGTTTGTAAGTAGATTTGACAGAGGCAAAGAAATAGGAAATAAGAAAGAAGAGAGAGACACATTCATATGCACATAACACCACTTCTTTATTCAAATGAAAAATAATTTACAGAGGCAAGGTTTGCACAAAATAAATGTTTACATTCCTCATGAAAGAGGCACTGCTGAGGCAAAATGTATCTCTACTGCTACTCGAATCCCTTTGTGTGTAGAACTGTAGAACTCTCTTGGTAGAAATCTCAGATCTGTATTTATAACCCAAAAAATAAAAGAAACCTTGAAGATCTCTGCAACTAAAAATCTTTGTAACTGCTCAAAATATCTCTTTAGCTAAAAATCATAAAATACGGCACAAAACCTGGCCAGATAACTGATTCGGGTAACTGAACTGAGTCTTCCTAGCTGTAAAATATTTTCCTCCATCTTTGGCCTACGTGAGAAGAAAAATCTCCTGCCCATCTCTTTGTTGTTCGTGAAAAGTAATAAAGTGGCGTGAATAAAAATTAGGGTTGCTTCTCCTTTTATCTCCATGATTTTTAGATGAGATTCATATAAATAAAGCACTTAGCTTTATAGCACGGGACCCACCACTTTATCATAAGGACTCAATATTAAAATGTTGACCAAGATTTTCTGTGACATCTCATATTACTTTATAAATAACAAAGACATATGATCCCTTGCCCGTGAAGCATAAAAATTAAATGAGGCTCTTATATTTGAAACTAACTTTTAATAGGGGCCCCACATTTTATAATAAGAAACTCTTATTAATTTAGCTCCCGTGACCCTTTTGTCTTATGAATTAAAAAAAAAATAAAGCATTTATCGGCCCTCGGTTGCCTCCATGTGGTGGCCTAGCGGGTGTTCGGAGTGCATTTTTTCCTTGCTTGGCTCTCATAGGCCTACGGTTGAGCCACGTGGTTGCCTCCCTGCTCTCCTTGCTCCTTTATTCAAAAACCACTGCCATTGTTTCACTAGTTTGAGCCTCCCTCAGTAGTTGTGTATTGATAGGCAACACCATTTTAAAATGGCTTCTTTATATATGGCGATGGATAATTTGTTTGGGCCAAACCACTATAAACTGGTAGTGCACCTTGTTTGAAAGCTTCAAATCATGATTGAGCACCATCTTAAAATGAGGTTGAGACTCCATACTAGCTAAAACTTCATCAATGGTGTGTTTGATATATATGGACAATGATTTGCCCTTTCAACATGCGCCTCATTTCTTATGCTTAAATCTTAATAAAGTTGCTGCACCTTCAACTTTAAAATGGTCGATCCCCATAAGCTGGGCACCCCTGATATGTCTGTGCTATGACTTCAAAACTCCACCATCACTCTGTGTTGAACTCCTTGCACTCCGCTGCTTTAAACTTCAGATGACACCGAAGCATTATCAAATATGGCTTCATCTGATCTGATAGTGGAGTTTAAACCTGAAATTGTGCTTCACTCCTTTAGCTGCAGTGCCATTAAAAAAATAATGGCCAAGACCCTATGCCTTGTATCATCCCTTAGCGCGCTTCTTAGAAACTTTGCATCTATGGAGGCAGCCACGTGATAATGTTGTATCTTCTCTTTAATGCTAGCAGTGGCTTTGTCACTGGCTGGTCTGTGGCTTTTGAAACAATCTGTACTAGATTCATTTATGCTGAGCACCATTTATACATTGGCAACGCTTGATTTCACTTGCACTTTCAAAACCATATTTCACCTTTCATTGTTATGTGATGGCTCTGAATATAAGCCAATACCTCCCTTTTGTTGTGTGGGTTTGAAACTTTATGGTAGGTGCATTTACGATTTCATATGAGTCGTGCCATGTTGTATGTGCCTTCCCCTCGGTTTCGCCTTGACCTTCAGTGACCCATTATGCCTTGAGTTTTCCCTTTCACATGAGAGTAGTGTCCATTTTCAAAAGTTGTGAGTAGCTTCATAGGTTCCATTATCCATGGCTATGCGAGCTTGTTCTCAACCATTTCACTTCTTCCTCTATCCCTAACACAAAGCACTGTGTGGGCTTGCTCAGATAAGTCAAAACAATTTGGCAGGCACTCTCTACACCATCTTCTATGACTAGAGATTCATCTTACGACAACGTGCTTATAAGAGGTCACTTTACGACTTTCTAATGATCGTGCCACTATAAACAATGATTATGCTATTGCTTTAGCTAAGCGCCTAACTATGACAGTGTATTCCACAAGTCGAGCCATGTATCTTCTTAGGTATAGTTGCTCTTTATTTTAAACAATGTTTTTAAGCCATGCTCACCAATCTGACCTACACATAATATGAACATTAGTCCATCTTAATTCATATAGAGTGTAAGTCCAGGCTTGTATGTAACTTCCTCTCCTTTTTCATATTGGCTGAGCCATCCTCTTTCATATTGACTTAATTCTAATGAGGCTACACCCTAGCATGATGGCTATGCATCGGTCTTTGTTCCAGTTCAGAAATTTTATTGAATCTTTAACTGAAACTATATTGACTCAATATGTGAAAACATGTAGGTCACTCCATGATTTCAAACTCATCCACTGCACCTAATTTACAAACATTAAAAGTTTTGAAATGATGTGCAAGTTTTTGCACAACAGTTCTTGGTGACTTGCTGGGAGAATGGGCCTACCCGTTTTGAAATCTAGAATCTCTGTTTTTTCAAGCTGGGGCCTTGTCTATTGGGTAGAGAGTCAAATATGTGATAGAAACAACTAACTCATAGAAGATACATATGAAGCCAACACTTATGCAAACAAAACTGACATAACTTGCCCTAAAGATACATGAAGCTGAAACTAAAGCAATGCTGATGTAAACAGATTCCATAATTGAAACCAACTGAAACTGAGCACTGAATCTGACCTTTGAACTGAGACATGATTGAACCATAAAACTGACTTCATTTTGTATTGCAGATGAGATTTATTGAAAACAAAACAACTGAAACTAAGAACTAATGCTACTGTTGTAGTTTGTTCTGGATCACTGAGACTAAACTACTGAGAACTGAAACGCACAGGGATTTGCCCATTCACCAGGACAACAAAGTAACTACCATATCTAATAATGTTGCTCCAGTTGATCCATATTGCATTGATAATTGACCAGATGAAATACATAAAAAAGTATAGCAAGACTTTGTACCTTTTCACCTCTTTGCACTCTGGAGGCTCATCCTTGGTATGAAAACACCAGTCAGGCTGATCAACATGCTGTTCCTGCTTCAGCGGAGGGTGGGGAGGGAAAATTAAATGTTGGAACTCATTTCTCTGCTTGCACTTGAAAGCTTCTATTGATAGAACTTCATTAGTGACCTCTTTTGTTGGCTCTTCAATAGGTTCATGACCCATGATAGTATCAAAACCAGGTGTGCAGGTGACAGAGTTGCCAATTACAACCTTGAACCTAATTGGGATTCCTTCTTGTAAGAAGAAGGGTGAATAATGTGACTCAGTATGTGACTCTGCACTTTTACAGATATCTCTTTGGACCTCATTATCATGAAGCTGTGAATCTTCATTAGGAAGAAGACAATATCCATTTTCAAGAATTGAAAACATATCAATTCTTGCATCTTCCTTTGTTTCAAAAATTTCCTCATAATCTGCCACAAGAGGCTTTGCAAAATAGCCATTCACATGTTCAATGGTAGGATCTTCCTTATCCAGTAGCTGATAGCCTTGTTGAAAAAGTGAGAACAAATCCTCATCATGCTCCAAATGTTGCTCATGTATCTTTGGGCTATCTTCTTGAAAGTGTGACAACTCATGATAGAAATAAAAATAGTCTTCTTGATAGACTCTGTAGAAAACTCTCTTGCAACCTCTTCCTCAAGATAAGGTACATACAGAGCATCATTGTTTACCCAGTACTTTTCAGCTTCAAAGACCCTCTTGAAGTACTTTTCAGCTTCTAGAAGTTGCAATTCATAGACATTCTTTGAATATGATTTATTAGTTATCTGAGCTTCTGGGTTAAACCTTGCCACATATGCTTGATGCTGAGAACCAAAGGAACACACTGAATAGACAGGAGTTACCTCCTTGCTTGTATCTTGATCTTGAAAACTCAAATTTTCTTTAACATCAAAGTGGCAAAGAACTTGATCTATGACTTCTATGGACTGATTTACAACTACAGAGGCTTGTAAAGAATAATTTTCAAGATTATTGGGTCTATTTGATGCCTGAGGGAGAGTTTCTTCTACACACTGACCACATTGGTATTGTTGTTCATAAGGATCTTGGGGCATAAAATATGGATCAGCATTATATATGCTTTGACATTTTAACTCATTCAGCTCATGGGTGAGAGTTTTTATAAGTTCTTTTACCTCCATCATCTCCTCATGATTTGACAAATCAGCAGGGAGGGTGGGTGGATAAAAATCTATATGCATTTGGCTACAAGAAAGAACTTGAGACAGGTTATTTGTATGTGGCATTAATGGTTCTATGTGCAGAGGAAGCAATTTACCAGCATGTATGAGGTTATTTTCAGCCATTACAACTAGATCATATGACTGGGGAAGAGTATCACCTCCTAGGGCTTGCATCATGACAGATATTTTAGGGTCTAAAGCCTTTAGATGATAAAGAAATGCAAAGACTAGATGAGGCCTCGTATCAATAGAGAATTTTTTCCATACCTTATCAAATCTTGAATTGAAGTCATGTATGAGCTCCAAGGGATGCCTCTGGATGGTGATGAGATTCTGGATGAGGGTGCTAACATCTATCCTCTCTTTGAACTGATTGTAGATGAGTCCTCCTAGTTGATCCCATCTAGTGATTGAACCAGGCTGCAATCCTCTGTACCATTCTTTTGCTTTACCCTTGAGAGAAGATGCAAGCAATAGAAGATCATGATTCTCAGTAGTGATATTGTGAATGGAGCATAAACTTGCAACATCCTGAATGTGATTTGCAGGACAAACAGATCCATCCCCAAGAAAATGAGGCAGTGCCTTCCATGCTGTGTTAGGAACTTGACCTTGCTGCTGTAGAACAAGAGGACTTGAATCCCAAGTCACAAAAGGTAGATCCCTTGAACGAATATTTAGATGCACATAGATACCAGGGGCTGCCATGGTCTGCTGAAGAAAAGATTTGAGAAAGAGTATCTAGTAGAGTCACTAGGTGGAGGATTATGCTCCCATGAGCAAATATTTCTATGATTTTCTACCAAAACCACAAAATACAGGGCAAAGATTCATTGAAAACAAAGACCCAAGTCTTTGAATCTAGTCCCACTGGGCGTGACAAAAACTATTGATGTATAAATTTGTGGGCCTAATCCAACAACAACATGGGAAGTTTCAGAGATGTGGGATTGACCCCATAAACGACCTCCAGATTTTAGGGAAGCTGTCTCTTCCATTTTCAAAGGGGTTTTGGAAAAAGGGAAGAAGAAACAAGATTATAGATACAATAAAATAAACTCCTAATCCTATGGTGATGCACCAAATTTGAAACTAACCCAGTTGCACAGTGTCAAACCCTAAATGATTAACTAGGAACCAAAGAGCATAAATGCATGATTAATAACCCAGTTTGTAAGTAGATTTGACAAAGGCAAAGAAATAGGAAATAAGAAAGAAGAGAGAGACACATTCATATGCACAGAACACCACTTCTTTATTCGAATGAAAAACAATTTACAGAGGCAAGGTTTGTACAAAATAAATGTTTACATTCCTCATGAAAGAGGCACTGCTGAGGCAAAATGTATCTTTACTGCTACTCAAATCCCTGTGTGTGTAGAACTATAGAACTCTCTTGGTAGAAATCTCAGATCTGCATTTATAACCTAGAAAATAAAAGAAACCCCAAAGATCTCTGCAATTGAAAATCTTTTTAACTGCTCAAAATATCTCTTTATCTAAAAATCATAAAATACAGCACAAAATCTGGCCTGATAATTGATTCTGGTAACTGAACCGAGTCTTCCTAGCGACAAAATATTTTCCTCCATCTCTGGCCTACATGAGAAGAAAAATCTCCTGCCCATCTCTTTGTTGTCCATGAAAAGTAATAAAGTAGCGTGAATAAAAACTTAGGGTTGCTTCTCCTTTTATCTCCCGTGATTTTTAGATGAGAGTCATATAAGTAAAGCACTTAGCTTTATAGCACGAGACTCGCCACTTTATCATAAGGACTCAATATTAAAATGTTGACCAAGCTTTTTCGTGACATCTCATATTACTGTATAAGTAACAAAGACATATGATCCCTTGCCCGTGAAGCATAAAAATTAAATGAGGCTCTTATATTTGAAACTACCTTTTAATAGGGGCCCCACATTTCATAATAAGAAACTCTTATTAATTCAGCTTCTGTGACCCTTTTGTCTTATGAATTTAAAAAAAAATAAAGCATTTATCGGCCCTTGACTGCCTCCATGTGGTGGCCTGGCGGGTGTTCGGAGTGCATTTTCTCCTTGCTTGGCTCTCAAAGGTCTGCGGTTGAGCCAGTTGCCTCCCTGCTCTCCTTGCTCCTTTATTCAAAAACTAGCGCCATTATTTCACTGGTTCGAGCCTCCCTCAATAGTTGTGTATCGACAGGCAACACCATTTTAAAATGGCTTCTTTATATATGGTGGTGGATAATTTGTTCGGGCCAAACCACTATAAACTGGTAGTGCACCTTGTTTGAAAGCTTCACATCATGATTAAGCGCCATCTTAAAATGAGGTTGAGACTCCATACTAGCTGAAACTTCATCAATGGTGTCTTTGATATATATGGATAGTGATATGCCCTTTAGACTTACGCCTCATTTCTTATGCTTAAATCTTAATAAAGTTGCTGCACCTTCAACTTTAAAATGGTCGATCCCCATATGCTGGGCACCCCTAATATGTTTGTTCTATGACATCAAAACTCCACCATGGCTTTGTGTTGAACTCCTTGCACTTCGCCGCTTTAAACTTCAGATGACACCAAAGCATTATCAAATATGGCTTCATCTGATCTGATAGTGGAGTTTAAGCCTAAAATTGTGCTTCACTCCTTTAGCTACAGTGCCATTAAAAAATAATGGCCGAGACCCTATTCCTTGTATCATCCCTTAGCGCGCTTCTTAGAAACTTTGCATCTATGGAGACAACCACTTGATAATGTTGTATCTTCTCTTTAATGCTAGCAGTGGCTTTGTCATTGGCTAGTCCGTGGCATCTAAAACAATCTGTATTAGATTCATTTATGCTAAGCACCATTTTTGCATTGGCAACACTTGATTTCATCTGCACTTTCAAAACCCTATTTCACCTTTCATTGTTATGTGACGACTCTAAATATAGGTTGATACCTCCCTTTTGTTGTGTGGGTTTGAAACTTTATTCTAGGTGCCTTTATGATTTCATATGAGTTGTGTCATGTTGTATGCGTCTCCCCATCGACTGTGCCTTGACCTTTAGTGACCCGTTATGCCTTGAGTTTTCCCTTTCACATGAGAGTAGTGACCATTTTCAAAAGTTGCGATTAGCGTCATAGGTTCCATTACCCATGGCCGCATGAGCTTGTTCTCGACCATTTCACTTCTTCCTCTATCCTTGACACAAAGCACTATGTGGGCTTGCTCAGATAAGTCAAAACAATTTTGCGGGCACTCTCTACACCATCTTCTATGACTAGAGATTCATCACCTTACGGCAGCGTGCTTATAAGAGGTCACTTTATGACTTTCTAATGATCATGCCACTATAAACAATGATTAGGCCATTGCTTTAGCTGAACGCCTAACTATGACAATGTATTCCATAGGCCGAGCCATGTATCTTCTTAGGTATAGTTGCTCTTTATTTTAAACTGTGTTTTTAAGCCATGCTCACCAATCTAACCTACACATAATATGAACATTAATCCATCTTTATTCATATAGAGTGTAAGTCCAGGCTCGTATGTAACTTCCTCCCCTTTTTCATATTGGTTGAGCCATCCTCTTTCATATTGACTTAATTCTAAAGAGGCTACACCCTAGCCTGATGGCTGTGCATCGGTTTTTGTTCCAGTTCAGAAATTTTATTGAATCTTTAACTGAAACTATATTGAATCAGTATGTGAAAACATGTAGGCCACTCCATGATTTAAAACTCATCCGCTACATCTAATTTACAAACATTAAATTTTTTGAAATGATGTGCAAGTTTTTGCACAACAACAACTATTTTCTTTAGAGTCTCCCTGACACCTCTGAACCATAGACATTTGAAAAATATTGTTAGAAAGATAGTCAGCATCTGGTTCAATTATATCTAACAACTTGATATAACTATTTTCCTCTGATTTTTACTTTTTGCATATATCTAAAAAATAAAAGAAGTCATAATCTATTTCATAGTTGGTAGTGAGGGAATTTTCAGATTTTGCTGAGTCAGTGTCAAACCTAAAACAATCATATTCAGTTTCTTCTTTAAAATACATTATTTTCCAGTATTTGAGTGGGCCATTCCATTTGATAGTGAATATGGGATTGGGAATCATCTAGGTCTTTATCCATTAATGAAGTTTTTGTTCCCCCAGATACTTCTATATGTTGAACTAATATTAGTTCATTAGCCTCCTTAGGATCCTCTTCAAAAAATGGATTATCTATGTATCCATAAGGCCCCATATCCTTTATTGATGACAAGTCCATAGGTTCATCAAAAAGTGGGTTATCTCTTATATGCATTGTGTTTGCATACTCTCCAATATCACTATCGTGGTAACCTGCATCATTATTTGACTTAGAGTTTCCATAACTCTAGTATGAGCATTCTGATAACTGCCTACCACTTTCTTCATTGTTGGCAGGAACCCATTCCTTCTGATATTCAAACTCACAAGAAGCTATTTCTCTAGGAGATGAAATCTTGCTATTTGATACAAAGCATACATCCTCATAAATAGGGGAAGTATCCTCACAACTTGGTACATACTCATAAGATAGAGGAACCTCCATAATTGATATTTCTTTATGCACTTGAGTATTAGGTATCTAATAAGTTATCCTATAAGGTTCTAGAGATTTCCTTTTATTCTTGCAGTAAGGGGAAGAAAAAGCATCAAAATTGTATAGACTTTGAACCTTTCTGTCTTGATCACAACCTCTATCCCCTTTAGTAGACTGAGTTATATGTGTTGATTGACCCAACATGGGTTTATTTGAACTATCCAGTTTGCCTCCCACTTGGCAAATGGGGGAACATATGGATCACTATTCCTTTTATAACCATTTCCCACAATTTCACAATCTTTTACCATTCTATGTTTTAAATTATTTTCTATACTCATGGCCAAAGAATATGCTTACATCATAGTAGTAGGGTTCCTATCACTTAGTCGATAGGTATCCTTTTTATTGAATGCACCTAGATATATAATCAAACACATGGCCTCATTAGGTCTAATATCTCCAGGAATATCCCTTATTGTTTTGGCAAATTTTAAATTGAAAGATGGGATAGATTCCTTATCTTCTTTCTCAATCCGCATGAGCTTTTTAATCAATATACTAACATCTATTCTTTCCCCAAACTATTCCATAAAAGCCAACTTTAAATCTTGCCATGAAAGAATAAATTGATTGGGTAAACACGCAAACCATTCTCTAACTTTTCCTTTAAAAGTTTGAACAAACAACATTATGACAACATCCTATTGACCTATTTCACAATCACCCATCAAGTCACAAAATTCTTGTAAATAGCTACTAGCTGTTTTGGATCTATCATTATTGAACTTTTTTATCTGACTCCTAACTTCATTTGGCACATGGTTTTGAAACCCACAAATATTACTGAAATTAATAGCCTTATATCTTTCCATGACAAATCCACCTTGATAAAAGAAGTGTGATTGTTGAGTATACATCTTTAGATTTCTAGGAAACTTTCTTGAAACTTTGTAAAATACCTGAAAAGAACCCTTTGCCACTAGTACAAACTTTGTTTTGATTTCATGAAAAATCAGGAACACCAAACTACATCACCGGACTTCTTCTCTCATAGAGTCGCCACCTTTGCATATAGAGGAATAAAACTTGAAAGCATACTACTTCCTTCTAAAATCAACTTCTGAATCATGTTTCACAGTAGAGTTATGTAGAACATTCTGGGATATGTAACTTGATGTATTAGATTTGTATCTACTTCAACTGCAAATGAAAAAACATAGTAGAGTCGCCATCCTTTTCTTGTAAGGAACATGATAATCTGACCTCTGAATCTTCAATATATAGGGGGATTTATTTAGCTAAGACCCAAGGATAAAACATAGTTTCACCTTTATGTTCCAATAGAGTCACAAATATGCAGGTGGTACAACTAAACAAAAACTTCTTGATCCTTAGCTAAAAGAATTGTGGCACTTGCAAGGAAAAATATACTCTTTAGGATAAGACACAACTCTTATTATAGTCCCCAATAGAGTCACCAATTTGGTGGTTGTTTTAAATTCCCAACCTGATCTCAAGGAAAAAAATAGACCTATAGAATAGCCACTTTCTAATAATAGACCTGCCTCGAGGGATTGGCCAACGAACAGGAAATAGGGGTTTTCAATCCCTCTTTCCTCTACACTTTAGGCTTTGTGAAACCAAGGAGGGTGTTACTATTTTTGGAATCTTTCCCTTTTGGGGAAAACAATGTTCTATTCAAATGGATGGGGGTCGCTAGAATACTTGCTCAATAACATTGCTACAAACACATATGTGTTCCTTTAAGATTGCTTAAAGAATGTTTGATAAGTAAAGAGATAGGCTAGATTCTTAAGCTTTAATCATTTTCTTTGTAGAGGAACATGTAAAATAAAATTAACTCCTAACACCTATTGTTGGAAGGGAAAGTGTGTTGATTTTGTTTAAAATAATGAGGATAGTTAAAGGGATGCAAACTTAGTACTGTATTCATGAAAAGATTAGTGCCTATCCAAGGGCCATAGAGTCAAGAAACTTACAGAAACCTTAAAGAACATATGATATAATAAAACCTAGTTTACTGTAAAGATATAGTAATGCCTTACATTAAAATACTTTACTAATCTTGGAGCTAACCATGCTTAGTTATCCCTGTAAACCAAGACTACATTCCATATTTCTCTTGTAGCTAATTATTTTACTACTTGAGTAAATACCACAAGAAGAAATACAAAAACATAGGAAAGACTGTGATGATGAATAAAAATGATCCTTAATCAAATATATATTCATAAATGTAGAACTGTATACATGAAGTAGGAGATAGTACACTTCAAGACTCAACATGATTTGTAAAGTAAACTATTTGGTATATTATAACACAGCCTTTGTAGTTCTATCAAAACATCTTAAAACAAGAATGGAAACTTAAAAATGGACAACTGAATCTATTGCATAAAACAAACTATTTACAATTCCTCCTTAACCAAATTGATCCCATATTTCAAACTAAGTCTGAAGACATGACTTGGAACAAATCTATTTTTCATAAGCCCTAAATTCCCTTTTATAAAGACAAGGGAGTAGACAAGATTTAGGCTATAAGACAAAAGAAGTTACAAATTTGAGTAACCAAAAGATGAAGCTGTAAAAAGAGGCCGGTGTAACCACTTTACAATTGTATGCCCTACTACTTTTGGCCAGGAAAGGAACCAGGCTTTTGATGATCGATGCATTGTCAGATGCTGTTGAAGCCAGGCACTCCTCAAATGCCACCAAAGTACTCAATGAGAGCATTCACTGCTCTACCTTTCCAAGCCATGCACCAAAAAATGAGAAAACATGCAAGGAACAACATCGAAAGGAAACCCAAGAGTTCTAAACCTCCTTCACTATTTTTGGTCTCCACTACACGTGTGTGATCCCACCCTCCTAGTTGAGAAGTTTCATGCAACTTCAACTGAGCAAAAACTTAGGGAATCCACTCCTGGTTGGCTTCAAAAGTGTTGGAAGCCAAGCCAAGAGAACAATAGAAACAACAACAATTCTCCTCTCATCCCTTATCTATATCATCCTGGTGGGCAATCTCCTTACACCAAGAGTTGATGCTCTATTAGGAAAATTAGATGTAGGGGAGGGGTAGAGGAAGCTGAGAAGCTAGGGAATCAGCTAATTCTCAAAAATAAGGAACTACTGGAGCCGAGAGATCAACCCTTAGGATCCACCATTAGATGAGATGAGAGACCAGAGAAGAAATCACAGAGGTTCAATGGATGCTGCTACTATTCTCAAATTTTCCCTGCACCACCTATTCCAAAGGAGGAAACTTGAAGTCTCCTAATTCTGTAAGGACAAGTTAATAGCCATGAGAATAAGGAAGAGAATTTGATAGAACAGGGGAGCAAACAAAACACACAAGAAAAGGGGAGATGCATACTACTAGTACGTTTTAAACAGTATAAGGGGTAACACCAGCAATTGCCTACTTATATAAATTTTGGGATGCAAGCATACATCTGCACATCTTTGGTTTAATAAATTCCACTCATTTCAAAGCATTCTGGTCATAAATGGAAATCTTGTGAAGATTACTATAAATGAACAGAATGATTAGATCTCATAATTCTGCATAACTAAGAACATCACTTCTTGTATTGAATATGCCATGTCAGGTGTCTTAATTTCCTCAATTTAACTGTCATCATGTCAAATTTCATCACACAACAAATGAAATGTCACTCCTGGTAGCAGCACAGATTTCCAAAGGTCGAGCCTGCATAAGACAAATCTTTCTGTTAATAAATTCCTCCGTAGTAGCGGCGATGGAGACTCTGCAAACACCTGAGTAGTTAATGCTTGCAATGAAGCCTCATCAGATCAGTGCCAACTCATCTCTCTGTCACATTTTTAAATTCTAGCCGTCAATCATGATCCTAGCTGGCTTGACTTTAACGGTGTTGATTTGGCCTTTTACATAGTAGGAAGGTTATGCTCACTTTTCCCAATGATGACTTGCCACCTGGATAGCTCTCCCAACCACGATCCTGAGAAAATATCCTCTTTGCATTATAGTTAAGACAACATTTCACAATTCCACACGCAAAGGATATGGTCGAAGATATGATCTCGGTGGAATGGCGGATGACAGTTAAATCAGCTGCATGCAATCAGGACAACTCTCTAGCAAGTGTCCCTGTCCATAGGACTATGACACATCATGTTCTTGTACCAGTCCCATCCTTTTAGAATGCCATGTGTCAAGATTTTTGCCATTCCGCAATTGCCCAGAATGACCCCTTCATGAAGTATGGTAGAATGGTAGAAATAATAAAGAAACCATTCCACACTATCTGGGGCCCACCATCCTTCCCTCCTTGATAGTCACTGACCAGTTGTCACTCTTTCCACAATTCCACATGCACGAATTCCATCAACATTTTAGTATTGGTGGAATGGCGGAAATGAATCCACTTTTGCCACCCGCCAGAAAAAGAATTAGTAGGATTGGACCTTAGTCTATGCTTTTAAAAATATCCTTTTCTTCCTAGGAAAAGGGGGCTAGTGGGTCTAAAAGATAAAGCTTTTCTGGGCACAGGCTAGAAAAGGTAATTGTTCAGTGAGGGGCTAGTCAAACAACGTTCAAGGGGACTTAAGGGAGTAACTTAAACTCTAGGTAACAGAAGACAAGAAGTCGCCAAAGAAATACAACAAATGTGACCATTACATTTAAACTTTGGCATGGGGGTTTAGGGTTTAATGCCTCTTTTGGTATGCAAAGAACCCTAAGTCTGGAAATCCTTCAACCTAATGACATAAGCTTGAGGACAAAAATACTAGAATTATGAAAAAATTTATATGGTTCCATTAGTGGCTCTAGTTGGGGACACCTGTTCAACCTGAATAGGGCGAGATCATAGAAAAACTCTGGGGGAGTAGACCAAACACATAATAGCCCTAGGCAATTATGCAAAGAAAAATTCAAGCCTTCCTCTGTCAAACATTTTGTTCTCTAGTGACTTCACTAGGCTGCTTCTGAAAACTTTATTGAGATTTAACCTATTTTTGCCATAGACACTTGGATGGCCTTTTGGACAACTATTTTCTTCAGAGTCTCCCTGACTACTCTGAACTATAGACATTTGAAAAATATTGTCAAAAAGATAGTCAGCATCTGGTTCAATTATATCCAACAACTTGAGATAACTATTTTCCTCTGATTTTTGCTTTTTGCATATATCTGAAAAATAAAAGCATTCATAATCTATTTCATAGTTGGTAGTGAGGGAATTTTTAGATTTTGCTAAGTTAGTGTCAAACCTAAAATAATCATATTCACTTTCTTCTTTAAAATCTGATACCCTGACTATATTTTCTAGTATTTGAGTTGGCCATTCCATTTGATGGTGAATATGGGACTGAGAATCATCCAGGTCTTGATCCATTAATGAAATTTTTGTTCTCCTAGATACTTTTGTATGTTGAACTAATATTATTTCATTAGCCTCCTCAGGATCCTCTTCAAAAAGTAGATTATCTATGTATCCATAAGGCCCCATATCCTTTATTGATGACAAGTCCATAGGTTCATCAAAAAGTGGGATATCTCTTATATGCATTGTGTTTGCATACTCTCCAATATGACTATCCAGATAACCTGCATCATTATCTGACTCAGAATTTCCACAACTTTGGTATGAGCATTCTGATAACTACCTACCACTTTCTTCATTGTTGGCAAGAACCCATTCCTTCTGATATTCAAATTCACAAGAAGCTGTTTCTCTAGGAGATGAAATATTGTTATTTGATACAAAACATACATCCTCATAAATAGGGGAAGTATCGTCACAACTTGTTACATACTCATAAGATAGAGGAACCTCCATAATTGATATTTCTTTATGCACTTGAGTATTAGGTATCTCATAAGTTGCCCTATAAGGTTCTAGAGATTTCCTTTTATTCTTGTAGTAAGGGGAAGAAAGAGCAACAAGATTGTTTAGAGTTTGAACCTTTCTGTCTTGATCACAACCTCTATCCCCTTTAGTACACTAAGTTATATGTGTTGATTGACCCAACATGAGTTTATTTGAACTATCCAGTTTCCCTCCCAGTTGGCAAATGGGGGAACATATGGATCCACTATTCATTTTACAACTATTTCCCACAATTTCACAATATTTTACCATTGTATGTTTTAAATTATTTTCTATACTCATGGCAAAAGAATATGCTTGCATCATAGTAGTAGGGTACCTATCTCTTAGTTGATAGCTATCATTTTTATTGAATGTACCTAGATATATAATCAAACACATGGCCTCATTAGGTCTAATATCTCTAAGAATATCCCTTACTATTTTGGCAAATCATAAATTTGAAGTTGGGATTGATTCCTTGTCTTCTTTCTCAATTTGCATGAGCTTTTCAATCAATATACCGACATTTATTCTTTCCCCAAACTGTTCCATAAAATCCAACTTTAAATCTTGCCATGAAAGAATAAACTGATTGGGTAAACATGCAAACCATTCTCTAACTTCTCCTTTAAAAGTTTGAACAAACAACTTTATGACAACATCCTCATGACCTATTTCACAATCTCCCATCAAGTCACAAAATTCTTGTAAATGGCTGCTAGCTATTTTGGATATGTCATTATTGAACTTTGTTATCTGACACCTAACTTCATTTGGCACATGGTTTGGAAATCCACAAATATTATTGAAATCAATAGCCTTATATCTTTCCATGACAAATCCACCTTGATAAAAAAAGTGTGACTGTTGAGTATACATCTTTAGATTTCTAGGGAAACTTTTTTGAAACTTTGTAAAATACTCGAAAAGAACCCTTTGCCACTGGTACAAACTTTGTTTTGATTTTATGAAAAATTAGGAACACCAAACTGCATCACCAGACTTCTTCTCTCAAAGAGTCACCACCTTTGCTTATAGAGGAATAAAACTTGAAAGCATACTACTTCCTTCTAAAATCAACTTCTGAATCCTGTTTCACAATAGAGTTATGTAGAACATTCTGGGATATGAAACTTGATGTATTAGATTTGTATTTACTTTAACTGCAAATGAAAAAACATAGTAGAGTCATCATCCTTTTCTGCTAAGGAACATGATAATCTGACCTTTGACTCTTTAATATATAGGGGGATTTATTTAGCTAAGACCCAAGGATAAAACATAGTTTCACCTTCATGTTCCAATAGAGTCACAAATATGCGGGTGGCTCAACTAGACAAAAACTTCTTGATCCTTAGCTAAAAGAATGTTGGCACTAGCAAGGGAATATATACTCTTTAGGATAAGACACAACTCTTATTATAGTCCCCAGTAGAGCCACCAATCTGTTGGTTGTTTTAAATTCCCAACCTGATCTCAAGGAAAAACACAGATCTATAGAATAGCCACTTTCTAATAATGGACCTGCCTCGAGGGATTGGCCAATGAATAGGAAACATGGTTTTTAATCCCTCTTTCCTCTGCACTTTAGGGTCTATGAAACCAAGGAGGGTGTTGCTATTTCTGGAATCTTTCCCTTTTGGGGAAATAAGTGTTGTATTCAAATGGATGGGGGTCCCTGAAATACTTGCTCAATAACACTACTCCAATAACAGATGTGTTCCTTTAAGATTTCTTAAAGAATGTTTGATAAGTAAAGAGATGGGCTAGATTCTTAATCTTTAATCATTTTCTTTGCAGAGGAACACGTAAAATAAACTTAACTCCTAACACCTATTGCTGGAAGGGAAAGTGTGTTGATTTTCTTTAAAATAATGAGGATAGTTAAAGGAATGCAAACTTAGTACTGTATTCATGAAACGATCAGTGCCTATTCAAGGGCCATAGAGTCAAGAAGCTTGCAGAAACCTTAAAGAACATATGATATAATAAAACCTAGTTTATTGTAAAGATATAGTAATGCCTTACATTAAAATACTTTACTACTCTTGGAGCTAACCATGCTTAGTTATCCCTGTAAACCAAGACTACATTCCATATTTCTCTTGTAGCTAATTATTTTACTACTTGAGTAAATGCCACAAGAAGAAATACACAAACACAAGAAAGATTGTGATGATGAATAAAAATGATCCTTAATCAAATATATATTCATAAATGTAGAACTGTATACATTAAGTAGGAGATAGTACACTTAAAGACTCAATAGGATTTGTAAAGTAAACTGTTCGGTATATTATAACATAGCCTTTGTAGTTCTATCAAAACATCTTAAAACACAGAATGGAAACTTGAAAATGGACAATTGAATCTATTGCATAAAACAAACTATTTACAAATCCTCCTTAATCAAATTGATCCCATATTTCAGAATAAGTCCAAAGACATTACCTTGAACCAATCTATTTTTCATAAGCCCTGAATTCCCTTTTATAAAGATAAGGGAGCAAACAAGCTTTAGGCTACAAGACAAAAGAAGTTACAAATTTGAGTAACCAAAACATGAAGCTCTAAGAGGAGGCCGGTGTAACTGCTTTACAACTATATGCCCTGCTACTTTTGGCCGGGAAAGGAACTAGGATTTTGATGATCGATGCATTGTCGGATGCCGTTAAGGCCAGACACTCCTCAAATGCCATAAAAGTACTCAATGAGAGCATTCACTGCTCTACGTTTCCAAGCCGTGCACAAAAAAATGAGAAAATGTGCAAGGAACAATGTCAAAAGGAAACCCAGGAGTTTTGAACCTCCTTCACTATTTCTGGGTTCCACTGCACGGGTGTGATCCCACCCTCCTAGTTGAGAAGTTTCATGCAACTTCAATCAAGCAGAAACTTGGGGAATCCACACCTGGCTAGCTTCAAAACTGTTGGAAGTGAAGCCAAGATAACAGCAGCAATAACAACAATTCTCCTCTCATCCCTAATCTGTATCATCCTGGTGGGCAATTTCCCTACACCTAGAGTTGACGCTCTATTAGGAAAATTAGATGTAGGGGAGGGGTAGAGGAAGCTGAGAAGCTTCTCTACTCCAGAAGGGAATCTGTCAACTCTTAGAAATAAGGAACTACTAGATCCAGGAGATTAGCCCTCAGGATCCACTGTCAGATGAGATGAGAGACCAGAGAAGAAATCACAGAGGTTCAATGGATGCTACTACTATTCTCAAATTTTCTCTGCACCACCTATTCCAAAGGAAGAAACTCCAAGTCTCCTAATTCTCTAAGGACAAGTTAATAGCCATTAGAACAAGGAAGAGAATGTGATAGAACATGGGAGTAAATAGAACACACAAGAATATGGGAGATACATATTGCCAGCATGTTTTAAACAGTATAAGGGGTAACACCAGCAATTGCCTATTTATAGAAATTCTGGGATGCAAACATACATCCACACATCTTTGGTTTAATAAATTCTAGTCATTTCAAAGAATTCCAGTCATAAATGGAAATCTTGTGAAGATTACTATAAATGAAAAGAATGATTGGATCTCATAATTCCGCATAACTGAGAAAATCACTTCTTGTATTGAATATGCCATGTCAGGTGTCTTAATTTCCTCAATTTAACATTGTCATCATGTTAAATTTCATCACACAACAGATGAAATGTCACTCTTGGTAGTAGCACAGATTTCCAAAGGTCAAGCCTGTATAAGCCAATTCTTTCTGTTAATAAATTCCTCCATAGTGGTGGCGATGGAGACTCTGCACATGCCTGAGTAGTTAATGCTTGCAATGAAGCCTCATCAGATCAGTGCCAACTCATCTCTCTGTCACATTTTTAAATTCTGGCCGTTGATCATGATCCTAGCTAGCCTGACTTCAACAGTGTTGATTTGGCCTTTTACATAGTAGGAGGGTTATGCTCTCTTTTCCCAATGATGACTTGCCACCTCAATATCTCTCCCAACCACGATCCTGAGAAAATATCCTCTTTTCAGTATAGTTAAGACCGCATTTCGCAATTCCGCATGCAAAGGATATGGCCAGAGAAATGATCTCGGTGGAATGGCGGATGACCGTTAGATTAGCTGCACGCAATTAGGACAACTCTCTGTTGGTGCTTGCATGAACATTCAGGTTTTGAGCAATTAATTTTGCAGGTACCTTCCTAAAAAATCAAAAAAGTTCTAAGTCAGGGTTTCTGTCACCCTGATATTCTTGTGGGGGGTCATATTTCATATATGACCTGATCTTTCGCCCGGGGGGGTGATATTTTGAATATCCATCATCTTAGTGAAGATCACCCTGATGTCGCGATATCACCCCGATGTTACTTTATCGCCTCATGTTCGCTTGATCACCCCGAGGTGCGGACGTCAATTTTACAAAGGGGTCAATATCTACCTATTTTGAGACTTGATTTTCTTGCGGGGGGTGATATTCCAAACATCAGTCATCTTACGAATAACACCCTATTTTGTCAATATGATGGTGATGTCATCAGGATCTGGTGGGATGCATCATGTGGTCTTCGGCATGACAATTATTATTAGCAGATATGATGAGGGTCCCGCCGATCGCCTATGAGGACATGAGCAAGTACAGGGGGATCATCGATGAGGTATTTAGTTTGAATATGATGAGGAGGACCTTTTTCGAATGCGTCAGGATTGTACTGATGAGGGTGATCATTAGGCTGATTTTGAATATCAGGTAAGCTCAGCATGAGGTTCGCTATTATCAGGGTGATATTTCCCGCGGGGTGATGTTTTATATCAGGTGATTTTTCTTATCGGGTGATATTCCGATGAGGGTGATATTTCATATCAGGGTGATATTACATGTTAGTTGCAAGTACGAGTGGGTCATTAGTGGGGGAAGCAATATCGGTGCAGATGAGGAGTGTTTTTCCAATGGCATGAGCTATCATGATGGGGTCTATACTGGCATCGTTGGGAGCAAAATCACCGACTATTGTCTTTCGATGTGGTCATGCTTATAAAGTATTGAGGAAGTCTCTACGGGGTGAATGTGGGATAATTAGTTCCCACATGATTTGAAAAGTCAGGTCATGCATCTTGGCGGGAAAATTTCAAAGCGCACAGTCTACTGCATTTCCCAAGATCACGGGTTGGTATGCCTTTAATGGAGCATGTTACAGGGTATGGGCAAAGGCATGGACGAATCAACCACCTAATTGAAGATGTGAATCCCTAGGCGGCGGCACAGGGCTCGAGTTCAACCACCCTGTCTCCTCCTCTACCTGCTGCATTCAATGAGTTGAGCGCCATTTTCTCATGATGCAATGTATCTGGCAAGTTTTGAGTCAACCATGTACTTTCAATGCTGAGTACACCTTCCTGCTGTATATATCAGAATGTGTTGCTCATTTGTAGTTGTTGGACATTTCTGGGTTTTTTTCTCTGACTCTGAACACAAGGTGTTCACATTTTGAAAGGCATTTTCTTGTTGTAGATTTGGTCCTTAGTCTGGTGTGTCAGTCTTTCTTGTTTGTAAATGATAAATTCCTGTATGATGATCTTCTATACAGATTGAATTTAAATGAAAAACACCTGGTGTGTGTGTTATTTATGACTGTCTCCTGTATGTTACTTGTTTTCCTTTCAAACAAGGTTGTCAAGGGCTTCCAAGCTTGTCAGTATATACTTGCTGTATTGTGTGTCTGGTTCTGGCATCTGCTCAAGGGGTGGATTAAATAGGCTTTGATCAGATACAAAGGGAAATTGATTGCATCATAGGATTGTTAAGCATGATCATAGAGAATACCTTTTCTTGGATATATTGCTGTTAGGTAGTAATACTTTTCCTCAGTCCTCTGGATATGAATTCATGTTGTCATAGGAAAACATTTGCATTCATGGATTTGACTCTGTTGCCTAGATAAGGTACTGGTCAGGGAATCTGTCTGTTCAAAGGGTCTAAGAAGATCCCATAACTCCAAACATAAAATCCATCTTTTCATATCTTCCATCCCGTTAGTTTGTAGGAGTAGGATTAGGACCCCTACATCCTCTCATCCACAACTAGATAAATATGTCCAATAATGTTGCCAACCTTGTGATGTATCATGCACATCTTGGTCCACACATGAGAGTATTCTGCCTGTTGTTGTCAAGCTAAATCTTTTTGTCATTGGGCTAGTCAATGTTACATCTTTAGCTATAGGGATACCTCCTTGGTGCGGCAGAACCAGAAGTGAAGGGGAGGTAGCTCACACAACTTCCTGTATCTGTTGGCCTGTCATGTCCCCATATCAAGACACTGTTAAAGTAAAGATTTGAACATGATAAAGAGGGTTTGTAAAATATTATTTCAGATGATAGAAATAATTACATACATTATATATTATTTAATAAATAATATTATTGTATGAATATCTTATCCATATTATAAATAACAATATATATAAATATAATATATTATAAATATATCTAATAATATAAATACAAATAATATAATATAAATCATATATCATTTATTATGATATAAAGGATATAGTATAAATAATATAAAATATATAATATATCATTTATTATAATATAAATGATATAATATAATTATAAATAAAATAAATAAGCATCTTTTAACCTATCCTCTTATGATAACGGAGTTACATATGGTTAGAACTAGTTTTATCACAAAAAGGAATTAATATAAAGTAATAAAAATAATAAGAGACGTGCCTCTTTGAATATATCCCTTGAAAGGGAAATAAATAAAGGTTGTGAGATAAAAGGAAAACATCATCAAAAGAAAAGAAAATTTGGTAATATAATTATAAGTTCAACAAAAAGAGAATACAACGAAAGATAGACTCAGCAATCCAAAACAACCAATATAAATCAAAAGTTCCATAATAAATCAAATCTGCACAAAGAAAAGAATAAGAGGTAAATAAAAGTTTCAGCAGGTAAGTATATTTAAAATGCTTATTTTATAATTATTAAATGCAAGATTTGTATGTATATTTAATTTATGTTTACTATAAAGAATAATTAAGGCCTTAGGGTAAAACCTAAGGAGAAGGCTTTAGGGTAACACCTAAAGATTATTAATGGCCTTAGGCTCACCACCTAAGGAGAAGGCTTAAGGGTAACACCTAAAGATTATTAATGGCCTTAGGCTAATAACCTAAGGAGAAGGCCTTAGGCTAATAACCTAAGGAGAAGGCTTTAGGGTAACACCTAAAGATTATTAATGGCCTTAGGCTAATAACGTAAGGAGAAGGCCTTAGGCTAATAACCTAAGGAGAAGGCTTTAGGGTAACACCTAAAGATTATTAATGGCCTTAAGCTAATAACCTAAGGAGAAGGCTTTAGGGTAACACCTAAAGATTATTAATGGCCTTAGGCTGATCACCTAAGGATAAGGCCTTAGGCTAATAACCTAAGGAGAAGGCTTTAGGGTAACACCTAAAGATTATTAATGGCCTTAGGATAATAATCAAAGGAGAAGGCTTTGGGTTAATACCTAAAGATTATTAATGGCCTTAGGCTAATAACCTAAGGAGAAGGCTTTAGGGTAACACCTAAAGATTATCAATGGCCTTAGGCTAATAACCTAAGGAGAAGGCTTTGGGTTAATACCTAAAGATTAATATGGCCTTAGGGTAAAACCTAAGGATTATATATGAAGGCCTTAGGGTAAAACCTAAGGATTACTTATGAAGGCTTTTGCCTAAGATGTGGATTATTCCCACTTAAGACAAAGGAATACCAAGCCCATGATAGTCACTCATACCTATCTCACTATCCTTATGAAGAAGAAGAAATGTTTATTATGATGAATGTGATAGGAATATGCAAAGATATAGGATCTTAACTTTAATGAATAATAGAAGAATATGAATTTATAAGATATAGAAATGAATTATGTCCTAATGTTCTCTTTGTGCAAGTTGAATTTGTGTGCAAGGTACGAAAAAAGTTGAACTGCATAGAAGGGGACATTACAAGTGGTATCAGAGCCTACGTCCTGCCAACCTGTGAGGATACTGTATGCAAACATATAGAAGGCCAAGAAGCAACCAAGTAAGGATGAACAACGAATTGAGAGACTTCATTGAAGCAACCACAAGGAATTTGAATGATCAAAATCAAGCTACTCAAGTCCTTTTGCAAACTGTGCAAACCTTGAGAAATGACATGGAAAATTTAAAGGCACAAACAGCTAATGGGAAGGAAGTAGCTTCTAATCAAGCTAAAAATAGCAACTCTTTGTCAAGTTCAAGGATTCCACTACCATCCTTCCTACCAAGTGAAGAAAACCCAAGAATGGAAAATGATACCCCCCAAAGCATGAGCACGGAAGACATGATGAGAGCTTATGCCAACTTAGAACCTGAACTAAGAAGAATGGTGTCCTTTACCAAATATAGCAACTCAAAAAGGAATGAGTTAACAAGAGGAGAGAGAAGGCCCGCAAATAAGGATTTGAAGCAAAAGGCCAATAAGGTAAATTTGCCACATTATGATGGAACCTACAAGATATCACCGCATGCATGGTTACAAAAACTAAATGACTATTTTCTTCTTAACCCCATGACGGAGAAAGACGCCCTTCAATTTGCCATCCTACATTTGGAAGGCTTAGCATATGAGTGGTGGCATAATGGGAAAAGAACTCAAGGACATGATTCCATCACATCCTATGCGGAATTTTCCAATAAATTCCTTAAAAAATTTGATAGAAGACATCCCCAACAAGACTTCCGAGATTTAACCTTAATAAGACAACATGGAACCGTGGACGAGTATGTGAGTGAATTTGAGAAAGTAGCCATTCGAGTCCCTGGAATAGATGATGAAAGACTCACATTCCTATTTGTTCAAGGTTTGGATGAAAAGCTAAGAGGATTGGTAGGAGCTCTAAGACCTTCTACCATGGATGATGCCATCGAAATGGCAACTCAATTAGAAACTAGTAAGACCCCTCAACCATTCACCAAACCTATGCATAAGAAAGGTAAATTTGATAAACCATTTCCCCCAAAAGGAGAAAAATGAGATAGATCCACGTGTTTCAAATGTGGAGATCCATGGAAACTAGGACATATGTGCCAAAACCTAAGAGATTTAAAAGAAAAGGGACTATGTTTTAAATGCAAGGAAAAATGGGGGAAAGATCACAAGTGTGGATAGATGCGAGTCATAGAAGCTTTATCCGACAAGGAGGAAGAAAGTCCAACCAAGAAAATAAGATATGAAAATGAGGAGAAGGTTACCTTAGTTGCAATTTCTAAGGTATCTAAGCATCATCCTTTTAGGCTTAGATGCCACCTAAAGGGTAATAAAATAATGGCCCTAGTGGACAGCAGGGCTACACACAACTTCATAGATGAGTCTTTAGCTAAACGCTTGAAACTAGACACTCAAGCCTTCGAGGGATTCATGGTCTCCTTAGCTGATGACTCCACAAAAGAGTGCTCAAAACTATTACCCCAATTAGAGTTATCTGTAGGAAAACACCCCATCCAAGATGATTTCTATGTGGTAAATATGGGAAACACGGATATAATCCTAGGCATGCCATGGTTGCATTCTCTAGGAAGAGTCTCAATAGATTTTCCTAAGCTAGAACTCTCCTTCAAATCTCAAGGGGAAAGAATCACCCTTCATGGACTATCTGATGGTTCACCTCGAGTCGTTTGATGCAAACGTATGGAAAGAGCCTTTAGGCATAACCAGGTGGAATGGGCAGTCCAGTGTTTGGTTTTGGACAAATCTACTCCCGAAGGTAAAGCCACTCACATAGACATCCAACCTCTTTTAAGGAAACATAAGAAGGTATTCGATAACATTCCTCCAGGCTTACCCCCTAAGCGAGGTTTCGAACACATGATCGAAATGGAACCAGGTGCAAAACCCGTCATTACCACTCCATATAGACATCCTCAAAAATTCAAGGAGGAAATAGAAAAAACAATAAATGAGCTATTAGAAATGGGGCATATTCAGCCGAGCTCTAGCCCATTTGCATCATCTGTGGTATTAGTTAAAAAGAAAGATGGGACAATGAGGATGTGTGTGGATTATAGAGCTCTAAATAAACAAACCATCAAAAATAGATACCCCATACCGAGGGTGGATGAGTTAATAGATGAACTCCATGGGGCAAAATACTTTTCCAAAATTGACTTGAGATCGGGCTATCATCAAATCCGTATGAGAGAAGAAGACATACCAAAGACAGCTTTTAGATACCATTATGGACACTTCGATTTTCTAGTTCTTCCTTTTGGATTAACAAATGCTCCGGCAACTTTTCAGTCTTGCATGAATCACACCTTCCGGAAATAATTAAGGAAGTTTTTGCTCATCTTCTTTGATGACATTCTAATTTATATCAAAACATGGGAAGAACATCTCCAACATATAGATGAGGTATTGTCCATACTAGAGCAAGAATCCCTGTATGCTAAAGCATCCAAATGTGAGTTTGGATTGGAAGAAATCCTCTACCTAGGGCATGTAATCAGTGCAGAAGGAGTCAAGGTCGATGAAGAGAAAATCAAGGCCATAAAAGAATGGCCCAAACCAAGAACCCTAACTCAATTACGAGGATTCCTAGGTCTTTGCAGTTACTACCGGAGATTCGTAAGACATTTTTCCAAGATTGCTGCACCCTTGTCTGACTTGACCAAGAAAGGATTGTTTAAATGGAATGATGCTGCCGAAAGGGCCTTTGAGGAATTAAAGCATGCCATGAGCACCTGCCCAGTATTAACTATACCTGACTTTTCTCTACCTTTTGAGTTGGAATGCGATGCTTCTGGTGAAGGGATTGGTGCAGTACTTATGCAAAATAGACATCCCATAGCCTTTGAAAGTCGTAAATTGACAGCGATAGAGAGATTATACTCTACTTATGACAAAGAAATGCTTGCTATTATGCATGCTCTAGCCAAGTTCAGACAGTACTTGGTATGTGGGAAGTTTGCAGTCCGAACCGATCATAATAGTTTGCAACACTTTCTAAGGCAACGTGATTTAAATGACAGGCAACAAAAGTGGGTGAGCAAACTCCAAGCCTATAACTTTGACATCACTTATATGAAAGGGAAAAATAATGTGGTAGCTGATGCACTCTCCCGAAAACCTTTCATATGTGCTATGATCAGCATCTCACCAGATTGGAAGATCAACCTCATAGTCGATTATGCTAAGGATCCTTTCACTATGGGTATACTTGAAGGCAGTTTACCAAGTGATGAATTCAAAATCTAGGATGAATTGATATTCTACAAAGATAGGGTCTATGTGGCAGCTGTATCCAAAATGAAAGGAAAAATCCTTAGAGAATTCCATGATCACCCTCTAGCAGGACACCAAGGTTATTACAAAACTTACAAGTAGATTAGAGAAAAATTTGCATGGAGGGGACTAAAGAAGGATGTATTGAAATATGTACAAGAATGTGATACTTGTCAAAGGAACAAGGTGGAACAAACCCATTCAGATGGGCTACTACAACCCTTACCCATTCCAGAACAAAAATGGAGTAGTATATCTATGGACTTCATAACCGGTCTACCAAGAGCACAAGGGAAGGATTGTATATATGTGGTCGTGGATAGACTCACGAAGTATGCTCATTTCATGGCTATGATGGCTGAATATAAAGCCCCTCAGGTAGTAGATGTGTTCTTTAGAGACATCTTCAGACTTCATGGATTACCCGACACCATAGTCAGTGATCGCGATGGCCGCTTCATGAGTTCCTTTTGGCAAGAGTTGTTCAGACTATTGGGAACAGAATTAACCCCCAGTACAAGCTATCACCCACAAACGGATGGACAAACTGAAATTGTGAATAAATGGATTGAGGGATACTTACGAAACTGTGTCACCGGGCACCAGAAGGCATGGATTAAATGGTTACATCTTGGTGAATATTGCTACAACACAACATTTCACATGTCTATTGGAATGAGCCCCTTTAAGGCTCTATATGGCTACGAACCACCTTCATTTGGAGGCATGATCTTGAAGGAAAGTAAATGTCCCAAGGCGAAAGACTTCATACAGCAACATGAAGACATTATGAGGGCTCTTAAGGATAATCTACTTCATGCACAAAATCAACAAAAGATTTATGCTGACTGGAAACAGATAGAAAGAACCTTTGAAGTGGGAGATTTAGTATTCTTAAGATTGCAACCTTACAAGCAATCCTCTCTAAAATCCAGTGGTACAGAAAAGCTCAAACCCCAATTTTATGGACCCTACAAGGTAATAAGAAGAATTGGAGAAGTTGCATACGAACTAGAACTTCCCAGGAATAGCAAAATCCACAATGTATTCCATGTGTCCCGGTTAAAGAAAGTACTGGGCCAGAAGATTACTCCATGGGAAGACCTCCCTCCTCTCGATGATGAGGGACAATTGACCTTGGAACCCGAGAAAATTCTAAGTATTAGAGAAAGAAGATTGAGAAACCGAATCATTACAGAGTACCTCATCAAATGGAAAAACTTGCCCAATGATGATGCTACTTGGGAGAAAGAAGACATTCTTGATCATCCAAATCTTAATTGCTTGGGGACAAGCAATCTTGAGTAGGGAGGGTTTGTCATACTCCCTATACAATGAATGTCTTATATATCAAGTGACATATAAGGTCAATGATTGAGAGAATAATTTCTAATTCACTATATGACAAGATATACGTAAATGTATGCATGTTAATATCTGTTACAATAATTACACAAAATATATATACATGCATAATATATAAATAGATTATAAGTATAACATTTATAAGCATATAATTATTTATCAGTAAAGGAATGTCTAATTCATAATTACATAGATATGATAACAAATAAAAATTAAAAGTGGAAAAGGGATTGGATCTCTCTAAGAGACACCGACCCCACATAACTAACGCATTAAACATCATACATATTTAACAAATAAAGCAAGCGATGAGGCTCTCTTATTAATCGCTGTGTCTCTTAAGCGAACAAACCCCTTCATGGGCTTTTTAAAAGGCAGCGCTCCTCTTCCCAAAGGCATCGTGGAGTAGGGATTGCACACTAAATGGAAACAGATACGCAGAAATCAAATAACATCAGAAGAAATAAAAAAATAGTCTAAGACAGTTTATTACATAGCAGCAGCGAATAAGGGATCATAAAGAGATCGCAGGAAATTACACAGGTCAGCAGAGAAAATTTGGAGTGGACAGCAAAAGTTAGGAAGAAGGAACAATCTGCAGGTATGTCTCTTACTTATTTATCATGTTTATAAGATTTAAGGAAACTAGTATGTAGATATTGAAAATAAGAATCCATTACTGCCAATATGCAATAGATAAGGTATAAGGGTAAAGTAAGAAGCTAGTGTATAGGCTAGAAAAATTAATAAAATGGAGATTACATATATGATCATTGTAATTAGCATTATGACATGTTTAGATGAGGTTTTTAATTAACATAAGACTAATAAGAATGGAGAATTTATAAGTTCATAGAATGAATAAGAGAAGGATTGAAATAAGACTAATATAGATATCTAATATGCATACCTCAATAGAGGATTGAATAATTGCATAAATATAAAGAGTTCCATATTGGGATTTATGGCAATGGCATAAGTCAAAATTAGTATCATGGTTTATGAATATGATCTTAGAAGGATCTTAATGTATATGGGCATGATTACCCAAGGGTTAGATAGGAGACCTTTTACTAAACCACCTAACACTAAGAATGTGGGTAGATAGTTACGGTAGGTATGGATCTTTCCATGGGAATGGGCCTTGATTGATGAATCAAGGATATTATGGGCCTTGATTGACGAATCAAGGATATTACTATGGACCTTTGATTTAAGTATCGAAGGAATGGGCCTTAGTTGACAAACTAAGGAATTATAGGCCTTAGTTGACGAACTAAGGAATTATGGGCCTTAGTTGACGAACTAAGGAATTATATTAATGGACCCATAGGATTGAGATGACATCACCTACCTAACGAATCTTCTCTCACAAGGTGGAAGGTGAGGTTAATAAAAGGCCTAAGTATTATCTCACCCAAGGAGAATCATGATACATGGAGAAATGGATTTATGAAATGGCAAATAGTATATGGTTATGTTTATGATTATCATCAAGATTAAAAGCAAATGAAAAATGAAATACTAATGTTCTCTTTTAGTAAGTTGAAATTGTTTGCAAGGTTGCAGTAATTTTGGCTTGCCAGAAGGGGACATTACATGGCCAAATCTACCTGAGCATTAGAGCTGGTAAACCCTCTGCTGATTCAGAGACCAACACTCTCCAACAAGTGGCCATGTCCATAGGACTATGACATGTCATGTTCTTGTACTAGTCCCATCCTTTTAGAATGCCATGTGTCAAGATTTTTGCCATTCCGCAATCGCCCAGAATGACCCCTTGGTGAAGTATGGCGGAATGGTGGAAATAATAAAGAAACCATTCCACACTATTTGGGGCCCACCATCCTTCCCTCCTTGATAGTCACTGACCAGTTTTTAGTCTTTCCACAATTCTGTAGGTGCAAATTCCATCAACATTTTAGTGTTGGCGGAATGGCGGAAACGAATCCACTTTTGCCACCCACTAGAAAAAGAATTAGTAGGATTTGACCTTGGCATCTATGCTTCTAAAAATATCCTTTTCTTCCTAGGAAAAGGGGGCCAGTGGGTGTAAAAGATAAATATTTTCTGGGCATGGGCTAGAAAAGGTAATTGTTCAGCAAGGGGCCGGTCAAACAACATTCAAGGGGACATAAGGGAACAACTTAAACTCTGGGTAACGGGAGACAAGCAGTCACCAAAGAAATACAACAAATGTGACCCTTACATTTAAACTTTAGCATGGGAGTTTAGGGTTTAATGCCTCTTTTGGTATGCAAAGAACCCTAAGTCTGGAAATCCTTCAACCTAATGACATAAGCCCGAGGACAAAAATACTAGAATTATGAAAAATTTTATATGGTTCCATCAGTGGCTCTAGTTGGGGGTGCCTGTTCAACCTGAACAGGGTGAGATCATAGAAAAACTCTGGGGGAGTAGACCAAACACATAATAGCCCTAGGCCATTATGCAAAGAAAAAGCCAAGCCTGCCTCTGTCAAACATTTTGTTCTCTTGTGACTTCACTAGGTTGCTTCTAAAAATTTTACTGAGATTTAACCTGTTTCTGCCATAGACACTTGGATGGCCTTTTGGACAACTATTTTCTTCAGAGTCTCCCTGATTTCTCTAAACCATAGACATTTGAAAAAAAATGTCAAAAAGATAGTTTGCATCTGGTTCAGTTATATCCAACAACTTGAGATATCTATTTTCCTCTGAGTTTTGCTTTTTACATATATCTGAAAAATAAAAGCAATCATAATCTATTTCATAGTTGGTAGTGAGGGAATTTTCAAATTTTGCTAAGTCAGTGTCAAACCTAAATTAATCATATTCAGTTTCTTCTTTAATATCTGACATCCTGACTTTATTTTCCAAAATTTGAGCTGGCCATTCCATTTGATGGTGAATATGGGATTGGGAATCATCTAGGTCTTGATCCATTAATGAAGTTGTTGTTCCCCTAGATACTTCTGTATGTTAAACTAATATTAGTTCATTAGCCTCCTCGGAATCCTCTTCAAAAAGTGGATTATCTATGTATCCATAAGGCCCCATATCCTTTATTGATGACAAGTCCATAGGTTCATCAAAAAGTGGGTTATCTCTTATATGCATTGTGTTTGCATACTCTCCAATATCACTATCCTGATAACTTGCATCATTATCTGACTCAGAATTTCCACAACTCTGGTATGAGCATTTTGATAACTGCCTACCACTTTCTTCATTGTTGGCAGGAACCCATTCCTTCTGATATTCAAACTCACAAGAAGTTGTTTCTCTAGGAGATGAAATCTTGTTATTTGATACAAAACATACATCCTCATAAATAGGGGAAGTATCGTCACAACTTGCTACATACTCATAAGATAGAGGAACCTCCATAATTGATATTTCTTTATGCACCTGAGTATTAGGTATCTCATAAGTTGCCCTATAAGGTTATGGAGATTTCCTCTTATCCTTGCAGTAAGGGGAAGAAAGAGCAACAAGATTGTATAGACTTTGAACCTTTCTATCTTGATCACAACCTCTATCCCCTTTAGTACACTGAGTTATAGGTGCTGATTGACCCAACAAGGGTTTATTTGAACTGTCTAGTTTACCTTCCACTTGGAAAATGGGGGAACATATGGATCCACTTTTCCTTTTATAACTATTTCCCACAATTTCACAATATTTTACCATTGTATGTTTTAAATTATTTTCTATACTCATGGCCAAAGAATATGCTTGCATCACAGTAGTAGGGTTCCTATCTCTTAGTTGATAGATATCATTTTTATTGAATGCACCTAGATATATAATCAAACACATGGCCTCATTAGGTCTAATATCTCCAAGAATATCCCTTACTATTTTTACAAATCTTAAATTGAAAGCTGGGATTGATTCCTTATCTTCTTTCTCAATCTGCATGAGCTTTTTAATCAATATACCAACATCTATTCTTTCCCCAAACTATTCCATAAAAGCCAACTTTAAATCTTGCCATGAAAGAATAAACTGATTGGGTAAACATGCAAACCATTCTCTAACTTCTCCTTTAAAAGTTTGAACAAACAACTTTATGACAACATCCTCATGACCTATTTTACAATCTTCTATCAAGTCACAAAATTCTTGTAAATGGCTACTAGTTGTTTTGGATCTGTCATTATTGAACCTTGTTATCTGACACCTAACTTCATTTGGCACATGGTTTGGAAACCCACAAATATTACCAAAATCAATAGCCTTATATCTTTCCATGACAAATCCACCTTGATAAAAGAAGTGTGACTGCTGAGTATACATCTTTAGATTTCTAGGAAACTTTCTTGAAACTTTGTAAAATACCTGAAAAGAACCCTTTGCCACTGGTACAAACTTTGTTTTGATTTTACGAAAAATCAAGAACACCAAACTACATCACCAGACTTCTTCTCTCATAGAGTTGCCAGCTATGCTTATAGACAAATAAAACTTGAAAACATAGTACTTCCTTCTAAACTCAACTTCTGAATCTGGTTTCACAATAGAGTTATGTAGAACATTATGGGATATGTAACTTGATGTATTAGATTTTTATCTACTTCAAATGCAAATGAAAAAACATAGTAGAGTCACCATCCTTTTCTTCTAAGGAACATGATAATCTGACCTCTGACTCTTCAATATACAGGGGGATTTATTTAGCTAAGACCCAAGGATAAAACATAGTTTCACCTTCATGTTCCAATAGAGTCACAAATATGCGGGTGGCTCAACTAGACAAAAACTTCTTGATCCTTAGCTAAAAGAATGTTGGCACTTGTAATGGAACATTTACTCTTTAGGATAAGACACAACTCTTATTATAGTCCCCAGTAGAGTCACCAATCTGGTGGTTTTTTTAAATTCCCAACCTAATCTCAAGAAAAAACACAGATCTATAAGATAGCCACTTTCTAATAACAGACCTGCCTCGAGGGATTGGCCAATGAATAGGAAACATGGGTTTTCAATCCCTCTTTCCTCTACACTTTAGGCTCTGTGAAACCAAGGAGGGTGTTCCTATTTCTGGAATCTTTCCCTTTTGGGGAAAATAGTGTTCTATGCAAATGGATGGGGGTCCCTGAAATACTTGCTCAATAACACTGCTCCAATAACATATGTGTTCCTTTAAGATTGCTTAAAGAATGCTTGATAAGTAAAGAGATGGGCTAGATTTTTATGTTTTAATCAATTTCTTTGCAGAGGAACACGTAAAATAAACTTAACTCCTAACACCTATTGTTGGAAAGGAAAGTGTGTTGATTTTCTTTAAAATAATGAGGATAGTTAAAGAGATGCAAACTTAGTACTGTATTCATGAAAAGATTAGTGCCTATCCAAGGGCCGTAGAGTCAAGAAGCTTGCAGAAACCTAAAAGAACATATGATATAATAAAACCTAGTTTACTGTAAAGATATAGTAATGCCTTACATTAAAATACTTTACTAATCTTGGAGCTAACCATGCTTAGTTATCCCTGTAAACCAAGACTACATTCCATATTTCTCTTGTAGCTAATTATTTTACTACTTGAATAAATGCCACAAGAAGAAATACACAAACATAGGAAAGACTGTGATGATGAATAAAAATGACCCTTAATAAAATATATATTCATAAATGTAAAACTGTATACATGAAGTAGGAGACAGTACACTTCAAGACTCAACAGGATTTGTAAAGTAAACTATTTGGTATATTATAACACAACCTTTGTAGTTCTATCAAAACATCTTAAAACCCAGAATGAAAACTTGAAAATGGACAACTGAATCTATTGCATAAAACAAACTATTTACAATCCTCCTTAACCAGATTGATCCCATATTTCAGATTAAGTCTGAAGACATGACCTCAAACCAATCTATTTTTCATAAGCCCTGAATTCCCTTTTATAAAGATAAGGGAGTAGACAAGCTTTAGGCTACAAGACAAAAGAAGTTACAAATTTGAGTAACCAAAAGATGAAGGTGTAAGAGGAGGTTGGTGCAACCACTTTACAACTGTATGCCCTGCTACTTTTGGTGGGGAAAGGAACCAGGATTTTGATGATCGATGCATTGTCGAATGCCATTGGAGCTAGGCACTCCTCAAATGTCATCAAAGTACTCAATGAGAGCATTCACTGCTCTACCTTTCCAAGCTGTGCACCAAAAAATGAGAAAACGTGCAAGGAACAACGTCGAAAGGAAACCCACGAGTTTTGAACCTCCACTATTTCTGGGTTCCACTGCATGGGTGTGATCCCACCCTCCTAGTTGAGAAGTTTGTGGGGATAAGGTGCCATTAACCTTGTAAATCCCAATATTGTATTTATTCCATTTATTATATGTAATTTGTAATTATCCATGAGGAGATGTACTAGTTTCACTGGTTGGGGTAATTTTGGAGTAACCAGAGGTAATTACGGAGTGACTTTTACTATTGGCAAATTTAAAAACTCAAAGTAAATGAGGGTAGGCATGTTCCCTTGGAGAGTATACTATTTTTGGCATGTATGAGAATTGTCATAATGTTTGGTAAGTGAATATATGACAATTGCAAGTTGTCATAAGATTCTGAGATTCTATGATGCATATGACAGATATGTTAATTGTATATTTGCTATATTTAGCCCAAGGTTCCTATCTTGGAAAGATACTATTTTGTGGAATGTATGATGGTTATGATGCATCATAAGATGTTATAAGAGGCTAGATTTAGTCTTGGGCCCCCAACCTTTTGCATGGTTGTTTTTGGACAATTGTAAGATGCTTGTAAGATGGTAATTAATGTTTATAGGTTGGAGAATCTTAGGAGAGAGAAGGTGAACACCTAGGATGAGTTAGAATGTTTCTATAAGTATTTGCCATGTATTTATTGCTGCAATATAGATTTTAGGTACTCAGGGGCTGCCGAAATGCTGTTGGATTGAAGACCTATGGAGAGAGTTGTGTAGTTGATGTATTGTACAATCTTGTTGAGATTAATACAAACTTGTGCCTCTTTCCTAGTGGAGATTTTTACCCACAAGGGTTTTATCCACGTAAACATTGTGTCATTGTGTTGAGTTCTTCATGTTTAACATCTTTTTTGCACTGGGTTTTATGTTTTGTTACGATCTCCATTGTTAATGCACACTTAAGATTGCTGAAATTTATCTTGAATCAAATTTCCATTGAAGTAGTGTTGCTTTCATTTCTAACATTTGGTATTAGAGCCTAACCAACTTTGACTCTTGGGTAGTAGTTTGGAAGCTGTAGCTATAGTGAGAGATTTGGTTGTGTTTGTTTTGTAGATCTTGTGTTATTATTATGGTTGCATCCATAGTTGCATCAACCTCTCGATTGGACATTAGGAAGTTCAACGGAATGGGGTATGAGTTGTGGAAGCTAAAAATGGAAGATTTGCTGGAAGAAAGAAACCAATGGTTGGATATTCAAAAAGAGAAGAAACCTAACGATGTCTCTCAAGATGAGTGGGATAGACTAGATAAGAAGGCACGGGGAACCATTCGGTTGTGTCTTTCAAACTCTGTTATGTTGAATTTCGCAAAGGAGGAGACCGCACACAAGTTGTGGAATCGGTTGGGTTAGATCTATCAAGCCAAGAGTATGGTAAATAAACTTTATTTGAAAAGAAAATTGTTTTCTATGAAAATACAAGAAGGTGAATCAGTTGTAGAGCATTTAAATTCTTTTAATTTGTTATTGAGTCAGCTTGATTCAATGGATGTTGAGGTTAGTGAGGAAGGTAAATGTATGTTACTTCTTTGTTCTTTACTTGAGTCTTAGGAGAATGTTATCCTTGCTATCACTACTAACCTTGTGGATCTAAAGTTGGATGCTCTTGTTTTAGTGCTACTGTCACAGGAATTAAGGAAGAAGAGTTTAGATAGTTCAGGGGATGCTCTTAGTGTTAGGGGAAGGTCAAAGGAAAGGGGACCTAAAGGAGATCAGAAAGGGGCTAAGGTCAAGTCCAAGGGCTGGTCTAAGACTCCTGGTAAAAAGAACAGAGTTACATGTTGGAACTATGGTAAAAGGGGACATGTGAAGAAGGAGTGCAGAAGCCCCAAGAAACAGTGGGAGAGTGCTTTAGATAAGTCCTTGAATGCAGGTGAAGAAGTTTTACTTTCTGCATGTAATGTTGTTTCTAATGATCACTGGTTGGTTGACTCAAGGTGCTCATTTCATATGTCCCCACATAAGGAATGGTTCTCCACATATGAAGAATATGATGGAGGTAATATCTACCTTGGTGACAACTCTTCATATCCAATTGTCGGGAAAGGAAAGGTATTGTTGTGTTTTAGTGACAACTCTTCATATTTCTATGAGTATTGTGTGTTTGGTAAACAAAACAGAAAATCATTTCCTTCAGGAAGCAATAGAGCAAAAGAGAAGTTATAAATTATTCATATGGATGTGTTTGGACCTGTGGATAATGAATCTATTAGAAAATCTTGTTATTTTGTAACCTTCATTGATGATGTATCCAGATTTACATGGATTTATTTTATGAAGCATAAATTTAAAGTTTTCACTAAGTTTAAGGAATTCAAAGTCTTAGTAGAGAACCAATCAGGTTTAAAGATAAAAATATTAAGATTTGACAATGGAGGGGAATATTGCTCTAAGGAATTTGATGAGTTTTGCAAGCATGCAGGTATAATCAGAAAAAAGACAACTCCTTATACACCACAACAAAATGGTGTTGTAGAAAGGATGAACTGAATAATTATGGAAAGAGCTAGAAGTATGCTTAGTGATGCATAGTTGGATAATTGCTTTTGGGTAGAGCCTATGTGTACTATTTTTTACTTGATAAACAGATCTCCTTGTAAGGCTCTTGATTCGACACCTTATGAAGTGTGGACAGGTAAGAAACCTTCTATTCACATTTAAGGGTTTTTGGCTGTGAGGCTTTTGTTCATGTGCCTAAGGAAAAGTGATCTAAGTTGGATCCAAAGGATGAAAAGTGTACATTCATTGGATATGGTGATAATGTTAAAGGTTATAAGCTTTGGAATCTACTGACCTGCAAGATTATCTTTTCTAGAGATGTTATTTTCAAGGAACTTAAAGCTATTTCTGAACCTGAGCAGCCAAAAGAGAAAGACAAAAAGGTAAAGAAGGTGTACTTTAATTTAGAGCAGCAAGATGCACCTCAGGAAGAACAGAATGATGGATTGGGGGGTGAAGAAGAAGAAGATTCAAGTAGTTCTGATGAAGATGAATATGTTGTTATAGAAGAAGTTGGTGCAGATGATCATGTAGAAGAATGAGTAGAGTCTCTTACTCCAACCTTGAGGAGATCCACAAGACAATGGAATCCAGTTGACAGGTATAGCCCACCAGATTTCTGTTGTGTATATGCTTTATTGAGTACTAACGATGAACCTAGATCCTACAGGGAAGCTATTTCTACAGATGATAGTGAGTCTTGGCAGCTAGCCATGCAGGAGGAGATGATGGCTTTAGACTCTTGTAACACCTGGGATCTTGTTCATTTGCCCAAATGAAGAAAGGCCATAGGTTGTAAGTGGGTCTTCAAGAAGAAGTTTGGAGTAGATGGGTCATTGGAGAAGTACAAGGCTAGACTGGTAGCCAAGGGCTACTCCTAGAGAGAGGGAGTTGATTTTGGTGAGATATTCTCTCCTGTTGTTGAATTGACTTCTATTAGATTTCTCTTATCCATTGCTACAGCTTATGATTGGGAGATTGAGCAAATGAATGTTAAGACTTGTAACATCAAAAAATGTCCCCTTGGGGGCTTTTCCCTCTTTAGGTTTAGCTCCCAGGTCTTTTGTGTGCATTTAGGACATCTTGCATCATAATTTGGCATCCCGATGGAATGAACCCTAGGTATCATGACAAATGGGGCCTAGGGGGACCCCTTAAGCTTAACCTTGCCCAAAATAGGGGGGAGGACTTGGGTGCCCGTGCCCTAGTCCTGCCCTATTTTGGGTTAGGTCCAAATTTTAAGTGTCAGTTTATGACCATTATTTGGTCCCTAGGCCGACACGGTAAGTTTGAATTTATGATCCTAAAAAGCGTGTTATCAAGGTAATTATTTTTTGTCTTTCCTAAAAATAATTACCCTGATAACAGCTAATTAGTGCAAAAATACTCTTCACAGCTAATTAGTAGCTAAACAGATAGCACTCTGGCTATCACAACCAATCTGAATGATCCTGCAATCAAAACCAATATCTGTACACAGTCTCCTCAACCAAACTACCTTAGAGACATGAGTAGCAGCCATATACTCTACTTCTATGGTGGACAAAGTAACTATGGGCTGCCTCTTACTCATCTAACTCACTGCACCTCCAAATAGAATAAACACATAGCCACCAGTGGACCTTAGACTATCCAAGTCACCTACCCAATCTGCATCAACAAAACCTTGTATGTCCAAAGATTTGTCAACATTATCAGTACCAGAATAAACCAAACAATGACCAGGAGTACCTGCAAGATATTTAAACACCCTCTTTGCATAGTTCCAATGTTGTCTACTAGGGTTAGACATAAATCTACTCAAAACTCCCACTGCTTGGACAACATTTGGTCTAGTGCAAACTATTGCATACATCAAACTCCATACAACATTAGCATATGGTACATTAGACATCCTCAAGATCATCCTCAGTCTTTGGACACATATCTAATGAAAGCTTAGTACCAATGGGTAAAGGAACTCTAACTGGGTTACAGTCCTACAAACTAAACCTCTACAAAATAGTATTCACATACTTACTTTGTGACAACCAAAGCTTTCTGTTAAATCTATCCCTCATGATCTCCATTCCAAAAATATACCTTGCAGCACCAAGATCCTTCATCTCAAATGCACCTGAAAGTTGGGCTTTAAGCTCACTGATCATACCCTTAGTATTGTTGAAAAACAACATGTCATCAACATACAAAGCAATAACCAATATAGAATCATCAACACAATGAATGTAAACACATTGATCCTCCTTGCTTCTAACAAAACCCAATTTCAAAACAAATGAGTGAAACTTCTGATACCACATTCTGGGGGACTATTTTAGACCATAAAGAGACCTTTTAACCTACAAACCCAATGTTCTTTTCCTTTTACCTCAAAACTTGTAGGTTGTTACATATAAATTTCTTCTTCAAGATCTCCATGCAAGAACACAGTTTTGTTTAGAGTAAAATTTGGATTGTTTAGTTTAGTGTTTAAATCCTCCTTTCACCCATTACATTCAAAGACCTTAGGATTGAGTGGCAGAGCACTATTAGGTCCTGATAATGCTCTGCCACTCAATCCTAAGGTCCTTGAATGTAATGGGTGAAAGGAGGATTTAAACACTAAACTAAACAATCCAAATTTTACTCTAAACATTTTGGTGAACCCATGTTTTTGGACTTAATTGCAACTTGCTAAGTGTTTGTCTTCAGATTTGGGTTGATTTCATTTATTTATATACTCATTCATCTTATTGCATTAAGAAAATTACAAAAAAATTAAAAAAATTGGAAACCCTAACTTGCATTTCCATATAGGTTTCTAATTTGCATCAATTCACTCTAATTTTTCATAATTTATGATTTTTGCATTAGATCTGATATAAACTACAAAAAATTACAAAAACACAATAATTTGTATTGCATTTTCATCATATAATTCCTAGGGTTTTATAGAAATTTTAACAATTTTCATATAACCTAGTAATTCCAAAATCTAGGGTTAGTAAGAAAAATCTTCTTTCAGATTTTTCTACTGATTTTAGACACTCATTAAAACTTGCATTTGGCTGTAGTCTTGTATTTTAGTGTAAATTTGCATTTAGATTTCAAATATTTGCATTTTTGCATAGAAAATTTCAACAAAAAACTAGCAATTTTCATGCATTTTCATTAAATTTGCACTTGCATTTTGCATCTTAGCAATTGAAAATTATTTTCAGATCTGAGTATATTTAATTTTCATTATAAATCAGATTTCAAAGCATTCATACAGTATTTTGTGTCAAGATCTCAAACCTAGGGCTTCAAAAACATCGATTTTCACTAGATTTGGCCTTATCGACTCTAAATTTGCACCATAGGCATTTTGTGAAGAGTATTTTTGCACTAATTAGCTGTTATCAGGGTAATTATTTTTTGTCTTTCCTAAAAAGCTTCACAACACCTTTTTATTGGCCTCTTGTATTGAAAATTTGGTGAAAAACTACACATTTTTGCTATTTTTGCCCTAGGGTTTGTCCTAGTTTGCACTCCAAGTGTGTTGTGACAAATTTTATGGATTGAGGAAAATGATATAATTTATTTTATTTTTTGCACCTCCTAAAATTCATTACAAAAACCCTTTTTCTAGGTATTGGAGTTGAAAAACTATGAAAAATAGCCTATTTTTTGCTATATTTTCACTAGGGTTTGACCTTAAGTGGCACTAAAAGCGTGTTGTGATAGATATTTTGACATTAAGTGGCTATTATTACTGATATAATTTTCTTTCCATCATCATTTTCCTCACAACACCCTTTGTCATGCTCTTTTGCATCGAGATTTGGTGAAAAATTTGCATATTTTGGCATATTGTCACTATATTTTGACTTATCGGCATCTTAGATTTACATCAAGAGTGTGTTGTGAAGGATATTATTGCTGTTTTGGACTGATATCAGACATAATTTTCTATCCTTGATCAAAATTCTTACAACACCCTTTTCTTTCATTCATTTGCATTGAAAAAGTACAAAAAATAAAGCATTTTAGGTCATTTTTGCATATAACTTTGCACTTATCTTTTGCATCAATTTTGAAAAGATTTTAAAATATGATTTTGCATTGATGTTACAAGACATTTCATTATGGCATCTTCATGTCATTTCTCTTTGGTATCTTTACATGCATATATCAAAAACTTTGAGAGTTTCTACAAATTTCTTAATATGAATCCTCATGTGCTCACTTATTTACAAGCTATGTATCACAAGGATATATTTAAACATTCTTCATTTGAAATCCTTGACTATGTATCTAATTTTGACAACTTCACCTATCTCATTAATACATACCCTTGGGTAGTGTTGATGATGATTGTTAGTCATAACAACATGCATAAAAATTTGCACAACAAACCTTTATTATCTTGTAAAGTACGATCAGCTTAAGATAAGTTGATGACCCCAACTCTCCATTGATCATGTTATGATCGTCTGATGTTACTTAGAGGTTGATGTGACATGCTGTTTTCCATTTCAAGGGGTCTTACATTCGTCTAGGTGATCGGTATTGCACTATATTCTGCAAATTTACTCCACATAGAGGTCAAACCTACTCTATTTTCAAAGATTGCTGAGATATTTGTAAGTTTGATCAATTCTTCTAATCATTGATCATTATGAACTTACTCCTTCTACACTGCATATCTATTTAAATGATGTGTCTATAAGCGGATATTTATGTGTATTTCATGGATATCTATCTGAAGTTGCATGATATTTATCAATTTGACATGCTTTTACTCAAAATATGCTCTGTATTTTTAATTGCCTACAAGATATTTGCATATTTCATGTTTTATTTGCTTTTTATTGTGCGTTATTTGCAATTATGGAGATGATCTGTAATGAAATTCAAAGAAATTTAAAAGAATGCTTCTACTTTTAGTGAACCTTTAGTTATTGAATCACATACACACAAGATACATTCATGAAGAGAAGAAATCAAACCATAGGTTACCAGGTCATTCCACAACTAGATATGGTTGATGCTAATTTCAAAGGAACTAAGAATGAAAACAATACATGCAGGCTCAAAAGCACTCCAAGGGACGCAACTAATCAATGCATATATCTAGATTTCAATCACATATTGCTCAAGATTTATAATGATTTGTAATCAAACTAGCTTCTCTTTCATTAAGTATGCAAAAACATGTATATTCACAATAACTTTGAAATAAGTCCTGAATTCTTCAGCAATCAGATTTCAATTAAGTTTCGAATGACTAAAAGATTTTACCCCTGCACCTTTTATAGAATAAGGTGAGGAGGCAGTTACAATTGACCATCGGTCAAGATTCATCAATTCATATCAACGGTTGACAACTCTCCTATGACTTAGTCAACTTTTCCTCATGGCACAGGTTTCCAACTGGCAACCATCTGTATGACTCACTATTTATGAGCACCTCATGAATATGTTCACTTAGTGATGCATCTTCATTCACTCCTCAGGTTCTCCTTTATTTTCTTCTTGCTCATTGTTCTCTTCATCTTCATCACTTTCGCCATCATTATCACTCTGATAGACATCCTCTTTCATGTGGACCTTTACTGCTGTCCCGATATGGTCATATGCTTGTACTATTCTATCAACCTCTCCCCCGTCTTGGATTCTATCTTTTGCTATTGCATGTTTATGAGATTGGAATTTAGCCTTGAGAGCTTCCAGCTTACTTTTCCTGCTGTTTAATGTCTCATTGTATGTTTCTACTTTAACCTTTATTCTCATATTTCTATTCATTACCTCTTCTATGAAGTGGGTGAGAGGGTCATCTGCTACTAGCTTAAAATTATCATGCAGAGCCCTAATAGCAAAGTTTGCATCCTGATTCTCAATTTTGCCCTTTATTTTCCCTTCCAAGGCTTCAAGGATTTCTGCTTCAAATGCCATCATGCTATGTAATTTAACACTAATATCTCTGAGTTTGCTGCTGCACTTCTTCAAGACATCACACTTAAACTTGATATCTTCATACCATATACTTATCAGCAGGGCAGTATTATTATCCAATACCTTATTGCTTATCAAAATTTGTGAATCAATTCTTTTCATTTCACTTAGAGCAGTCAGGTCCTTTTCCAACTAGAATGACCGTTTTCCTATATCATTTTGCATTTTATCTACCTTCCTCTTTAGACTACTCAAAGAATTCCACCTCTGTAGAGAGGTTCTCAATACATCTTCAGCCCCAGTGAGAGCTGAAAATATCCATTTTTCCATCACCATTGCCTCATGTTTCATCAAGTCCAATTTGGTGACCTCTTCTTGTGATATGATAGTCAATGGGACTGCAGGATCAACTGGTGTATTATCAGGGTTAATTAACCCTTTTATGAAAGAATGCAATTGAGCAATGTGCTCCTTGTGTACTTTATTTTTCTCCTTTTCCCTCTTCACCCTTTGGGTTAAAGAATCAATAATATCTTTCCCTTCTTGGCCTTCCTGATCCTCATTGGCAAAACCCAGATCAACATTTGGGATTTGGAATTCCTCTAGGCTTATTTTGCCTTTCTCTTTTTCTACTGTAGGAAGGGCTATCTGTGTGATTCTTCTGCCTGTGGTGCAATCTCTTTTTATGGTAGATGTTAATCTGGCCTTTCTCTTAGGTTTCATCATTTTCTCAGAGAACAAGGTAGAAACATCAAACTGTTGAATTTTTGACACTTGTTCCATACCTATTTCCTTTTCTAGCCAATGAGGTACATCACCTCCAGATCCTTGGTGGGTTTTGTTAATATCATGTATGCCCTATTCTCCAGTGTCTGTTTCTATCATTGGTGGAGAAGGCACCTTCTTGATTTCTTCCTAATGTATTTCTTCATGAGGGGGATCTTGTTGGAGTTCCTTTTGTTGAGGGGTTGCCTTCTGAAAAGGAGGATCCCGTGGAATTTCCACATTCTGATCCTATGCTCGATCCTATACTCCCTCCTTCAAATTTTCATCTTCTTTATTATTTTTCTCATCTTGTGGTATATTGACATCTTTGGATGCCTGTGTATTTTCCCTTGAGGATCACCCTGATCATGGGTCATCTCCTGACTTCCAGCCAGTGCACTGATATCTTGTGGCTTGGGGTCATCTTGGCTCGATTTGTCCTCTGTTCTTGGCACTTCTCTTAGTAGCACCTCCTGATCCTCTTTATCTGGAGGTAATTACAAACCTCCCCGAGTCTAAGAAACACCAGTATCTGATATGTTCCAATCACCCCCACTCTTTTGTTGAACTTCTAATATTTTTGGTTCTGTAGGTGTCTCATACTATTGCTGACCCTGATGAGGAGCAGTGCCATCCTTCTCTATAATTTTTGCCACTCCAATCTTCTTAAGTTCTCCAAGTGTACTTACTTCTTCACTTGGGCTTGTATCACACTTATATGTTAAATCTATGGCTATAGGACTAGTAACCTGATCAACTAATTCATCCAGCCTTATCTATTGGGCCGCCCTTTCTAGGCTACCTCATTTCATTTATGTTTGCTTTACTTTTTCCACCACTAGCATTTGAGCTAATGGGGTTCCATGAGGGCTCATCTAGGTGTTGGAAACCAAAGTTTCCATTTGTTGAGAGGCCACACTCTGAACTACCTCATCATCAGACAAATCTACTATATCATCTAGAGAGAAAGGAACACCCTGACTTGTTTTAAACATTTCTCTTGTCTGCTCTTCTGCTTTCTCAGTTTTGAATTTAATTATGGTGGGAAGAGGAACATCATGCTGCAGTTCCTTCCTAAAAATTTCACCATCGGCTCCTCTCAAAATGATGGGGTTAGCATGGATATCCCCCCTCATGGCCGTTCTTTGTTTCTTAGGCGGTGACATTAGTGGCATCCCCCTCCTCTTCTTGCCAGCTACCTGTAAGTCATCATCTCCAGGTTCTTTATTCAACTGTTCTTCTTCTAAGGGGTCTCCCTCTTCCACCTAATGTTGTAGGGTATGGCCTTCCTCCTCCTCTGTAATTTTGACAGTATGCCTCAAAATTCTCTTAGTTTTCAATCTTTCTGTTAGAGGCTGTGCAGATGAGGTAGATGCCCGACCTGATGTAGATGCACCTACAGTTGTAGTGGGAACCCTCTCTATTATCACCCCCTTTGGTTCATCCTCACTTTTCTTACCCTTAGGGGGAATCCTCTTTTGTTTTTCTGTAGGTAATCTCTCCCCATTGGACTTTCTCTTCTCAGTGAGGAAATCATCATATTCCTCATTAGACACCTCTTGCCTTTTCTTCTTATTATCAACCGTAAGGGCAACACCCCTTTTCTTTACTCTAGATATCTCTGTATCCACCCAAGCTTGGGTTAGCTGGATCACCCCCCTCATCAGCTGATCTAAGGATATATCTTCCTATTGTGTAAGATCCAGGGTCGATATGGTATCTTCATATTCATTAGACATGATTTTCCCATCATCCTTCCGCAGCTGTGCTGGCACCGGGATACAATCAAAGGTTTTGATCTAATTCAAAGTTAATCTTTGATACTTCCTTCTCCTCACCTCAGCCTCATCATCACAATCGGCCCAAAAGTCCTCTAGATGCTTTTGATGTATTGGATTTCCTAGTATCTTCTACATCCTGCCATAAGGATCATATGATTTGGCTAGGGGAAATGGCTATAAATACATCAATTTTAACCCCCTGATGACATGCTTTATACTCTCTGAATTTGGGCACATGTACCAACCCATGGCTACTGGAAACAAAAATGGAGGTATCTTCTTCTATGCCTTGTAGGCTTCAACTATTGTGGATATCTACCTGACAAATTCCATCAAGATGACCCCATTAGTGGGGTACCTTGGCAACATGAGAGGCTATCCCTCAAATCCTTCTATCCTGATGTATGAGAAAGTGGAAAATTGGATAAACCACGCTCCATGTTGATAAACAATTTCCTAAGCCTACATGCTCAACCTTTTAGTCCTATCCTCCTCCATAGTTCTAACTAGATGCATAGAGAATGCATCATTCACCAGTTTGTGGTCTAGGAGGTATGCCTTTCTTTGCAATTGGGGATAATGATCCCATATGTGTGCATCATCAGCATCACCATCAGTTTTACCCATAGTCTTCAAAGTATCAAAAGCTCCCTTATATGCACAAGAATACACGACATATGAAGTCATGTAAAATAAACATATTTGTCCACCCAGGTTCCTTATTCCCTCATCCAATGCATCACTGATAATCTTTGCCCATAGGGGCTGGTTGTCTACATATAAGACCATTTAGATGATCCCAAACATCTAATTCTCAAAATTTCCAGAATGAGCCCTACCAGTCATCTTACTCAACAGGGCAATCATATATTGGTATTCATCATTGAAATCAAACTTGTACAAATGCACAGGTAGCTTGGCTAAGGCAGTGTATGTACTACTCTTTGATCTCCATTGATACATCTTCTTCCTTGCATTTTTCTTGTTATTGTTATACTCTGTTTCCAATTTGTACAGGTCCACACTCACTACCTTCTCCCTAACTGGCAAATTAAAAGTGGCGGTAATGCCCTTGACTGAGAAGTCTGTGTATATCCTCCCATGCTTCTCTACCCGCCTAGTTTTAGGGTTATAATTTCTTGCGCACTCCACTACCAACTCTGTAGCATCCATAGCATAAGGAAAACTAGCCGCATGCCACATTCTTGAGACAAACACCCCATCCAGAATGGGATTATCCTTATCATAATCCAATTTGGTTGACCATACTGCTAGGTCCATATCCCCTTGGTGTGTATCACCAATAACTCCATACTTGAACTGCACTCCCTCAGGCTGCACAAACATGGGCTTGAGGAACTCCGCCTCAGACCTATTTCTTCTGAAATCTGCCATGGATTCCTACAAAAAACATGATATGTTTTACCCTACAGTGTCCACATGCATTTCTACAACATCATGTACTTCTATCATGTATACTCTGTATATTATTCCTCACTTTATCATTATACGTATTACACAAAGCCATAACCCAGTAAAAACAAACATCCTACCTGAAATTACAGAAAATGACAATAGGAGGGTTTACAGTTACTTACCTGAGGATGCTTTCTTTTACATTAGATGATTGATCATGGAGAAGGGCTATAAATGCTTAAGATCACCCGTTCCGTTACGTTGAAGGATCCAATCCGTTGACAGGTAGCTGTTTGAGGGTTTGACTTTGGAGCTTTGTAATTTCTCAATTTATCACAAGGTAAATGAATATAACCTTTGAATTTTACCTTTAAAGAAGATCAATAGGACAGATTAGGGTAAAAATACGTTGTCCTGATCAAATTCGTTGATCATCTGCAGGGAATCCGTAGATGCTGCCAAGTGTTTAATTTGCATTTGTAATCGGTGGGAATTCATCTACCGCATTTAATTGCATTTAATGTTAAAAAGGGGGAGGGTGATCTTAGAAAGATCAGGGGATATTCAAAACATGACCCCCCAGCAGATAATATGACCCCCTTAGCTTTTGCACATGATCACTAAGTGTAAAGGATCAGGTGATATGGTCAACGTTTGACCATGCGTATATCGGGTCACAAAATTAGGATCAGGGGATATTTCAAAATATGAACCCCGTAGATAAAATGACCCCCCCAGAAAAGACTGGGGTGACATCATCATGCCGGCTACATCGTTTAATTATTATGCTTTGATGACATCATCGTCATATTAAAGAATATGACAGATTCAGATACATACCCCCCCATTATGGATAAATGGAATGATGACATCATCATCAAGGTGATTTTCTTAATTCATTGGAATCAGATGATGTCATCATCATATTGACATAGGGTGATATTTGCGAAGAGGGTGATAATCGTAAGATGACTGATGTTAGAAATATGACCCCCCGTGAGATAATTGAAGTCTTTTGACAGGTAAATATTGGCTCTTACTTAAAGTTGACGTCTACACATCGCGCACCAAGTGATTATTAGGGTGATCTTATCAAATGTGACTGATGTTTGAAATATGACCCTCCTCTGCATGGGATATTAGGTTTGACCAAACTTTGACTCAACATAACTCTCTTCCCTTAGACAATTTTGGGGTGATCTAAAAGGCAAACCTGCTTGGAATTTTGTGTACTTCCCAACCATGAAGTTAATAGTGAGAACTACCAACTTTGGCAACTGACTTCATCATAGTGACAAATCCACCCTCTTATAAGGTTACATGCATGACTGATTTTACCAAATCGCCCAAAGCAAAAAATAAACAAGCCAAAGTAGAAAGAAAAGTTGGGTCCCTGTTTTGTCAAGGCAAAATGGGGCATGTTGTGTAACCACACAATAGGTAGTAGAAGATTTGATGAAACACATTAAGAATGATGAGAGTGAAAGTTCTCTTAATGCTTTGGATTTAATAGCTAAAATATATGATGATGACATAGAAAATGATTCCTCCTATGAGGATATATTGGCACAAGAGGATGAAATCATTGACACATTCCTAAACATCACCCTACCCTCTTTGGAAAATGAAACATTAGTGGATAAAGGGCTACCTCTCAAGAAGGATTCTTCATGGGTAGAGTTCAAGACTATTCACCTAATGATCATTTGGTGCATGAAACCTCTATGGATAATCGATTGGACCTTCCACCTTTGATTAAAAACTCAAGAACCTTCAACGAGAAGACTATGGATAGCTCTAGTTTGACTAATGAGACAATACCTTCCTCTCATCCCATTGCTCTCCCTGGCCAAGATGTAGCATTAGTGGATGAGAAAAGGTCTCTCACATTAAATACTTTAGGGATGGATGTTGGATGCAGCCAAGAAGGAAACAATGTTAATTCAATATGGATTAATAAAATTTGTAGCAATATTCCTAAGATGATTGTTCGAGGGGCACCTAGTGCACCCTCTGGCTTAAAGCCGGTGATTACTATTCAAGGTAGATCCCCAGATCACATCTATGAATATGCAAAGAAAATTGCTCCAAGAAATCAGGGTGTGCAAAATGTGATTGCTCATACATATAACACCCGTAATAACAAGCAAAGTAAGAAAGCACCGCAAGTGCCTATCTCTCTTCCATGTTCTCAACCTATTCTCCCTCCAACACATCGCCTTACTCATAAAAGTGGTCAAGAGTATGATCTTGTTGAACAAATTCACACTACTCCGGCTAAGATCTCTCTTTGGGATTTAATACAAACATCACCTACATACCATGGAATGCTCCAAGAAGCTTTACAAAAGGTGATTGTGCCACCTACTGCAAAGTCTAATGAAGTAGCAACCGTATTGGATAGTATGCATGCGACAAAAATAGATATTCTCTTTCAACCACATGAATTACCATCAGTCAAAGTTCAAAACCAATATGATCCTATCATTATATTTGTCACAATAAACAAGTCATTGGTTAAGAGAGTTATGATTTATAATGGACCAGCTCTTAATGTTTGTGGCATTGACTTATGACATAAGATTAAAGCTGACACATCACAAATCAAACCATACAGCATTAGCATTCATGGCTTTGATAATGTTGGATGACAAACCATGGGCACTATAACTCTACCTATATAGGTAGGACCTGTGATTGTACCTACCCTGATTCATGTCATGACTTGTTCTTTATCTTACAACATGATTCTTGGTAGACCTTGGATTCATGCATTGGGGGCAGTCCCTTCCACCCTACATCATTCAATTAAATTTATATTCAAAGGTAAACTTCATACTATTCATACTGATCCTGAACCAGATAACTGTTTACATATTGAAAAGCAAAAACCAGTTTACAACCATATGAGCTTAAACAATTTGCGAGGTGATCTATCAATGACTAATGTTATGCAAGACTCTAGACCATCGAATGCACTCTTTAGTGATGATTGGGGTCCATTGGATTTTAATCCTTACAGTATAGGAGAATATAAAATTAATAGCCTTGACACATCAAAAGTAGCATCAATCTCACCTAAGCAATATTTTGAAGCACCTAAGAAACCTCAAGTCCCCTTGGTAAAAAATAAAAACAATACTCTCACTTATACCAGTATGAGACCTATGAGGCTTCACCATCTTCTAAGGAAATGACATCTCTTTATGGTTGAGGATTTAAAATCTTTTATAACAATTATGAATATGAAGGTAAGGGATGTGGTGTAAATCAACAAAGGATTCGAGTACCTATAGAATCTGCTTCAACACATTACTCAAGCGGCATTGGATACAATCCTTTTAAAGAAAAGAAAGCCTCTCGTCATCCTACACTTAATGCTAATTCTACAAGATCAAAATAACATGACATATATCCCAGACATGTATATTCTTAATGATGGTACCCTATAGGTAAGTATTTCTAACCCTTTCTCTCTCTCATGATGTGCTTCCCCCGTGATGTGTTATGTGTTGTTTAGGTCTCCTGGGATGACCTCAGATTCTCCTGTAAGGTTCAGGATACCAAGAGACCGCCGCTGCTGTGACCTTCTTCTATTTGTATCATCATTCTTCTATATTGCCTCTCTCTCTGATTTCATTGTTGTGTGTTGTGTCTTATGGACATAGCATTGCGGTTGGTGACTTGGGGGCACCCTCCTACGTGACTGTCCCTAAGACACTTGTTTCTCCTCTCTTACTTGTTGTTTCCCTTCCTCTAGTGTTTCTATCTAGTGGGCGGATGATGAAAAACATTTATACTGATGCGGACCTAGTGTCCCTTTCGAGAGCAATCAAAAAATGGACTTAGTTCCTAATATGAGGATGGGGTTGTAATAAATTATCCAACGCTTGTCTAGTAGCTTTCTGCATAGTGATTTTGATGGTATGCTATCTCATTTATAAACCTTAACAATACTGTTGCTCTGTGCACCTTTGTTTGTCTTTGAATCTAGCCTTGGTGGTACTCGATTCAGAGAGCTTCATGATATAGCCCCATGGTTATCCTTGAACTCCACATTCATTGTATAACCTTGGCTCTTTGTGTTGTTAATCATATGCATTGATGTTGTTGTTTATCATGATGTTGTAGACACTAACATGTTTCTTGCAGGGATGTGTTTGTGGGAACATTTGGCGATCGTAAAGTACATGTCACCTCCGGGGGGCATGTGCTTTGCGAAAGTCTTTGTTCCTTTGTATGTTTTTTTCCTACTTTAACGTGCTTGATATCAATACTTGATATCAACCACCTTAAGTTGGGGGCATATATAAGGTAAGATGTTTGTTGTAGATGTTAGCTATGTGCTTGTCCTCAGATGCAGTTTAAAGACCAGCTCGATGAGTGCTTCCTACATCCTAAGTTTGTTTGCAATCAATCAATCAATCATGTAAGGCCTCTATGAAGGCGGGATATCATGCATATCCTTTTTATCTTAAGCCTTCTATGGAGCTGGGGATGGTGTATTTCTTAGAGTAGATTGCATCATCCTGTCATTTTCAAAAGTCCTCTGCAAAGGTGGGGAGTAGTTTTGTGACTAACTCAACCCTTAAGCATGTTTTTGGTGATTATTGTGGCGAAGCCCAATCATCAGTGTGTGCCTGTAATGTCCTTGAGATGGTGTTGAACCTAGAAATAGGGACACTCCATCACTTATCTATCGTGTTTCCTCCATGTCTTTAAAGTGTGTGTGTTTGGCGTGCTTGCTTTGTTTGGCATGTCTATTGCCCCATATGTAGTCTAAAGACTAGCTCGATGAGTGCTTCCTACATTTTGGGAGGTTTTGCATGTCTTGTGTGTGTGTTGCCCCATATATATAGTATAAAGACCTATATGATGAGTGCATCCTCTATTATGGGAGGTTTGTTTACTTTCTAGTACTTGCATCTACATTTCATATATATAAGAAAAAGAAAAGAAATCATGCCTGTCTTCTATGCATTAATGTGTCTTCTATACATTTGTTGTCTTCTCTGTGTTCTGCATGACTGTAACTATCTTCTCCATGTTTTGTGTGCATGTTACTGTCTTTTATGTGATTGGCATGTCTTCTCCATGCTTGGCATATTTGTTGTGTTTGTGACCGTACTTTAATGCATGTATTGGCCTTGCGTTTATACATACATTAAAGTGGGACCTAACTGTAACGTCAAAAAATGTCCCCTTGGGGGCTTTTCCCTCTTTAGGTTTAGCTCCTGGGTCTCTTGTGTGCATTTAGGACATCTTGCATCATAATTTGGCATCCCGATGGAATGAACCCTAGGTATCATGACCAATGGGGCCTAGGGGGACCCCTTGAGCTTAACCCTGCCCAAAATAGGGGGGAGGACTTGGGTGCCCACACCCTCATCCTACCCTATTTTGGGTCAGGCCCAAATTTTAAGTGTCGGTTTATGACTGTTATTTGGTCCCTAGGCCGACACGGTAAGTTTGAATTTACGAAATCTTGACGGGAGTGTTTGTAGTTGCATATAAAAGCATGTTTAGGCATTCATTTGTAAACTAGGGAGGACCATTGTGAACTTTATGCATTCTCAAGGTGATTCAAGGCTTTCATTATGTTGCAAGAATATAATTGTGTTGTCTATGTGTTTATGTTTGCAGATTTGAGCATCCATTTCCTTATGGAATGAAAAGCATCTTCCTCTCATGAGATCTTCACTACAAGGTGACATTCATTATGTTTGTGATCATTATTTCATTTGGATTTTGCCTCTGCCTCACAAGGGCATGCACTCTCTATCTGACAAAGGTGTTTGGAAGACTTAAGTGTCCTTCTGGGGCTTGACTGAGGCAAGCTCCTAAACACCACAAGCTCCTCCCAAAGTTTTCATGGTTGTAGGTTACAGGTTGATGGTGCAGACAAAGTGAAGTTGCAGGAGGGCATGTTGGAGTGTCAGAATTGCAGAATAGTAGAAAAAAGAGCACCCTGGACTTGGGCACCTGCTCATTAGTCCTCAAAGTTTCATGATGGAAAAACCTTCAGTGCAGCAGGAACATGTTGTAGATCTTGTCCGCAGATCCTGACAAAAAGTAGGGCACTGGACTTGGGCGCCCGCTCTTTTGTCCCCAACTTTTCTACCTCAAAACCCTAAAAACAAGTGCGCAGTCATTTGTAATTTTACATCTTTCTACATAAGCATTTTCCATTATTTGTCTGTTTACTTCTGTATTTGCATAATTAGGGTTTTGATGGATAATTGAGCATAAGATAAGGAAAATTGATAATCAAATACCCTAATCCAAGTTTCCCTACATTTGTAAGTGACCAAGGACCTAATAGTGCTCTGCCACTCAATCTTAAGGTCTTTGAATGTAATGGGTGAAAAGAGGATTTAAACACTAAACTAAACAATCCAAATTTTACTCTAAACAAGACTATGTTCTTGCATGGAGATCTTGAAGAAGAAATTTATATGCAACAACCTACAAGTTTTGAGGTAAAAGGAAAAGAACATTGGGTTTGCAGGTTAAAGAGGTCTCTTTATGGTCTGAAATAGTCCCCCAGAATATGGTATCAAAAGTTTGACTCATTTGTTTTGAAATTGGGTTTTGTTAGAAGCAAGGAGGATCACTATGTTTACATTCATTGTGTTGATGATTCTATATTGGTTATTGCTTTGTATGTTGATGACATGTTATTTTTTAGCAATACTAAGGGTATGATCAGTGAGTTTAAAGCCCAACTTTCAGGTGCGTTTGAGATGAAGGATCTTGGTGCTGCAAGGTATATTTTTGGAATGGAGATCATGAGGGACAGAGTTAACAGAAAGCTTTGGTTGTCACAAAGTAAGTATGTGAATACTATTTTGTAGAGGTTTAGTTTGCAGGACTATAACCCAGTTAGAGTTCCTTTACCCATTGGTACTAAGCTTTCATTAGATATGTGTCCAAAGACTGAGGATGATCTTGAGGATGTCTAATGTGCCATATGCTAGTGTTGTATGGAGTTTGATGTATGCAATGGTTTGCACTAGACCAGATATTGTCCAAGCAGTGGGAGTTTTGAGTAGATTTATGTCTAACCCTAGTAGACAACATTGGAACTATGTGAAGAGGGTGTTTAAATATCTTGCAGGTACTCCTATTCATTGTTTGGTTTATTCTGGTACTGATAGTGTTGACAAATCTTTGGACATATAAGGTTTTGTTGATGTAGATTGGGCAGGTGACTTGGACAGTCGAAGGGCCACTGGTGGCTATGTGTTTATTCTATTTGGAGGTGCAGTGAGTTGGATGAGTAAGAGGCAGCCCATAGTTACTTTGTCCACCACAGAAGTAGAGTATATGGCTACTACTCATGTCTCTGAGGTAGTTTGGTTGAGGAGACTGTGTACAGATATTGGTTTTGATTGCAGGATCATTCAAATTGGTTGTGATAGCCAGAGTGCTATCTGTTTAGCTACGAATCCCATGTATCATGCTCAGACTAAGCATGTTTATGTTAAGTATCACTTTGTTCAAGAGTTGGTTGCAAATGGAGAGATTGAGCTGAAGAAGATAGACACTTAGGAGAATGTTGCAGATTCATTGACCAAGCCTGTGAGCATAGAGAAGTTCATGTGATGCAAAGAGGCCATGGGCCTTGTTTCTAGTGGTTAATTATTTTGATTTCCTATGGGTTGATTTACAATGTATAATGTCAAGTGGGAGAATGTTGGGATAAGGTGACATTAACCTTGTAAATCCCAATATTGTATTTATTCCATTTATTATATGTAATTTGTAATTATCTATGAGGAGATGTACTAGTTTCACTGGCAGGGGTAATTTTAGAGTAACCAGAGGTAATTACAGAGTGAATTTTACTATTGGCAAATGTAAAAACTCAAAGTAAATGAGGGTAAGCATGCTCCCTTGGAGAATATACTATTTTTGGCATGTATGACAACTGTCATAATGTTTGGTAAGTGAATCTATGATAGCTGCAAGTTGTCATAAGATTCTAAGATTCTATGATGCATATGACAGATATGTTAGTTGTATATTTGCTATATTTAGCCTAAGGTTCCTATCTTGGAAAGATACTATTTGTTGGAATCTATGATGGTTATGACGTATCATAAGATGCTGTAAGAGGCCAGATTTAGTCTTGGGCCCCCAACCTTTTGCATGGTTGTTTTTGGATAACTGTAAGATGCTTGTAAGATGGTAATTAATGTTTACAGGTTGGAGAATCTTAGGAAAGAGAAGGTGAACTCTTAAGATGAGTTGAAAAATGTTTCTATAAGTATTTGCCATGTATTTGTTGCTACAATATGGATTTTATGTACTTAGGTGCTACCGGAATACTATCGGATTGAAGACTTGTGGAGAGAGTTGTGTAGTTGATGTATTATACAATCTTGTTGAGATTAATACAAAATTGTGCCTCTATCCTGGTGGAGTTTTTTACCCGCAAGGGTTTCTCTATGTAAACACTATGTCATTGTAGTGGGTTTTATGTTTTATTACAATGTCCATTGTTAATGCACACTTAAGATTGCTCAAATTTATCTTGAATCAGATTTCCATTGAAGTAGTGTTGCTTTCATTTCTAACAAAGTTTCATGCAACTTCAACCAAGTAGAAACTTGGGGAATCCACACCTGGATGGCTTCAAAAATGCTGGAAGCCAAGCCAAGAGAACAACCGCAACAACAACAATTCTCCTCTCATCCCTTATCTATATCATCCTAGTGGGCAATCTCCCTACACCTAGAGTTGACACTCTATTAGGAAAATTAGATGTAGGTGAGGGGTAGAGGAAGCTAAGAAGCTTCTCGAATCTGCCAACTCTCAGAAATAAGGAACTACTAGAGTTGAGAGATCGACCCTTAGGACCCACCATCAAATGAGATAAGAGACCAAAGAATAAATCACAAAGCTTCAATGGATGCTGCTACTATTCTCAAATTTTCCCTGCACCACCTATTCCAAAGGAAGAAACTCCAAGTCTACTAATTCTGTAAGGACACGTTAATAGCCATGAGAACAAGGAAGAGAATCTAATAGAATAGGGGAGCAAACAAAATACATAGGAACATGGGAGATCCATACTGCCAGCATGTTTTAAAAAGTATAAGGGGTAACACTAACAATTGCCTATTTATAGAAATTTTGGGATGCAAGCATACATTCGTACATCTTTGGTTTAATAAATTCTAGTCATTTTGAAGCATTCCAGTCATAAATGGAAATCTTGTGAAGATTACTATAAATGAATAGAAAGATTGGATCTCATAATTTTGCATAACTGAGAACAACACTTCTTGTATTAAATATGCCATGTTAGGTGTCTTGATTTCCTCAATTTAGCATTGTCACCATGTCAAATTTCATCACACAGCAGATGAAATGTCACTCCTAGTAGCAACATGGATTTCCAAAGGTTGAGCTTGCATAAGCCAAATATTTTTGTTAATAAATTCCTCCGTAGTGGTGGTGATGGAGACTCTGCACATGCCTGAGTAGTTAATGCTTGCAATGAAGCCTCATCAGATTAGCATCAACTCATCTCTCTGTCACATTTTTAAATTCTGGTCGTCGATCATGATCCTAGCTGTCTTGACTTCAAAGGCATTGATTTGGCCTTTTACATAGTAGGAGGCTTATGCTCGCTTTTCCCAATGACTACTTGCCACCTGGATAGCTCTCCCAACCATGATCCCACGAAATTTCCTCTTTGCAGTATAGTTAAGTCCACATTCTGCAATTCTGCACGCAAAGGATATGGCCGGAGATATGATCTCGACAAAATAGCAGATGACTATCAGATCAGCTATACACGATCAGGACAACTCTCCAGCAAGTGGCCATGTCCATAGGACTATGACATGTCATGTTCTTGTACCAGTCCCATCCTTTTAGAATACCACGTGTCAAGATTTCTACCATTCTGCAATCGCCCAGAATGACCCCTTGGTGAAGTATTGCAGAATGATAGAAATAATAAAGAAACCATTCCACACTATTTGGGGCTCTCCCTCCTCGATAGTCATGTTGGTCATGATGTTCGTCATAAAAAAGCATATCTAATAAAAGTACACATTAAGTTTTATTCATCTTGAAAGATATGATGAATTCAAAGAATTCATGATCCCAAGTCTCCAGTGATTAGGTCTTAATCGTCTGACGTTACTCAGAGGTTGATGTGTGTTGCTGTTTCCATTTTGGGGCCTTGCATGAAGTTCATCATCATGACACTGCTTCTGCAAAGATTCTTCACAGAGAGGTCATTTTATACAGTAGTTTGATCAAATGATGTAGTTATATTGAAATCTGTGCATGATATTTTCAATTATACATGCTTGAGCTTCAAATATTCTAAATATTTTCAATTATCTATGAGATGTCCACATATTTTGTGTTATTTGCTTGAGATTATTAGTTATTTGCAATTATGATGGTGAAATGCTCTGAAATTTAAAAGAAATTGAAAGAAATGCTTCAAATTAATGTTGAACCTTTAGCTTTTGAACCACATGCACATCAGATAAAGTCATGAAGAGAAGAAAACCAAACCATATGTTCACCAGGACATTCCACAACTAGATACAGTTGATGCTAACCTCAAAGGAATTGTATGAAAACAACATATGCAAGTAGATATGCACTCCAAGGGACACATCAAATCACATCATATATCCAGAATTCACACATTGATTACTCAAGATTTACTATGAATTGTAATCAAACAAGTCTTCTCATTCATTAAGTATGCAAAAATATAGATGTATACAAAAAGCTTTGAAATGAGCCCTGAATACTTCAGTAGACGGATTTCAATTAAGTTTCGAATGTTTAAAAATGAGGCATTCCTGCACCTTTTATAGAATAAGGTGAGGAATCCGTTACAAAAAGATCTTAGATCTTGATTTGTATATGAATATCTATGGTCATTCTTTCTCTTTGACTTTGTCAACTCTATCAAAATGGCACAAGTTGCCAGTTGGCAACTATCTGAGATACTCACTTTTGCTAAGTATCAGATGCTGATATTTCCTTCTATGATGTATCCTCATCATGTTCCTCGTCTGACTCATGAGCCTCATCGTCAGGTGCATCACTTCCCAAACTTTCATCATCCTGATGAAGAAGACCCTGCATATGAGGTTGCATGCTGATCCTGACCTATTCATACAACTGCACGATTTTATCTATTTCTCCGCCATCCTGGGTCTTTGCTTTGATGATGGCGTGCTTATGTGCCTGATATTTATTTCTGATGCTGTCCAGTTTATTTTTCCTGCTGTGTAGTGTTTCATTGTAGTTTTCCATCCTGACCATGATTCTCATTATTTTATCTATGACTTCCTCCGTCAAGTGAACAAGTGGATCATCAGCTACTAATTGGAAGTTGCCATGTAAAGCTTTGATGGCGAACTCTTCATCCTAATTCTCTACTTTCCCTTCCACTTTTCCTTCCAAGGTTTCCAAAATCTCTGCCTCAACATGTTGAGTACTAGTGACTCAAATTACAGGTTCATTGGTTCCTTGGTTATCCTTTGTTATCAGCTTGACAGAGCACTATCGGTGAGAGTGAGAAGCCGTTGAGCAATATGCAAGGTTTCATATTCATATCGGTGAGAGAACTATTGTTGGCTCAACATTCTGAAGTCTCCCCGATGCTACCAGTCATCCCGATGGTAGTGACCATCGGGAAGACTTTCACTATCGGCAAGTGTTAGAAGTCTGTGGCCGATATACATTAGTCTCACCGATGGCATTTGTCTATTGGCGTAAGGTTTTGTCATCGACAGATCTTAAGATTGTCACTCCGACTGATTGAGTCACCCTGATGGGAGTTGGCGTTGGTAAGAGTTTTGGTGTCGGCGTGAGCTTTGCTATCGGCCAAACTTGGAGGAGTCGCTCCGATGTAGATTGTCTCCCTGATGGCGTTTGGCGAAGCTTTGGGTGTCGGCAAGAGAATCACTGTCGGCCAAGCCTTGAGTCCTCTCTCCGATGGACCTCGTTACTCCGATGGATGACATTGGCTTTGGCATCGGTGGGACATTGGTCTTCGGCGAAGTTTGGTTTAGTCTTGACGATTGTTGGTGTCTCTCCGATGGAACGGTCATCGGCATGACAATCCTTGTAGGGCTGACATTTGGAAGTTTCTCCGATGGGCATTGGTCACCCCGATGGAAGTTGGTGTTTGGCATCGGCGTGAGAACTTCTATCGGCTCAGCCTTGAATTTTCACTCCGATGGCAGAAGTCACTCTGATGAAGAGTTGGCGTTGTGTTGGCGTCGGTAAGACAAGGAACTGTCGGAGTGAGTGTTGAAGTGTTCACCGATGATGTTGGTTACTCTGATGAGACTTAGTCTGGAGTCGTCGGCGGCAAAAGTGCCGACAATTATCTTACGTGTGTTCGGGCATTTAAACCCGGATGTCCAACTAGAACTTGTGCATGTGGGACTAAAGTTTCCTATGAGAATGTGAATGGTTAGATAGTTATGCGAATGGTTTGGACAGTTGGATGTCAGCGATACTGGGCAGTTGGAATGAACGGTCATTTGCATGAGAATCGATTAGATTGCTAAAAGCAATTGTGTAATCGAGTCAAAAGTGTGAGAGAGTTCAATCCGATGGAACTCTGTTCTTCTTCTTCTATGAAGTCCTATGTTGTATGTTGTATGCAACATGTGAACGGCATGTGAAGGGACTGAGAAGAGGATGAAAATAGAATTCAGATGAAGGAAGTTCTGGCTGAGAAGGTTATACTGTTAGTTATTCTTCTGAAGGAACGAGATGTAAATCTTCATGAAAGGCTTATTGCCAGTTTTGTATTGTAACTGTTTTTCTATTGCTGAATAATACAATGGTGATCTGGGCTTTTGGAGTGTGGGGTTTTTTACCCATAAGGGTTTTCCCCACGTAAATCTGTGTTCTTGTTCTGTCTTTCATGTTTAATGTCTCTGCTATTGAAACTAGATATTGTTCACTTGTGCTTTCCTCTAAGGGTCAATGTAGGAAATGTTCTATGTCTGTTTCCGCTTTAAAGGCATAGTTTTGCGTGTTTTTGAAGCATTTGGAAAGAATTTAAATTTGTCGAAGACACCACTTTTCTTAGAAATACGTTCTAAGATGCCCTCATTTCCTTACAAGTGGTATTAGAGCCTTCTTCTGGGATATGCTTTGTTGCTCACATATGTACATTTGTGTGCTGCATGTGTTTGCATGTAAGAGTTCCTGGTGTATAAGGTCTGGGTATTCCTTCTGTGATGATTTCTTAGTGTGACAGGCTTGAGGAAATCTGAAGGAAATGTCTGTTTGTTTGATCCTTGTTTGAGTGAAAGTCTGGCAGTTGATCTTGTGTTTCTATTTCAGCAGTGCTTGAAGGATGGTGAAGAGACTGGAGCTGGTCATGATGTGGCCTGAGGCTCTTAATTGACAGTATTTAATCTTGTTGCATGGGGTTTGCTTTGAGGCTGTGTTGCTGCAGTAACTTTCATATTGGGTGTCTGTGTGAGAGGCTCTCTGATGATATGAAGGAGTTTGTGTTACTGCTCAGCCATGGAGTATTGTGCTTATGCTGGGTGTTTTGTTCTTGGTATTGGAAGGCATAATTTTTTGTTACCCTGATTGCATGCAGGCTTTGGAGTTGATCATTGGATGATCTGAGAGCTTCTGTAATAGCTTGATTCTCTCGGATGCATGTCCATGTTGGTGGTTTGAGAGATTGGTCTACAAGTGGGCCTGAAGCTCTTGAACTGTTGTTTCCTTAAATGGATATTTTGTACTTGCATGACTCAGATTCATGATTATTGGATTTGAGGGGTTTTATAGTTTTTCCTTAAAATCTATGGTTATGCATATTCATGATGATACATTATTTTGGTTTAACTGTTATGGAGTTTGTGCTGCAAACTTTTGGGTTTTCTAGATGTGAAGTGGATATGGATGTGCATGGGTGTGTTTCAAACACAGTGGTTTTGCAAGTTTTACACGGTCAAAAGAAAAACTTGTGGTTTTGTGAAGCTGCAGTTAAGCTATTTCTAGACCCTGGCTTTTGGGATGTTACTGGATGATATAGTTGCAGTTTTGCATGCATGCTCTGTGCATGGTGTGAGGAGGTGAAATGCTTTCTCTGCATGGGAGTGCTGGTATGTGATATGACACTCAGCATTTCTATGGTAATGCTTCTAGTTTCTTGACTATGGTGCTCTGGTTGTGGACATGTTGGGCGAATAAGTGAAAAGTAAGTTTTCTGATGCTTGAGTCTTGTTGTCTACATTGTTATTTATTCCTTGAAATCTCAGTTTTGCAGTTTCCAGTGTGATAGTGAGTTTGCATGATACATTGGTTGGATCTACGAGTTATGTAGTTTTGTGGGCTGATCACCTATTAAGCTACAGTAAGATGACTCGGATGTGGACTGTCTTTATCCACAAGGTTGTTTCAGTGTTTATGCAGATTTGTTAGTTGGCCTTGTCTGTGGTCACTTGTGCATTGGTGTGACTATTTTGGGATGAGAGGATGGATGTTGTAGAGTATCTGAATAGTTGGTTATGGAGACTTGTAGTATGTATATCATGGTGTCATGTACAGCTTGAATACACAGGTTTGTGTAGGCTATTGACAGTGATAGTTTAATTCCTTGTTTTGGAGATCTTGGTGTCACTTGGTTTTATAGTCACATGGACATGTTAATGTGTGGGCCTGGAAGATTTTCAGATTAGGAGATGTTTGGTCAGGATGCTTGGAAAGCTCTGTTGTTACAGTTCAGTGGGAGCTTTAGCATTGACTGTGTGTTTCATCACTTAGTGGTGAATGATCTTCTTTAGTGTTGCAGATGTTACTAGGAGGAGCTCTTTGATCCTGTTGCTGCAGAAGGGTTCTTTCGCATTTGTAGGGGCACTATTTGAGGATGAGTAACATCTTGGAGTCATGGGGGATTCATGAAATTCTTGGCTAAGGTGTTGGTGGTGCTTGACAGGTGATGTTGGTTTAGAATTTTGGTTTCTTTCATATCATGATTTCTGCTTTTGAATTTTGGTATGATACATTGATCTAGAGACCATGGTTATGTTCACCTAGAGCATGGAATCTCCTAATGGAGATGGTAAGATCATGATGTCATGATAAGTTCCTAATTCAGATGATTGGAGTTTTGACAGTGGTCTGGTTACTTCTCTATGTTTACATCTATCATTTGCTTGATTACTTCATAGTGTTGTAGTGATACAATTGGAGTTCAGCATGAGGTGATTGTTCAAAGGTACTCATGGATACATGGAGAATAAGGTGAGACTATATATGTTGTGCTAAATCAGAATTTACAGCTGGAAGTTTGAGGAGTCTTTACCTTGGTTGAATGTGAATTCAACAAAAGATCTAGAGGAGATTGTTCTTGGAGAAAGTCATTGGGACTTGGGTATCTTGGAAGAACATTCTCTTTCCCCACTCTTGGTCTACTCGACAAGTTTCACTTGAGAGGTATAGCCCATTGTTTCTCTCAGGTGTTTTATGCTTTCTTTCATAGATATGGTTCTGGAGGATTCATTGTGAGAGATGGATAGCATGTTTATCTCCTTTTGCATTTGAGTTTAGAGATATCATTCATTGATGAGGACTGTTAGGAGATGGTTAATGGGCTGATTTCCTAAAATGGGAAATGAATTAGTTTGATCTTCTTTGGTTTGTGAAGCTTACATCCATGTTAGTTGATCTTGGAGATTGAATGTTTGTTTGGATGTTGTTATGCTGTTCTTCTTTGGGGTGTTTTGAAGGAGATCATATTTGACACAGTTGGCATTCAGAGGTGTATGTAAAAGGATTGTCTACAGGTATATGATGTGCAGTGTTCCTCTTGGTCTCAGTTAGTTTCTCTGATGGTGTGTTTCACATTACATTGTTTTGAGATTTGGTTGGAGCTGATGATCACTAGTTTGTGGTCATGTGCTTTCACTTATGTTGTTGGGTGACAGCATGAAGGTTTTGTTCTGTTATCTCTTTCTTTTGTTGGATGTGGAGAAATTGGAGAACTTTGGACTGGTTGTGAGGTGTTGTTCTTGCAGGTTATTGATTTGCATATCATGGTGGATGTTTCCTTGGTACTACATGATATTTACACTTTCTATGTAATGCTATTGGTGGATTTTGTATGCCATGATCTTTTTCAGATCTGCATTATCCATGCAGTGGGAGTTCTTGATGTGTCTGGTCTTCTTTGACTAGTTGACATATGGAGCTTGTATTTGCAGTTGATGGGTGTATATGCAGGTGGCATGAGTCTACTGATGTTCATACCTTTAAGGTACGAGTGATTGGATGTTTTAGCACTGGCTATGTGTGCTATTTTCAGTCATGTGGGTTTTATGTTTAGTTGGATGGGTACAATTAGCTTACTGATTGTTGTTCTAGCTGATGGTTTATCTTGTTTCTGGAGGATGTTTCTGGCTATGTTCTGACAGCTTTGAAGTTGATGTTATGGAGCTTCTGTAAAAAGCTTGTGAGCACAGTAGAGTGGTGGCAGTATCAGCTTTGGTTCTGTGATATGGAGCATTGATGGTTTCCTGTAATTCCTTCGTCAAGTGGGAGAATGTTGAGTACTAGTGACTCAAATTACAGGTTCATTGGTTCCTTGGTTATCCTTTGTTATCGGCTTGACAGAGCACTATCGGTGAGAGTGAGAAGCCATTGAGCAATATGCAAGGTTTCATATTCATATCGGTGAGAGAACTATTGTCGGCTCAACATTCTGAAGTCTCCCCGATGCTACCAGTCATCCCGATGGTAGTGACCATCGGGAAGACTTTCACTATCGGCAAGTGTTAGAAGTCTGTGGCCGATATGCATTAGTCTCACCGATGGCATTTGTCTATTGGCGTAAGGTTTTGTCATCGACAGATCTTAAGATTGTCACTTCGACTGATTGAGTCACCCCGATGGGAGTTGGTGTTGGTAAGAGTTTTGGTGTCGGCATGAGCTTTGCTATCGGCCAAACTTGGAGGAGTCGCTCCGATGTAGATTGTCTCCCCAATGGCGTTTGGCAAAGCTTTGGGCGTCGGCAAGAGAATCACTATCGGCCAAGCCTTGAGTCCTCTCTCTGATGGACCTCGTTACTCCGATGGATGACATTGGCTTTGGCATCGGTGGGACATTGGTCTTCGGTGAAGTTTGGTTTAGTCTTGATGATTGTTGGTGTCTCTCCGATGGAACGGTCATCGGCATGACAATCCTTGTAGGGCTGACATTTGGAAGTTTCTTCGATGGGCACTGGTCACCCCGATGGAAGTTGGTGTTTGGCATCGGTGTGAGAACTTCTATCGGCTCAGCCTTGAATTGTCACTCCGATGGCAGAAGTCACTCTGATGAAGAGTTGGCATTGTGTTGGCATTGGTAAGACAAGGAACTATCGGAGTGAGTGTTGAAGTGTTCATCGATGATGTTGGTTACTCTGATGAGACTTAGTCTGGAGTCGTCGGCGGCAAAAGTGCTGACAATTATCTTACGTGTGTTCGGGCATTTAAACCCGGATGTCCAACTAGAACTTGTGCATGTGGGACTAATCTGAGATGCCCTCATTTCCTTTGACAACAGACATCGTATCATGCAATTTCATGCTAATATCTCTTAGTTTATTATTGCATCTTTTAAGTACTCCACATTCAAATTGAATGTCTTGATACCATATGTCTACTAGTAATGCAGTGTTATTATCCAGTACCTATTTATTTTTGAGCAGCTGAGGATTTATCCTCCTTATTTCATCTAAGGCAGAAAATGTCTTCTCCAATTGAAAAGACCTCTTCCCTGTCTCCATTTGTAATTTGTCTACCTTCTTCCTGGAGATATTGAGGGAATTCCATCTCTTTAGAGAGGATTTTATTACTTCTTCTGCTACATCCAATGTGGATAGCATCCATTTCCATAGTATGGATGACTCATGTTTCATGAGATCCAACTTATTTACTTCCTCCTAGGAAATAGCAGTCAATGGGACTACATGTTTAGTTGAAGTATCTTCAGTATTAGTCAACCTCCCTATATAGGTATGCAACTGAGCAATGTGCTCTTTGTGTTGCTTATTTTTCTCCTTTTCTCTTTTTACTTTCTAAATCAAAGAATCTATGATATCTTTGCCCTCTTGACCCTCCTGGTCTTCATTTGCAAATCCCAAATCTACTGTACTGATCTGAAATTAATCTACGGTAATTTTACCTTTCTGCTTCTCCATAGTAGGGATTGCTACCTGTGCTGTTCTTCTACCAGTTGTAGGATCTCTCTTAATGGCCGAAGTCATTCTAGCCTTCCTCTTTGGTTTTATTATATTTTCAGAAAATAAGGTAGATACACTGAATTCTTGAATTACAAAATCTACCTCTGTGTTTACCTCCTTTTCTAACCATGGAGGTACCTGATCATGTTTCTCTGCATCATCATGTTGTTCACCCTGGTCTCCTATTTCCGTCAGCATATGTGATGGAGAAGGTGATTTCCTTGTCTCTTCTTCATGATGCTCGTCCTGAGGGTGATCCTGTGGTACATCCTCCTGTTGAGGAACTTCTTTTTCTGGAGGAGCATCATCTTGAGGTGGAGGATCTTGTGCTACGTCCACATAATGATCATGATGATCATGATCCTTTTCTATCATTACCTCATCCTCCTTTTCCTTTTCTTCTTCATGAGGCACATTCACCGCACTGGATATTGCAGAATCCTCCTTAGGTGCTGGCGTTTGTTTTGAAGCCATTATCTGTTCTGCACCTGTGCTACTTACTTCTTGAACTTTGGCAGCAGGATCTTTAGATACATCCTTCTCCTCATCCTTCTTTTCCTGAACCTCTACTATAGCAAGTTCTAGTGATGCATCCTGTGAGCCTTGTTGGCTTATTTCTGAAGCATGGCCTTCTGGTTCTGCCATCTTCACTTCTTCTGCATGTTGCCCTTTGTCAGGTGTACCTGTTGGATGTTCAGGACTTGCATCCTATTTATCTATCAAATCTACCACTACAGGACTTGCCACCTGTGCAATCAGTGTATCCAACCCTATTTCTTGGGCTACCCTTTCTGGGCTCTTTTCCTTTTCAGCTTCCACTTGCTTCATCTCCTCAAGTATTGTTTGAACTGTTGGAGTCTTATGAGGGGTCATTTGCGTACCTGCAGCAAGGGTTTCCATCTTTTGTGAAGATACCTCCTTCACAACCTCATCATCCGATAGGTTAATTGTCTCCTCTAATGAGATATGACCTCCTGGCGAGGTTTCTTTCACTTGTTCTTCTGCAAGTTTAGTTTTGAACTTCACAATGGTAGGAAGTGGAACATTGTGCTAAAATTCCTTATGCACAACTTCGCTACCTGCCCCTTTCACTAGTGCAGGGGATTGCCTTATTTCTACCCTCATGGAGGTTCTTGGTCTCTTAGGTGGGGTAGCTACCACCACCTGTGGGGCTCTTCTCTTTCTTTTGAACAGCAAGGGGGCCTCCTCTTCTTCAGGTTCTTCCTCCATGAGGACATCTTCTTCCATTGGTTGCCATGAGGACTGACCCTCCTCTTGGGTCTCAGTAACTTTTGTCTCCGCTGTCTTATCTTTCTTGGACTTCAGTTTCCTTGTCCGTGGAGGTGATGCTGATCCTGATCCTGATCTTGTTGCTTTCCTCCTCAGCTGGAAATATTGCTCTTTCAATGATCACCCCTTTGGGCTCTTTATCAATTTTCTTACCCCTAGGAGGTCTTTTGCTTTGTTGTTGTTGTGGTGGAAGTCTATCTCCTTTAGATTTTCTCTTTTAATTTATAAAGTCATCATATTCCTCACCAGGAATATCCTGCCCTTTCTTCTTGTTGTCCATAGTAATGGCAACACCCTTCTTCTTCAATGCCTCAACCTGTTCATCAACCCAAGCTTGGGTTAGCTGTAATGTCCTGGCAATGAAAGGGTCCAAGGATATGTCCTCCTATATGGTTAGGTTAGGTGCATATATGGTATCATTATATATCTTCTTTTCCTCATACTCGTCTGCCATTATCTTGCCATCATCCTTCTTCAATTGTTGAGGAATAGGGATGCAGTCAAAGGTTTTGACTTGATTCAGTGTCAGCCTCTGGTATCTTCTTCTTCTGGCTTCTGCTTCATCTTCACAATCCGCCCAGAAATCTTCTAGGTGCCTCTGATGAATAGGCTTCCCTACTATTTTTTGTATCCTCCCATAAGGATCATATGGTCTTATTAGTGGAAATGGCTACAATTGCATTTTATGTAAGCTGACCATCGCCTTCTTAATGCTTTCTGAATATGGGCACATGTACCAGCCAATGGTGACTGGAAACAAGATTGGAGGTAGCTTATGAGCATCCTTGTATGTCTTTAGCATGGTGGAGCTCTGCCTTATGAATTCCATCAATATCATTGCATCAGTAGGGTATCTTGGCAGCATGAGGGGAGGTCCTTCAAATCCCTCAATCCTCATGTAGGAAAACGTAGCAAACTGAATGTACCAGGATCCATGCCTGTAGATTATTTCTTGAGCTTCCATGCTCAATCTGTTTGTCCTGTCTTTTTCCATGGTCCTTACTAGATGCATAGAGAATGCATCATTGCCCAGTTTGTAATCCTGGAGGTAGCTAGCTCTCTATAGCTGGGGATGATGATCCCAAATGTGCACAACATTAACTGTGCCTGTAAGCTTTCCATCTGTAATTAATGCATCAAATGTACCTTTGTATGCACAGGAGTAGACAATGTATGATGTCATCCAGAATGAACAATTTGAACCTCCCAGGTTCATCAGTTGCTCATGAAGAGCATCACTTATCAGCTGGGCCCATAGTGGCTTGATGTCTGCATATATGCACGTGATGATTACACCATACATCCAGTCCTTGAAACTACAAGTATCAGGCTGGCCTGTCACCCTGCTAAGAAGTGCAATAATGTATTGACACTCTTCATCAAAATCATATTTAAACAGGTGCACAAGAAGTTTGGCAGTAGCTGGATATGTGCTATTCTGGGCCCTCCATTGATACATGTTCTTCCTGGCCTATTTCTTGTTATTTTCATACTCAACTTCTGATTTCTTCAGGTCCACACTATTAACCTTCCTGCCCAATGGCAGTCCAAATGTCTTGGAAAGACCTTTAATGGATAGGTTTGCATACACTCTTCCATGTTTCACCACCTGTCTGGTCTCTGGATTGTAATTCCGTGCACACTTGACCACTAGGTCAGGAGACTCCATAGAGTATAGAAAACCAGCCGCATTCCACAATCCGGACACGAATACTGTATCCAGTAGAGGGCTTCTATTCTTCTCATCATTCATCTTGGCAGACCAGGCCTCCAAATCAGTGCTTCCTTGATGGGTATCTGTAATTGCACCATACTTAAATAGGATTCCTCTTGGAGATGAGAACATGGGCTTCTTGAATTCAGCCTCACACTTTGCCAACCTCTTGTCAGCCATAGATATCTACAATTAACACAACTTTGTCTTACAATGGGTACTCACATGCATGCAGATAACAATTATCTCTACTAACACCATGCATACTATATTCATTGAGCATTAACCTATCACAGGATGCATAAACTAAAACTTCAAACCAACAACATCATACTTGACTATGTAGAAGCAACAAGATGAGGGTTTCAATTACTTACCTGGTTATGCAAATCCCTTTATATTAGTGGTTCTCTAGAGAATGCTCTTAATCCTGCTGATAATCACGTGCTTCCTCCTGCCCGTGAGCTCTATTCGTACAAGTGTCACCTGTATGGGGGGTTTGGAAGCTGGTGCTCTGTAGAAAATGATTTTCTCACAAGGTAAGTCTGAAATAGTGGTGAATTTACCTTTTAAACTTGCAATTAGGGTAGAATTAGGGCAAATCCTGATAGACTAAGTCTTATTCATTAAATTTTCGCACAGAAACTTAGGATTTTGCCAAGTGTTCGATCGGGTTTAATGGTCGGCGGGAACTACCTACCACCTCTGCGCGCATTAAATGTCAATGGCAGCAAAGAGAGCGGGGTGATATTCGAATGTTGGGATGACATTTGAATGCCATGATGATATTCGAACATCAGGGTGATATTCAAATATCAGGATGATATATGAATATCGGGGTGATATTCAAAAATATCATCCCGAGTGCAATGTGATCATCCTCTTTGATAGGAAAAGTATCTTCGACAAGATCAGGTGATAAACACACCCTTAGGTCATGTTTTATACATCAGGAGGATATTTCAATATATCGGGTGATGTTACGAAATGATAATGACCGGATAAAACATAACATCCTGCTTTTGGAATATCAGGTTGACATCATCCAGATATTCGCACATTGTATCGCTAAGGTATCATGAGGTCATCGTCATGTTATGGGAACAAGATCATGTTTATGAAATATCTTGCCGAGCGGTAAATGTGATGATGACGTCATTGTCATGTTTGTTTCTTTGTTTATCAGACTCAAATGACGTCATTAGGATAATGGTTTAGGGGGATATTTCGCATCAGGAGGATATTGAGAAATATCAGGTTACATTGAGAAATATGATCATCGTGGGAAACATAAGGCTAATGACGGGTAAAGGTCACTGTCACCTAAAATTAACATCTGGATATTTGGACCGCATGAATTATCGGGTGATAAATTAGATCAGGGTGATCTTTTGTAATATGACTGATGTTACGAAATATGATCCTCCCCCTTATGAATATCAGGTTTGACCAGGACTTTGACCATTCATAACTTTCACATCCTGATGAATATTAGGGTGATGCAAAAGGCAAACCTGCATGAAATTTGATACTCTATCTAAATATGAGGTTATTGGAATGAAATATGAACTTTGACAAACTGATCTCATGATGATGACTTACCCAGCCCTTCTTGCATGATGATCTGCATGACTTACTTTTACCAAACCACCAGAAAGCACAGAACAAGCCAAGCAAAAAGTTGGGTCCCTGTTTTGCCAAGTCAAAATGGGGCATGTTGTGTAACCACACAACAACTTGCCACCAAAGAAAACAAACAAATTCCAATGATTCAAGTGATGTGATCACATTCATCCATAGTATTCTAATTCTTTCTAAGCACAAGCATCATGATCTTCTGAATGATAAAATTTCCTCATGATAACAATGCTAACAAAGGATCATGTGTGTGCAAATGATTAATTATCCTCATCTTGAAGGCAAGTTGAAAACATAAGTAACTGGTGTTAAACTACATAGTTGGAGATCATCCCTCATAGCCAAGCTGGATAGAGCCTTGTTGCTAACAGGCATCTATAGCCCTGGCAAGGTTATCTATACAATCTCCCTAAGTAGAGCCCCACTGCCAGTAGGTGTCTATAGCCCCGGTAGAGTTACTTAGATGGCCTAATTTTATCCCTTTTCTGATTTTCTTTAAAATTTGTATCTGATATCATAATGTTAGCTCATTTGTACAAGGTACAGTCACTTGTAGCTTTAGGTTGGAGATTGTATTGGTAGCAAGGGAGTCCCTTTAGATTTTTCACTTAACACCTATACTTGTGTGTTCAACAAACCCAAGGCTGTTAGGTGTTTCATTGTGATTGATTCACTTTGATCAAGAAAAGGCGCCCTGATGAAAGGATATCACAGCCCTGATCATGAATACTTCTTAGAATGAATCATAACCTATGTCTAAATCTGATCTCATCACTTGAATCCTAACAATTTAGTTATTTTCTGTGGTGATGAAGTGCATCATCTTGACTAACCAGAACAAGGTCTTAACAAACAAAACAAAACAAACAAAAACAAAACAAACAAAAACAAAACAAAACTATAAAAACAATTATACAAATGTACAATATGATACACATGACTGTCATGTAGTCACTCAGGCCTAGAAATAATGTTTAAGGAATTGTCCATTGACTGGCAATGGGACATCCTCACCTGTCAGGTTCTTAAGCCTATAAGTGCTGTCTCCTAGTATCTCAGAAATTTGAAAAGGACATATCCATAATCTGTCAAATTTGCCATGGTCCCCTTTCCTCTCATGGGCTTTATCCCACATCAGGACTAAATCAGATATCCTGAAAGCTTTAACTTTGGCTCTCTTGTCAAACCAGCATTTGACAACAGCCTGATGTTTTGCAAATTGGTCAATTGCTTGACTTCTTTTCTCTTCCAGGTGCATCAGCTGAAGTAACCTGACCTCTTGTCTATTATCAATGCCTAGGTACTCTTGGGCAAACTGCAAAGTAGGAATTTTCAAGTTTATAGGGAGGATAGGATCTACCCCATATACTAGTTGGAAAGGTGAGTTTCCTAATGCAATTTTCATTCTAGTTCTGTCTACCCATAAGGCATATTTTAGAAATGAGTTCCATTCCCTAGGGTTCTTCTCTATTATTTTTCTTATGATATTCAACAAATTTTTGTTGGTGGATTCTGCTAATCCATTCCCTTGGGGATAGTAGTTGGATGAAAACTTGAGTATGATCCCATGATCAAAAGCCCAACCTGACAATCTAGTTGAAGTGAAGGCAAAACCATTATCACTTACTAAAGCATAAGGAGTTCCATACCTGGTAACAATGTTTCTCTCCAGAAATTTAATGACATCATTTGCAGTACAAGTCTTGCTGCTGACAGCCTCAATCCATTTGGTACAGTAATTAGTAATTGTTAAGACATACCTATGGCCTGAGGCTGATGGAGGGTTGATTGGTCCTATGAAGTCCATGCCCCATTGTACAAATGGGCGCTCTTACATCACTGGCTGCAAAGGTTGTGCAACATATTTCTCTCTGTTGGCAGCAACTTGACATACATGACAACATTTAACATGATCAGCTGTATCTCTAAAAATAGTGGGCTAGTAATATCCTGCTTTGAGGATTGCATGTGTTGTGGCCAAGGTTGATCCATGTGCTGTTCTAAACTTGTCATGTAGTTCTCATAGAACCTTATTTACTTCTGGCTTTTCTAAGCATCTCAGGTATATTCCTTCATAATTCTTCTTGAATAAGGTTCCTCCCTTCATCATATACTTTTGTGACCTTATCTTCAAGGCTCTTCTTTGTGAAGCTTGCAGTCTTGGAGGACATCTTCCAGTGATTAGGATGTGTCTGATATCTGAATACCATTCCTTATTGTCCTTGTCATTGATAACGTACTACTGACTTGTGATGTTTGGGTCAATTTCTAATATCATTTGGCTCAAAGCCTGTCCTCTTACTAGCTTCATTGGTGTAATCTCCATATCATACTCTTGTAATACTGTGATCCACTTGGCTCTTTTCTCACTAGGCTCACTCTGCATTAGCAGCATCTTCACTGCTACATCAGGCACTATTACAATCACTTTGCTTCTTAGTATATAATGCCTGAATTTCTTTACTGCCCTGACCAATGCAAGTGCTTGTCTTTCAACATCTACATATCTCAGCTCAGCATCCTTGAAGGGACAGCTCATGAAGGCTATTGGTTTCTCTTCTTTTTCCTCATTCCTTTGAGTCAACACTACTGCAGAGGTATGTTCTGAGGCAAATGAATAGATGTAGAAGTCCTTTGTGTAATTTGGACTGATGAGAATAGGAGCATTTGATATGGCTTTCTTTATGTTCTCAAAAGCAGCTTTAGCTTCTGCTGTCCACTCAATCTTTGCATCTTTTTTCAACATAGCATTTAGTGGTCTGACTATCTCTGCAAAACCAGTGATGAATTTTCTTACAAAATTTATCTTACCAAAGTAAGACTTAAGTTCTTTCTTGCTTCCAGGGAGTTGTATTTTCATGATAGACTCCACTCTGGCAGGATCAATGATGATTCCATCATCAGTTATCAAATGGCCTAATAATTTGCCTGTTGTTACCCCAAATATGCATTTCTTGGGGTTCAAGGATATTCCGTACTCTTCACATTTCTTCCACACATTTCTGAGATCTGTTACATGATTTGTTCTCTCTTTGGAGAACACTGTGATGTCATCCATGTAGATGACTATACATTTTCCAATTAAGCCTCTGAAGGCTATGTCCATTGCTCGCTAGAATGTTGCTCTAGCGTTTATCAGTCCGAATGGCATACGTCTATAAGCAAAGATCCTCCATTTTGTGGTGAAGGCAGTCTTCAGCCTATCAATCTTATCAACCATCACTTGGTTGTATCCTGAAAAGCCATCCAGGAAGGACATCATTTTGGCTCCATTTACAATCTGCAGAACTTCATCTAATGATGGTAAAGGATAATTATCCTTCTCTGATGCTCTGTTCAGATTCCTAAAATCTACACATAGTCTGATGTCTCCATTCTTCTTTCTAACTGGCACTAGATTTGCCACCCAAGTGGAGTGCCTCACAGGAAATATTATCCTGGCATTTAACAATTTCTTGACTTCTTCAAGTATTATTGGTTCAAGCAAAGCATTGACTGGCCTTTGCTTCTGTCTGAAAGGTTTAGCATCTGGCTTGAGAGGTATAGTATGAGTTATGACTGATGTGTCATATGTCTTCAGCTCATCATAAGTCCATGCAATTACATGGATGTAATCTTTAAGGGCCTGAGTTATTCCTTCTAACTCTTCTGGTGTGCAAACCTTACCTATCAAGACATTTCTCTTGTCATCATCCTGTCTAATATTCACTTGTGAATATTGACCTCCATCAGCCTTGGGAGGATCCTTTTGTTTCAACATATTATCCAAATCAAAGGCTCTTTCTAATTCAATCATACCTCTGAGAATCCTGTTGCTAGGCAACTCTAATATTTCATCTTCTTCCCAAACATGATCTTCCACACTATTCTCATCTATGATCTAAGCATCAAATATATCCCTATTAGAGATGAAATCAAGGATGTGCTGATCATTATCAAAGACCTGAAGATTAGTAACGTTATCAGGTACTGATGGTATAGATACCAGCTCTATTGAAAATATCTTCAGACCTGATATAGATAGTGGCTCCAATGTACTGGCAGCCTGGGCAAGTGCATCTGCCCTGTGGTTCTATTCTCTAGGAACGTGGGTGATGTTAAATGCATCAAAGTCTTTAGTCAAATCCCACACTTTGTGTCTATAATTTGACAATCTTTTGTAATTGCAAGAGTATATTCCTCTTACCTGTTTAACAACTAATTCTAAGTCTCCAAAGACATGCAGAATTTTCACTTTCTTTTTGAGAGCAAACAATATCCCATGGATCAGAGCTTCATACTCTGTCACATTATTAGTACAGGGGAACTGTAATCTGTATGCAGCTAAGTAGGATATTTCTGATGGATCAATGAGATCAATCCCTACTCCAGCTCCTTGCTTGGATTTGGATCCATCAAATCTAAGGATCCAAGACTTATCTTCAACATGAGGTTTAGCTAAACCTTTATTTTTCTTTGTAGCTCTGGCAGCTGCTCCACTTGATATCCATTTTAACTTAGGAATGTCAGCCTTCTCAGACTTCATCTTTTCTTCCTTCTGAGAAGCTAATTTTTCTTCTTGTTTTCCATCATCAGGAGGATGATCTTTTGGATCAAGCTCTGTATGTTTCTTTAAAATATGCAGACACAACGAATAGGTAGTCTCCAAGTGAGGTGCCTCATGCAGCCTACACCAACCTTCAGTTAGTGCATCCTGTGGATGTTTCTTTTGTCTTATCATCTTCTTAATTTCTCCTGATAAGAGCTCTTCAAATCTAGTCAGGTTATTGCCTCTGTCTTCATCAGATAGGTCATAGTCTGACTCCATTAGACAATCACTTCCAGGGGTGATCTTTTTTTTCTTAACATTTATCTGATCGTACACTAGAATTTCTTCTGTTCTCTAGACATGATCTTCATCATGATCTATCACCTTTTCTGTGGTTCCTGCAGAAGACAAACAAGAATCAGTATCATCATCATCACCAGATGTAGAACTTACCTCAGAAAATGATGATGATGCCTCACTGCATGTCTGCTCCAGCATCATCATGTCTAAGCATGTTTCACAAGTCTTTTCTGAATGTGCTTCATCGTGTAATCTGCACCATCCATCAATCAAAATATCATTAGCAGGTATATTTAACAATTGACAATGCCTTACCTATTTGGACAGATGCATCTCAAAGTTTTTGAAGCGATCTACTTCACTCTCGTTCTCAAAATTACTATCGGGTTTTACAACCAACATGTCCTCCTGATGATGATCATCATCATGATGATGAAAGTCAAGCATCAGGATCTCTTCTATCCTGATAGTCTATGGCCTAATGGCATAAACTCCAGGCTCAACGTCGACATACATGATCTCATTCATTTTATTATACTCGGTTATCATGTGCTTCATTCTAGGTTTAGCATCTATTCTTATATGGTTTGGTATACCTTTCCAAGGTAACCACATGTGACTAAAGTCAGTGGACATATATCCATTCAAAGTCTTTGACTAGTCCCTGCTGAGCAGTATCCCATATGTGTCAGGTCTATTAACTACCTGAATATCAATATAGTACTGGATCCTGGGATCAGATGCTAGCTGCATGTGTATATGAGTCAATTCTCCTACTACACTCACCTCTGTCTTATCTAACTGTGTCACCTTCTTTAGGGATTTAGCAGGATGCAGTCCTAAAGCATTGCATATGGACAAGGGCATCACATTTGTAGATGCACTTGAATCTACTAAACAGCTGTGTAAATTCTTTCCAAACATCCTTATGGTAAGGAGGAAAGGTGATGACTCACTCTTATCTCTGTATAATGTCATATGTGAGGTTTCTGTAGCTTGGACAGTAGTTGGCACCTTAGGCTTGATATTATTATCTCTAGTAGCATGATCTTTATTGCTAAGATGACCTGGAGAATGAATATCCTCTTTAGGAGTAGGATCGACTTCATAAAAGCTTTCTTAATTGTAGGAGTTTTCAACAATTCTGATAGAGACAGGCTGATCTTTATCTTTTTCATCTCATCAGCCAAGTATGTGACAAGTTTATTAGACTCCTGAGGTAAGGCAACAACTTTTGATGCTGTACTCTGGGGTGACAGATACTGTGCATTCACCTTGGGAAATCCCAGATTATTGGTAGTTTTGGGATTAGGAGGTGTGTTGAAATTATTTGGAGGTAGGGATGATGTCAATGGACCAGTAGGTCTGTTAGAGCTACTTCTTAGAGTAGAATTATGCTTACCAGGATATTGCTGCTGGTATGCATGCACCTCCTCATATTTAGTGGATGGTTCATTCTCATCTTCAAAGGGGAAGACATAATTTGACTCGAAGGCTAAAGTAGACTCTTCACAAGCCTGGGAATAATGTTGGTGGGATGATACAGTCTGCTAATGATGATCAGTGTAGCTCTCCAATACAAATGCAGAGTCATATCCACAAGGAACAAGTTCATTTTCCTCTACCTGAGGTGGATTTCCAGAAGTATTAGATACTTTTGTTTGGAAAATACTAGCAGCAATTCTGAATTATGGACAGTCTAACTCAGCATGAGCATTTGTGTTGTGTATCCTGCACCAGTTGGTGAGGACTGCTTCAGCAAGATTGACTCTAGTAGTATGTTTGGCTTCACCAGGTGGCTGATTATCTAAGGGTGATGGTAATGAACCATTATTTGGCCTGGAGTTCCATACTCTAGGCTGTCTCTGAGGATTATTGTTATTTCCACCATTATTATTGAAATTACTGCTGTTATTGTATCCTTTGTCAGAATAATTTGGTCTATCATTGGAATAACCTCTGTTTTGGTTAGGCTGAGAATAGAAATTCTGATTTCTCAAATGTGTCACCTCTATAGTGAGTTTTCTTAATTGAGCAGAGATTTCTTTGATTTCTTCCTCCTCTTCTTGAACTTTGGCTACTACATTCTCAGTTTGAGGCTTAAAGAAAGAGGATCCATGGTTATTGTTGGATAGATCAGCACCATGAGGTGTCTGAGTTTGGGCAGGATATTGTGGAGTCTGGCCATTCCCATTAGGAGGTGGCATGATACTTAATGGAGGTACTTGCAAAGGTACAGGCATGACTGGTGGAGGTATCATTGCTCCATTAGGATATTGCTGTGCAAGATATGCAAGAGGATAAGTTGGATACATGCCAGGCAATGTAGGGAATGCAACATTTGGTGTTGGAGCAGGAACTAACTGCTGATTCACCTTGATAGCTCCTTGAAAAGCCCCTGTCAAGGTAGTGATCTCAGGATGTGTTCTCCTGATGAACATGGAAGTCAATGGATCTAGAGCTGAGTAGTAGATACTCCTAGTAGCAGCATCTCCTACTACATAAGGAGCAACTAACTTGGATAGCATTTTCTGGAACCTAGCATTAAAGTTGGCAATAGGTTCACCTTCAAACCTCTTGATAGTGGCAACTAAGTGATAGTTCATTGAAGGATCTATTGGTACCTTGAACCTATCAGTAAAAGCTTTCTCTAAGACAACCCATGAACCAACAGAACCCTGACCAAGACTAGTAAACCAATTATAAGCCTCTTCCCCTAAGGAAAAAGGAAATAATCTGCATACAACATCTTGATGTTCTATTCTAGCCCTACAGCAAGCTTCCCTAAAGGTTCTGATATGATCATCAGCATCCTGATAAGGATGATATTTTGGACAAAGATTATTCAGATTCTTTGGTAACTCATGATATGCATTGAAGGTCAAAGGTGACTCTACTGCAAAGAAAGACATTGCAACCAGAGGAGGTTGATCCTGTGGTACAGCTGGTTGAGGTTGGACCTGGGGTTGAGGTTGAACAAGAGGTGTCACAGATATCCTGGAAGCTATTTGCAAACCAACAGGAGTTACAGGAGGAGGTTCTAGTGAAGCTCCTGATACACTAGACCCTAGAGTATGATGGATGTCCACAGTTCTAGGTTTGAAACCTCTAACATGTAGTTCTTCAAAGATTCCACTAGGCCTAGACCTGGTATTTATCCTGTGAGCCAGGATTTCTCAATTTTGAGGCAAATTGGCTGGAACTTTGCAAATATCAGCTAGATTTCACTGGCTGAGGTGATATTTACGGTCGGATGACTGATCTGATTGGATATTTGCAAAATATTTGCAAAGAAAGTGCAAATATAAGGTGATAATAGGGTATGATGACTCTTACCACAAGATATCAGGCTCCTAAGGCAAAACTCTTCAAAGCTTAAACATATTTATTTAACATTGGCTGATATTTGTGAATTCATGATGATCTATTGTAAAGCTTGCAATATTTACGTCTGATCTGGAAATCTTTACATAGAATGAGCATTTACAAGTTTTCTACAGTAAAATTTTAAGTAATATTTGAGATTCATGAATGCACTGGGGTTACCTTACTTTCTGCATCATCAAACCTGAAAATAATGATGATGAGCATCTTCTTTCAGATAAAGGCCCTCCTTCTAGTGCCAATTTATGTTGGTCATGATATTAGTCATAAACAAGCATAGAATAAAAGTACACATTAACCTTTATTCATCTTGAAAGATACGATGAATTCAAAGAATTCATGATCCCAAGTCTCCGATGATTACGTCTTAATCGTCTGACGTTACTCAGAGGTTGATGTGTGTTGCTGTTTCTATTTTGGGGCCTTACATGAAGTTCATCATCATGACACTACTTTTGCAAAGATTCTTCACAGAGAGGTCATTTTATATAGTAGTTTGATCAAATGATGCAATTATATTCAAATCTGTGCATGATATTTTCAATTATACATGATTGAGCTTCAAATATGCTAAATATTTTCAATTATCTACGAGATGTCCACATATTTTGTGTTATTTGCTTGAGATTATCAGTTATTTGCAATTATGACGGTGAAATGCTCTGAAATTTAAAAGAAATTGAAAGAAATGCTTCAAATTAATGTTAAACCTTTAGCTTTTGAACCACATGCACATTAGATACAGTCATGAAGAGAAGAAAACCAAACCATATGTTCACCAGGACATTCCATAGCTAGATACAGTTGATGCTAACCTCAGGAATTGTATGAAAACAACATATGCAAGTAGATATGCACTCCAAGGGATGCAACAAATCACAGCATATAGCTATAATTCACACACTGATTACTCAAGATTTACTATGAATTGTAATCAAACAAGTCTTCTCATTCATTAAGTATGCAAAGATATATATGTATACAAAAAGCTTTGAAATGAGCCCTAAATACTTCAGTAGACAGATTTCAATTAAGTTTTGAATGTTTAAAAATGAGGCATTCCTGCACCTTTTATAGAATAAGGTGAGGAATCCATTACAAAGAGATCTCAGATCTTGATTTGTATATGAATATCTACGGTCATTCTTTCTCTTTGACTTTGTCAACTCTATCAAAATGGCACAAGTTGCCAGCTGGCAACTATCTGAGATACTCACTTTTGTTAAGTATCAAATGCTGATATTTTCTTCTATGATGTATCCTCATCATGTTCCTCGTCTGACTCATGAGCCTCATCATTAGGTGCATCACTTCTCGAATTTTCATCATCCTGATGAAGAAGACCCTGCATATGAGGTTGCATGTTGATCCTGACCTGTTCATACAACTGCATGATTTTATCTATTTCTCCGCCATCCTGGGTCTTTGCTTTGATGATGGCGTGCTTATGTGCCTGATATTTATTTATGATGCTGTCCAGTTTATTTTTCCTGCTATGCAGTGTCTCATTGTAGTTTTCCATCCTGACCTTGATTCTCATTATTTTATCTATGACTTCCTCCGTCAAGTGAACAAGTGAATCATCAACTACTAATTGGAAGTTGCCATGTAAAGCTTTGATGGCAAACTCTTCATCCTGATTCTCTACTTTCCCTTCCACTTTTCCTTCCAAGGTTTCCAAAATCTCTGCCTCAACAAACATCATATCATGCAATTTCATGTTGATATCTCTCAGTTTATTATTGCATCTTTTAAGTACTCCACATTCAAATTAAATGTCCTGATACCATATGTCTTCTAGTAATGCAGTGTTATTATCTAGTACCTGTTTATTTTTGAGCAACTGAGGATTTATCCTCCTTATTTCATCTAAGGCAGACAATGTCTTCTCAATTTGGAAAGAGCTCTTCCTGTCTCCATTTGTAATTTGTCTACTTTCTTCCTGGAGATACTGAGGGAATTCCATCTCTTTAGAGAGGCTTTTATTAATTCTTCTGCTGCATCCAATATGGATAGCATCCATTTCCGCAGTATGGATGACTCATGTTTCATGAGATCCAACTTATTTACTTCCTCCTAGGAAATAGCAGTTAAAGGGACTACATGTTTAGTTGAAGTATCTTCAATATTAGTAAACCTCCTTATATAGGTATGCAACTGAGCAATATGCTCTTTGTGTTGCTTATTTTTCTCCTTTTCTCTTTTTACTTTCTGAATCAAAGAATCTATGATATCTTTGCCCTCTTGACCCTCCTGGTCTTCATTTGCAAATCCCAAATCTACTGTGCTGATTTGAAATTCATCTACGGTAATTTTACCTTTCTCCTTCTCCACAGTAGGGATTGCTACCTCTGCTGTTCTTCTACCAGTTGTAGGATCTCTCTTAATGGCCGAAGTCATTCTGGCCTTCCTCTTTGGTTTTATTATATTTTCAGAAAATAAGGTAGATACATTGAATTCTTGAATTACAAAATCTACCTCTGTGTTTACCTCCTTTTCTAACCATGGAGGTAACTGATCATGTTTCTCTGCATCATCATGTTGTTCACCCTGGTCTCCTGTTTCTGTCAACATATGTGATGGAGAAGGTGATTTCCTTGTCTCTTCTTCATGATGCTCATCCTAAGGGTGATCCTGTGGTACATCCTCCTATTGAGGAACTTCTTTTTTTGGAGGAGCATCATCTTGAGGTGGAGGATCTTGTGCTACGTCCACATAATGATCACGATCCTTTTCTATCATTACCTCATCCTCCTTTTCCTTTTCTTCTTCATGAGGCACATTCACCGCACTGGATATTGCGGAATCCTCCTTAGGTGCTGGCATTTGTTCTGAAGCCATTATCTGTTCTGCACCTGTGCTACTTACTTCTTGAACTTTGGTAGCAGGATCTTGAGATACATCCTTCTCCTCAGCCTTCTTTTCCTGAACCTCTACTATAGCAGGTTCTGCTGATGCATCCTGTGAGCCTTGTTGGTTTATTTCTGAAGCATGGCCTTCTGGTTCTACCATCTTCACTTCTTCTGCATGTTGCCCTTTGTCAGGTGTACCTACTGGATGTTCAGGACTTGCATCCTGTTTATCTGTCAAATCTACCACTACAGGACTTGTCACCTGTGCAATCAGTGTATCCAACCCTATTTCTTGGGCTACCCTTTCTGGGCTCTTTTCCTTTTCAACTTCCATTTGCTTCATCTCCTCTAGTATTGTGTGAACTGTTGGAGTCTTATGAGGGGTCTTTTGCATACCTGCAGCAAGGGTTTCCATCTTTTGTGAAGATACCTCCTTCACAACCTCATCATCTGATAGGTTAATTGTCTCCTCTAATGAGATATGACCTCCTGGCGAGGTTTCTTTCACCTGTTCTTCTGCAAGTTCAGTTTTGAACTTCACAATGGTAGGAAGTGGAACATTGTGCTGAAATTCCTTATGCACAACTTCGCTACCTGCCCCTTTCACTAGTGCAGGGGATTGCCTTATTTCTCCCCTCATGGAGGTTCTTGGTCTCTTAGGTGGGGTAGCTACCACCACCTATGGGGCTCTTCTCTTTCTTTTGAACAGCAAGGGGGCCTCCTCTTCTTCAGGTTCTTCCTCCATGAGGGCATCTTCTTCCGTTGGTTGCCATGAGGACCGACCCTCCTCTTGGGTCTCAGTAACTTTTTCCTCCGCTGTCTTATCTTTCTTGGACTTCAGTTTCCTTGTCTATGGAGGTGATGCTGATGCTGATCCTGATCCTGATGCTGCCTCCTTAGCTGGAAATACTGCTCTTTCAATGATCACCCCTTTGGGCTCTTTATCAATTTTCTTACCCCTAGGGGGTCTTTTGCTTTGTTGTTGTTGTGGTGGAAGTCTGTCTCCATTAGATTTTCTCTTTTCATTTATAAAGTCATCATATTCCTCACCAGGAATATCCTGCCCTTTCTTCTTGTTGTCCACAGTAATGGCAACACCCTTCTACTTCAATGCCTCAACCTGTTCATCAACCCAAGCTTGGGTTAGCTGTAATGTCCTGGCAATGAAAGGGTCCAAGCATATGTCCTCCTATATGGTTAGGTCAGGTGCAGATATGGTATCATTATATATCTTCTTTTCCTCATACTCGTCTACCATTATCCTGCCATCATCCTTCTTCAATTGTTGAGGAATAGGGATGCAGTCAAAGGTTTTGACTTGATTCAGTGTCAGCCTCTGGTATCTTCTTCTCCTGGCTTCTGCTTCATCTTCACAATCTGCCCAGAAGTCTTCTAGGTGCCTCTGATGAATAAGCTTCCCTACTATTTTCTGTATCCTCCCATAAAGATCATATGGTCTTATTAGTGGAAATGGCTGCAATTGCATTTTATTTAACCTGACCATCACCTTCTTGATGCTTTCTGAATCTAGGCACATGTACCAGCCAATGGTGACTGGAAACAAGATTGGAGGTAGCTTATGAGCATCCTTGTATGTCTTCAGCATGGTGGAGCTCTGCCTTATGAATTCCATCAATATCATTGCATCAATAGGGTATCTTGGCAGCATGAGGGGAGGTCCTTCAAATCCCTCAATCCTCATGTAGGAAAACGTAGCAAACTGAATGTACCAGGCTCCATGCCTGTAGATTATTTCTTGAGCTTCCCTGCTCAATCTCTTTATCCTGTCTTCTTCCATGGTCCTTACCAGATGCATAGAGAATGCATCATTGACTAGTTTGTAATCTTGGAGGTAGCTAGCTCTCTGTAGCTGGGGATGATGATCCCAAATGTGCACAGCATTGAATGTGCCTGTAAGCTTTCCATCTATAATTAATACATCAAATGTGCCTTTGTATGCATAGGAGTAGACAATGTATGATGTCATTTTGAAAGAACAATTTGAACCTCCCAGGTTCATTAGTTGCTCATGAAGAGCATCACTTATCAGTTGGCCCCATAGTGGCTTGATGTCTGCATATATGCACATGATGATTACACCATACATCCAGTCCTTGAAACTACCAGTATCAGGCTGGCCTGTCACCCTGCTAAGCAATGCAATCATGTATTGATACTCTTCATCAAAATCATATTTAAATAGGTGCACAGGAAGTTTGGCAGCAGCTAGATATGTGCTATTCTGGGCCCTCCACTGATACATGTTCTTCCTGGCCTGTTTCTTGTTATTTTCATTCTCAACTTCTGATTTCTTTAGGTCCACACTGTTAACCTTCCTGCCCAATGGCAGTCCAAATGTCTTGGAAAGACCTTTAATGGATAGGTCTGCATACACTCTTCCATGTTTCACCACCTATCTGGTCTCTGAATTGTAATTCCGTGCACACTCGACCACCAGCTCAGGAGACTCCATAGAGTACGGAAAACTGACCGCATTCCACAATCCGGACACGAATACTACATCCAGCAGAGGGCTTCTATTCTTCTCATCATTCATTTTGGCAGACCAGGCCTCCAAATCGGTGGTTCCTTGATGGGTATCTGTAATTGCACCATACTTAAAATAGGATTCCTCTTGGAGATGAGAACATGGGCTTCTTGAATTCAGCCTCACACTTTGCCAACCTCTTGTCAGCCATAGATATCTACAATTAACACAACTTTGTCTTACAATGTGTACTCACATGCATGCAGATAACAATTATCTCTACTAACACCATGCATACTATATTCATTGAGCATTAACCTATCACAGGATGCATAAACTAAAACTTCAAACCAGCAACATCATACCTGACTATGCAGAAGCAACAGGATGAGGGTTTCAATTACTTACCTAGTTATGCAAATTCCTTTATACCAGTGGTTCTCCAGAGAATGCTCTTAATCCTGCTGATAATCATGTGCTTCCTCCTGCCCGTGAGCTTTGTTCGTACAAGTGTTGCCTATATGAGGGGTTTGGAAGCTGGTGCTCTGTAGAAAATGATTTTCTCGCAAGGTAAGTCTGAAATGGCTGTGAATTTACCTTTTAACCTTGCAATTAGGGTAAAATTAGGGCAAATCTTGATAGACTAAATCTTATTCATTGAATTTTTGCACAGAAACTCAAGATTTTGCCAAGTGTTCGATCAGGTTTAATGGTCGGCGGGAACTACCTACCACCTCTGCATGCATTAAATGTTAATGGTGGCAACGAGAGTGGGGTGATATTCGAATGTCGGGATGACATTCGAATGTCATGATGATATTCGAATATTGGGGTGATATTCGAATGTCGGGATGATATATGAATATTGGGGTGATATTCAAAAATATCATCCCGAGTGCAATGTGATCATCCTCTTCGATAGGAAAAGTATCTTCGACAAGATTGGGTGATAAACGCACCCTTAGGTCATGTTTTATACATCAAGAGGATATTTTAATATATCGGGTGATGTTACGAAATGATGATGACCGGATAAAACATAACATCCCGCTTTCGAAATATCAGGTTGACGTCATCCAGATATTCACTCATTGTATCGCTAAGGTATCATGAGGTCATCGTCATGTTATGGGAATAGGATCATGTTTATGAAATATCCTGCCGAGCGGTAAATGTGATGATGACATCATCATCATGTTTGTTTCTTTGTTTATCAGACTCAAATGATGTCATCAGGATAATGGTTTAGGGGGATATTTTGCATCAGGGGGATATTGAGAAATATCGGGTTACATTGAGAAATATGATCCTCGTGGGAAACATAAGGCTAATGATGGGTAAAGGTCACTGTCACCTAAAATTGACGTCCGGATATTTGGACCGCATGAATTATTGGGTGATAAATTAGATTGGGGTGATCTTTTGTAATATGACTGATGTTACGAAATATGATCCTCCCCCTTATGAATATCAGGTTTGACCAGGACTTTGACCATTCATAACTTTCACATCCTGATGAATATCAGGGTGATGCAAAAGGCAAACCTGCATGAAATTTGATACTCTATCTAAATATGAGGTTATTGGAATGAAATATGAACTTTGACAAACTAACCTCATGATGATGACTTACCCTGCCCTTCTTGCATGATGAGCTGCATGACTTACTTTTACCAAACCGCCAGAAAGCACAGAACAAGCCAAGCAAAAAGTTGGGTCCCTGTTTTGCCAAGTCAAAATGGGGCATGTTGTGTAACCACACAACAAGTCACCGACCAATTGTCACTCTTTTTGTAATTCTGTAGGCGCAAATTCCATCAACATTTTAGTGTTGGTGGAATGGCGGAAACGAATCCACTTTTGCCACATGCCAGAAAAAGAATTGGTAGGACTGGACCTTGGCGTCTATGCTTTTAAAAATATCCTTTTCTTCCTAGAAAAAGGGGGCCAGTGGGTCTAAAAGATAAAGCTTTTTTGGGCGCAGGCTAGAAGAGGTAATTGTTCAGCAAGGGGCTGGTCAAACAACATTCAAGGGGACATAAGGGAGCAAATTAAACTCTGGGTAACGGGAGACAAGCGGTCACCAAAGAAATACAATGAATGTGACCCTTACATTTAATCTTTGGAATGGGGGTTTAGTGTTTAACACCTCTTTTGGTATGCAAAGAACCCTAAGTCTAGAAATCCTTCAACCTAATGACATAATCCTGAGGGCAAAAATACTAGAATTATGAAAATTTTTATATGGTTCCATTAGACCCTTAGGGTTTAAGTGCCTTAGGAACAAGATTTTCAATTTTTTAAAACCCTAGACCATAACAAATGACTCATAGGAAAAGATGCATGAAACAAGGCCAGTATGAGACCCTGTATAATCTTGTTTTTTCTTCCCTTTCACCAAAACACATAGAAACTTTGAAGGTGAACAATTTGGCTCTGGAAAGAGGAAAATAGGTCAACAGGTATGGGGTAGAGGGTTGAGAGTTTACAGTTGAGGGATAATGTTTAAAGTTGAGTGTCTAAGATATAGGGTTTAGGGTTTAAGGTTGAGGGTATAAGGCATATAGATGAGGGTTGAGGGTTTAGGGCATAAGTATAGGGTTGAGGGTATAGGGTATAGGGTGGAGGTTTGAAGGTTGAGGGCTAATGTTCAAGGTTGAGTGTCCAAGGTTAAGTGTATAGGGTATAGGGTTTATGGGTTTAAGGTTTAAGGATTTAAGGGTATCTAGGGGTTAAGAGTTTAGGGTATAAGGGTTGAGGGATTAGAGTTTAAGGCATAGTGTTGAGGGTAGAGGGTTTAGGGATAGGGTTTAGGGTTGAAGGTTTAAGGGTTGAGGGTTGAGGCTTTAGCACCGAGGGATAAGGGATTAGGATTTACAGTATAGTGTCAAGGGTAGAAGGTTTAGGGTTTAAGGGTTGAGGGTTGAGGCTTTAGGGATAGGGTTTAGGGTTTAGGGTTTAAGGTATAGTGTCAAGCGTTGAGGATTTAGAGTTAGGGTTTAGGATTTAAGGTTTAAGGGTTGAGGTTTAAGGATTTAGGGATATGGTTTAGGGTTTAAGGTTAAGTGAGAGACCTAGATGGCTAAGGATGGATGGAGAGGCAGACAAGGAGTGACTGAGAGATGTAGAGAGGGGAAAGGTAGAGAGGTGAGGGGGAGATAGAGAGGTGAGGGGAGAGATAGAATAAAATGAGAGAGTGAAGTTGACAACTTGAGGGAAAGATGGGTAAGGAGGAGGAAGAGAGGTGGAGAGGAAGGGAAATATCTAGAGAGCCTTGAGAGATATACAAGTGAGAGACCTACAACCTAGGGAGAGAGGGGTGAGAGAGATAGGGGAGGGATGGGGGTGAGGCAAATAGGGAAGGAGAGGGTGTCATGTCCCCATAATAATATAATTATATATATATATTGATATTTCATAAATACCATATATTAAATATCATTATATAAATATAATATATATATATATATATATATAATATGATATATTATTATATTATTAAATATAAATATAAATTATAATAATGATATTTATTATATAATAATATATCTATGAATAATTTTATAATATATATATAATATTATATTATAAACATAAATATTGAAATATATATCAATGTGTTAATAATCTGAATATTATAGAAGGATTAATGAAGAGCCACGACCCTTACCAAAGCATCTCAATCAAATTGATGGAATACATATATATACAACAGAGGGAATCAACATCCATGGATACAGAGGAGGGAGACATCTCATCTGATCAAAGACATTCATCCATAATTTCTTGAGCGCCAATTTAGACAAGTCAACACCATAGTTCATATGTACTTGGATGTGCCAACTTGGAGATTTGATAGAACAGAAGTTATCACAGATCATTGGTTTCTAATGCAACTAAGCACCGGTTTGGGGATTTCAGACCATTGAGAAACTATCGATGTGAAATAATTTGAAGGTGGCAAGTCCGTTCATATCACTTGAAGCCTGGGAAATATATTGCATTGTAAGGAGCCCCGAATCAGAAGTTCTAAGCTAATGGACAATACCAAGATAGCGGCATACTACTGGCATTCACATTGGAGTCCTTCATTGTATCATGTTGAAGACTTGAATATTCATTCAAGGAAATCACTGGAGTATCAATTTCCAATTGGATCACATATCATTGAAGTCTATTGTAGAGCTGTGGCATCACGCAGACCCTCACGAATATCATTGGCAAGAGATACATCATTGTTGAGGAGCATCATGCATTGATTGACGATATGGAAACATACAACATCATATCGATTGTGGGGGGGAAGCACTACCTCCTAGAGACTTTGGATCAATAGTTTTTATAGCAGACTGGTCTCTCTTATTGTAAATGTGGATAGTGTACCGATTGGGAGGTCTTACACAGTTCATACTAGGAGATCGATCATTGTGTGGAACAATGACTAGAAAACAAGTGTGGGAACACATCATTAGAGGGACTCTTTGAATCATCGAACAATCTAAATTGGATAGCGATTGACCTTCTACTACTGCACAACATCACCAACGATCAAGTTGTATCACCATTAATGACCCAATTTGTAAATTTGTACTGCTCCATTGAAAGTACCAGTATATAGTTGGGCTCCATACTTCATAATTCATATATAATTGTTTTAGAGACATTTGAAATGGGCAAAGTTAGATCTATTTTATTTGCATAACTAAAAAGAACAAGAAATATCATATCATACCGAGAACGACAAATTACAGTGGTATTGGAGCTATCGTCTTGCCATCCTATGAGGCAATTGTATCCAAGCATATACAAGGAGGAAAATGAAGTAACTTCAAGTAAAAGAAGGAAAGAGAATTGATTCTAGGACTGAGTACTCTAAAGGGAAATATATATTGCTGATATATTGAGTGAAGCATAATAGCAAGAAAGAAAGAGATGATCTATTATGAATGACATGTGCCACATTAGATTGAGGGTACTTTATATGAATGGCATGCGCCACATAAGGAGAAGGACACCTCATATGAATGGCATGCACCACATGAGGCCGAGGTGATCTATTATGAATGGCATGCACCACATGAGGCCAAGGTGATCTATTATGAATGGCATGCACCACATTAGATCTAGGGTACCTTATATGAATGGCATGCGCCACATAAGGATAATAATGGACTTCATATGAATGGCGTGCGCCACATGAGTCTGGGGTGACCTCATATGAATGGCATGCACCACATGAGGCCGAGGTGATCTATTATGAATGGCATGCGCCACATTAGATTGAGGGTAGCTTATATGAATGACATGCGCCACATAAGGACAATAATAGACTTCATATGAATGGCATGCACCACATGAGTCTGGGGTGACCTCATATGAATGGCATGTGCCACATGAGGCTGAGGTGATCTATTATGAATGACATGTGCCACATTAGATCGAGGGTACCTTATATGAATGGCATGCGCCACATAAGGACAATAACAGACTTAATATGAAAGGCATGTGCCACATGAGTCTGGGGTGACCTCATATGAATGGCATGCGCCACATGAGCCTGAGGCGACCTATTATGAATGCCATGTGCCACATTAGATCGAGGGTACCTTATATGAATGGCATGCGCCACATAAGGACAACAACACTCCATATGAATGGCATGCGCCACATGGGGACTAGGGAGGGATGGTATAACCACCCTGAGACCTAGGAAGAATACCCTCCATCACATTCTTGAACCTTGAAGGTGCACATAAGAGGTGATAGGTAGGAAGTGTGCCCTCCATCACACTCTAACTTGCAAGTATTTCTATGGATTCTATCAAAGAATCAACTTGAGGTATGGATAACTATATGTTGAAATTAAATGTTATTTATTTTATATCAGTAATTATATTATGACGTACCGATTTCATTGTTAATTTATGGATCTTTAATATTGCCAATGTTCCTTTCTAGTAGTTATTCTTGTTTGTAGGTTAATAGATCAAGAAAATCCCAAAAAGGGGGGACACTATCTCATCATCAATCCCCAAGATCATGCTATACGTTATCTTATCATCAACTTGCTTAAGCAATCAAAGTATGTCTTACAACATCATTAGATTCATCTTTTGGGATTTTCATCAATATTATTTCATTCCAAATCTCCAATCTCGAATTATCAATACTCCCAAAGTTTTCTTTAACATTGAAAAATTCTTCCTTCCTACATTCATTTGATTAACTACATTTCTTCAATCATATTGCTATTCAAAATCAAATCAAATCTTCTTTGATCATGACATCATATAATCAATTACTCCTCAAAGAACACAAATCTTCTCAATTTTGAGGTCAATAACATATAAGATTGAATCTTGTAACCAAAGATCAAGCTGCATCTTGGAATCTCAATACTCTCAAATCTTCTTAATCTATAATACTTGCACCCCATCATTATTATTCAAAATATCAAACAAATGCTCTTTTGATCACAAATTCTCTCTCATGGAATCATAATCAATCTCTCTTCACTAAAGCATGTTCAATCTAAACCCAAACCCATGATTTCGTCTCAACGCATCAGAAAGTAGACATTAAAAGGTGCAAGGTAAGGAAAGAAATCATTGTGATTGTTTGAGGACAAGCAATCTCGAGAGGGGAGGCTTGTCATGTCCCCATAATAATATAATTATATAATTATATATATATATATATTGATATTTCATAAATACCATATATTAAATATCATTATATAAATATAATAAATATAATACGATATATTATTATATTATTAAATATAAATATAAATTATAATAATGATATTTATTATATAATAATATATCTATGAATAATGTTATAATATATATATATAAATATATAATATTATATTATAAACATAAATATTGAAATAAATATCAATGTGTTAATAATCTGAATATTATAGAAGGATTAATGAAAAGCCACGACCCTTAGCAAAGCATCTCAATGAAATTGATGGAATACATATATAATAACAAAGGGAATCAACATCCATGGATATAGAGGAGGGAGACATCTCATTTGACCAGAGACATTCATCCATAATTTCTTGAGCACTAATTTAGACAAGTCAACGCCATAATTCATATGTACTTGGATGTGCCAACTTGGAGATTCAATAGAATGGAAGTTATCACAAATCGTTGGTTTCTAATGCAACTAAGTGCCGGTCTGGGGATTTCATACCATTGAGAAACTATCGACGTGAAAGATTTCGAAGGTGGCAGGTCCGATCATATCACTTTAGGGTTTAAGGGTCAAGGGTTTAGGGTTTAAGGGTTGAGGTATTAAGGGTTGAGGGATTAGGGTTTAATGTATAGTGTCGAGGGTTGAGGGTTTACGGATAGGGTTTAGGATTTAAGGTTTAAGGGTTGAGGGTTGAGGCTTTAGGGATAGGGTTTATGGTTAAGTGAGAGACCTAGATGGATAAGGATGGATGGAGAGGTAGACAAGGAGTGACTGAGAGATGTAGAGATGGGAGAGGTAGAGAGGTGAGGGGGAGACAGAGGTGAGAGATAAGAGAGGTGAGGGGAGAGATAGAAGAAAATGAGAGAAAAATGGGTAAGGAGGAGGGAGAGAGGTGGAGAAGTAAGGAGTTTTGTATAGCAAGCTAAAACACGATCATGTTATAACATGAGCACGTTTTGTCTTGCTATTAAAATGGTAAAATAGCTTGGACACCTGTGATTCAGGCCCACATACTTTGTTTTCTACAAGTTATGTGCGTGTTTTGACAAAAAAAAAGATTTTTCATGTTGTTAGGAAGTGCACATGAAGAGTTTTTAGATTCTACCACCTGTGCATGAACTTTCCACCACCTTTTTCTGGTTTGCCAACTTAAGAAGGAGAAAATACCATAGTTTTCACATCGAATTTGATATTATCAATTCACGTTTCAATTTTCATAGTGTTGCAATGTTAATTGTGATTCAATTGTAGGAATTAAATGTTATACATTAGTTAATTGTATTATTGTTAGTAATTCTATTTGAGTGATATACAATTGAATGTTGAAAAGGAAGCAAGTTTGTGAAAAACTCAAATTGTTGAGGAGTTTGATGCAAGAAGAAAAAAAGACTACATAATTGGGTACTCTCTCCATTCAAATCTCCATTTTTTAGGTATGTCAAGTCTTTACACATGTTCTTTACATTTTCCTTAATTCTATTATGTTTCTTTATCATCCCTTATCATACATTCTTTTTTTTTTATTCATGGGTAAATGCTTTTGACCGGAGCTATGAACTGGCTACAATATCAGGTGGGCAGGGGGGAGACTGGACCTCGTGACTATCTTTACCACAACGGAATTACTTAGCCAATCGAGCCAGGGCCCCTGCCCATCCCTTATCATACATTCTTAATACAATGCTTGGATTTTGTTATTATGCATATTCCATGTTCATCATTTTTTCTTTCTCATTATAACCTTAGCCTTGTCTATGTTGTTTGATAAAATGCTTTGATACACATGTATGTAAAATGTGGTAGCATAGACAAAGCAATGAGTTGTTTGAAAAAATGCCTCAAAGAAATGTTGTCTGAATTATTTTTGTTGTTCTTTGAGACCACATTTCTTTGAAAAATTATATGTCAAATAGTTCATGTGCCTTGTCTATGCTTCCAAATTTTGCATACATGTCTAATAGGGAATTTGCAACTATAACATTTGACAAAAACCCCCCTTCCATTATGCTTTGAGGGATCATACCCATACCTTGTTTGAAATGGCCCATTTTTAAAATGTAGGGGAATGCTATTAAAGGTTGTCAATTTTGGCTTTACACTTTCCAATTGCATTATCTTGAAAGATTCTAATTTTTTTTAAAAAAATCTATTTTCTGCATATTTTACAATCATTAAGCTCCATGAGACAATATCTCTTTGAGACATTTTTCCAAAAAATCTACCTATCTTGTCTATGCTTCCACTCTAAATTTAAAAAATGCCTCTATACTTAATGCTTTGATGGATGCCCATATCCTATTCCAAAGATCCTTTCTTGGCATGGGTAGGGAGGATCTTGACAAAGGTTGTAGAATTTGGCTTCACACCCACCTTTTCAACAAATCCATTTTGTGCATATCTCGCAATCATTACAATCCATGACATATATCTTTGATGCATTTTGTCAAACAATTCACATGCCTTGTCCTTGCTTCCACATTTCTCATACATTGTTGTGAAAGGAGTTGCAATTATAACATTTGACAAAAATCCCCCTTTCTTTCAATGATTTGATTGATGCCCATACCTTGTGAACCAAAGGTAGGATGTTGACAAAAGTTGTGGAATTTGGATTTATACTCAAGCCAATTGTATTTTCTTGAAAGTTTGTAATGTCTTTTAAAAAATCCATTTTGTGCTTATGTTGCAATCATGACATTCCATGAGACCACATTTCTTTAAGGCATTCCATCAAAAAATTCATGTGCTTTGTCTATGCTACCATATTTTCATACATATCTATTTGTGGACATTATATTGGTAGGTCATACATTAGAAAATGGCTAGAGCAAAGTCACATGATAAATTTTTGCAAGGTAGAAATACTTCAAAAAAATTTGCTTTCCATTTTCCTTGTGTTCTTAGTGCACTTGTTTATTCATCATTGTTGAGTGAAATTTACTCTTCTACATGATGATTATATGTACATTTTGTATGAAGGGTTGAATAACATATATTTCATTTATTTGTATGGATTCATTTTTTAGGAACTAATATTTTTCTCTTTATCATGCTACAGATAAATTCTCTATCATGCCGAGCAAACGATCAAAATTTAAACCAACACATGAAGAGAAAGAAGCTAAGAATGCAAAGAAAGTAGTAGTTATGAGAGAACTTCGTGAGAAGAGGAAACTGAACATGATTGTCAAAGACATGACAATTGAAGAGGAACCTCAACCATCAACAAGAGATATGGTATTGGTAGCACAAAGGGAATGAATGCAAAAACTTCGTGCTATGAGAGATTTGAATACCATAGTTGGAGACACGTCCTCTACCACAATTCAAGATGGAGGGACACCATCTATTGCATCTCAAGTTGAGAGTACATCATCACTCACATGTGAGGAAAGAGGTATGCAATTGTTCCCACCTCAACCTCGACGTACATCATCTATTCCATCTCCGATTGAAGGTATGCCATCTAGCCCATCTCATTTAAATATTGATGAAATTCCTAATGTTGAGATGAATTTAACTTTCACAAAACTACCTAGAATTTTGCATAGAAAGCTCCAAAGTATTCGATTGATATTGATGAGAATGTTTTCCAACCATCGGAAGGTAAGATTCCAAAATTCACTTGTAGAAGATATGCTCATAAGATTTGGAGAGTGTTATTTGAAAAGTTAAATGAGACTGCAAGATGTCAACTATTCATTGAAATGATGCAAAGTATAAAGTATAGGTCCATCATGAAGATTCTTGGGTTGAGAACATCGAAGGCTTCAAGTGAAAAATCTATTGTCAAGAATCTAATGAGTGCATATGAGAGTGTGGGTAACACCTCACACACAAAAGATAGTAATGTCACACGACATGTCATTACATCGACAATAGTAATTAATCAAATGAGGAAAGCTCATCTCATTAGAAAGACAATTCAAGCATTGAGAATTAATAGAAAAACTTTATCAAGAGCCATTAGAAGGCACCAAAGAATCGAGGACATCGATGCCAATGAATTATGGGCGTTCTTGCGGAGACTACCATGAAAAGATAAACCCATTGTTGAAGCATTGAGATAACTAATTAAAGACTTTTGGAAGAATTACACAAGGGTATCTCCGAATCAAAGGGATGTAGTAAGAAAGAGAATTGGTAGTCGAAATCGTGAGCCACATCCAAAGCATTTTTTGGATTTGACTCAAAAATAGTTTTTTGGTAAATTTCTAGAGTCATATCCTCAAATTAAAATTTATCAAAGATATTTTGAAATGCTAAAACCTTTCTATGTCAAAATAAATCACACACGCACTACTTGTTGTTGTAGATTACATATTGAATTTTCTAACCATTTTGATGTTTATCAGTCTATATGTTTAGATTTGCATACTAACAATGTTTTGTAGGATTGTGGCATACATGCCCCACCAACATCTTCAAGAGACTTCATATAAAAAATTTTATGTGAAAGAGAGTCGCTGAAGGTCAAATATTCTACAGAAAATTATGTTTGGATGACACATGTTAGCATTGCGGTGGTTTGCAACGTATGCCAATATGTGAACATATGGAAAGCACACATGCAATTGGAAATGAACTAGTAGAGTTCAACAAGTATAAAACAATGGCCTACAATACAAACGATGGTAAAGAAGCAAAGAGGTGTGATTTGGTTATTCAAAAGATTCCAGTCTATCAGTTTATGTCTACATTTCATGACAGTACAGTGTATGAGTATGCAAGGCATGCCCATACAGCTTGATGGTTGGACTTGCAATTCAAGTTATGCAAGGACACATTTCTACTTGGTAGCATTGTTTTAGTCGTTGACTTTGCAGAGTACTACACTCTATAGCCACAACGTGGGGTGCAATCACAATATTACAACTCTACATAGGTTTCTATCTTTGTGCACATCACATTCATTCATGCAAATGATAGTACTGAGGATGACAGAAAGATCATAAGGGAGTATCATTTTTATATTAGTGATGATCACACACATTCCATGGAGTTCGTGCATGGTTGCTTTCAAGTGTTCTACACTGATTTGGCTAGAAGGGGTATATCATTTAGTCAACATATCATATGGTCAGATAAATGTGCATCATAATTCAAGAACTCACGGATGTTCTATTGGCTAAGCAGGATGCATAATATTACAGGTGTTCAGCATATGTGGAACTTTTGTGAGGCCGGGAAAGGAAAGGGGGAGCATGATGATGCGGGAGCATGCATCCAAAGAACCATAGCATGAGAAGAGTTAAAGTATAAAGACAATGCAAAGTTGACAGATGTAAAATCAATCATCGAGTGGTGTAATGCTTCGAAGGGTCAAGGTAACGAAGGTAAGTCTTTAGTTCATAGATTTTTTTGGTTCATAGATGATACTAACATTGCACTACATGAGGATTGTTGTACACTGATAGGATCAAGTGAGCTACACTCTTTTAGAAGCTCAAATGTAGGTTCATGGAGTATCCATACATGGAAGATGGCATGCTTTTGTTCTTCATGTATAATTCAAGCCTGGAATGAGTGTGAGTCAAAGGAGTGGGTTGAGGAATGGTGGTTAAGTTATCTTAGGTCACTTGACACATATCTATCCCTGACGACACTAGAACTGACACAGATGGAATCATTGATTGAATTTGACAACATATCATATCTAGTTCAACCAGGTAATATATCTACTTGCATAGTTTTTGAAATTCCTAATGTTATCTTACTTTGTAGTGTTTTTTTAATGTTGACTAATTTCATCTAATTTGATGCACATATCAATGTAGGGCATGTTTATGCAGTTATTGCAGATGAAGACAATGAAGAGGGAACAAATTATTACTTGTGTCATTGTGTTGAGGTCAAAAAGAAATTAGAGGCCCCAGTTACAGATAGAGAAAACATTGAATACCCTACAGGCTTGGTGGTTGTTAACTGGAACATGGCTTAGAAGGTACCCACATATAAGTGTTAATGTTTGGTTATTTCAGGACTTTGACACGCATTGGAAGATTCTTCATTACTTGAACCTTGTCGTGGCATCCAATGTTCATTTGATACAATGTTGGGGCAGACCTTTGAACAAGACCTTGTGGAAGGTGCGTGAGTCTGACCATGAGGCAATACTTGACACAATAAAGAGTAGAGTAGACCCAAATGGTTTGTTTGATTAATTTGTAAGTATGTACATTGATTTTGTAAAGTCATGTTATTGATATTAATGTATTGTAGTTAATAATTAGACCTTTCATTTCTATATTTCAAGTTTACATATGTTTTGGTTCCAAGTTTACATATGTTTGTCTTTTTTTGCTGCTGCATTTTCACACATATACAATGAATATTGGGTAGATTATATGCATATTTATGGTTTTACCATTTGACCATCTAGAGACCTCAATTTGAAAACTTGACCTTTGCAGCCCTAGATCAGACTTGGGAGACCATTCCTCAAACATCATTTCACCTGAAACACAATCATGAAAATGAATAACGGGGGGTGTTAACATGTAATAGCCCTTAAGAGACCAAAGTGCAAAAATGGAGCAATCTTTGATGAGTTGTTACTTAGAAAGCGCGTCACTTAGAAAAATTTCCATTTGAGACTATGGGATCACGTAGGGCCCCTTTACAATAACCTCTCTCAGTTTTTGATATCTTTGAGGTGTTTTCCTGTGGTGTAGTTTTCAGTTGATGGAAAAAGTGTCAGATGCATGCAGTGTAAAGTTGCAAAGGGGTGTAACTTTTGTTCTGCTTCTCGTGTAACCAAAATGATAGTTCCAACATGTTCAGATGGGTACATTTAGGCTAGTCATGGTCTTTTTTCATACCCAAACATACCAAAATAGTCCAAGCTACATTGTACCGATGATATCCCTTAAGAGTCCAAAGTGCAAAAAGGCAGCAATATTTGACGAGCTGTTACTCAAAAAATGTATCACTTAGAAACAATACATCTAAGGTTACAGGATCATGTAGGCCCCCCCTAAAATAACCTCTCTCAGTTTTTGATACCTCTGAGGCATTTGCCCGTGGTGTCCAGTTTTCAGTTGATGGAAAAACTGTCAGATGCATGCAATTTAAAGTTGCAAAGGGGTGTAACTTTTGTTTTACTCCTCATGCGACCAAACTGATAGTTTCAACATTTTTGGATGGGTATGTTTAGGCTAGGCATGGTCCTTTTTTGCACCCAAACATGTTGAAATAATCTGAGCTACATTGTATCGATAATATCCCTTAAGAGACCAAAGTGCAAAAAGGAAGCAATCTTTGATGAGTTGTTAATCAAAAACTGTGTCACTTAGGAACAATGCATCTGAGGCTAGGCGATCGCGTAGGGCCCCTTTACAATAACCTATCTCAGTTTTTGATATCTTTGAGGCATTTGCCTATGGTGTCCAGTTTTTAATTGATGGAAAAAGTGTCAGATGCATGCAGTGTAAAGTTGCAAAGGGGTGTAACTTTCATTTTTCTCCTCATGCGACCAAACTGATAGTTCCAACACATTTGGATGGGTATGTTTAGGCTAGGCATGGTCCTGTTTCGCACCCAAACATGCCAAAACAGTCTGAGCTACATTGTACCAGTGATATCCCTTAAGAGACCAAAGTGCAAAAAGGTAGCAATCTTTGATGAGATGTTACTTGGAAAGCGTGTCACTTAGAAACACTACGTCTAAGGCTATGGGATCATGTAGGGCCCCTCTACAATAATCTCTCTCAATTTTTGATATCTCTAAGGTGTTTTTCCGTTGTGTCCAGTTTTCAGTTGATGGAAAAAGTGCCAGATGCATGCAGTGTAAAGTTGCAAAGGGGTGTAACTCTCATTAGAATCCTTGTACGACCAAACTGACAGTTCCAACTCATCCATATGGGTACGTTTAGGCTAGGCATGGTCCTGTTTCACACCCAAACATGCTTAAACAGTCTGAGTTACATTGTACCAATGATATCCCTTAAGAGACCAAAGTGCAAAAAGGAAGCAATCCTTGATGAGCTATTACTTAGAAAGCGTGTCACTTAGAAACATTCTGCCTAAGGGTATGGGATCATGTAGGGCCCCTCTACAATAACCTCTCTCAATGTTTTATATCTCTGAGGAGTTTTCCTGTGGTGTGCAGTTTTCATTGATGGAAAAAGTGTCAGATGCATGTAGTGTAAAGTTGCAAAGGGGTGCAACTTTCATTTTTCTCCTTGTACGACCAAACTGATAGTTTCAACACATTTGGATGGGCACATTTAGGCTAGGTATGGTCTTGTTTCACACCCAAACATACTGAAACAGTTCGAGTACATTGTACTGACGATATCCCTTAAGAGACCAAAGTGCAAAAAGACAACAATCTTTGACGAGCTGTTACTCGGTAAGAGATTCACTTAGAAACATTCCATCTAAGGTTACAAGATCACACATGGCCCCTCTACAATAACCTCTCTTAGTTTTTGATATCTCTAAGGAATTTGCCCATGGTGTCCTATTTTTAGTTGATGGAAAAAGTGTCAGATACATGCAGTATAAAGTTGCAAAAAGATGTATCTTTCGTTCTACTCCTCACGTGACCAAACTAACAGTTCCAACACATCCGGATGGGTATGTTTAGGCTAGGCATGGTCTTATGTTGCACCCAAACATGCTAAAACAGTTAGAGCTACATAGTTGTACCGACGATATCCCTTAAGAGACCAAAATACAAAAAGGTAGAAATCTTTGACGAGTTGTTACTCAGAAACCATGTCACTTAGAAACATTTTGTTTGAGGCTATAGGATTGGTATGTTTAGGCTAGGAATGGTCTTGTTTCACACTCAAACATGCCAAAGCATGTAATACATGAAGTCTACACAGGAAACATGAAGCATACATGTGAAAACATGAAGTATACATAGGAAGCATGAATCATACATGTGAACATGTGAAGTATACACAAGAAGCATGAAGCATACATGTGAATGGTAGCTTAGATGTGTAGTGGTAGAGAGACCTAGGTGTTAGATTGCATCATGTATTATTATATTCATATGATTGATTTAATGTTCGATAATCTTAGAGGAGAATAATGTTCAAACTTTATATATTTACAATTATATAAAGGAAGAGTGCATGTATTACAATTGAACTTTAAATATTTGAAGTAAACCATCCACACATATCCATTGAAGCATGGATTTATAATGCAAATATGGAAACCATCAACAAAAAGATGTGTATTAACCAAATATCTATATAGGCATGCATCAATATCTGTTGATATAAGTATAACATAAATACAAAATAGCCATATAGGCTTACAAGAATGCCATATAGGCATACAATGTCAACTATATGCAATACAAAATATATGTCCATAAATGCCATATAGGCATACAACAAAGGAACCCAATAAAAAGTCATTCCCCTCTGGGTGAAGAAAAAAGATCACGGGTTGCCTTTGATTTTTGAGGGGATGGAGACACATATGAGAGTGGTCTACTTTGAACCTGAGGGATGCTCCTCCTATTTAATTTATCATGGAGCTGTAGCTGTTACAATAAAAAATACTGACATTAATATATAGAAATTACATTATAAAAAATGAAACATTTAACAAAATAATCACTTACCACTGGCATATAATCTCTCTCCTCATTTGCCACAGTAGTAGGATCAGGCTGTGGCATTGTAATGTCCTATAAAAACCATCCAGATAGAAATTAAACTTCAAATCAATAATCATTTGATTTTTTAATAATAAACAACTATAACAATGAATGTAATTTGAAATTTACTAATCTACCTCATACCCCCATCAAAGGCATGGAGCTATCAATTGCGGAAGGCACACCATGCTCCATTGCCCTATGAACTTCAGGAGGTGTCTCCACCTGCATTATCTGAAAATAAAATTGTAGACATAAAAAATTGACCTAATTATTCCCTAATAATTTCCTAAGTCTTCCCTTCCATGAAATTTAATTAATTTTAATTAATGAATTAAATTTCCATTATTTCCATTTATCCCTAAGTTACCCCAAATCCAAAGATTTAATTAATTTTAATTAATTAATTAATCTTTCACTTTTACCATATCTCGTAAATAATAAATTAAAACTAATTTATTATTTACCTATAAACCTCTCATTAATAATAAATTAAATTTAACTACTTTAATTTATTATTAACTTAAACCTAAAAAACTAACCCAAAATCTGTTAAAAACCTGTTCAACCAACTTTTTCCCATTCAACTGCTCGAACCAACTTTTATCAAAACATTATAAAAATCAACTTTGTTTTTCAATTATCCCCCCGTGGAATATTCATATTTGGAGTTATGCTAAAATTTGGAGCAACCACATCTTTGCCATTGGTAACATTTCAAGGTTTCTGCATTTAATTTTAATCTTTCTATAGTTAACATTAATCTTGTGATGGGGCATTTAATATGAGTTTATGGCTTTTGAAATATTTGAAATCTATTTGCAATTCATATTTTATGCTACATTAAATGGTGAACCCGACATGAACCCTCCTTAATCCATTGCTTTACAAGTGTTCTTGTTGAGTTTTTTTGCGAGTTTTTGATGTATTTCTGGAACGAATCTAGGGGTTCAATTTCCATGAAAGTCTTCTTCATTGATTCAGGCAGCTCACAGAGATCTTACTCAATTGATGCAGGAGAAACTTGCCCAAATCAAACTATTTGATATTTGGTAAATTAACGTTGGTAAATTAAAATCTTGATTGTTTGTAGTCTACCATGTCTTTAATATGATATGTTGGGTGTGAGTTTCACATTTCTTGTATTTTTAATCATCCTTGAACGATGTACATGCATTCCGAGCTCTCTGAATTAAATTTGCACCTTCAGGGAAGTTTTGTTGTTATGCCAATCATAAACTTATAAGCTGTTGTGTTTTGTTTTGTTATTATCATATTGGCACATGAAAATAGTCCCTCATATTATTTTCCATGACTAATTTATTATATAGTGGATAAGTTTCATGTTTTTGGGATATCAACTCATTTTTATCAGGCATGAATTGGCATTAAAATCTAGAAAACCCTATAAACTCATCGGTTGTCCCTATTCTTTGACCTAATGCTACGCATGAATTCACATAGAAAAGTTTTCTAATCTCATCAGTTGTTCTAAAGGGTGTATTCCTTGAATCTCATAGTAAATTGTCTCACACTGTATAAACAATTTCATGCTTGTTATTTGTGGGCATTGTGGATTCTGGACATTGTGTTTGACTCAAAAACTAAACAGTTAAACCCTAAAATAAAATATCATAATTTGACACGTTGCAAAAAATACCTCCTACTTATCAATTGATAAGCTAAAGGGGCTCTATAATGAATGGTTCATAAGGTACAATACTTGCTGAAGGTTTTGCAAATGGGGTAGCAAGCTAAGTGGGCTTGATCTTGGGGGAAACTCCATGGTTAAGCACGCTTGAGTCGGAGTAGTACTAGGATGGGTGACCTCCCAGGAAGTCCCGATGCTTCACCCCTGTGAGCATCACCTAGATGCAATGAGTGCTAAGTGGACCATTCATTAACATGAGAGACGGGTTCATGTGAACCACTACTCATGAAATATGGGTCATGTGTTTGACTCAAAAACTACACAATTAAACCCTGAAATAAAATATCATAATTTGACACGATGCAAAAAATACCTCCTACTTATCAATTGATGAACTAAAGGGGCTCTATAATGAATAGTTCATAAGGCACAATACTTGCTAAAGGTTTTGCAAATGGGGTAGGAAGCTAAGTGGGCTTGATCTTGGGGGAAACTCCATGGTTAAGTGCACTTGAGTCGGAGTAGTACTGGGATGGGTGACCTCTCGGGAAGTCCCGATGCTTCACCCCTGTGAGCATCACCTAGATGCAATGAGTGCTAAGTGGACCATTCAATAACATGAGAGATGGGTTCATGTGGACCACTATTCATGAAATATGGGTCATGCATTTGACTCAAAACTACATAGTTAAACCCTAAAATAAAATATCATAATTTGACATGCTGCGAAAAATACCTCCTACTTATCAATTGATGAGCTAAAGGGGCTCTATAATGAATGGTTCATAAGACACAATACTTGCTGAAGGTTTTGCAAATGGGGTAGCAAGCTAAGTGGGCTTGATCTTGGGGGAAGCTCCATAGTTAAGCATGCTTGAGTCAGAGTAGTACTGGGATGGGTGACCTCCTAGGAAGTCCCGATGCTTCACCCATGTGAGCATCACCTAGATGAAATGAGTGCTAAGCGGACCATTCATTAACATGAGAGATGGGTTCATGTGAACCACTACTCATGAAATATGGGTCATGTGTTTGACTCAAAAACTATTCAGTTAAACCCTGAAATAAAATATCATAATTTGACACGTTGCGAAAAATACCTCCTTATCAATTGATGAGCTAAAGGGGCTCTATAATGAATGGTTCATAAGGCACAATACTTGCTGAAGGTTTTGCAAATGGGGTAGCAAGCTAAGTGGGCTTGATCTTGGGGGGAAACTCCATGGTTAAGCACACTTGAGTCGGAGTAGTACTAGGATGGGTGACCTCCCAGGAAGTCCCGATACTTCACCCCTATTAGCATCACCTAGATGCAATGAGTGCTAAGTGGACCATTCATTAACATGAGAGATGGGTTCATGTGAACCACTACTCATGAAATATGGGTCACGTGTTTGACTCAAAAACTACACAGTTAAACCCTAAAATAAAATATCATAATTTGACACGCTGCAAAAAATACATCCTACTTATCAATTGATGAGCTAAAGGGGCTCTATAATGCATGGTTCATAAGGCACAATACTTGCTAAAGGTTTTGCAAATGGGGTAGCAAGTTAAGTGGGCTTGATCTTGGGGGAAACTCCATGGTTAAGCGTGCTTGAGTACTGGGATGGGTGACCTCTCAGGATGTCTCGATGCTTCACCCCTGTGAGCATCACCTAGATGCAATTCAAGTGCTAAGTGGACCATTCATTAACATGAGAGATGTTGGAATAAGGTGCCATTAACCTTGTAAATTCTAATATTGTATTTTATTCCATTTATTATTTCTTATTTGATAGTTTTAATTTCAGAGTTATCAACGACAGTTACAGAGTGACATTTACTGTTGGAAAATGTAAAAACTCAAATTAAATGAGGATATGCATGCTCACTTGAGGAATATACTATTTTTGGCATGTATGACAATTGTCATTATGTTTGGTGAGTGAATCTATGACAGCTGCAAGTTGTCATAAGATTCTGAGATTCTATGACGCATATGACGGATATGTTAGTTGTATATTTTCCATATTTAGCCCAAGGTTCCTATCTTGGAAAGATACTCTTTTGTGGAATATATGATGGTTATGACATGTCATAAGATGTAAGAGGCCAGATTTAGTCTTGGGTACCCAACCTTTACATGGCTATTTTTGGACAAGTGTAAGGTGCTTGTAAGATGGCATTTAATATTTGTATGTTAGGGAATCTCATGAGAGAGAAGGTGAACACCTAAGATGCGTTCGAAAATGTTTCTATAAGTATTTTCCATGTATTAGTTGCTGCAATACATATTTTAGGTACTCGGGTGCTGCCGAAATGCTGTCAAATTGAAGACTGGTGGAGAGAGTTGAAGTGTTGTTGTATTGTAAATCATTTTCAGATTAATACAAACATTGGGCCTCTTTCCTATGTGGAGTTTTTTACCCTAAAGGGTTTTATCCATGTTAAACATTGTGTTATGTGTTCATATTTTTGATTTTTCATTTCTGTGAAGCATAGTTTTGTTTTTGTGTTACAATCTCCATTAATAACACACACTTAAAGATTGCAGAAATTTATATTGAATCAGATTTGCATTGAAGTAGTGTTGCTTTCATTTCTAATGAGAGATGGGTTCATGTGAACCACTACTCATGAAATATGGGTCACGTGTTTGACTCAAAAACTACACAGTTAAACCCTAAAATAAAATATCATAATTTGACACGCTGCAAAAAATACCTCCTACTTATCAATTGATGAGCTAAAGGGGCTCTATAATGAATGGTTTATAAGGCTTAATACTTGCTAAAGGTTTTGCAAATGGGGTAGCAAGGGCTTGATCTTTGGGGAAACTCCATGGTTAAGTGTGCTTGAGTTGGAGTAGTACTAGGATGGGTGACCTCCCGGGAAGTCCCGATGCTTCACCCCTGTGAGCATCACCTAGATGCAATGAGTGCTAAGTGGACCATTCATTAACATGAGAGATGGGTTCATGTGAACCACTACTCATGAAATATGGGTCATGTGTTTGACTCAAAAACTACGTAGTTAAACCCTGAAATAAAATATCATAATTTGATACGCTACAAAAAATACCTCCTACTTATCATTTGATGAGCTAAAGGGGCTCTATAATGAATGGTTCATAAGACACAATACTTGTTGAAGGTTTTGCAAATGGGGTAGCAAGATAAGTGGGCTTGATCTTGGGGGAAACTCCATGGTTAAGCACGCTTGAGTCAGAGTAGTACTGGGATGGGTGACCTCCCAGGAAGTCCCGATTCTTCACCCTTGTGAGCATCACCTAGATGCAATGAGTGCTAAGTGGACCATTCATTAACATGAGAGATGGGTTCATGTGAACCACTACTCATGAAATATGGGTCATGTGTTTGACTCCAAAACTACGTAGTTAAACCCTAAAATAAAATATCATAATTTGACACGCTGCAAAAAATACCTCTTACTTATCAATTGATGAGCTAAAGGGGCTCTATAATGAATGGTTCATAAGGCACAATTCTTGTTGAAGGTTTTGCAAATGGGGCAGCAAGCTAAGTGGGCTTGATCTTCGGGGAAACTCCATGGTTAAGTGTGCTTTAGTCAAAGTAGTACTGGGATGGGTGACCTCCCGGGAAGTCCTGATGCTTCACCCCTGTGAGCATCACCTAGATGCAATGAGTGTTAAGTGGACCATTCATTAACATGAGAGATGGGTTCATGTGAACCACTACTCATAAAATATGGGTCATGTGTTTGACTCAAAAACTACGTAGTTTAACCCTAAAATAAAATATCATAATTTGACACGCTGCGAAAAATACCTCCTACTTATCAATTGATGAGCTAAAGGGGCTCTATAATGAATGGTTCATAAGGCACAATACTTGCTGAAGATTTTGCAAATAGGGTAGCAAGCTAAGTGGGCTTGATCTTGGAGGAAACTCCATGGTTAAGCGCGCTTGAGTCAAAGTAGTACTGGGATGGGTGACTTGCCTAGAAGTCCCGATGCTTCACCCCTGTGAGCATCACCTAAATGTAATGAGTGCTAAGTGGACCATTCATTAACATGAGAGATGGGTTCATGTGAACCACTACTCATGAAATATGGGTCATGTGTTTGACTCTAAAACTACGCAGTTAAACCCTGAAATAAAATATCATAATTTGACACGCTACAAAAAATACCTCCTACTTATCGATTTTGGAGATTTTTAGTGTGTAATTAGAGTTATTTTTAATCAATGTTCTAATTCTCTTCCAGTGGACTAGTAAACATATACACTGTGTAGTGCATTTTCTGAAGGGTTTTGTGTATTTGTTTGCTTAAGGAATTTGGATTGTGCATTGGAGCCGCAGTAGCAGGCCATGGTGCTGCCCTTAGAAAAAGCATCCTTTTTTTATGAGGCACAGAGATCTGGGTTTCTTCCTAACAATCAGAGGGTCAACTAGCATTCTAATTCTAATCTCCAAGATAGGAAGGCAATATAGTGTGCTAAGATTACCTTGCGCTGAAAGAAAGAAATCACACCTGGAAATTTTCTAAACTCAGTGGCTATTCCTACATGCGTATTCCTAGAGACTTATTCATGCTAGCACATGTTTTTAAACTTGCTTATTATTCCTATCAGCAATGTGTCTCGTGCCACTAAAAATAATTCATACTGAAAATGTTTTGAAGCTCGTCTATTGCTCTTATCAACGTTGTTCAAGCTAACCTTTGAGTAGCTAGTTTTCCACCCAGTTTTGTTTAGTTTCTATGAGCTTACCATGATACCTTTGGTGCCACGAAAGATCATGCTAAAAACTTCTTTAAAAGCATGTTAAGATTTTTTGGATTTGTTTAGTTGTTACTCATTGTCAAATTGAAACATCTAACTCTAATGCTCTTTTTTTATGCAAATTGTATACACATATGTTCCAGTCTCGGTCAATTCATGTCAATTTCTTATCAGCTATCAAGGATTTTGATTAGTATATTCGTATCTGATTATCTTTGTTTGCAGCTCTCTGGAATGATGCAAAACTTGATCTGCAAGAATTTTGAACCTCATATAGGTGCAAGTGCTAATTCTTTTTGAACTTGTTATTAGTATTTGTATGGTTTGTTGTTATCCACTGGCCTTATTAATTTCTATGTGATATCTTTGTATGCAAGGTAAAGAATTTGCTTTCAGGTTTTTTGTCATTGTTTCTTGGTTTAAGCAGTTTCTATAACTGGTGCTTTTTGTTGTAGCTAGCTATTAATGGTTTCTTGTTAATTGAATTTCATTAGTATAAAACTCAAATTTCTATTATTATTAACAGTTATCACTGGAACTTAGTGAATATTTGTCAATGTTAATAAATATGGGCTCTACTTGGCACTTGATCACTCTTACCTGTGATTTTCATAAATTAACCTTTGATGGTTTCTTGTTTATCTGAGTGTGACATAAAGTTTATGTTGTGTTTGAGCATTGTTCACAAAGGTTTATAAAACATTATCTCCCAAGATTTAATTTTTTTTCAAATGTAATCAAGGCTAAACAAAACTGCTAGTGATTTAATCAAACAACCAAATTGAGCTTTCAAAGATAACCATTGCATGTGAACACATTTCTTGAAAACCGTCAATAGCCAAATTAACTGTCAAAGTGCCATTTTTAGCCCTCAGAGGATGTTTTGCGTAAATGGGCCTAACTTTTTCATTTTGCATCAGATTTTCATGTTTTTGTAGGCATCAGAAAGGGGATTCAAAGAGATTCGCAATGATACACTTATCTCTTTCAAATTCTATCCCAATTTTTTGATATAATCATTTGCAATTCATTCACTTTGTTTTAAACCATCAAACATACTTTATCCCAAATTTAACATTTTGTGTGGTTTTTGCAGGATTCATTTGTTTTACATTTACTTGCATCTTTACACTTGTCAAAGAACAAAATTTTGCAAACTACTAATGGTGATTTTGCAGGGCTTTCATTGATTAGATCTCTTTTTCAAATGTCTGTTTGCACATAGATTAACTAGGGGTTTAATTAATCACTATTTTCTATGCTTGTAAGGTGGTAGATGTATGCTCTCACCTTGTACAAACTCAGTGATAAGAAGCCAGACCCATCTCTTTTATGTTCTTAACCCCTTAGAGGGCTTGCCTCCCGATTTGTGAGAGGGAAGCACCCAAGCAGTACTTTCATTTTAGTCCACTATACAAATAATTGTGGTTGTGATGAAAGTCATCAATCACCTGGTGCAGATGTTCTATACCGATGGAAGTCTCCCTTAGTATCCATGAGATGCATAAAAACCCTTTCTAAGTGCTGGGAGACCTCTTAAATGAGTGAACCACCACATGTATAGACACCAGATTATCCTAAAATACTGACTAGAAACCACTTTTTGTAGAAGCCAAAAACCTCTTTTGCTTGCTGGTGCAGGAGGTCAGACCTTTGAAGCCACCCTACATGTACTATTCATTGTGGGGAAATAAAATCCCTCAATTCATAAGATCTACGAATCTTCAGGGTAAGAGATTTGGTGTGCCCGTGCCATGGTGGGGGAACCAGTGTCACCAATATCTCTAGTTGTCTACCTTGTCTCAGTATATGGAGTAATCCAAGTAGGGACTCAACAAGTAGTATCCTCTTTCCAGCCTAGATTGTGCATGCTTATAAGTGTTTTCAAATTTGTCGAGACCAGTGAAAATTTTTGGGCTAATCTAGGCCCTCATTTAGACTTTTACTTTGATTTTGTATCAGGGTCATCCAAAATTTTCTGTCTGCCGTGTTTTGTGTGTGTGTTCAAAACAAAAATTTTCCATTTCAATCAAACATCACATCTAGAATCTATACCATTTCAACCTTGCAAATCTCAAAAGCTTGCTCAAAAAGTCAAACAACAAAAACATCCACATAATCTCTTGCAAAACCAAAATACCTAAGCAAAGATCCATCATAGCACAAGTAATCATTGCCTACATAATCATTGTGAGACCTAGAGTTACCTTGATCTATTTTCGAGTGCCAAATCCAAAACCATATATACTCCAAGGAGGTCCTTCTCCTAGCTCTAATAATGATGAGAATCTTGTAGATTTTGAAGCATACTTGGAGGAACAAGTTGAAATACAAAGACTTCAACCTATGTGTAACTCCATCGCAACACCTACAAATGATCCCATCTTGGATGAAATTAGAGCACGAAGACAAGAATTAGACACTCTGAAGAATGCTAAGACATCATCCTATAAATTTTCTACTACAAAGGTATCAAAGCCAAAACTGTATATCCTCCGAGGTGGGTCAAAATTCACTCCTAATGATGATGAGAACTTTGTAGATCATGACTCATATTTTGATACTTATGAACCATTTATCTCCCCATCATCATGTCAACCTAGTTCCTCCACATCAACCAATCTCATGAATATTCCTCAATATCTATCTCCAAATTCTCCACAACATGAGCATGCTAGTACTAGTCACTCCTCACACCAAGATCAAGAATCCTTAAGCCATATTAATGATACTCTTGACAAGGGAAATACCACCTTAAGTTTGGAATCATACACCAATCCATCTACTAGTCCTCCTCCTCCATCCATCCATATGGAACCTCCATCATATAATCCTTCCAACCTTCAAAATCCTAATCCATTAAGCCAATCCCCAACACACTTAAAGCTTAAACCATCAAATCTTCCACCTAAGTCCAAGCCAAATGATTTTCTCCAAAGATTCTTTACAAAATCTAAAAGCAAAAGAAAAGCTATGGAGAAATCCAAATCTACTCATCCAATTTCATCCCCATCTAGTATAAGCAATCCTAATCTTACACATAAGCCTACACCATCTACCATTATTCTCCATCCGTAATATTGTCCATCCACCCATGTGCTAATGAAGGATGTGATTCATTGGATACTAGCAAGGAATCAAGCACCACTCTCATGCCATCAAATCCCTATCGAACAACCCCCAAATGCCATGCCTATTTCTCCAATCCCATCTTGTATTCCAAAAACTATCCAAGAACCTTCAAATGTTCTTAAAGATCCACCTACCATAAGCCCAATTCATTCCTTGCCATACATCAAATCTATCCAAGAAACCTCCATTCCTATCCAAACTCAAGAGTGATGTCAAGAGTCAACTCCAAAGCATGATCAACCTTACTCCTTACCAAATCAAGATCAAAACCCTTCCATTCAACCTATCCATAACATATATCTTTTCTATGATCAAGACATTATCTATGATGAAGAGCCTATCCATAAGCAAGTTGATCCTATCCATAATTCCACAACTATCTATGAACAAGATACCCAAGAACCACATACTCCACCAACTCCTCATTGTTATCTTAGCAATAAGAGTGAGTATGAAATTCTTGTCGATCAACTTGAGCACTCACCTCACTTCATGGCATTCCTTCAAAGAAAAGAAACTTCTCCTTCAATCCATGATCCCACAACATCCACTTCCCTTGATGAGACGCTTGGTCCCCACAAGCACATAGATGATCAAACAAATATATTGGATCTTCATGAGCATAATGAGCATAATCAAGATCCTATTGCTCCTTCACCATCTCATATTGATCCTATTTCAAATCCATCATCATATCCTATTAGTATGGCTACTTTCATCGATGAATGTTCTTCCCTAGGAGAGCAACAACCATTTTTTGCCACTCACCTTCTCCATCCAATAAGGGACTCATGTCTTGTGTCCTAAAAAATAAGCATCCCATTGCGCATTGTATTTTCCAAAAAATGAATTATCAAGGTAAAGTCTTAGGCCTTCATGAGCAAGGTAACTTGGAACCCATCCATGTCAAAGTCTCTCCAAACCCATATGGTATTGGTTATATATATCAAGGAAGTCAATCCAAAGATGTTGGTACCACATCCCCACCTCCTAAATCCACTTCATCTAAGTTCAACCTAGGTGCACCTCATCGCACCCCTAAAACATATGTTGCCATCCCTCCTCCTTCATCCTACAAACCCAAAAAGCATGTGACAATTCATCTCCCTCCATCCACTTCTTCTAACTCCTAATATCCCTCCATCCACTTTACCTCCACTTCTTCCAAATCCTAACATCCCTCCATCCACTTTACCTCCACTCCTTCCAACTCCTAATATTCCCATCCTTAAATCCCCTTATCACTTTAGCCACAAATCCATTAATCCTTCCATCCATACATCACATTCCTATAAATTCCCTACAATTCCTAATCATGATCACCAAATGCACACATCGACTAAACATGAAGCTATCCCAAAAACTCCTATAGGATTCAAAAATAAAAACTTGGATGCCTCCATCCATAAAGCAAAACATCCTAATAATCCTCATGCCATATGGCACCAATGAAAAGAATCAAAGCAAAATCAAAATTCAAAAAGGCTACCCAAGTCCACATCTCAAAAAGACAATTTCAAATTCAAAATGGTTTGGGTCCCTAAGAAAAATACACCTAATTCAAATGTAGCATCCACAATCCTAAAATCCCAAAAATCCTACTCCCCATCACAAAATACTAAAATTCATAAGTCCATTTGGGTCCCTAAAGTCCTAAATAGGCAATCCCCTTAGAAAACATCTCCATTACTCCCAACTCCCCCTTCTGATAAAAAGCTTCAAAATCTAATTCGGTGTGTGCAACCATTGGTCTTGGTTCCCTTCCACTCCACAACATTCTAACATATCTCCATCCCCTCATCTTCCATCTACTATCCTACTTGTTTTGTCCATCACATCCTGATGGTCCACGCTTTTGCATAAGTCCTTCATATCTATCTCTTTATCTCCATCCCACTTCACTACCCTTCCATCCACTATCCCCATCATAATCCACTATTCATGATCCATACATAATCCACTATCCATCCATCCATAATATACTTTATTTTCCTCTCATGCAATCCCCTACCAACACCTATGAGCCTAATACCATTTGACATGGTCTATGAGTGACTTCTATCCATCACGGGACATTACCACCTTGTTACGGGAACAAAACGTTGAGTCTCTACCTATTCCATCCAACTATCCCCTATATATACAAAAGAAAATTCACACTAGTAAAGATAAATCTTTTGTCCAATGGTGAAAACCATTTTTATGGCACCTTGGATAAGTACCATGATGAAAACCTGGCAAATAGGTGTCATGTGTAGCTGATTATCTATGTGCTTTACACTTGGGGGCATGTTGTCGCATCTATCCCATCCTATCTATCCCATCTTATCTATCCCATCTCATATCCTATCCTATCATTTTCCATCCTACCTGCCATCCTTACTTATCATATTTGTCATACCTTCCTTATTACACCGTCCATCTTCCCTTTCTCCTTTTTGATCTTGATGAGTGTAGGGGCAAAATGTTGAAAAATGCTTTTGACACGTCTTGTCATACTCCAAAATTTGCCCATCCATTTCTAAGAATATCCTCCATACATCCATCTACTACTAAGTCCATTCATCCCTTCCAAGCATTTTCCCCATGATTCGTAAATCCTAAGGCATTATATCTAGAGTGGGGGCATGTTATTCCTATGTGACGTAGTCCTTGGAGATCACATCCTAGGCTTCCTCCATCCATCTATCAAATATCTTCCATCCATACCCCTACCTTTATCCTATCACCAATCCTTGTATCCATCCATACTCCTACCTTTATCTACCCATCTAATCTTGCATTTATACCATTACCACTCTTTTTAATCCTACCTTTATCTTATCCATCCAATCCTTTTATCTATCCCATCGATGATTGCTCACCCACATCCTATCATGATCCTTGCCTTTTGGTTTAGTTTTCCCTTGTCATTGGTATCTATCCGAAGGCTATCCAAGCACAATCCAATGCTAAAGATCCAAAACAAACTAAAACTCCAAAAAAATCAAAATATTTGAAAATACAAAAAGATCAAATATCCAAAAAAAAAGTCAATCCACATCCAATCCAATCACATCAATTCTTCAAATCATTCAACTCATCAATTCAAATCATCTCAATCAATCAAATCATTTCAAACAACAATGATTCAAATGCAACCTTAATCCATAGCAATCGAGTCAATCAATCTTGTCAAATTATCCAATTGCATCCATGGTCTTGGTTTCTAGCCTTGTTGTGAACTTGATCAATCGATCATCATCATCATCATCATCATCATCAATGGGATATATCATTCCCAATCCTAGTGTTGTTCTTAGGATATATCGTTCCCATATCAACAACAAAATCCTTGCGTTGTTCTCAGGATAAATCGTTCCCACATCAACAACACTATCAATCAATCAATCATTATCATCATTAATCAATCATATCCATCATTAGTTTTCATCTTGATAGGGGCAATACCTTGTTTGTTTTTGAATCATTTGTGCATGCTTGCTTGCTTTCTTGTGTGTGTCATCATTCATCTTGCATTTGAATCACATTTGTATCATTCCAGCTAATATTCATATCTTGTGTATGTTGGAATAGCTTTTTGCATTATCCTTTGTATCTAAGGTCATATCATACCTTTTGTGCATTAGGACTTTAATGCTCTAAGTTTACTTCCTCATATGTTAGACAAGGTTGTATTACGTTGGGTGCATAGGACACATCGTCACTTTGGTCGTTATACCTTGGTGCATAATGTCTAGTGCTATATCAAACATCAAGTTGCTCAAAGTTTAATCAACATAACTCCATCTCCTTCCCTTCATTTCATTTTTCAAGAGCCTATCCATCTCCTTCGTCCCTGCATAGCCTCTTGAGGAGGCATTATCTACCAATCCTTCATTTTTATGACCCCCATCATCCCAGCTTACCCAAAAACCTATCAAAAACCTATGTTTTAATCTTCTTTGAAACGACATTGCTTCGCAACATCTTGCTTCACAACATTGTCTCAAAGAGGGGCAAAATGTAGACATAAAAAATTGACCTAATTATTCCTTAATAATTTCCTAAGTCTTCCCTTCCATGAAATTTAATTAATTAATTAAATTTCCATTATTTCCATTTATCCCTTTTTTACCCCAAATTCAAAGATTTAATTAATTTTAATTAATCAATCTTTCACTTTTACCATATCTCGTAAATAATAAATTAAAACTAATTTATTATTTACCTATAAACCTATTGTTAATAATAAATTAAATTTAACTACTTTAATTTATTATTAACTTAAACCTAAAAACCTAACCCAAAATCCATTAAAAAATTGTTCAACCAACTTTTTTTTGTTCAACTGCTTGAACCAACTTTTATCAAAACATTAAAAAAAACAACTTTGTTTTTCATTTATCCTCCCCCTAGAATTTTCATATTTGGAGTAATGCTAAAATCTGGAGCAACCACAAGTTTGCCATTGGTAACATTTCAAGGTTTCTGCATTTAATTTTAATCTTTAGATATTGTTAACATTAATCTTGTGATGGGGCATTTAATATGAGTTTAGGATTTTTGAAATATTTGAAATCTATTTGCAATTTTATGCTACAAAACCAACATTATTCAATTATGAAAACTATAATAGTGATACAAGTTATGGCTCCTAACATACACACACGTTCAACTAAACATGGAAGCACACACAATAAAGCACACAAGTCACATGCATATATACAAATTAGATGAAGATTCATATGAGGATTAATGACTATTGTGTGGTATAAGGGTCAACAAAGGAGGGACCATAGTAGCATCAAGAGAAGTAGAAAGGGGACATTTTTAGATGCAATAAGATCGGTGCCCTCTTGAATGTCTATAGAAGGAATGATGGTCACTGAATGAGTGAATATTACTGATAACATGTGAAAATAAACAATTAAGTTAAAGAGACACCCACCAACTACATGTGTTGATGGCTTTGGTAGAGAATATTCCATTAATCTCTGATCCTCTATGATTCTAGTAGACATGATCATACTAGGATAATGAGGCTTTAGAAGAGGAGCCACCTCAATTAGAGAGATAGTAGATGTAGAAGAAGTCAGAGTGGGAGTGAAAGTGTTAGTTTAGGTTTAGGTTGGTGGTAGGGTGGGGTAGGGTAGTGCTCAATTTTTTGTTTGTTTGGTAGTGATGGAGGTAGTACAATGCCTACAAGCTAAAGGGTTTTAATATGTCAGGAAAAGATTGGTGATGGGAATGAGGGGTAGAACAAGGGATACAAGAATGGAACTAGAAATCACATAGACATTAAGTAAGTTTTTGGGTTTACAAGAAGGAGGAATATCAAGAGTTTGTGGGATAATAGGAGGAAGGAAAGATAGGACAAGAAAAACCTTATTTTAAAAATTTCTTATCATTTTCTTTGTCTTGAGGTTTATTAGGGGGTGGGTTAGAAGCAAACTGGGTCTGGGATGTCTGGTAGGGGTAGATTAGGAAATAGGTAGGGTAAATATGGGTTGGTTAGTAGGTTAGGTGTAGTGTTGGGGAAGTTTCGTAGGCCTACTTTTAGAAGTGGTTGGGGAAATGTCCTACACTTTTTCTTTTACTTTATCTTGGAGGGGTGTTAGAGGGGAGATAGAAGTCAACGAGGAAGGTGAAGTAGTAATAGGTGGATATATGGTGGGGAAGATAGGGGCATAGCTAGTGGAGTAGGTGAAGTAATAGAAAGAGGTTGTGGGCTGAGGGAGCAATGCGTTTAGAGGCATAAGATAGGTAAAGGTGAAAGAGGGAATTGGTATGAGGTTGAGGTGGACTAGAAGGGGTTGACAAAAAATAATCTAAGGAGAAGTGTCTTAAGGTAACAACTAGTTGGTATGGGCTATGAGAAATGGTGAAGACATGACCATCATGGGGAATTTAAGGCACTAGTGGATGACAGTTTAGGGACAACCCACATTGCAATGAGCCAAGGATGACCTAAGAGAATAGATAGTGGTCTAAGGTGGGGATGATATGACATGAGACATCTAGGCATTTAGGTCCTACCTAGATTAGTAGGGTGAGGGAGCCAAAAGTAGGTATAGAAGTGTCATTATGTGTACACTAGGAGATATCTGAGGGCGATAAGAATCTCTTTGCAACCTAGTGATGTATAAGTGTTCCTCTGTAACTACATTAATAAGGCTCAAAAGATCCACCTTGATTCAACTATCATTTTATAGTTTACTTGTGCCTCAATCTACATAGGATCATTATAATCATTAGTGGACACATTGTCAAGCAAGAAGGTAATGGCAGGTGTAGGAGTGGGTTCAACAATGAAATTATAACGTTGAATGTCTAATGTGCCTATCATGTCAAAGAATATAGTAGTATTAAAGGAAGGGTCCTCGTTAGACTTAGGTGGGTTATATGTAGGATCAAAAGTAGGGATGGAAGAAATTGAAGAAATATGATTGAAATAGTTTGCAGGGGAATGGGTTAGTGTAGATTTGAAGATTTTGGTTAGGGGTGACTTGTTTCCCCCATAATTAATACCTAAAACCTAGATGATGTTGGAGTCAATCATATGCTATATAAGATGTCATAGGCTCGTGCCCCTCTTTGGTGTCATGTCTTGGGGTATGGTGATACTAGAAAAAACCTTTGGGATAGTATGTCTTTAAAAGGGGAAGATTTGTTTCAAGGGGTCTAATTGGTGGTAATTGGACAAGTTTATCATAGAGAATTTGTTGAAGAATAGTGTGGAGGGCATCAACAAGCTTTGGTAGACATGTATGAAAAATGTGTAGCATACACAAGGCAGTGAGCTATTTGAAAAGATGCCTCAAAGAAATGTGGTCTCATGGTGATGTCCTTGTCTATGCATTTGGTTGTCATGGCATTCCATGAGACCACATTTCTTTGAGGCATTTTTTCAAAAAACTATATTGTAATTGAAATTTTGTCATCTATCAACATCTAGTTATTAGTTATGCAATGTGTAGTAATTCTTTGAGTTTGAAATATGTGCAAGGTAATGTAATTAACGATATGAATATAAACTACAAAAATCTAGTAAGTACAATTCATTAGTTAAAATATTTATTTTATTACCTGAGTGAAGCTTTGAACTCCACCTCCACTGGGAGGTGTTGCCGTGAAATCTCCAAGATTAACTTATTCAACATCCAAAATTAGATATTAGAATACCATTCATATAACAATGCTATTCACATGTAATATTTATAATTGTTTACTAGTTACATACCTCGACAGTACATGTCATAGTGTAATACTGAGGTCGATAACTGCTGAAAATTGAATGAATGCTATGACCTTGAAATTTCATTAAAATCATTAAACTAAATTAGTTAATCTTGCATTTCAAAAATGAAATTAATAAATTAAATTCAATGAACTTGCTAACATTTACCTGAGTATCAAGGCCAAAAGTCTCACTTAGGAGGGCATCTATCATCACCATCTGCTTAGTTGTAGATGTAGCCTACGCACCTGCATCCTGACTATCCGTGGGGTCATAACCACATGCTGACCCGCAAGCCTAACAAGTATGGGGTGGAACCCTACTCCTCAAAGTCTCCCTCGACTCATATTGTGTTGTAGAACTGGCATGCTCTATGATGCTCTGGGTCAAGTAACTAATGGATTGTAGTGTCTCGACCTCAGCACTCTCCTTCACAATAGAAGGGATAGGAACGTGCTCATGGGCTAGTCTGGCGAGTGCTCGTTTTGCTGGCCACTATGGGTCAACACATGCCCCTGGTCTATCCTGTGCTGACCCCCCACCTCTGCCTTGGAAGTCCCGCATATTTTAATATAGTTTGGCACTTTATTGAGGACAAACTCGCAGTAGAGTTTCCTCAAAAAGTATTGTAGGACCTCATTATTATTACATGGAGGATGGTCAAAAACCATCCACCACCTCTACCGAAAATGGTTCATTAGCACTTGGTTGTTGCACCAATGGATAGGGAACCTCTTGCATGTAAGAGGTAGAGGTTGATTTGTTCGTGGGTTTATGAAAAGGGAACACAAGTCAAATTTTGTAGTTTTTTCTTTTTTGACTTGTTCATAGGATAACTTCTCTGTATAGAACTCTCTAAACTCTCTCCTCTTATCTGACCAACTAGAGATTTGCTTGCTAATTGAATCTACATTTGATAACATAGATTCAAGAGATTGAGAAAGCACAGCTCTATGCGAGGTTGAAGTTGTAGGATCTTTGAACCTTGCAATTATGTCCTCTATTTATTTTTTATTATTTTCAATTTGCCCCATTAAATTTTCTTGTGTTCCAGAGGCATATTGAGGAATGAATGGAGGTGTTTGTTGTTGGGGTTGTAGAAAACCCTAATCAGGGAAAAACCACGGTGAGTGTTAGCTCACAATATAATATGTAGTAACAATACTAAAAATTAGAGGCTCACTACCCAAAATAAGTTCTCATTGTAAGAGGTGGCTCATTGCCAAGGGTTGAATTGATTAAGTAGAATCTACATTATGCCTAAGTTCAGTTCCATTGAAGTGTAATATATCTCCTCTGTTCTGCTCTGCTTTTTCACTTCGCACTTATCTTCACATCAGCATCAATCATTCATGATTTCATTACATGTATTTATACAATTCATCAACCTTGGAATGAACATCAAGGTCAACATTACAATCATCAACCATTGGAACAATATCCAAGGTCAGCATATGTACACATACATTAGAATAGGTCTAGACCTAAACATATTTGTGAAGGAGAAGAATGAATGCGGACCATACCATGCCTTAGTTGGGACTCAAATGCAATCTTCCATGCTACAACATGCTATCACAAACTCCAAAGCATAATCACAAGTAGTGAAAACAACCAAGTCAACCAAAACTGGTGTTAACACTAAGACCTTTAGGAACACGCTTCATGCATGATCTATATTACACTTTGCAGACCAATCAAAAGGCAAGAACACTATCTAGAGACATCCACAAGCATGTTACAATCACCAAGAACTTTCACACAACCTCTAAACACTTTATCTAGAAGAATCTTCAAATCGGAGCACTTAAACATTACTTTTGACCACTATCATAAAGGAATGATCGCTTACAGAGCACCAAATCATGAACCATTTCAACTAAAGGCACATAACATCATTCCAGACTTAATTCTAGAACCACAAAGTATAAAACATAAATGTGGAGAGATGCGGAGCAAAATACATTCTCCCTGTCACCGTAGAATACTCAGAGAAACAATTTTTACTCTGGTGAACAAAACTCACTTAAATATTCATACTAGAGGCTCAAACTTGAAACATAGCAACTACAGACACCCCTTAACATAACTTCCAAACCACAAACAAAGATATTCAATCTATAGGATATGTGGAGAAAAACAATGTACTGTTCTTCTCAGACACTTGCTCAAACTCATTCAAATAATTTCCTTAGATGCTGACCTTAGGTGTTGACACCAATGACAACACTTACTTCTCATACTTGTAACAATCTTCCCCTTTATCATTGATTGCAACACATGATGTGAAAAACCATCAAGACAAGCAAACTTGTTTTGTTTCTTTGCTCCCCCTTACTTTATGCTTTCTCTGGCTGCATTAATCAGAAATTTTCTCCTTGAGTTTTTCACATGACTTCTCTCCCCCTTTGACATCAATGGCAAAGGGTGCTAGACCTTTTGTTTCTCTTTACTGCACAACTCCCCCTATCAGTAACACTACAACACTTACTGCTTTTTATCAGGAACTCATATCAACATCTACCTACTCCCCTTGAGAGGTAGGCTTTAATACATCAATCCAGATCAAAGAATGAGACTTTGGGCACCACTGGACTAATGTACTGATCAAAACTAGAATTACTCTTTCACTCCCCCTTACTGCAACAATCAGTTCCCTACTTTCTTCCCTTGAAAGTTAGCTTCCAACATCAGTTCAACCAGAGATGTACTTCTTAGACCTTTGTTATTAATCCTTCACTTTGTCTCTTCATGTTGACGCATCAACATCAATCCTTTGGTAGGGGAGAAAAGATTTTCAATAAAAGTTCCCCCTGAGCTAGAGCTCCCAATTTACTTCTCAGAGGAAGTATCTGCACCAAAGGTTGGTGCACATCCATCCTTAACCTCATTTATATCCTTTTTAATCCAGATTTTGCACATTTCCTTCTTGGTTTCTGCCGGATCAACCTTGCTCTTTCCTTTATCTTCCCTTTGCTCTATTTTCCTCTTTTCTATAGGATTATTTCTTTTCACATTCTTGCTTCTACAGAATTTTGCAATGTGTCCAAGTTTATTGCAATTGTAGAAAACAACATTCCTCTGTCCTTGGTTCCTTCCATTGATTGGATTAATTCTTGATCTACATTAGTTAGCCATATGCCCAAATCTATTGCATGTAAAACATTTTCCATTGAAAGGTTGAGTATTCCTTCTATTGTTGAAACCATTCCTTATTTGATTTCTACATTGATTTTCTCTATGACCAATGCTCTTGCATGTAAAGCAATGACCAGAGAAAGATGGAACATTTTTGCTTCTACATTGAGTAGCCTTGTGACCACATTTACTACATGAATGACAATAACCATTGAAATATGGATACCTTTGAGCATTTGGTTGCCTAACTAGTGGTCTTCTTGATCTATTCCTTTGATCCTGATTCTATTTGCCTTTGTCCTCCTTGACCTCAGCATTCTTCTCTTGACCTGTTCTAGAACTTTCACCTTTCTCACTTGTCTCACACCTTCTTTGTCATCAGGATTTTTCTAACTTTCCATTGCCATTAATTTATCAAATCTGGCAGCACTCACACTAAGTTTATCTGCATGTTTCAGATCATCTTTCAAATCCACAACTTCTTCTTCAAGATTTATGCAGTCTTTAGTTTTGTCTTTTAGACATTCCTCAATTTTTTTATTTTTCTTCATTTGCTAACCTCAATTCTCCACTATCCTTATTGAGTCTTTGCTTAAGCTCCTTGATTTTCTTTTTTAACTCTTTGATGTATTCATTTGCTTCTGTTATGTTTTCCTTTAAGTCCATGTTTTCTTCTTTAGATTTCTCAAGGTCTTCAAGAACAATTTTGGGTTTTTCACTGTTAGTGGACAAACATTCATCTTCTGAGGATTTTGTATTATTATAGGCTTTAGTAATTGATTTGGATTTAGTATTGGCAAATAAACATAAATTTATTTGTTCTTCAGTAGCTCTATGTTCTTTCACTTCACACTGATAATCTTCTTGCACTTTATCCTGCAATTCCTTTACTTCAGTCTCATCTTCTTCTCTGGTATATACTTCCCCTCTTTTTGTATTTTCCTTTCTTTGTAAGGGAACCTATTTGAATTTGATGCATATTTATTGACTATTGGACACTTTTGTATGTCTTCATCAATCTTGAAATTAGCATTCTCAATGATCTTTCTCAATCTCTTAATGTAGCACTGGTAGGCCTTACTTTTAATAGAGTATCCAAGGAAAATCCTTCATCACACTTAGCATCAAACTTGCCTAGCTCTTCTTCTCTTCTGATATAACATTTGCTTTCAAAAACTTTGAAATATTTCACTGTAGGAACTCTTTCATACCACAATTCATAAGGAGTTTTAGTATCATTACCTTTGACTTGAACTCTGTTTTGAACATAGACAATAGTATGTATAGCTTCTCTCTAGTACACTTCTCATAGGTTAGCTTCCTCTATCATTGTCTTAGCAGCTTCTTGAACAGTCCTACTCTTTATTTGCATCACTCTATTTTTTCTAGATAGTTGTCTCTTTATCCCATGAGTCTCACAAAACATATTGAATTCATTAGAGGTAAACTCTTTTCCTTTGTTAGACATCAAACATTTGATTTTCATATTCAACTCATCTTCAACCATTGTTTTGAAGGCTTTAAAAGCATTTAGAGCTTCTGATCTTTCTTTAAGAAAACTAACCCCGGTCATTCTAGAATAATCATCAATAAAGAACATAAAATACCTATCATCATGGAAACTTCTTGCTCTTGTGGGACCACAAAGGTTTGTATGAACTAATTCCAATAGTTCAGTTGAAGATTTTTCATCTTGTAGGCTTCCTCTTGCTTGCTCTTCAACTTGACACTTCTTGCAGATGATATTGTTAGGATATATAATCTCTAGCAGATCTTTTACCACTTGAATTGAGCTTATCCTTACTAGATCATCAAGATTCATATGACATAGTTTCCTATGCCAAAGCTAACTTTCATTGTTCTGATTCATGGAGAAAATAATGTCACCTTCTCTGAGATGATAAAGATTTCCTTCTGTCCTTTCTCCACCAGCTATTACAACTCTAGATTTATCTTTGATTTCAAAAGCATCATTTTGAAATATAAGACTGTATCCTTTTTTGCACAACTGTCCAACACTCAAGAAAATTTTCTTTAAGATTTCAACATAAAGAACATCATTAGTATGTTGTTTTCCATTAAGACCGATTGAGCCTTTTCCACATATTTTAGCAGTACAATCATCTGCAAATTTGACTAATCCTTCATCATACTTCTCAAAATCAATAAAATTACTTTTATCACCAGTCATATGATTTGAGCAACTACTATCAATAACCCAATAATTCTTTTCTTTAAGCATATCTTCACTATCAGTACTTACCTCTAGATCAAGATATTTTTCATTATTGCAATTGACATCCTTTGAATCAGTGAAAAACTAATCATCATCTTCATCGTCTTCAACATCATAATATGTTTTTTTGGACATTCTTATTTTATTTTCTTCATCATTACTTCTCAAGTTTCTTTTTAGACATCTGGATGCATAGTGACCAATTTCATCACACTTGAAACATTTGTGAGGTAGCTCATCCATGTGTGCCATCCCGTATCTACCTTAAGTTGTTAGGATTTGTTCCAAGGAACCCTTGCTCTGATACCAATTGTTGAAAGGCACACCACAACTGAGAGGGGGGGTGAATTAGTTGTGTCAAAAACTTTAACTTATTCAATCAAAACACACTCACATTTACTTTTCTTAACTTCTTAAACTGTATTGTAGATTAAACATAAAAAGAAGATTCAAAACATGAACACATTAATGCCATACACACATGGACACTAGATTTTACATGGAAAACCTTAAACAAGGAAAAACCACAATGAGTGTTAGCTCACAATATAATATGTAGTAACAATACCGAAAATTAGAGGCTCATGACATTAGGGCTCATTTCCCAGGGCTCACTGCCCAAAATAAGTGCTCACTACAAGAGGTGGCTCGCTGCCAAGGGTTGAACTAATTAAGTAGCATCTACATTATGCTTGAGTTTAGTTCCATTGAAGCGTAATATATCTCCTATGTTCTGCTCTACTTTTTCATTTCACACTTATCTTCACATCTTTGCATCATCATCAATCATTCACAACTTCATTACATGTATTTATATAATTCATCAACCTTGGAATGAACATCAAGGTTGGCATTACAATCATCAATCATTGGAACAATCTCCAAGGTCGACATACACACATACATTAGAATAGGTCTGGACCTAAATAGATTTGTGAAGGAGAAGAATGAATGCTGACCATACCATGTTCCTTAGCTGGGACTCAAATGCAATTTCCATTCTACAACATGCTATCACAAACTCCAAAGCATAATCGTAAGTAGTGAAAACAACCAAGTTAGCTAAAACTAGTATTAACACTAAGACCTTTAAGAACACACTTTATACATGATCCGGATTACACTTTGCAGACCAATCAAAATGTAGGAACATGATCTAGAGACATCCACAAGCACCTTACAATCACTAAGAACTTCAGTACAACCTCCAAACACTCTATCTAGAATAATCTTCAAACCAGAGCACTTAAACATTACTGTCGGCCACTGTCATAAAGGAAAGATCACTTGCGGAGAAACAAATCATGAACCATTTCAACTGAAGGCACATAACATCATCCCAGACTTAATTCCAGAATCGTAAAGTATAAAACTTAAATGCGGAGAGATGCAGAGAAAAATACATTCTCTCTGTTGTTCGTTAACAGTTTTGTCACTGGAAAAACACACTCTGATTCGCCGCCCAACAGGCAACAACAAAAGCAACCAACAAATGGAGTAATCATTGTGATATCAATGATCATCCTCTGCTTTTGGGAGGGGCAGCTCCCTCATATGATGGGGGTTTTTCTATTTTAGGTACTTTTAACTAGAAAGTACAAAGGTAGCAAAAAGAGAGAAAAAGAGATAAGAATAACAGAGGAAGAAATCTGCCTGTGAGCATAGGCAACACTGTAACACAAACTCCCACAATAGAAAGAAGTGAAATACTAACAACGTCAAGGCACAAAATCCTTTCGAAACACCTGCATATCAAAAGTTGAGTAAAAGAGAAAATAATCATGAAAGGGGACTAATTAAACGTAAGAGTAACTAGCCCATGAGAAGAAATTACAGACATAAGAACAACAAATCTTTTATATTTTCAAATGAAAGAAGTAAAAAACCTCCTTATTCCTCCTTTACAAAACTCTCAACTCTACAGGAACATGAAATAGCAAAACACCTTCTAGACTAATCAAGTCTCACTCATGCATCAAAGTGCAAGGGGGATCAGAAATATAGTCAGCTAAAGATACAACAAATAGAAATTGACATCTAGTTACTACACTCCTATAGCTCTCATAGGAGCCCTTGGTGGAATAGCAAAAAGATCCTCTTTTTGTCTATATATTACATATTTATAAATTTCTCACAGTTTCTTGAAAATTATGGTAAGTGAAATTCACTTTTCATCTTCCCGTGGGAAAAAGTGTTTCTTGAAAGGACCATTTTTCTCCTTTGCATAACTGCAAAAAGAATTAAATTCTTTGTCTTCTCCAAACAAATTATCTAAAATAGCTTTTTAACACTAAATAACCATGCAAGTATCTATCTGTGTGGAGATCTGGGCACACATACTAGAGGGTATATATTTTCTATCTACATAGACCAACCTGTCACCTTGCTGCCGACCCTGAGATCATAATTCTTTGAATCCTTCTATCAGAACATTTCAGACCATAATGTCTGATAGGTCTCACTATTCTAGCACGCTTCTTGCAGGTACATAACACTTATACTTTCCATGCTTTGAAGCATTAAATGACATCAGTTTGTTCACGGCGTCTGTCCTGCTCGAAAGCTCCCATTCTGGTGTTCATTTTTCATCGAAACATTTATAAAAAAAACTCACATGCCCTCTTAACACATCCATTTTGTATGCTTCCTACCATTATTAGATCCATTCTCTGCGGAGAACTTTTCTAACTGCAATATCTGGCAGAAATCGTGTCTTTCTATTTCTGAGAATGCTAAAGGCAAGTTGGCAAAATTTGTGGGATATGATGCAATCTGCATTTACTAGAAACTTTCTCAACAAATCTTCTTTGTACATACCCATAACGCCTGGCATTTCCAGCTATAATATCTCATAAAGCAACTTTTACATTTACATGCACATTCACTATTTGAAAATTCTCCGTTTGGCGTAGGTATGAGGAAAACAAGACTTCACCGCTGATTGCATTTACATGAAGTTCCTAAAACCTCCTTAATGCATCCATCAGTTTTCTTTTTGAGACAATGTGCAAACAATTTACATGCCGTGCCTATGCTGTCCATTTTTGAGAAATATGATCATCGTCATCTTGATATGCTCCTAATTTGATCAGCTGAACATTTGTTTGTGAAATGCTTTGATCAATAACTTTTCTTACTTCTCCACCAGGTAATCTGTTGTATCCCTACTTCTAAACCGGAATATATGCAGATTGCAAATCTCATACGGAGTAAAGATGTTTCCTCAGCCTCATCTGTCATCTCAATGCATTTGCTGCCTGTCTGAGAGTTTCCAACAGCAATATCTGACAAGAATCCTTCTTTTCATAAGCTTAGATGGATGTCCATACTCTAACTTTGTGTTCCATACGGCTTGGGCTAGGAGGACGTTAGCAACGATGAAGGAGTCAAGGCATTATCTCTTCACAAGCAAAATGCATTTATTTTGAAGTTTCTAAAGCCTTCTCAGCAAATCCATATTGTGCATAATCCAGTGATCGTGGTAGTCTATGAGATGATGTCTCTCTATGGAGGGAACCTGCACTATAAAAGAGGATGTGGAGTGCCTAGCCCACGCCATTCCCGGCTAACTCAAAATGAATGCCCAAGCTTGTTGGGCTATTGGCACATTTTAGAACTTTAGAACTATTAAGTCGGGACTATATAGAGTTCATGAACTTGGAGGACACCTGACAACAAAGAGTCAGGGCTTTTTGGAGTTTGGGAACCTTCGAAACACCCGACTATTAGGAGAATCAGGTGATCGGGCTTCTTTTGAACTAATTAAACTCCTGACTTCACCACACTTGGTGATTTTGGAAATACTAAGTTCCCACTTCTTAAGGGCCCCGATAAAAAGCAATTTTGATAAAGTTTTAAATTTTACATTTTCACATTGCCTGACACTTCAATAAAATATGATGACTTTACAAAAATTTCTTCCACCTTTAATCAACTTCCCAATCTTAGGAAATGTATCAAAAGAAATATTTTTGTATCTCAAAGGGCATATCATCTAAAGCTGATCAAGTGATGCCAAATAATTTCAATAATAATGCCTCAGTTTATTTCTCCTAAAACTGTGCCTCGGTTAGAAAGACAAAAAATTTCATATCTTCCACATCACAATTTAGTTTTTTAAGAATTCAAATAGCAGGATAATTGAACACCGAAGAGTAGAAGCCAAAAATGTTTTAATTTACAACAACCAGAAAGATGAATTTTTACTCTGTTTGTGAATCTCAAATGGTAAAAAGTGAAGTTAAAAATCTCACAACCGGTAGACTATCTTGACATGAAAACTTCCCAGATTGGGTAGGATATAGTTAGGATTGAGGACATAAAAGGATTTTGAACCAGAATCAATAGATTTTCAAAATCAATTATTTTCATGATTTGGCAGTCTTAGGTGTATGGAAGGCTCTGGAAATTTGAAATCTCGCAGGTTCAAATTTTTGGGTAACAACAGGCTCTAATGGGGGATGAGGATTGCAAAGGACGAAGCAAGGGACCCAGAATCACAAGTATAGACCAGTGCCTTAGCCATTGGGTCAATAGAGTTAGAGAGTATAGGGGAGGAAAAGGAGCAAGAGCAAGCCAAAAATGGAACTGAAACGAACAACACACAACAGGAAAATAAATGAAACTTCCTAAGACACCTATGTACTTGAACTAGGTATAGTGAAACATACCCGCATTAGGAGACTATGCAAAACCATTTATAGGTTGGGAAAAATAGACACCCGTGCTGTAGAAAGGTGTATGCCAATGAAACATAACCAAACCTAGTTGCCATTTGGTGCTTTGAACAACAACTTCAAAATTTTTGGCATATGCAACTCTTCTAGATAAGACATTAAGTTTAAACAACTACTCCTCATGGAAAGTGTATGAATCAAAAAACACTTCAATATCTTCAATAATGGATGGAGCAACAAAAGAGAGATTTTCAAAACAGAGAAAATTGGATTTTGGTACCTTTGGGCAGCAGATAGAAACATCATGAAATGTGTTATCTTCTTGATTTTTACTCAGTTGATCATCAACTTCTTCATGCTCTTTATACGCTTTTGACTCCTCTAATATGACTTCACATGAATAGTAGTTTAGGTCTGGAACTATCTTCTCATCAGGAACATCTTCTATACCTACTGCAATCTTCACTAAATCTTCATTATCAAGTTTATGATCTTCCTCTTCTATCTCTTCTTTATGATCCTGCATCTTGTATGTACTATCACAAACACACACAATAGGGGCTTCTTCTTTAACACAACTTTGTGCATGCTCAAATGGATCTATCCAGAGAGGATCATTGTTTGAAGAATAACACGCAAAAAGAAAAGAATTTTGAGGAGGAGAAATCAAACCAGAACCTTCATCTTCAAACTTTGATTGTTTGTACACCTCAGCTAAAATTTTTGATTCACTCTCACATCCATCAACCGCTCCATGAGAAGACACTTCTACAATAAAATTTCCTACCTCTAAACTGTTGTCCTCTCTTTGTAAATGATGCATTGTAGCATGAGACTCTTCACCAGATGCAATCTCTCCATGAACAAGAGCATGGTTACAGCCGATAAAATTTGTTTCCTTTCCATCCCTTTGTTCAATTTCTTGCAAAGTTCTAAGCAAAACTGGGTGTACCTTACCATATTGAAATTGCATATTACCATAAAAACTCTTCAAAAAGCTTACTTGCACAGGATCATCAAGTACCTGATTATTTTGAAATGCAGATGTGGAAGAGGGGAAGTCTTCATCATCGCTATCATCACTGTCTTCTCTTTCTAGATACCAAACTATTTTCAAAATCTATGTAGAGTCGCCAACCTCACTCCTTCAATGAGGTACCTTGAATTTTCTAGAGATAAAGAATGCACCAATCTTCAAGTTTGATCCCTAGTGGAGTCGCCAAAAACTATTTCTTAACAGTTTTGTCACTGCAAAAACACACTCTAATTTGCCCAATAGGCAGCAACAAAAGAAACCAACAAATGGAGTAATCCTTGTGATTGCAACGATCATCCTCTGCATTTGGGAGGGGCAGCTCCCTCGTATGATGTGGTTTTCATATTTTAGGTACTTTTAACTAGAAAGTACAAAGGTAGCAAAAAGAGAGAAAAAGAGATAAGATTAATAGAGGAGGAAATCTGCCTATGAGCATAGGCAACATAACACAAACTCCCACAATAGAAAGAAGTGAAATACTAACAACATCAAGACACAAAGTCCTTCCGAAACACCAGCATATCAAGAGTTGAGTAAAAGAGCAAATAATCATGAAAGGGGACTAATTAAACATAAGAGTAACTAGCCCATGAGAAGAAATTGCAGACATAAGAACAACAACTCTTCTATATTTCCAAATGAAAGAAGTACAAAACCTCCTTATTCCTCCCTTAAAAAACTCTTAAATCTACAAGAACATGAAATAGCAAAACACCTTTCAGACTGATCGAGTCTCACTCATGCATCAAAGTGCAAGGGGGATCAGAAATCTGGTTAGTTAAAGATACAACAAACATAAATTGACATCTAGTTACTACACTCCTACAGCTCTCACAGGAGCCGTTGCTGGAATAACAAAAAGATCCTCTTTTTGTCTATAGATTACATATGTATAAATTTATCCTTGAAACCTTTCAGTTTCCTCAACTGTTTCTTGAAAATTATGGTAAGTCAAATTCACTTTTCATCTTCCCGTGGGAAAAAGTGTTTCTTCAAAGGACCATTTTTCTCCTTTGCATAACTGCCTCTTGGAAGGCGAGTGAAAAAATAATTAAATTCTTTGTCTTCTCGAAACAAATTATCTAAAATACCTTTTTAACACTAAATGACCATGCAAGTGTCTATCTGTGTGGACATCTGGGCACAAATACTAGAGGGTATATATTTTCTATCTACATAGACCAACCTGTCACCTTGCTGCCGACCCTGAGATCATAATTCTTCGAAGCCTTCTATCAGAACATTTCAGACCATAATGTCTGATAGGTCTCACTATTCCAGCATGCTTCTTGCAGGTACATAACACTTATACTTTCCATGCTTTGAAGCATTAAATGACATCAGTTTGTTCACGGCATTTGTCCTGCTCGAAAGCTCCCATTCTGGTGTTCATTTTTCATTGAGACATTTATAAAAATAGCTCACATGTCCTCTCAACAAATCCATTTTGTATGCTTCCTGCCATTATTACATCCATTCTTTGCAGAGAACTCTTCTAACTGCAATATTCGGCGAAAATCATGTCTTTCTATTTCTGAGAATGTTGAAGGCAGGTTGGCGAAATTCGCGGGATATGATGCAATCTACATTTACTAGAAACTTTCTCAACAAATCCTCTTTGTACATACCCGTAACGCCTGGCATTTCCAGCTATAATATCTCATAAAGCATCTTTTACATTTACATGCACATTCACTATTTGAAAACTCTCTGTTTGGCGCGGGTATGAGGAAAACAAGACTTCACCGCTGATTGCATTTATATGAAGTTCCTAAATCCTCCTCAATGCATCCATTAGTTTTCTTTTTGAGACAATGTGCAAACAATTTATGTGCCTTGCCTATGCTATCCATTTTCGAGAAAGATGATCATCGTCACCTTGATATGCTCCGAATTTGATCAGCTCAACATTTGTTTGTGAAATGCTTTGATCAATAACTTTTCTTGCTTCTCCACCAGGTAATCTGTTGTATCCCTACTTCTGAACCAGAATATATGCAAATTGCCAAATCTCATACGGAGTAAAGATGTTTCCTCAGCCTCATCTGTCATCTCAATGCATTTGTCGCCTGTCTGAAAGTTTCCAACAACAATATCTGACAAGAATCCTTCTTCTATTATGCTTAGATGGATGTCCATACTCTAACTTTGTGTTCCATATGGCTTGGGCTGGGAGGATGTTAGCAACGATGGAGGAGTCAGGGCATTATCTCTTCACAAGCAAACTGCATTTATTTTGAAGTTTCTAAAGCCTTCTCAGCAAATCCATATTGTGAATAATCCAACGATCATGGTAATCTATGAGATGACGTCTCTCTGTGGAGGGAACCTGCACTATAGAAGAGGATGTGTAGTGCCTAGCCCACACCATTCCTAGTTAACTCAAAATGAATGCCCAAGCTTGTCGGTCTATCGACACATTTTAGAACTTTAGAACTGTTAAGTTGGGACTATATAGAGTTCATGAATTTTGAGGACACCTGACAACAAAGAGTCGGGGCTTTTTGGAGTTCGGGAACCTTCGAAACACCCGACTATTAGGAGAATTGGGTGATCGAGCTTCTTTTGAACTAATTAAACTCCCGACTTCACCACACTTGGTGATTTTGGCAATACTAAGTTCCCACTTCTTCTTAAGGGCCCCGATAAAAAGCAATTTTGATAAAGTTTTAAATTTTACATTTTCACATTGCCCAACACTTCAATAAAAGAGGATGACTTTACAAAAATTTCTTCCACCTTTAATCAACTTCCCAATCTTAGGAAATGTATCAAAAGAAATATTTTCGTACCTCAAAGGGCATATCATCTGAAGCCAATCAAGTGATGCCAAATAATTTCAATAATAATGCCTTAGTTTATTTCCCCTGAAACTGTACCTCGGTCAGAAAGACAAATACTTTCATATCTTCCACATAACAACTCAGTTTTTCACGAAATTCAGACAGTAGGATAATTAAACACAGAGGAACAGAGCTCAAAAATGTTTTAATTTACAGCAACCAGAAAGCTAAAGTTTTACTTTGTTTGTGAATCCCGGATGGTAAAAAGTGAAGTTAAAAATCTCGCAACCGGTAGACTATCTTGACATGAAAACTTGCCAGATTGGGTAGGATACAGTTAGGATTGAGCCCATAAAAGGATTTTAAACCAGCATCAACATATTTTCAAAATCAATTATTTTTATGATTTGGCAGTCTTAGGTGTATGGGAGGCTCTAGAAATTTGAAATCTCACAGGTTCAAATTTTTGGGTAACACCTGTCACCATAGAATACTCAGAGAAATAATTTTTACTCTAATGAATAGAACTTACTCAAATCTTCATACTGGAGGCTCAAACTTGAAACATAGCAACTACAGACACCCCTTAACATAACTTCCAAACCGCAGACAAATATATTCAATCTATAGGATATGCGGAGAAAAACACTATATTGTTCTTCACTAACACTTTCTCAAACTCATTCAAATAATTTCCTTAGATGCTGACCTTAGGTGTTGACATCAATGACAACACTTACTGCTCATACTTGCAACAGGAGTAGAACTGACGCTAGTCAAAGTAGTGGTAGGAATAATGGGTGTAGGAGTGACAAGGAAAATGATAAGGGGTTGAGAAGGAGAGGTGAATTTGTAAAAATACTTGTAGGATGTGTGTATGGTGGGAGGTGTGTAATTAGGCAATAAGCTATATTGAGGAACATAGTCATAAGGTAGGACAATGGTAGAGGAAGACATGGTTGTGGATGGAGGACAAAGGATAGATGCACTAATCAAAATTCAAGGGAGGACAATCGTAACACTAATGTTGTGTAAGATCTCTAACTGGAATGGTTTTTTGATGAATGTAAAGTATGGATCATATATGCTAATTGTCTATGGTTTTTAACATCAACTAAGCTAGCAAGTTTTTGTGCAAACTCTTGTTGAGCTACATGACTATCATGTTCATATTCTTTATTTTTATTCTCGATGACATGAGTAGTAATATTGCTCATGGGAACATCATTAGGGACACTATTTCATTTGATTGAGCCATATAGGTATTCAAATGAGCACACATTCATAACAAGGGTAGAGAAAGAAGAGACTTTGGCATATAAATAGCTCTCAAAACCCTAAAGGGGAGATTGAGTAAAATAACATAAGGATTGATAAAAATAAGAAGATTAGTCAATAATTAGATTTGGAACAAGTGTAAAATGCAAACCCTAAAGGTCAAAGCAAGGATGGGTAGTGTGGGGAAAAGATAAGATCAAGTGATGGCAAGCATAACTCAAAAGGAGATAAAATAATGAAGGACTACATAAGAGCACAATCAAACCTTAGGTAAAAGTAATGTGAAAGATAGGTAATCACAAAATATTAGATCTAAAAACCCTAAAGATGATAGAAGAATCCCTAAGGGGAAACTCTAGGTCATCTAAATAAAGTTGGGTTCAATAAAAATGTAAGGAAAACAAATACTTTTTCCTAAATTATCTAGGTCAATTAAATAAATGTGATCAATAAACAAACAATTAACCCGGATAATGGAGTTGGGTTGATAAATGAACAATAATAAATGTGATAAATAAATGAGAGGATAGAGGTACTTAGCTAGAGAGCCGATGATAGAATAATATTTTTAATGTTATCCATAATTGATTTGCCATTGTCCTAGAAATTTATGCTCTCAGTTTGATAACTGTCTCAAAATTAGAACCTTTGTAGAAAACCTTGAGGTTCAATCTTGAGCATTGTGAGTTCAATCCTGAATGCAACACATTTAAACTTTGATGCATGGACCTAAAATAGCAAAATATAGACCTTTGAAACCTATTTTCCTTGATCTCTGATGTCTGACGTGCTTACATAAGGACTTGCAATATTTATAAACACCTTAGAGGGTTTTGCCAAATTGCTAGGGTCAAGGTATCATATGTTAGATCCATGGATGAGCTGAATTTACAACTTAGAATGACGATATGGAGATAGTACATACAAGCGTGCAAGTGGCCTATATGTAGATGATGTATATTTGATTCTTTGCCCCTTAGAAATCAAAGTATGTACTAATGATTGTCTCTTTGTAGTCACACACTAATGATTGTCTCTTTGTAGTCACACCTATGATTAATGACATATTGAATATCTTTAAATACCAAAAGATGGTAACATGTTGTACACATGTGTGTATTAAGTTTGCTTATAACAATTAGTATAAATGGGTGAGAAAGTTGCAGTATGGATTTACAAATTTAATTTTGAGGTTCATTTCCACATGCCATGTGATTGATCTCAAGTGGCATGAAAATGAACTTAGGTAGTGAAAAGATAATCTTGAGGTAGGGAGAGAGTGTATTGAAGTAAGTGTGAATGGGGTGTAATAAATGAGGGAGTGAATATGTGGGAATGAGTGTAAGTGGGAGTAAATAGAAATTGATAGGGTTCAAGGCATGAACCAAACTTAGCACAAAAATGTGCCAATTGTGAATATATGTACTTGTGATATGTAATTGTACTTGAGACATTCCACCATTACAATAATCAACTCATCTTATCATTTTTATTCTACCTTGTCAATTTATGTCATAGATTCAATTCTTCTTAATTTAAATTATAGATTCAATACAAATATTTAATGTCTTTTCAATCTAAATCTAAATCACATATTTTTTCAATATAAAAATAAGATACAAAGGAAGTTTCAAATACATACAATTTATTTTATAAGTCAATAATTATGTAATATAGCCTCTCATCTCACTTGTTCTTCAATAATTATATAATATAGCCTCTATCTCACTTGTTCTTGCTTTCCTCATATGCATTTCCTCAAAGATTCAATATATATATTTTTATTAACCTAGTGAGAATCCCCATCAAAAAGAGAGAATGTGATATTTTTAAATTTTGACTAAATATTACATTTAAATTTATTTAATTTTCATATTTAATTTAGTATTTTCACATTTAATTTAGTATTTGTTATTTGGAAATTCAATTTATCTTATATCTCATCTAAATTAATTGTATATAATTAATTTTGTTATTTAATTCATATAAATATTTATGTAGGTGATGTATATTTACCTATACACTATTTAATATAATTTTTATTCAATTTATATAATTTAAAAGAAAATTTAAATAAAATTGCCTTCACTTTATAATTACCCACAAAATAATTTATGTAAGTTGCACGAAATAAAATGGATTTCACTATGTAGTGAGTAAAAGTATGGAATTAGGATTGTAAAGAAGATAGAGAATTACATTGCAAATAAATAATTTTCTTCTCCAGTGCTGCCCGAAATGTGGTTGTCTGAATTTGAGGAAGCTACCATGCCACTGTAATGTCCAAGACAAGCATTGTGATTCCATACATGTTTAAAGGACGTGAAGAAGACAGTTGCCAGTCTTGTCTACCACAATCTGTCTAACAAAAAACTCTTAAGTGTTTCTCGACGGCAAAACACTGCGACACGGGCAGCACTTTCCCCTCGCAATTCACCAGGCCATTGCCACGGCTTCCGTTCATGTAAGTGGATTTGGCACTGTGCAGTTTAAATCCAATCTTGGTCATGATACGGAAATCTAAGGTATTAAATTTGAACAATATAGAAGGTAAGAAAATAGAAATTCCCTTGTGGTCTTCTATAAGGGGTGTCTCATGCACCCAATTGGTGTCTTTACCTTTCATTACAGGCTGTAGAAACAGCATACATTAACTTTACATTTCTATCTTGTAAATATAGAAGGTTGAAGCTGCAAGTGTTAATCGTTCCAAAGTTAATGCTTATAGATAATTTTGATGAGAATTTCCCAAACAAATCCTGAGAAAACTTAAATAACAAACAATCACATCAGATTTGTAATCATGTTTTTGTTCTGTATACTGTCATGAAACCAACTGTTATGGATTCAAGATCTTGCAGAATCTCTTATCAGTGCAGTTGTTGAGCAGAAAATAGAATATTATTCTTTTGCAGCTGATAATTTCTGGAAAACGTTTGGGATATTTATGTAGAACAAATTTAAAGCAGTTGGTTTGCACTATTATAATAGCAATAAAATAAATTCTAGGAAACAACCTGGTATATTTATGTAGAACATTTTTACACCAGCTGATTTGCCCTATTATAATAGCAATAAATTTAATACAAAGTAAGTTGAAGAAAACTCAGCCAATACTTTTCTTCTGAAAATTAAATCATGACTTAGAGTCTCTACCTTCTAATGCCCCCTTCTTTTGGGGTCTTATAAGAAAACATGTGTTCTAGCCTTGGAAGACCAGCTGGAGTTGGTTTTCCAACAAGAAAGGATAGAGAGAGATTTCTCCATTTTTGAAACAAAACATGATTTCGTATGCAGTAGTGATGCAAGAGCATCTTAGGATGGTGTAATCTTGCATTGCCCAAGATATGTTTGGCATGCGAGGCTCTTGTTGGTGTGTTTTGTTCACATGTTTTGCTGTGTGCATATATTGATTTGGTTACAAAGACTTTTGGTATGATTTATATCTGTATATTGACTTCAGAGATCATGCGTAGACATCTTTATAGCTTGTGTAGATGATTTGTTTGTGCACATTTTCTCTTGAGAGCATAGTTTGATCTTGAGATTATGTGCATTGGTTGGTTCCACACAATCTTTCTTCCTACATACCCCTGGTGATGTGTTGGCAATGTAGTAAACCACTAACTTTGTAATGTGCCACGATGGTGGCAGTTGTTGATTATTTAATTCAAACAATGTATTGGAAGTTTAATTGATTTTTTTGAAGGTGAATTGTCTTGGGCACAATAACATGATAATGAGTTTCCAAGGTAGGAAATCATATAAGCGAAGGGGTCGTGTTTCCTTGAGTCTATATATATGCAATATATTGAAAGACAAAGAGTTGGCATTAGATACTAGAATGAGATTGGTATTGGATTTTGACATTGATAGTTCATATTGAAGATAGGTTGTTTGTATATATGTTGGTTGTTAGGAAATCCCCAAGTTGAAGTTGATGCTCATCACTCTATTGGATTCATGTTGCAGTTCTTTGTACATCTATGTTGTTACTTGCTATCATTTTGTGATAATTCTCTGAAAACTTTTGTCCAATCTTTCTACTATGTACTTGTGCATTCATTAATTGGTCTATTTGACTTGTTATTGGAACTGCATTAGTTGATATCAAAGAAAGTCTTTTGAGTTCTAAAAGAGGTGAGTTGTGCTTCACAACTGGAAGACATATGTGTGTTGCATTGTAGATGGGATAGAAATGAAAATGGCTCACAAAGGTGGTAGGAGAACTAATAGAAATGTGCGAACATTACATGATAATGATTTGGCTAACACATTGAGAGCCATTCAAACCAATATTGAAGCCATTTAGACTACATAAAGGCAAGGAATGATTGTGACAATGAATGTAAGTGATGATTAGAGAGGAGATCATGAACCTTGTGATGATGGTGTGTTGAGTTCAGTGGAAGAGCTCTCCATTGAAGAGAAATTTGCTTTGGAATTGATGAAGGTAAGTAATAATAAGGTTTGTTGGTGCTCAAACATGTGGTTCTACAATTCCTAAAGGCATGTGCCAACACCTAATGCCAGAGAATGTCAACATAGGTGATGGACAGGGCTTATGATGCAGGAGTATTCGGGCGGACTGGTAATCAACATCACTCAAAAACAATTTTTAGTTTGTTTTCTTTTAATTTTGCTGTGTGTGGTCTTGATTGGCATCTCTCATCCTTGGGGAATGATTGGCACAATCAGATTTGCAAAATTTTAGTTTTCACTAAAATTTGGGTTCAACGCATAACAGGTGACTGTTGCAAAAATAATTGTTCAGGTGGATTGGCAAGGTTTGATGTAAAATCCTTTATGGGTAGATCGTTGATTCCATCCTGGATTTGATGACGAAGATTTCATGGTCATACACATTACAGTTTTGGATATTAACTGTTTCACAACTTATGCTGGCAATTTGGTGAAGTTTTAAAATTTTAATTTTGTGAGGTTTGAAGCAGAATGACTTGGTGGAGGTCTTAGGAATGCTGAAATACATGTCTCTGCAAGTTTTTGTGAGATTCTGAGGTTCTGACAGGAAATTATGGTAAAAGTTGGTTTTCAGCTCTCGGCACACTGATGTCGCATAAATAAATTCATTTGTGAAGTTGATCTAGACATCATCCTTGGATATAACATATAATGCAAGTTGAATTTACTTTGTCCATTCCAACCATTTAACAAAATTTAACGAAAGAAATGTTAATGTGATCTTGCTTATTACTTATATTCAAACAATATGTAGAAAATGGAGAGGTGTTTGGTATGTACTTCATTGTAGCACTCTAGTTATGAACGAGTCCCTATTTAAATTAGTATACCTTTGATGTTCTTATCAATACAGCTACATATTTGTAAGGGCGTTAAAGGGTAATTGAAGTAGCTTGCTATTCCTTTAAATGTTGCGACCAAAGCATGGGCATTAGAAGTTGCTTATGATACCAAGAGGGACGTAGCTCTTGTATGGAGATAAATTAATATGAAAGATTAAAATAGAATAAACTAAGAATAAGTAGAAAGTGCATAATGAAGGGAATTGATGCAAGTTTCATTCGGTAGTCTCCCCATGTGGGCCGCAAATGGAGGTCTATAGATCCCATCCCTTTTCTATGAAGTCAAACCTTTTATTAAAGTAAGAACAAAGAGGCGTCGCCTCAGATTCCAATTGGAGGATTTTCCTTTTCATTTCTAAGTGGATCATAGAATATGAGAAGAAGGGGAGGGGAGCATAGAGAGGAGAGAGAGATTCAGCCACAGAGATGGTAGAAGAGGGCATCGGAACTAGCACCATTTTGCCTTTTCTTTGAAGGAGAATAAAGTCAAAAGGCAAAGTGGAAGAGAATGGAGAGAATGTGGCCAAGTAAAGAAGAATGACGCTGCCAGAAATCTGAAAGAAGACAAGTTTGATAGGATTCAGCTGCTAGAGGAGAGGTATAGTGTGAGTTGACCTCTTAAGGGAGGAACTGAGAATTGATAGAAAAGAAAGAAGATGAATTGTGTTTGCTATTACAGATTGGAGCACCATGTTGCCGTGAAAGTGTAGATTTGGTGAATGAATTATCACCAGCCAGTAAGGGAATTGAGAGGAGCTATGGAGAGAAGGGACAAATTGCCCTGTGTGTATGAGAGGCCATGGATGGGCAACTGTATGTAAATAAATTTGTTGCAGAGTTGTGTTGTTAGCTGAATTGAATAAAATTGAAATAAGTTTCTATTGCAATCTTCGTATTGTTCTTGGGGCAGAGTGTTGTCTAGGAATTTGTGAATTGTTTGTGTTTTTGTCAATAGGGGCATACCCTCTGCATCAACTTATGATCAAACTGTGACATGAATGGTCCAATGATTATTAGTGGGTAGAATCATCTTCATCTTTGGGCTTAGCTAAACCTGGGAGGGTATTTCCCAAAGGTATCCTTAACATGACATCTATCAAGTATGATCAAACAAGGCTAAACCAATTGCAACTATACCAAATGTACACTTGACCCCAAAGTTTGTTGCTAGGCCAATGACTAACTAGCTGTGCATGTAAGTGTTGGCAAGAGACACTATATGGATTCATGTATGTTGTCATTGATGGCAACAAAGGTTATCCCACACATCCGCAAGACATGATGAGTCTCTACTGGAAGTCAGATTGAAGAAGTGTTATGATCTGGTAAGCAAGAACATGGCAGTCAGCAAGGTCCGACAGTCAGGTCCGGATCTCTCAAAAGAAGTATCTTAGTGAAGTGTAGATTTGAGGAAGTCAAGAAGAGTACCTTGACTAATAGATTCCAAGGATTTAGCCTCCGGTGATGGAAGGGTGAAAAGATATGAGCACTTGAGTGTCGGGTTCCTATTTGGCAGAGTAGACAGAGGAAGAACTGTACCGACAGAGTGTCAGACCCAAATTTGGAAGAGATATTGCTAATGATTAAGCTTCTTGAGGTATCATTCATGATTGGCTGACATGATTGATGACTTCTTCAATCATCTCCTAGATCCGTATTACTTGGTAAGCAAGGATCCAGCTGACAGATCAAAGCTTGGGAAAATACTGACTATTCTGGATGCCGACTAGAAAGGTGGTAAGATTACTTGTACGAATATATATACCAGATGAATGTAGATATGAAGAAGTGAAGAGGTGTGCATGGTGTGTGAAGAAAAATAGAAGAGCAGTGTGAAAGCAGTAAGACAGGTCTGGTATGTGAAAGGACAACAACACTAAAGAAGAGAAAGGATGAATTGTAGTAGATCAGTATATTGAGTCTAACCGAAACTGAACTCCAGCATATGTAGATGCTCCTTATCAGTTTAAGTACTGTATTACACTCTTTATAAATTGTAGATAGTGAGTCTCTTGTAGATAGTGAGTCTCTTGTGAGCAGTGTGCTCGGGCAGTGAGCCCTAATTGGCAAGTGCCATTCTGTATTTCTATTCTTCTAACAGAGAATACAATCTTGGGTTAATCACCCTGTGGTTTTCTCCCTTAATAGGATTTCCACGTCAAAAATATTGTGTCATGTGTATTTCCATTTCATGGTTATGTTTGCTTATTTGAATTAATGCAACATTAATTATTAAGAAAGTTCAAAAAGCTGAAATAATTAAGATAACTGATTCACCCCCCCTCTCAGTTATCAACAATTGGTATCAGAGCCAAGTTCCTCTCAACAGAGCCTAACATCTTGAGGAAGACCTGGGAATTCAAAATGGATGTGTATGGTATGAGGGAGCAACTTAAGTCTGCCCTAGATGATCTTGAGCAGTCAAATTCTGAAATCAATGAATTGAAGGAAAGACTCAAACAGGCTGATAATTTCATAAATGAATTAAAAGAGAAACTGAGTCTCTCTATGAAAAAGAGAAAGGAGCTACTTCAGCAACTGGCAAGTCAAAATGAAGCCAATGATACAAATGGAGATCTGAAGGAGAAAACCAAGTTATGTGAAAAGTTATCAAAAGAAATCATTATGGTAAGACATGAAATGGAATCAGGAGTTATGAAGTTTACCCAAGAGATTGAAGAGAAAAGAAAACTGAAGATGATCTAAGACAATCTCTCAAGGAGAAATCAGAAGATTGCCACAAGATGGATAGAATTATCAGACATCTTGAATCTGATCTTGAAGATGCTAAAGATAATGAAGAAAAACTTGAGGATCAAATTGTCTCTCTTAAAAGGGATCTTCAAACATCAAATGAATATAAAGAGAAATTCAAGATAAATTTTGCTCAACTTGAAGTTCTTATTGAAAGTCAAAAGAGGGTAGATGACAAGTGTGGTTTGTGATATGAGAAAGGGGAAAGCTCTGGATCCGGTCAGAAGAATTTTGGATCAGAAAATCTAGGGAACAGGCCTAGAAGACCTCCGGTAAGGCAGCCAAATGCTCAAAGATATCCATCCTTCAATGGATACTGCCACAACTGCAATAACTTTGGTCATAGAGATAATCAGTACAGAAAGAGAATGAATTAGACTAATACATCCTTCTCCGGACAATGTTTCAACTGCAAAAGGTATGGTCACAAATCTCATGAATGCAGAAATATGCAAATGAACAATTCATTCAAAGGTAGATGCTTTGCATGCAATAGAATGGGTCACATGGCTAATAAATGTAGATCAAGAGGATATCAATCAAATATGCAAAGAAATGTTGTTTGCCAAATTTGCAATAGATCCGGTCATATTGCCAAATTCTGTAGAAGCAAGAATCAGGACAAAATAGGTCCGGTACATCATAATCAGAATCAAGACAAGGGAAAACAAAAAGTGAATGCGGATGAAGTTAAAAGTGAGATGAACAAGATTTGGGTGAAGAAAAGTACAGAGAATGTACGGGATGGATCCGCACCAGACTCTGGTGCTAATATTCCTTCCATAAATTAAAGAGTGAGCTCTGGCTCAGGGGGAGACACAAAGAAAACCATTTCCCCCCAGCCAGTCAATTGGTGCCGGAACTGGCACAAGGAGAGTTGTGGATTAAAGGGTTCATAAGAGAAACATCTAAATAAACTATGGTTAAGATATGGAAGATTCGCAAGATGTTTAGATCAAGATTGATCCAGTTCTTCAAGTCATCCGATTAAGGAAAACAAGGCAAACCAGAATGACTTAGGTCGAGCATTTATTGCAACTTGGTATTAGGGTTTGCAAAGTAGTATAAGGGTTTCTACTATCAATCATTTGCTCATTTTACACTCAAGAAGAAGTGAAAAGAAGCTCTGCAACCGAAATTCCTCAAGCCCATCAAAGATCATCTACAGAATCTGTTTCATCCAGCAATTGATCCAACTCTCTCCGTGAAACCTAGAAGCATAAAAGGTATTTTCCGTTCTCAATATCTCTCTACAAATCTTTGAAAGATGACTACTCCAAATATAGTGAAGATTTCTGATAGGCCACGCCCTAAATTTAAGAAGCATCCATATAAATCCCTAGAAGTTGATCCCCTCGGCACTTTTTCAAGCATTCCGCATGGGGTTCTGCATGTAGAAGATGTTAGGGCATATATTCATGCAAATATTAAAGAATTTGGGGAATCTAAGATGGCTGATATCTATCACAATCAATTAATAGATGATTCTTTTGAGCTCAAACCTCAGTTCAAGGCCATCTGGGATAAGCATTTTGCACAGTGCATGGGTCCGGTATGTGTTGAGCAGAGTACATGATAACTTCCTATGGTGGAATAGACCATTTAAGATCACCAAAGATGCAATTAGGGTAGTAACTGGTCTGCACTCATCCGGTGGGATTCCTATTCTCAAATCTGTCAAGAATCAAATAGTGAGTGATGCAACCAGATCAAAATTTGACAAGAGAGCTATGACAATTGAAGATATCACTGATCTAGATATCAAATTTGCATCCATGATAATTAGTTACAAGATTTATCACTCTAATAGGGAAAATTCAGTACCAAGAACTGTAGTTTATACAGCTTATCAGATGCTAAAAGAAAATGCTGACTATGATCTGTGTGAACTTCTTCTAAGCCAACTGTTGGAGAATCTACAGAAGATCAAGAAGGATAAGAAAAATTCCTTCAAGTATGGTGGGCTGATATTGTGTCTATTTTTCTACTTCATGAGTGAGCTACCCGGATCAAGTGGTTGGGTTTGGTAGAATGATAGACCTGTTGCAATCCAAATCAGAGACTATTTGCATGGGCTTGGAGATGCCAAGACAAGAAATACAGCTTTGTGGGGATATTTCAAGAACTTCCAAAATTTGATGCAAGCAAGAGAGAGAATTCCCAATTCTCTAGTTGAAAAGTATAAGGATACAGTTTGTTTTATGGTTGAAACTGATCAGTGCCTAATGGAAGCTGTGGAACCAAGGACAGTTTGGATCATGTCGATGGGGTATGAGGTGGATGAGAAACTTGTGGAGCTGCATGTCCAACACATGCTTAGTCAACCCAAGGATCCCAAAGTAGAAAGGTTTGGAACCTTTGAAGAATTGAGTGTAAAAATTCATGTGGAACTTAAACAACCAGAGATAAAGAGAAAAGTGAGAAAAGAAGTAGAGAATATTGCCAAAAGATATGGCATATCAAAAGAAGCTCTTGATGCCAACAGAGAAAAGATGGAAAGGGCAGAGAAAGAGAAGAAAGAAGTAGAAAAGGAAAGTGATCCGGTAAAAGCTCCCTCCTGGACCAGATCCTCTAAAAGGGCTGCACCTACCTCTGATAAAAGCTCAAAGGCATCAAAACCAGAAGTCCAGACTTCCGGAAAAGGAGAAAAGAGAACAAAGAAAAAGGCAACAAGGTCCTATGTTAGCCAAAAGGATGAAGAAGAAACTGAAATAGATGAGGAGGTAAAGAAACTGAAGAAGAAGAAGAAATCTTACGGTGAACCCTCTACCAGTAAAGACAAGGAAGAAATGGCAGAAGAATTCATTGAAAGGCCCACTCTATCCCTAGATGATGTAGTAAAAGCTGTTACTATGGATGGGAACCTGCAGCCAATAACATAATTCTATGATACATATAATGATGCAAATAGAAAAATCTTGGAGGAAGCCACAGTTAAGTACTTGAACATATACAATAAAGCTTTTATTGAAATAATTTCTCTAATTCCTAAAATTTTAGAAAAGGAACTTGAAATGAGAAAAGAAAATGCTAAGGCTAAGGACTTAGAGATTAGAGAATAGATAGCCATTCAACTCTACCCTTCAATTACTCCAAAACAAATGGATATGGTCTTCAAAGATTGCAAGGATGAGTTCCGGAGTAAGACTAGAACAAATCTGCTCATGCTTGGAGAAACTGATAAAGTGGCAAAAGAAACAGAAGAAATCCTCTGGAATGCATACTCAAGATTCAACATTCATATTATAGAGGACTTGGGTGTTGATCCCTCAGCTACTAGTGTTGTAAAAGAATCTACTAAGGCAATGACAGAAGAAGTAATGGTTACCGGTGAAGAAAAAGATAAGAACTTGGATTCCTCTGCTCCAGAAGAGGTGGCCTGTGAACAAACAAACATCACTCCTTCGGTTTCCCCTGCTGACTCCAGATCTAAAGGAGAAGAAAGAATAGAGGATAAAGATAAAGGAGTGAAGGAAAAAGAAGATGACAGTACCAAGGTTGCAGAAGGAGAGAAGACTTCAACAGAGAAGACCACAACTGCTAGTGGTAAGAATGTAGAAGGAGAGAAAGCTCCAAGAGATAGCTCTAAGACTACAGAAGAGAAGAAAAATCTGTCTTCAGCAAGAGACACTGCAGAAACTGTCAAAGAATTCTTGAACAAAGAGATAATGGAGATTGATGAACTAGAACTTCTACAAGGACCATTTAATTTTGATTCTCTTTCTCTAGTACAAACAATGAAGATAGATTCATTTGCTAATGCAAAGGCTAAAGAAAAGCTCCTGAAGTCTCACATGGAAGACTATGAGTTAATAGAAGTTGCATCCGGAGTATTAGAAAAGATCATGCCATCTTTTCAAAAGGATCCCTCAACCTCCTCATCCAGAAATCTCAAATCTCTAGTCAATAGTGTTAGCACACATTTTGATTCCCTAGAGAAGTCAACAGAAGATAAGGTCTGGAAGGAATTTTTGGTAAAAAGATTATCAGAGGTACAAGGTTTAATAACTAATGATAGGAGAAATATGACTATTGGGATTAAGAACTTAGAAAATGCTCTTAAAGATGGTGGGGAAATGTACAAATTTTGTTTATCTTGGTCCAAAGTAACATTGGATATTGAGAAGAAAGTGAAAGAACAGGAGGACAAATTGACAAAACTCTCCAAGAATTTTGATCCTCTCTCCTCTTCCATAATAAATAAAGAATGTCAGACTATTGCAGTCTTGAATGAAATCAAGAAGCTTGAGAAATAAAAGAAAAATAGAATAAGCAGGTTGGGTGAACTTAGAGGGATAATTATCCCTAAGCTAGAGGCCATGCATGAGACCTTAAAATAAACTCAAATCATAGCCCAGACCAGTGATCTGACAGATCTAAAAAGGGCAGACGCGTTTGCATTCCTGTTGAGTGGTCACATCTCAATTTTGGACAGGATGAAGCAAAGTTGGGCAATAGAATTCATCCAATTAAAGACAACTTTTGTAGACATACTTCAGTATATGTAAGTACGCTATATATATATTTATGCGGCTAAGTATAGTTGAATTTTTGAGAATTTTGGTGTGCGGACCCTACCCTTTGCCATTGATGTTAAAGGGGGAGTGAGGAGCAGTGAAAAATGAGGAATCCAGCTAAGGGGGAGCTCTGGAAAATGTATATAAAAATAGAGCATCAACCAAGGGGGAGTATAGTGTGACACTTAGTCATTTTTCACTAAGTGTTGCCATCAATGCCAAAGGGGGAGATTGTTGGCAAGAGACATTATATGGATTCATGTATGTTGTCATTGATGGCAACAAAGGTTATCCCACACATCTGCAAGACATGATGAGTCTCTACCGGAAGTCAGAATGAAGAAGTGTTATGATCCGGTAAGCAAGAACAGGGCAGTCAGCAAGGTTCGACAGTCAGGTCCAGATCTCTCAAAGAAAGCATCTCAGTGAAGTACAGATTTGGGGAAGTCAAGAAGAGTACCTTGACTAATAGATTCCAAGGATTTAGCCTTTGTTGATGTAAGGGTGAAAAGATATGAGCACTTGAGTGTCGGGTTCCTGTTTGGTAGAGTAGACAGAGGAAGAACTGTACCGACAGAGTGTCAGACCCAAATCCGGAAGAGATATTGCTAATGATTAAGTTTCTTGAGGTATCATTCATGATTGGCCAACATGATTGATGACTTCTTCAAGCATCTCCTAGATCAGCATCACTTGGTAAGCAAGGATCCAGCTGACAGATCAAATCTTGGGAAAATACTGACTATTCCGAATGCCGACTAGAAAGGTGGTAAGATTACTTGTACGAATATATATACCAGATGAATGTAGATATGAAGAAGTGAAGAGGTGTGCATGTTGTGCGAAGAAAAATAGAAGAGCAGTGTGAAAGCAGTAAGACAGGTCTGGTATGTGAAAGGACAGCAGCACCAAAGAAGAGAAAGGATGAAGTGCAGTAGATCAGTATACTGAGTCTAACCAGAACTGAACTCCAGCATATGTAGATGCTCCTTATCAGTTCAAGTACTATATTACACTCTTTATAAATTGTAGACAGTGAGTCTCTTGTAGACAGTGAGTCTCTTGTGAGCAGTGTGCTAGGGCAGTGAGCCCTAATTGGCAAGTGCCATTCTGTATTTCTATTCTTCTAACAAAGAATACAATCTTGGGTTAATCACCCCATGGTTTTCTCCCTTAATAGGGTTTCCACGTCAAAAATATTGTGTCATGTGTATTTCCATTTCATGGTTATGTTTGCTTATTTGAATTAATGCAGCATTAATTATTAAGAAAGTTCAGAAAGTTGAAATAATTAAGATAATTGATTCACCCCCCCCTCTCAGTTATCAACAGTAAGATGTCTTATTAAGAAGATAACTACAAAATTGCATATGCACCCAAAAGTAGCAACATTACGATATCTTCACAAATGACTCCACTTAAATTTTTATACACAAGGATACACAAGGGCAAGGTAGGACTCAAGATGTTCCAAGTAGTTTGTGGTCACTTAAGATGTTCCCTAAATTATAATACTAGATCATGAGAGCATGTAGGACTCAAATCTACTCCTAAACTAACAAGGATAAAAGAATGATTAATTTGAAATATATTTGGATCTTTACCAACTAGAATAGTGCCTACTCCATTGGAAAATTGTCATGTCCCCTTTTTCAAACATTAATTAATATTATTGCAATCAATATTATTAAATAAAAAGTGTTTTTCAACACTCTTGAAAATATAATAAATAAATAAATATAATTTAAAAAAAAAATAATTCAAATAATGGTGGGAAAATAGGTCACATGGGTCCTATTTGAAAAGATATATCAATCAACTCCATTTTTCTTTTTGCATCCATTTGAATTTAAGATATTTTCAATGTTCTTTGAATTTGAGTGATCACACATCAAAGATGAAACCCCTTGATCGTAATTTATTGAGGTTAGGATGAAAACCTTATCCTCTCTTCTTTGGCAATTTTGTGCAGGTATTGCAAGTGGGCTAAATTTTGACAATTTGTACAAGCTTCAGGTTTGAGGATGAGATTTGCGAGTAAGTATTGAAGAGGCACTAATTTCAAAAATTATACCACCTAATTGGAAGTCAACTCCATTTATCTGAACACTAGCAACTCTCATTTAGACTAGTCCTAGTTGATTACAAGCCTGAATTATTTGAGCATGACCACTCCATTGACAATTCTAGATTGTTATATATTTCTCACCTTGGGGAGAAGACGCGATGAGTTCTGCATGTCGTGAGTTATATAAGCATTGTGATGTCCACTATGTGTACTAATGTTAAAATAATCTCATGGTTGGTACCGCGATTTGATTGGTAGTGTGTTCATATAGTTAGCCTCTTGATTGACAACACTATAAAGGAATAAAAAAATGAAGAGTGGCATAAGTAGTGTAACTGCATAAGATGAACCTGCTTAGAAATTTAAGGAAGATAGTCTATTGGATAGTTTCTTTTGGCATGTTGATGTTGATATCGCACCTACTTCTCCCTTCTTCCCTTTATTTAATTGAAGAGGAAGGATAAGTCTACATTAATGATGTTCCTTCAACAACCATCTTCTCTTTCTCTTGTCCAATAGCATATTTTTCTGCAATTATCATTCTTCCTTAACCAACTAAATATGCACATTAAATATCAAATTCCAATTCATTGTAATCCATAGAAAATTACAAGAATGTAGTGGAAATTGCTAAAATATTATGTGAAGTTGTTATAGTTCCAATGAGATTTTTATCCATGTCAATGGCTATGAATTAATATTTTAAATGATTATCACAAGGGTTGCATTATTATTGTTTTATTAATAAATATAAATAGGAGATATTATATTAGATTATATATCTTGAAAATGGTTTGGCAAATTTGGCAATTTAACTTAAATTGGTGCAGAATAGAAATACATATGAACAATTTTCCATAATTATTATATTGATCTATGACTACCATGCTATACTTTATAGATATGCATATACACAAATAAGTGTATGATTTTTAATGTTGTGATTCTTTCTCTAGAACCTTGCATGTTTAGGAAAAGATTCTTGAACATCATAAAGGTGTCCTATTTTTCATTGTTACCTTGACTACTTAGGCTATTGCAAAAAAAACTACTCTTGTGTTTTAAAGAATATCTTATGTTCCTTTTTAGGTTTTATTTTCCTTATTATCACCTTCTTGGAACATTTTTAATTTTTAGTTTTCGTTGAGACATGAAGAAGTTATAATAGTTTTACCAGCGCTTTGGTATTTTCTCTAAATTTGTTGCTTGTTCATAATTTGATTCATTTGATTATACTTGGGTCAATGTTGATCGTGAAGATAATTGGGTAGGGTTAGTTAACAAGTTGGCTAATTACATTGATTATGTTTGGTATTTAATGTGAAGTTGTGTTTGTTGGAAGACATCTTTTTCTAGGATTGACGCCATGGAGGAGTTGTAGTGGACCATTAGAGGTAGCTTGATATAATAATTTAGTATGCTAAGGTCCATCTATTGGCAAGTAACTTGATATGCACATCTTTATGGTTAATGTAAACTTTACCATTCATAATGAAATTCCTTAATATAGTTTGTCCCTGATTGTCAAGAAAGACCTTAGACTATTATGTTAGTAGCATGAAAAGTATGATATGATACTAGTATAATCAAAGGTATTTCTTTGTGTATGCATTAGTGTTGTGAAAAACATATTAGTCTAAACAATTGAAACTTGGAGAGTTGGTTAATTCTAAGTTAACTAATGCCTTAAGATTAGAAAATTATTGTTATTTATAATAGTAAGCAGTAATTGAGTACAGTGCTATTAAGAAACTTGTAGTCATTAAAAGGTCAACAAAATTATTATCAAAATATCCTATGCAATAATGTTTATGTTTCTCTTTCTTTGGAATATTGACAAATTGAAGACATCACTACGTATGTGTTAATAGGGCATGTTGGTATTGGTTATAGTTGGGATTTCATGGGAATGATATACATATAAACTTTATTTTGTTATAATTGTTGTATTGACCATTAACTTATGAAAACATTGAATATTTACTGGTATGAGATTTGTTGGATAGGGTAAGGATACAACAATTTCAGAATGATGGGATTAGGTTATATCAATGTTTGATATGAAAAGGAGAATGATGAAAACTAGAATGCAAACTAGATCAAACCATTTTCCATATAATATTTAAGGACAAGGTCGAGCCAAATCACTACCAAATGAAGGTGGACTCAGTTGTTGACCTTGTGCTCATGTATGCTATAAATGGATCAGATTTAATTTAGTCTTTTCCTCAAACCCTAGTTCTACAATGATTTACTCATAACAGAGAAAATACAACTGAAACCTTGAAACTAATTGCACAGGGATAATTAGGGAGATGATAAAACCTGTCTCCAAAAATAGAGGTGTCGGAGGACCTCGGTGGGACTGCCCAGGTCCTGAGTGAAGGAATCTGTTAGAGGTGTAAATTGGAAAGATGTTGAAAATGTTGTCTAGATGCCAGACCTAAACTCAGAAAAGGCAGGAGGACATGAGCGGTACCACCCAAGTCCTTGTTGAGGGAATATTTTGAAACTGTCTCCAGATCCCAAAACCCTAATTTGCACTTAGTCTTCCTATAGCTCTGTATTTTCCAAATCTCACTCCTGTAACCTACACACAAGAAGTTAAGAAGGGGTTTGAGGGTTATAATGTTTAGGGACTTGCCTCAGTCAAATCTCAGGATAGCATTCAAGCTTCCCAACACCGTTGATTGATAAAGAGTGTGCGCCCTCATGGGGGCAGAGGCTAAAAACAATGATAATATGATGATTCAAATGATGATAAACAAACAATGATATCACCTATGTGATGATCCATTAGAATGATGATCTTTCAACTCCTAAGCAAGGATAGATGATAGTTCCATATCTGCAATAATAACACAATATCAACACATAAATATGATCTAGAATCACAATGAATGCTCTTGCTTTCTTTACTTCAAAATCTCAAGTTAGCTCTTTCCATCCTAGTTAAAAATAAACTCAAGAACACACTTATATATGCTTTCCCTCTCATAATCATAAATTCAAACCAAAAGAGATGACAAGGAGAAACCTCTAGGGAGGTGTCAAGCTGGCATGAACTTAAATTAGCCTTGACCAAAAAGGAGGACATGGGCAGTACCACCCAATTCCTTTAGCCCTTTTTAGGTTCGGGGTAAGCTAAATGAAGGGGCCCATATTCTAATTTCACTTTGGTGTCAGGGAATTTTTTGTCGAGAGAAACATTTTGAATGTATAATGCAATCAAGGGGACCTAGGAGCTAAACAAGGAGGTAAAAAGACATGTGGACACTTTTTACTCCATAACATTTAAAGCCCCCACTTTAATGTGTGTATGATCTTACGATTAGTATATGCATTAAAGTACAGTTAAAAACACATCAAGCACATCAGACACTAGAGCCAAAAGCACACCCTAAGTTTGGAGGACTATTTCTAGCCCCCAAGCTTAGGAAAACATAAGAAGACACTTGACAATCATGTAAAACACAAAGAAAATAGTAAATAAGTGCGCAATACACAGAGAATACATGAATGCAGTCACACAATACACAAAGCATACATGAAGAGAAGACATGATTAAATAATTACTCAACACTAACAAGTGATGGGGGGAGCTCATCGCTACGTGCCACCATCAAAAACATGTAAAATACATAGTATGGGGGAAGCTCATTGCTATGCACTACCACAAAAAATGTAAAACACATGGCATGGGGGGAGCTCATCACTATGTGCCACCACAAAACATGCAAAACACATGGAAAAAACATACAGAAAACACACGGAATACACAAGCACCGTAGAGTGTGTTGTCAACCCACTATACGTCTTATACAAAGAAAACACAAGTGATGGGGAGGAGCTCATCGCTATGCTTCGCCATCTAAGACATACCAAACACACCTAATAGTCGAGATTATCCTACAACAATTGCCAAAAATACACTTAAGGGTGAGTAACTCAAGACCCAATCCTACCTCCCGCAAGAGGACGTTTTCAAAAAGGATGTGCAACCACTCAAGGGAAGACACAAACCTGTCTTTTGCAGAAGGAATTTCAAAAGAATACAACCCCACTTGCATCATGGAGATGTCTTACATTGAAAAGGAAGCCTGCATATAAAGTATACAACCCCACCTACATCACGGAGATGCCTTATAATGAAAAGGAAGCATACACAACACCAAAACAAAGTATACAATCCCACCTACATCACAAAGATACATTATAGTGAAAAGGAAGCATACAACACACAATTTAAAGTATACAACCCTAACTACATCACGTAGATGCCTTACAGTGAAAAGATAGTATACACAACATAGTTTATCGCAATATACAAGATATCCATGCATTTACCACAATATATGCCCCCACCTTAAAGTGGTTTCTCCCGCTTGCCGGTAGCAATCACATTCAAGTTAAGGTTGAAAACACATGAGGGAACAAGGGATTTTACAAAGCCCATGCCCCAAAGTGACATGTTCTTACAATTGTTGAATTGTTCCCAACAATCACACTAGAAACACATTAATATTATTTTCTAACAACCATTGATCAAAACACGCTTCGGTTAGAACATCTAAGCTAAGATAACAACCAAATTATGTCATGAAAAAATGATATAGAAATAAGGCAACATATCATTCAAACAAACCAAGGCTATACTTACATGTTCAGAACTAACTATAGATGTGAGGTTATACTTCAGGTATCTTAGAACCAAGTGTAGCTACAAGGTGAGATAAAAGAATTTTAAAGTGCATAGAAGTAGATTTAGAGTATTGCAAAGGCTTGTTACAACAATTTCACAATACATGATCATATCATGACATAAAGTGATTCTACTAGTTAAGCGTCAATAACAAGTTACCCCTATCTTCATATATGGACTAGGTCCATTTTTGTTTTCTTGTTTTAGGGACACACAATCCTTATCAGAAGTGTATATTTGTTGTCATCATCTGTCGACTAGTAGAGACACAAGTACAATAGAAGAATGAAATCACAAAAAATGAAAGAGGAGACAAAAGTGACTTAGGGCCCCAACATGGGAGAATGCCTCTAAAACACTCTCCATAATGTTATGCCCCCAAGGCACCACACACAACAATTGCAACAAGAGAAGTGTAGAAGAATAGATAAACAAATAGAAGGAATGTCACAATGGAGGCGGTCTCCTTGTATCCTTGACCTTACAAGAGTATCAAGGGTCATTCAAGGAAACCTAAACAAACATTTAACACTACATGGGGGAACACAACACAACATATAAACATTTAAGGGGAGGCAACCCGTGAGAGAAACTTGAAGAGGTGCTACATCAAGGGTGGTTGAATGAGGGAGAAATACTTACCAAATTCATTATCGGGGAGGTGGTACTAAAAATGCAACCACACTAGCAATTGTCCTTAATCAAATAATCTTCTTCCCAATCTTGATCTTCATATGAAAGAGGTGGTACATAGGGCACTATAGCCTAACTTGAAACTTCTTCTTTTAGATCTTTGACTCTATTTCTCTCGGTGGGATATTTTCTTCTTGCGGTAATATTTTTCGAGCTAAGGCTTGACACTTTCTTAGTCTTTCCCTTGCATTTCTATTTCTTCTAGTCTTGTTAGTTATATCTCCCAAGGGAGTTTATTTGTCCACCATCAAGGGTTCACGATCTTCTGCATTCTTCAGTATTTGTGAAGAGGAAGCTGGTACAAAAGTGATTTTATGATTTTGTGATGGATAGCTTCGCTCTTGAAGGTTTTATCCCGATCCTTTTAAGGATGGCAGAGGAGGAACCTCGACAAAAATTCCCTTTTCTTTTGGTCAGGGTGAATCCTTCAGCTCAGGTTGCTTTTCACTCTCTATTTGTTGGATAGGAGGCATTGTAGCCTCAGAACACCGAGAGGGTCCATGAGTATTCTTACCATATGATAGTTCAACTATTTTCTATGCCTTATACTTTTGATATGCCAAGAATAATTGATCTTGTCTTGGTTGGTTTGCTTTAATAGGTTGTGGCCAAAATTAATCCAAATTGAAATTTCCATGAGTGGCTAATGGTTTAAATCCATTGTGGTGAATAACATGCACTTGACCTTTATGAGGGAACTTTAAGCACTTGTGAATAGTGGAGGGAATTGTTTTCATGGATTTTAGCCAAGGATGTCCTAACTTCACACGAATGAGATCTGAGGTGGGAATGATGACAAATAGTGCTTCTAGGGCTTTTTCAACCACCTTAATAGAAAGCGTTATCTTTCCAATTGCTAGGAGAAAATAACCATTATGTGCTTTTATCATTATATCCATTAAACCATAAGTATCCTGTGCTATATCATACATATATAAAAATTCTTTTGTGATAACTGTTAACAATCAGGATTACACCCTTAGCAAAGATAAACTTAGCTATCCTGTTGCAACATGGGAACACTCCTAGGCCTATGGCTTGCCTAAACTCATAATGAACCTCCAGAGTGAGCTAGTTCTCATAATGATTTCTTCTAATCTAAATAATTTCTGAGGGAAAAGGGAGAGGATGAGCTAAAATGAAATTCAAACTTAAACAGAATCTACTCATGATTTCTAACTTAACTTGATACTTTTACTCACAAACAGCTCCTTATCACAATTTCACTTAGAACATACAATTCAAAAATACTTTGTATGAAGGTTCAGTTTGAACACAACCATACAACCTGAATCTTATGAACAATTTGCACAACACTTTCACAATAATGAAATATGACAAAGGATAAATTCTTCATTATCACAATGAGGAATCAAGTCAATATTGTAATCATGAGGCAAAAGAAGTGAAATAGAAGGGTTCTACTATATTAACTGGAAGGAGTACAAAGAAAAAAATATAAACTGAGTCAAAAATTTGTCTGCAAACTCTCTGCCTGTGCTCAAGAGAGAAGAAACAATGATATCAACTACCTAAAACCAAATCCTCCACCTCTTTTTATAGCCAAAAAGGCTTTCTAAAAATGAGAAAGGATGGAACAACTCAAGAAAAACTCAAAAAGGCAACTTTCTAAGTCATTCCCGACATTCATAAAAAGGCCTCCAAAATAGGGCCAAAAATGCCTCCAAACTAGGAATAACACCTGTCAAACTCTTTTGTCAAGTGGCCCCCACCAAAAGGATGAAAAAATTTAGGCCTTATTTGATTAGAGACAGAAATAGAAGTCTATTTTGCCCAATTTTTTCCAATTTCGACCAGAGAGAAAAATCAAATCCAAAAGGAAAGATTCTTGCTAGATTTTCTCTATCTTTAACTGCATAAATAACAAATATTTACAAGCAATTTATAGAAACATTGCTTCAAATATTATTTTATAATGACTTGTAGTTTATCTCCATTCTTATCTCAATTTGATTTTTTTTGTAAAAAACAAAAATACAAGGCTCCTATGTTTCATTTTTCAAGTATAATATATTACATAGCATTTGATTTTTCTATAAAAAATCATAAAAATATTTGGAGGCATATTATAATTCTACAAAAATAAAGCCTATGAGGCTTATCTTCTATTTGATCTACAAAATATTCCTAAGGCATATGACATGTATGTGATCTATCTCCAAGGGGAACTTAAAATGAGCTTTTAGCTATGGATGTGCATCATAATCAAATTGCACTAAGGGACAAATCCTAGGCAATAAACATCTAAGAGGACCTAAGGTGTAAAATGACCTAAGTCATGAGACTAGGCATTTGCACTATACCACGATGGGTATTACTTTGGCAATAAAAATGATTTGAATGTGATAAAATGCCCATCGATTGAATTAGGGCATATGCAAACCCTAAAGCAAAAAGACCTCACCCTAGAATCTTGGGCTCATTCTCACCTCTGAAGTTCTAAGAGAGGGCTCTTTGCTGTGGTCGACACCTTGCTAGGGTTTGGAGCAAAATTTGTCATTTCTATTTGTATCTAGTTGATTCCCTTGAGGATTTCGCCAAGAAATGAAGGTGAGACCTCCCTGTAACACAAATCAAACCATTTTATTGATCATTCTTGTATTTTTGAGATAAAAAATTGGTTTTTATGCCATGGCTGCATTTTCTCTATTTGTGTTACCCATTTTGTGCATTCTGGCTGCCATTATGATGAGGGTTTGACCTTGCAACTCCTTGATTTTTTGCAACTTTGAAGGATTCCTTTTCAAGGAATGACAAGGTAAGATATTCCTACATATTTTGATCCATCTCCTCCTTGTTACTGAGGCAAAATTTGGCCCTAAGATCGTGGCTGTGATATATTTATATGATGATGTTTTTATCTCTACTTTGGTCACTCTTTGTTTCTATATGAGGGGCCGTCATTATGAACTGGGTTGAACCTATTCGAGGCTTTATGAGGTAAGCAAACGCGGCCCTGTATTTGCATCTTCACTCAAAAATGTTAGTAAGTTCTCTTGCAAAAACCCTTTGTATTCTTCATGGAAATGAACTTCAATATGACTTAGAGACTTTGATATAGAATACATTTTCATTTCTTGTTCTGTAGAGGATATCATGAACCCAATGTATTATCCCATAATGGGTCTGGTTAAAAACAAGGTTTTATTTCATATTTCAAAAAAACCCATCATGGCTAAGGTTAGAGTTTTGATGATTTTGAAGTAAAGTTGTATATTTGTAAAAGATCTTCATACTGCGGGTAGTACCCACACATCTGTTTACTTTTAAGCACCCATTCAAGCATACTTAACTTGAAACCCTAAGCTCTTTCCTTTTAATATGAAAATCTCTTGTTCTGAATATGAGGTTTAGAACTGCATATGCGGCCAGTAAAACTAAGGTGATGTAACTCTTGTATAATTTCCTCTGTATTATAGGCCATGGCTTGATGTGACTATCCATCTATCATTTCTAAGTGCTCATTTCGCTGATATGAGTTTGAAACCTTCATTTCTTCACTGTATCTATGGTTCGATCTAAAATCCTTAAGCTCTATATGTCATTGAAACTTCATTTCCTTCACCATGATAAAGTTAACAAAACTTTTACCATTATGACTGTGCTTTACTTTATGTCTTGGGACAACACCTCCTATAGGTGGCTTTGGATACTAAGACTTATGATGGATCTTGAGCACATCACATATACTGAGTTTCACTTGTCATTTTTTGTATAGGCAAAACAATTCAAGATTCACTTGTTTCATATGGAGATGCTCTCTTTTCTGTGTTATGACAGCACATTCACCTTTGATGATTATTTTGATGCTCTGTGACTGTATTTAAACATTGCCTTTTGGAATTGCACTTCCTGTAGCTAACAAAAATCACATTATTTGTTCCTCTTTTTGCTACAACTATATAAATGAACATGAATGTTGCTTCTTTATTCACTTAACTGCTCCTTCATAGTGAAGTGACATTGCATGAGTACTTTTGTATATAGCATTGTGTGCATAGCTGCAACTACACTATTCATTAGTTGGATCATTCATGGATTCCCATTCATGCCAGATAGAATGGCAGTGATTCCTTTATTTCACTGTGGCATGGATACTTATGCTTCTATGTGTATCTTGCAACTGATCTACATACATGATTAGAACACTATATGTTTTGAGATTAAGTTGGAGATTTTATCACTTATGACTTAGCACATGAGATAATAAAGATAGCCACAAAACTTCTTTCTCCTGACAATAGCTTGGGCAGTGATCACTGTATGCATCTGTAGCTTATGATTCCTCAATTGTTCCATTGATGACTGATACTACTATTTATATTTGATATGCATACATCCTGACTATTCCAGCTAAATCTATCTCATGGCATACATACTTGGCTCTTGATTCAATGTATCATATCAAATGTAGATGTATATACATACCATGTTTAATTCTTGTAGCTCCTCCACTTTTCTGTATATTATGGGCATTCTTTTTGCTTGTTCAATCATGCATAAATGATACTGACCCTTGATGCAATACACATGTTATGACCAAATCATTAATAGATTCCTAAATGATGCTACTCTTTTGCAATTATGTTTGATCATTCATTCAGCTGTTCTATAGCCTTTTGTTGTCCTAATGAGTTCAGGTCACTTTAATTCTCTCATTTCATCATCACTTGAACTGTAAGCATTAGATTGAGATTGTACTCCTTTAGTTAACCTATTTCAATTGAGCATTATGAATATAACTTGCATTTCATTCCCTCTGAGGACCAGAGGTAGCATGCTGGGCTCAAACCTTGTGGGAGCCCACTTGACATCACATGTTGATATGTCTTCAAACAACTACATAACTTTACCTATACCTACACATGAAACAAACATGTTAGATAAAATTAGTGAAGTACAATGATTGTTTCATTTTCAGTTCCTCTTGTCCATGGATGATTTGTTACTGTGATTCAATGCATCATAGGCAGTTCATTTTATCATTTGCTGATGAAGTACATAGTGTGAACCATATCTGGAGCTCTAACTATTTCTTTCATCAAAATGTAGGTTCACTCAGTATAAAGAGTAGAGATGAGTAGCAACAAAGACCAACATCGAAAATAATAGGCAATGATGGCTATGCTTCTCACTATATGCTTATTTCTCTTTCCATATTCAATTGTATAGTGCACTTCCTAGGTTGTGTTGGCTTATCTATACCCACGGCTTGTGTGGCTTATTTGATCTATTATGTTTCATCCAATGCAATGTTTATCTCCTTTATGTATTTCATTTGTGAAATGAATAATCATTGTAGTGAAATGAAATAACTTATCTCATAATTGAATGATAATCTAAAATTCTTTTCTCTTGTTGAACAAATGAACTATAATATCACTGAAACATTCCAACTATGCAAATAACTTATAGCAAAAAATGTTAAAACCTTCTTAGCTTAAAATGAACTAAATGTACTCCAGATTTACCAATTTGGTTTGTAAGAAAAATTGGTAACATTTCTAGCAACTTCTGTTGTATGCTTGCCTGCTAAGCATCAGGACCAGTTGCCTTAAGCTATCCATTGGGTATTGAGTTGTACTCTGCTCATCTCACACTCAGAAAACACTGAAACTTAGCACTACAACTAGTCCAAACAGCAGCAGAAAATAAAAGCAAACCAAACTGAAAACAATCTAGAAGGCCCTGGTAGCTAGAAAACCTATGCAACAACACTTAGGGGAACCAAAAATTACTGAAAGAAATGTGCATGAAGCACTTATTAACTACAACACTACTCTACTATGATACAAGGTAGTACTTATCTTCAGAGGCAATGCTTGAGGTGGATCCCATTAACTAGGATAGACAGCACCTCACCACTTAACTTGGATAGTTGAAATGCATTATTTTCTTTGCACTCTATGATTACATAAGGCCCATCCCAAATTGCATCGAACTTGGAATGCTTTACTGGTCTACTTCTCAGTTCATTCCATTTGAAAACTAAATCACCAACAATGAAGCTTCTTGGTCTTGCCCTCTTATCAAAGGAACTCTTCATCTAATCTTGATGGATTTCAAGCTTCCTCAAGGCTTCCTTTCTGGTCTCTTCTAATTCCATAAGCTGAGCTAGCCTTATTACTAAACGTTGTTCCTCTAGCAGTTCAAGTTCTTTAATGAAAGTCAAAGTTGGTAATTCTACTGAAATGGGAAATCTAGCCTCCTTACCATACGTAAGTACATATAGAGAACAACTAGTAGCTCTCTTGGGAGTGATCCATTCAGCCCAAAGAGCTAACTTCAACTTCTCATGCCATGTCCTCTAGTTGTCTTCAATAGTCTTCTTGATGATCCTTAAGTATCAGGTTTTTATTGGTAGACTCCGCCTGCCCATTACCCTGCAGGTAATAGTTAGAAGATGTATTAAAAAAATGTCATTTTTGACAGACCAATCTGAAATCTTTAAACCAATAAAAGCTAAACCATTGTCAGAGATAATTGAATCTGGTGCACCAAATCTTGATACTAAATCCTGATAGAAACTTAAAACAATAGATTCATTTGCTTCTTTTAAAGAAATAGCCTTAGTCCACTTGGTGAAATAGTCTATAGCAGTCAAAAATCCACTTGTGGCCTACACTTGAAGGCGGGTTTATTGGTCCAATGAAGTCAAGACCCCATCTTGCAAATGGCTATTCAATTTTGATAGGGTACAGAGGTAAGGCTATAAGCCTTTGCTTACCTACAAATAACGAACACTTTTCACATCTTCTTACCTAAGCAAATGCATCCTTAAACAGATCAGGCCAATAATAACTAGCCTGCATTATCTTCAATGCTATTGTCCTTGCTACAAAATGACCTCCTGGAGGGCCATTGTGAAACTCTTTTAACAATTTATCAACTTGATCTGGTTTAATGCATCTCAGAAATACACCATTAAAATCTTTACTATACAAAATACTGTCAATGATAGCATAAGGAGTAGCTTGTAACCTGAAATATCTTCTTCTTGCCCTTTCCAAACCTTCAGGGCATTCACTAGTCTGCAGATAGTGCATCATCTGTTGCACCTAGCTATTTGTAGGAGCTGGTACAGTAGCTGGTTCACTATTATTCAGCATTGTTTCTACATTCTCTTCATGTTCTTGGCTGTGCTTTTCATTTCTAGCAAGCTACTTGCGTAAGCCCTTGCCCCTAATCAGCTTAGTTACCTTAATCTCAACATCAAATTCTATAACCTTGGTTATCCAACCACCCCTTTTATCATTTATTTCTCTGTTAAGTAAAAAAACTCTTAACAGTTGGGTGAGCAACCATTAAATGAATTCTGTTATTGGATAGCATATGTCTAAATTTCTTGAGGCTTCTAATAATAACAAAAACATGCTTCTCAACAAATGAATACTTTAACTCGTAGTCATGCAGTACCTGGCTAAAAAATACCACTGGCTACTCCAAACCTTCATCATTTTATTGACACAACATGGTTGAGATGGTATCAGCCCCTCCAAAGGCATATAGAATGAAATCTTTCTCGTAGTTCAAATTAATGAGGGTAGGGGTAGCTGCAAGAGCTTCTTTGATCTTCTTGAAGCTTCGCTTACCTTCCTTAGTCCAATTGAAAGGTATGTTCTTCTTTAGCATGGCAGTGAGGGGTTGTAACAAAGCAACAATGTTTGGAATAAATCTCCTCACAAAATTAATCTTAAAAAGAAAGCTCTGTAAGCCTTTCTTATGTGCAGGTAGCGGTAAATCTAGAATGACTGAAACTCTTTTAGGGTCAATAGAAATACCATGCTTTGAAACAATATGGCCCAAGAGTTTACCTTCATGAACTAAAAATATGCATTTTTTGGGGTTCAAGGAAACTCCAAACTCTCCGCATCTCTGAAAAATCTACTTCAAGTGATCAAAATGCTCATTAGAATCTTTTGAAAGAACAGTTATGTCATCTAAATAGACCAGCACTATTTTATTCATAAGTCCATGGAAGGCCATGCCCATTGCCCTCTGAAAGGTTGCCTCTGCATTGGACAAACTGAAAGGCATCTTCCTGTAGGCCATGGTACCCCACTTAGTTGAAAATGCAGTTTTATATTGGTCTTCTTCCTTCACCAGAATCTGGTTATAGCTTGAATATCCATCCAACAAGGAAAATCTGTTAGAACCAGAAACAGTTTGCAAAATTTGTTCCATTGAAGGAAGAGGATAGTGATCTTTTAATGAAGCTTGATTTAGATCATGGAAATCGACACAAAGTCAAATTTCTCCATTCTTCTTTCTGACTGGTACTAAGTTGGAGACCCAAGATGTATGCTTTATAGGGAATATTATACAACTCTCAATTAACTTATTTAGCTCAGCCTTCATCAGATGCTCAAGTTTAGGATTGAGGGGCCTTTGTTTCTACCTGACAGGCTTTGCATTGGGTTCTAACTTGATGGTATGTTGAGCTAAACTAGGATAAAACCCTCTTAAATCTTTATACTCCCATGTAAAAACATCACTAAACTCTTGACGTAATTGAATAAAATATTGTTGTTCCTCTTTATTACATACCTTTCCCAATTTTAGTAGTTTACCTCTGAATATCTCCACTGTCTCATAGTGCTCCTGCTTCACAGTCATGCTGCATTTGTCTTTTCTGATCTGATCATCTGAATTGAAAATAGATTCTAAGGTCACAAGTCCTTTTGGTAGTTTATTAGACTTGAGATGAACAATTTGGTTGCCATATTATTGCTGCCATTTATGCTGATTATCAACTGGAAACTCTACTTCTGCAAGCATAAAACTCAAAATTTGCTCATCACTATCAAAAACCTACCAACTCACAATATTGTCAGGTATGGATGGTTTGGCAACTATTTTTACATTAGGCTGTACCTCTATGTTATGAATTTCATTCAAAATCTCAAACTAAGATCCTAAGGCAGCGAGCCTGTCTGCATGTTTATTTTGGTTTCTGGGAATTGAAAGTAGGTTAAAAACATCAAAAAATTCAATTGAATCCCAAACTCGATGCTTTTACTTTTTAAGAAAATCAGTCTTAGTAACATTCAACTTTCTAACTTGGTTTACAATCAACTCAGAATCACCATAAACTTGTAAACATTTTATACCTCTTTTCTGAGCCCATTCTAAACCATGAATCAGGGCCTCGTATTCAGCCACGTTGTTTGTGTAGCTAAAAGCAAACCTCAGTGCTGAATAGTATTTGTCTCCACCAGGTGAAACAAGCATAGCTCCTCCACCAGCACCTATTTTACTCCTTGATCCATCAAAGTACAACTTCCAAAGTTGATCCTCTTGTTGTTTAGGCTAACTTTGATCCTTAATCAGATTAGGAATCACTACATCAGGTTCATGTATCATATAAATGCCTAACCCTACCTCATCAGTGTGACAGAAAGGGTCATCGTCATGATCTTCAACTGCCCAGTTATCTAAATTTATATCTTTCATAGGTACACTGGAATCTAGGCTCATGGATTGATCTTGCTGCTCATGGGTGATGTAGAGGTTAGCATTTATTGGGCTAGGGACATAGGGCTCAACATGATCCTTTGTAAGTGGGTCAGATTATATGGTTACTTTTGTACCATATCTTGTCTTAAAGAACAAATAGGACCAATCAGAAGATAAAAACCCACCCAATTTAGCAGTAAAGTCCCTAGAAAGGCAAATAGGAAAGTGAGGTGGCAATTCTATGATATGAAGGTCCTGGTGGATTGCAAAATTAGGACAGGCATGTGATGTAGCCAACAATATACACTCAATAAAATTGTGTCATTAATCATGTGTGAGAGCCAAAGATTTGGAACACTAAAAAAAACTTCTATTCACCAACTCTGCTGCTACAATGAGAGAAAACTCTCTTATATCTAAGAAAAACAAAAAATAAAAAAATTACCTTTTTTGGCAAATTTCGACAATTGTCAGATTTTTGCCATTTTACAAACACGTCTAGAAAATCCTATTTTTTCCCAAAAGTTTCCTAAAATTAAGGTAGGACAAAATGCCAACTAATATTCTAAATTTGAAACATGAGTTTCGAGTTATTAAAAAAAGCAACTTTTAAAAAACTAGAAAAAAACACTAAATTGCCATTTTGAGGGCCAAGATGAAAGTTTTGAGCCCTAAAAAAGTGTCAAGACGAGGTCCAACTGATTAGGGTAGGTTGGGAAACCACTGGCCACCTCATAATGCATCCACTTATAAAATTTTGTAGAAAACCCACATCCGAGTCAAAAGTTATGACCTCCAGAAGTCCCTGCATCATTCTCCTCTGGTTGAAAAGAACGCAGCTCCTGCAAGTGATTGTCTTCAAACTGTTGCCATTTGACTGGATCTAACCATTGCACTTCCCACTCTGTAATCCACGTGTTATTTGTTGGTGGCAATCCTTCCCACTATACTAAATACTTGTTGTAATGCCCTTGTCGAGTGTAGATAGTTTTCTTATCAAGAACTTGTGCAATCTTTTCCTTCTTCTTATGGGGAATGTGGTGGTGCCATGCCACTTCTGGTTGACTATCTTCAGCATCATCCTCACCATGGAATGCATATAAATCATAAATATTAAACACAGGAGAAATATTGAGATCATCTGGTAAACTGACCTCATATGCATTATCATTGATCTTCTTTGTAATTTTGCATGGACCAATTTTCGTATACTTCAACTTGTGGTATGTTCTAGTAGGAAACTGCTCTTTTCTCAAATATACCATCACTAAGTCACTTTCATTAAATGTCTGATGTCACCTACTATATCTACTGTATTTTTGTACCTCTCATTACTGTCCTGCAACTTCTGTCTCACTTCTTTTTGCAACTGTTGAATGTGTTATGCAAATGCTTCCCCATCATCACTGACCCTATCTTTCATTGGTAGCTGTACCAAATCTAGAACACCCTGGGGATTCCTGCCATACACAATCTAGAAAGGGGACTTTCCCATTGATCTGTTAACATAACTATTATAGGCAAATTGGGCTTGAGGTAATGCCACATCCCATTGTTTTGGCTTTTCTCCAACAATACACCTCAACAAATTTCTTAGACTCTAATTGACTACCTCTATTTGCCCATTTGTTTGAGGATGATAAGCACTACTAAATTGTAACTTAGTCCCCATCTTCTTCCATAAAGTCCTCTAGAAATGACTGAGAAATTTGGTATCCCTATCAGAGGTAATAGTCTTTGGAACACCATGCAGTCAAACAACTTCTGAAAAAAATAACTCTGCTACCCTCGTTGCATCATTAGTTTTCTTACATGCAATAAAATGAACCATCTTGGAGAACCTATCAACAACTACAAAAATGGAGTCATTACCTCGTTGAGTATGTGGACGTCCTAACACAAAGTCCATGCTCAAATTTGTCCATGGTGCAGCTGGTACTGGTAATGGCATATACAACCCTGTATTATGTGAATGTCCCTTAGCCACTTGGTAGATTCTACACCTTGTTACATACTTAGTTATATGCCTTTTCATCTTTGGCCAGTAATATTTATCTTCTATCAAGGCTATTGTCTTGTCCTTGCCAAAATATCTAGCCAACCCACTACTATGAAATTCTTTGATAATGTTTTCCCTCATAGAGCTAGCTGGTATGCATAGTTGTTTTCCTTTAAATAGATACCCATCTTGCATAAAATAGTCACCCCTAAAGTGATTCAAGCTACCAGATATTGGTGCCTTCAATTGTTCCACAATCTCCCAAAAATCATCATCAGACTCATACAAATTTTTGATGGCATCAAAACCAATCACCTCAGTTTCCATTATGGTCAAAACTGCAACACGCCTACTTAACGCATCTATAATCTGATTTTGTTTTCCATACTTATGCTTTAACACAAAGTTGTAACCCTGCAAGAAAGAGACCCACTTGACATGCCTACTATTCAACTTTTTCTGTGTGTTCAAGTATCTCAGTGCAATATGATCTGTAAACAATACAAACTCCTGGGGAACTAAATAATGTCTCCAATGCCTTAATGCTTGAACAATTGCATAAAATTACAAATCATAAGTAGAATAATTCTTTCTCATTTCATTCAGCTTTTCACTAAAGAAAGCTATAGGTTTTCCAACTTAGCTAAGCACATCACCTATTCCCACATGGGAGGCATCACATTCTACTTCAAATACCTTATCAAAATTTGGCAATGCAAGTATAGGTGCTTCTGTTACCTTTTGCTTGAAGTACTTAAAGCTCTCCTCAGCATCCTTGGTCCATACAAACTCCCTTCCTTTGGTGCAATATGTTATAGGAGCTACAATACTATTGAAATTTTGAATGAACTTTCGATAGAAAGTGGCCAAGCCATGAAAACTTTTTACCTGTGTGATGCTGCTTGGACTAGGCCATTCTAGAATTGTCCTGACCTTTTTTGGATCCATTCTAACACCATCTTTAGAAATGACAAAGCCTAAAAAAACCAAACTATCCTGCATGAACCTACACTTCTTCAAATTGGCATAGAGCTTCTCCTTCCTTAACACACCAAAGATGATCCTCAAGTGTTGTAGGTGCTCTTCTTTGCTGTTACTAAATACCAAAATATCATCAAAATAAACTACCACAAACTTACCAATGTAAGGTCGTAGTATAGTATTCATCAATCTCATAAATGTTCTAGGTGCATTTGATAACTCGAATGACATAACCATCCACTCATATAATCCATCTCTAGTCTTAAAGGCTGTCTTCCACTTATCCCCTTCTCAGATCCGGATTTGGTGGTAACCACTTCGTAGGTTGATCTTGCTAAAATATTTGGCCCCTGCAAGGACATCCATCATGTCCTCCATACAAGGTATAGGAAACTGATACTTGATGGTAATCTTATTAATTGCTCTACTATCAGTGCACATCCTCCATGTTCCATTTTTTTTAGGGTCAACAATGTAGGTACAACACATGAGCTCATGCTCTCTCTTACCACACCTTTACTTATGAGTTCTGTTACTTGCTTATTCATCTTTGCATGTTGTGTTGGATTCAGCCTATAAGCTGCTTGGTTGGGTAGAGTTGCTCCTGGAATCAAATCAATATGATGCTAAATATCTCTCTTTGGTGGTACACCATCAGATAATTCATCAGGCAAAACATCAACAAATTCTTTCACTAGCTCTGCTACTTCTGGGGGAACTGAAATGTATTCCTCTTCACCTTTTTTCACTACTAATGTGTAGCAACACCCTGTCACCTTCATTTCTTTAACAAGATCTCTTTCAGACAACATGGTCTCACCTTTTCCTTCATCCTTGAGAGGCAATAAAATCACCTTAGAGCCATCTTTCCAAAAGGTGTATGTGTTTTTCTCTCTATCATGCATAACTTTTCTATCATACTACCATGGCCTTCCCAATAATACATGACAGGCATCCATTGGGACAACATCATACCATATCTCATCCTGATAGATCTTCCCTATGCTAAACTTGATTAGGCATCTTTTATCAACAGTGACTTCATTTCCCTTTTTAAACCATGCAATGTGGTACGGATGAGGATGTTTTTCACAGTGTAAATTCAATTTTTCTACCATTTCTTTAGAAACCATATTTTCACAACTACCTCCATCAACAATAACTTGACATACCTTGCCACCCGAAGTGCAACTGGTTCTAAAAATATTGGTTCGAATCCATGAACCATCAGAGCTTTTGGCTTGTGTTTTCTCCTTCTCTAGAATCACCATTGCTCTTCTCATCATGAGACTTTCTCCCACATCTGGTGGAACCTCTAGTTCTATCTCTTCCACTTCATGTTGCGTTTGAATCAGGTTCACCCTAGGTTGTCCTCCTTGATTTCTTTCTTGCATGTTATAATTTGAACATTCAAATGCCCTATGAACTTCTTCTTCACATTTGAAACAAGTGAAAGGCCTTCTCTAGTTTTCCAATCCTCTACCACTACCATAACCTCTACCTCTTTGAAATCCCCTTCCTTGTTCATCATTCGGAGGATCTTGTCGAGTGTATACTTGTTTTTCAAATCCATGAGATGACTCTCCCCTGCCATAATTCAAACCTCCTCGAAATGGGGTTGATGTACTCCTTCTTCCTCCTCTAGTCCTCTAATGGTATTGTCTATTTTATTTTTCTTCAGCCTTTAGAGCCAATTGGTAAGCCTCTTCCATACTGTTGAGTCGATGCATGCTTAATTCATCTTGAATAGAAAATTTCAAGCCATTCACATATCTAGCAGCCATCTGTTCATTAGTTTCTTGATGCTCTATATGTATAGACATCGTATAAAACTCATTTGTATAATCTTGCACAAAAGAGAGGTTTTGCTTTAAATTTTGAAACCTATGAAAAAGGGTTTGCGCATAATCTATGGGCAAAATTTTTTCTCTCAACTTCTTCTCCATTTTATTTCATGTCCTAATTTTATCCTTGCCTTTCCTTGTTCATTCCTTTTGAAGATGATCCCACCAAATCATTGCATGACCTTTTAATTTGGTGCATTCGAATTTTACCTTCTTTTCCTCTGTCATGGATTTCCATTCAAAAAATTCTCATGTCATTCAACTAGTCTATCAACTCCTCTGGTTTAAGACTACTTGCATAATCTGAAACATCTACCTTGATCCCTTCATTTTTCCCTTCTAAGGCCCTGAGCATCCTCTCTTCAAAACTCATGCCTTGTAATTCTTCTTCTTCATGTTTTGTATCTTGATTTGCATCTCCTCGACCTATCTCTTCATCAAATTCATCTCCTTCTCTACCTAGTCTTTGGTTTCCATCCGTGTTGTAAGTTCTTCTATTTACCTTTGTAGATTTTGCATTTCTTTATGCATCTGGACAAGACCACCTCTTCCTCTTCCTCTCCCAACCATCTTCCTGCTCTGATACCAGATGATGTAGCCAACAACATACACTCAAATAAATTGTGCCATTAATCATGTGTGAGAGACAAAGATTTGGAACACTGAAAACAAACTTCTATTCACCAACTCTGCTACTACAATGAGATAAAACTCTCTTATATCCAAGAAAAACAAAAAAAAAACCTTTTTTGTCAGATTTTGACAATTGTTAGATTTTTGCCATTTTAGGTAATTTTACAATCATATCTAGAAAATCCTATTTTTTCCCAAAAGCTTCCTCAAACTAAGGTATGATGAAATGCCAACTAATGTTCTAAATTCGAAACATGAGTTTCGATTTATTAAAAAAATTAACTTTTAAAAAACTAGAAAAAAACACTAAATTGCCATTTTGAGGGCCAAGATGAAAGTTTCAAGCCCTGAAAAAGTGCCAAGATGAGGTCCAACCGACTAGGATGGGTTGGGATGAAAGGAAGCTAGGTGTGCGGAAAATGCTTCCTACACTATTCTATTGAGGAGAGGGCTATGCAAATTCAACTTTATCCTAACTATTACAGCAATGTTAAACCATTAACATGAGATATTGCAGCAAAACACAAGAACCAGAAAGTAGACAGAAGAAGAGAGACAAAGATTTACGGTGGGGAAAACCCTTATCGAGTGAGAAACCTCACACTCAGAAACTTGCACAATGTATTAACAAATCTGAAAGAATGTTTACAATACACTTGCAATGCAATCTTGAATGGTCTTCGACACTCATGTCTGGAGTCAATCCGGCATCATAATAGTACCTATAAACCTATGATACAAACTCCATCTCCAAGCACCTGTATATAAAGAAAATACAAGGCAATATTGGACCTATCTTGGAATGGGCATCCAATATGGCATCTTGGACCAAAACCCATGCCTAGGGACACTTGGTCAACATTGTAGAATGTGTCTGACACTTGTCCATAGCTCCCATCCCAAAGAGGTCACGTATTTCCAAAATAGGCTATGATAGATGCTCTTACGACCGTCATAGAATCTATCATAGCGGTTACAACTTACAGCTGTAAGAGAATCTATCATACACATGCTATAAATAGCATATTCTCTTACAACACATCATATTCCACCTTGGGGCACCCAAATATGCCTCATTCAAAGATGGTACATGACACATGTTATTACCTGTCTTACAACCTTCTATTCTTGACTCTTACATGTCATAGATTCGTCATAGGAATCTGTCATAACTGTTTCAGTCAAACATTCCTTACACAACATAGAAGATGCCAACACATGGCAGAATATTCCTACTACTAAGTGGGACGCTTATCTCCTCATGTGAGGACAAAATAACAAGTTGTCATAATTCATGTAGGATTGACACATCACCGTGCCACATCCCACAATATGACAAAGTGGAATTTCTAATTATTTACAACATAGGCAATTGAATAATAAATACAAACATTACAAATGCAGAGAATTACCAAGGTTGAGACACCTTAATTCCCAACATTCTCCCACTTGTTGAACACCTTGTAAGAGCCAATAGAAAAACAAGATTTAACTGCTATAGGCCAAGAGGCCCATAGACTCTGAACACCATCTAAACTTCTCTGTGCCCACTGGTTTCATCAATGCATCTGCAACATTCTTCAAAGTATCTACCTTCTCCAAATTTACCTTTCCATCCTCAACCATGTCCCTCATGAAGTGAAACTGAACATCAATGTGCTTGGTTCTAGCATGGAAAGTTGGATTCTTTGCAAGGCAAATTGCACTCTGACTATCACAACTGATCGTGATCTGACCTGCATCAACACCAATATCAGAACATAATCTCTTAAGCCAAATGGCTTCCTTACAAGCATGAGGTGCTGCCATATACTTAGCTTCTGTCATGGACAAAGCAACAATTGGTTGTTGCTTACGCATCTAACTAATAGCACCACCAAACAGTGTAAAAACATAAGCACTGGTGGATCTCCTGCTGTCAATGTCACCTGCCCAATCTGAATCCACAAATCCATGAATATTGACAGAATGCGGAGGTCCTAAAACATTACCATGATAGAAAATGGAATACTCAGAAGTACCCCTCAAATATCTGAACACTCGCTTAACTGCATCCCAATGAACTCGTCCAGGATTAGCCATAAATCGACTAAGGACTCCCACTGCTTGGGCAATGTCTGGTCTTGTGCAGACCATAGCATACATCAAACTACCATGAACACTAGCATAAGGTACTCTGCTCATGTCCTCCACCTCACTAGGAGATTTTGGACAATCCTTAACAAACAACTTTGTCCCCAAAGAAACGGGAACACACAATGGTCTACAATCTGCCATGCTGAATCTGTCCAACACGGACTTCACATACTTACTCTGGCTTAACCAAAGTTTTCTATTGGTTCTGTCTCTTCTGATTTCCATTCCTAGAATGTACCTGGCTGCCCCTAAATCTTTCATTTCAAACTGAGCTAACAACTGAGATTTAAAATTAGAAATCATAATTTTACCCTTCCTAATGAGCAACATATCATCAACATATAGTGCAACAATGAGAATATGATCACCATCAAATTTATAATACAAACAGTCATCTGATTTTGATCTCACAAATCCAATTGACAACATGAAGGCATCAAACTTCAAGTACTATCTCCTAGGGGATTGTTTCAAACCATACAAAGACTTCTTAAATTTGCAAACCAAATTTTCTTTACCTTTCACCATGTAATGCTTTGGCTGTGACATGTAGATCTCTTTCTCCAAGTCACCATGAAGGAAAGATGTCTTCACATCCATCTGTTCTACCTCCAAGTCATAAGTTGCTACAAGTGACAATAGGAATTGAATGGATGTCAGCTTTGCAACAGGAGAGAAGATCTCACCATAATCTATACCCTCCACTTGTGAATACCCCTTCATAATCAATCTGGCCTTATACTTCTCAATATTGCCATCTGGACCAATCTTCTTCTTGAACACCCATTTGCATCCAATGGGTTTCCGTCCAAGAGGCAAAGGCACCAAGTCCCAAGTTTGATTTTTTTCCAAAGAAGCCATTTCTTCCTCCATGGCTTCCTTCTAGGAACCTGCATCCTTCATATCCAAAGCCTTTGAGACAGTTCTAGGTTCATCACTGTTAGTGATTAAAGCATAAGCACAACTAGAATCAAGCAATGTAAAACCAAACCTTTCAGGTTGCTTTCTTATCCATGTAGACCTCCTCAAGAGCTAAGGTTGAGGTTCAACTTCTTCCTCTAAGATTTAAGAGCTGCTAGAGCTCTCCTCATCATCATGTCCAACATTGTCTTTCTGTTCAGTCTTCTCAGGGGTGAGAGGAAACTGAACAACATTCTCTTTCTTTTCTTTTTCTTTTGGTTGCAAAATAGTGGAAGAAGGTGTAAGCTCTCTGAAGATGACACTTCTGCTATACAACACTTTTTCAGCCATGGGGTCCCAAATCTTGTATCCTTTCACACCAACACCGTAGCTGATGAAGATACACTTAACAACTTTGTTCTCCAACTTTGACTGCTTCTCCCTAGGCACATGTGCATATGCCTCACAACCAAAAACATGAAGATGCCTTACTGAAGGCTTTCTACCAAACCACACCTCCATGGGTGTCTTTCCAACAAGAGCTGATGTAGGAGATCTGTTTACCAGATAGCAAGAAGTGGCAACAACTTCAGCCCAAAACTTTTGTTCTAGACCAGCTCCACTAAGCATACTCCTAGCCTTCTCCATCAGTGTCCTATTCATCCTCTCTGCAACTCCATTTTGCTGCGGTGTGTATGGAGTTGTCTTATGTCTTTCAATCCCAAGTTCCTTGCAATACTTATCGAATTCTGTAGAACAGAACTCACCACCATTGTTAGTTCTCAAACATTGAATCTTTTTACCAGTCTGATTTTCAGCAAAAGCTTTAAACCCCTTAAACTTGCTATAGACTTTAGATTTGCTTATGAGAAAATAAATCCATGTCCTTCTACTGTAATCATCTGTAAAAGATACAAAGTATACAAATTTTGATAACGAAGGAACATTAATAGGACCAAACACATCAAAATGAATAAGGTCCAACACTCGAGAAGACTTATGAGAACTCGAGTAAAACTGAACACGTTTTTGTTTTCCATAAATGCAATGTTTGCAAAAGTCAAACTCAAGATTACAATCATCTAACCCCTCATTGAGGTTCTTATTTTTCAGGGTACATAGACCCTTCTCACCAATGTGGTCAAATCTCTTATGCCATAACATTGTCTTTTCTGTAGGAAGTTTAACTTCCAATGCATGATTACAACCATCAAGACTAGAACAACAGATTTCTTCACTGCTTGTTCAGATGGTGGGGATGAAGTGACAGCTGCCCTCTTCCTTGAGTCAGAAGAACTATTGCATTGTGCAATGCATGCTTCCAGCTGAAACAGAGTACCTCTCTGAGTACCCTTAGCAAGCACCATAGATCCTCTAGTCATCTTGCATCCTTCTTTCAAAAAGATAACCTACACACCTGCATCATTCAAACTACTTACAAAAAGCAGGTTCCGTGCTAAGCCTGGGATGTGCATAACCCCAGAGATCCCCTTCACTCAACCATCAGGGAATCAGATAGAGACTCTTCCATGACCAAGGATCTTCAGATGAGATTTGTCACCTAGATACACCTTTCCACCATCAAACTCCTCATACTTAGTGAACAAGTCTCGATGCAAGGTCATGTGGAATGATGCACAAGAGTCTATTAGCCACACATCATCAGATGCATGGGTTGCTAGGGCTATGATGAAAGCATCACAATCATCTTGTGATTTGTCAGAATCTGAATTAGGAACTTTCTTCTTTTTCTTCTTCTCCTCTTTGCATTCCTTTTGGAAATGCCCGGTCTTGCCACAGTTCCAACAAAGAGCCTTGGACTTTCCAGGAGATTTGGATCTCCCACGGGATTTGGATCTACCCTTCTCAGCTTTCTTGTCCTTCTTCTTCCCTTTCTCCTTGGGTCTTCTATGAACTGCAAGGGCTTCTTTGGCTGCCTCAGAAGACTTTTTCTGCATCTCTTCAGACAACAGCGAAGAAACCACTTCTTCCATTTTGAATGTGGATGTGGTGCTTCCGATTGCCATGACAAGATGATCCCATGAGTCTGGTAGAGAACAAAGTAGGGTCATACACCAATCCTCCTCCATTTTTACACCAATAGATATTAATTGTGCAACCAGCATATTAAAGGCATTCATTTGCTGAGCCACAGATCCTCCGTCCTCCATTCGAAGAGAATACAACTTCTTTCTCAGGAAAAGTTTATTGACTAGGGATTTGGCTTGATACACATGAGACCCTTATGAGACCCTTAGCCTTCCGATCCTTGAGATCCCACTCATCTTGAGTCATTGTAGCTGGTTTAGTTCCGTTCACACTTTCCCAAAGGTCTCGGTCAACTAGCATGTCTTCCATTTTGAGTTTCCACAAATCAAAATTACTGCCATTAAACTTCTCTACTTCAAACCTTCCTGATGTGCCTGCCATCTCCTTGCTGCAATAAGATATAGAATGCTCTGCACAGATTCCCACTCAACCTAAGATTAGCTCAAAAAACCCCTACCCTACAACTAGGACCAAAGGTGATCAAGCTCTGATACCAACTGAAAGGAAGCTAGGCTTGCAGAAAATGCTTCCTACACTAATCTATTGAGGAGAGGGCTATGCAAATTCAACTTTATCCTAACTATTACAACAATGTTAAACCATTAACATGAGATATTGCAGAAAAACACAAGAACTAGAAAGTAGATAGAAGAAGAGAGACAAAGATTTACGGTGGGGAAAACCCTTATCGGGTGAAAAACCCCACACTCAGAAACCTGCACAATGTATTAACAAATCTGAAAGAATGTTTACAATACACTTGCAATGCAAGCTTGAATGGTCTTCGACATTCATGTCTGGAGTCAATCCGGCAGCATAACAGAACCTATAAACCTATGATACAAACTCCATCTCCAAGCACCTGTATATAAAGAAAATACAAGGCAATATTAGACCTATCTTGGAATGGGCATCCAATATGGCATCTTGGACCAAAACCCGTGCCTAAGAACACTTGGTCAACATTGTAGAATGTGTCTGACACTTGTCCACATATCCCATCCCAAAGAGGTCACCTATTTCCAAAATAGGCTATGACAGATGCTCTTACGACACTTACGACCGTCATAGAATCTGTCATAGCGGTTACAACTTACAGTTGTAAGAGAATCTGTCATAAACATGCTATAAATAGCATATTCTCTTACAACACATCATATTCCACCTTGGGGCACCCAAATATGCCTCATTCAAAGATGCTACATGACACATGTCATTACCTGTCTTACAACCTTCTCTTCTCAACTCTTACATGTCATAGATTCGACATAGGAATCCGTCATAACCATTTCGGTCAAACATTCCTTACACAACATAGAAGACTGACACATGGCAAAATATTCCTACCACTAAGTGGGATGCCTATCTCTTCATGTGAGGACAAAATAACAAGTTATCATAATCCATGTAGGATTGACACATCACCGTGCCACATCCTACAATATGACAAAGTGGAATTTCCAATTATTTACAACATAGGCAATTGAATAATAAATACAAACATTACAAATGCAGAGAATTACCAAGGTTGAGACACCTTAATTCCCAACATGGGAAACCACTGGCCACCTCATAACACATCCACCTATAAAATTTCGTAGAAAACCCACATCCAAGTCAAAAGTTATGACCTCCGGAAGTCCCTGCATCAGCATGCAAGGTAATTGGTAGATTTCTAATTATCCTTGCAGTATTAATAGCAGACCCGTCCAATTGGACTACTCCTTTTGACAGGGGTTCATAAACTAATCCTAATGAATTAGCTAGACTCTTGGGCATGACATAACTACTTGCCCCAGAATCTGTCATGCAATTATGAACAAGTTTGTCGCCAGTAATTAAACTCAGATAAAAAGGAGGGGGTTTTACCTCTTGAGCTTGCTATTCATTCTTGATTTCTGGGTTGTTGGCCAATACCACTTTAGCCTTTTCTTGGCTAGCAACTTTAGAGAGGGAAAGCTCAGCTAAAGCTTCTTGTAATAAGTTCTTTTGACTGGGAATGTGCAATTCATCCATCACTGATATATTGACAATGGTTTTCTTGAGGTGGTCAACAACATTGAAGGAAATAGGACTTACCTTTTGCTGTCCCGTTGCAATAGTAGCAACATTTTGCCTTTGTGAAGGCTATGATTGCACCTGAGGCTAATCTTTTTCAGGTATAGCTTGATTTCTTATAGAATTTGCACCTTTGGTTGTGCTGCAGGGACAGTCTGTGATGAAGAAGATTGAAATTTGTCATTGGTAGGCTGCTATTGTACATTTTTAGCTTTGTGTTCTAGATCTACAACCCTCTTTTCGACCTTGTGTTGGCTGAAACAGGTGTATTTTGCTAATTTTGGTCTTTTGGGTAACTAACACTGTAGAATTCATTGCCTTGCCAGTTCATTAAGGCCACATCAACATTATCTTGTTGAGCTGGAACCTCATTCGAGACACTTTCTGAACCAGCATAATTGTTCTGCACCATCAGAGCCTGATTTCTTGTTCCATTCATACATGTAGCCTAGTTATGGGGTTGGTGACATGGATAACACCAGTCACTATCCTGAGCCATATTGTTCTGAGTGGGTATAAGCTCTTTTGAGGAGCTAGCAACATTAGGATTATAGGATTGAAAAGGTCAAGGGTTATAATTTCTTCTTTACCCTCGGTGATCAGCTTAAATGGGTGGCCTATTTGGCTGATTGGGCTGATACGGGGCTTGGTAAGGCCTATACTCTTGATCACTATGCCTCTTAAAACTTACCAACTCATTCACAATGGTTTTTAGTGTGTTTTGAAGCTGTTGAAATTCTTGAGCTTGGACTGGAACAATGGTTTCTTAGGCTACAGCTTGGTGTCCTATTGCTGGAATTGGTGGGACATCAGCTAAAGGAGGCACTGCCATTAGCATAGATGGCTAGATTTTTGAGAAAATGGGTAAAGGAGGCCTTGGGGCTATTTTCCCTGCCTGAATAAGGCAATTCTCTGCTCTAACAGCAACCTCAAAAGCATCAAGAAGGGTGGATCCACCCATAGATTGGATCATTACAGAAATTTCACTATTCAAATCCTTAAGATAAAACAAAAATACATGCCTTAGCAACGGCTTTACCATTGTGGGGATCCTATCCCAAGTTCTCTGAAATCGGTAATTGAAATCTGCCATGTGTTCATGGGGGGCCCTTTTGATGGTGCTCAACTGCTCCAACAATGAGAGATGATCGGACTTGTCTTCAAAATGCTTGTGCAATCCATCTCCTAGCTGATCCCATGTTATAATTGAGTTCTCTGCAAAACCTTTGAACCATTGCAAGGCTTTACCCTTTAGTGATGCGGTCAATAATCTGATTGTTACGTTTTCTTGGGTAACATTATGTACTAAACACAGTGTTGCCACATCTCGAATGTGCTCAATAGCTATAGTGTGATCTTCTTCGGTGAAATATGGCAATCCTTTGAGTGCTGCAACTGGAATATCATCACATTGGGCAAGTTGTAAGGGGCTGCCTCCATTAAAAGGTGCAAAAACAAATTGTCTAGCCATTATGGGTAACTGTACTATCAGCACCGGACTCCTTCTTTGTATTGGAGTTGGAGGACTGAGTCTTGAAGGTGTTGATTTTGACCTCCTCGATGGATCAACTATTCTACTTGCTGATCTACCTCTTCTTCTTGGTGGAGATAGCTGTAAATAGTCAAATGGGTCAGAACTAGATCTAGTTTTCATAAGCTAGAAACACTAATCTACATGCAAGACCAGAAAAATGAGTCACCAGGTATATTGTAAAAAAGGCTCCAAAGGGTAGAACATTGCTGTATATACCAGAACAATAGCTTGGAGAATTGAAAACTTCTCTAAAAATACTTTCAGAGTCCTACCGAGCGTGCAAAAAACTGTTAACAATTAGTATTGCACCCTTAGCAAAGATAAACTTAGCTATCCTATTGCAACATGGGAACACTCCTAGGCCTGTGGGTTGCCTAAACCTGGAATGAACCTCCAGAGTGAGCTGGTTCTCCTAATGATTTCTTCTAATCTAAATAATTTTTGAGGGAAAAGGAAGAGGATGAGCTGAAACGAAATTCAAACTTAAACAGAATCTACTCCTGATTTCTAACTTAACTTGATACTTTTACTCACAAACAACTCCTTAAACATGAACTCTCACAACTTCACTTAGAACATACAATTCAAAAATACTTTGTATAAAGGTTTAGTTTGAACACAACCATAGAACCTTAATCCTCTAAACAATTTGCACAACACTTTCACAATAATGAAGTATGACAAAGGATAAATTATTCATTATCACAATGAGGCATGAAGACAATATTGTAATCACGAGGCAAAAGAAGTGAAATAGAAGGGTTCTGCTATATTAACTGGAAGGAGTACAAAGAAAAAAATATAAACTGAGTCAAAAGTTTGTCTACAAACTCTCTGCCCGTGCTCAAGAGAGAAGAAACAATGATATCAACTGCCTAAAACCAAATCCTCCACCCCCTTTTATAGCCAAAAAGGCTTTCTAAAAATGAGAAAGGATGGAACAACTCAACAAAAACTCAAAAAGACAACTTTCTAAGTCATTCCCGAGTTTCATAAAAAAGCCTCCAAAACATGACCAAAAATGCCTCCAAACTGGGAATAACAGTTGTCAAACTCTTTTGTCAAGTGGCCCCCACCAAAAGGATGCAAAAATTTAGGCCTTATATGATTGGAGACTAAAATAAATGGTCTAATTTTCCCAGTTTTTTCCAATTTTGCCTAGAGAGAAAAATCAAATCCAAAAAGGAAAGATTCTTGCTAGATTTTCTCTATCTTTAACTGCATAAATAATAAATATTTACAAGAATTTTTATAGAAACATTGCTTCAAATATTGTTTTACAATGACTTGCAGTTTATCTCCATACTTATTTTGATTTGATTTTTTTTGTAAAAAACAAAAATACAAGGCTCCTATGTTTCATTTGCCAAGTATAATATATTACATAGCATTTGATTTTTCTATAAAAAATCATAAAAATATTTGGAGGTATATTATAGTTTTGCAAAAATAAAGCCTATGAGGCTTATCTTCTATTTGATCTACAAAATATTCCTAAGGCATATGACCTATATGTGACCTATCTCCAAGGGGAACTTAAAATGAGCTTTTAGCTATGGATGTGCATCATAATCAAATTGCACTAAGGCACAAAGCCTAGGCAATAAACATCTAAGAGGACCTAAGGCGTAAAATGACCTAAGTCATGAGACTAGGCATTTGCACTATACCACGATGGGTATTACTTTGGCAATAAAAATGATTTGAATGTGATAAAATGCCCATCGATTGAATTAGGGCATATGCAAACCCTGAAGCAAAAAGACCTCACCCTAGAATCTCGGGCTCATTCTCACCTCTGAAGTTTCGAGAGAGAGCTCTCTGCTGTGGCTGACACCTTGCTAGGGTTTGGAGCAAAATTTGGCATTTCTCTCTATATCTAGTCGATTCCCTTGAGGATTTTGCCAGGAAATGAAGGTGAGACCTCCTTGTAACACAAATCAAACCATTTATTGATCATTCTTGCATTTTTGAGATAAAAAAATTAGTTTTTATGCCACGGCTACATTTTCTCTAATACATTTTTATTATCTCTTTTTGTGTTACCCATTTTGTGCGTTCTGGTAGCCATTATGATGAGGGTTTGACCCTGCAACTCTTCAATTTTCTACAACTTTGAAGGATTTCTTTTTAGGGAATGACAAGGTAAGATATTCCTGCATATTTTGATCCATCTCCTCCTTGTTACTGAGGCAAATTTTGGCCCTAAGATCGCGGTTGTGATATTTTTATCTGATGAAGTTTTTATCTTTTCTTTGGTCACTCTTTGTTTCTGTATGAGGGTTCGCCGTTATGAACTGGGTCGAACATATTCGAGGCTTTATGAGGCAAGCAAATGCGGCCCTGTATTTGCATCTTGACTCAGAAATGATAGTAAGTTCTTTGGCAAAAACCCTTTGTATTCTTCATGGAAATGAACTTCAATATGACTCAAAGACTTTGATATAGAATACATTTTCATTTCTTGTTTTGCAGAGGATATCATGAACCAAGTGTATTATCCCATAATGGGTCTGGTAAAAAACAAGGTTTTATTTCATATTTCAAAAAAACCCATTATGGCTAAGCTTAGAGTTTTGATGATTTTGAAGTAAAGCTATATATTTGTAAAAGATCTTCATACTGTAGGTAGTACCCACACATCTGTTTACTTTTAAGTACCCATTCGAGCATACTTAACTTGAAACCCTAAGCTCTTTCCTTTTAATATGAAAATCTCTTGTTTTGAATATGAGGTTTAAAACTGCATACACGGCCAGTAAAACTGAGGTGATGTAACTCTTGTATAATTTCCTCTGTATTATAGGCTGTGGCTTGATGTGACTATCCATCTATCATTTCTGAGTGCTCCTTTCACTGATATGAGTTTGAAACCTTCATTTCTTCACTATATCTGTGGTTTGAGCTGAAACCCTGAAGCTCTATATGTCATTGAAACTTCACTTCCTTCACCATGATAAAGTTAACAAAACTTTTACCATTATGACTGCTTTACTTTATGACTTAGGACAGCAATTCCTGTAGGTGGCTTTGGATACTAATACTTCTGATGGGTCTTGAACACATCACATATACTGAGTTTCACTTGTCATTTTCCATATATGGAAAACAATTCTAGATTCACTTGTTTCATATGGAGATGCTCTCTTTTCTGTGTTATGACAGCACATTCACCTTTGATGATTATTTTTGATGCTCTGTGACTATATTTAAACATTGCCTTTTTGAATAGCACTTCCTGTAGCTGACAAAAATTACATTAGTTGTTCCTCTTTTTGCTACAATTGTATAAATGAACATGAATGCTGCTTCTTTATTCACCTAACTGCTCCTTCATAGTGAAGTGACATTGCTTGAGTACTTCTGTATATAGCATTATGTGCATATTTGCAGCTACACTATTCATTAGTTGGATCATTCATGGATTCTCATTCATGCCAGATAGAATGATAGTGATTCCTTTATTTCACCATGGCATCGATACTTATGCTTCTATGTGTATCTTGTAATTGATCTACATACATGATTGGAACACTATATGTTGTGAGATTAAGTTGGAGATTTTATCACTTATGACTTGGCACATGACATAATAAAGGCAACCACAAAACTTCCTTCTCGTGACAGTAGCTTGGGTAGTGGTCACTGTATGCATCTGTAGATTATGATTCCTCAACTGTTCCATTGATGACTGATACTACTATTTACATTTGATATGCATACACCCTGAATATTCTAGCTAAATATGTCTCATGGCATAGATACTTGGCTCTTTATTCAATGTATCATATCAAATGTAGATGTATATACATACCATGTTTAATTCTTGGAGCTCCTCCACTTTTATGTATATTATGGGCATTCTTTCTACTTGTTCAATCATGCATAAATGATACTAACCCTTGATGCAATACACATGTTATGACCAAATCATTAATAGATTCCTGAATGATTGTACTCTTTTGCAATTATGTTTGATCATTCATTCAGCTATTCTATAGCCTTTTTTTGTCCTATATGGGTTCCGGTCACTTTAATGCTCTCATTTCATCATCACTTGAACTGTAAGCATTAGATTGAAATTGTACTCCTTTAGTTAACTTGTTTCAATTGATCATTATGAATATAACTTGCATTTCATTCCCTCTGAGGACCAGGGGTAGCATGCTGGGCTAAACCCTTGTGGGAGCCCACTTGACACCACATGCTGATATGTCTTCAAATAGCTACATAACTTATCCTATACCCACACATGAAACAAACATTTTAGATAAAATCAGTGAAGTACAATGATTGTTTCATTTTCAGTTCCTCTTGTCCATGGATGATTTGTTACTTTGATTCAATGCATCATAGGCAGTGCATTATATCATTTGCTGATGAAGTACATAGTGTGAACCATATCTAGAGTTCTAACTATTTCTTTCATCAAAACGCAGGTTCACTCAGTATCAGGAGCAAGGATGGAGCAGCAACAAAGACCAACATCAAATATAGCAGGCAATGATGGATATGCTTCTCACTATATGCTTATTTCTCTTTCCATATTCAATTGTATAGTGCACTTCCTAGGTTGTGTTGGCTTAGCTATATCCATGGCTTGTGTGGCTCATTTGATCTATTATGTTTCATTCAATGCAATGTTTATCTCCTTTATGTATTTCATTTGTGAAATGAATAATCATTGTAGTGAAATGAAATAACTTATCTCATAATTGAATGATGATCTGAAATTCTTTTCTCTTGTTGAAAACCTAAACTGTAATATCACTGAAACATTCCAACTATGATAGTAACTTATAGCAGAAAATGTTAAAACCTTCTTAGCTTAAAATGAACTGAATGTACTCCAGCTCTACCAATTTGGTCTGTAAGAAAAATTGGTAACAATAATAGTTGTCATGCAATTTGGATCAATAAGAAATCCTCTTACAGTAGGATTTCCGTTTATTCTTGCTATTATATAAAGAGGACCATCAATGTCTCTAATAGTGATCTCATGTGGTGTGAGGGATATGATGGGTTCGGGATCCTTCCTTTTCTTGTTAAATTGAGGAGGAGCCACATCACCCTTGTTATGATTGGATGCCATATATGTAAGCCTTTTGTATACCACATTGTAGTTGGGTTATTGCGACACATTTTGATACACTTGATTTTGACTTATTATTTGCTTAGCATAGTTATAGATTTAACCAGGAGGTCGAGAAGAATTTGGAAGACCTCTTACAATGAGCACCAGTTTCGTTTGTATTTGAGGCACATCCGAATGCCAGTGGACAATTATTTTTCAATTTCATATGTTCTTCTTGAGATCTTGGAACATAAATTGCATTTACTAATCTTTGAAGGAACAACAGTTTAAGAGTCGTAGTGGAATGTTAAATAGAAATAAATTCATAAAGTTCTTCATTTGACATATCAAATTCATCACTAATAAATGACTCATCATATGAATGAAAGTCTTGTAAAAAGAGATCGAACATTGTCACCTAATCTACTTTATCCAAGGCTTGAAATTCACAATGTGCAATTGTAGAAAGTATGAATTTTCCCAATCAAGGATACAAAATGATGTAAGATTACTATGTAAAATCAGATTTGATGAATTTTTGATGAAACTAATATGATCATTCAAGAGAATTTTTAAAATTCTAATGCAAAATTTTACCAAAATACAAGCTTTTTGAAAGCCTAAATATGCACTTTTTTCAAAATTATCCAAGATTTTCAAATGAATAATGAGAAATGTGTAATAAATCAATGCAAGATCTGATTTGAATAGTCAGCAAGATGCAAATTCTTGAAGCTATGGGTTCACCAAAATGCTTATATGAAAAAGGAGAATGATGATAACTATTTAATGCAAACTAAATCAAACCCTTTTCCATATAACATTCAAGGACAAGGCCGAGCCAAATCACTACCAAATAAAGGTGGACTCAGCTATTGACCTTGTGCTCATGTAAGCTATAGATGGATCAGATTTAATTTAGTATTTTCCTCAAACCCTAGGTTAACAATGCATGAAACCCTAGTTCTACAATGATCTACTCATAATAGAGAAAATACAATTGAAACCCATAAACTAATTGCACAAGGATATTCAGGGAGATGATAAAACCTATCTCTAGAAAGTAGAGGTGTCAGAGGAGCTCGATGGGACTGTCCAGGTCCTGAGTGAAGGAATCTACCAGAGGTGTAAACTAGAAAGATGTTGTAAATGTTGTTTAGATGCCAGATCTAAACTCATAAAAGGTGGGAGGACATGGGCGGTACCACCCAAGTCCTTGGTGAGGGAGTATTCTAAAACTGTCTCCAGATCTTGAAACCCTAGTCTGCACTCAATCTTCTTGCAGCTCTGTATTTTCTAGATCTCACTCTTATAACCTACACACAGGAAGATAAGAAGGGGTTTGGGGGTTATGGTGTTTAGGGACTTGCCTCAGTCAAATCTTGGGATATCATTCAAGCTTCCCAACACCATTTATTGATAAAGAGTACATGCGCTTGTGGGGCAGAGGCTACAAACAATGATAATATGATGATTCAAATGATGATAAACAAACAATGATATCACCTATTTGATGATCCCTTATAATGATGAAGATCTTTCAACTCCTAAGGAAGGATAGATGATAGCTCCATATCTGCAATAAGAACACAATAACAACACACAAATCTACTCTAGAATCAGAATGAATTCTCTTGCTTGCTTTACTTCAAAATCTCAAGTTAGCTCTTTCCATCCTAGTTAAAAATGAACTCAAGAACACACTTATATATGCTTTCCCGCTCATAATTGTAAATTCAAACCAAAAGAGTCAATAAGGAGAAACCTCTAGGGAGGTGTCAAGCCAACATGTACTTAAATTAGCCTTGACCAAAAAGGGGGGACATGGGTAGTACTGCCCAAGTCCTTTAGCCATTTTTAGGTCCAGGGTAAGCTAAATTAAGGGGTCCATATCCAATTTCACTTTGGTGTTGGGCAATTTTGCATCGGGAGAAACATTTTGAATGTATAATGCAATCAAGGGGACCTAGGAGCTAAATAAGGAGGTAAAAAGAAATGTGGACACTTTTTACTCCATAACAATTAGTAACTAAGGGTATAGGTAAGTATCTTTGTAATATTGAAATTGTACCAAGTAATATGTCTATTAGAGTAATGCTACTTGTGATGCATGTCATTGTATGGCTTGTATATGTAGTTGTTATCATGAATGTTTCTTTGAGATTTTGAATTGTTCTAAATGTTTCTTGGATTAATTCTATTAATAGGATTAACTTGAAAAGATATTAAGTGCATGTCTTCAATATTGAATGTTACTATAAGAATACATTGTGAAAAATTTAGTTGGAGAAGGCATGTTGTATCCACAATTACTATGTGTTAACTAAGTTTAAATGCTAGGCCTTTCTACTATATGATTCTCAATTGCATAAACAAATGAATTACAATAACAAATCTACACAATTAAGGTTGTTTGAACTTTATGAGAGGCCATAGTGTGTATTTGAAAATAGTCATGGCTTCTACGTTTAAGTGAAATAACATACTTAAACCATAGTGACCTTGTGTAGGTTCTTATTATAGAGTTGCTTTTCATTAATCAAAATAAGTAGCCATTCAACATGCTTGGGTATGTGAGAAGAAGATGAGAAGACCATCAACTTTAAGTATACCATGGAGTTGAATCATTTAGCATTGGAAGTTGGCTAGTTACACAATATTGATGCATGTGTGTTTCACTTGTTGCTATATATCTTCAGGTGGTTGATTGTGATATGCTATTTTGTCTAGTGTTACTTTTTGGATTAGATTTTTAAATGGTTTTAAGGTATTCGTAAAAGAAAATTATAGTATGATTGTTTGATGAGATTGAATTTATTATTGAGAGCCTTAGTGTATGGGTCATGGTATTATTTTATTAGAGAACATTTTAACCACTAAAGTAATAGTCAATTTTATAGTTAGAAATTCATGATTCAAAAACAAGTCTTTCCAAACAAAACAAATTGTAGTGTTTAGTATACACGATGTCTCTAGTTCATGTTTATGAGTGAAGCTATTATGATTGAACCACTACATCTAACACCTAACATGTAGCTATAACACTGATGTCTATGACTTTGTTCCTATAAATCATTGGGGAGTAATAAGGACAATTTATTGTCATGATTTGGGTGAAGTCTTAATTGAACTAGTTCTTTATTCTTTACTTTTGATGTACATGAAATATACTAAACTAGGAGTTTAAATTCAAAACAAAATGAGACTTAGTATTTATAAAATATTTTACCCAAGTCTTGGGAGAGAACCAAGCATTCTTTACATGTTGCTACTTGTAGTGTAGAAAATTGTTTACCCTCTCAATTTCATGTTATGTCTTGACTCGACTTGGTGTCCATGATTATAGCATGTTTCTAGGGCCGCTCAGCCTAAACCTTGGCCTATCTTACCCCTCACCAAGATTTTCTAAAAATCACACTACATGTTCATTTATGTTACCATTTCGAGAACACATGTGGAATTTCAATGAATATTACTAGGTCGTGAGTGCTACTCGTGGACATATCCATGTCGTATTGATGTCTTGAATATTTCAAAATTTTAAAATGTTGATTTCCCCCATTTTCCTTGGATTCTGTCAGTGGTAACGCTCACGTAGTAGTGAAGTGACCCTTGTAGCATACCCAACCCTTCTGGATTCTCACCCTTCTTGCAAAAAGGCAAGATTGTGAAAAATAATCTTCTTCCACTTGCTCTCTCTCTCTCTCTCTCTCACATACAGATTTTCAAAAAAATATACAACAGATTACTTTTGAATTAGTTCTCTTGGTTCTCCCACCAAGAACTTGGTGATTTGGGTGCTCATTCACATTGCAACATCTCTTTTCAGTTTTATGGAATTCTATGTGAAGCTTGCTCATTGTGGAGGCTCTCTTCCAAGGGTTTGGAGCCATTTAGGGTAAGTGCAAAAAGATGGGGGGCCAAAAAGTGGCCAAATTGTTTTAAAAAAAATTAATACATAATGCGAGCGCGTTATAATGCGCTCGCATTATGGTTTGGTAATGATGAGCCTAAGGCTTGTCAAAACCAAACCATAATGCGAGTGCGTTATGTTATAAATAAAAAAAGCTTATAATCTCATTTCATTTCTTTTTTCTCCTCTATACTTGCACCCTGCAAACCCTAGGAAGTGCGCTTGCATTTTGGAAAAGTCAATTCAACACCAAAATCTTATCGATTCATCACCAAAATGCCGCCATGACGTCGAGCACGCCAAAGGAGTGAGTTTTATTTTTTTTTGTTTGAATTTGTTTCTAAATAGGTAGATTTGAGTTGATTTTTGATGTAAATTTTGTTAATTGCCAGGAAATGTTAATGCACCTCCTCCTCCTCCTCAAAATCCACAAAATCCTGTAGAACAACAACCTCCTCCATCCATTCCTTGACATGCCCTTGGAACACAAGAAAATATAATGGGGCAAATTGAAAACAACAAAAAAGAAATTGAAGATATAATTGCAAGGTTGAAAGATCCTTCCACTTCAACCTTGCATAGGTCCATGCTTGCTGAATCTCTTGAATCTATGTTGTTGAATGTAGATTCAATTAGCAAACAAATATCTAGTTGGACGGATAAGAGGAGAGAGTTTAGAGACTATTATGAAGACAAGCTGTCATACCAAGATGTGAAAAAATTACAAATTACAAAATTAGACTTGTGTTCGATTTTCACAAATCTACAAACAAATCAACCTCCACCCATTACATGCAAGAGGTTCCCTATCCATTGGTGCAACAACCAAGTGATAAGGGACAATTTTGGGCAGAGGTGGTGGATGGTTTTTGACCATCCTCCATGCAATAATAATGAAGTCTCGCAATAATTTTTGAGGAAATTCTATTGCGAGTTTGTCCTCAATAAAGTGCCAAACTATTTTGATATGCAGGACTTCTAGGGTAGAGGTGGGGGTCAGCACAAGATAGACCAGGGGTACGTGTTGACCCACAGTAGGCAGTGAGATGAGTAATCAGGAGACCAGACCATGAGCATGTTTCTATCGCTTCCATTGTGAAGGAGAGTGTTGAGGTTGATACACTTCAGTCCATTAGTGCCTTGACCTAGAGCATCATAGAGCATACTAGTCCTGCAGCATAGAGTGGGTTGGGAGATAGTGCGAGGAGTAGGGTCCCACCCCATGCTTGTCAAACTTGCGGGTCAGCCTGTGGTTATGACCCCATGGATAGTCAGGACGTAGGTGCATAGGCTACATCTACAACTGAGCAGATGGTGATGACAAATACCCTTCTGAGTGAGACTTTCGGCCTTGATACTCAGGTAAATATTAGCAAGTTTATTGAATTTAATTTATTAAATTTATTTTTTAAATGCAAATTAACTAATTTAGTTTGATAATTTTAATGAAATTTTAGGGTTATAGCATTGATGCAATTTTCAGTGGTTCTCCACCTGCATATTACACTAGATCATCTATTGTCGGGGTATGTAACTAGTAAACAATTATAAATATTACATGTGAATAGCATCATTATATGAATGGTATTCTAATATCTAATTTTGGATATTGAATAGGTTAATATTGGAGATTTCATGGCAACACCTGCCAGCGGTGGTGGACTTCAAAGCTTCACAGAGGTAATAAAATAAATAGTTTAATGAACGAATTGTATTTACTAGATTTTTGTATGTGACTTGTGTGCTTTATTGTGTGTACTTCCATGTTTAAATGAATGTGTGTGTATGTTAGGAGCCATGATTTGCATCACTATTATAGTTTTCGTAATTGAATAATGTTCTTTTATTTCCAGATAATGCAGGCTGCGGAGACACCTCCCGATGTTCATAGGGCAATGGAGCATGGTGTGACCTCTGCGATTCATAGCTCCATGTCATTGACACAGGTATGAGGTAGATTAGTAGATTTCAATTTACATTTATTGTTATAGTTTATTTTTGAAAAATCAACAAATTATTGATTTGAAGTTTAATTTCTATCTGGATGGTTTTTGTAGGACATGACATCACCACAGCCTATTCCTGCTACTAAGGCAAGTGAGGAGAAAGATTATATGGTAGTGGTAAGTGATTATTTTGTTAAATGTTTCATTTTTTATAACATGTAATTTCTATATATTAATGTCTATACTTTTTATTGTAATAGCTAAAGATGCAGGAAGAACTAAATAGGAGGAGCAGCCCTTGGGTTCGTAGTAGACCACCCACATATGCGTCTCCATCCCCTAGAAGATCAAAGGCTGCCCGTGATCTATTCTCTTCACCAGCCAGAGGGGAATGATTTTTTATTGTGTTCCTTTGTTGTATGCCTATATGGCATTTGTGGACATATATTTTGTATTGCATATAGTTGACATTGTATGCCTATATGGCATTCTTGTAAGCCTATATGGCTATTTTATATATATGTTATACTTATGTCGATAGATATTGATGTATGCCTATATGGATATTTGGTTAATACAAATTTTTTTATTGATGGCGTCCATACTTGCATTATAAATCTACGTTTGACTGGATATTTGTAGATGGTTACTTCAAATATTTAAAGTCCAATTGTATTACATAGGATGTTTGTTGATCCAATAAGCTAGCTATTGTTATTCAAGTATCACCTAAACCTTATTTTGGAACTAAAAGATAAAAGTTGTAATTAAAAAGAAATGAATCATCATGTTGAATAGAAAATATTAATATTCTTTATGAGTTGCTCAATTGAAAATATTCAAATGAGTATGCTGATCCATATTCTTTATGAGTTGGTCAATTGAAAATATTTCTTAATTTCTTGTTATTACACCAGATTGGGATGCAAAGAGTATGTTGTTTTGAATAAGATAGTCAAAATCATATGCTTATGAACACTTGATGACCATTGTGGTTATTAAATGTAATTTCTCTTGCATATAAGGCGAGGTTATGAGATTACATTGAGTCTTACCTAATTTTATTACGCAACACAACATTGGAGCTATAGGCTTCCATAAGTCATACCTCGGGGATTTTCAGTTTTAGGTGCAAATTTGCTTTAAGACCTTAGGCACATTTCTCTACTTGCACAACCTCAAAACTCTGCCTAGAACTCAAGGCGCCTTTCATCATCCAAACAACCTCAAAATTGTGCCTTGATATTGAAAGGATGTTTCAAAGTATAAAGGAGGGTGCCTTAAGGGAGGCAATTCATCTTGATTATCAAAATTGATCAAACACATCAAATTGAGCATCATACCTCTAGGTGCATTTTTGCCTCTCTCTAAACTATCCATTTTGGTGCCTTGATGTAAAGTGAAGTCTAAACTTAGTGAAGATTGCACCTAGAAAGATATCACCTTGGATATGAGCCTAGAGTCATCCTAGATCATCCATTTGCACCTAAGGGTCAATATAACATAATATAACTTAGGAAGACTTTGAAAATCGTCAAAAGAAGCCTAGGCGCCTTTTCTTGTCTCCACCATCCATTTTGGGTGCCTAGAGGAAAATGAACTTAACATCACTTCCAACTGTAGCGCCTAGTGTTGGAACCTTCAAAATGACTAAATCTTACCAAAGGAAGTCTAGGTGCCTATTGTCACTTGGATCATCATGAATGAGTGCCTAAGTGGAAGGAGAATAAGCATCTTGTATGGAGGCACACTTTTGTGTCTAAATAACCTCATTTTGGCACATTGAAGGAAGATGTTCTAAATCCTAAGATCTAGCGCTTAAGTGTAAAATGGTCTCCTAGAGGTTTGAACAAGTGATTGAAGCCATCAAATTGCCAAGAAATGAGCTAAGTATACTAAGGTGCCTTTTCTTGTCTAAACTATCCATTTTGGCACCTAGGAGGAAGGAGATTCAACATCATGAATCAAGGCGCCCTTTGCCATCAAAACAACCTCATATTGGCGCCTTGGAGGAAATCAAATTAAAACTTGCGCCGTGGAGCAGGATGAAAGTTAGACCCCTTTGCAACTTTACACTGCCTCCTTTTGACAATTTTTGGGGCAACAAAAAACCTTTCACCACAGGCAAATGCCTCAGAGATATAAAAAATCGAGAGAGGTTATTGTAGAGGCACTCTATGTGATCGTGTTGCCTAAGATAGAATGTTTCTAAGTGACACAATTTTTGGGTAACATCTCGTCAAAGATTGCTGTCTTTTTGCACTTTGGACTCTTCACAGATATCGTTGGTATAATGTAGCTCGGACTGTTTCGACATGTTTGGGTGAAAAATAGGACCATGCCTAGTGTAAATGTACCCATCTGGATGCATTGGAACAGTCAGTTTGGTCACATTAGGAGCAAGATGAAAGTTAGACCCCTTTGCAACTTTACACTGCCTCCTGACAATTTTTGGGGCAGAAGAAAACCTTTCACCATGAGAAAATGCCTCAGAGATATAAAAAATGAGAGAGGTTATTGTAGAAGTACTCTACATAATCATGTTGCCTTAGATGAAATATTTCTAAGTGACATAGTTTTCGAGTAGCATCTCATCAAAGATTGTTGCCTTTTTGCACTTTGGACTCTTTAGGGATATCGTCGGTACAATGTAGCTCAGACTGTTTTGACATGTTTGGGTGAAAAATAGGACCATGCCTAGTGTAAATGTACCCATTCGGACATGTTGGAATAGTCAGTTTGGTCGCATTAGGAGCAGGATGAAAGTTACACCCCTTTGCAACTTTACACTGCCTCCTTCTGACGATTTTTGGGGCAGCAGAAAACCTTTAACCACGGGAAAATGCCTCAAAGATATAAAAAATTGAGAGAGGTTATTGTAGAGGCACTCTACGTGATCGTGTTGCCTCAGAAGGAATGTTTCTAAGTGACATAGTTTTTGAGTAACATTTCATCAAAGATTGCTGCCTTTTTGCACTTTGGACTCTTCAGGGATATCGTCGGTACAATGTAGCTCGGACTATTTTGACATGTTTGGGTGAAAAACAAGACCATTCCTAGTGTAAATATATCCATCTGGATGCATTGGAATAGTCGGTTTGGTCGTATCAGGAGCAGGACACCAAAAATACAAAAGTTGCTTTGTGCAAGTTGACAACATTGACACTTTTTTGCAATAGTACTCAAAGACTCAAATTGACCCCAAATGACTCAAAGTGACTTAAAAAGAAATGAAATTCTTAGAAGACCTTATTACATACAATTGAGTCAATAAAAATAAAATTTCATTTTTTGACCCCTCTTGGAGGCATGACAACCTAGGTGCCCCTGTACCATTAGTGCAACTGAAGGACTATGGTAGTGGCATGAAACTAGAGTGAATTGACATTCATTTGCATCTAGTTTGGCATCTTGAAACAATTCTAGAGTAGAGTAAGACTCATTTTCCTGAAAATAGTTTAAGAAACCCTTATCTACTAGGGTTTTGGTAAGAATCAAGCATTTTTTGGTCATTCCACTGATTTGATTCACTTTTGATCAGTGGAATGGGTTGTAGTAGGTCTGTTCTAGTATGCTATGATGAGTTTTTGGCAGGAAATCTGAGGAGAAGAAGTTTTCTTTGAGGAAACCTAACAAAACCATGTGTTAGGTGATGTTTAGAGATAGAGAAGGAACCATAGAGGCATTTTTGGGAACAACAGATTGTAGGAGGACAAAACCCACAAAATTCATAGTTTTGGCATGAATAGTAAGTGATCAAGTCATTGGTTGAGTTTTGTGTGTGAATTTAAAGGGGGTCTCTTTGTATTTTAGGCCTAATTGGGGCTCTAGGTTATTGAGAGGAGTTATAGGTTAGGGTATATCGTCCAAAACAACCTATACCTAGTTTTGGGAACAACAGATTGTAGGAGGACAAAACCCACAAAATTCATAGTTTTAGCATGAATAGTAAGTGATCAAGTCATTAGTTGAGTTTTGTGTGTGAATTTAAGGGGAGTCTCTTTGTATTTTAGGCCTAATTGGGGCTCTAGGTTATTGAGAGGAGTTATAGGTTAGGGTATATCATCCAAAACAACCTATACCTAGTTTTGGATATGTGATAGGGAGTCCAAATGGGTATCTATTGATTTTCCAAGTTCTATGTTTGAAGATCTGTATCAAAATTTATTAGGACTGTTCTCTTTTTTTAGGACTACAAGCCATTTCTTGGGTTTGTGAAGGAAGTGTTAATCCTGAGTTTGGTCTGCCTTTGGCAATGATTGGAATGGGTCCCATAGCATCTAAAATCACCTTTTACATGAAGAATTCAGAGTCTCTAACTGCTGTTCCCACTTTTGTATAATGATCATGAAATTTGGGCTTTAGAGCATAAGGAAACCTTCTCTAGTTTGCCATCCTCCAACTATCCCATTGCCTCTACATCACAATTAGAGACACCTATTATCTAGTTAGAAACCAAGACACCTAGAGACACCTATATTTTATACATTACCTAGATTTTATACATTATTCTCAGGATCAACTTCATCCATCACTTAGGTCTAACCCCATGAAGCATAACATGTTGATGTAAAAATGTGTATATGTGTAAAAGTGCAGCAGGAAATAAAAAAAGACAAACCTTACAAATTAATGTGCATACTTACATCTCAATGTAACATGACTTTACAAAATCAATGTGAATACTTACAAATTAATCCAATGAACCATCCAGGTCTACTCTACTCTTTATTACAGTGTCAAGTATTGCTTCATGGTCAGACTCACGCACCTTCCACAAGATTTTGTTCAAAGGTCTACCCCGATACTGTATCAAATGAACATTGGATGCCACGACAAGGTTTGAGTAATGAAGAATCTTTTGATGCATGTTAAAGTCCTGAAATAGCCAAACATCAACACTCTTATGTGGTTACCTTCGAAGCCATGTTCCAGTAATAACCACCGAGCCTGTAGGGTATTCAATATTTTCTCCATCTGTAACTGGAGCCTCCAATTTCTTTTTGGCCTAAACACAATGACATAAGTAATAATCTATTCCCTCTTCATTATCTTCATCTACAATAACTGCATATATGTGCCCTACATTGATATGTGTAGCAAATTGGATGAAATTAGTCAACATTACAAAAACACTACAAAGTAAGATGACATTAGGAATTTCAAAAACTATGCAAATAGATATATTACCTGGTTGAACTAGATCTGATATGTGGTCAAAGTCCACTGATGATTCCATCTGTGTTAGTTCCAATGTCGTCAGGGGTCAATACGTGTCAAGTGGGCTAAGATAACTTAACTGCCATTCGTCAACCCACTCCTTTGACTCGCACTTATTCCAAGCTTGATTTGTACAGGAAGAACAAAAGCATGACATCTTTCGCATATGGATACTCCATGAACCTGCAATTGAGCTTTTGAAAGAGTGCATCTCATTTGATCCTGTCAGTGTACAACAATCCTCATATGGCACAATGTTAGTATCATCTATCAACCAAAAAAATCTATGAATTGAAGACTTACCTTCATTACCTGGACCCATGGAAGCATTACACCACTCGACAATCAATTTTGCATCTGTCAACTTTGCATTGTCTTTATACTTTAACTCTTCTTGTGCTATGGCTCTTTTGATACATGCTCCTACACCATCATGCTCCCCCTTTCCATGCCTGGCCTCACAAAAGTTCCACATATGTTGAATACCTGTAAAATTATGCCTCCTACTCAGCCAATAGAAATTATGTGAGTTCTTGAATTGTGACACACAGTTATCTGACCATATGATATGCTGACTGAACGATATGCCCCTTCTAGCCAAGTCATTGTAGAACACCTGAAAGCAACCTTGCATGAACTCCGTAGATTACGTGCGATCATCACTAATATAGAAATTATACTCCCTTATGATCTTTCTATCATCCTCTGTACTATCATTCGCATGGATGAATGCGATGTGCACAAATATAGAAACCTGTGTGGAGTTGTAGTATTTTGATTGCACCTCACGCTATGGCTATAGACTGTAGTTCTCTGTAAAGTCGACGACTGAAACAATGCTACCAACCGGAAATGTGTCCTTGCATAACTTGAATTACAAGTCCAACCATTGAGCTCTATGGGCATGTCTTGCATACTCATACACTATGCTATCATGAAATATAGGCATAAACTGATACACTGGAATCTTTTCAATAACCAATTCACACCTCTTTGCTTCTTTACCATCTTTTGTATTGTATGCCATTGCCAAACTCTACTAGTTCGTTTCCAACTGCATGTGTTCTTTCCATATGTTCACATATTGGCAAATGTTGCAAGCCACTGTAACGATGACATATGCCATCCAAACATAATTTCTTGTAGAATATTTGACCTTCCTCTCTTTCACATAAAATTCTTGATATGAATTCTCTTGAAGATGTTGGTGGGGCACATATGGCACAACCCTACAAAACATTGTTAGTATGCATATCTAAACATATAGACCTATAAACATCAAAATGGTTAGAAAATTTAATATGTAATCTACAAAAACAAGTAGTGTGTGTGTGTGATTTATCTTGACATAGAAAGGTTTTAGCATTTCAAAATATCTTTGACAAATTTTAATTTGAGGATACTTCTCTAGAAATTTACCATAAAACTGTGTTTGAGTCTCATCCAAAAAATACTTTGGATGTGGCTCACGGTTCTGACTACTGATTATCCTTCTTACCACATCCCTTTGATTTGGAGATACCCTTGTGTAATTCTTCCAAAAATCTTCAATTAGTGATCTCAATTCTTCAACAATTGGTTTATCTTTTTGTGGTAGTCTCCCCGAGAATGCCCATAATTCATTGGCATTAGTGTCCTTAATTCTTTGGCATCTTCCAATGGCTCTTGATAAAGTTTTCCTATTAATTCTCAATTCTTGACTCGTCTTTCTAATGAGACGAGATTTCCTCGTTTGACTACTTACTATAGTTGATGTAATCACACGCCGTGTTACATTACTATCTTTTGTGCGTGAGGTGTTACCCACACTCTCATACGCACTCATTAGATTCTTGACAATAGATTTTTCACTTGAAGCCTCTGATGTTCTCAACCCAAGAATCTTCATGATGGACCTATACTTTATACTTCGCATCATTTCAAGGAATAGTTGACATCTTGCAGTCTCATTTAACTTTTTAAAGAACAATCTCCAAATCTTATGAGCATATCTTCTACAAGTGCGTTTTGGAATCTTACCTTCCATTGGCTGCAAAATATTCTCATCAATATCAATCAAATACTTTGGCTTTCTATGCAAAATTCTAGGTGGTGTTAAGTTAGATAAATTCATCTCAACATTAGGAATTTCATCAATATTTAAACGAGATGGGCTATATGGCATACCTTCAATCAAAGACGGAATAGATGACGTACCTTGAGGTTGAGGTGGGAACAATGGCGTACCTCCTTCATCACATGTGAGTGATGATGTACTCTCAACTTGAGATGTGGTAGATGGTGTCCCTACATGTTGACTTGCGGTAGAGGGCGTGCCTCCAACTATGGTATTCAAATCTCTCGTAGCACGAAGTTTTTGCATTTGTTCTCTTTGTGCCACCAATACCATATCTCTTTGTGATGGTTGTGGTTCCTCTTCAATTGGCATGTCTTTATTTATTGTGTCCAATTTCCTCTTCTCACGAAGTTCCCTCATAGCAACTGCTTTCTTTGCATTCTTAGCTTCTATCTCTTTGTGTGTTGGTTTAATTCTTGATCGTTTCCTTGGCATGATGGAGAATTTGTCTGTAGCATGATAAAGAGACCAATATTAGTTCCTAAGAAATGAATCCATACAAATAACTAAAATATATGTCATTCAACCCTTCATAGTAAATGTACATACAATCATCATGTAAAAGAGTAAATGTCACTCAACCAAAATAGGTACAAAGCATACAAAGAAAATTATTGCAGCCATGAAGAGAGTACATGGGACTTCATGCTTGAAAAGATTGAGGTAGACCCAATTTGACATATTTTTTGTTACTAGGGCTACTAGGATTTGGAATTGAGAAGGTGTTTTGTTGGTACTAGGGATACTAGGATTTGGGTGGCTTGTGAAGGAATAGACAACAATTATTGTGTCATGTGCATGTACAAATCATCATGAATAGGTGCATAAGGAATGTCCTAGCCCAAGATATGTGCATACAAATCATCATGTCATGTGCATACTTGTATGATCTTGGCACCTATTCATTTGTATTTTAACTTGTTAATATGACAAGATAATAGTGGGATTGCATTTTTATTATGTTGTAAGGATTTATTCTTGTATAGTTTGACATCATGGTATGTTAAGGTCTGTTTATTACACATAATTATTAAAGAGCCGAAGTGTAGAAAATACACATGGCATCATGTGAGATTGTAGGATGCTTTCTTGATTGGGAATGTGTCTATTTTAAACATGTATGATAAAGAATGATAAAGTAATTCAAATAGAATTAAGGAAAATGTAAAGAACATGCATGTAAAGACTTGACATACCTAAAAAATAAAGATTTGAATGGACAGAGCACCCAATTATGTAGTGTTTTTTTCTTCTTGCATCAAATTCCTCAACAATTTGAGTTTTTCACCACTTGCTTCCTTTCTAATGTTAAATTGAATAACACTCAAATATAATTACTAACAACAATACTATTAACCAATCTATAATGTTAAATTCCTAAAATTGAATCACAATTAACATTGCAACACTACAAAAATTGAAACTTGAATAGATATATATCAAACTTGGTGTGAAAACTATATTATTTCCTCCTTCTCAAGTTGGTAAAGTAGAAAATGTGGTAGAAAGATCATGCAAAGGTGGTAGAATGTGTAAAATGTGCATGTGAACTTCCCAACAACATGAAAGCACTTCTTTTTTGTCGGAGCACGCGCATAATCAACATGAAAATAGAGCATGTGGGCCTGGAACACGGGGGCAACACTTTTTTACCATTTCTATAGAAGGATAAAATGCGAGCACGTTATTTTGTCCTGCTATAGATTGATCCATAAATATTTGTGCTTATATTACCTTCGATAGCACCTTTACAATATCTCACCTCTAGTTCCATTAGCTCATGCTCTATATCTCACTTATATCTCCCCCTCACCTCTCTACCTCTCCCCTCTCTATGTCTCTCAGTCGCTCCTTGTGTACCTCAACCCTAAACCTTATCCCTAAACCCTAATCCCTCAAACCTCAACTCTAATCCCTAATCCCTAAACCCTAAACACTATCCCTATTCCTAAACCCTCAATGAGCTCGATACTATACCTTAAACCCTAATCTCTTATCCATAAACCCTCCAACCCTATCCCTAATCCTTATACCCTTGACACTCTACTTTAACCCTAATCCCTCAAACCTTGAACCTCAATGTACTCAACCCTCAACATCAAACCCTAATCCCTCAACCCTTAATTCTGATCCCTCAACCCTCAGCCCTATCCCTAAACCCTAAACCCTAAAGCCTCAACCCTTAACCCTCAACGTCAAATCCTAATCCCTCAACCCTTAACTCTAATCCCTCAACCCTAAACCCTATCCCTAAACCCTAAACACTATCCCTATTCCTAAACCCTCAATGGGCTTGATACTATACCTTAAACCCTAATCCCTTTTCCCTAAACCCTCCAACCCTATCCCTAATCCTTATACCCTCGACACTTTACTTTAACCCTAATCCCTCAACCCTTGAACCTCAATATACTCAACCCTCAACATCAAACCCTAATCCCTCAACCCTTAATTCTGATCCCTCGACCCTCAACCCTATCCCTAAACCCTAAACCCTAAAGCCTTGACCCTCAACCCTCAACATCAAATCCTAATCCCTCAACCCTTAACTCTAATACCTCAACCCTAAACCCTATCCCTAAACCCTAAACACTATCCCTATTCCTAAACCCTCAACGGGCTTGATACTATACCTTAAACCCTAATCCCTTATCCCTAAACCCTCCAACCCTATCCCTAATTCTTATACCCTCGACACTCTACTTTAACCCTAATCCCTCGACCCTCAACCCTATCCCTAAACCCTCGACCCTCGAACCTCAAACCTCAACCCTCAACGTCAAACCCTAATCCCTCAACCCTTAACTCTAATCCCTCGTCCCTCAACCCTATCCCTAAACCCTAAACCCTAAAGCTTCAACCCTCAACCCTCAACGTCAAATCCTAATCCCTCAACCCTTCACTCTAATCCCTCAACCCTAAACCCTATCCCTAAACCCTCAACACTATACCTTAAACCCTAATCCCTCAACCCTCAACCCTAAACCTTATCCCTAAACCCTAATCCCTCAACCCTCAACCCTAATCCGTCATCCCTCAACTCTAATCTCTTATCGCTAAACCCTATCCCTAATCCCTCTACCCTTGACACTCTGACCCTAACCTCGACACTAAACACTAATCCGTCAACCGATAACCCTAATCCATCAACCCTAAACCCTATCCCTAAACTCTCAACCCTCAACACTATACCTTAAACCCTAATCCATCAACCCTAAAACCTAATCCCTCAACCCTCAACCCTAAACACTATCAATAAACCCTCAACCCTCAACACTATACCTTAAACCCTAATCCATCAACCCTCAACCCTAATCCATCATCCCTAAACCCTAAACACTATCCCTATTCCTAAACCCTCAACCCTTGACAATATACCTTAAACCCTAATCCCTTATCCCTAAACCCTAAACCCTATCCCTAATCCTTATACCCTCGACGTCAAACCCTAATCCCTCAACCCTTAACTTTGATCCCTTGACCCTTAACCCTTAAAACTTAAACCCTAAAACCTATCCCTACACGCTCGACACTCGACACTATATCTTAAACCCTAATCCCTTAACCCTCATCCCTAAAGCCTCAACCCTAAATCCTTAAGCCTTCAACCCTAAACTCTATGCCTAATCCCTCTACCCTCAACACTCTTCTTTAACACTAATCCCTTGACCATCAACCCTATCCCTCAACCCTCAAGCTCAACCCTGAACCCTGAACCCTGAACCCTCAACTCTCAACATTAAACCCTATTTCATCAACCCTAAACCCTAATCCCTCAAACCTAAACCATCAACCCTCAACACTATACCTTAAACCCTAATCCCTATCCCTCAACCCTTAACCCTTAAAACTTAAACCCTATCCCTGCACCCTCAACACTTGACACTATATCTTAAGCCTTAAACCCTCATCCCTAAATCCTCAACCTTCAATCCTTAAACCTTCAACTCTAAGCCCTATCCATAATCCCTCTACCCTCGACACTCTTCTTTAACCCTAATCCCTCGACCATCAACCCTATCCCTAAACCCTCAACCCTCAACCCTCAACCCTCAACCCTCAACCCTCAACTCTCAATATTAAACCCTAGTTCATCAACCCTAAAGCCTAATCCCTCAAACCTAAACGCTATCCCTAAACCATCAAGCCTCAACACTAAACCTTAAACCCTAATCCCTATCCCTCAACCCTTAACCCTTAAAACTTAAACCCTATCCCTGCACCCTCAACACTTGACACTATATCTTAAGCCTTAAACCCTCATCCCTAAAGCCTCAACTCTCAATCCTTAAACCTTCAACCCTAAACCCTATCCCTAATCCCTCTACCCTTGACACTCTTCTTTAACACTAATCCCTTGACTATCAACCCTATCCCTCAACCCTCAACCCTAAACCCTCAACTCTCAACATTAAACCCTAATTCATCAACCCTAAACCCTAATCCCTCAAACCTAAACCATATCCCTAAACCATCAACCCTCAACACTATACCTTAAACCCTAATCCCTATCCATCAACCCTTAACCCTTAAAACTTAAACCCTATCCCTGCACCCTCAACACTTGACACTATATCTTAAGCCTTAAACCCTCATCCCTAAAGCCTCAACCCTCAATCCTTAAACCTTCAACCCTAAACCCTATCCCTAATCCCTCTACTCTCGACACTCTTCTTTAACCCTAATCCCTTGACCATCAACCCTATCCCTAAACCCTCAACACTCAACCCTCAACCCTCAAACCTCAACTCTCAACATTAAACCCTATTTCATCAACCCTAAACCCTAATCCCTCAAACCTAAACCCTATCCCTAAACCATCAACCCTCAACACTATACCTTAAACCCTAATCCCTATCCCTAAACCCTTAACCCTTAAAACTTAAACCCTATCCCTGCACCCTCAACACTTGACACTATATCTTAAGCCTTAAACCCTCATCCCTAAAGCCTCAACCCTCAATCCTTAAACCTTCAACCCTAAACCCTATCCCTAATCCCTCTACCCTCAACACTCTTCTTTAACCCTAATCCCTTGACCATCAACCCTATCCCTAAACCCTAAACCCTCAACCCTCAACCCTTAACCCTCAACATTAAACCCTAATTCATCAACCCTAAACCCTAATCCCTCAAACCTAAACCCTATCACTAAACCATTAACCCTCAACACTATACCTTAAACCCTAATCCCTATCCCTCAACCCTTAACCCTTAAAACTTAAACCCTATCCTTGCACCCTCAACACTTGACGCTATATCTTAAGCCTTAAACCCTCATCCATAAAGCCTCAACCCTCAATCCTTAAACCTTCAACCCTAAACCCCATCCCTAATCCCTCTACCCTCGACACTCTTCTTTAACCCTAATCCCTTGACCATCAACCCTATCCCTAAACCCTCAACCCTCAACCCTCAACACTATACCTTAAACCCTAATCCCTATCCCTTAACCCTTAACCCTTAAAACTTAAACCCTATCCCTGCACCCTCAACACTTGACACTATATCTTAAGCCTTAAACCCTCATCCCTAAAGCCTTAACCCTCAATCCTTAAACCTTCAACCCTAAACCCTATCCCTAATCCCTCTACCCTTGACACTCTTTTTTAACCCTAATCCCTTGACCATCAACCCTATCCCTCAACCCTCAACCCTCAACCCTCAACCCTCAACATTAAACCCTAATTCATCAACCCTAAACCCTAATCCCTCAAACCTAAACCCTATCCCTAAACCATCAACCCTCAACACTATACATTAAACCCTAATCCCTATCCCTTAACCCTTAACCCTTAAAACTTAAACCCTATCCCTGCACTCTCAACACTTGACACTATATCTTAAGCCTTAAACCCTCATCCCTAAAGCCTCAACCCTCAATCCTTAAACCTTCAACCCTAAACCCTATCCCTAATCCCTCGACCCTCAACACTCTAACCCTAACCTCGACATTAAATGCTAATCCGTCAACCCTAAACCCTAATCTGTCAACCCTAAACCCTATCCCTAAACCCTCAACCCTCAACACTATACCTTAAACCCTAATCCATCAAACCTAAAACCTAATCCCTCAACCCTCAACCCTAAACACTATCAATAAACCCTCAACCTTCGACACTATACCTTAAACCCTAATCCCTCAACCCTCAACCCTAATCCCTCATCCCTAAACCCTAAACGCTATCCCTATTCCTAAACCCTCAACCCTCGACACTATACCTTAAAGCCTAATCCCTTGTCCCTAAAGCCTAAACCCTATCCCTCAACCCTTAACCCTTAATAATTAAACCCTAAAACCTATCCATAAACCCTCGACACTCAACACTATATTTTAAAGTGCAATCCCTTAACCCTCAACCCTAAAGCCTCAACCCTCAATCGTTAAACCTTCAACCCTAAACCCTATCCCTAATCCCTCTACCCTCAACACTCTACTTTAACCCTAATCCTATGACCATCAACCCTATCCCTAAACCCTCAACCCTCAACCCTCAACACTCAACATTCAACACTCAACATTAAACCTTAATCCTCAACCCTAAACCCTAATCCCTCAACCCTAAACCCTATCCTTAAACCCTCAACCCTCAACACTATACCTTAAACCATAATCCCTCAACCCTAAACCCTAAACCCTATCCCTAAACTCAACAAAACTACTTTGCCTTATCTTAGGTTGTTAAACCCATCATTTTTGACACTCTTCTCTTAAAGATATCTAAGTTGCAAGAATATGTCAGAAAAATGGCTATGAACTTTTTTAATGTTAGTAATGTTATATGGCATGTTTTTCTGGCCCATCTGGGGTTCATTATGCCAATAGGTGTACACACTATGAGAAAAGCTTTGCATATGGTACATCCATAGTGAGTAATTAACAGTTGAAATCAGGAGGATGGTCATTATCAGAAAAACTTTGCATTGGGGTACATCTATGTTTCTTGCTGTCCGCCCCACACTTAGGGGAGGTATATTGTTATGAAACAGGGAAATAATCTCCCAGTGTTTACTGGCTCTATCCACAAGAACTAAACTTTTTTCTCTTGGTAATTGTAGAGGACATTCACCTATTTTTGGCAATTCCTGCATTCCCAAACCATTACAAAAACTAAGTTATTTTAACCCAATAAATAGCTGATTGCATTGATTTAATACTCTACTATATTAAAGCTTAACATTCGCACAAATGGAGATGTTCGTATTATAGAAGACCGCATTATATTAGACTATTAGAGATCCCTCAGAAAATGTAATAACAAAACTGCTTTGCCTTATGTTAGCTTACAATTAAACCCATTCTTTTTAACACTCTTCTCTTAATAAAGTAAGAGTAATAAGAATAGAAGGCAGAGAATTTGATCTTACTAGTATGCATGGTCGATTTACATTCCGTGACTTCATTTTCATTGAATAAAAAGGTAAATATCTGATTTGAAAGGTGGGGTAGAGTTCACTGTCATGTGCTTTTCTAGATGATAGGGTCCATAATGTCCAGGGCTCTTCAAAGAAAGGCTTGTAACATAATTAAGTTTTTGTTATACCAATCCTCAATGTAAAGCTACAATTCAAATGCCTGCTTTGAAAGTTGAAATAAATTAAATTAGACTTACAATTTTGATTTTCGTCCATTGCTTCAACAACATCATTGTTTTCTTCATCAAAAACCAATTCGAGATCAGCAACTTACTGCCCATTGGTTGACTTGAATTGTATCCTCTGTTAGAAGAAGGGCATTTTTTATCTGTATCAATGTTGGTATTCATAAGCTGAAGAGCATTGATATTTTTCACACACCCTATTCTTTGAAATATCTTAACCTTAAAATATGACTTGGATATGTACTTGAACACAATGAAATCTCTAATCTCCAGCCCATGATGATTCACAAAATTTTCCCAACCCTGCCTAAATTCTAGTTTATTTATGGTACCCCTTAATGTACATCCCACTCCTGCCCACTTGGGCCTTGAAGAAAGAGGCACGCCCATTAAACCAACTCATTCGACAACTTGCTACCCATCAGTTCATTTGAGCTACATACTCTGTTAGAATAAGGGCATCTTTTATCTATATCAATGTTGGTATTCATAAGCTGAAGAGCATTGATGTTTTTCACACACCCTGTTCTATGAAATATCTTAACCTTAAATTATGATTTAGATATGTACTTGAACACAACAAAATCTCTAATCTCTAGCCCATGATGATTCACAAAATTTTTCCAACCCTTCCTAAATTCTAGTTTATTTATGGTACCCCTTAATTGTACATCCCTAAACCCTAAACCCTAATCCCTTAACCCTAAACCATAAACCCTAATCCCTAATTATAATTTATGGTACCCTAATTCCTAAACCCTAAACCCTAATCCCTTATCCCTAAACCATAAACCCTATCCCTAAATCCTCAACCCTCAACACTTAAACCTTAAATCCTAAACCCTATCCCTAAACCCTCAACCCTCAAAACTATACCTTAAACCCTAATCCCTCAACCCTAAACCCTAGCCCTAATCCCTCTACCTTCAACACTCTATCTTAACCCTAATCCCTTGACCTTAACCCTAAATGCTATCCCTAAAGCCTCAACCCTAAACCCTAATCCCTAAAGGTCCTAAACTCTAATCCCTTATCCCTAAACTCTAAATCCTATCCCTAAACCCTTAACCCTCAACCTTAAACCTTAATCACTCAATCCTTATCCACCCCTCTCCTCCCCTATCTGGCTCACTCCCTCCTCTACCCTCTTCTACCCTCAACACTATACATGCATACATATAGGCATATATAGATGCATACATACATATAGGCTTACATACATACATACATGATTAATAACCTTGAACATAAAAAAATTCAAGGGGAAACACGCTCGCGTTATTTAAAACATGACAAACAACACAAACTTTTGCGGAAAAGGGAAAATACAAAGCAAACAATAACGCGAGCGCATTATAACGCACTCACGTTATGTTTTGCTTTGGGAATCCCAAGCATTGGGCTTGGGATTTGCTTTGGATTTCCAACCCAAAGGTTTGGAGTGCCTTTTCAACATCCACAGACGTGTTTTTCCTTATTCTTCAAGATTTCACATAATTTCGTTCGTGCTAACCCTCAGATTTGCACGTGTTTCAAGGTCAAACAAATCAAACACCTGGGTAATGTTAGGCTTTCTCTTAACTATTTGACGATGTAATTTTTTTCATATTTTAACAATGTTAAGCCTTTCATCTTTAATTTCTTTTGTTTGTGTCCATTTTTGGGCAAAAACCATTGTTTGGTCTTTTTTTATTGTAAATTAACTATTCATTAAAATTTCAAAAAAATTACATATTTAGAAACTAGACTCCATTCTACACATATTAAAAAAAGAAAAAAATAATTTTCAATTAGTTTTTAAAATTTATAGGGGTAGCACGGCCAAAATTCTATTTTTTAGGATGTGTCCACTTTGAAAATTAGTAAAAAATCAAATATTCATCAAAAAATTATTAGAAAAATCAGGCATAAACTACATGCTATTAACTAATTTCTCACTGAAGCGATTTTAAAAATACCCAAAAAAAGTTGACCTTTTGAGGGAGCCACAAAATATGCTATGTTATGTTTTTTGACAGAAACAACACCAATTTCTATGGCTCCCTCTTTTGAACCCCTTAATCTATGTCATTTTTTAAAAAAAATTGTAGTTTAGAAATTAGACTTGGAGCACTACGAACATTGTTTTAGTTGCATCTCCAAATTTTGAGTGTAACTATGCTCAATTTCTCATCCAAGGCTAGCATTTCCTAATTTCAGAAATAAAGTGGCCACTTAAGACCTATTTTTGGCCCCCCATCTTCTTGCACTTACCCTTTACTTGTAACTTTGACCCTCAAGGAGTTTGCATCCTCCTTTACTTCTAAGGATCTCGTAACTTTGTTTCATTGAGAAGAAATAGTGTTATTCTTGGGTTTATTACATATATTTCTTCATTTACATTTTGGCAAACTTGTGGTGTAGATCACCACCCCATTTCTATTCGTACACTAGAATATTTTGTTAGTGTATATATATTTCATATATATTATATACACTTAGGCATAAGCCTACTTAGGTGTGCCCTTACACAATCTTGACACATGTCAAGGTTGTTGGGTGGTTAAGGTTGTTAGGTGGTTAGTTGAGGGGTCATCAAGTCTCCCACTAAACTAGCCATTAATGCTAGTTTGTAGGAGTCTTTCACTCAACTAACCAACCTCCACTTTTCACCTATTTGTACTTATCATTTCAACTATCAATACACTCTAATTTTGATATTTGCATTCAACTTAGTGGATCTTGGTTCAAACTTCTTATATGGTATCAGAGCAAACTGAGTTTGTTTGCTAGTTCGTTTTGGAGTCAAAAATCAATAACATTTTTTTGAAGTGGCATTTTCAAGATATCTGGTTTGCTGTTCATTGTGGGCAAATGTACTTCACTTGCTTGTGGACGTGGTTGATGGCTCAGTGGTCTAGCCGCCGTTGACCTTTTTTTGCAGGTATCAACATTATCACTGGTTTGAGTGGCTATTGTACATATTCATCATCCATTGTTGTTCATAATCTGCAAGGTCATGTCTCTCTACCAAACACCAAGCATCATAGGATTTCCAGTGTTTTCTGCTCGTGATTGAAGGTTTTTTGGCAGCATAAAACCTCAAAGCCAAGACACAACATTTTCATGGTCCACTTGGGAGGAAGGCGATGACCAGGAAGACGTCATTTACTTCTGCTTTGGTGTCATTTGATTCTGTTCTATTTTCTGCACTTCAAAACACCTCCTTTGACCGTGTAGACCCTATTTGGCATGGTGTGGGATTTTCTTGCATATTTATTTGTTGTTCTTTTGTGGTGTTTCTTTGTAGGCACTAAGATAGCAATTGAAATCTTGATTGAAGGGTGTATTGTTCTTCAGAGCTTCACGACGGCCCAGGGAAATCCCAACTGATTCGCCCATACATATTCAAGTTGATTCGCTCCTGTTTAGGATAGATTATGCCTTTTGTGTCAAGGGTTTGAGCCACAGTTTGGCCTCTATGGATAGGGTTGAGTAGAAATGCATTTAAAATCTGTGTGTAAAAGGCATTTTTCACAACTGTAGTGCAAGATTCACATCTGAGATTCACATGTTTTCTGTCACAGGTTGAAGGTGCAGCAAAGAAGGGCTCGATTCTGGTTCATTTTGGCAAGAAAAGGGCAACAAAAGCCCATTTTTCCTCACTACAGAGGTGATTCTAGGTAGAAGAAAGGTATCCACCCTCATCCAGGCCTGATTCCTCTTTACAGAGGCACCGCTGGGTAGATTGCAGGCCGCCATAGCCTCTGTTTGGCTGCCATTGGTCTTCATCGTCCCTGCATTTTTTTGGATTTAAAAAAAAAATCTATGTGGAAATCCCTAGCCTCCCCTGCATTTTCATCCCTGTTTGATTTTGTTTGATTTTGCCCTAAATGTTTTTTTTCAAGGCATCGTGTTTTCTGTTTTTTTTTTTTAAATTGACAAGGCAAAATAAAAAATGCATTTAACATTTATTTTAGTGTTTTAAATAGGCAATTTTCCTTTTTCTAAAAGCACTAAGGAAATTACATGCAAATCTTAGGGGGATATTTAAATTTGGGGCAAATTTCCTTGAGAAAATTGTTTTGTGTTAAGTTAATGGTTTTTTAACCCTTGTATCTTTGCTGGATGAAGACGAAGGGTGAGGACGAAGACGAAGGGTGAGGCCCGGGTTCGCAGGAGGCCAATTCCCCCTCACATATAAAACTATTGTAATCTTCTTTCCTTGTCGACTCCAATGAGTGGTAGGATGACTAGGCATTTTCTCATCCATGGACAAATGCAAATGCATTAAACTAGGTCATTTATGGGAAATTAATTTTGTAATAACTTTTGCTTGGTAGCTTGAAATTGAGCACCATTTTTTGCAAAAGTTAATGCTTTTTTATTTCCCACGCATTGAACCTACTTTCATTGTAAAACACACTAAGTTATAAAGCACCAAAACTAGGGGGGTCACCTAATCTGGGGGGTTTCCTAATGTGTCGACTTTCTTTTATTTGAAGGAATTAACTTGTTCTAATCATGGGATATGAAACTTGCTCTTCTATAATCAACTTAACCAAGGGAAACTATAAGTCCTGGTGGGGAAGCATCCTGAAACATTTCAGGTTCCATAATCTCATACGGGCTATCTGTATGGACTTATCCCTAAACTTAGTAAACAATCTCAGAAGGCTAAGTGGTTTAATCATCGTTATCATATTTGTGGATTAATTAGTTTATATATTCCAGATGATGCTTTGTATGCCATCATTGATATTGATTGTCCACATGCATTATGGATCAAAATTGGGAGATGGAGACTCCAATGTTTCTCCATTCCTACATGATCTTGCTTTGATCATAACTCACATCCCTAATCATGATACATAAACAAAATGTTCCATTCACATAGAAGAAGTCATCACTCCTATTGTTGCTTTAGTGGATTTCAGAGTCACTTCTTCAAAAGCTTCTAGCACTTCTTTACAACAGGACGTTAGTCTTCCTAGCATTGCTGATTGGGGCAGATCTCTACCTGACATCACTTGTCTATTTGTAAAGTCCCGCCTTGCTGACATTGAAGCACATGTTGAGGACATCAGTGTTCTCTTCGATGATAGTTTTGATGAAGCTATGTCTCCATTATCCTCTTCAGATACTCATGCTCTACATCATCCTACACATGGTTGTGGATCGTCATTATCCTCATCTATTGGGCATGCACCTAATTTGATTATGGTATCCTTTGGCATCGGCATGGAGAGACCTGAGCACTCTTCGAAGACATTGACATGGGCATCATCATCCTTGGATCAAATTCAGCATGATTTGAGATCATACATACATCTTTTCACATGGGAAGATATCCTGCATCTTTAAGTGGTTTCATTTCTTCACAACGGAAGGAACATTGTTTGGTGTTCTTGGATCTACATTTGCATCCTTTGTCGACTATCCAACATTGCTGTAGTAGGACATGTGTTATGGGGGGGGTCTCATAGACCTTCTATATTTTTCTCTCCTATGGGGGGAATCACATATTGTACTTAGTGAAAGAAGTAGTACTTCTTCACTTGTATAATTTCATGCATCTTATCTCTCTTTTGGAGGGTAGTTTTTTCCCACCGGGTTTTCTACCTTTCTCCATTTATGGGAGATTGCATTGTATTTGGGTACCTCATTAGTCCTAGTTGTCGGGACCCAATTTCATACTTACATTGTACATGGGTACCTCACCAGGATTTGTAGCCGGGACCCATTTCATTTGTGCCCACCTAAGCTATGCTTAAGGGGGGTGTTAGTATATATATATTTCATATATATTATACACTTAGACATAAGCCTACTTAGGTGTGCCCTTACACAATCTTGACACGTGTCAAGGTTGTTAGGCAATTAGTTGAGGGGTCATCAAGTCTCCCACTAAACTAGCCACTCATGCTAGTTTGTAGGAGTCTTTCACTCAACTAACTAATCTCCACTTTTCACCTATTTGTACTCATCATTTCAACTATCAATATACTTTAATTTTGATATTTGCATTCGACTTAGTGGATCTTGGCTCAAACTTATATATTTCTCCCCATAGACTAGAGACACTTTATTCTTTGTTTTATTTATTTTTTCACCGCTAGTTATTTTTTAGATGCACTTAGGAAATAGGAGTACATACTCTTAATTTTGTTTTTCTAAAATAGCTGCCTATGGAGATCAAAAGACCAAAATAGGGGCTTGATTTGAAGGCAAGCTCCCAAGAAGTCCCAACCATTTTTATTGGTCTTTGCATTGTATAGGTTAAAGAGAAGGATTCAAATGCACAGGAGTTTGTCCATATTTTTCCCTATTCTCTTCTTGTCATTTATTTCTCTATAATCATTTGGTTAAATGCATTTTTTTGCTAATTTTTTTTCTTGTTAATTTATTGGCATATTGTATTGTTGGATGCTCATCCTAGTTCTATGTGTAGACCGAATGAGATAATACACTTTGACTTGACCCTACAATATGAACTTTTAGTGTTTTGCTGCTAACTAGACCACAACGCTACATGTAGATGTCCCCACAATACACTGGAGTCCTAGGTTGAGACTCTTGCTTTGGTGTTATGTTCCATTCTTTCTCCTATTCTCTATTTTGATTTTGTTTCTTTGATATCCTTTTTAGACTTCTAGAAATTATAGTTTTTCTACTATATCCTTGTATCCTTGCTTATTGAAATTGTTTAGTTTCTAAGTATAGAACTAAGTAGTATCTAGTTGGAGTTGTTCCGCTCTTCCTAATTGGATAGTAGAAGAATAATCTACCTTCAAGCTAGTTAGATCCTCACGTAGTAAAATTTGTTTCTAGTTAGATTACATTGTTTAATATTTTATTAGATTCTAAATTTATATAGTAGACTACTCTATGCAAATAGGTAGTAATCGATGAGAAACTATTTGAGGAAATAGCCCCTAAAAAGGGCTACATACATGCTATAGTCACTTATCTTAGAAAAGGAACCAAAACTACATATATACTACACCTTGATCCCATGGATAAGAGTATGTATGAAGTCTAGGTAAACAAAGGAGGTTCCTAGTACTCAGGGTTTTGTGTGTGAGTGTGTTGTTGGTAAGTTTTTTGTATACATAATTGACCAACATGGGTTAACTGATTTAAAATAAAGTAACAAGAAAAATCAAATTAAATTATTTTATACTTAGAAAAGTTTTAGGTGAACTACAAGTCTTTGGTTAGAGAAATATGTGCTTGCCTTGTTTGGAAAGATGTTTATGCCTATCTTGATTGGACAAATATTTTTATCCTGTTCTTCTTGAACAAATACTTATGCTTGTCCCATTTGGACATATATTTTTGCCTGTTCCATTTGAACGGATATTTTGCCTTTCCCATTTGGACAGATGTATCTACTTGTTCTGATTGAACATATATTTTTGCCTATCCTTTATGGATAGATGTTTGCCAAAGTATATCGATAGTAAGTTAAAGTGTAAGCTAAAGCTGTTCATAAAAAATATTAGTGAGATTTTTAATCATAATGTGTGTGTTTATAATCTATTAACCTACTGAGTCTTTACACCAAGGATTGATAAAAATAAGAATATTAGTTAATAATTAAATCTAAAAAAAGTGTAAAATTCAAACCCTAAAGGTAAAGCAAGGATGGGTAGTGTGGGAAAAATATAAGATCAAGTGATAAGTAATGCGAAAGATAAGTAATCAGAAAAAGCAAACCCTAAGTAAATCTAATGTGAAAGATAAGTAATCATAAAAAATGAGATCTAAAAACCCTAAAGATGATGGAAGAATACCTAAGGGGAAACTCTAGGTAATGTAAATAAAATTGGGTTCACGAAAAATGTAAGGAAAATAAATACTTTTCCTAAATTATTTAGGTCAATAAAATAAATGTGATCAATAAGAAAACAATTAACCTTTATAATAGAGTTGGGTTGATAAATGAACAATAATATTTATGTGATAATTAAATGAGAGGGTAGAGGTACTTAGTTATCAATTTGATGATGGAATAATGTCAGTTTGATGTCTGTCTCAAAATTAGAACTAGTGTAGAAAACCTTGAGGTTCAACCTTGAGTGACGTGAGTTCAACCCTAATTGCAACACATTTGAACTTTGATGCATGGATCTAAACTAGCAAAATCTATACCTCTGGAACCAATTTGCCTGGATCTTTGATGTCTAATGTGCTTTCAAGGAATTACAATGTTTATAAACATCTTAGAGGATTTTTTCAAATTGTTAGAGTCAAGTTATCATAAGTTAGACCCTTAGATGAGCTAACTTTACAACTCAAGGTGAAGATTTGAAGACAATCGATATAGGTGTGTAAGTGGCCTATATGTAGATGATGTCGATCTGATTCTTTGTCCTTTAGAAATATGTAAGGACCCGCTTGATCCAAACTCGAATTTTCAAAAAAAAATTCTCTATTAACAACTCTATTCCAACTTACGCATGAATTCACAGCTTTCTCTGTCCTCTATGCACTCTTTACAGATCTCTGGTTGTGTTCTTAGAGTATCAAAGAGGTCTCGGAAGACATCGACATATAGTAGCTATATTAACTTGAGAGGTTTTGGATGCACAACTGTGTATCAATTGAAGATGATTGTGTGGGAGTCCCTTGGTGTAGTGAAGGAAAATCAGAAGCTTCATAAAGGCACAATAGAATAGGTCAATGAATTGGCCACTTTAAATAGTCCTTATGATAGATATCAAAACTTCCATTGAGTACTTAGGAAAACTTTCAGCCAAAATAGCCATATGTTCACACGGAACATTAATTTCAGCCAAAATGGGCCATATGTTCAAAACAGAACATTCTTAAGCCAACCCGAGCTCTTCTATCCTTTGGGCAAATAGGTTCATGTAGAACCAGGTCCAACGGACCTTATCGCTACCTGATTCGGGTAGAACAAACAATGGCCAAAAGGCCTAGTGACAAAACAGTCCAATTCTCTATCCAATACAGGATAAGTAAACACAACAGCCAACCGAGCTAAATAGGATAGGAATCATTATACTCTGGCCAGAGACTTCTGACTCCCTCGGAACCAATAGAGATTCAAGAGTCACTTCCTAGTGACCACAGTCTGCCCAGAAACTGTGCTGAGGACGTCGACCAGGGAACACATAACATCAACTTGTACTCACCTCAGTTTACGGCAATGCCGGGTACAAGTAATCCACCCCGGGGATTCTTCTGAGTACTAGGAGAGTTCTTAAGTTACCTAAATAACCTTTAAACTAGGGATTTAGGGATTGAGATTATGAAATTGACTATAAGGAGTATACTATATCTGAGGGACTTGAGTACGGCGAACCCTGTATCCACGAGATCAAGGCCCTCTTCGGATGCGATCTACACGACGAATGCAAACATGTAGTTCTGTCTTGCACTATGTTAATGTAGCTGTGAGTGGGTACACAGTTCTTTGCCGATTGCCACCCACTCGAGTGATACAATGGATAGAATTCCTAAGGAACTATTTCGCAAACACACCTCTCGGGAGTGTTTGGCGTTTAAGTTTTTCAAGTGTGAATAATTTACCTAACACACATATTTTCCCGATGAGATCTTCCCATTGATCGTCCTACAACAATTTTTGATAGTCTCACCTTTTCTTTTAATTAATCTTTTTAGTGAGGTATCCGAGAAGATTTTCCCTTCCTACGGATTTAAATTTGACATGTTCCTTATTACTCCGCGACGATTTATAGGGACAGTGCCCAGACGTCGTTGATGCAGCTATGTTAAGCGCGAGGTACTTGGTTCAACATGATGGCATTACCCGTAAACGTGACCCAGCGGTACCGTAAATACTGAACACTGTGAATGTTTGTGTTTGGACGTTTATTTACAAGGTTCACCTAGATGAAAAGAAAACTTATATGATCGCTTATAAAGAAATGAGAAGGATTAAACTTCATTTCTTGCATGTAAAGAAAATGGCGAGATGTTTTGATCCATTCATAAATATATAAGGAATAGTAAAGTAACGACATTCCAACAATTGTAATCATAATTTTAGAAGATACTAATTCACTTACGTTAATCACAATCATAAATTAGAAAAGATACTATATCATTTAGTTTCAAGGTGATAGGAGTTAATTTGTCATACATGAAGTGATCTTTATTCAAAGTAAATCATATATCAAATTAATCTTTATTTCCATTGTCGATATATTTGCGAGTAAAAGTTGACAAAGATTCTTGTTACTAAAACTACTCAATAGTTGCTCCAAGGTTTTATAACCTTCCAAAGAACTTACTGATTCCCTTCATGATTCCTCTATAGTCATAACATTCATTCATTTAAAAGTACCCTCATTTTAGAACTTCATACTGCTAATTAATCATTTTCCTTAGTAATCTTTTAATTTTTGATTTAAATTAATTTAATTTATTCCAATCTAAGGAAAGATGATGTTTTTAATTGTATTCAATGTCCAACATTTCTCATTGAGACAATGAATTAGATACTCATTCATAAGGGTCAACATTTGTTTAAATAAGTCATTTTGCTTTTGTCACATATGGTCAAGAGGGTTAATTTTCTAATACAAAGATAATCAAAATCTATTGCTAGACTAGAGAGTTCGTGTAGGAATCATTATTAACATGATTCACTTGATTTCAAGGAAATACCTTAGTTTTAAAAAAAGGATCACTAGCATAAACCATCCATGTACCAACTGCATCAAGAACTTAATGAAAGGTTCAATTTATAGGAACATGATGGTCAATTGCCAAAATATAGGAGTTATTACTTAAATTGATTTTTCAATATCTAATCCAAAATGTACATGGGATTATTGATTTTATAAATAATGGTATTAAAGATAAATTCATTACTATACAATTACCTTCTGAGTTCCAAATAACCTCACGAGGCAATAAATCCTTCCATGAAAAATTACATATGATCTTAATGATATTACTAGTTTATCAATAATATAGTTATTTGTAAAGGAAATTTATTATTTAGTTTATAAATGTTAAGACTTAATATTTTAATATTACATACTTATTTATATATACTGTAAATTTATTTTTTTGACAAATAAATGCATTTATGTAGACAAGTTTCCAACTTCATCAGTTCACATTTGCCCGCTTATTTCCAGTCAGTGTCAAAAGGGAAGCTTTGGAATAGGTTCTGGATATGCATCAACACATAGAGAAAATATGAACAGGGCATTGTCATACATCATAGAGTAAAGTAAAGGTGAATTTCAGTGGATGCCCCGGTAAACATGCCTACAAAATGTGGAAGCACATACAAGGCATGTGAATCTAAAATGACATAATGAAAAGTGATCTCAGAAAATGAAATAATTGTAGCAATTTCTAAAAAAACATTTCTATTGTGTTATATTTTTTACTCTATCTGGTATCCACTATTACTTTCTCTACTGTACACAATTGTTACTTTAGCCAGATAATAGTGAACATATTGTTTGTTCGGATTAAAGGTGTACATTAACCTGACCTGGCCTTGATTGACTGATTTATTCTCTTGCACAAACCATACATGGAGCTAATTTTGAACAACCACCAGAACTAAGTCTTAGTACTAAATTGGTGGTAGTTTCCAACTCTGGGTTCGCATAACACTAATATGTAGATTCTTACAGTTGTAAATGAGTTTCAAACCTGATTCAACACAATCTTACTAGAATCTACTAATATCTTCTTTCATAGCCAAAGCAATATGTGTCTACCTAAGATTGACCTATCAGAGATTAAATATAGATTTGAAATTATAGATACAACAATTGGAATATTCAATTCAAAGTAAACCAAATCCACGGTAGAAAGGCCATCATTCTCCTATAGTAATTAAGCAAATTTAATGCAAACATGGTCAGAGGCCATTTGCCAATACACATTCAAATTTCATCAGCTAAATTAAAAGCCTATTGCGAGCTACAAAACGACTCGAAGAAATGGGATCTGATGGATTGCCATGATAGCAGGGGCAGTTGAAAATACCTTAGAAACTGTTAAGCAAATGCGACTGGTGAGTGTAAAGCAGACTCCTCAACCTTGCATCCTTCCTACCTAAGTCTGCGTGGGCTCTGGAAACAGGGCATAAATAGCAGTTTACTCCAGCTCTTCCAACCAGAGGTCAGTTCCCTTTCTTCTTACAATCGAGGCATTTTATAGCAAATTCCATGCATCCCCACTATCTTTGTTTAATATGAATGCATCCTCCACTGTCTTATTTTAAGGATAATGCTTTCTCCACTGTCTTATTTTAAGGAAAATGCTCCCTCCACTGTCTTTGTTTAAGGACAATGCATCTTCCACTCACTAGTGGAACTTATCATCTATTCCTTATGTGTAATCCATTTTATATTTTAAATGAATATATTGTTTTATATTAGTTTTTAAAAAAAATTGAGTTGTGACATCCTTCTCCCCTATATTTATGCATCGTCCTGATGCATGTTAGAAATAAGATCAAACATATAAATCCATATCAAAATATCTACTTTTAAAGTCCATGTCTCAAAAATAGTTTAACATAGATAAAGATAACAAGGCATAACTATCATTGTCCTTAAGCAAGATTTGAAGTTTGTCGAGTTAATAAATAACTAGAGTTTATTCAAAATAAATATGGATAGAGTTGTTGCATTTCCACTTTGTCTTCCCATGTAGCATTCTCAGGTGAGTACTGGTCCCACTGGACTTTAGATTGGTCCACTGTCCTGTTGCGGAGCTGGAACTGGTGCCTCTCGATGATTCTGCATGGCTCTATTGTTATTGTACCTAGTTCTTCTACCTGCAGGGCATTCCAATTAAGAATATGCTTAGGGTCAGGTATATATTTTTTTAACAAGGATACATGGAATACGTCATGAATGTGGCTTAGTGTCGAAGGTAAGGCCAAGCGGTAAGCTACAGGATTGATTTCCTCAAGTACTTCAAAAGGTCTGACATAGCGAGGGGCTAGCTTTGACTTCCTTCCAAAAGAGATGGAACTTTTATGAGGTCGGACTCTTAGGAACACCTTTTCACCAACTTGAAATCTTCTGGGTGTCCTATTCTTATCTGCATAACTTTTCTGGCGATTCGAGGCTTCCTTCAACCTCTGTCGAATAAGTTGCACTTGGTTATCCATATCTTTCAACATTTCAGGGCCAACCAGTATCCTATCTTCCAATTTATCCCAACTTAATGGTGTTCGACAAGGTCTCCCATAAAGAGCTTCAAAGGGTGCCATACCTATTGCTGCTTGGAATGAAATGTTATAGGCGAACTCAACTAATGGCAAATATTCCTCCCATTTTGTCTGTTGATCCATACAATACATACGAAGGAGGTCTTCCAGAATTTGGTTGGTTCTTTCTGTTTGTCCATCTATCTCAGGATGATAAGCTATGCTGAAATTCAACTGTGTTCCTAAGGCAGCCTGCAATGTGGTCCAAAATCTAGAAGTGAACTTCGCGTCTCTATTAGTGATGATTCTATCAGGAATTCCATGCAACCGAAAAATTTTCTTTATGAACCTTTTTGCTACTGCAGGTGCATCATCTGTTAGGTTTCTTGGTATGAAGTGGGCAACCTTAGTGAGTTTATCCACTACCACCAAAATGCAATTGTACCTATGAGATGTCATTGGTATCCCTTGGACAAAATCCATACTTATGACTTGCCATTTATAGAAAGGTACATCATGTCGATAAAGAAGTCCTGCTGGGTGCACATGTTCGGCCTTAACCCTTTGACATTCTAGGCATCTAGTAACTATGTCTACCACATCCTTCTTCATTCCTGGCCAAAAATATATTCTTTTGAGGTCTGCATACATCTTATTCACTCCTGGATGTCCTGAATATGGAGCCTTATGTGCCTCTGTTAATATCATACCCCTTAGTTTTGCATTATTAGGAACGCATATTCTTCCCTAGTACCTCATTAGTCCATCATAATCAAAAGTATAGTCTAAATACTTAGGCTCCACAATGGTGTTAGCTAGAGATGTCTTAACCTGAGCGTACCATGGGTTATGTTTTTTCTCAGAGAGTATTTGTTGCTTTAGGTCTATGTGCAAGTTGGATATGGCCATTATATGCCTCCTCCTGCTGAGAGCATCGGCCACCCTATTTTCTTTCCCCTTGATATATTGAATATCAAAATCATACTCACTTAGAAACTCTAACCACCTTCTCTGTCTTGCATTCAAATGAGGTTGAGTGAAGATATATTTTAGTCCTTGATGGTCTATTTTAAGCTCAAATGGTTTTCCCAACAAAAAATGTCTCCATTTTTGCAAGGCATAAACTATGGCTGCAAGTTCGAAGTCATGGGGGGCATAATTGACTTCATGAATTTTTAGTTTTTGTGATTCATAAGCCACTACTCCTTCCTCTTGGAAAAGAACTCCTCCGAGTCCTTCTATGGATGCATCTGTTACTACTGTGAAGTTACCATTAAGGTCAGGCACTTTTAGAATTGGAGGTGATGTTAGCCTTTCCTTCAGTACTTGAAAAGCCTTATCACACTGCTCAGTCCAAATGAAATTTTTATTTTTTTTTTGTAAGGATGTGATTGGATTGGCTATCCTTGAAAAGTCTTTCACAAACCTTCTGTAGTACCTTGTCAATCCCATAAAACTTCTTACTTCGGTCACATTTGTAGGGATAGGCCATTCAGTAATGGCTTTTACTTTATCAGGATCTACTGCTATGCCCTCGGTTGAAATGATATGCCCTAAATAGTGAACCTTCCTTTCAAAGAAGGAGCATTTGGATAACTTCCCAAACAACTTATGCTTCCGTAACCTTTGTAAGACTGCCTGGAGATGGGTTAAGTGTTCCTCTTCATCCTTGGAATATATTAAAATGTCATCCAGAAACACAATCACAAACTTATCCAAACAATCGTGGAACACACTATTCATTAGATTCATAAAGGCAGCTGAAGCATTTGTTAGCCCAAATGGAACTATAGTGAATTCATAGTGTCCATACCTTGTCCTAAATGCTATCTTTGGAATGTCTTCATCTTTTATCCTTAATTGGTGATAGCTCGAGCGAAGATCAATTTTGGAGAACACTGAGGCTCCTCTCATTTGGTCAAATAGATCATCAATACGAGGCAAGGGATATTTGTTCTTCACAGTGGCCTTATTCAACATTCTGTAGTCAATGCACAACCTTAGTGTCCCATCCTTCTTTTTTACAAATATGACTGGTGCTCCCCAAGGTGATACACTAGGCCTTATCAACCCTTTCTCTAGCAATTCTTGCAACTGTATTTTTAACTCTTGGAGTTCTGTGGTGTTCATCCTATATGGGGCTTTGGATATAGGTGCAGTTCTAGGAAGTATATCGATTGAAAAATCAAATTCCCTTTTAGGAGGTAATCCAGGTAGTTCTTTTGGAAACACATCCTTGTAATCCCAAAGGAATGAACTATTTTCAAAGGTAGGGGCTTCTTTCTCTTCTCCCTTCTCATCTAAAAATACTAGGAATATCTGATTTCCTCATTTTTGTTTTGCCTTCTTTAGTTGCATAGCAAAAATGGTCCCCATTGATATAGGTTTGTAAATTCCTTAGATCCTAACTTTACACCCCTTATCATCTACACACTCCACTTTGTTATAGCAATCTATGTTAGCCTTATGACTCGTTAGCCAGCTTATTCCGATTATGACATCATAGGCTCCTAGGGGTGCAACATATAAGTCAGCTTTGGTTTCTAATTCAGAAAACTTAATGAGTGCTCCTCTTATGTACTTGTTCGCTTTCTGTATAGCCTTGTGCCCATACTGAACCGTCCATGATGATTCCATATTCTTAGTTTGCAAAGACATTTTTCTTACCAATTCTGGGGAAATAAAATTCTCGGAGGAACCAGTATCTATCAAAATAGTTATGGGTTTACCAAAAAACATACCTCTTGTCTCCATATGTACATTTTGATGATGAGTTTGTTGATTTCTGATGGCAGCATGTATTTGATGTTGCCGAGGTTGCTATGGTTGATTGTACCCATTCCTTTTTGAACAATCCCTTGCATAATGATTGCCTCCACACATAAAGCATCCACCAGGGGGTCCATTAGAAATTTGGGGTGGTCCATTCCCCTTATTCCTCCTGACATTACGATTGTAATTGTTCTTATGATCCTGATTACCAGCAGGTTCTATTCTAGCCCAGTCTCTCCTCTTGTTCTTCTGAGCTCCTCTATTGTCCTTATTGTCTAGTTTCCTTTTGAAGCCAAATTGTTTGTCCCGAAAGTTTTGCTTTGCTACCGATAATGCCTGTAATTTCTTTTCTTGTTTAAGTGCCTTCTCCAAGACTTGATTCATGTTGTCAGGGGCAAACATATCCACTTCTGCCCCAATATCAGTATTCAACCCCAAAAGAAACTTCCTTGCCTGAGACCTTTCATCCCTTTGATAGATAGGAACATATTTCAGTAGCTTCGCAAATCTATCCCAATACTGTTGGACTGTGAGATTTCCTTATCTAAAATTTAGAAACTCAATCATCTTCTCATCATAAAATAGTTGTGGAAGCCATCTTTCACGGAAGTGGCTCACAAACTGCCTCCAAGTCAGGTTTTCTTTTAAATAACAATATTGTTCTTTTATGTTTATCCACCAACTAGCAGCTTCTCCTTCTAACTGATAGGCTCCCCAGGTCACCTCGATATTTTCTGAGTAGTTTCTTAGTTCAAAATATTTCTCCATTTCAATTATCCATCCTTCTGCAGAATCCCCCACATGTTTACCATCAAATTTAGGAGGAGTTATCTTCTTGAGGTCTTGTGAGATATCTAGAGTGGTAGTTTTCTGTCGAGGCCTAGGAACCTCTAGTTCATTAGTTGTTTAAGCAATGTGTACTTCCACACCTTGATGTCCACCTTCAGGTTCCAAAATGTTTTCTATAGTACCCTGTCTAGTCTTCAGGTCCTGTATAGTTTTCTCAAGGTTTTGCAACTTTTCTTTCTGTTCCATCAACAATTGAATAATTGCTTCAATACCAGCATTTGGGTTCTCCGGTGGGTTTTCAACTAGTCTTTGGTTTACAACTGTTTCTTGGTTTACAACTATTTCTTGGTGGACTGGTTCCTTTCTATGCAAATCTCACATTTTTTGGGTTCTCACCATTTAATCCTAAAACAAGGAGAGAGATGATTTACCATTTGCTATAATTTTTGGTTTACACTATGCAAATTGGCTATAATTAAATCTATCACAATTCTTATCTTGAATACTAATGATTATTAATTTTGAGTTTGTAGGCCTCTAGGCCGAGTGCTTGAACCATGCTATGATACCACATGTAAGGACCCGCTTGATCCAAACTCGAATTTTCAAAAAAAATTTCTCTATTAACAAGTCCATTCCAACTTACGCATGAATTCATAGATTTCTCTGTCCTCTATGCACTCTTTACAGATCTCTGGTTGTGTTCTTAGAGTATCAAAGAGGTCTCAGAAGACATCGACATATAGTAGCTCAATTAACTTGAGAGGTTTTGGATGCACAACTGTGTATCAATTGAAGATGATGGTGTGGGAGTCCCTTGGTGTAGTGAAGGAAAATCAGAAGCTTCATAAAGGCACAATGGAATAGGTCAATGAATTGGCCACTTTAAATAGTCCTTATGATAGATATCAAAACTTCCATTGAGTACTCAGGAAAACATTCAGCCAAAACAGCCATATGTTCACACAGAACATTAATTTCAGCCAAAACGGGCCATATGTTCAAAATAGAACATTCTTAAGCCAACCCGGGCTCTTCTATCCTTTGGGCAAATAGGTTCATGCAGAACCAGGTCCAATGGACCTTATCACTACCTGATTCGGGTAGAACAAACAATGGCCAAAAGGCCTAGTGACAAAACGGTCCAATTCTCTATCCAATAAGGGATAAGTAAACACAATAGCCAATCGGGCTAAATAGGATAGAAATCATTATACTCTGGCCAGAGACTTCTGACTCCCTCGGAACCAATAGAGATTCAAGAGTCACTTCCTAGTGACCACAGTCTGCCTAGACACTGTGCTGAGGACGTCGACCAGGGAACACATAACAACAACTTGTACTCACCTTAGTTTATGGCAATGCCGGGTACAAGTAATCCACCTCGGGGATTCTTTTAAGTACTAGGAGAGTTCTTAAGTTACCTAAATAACCTTTAAACTAGGGATTTAGGGATTGAGATTATGAAATTGACTATAAGGAGTATACTATATCCGAGGGGCCTGAGTACTGGGGGCATCCTTCACCGTCCAGACTGCCTACATACCCTGTATCCACAGGATCAAGGCCCTCTTCAGATGCGATCTACATGACGAATGCAAACATGTAGTTTTGTCTTGCACTATGTTAATGTAGCTATGAGTGGGTACATAGTTCTTCGCCGATTGCCACCCACTTGAGTGATACAATGGATGGAATTCCTAAGGAACTATTTTGCAAACACACCTCCCGGGAGTGTTTGGCGTTTAAGTTTTTCAAGTGTGAATAATTTACCTAACATGCATATTTTCCCGATGAGATCTTCCCATTGATCGTCCTACAACAATTTTTGATAGTCTCACCTTTTCTTTTAATTAATCCTTTTAGTGAGGTATCCGAGGAGATTTTTCCTTCCTGCGGATTTAACTTTGACATGTTCCTTATTACTCCCCGACGATTTATAGGGCTGGTGCCTAGATGTCGTTGATGCAGCTATGTTAGGCGCGAGGTACTTGGTTCAACGTGATAGCATTACCCGTAAATGTGACCCAGCGGTACCGTAAATACCGAACACTGTGAATGTTTGTGTTTGGACGTTTATTTACAAGGTTCACCTAGATGAAAAGAAAACTTATATGATCGCTTATAAAGAAATGAGAAGGATTAAACTTCATTGCTTGCATGTAAAGAAAATGGCTAGATGTTTTGATCCATTCATAAATATATAAGGAATAGTAAAGTAACGACATTCCAACAATTGTAATCATAATTTCAGAAGATACTAATTCACTTACGTTAATCACAATCATAAATTAGAAAAGATACTATATCATTTAGTTTCAAGGTGATAGGAGTTAATTTGTCATACATGAAGTGATCTTTATTCAAAGTAAATCATATATCAAATTAATCTTTATTTCCATTGTCGATATATTTGCGAGTAAAAGTTGACAAAGATTCTTGTTACTAAAACTAGTCAATAGTTGCTCCAAGGTTTTATAACCTTCCAAAGAACTTACTGATTCCCTTCATGATTCTTCTATAGTCATAACATTCATTCATTTAAAAGTACCCTCATTTTAGAACTTCATACTGCTAATTAATCATTTTCCTTAGTAATTTTTTAATTTTTGATTTAAGTTAATTTAATTTATTCCAATCTAAGGAAAGATGATGCTTTTAATTGTATTCAATGTCCAACATTTCTCATTGAGACAATGAATTAGATACTCATTCATAAGGGTCAACATTTGTTTAAATAAGTCATTTTGCTTTTGTCACATATGGTCAAGAGGGTTAATTTTCTAATACAAAGATAATCAAAATCTATTGCTAGACTAGAGAGTTTGTGTAGGAATCATTATTAACTTGATTCACTTGATTTCAAGGAAATACCTTAGTTTTAAAAAAAGGATCACTAGCATAAATCATCCATGTACCAATTGCATCAAGAACTTAATGAAAGGTTCAATTTATAGGAACATGATGGTCAATTGCCAAAATATAGGAGTTATTACTTAAATCAATTTTTCAATATCTAATCCAAAATGTACATGGGATTATTGATTTTATAAATAATGGTATTAAAGATAAATTCATTACTATACAATTATGCATGATTGACGAATTACCTTCTGAGTTCCAAATAACCTCATGAAGCAATAAATCCTTCCATGAAAAATTACATATGATCTTAATGATATTACTAGTTTATCAATAATATAGTTATTTGTAAAGGAAATTTATTATTTAGTTTATAAATGTTAAGACTTAATATTTTAATATTACATACTTATTTATATATACTGTAAATTTATTTTTTTGACAAATAAATGCATTTATGTAGACAAGTTTCCAACTTCATCAATTCACATTTGCCTGCTTATTTCCAGTCAGTGTCAAAAGGGAAGCTTTGGAATAGGTTCTGGATATGCATCAACACATAGAGAAAATATGAACAGGGCATTGTCATACATCATAGAGTAAAGTAAAAGTGAATTTCAGTGATGCCCTAGTAAACATGCCTACAAAATGTGGAAGCACATACAAGGCGTGTGAATCTAAAATGACATAATGAAAAGTGATCTCAGAAAATGAAATAATTGTAGCAATTTCTAAAAAAACATTTCTATTGTGTTATATTTTTTACTCTATCTGGTATGCGCTATTAGTTTCTCTACTGTACACAATTGTTACTTTAGCCAGATAATAGTGAACATATTGTTTGTTCGGATTAAAGGTGTACATTAACCTGACCTGGCCTTGATTAACTGATTTATTCTCTTGCACAAACCATACCTGGAGCTAAATTTGAACAACCACCAGAACTAAGTCTTAGTACTAAATTGGTAGTAGTTTCCAACTCTGGGTTCGCATAACACTAATATGTAGATTCTTACAGTTGTAAACGAGTTTCAAACTTGGTTCAACACAATCTTACTAGAATCTACTAATATCTTCTTTCATAGCCAAAGCAATATGTGTCTGCCTAAGATTGACCTATCAGAGATTAAATATAGATTTGAAATTATAGATACAACAATTGGAATATTCAATTCAAACTAAACCAAATCCACGGCAGAAAGGCCATCATTGTCCTATAGTAATTAAGCAAATTTAATGCAAACATGGTCAGAGGCCATTTGCCAATACACATTCAAATTTCATGAGCTAAATTAAAAGCCTATTGCGAGCTACAAAATGACTCAAAGAAATGGGATCTGATGGATTGCCATGACAGTAGGGGCAGTTGAAAATACCTTAGAAACTGTTAAGCAAATGCGACTGGTGAGTGTAAAGCGGACTCCTCAACCTTGCATCCTTCCTACCTAAGTCTACGTGGGCTCTGGAAACAGGGCATAAACAGCAGTTTACTCTAGCTCTTCCAACCAGAGGTCAGTTCCCTTTCTTCTTACAATTGAGGCCTTTTATAGCAAATTCCATGCATCCCCACTATCTTTGTTTAATATGAATGCATCCTCCACTATCTTATTTTAAGGATAATGCTTTCTCCACTATCTTATTTTAAGGAAAATGCTCCCTCCACTGTCTTTGTTTAAGGAAAATGCATCTTCCACTCACTAGTGGAACTTATCATCTAGTCCTTATGTGTAATCCATTTTATATTTTAAATGAATATATTGTTTTATATTAGTATTTTAAAAAAATTGAGTTGTGACAAAATAGAAGTGTGTACTAATAAAAATTTCTCCTTGTAATCCTACCTATGAATTAATGACATATTGAATGTATTTAAATAGCTAAAGATAGTAACATGTTGCACAAATGTGTATTAAGTTGGCTTATAACAACTAGTGCAAAGGGGCAAGAAAGTTGGAGTATGAATTTTAAAATTCAATTTGAGGTTCATTTCTACATGCCATCCTAGGATTGATCTCAAGTGGTATGAAAATGAACCTAGGTAGTGAAAAGCTAATCTTGGGATAATAAGCGGGTGTATTGAAGTAGGTGTGAATGGGGTGTAATAAATGAGGGAGTGGATGTGTGGGAATGAGTGGAAGTGGGAGTAAATGGAAATTGATAGGATTCAACGCATGAGCCAAACTTAACACAAAATATGCCAATTGTGGATATGTAATGGACCTTGAGACTTTCTACCATTACAATAATCTTAACACAAAAATGTACCACTCGTGAATATGTAATTGTCTTGGAGACATTCCACCGTTACTATAATAAACTCATCTTACTATATTTATTCTACCTTGTCAATATATGTCATATATTCAATACAACTTCTTAATTTATATTAGAAATTCAATACAAGTTTTTAATGTCTTTTCAATCTAAACCTGAATCTAAATCATTTTTCTATAAAGATAAAATACTAACAAAGTTTCAAATATATACCATTTATTTAAAAAGTCAATAATTATTAATTAGTCAAGTGAGGAAAACCCCCCGGCCTCGAGAGAATATGATATTTTCAAAATTTAATTTTCACAATAATCAATTCATCTTACTATATTTATTCTACCTTGTTAATTTATGTCATATATTCAATACAACTTCTTAATTTATATTATAAATTCAATACAAGTTTTTAATGTCTTTTCAATCTAAACCTAAATCTAAATCATTTTTGTATAAAGATAAAATACTAACAAAGTTTCAAATATATATAATTTATTTAAAAAGTCAATAATTATTAATTAGTTGAGTGAGGAAAACCCCCCAGCCTTGAGAGAATATGATATTTTCAAAATTTATTTTTCACAATAATCAACTCATCTTACTATATTTATTCTACCTTGTCAATTTATGTCATATATTCAATACAACTTCTTAATTTATATTATAAATTCAATACAAGTTTTTAATGTCTTTTCAATCTAAACCTGAATCTAAATCATTTTTGTATAAAGATAAAATACTAACAAAGTTTCAAATATATACAATTTATTTAAAAAGTCAATAATTATTAATTAGTCAAGTGAGGAAAATCCCCCGAGAGAAGATGATATTTTCAAAATTTAATTTTCATTTAACATTTGTTATTTGTAAATTTATTATTTAATTATTTTAATTATTTATGTAAGTGATATATATTTAATATAATATTTATTCGATTTATCTATTAGCGACCAGAATTCATAGTATAGGATATAAGTGTTTTTGAATTTTTTAACCTTGTAGTAATTTTTTATCATCAAGATCACACTCCATGATTCATCACTTTACATTCTCCTCTTGAGCTTTCTTTATCTTGATAGTGAATTAGGGAGTGTGATCCAAAACGTTGATGATGAAATAAACCTGGTCCATGGATTTCACTATATAATAAGTTAAAGTATGGAATAAAGATTATAAAGAAGATAGAGCATTAAATTGCAAATAAAAAAAAATAATTGTTTTCTCTAATGCTGCCCGAAATGTGATTGTTCGAATTTGAGGAAGTTTCCTTGCCGTAATGTCCAAGACAAGAACGCAATCTGAAGATATAAAAGCCCACAAAAGCCGACCGAGTTCAGATTTGAATACATACTCATAGCATGGACTAAAGAGTGAATCAGTAACTCCATACATGTTTAAAGGAACAGACGCTAAATCCAGGTATTTAATACAAAATAGGAAAGTGCAAAGTATGTGCTTTAATCTCTGGACGTATTTGCATGGACTTACACGGCTAAGTTATATAGTGATGAGAAGTGTCGTTTTTATTCTACGGATGCAAGAATTTATTTTTTTAGACTTATCCATTTAAACATCGGAACGCCCGAGATTTTCCCGTTCTTACATCAACTTTCTTTTAAAATAAATTGTACAATTGCCAATGTCAAGACTGTATGTAAACGAGGGAGGGATTCGAAGGCTACATAGATATCTTCTAGCATAGAAGATATGACAAAATGTTTAAAAGATTGCCATTATTCTTTTCAAATTAATTATAATTCTATCCTTTTCTCAAATCAACTATAATAATATAGATATGCTTTATTAATAAATTGCCGTCCTTTCTTTTAAGTCAATGACAATTCCTCCTCAAATCAACTATAATAACATATATGTTCTATTAATAAATCATAATGTGACAAAATGGTTAAACGATTGTCATTATTTTTTTCAAATTAATTGTAATTGTATCCTTTCCTCAAATCAACTGTAATAATATAGATAGGTTTTATTAATAAATTGCCGTCCTTTCCTTAAATCAATTACAATTCCTCCTCAAATCAACTATAATAACATAGAAATATTTTATTAGTAAATCATAATATGACAAAATTGACATCAACTACAATAACATAAATATATTGTGTTAATAAATCATAGTATGACAAAATGTCTACCTCAAATATCAACTCTTATAAGGGTTTCGTATAATTACGGATTTCAATTTCAAGGGTAAAATTCTCTTCGTACTCCACGGCTTTTTTTTTTATTCCGTAAACTTTTAGCTTATACAATTTTATATTCCACGAGTTGAAGTGTTTGAATTTTACTAGTGCGTGTTTCAGGGATCATGGAGTGCTGTTGGAGGAGATTGCAGAGTGTGTAATGCAACATATCGAGGCCAAACGCCGATTTGAGGTCAGAAGAGTGGTATCTTGCATATTCTGCAATGCCTTCTGGATCTTAATAGGCCTTCTCTTTTTTGTTCCGAAATATAATTTAAAAATAGACCTGTCATGACTGGCTGTTCTTAAATATCATTCACTTCATTCAACAGTCAAAGGTTAATTTTGGCCAATAAAAATAGGACAAATATTTACCACTTTTTATTGTGAATGAGGTGTAAAATTACTATTGACTGTTTGACCATTGAAGTGAATGATATTTAAGTAGAGTGGTCATGACTAGATTGGTAGCCGAGACAAAATGATATTACTCATAAGGCCAAGGGTTTCTGCCCTAATAAGGATAGCAGCCCTGCATACTGGGCGATTTTGACATTGTAGATTGCACTTTGATCATGATAGCGTTTATACAGCATAATTGCTCTTCACCTATGGCAGCATACATTACCTTTTGTCCACGGGACAGTGTACATTGCCTCCCTTTGTCATGACAGCATTTTGGCCGCGTAATTTGCCCTATCTTCATGGCAGAGAATGAATAAATGGAAATCAAGCTTTGAACGGCACAATTGTTTAACTCTCGCAGGAGTAAATTCACAAGGGAGGATAGACTGGGATTTTCTAGCTTCACCAAAAGATAAATTTGGAATATGATGCGTTTATTGTATTCGGTACAATCCCCTTTAGTTTATCATAAAAGGTATGGATTCACATGAAAGAATACTTTCCTAGGTGTATGTGGATTTGGCACAGTGCATTTAATCTCAAGCGTGGTCATGATATGGAAATCTAGGGTATCAAATTTGAGCAATATGTAAAGTAATAGTTGGTTAGCAGCCTTTGCTCAATTTTTTTAAAGAGTTATTTGTGGAGCTAGTGGTCTCAGGAATAATTTTTTAAGAGTTATTTGTGGAGTTATTGATTACATAGATATTTTATTAAAAAGATAAATTATTAATAAAGAATTATTTATTAATATAGAAAATCTAGGAGATAAGATTTGGAGGAAAATTAGAAAAAAGGGAAGGAAATGTATAGAGTCAATGGCATAATTGTTATTATGCAAATGCTGCATAATTTGAGCCCTCCCTTTTTTTAAGAGCATATTTTCAATCCCTAAAATATACTTGCTCCACTATAATAGGGAAAGATTATAAATTATCCTATATGTATAATTTAATATTTGCAAGGGACCACTGGGTTGCTTAAATTTAAATAGAAAATCCATTTATACACTTGTATGGGACCATGACATAAGAAAATAGTTCCCTTGTGGTCTTCCATAAAGATTGTCTCACACACCCAATTGGTGTCTTTACCTTTATGGTCTCACACACCCAATTGGTGTCTTTACCTTTTACTACAAGCTGTAGAAACATCATACATTAACTATACAAATTTCTAACTTGTAAATATGGAAGCTACACGTTTTAATCTTTCTAAAGTTAATGCTTATATGAAAATGGAAATGGATCCTTTTATAGTCTATGATGTCGGGCGACCTGATTTTGGATCTACAGGTGGCTTATAACATTTGAGACTACCTCATACTCCCAGTATGCAAGAGGCACCTAACTATGCTTCAAATATGAGGCATACATACCCTACCCCCTGCAAGATTTGAACTCGTGACCTCTCTTTATAAAGAATGTGATGAGAAAGTTGAAACTGCCAGTGCTAGTCTTTCTAATGTTAATTGTTGTAAGGAATTTGATGGGAATTACCCAAACAAATCCTTAAAATACTTGAACAACAAACAATCACATCAGATTTGTAATCATGTTTTTTTCCTGCAAACTGTTATGGATTCAAGATCCTATGGCTCTTATTAGTATAGTTGTCGATAAAAAAATAGAATATTTTTCTATTGCATTTGATAATTTGTAGAAAACACTTGGTATATTTATGTAGAATGAATTTTAAGCACTTGATTTGTAGAAACAAAAAAGAAATTGTAGGAAATAACTTGGTATATTTATGTAGAACATTTTTAGACTAACTTATTTGCCATATAATTATAGCAATAAAATCAATACAAAGTAATTTGAAAGAAACTTAGCAAGTACTATCCTTCAGAAAATAAAATCATGACTTAAAGTTTTTACTTGCTAATGCCCCATCTTTTGGGGTCTTACAAAAATGTGTTTTTTGGCCTTGGAAGAGGAGCTAGAGTTGGTTTTCCAATAGGAAAGGATAGAGAGAGATTTCTCCATTTTTGAAACAAACCCTGATTTCCTATATAGTAGTGATGCAAGAGCATCTTAGGGATCTTTCAATCTTGCATTGCCTAAAAATATGTTTGGCACACAAGGTTTGTGTTGGCACATCTCTTTATTTCTTGTGCTTTGCATATCAATTAGAGACTTTAAGTTGTACATGTGCATTGACTTCAAAGGTCATGCACAGATGATTTGTTTGTGCACACTTTCTCATGAGGGTGCAATTTGATCTTGAGCTTGTGCACATTGGTTGATTCCACACAATGTTTGTTCCATCACACCCCCAGTGATGCTGGCAATGTATTAAACCATTGACTATGTAATGTTTCATGATGCTTATAGATGTTGATTATTTAATTCAAATGGTGTATTGGAAGTTTAATCAGTTCCTTTGGAATGTGAATTGTATTGTCCTATGCAAGGGTTACATTTCCTTGAGTCTATATATGTGCAACAGGTTGAAAGACAAAGGGTTGGCACAAGATTAGTATTGAAGTTTGGCATCGATAATTCATATTGAAGATAGATTGGTCATATATACATTGGTTGTGAGGAGATCACTAGTTGGGGAATAGTAGGTTGAAGTTTATGGTCATCACTCCATTGGATTCATGTTGCATGAATTATCTATACATCTATTTTGTTACTTCTTATGAGTGAATAGCATCATTTTACTTGAGTTGGTGCAATTAAGTGGGTTATTTACTTCAGTAGTTTTTGCTATAGAATGCGTACTTTACATTTTGGTATTAGAGTGATCGGGTTCAACACTTGAACCATTGGAGCTCATTACGAGGTTTCGTAAGTTTGGCAAGATATGCTAATGATAAACATTTGTTCTTATGCCAGAATGGAAGGAAAGATAAGGACAAGAAGGTGAGCCAAGAAAACAAAACTTAGTGATATGCTTAAAATCACTATTAATAAAGAGCCATCTACTGAACCAAAGATGAAGGAAATAATGAGTTATGCAAAGGAAGCTTGGCTCACTGATTTTGAAACACTAGTTGATGCACTCAAACGTATTCGCCTAGAAAGGAAAAAATGGATTGAGGAGGCAAGAAATTTGCCCACCCCTATTACTGATGAGAATAGTAAACCATCAACTCACCCTGATATGCCTTTTGGGTGTGGTCGGGATGCTATGGAAAAGAGGTGTTGATGGAGTACCCATGAGTACACCCACCCTCTAAGTTTGTGTTACTCAATTTTGACAGAGAGGAGGAACCCAAGGAAATTCCTCTGTCAAAAAGTGATATGTAGACATTTGTTACACATGAAAACAGAAAGATTTTGTATTTGAATAAGGATGTAAGAATCCAAAAAGTGAATAAACTAAAATTTTGGCTATTTATAGGGGGTTAAGGTGTGTTTTTGTTTCTCGGTATGTTCGAGCATGTGTGAGTCTTTGTGTATTTGTGTGACATGAGTAGCAAGTACACCTTCCTTTGTTATGTGTTCCTTGTATGAGTGTGGTGTGGAATACATTGTTTCGGGGGAAGATAAACCCTGGTGGTTACTAAGAAATTGCTAAGTTGTGATTTTCCTATTGCTTAGTGTGCATTTAGTATGCTTATCATCATGTTGTGAAGAAATTTGGCCTCATACGAATGTTTCATTAATGCATTATCCATATGATAGGTGAATCCTTATTTGGTGAGAAATGCTAACCACTCTTGTTGTGAGAGTGATGTGTTTAGATATCTTGGTTGATGGATGATTGCTAGTGTATGATTGTGTGTGTCTTTACTTAGTGAGTGTAACTCCCTTGAATGAAATGCAAAGTTTGGTTGCTTGGCATCATTGAGTGTTGTTTGGGTGGTTAAGTAGAAACGATCTCAAGGTATGGATGTGATTGGAGTCTTAGAAGACTCATTTGTTTGGTATGATTGAGTCTGTTCTCTTATTCACCTTAGATTTTGGAATCCCAGTGCATTGTACTCACTCTCTAGTGGCTAGAATTAGTCACGTAGTTCATGTAATGCAGAACTTTTGAATTTTGATACTTATTTATTTGACTTTGGTATACTTTATTTATTTGACTTTGGTAAATTCTCTAACGTTGTAAGGACCAACATTAAATTATTATTCTTGTTTATGAATAAGAATAGCCATCAAAGTTTGATATTTATTTAACTTGTGACCTTTATGATTATGTTTGATTTATTGTTGAAATTGAGATCATTTTACGATTTATTGTTGGAATTAACTTTTCTTCCATTTTGATATTTTATTTATTTATTTATTACTGGTGGCTATACTTGAATGTTTTGAACTATTGGTCATGTAACATGTTATGTTCTTGATCATGTACATGATGGGCCTCTGATGGATTGTATAAGCAAGTAGAATGTAGAGAATATACTAGTTCTTGGTGGTTGTGTTATTAGAACTTTGATAGATTGAATTCCTTGGTTTGTTGTTAGATGCAAGTGACTTTTGTGTGAAATGATGAAGAAAGTTTTGGAATGGTTTTGTGTCGCTATGGATCACTTGATATGAATTGAATTCTTGTTTGAGCTTAGATTTCAACTGTGTTTATGTGAACATGAGATATGTACAGGACTTGTTTGGATTGAATCTTGCTTTTAGTAATTGCATTTGGTGAGTGTTGTGTTGATTGACCTTTTGTCCTAGTTTAGTTAAGAGTTGAAGTGGTGTTGAAAGTAGCCTTGTACTTGGTTGGTGAGTTTTTTCTGCCTTAGAAGTGATCCTAGTTTTGTGGTATAGAGCTTTAGTGTTAGAAAACCCTCTCTTTTAGAAGTGAGGTGTGAGGAAGTACCTCATGTAGGGAAACCATGTCTAGAGTTGAGGCATGCTCTTGGCCAAGATGAAGGTATTGTAGTGGTGCCTTTATCCTTTTTGTGTTATCTTTCTTGATCCTTGAGTTCTTTTGTTGTGGGCCCAGTGCCTAAGGAAGCACTGTTGAGAGAGTAATCTGTCATTTGCAATTTGCCTTGAGAGTGGATTTGTAGCCTTGTGAGTTTTTGTAGACTTAGTTGATAAGCTTGAGAAGTTATCCCAGCATAGTTGTGGTCCATAAATTTTACGGACTTGACTTGCTTGTGGTATGTTATGTCTTTTGGCTAGACTCTTTTGGCTAGACTTGCAGTGGCAGTTGGAGGATGGAGTGGTGTAGACTTTGAGGAGTTGTATGCACGATAGTTTGTTTTGACCTAGTTGGTACACCTTTAGAGATGTGTTTTGTTGTGAGACCTCAACCTAGTGTTGATTAGGAGGACTGATCTTTTGAGATTATATTGTGTTCACCATGTGATTGCATGTGCTTTATGATGTTGAGTCATGCTTGTATGTGTCTATGATGGACTAAGATTATGCCTTATTTGGCATGCATTAAAGATATGATCCTTATGCTAGAATGAAATGATGATATGACAAGTGTGCCAATTGTTACCAGAATGTAATTTAATCGTAGTTGTACTATGTATTGTTTATATGCAATGTAATGGGCAGTGGTGCCATGTGTGTTGTGTGCATTGTTTGTCATGCTTTACAGCTACTAGATCTAGGAGTGGTGATAGTGGAGCCCCCTCAAATTTTGGAGAGGTGCAACATTAAGTTGCATAACAAGGATATTGCACAGTACAAGGTCCAATGGGACCAATATTCAATGAGATAGTGCCAGTTGGGAGGATGTTGAGGTAATAGACAAATCTTTTCCTCATTTGAGGATTTAGCAAAGTTTCTTTTATTTATGCAATGTCAAGATACTTTTATTTGATTGATGATACTTTATTGATATATTGATAGCAGTGGACAAATACATTATTATTTTAGTTTTGTGTAATAAGACATCGAGATGATGTCTCTTCCTAGTGGGGAAGGATCTCACATCTTGATCCTTCTTGACTCTTTTTACCACTTCTAACTATTGGTTATTACTTTGATTATTTTACTACTTGGGTAAATTGCATAAACATAATAGGTAAATTGTCGTAAATTAGATGCATGGATTTGAACCTAGTTTATCGATGGATAAAATATAAATGATATGGAACATGTTTTCTTGAGCTTTGGTTATGATTTTGGGACCTGACCTACTGATGAGAAATCGAGTGCAACTGAATGTAGTAAATGTCGAAGATGAGAACATGGCTGAGGTAGAAATGCCTTAGCTGCGTAGAAAGAATTGACAAGATGGAACCCCAATACCTGCACACACACACACCACACACACACACACACACACACACATGTAGAGCACATTGCATCATGTCGTTGCATTCTTTATTTGGTTTCACTAAGATCATGTGGCATAATTTTATTGTACTTATGATTGGCGTGATTACTTGAGTGGATGAGATAAAGTATTCTTTTTCGTTGCTTCAAGTACGTTGTCTAAGCATAATATGATTTTGGGTCTTCATAACTCCTTTTCATCATCTAGTTAGAAATGATATAGTTGATGCTAATAAAAAATTACATAATTATTGTGTCTATATTGTTGTGAACTGTGAATTTTTAGTTATAAATGTGTAATATATAAAAATATATATACTTTATGTCTATAAACATATATAAATTACTTTTGCTTTTATGAAGTAATATTAGAAATGACAAAAATAAGTATATATATATATATATATATTATATATATATATATACTATATAGTATATATATATATATATATATATACTATATATATATATGAGTTTAATATAAATGAATACATACTTAAATTATATAAAAACTATGTATAGTTTTTTAGAGGCATGCAAATAATGAGCGCGCGATGCGCCATGCAATTGGAGTAGAGTCAACTCAAAGAACTTTGAGTTCTAATTTTGAAGAGTGCCTTTTTTGAGGCAGTTTGGACTTTGGAGATAAAAAGAAGGGAAAGGCACGCAAATGAGGAAGAGGAGGGACAATAGCTCAGTGAGGTTTTCCTTGGGGGCACAGTAAAGAAATTCACCAGGAGAGGATCTCATGAGCAACAGACCAGGTTTTTCTTCTTTACTTACAAGATCCTTACCTGCCTGTTCAAATGATATAGATCATACCTGCAAATCTTCTTGATCGAAATATTTATGATATATGTATATATAAATTATAAAAGTCTGAGTTCTATGATTTCTTTCCATCTTTACATTGGGATTCAATCTTTCTACATTCAATCGACCTAATTAGATGATATGGCTTCCTGTGTTTGGTGAATCTTTCATCCCTTTTTTTCTATCGTTGTGGCCTGAGTTCGGCCTCAATGTATAGAATCGGCCCTTTTCATCTTTAAAGTTTATCTCTGTTATTTTTAGATTGATCCCTTTCAACCTCAATCAACTTATAAGGATTTACAATCTTATATCAAAGGCCTTTCTAACTCTTTAAATCAGTCGATGGACTTTGCTTTGAGTTTGACCTTATATAGATCGGCCTGTTAAAACTTCTTTTCAATGTTTTATTTTTCTTTCTTTTCCTTTATCAGTCTATGGTTTGAAACTGAACCGACCTTTCAAACTTGTTTTAGGCCTTTTGTTTTGATCTGTGATTCATTCAACCTCAAGTTTAGCCTAACCACCCTCAAGACTATGTATCGGCCTTTTAAAATCCAGACGGACTTCTTGATAATTAAAAATCACCTCTGTATAAAATAGATCAGCCTTTGTGTAATAAATGTCGGCCATGGATCTTTTGGATCGACCTTCCTCTTTAGTGGATTGACCTGATCTTGTTTTGACGACCATTTGGACGATAGACATCGACATTTTCTCTCAGATTTGTCCTTGTAGCTCCGTTCTTTGCTTATTTTTCCCTTGCAATGATATGTTTGGTATTTAAACCAACCTCTAACTCTATTCATTAAACAATTTTCCTGATAACATGAGCGACCCTTGTTTCTTTTTTGTAACGCTCTATATTTTTGCAATCGACCTATTTTTGTATATATTACGATCTTCTGTTTGGCCTGGTCTCTTATTCTGATCGGTCTGATAACCTTGGTGTTGGCCTATTTGAAAACTCCAATGGCCTTATTCAGAGCATTACGTTGATTTTATCAGGTCCCTTTTATCTATAAACTTTGGCCTCCCCTGATTGTTTGTATTAACCTGTTACTCTAAGCTTCCCGCCATGCTTGCATTTGTAAGTATTCTTAGCTGTAATTATTTCTTTGTTACTCGGCCTTCTTGATATGGTTAACACCGGCCGCAAACCTTCGATGGCATTCTTTAAAAGCGGTCTCTCATCTTCAATTTGAATAGCCTTCGAAACATAGGGATCGTGACCTTAAAAATCTTTATTCAAACTTCTTAAACCAATCATCGGCTTGTTTTATTTGTGTCACCCTCTTTTGATATGTCGTCTCATCCTTTAGAATCAACGTTCTTTATGATGTTCTGATCTCTTATACCTGTTTATTGCAGCCTTTTTCGTAGTAACAGTATATCTATGGCAGCGGCCTGCTGTTAAATGGATTGAATATTCTTTTTTATTTTAGAGATTGGTAGAGATATTGCTTTTATAATAAAAATGTACATGTGAATGTTATGAAAGGGTGAAATACACAACTTTCTTATGTTTTCATATTACGAGTTTAAGATGACACTTACGTAGGTTGTTTCAAGACTTACCCCCCATCGGTATAGATATGATCTCTCAACTTTTAAATAAATGATACAGATCGTTATGGTATATCGTGCTAGAGATAAAAGCTACAATCATCTAAGATCATATATATATATATATATATATATATATAAAATAAAAATAAACTTAAACATTTGAATAGGATCCATTGTGGACACTTCAATCATACCGCCATTACAAATTGGTACTCTCTTACACTAATGATAAAGAATGAAATAGTAGAAATCATACATATGGATGAAATCTGAACTTATGTTAGATAATTGCATGAAAATATCTAAGTAATAAATATAATTTCTTAAAATCTTGTCTTATGTGAATTTTTGTGATAGTGTTATGGAGGAATTACTCATGAAAGTTGGATTATGTTTATAAGGAAAATGATACACATTTAAATATATGCATACCAAGTTATTTTATGAGCTCACTCCAAACAAACATAGGCATCTTCCCTAGGACTTGACGAGGGAATATAATTATTAAATTCTACTAGGAATATAGCTTAAGAAATTTCCTTGAATACTAAGATATTGATGCCTTGGGGGTTAGTTCATTTCCTTCTTGTATATAAATGTTGGGTTACTTCTTGGGCTAGGATGTCGAATGTGGGCAAATAGAGAAGGCTTTTCCTCTTTTTCAGGATTTAACCTAACTATTTTTAAGTCCTTGGGCCAAGCCATGTTCGTTGAAATACATGAAAGATTGCCTAGAAAAATTTTAAATTTATATATTTCTCTGCCACATCCTATTGTGAGATATTGCACATCATCATTTAGATTTGCATTTAAACATCTGGTTGCATCGGGTGTTCCCTCTTGCCAATTGTTTCTAGGTTGCTAGGCATTTCATGTAGGGCTAGGTATCCTTTGTGTCATGAAGGATTCTAGGGAAGTGTAATTGCTTTGTGGTTGGGCAGAAAAGTGTCTAGGCCATGTTCTCGTCTCACGGCTTGCAAAAGACCATGTGGGTTAGTGGCGACTGATGACAATGATTGATTTATTATTCATTCTTGTATTGCACTTGATTATTTTATCTTATTCATTATGACGACTTATGGCATGAGAGCCTAAAATGTATAATGTATATTCTTTTATAGTGCTAATACCTGGTTATGGCACATGGATTTATAAGATGTAATGTTATTATTATTGATATATATAGAGATCTAACTTTTTACTTGAGTTGATGTAATTAAGTGGATTATTTACTTCATTAGTTTTTGTTATAGAATGCGTACTTTACAGTTAGGGAAATCTTTGAAGAAATAGAGTCAATATATCCTAGACAACAACAAGCACCTCAAATGGTAGAAGAACACAAAAATGCTCTTAGGATCATCCAAAATGCAAAAATCACATGCCAAATCATACTAGAACTCGACAACAACATAGAATGCCTAAGAATCATCAATGAACAAAATTGACGCCATCTAGGCATTAGAACTTAAGGAATTCAAATAGGAGATTGACAACTAGTGACCCTTCGGGTCATAGGGTTATCTCCATCATCATGTTCTTAGAAGAATAAACATCGACACATATTAGGCCCTAGGACTGGCCAACTTCTATTTGTAATGTTTTTCTTCCATGAGAATAGAACCACCCGTAGATTATGCCTCTACTTGACTGGCTTTTGCCATGAGAGCAAGAGTGACTTGGAGGTTGCTCATAGCAAGGAGAGGGTTCATGTGTTGTATCAAGGATGAATCATCCATGTTTGTCCTTGAGTCATGTTTTGAGGAGTAAAAACACACATCACATTCTACTACAAATGCTTGAACATCCCCTTTAAGGCCATCCCAAGTGAAATCCCTCATCACATGATCATATGCCTTCAACAACCTTGAGTGTCCAACAAAAGGGGAGGAGTGCAATTCCAGAAGTAACTAAGGCTTGAGTTTTGAATTTGAGGTTAGATAAATCCAATCATGATAGCTAAGGACTTTGCCTATCTAGAAAAAACCTAAAAATTATTGGGAATCTTGTTCTAATAGCTGAAAGATATAAAAAACTATAGAGCTAGTATAAGCCCATTCACACCGTATCTCATCTATCTAGAGTGGAATCAAGATAAAAAGATAAAATATGGGATCTTCTTCTTCATATTGGTGTGAGAGTGCATTTTCTACCACATTTTCCTTAACTTTCTTATAGACTATCTCATAGTCATATCTCTGCATCTTGGCCACCAATTTTTGTTGTTTTGAGGACACTCGTTGTTGTAAAAAGTATTTAAGGCTATGATGATCAATTCTTATCAAGAATATAGTGCCTAATAGGTAAGGACACCATTTTTGGATAGCATGGAGGATAGCCAATGTTTCTTTTTTTATAAGTGAATTTAGCCACATTCAGCCCTATTAGTTTCTTATTAGTAAAGGCTATGGGTCATCCTTCTTGCATCAATACTACACCTATGCTTGTAGCAAAGGCATCACATTCAAGAGTGAATGGTTTGTGAAAATTAGGTAAGGTCAACATTGAAGTAGCACACATGGTAGTTTTGAGTGCATTAAATGTTGCCTCCACTGACTTTGACCAATGGAAGGAGTTTTTCTAGAAAAGTTGTCAAGGGCCCAAAATTTTTACCATAATTATGCACAAACTGGCTATAGTACCTAGTCAAGCCTAAGAAGCCTAGAATACTCTTGAGGGACTTAGGGCTTGCCCAATCTTGCATTGCGAAAATCTTATTTAGGTCAAGCTAGACATCTATTGGTGAAATAATATGGCCTAAGTACTCCATCTGTTGGATTCTAAAAGAACACTTAGAGTGTTAGCAAAAAAAGTGCTCCTATAGAATTTTGAGGGAAATCTCCACATGATGAAGATGATCACCCTAGGTGCAACTATAGGTAAGGATATAATCAAAGAAAACCAAAATGAATTTGTGTAAGTAGCCAAAAAACATTGTGTTCAAGAGGATTTAAAAAGTGGAGGGGACATTGGATAACCCAAAGGGCACGACTAAAAATTCATAATGGACTTCATGGGTCTTGAAGGTAGTTTTAGAAATATTAGCTTCTTTGATCCTGATTTGATGATTGCCTCTGAATGAAGATCTAGCTTAGTGAAAAATTTATCCCTTGAAAGCTCAACCAACAAATCATCTAAACAAGGATAGGAAATTTGTCCTTGATGGTTAATTTATTAAGCTCCCAAAAATAGGGCACATCTACCAACCCCCATATTTTTGAGGAACCATAACTATGAGGGAGGAATAAGGATTGTACTAGGGTAGATGATACCTACCTCTTGGAGTTCCTGTACCATCTTCCCAATTTCATTCTTTTTCTTTAAAAGGGTACTGATAGGGCCAAATATTAGGAGGAAGACTACTAGGGATGAGGGGAACGAAATTATCATGTGACCTTGGAGGTGGTGGGCCCTTTGGTTCCTCAAAGACTCATTGATACTTAGCAAGGAGGCCCTACAAATCCTGCAAAGGAGAAGGAGAAAAAGGTTGAGCATCAAGAGAGTGAAATTGGGTGAGAACACCAAAACACATTTTTTTCAACATTTTTTTTTCATATGATGGGAGCTAACCATCTAAATATCACTTATCTTCAATCCTTGTAAGGTATACTCTTATCAATCATGATGAAATCTAAGCCAAATCTAGGAGTAGTCACAAGTGATTGGGCCTAAGGTTTGTAACCATTGGACCCACAATACCACATCTGCACCCACTAAGGAAAGAAGAAACATATCTATTGTCAATTGATAATCACCTATTATAAGATTGACATTGCAATACTTGCACTCATAGGACATAGTATTAGCATTGGCCCCATAATTTGCAAAATATTGTAGGCATAGACATAGTAGTGGAGTTGGTCGGCTAGTTTCCTACTGATAAAGTTATGAGTGCTACCACCAACAATCAAAACCAATATCTTTTTTCTTTTGATAGATATTATGACCTTAGGTGTTTAAGGGGAAGATAACCCTACCAAAGCATTAATAGAAATATGGGCATCAATAATTGAGTCTTGTTCTAGGGAAACCAACTTGTCTTCTGCATCTACATTTTTTTCAAAGTCACTAGGCATCATGGTATACTTAATGAGATATAGGTGTTGTTCACTACATTTCTGACCCTTTTCCCATTTGTTATCATAATTGTAACACAACTCCTTGGCCTTTTTATTTGCTATCTCTTCAAAAGTGTGAATTACAGGGGGGGTTAGTTTGTTTGGTTGATGTCTCCTTTTTAGTTTTGAAGGAAGAGAAGGAATTAGATAGTTTCCATTGGGATGATAATTTGTCTTCCACAATTTGTTCCAAAGACAAAGCATCACAATAAGACTTTGATTTACACATGAGAATCTCTGCTTAAATATCCTCCTTGAGACCATTGATGAAACAATTGATAAAAATGACAAATCCAAGCCATGCGTTTGGTTGCCTAGTTTATCAAACTCACTTGAATATTCTATGATGGAATGTGTTTGTATGAGTTTAGTGAGAGTCCCAATAAAGTCATCATAGGCACTAGGGACAAAATGGATGAGATCTTCCTTGTGAAGTTCAAACTAGGTGAGCAATGGGGTAGTCCTATCCAATCATCAATAGCATTGAAAGGATTCCGTATCCAAGTGGAAACTAGTAAGTGAGAGTTTTTGATCCTAGGGAATTTGATAAATTCAAAATATTGATCAACTTTCCCCAACCAATTAGGGAAATCTATACCATCACATTTAGGAAATTTGAGTTTAAGGGGAAAGATAGGGCTAGTTTGATTGTGGAATAAGGAATTGACTATAGGATAGGAAGGTTTGCCTTTGTTTATAGCTGAGAGGAGTTGATACATCTTTTGGGAAAGTTGTGATATTTGGTCTTTGACATTGTTGAACCTTACTTGAATTTCCTTGTGTATGGTATCAAGGTGGTCATTGAGAGAGTGTACCATTGATTCTAGTGAATTCAGTTGGTCCTGAGAGCAATGACCTACTATCATAGATTTCAGATGGACCTAAGAAAAAGTAATCAGAGTTATATGGAAAATTGACAAGCTCAAAGAGATGAACATAATGGGATAAGCCACCAAAATGGGTAGTTAGAGTTATATGGTAAATTGATTAGCTTGGAGAGATGAGCACAATGATATAATCCATTGAAAGAGTAATTTTTTTCCCCTAGACATTTTTAGTAAATTAATTAATTTATTCACCTAGGTTTTTTGGAAATTTTAGATAATCATGAATGAGAAATGTAGTTGGTTTCTTCAATTTCTTACTTAGTACAAAGTTATATGCAAAAGACTAGGTGCTTGGCTAGAATCCACAATTGCAGACTAACAATTTAGAAGAATACTAAAGAGTTTGGAAAAATACTATGCTAATAACTATAGATTCGGAAGAATACTAAAAATGGACTGCACTATAATCAAAATATTGATAACTATAGAGCAGATTGCAAATATCCAACTACTAGGAAAAATCTAGGGTGACTGTATAATGGTAAAGAGGATACTATAGGGAGTATCTAGTCTATGATCTCACTAATATATTGATCATGTTCGTAAATAACGTCGGCCCAATATTCTAGAGCATTAAGTAAGGAGGGTTAGGACTGTACCCATAGACCACTATTCTATCTCTAAGGTATATAGTGAGTAACTTCCTAGCGATAATTACTTATCAGTGCAACACATAATATAGAGGATTGAAGGTTATCTAGGGTATTGAGAAAAATCTAAGGGGGCCTTCTAATATACCTGTGGGTACGTGGAAGCTCATGATCATATATAGAGGTTGTTTGAGGCTTGGGTATTGGAGCTTAAATACTCCTCACTTCATTGAACCATTTATGGGGAATCCAAATTAGCAAAAAAAATAGCTCTTTTGAGGATATTTGAAAATCCTTGGCACAAGGTTTCTAACCTAAAAAAAAATAAACTACTTGCAAGGGAAATTTTTTAGCAAAATATAGGTAACAAATTTAGTGCGACTGTAGTTGTACCCACTTTTTGATCACTAAGATCCCTCTAGGGTGAGGTGACAACATAAGGTGGATAGATACAAATGGCCCTCAATTGGAAAAACCTCTTACTAAAATGGCCCTGGAAAGAGATTTGATACCACTTGTGATGAACCTACAAGACAAAATATGTTGAACATAGAAATATTGCAAAAATGAGAGAAACTAGATTGCTTTATTATCTTTGCAGCACCACTTCGAGGGGGCAACCTCCAATAGAGCATACACCCTAATTACAAATATTTCAAGATGCCTTTGAATTAAGAAGTCATTACAATATATAGAGTTTTGCCAAACGCAACTACTACCATCCTATGTATGTGGGATAATTACTTTATTCTAACAACTAGTGGGATGACTTACAAAGAATATGCATCCCTTTATTAAAGCTACTTAAGGGTGACTTATATGTGCTCAAATAATACTAAGTAACATAAAGTAAAATGGGGTACATAATAATATAGCTTTAGATAGGGATACAAAGTTTCTTAGCCATTTTTGGTACACTTTGTGGTTAAAATTGGGCACATAGTTGAATTAGATTTTTGCATAGCATCCATAGATAACTGGTCAAACCAAAGCCATCAATAGGAGTCTTGAAAATCTCTTGAGATGTTTGGTGGGAGAGAAATTGACATAGTGGCACTCTATAGGAATGATGTCATTGCAAGTGATGTATGGACACCTTCAAACTTGGTGTCAAAAACTTGTTAAAAAAATGTGATAAGCACATTAGTGCAAAAGTAAAATACTTTGTACAAGACATGAAGGAGGTTCATATGCAAGTCAAGAAATAACTAGATGAAAGAAACATGACATATAACTTGCATGCACATGAGTGTTGGAGAGAGAAGGCCTATTTAGAAGGTGAGTTAGTCATGGCACATATGAGGAAAGAATGGTTCTAGCTTGGAACATATAACAAATTAAAGCCCAAGAATATTGGTCCTTGCAAGACCTTTCACAATTCATTTAAAAATATATATGAAATCAATTTTCCCAAAGGAATGGATATCTCCTTGACATTCAATGTTTTTGATCTATATTCCTATCATGTGCATAGTCTTGAAGATAAAATTTAGGAGTAGGAGGCTATTCCAAGTGGTGTATGGGACATCATCAAAAGGTGTCACAAACTTGTTGAAGATTGAAGGTGATAAGCACATTAGTGTAGAAGTAGAAGACTTCACACAACACATGAAGGGGGTTCATATGCAAGTCAAGAAACAACTCAAGGAAAGCAACACAAAATATAAGTTGTATCCAGATGAGTATTGGAAAGAAAAGGCCTACTTATAAGGTGAGTTAGTCATGGTGCATTTGAGGAAAAGAATAGTTCCCATGTGGAACATATAACAAATTAAAGCCTAGGAAGATTGGTCCTTGCAAGATCTTGCATTTTTTTTTTTGAAAATGCATATGAAATCAAGTTGCCAAAGGAATGAGAAGGAACAAATATCTCCTTGATATTCAATGTTTCTAATCTATATTTCTATCATGCACATAGTCTTGAAGATAGTGCGTAAGAGAAAGAAGAAGTGAATTGGAAGGTGCACATTCTAGAAAAGTAGAGAGATAAAATTGCTCAGATTTTGGATACATACATGAAGAAGAAGACATGATAGAATGAATACAAGGAATATCTCATTCGTTGGAAGGGTAAGGGACTAGAAGAAGACTCATGGATTTTTGAATTTGAAGTAAGCCAATTTGGGTGGCCTATCTAATCTTCTGTGCAGTCTTAAATTTGACCATGAAGCTCAAATTTCTGTTACCTAGTGTGTCTAATGTAGGAGAATCTTAGGAACTATGCTATCTTGCATTTCCCAAAACTATATTTCACGTGCAAGGTTCTTGTAGGTGTGTTTCTTCATTTGTTGTGTTTTGTGTGCAAGTTTTTCTTCTTGCATCTATTAATTTGGATAGAAATACTTTTGGTGTGATTTGTATATGCACACTAACTTCAAAGGTCACACACAAAAGTCTATAGCTTGTACAAATGATTTGTCTATTCACACTTTCTCTTGAGGGGATTGTTCAATTTTGAGCCTATGTACATTGGTTGATTCTATGCAATCTTGGTTCCTGTGCATCCCTGATGTGATGGCAATGTAGTAAATCATTGACTATACACAATGTGTCATGATGTTGATAGTTGTCAATTATTTAAGTCAAATGGCGCATTGAAAGTTTAATTGGTTGCTTTGGAAGGTGAATTATCTAGGCACGATAATGGGTTTCCACCTTGGAAACCATATCAGGTGAAGGGTTTTGTTTCCTTGAGTCTATTGATATGCAACAAATGTGAAGACAAAGGGTTGGCACTGGATATTGGCACCAGATTAGTATTTAAGTTTAGCAGTGACAATTTATATTGAAGATAGGTTCTTCATACACACGTTGGTTGTGAGGAGAGCTCCACTTGGGAAATAGTAGGTTGAAGTTGATGGTCATCACTCTATTGTATTCATGTCATAAAAATTCTTTGTACATCTATGTTGCTACCTCTTATGAGTGAATAACATCTTTTTTTGATAATCATGGTGATAATTCTTTGAAGTCTTTTATGTAATCTTTCCAATATGTACATTGTGCATTTGTTAACCGGTTGTTCATTTGACCTATTACTAGCATTGTAGCAAGCAGTGCTTTTAAGAGTAAATTAAAAAGGCTTGGAAATTTATTTTTGTTAGTTAAGTTAAATTTGGACCAAACATATATTATTTTGTAACTTGTTTCTCCATGGAAGATATATTAGACATCTTTGAGGGAGAGAATTGGTTTATGGGGAGCTCTAGCCTATTCTTAAAACTTTGGGAGAGTGGTTTTGATGCAACAATTGAAACTTTTAGGAATGTACTTGTTTGCATCCACCTCGATGAACCATCTTTGGAACATGGAAAAAATTAGAAATAAGTTAGACAAGTTTATTTGTTTCACTTCCTTCCATATCTAAGAAAGTGTTGGACATATCTGATACCTGAATCTATGATTTAAAGAATTTGAGAAAGTCATGTGGAAAAAAATTTCATTATGAGAATGTTTGGTATGCCTGTTCATTAAAAAAATATATAGGAGAAAAACTACTACCCACAAACATCATTATTAGAAAAAGATAGTACCACAAACCATCACATTAATGACCAGAAAATTACACATGCAAGATTATCAAATGCTATTATTTGCCTATCTTCCTTTCATGGTTACACAATCACTTCAATTTCAGTATTTGTTTTCAAAGTTATTGTTCTCAATACATTAGTGCCTTTGGAGACGAGTTGATCAATGATTATATTGTAAGGTTGTAGTTTAGATTTCCAAACTTTTACATTTAGAAATATGTTAAAGCCTTTGTCCAATGAGGAGATCTTGATATATAAAACATAAAGCAATATGGGCGACATCTCAAAGGGGGTATTTTGAATTTTTTGAAATGTACAAAGTTAGACTCTTGGTTAACAATACAAATTCCATTGAGAATTAAGCTTCTCAAAGATAACTATCAAAATTGAAAGGTAATTATAAATTTAGGTTTGGATTGTGTTGTACTCAATTTGAAACTTGATTGTATTGTACCCAATCTAAAACTTGACTGTGTTACATGAAACTCTTTCATCATCACCAAATTTTTGTGTCAAAATTGAAGTCCAATTAATAGTCAATTTACGGTTGAGTCATAGGTTATTATGTCAAAACCCACAAATATCAAATTGTTAAATGTTTGTAGCTTGTCTATCAATTTTAATTTTAATTTATTATTAATTTTAAAATTAAAAGTATTGTTAATAATATTAATTTTTAATCAATAATTTATTATTAATTAATAGTATAATTGTTTAAAATTAAAAATCCAAATATAATTTAAAAAATAGAAAATAGTTTTTAATAATATTAATTATTAATTAATGATTGTTATTTAAAAAAAATTTAAAATTTAAAATTAGAATTAAAAAAAGAGGGTCAAAAAAGGCAGCCGCTTACAAATGCAAGGTCCATTCAACAGGAGCAGGAAGAGAGGCACAAATTTTTTAAGTTTTTGTTATTTTTAAAAAACTGCAGTCAAATATATATACTTTTGTCTCTTTTAAAAAATGTATAGTGGACAAAGTAAAATCGCGCTTGGGGACAAGCGTGGGTTCTGTAATATTGCAGGTAATCGTTGGATCAAAGGATATAATGGACGAGTCCTCTACTATTCTAACATTGTATCTCAAATCCTCTCTAATATTATGGATCTCGTTTAAGACTGGGAATTTTTTCCATAAGTTGGCCACTGGTCTTTTTTACAACATCTACACGTTGGATAGAAGCATTGCAGTGAAAAATGCTTACAATCTACAGCAAGGGGATGCCCTCGTTGGAGGCCTGTTCAATATTCAGAGCCTTCGTACCACCTCTCATAACCAAGCCATTTACAAGGCCTTGCAATGCAGTATATTATCTCTGTGTAGCAGTGAACTGGAGAGAGAACTGAGTGATATAGCTTCTCTTTCACTAAAAATAAAGTGTCCTGTATCATGGAGGTGTTTAAAGCAATAAGATTTTTAAGGGTCCATGCCCCATACTTCTCTCCACATATGCCAAGAGATGCCTTTGATGACCCGGATGATGATGAAGAGGTTGAGTTAAATGATGACAGAGACGATGATTCCCTCCCAGGATTTGGTTGAAGTTATTCTTCCTGGTGCTTTGGAAGAGGATGCTGAAGGTGGCAACATGGCGGAGATAGCGCAGCGGCTGGAGGTGGCGGTCGAAGGGATGGTTGATCAAGCGGTAAATGAGGGTGCTTCCCTTATCCCTCTTTGATCACTGCTTCCTCTGGAGGTGCTCTTTTGCAGGCTTGAAATGGGCGCTGCAGGTCTTTTTGGTTTAGACTCTATTAGTTCTTTTGGCTTTTTTTTTGTTAATAGGTCAGTTAAGGACCTCAATTTTGTAATATGTTAATATCTTTTAGCTCTAGACTTTATCGTCATCAACTTTTTCTGTATATCCTTTTACTTTAATATATGGGTGCCTCGCCACCTTTTTCTGGTTAAAAAAAAGTGCAGCGAACTCAGTAAAAGCGTGCCTGAGAGCATAGCACACTTTTTAAGTGATTTTGTATCTTGTAAAAGCTACGGAGGTAGGAGATAAAAGATGCCTATGACAAGATTTCATATTGTTTAAAAGACAAAAGCTACCAAGTCAGCACATGAAGTGGTAATCATATGAGAAAAATCACCCAAAATTTATTAAAAACCTTTTCCATTTATTTGTCATTTAAAAGCTGAGATCAAAGTCACAAAATCGCACCAGCATAGAGGCCAAGGTAGAAAAGACAAATCAATAGACTACAGTTAGATGTTTAGTAAAAAAAATCATACCTGCCCAATGCTGAAGGAAGACAAGGAAACAAAAAAATCTAGTCAATAGAAGGATCGCGCCAAACGATATGATACAAGACATCAAAGTGTGATAATCAACAAAGAGGAAGGGTGGTGCCAAAAATGATCAGATATTAAGACAAAAGAATATCACTTCATCATGAAGATGTAGATGAATCTAAGAAGGATGTGATTAAAAAAGAGAGCAATTCAACAAAATAAGATTTCAGATTCATAGAATTGTTTATGAAGAAGTTTACATAGTAGAGGGTTTTAGATTCGAGTCACTAAGATTGGTAAATTGTCAAGACTTTTTCAGGGAGATTTTTAGAGGATCCTACCATGGTTAGATTTGTTAGTTTCATCACTTAGAGCTACATATCTAGAAGTCTATTTTTATCCCACGCTAAAAATAGCTCGTTACTAATTTTGAAGGGAAGAGCATATTATGAGTTTATTATATTTAACTTCTGGAGTTGACTATTGTTAGATTATCTAGTTGTTAGTGAATAGATTTGTCACTATATCCTCGCAATATTACTTGTCCAACAAATAGCCACAAATACACTAACAATTGGAGAATTGTAACTAAATGAACAACCTTCCTCTGAGTTTGGAGGGGCAACTCATTCATATGATATAAACAAGAAAATAAAATGGGTATGTTTTTAACCTTAAAGCAGGAAATGAATTTTTTAAAAATATGAACTCATAGACAAGAATGAGTACAAAGCCTCACGGGAACTCAAAGTACACTACAACAAGTAAATTGAAAACATAAAATCACCATTTGAATCCTTCAACATACAGAAAAGAACATCAGAATAATGAGCCAGATAATAAGGGAAATGTAACTGATATTTCCATCATATAATAAAGATATTTATGAAAATAAAAAACTACACATTCAACATAAGAAGGATGCACATACACATAAATTGTAACACAAAGTTTACAAAATCCTTAGATCTATTCTGATCAAAATCTTTTCATACGCATGAGAAATACCAACAAAGTCTTAGACAAATATCCCAATTTACAGTGATCAATCACCCAAAATAATGTTTGCCAAAAAATCTTCATGCATCTTTTCATAAGTCTATATATAGAGCAATAAAATTAAATTGTCTTCAACTGTAATGGCTTCTTGAAATTTAGCCAAAGAAATTAAAAATAATTTAAATATAACAATATTTAAATAAGGTTTACTTAATTTAAAGAAGTTACAAGCCATCCATAAAGAAAAGACAAAAATTAAGCTATTACATCTTCTCTTTTATCTTCCCCCTCATTTAGTTCGGCTTCACTTGATTGATTTGCCACAGACGCCTTATCCTGTAAAGGGTTCATCTTTGTTTTGAAGTTTCAAAATCTAGTGATAATAGGGCCTAGTATTTTTCCACTCAGACTTATGATAATGCTCAGTTGGGTTCTCCACACACCGATCATCTTATCTATTTCATTCAAATCCTTGTGAGTACTCGTGAGCTCCTTTTTGAAACTAGCTAGACATAAATATATTTGACCAATTTTCTCAATTGAAACAACATTGACTAAATCTTTACCAATTAATTCTTCAGCGACAAGCTTATTGAAACCTTGTTTAATAGTCTTTACATCCATGAGATTCTCTTCATCTTCATCCATAATGTTAGCCTCGAAGGCCAAACAATTGGCTCTTATATTTTCTAGTTCCAACTTATATTGGCTTGAGATTTTCTTCAATTCAACTAGAAATTTTTTGACAACCAAAAGTTTTCATTCGTATTCAACCATTAAACATATTCATTTTCCTCCAGTTTACTAAAAACATTTTCTGAAACTAATATACTAGTATCAACCTTGACCAATTCTTCTAGATCCCTAGTAGCAATCATAAGCAAAGTTATTTCTTTCTTAATGGTCTGTATGTCATTGTTAAGCTTTATCCTCTTCGTCAAAATATCACTATACAATTTCATAACCTCCTCTATGTACAATAACCCCTTAATAGTTACCTTTTCAATCCAGGATTCTGTAGCTCCTACTAAAGCTTGATATTTTCCAATTTGATTTATCACATCTGGACCTACACCCTTGATAGGAATATCAAGTGAAGTATCTAGAGGTTTAGAATTAGTATCGACAATTGATTGGATGTAAGCGGTAAGGACATTAACTTGCTCATGTAGCTTCTCTTTTTCTTTCTTTTCTACTTTCAACCTTTTAGCCAACACATTTACTAATAGCTTTGCATGATAAATGCCACCTATAACTGTGGGGGGTCTCATATCAATTTAATAATAGTAAAATCAGTGTCAGTAATGCTTTGTTCATCTTTGTCTACCATAGGATCTACAATTTCAAGGAATTTATGTCCTAAACATGGATCAACTACCATTTGAGACATCCTATGAGCCTTTTTAGGCTAAGGGCTAGCTTGAAGTAACTTAGCTACTATATAGAAAACTGGGATCCACCATAGGAGTATCTTTTCTCTTTTTCTCCACAACCTTTTAAAGACAAGTAGGTGATGGAAAAATATATTTACTATTTGTTGTATCAGGTGTGACATTATCTTTAACAGAATCCAGAATTACCTTATGCATTTTTTGTTGAGGGGGTGAAGGTGGTACATTTGACACAAAATGAAGAATATTGTCTTGATTAACTTGCTAAAAAGAGGAGGATACATTACCTTGAGGTGGAGGGGTAGAAGAAATATCTTGGCCCACTTGTTGTTGTGAATAATCTTGTGCTCCAATCATTTAAGCCCTAGGATTTCTCCTTACATCCAATTTGTTTCTTGGCACTTCACTATCCTCTTCACATCAACTTTTTAACCTTATATCTTCATCAAGTTCATCTCCATCATCTCCTCTCTATAGAGTAACTTTTGATCTGGTAGAGTATACATTAGAAGAAGAGGGATTTTGGGTAGTAGGAGTAGAATAAGACTTTTGCTCTTTTGCAGTCTGCTCTTTTTGAGAAGAATCAACTCTAGTACAAACAATGGCTTTACTTTTTATCCATCTTTGAGTCTTATCTAACACAAATGATGATCACACAAAAAAATTAGTGATCTCTTTTTCCAACCACCTAATCTTGGGCAGAGGCTTGGATCTCTCAACATAAAAACATTCATCAATCATATCTAAATTATCATCTAGCACATTTGGAATGTTCTTCCCTAGGCTAAAATCCTTAATCTGATCCATTGTGAGCCTCATCCAGTCCCTTCTCCAAATTTTATGTTCATCACAACAATCTTGCCAATAATCTTCCAGATGGGGTTGATGTTGATAGGATGACCCTTTACATGAAAATAAACAAATGAAAATTAAACTTAGATAGGATACCCTTTACATTCCTCACATCATCATGAGTTTTGCATGTATAGTAGGTTAAGCTAGCAAGAATGGGATAACCTTTCTTCTTCATATCATGATACCTCTTACTCACCTGAGCCATCTGTCTACAAACTTTAAGGAAAACAACTAAATCACTAGCCTATATGGGCAATTTATATGGTGCATTATCAAAACCACCAATTCTCACATAAGAAAACCTAATAAACTGAATAAAGAAGCTCCCAAATTGCATGATGAATTGTGTAGCTTCATGAGATATCCTTACCTTTCGGTTGCCATCAATTCTTTTCACATTAAACATTAAAAGGCATCATTCACATGCCTATAGTCTTTATTTTCATGTTCTTGCAACTGTGGAAAATATTCATATATTGGAGTATCATTGGAGAGAGTCCCATGGGTTCTTAAACTAGGCTACACCACATGATTATTGGCTATAGCATAGAAAAAATAAGAGCACATATGAAAAGTGTTGTTCTTATGGAAATTTACCAGTTGGTCATCTATATGATCACTAATCAAGCTGGCCCAATCTACATGTTGCGACTCACTACAAATTACCAATATGAATTGACACATCCACTTCTCGAAAGAACTAGAATCATTGTTCCCTACTACCCTATGCAATAAGGTGATCATGTTTGATATGTCTTCTTTGAAATGAGCCCTTAGTAGGTTTTTAGGGACCTGGGATTTGCCTTTCTTCTTGTTTTTAAGCCAATGTTTGAAAATGGCTGTCAAGCACCAATCTTTATTCTCTAAAAAGTAATTCCACCTAGTTTCTACAAACATTTGTGCAAACTGCTCCCTTTCTAGCAATTTGAGAACATGACTCATTGATTTGGCACTCAATTTAACTGTCACAGTCCCATCAAAAGACCTAACCTCCTAGGGTTTCACATGATAATTCTTCACACAAGCAAGGACTAAGTAAGGAAATTGAATAGAAGGTGGGAATCCACCTGCGTGGGTAAGGCTGCTAGAAAATGTTTGTTCTGCTAGCGTCAACCTAAGACTTTCATTCATTTTATTCCAAAAATCATTCAAATCTATGTGTCCTAAATCAATATCCTTAATTCTTGTGAGATTTTTCTCAATGATGGAGGCCACATCAAAACCATTATACTTATATTTAATTCTAACAAGTTCCTGACTATCCACCAGGTGTAGGAATCAAGAATTCCTAATAGCAATTGATATGTTATGGTTGGATAAGAGTCTCTGGGAGGTCTCAAATGAATGACATGTATGGCACTCATGAAAACTCAAATTGATTGAAACATCAAGACTCAACCAAAAATAACACTTCAACAAAATGAGCATGCACAAAGGTTTGTAATTAATTGACCTTAAGCTTCATATATTTTGAGTTGATGAATTGAGACCAACCATTGGAGCACTGGAGCAAGTGCTATTGAAAGTGGAAAATCTATAAATTAAATAAGGCATGAAATAAATTAAAAAACTGTATTCATATCAATAATCTCAACTGAGGTACATTTCATTAATGAGTCGCAAAGATTTGAATGTGATGTGACTAGCTATGCATGAGAATTAATTCTTCTAAATTTATGAAACCATGTTGTTCCTCTTTTCTTGTGCACATCAACAGAAGTGACCCCTTCTGAACAAATAATCGGTGAAAGAAAAGATTCATTAACCAAGAGCATTGGCAATGTATACAAGCTTCATCACTATTAGCAAGCCTTTTTGTCAGTGAGTCACTTAGTCAAAAAACTCTAAAAACCTACAAACGGATGTCTGATGGAAATATAAGTTCACAAATCAATGCCACCGCCGATATACACCTCTAGTTGTACTCTTTTTTATTGGTAAGGGAACAAGCTTGAGAACAACTTAAATCAATAGGGGAGTAGCAAAGTTTGCAAAACATGAAATTGGTCGATATGGAGACTTAGAAAGAAAAAAAAGTTAGTGATTGGTGGGATTTGCCAACTAGATACAAAATGAACAACATAAAGGTAAAGCACTTAATCAGTAAGTTCAAGAATTGAAGGAACTACCGATTAGGTTCAAGGAAAGACAAAAGGGCTAACAAAGGAAAAGAAAATCCTACAAACTTACAAGGCTTTCCTTTTTTTACAAGGGAAAATAATTAGTATGAAAATTTACCCAACCAATGATGAGTACTTTAAAAGAAAAAATATTGGGTAACAATAGGCTCGGATTGGGAACAAGGACTGGAAGGACGCAGAGAACTCAGAAATGCAAGTTGGCTTGAAAGCCTTATTCTAGGGCATAGAGTCACCAAACAAATAAGGAAATAAATAAAAACATAAACAAAAAGGGAAAAAGGACTATGTTACAGGATGTAGGTTACTCATTTCACCAATTGTAGAGTTTCAAGTCTTTCCAATTGTAGGCAAAAGGCAACAAAGTTCCATCTGGGTATGCCAAAAACAAATTATTGTCTCCAATAACCTCCCTGATCTAAAAGGGTCCCTTCTACAATGAATCAAACTTTCTATGTGCTCCTTTAGTTTGTCTTCCCTTATCCCATAGTAAAATGATGTCCCCAACCACAAAGTTTCTTTGCCTGGGTTTTTTTTATCAAAAACCTTCTTCACCCTCTTTTGATGTTTATTTATTTTGTCAACTACTTCCTCCCTTTGATCCTCAATCTTAGAAAGATACATTATCCTCTTTTCCAGGGCATCCTAGAATTATTCATCTTCAATGACCTTCTAAAAACTTAAAGATGAGAGTTCCAAAGGAATAGGCAAAGCACTACCAATCCCATATACCAACTCAAAAGGAGATATACGAATGGCCCTTTTAGGTGTGATCCTATTTGCTCATACAGTGTCATACAATTTTTTATGCCAATTCCTTTGATTGTCATCTACTAATTCCAGACAATAGAAATGAGGTTCTTGTTACTAGATTCTGCCTACCCATTACCCTAAGGATAATAATATGAAGAATGTGTCAAACTAAAACCATAATAATAACAGAAAAGAGAAATATTAGTAGAAGAACAAATAGAAGCATTATCTATTATGATTTTCTTAGGAACCCCATATCTAACCAAAATATATTCTCTTTCAAGAAGTTGCGCATCACTTAAAAAGTAGTTTCTTAGCATGAACAACTTCCACCAATTTTGTAAAGTAATCTATGGCAATCAAAATATGGGTATGTCCTGCACTAGAGTGTGGATTTATTGGCCCTATGAAATCCAAACCCCACTGTTGGAGAGACTCATCAATAACAACTGGTTTAAGAGGAAGGGCAATTAGATGAGGTCCACATGAAAATTGGATACATTTTTCACATTTAGCAACCCAATTGTATACATCCTTAAACATACCTGGCTAGTAGAAACATTGCCTCAAGATTTTAAAGGTTGTCACTGATGCTAAGAAGTGATCTCCATAAGCCTCATTATGGAATGACTCAAGAAGTATCTCTTGTTGCTCTTTATTAACACACTTCAAGAAGGTGTCATCAATTGGACCCTTTTATACAAAGTGTCACCTAATATTACTGTTGGCAAGAGACACTATATGGATTCATGGTTGTTGTCATTGATGGCAACAAAGGTCATCCCACATATCCGCAAGTCATGATGTGTCTCTACCAGAAGTCAGAATAAAGAATGTTGTGGTCCGGTGAAGAAGAACAGAGCATGTGGCAAGGTCCGACAGATTGGTCCGGATCTCTCAGAGGAAGTGTCTTGGTGCAGTGCGGATTTGGGGAAGTCAAGAGGACTACCTTGAGTGGTATATTCCAAGGATTTAGCCTCCGGTGATGGACAAGGAAAAAGATATGAATGGTTGAGTACCGGATTCCTGAGAGACAGTGAAAACAGAGGAAGAACTGACTGACAGAGTATCAGACTACTTCCCGGATGTGTTACTGTTGATGACAGAGGTTGTGAAGGCATGAATCATGTTTGGCCGACATGATTAATGATATCTACAAGTATATGCTTGATCCGCATTGCTTGGTGAGGAAGGATTCAGCCGACAGAACAAAAGTTTGTAAGAAACTAGACTGTTCCGGATGCCGACTAGAAAGGTGATGAAATCACTTGTGCGGATATATATAGAGGATGGATTTAGTTGTGAAGTGTGTGATGGTGTGAAGATATATGCGAATAAGTCTAGAACAGAGCAGAGGTAGCAAAAAGGATCCGGTATGTGAAAGATAGCAGAATAAAGAACAGAGGAAAGATGAAGTGCAGCAGATCAGTGTACTGAGCCTAACCGGAACTGAACTCCAGCATATGCAGATGCTTCCAATCAGTTCAAGACTGTGATTCTTATCACTTTGTAGACAGTGTGTCTTCTTGTAGGCAGTGGGCCTCTTGTGAGCAGTGTGCTCGGGCAGTGAGCCCTAATTGGCAAGTGCCATTTTGTAATTTCCTATTCTTCTAACAGAGAATAATTTTGGGTTAATCACCCCATGGTTTTCTCCCTTAACAGGGTTTCCACGTCAAAAATACTGTGTCATGTGTTTCTTATTTCATGATTAATGTTTTGTGTTTGATTCTATGCTGCATCAATTAAAAAGAAAGTTCAAAAAGGGAAATAATTAGGATAATTGATTCACCCCCCCTCTCAGTTATCAACAATTGGTATCAGAGCCAAGTTCCTCCTAATAGAGCCTAACAGCTTGAGGAAGATCTGGGATTTCAAATGGATGCATATGGTTTAAGGGAGCAACTCAAGACTGCTCTTGAGGATCTTGAACAGTCAAATTCTGAAGTCAGTGAATTAAAGGAAAGACTCAAACAGGCTGATGAATTCATGAGAGAATTAAAAGACAAACTAAGTCTCTCTATGAAAAAGAGAAAGGAGCTGCTCCAACAGTTGGCAAGACAAAGTGAAGAAAGCAATACAAATGAAGAATTGACTGAGCAAACCAAGTTATGTGAAAAGTTATCAAAAGAAGTCATTATGTTAAGACATGAAATGGAATCAGGAACCATAAAGTTTACTCAAGAGATTGAAGAAAAAAGAAAGGCTGAAGACAATCTAAGACAATCTCTTAAAGAAAAATCAGAAGAATACCACCAGATGGACAGGATTATCAGACATCTTGAATCTGATCTTGAAGATGCCAAAGATAATGAAGAAAAACTTGAGGATCAAATTGCCTCTCTCAAAAGAGACCTTCAAACAGCAAATGAATATAAAGAGAAATTCAAGATAAGTTCTGCTCAACTTGAAGTTCTTCTTGGAAGTCAAAAGAGGACAGATGACAAGTATGGTTTGGGATATGAGAAAGGAGAAAGCTCCAGATCCGGTCAGAAGAATCTTGGATCAGAAAATCCAAGGAGCAGGCCCAGAAGACCTCCGGTAAGACAGCCAAATGCTCAAAGATATCCATCCTTCAATGGATACTGCCACAGCTGCAACCACTTTGGTCACAAAGCTAATCAGTGCAGAATGAGAATGAATCAGATTAATTCATCCTTCTCCGGACAGTGCTTCAGCTGCAAAAGGTATGGACACAAATCCCATGAATGCAGAATTATGCAAGTAAACAAATCATTCAAAGGTAGATGCTTCACATGCAATAGAGTAGGTCATATGGCTAATCAATGCAGATCAAGAGGATATCAGTCAAATATGCAAAGAAATGTTATTTTCCAAATCTGCAATAGGTCCGGTCATAATGCTAAAGTCTGCAGAAACAAGTATCAGGACAAAAGAGGTCCGGTGTATAATCAGAATCAAGACAAGGGTAAACAAAAGATGAATGCGGATGAAGTTAGAAATCAGATGAGCAAGATTTGGGTGAAGAAAAGTTCAGAGAATGTAGAGGTTGGATCCGCACCAGACTCTGGTGCTGATATTTCTTCCAGAAATTAAAAAGTGAGCTCAGGCTCAGGGGGAGACTCAAAGAAAATCCTGTTCCCCCAGCCAAACAAGTGGTGCCGGATGTGGCACAAGATGCGGATTAAAGGGTTTGTAGATATGAGTCTTGAGATGCTTCAGTCAAGTTTTCAGAAGTCCGCATGGAGTTATGAAGAAGCTGTGATCGATCAAATAAGACCTGTTCAGGGAGATGCTCCGGTATGATAAAGGATTACAAAAAGGTCCGGAAAGATCCGGAAGTGCACTATCTTGTTCTGCGGATTGGACAGAGTGTTTGGGATGTTCTTGTAATATGTTACCTCGATTTATTCATGATTGAAAGATCCGGATGATATCCACAGATCAGGACTAATCCGGGATACTCCAAGCTATCCAGACAAGGCAAACCGGAATGATGTAGGTGAAGCATTTATTGTAGACAGATATTAGGGTTCGCGGAGCAATTTAAGGGATTTCTCAAAAGTCATTTGCTCATTCTGCACTCAAGAAGAAGCAAAAAGTGGAGCTCTGCAACAAGGTTCATCAAGCACACCAAGGATCTCCTGCCGAAGTTATTGCATAAAGAAATCAATCCAACCACTCCGTGCAAACCGAAGGCGCATAAGGTATTCTCCGTTTTTCATTACCTCACTGCAAATCTTTGAAGAATGGCTACTCCAAACATAGTTAAGATCTCTGATAGACCTCGCCCCTCATTCAAGAAACATCCCTACAAATCATTGGAGGTAGATCCACTAGGAGCCTTCTCTAGTGTTCCTCACGGAGTTTTACATACTGAAGACATTAGGGTTTACATACATGCAAGCATTGAGGAATTTGGGGAATTCAAATTAAGAGACCTCTATCACAAGCAACTGATAGACAATGCTTTTGAGCTTAAACCAGAGTATAAGGATATCCAGAAGAAACAGTTTGAGCAATTTATTCATTTCCCCTGCTTTGAAGAAGATGAATGGGTCCGGTATGTACTGAGCAGGATGCATGACAACTTTCTATGGCTGGATAGACCCTGCAAGATCACAAAAGAGGCAATTAGAGCAGTAACTGGTCTATACTCTTCCGGAGGGATACCTATCCTCAAATCTATCAAGAACAACATTGTAACTGAGGCCACCGGATCAAAATTTGATAAGAGGGCAATGACCATTGAAGATATTTCGGATCCGGATATCAAATATGCATCCATGATAATAGGATACAAGATCTATCACTCCAGCAGGGAGAATTCTGTATCCGGAACTGCAGTATACACTGCCTATGAAATGCTAAGAAAGAATGCAGAATATGATCTCTGCGAACTACTGCTAAGCCAATTAATGGAAAATATACAGAAAATCAAGAAGGATAAGAAGAATTCCTTTAAGTATGGTACTCTTATTGTATGTCTATTCTTCTACTTCATGAATGAGCTACCCGGATCAAGTGGATGGGTATGGCAGAATGACAAACCTGTTGCAGTCCAGATAAGAGACTATTTGCATGGACTTGGGGATGCAAAAGCGAGAAATACAGCTCTATGGGGATACTTCAAAAACTTTCAGAGCATGATGCAAGCAAGAGAGAGAATTCCCCAGTCTCTTGTTGAAAAATACAAAGACTTAGTGTGCTTTATGGTTGACACTGATCAGTGCCTAATGGAGGCAGTGGAGCCTAGGACTGTGGATCATGCCCATGGGGTATGAAGTGGATGAACAGATAGTGGAGCTGCATGTTCAACACATGCTAAGTCAGCCCAAAGATCCTAAGGCAGAAAGGTTTGGAACCTTTGAGGAGCTGAGTGTAAAAATACATGTAGAACTCAGGGAACCTGAGATTAAAAGAAAGGTGAGAAAAGAAGTAGAGCACATTGCTCAAGGCCTAGGCATCTCAAAAGAGGCACTTGATGCTAGCCGGGAAAAGAGGAGGAAGGCTGAGGAAGAAGAGAAAAGTAAAGAAAGTGCTCCGATTGAAGCTCCCACCTGGACCAGATCATCAAAGAGATCTGCACCTCCCACAACCAAAAGTTCAAAACCGGAAGTCCAGGCATCCGGCAAGAGATCCAAGACAAAAGCCACAAGGGCTTATGGAAGCCAAAAGGATGAAGAGGAAACAGAGTCAGATGAGGGAGTAAAAGAAATAAAGAGACAGAAGAAGAAAGGATCCGGTAAACCCTCCACAGGCCAAGACAAGGATGAAATGGCGGAGGTATCTGTTGAAAAGCCCACTCTGTCTTTAGAGAATGTAATCAAGTCGGTCACGGTGGATGGAAACCTTCCACCAATGACTGAATCTTATGATGACTTCAGTGAGGCTGACCAAAAGACTCTGCAGGAAGCCACAGTCAAATATCTTAACATATATAATAAGGCTTTCATTGAGATCATATCTCTTATTCCTAAAAGCCTAGAAAAGGAATTGGAAGTAAGAAAGAATAATGCTCATGCTAAAGATCTTGAGATCCGGGAGCAGATAGCTATTCAGCTATATCCTCAAATTGATCCCAAGACAATGAACATTATCTTCAAGGACTGCAAAGATGAGTTCAGAAGTAAAGCCAGGATGAATCAACTCATGCTTGGTGAGACTGACAGAGTGGCCCAAGAGACAGAAGAGATCCTCCGGAAGGCCTTCAAAAGGTTCAATCTTCCTGTTGTAGAGGACTTTGGTGCAGAAACAGCTACTGATTTGGAATCATCTGTTCCGGAAGAAGTGAGCCCTGAACAGACAAACATCTCTCCTCCGGTTTCCCCTACAGTCTCCGGATCCAAAGAAGAAGAGCAATTACAGGAGAAGGAAGCAGTGGTGAAAGACAAAGAGGTTGACAGTTCCAAGACTGTAGAAGAAAAGAAACATTTGTCTCCGGCAAGAGACACTGCACAAACTGTTCAACAATTTTTGAGCAAAGAAACTTTAGAGATTGATGAACCGGAGCTTCTAAAAGGCCCATTCGACTTTGACTCTCTCTCTCCGGTACAAACAATGAAGATAGCTTCATTTGCAAATGCCAAGGCAAATGAAAAACTCCTGAAGTCTCATATGGAAGACTGTGAGTTGATAGAGGCTGCTTCCGGAGTACTTGTAAAGATTATGCCATCAATCCAGATAGATCCGACAGCCTCCACTTCTGGTAATCTAAAAACCTTAGTCAGCAGTGTTGATACACATTTTGATTCTCTAGAAAAATCAGCTGAAGAAAAGGTCCGGAAGGAATTTTTGGATAAGAGATTTTCAGAAATATTAGAATTAATCTCTAAAGATAGGAAGATTGTAAGCATTGGAATAAAGAGCTTAGAGAATGCTCTTAAGGATGGCGGTGACATCTACAAATTTTGTATATCCTGGTCAAAGGCAACAGCAGCATTTGACAAGAAAATAAAAGAGGAACAGGATAAGCTACAAAGCTTATCTCAAAGTTTTGATCCTCTCTCTTCCTCTATAATAAATCAAGAATGTCAGACTATTACAGTCTTGAATGAAATAAAGAATCTTGAGAAGGAAAGGAAGAACATCACTAACCGGATGGGAGAACTTAGAAGGATTATAATCCCTAAGTTGGAAACTATGCATGAGGCCATCAGTGATGCTCAGACCACCGCCCAAACAAAAGATCCGACAGATCTCAAGCGGGCAGAAGCTTTTGCATTTTTGTTGAGTGGTCACATTTCAATTTTGGACAGAATGAAGCAAAGTTGGGCTACAAAAATGATTCAATTGCAGACATCCTTTGCAGACATTCTTCAGTATATGTGAGTATGTAAATATGCGGCTATATATAGAAAATTTTTGAAAATTTTGGTGTGCGGACCCTACCCTTTGCCATTGATGTCAAAGGGGGAGTGAGGAGCAGTGAAAAATGAGGAATCCAACTAAGGGGGAGTTCCAGAAATTGTATATAAAGACAGAGCATCAGCAAAGGGGGAGCATAGTGAAAACACTTAGTCATTTTTCACTAAGTGTTGCCATCAATGCCAAAGGGGGAGATTGTTGGCAAGAGACACTATATGGATTCATGGTTGTTGTCATTGATGGCAACAAAGGTCATCCCACATATCCGCAAGTCATGATGTGTCTCTACCGGAAGTCAGAATAAAGAATGTTGTGGTCCGGTGAAGAAGAACAGAGCATGTGGCAAGGTCCGACAGATTGGTCCGGATCTCTCAGAGGAAGTGTCTTGGTGCAGTGCGGATTTGGGGAAGTCAAGAGGACTACCTTGAGTGGTATATTCCAAGGATTTAGCCTCCGGTGATGGACAAGGAAAAAGATATGAATGGTTGAGTACCGGATTCCTGAGAGACAGTGAAAATAGAGGAAGAACTGACTGACAGAGTATCAGGCTACTTCCCGGATGTGTTACTGTTGATGACAGAGGTTGTGAAGGCATGAATCATGTTTGGCCGACATGATTAATGATATCTACAAGTATATGCTTGATCCGCATTGCTTGGTGAGGAAGGATTCAGCCGACAGAACAAAAGTTTGTAAGAAACTAGACTGTTCCGGATGCCGACTAGAAAGGTGATGAAATCACTTGTGCGGATATATATAGAGGATGGATTTAGTTGTGAAGTGTGTGATGGTGTGAAGATATATGCGAATAAGTCCAGAACAGAGCAGAGGTAGCAAAAAGGATCCGGTATGTGAAAGATAGCAGAATAAAGAACAGAGGAAAGATGAAGTGCAGCAGATCAGTGTACTGAGCCTAACCGAAACTAAACTCCAGCATATGCAGATGCTTCCAATCAGTTCAAGACTGTGATTCTTATCACTTTGTAGACAGTGTGTCTTCTTGTAGGCAGTGGGCCTCTTGTGAGCAGTGTGCTCGGGCAGTGAGCCCTAATTGGCAAGTGCCATTTTGTAATTTCCTATTCTTCTAACAGAGAATAATTTTGGGTTAATCACCCCGTGGTTTTCTCCCTTAACAGGGTTTCCACGTCAAAAATACTGTGTCATGTGTTTCTTATTTCATGATTAATGTTTTGTGTTTGATTCTATGCTGCATCAATTAAAAAGAAAGTTCAAAAAGGGAAATAATTAGGATAACTGATTCACCCCCCCTCTCAGTTATCAACAATTACATACTTAGATGCTTTCAAATTTAGATTTCTCTTCTCTCTGATAGAAAGATGAGAAGGGCATTCCCCATATGTTAAAAAGAATGCAACATCTGAAAACCATTCATCTATGGTATTCACAAATAAAGTGAGCAGAATCTCATTAGTCTTCTTTAAATGATTTTCAGCTATCAATTTACACAGTCCTTTCCCTCTAACCAAATTGGTGCATTTAATATCAACATCATATTCCTAAACTTTAGCCACCCAAGATCCCCTCTTATTACAACCAATATCTTGTTGAGTTAAAATAGATTTGACTGTAGGATCAGGAACACAAATAGTGGTATGAGAGTGGAGGATGTAAAACCTGAAATGTTTGACTGCCTTAACTATTACAAAAACATGCTTCTCCATTGTTGAGTAATTTAATTCATGCTTTTTTAGGGGGATACTCATGAAGACAACTGGAGATTCTATCATATGTTCATTCTTCTAGATTAAGATAGCTGGCATAGTATGATCTGAAGTATAACAATAGATGATGAAATCTTTATGAAGGTTAGAATGCACAAGAGTTGGTGCATCTGTAATAGCCTTTTCGATGTCATCAAAGGCTCTTTTTCCTTCATTCCATTTAAAAACTAACTTATCCTTCATCATTTCCACAATGTATCTAGTCAATTTAGAGAAGTCCAGAACAAATCTCTGAAGGAAATTCACTTGGCCAAAGAATGATTTAGTAGTACTCCTACTAGTAGGAAGACTTAGTTGTTAAATGGTTCTTACCCTTTTAGGGTCTATTTTGATACCTTATTTGGAAACAATATGCCCCAAGATCTTTCCTTTAGTAACTACAAAAATAGATTTCTTGGGGTTGAGTGAAATTCCATGATCCCTACACCTTTGCAATATGACAACTAAATGATCAATATGATCAAATCTCTTCATGGAGAAAACCATCAAGTCATCAAGATAAACCACAATAATCTTATCTTTTAAATCTCCAAAATATGAGTTCATTGCCCTTTGAAATGTGGCACCAACATTGATGAGACCAAAGGGCATCTTGTTGTATGCAAATATTCCTTGAGGAGTAGTGAAGGTTGTTTTATGCTGATCTTCCATAGCTACACTAATTTGATTATATCTAGAAAAACTGTCCAACATAGACATCATTTCAAACCTTGAAACAGTCTGCAAAATATGGTCCATTATTGGTGGGGGATAATTGTCCTTGAGTGAAGCCTCATTCAAATTTCTAAAGTCAACACATATTCTTATCTCCCTATTTTTCTTTCTAATTGGGATGATATTAGCAACCCATGTGGAATGGTGTATAGGATAAATAATTTGAGCTTTTAATATTTTATCAATTTCATTAAAAATGACATCATCCAATTTTAGATTATAGAAGTGTTGTTTCTACCTAAAAGGTGTAGTAATAGGCTTCAAAGGGATGTGGTGTTGTAGTTTTCCATTCTTGAAATTTTGTAAATCTACATAACACCAAGTAAAAACATCCTAAGTATACTTAAATAAGAAAAAAATCAAATGTTCTCTTTCGAAAGAGGTGCAACATTTTCCAATGCATACCAATTTAGGGTCATCCTTTGTCCCTATATTCACCTGCTCATATTCAACAAAGTGATTGACATCTTTCTAATTTTTTCACTTAATATGTCTATCATGTTTATCAAATAGATCCTCTAAAGACACTAGGCCTTTATGGATTTTATTTCCTTTGAATTTTATAATTTTTTCATTACCATGAGATTAATTTCTCTTCCCTTCTAGAACATCATTATTTGCAGAATGTGTTTCAAAGAATAGGTTAGGAAAACCCTCAGCCTTTTTGAGGAAAGAAATAATCTATTTATCATCATTAAAGACCTATCAATTATTCACATATGCAGTACACTTGGTTTATAAATAACCTCCACTATATATAAGTCATCTTTAAAATTAGGATGTGGAAGAAGTAGGGATGTTGAAACTGCTAAGGAGTTAGCCCTAGTGTTTTGTTCTCTTAGGATACATTCTGTGGAGAATGCGTCAAACCATTACAAACTATCCCAAACCCTATTTCTATAATGCTTTAACCTTCCATTTTTCATAGTATACAAATGAGATTTGAGTCACCAAGTGCTTTGAGTTGTTTGATTCATTTTTCTTTAGCTATTGCTAAACCAAGAAGTAGTGCCTCATATTCTGCAGTATTATTTGTGTTGTCAAATTCCAACTTAAAGGCAAAAGGGGATTTAAAATCATCAAGAGAGATTAGAACTACACCATCGCCTGACCCAAATGATGAGAAGTTACCATCAGATTCTAGAGTCCACAATTCATTAAACAAATTCCATCCAATTAGTTTAGAATCTTCTTCTTCTAGGGTAGAGGAAACCATATAAGCGCCAGGGCTTATTTCAATATATAAAATCTTTACGGTCCTAGGGTCTCCAGACTTCAAGACTATGAATTTTGCCTTTGGTTCTAGGTCCAAGCAAACTTTCTTCTCACCAAAAAGGATTAAAGCATGAGACTAGTCCATTTCTATCTCTTCCCTAAGATCCCTACAAAAACTTCTACTCAATAGCATGCCATATCTAGCTAGAATGTTAGCTACTAGGATAGTCAACTTAATTCTTTTCTTGGGATAAGCAGCTAAAGCCACCTATGCATCCTTAATCTATCCAACAATGGGAACTTGTTTTGAATCCATGGAATAACATTTCCCGTGAGAGGAGGTGAGAGTAGGACCAAGAGCCTTAGAAACCTGAGAAGGCATGACATTATTTGAAGCCCCATAATCTATGACACAATTACTCAACTTATAACCAGTAATAAACAAAGAGACATAGAAAGGGTTTAGTTTTTCCAAAGGATTTTGGGACCCAAAGTTTTTAGAACTAGAAGACAGACCAATAGGAACTTCTTCTTCCTCATCTATATTCTTAGACTTTTGGAATTTTATATGAGAAGAGGAAGAAGAAGGTTCTTGTTTTATGCACCTCACTAGTCTTCCTAACTTGGAAGGGTTCAATGTAAGGTATTCAACTTGAGAAATCTGAATTTTAGTACTTTTGCATGACTCAACAATATCAAAAGTAGGAGATATGATTTATTCAGAGGAAGAATGAGGAGGTACCTTAGGGGAGGCTATTTTAGGTTCATCATCTTTCTTAGGAGTCTGTTGACTCCTAGTAAAAACAACACAATTTTAACTATCTAATTCAGTAAACAAATCTTCACCTCTGTCTGAGTCAGATTCATATTCTAAGAAATTCACACTAGCATCAGGCTAGTTAGAAAACTCCTCTTCAATAATGGGCCCATAAACATGTTCATTCATAGACAACATTTGCATAAACCTAGTCATTTGAGGATGATGCTCCATCGTGATCAGTGGTGCTTGATGAAAATTACACACCATATGGTTACTTTTTCCACTGGATGAGGGGCCCACTATGGCCAACCTTTGAGCAAGGCCAGTCATGGAATAAGGTTTATTATTATTACCTGACATGCAATAGTCCGTCCTAGGACCATCTTGATGAAAGGGTTGTTGCTAACTTCTAGGCATCTGCCTTTTTAGAGCAATGATATCATTAGCTAAGTGATGAGTCATGGGATCAATAGATGTACTCACCTAACCTTTAGTCATTTGTAACTCCTTCCTCCATTTTTCCACTATAATGAGGTCATCTTCAATTGAAATGGCTCTCTCTTGTACCCCTCATAAATCTATAGCACCCTCTCTTTTCAAACTAAAACTAACATTTGGAGGTAAGGTGTTAATAAGAAATATTTCAGAATTTCAACATTGGGTCTCATATTTTGAGATATTCTATTCATAATCTTATTAAACTTATCCACGACATCCCTCATAGGTTAATTTATTTACTTCTTCAAAGATGTCATCTGAGCCAAGAGAGTATGTTCAATATCTGTAGTTTTGAATATGTTTTCAAATTATGTCCTCATGGTCACCCAATTATCAATAGACCTGGGGGTTAAATGGTAAAACCATTTAGCCACAACATCAGTAAGAGATTCTACAAACAACCTTATGGAAACATCTTCATGCTGAACACCTAAAACAAAACAAGCAGTAAAGAAGTCATTTATATGTTCATTTGGGTAGTCTTACCATCACCTTTAAATTTAGGTAAAATCTTGCCTGAGCCATGAGGCAATTCATGTAATTGGACACCCAAAGAAGGACCAATAACAACACCCCCAAGGAATATGTGCTTCTTCTTCTTGTTGTTGTTGGTGAGCCATATTTGGTTGAAAATTGATTACGATAGGCAACATAGTACCATGGAGAGTCAAATCTTGACAAATAGGAGGTAATGTGTCCCAAATAGGAGATGATGCTCTACTAGAAGACCTGACCTTTTTATTCAGAGGAAAGGTAGAAAAATTCACAGCTTCCAAAAGTTCAAAGTCAGAATTTGAAAGTCATTTCTTTCTGTCTCATGTATATCTTCTTGAAGTCAATTTTGGATCGATAGATTATCCACCTCAATGCAATCATAGGTTGTCTTGAGGATGATTTTTTTGATTATTTTGATAATTTCTTTGCCTATAGTTGGGGACAGTATAGATCTAAAAGGGTTTGTCCCTTCGTGGTACTGTGACAATTGTTTTAACAATAAAATTCTAATGGACAACATTAAACTCTCTTGCTTTCCTTCTAAGTTCTTGACCAATATCTTATTCTTCATCCAATACTTGGTTGATGTGATGGAACTACTGAATATTCCTTCTATTTCTCCATGCCAAATCATGTAAGTCAGTTACAATATACTCATGTTCAATGTTTAACCAATTAATGTTGGGTTGTAAAGTAGGACCAAAGTTTCTTTGGAGCACCATATGGATTCTAGAATCAAGATCTCTGAATTCTTAGATGAGGTAATCACTCAACAAGTTCTTCTAGTTCTCTTATAGTAGGATTCTCAACCAATTCCTGAGCATCTTCTAAAATCTCTCATCCTAGTTGCTCTTATTAATCAATAACCCATTCAACTTATTGGTAACGAGTCCTCAATCTTCTATTCCTCTAGGAAACAACTTAGAAATTAGTTATGATGTCTTCATGATTTCCACCAAGCCAACTTCTACCCAGTTGTAGGACATGAGTTTGATTAGATTGCAATCCCATATATGATGTTACGTAGGATTGAAAATAAGGCAACTTCAACAATATTAATTTTTCTTGTCGTTTCCCATTAGATTCACCAAAAATATGTTAGTGAATAGATTTGTCGCTATATCCTCTAAATATTACTTGCCCAACAAATAGCCACAAATACACTAAAAGTTAGAGAGGTTGTAACTAAATGAACAACCTTCCTCTATGTTTGGAGAGGCAACTCCCTCATATGATATAAACAAGAAAATAAAATGGGTATGCTTTTAACCTAGAACTTAGAGACAAGAATGAGTACAAAGCCTCACAGGAACTCAAACTACACTGCAACAAGTAAATTGAAAACACAAAATCACCATATAAATCCTTCAACATATAGAAAAGAACATCAAAATAATGAGCTAGACAATAAGGGAAATGTAACTGATATGTCCATCATATAATAAAAGATATTTTTGAAATTAAACAATTGCACATTCAACATAAGAAGGATGCACATACACAAAAATTATAACACAAAGTTTACAAAATCCTTAGATCTATTCCCATCAAAATATTTTCATATGCATAAGAAATACCAGCAAAGTCATAGAGAAATATCCCAATTTACAATGATTAATCACCCAAAATAAAGTTTTCCAAAAGATCTTCATACATCTTTTCATAAGTCTATATATAGAGCAATAAAATGAAATTGTCTTCAATTGTAACAACTTCTTGAAATTTACCCAAATATATATATATATAAAACAATATTTAAATAAAGTTTACTTAATCTAAAGAAGTTCCAAGCCATCCAGAAAGAAAAGACAAAAATTAAGCCGGTACATCTTCTCTTTTATCTTCCCCCCTTGTTTAGTTCAACTTCACTTGATTGATTTGTCGTAGATGCCTTATCCTGTAAAGGGTTCATCTTTGTTCTAAAGTTTTAGAATTTGGTGATCACAAGGCCTAGGATTTTTCCACTCGGACTTATGGTAATGCTTAGAAAGGTTCTCCACACATTGATCATCTTATCTACTTCATTAAATAGCTCCTTGTGAGTACTCATGAGCTCCTTTTTGAAGTTAGCTAGATAGAAAGATATTTGACCAATTTTCTCAATTGAAACAACATTGACTAAATCTTTGCCAATTAATTCTTCAGTGACAAGATTCTTGAAACCTTGTTTAATAGTCTTTATATCCACAAGATTCTCTTCATCTTCATCTAGAATGTCAGCCTTGAAGGCCAAACAATTGGCTCTTATATTTGCTAGTTCCAAGTTATATTGGCTTGATATTTTCTTCAATTCAAATATAAATTGTTTGACAACCAAAAGTTTTCATTTGATTGTATTCAACCATTGAACAAATTTGTTTTCCTCCAGTTTACTAAAAACATTTTCTGAAACCAATACACTAGTATCAACCTTGAGCAATTCTTGTAGATCCCTAGCAACAATCATAAGTAAAGTTTCTTTCTTCTTAATGGTTTGTATGTCAGTGTTAAGCTTTATCCTCCAAGTCAAAATATCACTATACAATTTCATAACCTCCTCTAGGTACAATAACCCCTCAATAGTTACCTTTCCAATGCAAGATTTTATATCTCTTGCTAAAGCTTGATATTTTCCAATTTAATTTATCACATCTGGACCTACACCATTCATAGGAGTATCAAGTGTAGTATCTAGAGGTTTAGAAGTAGTATCAACAATTGATTGGATGTAAGAAGTAAGGACATCAACTTGGTCCTATAGCTTCTCTTTTTCTTTCTTTTATACTTTCAACCTTTTAGACAACACATTTATTGATAGATTTGCATGATAAAAGTTAGCTTCAACTATAAGTTGTCCCATATCAATTTTACTAATAGTAAAATCAGCCTCAGTAATGCTATGTTCATCTTTTCTACCACGGGATCTGTAATTTCAAGGAATTGATGCCCCAAACACATATCAACTACCATTTGAGACATCCTACAAGCCTTTTTGGGCTAAGGGATGGCCTGAAGTAACTTAGCTACTTTATCAAAACTGGGATCCACCATAGGAGTTATTTTCTCTTTTTCTCCACAACCTTTGTAAGCCAAGTAGGCAATGGAAAAACAAATTTACGATATGTTGTATTAGGTGTGACATTATCTTGAACAGAGTCTAGAATTACCTTATGCATTTTTTGTTGAGGGGGTGAAGATGGTACATTTGACACAAAATGATGAATATTGTCTTGATCAACTTGATGAAAAGGGGAGGATACATTACCTTGAGGTGGAGGGGTAGAAGAAATATCTTGGCCCACTTGTTGTTGTGAGGAATTTTCAGCCCTAGGATTTTTCCTTACATCTAATTTATTTCTTGGCACTTCACTATCCTCCTCACACCAACTTTTTAACCTTATATCTTCATGAGGTTCATCTCCATCATCTCCTCTCTATAGAGTAACTTTTGATCTGGTAGAGTATACATTAGAAGAAGAGGGCTTTTGGGTAGTAGGAGTAGAAGAAGACTTTTGTTCTTTTGTAGTCTGCTCTTTTTGTCAGGAATCAACTCCAATACAAACAATGGCTTTACTTTTTAGCCATCTTTGACTCTTATCTAACACAAACGATGGATGCACAAAAACATCATGATCTCTTTTACGACCACCTAATCCTAGATAGCTTGCCCTGGAGCTCTCAACATAAAAACCTTCATCAATCATATATGAATTATCATCTAGCAGGTATGGAATGTTCAACCCTAGGCTAAAAGCCTTAATCTAATCCATTGTGAACCTCATCCAGTCCCTTCTCTAAATTTCATGTTCATCACAATAGTCTTCCCAATAATCTTCCAGATGGGGTTGATGTTGATATGATGACCCACCATAAAAATTATTTTTTCACATAATTCTTGCTATCAAAGAAAGGCCTTGAAGTAAACAAATGAAAATTAAACTTAGACATGATCCTCTCCACATTCCTTGCATCATCATGAATTTTGCATGTATAGTAGGTTAAGGTAGCAAGAAAGGGACACCCTTTCTTCTTCATATCATGATACCTCTTACTCACCTAAGCCATCTGTCTACAAACTTGTAGGAAAACAATGAAATGACTGGTGTATCTGGGTAATTAATATGGTGCATTATTGAACCCACCAACTCTCACATAAGAAAACCTGTTAAACTGGATAAAGGAGCTCCCACGTTGCATGACAAATTGTGTAGCTTCATGAGATATCCTTACCTCTGGGTTGCCATCAATTCTTGTCACATTAAACATTAAAAAGGTGTCATTCACATGCCTGTAGTCTTTATTTCCATGTTCTTTCTGTAACAATGGAAAATATTAATACACTAGAGTATCAATGGAGAGAGTCCCATGGGTTCACACCACTTGATTACTGGCTATAGCATAGAAAAAATAGGAGCACATGTGAAAAGTGTTGTTCTTATGAAAATTTACTAGCTAGTCATCTATATGATCACTGATCAAGCTGGCCTAGTATACATGTTGTGACTAACTAAAAATTACCAATATGAATTGATCGATCCATTTATCAGAAGAACTAGAATCATTGTTCCCTACTACCTAGTGCAATAAGGTGATCATGTCTGATATGTCTTCTTTGAAATGAGTCCTTAGTAGGTTTTTAGGGACTTGGGATTTGCCTTTCTTCTCATTTTTGAGCCAATGTTTGGCAATGGTTGTCAAGAACCAATCTTTCTTCTCTAAAAAGTAATTCCACCCAGTTTCTATAGACATTTGTGTAAACTCCTCTCTTTCTGGTAGTTTGAGAACATGACTCATTGATTTGGCACTCAGTTTAGCAATCATAGTCCCATCAAAAGACCTAATCTCATGGGACACCGCATGATACTTTTGTCACACAAGCAAGGACTAAGTCAGGACACAAGAGTCTTTAGGAGATCTCAAATGGACAGCATGTATGGGATCCATGAAAACTCAAGTTGATTAAAACAACAAGACTCATCCAAAAATCACACTTCAATAAAATGAGTATGGACAAAGGTTTGTAATTAACTGACCTTAAGCTTTGTAGACTGTGAGCTGATTGAATTGAGACCAACCACTAGAGCATTGGAGCAGCTGCTACTGAAAGCAACAAATCTGGAAATGAAACGAGGCATGAAATACCTCGAAAAACTTCATTCATATCAATACTCTCAATTGAGGTATGTTTCATTAATGAGCTACAAAGATTTGAATGTGATGTGACTAGCTGTGCATGTGAGTTAATTCCTGTGAATTTATGAAACCATACTGTTCCTTTTTTCTTGTGCACATCGGCAGAAGTGACCCCTGTTGAACCAATAATTGGTGAAGAAGAAGATTCGTTAACTAGGAGAGTTGGTAATGTATACAAGCTTCATCTCTATTGGAAATCATTTTTGTCAATGAATCATTCAATCAGTGAACTCTAAAAACCTGGAAACAGACGTTTGGCAGAAATATAAGTTCACAAATCGATGCCACCATTGATATACACCTCTACGTGAACTCCTTTTTATCGGTAAGGGAATAAGCTTGAGAATAGTTTAAATCAATTAGGGAGTAACAAAGTTCACAAAACATGAAATTGGATGATATGGAGACTTAAAAAGAAAAACAAGTTAGTAATCGACTGGATTTGCTGACTGGAGACAAAGTGAACAACATAAAGGCAAAGCGCTTAATTGATAAGTTCAAGAATTGAAGGAATCACCGATTAGGTTCGAGGAAAGACAAAGGGGATGCCAAAGGAAAGGAAAATCCCACAAACTTACAAGGCTTTTTTTTTTTTTTTTTTTAAAGGGCAAAGACTTAGTTTGAAAATTTACCCAACCAATGATGAGTAATTTAAAAGAAAAAATATTGGGTAACACTAGCCCATTATGTGAGAGACATTACTATATTTAGTTTGTAGTTGACTATTGTTAGATTGTCTAGCCCATTATGTGAGAGACATGAATATTGAAAGAGAAAGTGTAATGATTTTAATTGTCAATTTAATTGGAGTTGCAAGTTGAATTATGGGATGCGATAATTTTGGGGGATATGTCATTATATGTGCATTCATTTGGTAGTCCTTCATTGGAGAAAATACATTTAAAAAACAAAAACAAAAATAGACAATAAAAAGCATAAAAAAAAGTATGAACAAATTCCTTTAAAATATAATTGGTTGTTACATTTAACCTTTATGCGCCTATCTCATTGCTGCTGCCATTTATTTATGGATTGGGAGTTATTAATGTACTAGGTATATGTACCTTAAAAATTGATGGAATCTGCATAATGGCTTTTGGCTCTTCCTAGTGTTTCATAATCCAGATTGGGTGTTTGGCACTTCTATTTATCTTCATAAATGCCCCACTTGTAGTGTTTACTGACTATTCATGGTGGTGTTTCATCTAGAATTTCATATCTAGGCAGTGACTATTTCTATTAAGTTCTATTAATTCATTTATGGTCTTCAAAGCTTTCACCAGGCTTGAATACATAGCATCTATGATGTGCTAGAAAGTAGTTGCGACTGGGGTAGTTTAGCCAAGCTCTACTTAAACATCATCCACTTTAATGGTCAAACAATCAACAGTAATTTTACACCTCATCCACAACAAAAAGTGTAAAATATTTGTCTAATTTTTATTGGCCAAAATTGACTTTTGACTGTTGAAGTGAATGATGTTTAAAAATAGCTGTTTAACCATATAGGTTGTCAAGTGAACTAGACACAAATACACATGAATTACTTTATCTAGAGCGCAATTGAAGTTTGCACAGAAGAAAGTAGAAGAAGCTTATCTTTAAAGTTTGCATAGAAGAAAGTAAAAGAGGTTTATCTTTAGGTAAATATTTTTAAGCTACATTACATATTTTTCATTCCTTGCATATGTAGTTTCCTCTTGCTATGACCTCCTGTTGTTTTGTATTTGAAGAAATTGATTCTTTTCTAAGTTTTGTTGTTTTTACTAAAGAGAATAAGAAATAGAAAATCTTCGTGGATAGTCAACATGCACACACTGCAAGTGCTTCTTGGCAAGTTGATATGGGTGCATGCATTGTTGTTCTATTTTACATTAGAATAGTTTATGTTTGTCAATAAAACCTGTGATTCTCAAATAATGTCTAAAAAATTTAAAATTAAAATTATCAGAGGAAAGGGAGTGAACGATAGTAAATGGTAGGTTAAATTTTTAGTTTGATGTTTATATGTAATGAATTCATGAGTGAGGTGTGAAAAATCCAAAGATGCGAAGATAAAGTGTGTGTGTTGTAAAGGCAGAGCAGAAGAGATATATTGTGCTTCAATGGAACTAAACTCAAACATGTTGTAGATGCTATTATATTAGTTCATGGAAGTGAGCCACCCATCCTGGTAGCGAGCCACCCCTTGGCAGTGAGCCACCCCTTGGTAGTAAGCCACCCTTTTGGCAGTGAGCCACCTTTTGGATAGTGAGTCCTTTTGGGTAGTGAGCCTTGTGTAGTGAGTCCTAAGGCAGTGAGCCTCTTTATTATTCGGTATTGTTCCTTCAATATATTGTGAGCTAAAACTTACCATGGTTTTTCCCTTTTAGGGTTTTTGCACATAAAAATCTGGTGCTCATGTGTGTATGGTGTTGATGTGTTTATATTTTGATTCTGATATTCATGTTTAATCTTCATAACTGAATAAGGAGTTAAAGTAAGTGAATGTGAATGCAATTTTGTTTAAAGAGGTTAAGGTTTTGATACAACTTATTCATCCCCCCTCTCTCAGTTGTCTTGTGTCTTTCAACACTAGAATTAGGGTTAGGATCAATGTTACAATTAGTGTTAGGGTTACAAGTACAATTAGAGTTAGGGTTAGGGATGGAATTTGAGTTAGGGTTATAACTAAGGTAAATAATTTTAACCAAAACACATTAAAAAGTGCACTTGAAGCCATGCCAACAATTTTTTGGTCGATTTATTTCTCATTATTTCTACAATTTATTTCCCAATGTCTTTCATGTAAGTTTGCATGTCAAATTTATGATTACAAAATTGATACACCCTAATCATATACAATTACAACTATGTTCTTTCTAAATATTCTTGCATTTCAGCTTTGTAGTTACAAATGAGATATTGATAGACCCTATCAGCTATTCCATTGCACATAAATTTCGTGCAATTGCTAGTAATAATAGCAGTAATGCATTGTGTCATGTTCCTATATCATTTAATTAATATTATGTATTACTAGGTTATTCATGTTTTTTAGCTTTAATATAGAACTAAGAACATGTTACATCAATAGTTTGAACTGAATGATATATATGTTCATCTATATTAGGTCTTATATTTTTAACTTTAGTATTTTGTATGCCTATGAATACTAGACTTTAATTTTATCTTAACATTATACATGTTTCTGGTGTATGATACATTAATCATATTTCAAAATTCATTAAGAAAGTTATTGTTATTTTAATTGAGTTTATAAAATCAATTTGTTACTACAATTTTATTATTATTGTTGTTTATAATTTATATTTTAAATTATTTACTATAGTTTTATATTGTTGTGCAATTATAATTTAAGATTTAATAAAATTGGTAAACTAATGTTAAAATGATAAATTAATTATTCTATAATTTAACTTAACATTTATAATATTGTTTTAAAATTATTATTTGCAAGCCTACATCAACAAAATACTATTTTAAAATAATTATTATTTGCAAGCCTACATGCAAAGTCAAGTGGCAAAAGTCCAAGGGGTTGAGCATAATTGGTTAAAAAATTGGGCTCTCATCGTGGAGACCCAAGTTCAAATCCCCATAGGGACATCTAATGTGGAATTCTAAGTTGTGACTCTTGGTCTTCCATAGTTGGCTTCTAATGTGGATGTGGTTTCTAGATAAAGTGGATTTCTAAGTATTGACTCTTGGTCATCCATAGGTGATTTATAGTGTGTTTGGTCATAATGAGCTTGTATTGGTCTCATGTTGATGCCCGTATGAGTAGAATATTTGTAAATGATATGCCACTTTTTGTTAATTTTGAAATCTGCTAAAATTTAAATTATTTATTTCATTTTCACACTTACTATTCACAATACTTAAATCATTTATTTCATTTTCACACTTACTGTTCACAACACTAGCTAATCAATGAATGGAAAAAGAGTTTTTTTAAATCCCAGCATAAAATAAATGATTTTAGACTTTAGCCTTGTTGTTTCAAACTTTAAATACTCGACAATGATTGGCTGCACGAGAAACATTATTTCATCCAATGGATGCATTAGTATCCTGGGCCTATAGAGCAGGACTAATAAGCATGGGCCATTGGATGATGCCCATTCAACGGTTGCTATGTCCTATTATTTTTTGATGCATTTTCAACACTCTTTGACCCCACCTTTGAAGAAATTAATTAATGAAAATTGTTTTCCACATCTTGTGCAATGCTTATTGTTGTGATGAATGATATTTGATGTATTTATTCTTAGGCTTAGAGTTTGATGTCTTTTGTTTTCCTTTAAGACTTATTGATTTAGTACTTTTATTTTGGTCACTATCTTGCGAGATTGATTCACCATGAATAGATTTTTCTTGTAATTTTTTTGTATCAAAGATAGGAAAAAAAGTGTCTAGAGTATGTGTTAGTCACACTTTAGAAATTATTGTGAAACAAAAAAATGATTGTAAGGCATTAAACTTATTGAAAGATTTACCTATCTAAAAGTGTAGTCTTGAGGTGTGAGTTCTTCGATTGATGTACTAAAGCATAAAGGTTCTAGGGGTGCTTGTGTTAATATAATTGATATCTATTTTTAAAAATGTTTTCTCTTTGTTATAATATAAGCTAATCAAATCAAGGTCATGATACTATAGAGAGTAATGTCACTTCAAAAGCTATATTTTTCTTATTTAATTTTACTCTTAATTTCAATGCAAATAATTTACCCTCTATTGTGTTATAGAAGTTTAATTTAATTATGATTTATTACCATTATCATTAAAATAAATATCTTAATTGTAATTTAATTGAGATATTCATTCATGTCTTCTTTTGTAGAGTTGCATATATTTGTAAAGTTTTGAAATGACTCTTAATTTTATTTTTAGCTTAAACTTAAATTTAATTTTTAATTTGACTCTATAATTTTTGTAGTTCTTATCAATGGAAAAAAGATAGAGAAGAAGCTCCATCATAGAGAAAAAGGTCATGATTGAGAAACCTCTAGAAAAAAAAGATTCCTAAGGTTGAGAAGAAGGCCCCCTAAAAATCTGAAGATGAGAAAGGTACTATAAAAAATAAAAAGAACAAGTAGATCTACAAGATCTACTTCTTTAAAATACTCAAGGAAGTGTACCCTGATATCAATATTTCTAGCAAGGCAATGGGAATTATGAACAAATTTATCAATGACATCTTTGAAAAACTTTCTAGTGAGGCAATCAACTCTTCTTGCTACAACAAGAAGAACATCATCAATATACAGGAGATTCAGATAGCTATGAGGCTCCATCTTCCTCAAGATCTTGGAAAGTGTGTAGCCTTTGAGAGTGTTGGCACTCCTATTTTCAAGCCTCATAATTACAAAATCTCATCTGACTCATCAAAATTTTCCCAGGAGGTCCTTGTGTATTCGCCTCATTTTGTGTGTTTGGTGTTGTCCTATCTAAAATATGACTAAGTCAAAAATTTATAAGATCCTCCAAATCCTAGAATCTACATTATAACTCCTAGAGATCTAAAACCACTCTCAAACATCTTAAAACTATATACATGAAAATAACTTAATGTATAAGGAAGTAAATGTCCATATGTAAATGTCACTTATACTTTAATGTTATATTTCATGTACATATGTGGGTCTTCATGTTCCTCTGGCACTTCAAAACTTTTCTCTTTGTTCCTAGTTCCTCCACTTCCCTGCTCCTCACTCCCTTTCCCTTTCTGTGGTTCTGGGCCAGAAATTTTCCTTGAACTAGACCCTTCCTTCCATTCTTCACTCTTCCTATTTCTTCAGGATTTTGGGTCCTGTTGAAACATTTGGACATGATCCCTTCAACCCCCGGTTGCTCGACTCCCCAAAACCCTGCCCTTACGTAGTTTTTTGATGTTCCAAGTTCAAACTTTTTCTCGGCCTGGACAACCTTCCTTCCATCCTCCTATTCCCAATCCCATCCCAGGCCAAAAAAATTTCCCAGCCTGTACCTTCCTCTGTCAACAGTAAAAAACACGTAGAAATGTGCCAACAACTCCCATGATTGCCATTATTGATGGATTTGACTTCTCCAATAGATTTTTTTTAGAAGGAAACTTTTATGGCATGTTAGGGCATGGATCTAATTGGTATACATTGTATTTTTCTCCTCATTTAAGGGTTGGTCATTTTGGGCAAATTTTATCTCCATAGGTGCCAGACATCCAAGTGTAGCTAGGGCTTCAAATAGTGAATAGTTTCAGTTCTTCAGGAATCAATTGTAAAAGTGTGAGGAAAATTTTGTAAGTTTTGGTATCAATCTTTCTTTTTCTCCACTATTGTAAGTGTTCTTTTAGGAAAACCTCTAAGTATAGTTAGGGTTTTCTCTTGCCAAATTTAGTGGTATGACTATAATTTATGACTTAAATGAATGTCACAGTTCTTAATTCATTTCAAGATTTGTAAATGTTCATTTCAGAGTTACATATAGATGAATGTTGTATGGTGTTGGATTATTAAGTATTTTCATGGTTTGATATTGATGTATATGCATCTGAATCCATCGAATAGGCTATCATAGACCCCTTTGTGATTGTTCTCCCTTGATAAATGTGAGACTCTATAGCACATTGGATTGGCACCAGTTTGAGAAGCCTATGATCACCTACACCCATTAAAATAAAAAAATCAAATATAGTGTGTAGTTACAGTTCTTTATGCATCCTTGTTCTGTGTTGAAGTCAAGATATATCTTTTGACAAATAGTTGTGTTTTAACTTTTCAAAACCTACATGTATACCCTCATCTTGTATTGTTGCAATGATGTTATTTTCAACTCAAAAGAGAGGTTATTTAAGGTAATGAGCTTTGTCTAAACCAGTGACAGTTAGAGGGTTTAGAACAACATTTTGGTTAACACTTCCCTTGTTATTATCCAGTAAATATCTTGCATGATAGTTAATCCCTGTTTAGGAATACCTCTCAAAATACCCTCCATGGTCTAGTTAAACCAAAAGTCAAGAGGAGATTACCCACTCCTACGAGTTGGCCCTTAATCACCTTCATCCTATTGATGAACCCCCTTTTCCATCGCCTTAACGACATCCCTAGCCTCAGAGATTGAGTAAGTGTTCTAATGATTGGGATTATTTGTTTTGGGACCCAACATATTAGTGCCATTGCTAGAGATAAGTTTGATTCTGGTTATAAAATTCAGAAGCTATGTAGCTTAGTAAATCTCTTGTGGTTACATTAATACATCTAGTTTGCAAGGTAGTTTATGCTTAGTGAAGAGTGGTGGATTTATTCAGGTCAACCCAAATTTTAGTTTTAGTTTGAGTTTCAAAGAAAAAGAATTTATAATGAATAGAAGAAGAAACTTGGAATAGCTTGGATGTGATGATTCCTCAAGTAGCACAAGAAACTGAATGAGTAGATGGAGAGCGAGAAATCCTACTGTGCTACCACCATTGAATTCCTGAGAACAAGTAGGTACTGCTGGTAGAAATGATACATTCTTAGATGCAATAGGCAGTTTCCAATATAAATCAGAGGACTTAGCTGATATTGCATTGAGAAACAATAGAGGAATGGATAGAATGATTATGAAGCAAGAAGGAATGAGAATATTATTGGTAGGGGAAGTAGAGATAGATCTCGTGAGAAATGAGAACATTTGAAATGCCCAATGAAAATGAAGAAACACATAGGGTTGTCCAGCATCCTACTTCACCTACTAGGTCAATTAGAAATCAACATGGTAACATTCTTGATGATAATGAGGAAAGATACCATGATGCTAAAGAAGTGAAAAAGACTATTGAGGATTAGCTGGAGTTGTTTGACTGTATCATATAGAGGAAAAAAGATGTGCAGGTTTTACTTGATGTACAATAGGCTCAACTTGCCCAGTAGGCCCAGGTAACTCAAAATGCACAACAACAGGGCAAAAATTAGTAGTATAATCAGCAACAAAAGTACCAACAAATGGGACAACAAGGTGTGAATCTTGTCCATATTCAAAATATTCATAACCAACCACCACAAAATCAAATGAATCAACAATATGGAAATGTCCAAAATTCTAGAGATACACTAAGAAGACAAGAACAAAGGTTCCCTCCACCCAGGCAACCTTTGGGAGTAGAAAAGTACAAGCAACTTGACTTCTTTGGTATTCCTGATTTTCCTAATCCTATTCCTAATGAGATTAGAGGGAAGATACCTATATTCTAGGGTAACAATGCAATCACAAGTGAAGAGCACCTTAGACACTTCATAAATGTCATTGATGAATTTATGAGATAGAAGATGAAGATGTCATGATGAAATTGTTTATGCATTCATTAGAAGAAAGTGCCAAAGAATGGTATAAATCTCTCCCTGATAACAACATTGATTCATGGGATGATTTCATGAGAGTATTTAGACTGCAGTATGGAGATAGGATTGACCCCAAGTTTACCATTCACGAGCTCACTACCATCAAGAAGGGAATCAATGAAACTGTTGCAGACTTCAATGATATATTTATCATGCCAATGAGAAAGGTACCCATTCATCTCACACCTAATGAGTCAATGCATTTAGTGTTGTACTATGGTGTGTTTGATTCTAAGATCATATATTTCTTGAGGGATAAGAGTCCTTAGACATTGAGGGAGGCTTATGCTATAGCCATTAACATAGAAAGTAACATGAGAGGTTCTAGAAAACATGTTAAAAGATTTGATGTGAAGATTTCCCAACCAGACAAGGTAGTACTGAGCAAACCCCTCACAATAGAAGACAAATTGGACAAATTTATGGGAGTCATGAAAGACATGTCCTGTACGATAGCACAAAATGAGAAATGATTGCCTCTGCATGGTGCTGCACTCATTTCAATGAAGGTCAAAGGCTGCAAAATAGGCTCTACAATGTAAATTGGTCTAAAATGTCACAACAACACGATAGGTAGGCAGACCCTAGGCAGCTCAATTTTAAGAAACTTGAGAAGGATATGCCTAATCCATTAAGGAATTATCACATTAATTATTAAGAGTCTTTTGACTAGTGTAATGTATGCTATCTCCCTCATGATCCAACAAATTATGTTGTTGCTCACTTAATGCGCAGAGATGAAGAATTTACAAATGAAGAAGTTGCACCTGAGTATTATGAGGATGAGATAAATCAATTTGATACTAAAGATTATGAGTAGATGGGTGAGGAGGTTGAGTATGATAGTTATGGAGAAGGTGATCACATTTTCCAATATGATTATGATGTAGGTCCAAAGAGATATTACCTACCAACTCATGATTTTGGGCACTTGAGGGATCTTATGCATCATAAGTATCAACAATTTAAGCCATCCAAGGAAGATATGAAGGTCTTGATCGATGTAGCCATTATGTAGGTTCAAGGAGGTTATCATATGAGGAATAGACAAGTGCCTATGAAAAACTCTCCTACTACAGAATCAAGAAAAAGAGGATTGGATGGTGAGAAAGGAAAACATAAGACAAATTTGGAGATGAAAGACAATAGTACTCGCAAGAAGAATATTCTATAAATGAAGAAAATTCCAGTGTAGCCATCAACAACAAAGAAGAAATATGTGCAGAAAAATCTAGCCCATGCAGCACAACCAACTATTACATCCATTTTAAAGATCTACAATCCAAAGAATAATGAGAAACATGATTAGGCCCACGTACCAAAGGAACTAGAATAGAGTAAGGAGAAAAAGGAGTTGAAAGGTATGGATGTCTCTTCAAATCAATTAATACCTTACATTCCTAATTCAAAGGATATTACTATCTCATGTGAAGTTCCTTTACCAAATTACATCCCTGTTGACATGGTCTAATTTTTAAGCCAAGTTAGAATATTAGTGCCGGTAGGGGAACTTCTTAGAATCCCTAAACACAGGGACATGGTTGTATCATTTGTCATTACAATTGACATACAAAGGCAGCCTGTTACTATGTCTAGTAATGATGGTGAGGTTAAAAGTCAATAAGAAACAATAGAGGTGTATCTAGGGTCAACATTTGTTAATAGTAGGATGGGTGTAGACCCTTTTTATACAACACCAATCATAAATGACTGGCTATTGCATAACTATATGCTTGACTCTAGTGCTTCCAACAATGTTATGCCTTTAGAAATAATGAATGATTTAGGACTAAAATTGTCTAGATCTTTGGCAAGTGCTTTGCCATGGATTCTTGGGAGGTCAATGTGATCATTGGCCTAGTAAAAGATGTTGAAGTTTAGCTCGCTGCTTACCAAGGCAAGTCATTTTTGATGGATGTTATTGTTGTGGACTACCCTACAAAATGGGGAATGTTGCTGTCTAGAAAGTGGACATCCTCCAAGGGTGGAAGCATCAAGATGGATATTTCATATGCCACTATTCCAGTCCATGGGGTAGAAGTGAAGTTGTATAGAGAAAAGAAGGTGGAAGATGAAAATATTGAGGACTGTTACAAAATAGAGCATGATGATTCTAACTTCTTCGATATAGACATTGATCATTTAATGGGATAGTGCAATGAAGGTGATCACAACAATGATGTGTTACCTTCTCCTTCTATTGCTCCTACTTGTAGTGAAAATTATTGTTAGGATTAAGGTGCCATCAACCTTGTAAATCTTATGTAATTAATTACTCCTAATATTGTTTGTAAATCATTCATAAGGGATGAAGTATTCACCAAGTAGAGATCTTATTTCAAACACACGCTTGATCCCAGTACCCAACGGATGTAGGTTATCCAGGGGGGTTCCAGGGAGGGTACTCCCCCTGCAGGGTCTAGGGAGATGGCCCCCTAGTGGGGGGATCTGGGGGCCACATGTGGGGCATGGGTCCAGAGGAAATACCCTCGAAAGCCACATTTTATATATATTACCATTGTAAATATGGATCATTCATCATTAGGTCACATAGCTGATGGTAGAGATTTTGTTGGCTTGTCTTTCCCTAGAAGGCAACCCATTTTATAAGAATATTGTATTACAGCTGTGTATGAAAGTATTACAGGTGCTTCTGGATTGAAGACTGGAGAGGAGATTGATAATGTTGTATTGTAAACTGTATTTGAAGTTAATACAAATTGGTGCATCTCTTCTTGTGTGGAGTTCTTTTCCCAAAAGGGTTTCTCCATGTAAACACTGTGTTATGTGTTTGATCTTCTATTTTTCTATTTCTTTGTGTTGATTTCATACTATCTCCATTTTGGTTCTACACTAGATTAATGGTTACAGTTTTAATCAGATTTTCATTCTATAGTTGTTCACCTTCATTTCTAACATTTAGTTTTAGAGCATGGCTAGTTCTATGTCTTGGGTGGAAGTGTGAGGGTTTTTTGAGCTGTAGTGGGAATTCTAGTTGATTTTATTTATAGATTTGTGTAGAAGTCATGGCTATATCCTCATCTCGATTGGACATTGAAAAGTTCAATGGAATAGGTTATGAGTTGTGGAAGCTAAAAATGGAGGATCTCCTTGAAGAAAGAGATCAATGGTTGGCTATGACAAAAGAGAAGAAGCCCAATACAATAAGTCAAGATGAGTGGGACAAGATGGACAAAAAGGCAAGAGGAACAATCTAGTTATGCCTTGCAGACTCTATCCTATTAAATGTCTCTGCTAAGAAGACTGCATATGTGTTGTGGAAGCGGTTGGGTGAAATCTATCAATCCAAGAGCCTGGTAAATAAACTATATCTCAAAAGAAAGTTTTTTTCCCTTAAAATGAAGGAGATAGATGAGTAGTTGAATACATTTAATTTGATTCTGAGTCAGGTAGCTTATGTGGATGTTAAGATAGAAGAGGAAGATAAGTGTATTATGCTTCTTTGTTCTTTGCCTGAGTCTTGGGAGAATTTCATTCTTTCTATCACTTCTAACCTTGAAGATCCAAAGATGGATGCCCTTGTTGCAACTCTATTGGCATAGGAAATGAGGAAAAAGGCTATGGATAGCTCAGTGGATGCTCTTAATGTCAGGGGGAGGTCTAAGGAAAGAGGACCAAAAGGAGATCTAAAGGGGCCTAAGGAATCAAAAGGTTGGTCTAAAACTCTTGGGACAAAGAATAGAGTTAAGTGTTGGAATTGTGGTAAGAGTGAGCATGTGAAGAAAGAATGTAGAAATCCAAAGAAACAGTGGGATTCCTCTACCAAAAAGTCCTAAAATGCAGGTGATGAAGTTTTACTTTCCACATGTAATGTTATGTCTAATGAACAATGGTTGATTGACTTAGGTTGCTTGTATCATATGACTCCTCATGAGGAATGGTTCTCCACATATGAGAAATATAATGGAGGTAATTTTTACCTTGGGGACAACTCTACATATCCAATTGTTGGTCGTGGAAAGGTACAGTTGTGTTTCAATGGTGGGAGGATTAAAACCCTCCCTGGTGTTTTACATATTCCTAGATTGGCTAGAAATCTTATCTATGTTTCAAAGTTGAATGATTTAGAAATGCATGTAACATTTTAAAATAAGCATGGTTGCAGATTGGTGAGAGGAAGCTTGGTGGTAGCTAGGGGAACAAGGACGGGAACTCTCTTTAGGCTTGAGGGCACTACAGTTTGTAGATCCAATAATATAACTGAAACTACTAAAAATACATGATGAAAAGGGATACTCTCCCTTTCAAATCTGCAACATAAACTTACACAATAGCCTATGCAAGAAGGCTGCAAATAAAGTGAACAACAGAAAATATAAGAGAAATCTGCAACATTGATTTTATTAAATCTGAAAATTCATTACATCCACCTAAATCTTATGAGCTTTCTTGATTCATACATATAACATTTACAACAAAATACTTTCACAGCATCCTGGATTCACTCCAACAACATCTGAGTATGCTAAATTTTCTTCTCCCGAATTCCCCCCTTCACCAAATGAGAAAGCATCAATATATAGAAATTGTGTGAGAAGAAACCACTATTGGTTTCTCAAAACAACCTCCACTAAACCACTATTGGTTTCTCAAAACAACCTCCACTAAACCACCAAGAAAACCTACCACTTTCATCCTATCACTGCTCCCTTATTTTTCAAAATTTTCTAAACTAGTTTCTAGGTCTTGTACACCTCCTTCCCAGCTTTCTAGAACATTTTGAATTTTTCTATTTTGATTAGAAATGAGAAAGTTATTCCCATTTTATCGAGACTGGGTTTCATAATTATGATCCAGACATGCAACAACATGCAAAGCGTGTGGCCCACATGGTTTCATTAAAATTTCCCATGGTTTCACTAAAACCATCAACTAGAACCACCTCTTGGAAATCCATACCCTTCTTGTAGGTTACCATTTTGGAAAATAAAAATAGGAGTTGTTGACCCACTTATGACAGAATCTTCCCACCAAATCAGCCCCACCAAACAGAAATTAATGCATATCTCCAAGTGGGCACCTAGGAAAGATTCTCCCCACTAATGGAGGAATTTACAAATTATCAGAGTATTTTTCATCAAAATTACATTTATTAATATACCCCAAGAAAATACATTTGTTGCAAATTTAAATATTATTTTCCAAAGCCCACAAACCTTATTGAAAACAAACAAACATAAATTAAAATATTTTTGGTGATGCAAGATTACCCATACTCCTTGGATGCTCCTACATCAGACACCCATGGTAAGAAGTTTGTGAGCATATACTCACAAATATGTGCACAAAAATTTTCTCTTTTTCCTCTTTTTTCAGCATCTAACTAAAACACTTTTTATACTCCTCCACCAACTCTACTCTACATTTCTCTTTCTCACCATGGAATCACTATAATCTGACCTCCTCCACCAATATGTATCTACATTATCCTCTACAATATCACACCAATCTTTTTCTGCATACAAATCAGAACTAACAAAATCCAACTATACCATCTCTTCTACATTTACCAATTGTTCTTCTGCACTCATTATCTTATTCATTTCAACATGCAAATCAACTTTTACAAATTCATAAGGGTATAGATTTACCTCTTTCACCTGTTCCTCTATCACCACTACTGCAACATCTATCTTCTCACTATCTACTACAACCTTTTCATCTTCATACACTCTACTCTCATCTTCATTATAAAAATAAAACATATTATGTATTTCCTCTTTCTCTGCAACATTTTTGTCACCATTGTCTTATGCCCCGTCTTCTTCATGCTCATTCTCTATTGTTGCAATCTCATGATCTGCAACAACTACATCCTTCATCTCATCCTCAACCACTACTGTAATCTCTTCTCTTTCCTCTTTGTCAACCTCTTTCTCTATGCCTTCATCAAGGCATACTTCTACAATATTTTCTCCTTCCTATTCACCTACATACACAACTATGACAAACTTTTTGCCTTTCTTCTTTGGCATTCTGTCAAAGACTTGCCACACACTCTCAATTTTCAACCTCTTAGGTATAGACTGCCTCACACTCAGTGATCTATCTACACACAAATCACACACACACACACACACACACCACCACAGGTCCTAGTGCAAACTGCCTCACATCGGCGCTTTTGTTTGCACACTCATGAACAACCTGCTCTAATACCACTGATGAAAAGAGATACTCTCCCTTTCAAATCTGCAACATAAACCTACACAATAGCTTATGGAAGAGGGCTACAAATAAAGTGAATAGCAGAAAATATAAGCAAAATCTGCAACATTGATTTTATTAAATCTAAAAATTCATTACAATCACCTAAAGCTTATGAGCTTTCTTGATTCATACATATAACATTTGCAACAAAATACTTTCACAACATCTTGGACTCACTCTGGCAGCATCTGAGTATGTTAAATTTTCTTCTCCCAAATCCCCCCTTCACCAAATGAGCAAGCATCAATATATAGAAATTGTGTGAGAAGAAACCACTATTGGTTTCTCAAAACAACCTCCACTGAACCACCAAGAAAATCTGCCACTTTCATCCTATCACTGCTCCATTATTTTTTAGAATTTTCTAACTTGGTTTCTAGGTTTTTTGCACCTCCTTCCCATATTTCTAGAACATTTTGAATTTTTCTATTTCAATTAGAAATGAGAAAGTTATTCCCATTTTATCTAGACTAGGTTTCATAATTACAACCCAGACATCCAACAACATGCAAATCTTGTGGCCCACATGGTTTCATTAAAATTTCCCATGGTTTCACTAAAACCATCAACTGGAACCACCTTTTGGAAATCCACACTCTTCATGGAGGTTACAATTTTGGAAATAAAATAGGAGTTGTTGACCCATTTATGACAAAATCTTCCCACCAAATCAGTCCCCCTAAACAAAAATTAATGCATATCTCCAAGTGGGCACCTAGGAAAGATTATCCCCACTAATGGAGGAATTTACAAATTATCAGGGTATTTTTCATCAAAATTACATTTATTAATATACCCCAAGAAAATACATTTGTTGCAAATTTAAATATTATTTTCCAAAGCCCACAAACCTTATTAAAAACAAACAAACAGAAATTAAAATATTTTTGGTGATGCAAGATTGCCCATACTCCTTGGATGCTCCTACATCAATACATGTATGTTGTGGCACCAAAGATTGGGCCACAAAAGTGAAAATGTTTTAAAAACAATAATGAATAAAAAGTTGTTGGATGGTTTCTCCTATTCTGATAAGCACTTTGATTTCTGTAAGCATTGTGTGTTTGGTAAACATAACAAAAATTCTTTTCCTTTAGGAAGCAATAGAGTGAAAGAGAAATTAAAAATTATTCATTTAGATGTATTTGGACCTATGGATAATGATTCTATTGGAAAATCTCATTATTTTATTACCTTCATTGATGATGTATCCATTGATGGTAAAATTTACATTTTACTTAGCAACAATGGGAAATCTCAAAACGTGAGACTTGATTCTGAGATAACCTCTGGTTTTAAAGAAGCTGACTCTTCTTTGTTTCTGGGATTTGATGAAAAGGAATAGAGAATAAAAGAACTAAACTTTGAATAACTAAAACTATTCTAAGGCAATGCACCAGATCAAATTCAAACTCTCTACAAAGGAAAAACCCACTTTCTCTCTTACTGATTAATAAATAAGGCAATCACAACTATTCAAAAGAGCATCAATGCATGATTTCATAGTAGATTGCATATTTTATTACTTCAGCAAATAGATAGAATGAATTACGATATTGTACAAATAAAGCAAATAAAATACTCAATTTTCAGCATAGAATGTCATTCCTCTTCATTGGAAAAAGGAGAACAGAGTATACAAGGCTCTTAAACAGATGCACAAACATACAACATTCAAAATCCTTCCTGAGCAATATGCACTAAGGCTTAAGTCTTCTTCTCTACTGTATTTCTAATAAGTTCCAACCTCCTTATTACAAAAGCTCATGCTCTTAAATAGACTACTGAGAGAAGAAAGCCCTAGAGAAACAATATCTAACTAAAGCAAAAAGCATATAAAACCATGAGTTACATTACAAAATTGCTTGTTAAAAGCACGTAAAGCACTACATGATCCTTGCATGAAGGAACAAACTACCACATAGATTCATTGACCAATAGCGTAATAGGAGAGATCTGTTAGAAAAATTGTGCTTGCAAAAAGTGCGGCGTTGCCAAGTGTCCCTTATCTGAATCTGTCAGGACCCACCATCCTTTATACTGTTTCTCCCTAATGAATCTTACTTGTAGTGCGGGAGTGCCACATGTTTCATCCATCCAATAGTGTGTCAGGAAAGATTTGTTAGCACTGTAGGTTCTCAAAATATGTGAGGATATGACATCTGGACCTCTTAGCCAATGGTGCACCGGGAGAAGGTTGTCAGAACTGGGACTTCCTTAGATGAGCACGAAGATGAGACATAGCCAGTGCTTCCTTTCTATCAATGAGTAATGTATCTTTAAGAAATCAACGTCATTCTGGGCCCTGCCAAAAATTGAAAAGGTGCCACGTGGATTCCTTAACCAATGGCGTAACAAAAAAATATTTTCAAGATTGTGGGTCTTCAAAATGTGCATGAAGTTGACATCTAGACCTCTCCAGCCAATGGCACACCAAAAGAACCATCCAAAAGCAATACCGCCTTGGAGTAGCACCAATAAGACATGTACCCTCCTCCCCATTTCCCTGAAACAAAAGAACATATGTATAAGCTTGAAATGTTAGATATGTATATATTTTGTGTCTCCAACACCATCTTCTTCGATATGTATATTTCTCCGACACCATCCTCTATTCCAACTATCAACCATTGTTTCTATTGATGATTCTTCCATGCTTCAAAATGAATCTACCACGAAGCTTCAATACTCAAAATGTAGACTTTTTACTCTACAGTTCTTGGCGACTCACCAGGGAATCTGCGCCTACATAGAAGAACCAAAAATATTGCGAGAGAAAACTGAGAATAAAAGAGACCAATAGTAAGTTGTTTTAAAGCTTCTGGTGAGCTTGGTGTAAAGATGTCCATTAAGCTTCAGAGGGTTGTTCCTTCTTTTTCAGTGCCTTAAACACCCTATCTAGATCCAGTATCTCTTTGTAAGAAAATCCTTGAAGGCTGTCAATGGTGGCTTTAATCTAGAATTCTAAATATGTGAGAGGCTACAAAACTACTTCAACCTCTATGATATTTGGTGCTGGGATCATACCTACAAGTGTTGCTTGGTCATTCTAGTTGTTCACCAACAGGACCTTGATCTGGTCCTTGGAGAGAACCGTTGAATCATTGAGAAATAGGGAGGGGAGTCTTAACTGGAACAGATGTTCAATGTGTCCCTTCATTTCTTGGACCACCTTCTTTAAAGCCTCCAAATGAGCTTTACATTTTAGAGCCATCTTATTTCAACTCAGGAATTGATTCATTTTTACTACAACAATCCTCTTGTTGTTCATGCCAGCTACCAAAAGAGATTCCTCTGAAGAGCTATAAGTCTTTTGCGCCAACAGCTGGGATTCAATGACCTTAGGAGTTACTAGAGATAGAGTCTATTCTACTATGACCTCAACCTCTGTATTGAGACTTTGGACATCTAAAATAAACTTAAGCGCTGGCTTAAGTTTAGCGGTCTCTTCTGAAATGCACCTCTAGAATGAAATATACAATTCTTGAATGAGAGGGAGAACATTCATCACGAGAGGCTGCTGTGTGAGCTTCTGTTTGAGGTGAAGGAGCTATTGTTCTTTCATTTGGGAATCCTCTTTCAATGGTTTATTTGTGTCTCGCTCCTCTGCTAGGATCTTATGCACTTGTATTAATTCACTCCTTTTATCACTCAATTGTTTGTCAACCTAAATCTTCTCCTACTTTAGAGTGTCCAGCTGTGATTTTATTGTCTCTAACTCTATGCTTAGACCAACACTCTTATTCTGCTATGCTTTCAATGTCTCCTTAGAGACCAAATTCTGTATTTTGGAGGTGAGCCTAGAAATTTTTGAATCTTTGGCCTTGGATTCTGCCCTCAGCTAGTCCACTGTGTTCTTGACCTGAACCAATTCTTATGACTATTTTTTGAACTTTCAGCTCATTTTGATATACTTTGAACTGTTACAAAATTTTGAGTCTCCTCCATTAGTTCCACCTTGTCTTGTGGCCTGGCTTGTGCAAGATTGAGGCCCACAACATGGATGGAATAATCATCTAGTTGCATTTTCTCCTAAGGCTTTATAACATTCAGGGTCATATGGGCTATCATTAGGGCCTGCTGCACATGGTCATATAGAGAATGCATGCGAGGAATTACAGGGGCTTGGCCTTCTTTAGCTCTCTACTTTGCTAGATGAGCCTCCCTGGCTTTCCTAGTAGTCTTTACCTGTTGGTGGAATGCGGATGGAGATGAAAGCATCCTTATGGAAAATGGAATACCTTAGGATAAAGCATAAGGTATATTAACTTGATGTTGTGTCAAGGCAGGGCCAAAGCCAGGAGGAATTGAGGAATGCATCAATAGAACAGAGGGGGAGAAAGGTGGCAAACTAATGAGAGGTGAGGCAGTAATTTGGGTGGCAGCAGACCTGTGTGGAAAATGCAGTCAGCGGAGGCAAAGGGGAAGTAGATGAAATTGGGGGAGGGTAAACATTCAGTGATGTTTGGAAAGAAAGGGATATAGACTAAGAGTCAGAAGAGGGCAAAGAGATACTTACTTTCTCCATGGTGGATGTGGATACACTAGTTTTCAAGCCAAGGATCAGAACATCTTCCTCCTCAGATTCTTCTTGTAGCACCAGCTTTCTCTTCTTTCTTTCTCATTGCTCTTCTTTTGCCTCCACTTCCTTCTCTGGTTTAGTCTTTGTTTCTATTTCAGCCTCCTCTTCCCCCGTAAATATTTTGCCCACATTGTATGGGGAGGTTGGCTTAGTGTGATATTCATCCCGTATTTGCTCCCACTCTTCATTTGTCTCTATCTCTCCAAAATTCTTTTCCCTCTCAAAGATTTCTTGCCTATATTTCCAATAGGCATTGATTTTATCAATTGGCCAATCATCTTTGAGTAAGTCGTTCCTGAGACCTCATCCCATAGGTTTCACAGGATCATAGGGTTTGATAATCTGATAAAATACCTCCCATGGATGCTTGGATTCTTTTGGAATCTATGCTAACTCAATGTAGTCATCAGCCTACGTATCTATGAGTGGTGACCTTCTTGACTCAATTGTAGGGCAGGTCTGGTGCTCGAAGGCCATCAGAGACTTTGATGCAGATAACCACTTCTTTATCACATCGTCAGGATCATATTGCCATTTATGCATAACCTAATCTAAACCCATTTCAACGAGTTCCATCATGAGTAGTCAGTTCTCTTACCACCTTAGCACTATGATATTGCTACCCTTGGAGAGGGAAATGCCATAGAAAGCTTTTCGCTTCTTTCTCACTCCAAATTCTGAGTCAATAATATCCAACTGATGAATCATTTCCAACATGACTTCCGTCTCGGTGAGAAATTTTGACAGTTCTGAAATGGCTCCTCTTTGAAAACATGCACTCGTAGTAGAGTAAAATGAGCACTAAAGAACTAATCACATGGAAGACATAGACTAGACATCAAGGTTCTCTGCTTATCACTCACCCAAAAAGAGATTATATTCAAGCTAAGTTGTATTAATGCTGGAGTCGTAAAATGTTCAGAATACTCATAAAAATTAGACATGTTTGATAAGAGGGGGGTCCATATAGACACTGGAACTATCCATTTCCCATCACCCATATCCTTAGTCATCACTAATTACATGTGAAACGAGAAGAACTGGGGATTCTAAAAAAGCATCAAATGTAACAAAAGGAACATGTACCTGAAATACTACTGGTGATGAAAATTACCTAGCTAGTAATTCATTCTATCTGATATGATCTTTGAAAGATCCATCTTGTAGGCCTATTGCCGGGAGATCGTCTTCAACCAAAAAATGGCACCTAGTTGATATTTGTACACATGTATATCATCATCAACCCCACAAATGAAACCGATCATTGAGTATGCATCTTGTACATCCCTGTTAAAACTAGCCAACCCAATTGGTAAAGGAGGTAGGACTATGTTATTAGGGTCCAGATGCAGCTCTTGGTTCAAGAAGGTTAACTGACTCTCCCATGTATCCCAAGTTTTCTGCTGCTTAGTCATACTATAAAAATTTGCATAAGCATCATAATGGATCCCCAACATTTATCTCACTGCCTGAAGAGATATTGTAACCTTGATATTATAGCTAGTAATAACATGGGTATCCTTGTCATAACATTTGATACATGTCTCTACTAGTTCTGGGCTGGGAAAAACTTGAGGCACTAAAAACTGGGCTAACTAAGAAGACCAAAGACTAATCCCAAAAGTCTCCACCTCTCCTTGTTTCATTCTTGCTAACATGCGTGCATGTGCTCCTTCTCAAAGGTTTTTGGTATGTTTTGACAAAACAAGATAAAAATATTATCAGTTGGATCAATGTCAAGGGAAGAGTCTTGCCACCTACCTCTTTTGTGCTCTCTAATCTAAGGAGGTTTTTTCCTTGCGTTGTGCCAACACTGAAGCATAAGACTTGCTGCGCACAAACTCAGGGGGCAAATTGATAGTCGCCCTTGCTGTAGAAGTCCTATTTCTCTTAGCACCTCTATTGCTTCTAGCCTCCATTATATTCTCTAAGTACTAATGAAATTCTTCTCAAAACTTAGAATATGAAGAACCTAGAAACTTAGAAACTTAGGAACCTGGGATTCAGAAACTCCTGCAACTGCTAGGCAAGTGCCGCTTCACTCTTGCTATAACTTGTAATAAATGAATCACAATAGGCTCTCATGATGCTTATGTAGCCACCTTGAACGTGCATCTTTAATGATTTTAGCTCTTGATTGGCATGCCATTACATCTGCCTTAAAATTACATGTACTAGAGTCCTTGTCAGTGATTCGTTAACCAATCTCCAAGAAGATATGATATTTAATACTCCCCTGCCAATCAATGATTGAAAATATTTGGTAGTTGGGTAGCTCTTGCAGTTGTAACTTAGACTAGACACATGGTAAAAGCCAAAGAATTTATTGGAAACAAAAAATGTGTTACTAGCACTTATTTAAAAAGAGGCGGGAAACTCAACCTCCTGGGAAACACACGTGCCTAAACTAACTATGTACAGTGCACAACCTCCTTCAGTTATGGAAGTTCAAGAAAATCCCATTTATGGGAATCTTAGTTAACTCGCCATTTTCATCTTTGAGGTTAAAGCATTGTTTGGTTTACAAGCAACTATCTTGAATGGTCCTCTCCACAGAGAATCAAACTTCGCATGCCCACCTGGTTTCACAGCTCTTTCCTCCAATTTTAGAACTGAATCCCCTACTTTGAAACTTGGATTAGTGGTCCCTTGATCAAACCACTGCTTGACTATAGATTGGTGATTAAACATAGCATCATACGCAGATTCCCTCTTTTCCTAAAGTTCCATCAATTTGGCAAGCCTTACTTGCATTGCTCCATCTTCTTCTATATCAAGTTGCTTCAAAAGATGTAATGTTGGAATCTCTACTATTAGCGGTATTGCAGCTCTCTTCCCATACACAAGCTCATAAGGGGAAGTATTGATGACTTTCTTCGGGGTGATGCGATTTGCCCATAAAGAAATCTTGAGGTTTTTATGCCATTCCTTCTAGTGATCCTCTCCCATCTTTTTGATCAGCTGGATCAGGTTTTTGTTTGTCAATTCGGCTAGGCCATTGCCTTGTGGATAGTAGTTTGAGGAATTTTTTAAGAAAACACCATTTCTCAGGGAAAACTCAGAAACTTTGGATCCTAGGAATGCTTTCGCATTATCTAATATAATTGTGCTTGGGGCTCCAAATCTTGTAACAATATCTTCAAGGAAACTCAAGATGACATTTTCAATAGCCTCTTTCAAAGGCACCGCCTTGCTCCATCTAGTGAAGTAATTGGTTGCCATGAGGATCCATTTGTGACTAGTGCTAGAAATGAGATTGATCATTCCTATGAAATCCAGGCCCCACAGAGCAAAAGGCTCTTCAACCCTGACTGGACTGAGAGGCATCACAACATTCTTTCTCCTACTTGTAAAAAATTGACACTGTTGGCACCGTTTCACCATTTCAAAACAATAAGAAAACAAAGTTGGCCAATAATACCCAGCACATAGAATCTTGGCTACAGTAGTCCTTGCTGAGAAATATCCCCCATATGGTCCAAAATGCAACTCATGCAAGATTTTGTCAGCCTCACCCTTTTCCACACATCTGAGTAGTATTCCGTCAAAAAAATTTCTAAATAGGAAACCATCAATTAGGGAGTAATTGGGATTCTACATCCTATAGAAATGTCTTTTATGAGGAGGGAGATGATTCAGGTACATCCCTATTTCCATGAAACATATATCCTGTCTGATACCCAGAAGTTTGCATCAACATTCATCAATATTAGTTCTGAATTTCCTTCTTGATCCACTGTACTATCTAGACTCTGAGTGATGTACTCACAAATTCCTTTTCCCCTAACCAGTTTTGTAGGTTTGATATCTACATCATACTCCATAATCTTGGTGATCCAGTTGGCTCACTTTTCTATAATTTCTCCTTCCATGATGTACTCCTGCATGCTTGTGTGGGCTACCAGGATTATTACCCTATTCCTAGTTATCAAGTGCTGTAACTTTTTTAGTCCTTTGACTATGGCATACACTTGCTTTTCCACAAAGTTGTAATTGGACTCATATCCTCACAGAGTCTTTGAATAGAAGGAAATTGGGTGTTCTTCAGACTGATCCTCTCCTTTTTGAGTTAGTACAGCCACCACAATTCTCCCTGCCATATACATACATGAAGAAGTCTTTAGTAAAAACTGGGTTTACTAAAACTGGAGCGATAGAAATGGCCATTTTGATACGCTTGAAAGCTTGTCGGCCATCTGGAGTCCACTTGAAATTTAACTCCTTTTGCAACATTGAAGTAATAGGTTTGACCAACCCTACAAAATCTACAATAAAATGGCTTACAAAGTTGATCTTCCCTAGGAAAGACTGCACTACTTTCTTATCGACTTGCAATGATAGGTTTAGAATAGCCTCAACTCTTTCGAGGTCTATAGAGATTCCTTCTTTTGATACATGTCCAAGCAATTTTCCTTAAGGCACCCTAAAAATATACTTCTTAGGATTTAGAGAATCCCTGAACTCCTAGCACTTCCGAAACACTTTTTCAACATGGTTGAAATGATCTTCGCCTGCCCTAGTGAATACCATGAGATCATCTAAGTAAACTAGAATGATCTTATTCATTAATTCATTGAAAGTGATATCCATGGCTCTCTAGAAAGTAGCTCCAGTATTGGACAGATCGAAAGGCATCTTCGCATAAGAAAAGGTTCCCCACTTAGTAGTGAAAGTGGTTTTATGTTGATCCTCCTCCTTCAACCATATTTGATTGTATCCCGAGAATCCATCAAGGAGGGAAAATCTTTCTGCTCCAGCCACTATTTGCAAAATATGTTCCATAGAAGGTACAGGGTAGTAATCCTTGAGGGAAGCTCGGTCCAAATCACAAAAATCAACACAGAGCCCGATCTCACCATTTTTCTTTTAGATTGGGACCAAATTGGACACCTAAGTTGAATGTTTGATAGCGAAGATAATTTTAGACTCTATTAGCTTCTTTAATTCTTGTGCCATCATGGTCTCAATCCTAGGATTTACTAGCCTTTGCTTCTGCTGAACTAGTTTCACCCCTTCCACTAGCTCAATGGTGTGTTGGATTACCTCTCTATTGTATCCCCAAAGGTCCTCATACTTCCAGGCTATCACTTTATCATATCTATTGCAAAAAGAGATCAGATGCTCTCTTTCTTCTCAAGTAGTAACATTCCCTACCTTGATCTTTTTTCCATCACTGAATTCCAGTTCAGAGTAATCATCCTTTTTGGCCATGAATCTCCTCCTATCTATCTTGGCATCATCATAATCAAATAAACTTTCTAGGGTTATTAGACCTTTAGGAAGCTTATTCATCTTTAACTATATTATCTGATCTCCATAGGCCTCTTCTATCTTGGGTTGGAGTTGGTTAGCAAACTCACTAGACTATTGTAGGAACAAAGTGATCTCATCATCACTCTCGAAAACCTGCTAGTGATTCCTGTTATCTAGGATAGCTAGTCGGATGATCAACTTTACCATATCTTTATTTAGCCACAGATCCTTTGTAGGGTCAAACTGTGCACCAATCTGTGCCATTCTGTCAGTTTCAATGTTTTGCATTCTCGAAACCACTTGGATGTTGAAGGTGGTGAATCTCTCTATTTAATCCCATACCCTATGATGGTATGACCTCATCCTCCTATTCTTCATAGCGGCCTTCTCCCGAACTTGATTTATCACCAACTCTGAGTCTCCAAAAACTTGTATTTGTTTGATTCCCATCTTTTCGGCCAAGGTAAGCCCATGGACTAGAGCTTCATACTCTAGATCATTATTTGTGCAATTGAACTAGAAGTGAAAAGCTCTAAGGATTTTCTCTCCTTCTAGTGACTCGACATATTCTGGCCCCCAAATTATTTTTGTATTTCGTACCATCAAAGTACAGAGCCCAGAGAGAGTTATCATTTTCTATGTTTTGTTTAACTTCTTTGAACTTCTTTGTGATTTTTAGAACTACAAAATCCTCTTTGATAATTACATATGTTCCTAGCACAGTGGAATCATAATTTTGGAAAGGATCATCATGAGCAGCTTCTAGCATAAGCGTTTCTTCTTCTTCACTCCTGTTACTCAAAACATCCTCTTCATTAAGCATTTCCATGTCGAGTCTTTCATCTTGTGTGACTATAGTATGCACAACCTCAAAATTAGTCAATGCTTCCTCTGCAATGTGTTCCCTGTGCAATGACTCTGACAAGACTTTTATCTTAGAGCCATACTTGGTCTGTAGAATCAAGTGGGACCAATCTAAGGAAAGATACCCTCTGATTTTGGCCATAAAGTCCCTAGATAAGTAGATGCCAAAAATAGGTGGAATATCGATGACAAAGACGTCTTGCTTTACAGTGAAGTTTAGACATGCGTATAGCATAAGAGGTAGTTCCTTAAGGAATCCCACAGTCTATACCCTTTTTCCATCTAGCTGCATTACCCCTTTCTCCATGGGCTCATATTTAAGCTGAAGAGCATTAGCTATTTGCTTCAACATTACAGTGGCGGTTGCGCCTGAGTCTATCATGGAATTGTGCAACAACTTTTTGCCTACTATCAAAGTCAAATAGAATGGGGTAGGTTTCACCTTACCTCATTCTTCTTTTGGAATCACCAATGAGATCTTGGGGTCTTGCTAAGTGGGTTTCTCAAATGTCACCTTCTTCTTTGCACCAGTATCCTTCAAGGCAAATGGATCCACAGGTGTCTCTGATGCGTTTAATGCATTATATAGAAAATTATTTTGCTCAGGGATTGACAACACATCCTAAAGAAAAACATTAGCTAGAGCCTTTTTCAATTGTTCCACTACATTTAACAGGCCTAGTGCTGGCATCCTTTGGTATGGTCCAGGGAACCTTTCTCTTTCAACTAGATGAGTAGTATTACTAGCATTTGGTACCATAGCAGAGTTCACATTTAATCTTTGAATTGGTGGCTGCATGACTGGGAATGTTGGATTCTTCTAAAAAGTAATTTCTAGCTACAGAGCAACTACGGGATCCTCAACAACTCTTCTCTTCGAATGGCTATAATAGTCAGACTGTACCTGTGGGATCCATGAGGTGGTCACTTCATTTGCAAATACTGCTTCCTCTTCCTCCACCCATGAGAAAAGTGCATGTTCTGGAGCAATAGCTACCTCTTGTTCAATAGACATCCCTTGCATCTGAGCCACCAGGACCGCATTCTACATACCAGGTGATTGATATTGGTATTGTCCTTGTTGAGCCTTTGTTTGTGATATTTGCCTTCTTTTCTTGGCCACCTTTTGCTATAAATTTCCCCTAGGGAAATCTTTAGGCATGTGAGCATTATAGCATGGGAAGCACCAAGCATTTGACTCCTCAACTAGATTATTTTGGCCAGCTACCAACTGACGGTAGGGATTAGGTGTGACTATTTGTAATGAATTTGGGACTGGGACAATTTGATTTGAAGGTTGTGTTGGATTCGACCTCTGATTCCCTTGATATTGGTTAAGTTGATACCCTTGGTGGTAATTAGGCTGATAAGGCTATCTATTTCCCTAGAATCCTTGATAAGGAGCTCTAGGATTGCTAGTTTGCTGCCTCTTGAGATTTATGATCTTGTTTGAAAAGCTTCATAAGATGCTTTTCATATCTTCCATTTTAGAGGCATGCAACACTTGTGCTAGGATAGGTGGGGTCTGGGATGTTAGATAGACATACATGGAAGGATTGTCCTATGGAGGATTGGGTAGTTCCACCTACATGGGTATAGATAATTCTAGAAACATAGGCAAAGGAGGTCTTGGGGGAAGTTTCCCAACATCTATCAAATTATTCTTAGCTAGAATGGCCAAATCATATGCATCAGGAAGGGTTTGGCCTCCTAGTGATTGAATCATTATAGCTATATCTAAATTGAAAGCTTTTAAATAGTACATGATAGCCATAATTGTTGGGGGACAAGCTATCACCAGAATCCTCTGCCATGTTTTCTGGAACCTAGTATTGAAATATGTTATGGCTTCTTGGGGAGCCCTTTGGATCGTAATTAACTACTGCAATAGGGAAGACATGTCTCCTTTCTCATTGAATCAGGCAAAGAAAATACCCCCTAGCTGATCCCATGTGTTGATTGAATTCGATCTAAGAGACCGGTCCCAATCTAAGGCCTTCCCTTTGAAAGATGCTACCAATAGTCCCAGGGCTACACTTTGATTTGTCACATAGTGTACCGTGCATACATCTACTACATCTCATAAGTGTTCCTCAGGGGTTTTGAACACCTCCCCAGTAAACTTTGGAAGTACTTTCAAGGCATTTGATAGGGTCCCAAGTATCTAGTGGCATTAGAGGAATCAATGCATTGCCACTATTCTAGTCGACAAAGTTCCTTGGTGGTGTTGGGTGGGCCATCTGTGTTGCTGGTGCTCCTGCTGCAATTCTTCTACAAGTGACAGGTACTAACGGTGGAACTAAAAGCCCTGGGTTACTTATCGAGCAACTCCTCATTATAGGCCCCTGGCACATGCAAACAAATCTCTTGATTGGGTGATTCAAAGTGTCCCACTAGGTGTGCCAAAAATTGTTGATGGTAAAATTTCTATTTTACTTAGCAATAATGGGAAATCTCCAAACGTGGGACTTGATTATGAGATAACCTCCAGTTTTAAAGAAGCTGACTCTTCTTCATTTTTGGGATTTGATCAAAAGGGATAGAGAACAAAAGAACTAAACTTTGAAAAACTAAAACTATTCTAAGGTGATGTGCCAGATCAGATTCAAACATAGTGTAACATCAGAAAATGTCCCCTTGGGGGCTTTTCCCTTATAAGGTTTATCTCTTGGGTCTTTTATCTACATTTAGGAAATTTTACATCATATTTTGACACCTCGATGAGATGAGCCCTAAGTTTCATGACAAATGGGACCTAGGGGGATCCCTTGAACCTAACCCTACCCAAAATAGGGGGAAGGACTTGGGTGCCCGTGCCATAGTCCTGCCGTATTTTGGGTCAGTCCCAAATCTTAGGTGTTAGCTTGTGACCATTATTTGGGTCCTATGCCGACACGGTAAGTTTGAATTATGAAATTCTTGGTAGGAGTGTTTGTAGTTGCATATATAAGCATGTTCAGACATTCATTTGTAAACTAGGGCATTATTAGATGAGCATTGTCATTCTAAAGGTGATCCAAGGCTTTCATTATGTTGCAAGAGTGGATTTGTGTTGTCTATGTGTTTGTATTTGCATATTTGAGCAATCATCTCCTCATGGCATGAAGAGCTTCTTCCTCCCATGAGATCTTCACTACAAGGTGACATCATTTGTGTTTTTGAGCATTTATCATTTGGTTTTTGTCTCTACCTCACAAGGGCATGCACTCTCTATCTGACAATAGTGTTTGGAAGACTTGAATGTCTCTCCGGGGCTTGACTGAGGCAAGCCTCTAAACACCACAACCCCTTCCCCACTTTTCTTTGATTGCAGGTTATAGGTTGAAGGTACAAGAAAAGTGAAGTTGTAGGAGGGTATTTCAGACTGTCAAAATTCTAGATCAGAGAAGAAAATAACTCCCTAGACTAGGGTGCCCACTCATTAGTCCTTGAAGTTCCATGATGGGAAAACCTTTGGTGCAGTAGGAATAGGTTGTAGATCTTGTTTGCAGATCCCGACAAAAAGCAAGGCCTTGGACTTGGCCGCCCACTCTTTAGTCCCCAACTACTCCACTTCTAAAACTTGAAAATAGGTGCATAGTTATTCATCATTTTACATCTTTCTGTAGCAACATTTTTCAATTTTCATCCATCTGCTATCGTATTTGCATAATTAGGGTTTTAATGTATAATTGAGCATAAGAGAAGATAATTGATAATTAAATCATAAAAATCCAATTTTCCCTACATCTCATAGTGACCTAGGGTATGATAGTACATTGCAACTCGACCCTAGGTCCTTGAATTAAAGGGTGAAAGGAGGATGCATACACAAAACTACCAAAGATTCAACTATCCAAATTTTACCTTTTACATTTTGGTGAACCCGTGTTGTTGGACTTGTTTGCACCTTGCTGATTGTTTTGCTTCAGATTTGTAGTGATTTCATTCATTCATAGTATCATTCATCTTATTGTATTGGAAAACTTACAAAAAAATTGAAAAATTAGAAAAAATGGCATTTTAGAGTTTGTGTTAGAGCTAGGATCTGTTGCAAGCATTCAACTACAGGAGAGCAATAAAAAGCCAAGAGAGAATAATAATGCAAATATTGGAGAAATGTATTAAACAACCCATGAAAAATACATGCAAAGGAGTGAGTATTTATAGGCAAGGTGAGTGGGGTAAGGTGTCAACCTAGAATCTTCCAAAATAGGAAGGTGGAGTAACTTTCCATATGGAGAGTTGACAACTCACACACATACACCCACTTACACATATGTATCCTATTAAATAGCTCGCAATTATTAACTACCTAAGAAAGCTTAAAACAAGGAAAATAAAAGGAAATAAAATCCTACACTAACACCCCCCCTTAAGTGCAACTTAGGGAGATGTAAAGATGGGTCCTGACGAATAAAGCCATGTTAGGTACCCAAATACAATGATGGTGGAGAATTTTATAAGACTCCCCAAAGATACAACCATCATACAAATATGATTCCTCAAGAAGAGGATGGAGAGGATCAAGTGTCCATCATAGGTAGAAGTAACTTCAAATCCACTGAGAGATGCAAGAGAGAAGAAGATAGTGTATTGTTTGCATACAACATTTCTTCCCTTGGGTAGAAACAACTCCAATGGAGGATGAAGAAGCCACTCCCACAAATTTGATGAAGAAGGAAACCAAATCCAACTGTGAGCCTCTGAAGGGATGATAGTTATGTTGTGACTATCATCAAAGGTGTCCTCAAAATCTGCAATGTGAGATTCATAAAACAACTCTGAAATACCTGTTAAATAATCATCCCAGATAACAAAATTAGAAGAACAAACATCATCCTGATTAACCATGGAAATAGGAATATCTAATGAAGTAGGAGGAGGAGAAGAAATGTCAACACAAGTCTCAAGAACTGGATTGGATGTGAGAACATCAAGGTTCGAGTGACCACACTTCTCCTTAGAAATATGGTTCACACAAGGAGTGTGAACAACAGCCAAAGTATCTGAACCATCATTAGGAGCAAAACCATAAAAGGTGTATAACTAGGTTTCATGATCAACAACCCCTATAGAAATAATTTATGTACTTTCCAAGTCTCTGATGATAACTAAATCAGGTGTGAATTCCATAGTTTTCCCTGCACCACTCTGAGTAATCTGATATATGGAAAGTAGATTGTTTGTCAAAGAAGGTACACAAAGTACATCATTAAAAGTACCATCACCAATCTCAATTGATCCCTTCCCAACTACATTCACATATGTATTGTTACCCATTAAAATCGGTGGCATAATGCAAGGCTCAAAAGTAGAAAACATGGATTGAGATGAATCCATATGATGAGAGGCTCCAGAATCAAGAATCCATTTACCTGAATTGGAACTTGTAGATGTACGAAGTGCTTTACCTTTCTATTTGTTAGCTTGCCCTTTTTCAGAAGATTCTAGCTATTTTGATGATGGAGTAGGAGTAGATGAACTAGGAGATGTGGCTGAAGGAGAACTTACATTCATTTTCTGAATAAGATTCTTCAACTCATTCACTTCCTTTTTGTAACAATCTTGTTCACAATGCCCACGCTTCTTGCAGAATGCACAAGTGGGTCTCTCCTTTCTCTCCTTTTTACTAGATGACTCAGGGGTAACTTGAGGTGTTGAATCTTTGTCTTTATCACTATTCTTGTTTTTCTGCTTCTTTTCTTTGCCATTTGAAGCCTTCTCATCTTTTGTGTTTTGAGTTGCAACAAGAGCCTGTGCTTTGGAAGACTTCAAAGTACCCATCTGCACTAACTTTACCTATTCTCTTGTGAGTGATGCAGTAAATTCCTTAAGAGAAGACATATGAAATCTAGTACCAAGAGCATCTCTTGTAGCATAAAAAGTATATACAAAAAAAAAATTAGAACCTAGCTTAGTAAGAATAGACAAGATCAATTGGTTGTCATCTTTCTCTATATTACATTATTTCAACTGTAATCTGAGAGACTTAAGCTTAGTAAAGAAATCCTGAATGTTGTCAAAGTTAGATGGACTCAGTGATATAAGTTCATTTTCTAACTGAAAACTTCTTAAGGTGTCTTGCTTACCAAATAAATTTTCTAATGTAGTCCAAATAGCATTTGGAGTTTTGTAAGACTCAACATGGAAAAGAAGATCAAGAGAAAGAGAAACACATAAAGTCCCATAAGCTTCATCACATCTATCAATCCATTTTCTCTTTTCTACAGCACCAAGTGGTTCAGGATCTGTACCCATAGTTACCCTATGCAGTCTCAATTTAAGCAACAGAAGTTCCATTTTCTTCTTCCACTCAAAATAGTTAAATGGAGTCAGAAGAGGAACTGGAAGTTTATCCATTGTGAATATAGCCAAAATGATAGAGAAATAGCAGTATAATGCTCTCAAGCAAAAAAAAAGCCTCTTTGTTCAAATAAAACTCCCTGAAATGTCCTTTTTCCAACCACATGATAGAAAATAGAAATATGAGGAAACTAGATACCTGATAATATTTTCTAGAAAAATAACCCTAATGGCTATGTGGAGGACGGAATCACCTTTCCAATGATATTTTCGTTTGCTTGATTTCAACACTGTATACAAAAGATATGGCTAAAATACTGAAGGCAATGCAGAAAAAAAGACCTGACTTCCAATGAACATAAAAGGTTACTGACAAACAACTACCAAAAATTACCTACACCATTGAAACGTGCTCTAAGTCCTCTTTCCGATGATATCTTGTTTGCGCAAAACGAAGTCCAGACGCCTGAGTTATGAAGGTTTTTGTAAACGCGCTCCTTTAAGGCACGAGAGAAAAAAATAGGCCCCCTTGGGCTAAGAGCCTGGTCGCATGGCGACATGTCGTTGGCAGTGAGGGGCTAAAGGCCTGAGCTCTAGCACTTGGTCTTCAATGAGACCGTGGGCTGGAGTAAAAAGTGTTGAGTGCGTTAGGTCTAGGTACCAAAGGCACTAGGCACTGGTCAAGGTAGATGTGACCACAGTCTTGTGTGATTCCACGGGCTGAGTGTTTGGATGAACGCAGGTCACAAGGTAACCACCGGTAGAGGATAAGGGCTTAAAGCCTTTTGTAGACCACCACCATTTAAACACCCATCAATCGTGGAGGATAAACCACCTGCATGAAACCTACAACAAGGAAATTTAAACCACCGTGGAAGCCAAAAATGCTTGCGACCACACAAACCACCAAATACAAAGCTGAAGCCGAAGACTGACCGCGACAGAGAATGTAGAGTATGGAAGTGTATGGAAGTATAGTGCCATATGGATGGTACGATGTCCATACAGTTGTATGATTTTTTTTGCAGAGAGCCCAAACACAAACCCCAAAAAATCATTGTCTCCTATTTTTGCGATTTGACTGGCAATTCTAGGGTTTTTGACCCTTCTAGATGCAATGGCGGGGTTAGTTTTTCTCACTCTCAAGGCCAAAGCCCTCACAGATTCAAGAAGAAACTTGCAATCCTGGAGCTTTGATACTATGTTAGAGCTAGGATCTACTGCAAGCATTTAACTACAGGAGAGCAATAAAAAGCCAAGAGAGAATAATAATGCAAATATTGGAGAAATGCATTAAACAACCCATGAAAAATACATGCAAAGGAGTGAGTATTTATAGGCAAGGTGAGTGGGGTGAGGTTTCAATCTAGAATCTTCCAAAATTGGGAGGTGGAGTAACTTTCCATATGGAGAATTGACAACTCACACACATACACCCACTTACATAAATGTAGCCTATTAAATAGCTCACAATTATTAACTACCTAAGCAAGCTTAAAACAAGGAAAGTAAAAGGAAATAAAATCCTACACTAACAGTTTGCATGTTGTATCAATTAATTTGAATTTCATCAAATTTCTTATTTTTGCATTAGATATGAGCTAAATTGTAGAAAATTACAAAAAATCCATATCTTACATTGCATTTTTTTTTCACAAAATTGCTAGGGTTTTGTTGAAAATTGTGAATTTTGCATATAACCTAGTAATTCCAAAATCTAGGGTTTGTAGATAAAATCTTGTTTCAGATTTTTCTACCAATATAAAACACTCATACAAATTTACATTTGGCTGTAGTGTGGGATTTTAGTACAAAATTGCATTTAGATTTAAAAAATTGGCATTTTTGCATAGAAAATTTCAACAAAAACTAGCATTTTCATCAATTTTTCACTAGATCTGCATTTGCATTTTGCATATTAGGGCTTAGAAATCCTTTTCAGATCTGATTATATTTAACTTTCATCATACATCAGCTTGCAAAACATTCATATAGCATTTTACATCAATATCTTAAACCTAGGGCTTGAAAAACATTGATTTTCACTAGATTTGGCCTTATCGACTCTTTAAATTTGCACTATAGGCATGTTGTAAAGTATATTTTTGAACCAATTGGATGATATCATGGGTATTATATTCTTCCCCTCCTAAAATTCTCTACAACACCTGGTTATTGGCCTCTTGTATTGAAAATTTGGTGAAAATTGCACATTTTTGCTAATTTTGCCCTAGGGTTTGGCCTAGTTTGCACCCTAAGCGTGTTGTAACAAATTTTATGCTTCTAGGTGACTGATATAATTTCTATTATTTTCTATACCTCATAAAATTCCTTACAATGCCTCTTTCATTAGGTCTTGGGATTGAAAAACGGTGAAAAATTGCATATTTTAGGGCATTTTCACTAGGTTTTGACTAGTCATCATTATAGATTTGCATCAAAAGTGTGTTGCAAAGGATATTATGGATGTATTGGACTGATATCAGACATATTATTTTCTTCTCTTGATAAAAATCCTCACAACACCTTTTCTTTCATATATTTGTATTGAAAAAAGTACAAAAAATCAAGCATTTAAAACATATCTTGCTCCTAAAATTTGTGCATATTGTTGCATGAGTCTCATAACTAGCTGTCCTAAGAGAAATATTCCTTTAAGAAGAAACATAAGACACATGGGATCTAGTGCTCTTGAATAAGTTGGCACATTGAACACCTTCTTTACAAAAGGAGAGACACAAATGCTACAAGATATTACATCTATCACAAGTACAATGGACGAGCAAACTTTTCATGATGTTAATGATACTATTGAGATGATAGGATATGTATTTGATGAGCAAATAGATAAACTTGACAAAGACCTAGCTGAATTTCAAGACTATGTGCAAACTGAGAGGATAGCTGAAGAAGCTATACCTATGATTCAGCATGTAAGAGAATTGATAAAAGAAGGACAAGATAGTGTTAATGCAATTCATGGTTTAGCACATATTGTACAAACCAATATCATGCCAGTGACTAAATGTGTAAAAGTGATAAATAACACTTTGTCACTGTCTCATACTCAAGTATCAGTACCTATACCGACTACAGGAATATCCACCTTTACATCAATGATCTTAGCAACTGATGCGAATGCTTGTAGTAATGCTACCACTAGTATTGGAGTATCTAATGGCACTAATTACAAAGCCGTGGGATTTAAATATCAAATTTTGGTTTCTAAGGGGACCTCTTCTATGAATAATTGCTCTCAACCACCTCTTCATCCCACTTATTCTCAACCTCCCATTACATATAATCATTCTCAACCACCTACCACCTACCATTATGTCCAACCACCATTGACCTATTCACAAGCTCAATCACCTCCTCACTTTGGTTCCAATTCCTCACAGCAAACTGCATCTCCCAATGATGCCATCCTAAACCAACTTTTGCAGGGCATGACCGCTTTACAACAAAAGGTAACAAATCTGACAAATTCTTCGCAACCTAATATACCAACATATCATGCCCATAATCCCCTTTCCTATGCAATTTTGAGAACTCCTACACTTGAGAGGTTTGAGACTCCTCGCTTTGAAAAATATGGTGGAAAAGGTGATCCTAATACTCATGTGGTAGCATTCACAACTATGTGTAGTGATTTCTATTTTGAAGAGGATTTGTTGGCAAAACTTTTCCCACAATCTCTCAAAGATACTACTTTAGAATGGTTTTGCTCTTTACCTCCAAATTCAATACACTCCTTTTCACAGTTGATTGATCAATTTTTACAACATTTTCAAGCAAACATTGGACCTCAAGTCTCTTTGATTGATTTAGTTCATTGCAAGCAAGGTACAAAAGAGAAGTTAACCAAATTTATTAGTTGGTATCAAGCTTTATATATGCAAATTCAATATCAAATAGAAGATGAGGATGTTCAGAAGGTGTTTATTACAAATCTACAACCTAACATCTGTGCTAAGATCCTCTTGATGAAGTATAACTCCTTTCAACATTTATGCACCGCCCTTCGTGATTATCAACTTTCATCTAGTCACTATGAAAATCAAAACTCATCGGCTCAAGTTGGTCAATCCATAGGTAGATCATCACAAACCAATTTTAAGAGGAATAACAATAATAGGATTTTCATCAAGATTAATGGACCAAATACGAACAACTTTTCTAATGTGTCTGCTATCACTAATCCAAAGAAAGCATCATATCAACCAAGAAAGTTTACTCTGATATCTGAGTCTTATCATTCTATCATGAATCAAGCTGTGAGTAATAACACTCTGAAGCTTCCCCTGATCAAGCAAGTTGATCCTAGCAAAGCACAAGGACCTTACTTCGATGCTAATTCCTTTTGTCATTTCCATCAGACACAAGGACATGATACTGAATGATGTATGCATCTTAAACATGAAATACAAGACCTCATTGATTCGAATATCATACAGGTATCGGGTGTGAATGATAATGGAAATAAGTCAGTTGCTCTGCCAAATCAAAATTTACAAGTCTTCACTAATCCTTTTCCTAAACATACTGATACCAATATGTTGGAACAAGGACTAGTAGAAGTAGCTGATGATGATTATTTAGACTATGATAATATTGTGGGTATGATTGAAGTGGATAAAGAAAAACTACATAACCACCTCATCCACGAAGAAATGGAATTTATGCTGAGGTTCCTCCTCTGTTATCCTTATATGGATCGGTAAATAACCAAAACACGTTAGAAAGACAAGTAGAACAACTGATACAGAGGAGTGAGATGGTACAAGATGATTCTTGTTACTATGTTAGATGACATCAACAATGAAAACTTGCAAAAAAATGGAAAAGAGTAAGACAATTGTCAGCAGTTGGAAATAATAGTGGTTCTCCCCCTCATAAGCAACAAAAAGTCTCATTTAAACAAGGAATTAATGAACAAGCATCATATGATAATAAAAAAGACTTTCATAAGAACCACTCAAACTTTGCACTAAACATAATTGAGTACCTCTCCAAGAGGTTTGCAAATTCAAAAATTTGATACGAAGATCCTAAAGGTAAGTATCTCTAACCCTTTATCTCTCTTGTAATGTGCTTCCCCCGTGATGTGTTGTGTGTTGTTTACGCCTCCAGGGATGATCCCTGATTCTCTTGTAAGGTCCGAGATACCAGGAGACTGCCTCTGTTGTGACCTTCTATTTGTATCATCATTCTTCTATATTGCCTCTCTCTCTGATTTCATCGTTGTGTGTTGTGTCTTACGGACATAGCATTGCGGTTGGTGACTTGGGGGCACCCTCCTACATGACTGTCCCTAAGACACTTGTTTCTCCTCTCTTATTTATTGTTTCCCTTCCTCTAGTGTCTCTATCTAGTGGACGGATGATGAAAAACATTTATACTGATGCAGACCTAGCGTCCCTTTAGCGAGAAATCAAAAGTTGTACTTAGTTCCTAATATGACAATGGGGTTGTATATCGTATCCGATGCTTGGCTAGTAAAAGCACTCGTGCTCTCTACATAATGATTTTGATGATGTTTTTATCTCATTTACAAACCATAACAATACTACTGCTCCGTGCAATTTGTCTATCTTGAATCTTGCATTCCTTAGATTTCATGTGCATTACCATGATTATATATCTACACTAACATGTTTCTCGCAGGGATGTGTTTGTGGGAACATTTGGCGATTATAAAGTACATGTCACCTCCGGGGGGCATGGGCTTTGCAAAAGTATGTGTTCCTTTGTGTGTTTTCTTCCTACCTTAACGTGCTTGATATCGATGTGTGATATCAACCACCTTAAAGTGGGGGCATATATAAGGTAAGCTATCTGTTGTAGATGTTAGCAATGTGCTTGTCCTTAGGTGTAGTTTAAAGACTAGTGGCGATGAATCCCTCTTGCACTTTGAGTTTGATTGTAATAAATCAATCAATCAATCATCTTAAGCCCTCTATAGAGGTGGGGGTGGTGTATCTCTTACGGAGAGTGCCCATCCTATCATTTTCAAAAAGTCCTCTGCGGAGGCAGGGAATAGTTTTGTGACTAACTCAACCCTTAAGCATGTCTTCAGCGATTATTGTCGCGAAGCCCAATCATCGGTGTGTGCCTGTAGTGTGCCTGAGATGGTGTTGAGCCTAGAAATAGGAGCACTCCATCGCTTGTCTACCATGTTTTTTCCATGTCTTTAAAGTGTATGTGTTTGGCATGCCTGCTTTGTTGCCCCATATGCAGTCTAAATACATGCACGATGAGTGCATCCTGCATTTTGGAAGGTTTGGTGTGTCTTGTGTGTGTGTTGCCCCATATATGCAGTTTAAAGACTTGCACGATGAGTGCATCCTGCATTATGGGAGGTGTGTTTACTTTCCTTGTACTTGCATCTATATTTCATATATATGAGAAAAAGAAAAGAAAAGAAATCATTCCTGTCTTCTATGCATTAATTGTCTTCTATGAATTTGTTGTCTTCTCCATGTTTTGGTGACTGTAACTGTCTTCTTCATGTTTTGCATGTCTGTCATTGTCTTCAATGTGTTTGACATGTCTTCTCTGTGCTTGGCATGTTTGATGTGTTTGTTGATCGTACTTTAATGCATGTATTGGCCTTGCATTTATACATACATTAAAGAGGGGGCTAAATATAACGTCAGAAAATGTCCCCTTGGGTGCTTTTCCCTCATAAGGTTTAGCTCCTGAATCTTTTATCTGCATTTAGGACATATTACATCATATTTTGACACCTCAATGAGATGAGCCCTAAGTTTCATGACAAATGGGACCTAGGGGAATCCCTTGAACCTAACCCTACCCAAAATAGGGGGGAGGACTTGTGTGCCCATGCCATAGTCCTGCCTTATTTTTGGTTAGTCCCAAATCTTAGGTGTTAGCTTGTGACCGTTATTTCGGTCCTATGCTGACATGGTAAGTTTGAAGTATGAAATTCTTGGTGGGAGTGTTTTTAGTTGCATATATAAGCTTGTTTAGGCATTCATTTGTAAACTAGGGCATTACTAGATGAGCATTGGTATTCTAAAGGTGATTCAAGGCATTCATTATGTTTCAAGAATAGATTTGTGTTGTCTATGTGTTTGTATTTGTAGATTTGAGCAATCATCTCCTCATGGCATGAAGAGCTTCTTCCTCCCATGAGACCTTCACTACAAGGTGACATCATTTGTGTTTTTGAGCATTTATCATTTGGTTTTTGCCTCTGCCTCACAAGGGTATGCACTCTCTATCTGACAACAGTTTTCGGAAGACTTGAATGTCTCTCTAGGGCATGACTGAAGCAAGCCTCTAAACACCACAACCCCCTCCCCACTTTTCTGTGATTGCAGTTTACAGGTCAAAGGTACAGGAAAAGTGAAGTTGCAGGAGGGTATTTCAGAGAGTTGAAATTACAGATCAGAGAAGAAAATAGCTCCCTGGACTAGGGCACCCGCTCATTAGTCCTTGAAGTTCCATGACGGGAAAACCTTTGGTGCAGCAGAAATAGGTTGCAGATCTTGTTTGCAGATCCTGACAAAAAGCAGGGCCTTGGACTTGGGTGCCCGTTTTTTAGTCCCCAATTGTTTCGCTTCCGAAACCCAAAAATAGGTGCACAGTTATTCGTCATTTTACATCTTTCTATAGTAGCATTTTCTGATTTCATCCATTTGTTGTCGTATTTGCATAATTAGGGTTTTAAGGTATAATTGAGCATAAGAGAAGATAATTGATAATCAAATCGTAAAAATCCAAGTTTCCTTACATCTCATAGTGACCTAGGGTATGATAGTAGATTGCAACCCGACCCTAGGTCCTTGAATTAAAGGGTGAAAGGAGGACACATACACAAAACTACCAAAGATTCAACTATCCAAATTTTACCCTTTACACATAGTAGATTGCATATTTTATTACTTCAACAAATAGATAGAATGAAATATGATATTACAAATAAAGTAGATAAAATATTCAATTTTCAGCATAGAATGTCATTCCTCTTCATTGGAAAAAGTAGAATAGAGTATACAAGGCTCTTAAACAGATGCACAGACATACAACATTTAGAATCCTTCCTGAGAAATATCCACTAAGGCTTAAGTCTTCTTCTCTACTGTATTTCTAATAAGTTCCAACCTCCTTATTACAAAAGTTCACACTCTTAAGTAGACAACTGAGTGGAGAAAACCCTAGAGAAACAATAGATAACTAAAGAAAAAAGCATATAAAAGTCTGAGTTACATTACAAAACTGCCTATTAAAAGTACTTAAAGCACTGCATGATTGTTGCATGAATGAACAAACTGCCACATAGATTCATTGACCAATAGTGCAATAGGAGAGATCTGTCAGAAAACTCACGCTTGAAAAAAGCATGGCATTGCCAAGTGTGTCCCTTATCTGAATCTGTTCAGACTCACCATCCTTTATATTGTTTCTCCCTAATGAATCTTACTTGTAGTGCAGGAGTGCCATGTGTTTCATTGATCCAATAGTGCATCAGGAAAGGTTTGTTAGGACTATAGGTTCTCAAAATATGCAAGGAGATGACATCTGGACCTCTCAGCCAATGGTGCACTAGGAGAAGGTTGTTAAAACTAGGACTTCCTTGGATGAGCGCGAAGATGACACATAGTCAGTACTTCCTTTCTATCAATGAATAATGTATCTTTAAGAAATCAACATTATTCTGGGCACCGCAAAAAAGTGAAAAGGTGCCGCATGGATCCCTTAACCAATGGCACAACGGGAAAATGTTGTCAGAACTATGGGTCTTCAAAATGTGCATGAAGATGACACCTGGACCTCTCTAGCCAATGGCACACCAAAAGAACCATCCAAAAGCAATACTGCCTCAGAGCAACACCAATAAGACATGTAGCCTCCTCCCCATTTCCCCCCAAAAAAAGAACATCTGTATAAGCGCAAAATCTTAGATATGTATATATTTTGTGTCTTCAACACCATCTTCTTCGATATGTATATTTCTCCAACACCATCCTCTATTCCAACTATCAACCATTGTTTCTATTAACACTTCTTCCCTGCTTCAAAATGAATCTACCATGAACCTTCAATACTCAAAATGTAGAGTTTTTCCTCTACAGTATCTAGATTCACATGGATTTATTTTATAAAGAATAAATCTGAAGTTTTCACTAAGTTTAAGGAGTTTAAAGTCTTAGTAGAGAACCAATTAGGACTTAAGATAAAAATATTAATATCTAACAATGGAGGGGAATATTTATGTAAGGAATTTGATGAGTTCTGTAAGCATGCATGTATCATAAGATAAAAGACAACTCCATATACACCACAACAAAATGGTGTTGCAAAAAGGATGAACCAAATAATAATGGAAAGAGCCAAAAGTATGTTAAGTGATGCACAGTTGGATAAATGCTTTTGGGTAGAAGCTGTGAGTACTACTTGTTACTTGTTAAATAGATCTCCTTGTAAGGCTCTTGATTCAACACCTTATGAAGTGTGGATAGGTAAGAAACTGTCTATTTCACATTTAAGGGTTTTTGGCTAAGGCTTTTGTTCATGTACCTAAGGAAAAGAGATCTATGTTGGACCCAAAAGCACATAAATGCATCTTCATTGGATATGGTGTGAATGTAAAAGGTTATAAGCTTTGGGATCCTCTAACTAGAAAAGTTATTTTTTCTAGAGATGTGATTTTCAAGGAACTTAGAGCTATTTTTGATCTTGTACAACTAGAAGAAAAAGAAAGGAAGAGGATAGTGCATTTTGATTTATAGAAGGAAAATGCACATCAGGAAGAACAAAATGATGGATTAGAGGATGGAGAAGAAGAAGAAGATTGAAGTGAAAGTTCAGATGAGGAAGACTCTATTGTTATAGAAGAAGTTGAACATATAGAAGAACATGAGGAAGAATCTCTTACTGCACCCTTGAGAATATCCACAAGACAACAAAACCCAGTTGATAGGTATAGCCCACCAAATTTTTATTTTGTATTTGCTTTATTGAGTACTAATGATGGACCTAGATCCTATAGGGAAGCTATTCATGCAGATGACAGTGAGTCTTGGTAGCTAGCCATGCAAGAGGAGATGAAGGATTTGGAATCATGTGACACATGGGATCTTGAACGTTTGCTCAAAGGAAGAAAGGCCATAAGATGTAAGCGAGTCTTCAAGAAGTTTGGAGCAGACAATTCATTACAGAAGTACAAGGCTAGACTGGTAGCCAAGGGCCACTCCCAGAGAGAGGGAGTCGATTTTGGTGAAATTTTCTCTCTTGTTGCTAAATTATCTTCTATTAGTTTTCTTTTATCCATTATTGTAGCATAAGATTTTTAAATTGAGCAAATAGATGTTAATACTACATTTTTACATGGAGATCTGGAAGAACAAATTTATATGCAACAACCTACAGGTTTTGAGGTAAAATGAAAAGAACCTTGGGTATGCAAGTTAAAAACTTCTCTTTATGGTTTAAAACAGTCCCCTAGAATGTGGTACCAGAAGTTTGATTCATTTATTTTGAAATTGGTCTTTGTTAGAAGTTAAGAGGATCATTGTGTCTACATTCGATGTATTGATTATCATATTCTGATTATTGCCTTGTATGTGGATGATATGTTATTTTTCAGTAACACCAAGGGTATGATCAGTGAATTGAATGCTCAACTTTTAGGTACATTTGACATGAAGGATCTATGGGTAGCCATGTATATTCTAGGAATGGAGATAACAAGGGATTGATTAAATAGAAAGCTTTGGTTATCACAAAGAAGTTTGATGTATGCAATGGTTTGTACTAGACCAGATATTACTCAAGCAGTGGGAGTTTTGAGCAGGTTTATGTCTAATCTTTGTAGACAACATTGGAATTATCCAAAGAGGGTGTTAATATATTTGCATGGTACTTCTGATTACTATTTAGTTTATTCTGGTACTAATAGTGTGGATGAAACATCAGACATACAAGGTTTTGTTGATGCAGATTGGGCAGGTGACTTGGATAGTTGAAGGTCCACTAGTGGCTATGTGTTTACTTTGTTTGGAGGAGATGCGAGTTGGGGGTAAAAGGATCCCACTATTGCTTTATCCACCACCGAAGTAGAGTATATGGCTGCTACTCATGTCTCTAAGGAGGCAGTTTGGTTACAAAGATTGTGTACAAGTATTGGTTTTGATTGCAGGATCATTCATATTGATTGTGATAGCCAGAGTGCATTATGTTTGGCCAAGAACCCCATGTATCATGCACAGACTAAGCATGTGGATGTTTAATACCATTTTGTTCGTGAAATTATTACTAATTGTCAGATTGATTTGAAGAAGGTTGACACTTAGGAGAATGTTGTAGATTCACTTACTAAACCTGTGAGCACAAAAAAGTTTACATGGCGCAGGAAGGCCATGGGCCTTGTTCCTAGTGCTTAGTTGTTTTATGTTTTCCTATGAATGTATTTACAATGTATGACATGTCAATTGGGAGAATGTTAGGATTAAGGGGCCATCAACCTTGTAAATCCTATGTAATTAATTACTTATAATATTGTTTGTAAATCATTCATAGGGGATGAAGTATTCACCAAGTAGTGATCTTGTTTCAGCCGTATGTTTGATCCTGCTACCCGACAGATGGCCCCATAGTGGGGGGTTGGGGGCTGCGTGCCCTAAAAGCCACATTTTATATATAAATTACCATTTTAAATATAGATCGTTCATCATTAGGTCACAGATCTGATAGTGGAGATTTTGTTGGCTTGTCTTGCCCTAGAAGGCAACCCATTTTATAAGGATATTGTATTATGACTGTGTATGAGATTATTACCAGCACTGCTAGATTGAAGACTAGAGAGGAGATTGATAGTGTTGTATTGTAAACTCTATTTGAAGTTAATACAGACTGTTGCATCTCTTCTTGTGTGGAGTTTTTTCCCAAAATGGTTTCTCCACATATACACTGTGTTATGTGTTTGATATTTTGTTCTTCTATTTCTTTGTGTTGATTTCATACTATCTCCATTTTGGTTCTGCACTAGATTAATAGTTACAGTTGTAATCAAATTTCCATTCTATAGTTGTTTGCCTTCATTTCTAACAATGATTTTTGGACAATTTACTTTGATGGTGCATATTCGAGAGAAAGATTAGGTGCAGGTGTTGTATTAAGTTCACTAGATGGTGAACATTTTGGGCTATCCTTTAGGCTTGAATTCTAGTGCACGAAAAACATTGCAGAGTATGAATCTCTTCTTCTTGGTTTGAATATTTCTCACAAGTATAACATCACAAATGATACGTGTCCATAATTTTATGCTATGTTTGGTACTTTCTTTAGTGTCCATGCCTCTAGTGTGTTTTAAGGATCATTTATAGCCATAGCCTTACACTCGACCCATGAGAGGTACCTTTGGGCTGCTTTGACCCTTTTTACTTTCCATTTCCAAAATTAGTAAAATGCCTAAATCCTGGTGTTATCCTGAGTTGATCATACCTTTTAAGAACTGTATTTTTCAAGACTCCAATGCTAAGTGTGGATGTCTGCACCACACACAGGCATCCTGATAGCCTTTGTCAGTCTTTAGATCATTTTTAGAAGTTGCATTTTCACTTGCACAATTTTCCATGATTTTTGCCATTCTTATCCACACCCAAATGAATCAAGTTGCCTTGATTTTTTGCCCTTTCTTTCTCTATATAAGCAAGTAGATTTTTCATTGCAAAGGATTGACTCTTTTTCATAGTGAAGCTCTACCAAAATAGAGATCGGTTTTAATTTCATGAACAAATCTTTGCAAATATTGAGATTACAACATTATTGAAATTTATTGTATTAAGCTCTATCAAGCTCTTTCCATCAAAGTTCAATAGACTCCCAAGGATTCCCATTGAAACTGCTACCTTCTGAGTGGCTTTCACCTCCTCACTACGAGGTGATAAAGTTTCAATAGTTCTTTGAGTTTACGATTCAATCATTTACAATCCTGTTGAATATTATTGCACATCTCTCATGGGTTGAACACACACATCTCCTATTTTATCTCTTGCATATAGGGATATCATGTGAATCTGCTCTAAGTCATTGAGTGGGATTTAATATATTTGAATATTGCATTTATTGCTTGTCATTGCTCACCTCTATTCTAGATACACATAAGAGACAAGATCACACACTTTTATCATTTATCAATCTCGCTATCGTTGAGGTGGAAACACCAAAAATGGGGTTTGACTAAGGGAAACTCCTATACAACCCAACCCTTTCCCCCTATTCTATGCATTTGCAAGTCACTTCTAGAAGTCTAACAACCTGAAGAAAGATTTAAAAGGCTGACATAAAGATCAAGAATCAAGATCTCTATTGCACTGCACTGTATAGACAACAAGGCTACACATAGATGGGCCTGCACTGTGCGTTAGCATCTTCGACAGTGACTTCCATACTTCAGTGCTAGATTCCACTTTCATCTTCTTTTTTTGTTTTTGTATTTTATTTTGAAAAATAATTTACTAGTTTCTATAATCCAGACAACCTTTCTCTTCCTTTTGAGATAACAACAAGGTAGATGTCTTCAGTGATTCGTATCCTAATGTTAAGTAGAAGATTGATCTGATTATGTGTAGAATAATTAGAACCAATTTTTATACTTCACATTTTGGTGAACCTGACATACTTAAAACATCTGCAAATAATTTTAAATTTCTCTTGTTTTTAGTTTGGAAAACAATGAGTGTTCGATTATGTCAGACCTCTTTCTCCATAACTTTCAATCTTATGATGAACCATTTAGCAGTGATGACTTTGATATGTTAGATGAAGCCCCTGACAACTTCATCTCTATTGAATCTTCCTCTCTGGTTCCTTGGACATCTTTCTTTACAAAGTTGATAAACATAATTTACGTTTCCAATTCTCAACAAGAACTTGCAAAACCCAAAATTGTTGTGCATCTTCGCTTTGAAACACAACAACCTTCTCAGTCGGTAATCACTATTCAAGGTGCCCACAACCCAACTCGACTAGTGGATTACTTTACTAATGTTTCATGATCGATTACTTCAAATGTGTCATAGCCAACTCATTATCATGTGGTAGCTCAGACATACAACACTAGACAATAAACAAAATAGACAAGTTCCATTTGTTCCAAGTTCCCTTCCAATTTTTGCTCCTCTTCTTGCTTCAGTCCCTCATCTTATTCAAAGTACTAGAAGAGAGTATGATTTGGTAGAGAAGCTTCATGTTACTCCTACTAAGTTCTCTCTAGGAATTGGTTCAAATGTTGCCTACATACCACGAGATGCTCTAGGAAGCCCTACAGAATGTTGTGGTTCCATCTTCTATCAAGATGAATGATGTAGTAGCCTAGCTAGATTGTATGTATACGACGACTTCGAACATTATTTTTAATTAGCATGAGCTACCTTCTTTAGAGGTTTAGAAACAACATGATCCTCTTTTGATCATTGTTGTTATCAATAATTGTGGGGTAAAGCATACTATCATCGATAATGGATCAGGTCTCAACATTTGTAGTCTAGACCTACTACATAAGCTTGATATTGATATGTCTCTTATTTAACCTAACACTCTTAATAGTTGTGGCTTTGATAATGTCAGAAGGCAAACATTGGGAATGATCAATTTACAGATTATATTGGGCCCTGTTGTCCTACCTACCTTGGTACATGTCATACCCAATGCTCTTTTGTATAATCTTCTTCTAGGTAGACCATGGATTTAGGCCATGAGCGTGGTTTCGTCTACCCTGCATGGTTCTATAAAGTTTATTCATAATTATAAGACATGTACATAGTTACATTTGATCTGAATCTAGAGAATTTTTAGTACATGGATTTTGGGCATCAGCCTACTATCTCTAGATCACTTCAAAACCTAATTCCTTCTTCTACAAAAGTGGAGTTGCTATCCTTCATTGTTGACAACAGTGCTGATAAGGATAGTAGTTCATCTTCTAATGCATATCTTAGTGATGATTGGGGTCCATTAGACTTTAACCCTCCTTTGTTGGAGAGTAAAAAATCCTCACCTCCACACTTGAGATCCCAAAGGTTTCTCTGATGTAGGAGTATCCGAAAGCATTCAAATCAATTGGGACAATTAATATTAAGTTGCAGAGTGCTAGGGAGAGCGACATTGGAGATTACCACATTTTACTGCATTATCACATTAGAGCTTATGAAGCTAGATTTAGTTTCTATAACATGTCATCTACATCATATCAAAAATTTAGATCATTTGGGTTTGTTTCGAGAGAGATATCACTATCAGAAGATTACCTGTTTTCACAGAGTAGAGTAGTCAGTGTTTAGTGGAGTCTAATTGGTTTACAGAGCAATTCTGTGACTTGTGGAGACTGATGTAACATCATTAAAGGTAGTTTAGGACTTGGCCAATGTTCATGGAGATCTGCATGAAGTTCCATTCACCTATGGATCAATACCATATGTTTAGGTCTGACCTATCTGTGTCTACATGTTTCATACCACCCGTTACAATTAGGCTGACTTGATAAAGATTTAAAGGCTTATGGAGGATATAAAGGGATGATAAAGGATTGTTTCAAAGTAGTGATCAAGTATGTGAAAATAGGAAGTATGAAGATGAGTTGTTTTGGTCCAGAGTAGTAGCAGAACAGAGTGAAAAGTAGAGCAGAGAGCAAAAGTTACAGTGTAGAGAATTGAGAAGAATAAGAAGAAAGAAGATATGAAGTGTTATATGAATCTTTTATAAACCTAGGTTGTGGCCTATCATCTAAAAATCCCTAGAGTCATATTTAATGAGATTTGAGATTCTAATATAATGAGAAGTGATCATTGAAGGCTGGTTTTTTTCCCTTTGAGGGTTTTCCTAGGATATATCTTGTGTCATGTGTTAATGAACATCTCTTATCTTTCTATGGTTATCTAAATGTTGTTGTTACATCTTTGTTAAGATCATGGTGTTAGTTGTTTAAGGTTGCAAGGTTAGACAATCCCTCATTGGACCCTCTTACCTTGACTGCATCAATTGGTATCAGAGTTGGTTGCAAATCTATTGGGAAGGTTGTGGATCTATTGGGAAGATATAAAGTGTTGAAAGAAAGTGCGAAACCCTAGAAGTAACAAGTGTCACCACAAAAGAAAGATCAAGGCAAGAAAGATCCAGGTAAGCTTTTCATATTAAATTTGTTTGTATAGTTTGTTCAATGGGGAAGATTGGAAAAAGGATGAAGAAGGAAAATGAAAACCTAATATGCAAAAAGGATATTCTGGAAGAAGAATTATGTGAAATCAAAAGGTGTAATTGAGAATTCATGGAAAGGATAAAAGAACTAGGAGAAGACAAATATGATGCTCTTGAAGAAGAATTGGAAAATATAAAAAGAAGGAATGAAAAATTAGAACTAGAGTTGAAGTTGTTTGAGTATGTCAAAGAGAGTTTTGAAGAATTGGAAAAAGGATTCAAGTTGTTTGGGAAGGTGGAAAAGAGGAACAAAGATCTGGAGGAAAATTTGGAAGAGCTGAAAAAGGAAAATAGTCTACAGAAGAGTGAAATATCAAGATTGAAAGAACATGTTAACTAGTTAGAGCAGTCACTTGTAGCATGCAGAAAATAAAATGAAAGTCTAAGATCTAAGCCTGAACTGTGTGATATTTCTTGTGATACTAATGATTTTTGTGATGCTGCAATATAAGCTTATTTAGAAGGTGAGAATGAATATAACAATGTAACTAAACCTGTAGTTGTTGGTGATGGTATTGGTTTCAAAATCATGCAAAGAATGGGATATGAAGGAAAAGGATTGGAAAGCATCGGCAAGGACTTATAGAACCTATTGATTCGGTAATGAGATCAAGAAATGAAGGCCTTGGATATATCAGAAGAAAGTATTAGGATTAGGGCAGATCAGAGCAATAAACACTAACAATTATATGTGTTGCAAGTATGGGCCTAACCAGTGTTGTCATTGATGTCAACGTACTCATGTTGCATTGATGAGAAGGATTGGATGAGCAGAGAGGAGCAATGGAGACAGTGAAGTGGAGATCCCAGCTCAGATGTAGATCAGAGGTTGCGGTTCAAAGGGTTTGTAGATATGAGTCTTGAGATGATCCAGTCAAGTTTTTAGAGGTCCGCATGAAGATCTGAAGAAGTTATGGCTGCTCAAGTAGAACCAGCTCTGGTAGATGTTCAGAGGTGATAAAGTGACACAGATAGGTCCAGTGAGATCCGGTAATGCATAATCCCATTTTACAGATTTGAGGGAGTGTTGAGGATGTCTGTGTGAAGTGTCAACTCGATTGGTTCATGGTTTGAAGGTCTGGAAGAACCTATTCCTTTGTGACAGTAATGATAGATTGTGTTCTTAAAGCTCTGGATGAAGGAGAGAAGAATTCCAACAAGCAGATGAAGTGTGGATGTTCTTAAGTGATTCAGGAAAGGTTGTGGTGATCTTTGGATCGTGTCTAGTTCATGTTGGTGGTCCGCATTGAAGTTAGAGTGTGCATTTGAAGAATAACCACTGGATGATGGTGTTCTTCCTAAGACTGGCCGACCAGATGTATTACATGTCTTGTGGATGTTCTTGTAGATGTTTGCCGACTTAGATGATTATTCCTAAGTCGATGCCTTGTATAAATAAGGGATTGTGGAGTCTTTCCAAAGTGTGTCTTGTGGCGATGAGTGTGTGGTAGTGAGGAGGAGAGCAAAAGGTAGAGCAGAAGTATTGGGCTTAAATGGAACTGATTCAAGCATGGTGAAGATGCTATTCTCTAGTTCATGTATGTGATACTTATTTCTTTGTAGACAGTGTGTCTCTTGTAGGCAGTGAGCCTCTTGTGAGCAGTGTGCTCAAGAAGTGAGCCCTAATTGGCATGTACCATTTTGTTCTTTCTATTCTTCTAATAGAGAATACAATCTTGGGTTAATCACCTTGTGGTTTTTCCCTTAACCGGGTTTTCCACGTCAAAATCTTGGTGTCTTATGTGTTGATATGTTTCTGCTCTTGATTTGAATGCATTATGGTTTATGATTAATATACAACTAATCACTAAGAAGACTTAAGTGTTTAATTAGAGAAAGTTTTGAACAACTGATTCACCCCCCCTCTCAATTGTGTGCCCTAAGTCTAACAATTGGTATCAGAGCTAAGTTCCTCTAAAAGAGCTTAACCGCTTGAAGAGACCCAGGATGTCATCCTATAAGAAGGATAGTTTGAAGTTTGATGGAACAAATTTTAATCTATGGAAAGGTCGCATGAATTGTCACTTGCAATGTATGGGAATGGCATACTGGACCATGGTTACAATACAGTATGTATGTCCACAGGGTGGTCCAAAAGCTCCAAATAAAATCACAGATGCTAAAAACAATCTACGGACTAGAGAAGCTCTTCTAAGTGCATTATCTGATTCAGAGCTCTCAAATGTTAATGACCTTCCAACTACTTTTGATATTTGGAAAAAATTGGAACTTTTGCATGAAGGAGACCAGTACGTTAAATGTGAAAGGTTACAGAGTCTAAAAGGGAAATTTTAAAAATTGAAGATGAGAGATGATGAAGATATTACTACTTTTATGCCAAGAGTAAATGAGCTTGTTTGTGGAATTAGAAATGTTGGCAGAGTCTTGGATGAAAATGAGATTGTTGGCAAAATTCTCAGATCCCTTCCTGCCTCTTACAAAATCAAGGTTGCTGCCATTGATGAATTCAGAGCCCATTCAACTGTCACAAGAGACCAATTACCTGGCAAATTGGCTACATTTGAAATGACTAAGTTTGGAGATGATCCCCCCAAGACTGAATCTGCATTTAAAGCCAGTGCCTCTGTAAAAGGTAAACAAAGGTTTAATCTGGGAGAGAACTCATCAAGGAAATTGTCATGGTATGAAAAAGAAAGAAAAGACCTAGAAGAAGAAGAAGTAGAAACTACTCAACTTGAAGCCCTTATTGCAAAGAGACTGCTAAGAGGATCCGGTCAGTATGAAGGAAAATTGCCTTTTAAGTGTTTTAACTGCAATAAGATTGGTCATTTTGCCTCAAAATGTCCAGAAAGATTTTCAAGACCAAATCCTAACAGATCAAGGTTCCAAAAGAATTGTTACTATGTTCATGAAGAAGATGATAATGAAGGAGTAACAGATGATGAATCAGAGACTGGAAACAAATCCGGAAGTGAATGGGTGTTTATTGTCATCAAGGAAGAAGAACCAATATCCTCTGTATCTGTCAATCATAAAGTTGTAGAAAGAGCCCTGGCTACCCAAGTTGAAGAAAAGAATGATTGGGTCATTGACAGTGGTTGCTCTCACCATATGACAGGTGACAAAAATAAGTTCATAGATTTGGAAAGGTATGAAGGAGGAGTGGTGAAGTTTGGTGATAATTCTGCTGGTAGAATCAGAGGAAGAGGAACTATTTCTTTTGATGGAAGGAACAAAACTAGTAATGTTCTATATGTTGAAGGCTGAAGCACAATCTTCTCAGTGTTGGACAGTTGGTGGATAAAGGCTATAATCTCCAGTTCAAGAATGGAAAATGCAAGATCTTTGAAAGCTCCGGAACAGAGATTGCTTCCTATACCCAAACTAAAGGTAATATCTTCCACTTGGTTGGCACTGGTAAAAGTTGCTTATTTGTTCAAGTTGATTAGAGTTGGTTATGGCATAGGAGAATGTGTCATGTGAATTTTGATAATATCATCAAGATAAGCAATACTCAGGCTATAAGAGATCTTCCAAAATTGGTGAAACCTACCAATAGCTTGTGCAAAGAATGTCAGTTGGGTAAGTTGAGCAGAATCACATTCAAGAGTAAGGAACTATCTTCTACCAGATTATTGGACTTGGTTCATACTAACCTCTGTGGCCCATCAAGAATCATGAGTATGCAAGGTGATAGATACTTCATGTTACTAATTGATGACTATTCCTGGATGATGTGGGTAACTTTCTGAAAGAGAAATCAGAAGCTTTTGAGAAATTCAAAATATTCAAGGCTATGGTAGAGAATGAAACCGGATTGAAATTGAAATGTCTGAGGTCTGATAGAGGTGGAGGATTACATCCGGTGAGTTCATAGAGTTTTGTGAGAAACATGGAATAAAGAGATAGTTATCTGCTCCTAGGACTCCATAGTAGAATGGAGTAGTGGAGAGAAAGAACCGGACCATACAAGAAGCTTCTAGGACCATGATGATGGAAGCAAATGTTCCTCATATCTATTGGAGAGAAGTTGTCAGCACTGTAGTCTATACTCTCAATCGAGTTCAAATCAGAAGCAATACTAGTAAGACTCCTTATGAACTTTGGTTTGGCATCACTCCTACTGTAAGGTATTTCAGAGTTTTTGGTAGCAAATGTTACATTAAAAGAGATGAAAATCTAGGAAAGTTTGATGATAGAAGTGATGAAGGAATATTCTTGGGTTACTCTACTCAAAGCAAAGCATACAGGTGTTATAACAAAAGACTGAGAAAGATGATAGAAAGTACAAATGTGAAGGTTGATGAGGGAATTGAGAAACCCTCAAGGTTTTATGAATATGATGAAGATGATCAGAATGGTGTTGTAACTCAAGGAGCCCAAGTCTCATCTATCAGTCAGATTCAAGCTAATCCGATAAACTAGGAAGAAGAAATAAGTCTCAATGAGCCTGATCAAGAATTAGAAGTGCAAGAAAATCCTAAAGTTCCTAGGTATGTAAGACTGAACCACTCTAAAGATTAGATCATAGGTGATAAAAGAAAAGGAGTACTAATAAGAAGGAGAATTGCTCAAGATTCAGAAGAGTATTGTTTGATTTCAAAGATTGAACCTAAGACAGTGAATGAAGCTTGCAATGATGAAAATTAGACTAAAGCAATGGAGGAAGAGCTGGTGCAAATAGAGAAAAATCACACTTGGGATCTTGTTTCCAGACCTAGAAACAAGAATGTGATTGGAACCAAATGGGTCTTCTGGAACAAACTAAATGAAGTTGGTGAAGTAATCAGAAATAAAGCCAGATTGGTCTACAAGGGCTACTCTCAAATAGAAGGAATTGATTTTGAAGAAACTTTTGCTCCGGTGGAAAGAATTGAAGTAGACAGATTATTTCTTGCCTTTGCTGCCTTCAAGGATTTCAAGGTATATCAAATGGATGTCAAGTCTGCCTTTCTAAACGATGACTTGGAAGAAGTAGTGTATATAGAGCAACCGAATGGATTTTAGTTGTCTGATCATGGTGATATGGTCTGCAAGTTGAAGAAGGCACTGTATGGATTAAAGTAAGCCCCAAGAGCCTGGTATGAAAGATTGGATAAACATCTTTTGAAGATTGGTTTCAACAAAGGTACTGCTGATAGTAACTTATATTTCAAAATTGATCATGAAAATATCTTGATTGTTGAAATATTTGTTAATGATATCATCTTTGGAGGAAGAGATAGTATTTGTAAAACTTTTGCAAATCAAATGAAAAGTGAGTTTGAGATGTTTATGCTTGGTGAAATAAATTTCTTCTTGGGTCTGCAAATTACTCAAACAAAGAAAGGAATCTTCATTTCTCAGACCAAATATGTGAAAGAATTGTTGAAGAAATTTAGGATGGAAGATTCAAAGCCAATGAATACTCCCATGGCAACCGGATGTAAGTTGAGAAAAGATGATGACTCTCCTAAGGTAGACCAAACAAAGTACAGATCAATGATTGGAGGATTGTTGTATCTCACTCAAACTAGACCAGATATTATGCAAGTTGTTGGTCTTGTTGCTAGATTCCAAGCTGATCCTAGAGAATCCCATGTCATGGCAATCAAGAGGATTTTTAGATATCTAAAAGGGACGGTTGAGTATGGTATGTGGTATCCTAGAGATCATGATTTCTCTCTTCATGCATATACAGATGTTGATTGGGCAAGAGATGTGGATGACTGGAAGAGTACCAGTGGTGGAGCATTCTTTTTGGGGAAGAGATTGGTTTCTTGGCTAAGCAAGAAACAAGAGGCAATATCTCTATCTACAACTAAAGCAGAATATATTGCAACAGTAGGTAGTTGCACTTAAATTTTATGGATGAAGTAGATGCTAAGAGATATCAAAGTAGAGTATGAGGAGCCTATCACAATCTTCTATGATAATTCAAGTGCAATAAATATATCTAAGAAACTAGTGTTGCATTCTAAGACTAAGCATATATCTATCAAGTTTCACTTTTTGAGAGAGAAAGTGAACAAGAATGAAGTCAAATTGGAGTTTGTGCCCTCCAAGGATTAGATTGCAGATATCTTTACTAAACCTCTACCTAAGGACTTTTTGAGTATCTCAGGGAGAAGTTAGGGGTTATTGCCCCTCCGGTGATGAACTAAGGTGCACTGAGGTGCATCAGTCTGGTGGATATCACAGTCATATCTTGTGATCCAGATTGATGGGAGATGCTACTTAGGGGGAGTAGCAGGTATGATTCTATAGTGTTGGAATTGCAAGTATGAGCCCTTTGCCATTGATGTCAAAGGGGGAGAGAAGATTACGAAAAACAAGTGGTTGATGATCAAAGGGGAAGCAGTAAAGGAAGAGAAGACATGTTAATGGTTGTTGCTGATAGGGGGAGTTGTGACAGTAAGGAGAAGTTCTTGTCTTAATGGTTTTTCACATCATATATTTCCATCAATGACAAAGGGAGATATTGTTGCAAGTATGGGCCTAACCGGTGTTGTCATTAATGTCAACGTACTCATGTTGCATTGATGAGAAGGATTGGATGAGCAGAGAGAAGCAATGGAGATAGTGAAGTGGAGATCCCAGCTAAGATGTAGATTAGAGGTTGTGGTTCAAAGGGTTTATAAATATGAGTCTTGAGATGATCTAGTCAAGTTTTTAGAGGTCCGCATGAAGATCTGAACAAGTTATGGCCGCTCAAGTAGAACCAGCTTTGGCAGATGTTTAGAGGTGACAGAGTGACACAGATAGGTCCAGTGAGATCCGATAATGCATTATCCCATTCTATAGATTTGAGGGGGTGTTGAGGATGTCTGTGTGAAGTGTCAAGTTGATTGGTTCATGGTTTGAAGGTCCAGAAGAACCTATTCCTTTGTGACAGTAATGACAGACTGTGTTCTTAAAGGTCTGGATGAAGGAGAGAAGAATTCCAACAAGCAGATGAAGTGTGGATGTTCTTAAGTGATTTGAGAAAGGTTGTGGTGATCTTTGGATCGTGTCTAGTTCATGTTGGTGGTCTGCATTGAAGTTAGAGTGCGCATTTGAAGAATAACCATTGGATGATGGTGTTCTTCCTAAGATTGGCCAACCGGATGTATTACACGTCTTGCGGATGTTCTTGTAGATGTTTGCCGACTTAGATGATTATTCCTAAGTCGATGCCTTGTATAAATAAGGGATTGTGAAGTCTTTCCAAAGTGTGTCTTGTGGTGATGAGTGTGTGGTAGCGAGGAGGAGAGCAAAAGGCAGAGTAGAAGTATTGGGCTTAAATGGAACTGATTCAAGAATGGTGAAGATGTTGTTCTCTAGTTCATGTATGTGATACTTATTTCTTTGTAGACAGTGTGTCTCTTGTAGGCAGTGAGCCTCTTGTGAGCAGTGTGCTCAGGCAGTGAGCCCTAATTGGCATGTGCCATTTTGTTCTTTCTATTCTTCTAACAGAGAATACAATCTTAGGTTAATCACCCCGTGGTTTTTCCGTTAACCAGGTTTTCCACATCAAAATCTTGGTGTCTTATGTGTTGATATGTTTCTGCTCTTGATTTGAATGCATTATGGTTTATGATTAATATACAGCTAATCACTAAGAAGACTTAAGTGTTTAATTAGAGAAAGTTTTGAACAACTGATTCACCCCCCCTCTCAGTTGTGTGCCCTATGTCTAACAATATGCAGATTAAATAACCCAAATATAACAATGAAGAACAACACAGAAATTTAACATGGTTCACCCAAAATGGGCTACATCCATAGAAACTTAGCCACCCAATGATTTTATTATCCAGTGCAAAATAGATTACAATCTCATGAATGCATCACCATAACATACATCCCAGCCACTTATAAAAAGATTTTTGGAAGCTTCTAGAATTAGGGTTTTACAATGTCATTTTTCTTTTGTCAGTTAACAAAAATTAACAACCGACTTCGAATGGGCAAAAAAGAGGGAAAAAAATTTCTCAGGGGCTGCACCCCCGAATCCTCGATCGGGGCCCGGCCCAGCCCCAAACCCCAGTGAGGATACATTACGAGTGTATAGTACTTGCATGATTAGTCACCACATACCAATAATCTCCCACTTGGAGACTGATCAGGCTCCACACCAAATAATCTCCCACTTGGAGACCGATCCTAGATGACACCACTACACTTACAGCTCCCACTAGATTATAGGCCTAGCTGGTTTCTTATGTCCACCATTATCAGTTAAGAAGGCCAATAGAAATTGATGAGGAAATCAGTTTCTCCCATGTAACTGCCTTTGTGAACATATCTCCAGGATTCTCACTTGTGTGAATTTTCTCCAGCTTCAACTGCCCATCCTCTAAAACTGACCGGATGAAATGGTATCTGAGTTGTATATGCTTAGTTTTTGAATGGAAAGATAAATTCTTAGCAAGATGAATGGAACTAGCTATCAGTGTACAAAAGGTTATCTTCTTGCTGCTGCCCCAATTCCTCCAGAAAATGTTATAACTAAATCATCTCCTTGCTAGCTTCCGTAGTAGCAACATACTTAGCTTCAGTAGTTGAAAGTGCAACAATCTTTTGTAGCCTTGAAATCAAACTGACTGCAGTACCTCCTATAGTAAAAACATACCCTGTAGTACTCCTCCTGCTATCAATATCACCCACCAGATCAGAGTCAACATATCCTTTTAGAGTAGAATTTGTTCCTCCAAAACATAGTTTCTTTGAAGTAGTACCTCTCAAATATTAGAGAATCCATTTTACCGCATTCTAATGTTCCATTCCGAGATTACTCATACACCTACTCACAACTCCCATTGCATGTGCAATATCTAGCCTTGTGCATACCATTGCATACATCAGGTTACCAACTGCTAATGCATATGGTATCTTAGATATTTTGTCTCCCTCCTCTTGTGTCTTTGGACACATCTCCTTAGTCAACTTAAAATGACTAGGCAAAGGCGTATTAACTTCTTTTGCATTTTGCATGTTAAACCTTTTCAACACCTTCTCTACATACTCACTTTGAGACAAAACTAATTTTCTATTTGTCATGTCCCATGTGATCCTCATACCAAGGATTTGTTTCACTACACCCAAATCCTTCATAGCAAATGAATTTGCTAATTTTTGCTTAAGTTCATTAATATACTGCATGTTAGACCCAGCAACAAGAATGTCATCAACATAAAGCAATAGGATAATATAGCTTCCATTACCCAATTTCTTGAAATAAACACAATAATTAGAATGACATCTTTTGTAACCTTGTTCAACCGTAAAACTATCAAATTTCAAATACCATTGTCGAGGTGCTTGCTTCAGGCCATACAAACTCTTCTTTAACATGCACACAAAATCCTCCTTACCCTTGACCTCATATCCCTATGGTTGCTGCATGCATATTTCCTCTTTTAAATCCCCATGGAGAAAATTTGTTTTCATATCTAACTATTCAAGAAGCAAGTCTTCCACAGCCACAAGACTTAGAATAGTTCTAATAGAAGTCACCTTTACAACCAGAGAAAATATTTCATCAAAATCTATACCTTTTTTTTATGCAAAACCTTTTACCACAAGTCTGGCCTTATATCTTTTCTTGCCTCCATCTTCTTCATTCAACCTGTAAACCCATTTATTTGGCAATGCTCTTTTAGCTATAGGCAATTTGACTAAGTCCCAAGTCTGATTCTACAGCAAGGAATCAATTTCCTCTTTCATGCCTAGCTCCCACTACTTTCTGGTATCTACCTGCATTCCTTCTTCATAACCTTCAGGTTCACCAAAATTAGTTAATAATATAGAATATAATGATGGAGAAAATCTTTTTGGAGGTCTAGTTATCCTTGTAGAACATCTAACACTTGCAGGAGTCTGTGGGATAACTTTTTGTTGAGCATTAGGTACCACTGGCATTTTATTTTCTAGAACTCATCCAGCACCACATATTCCTTTTTGGCCTATTCGTATTTCTTTTCCTATAGCTAATCCTTATACAAGACCTTCTCATTGAATATAACATCTATGCTCCTAATGATTTTATGATTTTCGTAATCCCATAACCAAAAAACCAAATTCATCTACTCCATATCCAATGAAGGTACATTTTTTAGACTTGGTCTCAAGCTTGGTTCTATTTTTGCTATCAACATGGACAAAAGCTTCACAACTAAAGGTTTTCATAAATGAATAGTTTACCTTTCTGCCCATCCATGCCTCCTTTGGAATGCCACCATCCAAAGGATTTGAAGGTCCCCTGTTTATTAAATAAATAGAGGTATGTACAACATCTACCCAAAAGTGTAAGGGTAGTCCAACATGTAATCTCATGCTCCTTGCACGCTCCATAATGGTCCTAGTCATCCTCTCAAACACACCATTTTCTTGTGGGGTTCCAGGTACTGTTTTCTGCCTCTAGATTCCATTCTATGAATGTTAATTCTCAAATTCTCTACTGCAATACTCGCCTTCATTATTAGATCTGAGACACTTTAACTTTTTCCCTGTCTCATTCTCAACCAAAGCTTTCCACCTTTTAAAAGTTTCAAATACTTCTAATTTTTGTTTTAGGAAATACACCCACGTTTTCCTAGTTGCATCATCAATAAAAGTAACATAATAGCAAGAGCCATGAAGAGACGATACCTGAGCTGGTCCCCATACATCTGAATGCACAAGCTCTAATTTCTCACTCTTCTTCTCTTTCCCAACTTTGAGAAATCAGACTCTTTTCTATTTTCCATAAACATAATTTTTGCAGAACTCCAAGTCAATCTTCTTTAGACCTGGTAGCAACTTTCTGGAGTTAAGGATCTTCATCCCTTTCTCACTCATGTGCCCAAGTCTATGGTGCCACAATTCTATTTCTGTCCCTATAGCAAGTGCTATAACTATTTCAGTAGCAGCTAAGGTAGAATACGTATTACCAGTACACAAATACAATGTGCCTACCTTTTCACCTTTAGCTACTACTAATGCACCTTTAGTGACCTCCAGACTTTGTCTAAAAAGGTAACTATATAGCCTTCACTACCTAGTTGTCTTGCAGAGATTAAATTCCTTCTGAAATTGGGAACATGCCTTACCTTTTGTAGCAACCATTCATTTCCATTTCGTAACTTTATTTTTATTTTTCCTTTTCCAACAATCTGACAAGGTTCATCATCACCCAAATATACTTATCCAAAATCACCTTGAACATAATCTACAAAATATTTCCTATGGGGTGTGGCATGAAATGAAGCCCCTGAATCTATTACCCATGAATCATTAGCATTATCTAAACATAAAATCAAAGCATCCTGTAATTTATTACTTGCAACATTAACTTCCTTACTGTCATCATGTTGTCCATCTCCTTGTTTGCTCTTTCGAGACAAGCAATCCTTCTTCAACTGTCCTGGCTTTCCATAGTGCCAGCAATCCATTCTTCCTTTGGATTTAGATTTGCCTTTCTTTGACTTCCCTTGTGACTTCCCACAATTTGTTGGGCTTTTTCCTCTTTCCTTTGTTCTTCCTCTATTCTCTACAATCAAAGCATTACTAGATGTTGAAGTCTCACCTGTGCTTTTCCATCGCATTTCCTCCTTAAGGATAACACCAACAACATCATCAAACTTCAAAGTATTTGAACTAGAGACAAAGTTACTTATAGCCATTACCAAGCTATTCCAGCTTTCTAGTAAAGAACATAAAACCAAGAGAGCCCTTACCTCTTCATCAAATTTTACTTTTATAGAAGTTAGCTAACTGGTAATCATATTAAACTCATTTAAAAGATCTAACACAGGTCCACCTTCTATCATTTTCAGATTAAACAAATGCTTCATGAGAAATACCTTATTTGAGGCTGAGGGTTTTTCATACAATTTTGTCAAAGCTTTCATCAGTTTGTTTGTTGTCTTTGCTTCTGTTATATTGAATGCCACATATGGTGCCAGACACAACCGAATGGTTCCCAGTGCCTTTCTGTCCAGAAGATTCCAATCCTCATCAGTCATTGTTGCTAGTTTCTTGGCTATTCCTTTCAATGGCCTCCATAAATCCTTCTAACAGAGATAATCCTCCATCTTCATCTTCCATAACTGATAGTTTTTCCCATTGAATTTATCTACCTTCAATTTACCCTTGTCTGCCATTGCTCTCACTCAACCGTGAGACTCCTACTCAACCGTGAGACCTTCCTGCAAACAATAATCAAACACAACCCACTCTAATACGAGTTGTTAGGGTTAGGGTAGATCAGAGAAATAAACACTAACAATTATATGCAGATTAAATAACACAAATATAACAATGAAGAACAACACAAAAGAGATCAACGCAAAAATTTAATGTGGTTCATCCAAAATGGGCTACATCCATAGAAACTTAGCCACCCAATGATTTTATTATCCAGTGCAAAATAAATTAAAATCTTGTGAATGCATCACCATAACATACATCTCAACCACTTATAACAAGCTTTATGGAAGCTTCTAGAATTAGGGTTTTACAATGTCATTTTTCTTTTGTCAGTTAACAAAAATTAAAAACTAACTCCGAACAGGAAAAAAAGAGAGAAACAAATTTTCTAGGGGGCTGCACCCCTGAATCCCTACTCGGGGCCCAGCCCACCCCAAAACCCTGGTAAGGATACATTATGAGTGTACAGTACTTGCATGATCAGTCGCCACATACCAACAGTAAGGATGTTGTCACAAGTTCAAACAAATCAACTCAAGGAATAAAAGGTATGCATTGTTCTTATTCTAATAGATATAGACATGAAAAGGAATTGTGTTGGGATTTACACCCTTGTAAGTTCTATGGATTAAGGAATCACTCTAAAAAGTTGTGTTGGGATAAAATACAGAGGAGAAAACCTAGGATAGGTTGTATATAGAAAGATTATTTATGGATTGATGGACTGGAATGGAGATATGTTACTTGTATGTTTAGGAGGTTGTATAGATTCAAGTATTCATGTCTTGGAGGAAAAGAAGGATATGGAACAAGATACAGAGAGAAAAGACCTTATGCAGAGCAAAACAAGAATAATAATTCATACTACAGAGGGACAAATGACAGGAGTCATAATTCTTATCACAACGAAGGTTACCAGAGGAATGAAAGAGGATTTTCTATAAGGGGAACTTGTTTTCAAGTTTGGAGGTGAAAAGAATCAAGCACTTATTACATCAAAAAACATCCCCTTGGGGGATTTTCCCTCTTAAGGTTTAGCTCCCGGGTCTTTAGGATGCATTTAGGACATCTTGCATGATAATTTGACATCCCAATGAGAAAACCCTGAAGTTTCATAGCATATGGGACCTAGGGGGTACACTTGACATAAGTCCTACCTGAAATAGGGAGGGAGGACTTGGGCACTTGCACCCTAGTCCTACCCTATTTTAGGTTAGGACTAATTTTGGAGTGTCAGTTTATGACCGTTATTTAGGTCCTATGCCGACACAGTAAGTTTCAATTACGAAATTCTTGGTGGGAATGTTTGTAGTTGCATATATAAGCATGATTAGTGATTCATTTTTAAACTAGATGGAAATTTGGATTCAAGAGCTTATGCTGAGGTGATTCAAGGCATTCATTGTGTGTTGTAGAGAAGAATTTGTGTTGTTATTGTGTTTGTATTTTTAGATTTGGCATCCATCTCCTCATGGCTTGAAGAGCATCTTCCTTCCATGAGTTCTTCACTACAAGGTGATATCAATTATATTTTCAATCATTTATTATTTGGATTTTGCCTCTATCCTATAGGGATACGCACTCTTTATCTGACAACGGTCTTCAGAAGACTTGAATGTCTCTCCGGGACTTGACTGAGGCAAGCCTCTAAACATCACAACCCCCAACCCATTTTTCCGTGATTGCAAGTTACAAATTGTAGGAGAAAAAAATGTGGAGTTGCAGAAGAGCAATGTAGACTATTAGAATTGCAGATCAGAGAAGAAAATAGGGACATGGACTCGAGTGCTTGCTCATTAGTCCTTTGGATCCCATAATAGGAAAATCTCTGGAATAATAGGAATAGGTTGCAGACAAGGTTCCCAGATCTCGACAAAAGTGGCACTAGATAGGGTGCCCGCTCATTAGTCCCTGAATATTCCATTTTCCAAACTTCAAAATCTGGTATGCATTTGTTTGTCATTTGATATCTCTGTGTGCGATCATTTTTCGTAATTTGTTTGTTTGTTCATGAATTTGCATAATTAGGGTTTTGAGCATAATTGGGCTTAATTAAACAACTAAATCACACAATTCTAATTTTCCCCTATATTCTGAATTACCGAAGGCCTGTAGTAGACTTCCTACTTAGCTGAAGTCCTTGAATGTTTAGAGGTGAAAGGAGGATTCATACAAGCTAGCAAAATCAACCCTAAACACAAACAAATCCTCTTCATCACTTTTCACCTTAAACATTTTGGTGAACCCATGTTTTTAATGAATTTTGTACCATGCTAAGTTTTGTGCTTTAGATTTACATTCATATCATTGTTCATCTTATTGCATTTGAAAAATTACAAAAAAAAATTGAAAAAATTGAAAAATTTAAATTTTTTGGCATTTTTAGCTTGCATTTTCATATAATTCAAATTAGTTGGCATTTAATTTCAATAATTTTCTATTATTATCATTAGATCTGATTTAAAATACATAAATTCATCATTCATCATTCATTTAGATTGCATTTTCATGCTGAATTTGATAAAAATTGCTTGAAATTGTGCATTTTTCCATATAACCTAGTTTTGCATTAGCTAGGGTTTGTAGTCAAAATCTTGTTTCATATTTTACTACCCTTTTAAAACATTTATTAGGACTTATTTCTAATTGTAGCATTTCATCATAGTGGTTTGCTTGCAAAATTTCATGCCTAGCATTTGAAAACCTTGATTTTTCACTAGATTTGGCCTTATCGTCTCTCTAGATTTGCATCCTAGGCATGTTGTAAAATATTTTTCTGCAATAATTGGATTTTATTAGGGTTATTATCTACTTCCTCTCCTAAAATTATTTACAACATCCCTTTTATTATGTCTTTGCATTGAAAAATTGTGAAAAATTACATATTTTAGTGTATTTTCACTAGGTTTTGACTTGTCGTCATTCTAGATTTGCATCAAAAGTGTGTTGTGAAGGATATTATTGATTTATTGGACTGATATCAGAAATATTATTTTCTTCCCCTGATCAATTTCCTTACAATGCCTTTTCTTTCACTTATTCGCAATGAAAAAAGTTGAAAAAATCAAGCATTTTAGGTCATTTTTACACATAGTTTTGCACTTGTCTTTTGCATAACTTTTGAAAATCTTTTAAAATCTGATTTTACATTAATGTTAAAAGATACTTCACCATGGCATCTTCATCTCATTTCTCTTTGGTATCTTTACATGCATATATCAAAAATTTTGAGAGTTTCTACAAATTTCTTAATATGAATTCTCATGTTCTCACTTTATACAAGCTATGTATCACAAGGATATATTTAAATGCTCTTCATTTGAAATCTTTGACTATGTATCTGATTATGACAACTTCATATCTCTCATGACTACATACACTTGGGTAGTAGAAGATTTAACAAGACACATTCAGAATAATGAGTGTGAAACTCCTCTTAACACATTAGAATTCATAGCTAAAACATGTGATGATGACATAGAAAATGATTCCTCCTATGAAGATATATTAACACAAGAGGATGAAATCATTGACACATTCTTAAACATTACCCTACCCTCTTTAAAGAATGAAACACCAGTGGATAAAGGGTTCCCTCTCAAGAAGGATTCTTCATGGGTGAAAAAAGACTATTCACCTAATGATCATTTGGTGCATGAGATCTCTATGGATAATCCATTACACCTTCCACCTTTGATTGAAAAATCAAGAACCTTCAATGAGAAGAGCATGGATAGCTCTATTATGCCTAGCAACACCATACCTCCCTCTCATCCCAATGCTCTCCTTGTCCAAGATGTAGCATTAGTGGATGAGAAAAGGTCTCTCACAGTAAATCCTTTAGGGATAGATGTTGGGTATAATAAAGAGGAAAACAATGTTAATTCAGTCTTCATTAATATACTTTGTAGTAATATTCCTAAGATGATTGTACGGGGGGCACCCAGTGCACCTTCTTTCTTAAAGCCATTGATTATGGTTCAAGGTAGACCTCCTAATCACATCTACAATTATGCACAACAAATTTCTCAACCAAGTCAAGGTGTTCAAAATGTGTTACAACAACCACACCACAATGTGATTGCTCACACATACAACACCCGTAATAACAAGCAAAGTAAGCTAGCATCGCATGTGCATATCTCTCTTCCATGTTCTCAACCTATGCTCCCTCCACCACCTCGTCTTACTCATAAAAGTGGTCAAGAATATGATCTTATCAAACAACTTTGCCCTAATATCTCTTAGGGATTTAATACAAACATCTCCTACATATCATGGAATGCTCCAAGAAGCTTTACAAAAGGTGATTGTACCGCTTACTGTTAAGCCAAATGATGTAGCAGCTCTATTAGATCGTATGCATTTGACAAAAATGGATATTCTCTTTCAACCACACGAGTTACTGCTAATTGGAGTTCAAAACCAATGCGATCCTCTTATAATCCTTGTCACGGTAAATACAAATTTGATAAAGTGAGTTATGATTGACAATGGATCGACTGTTTGTTACATAAGATTAATGTTTATGCCTCTTTGATTAAACTAGATATAATTAGCATTTGTGGTTTGATAATGTTGGTAGACAATTCCTAGGTACCATAACCTTACCCATAAATGTTGGACATGTGACATTATCTACTCTTTTTCATGTCATGCCCAGTTCACTTTCATAAAATATGATTCTCCATAGACCATGGATTCATGCCTTGGGGGAAATTCCATCTACCCTTCATAGATCAATAAAGTTTATCTATCAAGACAAGCTCTACATCATGAAAGCCAATCCTGAATCAGATAACTATTTACATATTGAAATGCAAAAAAAAGTTTACAATCATATGAGCTTAAACAATTTATGAGCTAGTTCATTAATGCCTCTTGCCATGAATAGTGTTGTGCATGACTCTACAGCATCAAATGCACTTTTTGGTGATGATTGGGGTTCATTAGATTTTAATCCTTGCAGTATAGGGGAATATAAATTTAATATCCCTGACACATCAAAAGTAGCATTGATATCATCTAAGCAATCTTTTGAAGCACCTGAGAAACCTAAATCTTCTTTGATAGAAAACAAAGATAATACTCTCACTTACAATACAAATTATGATACCTACGAGGCTTCACCTTCTTATAAAGAAATGGACTCTCTATATGGTCGTGTATTTCAAATTTTATACAAAAATAACGACTATGTAGGTAATGGTTGCGGTGTAAATCAACAAGGAATTAGAGTACCTTTACAAGTTGTTGGAATTAATTACACAACCGGTATAGGATACTGTTCTTTGAAACCCACCAAAGCCTCTCATCGTCCCAAACTCAATGTTAATGCAATATCAACAAAACCAAAATGACATGTGAGATATCTTAAGATGATAGACAAGAATTGTCCACCGGGAAGCATCTCTTTGAATCAAGCAAATATTTCTACATCTTTAGGTCACACTCATTGTAACCAATATTATAATTTCTCTCAAGGGGTGCCTCTTCCTAGATATGTATGTTCTTAACATTGGGATGAATCAGGAAAGTATTTCTAACCCTTATCTCTTATGATGTGTTTCCCCCGTGATGTGTTATGTGTTGTTTAGGCCTCCTGAGATGACCCTTGATTCTCTTGTAAGGTCCAGGATACCAAAAGACTACCTTTGTTGTGACCTTCCATTTGTATAATTATTCTTATATATTGCTTCTCCTCTATTTTTCACTATTGTATGTTGTGTCTTGTGGACATAGCGTCGCGGTTGGTGACTTGGGGGCACCCTCCCACGTGACTGTCCCTAAGGCACTTGTTTCTCCTCTCTCGATTTATTGTTTCCTTTCCTCTAGTGATTCTACCTAGCAAGCGAATGACGAAAAACATTTTATACTGATGTGGACCTAGTGTCCCTTTAGTGAGAAATAAAAAATTGGACTTAGTTCCTATATGACGATAGGGTTGTTATATATTATCTGATGCTTGGCTAGTAGAATCACTCCATGTGATCTTGATGGTGTCTTATCGCACTTACAAAAACATAACAATACTACTGCTCTGTGTACTTTGTCTATCTTGAATCTTGCATTACACATTGTTGTTTATCATGATTATATGGATAACACTTTTCTTGTAGGGATGTGTTTGTTGGAATATTTGGCGATCGTAAAGTACATGTCACCTCTAGGGGCATGGGCTTTGTGAGAGATCGTGTTCCCTTGCATGTTTTCTTCCTACCTTAATGTGCTTGATATCGGTAATTGATATCAACCACCTTAAGGTGGGAGCATATATAAGGTAAGCTGTATGTTTTAGATGTTATTAATGTTCTTGTTCTTAGGTGCATTCTTAAAGACTAGTGGTGATGAGTCCCTCCTGCACTTTGAGATTTGTTTGAAATCTATTGCAATCATTTAAGCCCTCATCACAAGGTGGGGATATTACATCCCTTTTCTATCTTAAGCTCTCATTGTGATGCGAGGATGGTGTATTTCTCATGGAGAGTGCACATCTTGTCATTTTCAAAAGTCCTTTGCAGAGGTGGGGAGTGGTTTTGTGACTAACTCAACCCTTAAGCATTTCTTTGGCAATTGTTGTGGCGAAGCGCAATCGTCGATGTGTGCCTTTAATGTGCCTGAGATGGTGTTGAACCTAGAAATAGGAACACTCCATCGCTTGTCTATCGTGTTTTCTCTATGTCTTCTAAGTGTGTGTGTATTGTGTGTTTGTTCCCAAGCATATTCTTAAAGACCGGTGGTGATGAGTCCCTTCTATGCTTTGGGATTTGTATGGCGTGCTTAATTTATATGGCATGCTTGATTTGTTTGGCATGTTTGTTGTACCATATGCAGTCTTAAAGACTAGTGGTGATGAGTCCCTCCTACATTATGGGTGGTGTGTTTACTTTGCTTGCACTTGTATCTACATCTCATATACATGAAATGAAAAAAAAAGAAAACCATCTTTGTCTTCACTGCATTCACCGTATTCACTATGTTTTGCATGTCTTCCATGTTGTATTATCTATGTTTTGCATGACTATAGCTATCTTCTCCATGTTTTGGGTGCCTGTCACTGTCTTCTCTATGATTGGTGTGTCTTCTCCATGCTTGGTGTGTTTGATGTATTTGTTGACGGTACTTTAATGCATGTATTGGCCTTGTGTTTATTACATATATTAAAGTATGTCAGAAAATTTCCCCGTGGGGGCTTTTTCCTCTTAAGGTTTAGCTCTTGGGTCTTTAGGATGCATTTAGGACATCTTCCATGATAATTTGACATCCCGATGAGAAAATCCTAAAGTTTCATGGCAAATGGGACCTAGGGGGTACACTTGACATAAGTCCTTCCTGAAATAGGGAGGGAGGACTTGGGCACTCATGCCCTAGTCCTACCCTATTTTAGGTCAGGACCAATTTTGGAGTGTTAATTTATGACCATTATTTAGGTCATATGCCGACACGGTAAGTTTCAATTATGAAATTCTTAGCAGGAATGTTTGTAGTTGCATATATAAGCATGATTAGTGATTCATTTGTAAACTAGATGGCAATTTGGATTCAAGAGCTTATGTTGAGGTGATTCAAGGCATTCATTATGTGTTGTAGAGAAAAATTTGCATTGTTATTTTGTTTGTATTTGTAGATTTGGCATCCATCTCCTCATGGCATGAAGAGCATCTTCCTTTCATGAGATCTTCACTACAAAGTGATATCAATTATGTTTTCAATCATTTATCATTTGGATTTTGCCTCTATCCCGTAGGGATATGCACTCTTTATCTGACAAAGGTGTTAAGAAGACTTGAATGTCTCTCTGAGACTTGACTGAGGCAAGCCTCTAAACAACACAACCCCCAACCCATTTTTTTGTGATTGCAGGTTACAGGTTGCAGGAGCAAAAAAAGTGGAGTTGCAGGAGAGCAGTGCAAACTATCAAAATTGCAGATCAGAGAAGAAAATAGGGACCTAGACTCGAGCGCCCACTCATTAGTCCTCTGGATCCTACAATAGGAAAATCTCTAGAACAATAGTAACATGTTGCAGACAAGGTTCCCAGATCTGGACAAAAGTTATGGCACTAGACTAGGGTGCCCACTCATTAGTCCCCAACTATTTCATTTTCTGAACTTCAAAATCTGGTATGCATTTTATTGTCATTTGATATCTCTGTGTGCAATCATTTTCTGTTATTTGTTTGTTAGTTCATGAATTTGTATAATTAGGGTTTTGAGCATAATTGGGCTTAATTAAACAACTAAATCACACAATTCCAATTTTCCCCTATATTCTGAGTGACCGAAGGCTTGTAGTGGACTTCCTACTCAGCTGAAGTCCTTGAATGTTTAGAGGTGAAAGGAGGATTCATACAAGCTAGAAAAATCAACCCTAAACACAAACAAATCCTCTTCATCATTTTTCACATTAAACAATAGTGAATGTCACCAAGAACCTGTCACCAGAGAGACTAATGATGAGGAAAAAATAAATAATGCAAAGGTAGTTTATGTAGAGGAAGAGGAACCTTTTGAGTCATCAAATTTAATAGAGAAACTAGAAGAGGGTGAATCATTGATCTTAAGGAGAATTGTGTTATAGAACTCAGAAAATAGTGCAAGAGAAAGTTTGTGTGAACAAGTGTGAAGCATAGCAGGGAAAGGAAATTCATATTGCAGAGAAAGAGAGAATGACAAGAAATTCTACTGGAAGAGAAAGTTTGTATACCGGAGTAAGGAAAATGTGGATGAAGGAACAGAGAAAGGTATAAGGAAAGTGTATACAGAGAGGAAACTGTGAGATTTTGATGAGTGTGGAGAAAATTGTACCATGGATTAGACAGTGTTGTAGAATGTATTGACTGAATCAAGGAAGCCAATGATTGTTCCAAAGGATGCAAGTATGTATTGATTAACTCTTAATTGATTGAAGAAAACATTGATCTTGAGGAAACCTACAAGTGTTTGACAACATAACGCTGAATTGAGAGGTAGTTGCAACATTGTAGCCAGACTGTCGAACCTAGACCATGGCAAGATGAAGAAATTGACACAGCTTGCGGAGAAGACTTTCTCAGACTGCCGATCATTGAGATAGTGCAAGGCTTGCAAGTAGACCACTGAACCTAGACCACTAGAACATGAAGAACTTGAGGTAGCTTGTGGAGAAGACTTGCTCAGACCACCAATCATTGAGGCAGTGCAAGGCTTGGAAGTAGACCACCAAACTTATCTTAAGGGATCACATTGATTTTGACATAATATAGACCAAAGTGAAGAGGCTCACTTTTCAATTAACCCTGAGAGTCTGATGCAGGAGCATCCAGAAGCATTTAAATCAATTGGGATAGTTAATATTAAGTTGCAGAGTGCTAGTGAGAATGCCATTGGAGATTAGCACATTTTACCACATTATTACATTAGAGCTTGTGAAGCTAGATTTAGTTTCTATAACATGTCATCTACATCATATCCAAAATTTAGATCATTTGGGTTCGCTTCCGGAGAGATGTCACTATTAGAAGATTACCTATTTTCATATAGCAAAGTAGTCAATGTTCAGTGGAGTCTAATTAGTTTGCGGAGCAATTCCATGACTTGTAAAGCCTGATGGAACATAATTCAAGGAAGTTTAGGACCTAGCTGACTTTCATGGAGATTGGCATGAAGTTCCCCTAATCTATGGAGAAATATCATATGTTTAGGTCTGACCTATCTATGTCTACACGTTTCATACTAGTTGTTACAATTAGGCTGACTTGATAAAGATTTGAAGGCTTACAGAGGATATAAAGGGAGGATAAAGGATTGTTTCAAAGTGGTGATCAAATGCATGAAAATAGCAAGTATGAAGATGAGTTTTTTGGTCTAGAGTAGTAGTAGAATAGAGTGGAAAGAAGAGCAGAGAGTAGAAGAAGTTACAGAGTAGAGAATTGAGAAGAAGAAGAAAGAAGATATGAAGTTGTGTTGTATGAATATTTTGTAAACCTGGGCTGTGGCCTATCATCTGAAAATCCCTAGAGGCATATGTAATGAGATTTGAGATTCTAATATAATGAGAAGTGATCTTTGAAGGTTGGGTTTTTCCCTTTGAGGGTTTTCCCAGGATATATCTTGTGTCATGTGTTAATGAACATCTCTTATCTTTTTGTGGTTATCTAAACGTTGTTGTTACATCTTTGTTAAGATCATGGTGTTAGTTGTTTAAGGCTGCAAGATTGGACAATCCATCATCAAACCCTCCTACCTTGACTACATCATGTTCCCTCTTTGCAACCTATTGTTTCTAAGAAAACTAAACCTTCTACTCTAACCTCTTTAGTTACACCTAATTTTTACAATTACATGTATAACATCAACTACACTACTAATGGTGATCCTTTGCTTTTCATGGAGATGGAATCACATTATGGCTATGGTTTTCACATTCTCTCTCAAATCAAATATAGAGCTAACAAATGTGGATGAAAGGAGCAAGGTATTAAAGTCCCTTTGGAAGCTAATATGAACAATTACTCCAAAGGCCTAGGATATCATCCTTCTCAGCCCTCCTACTATTCTCATCGTCCGTCTTTGAATATTAACATGATTTCTACAACTTCTGCTTCTTCTTCTCTCTCTTTGGTCTAACTTAAAATGATCCAAATGAGTTTTTTCTTCTAATGCATTAACTCTTGATACTTTCTCCACCGATGAGGCTTTAGCTAAATTCTTGGGTGTATACGACAGCATGCCTAAGTTCCATCACAATCGAGGTTTCCCCTATTATTTAAATGCTCAAGCATATTTTGGGGAATCTTCTTATTTATAGGATAACACTTCCCCATATCACAACACACCTCAATAATCCACTCATCTACCTAATATTTCACCACAGTACTCTCCTAGTTGGATATACTGTTGATGTCTCGATGGATTAGGCTAAGCAGAGAAAGTTATTCAAATTGAAAAGTGTTTGAACTATAAAGAATTGAAAGATCATACCTCTCTCTCTCCATGAATTTCCTAAAGTATTCACTTGGTCATATGTGGATATGCTTGGTATTGATCCACAGATTGTGATGCACAATATCATGTTATATCATGATGCCCAGCTGATAAAGCAAAAGATTTGAAAGATGAATCCCAAGGTAGAACTCATGGTCAAGGCTGAGATAGAGAAACTCTTGCAAGATGGATTTATCCACCCCATTGACTATTCACTTTGGATGTCAAATATCATTGTTGTCACTGTACCTGACAATTGTATTCAAATTTGTATTGACTTTTGAGATCTCAACAAAATGTCTCTCAAAGATGATTTTCATCTTCCTAATATTGACATGATCATCAAATATACTGTAGGGTATGCCTTACTTTATTTCATAGATGATTTTTCCAGTTACAATCAGATCTTTATAAACCAATAGGCTTAGTTTAAGACTACTTTCACAGCACCTTGGGGCAACTACTATTGGATAGTCATGCCATTTGGTTTAAAGAAAACTGGTGCGACTTACCAACGGGCCATGAATTTCATCTTTCATGATTTTATTCATAATATCTTAAAGGATTATGTCGATGACATCTTGGCCAAATCTATTTTGTGCCAAGATCATGTTATAATCCTCTGACATATTTTTGAGTGTATTCAACTCTACAACATGCACTTGAACCCCCACAAGTGTGTCTTTTGTGTAGATTGTGGAAAATTGTTGGGATTCATTGTGTCATATCGTGGTATAGAAGTCAAAACTAAGAAAATTGATGCCATTGTTAATATGCCACCACCTAGAAACATATCTCACATTCACAGTTTATAGAGAAAGATTCAGGCTATTCACCAATTTATCTCACAACTGGCAGATTAGACTCTCCCTTTTACTCACTGTCTAAAAAGGAATGTCCGCTTCGACTGGAATGAGGACTGCCAAAAAAATTTTGAGGACCTTAAAAATTATTTGGCTAATCCTCCTATCCTAACTCTAGCTATTTTTGGACATCGTTTTCTCTTGTACACTTCCACATCTTCTCATGCTCTAGTAGCATTGTTGGCATAACACAATAACAAAGGCAAAGAATGCATTGTATATTACATTAGTTGAACTTTTCTCGACTATGAAGTTTGTTATTCTACAATTGAGAAGTAATGTCTAGCTCTCATATTTGTGACGCATAAGCTATGACACTATCTTCTTCACATGGAAATGCATGTTATCATCAAGTTCAATCCTTTGAAGCATTTGTTTTCTAAAACAGATCTATTAAGACACTTAGCTAAATGGGTTATGTTGCTAAAGGAATTTGATCTCAAATTTGTCTCTCAAAAGGCAATAAAAGGTCAAGTCTTAGCCGACCACTTAGTTGATGTTCCTTCTCCTATTGCTATTCTAAATCAAGAATCTTTTCCAAATGATCACATCCTTTCTTTGGACACTAATCAACTATGGAAATTATTCTTCGATAGATCTATGTGTAGAACTGGCTTTGGTGTTGGTATCATTCTGGTACCTCCATTTGGGAAGCCAATTCCCCTATCCTTCCACCTTGACTTTCTATGCACGAACAACATCACTGAGTACAGAGCCCTTATTGCTAGTTTGTGTGCCACGTTGTCCCTTAACATTTGTGTTCTGCATATCTTTGGCAATTCACAGTTGATTAGAAAGCAAGTTATTAAATCTTATTAAGCGAAGCAATATAAATTATCTCAGTATCATGAATTAGATTTATCACTATTGAATCATTTCACCTCTTTCACAATTTATACAATCCCTAGGAAAGACAATTGACACATGGATGCAATGGCAAGTGTTGCCTCCCTTGTAGCCCTTGAAGATTCACTTGTGGACTATTAATTCATTATTCACACTCTTTCTTCACCTATGATAACTGATACTTCTTCAGATTCTTCTCCTTCTTGTAACAATATAGATTCAACTGAATGGTACTCCCATATAATCAACTATCTACATGATAGTACCTTTCTGAATACTTCCTCTAAAAACATTTGAGCTCATATTTGTAAGCTCGTGGTGAGATACATCATTCTCTCTAATGTTCTTTATCATCGCAACTAAAATGGCATCCTACTCTATTATCTAACTAAAGCTGATATTCCCATTGCCCTTGAAGAGGCCTATTATAGTTCTTGTGGGGGACATTTTAGTGGACGGTCTTTAGTTCAAAAGCTACTTCGTATGGGTTACTATTAGCAAAGCATGGAACAAGATTCCTTTGGCTTTATCAAGAAGTGTCCTCAGTGTCAATAGCACAACAATTTGATCTAAGCTTTTGCCCAAGAACTTTGTGCCTAGGTATCTCCTTGGCCATTTTCTATATGGGGTTTAGATCTTATTGGAAAGATTTTCCCTCCTTATCAAGGTCACACTTTCATCGTCACAACCATAGACTACTTCATGAAATGGGTCAAAGATGTTCTACTTTGATCCACGATTGTTGAAGTAATCTATCATTTTCTTCTTGATAACATAATTTCTTGATTCAACCTTCCTTCTGCTTTGGTTTTTGATAATGGTTCCTCATTTAAGAACAAATACATGAATGGGTTCCTAGAGAAATTTCACATCTAGCACTACTTCTCTACGCCATACTACCCATAGTCAAATTGCTAAGTAGAAGCTTCAAACAAAACCATCAAATAGATTCTATGCAAAATAGTAAATAAACATGGTAAAGACTGGCACACCTAGATATTATATGCATTATGGGCCTATCAAAAGAGTATTTGTACGGCTATGGGTGCTACCCTATACAATCTCATGTATGGAGATGATGTAATCATGCCCTTGGAGTTGGAAATTCCTTCGTTGAGAATTTCCCTCAAGGACATTGTTGATGATAACACCTATAGGGAGGACTAACTTCAACAAGTTGAGATGCTTGACAAACAATGCATACATGCTCTGTAACACCTCCAAGCTTACTAAAAGAGTCTTACAAGAAACTAAAATGAGTGAGTCATTCACCACTCCTTCAGAGTTGGTGACCTAGTTCTCTATGAAAATTAGCGCAACATCAACGCTTCTCCTGGTATGAAAGGAAAATTCATTCCCAATTGACAGGATCTTACATCATCATCGACTTATATAGTTCTGGTGTGTATCAACTTTCTTCTATGGATGGTATGCCTCTCAAAGAACCTATCAATGCTATACATTTATGTAGATTCTATGCTTAATATGTGGTTTCATTCATTCTTGTATGGTATATTTATGATTTCCTTAAAGTACATAGTATTACGTAGATTTAGTATGTAATACTTTATTTACACTTTGTTGCTTCATTCTTCACAAATTTTTAGTTGTCTTGAATTGTCAAGTAGTTTTCATTGATTAGTGAAAACTTACTTTGCTCATGTTGCCATACTTCCCTAATTAGTTGTAGACACAATTAATTAGTTCATTTCCATTGTTTAAATAGACCTATCTTAGCATTTATTTGAACAACCTTTAAACATGTTTAATTCGATCATTGTCACCTATGATTAAATAATAACATTTCATTGTTGTTTAGTTAAATCACAACTATAGTTAATTAAACATTTCTGAAAACCAATAAATCATTGTTGCATTTAATTAAGAAATTTAACAAAGTTGTTTACTTAGATCACAATTGATTTCTATAAAACAATACTATCTCATCATCACATGTATTGATTAGATCATTGTTACATTTATTAAACAATCTTATAAGGTTGTTTGCTTAAATCAAAATTTCTTTCTAATTAAGCACATGCATCTCAAATTGCATTATTTCATTAGATCTTTGTAGCATTTATTTAAACAATTTAACCAAGTTGTTTATATTAAATCACAATAGCTTCTAATCAAAATAATCCATAACACATAATGAAAAAACACATAACACAATGATATTGATCAAATAAGAAAAAATCTCATATATATATATATCATGATTATATATATATCGTGATTGTTTCTTGGTACATCATATACAAAAATGGCCAATATAACAAAATGTAGTATATAAACAAGTACAAATACAAAATTAGCTATCCTCCATGAGATCCTGAACCCTCAGGCCCTGGTAGTGGCTGTTGTACTAGATGACTCTTACCGAGAATCTGTCGATCATGAGTGACTATGACTACATGTCAGTAGTCCCCAAACTATACCCCTAAGCTTAGATGTCTTTGTCCTCGAATCTAGAACTTGCTACTATAGCTAGGAAACATGAGCTCACAACTGGCTCATCTCATCTAGTAATCTCTAGACCCGGGGGTGGTCTAACACTGTGGCTAGCATGTTGTGTACATCTAACCTTGACTGTAGAGCTTACACTCTCCTCATGACATGATCTCGCTCAACCCTAGCCTAGTCTTTCTTAGAAGTAATAGCAATAACTTGCACAACAGATAGATCTCTATCTGCCTAGGTCTCCTCATATGCATCTCTAAGCTATACAATAGGCTCAAAGATACCTATGTGCCTCCCACTAGTTTGTAGTGGCCTCTAACTAGCCCACACTGGCTGCACAAGATGCACATTAGGTACCATCTTCACCAAGACTCAACCTATAAAGTTGAGCCATGCCTGTGTGCCAACTACAAATCAAAAATAATAATCATGTTAGATATCTCATTAGGAATCATATATCAAATCAACATAAAGTAAAAATCTAGTGTTCTAATCAAATCACAATACATGAATGAATTCTTACCTAGGTCTCTATTCTGCCAGTCAGGATCGGTAGGAGTTGCCGCCACCATTGCTGGAACCTGTGGCTGCACTGTAGTAGTTGTTTTTCTTTACTCCCCTATCTCAGAATGGCTAGGCATGCTATTCGTAGTCATAGGTGGTCATGACACTTGAGGACAAAGCCTAGGCCTCTCCTGCGTAGTGCCACTACCCTCCTCTCTACGTCGATGCCTTTGTACTACAGTTGGAACTATTTCCTCCTCTCTCTCCTCCTCCTCTCCCTCCTCCTCCTTAGATGGCTCTACATTAGATGTGACAGCCTCCTCCAAACCTTGATTAGTCCATGGTCTCAAGTCTCTGATAGGATGGTCCACTAGGAAGATGGGTCCCAGCTATGATGTAGCCTACCACACTAGACACGCTGGTATCACCACCATGTCATCATTGGTGAGCACTAGTGCTGCATATTATGCCTCATCATCAAAGGCATTTGGCTCGACATCTTCTATTGTCAGCCGTGGCACATCTTTAGGCTGGACTGCACTACGGTGTGATTGTACATACATTTATACTGAGCTCTCAGCATCCCTTGTACCTACCTGAATTATTGTGTGACCCAATCATAGTAGAATGGGTCTATGATGTGATCAAGGCAATTGACAAATAATCGGTCCCTCTACATCCTCACTAGTTGTCGTAACTACCCCATCTAGACTCTAAGGTACTTGTATGGTCTCCAGACCATTGTTGTGCTCTACAGCTTGTTGAAGGTCACCCTCCAATGAAATAGGTCACCAAACTACCATGGCCTCCTTAGGGTGTAGGCATGTGCTCGAGAGTCCAACCAGATGATGTCTGCTAGAAATCCTACTAGCTGCATGCACGTAATGTTGTTGAAAGCCCACACCTAAAGAAGCATGGAATAAATCAAGCTCTGTGCCTCATAATGCACATAGTGGCCCAAGTCATGATGTAAATGTGCTAGCATGCTCCGCCCCCATGCAAACACTATCCTATGATCGTCCATCACTTGAATAGTATGGATGAGGCCCCCATGTAGGTGTGTGCCTCAGCCATTCTATGTCACTCACAAGGCGATGGTCGTGATTATGATGTGATAGATCAATGGTATGTTGATGGTGCCCTACTCCAACCAGGTCATGTATATGTGTCCTGAGTCATCCATCAACATGGTCTGCCCCAGGTAGTGCATTTGTCCTCCCAGACATAATATGCAAGCCTTTGGTGTACAATCATCATTATGTGACCATGCACAAGTAATTGAAGATTCTAGTACACATCCTCTAGTGTCATGATCATCTCTCTCATCAGTAGATAGAAGGTAGAGGTATATGTGTCCCAACGCTCCATGAGTGCCATAAGAATACTATCATGGAATCTCATCATGGGCATAGTGAGCACCCACCAGATCCTGGCATCTCGCAACCTAACCTGACCTCTATTGGTGTAAGTGCATCAGCACAAATCTGAATCAATGTGAACAAGTGCATGCCCGCATGCTCCCACATTATCGGAGGCCTCTGCGATCATACCAACAAAATTCCATCATTTCTATGTCATTTGAAATAAAAACTTGATTCAAAAACTTAAATTTTATGCAAAAGTTGTACAACACCAGTGCCCCAGGATGTCGACACCTTCTTTGGACCCCAACACCCTTTCTAGATGTTGGCACATCCTAAAGATGCTTGCACATCCCTTGGATGTTGGCACGCCTAGGTGACCCATTCAACATGAAAAATGAGACATAAAATAAATATGAAATTAAAATTTGAACTTACCTCGCAGACTGCAATGCCCTACTCCAATCGTGTCCTCAGTGCGTCTAGTCAGGATGCTTGATAGGTTCATCTACAAGGCATGTTTGTGCTCTGGGATGCTCAAAAATCCTCTCAATTTTCTAAAACATAAATTTACAAATGAATAGTAAAAAAGAAAATCAAACTTACTATTTATAGTAAATTTTAAAAAGTTTCACCATTTTCTGAAGCACATGTCATAGAAACTCTCATAACTTGGGCCTGTGAACTCTAATTCTTGCATCATTAATTATGTTGGAATCCTTGTTCTATCTTGCATGTTATGGTATACTTTTCAGCTCAGTGTTGTTTTAATTAATGACCGTACTGAAGGGTTTTTTATTAATTTTTAGGAAAATCGACACAATAGATTTCTACCTTGTTTCTACATTCAAATGAGCAAGTAGAAATAGGGGGCACATATCTACCCTCATTTTTCACTCTAGATCACTTTCCTGTCTTATTCCTCTTAGAAATTTTTGAACTTACATTTTTCTTTTTACCCTATAGGATAATTTTATTTATCTGACAAGTGGTTTTGTAGGATGTTTTAACTAACACTGTGTGTTGTAGATTCCTAAGATGGGGGCTTCAACCTCTCACTTGGAAAAAATCATCATCCTCTACAATATCCTTTTGGGTATCCTTCTCATGCTTATTTAATTTCAGTACTTTATTTCCTGTACTTTAGCATGATTATGCACGTAGTGTCATATGCCTGCTAAACTCAAGGCTAAATGTAACATCGTAAATTGTGCTTACCCATAATTTCATGCTATATTTGGTACTCACTTTAGTGTCCATGTCTCTAGTACATTTTAAGGATCATTTCTAGCCTTATCCTTATCCTTGATCCATGAGAGGTACCTTTGTGCTGCTTTGACCCTTTTTACTTGTCATATCCATAAATGGCAAAAAATACCTAAATCTTGGTGTTGTCCTGAGTTGATCAGACCTTTTAAGAATTACATTTGTTAAGACTCCAGTGCTAAGAGTGGATGTTTGTGCCATACGCAGGCACCTTGATAGACTTTGTCAGTCTTCAGATCATTTTTAGAAGTTTCCTTTTCACTTGCGTGATTCGCCATGTTTTTTGTCATTCTTATCCGTGCCCAAATGACCCTTTTCCTTGATTTTTTGCCCTTGCTTTCTCTATATAAGAAAGTAGATTTGTCATTGCAAAGGATCGATTCTTTTTCACAATAAAGCTCTGCCAAATAGAGATCAATTTTACTTTCATGAACAAAGCTTTAGAAATATTGAGATTACAACATCATTGAAATTTATTGTATCAATCACTATCATGATCTTTCCGTTGAAGATCAATATACTCCCAAGGATTCCCATTGAAATCATTGCCTGCTGAGTGGCTTTCACCTCCTCGCTGTGAGGTGATAAAGTTTCAATAGTTCTTTTTGTTTCTACTTTGATCATTTACAATCCTGTTGAATATTATTTCACATCTCTCATGGGTTGAATGCACACATCTCCCATTTTATCTCTTGCATATAGGGATATTGTGTGAATCTGCTCTAAGTCACTGAGTAGGATTTAATATATTTGAATATTGCATTTATTGCTTTTCACTACTCACCACTATTCTAGATACACATAGAGTAAAAGAGCACACACTTTTATCATTTATCAATCTGGCTATCGTTGAGGTAGAAACACTAGAAACGAGGTTTGACTAAGGAAAACTCCTATACAACCCAACCCTTTCCCCCTATTCTATGCATTTGCACACCACTTCCAAAAGTTTGATGACTTGAGGAAAGATTGAAAAGGCTGAGATGAAGATCAAGAATCAAGATATGTATCATATTGTGCCATACAAATGACACTACTATGCGCAGATGCTGTGCTACGCACTAGAATCCTGGACAATGAATTATGTACTTCAATGCCAGGTTCCTCTTTCATCTGCTTTCTCATTTCTATATTCCGTTCTAGAAAATTATTTACTAGTTTTTGTATTTTCTTAAATTAGTTAGTTTAGTAGTATATTTTCCATTGTAATAGTGACAAAGGGATAGATTCTGGACAACCTTGCTCTTCCTTTTAGGACAACAACAAGGCAGATGTCTTCAGTGATTTGTATTCTAATGTTAAGTAGAAGATTGATCTGATTATGTGTAGATTAATTAGAACCAATTTTTATACTTCACAACAAGCATGGCATAAAGTATTTGAAAATCTTAGGAGATTTGAAGTTGGTGGTGCAACAGGTTAGAAATGTGTATGCAACCAAGAATAGCAAGCTAAGAGTGTATAGAAATGCAGTTTGAGATACTTTTAAATTGTTTGACACTGTAGACATTGAATGGATTGAGAGAAGTGGAAATTAAAAGTAAGATGCTTTGGCTATTGCTAGTTAGAGGTTTAATCCATAGTTAGCTTCCTCTTCATGCCATTATGCTATTGAAGTTCTTACTAGACTAACAATCCCTGATAATATTTATAGGTGGCAGGTTGTCAATGACATAAATCAAATTTATAGCTTCTTGAATTGCATAGATGAGTTTGACAATCAATTAATTTATTGGTAGCCTATGATAGAAATTGTGGATGGCAAGGAAAATTTGTTTGGTAGTGAGGTTGTGCAGCTAAAGATGAATATTATTCCAAAAGGATTGGTGGCATTGGAGAGAATGCTTGACAATGCTGACACTAGAAAAGAAAAAGTAAACTTGTTCAAGAAGAAAATGTTGAATGTGTTAACTTTGGGACTGAGGATGCACCGAAAATGGTTTACATAGGTAAGAAGTTAAAGCCCCATTAGAAGCAGATGCTGATTACTTTGCTAAAAAAATTCAAGAAGTGTTTGGCATGATCCTATGATGAGATGAAAGCCCACAGGGAGGACTTGTTTCAGCATAGTATTTCTCTTTAGCCTAATGCAAAATCATTTAGACAGAAACAAAGACCTATAAACCCTACCATAGCTCCTAAGATGCAAAAGGAATTAATGAAGATAAAAGAGGGAGGCATAATTAAACCTATAAGACATTTTGAATGGGTGTCCAACCTTGTCTCAGTGAGAAAGAAGAATGGGGAAATTACGTTGTGTGTGGATTTTAGAAATTGAATATCAAATCTCTTAAGGACAACTATCCACTCCCAAGCATAGACCATTTGATGTAGAAAGTGACTAGATCAAAATTGATGTCCATGATGGATGGATTCTTTGGGTACAACCAAGTGATGGTCAAGGAGTCCAAGAAGTACAAGGCAATGTTTACAACTCCTTGGGCTACCTATGTCTATGTAAGGATCCCATTTGGATTGAAGAGTGCAGGATCAACATTTTAGCGGCCCATGGATGTGTCTTTTATTGGTCTTATTGATGAGATCATGGTGGTATACTAGGATGACCTGACAACATTCTCAAAGGAAAGAGGTGAGAATTGTAAGCACCTTGAAATAATTTTCAAAAGATGTATAGAGTATGGGATTTCTCTTAATCCCAAGAAATGCATATTTGGTGTTGAGGAGGGCAAATTGCTAGGCCATATTGTGTAATGCAGACAAGATCATGGTACCTTGCCAGGAAGCCTAATCTTGCAGCCTACTCCACAACATTACACAAAACATAAAACCTCAGCTCAACACAAAACTTAAACATCAACAAATTCTTCTTTATTGCAACTTATTTGCATCAATAAACAAAACTACAATTCTAGAAAAACACTGGAATAATGGCCTTTCATGGCCTCTCACATGCAACTATCAACCTAAAAAATTTCTCTATTTTCGAGTAGCTCTACCACCTCTCTAATGGCATCCATCTAGTATTAAACTCCCTCTTCTCTGCACAATATCTAGCTTCCATATGAGGTCCTTCAACTTTAGCTACAACAACTCTCCTTCTTCAGCTCAAACCTAGCTCCTATTCAATCTAATTTTTCTTCATGTTAAACTTAGCCTCTAAAGAGGTGTTTTCCATCCTCATATCTCATGTTTCCTTCTCACTTAGGCACTCATATTCTTCATGTTGGGCACTCCTCACTATAGAAAATTTACCTCTAATTTGTTTATGCCTTCAAACAAGCATCTCTTCTATTTCTCATGCTTCGTCTTTGCCTTTTTCCTCTAAAAATTTCTCTTCTTTTGATTGATATAGTTCCCCCTCCAGAACTATCACTCTTCCCTCTTTTATTTCTGTATTTTTTTTTAAAATGTGGCAGCCTCAAAAGAGGTGTTTCCTCTCCCATAGGCATTCCAATGAGACATTTTCTCATTTTATGTTAAAACTAACTCTCTTTGTCACAATAAATTTTCTATTTCAAACATTTAAAATCTACCTCCAATGTTAAGCCTTTTGCATGCTAGAATAGAGAAAGAAAATGTAGAGTTCACAGAAAATTCTTTGCAATTGAAATGCATCAAATGACCAATAGAAATCAATTGCAATACCTTCATGAAGCTACTCAAACCAACTGAAGAAAATCCATTTGCATGACTGTGACAGGATGTGCGGAATTAGGTGCCGGAAAGGCAACAAACTCAAAGTTCTCCATTTTTCTTGAATGTTTTTCCATAGATGTATTATGACCCCCTAAGGTCATCTACAAAAGTATTTCTCTCCAGCCTTTAGGAATTTTGAAATTTTAAACTTTTTGTAAAACTGATGACACAAACTTCTGGCACTAAAATCTCCCAAATGATGAAAGATATGACTTCTATTATTTTTTCACATTTGAAGAAATACCTATTGAATGCACAAGACAATTGAGAGGGGGGTGAATCAATTGTATCAGAAATTTCAAACCTTCACAAATATATTCACATTCACATCAGTTCACTTAAAGCCTTAATTTGTTATGATGATTAAACATGAGAAACAAATAATAGAAACTTAAACACATCAACACCATACACAAGAGAACACCATATTTTACATGGAAAACCCTAAAAGGGAAAAACCATGGCGAGGATTAGCTCACAATATAATGTAGTAACAATACCAAATTACAAAAGGCTCACTGCCATAGAGAGAAAGCTCACTGCAGGGGACTTACTATCCAAGTGGACTCACTGCCCACTAAGAAAGAAAGATAGAAGAGAAGAATGGATCACTGCTAGGATTTGAACTGATATAATTGCATCTGACCTATGCATGGAGTTTAGTTCCAATGAAGCTCAATATCCATCACAACACAAACAATTGTAAAAATAGTAGACACCTTCTACTCACTGCATCCAGTAGCCTAACACTTGAAAGCTCTCACTTCCCTAATCAAATTTGCATCACTCACATCATATCCCCCATGCACACACACATCCATGATTCCTTGACACTTATTTATACAATCACCATTCATGAAAACATTCTCCAAGGTTGGCAACACAACTTAGCTCATAAAATTCAAATTAGGTCTAGACCTAAACATTACCACGGAGGAAGGGAATGAATGTAGACCACATCACACCATAGCATGGGCCTAAATCCACTCTTACATGCTTCATCATGCTTTCACAATCAACAAAGCATAACCAAAATTAGTGCAAACAACCAAGTCGATCAAACTTGTGTTAACACCAAGAAATTTTAAGCATACGCTTCCTCAAAGATAAACACACCTTGAGGACCTTGCACAAAGATTTAACATAATCAAGAAACATCCATGAACAAATTGAAGTCACCTTGAAACCAACAAATTCAGCCACAACTTTCACCTAAAGGAAGTTCACAGTCTGCTTACAAACAACACTATCAAACTCTGCTACATAAGAGATTACTTTCCAGAGCACCAAATCATAAACCTTCTAGATAGAATATATATATATATATAAGAAACTTATAAGAATATATCTAGAACCACAAGACCTAAAACTATTCTATAGAGAAATATGAAGCAAAATACTTTCTCCTAGACACTCTGCAAACACTGTCAAACACTATCTTCAAATTGGTGAACATAACTTTCACTGCACAGCAATTGGGAGTACCAAATTCTAGATTTAGAATCTTCAAAAACTTCTCAATAATATATCTAAACCACACACTCATATCTCCAACACAGAGGAAATGTAGAGAAAAAGATTGAACAACATTTAGTAAGCCAGAAGACTTCTTCAGCACACTATTTCCAATATTAGTCAAATTTTCTCAAAAGCACTTGGAAACCTAGCAAGAGGAACATATACTTAACACCTTTAACACTTCTTAAAGGAAATCACATCATCATTAACTCATCATATTAATCAAATAACAATAGTAATAGTAGAGAACATAGTTGACACCAATGACAACACAAACATGTTGACATTAATGACAACACCGATTAGTACATACTTGCAACAATCTCCCTCTTTTTCATTGATGGCAACATATGATGTAAAAAACCATCATGACACAACTCTTCACTAATATCACTCTCCCCCTTTATTTTACACATCTTGCTCTCTTTCTTTCCCTTTGTTTTTCATAAGAGTTCTCTCCTCCTTTAACATCAATGGCAAAGGGTGACACATCTTTTTCAAGCTCTCTGCTATCTATTATACTACACATGCTTGCATCATTCTCAAATTCTATGAATACTCCCCCTTAGGAGTACACACCAAGTTGTATCAACTTTTACTCCCCTTGTCTGTAACAATAATCAATACCACTACCCACTCCCCTTGAGAGGTAGCCTCCATCATCGGTCCAAAGAAGAATGAATCTTGAGGCACACTGGATTGATGCATCTCCTTATGCATCTAGTTCAAAGGAGGGGCAATAACCCCCAACTTATCCTAGAGACATTCAAATGTATCCTTAGGAAGAGCCTTAGTGAATATGTCAGTAACCTGATCGTTTGTAGGCACATACTCAAGCTTCACTTCATTCTCTACAACCTTCTCTCTCAGAAAGTGATACCTAATTGAAATATGCTTTGTCCTTGAATGCATCACTGGATTCTTTGAAATGTTAGTGGCACTTGTATTATCACAAAAGATAGGGATTGGCTCATCATACACAACATTGATATCCTTCAATGTTTGTCTCATCCATAATAACTATGTGCAACATGATGCTGCAATAATATAATCTACCTCTATAGTAGATAAAGACACTAAATCCTACTTCTTACTTAGCCAAGACACAACTCTATCTCCAAGAAAGAATGCACCACCACTTGTACTTTTCCTGTCATCTACACATCCTACCCAATCTGCATCTACGTAGGCACTTAGGGTAAAGTCGTTGTTCTTAGGATACCACAAACCACAATCCACGTGCCCTTCAAATATCTAAATATCCTCTTCACCGCTATGACATGTGACTCTCTAGGATCTTGTTGAAATCTTACCACAAGACAAATTGCATCTATGTAGGGCACTTAGGGTAAAGTCATTGTTCTTAGGATACCACAAACCACGATCTGCAGTGCCATTCAAATATCTGAATATCCTCTTCACCACCATGACGTGTGACTCTCTAGGATCTTATTGAAATCTTACCACAAGAAAAACTACATGCATGATATTCAGTCTGGTAGCAGTAAGATATAGAAGTCCTCCAATCATTGATCTATATTTACTCTGATCAGCCTTAGGTGATTCATTATTCTTTCTCAGCTTACAACCAGTTGTCATGGGGGTACAAACTAGTTTAGAATCTTCCATTCCAAACTTCTTCAACAATTCCTTGACATACTTTGATTATGAAATGAAAATGCTTTTGTCTATCTGATTAATTTACAGCCCAAGGAAGAAGTTTATCTCTCCACACATTGACATCTTAAATTCTTTTTGCATCTCATCTGTAAAGTCCTTACACATACCTTCATTTCCACCGAAGATTATGTCATCCACATAGACTTCAACAATTAGGATTTGATCTTTGCTTACCTTGATGTACAAATTACTGTCTGTAGACCCTTTACTAAATCCTTGCCACAACAAATACTTGTCTAACCTTGCATACCAAGCTTTGGGAGCTTGTTTCAATCCATACAATGCCTTCTTCAATCTGCATACCATATCTATTTATCTGACAACTGAAATCCATCCAATTGCTCTATGTATACTTCCTCTTCCAACTCACCATTCAGAAAAGTAGACTTCACATCCATTTGATACAATTTGAAATCCTTATATACTGCATAAGCCAAAAATAGTCTAATAGCATCCATTCTTGCCACCAAAGCATAAGTTTCCTCATAGTCTATTCCTTCCACTTGTGAGTACCCTTTACACACAAGTCTTGCTTTATTCCTTACCACTCCTCCATTCTCATTCAATTTGTTCTTGAATAACCCCTTAGTTCCAATCACATTCTTATCCTCTGGTCTTGGGACAATGTCCCAAGTCTGATTCTTCTCTATCTGCGTCAGTTTTTCTTCCGTAGCCTTGACCCAATACTCATCTTTACATGCCTCCACCACTATTTTAGGTTCAACTTTAGAAATTAAACATAGGTTTACCTATTCTTCAACATCTTTGCTTCTTGTCAATACACCTTTCCTCTTATCATCAATGATCTGGTCTTCAGTGTGATGCCTCTGCACGTACTTAGGTGTTCTAGGGATTATTTTTGGAGCTTCTTGTTCTTCAACTTGCACTCCTTTTTCTCTAGTTTCTACTTCTTCTCCAGTCTGTACTACCTTTTCAACAACATTTTCTTCTTCTCTGCAAGAGGACTCATCTGAGTCTGATACATATCCATTAACTTCTAAAGTCTTCTGTGTGTCTTCATCCACCTTGACATTCACACTTTCAACAATCCTTCTTAGCCTCTTGTTATAGCACTGGCAAAAATTGCTTTTGTTAGAGTACCCAAGGAAAATGCCTTTATCACATCTTGCATCAAACTTTCCTAGTTCTTCATCTCTTCTTATATAACATTTTCTTCCAAAAACTTTGAAATATTTAACATTAGCAATCCTTCCATACCATAGCTCATAGGTAGTCTTTGTGTCATTTGCTTTTACCTGTACTCTATTCTGTATGTAGACAACAGTAAGAATTGTTTCTCTCCAGTTGACTTCTGGTAGGTTTGCTTCTTTTATCATTGTCCTTGCATCTTCTTGAGTAGCCTTGTTCTTCTTTTCAACCACTCGATTCTGCTAAGGAGTTTTAGGAGCAGATAGATGTCTTTTTATCCCATGATTCTCACAAAACATGTTAATCTCATTAGAAGTAAATTCTCCACCTCTATTAGACCTCAAGCATTTGATTTTCATATCCAATTCATTCACAACCATTGTTTTAAAAGCTTTAAACTTATCTAGGTCTTATGGTTTTTCCTTAAGAAAAGTGACCCATGTCATTCTAGAACAATCATCAATAAATAACATAAAATACCTGTCACCTTAAAAATTCCTTAATCTGGTAGGACCACACAGGTCTGTATGCACAAATTCTGACAGTCCAGTAGATGACTGATCCTTGCTTTTGAAGATTCTTCTTGTTTGATTTCCTAACTGACATTCCTTACAGACAACATTGGAGGGTTTTGTAATCTTTGGTAGATCTCTCATAGCTTGAATTGAGCTTATCCTTACCATGATATCAAAATTGATGTGACACAATCTCCTATGCCATAGCCAACTCTCACTGATCTAAGTCATAAGGCAATAACTAACACCACCTTGAGATGATAAACATTTTCACCTATCCTCTTTCCAATAGCAATTACTGTTCCAGAGCTTTTTCTAATCTCACAACCATCATCTTGAAACATAAGGTTGTAACCCTTTCTACACATATGTCCAATACTCAAGAGATTATGGTTTAAACCTTTGACATAAAGAACATCATCAGTGTTATGATTTCCATCAAAATTGATTGAACCTTTTCCATAAATCTTAGCAACTTCATTACCACCAAACCTAACTACTCCACCATCAAATTTTTCAAGTTTAAAAAACTTACTCTTATCACTTGTCATATGATTTAAGCATCCACTATCAATGACCCGGTCATCCTTTTCACTCTTAGCGTGAAAAGAAGACATTATAGTGCCTTTAGGGTTAACACTTGCTTCCAGACCCTTTTCCTTTACACAGCTTCCAGGGTTAGCAGAACTAGTTTCATTTCTTAGGGCAAGAAATAAGCTTTCATTATTATCATCCTCATCATCAGATTCATCATCAGAAATACTTACATCTTCTCTAACATAGTAACTTTTCTTGACTATCCTTCCTTTGTTTTCTCTATTCTTAATTCTCAAAGCTCTATCTGGACATCTTGAAGCATAATGACCTATTTTTCCACAACTGAAACATTTAAAAGACAACTTACCACTAAATTTTCCAATACCCTTTTTCATTCTTCTCACAAAGTTATCTTCCACTTCATCAAATTCTTCTGGATCTAATTCAACAGTCTTCTCTGATTTGCCAGCTTTAAAAGTAGTCTCATCCTTTGAAATTCCACTAGTTGTGCCAAGTCATTGATCTTTGGTAAACTAATTCAAATTCTGTAATTCTTCAATAGCATAAACCTTATGATTGTAAGCTTTAGGAAGAGTTATGAGTACCTTCAATATCACTTCTTTATCATCCATAGTTCCACCAAGTCCTTTGATGCCATTGACAACTTCATCCACCTTTTGTAAGTAGCTTGTAATGTTTTCATCTTCAAACATTTGCATGGTCTCAACTGTGAGCTTTAAATTCTACATTTTAGCTTGTTTAACCTTATCATCTCGTTCATAAACACTTTCCAACTTTTTTTCCAAATCACATTAGTAGTTTTCAAATTCACAACCTTTATCAATTCAAAATTAGTAAGACCACTTAAGAGAGCACGCTTTGCCTTACCATCAATTTTAGCATCTTTGATTTCATCTTTAGTATTTATACCATTCTAAGGTGCAATGTAATTAGAATTGACACATTTTCAGACATCATAACCAAGAGCAACTAGAAAGGCTTCCATCCTTACTTTCCAAAGTGCATAGTCAAATCCATCAAACAAGGGAATCTGCTTCTTGTGCACCATCCCAGATCTACCTCAAGTTGTTAAGCTTTCTTCAAAGGAACCTTGCTCTGATACAAATTGTTGAATGCATAAGACAATTGAGAGGGGGTGGGTGAATCAGTTGTATTAGAAATTTCAAACCTTCACAAATGTATTTGCATTCACATCAATTCACTTAAACCCTTATGTTGGATTTAGGACAGACAACTGAGAGGGAGGGGTGAATCAATTATTACCAAATCTTTGTTCTTTAAACCTTCATATATTTCAATGGCTTATCAAAGATTAATCAAGGAAGCATAATGAAATAATTCAAGAGTAGAAACAAATTCAACACATATAACACCAAGATTTTGATGTGGAAAACCCAGTTAAGGGAAAAACCACGAGGTGATTAACCCAAGATTGTATTCTCTATTAGAAGAATAAGGATGAATAAAATGGCACTTGCCAGTTAGGGCTCAATACCTAAGTACACTACTCACAAGAAGCCCACTGCCTATAGGAGACACACTATCTATGGAATAATATAAATATTACATACTTGAACTGGAGATTAGCATCTTCACTATGCTTGAGTTAGTTCCATTAAGCTCAATATCTCTACTCTAATTTTTTCTCCTCTTCTCTATTACTTTCTCATCATGACCACATAGATTCCTTTGAATGACTTTGTAACTCTTATTTATACATGCAATCAACTTTGGAATGAACATCAAAGTCAGCACAACATACACTTATTTTATTTGCAGAGCAATTACAAAAATACAACTTGACTTATTACAAAAACTTCATGCACATCACTACACTATTGGCCATACATAGCTGGGACTTCAATCAACTTCGAGGAACATGCTATGCTTCACAAAACATCTTCAAGATCATCCACACCATGCGCAAATCATTTGGTCAGCCAAAATTGGGAAGAACACCAACGTCAGAAAGTAAATCTTCATTTGCGAGCTCAATCTTCGATGCGGACCGCCAACACGAACTGGACACAATCTAGAGTCCACCACAAGCTTGCTTGAATGACAAAGAACATCTGCACCAGTTCTGCTTACTATAATCAATCACATCTTCACCTGGAATCTCAAGAATAGAGTCAATCATCAATGTCATAATAGAAGGATTGCTTGTTGACCTCTAAACTATGAATCAATTGAGTTGTCAATGCACATTAGCTTCCCAAACATGCCACCAAATCCGCAGAACATGATATTGTATTTCTGGATCTCACTGGACCTATTTGTGTCACTCTGTCACCTCTGAACAGTTGCCAGAACAAGTTTTTCTCATATGGCCATAACTTTTCCAAATATTCATGCGAACCTCTTAGATCTTGACTAGATTATCTTCAGACACATAGTTACAAACCTTTTGATGCGCATTCTCTGATCTTTATCAATCTGGGATATTCACTTCATAGAGCTTCACTGTTTATACTAATTTTCTCTATTTCTAATAGGGCTAATTTTCTCAATATCCTCAACACACAACTCATCCAATTCTTGACATCAATGCAACAAGAGTATGTTGACATCAATGACAACACCGGTTAGGCCCATACTTACAACAATCTCCCCTTTTGTCATTGATGGCAACATATAATGTGAAAAATTGTTATACCCATCAAGACAAGAACTTCTCCTTACTGACTGACATAGCTCACCCTATCAATAGTAGCCATTCACATGTCTTCTCTTCCTTTTACTGCTCCCCCTTTGATCAGCAACCACTTTTTGTTTTTCACATGCCTTTTCTCCCCCTTTGATATCAATGGCAAAGGACACATACTTGCAACCACTTTTCATACTTCAGAATCATACTGACTGCTTCCCCTGAGTAGCAGCCTCTTAACATCAATCCAGATAACAAGATTTGACTATGGGATCCACTAGATTGATGCACATCAGTGCACCTTAATTCAGAACCGGAGGGGTAATAACCCCTAGCTTCTGCCTAAGATACTCAAAGGAGTCCTTAGGTAGAGGTTTAGTGAAAATATCTATAATTTGATCCTTTGAGGGCACGAACTCCAATCTGACTTCATTCTTGTTCACCTGCTCTCTCAAAAAGTGGAACTTGATGGATATATGTTTTGTCTTTGAATGCAACACTAGATTTTTTGATATATTTATTGTACTTGAATTATCACAGAAGATTGTGATAGGTTCTTCATACTCCACTCTGATATCTCTTAGCATTTGCTTCATCCATAATACTTGAGTGCAATAGCCTGCTGCTACAATATATTCTACTTTTACAGTGGATAGAGATATTGCCTCTTATTTCTTTCTTAGCTAAGAAACCAATCTTTTCCCCAAAAATAATGCACCACCACTAGTACTCTTCCAGTCATCCACATCTCTTGCCCAATCAGCATCTGTATATGCATGAAGAGAGAAAACATGATCCTTAGGATACCATAAACCATATTCAACTGTTCCCTTTAGATATCTGAGAATTCTCTTAATTGCCATGACATGAGACTCTCTAGGATCAGCTTGGAATCTGGCAACAAGACCAACAACATTCATAATATCAGGTCTAGTTTGAGTGAGGTAGAGCAGTCCTCCAATCATTAACTTGTACTTCTTCTGATCAGTCTTAGGAGATTCGTCATCTTTACTTAGCTTACATCTGGTTGCCATGGGAGTATTCATTGGCTTTGAATCTTCCATCCCAAATTTCTTCAACAATTCTTTCACATATTTGGTTTGAGATATGAAGATTCCTTTCTTTGATTGAGTGATTTGTAGACCCAAGAAGAAATTCATTTCCCCAAACATAGACATCTCAAATTCACTTTTCATTTGATTTGCAAAAGTCTTGCACATACTATCTTTCCCTCCAAAAATGATATCATCAACAAATACTTCAACAATCAAGATACTTTCATGGTCAATCTTAAAATATAGATTAATGTCAGTAGTGCCTTTGTTGAAACCAATTTTTAGAAGATGTTTGTCCAATCTTTCATACCAGGCTCTAGGAGCTTGTTTGAGTCCATACAATGCTTTCTTCAACTTGCAGACCATATCACCATGATTAGACAATTGAAATCCATCCGGTTGCTCAATGTATACTTCTTCTTCCAAATCACCATTCAAGAAGGTAGACTTGACATCCATTTGATATACTTTGAAATCCTTGATGGCAGCAAAGGTAAGAAATAATCTGACTGCTTCAATTCTAGCCACCGTGGAGCAAAGGTCTCTTCAAAGTCAATTCCTTCTACTTGAGAATAACCCTTACAGACCAATTTGGATTTGTTTCTTACTACTTCACCTTCTTCATTTAGTTTATTTTGGAAGACCCACTTAGTCCCAATCACATTTTTGTCCTTAGGTTTGGGGACAAGATCCCAAGTGTTATTCTTTTCAATCTAAATCAATTCTTCCTCCATTTCTTTAGCCCAACTCTCATCATTGCAAGCTTCATTTATTATTTTTGGTTTAATTTTTGAAATCAAACAGTACTTCATTGAATCTTGAGAAATATTTCTTCTTTTTTAAACACCTTTGTTTCTATCTCCTATAATCTAATTTTTAGAATGATTCAATCTTACATAACTGGGAGTTTTGGGAGTTTCTTGCACTTCTAATTCTTGAACAGGTTCATCCAGACCTATTTCTTCTTCCTATATTTCAAGATTCTCCGAATCGGTCTGAATCTGAATTGCAATTGGGGCTTGTTCTTCTTGGACCAGGACATCATTATGATCATCTACTTCATACTCATAAAACCTTGAGGGATTTTCCATGCCTTCATCAACCTTCACATTTGTACTTTCCACAATCTTTCTCAATCTCTTGTTATAACACCGGTATACTTTGCTTTGAGTGGAATATCCCAAGAATATTCCTTCATCACTTCTAGCATCAAACTTCCTAAGGTATTCATCTCTTTTGATGTAGCATTTACTACCAAAAACTCTGAAATACTTTATAGTAGGAGTGATACCAAACCAAAGTTCATAAGGAGTCTTACCAGTATTGCCTCTGATTTGTACTCGATTGAGAGTATACACAATAGTGCTTACAACTTCTCTCCAATAGATCTGAGGAACATTTGCTTCCATCATCAAGGTCCTAAAGGCTTCCTGGATGGTCTAGTTCTTTCACTCCTCTACTCCATTCTGCTATGGAGTCCTTGGAGCAGATAATTGTCTCTTTATCCCATACTTCTCACAGAATGTTATGAACTCTCCGGAAGTGAATTCTCCACGTCTATTAGACCTGAGACATTTTATGTTTATGCTAGTTTCATTTTCTACCATAGCTTTGAATATTTTGAATTTCTCAAGTGCTTCAGATTTCTCCTTTAAGAAGGTCACCCACATCATCCGAGAGTGGTCATCAATTAATAACATAAAATACCTATCTCCTTGCAGGCTCTTGACTCTTGCTGGACCACAAAGATTAGTGTGCACCAAGTCTATCAATCCAATTGAAGATTGTTCCTTACTTTTGAATGTGACTCTGCTCTACTTACCTAACTGACATTCTTTGCAAAAACTGTTAGCAGGTTTCATCAGTTTTGGAAGATCTCTTATAGCCTGAGTGTTGCTTATCTTAATGATATTATCAAAATTCACATGGCACATTCTCCTATGCCACAACCAACTCTGATCAATTTGAACAAATATGCAACTTTTTCTAGTACCAACTAATTGGAAGATGTTACCTTTTGTCTGTGTATCGGATGCAATCTTAGTTCCATAGCTTTCAAAGATTTTGCATTTTCCATTTTTGAAATGGAGATCATAGCCTTTGTCCACCAACTATCCAACACTGAGAAGATTATGCTTTAGACCTACAACATACAGAACATCACTAGTTTTGTTCTTTCCATCAAAGGAAATGGTTGATCTACATTTAATTCTACCAACAGAATTGTCTCCAAACTTTACAACTCCACCTTCATATCTTTCCAAGTTTATGAACTTATTCTTGTCACCAGTCATATGGTGAGAGCATCCACTATCAATGACCCATTCATCTTTTTCTTCAACTTGAGCAATCAGAGCCCTTTCTATCACCTTCTGATTGATAGATTCAATAGGCATTGGATCTTCTTCTTTGATGGAAATAAACACCTAGTCACTTCTGAATTTGTTTCCTATCTTAGATTCATCATCTGTTACTCCTTCATTATCATCTCCTTGGACATAGTAACACTTCTTTTGAAATCTTGATCTATTAGGGTTTGGCCTTGAGAATCTTTCTAGACACCTTGAGGCAAAAGGACCAGTCTTGTTGCAGTTGAAACATTTGAAAGGCAATTTTCCTTCATACTTACCGGATCCTCTTGGCAGTCTCTTTGCAATGAGAGCCTCAAGTTGTTCAGCTTCTAATTCATCCTCTTCTAGATCTTTTTTTCTTTTTCATACCAAGATGATTTTCTTGAGGAACTTTCTCTTGGATCATATCTTTGTTTGCCTTTTGTAGAGGCACTAGATTTGAATACAGATACAGTCTTGGGAAGTGCATCACCAAACTCAGCTAACTCGAATGTAGATATCTTACCAACCAATTGATCCCTTGTGATAGTTGTCAAAGATCTGATTTCCTCAATGGCAACAACTTTGTGTTTATATGTAGGGGGTAAAGATCTAAGAACTTTAGCAATAATTTCATCTTCATCCAGTATTTCATTAGCACACCTAATACCACAAACAAGCTCATTTACTTTTGTCATGTAAGAAGTGATATTCTCATCTTCACTCATCTTTAAGTTTTTAAACTTTCGTTTCAGACTTTGCAGCTTGGCACACTTAACATATTTGTCTCCTTCATATAGATTTTCAAGCTTTGTCCAAATTTCATAGGCAGTCTTGAGACCCATAACATTTGTTAGCTCTGTATCAGACAAGGCACTTAGTAGAGCTTCTTTGGCTCAAAGATTATTCTCTGCATCTCTGATTTCATTTAGAGTTGTGGGACCATTTGTTGGGGGAACATATTTAGTTGAGGTTATGTTCCAATACTGATATCCCATGCATTGAATGTGGCATTCCATGTGGTTTTTCAAGGCAGTGAAGTTTGAACCATCTAACCTTGGACTGTCCTTCTTGTAGGTCGACATTTTGGATCTCCTTAAGTGGTTAAGCTTCTTCTAGAGGAACTTGGCTCTGATACCAATTGTTGGATTTAGAACAGACAACTGAGAGGGGGGGATGAATCATTTGTTACCAAATCTCTATTCTTTAAACCTTCTTATATTTCAATAGCTTATCAAAGATTAATCAAGGAAGCATAATGCAATAATTCAAGAGTAGAAACAAATTCAACACATATAACACCAAGATTTTGACGTGGAAAACCTAGTTAAGGGAAAAACCACGGGGTGATTAACCTAAGATTGTATTCTCTGTTAGAAGAATAAAGATGAATAAAAAGGCACTTGCCAGTTAGGGTTCACTACCCAAGCACACTGCTCACAAGAGGCCCATTGCCTATAAGAGACACACTATCTACAGAATAATATAAATATTACATACTTGAACTGGAGATTAGCATCTTCACTATGCTTGAGTCAATTCCATTAAGCTCAATATCTCTGCTCTAATTTTTGCTCCTCTTCTCTATTTCTTTCTCATCATGACCACAAAGATTCCTTTGAATGACTTTGTAATTCTTATTTATACATGACATCGACTTTGGAATGAACATCAAAGTTGGCACAACATACACTTATTTTATTTGTAAAGCAATTACAAAAATACAACTTGACTTATTACAAAAACTTCATGCACATCACTACACTATTGGCCATACATAGCTGGGACTTCAATCAACTTCGAGGAACATGCAATGTTTGTAAAACATCTTCAAGATCATCCGCACCATGCACAAATCATCAAGTTGGCCAAAACTAGGAAGAACACCAACATCAGAAAGTAAATCTTCATTTGCGAGCTCAATCTTCGATGTGGACCACCAACATGAACTGGACATAATCTAGAGACCACCACAAGCTTGCTTGAATGACAAAGAACATCCACACCACTTATGCTTACTATAATCAATCACATCTTCACCCAGAATCTCAAGAACATAGTCAATCATCACTGTCATAATAGAAGTATTGCTTGCTGACCTCCAAACTATGAACCAATTGAGTTGTCAATGCACATTAGCTTCCCAAACATGCCACCAAATCCACAGAACATGATATTGCATTTCTGGATCTCACCGGACCTATTTGTGTCACTCTGTCACCTCTGAACAGCTGCCAGAACCAGTTTTTCTCATATGGCCATAAATTTTCCAAATCTTCATGCAGACCTTTTAGATCTTGACTGGATTATCTTCAAACACATAGCTACAAACCTTTTGATGTGCATTCTCTAATCTTCATCTATCTAGGATATTCACTTCATAGAGCTTCACTGTTTATACTAATTTTCTCTATTTCTAATAGGGCTAATTTTCTTAATATCCTCAGCACACAACTCATCCAATTCTTGACATCAATGCAACAAGAGTATGTTGACATCAATGACAACACCGGTTAGGCCCATACTTACAAGACCTTAATGTTTTATGATGATTAAACATGAGAAGAAAATAACAAAAACTTAAAAACATCAACACCATACACAAGAGAACATTAGATTTTATGTGGAAAACCATAAAATGGAAAAACCATGGTGAGGATTAGCTCACAATATAATGTAGTAACAATACCAAATTAAAAAAGACTCATTGCCATAGAGAGAATGCTCACTACAGGGGACTCACTATCCAAGTGGACTCACTGCCCACTGAGAAGGAAAGATAAAAGAGAAGAATGGCTTACTGCCAGGATTTGAACTAATATAATTACACTTGACCTATACATGGAGTTCAATTCTGATGAAGCTCAATATCCATCACAACACAAACATCTTTGCAGCACCTCTGAAAATGGTAGACACCTTCTGCTCACTGCATTTAGTAGCCTAACACTTGAAAGCTCTCACTTCCCTAATCAAATTTGCATCACTCACATCTTATCCCTCATGCACACACACATCCATGACTCCTTGACACTTATTTATACAATCACTATTCATGAAAACATTCTCCAAGGTCGGCAAGACAACTTAGCTCATAAAATTCTAATTAGGTCTAGACCTAAACATTCCTATGGAGGAAGGGAATGAATGTAGACCACATCACACCTTAACATGACCTAAATCCACTCTTACACAATTCATCACGCTTTCACAATCACCAAAGCATAACCAAAATTATTGCAAACAACCATGTCGGCCAAAACTTATGTTAACACCAAGAACTTTTAAGCATACACTTCCTTAAAGATAAAGACACCTTACAGACCTTGAACAAAGCTTTAACATAATCTAGAAACATCCACAAACAACTTGAAGTCACCTAGAAACCAACAAATTCAGCCACAACAACTTTCACCTGAAGGAAGTTCACATTCTACTTACAAACAACACTATCAAACTCTGCTACATAAGAGATTGCTTTCCAGAGCACCAAATCATAAACCTTCTAGATAGAAGATATGTAAGAACCTTATAATCATATATTCAGAACCACAAGACCTGAAACTATTCTACGGAGAAATGCGGAGCAAAATACTTTCTCCTAGACACTCTGCAAACACTATCTTCAAACTGGTGAACATAAGTTTCACTGCACAGTGATCCAGAGTACCAAATTCTAGATTTAACATCTTCAAATACTTCTCAACAACATATCCAAACTATACACTCAGATCTCCAACACAGAAGAAATATAGAGCAAAATATCGAACAACATTCAGTAAGTCAGAAGACTTCTTCAGCACTCTGTTTCTAATATTAATCAAATTTTCTCAAAAGCACTTGGAAACCCAGCAAGAGGAACATATTCTTAACACCTTCAACACTTCTTCAAGGCAATCACATCATCATTAAGTCAGCAACTTAATCAAATAACAACAATAAATGAAACATATGTAGAAGGTGTTCCTTCTCATTTCATATTGATTGACAATGCATGGTACAAAGATGTTATATTCTATCTTGAAAATATGAATTGTTCACCCTACATGGATGACAATTAGAAAAGGACCCTTAAGTTAAAGTGTCAAAGGTATGTGTTGTTCCAAAATGAACTGATGTGGAGGAATCACGAAGGTGTATTGCTCAACTCTTTGGACCAAGAGCAAGATGAAGTAGTAATGAGTGAGTGTCACCATGGTATTTGTGGAGGACACTTCAAAGCTAAAACCAATGCCCATAAGATCCTTAGAGATTGGTATTGGTGGCCCACTTTATTCAAGTATGTAGCAAAAAAGATAAGAAAATGTGACGTTTGCCTATAGTTTTCTGATAAGTTGAAATTTGCTAGAGCACTTCCCCTTTTGCCCCTCATAGTTGATGCACCTTTCCTGCAGTGGGGAATTGACTTCATCAGAGAAATCTAAGAAAAATCCAATAATATATTTAAGTGGATCTTTGTGGCTACCGATTACTTCACCAAGTAGGTAGAGGTAGTCCCTACTCGCAATGCAAACTCCAAGGTGGTTATCAATTTCCTAATCAACAACATAATAACTAGGTTTGGAGTGCCTGCTAGGATTTTGGTGGACAATGCAATGTGTTTTAGGCCTCAAGAAATGCTAAACATGTGTTCTAAGTTTGGTATAAACATGGTACATTCATCCCCATATCACCCCCAAAGTTATGGATAGGCTAAATCAAGTAATAGAAGCCTGATGAAGATTATAAAAAGGACATTGGATCAGAATAAGAAAAGATGAGATAACAATTTGAAATATGCTCTATGGGCTAATAGAATAACTCTAAAAAAAGATATAGGTAGAAGTCCATTTGAACTAGTGTGTAGAGTAGAGGTTAAGATGCCCATCCACATGGAATTGCCAGTCTATCGGCTACTACATGATATAGAGGAAGATCAGTTGATCCACTCTCCTAAGGGATCATGCAATTGATTGAGTTGGAGGAGAAAAGAAGAGCTATATAAAATAAAAATTTAAATCATATGTAGGCAATGAAGTGTTTATTTGATAAGAATACCATGTCAAGAGATTTCCAGATTGGTGACTTGGTTCTCCTTTGGATTGCAAAATCTGAAGAAAAAGGGAAGCATGGTAAGTTTGAGCCATTGTGGCTTGGGTCATTTGAAATGGTTAGGAAGTTTAAGCTTAATGTCTACCATTTGATAAATATAGAACTCATGGAGTTACCCATTCATGGTCAACATTTGAAGCATTACTTTTCATAAGTAATGAAGTCTTTTGATTTTGAATGATGAATTCAGGTAATATCTTTTATTTTTTGAACCTTGTGCAGTCTTGACCATCGTTGGTCATGATAGTGTGTTTTTTTGTGTTTTTCCCATTCTAACCTTCTATGATCTACTTGGAGATATTCTAGATTCTTGTTGTCCATGTTAGGCACATGTCCCTAACTAGAGCCATTGTTGGGGCTCCTATTTTCAAGCCTCATAATTGCAAAATCTCATCTGACTCATCAAAATATTCCTGGTGGTCCCTATGTATTTGCCTCATTTTGTGTGTCTGGTGTTGTCTCCCTTGAAATTTGACTGTCTAAAATTTATAAGATCCTCCAAATCCTACAATCTACATTATAACTCCTAGAGATCTAAAACCACTCTCAAACATCCTAAGACTATATACATGAAATATAACTTAAAGTACAAGGAAGTAAATTTCCATATGTAAATGTCACTTATACTTAAATATTATATTTCATGTATACCTACGGGTCTTCGGGTTCCTCCAGTATTTCAAAACTTTTCCCTTTGTTCTTGGTTCCTTTGTTTCCCTACTCCCCGTCCCCTTTCTCTTTCCATGGTTCCGACCCGAAGCTTTTCCTTGGTGTGGACCCTTCCATTCTTTGCTCTTCCTATACCTTCAGGATTTTGGGTTCTGTTGGAACCTTTGGACCCAATCCCTTCGACCCTCGATTCTCTAACTCCCCAAAAACTATCCCTTGAGAAATCTTTTGATGTTTTGAGATAAAAAATTTTCCCAGCCTGTACATCTTTACTTCCATCCTCTTGTTCCTATTCTACCCACTTTCCCACTTCCTGATCTCATCCCAAGTTGAAACTTTTTACCAGCTCAGACCTTCCCCTGTCAGCACTTAGAAACATGTAGAAACATGCCAACAACTCCTGAGATCACCATTATTACTTGATTTGACTTCTCCAATTACTTTTTTGAGTGGGAAAATTTTGTGGCACGTTATGGCATGGATCTAATTGGTATAAAATGTATTTTTCTCCTCATTCAAAGGGTTGGTCTTTTTGGGAAAATTCTCTCTCTATAGGTGCCAGACATCCAAGTGCAACTAGGGCTTCTAACAATGAATAGTTTCAGTTCTTCATGAATCAATTGCAAAAGTGTATGAGGAAAATATTGTAAGCTTTGATATTGTTAAGTAGTGAAAAGAAGAGGGGTAGGATACAGAGTATATGAGTACACTAGATCAAACCCTCCTTTCACTACAACATTCAAGGACAAAATCAAGCCAAGTCACTATAATATGGAAGAGGACTTAGCTATTGATTTTGTGCTCTTGTTTGTAGAGGAAAGATGTGATTCAACCAAGCCTTTTATCAAATCCTAGGCCAGTCAATGCACTAAACCCTAGAATTATGTTAATCAGCTTATAATAGAGAAATAATAACAAAAAGTCAGGATTTGAAAGTACCAAGGTGATTAGTGAGATGTCCAAACCTATCCCTTAGAAGCTAAAATGTCAGAAGACTCTGAAGCTAGTGCCCAAGTCCAAAAAGTCCCAATATCCAAAAGCTCTGAATTACAAAAATGTCATAAATGATGCTCTGATGCTGAATTCAAGGTCTCTTTTAGCTGTTGGACACTAGGGCTAGTGCTCAAGTCTGCTATGGGTGAATTTCCTAACTCTATTTTCAGATCTCAAATCTTTATCCCTCAAGCAACCTCCTTGTACCTTCACTTCTACAATTCCCATACCTATAACCTACACTCAAGAAGAAAGGGGTTTGGGGGTTGTGGTCTTTAGGGACTTACCTCAATAAAATCTTGGGATAGCATTCAAGCTTTCCAACATCGTTGTTAGAGAGAGAGTGTGTCCTTGCAGGATAGAGGCTAAAGATAATCCAAATGATAATGAAATGATTCAAACACAATGATGATGTCATGTCAGAGGTGAAGTCCTTAGGATGAAGCTTATTCAACTCATAAGGAGATGAATTATGATTCCAAATCTATAACAAACACACAAATAGAAACAAAAATCCGCAACAATAACACAATGAATGCCTTGAATACTCTTTTCTCCAATATCATAAGTTTACCATATCCATCTAGCCTACAAATGAGTTCAAACACTTGTTTATATATGCTATCTCGTTAAACATTCACAAATTAATTGAAAGAGCCAACAAAGAGGGACCCATTTAAGAGTCCTAGGCTAACATACATTAATTTTTACCCTGACCAATCAGGGTGGACTTGGGTGTGGGTGCCAAAGTACCAAGGTGCCTTTTCGGTTAGGACTTAAGCATTAAATGGGCCCCTAGTTCCCATTTGACATGGGTTTCAGGGGATTTCTCATCGGGATGAATATTTTTCTTGTAGAGTGTTAACACAGGGACCTAGGAGCTAAACTAGAAGGTAAAAAGGCATGTGTCTACTTTTTACTCCATAACATTTAGCCCCCACTTTAATGTGTGTGCGATCCTAAGATTCAGCACATGCATTAAAGTATGGTCAAAGCATATCAAAACACATCAAACACAACAATGAAGACACACCCTAAGCTTGAAGGACTATTTCTAGCCCCTAGACTTAGGCAAACATAAGAAAACACTTAGCAATCACGTAAGACACAATGAATATAGTAAGGAAGCACACAATACATAGAGAAAATAGTGAAAGCACACAATAAATTGAGAAGACATGAACACAGTCATGCAAGACACAAAGAAGACATGAAGAGAAGAAGTAATTACATATCTATATATCATGCTAACTAAAGTAAACAAAACACACATGTAAAGACACGCAAAAAACATAAGCATACATCACCACACATCTTTAGACCACACCACAAGCATACAAGACACGCAAGGAAAACATAAAAAACACATGGAATACATGAGCGCCGCATAGTATGTCATTGACACACCATACGTCTTATACACGACAAACATGGGCTATAGGAAGGAGCTCATCGCTGCACTCCACTATCTACAATACTCCAAGCACACCTGATAGTTGAGCTATGCTACCACAACTATCAAAGACATGCTTAAGGGTGAATGACTCAAGATCCAAGCCCACCTCGCGATGAGGACTTTGTATAAAAGGAAGTACACTAGCTCAAGAGATACACCATACCACCTCGCGATGAGGGCTTTGTATAAAAGGATGCACACTAGCTCAAGAGATACCCCATCCCACCTCATTATGAGGGATTTTTTCTTTAAAAGGATGTGCACTAGCTCAAGAGATACACCATCCTACCTCGCAATGAGGGCTTACAAACATGCTTTGTTAGTGTCAAAAATAATCAAGTAGATACCATTATATATGCCCCCACCTTAAGGTGGTTGATCCCGCTTGCGGGTATCAAGCACATTAAGGTAGAGTGAAAACATGCAAGGGAACAAGAGCTTTCACAAAGCCCGTGCCACAAAAGTGACATGTGCCATGATCACTAAATGTTCCCAAAAACACATCAATGTCATATGATAAGATAATCATCAAGATATAAGATTTGGTTAGAAAATATTACTCTAAGATAACAACCAAATCGATTCATGAAAGCTAAGCTGAAATCATATAACATGAGAGACCAAGGCTACAATGTTGGATTCAAAACCAAGTATAGCCATTAGGTTATATTGTAGGTATCTCAGAATTGAGTGTAGCAACAAGGTTAGATACAAAACAATCCAAAGTGCGTAGAAATAGATTTAGAGTATTGTAAAAGTTTATTACAAGAAATTTCACAACACAATACATCAAATAGAGTGCTTCTACTAGTTAAGCATTAGTATTATATATCAAGCCCATATTTATATATGGATTGGGTCCATTTTTTCTTTCTTGCTGAAGGGACACACGGTCTGTATTAGTGTTTGTTTGTTTTAGTCATCTGCCAACTAGTAGAGTCACTAAATAATGGAAATAGTAAAATGAGAGAGAAGAGTAGAGAAACAAAATAGAAGAAGTATCATCACAGGGGCGATCTCCTTGTATCCTTGACAGTACAAGAGTATCACTTGGGTCATCCAAGGAGATCTAAACAACATTGAACACAATATGGGGGAACACAACACAATACTATCAACATATATATCTAGGAGGAGTCCACCTTTGAGACTAACTAGAATAGGTGCTATAGTGAGTGTGGCTTAATGAGGGAGAAATACTTATCTAATTCAACGGGATATTTATTGGCAGACAATCCATTTCAACCATCTCAGGATATATCATATTTAGTCTTGAACTTGTTAATATTGTATTAACAATAAGAATAGGATGATGGTAGGCCTTGGTGGGCTTCAAAGAATGGTATCTGATACCAACCGAGTAGTTAATTGTAGCAGCTTGTAAAGGTACTCCGATTCCTTGTTGGTTTACACTATAACCGTTGCCTACGTAGTTACAATCTTTGTACAAGACTTGAAATCCACGACCATAGAGAGACTCCATCTGTTTAGAAGAAGGTGGGGCCTCACAAGTCTCATATTCTGTAGTGTAAGTAATAGTATTGTCTTAGTTTTCTACTAAAAAAAAATTATGTTTCTTAGGTAGTTCCAAAGATTGCTTGGATGGGATCAAGGCAAATTTTGAAGTTTCAGAGTTATTGAGTTTATATTCCCCTATGGAGGTAGGAGTAAAATATAATGAACCCCAGTCATCACCAAAAAGTGCATTCGATGTTGATGTTGAGTCTTGCACAACATTATCTGTGGCAAGAGGTATTGATGAATCAACTTTTAAGTTATTTAAAGTCTTACGATTGATAACTTGTTTTTGTATTTTGATTTGTAAACAACTATTCAACTCTAGATTAGCTTCGATGGTGTGAAGCTTATCTTCATAAATAAACTTTACTAATTGATGAATAGTAGATGGAACTGCCCCCATGGCATGAATCCATGGTCTACCCAGAATTATGTTATATGAAAGTGCACTAGGCATGACATTGAAAAGGGTAGATAATTTCATGGGTCCAACCTTTACAGGTAAAGTTATGGTACCCAGGGACTTTCTACCAACATTATCAAAGCCAAAGATGCTAATTTTATCCAGTTTGATTAAATATTTGTTGACCTTGATTTTGTGTAGCAAATCAATGCCACAAACATTAAGAGTCTATCCATTGTCAATCATAACTTGCTTTATCAACTTTTTGTTTATTGTGACAAAGATTAGAAGAGGATCATGTTTATTTTTCTCCATTGCTGTAAGTGTTCTTTTAGGAAAACCTCTAAGTATGGTTAGGGTTTTCTCTTGCCAAATTTAGTGGTATGACTATAATTTCTAATTTGAATGAATGTGACAGTTCTTAGTTCCTTTCAAGCTTTTTAAATGGTCATTTTAGAGTTACATATATATGAATGTTGTATGGTGTTGGATTATTAAGTATTTTTATGGTTTGATATTGATGTATATGCATCTAAATCCATTAGATAGGCAGTCATACACCCCTTTGTGATTGTTCTCCTTTGATAAATGTGAGCCTCTACAACCTGTTGGATTGGCACTGATTTGAGAAGCCTATGATCACCTACACCCATTAAAATCAAACAAAACATCTAATATAATTTGTAGTTATTGTTGACCTATTTTCCTCTGCCCAAAGTCAAATAGCCCAATTTAAGAATCTTATTGAAATCCCTTTAAAATTTTAGCTCTGCAAGCCTTAAAACCTTCAAATTCTAGTGTTTTTCCTTGTAAAAATCCTTGAAAGTTCATCAGGAGAATCCTCGTTAAAAACCTAGAAAAACCCCAAAAAAATTGAAGTTTTTAGCTCATTTCCCCCCTTTTGGCCTTTATCGGCAAAATTCTAGTTTCTTGAACTAGTGCAAAAATGACTAAGGCATGAAAGGCTCTTTCTCCCTTTATCGACAAAATTTGGGTTTTATGAATTCAAGGGAGGTTCACTTTTTCATGAGTTTACCGATTCAACATTTTGTCAATTGAAGGGAAGGAAGGTGGGCTTCTTCATTAAAGAATGACTAAGGCATGAGCATAGCAAAGAAACGCCTTATTGGCGATTTCCCCAAAAGGCGAACTCAAGCAGAGTTTCAAATTTCAAAAGGTTTGCCAATTCAGCATTTTGCTGATAAAGTGGCAAGGGGAGTCGGCCTCTTCATTGAAAATATAGCCAAGGAAAAAGGGGAGAAAGGATACCTTTATCGGTGATTTTGTCCAGTTGCAAACTTTTCAAAAGTTCAAAAATTCTTCGGTTCACCAACTAGGTGATTTCTCGATAAAGGAAAGGCAAAAGGAAAGCAAATGGGAATATTTACAAAAATCATTTAAGTTAAAAGAAAGAAACAAAGGCTTGTCGGTAAAGTGCATAACGAGTGAACTTTTCATAAGTTCAAATTTTTCGTGGTTCGCCAACAGGGTGAATCATTGACAAAGGTGATCGAGAGAGGGAGTTCACATAATTGTAAAATCAACGACATGGTGGGCCAGGTTCAAAAAGGTAATATTTTTTCCAACATGCCAAAATAGAAATCATAGATTTGGCTAAGTAAAAAATGTTTTCCCCTTTATCGGTGAAGTAAGAAAACTGCGAACCTTTCAAAGGTTCAAAAATCTTCAAGTCTGCCAACATGGCTTTTCGCTGATAAGGGGGGAGGCTAGGTGAAGGGTTCAATAAAAGGGAAATGGGCCAATAATGCAAAAATGGCTAAGGTATTGAAGGTTCACAAAAGACCACTTTTGCTAATAAAGGCAAAATGGAAACATGGAAAAATGGCTAAGATTGAAAAGGAAGACCTTATCAGTGAATCAACAATTGGCCAAACTTTTCAAAAGTTCAAAGTTCATTAAATTCGCTGACATGAACATTTTATGATAAAAGAAATAGACAAGGAGGATACAAATGGTAAAGTGCTTAAGGAAGCTAATTTTGCCGATAAAGCAAAATGGTTCAGTAAAATCAAGTTTTGCCAATAAGGAGAAAAACAAGGGATAAAGGCAAAGTTCGCGAAAGCAAACTTTTGTCAATAAAAAGGCAAAACATGAACCAAAAGCAAGATAGTTCAACAAAATGACTTTTTACTGATAAGGAAAAATAGAGGTGAAGAGAAGAAGCAAAAATAGTTCAGAAATGATGATTTTTGCCGATAAGGAAAAAATAGACAAAATAGACCATGGTTTAGAAAGCTCAAAAGTCGCTGACTAAAGATAAAAATGTGCAGAAAACAAAGACATAATGGTCTTTAAATGCAGATTTGGCTGACAACGCAAAATTCAGGTCAAATTTTCTAGAAATTTAGAAAATTCAGAGATGAAGAAAAAAGAGTTGTAATATATTGTAAACTTCAAATATTTAGATAAATAAATATTTGAAGTGTTGTAAAAACTTTGTATTAAAGGGATTTTGGAAGGAAAATTTATTTGATTTTCCTCATCTGCCATTAATGTAGATATGATCTTTCAGCTACCTCAACTACTCCCTTCCTAGATATTTTTGCATTTATTATTGTATGTTGATAAATCAATTGTTTGCATTGAAGGCAAAATATCTCCCAGCTGCTCCATAATCTAAGATATTTTCTACAGTTAATTTTAGTAGGCAGACATTCCCTTTGATAGAGATATTTTTTGATAGGCCCATGGGGAAAATTTATTGTGAAATGACTGAGGTCAATGTAATCAAATGTTATATATGCATATCTGAAAGATGTAATGAGGGTTGAAAAATAGTTGCAAGATAGATGGATTTCTTGTTTTCTTCTATATTTTAAAATAGATCCCTCCTTTACTGTAGCCTTGCATTTTGATGAAATACATTGTGTTTTTACCTTCTTTGTTGTTTTAGCTCAGTGTAATTCGAAACTAATTATCTATGAATGTTTATTTCCTCTCAATCTTGTTCATTTCTTTACCTCTGCTAAGAATTTGTTAGATTTGTGTGAATAATCAGTTGTATTTCTTTATTTTGTGCATTTTCTCAGTTTTGTTAGAGCTTTTATATTTAAACCTGGTGTATCACCTCCATGAATTTCTAGTTTTACCCCTCTTCCTCTTTTCATAAACAATGGATAGATTAGGTTTAGTCTTAGGAATAGATAAATCTCTTATTCACTAAAGGAACTAGCCTCTCTCTAGAAATTTGATCTCCCTGCAAGGTCCCACACCTAGAGATCATCTCAATGTTTCACTGAATTGTTGGAGCCCTAAAAGCCTTCAACACATGGTGCAAATCCAAGTGACAATAGTTTCTGACATGCCTGGTGGGACAATGAGCAATCTAAATAAAAGGATCAAGCTAAGAATCTGGTGTTTTTCTCAGTATTATGCACTTTGGCATACTTTTCATGCACCTGGTGACTCTACAAGCTTCTAGTTCTGACCAGTGCTATCTTTTATGTCTATGCAAATAAGGGCTTCTTCAAGAGGTAACTTTCAATTTACTAAATTATTTGTTGCTACTTGAAGGAGAAAGTCTAGGTTATCTAGGTCTCCTATGAGAAGGAATAGCAACCCTATTTTACCTCATCCAAGAGCCCAATTTACATCCCCTCCTATTAGGACTCAACACACAAGTAGAGGCTTGTATATTCCTATTTTAAATTTGTATATCCCCATTATGGCAAGGAATTTTCCTTTTGTGACCTTTAATGGAGGCAGTCCTTGAGATTTGGTTGCATACAATGATATACCAATTGCAGCCCTAAAGGGTGTATCACCCTTTATGGGTGATGGTTCTATAACCCCTACTGAGCACATCAAAGACATATACAGTGTGTGCTCAGTCCATTATATCCAGCATGAAGATGTTGCAGCCAGGCTCTTGGTTTCATCTTTTAAAGGGAGAGCTCTTCAATGGTTTAGGAGCTTGACCACTGCTTCAATACATGATTGGGACAAGCTAGGAGAGGCCCTCTACAAATAGTTTGGAGAGAGGGAAGATAATGTTTCATTTCTAGAGTAGCTAATAACAATCAAGAGAGCTTCGAGTGAGATGCTGGAAGATTTTAATTTTAGATTCTAGAGGGCATGGGAGAGAATTCCAACTACCCTCATGCCATCTCCACAAGGTGCTTTTTTGTACTTTTTAAAAGCATTGAATTATGATATTGCAGTGATGATGCAATCTATGGGTGTTGAAACCCTACCCGCTGGTTATGAGACAATGCTAAAAGCTCAAAATTATCTAATACAGGTTGGGAAAATTGCTCCCAGACCTACTGTACCTCTTTTTCCAGAGCTACCTTCATCATCCCAGCAGTCTATTATTGCTTCCATTCTAGAGCCTAAGGCTTCAACATCCTCTCTTTCTCAAGAAGAGAGTGATCTTAAAAACCTAATGGCTAATTTGACCAACACGGTAAATAGAATTGCTATTCAAGCTATCCCCAAACCCCATCATAATTATAATTAGGGGTAGTCATCCAATCAAAATTAGAATCAGGGTTACAATCCCAATAGAAATCAGAACTGGAATCAAGGTTATTAGTAGAATAGATATCAAAACCCTAACCCTGCACAACCTTTACAAATAGTTTGACCTATCCAACATATACCAACTGTGAATCCAGTTAGGGCTTTAGTCCCTACCCAGAATAATCTGGCCTAAGATGCAGATTGGTACTAACCTTGCAACCAACCTCATAATCAGCTCATTTGTGCTTTTGGAGCACAAGAAAGAGCTTTAATGGTGCAGAATTTTCATACCCAGCAGGCATCATTATCAGAGGCAACCAATAACAACCTTGAGGTTAAAAATGAGGCTACCTTTGATGCCAATATGATGCTATGGACATCAAAAGACTTTTGTGCTATCAATTAGCCTATGGATAGCATAGTCATGCTTGTAAGTAGTATTGCAGACAATACTAGATCCAAAAAGAAGCAGTTGGAGGCTAGCCCCATGCCTACTGTGTTACAAAAGGAGCCTGTTTCAAAGACAAAGGTGGCTAGTGCCACAATTCCAATTCAGAATAGCAAATCTGCTGCTACAAAAGAAATTCCATCAGGCTTAAAGGTGCCTAAACAAACTGTTGATCAGTCAAAAAAGGGAACATGGGTTCCCTCAATGTATAAGGCAGCCACTTTTCCACTTAACATTGTGGAACAAATGAAGAAAACAAATATCAATGTCTCAATGTGGGAAGTAATGTCAATCCCTTCTCAAAGGGATCTGTTACAAGAAGCCTTAAGACATTTCCCATCAACTGAATCAACTGCAATAGACTCATCAAAAAGAAAAAGGAAAAGAGCCGTATCAGTCTTGTGCAGCCAAGTGAAGGACAAGCAAGTTCAAAAAAGAAGCCATCCTCTTTCTACTTGTCTTGGATCATTGGCAAATTTTTAGTGCACAACTATATGATTGACTTAGGGGCTAGTGCTTTAGTTATGCCCAAGAAGATAACAGATACATTAGGCATCAAATACATCCATGTCTCATCAAGAGTATTACAATTGGATGGCACGTCTGTAAACACTATATGAGTGATCAAAGGATTTGACTTGACTCTACATGCCTATCCAAACTTGACTTTCAAAGAAGACATTTTAGTCATTGATCTTCCTCCCTTGTTTTCCATTTGCTTTTCAAGGGACTTCACAACCAAGGTAGGTGGCTACCTTTCTTCTGACTGGTCTCATATGTTGTTTATTGAGGTAGAATATTCACCTCTTCCAACCCCTAATCTTTTTCTTGATGAATGGGCAAGGGATCATTGTAATTTTGATCCTTATGATACTATTGAGACAACTGACTTGGGTACCTACATGATCCATGAGGGGGATTCTTTAGTCCCTTCTGTACTTAAGTAGGATGATGACTCCAATGGCCCATGGAAGATGTGTTTTGATGGTGTAAAGAGCAGAAATGGAGCTGGTGCAGGGGTTTTATTAATCTCTCTGACTGGTAATAAGTTGTATTTTGCTCATAGATTACATTTTTCTTGCACCAACAATGTAGCAGAGTACGAGGCATTCATAGTTTGTTGATTGTTGAGAAGAAAAATATCAAGCATTTGGAGATCTTTGGGGACACTGACTTGGTGGTCAACCAAGTTAGAGAGAGATGTGCAACAAAAAACCAGCTCCTAAGAGATTACCGACATAGAGTTTGGGACCTGTTTGAGAGTTTTGATGCTCTCAAGGTAATCCCAAGAAAATTAAATTTAGAGGCTGATCAACTAGCAACAGTGGGGGCTTAATTTCTCCACGTAATATTTGTTCCAGGGCCCCGATCAGCATGTTAAAATAGTAATCAGGCCCTCTATTCCTACCAACAATATACATTGGCAAGTCTTTGACAACAATGAGCAGATTGCTAGCTTCATCCATAATGAAGAAGAGTTTTCATCCATGGTGCAGCCAAGGCTACAAGAGAGCCATGGTGACCAAATCATCTAGCTAAAAATGACAAGGGTTTAGTCACCCTTGAGGCCATTTTTAGCCCAAATGATGAATTCAAGAGAGAAAGAAATAACATGACATTTAAAAATGAAGATTATCAGAAGGTGAACGTCACCCAAGATAAAGCATTTCTGCTAGGAAAGGTTTGTGGTGATGTTGAGCAATAAGAGTTTATACAACTAGCCCAAAAGTACAATTACGTCCTGGCATGGATGTATGAAGATTTAAAGGGTTTTAATCCAGACGTGGCTCAACATGCCATTGATCTGGATCCAAATTTTAAGCTGGTCCATCAAAAGTGGTGGCCCATAAATCCTAATATTGAGCTGCTCATGAGAAAGGAGCTTGCCAAGCTCATATAGGCAAGGATTATCTTTCCCACCAAGTATCCCATGTGGGTTGCCAATCTAGTGCATGTGAGGAATAAAAATAGATAAATAAGGCTCTGTGTGGACTTTAGGGACCTGAATTGGGCTTCTTTGAAGGATCACTACCCTCTGCCCTCTATGGATCAAATTTTACAAACTGTTGTAGGGGCAGAGAGGTTTTCATTGCTTGATGGCTTCTTTGGCCACAACCTGATCTTTGTCAAAGAGGAGGATAGATTTAAAATAGCATTTACAATCAAATGGGGAACCATGGCATATGCAAAAATGCCATTTGGTCTTTCTAATGCTACTGCCACATTCTAGAGGGCAATGGACATTGCCTTTAAAGGTTTTATAACAAGTTCATCTTGAGTTATCTAGATGACATTACAGTCTTCTCCAAGAAGGGAGAAAATCATATGGTGCATCTGGAAAAAGTTTTCCAAAGATGTAGAGAGTTTGGGGTGTCTTTGAACCCTAAGAAATGTATTTTTGTTGTTGCTTAGGGTAAACTTCTAGGCCATATAGTGTCTAAGGATGGGATTTCCATAGACCCTAAAGGAACATCTACTCTCCTTTCTCTTCTACTGCCTACTAACAAAAAAGCTTTACAGTCATTTTTAGGGCAGATCAATTTTGTTAGGAAGTTCATTCCTAACTGTGCTAGCTTGGTGAATCCTCTAAACCCTTATGCTTATGAAAGATGCAGTCTTTAGATGGACTAAAGAAGGGAAGGATATCTTTGAGAAAATCAAGGAAGAGACTGTCCAGGCACCTAATCTAATGAACGCAAACTATGAGAAGGACTTCATCCTTTATGCACGTGGAGGAGAGAACAACATTGCTATTGTTTTGATGCAGCAGAATGAGAAAGGAATGGAACAACCCCTAGGCTTCTTCAGTCAGACCTTGAAGGATTATGAGATCAGATACAGCCCCATGGATAAACATGTATTTTCCATTGTTAGAGCTTTGAAAAAATTTAGATATAGGCTGGAAAATAATCATATCAAATTTTTAGTTTCTCATCCTATTATGAGAGATTATATAATGGGGATTGAGATTAGTGAAAAGTGAGCCAACTGGGTCACTAAGATCCTAGAGTATGATGTGATCATAAAGGCCACTAAGCTTATTAGAGGCAGAGGGTTGTGTGAACAACTAGCTTAGAATTCTGTAGATGAAGTGAGTTCATCTTACCATTTGAATGAGGAAGAACCTACATCTGGGCCATCAGCTGTGAGTTCTTGGACAATAGATATGGCTAGATTCCTATCCACTGGTGAGTATACCTATGGATTGGACAGAACTAGAAGAAGACATTTCAAGTTGCAATCTATCCCTTATGCTTTGGTGGATGGTGTTCTTTTCAAGAGAAACCTAGATGGAGTCTTACTGAGGTGCATAGAAGAGGATCAAACTAATAGACTTCTCGGTGAGTTTCATGCTAGCCCAGTTGGTGGCCATTTTGTCTGCTAGAGCTACAACCATAAAAATAATGAGGGCATTTTATTTTTGGCCCACATTATTCAATGATGCTCATGTATGGGTAAGAAAGTGCAAAGAGTGTGCTCTCTTTGCTAGAAAGAAATGATTGACAACACTTCCACTCCACCCTATTCAAACTAATCAACACTTTTCACAGTGTGGATTAGATTTCATTGGCATGAGAAACCCCACTTCCAGTGCTAGTCACAAGTGGGTTTTGACTGCAACAGACTACTTCACCAGGTGGGTTGAAGGAGTCCCACTCAAAGAAGCCACTGAATCAACAATCATGGATTTCTTGGAAGAAATCATGACAAGGTTTGTAGCCCCTCATACCATTATTTCTGATAATGCAAAAGCATTCATTAGTTTTAGAATTGCTGAATGGGCTCTTAAATACAATGTGTTCTTGAAGACTTCATCCAACTATTACCCTTAAGGTAATGGGCTGGCTGAATCCACCCACAAGAACCTGATCAGAATTTTGAAAAGAACCATGGAAACAAACCAGAGGCAATGACACACAAATAAGATCAAATTAGCTCTTTGGTCTTATAGGATCACATACAAGAGAGCCATTGGCAATTCTCCTTTTGTTCTTGTGTATGGAAGAGAGGCTAGATTGCCTATATCTTTAGATCTTCCTGCATTAGAATTGGCTCAACAATTAGAATTGGAAGGAGAAGATGTAAGGTCTGTCAGAATGGCTAAATTGACTAAACTGGAAGAACAAAGATAGTCAGCCATGAATACACCGGAAGAGCATAAAAAATAGACCAAAAAGTATTTTGACAAGAAGGCCAAGGTTCAGACCTTCCAAGAAGGTGATTTGGTTTTGAAGTGGGATGCTGACTGAGCCAAACCTAGAGGCCACACTAAGTTTGATGCACTTTGGAGTGGGCCATATATCATCATCAGCTGCAAGCAAGCCAATGCTTCTTTCAAGGTTAGATGGTGAAGTTCTACTGATGTTAGTTAATGGGGTCAATCTCAAACCTTACTATTAAGGTTGGTCTGAGATTCTATACATATTGTTTTAATCTATTTTTACTTTAGTTTTCCCTTCCAATAAGTGTTTTTGCACAGGCTGCATTCTCATTAGGAGAATACAGGCCTTGTTCCTTTTTGGTGTTGTTTCAGAAGGTAGGGTTTCAGTTATTTTGACCTATTACAGTCACTTTTAGACTCCATGCCCAATGGATGCTTAAGGCCACTAGTCTATTTGTTTAGTAGGAAAAAATCCCTGAGAGGTCACCAAAATGTTGACCAATTTTCCTCTGCCCAGAGTCAAATAGCCCAATTAAGAATCTTGTTGAAATCCCTTGAAATCTTAGCTCTACAAGCCTTAAAACCTTCAAATTCTAGTGTTTTGCCTTGTAAAAATCCCTGAAAGTTCATCAAGAAAATCCTCACAAAAAACCCATAAAATTTGAAGATTTTATCTCATTTTCCCCCCCTTTTGGCCTTTATCGACAAAATTCTAGTTCCCTGAACTAGTGCAAAAATGACTAAGGCATGAAAGGCTCTTTCTCCCTTTATCGGGGAAATTTAGGTTTTATGAACTCAAGGGAGGTTTACTTTTTCATGAGTTTATTGATTCAACATTTTGCCAATTGAAGGGAATAAAGGTAGGCTTCTTAATTGAAAAATTACGAAGGCATGAGCAAAGCAAAGAATTGCCTTGTCGACGATTTCCCCAAAAGGTGAACTCAAGCAGAGTTTCAAGTTTCAAAAGGTTCACTGATTCAATATTTTTCCAATAAAGTGACAAGGGGAGTTGACCTCTTCATTGAAAATGTGGCTAAGGCAAAAGGGGATAAAAGATACCTTTATCAGAGATTTTGGCCAATCACAAACTTTTCAAAAGTTCAAAAATTCTTCGGTTCGCCGACTGGGCAATTTCCTGATAAAGGAAAGGCAAAATGAAAGCAAAGGGGAAGATTTGCAAAAATTGACTAAGTTAAAAAAAAGAAACAAAGGCTTGTCAGTAAAGTGCATAAAGAGTGAACCTTTCATAAGTTCAAAGTTTCCGCGGTTCACTGATAGGGCGAATCACCGACAAAGGCAGCCAAGAGAGGGAGCTCAAAAAATCGTAAAAGATCTAACATGGTGGGCCAGGTTCAAAAAGGTAATATTTTACTGACAAGGAAAAATAGAAATCATAGATTTGGCTAAGTAAAGAATGTTTTCCCCTTTATCGACGGAGTAAGAAAACCGCGAACCTTTTAAAGGTTCAAAAATCTTCAAGTTCACTAACATGGCTTTTTGCCAATAAGGGGGGAGGCTAGGTGAAGGGTTCAATAAAAGGAAAATGGGCCAATAATGCAAAAATGGCTAAGGCATTGAAGGTTCACAAAAGACCACTTTTTCTAATAAAGGCAAAATGGAAACATGGAAAATGGCTAAGTAAAGATTGAAAAGGAAAGCCTTATCAGCGAATCGACAATTAGCTGAACTTTTCAAAAGTTCAAAGTTCATTAAGTTTGCTGACATGAACATTTGCCGATAAAATAAACAGACAAGGAGGATGGAAAGGGAAAAGTGCTTAAAGAGGCTGATTTTACTAACAAAGCAAAATGGTTCGGCAAAATCAAGTTTTTCTGATAAGGAGAAAAACAAGGGATAAAGGCAAAGTTTGCAAAAGTGAACTTTTGTCGATAGAAAGGCAAAACATGAACCAAAAGAAAGATAGTTCAACAAAATGACCTTTTGCCGATAAGGCAAAATAGAGGTGAAGAGAAGAAGCAAAAATAGTTTAGAAATGATGATTTTTATTGATATGGGCAAAAATAGACAAAACTGGCCACAGTTCCAAAAGCTCAAAAGTTGCCGACTGAAGATAAAAATGTGCAGAAAACAAAGACATAATGGTATGTAAATGCAGATTTGGCCAACAAGGCAAAATTAAGGTCAAATTTTCTAGAAATCTAGATCCTGCCAATATGATTTCTTTGTGGAGGCATCTTGATCTCTGCAGCAAACCCACAACCTCAGGTCCTGGTACAAACTGCCTCACGATCGACGATTTGTCTACACACTAAGGAACCCTTGCACTAATACCACTTGATGAAGGGGGTAATTCATAAAACACACAAAAAAAGAAATGGTACATAGAAAATAGAATATTTCTTTATTGATCTGGTTAACTCATTACATTATAGAAGCTCAATTACAATTAGAGGAATCAATCCTCCACAGGTTGCAACACACTACAACTACACATCACCAGGCTCTGGAATCTTCTGCCTTTTGTAACCCCAAATCAGCTAGGGTTTATGTTTTCCCACCTATTCTTGACTCTACACTTTCCCCCTTAACTTTACTACTACCCAAGGTTCCCAAAATAGTCATAAATAACACTTTTTGGTGGCCTCTAGCTAAATTTCAAAATTAGCAACTCCCTCCAAAAGTAGGTCAACTTCTGGGAAGCATAACTTTTGATTTGGGTGTCTGATTGACGAACCGTTTTAAGCACCGAAAAGCTCGTGATGTGAACTATCACACCAAAAATTTGTAAATAGATATCCATCAACTTTTTAGGATGTTATGGGATGTTTTAATGCCTTATATCTCATTTCAAAAATTTTCAGGGGCTTTTCAGAAAATAGAAACTTTAATATCTTTCAGCTCACAAATGATCTTTTCTTGATTCCTTCACCAAAGGTCTTATATTTCAGTTATGAAGTTTTCTGTAAGTTTTTGCTTCAATCCATTCCCAAATTCAAACTTTCCTAAAATGGCAGTTAAACTTTCAAAAACTGGCAGTTTGCTATTTTTAGCAGTTTTGGAAAAACTAAAAATCCTACATCATTATTCAAGAGATTATGAAACTAGAAACACTAATTATGGAAAGAAATGAAAACAACTGCAATTATTTTGAATCAACTTCTTTTTGGACGATGTAAGATTGCCCTTACACCACTGGATGCTCTTGCATCAGACACCCAGGGTAATTTGAGAAGTGACCCTATCACATCTTAGGTGTTTGTTTGAGGAAAACCCAAATGGTAAACCTCTGCCTTAGACAACCAAGAAGAATCTTTAATAGGCCTTCCTTTCCATTTCATGAAATATTCTTCATATTGCCTATTCTGAGTACTTCTTCCCACATGGCTATCTAAGATCTCTTCTATCTCCTCTGTTGAAGTAGATGCCAGAATACTCCTCTATTTTTCTGTTGGTCCATCCTCTGTACCACCTTCATGATATTCTGTTAAATCAGCAATGTTGAACATAGGAGAAATATTGATCCCACTCGGCAACTCTACATCATATGCATTTCCTGAATCATGCTTCTTCAGGATTCAGCACAGTCCAAATTTCTTCATTTTCAACTTATTGTATGTTCCAATTGGAAACCTTTCTCTTGTCAAGCAAACCATGACTTCATCTCGTACCTGGAACTCCTTATATTTCCTCTTCTGATCTTCCTTAGCATTATACTGAATATTCATCTTATTAATGTGGTTTCTCACCTCTTCATGCAAATTCTTCAGCTTTCGGCACTTGTCTTTTCTCCTTTGTCTAGCTTCCTTAACTCATAAGCATTTCTTGGGCTATTGCCATATACAATATGGAATGGTGATTTACCAGTACTCCTATTGACAGAATTGTTGTAAGCAATTTCTACCTGTGGTAAAATCAAAGCCCATCACTTGGGCCTATATCCTACTAAGCATCATAGCAGGTTACCCAAACTCCTATTCACTACTTCCGTCTGTCCATCAGTTTGTGGATGGTGTGCAGAACTAAACTTCAAATATGTCTTCAACTTCTTCCACAATGTAGTCCAGAAATAACCAACAAACTTGGTATCTTGATCTGAAACTATGCTCTTTGGTAGACCGTGTAATCTCACCACTTCCCTGAAAAATAACTCTACAATATGAACAACATCCTTAGTCTTCTTGCAAGGAATAAAATGTACCATCTTCAAGAATCTATCCACCACCACAAAAATGGAATCATGTCCTCTCTGTGTCCTTGGTAAACCAAGAATAAAATCCATACTAATATCATCCCATGGCTTCTCTGGTATAGGTAGTGGCTGATATAGACTTGTATTCTGACTTGCTCCTTTCGCCATCTAACATACTCTGCAACTCTGCAAAAATTTCCTCACATCCTACTGCAATTGTGGCCAATAATAATTTTCACCAATAATAGCAATGGTCTTATCTCAACCAAAGTGTCTAGCCAATCCTCCACTATGCTTCTCCTTAATCAAGTTCTCTCTCATGGAACTCCTCGGAATACACAACTAGCTTCCTTTAAACAACATGCCATCTTGGGTTATGAAATCCAACCATTTTGTCCTGTCCAAAGCAACAATTTCCAAACAAGCTTTCCAAGCCTCTGCAAAATCTAGATCTTCTAGATACAAACTCTTGAGCTCATCAAACTGAACGACCTCTATCTTCATTTCTATCAACAAATTTTGCCTTCTTCTCAAGGCATCTGCAACTCTATTGGACTTCCCACTCCTATGCTTCAAACAAAAGTATAACTCTGCAAAAACTCAACCCATTTTAAGTGCCTCTGGTTTAACTTTCCTTGACTATTAAGATACTACAAAGCCTGATGATCAATATATAAAACAAACTCTTTTGGTAACAAATAATGTCTCCATTTCTTCAAACCTTGAACTATTGCATAAAATTCCTAATCATAAACAAAATATTTTTTTTACATCATTAAGCTTCTCACTAAAATAGGCAATGGGCTTACCTTCTTGACTCAAAACAACTCCTATAGCACTACCACTAGCATCACAATCTACCTGAAATACTTTATTGAAATCTGGAAGTGCCAAAATAGGTTGCTCTGTGACTTTCTGCTTCAATGTATCAAAGCTTTTGTCTACTCCTTTAGTCAATTTAAACTCTTTTCTATCCCCTCTCATTGTCTCAGTTAGGGGTGCATAAATGCTACTAAAATTCTTGATAAACTTTCTGTAAAAACTTGCCAAACCATGAAAATATCTTACCTCTGTGGTCCTCCTTGGTGTAGGCCATTCAAAGATAGCTCTCACCTTCTCTGGGTCCATCTTAAGACCTTCCTCTAAGACAACAAATCCTAGGTATACCAACTCCTTTGTAAAACTACATTTCTTCAGATTAATCAGCAACTTCTCCTCCCTCAGCTCTTCTAAAACTCTTCTGATATGCATCAAATGCTCATCCCAAGTCTTATTGAAAATCAAAATATCATCCAAATAAACAATAACAAAACTTCCCAAAATTTCTTTCAGTACCTCGTTCATGAGCCTCGTGAATGTGCTTGGTGCGTTGGTTAGCCCAAATGGCATGACTAACCACTCATACAAACCCTCCTTTGTCTTGAAGGTTGTCTTCCATTCATCTCCTTCTCTAATTTGGATCTGGTGATACCCACTCTTCAGGTCAATCTTTGTGAAGTACTTGGCTCCACTCAAACAATCTATTATGTCATCCATTCTTGGCAATGGAAACCTATACTTGATCGTGATCTTATTGATGGCCCAAGAATCTGTACACATTCTCCATTCTCTATCTTTCTTTTGTACTAGTACTGTAGGTACCACACATGGACTTAGGCTCTCCCTTATCAGTCCCTTCCTTAACAGCTCTTGAACTTGTCTATTCAACTCTTCACTCTCAGTAGGAGTCATTCTGTGGGCTACCTTATTCAGCAAACTAGCTCTTGGTATCAAATCCATTTGGTGACTTATCTTCCTCACCGGTGGTAAACCTTATGGTACATTATCAGAGATTATGTCCTAAAATTCTTCCAACATATCTGAAACTTCTGCTGGTACATCTTCACATTTCTCTTGACTAATGTTAGAAATCGATGCAAAGCAATGATGCTCATGCTTCATACCCTCCAAAATTTTTTTACCATCTACCAAACAAATTATGGCAGTACTACATACCTTTTCTTCCACATCCTTCAAGGGATTCAACTTATGATGAACTCTATCCTTTGTTAGGGAATATGTGTTTGCACGGCCATAATGGACAGCACTGCTATCATACTACCATGGCCTCCCCAATAGCATATGACATGCATCCATCAGTATGATATCACACAGCACCTCATCATGGTAGTCCTCAATCTTGAACTTCACTAAACATTGATCATTGACCAAAGCTCTATGGTCCTTCTACAACCATGCAATCTGATATGGGTGTGGATGCTTTCTTCTTGTCAGCTTCAACTTGTCAACCATCTCCTCTGAAACAAGATTGTTAATGCTTCCATAGTCAATAATAATATCACAACACTTACCTTCACATTTGCATCTTGTGTGGAATAAACTCTTCCTCTAATTGGGTTCTTTCTCCTCATTCAACAAAGTTCTTTTGACACCTAGGGTTTCTCCCCTTTTAGCATCTTCAGAATGCTTAGACTGTGCATCTTTGTCTACATGTGCAACTCATGTATTACCTTCATATCTTCTATTTGTCCTTCCTTGATGTTGTAAACACTCATATGCTCAATGCCCTTCTTCTCCACATTAGAAACAGGTTCCTCTAAAACATCCTCTTCTGGGTCCTTGCCTAGGTCGGCCTCTTCCTCTTCCTCTTTGCTCACCATTGTATTGGTCACAAGGGCGGTAGGCATTATCCCCTCTTTGATTTTGACTGATGCCAGCTTCTTCAGTTTTCTTTGAATCTTCATTTCAGCCTCCATAGGGTCTTCCACCAGTCCTTCCACCTTGACCTCTTCCCCTTTGCTTGTTGTCAAATCTTTTATTCATCTTCTCTTCCACCTTTAGGGAAAACTGGTATGCATCTTCTATGGTGGTCATTCTAACCAGGCTCAGCTCCTCCTAAATACTCAACCTCAACCCATTAATGTAATGGGCTACCTTCTCCTTGTTGGGTTTTGCATGGCCTATCCTAATAGTAATTTTATAAAACTCTTATGTATACTCCTTAACAGACTTGTTACCTTGCTTCAGTCCTTGTAGCTTCTTCAACAGCTCCATCTCATAGTCCATAGGAATGAATTACTTCTTCAATTTCTCCACCATCTGATCCCATCTGGTGATCTTTCCTTTTCCTCTTCTATTCCTCTCTAATTGGACCTCCTTCCACCAAATACTAACATGGCCCTTCAACTTTGTTTTTACAAACTTGATCCAATCTGGGTCCTCCACAACTTCATACTCGAAGCACTCCTCCATCATTGATCCAATCAATAAGCTATTCCAGATTCAAATCTCTAGAATATGTAGAAACTTTGATCTTGGGCCTCTTTCCAATCTTAGAAATAGCCCTCAACAACCTAACTTCTATAGGATCTCCTGCAGCTTCTTGTTCTTCCTCAGATAGCTCCTCTTCCACTTCATCCTTTCTTTCTTCTCTTGTTCTTGGCTCAAACCCTCTTCACAGCTCCTCTTGCAATGCATTGATTTGTCTTTGTAGGGCTCTAAAACCCTCTTCCATCAAAGAATTCCTCCTAATATGATTTCTTCGTGGAGGCATCTTGATCTCCACAACAAACCCACAACCTTAGGTCTTGGTGCAAACTGTCTCACGGTCGACGATCTGTCTACATACTCAGGAACCCTTGCTTTGATACCACTTGATGAAGGGGGTAAATCATAAAACACACAACAATAGAAATGGTACACAGAAAATATAATATTTTTTTATTGATCTAGGTAACTCATTACATTACAAAAGCTCAATTACAATTAGAGGAATCAATCCTCCACAGGCTGCAACACACTACAGCTACACATCACCAGGCTCTGGAATCTTCTGCCTTCTATAACCCCAAATCAACTAGGGTTTATGTTTTCCCACCTATTCTTGACTCTACACTTTCCCCCTTAATTTTACTACTTCCCAAGGTTCCCAAAATAGTCATAAATAGTACTTTTTGGCGGCCTCAAGCTAAATTTCAAAATTAGCAACTCCCTCCAAAAGTAGGTCAACTTCCAGGAAGCATAACTTTTGATTTGGGTGTCTGATTGACGAACCATTTTAAGTGCCAGAAAGCTCGCGATGTGAACTATCACACCAAAAATTTGTAAATAGATTTTAATCAACTTTTCAAGATTTTATGGGATGTTTTAGTGCCTCATATCTCATTTCAAAAATTTTCAGGGGCTTTTCGGAAAACAAAAACTTTAATATCTTTCAGCTCACAAATGATCTTTTCTTGATTCCTTCGCCAAAGGTCTTATATTTCAGTTATGAAGCTTTCTATAAGTTTTCACTTTAATCCGTGCCCAAATGCACACTTTCCTAAAATGGCAGTTAAACTTTCAAAAACTAGTAGTTTGCTATTTTTCGCAGTTTTGGAAAAACTGAAAATCCTATATCATTATTCAAGAGATTATGGAACCAGAAACACTAATTATGGAAAGAAATGAAAACAACTATAATTATTTTGAATCAACTTCTTTTTGGGTGATGCAAGATTGCCCTTACACCATTAGATGCTCCTGCATCACATAATGGTATGTAAATGCAGATTTGGCCGACAAGGCAAAATTAAGGTCAATTTTTCCAGAAATTCAAAAATGAAGAAAAACAAAGTTGTAATATATTGTAAACTTCAAATATTTAGATTTAAATATTTGAAGTGTTGTAAAAGCTCTGTATTAAAGGGATTTTGGAGGTAAAATTTATTTGATTTTCCCCATCTGCCATTAATGTAGATCTGATTTTTCAGCTATGTCAACTATTCCCTTCCTAGATATTTTTGCATTTATTGTTGCAAGTTGATGAATCAACTATTTGCATTGAAGGAAAAATATCTCTCAGTTGCTCCATGATCTAAGATATTTTTTGCAATTAATTTTAATAGGTAGACATTCCCTTTGACAGGGATATTTTCTGACAGGCCCATTGGGAAAATTTATTGTGAAATGACCGAGGTCAATGTAATCAAATGCTATATATGCATATATGAAAGATGTAATGAGGGTTGAAAAATAGTTACAAGATAGTTGAATTTCTTGTTTTCTTTTGTATTTTCAAACAGAGCCCTCCTTTGCTGTAGCCTTTCCTTTTGATGAGATACATTATGTTTTTACCTTCTCTACTATTTTAGCTCTGTGTAATTCAGAATTGATTGTCTATGAATGTTTATTTCCTCTCAATCTTGTTCATTTCTTTACCTCTGCTAAGAATTTATTAGATTTGTGTGAAAGATCAGTTGTATTTCTCTATTTTGTGCATTTTCTCAGTTTTGTGAGAACTTTTATATTCAAACCTGGTGTATCACCTCCATTAATTTCCAATTTTACACCTCTTCCTCTTTCCATAAATGGTGGACAGATTAGGTTTAGTTTTAGGAATAGCTGAATCTCTTATTCAGCAAAGGAACCAGCTTCTCTCTGGAGATTTGATCTCCCTGTAGGGTCCCACACTTGGAGATCATCTTAATGTTTCACTAGATTGTTGGAGCCTTAAAAGCCTTCAACATAGGGTGCAAATCCAAGTGACAATAATTACAGTTTTGTATGCATCCTTGTTTTGTGTTGAAGTCAAGATATATCTTTTGATAAATAGTTGTGTTTTATCTTTTTTCAGAACTTGCATGTATACCCATATCTTGCATTACTGCAATGATGTTATTTTCAACTCAAAAGAGAGGTTATTTAAGGTAGTGAGATTTATCTAAACCAGTGATAGTTATAGGGTTTCGAACAACATTTTAGGTATCACTGCCCTTATTATTATCTAGTAAATATCTTGCATGATAGTTAATACTTGTCTAAGAATACCTCTTAGAATACCGTCCATGGTATATTTGAATCAAAAGTGAAGAGGGGATTACCCACTCCTACCAGTTGGCCCTTAATCACCTTCATCCTGTTGATGAACCCCCTTTTCCATCTCCTTGAAAACATCCCTAGCCTTAGAGATTAAGTGTTCTAGGGATTGGGAATATTTGTTTTGGGACCCAATAGAGGGTGCAAAGGCTATTACCAAGTTCATCAATCCTTGATCTTCTTCTCTCTATTTTGAATTAGGATTTATCAAATGTTTTAGTGTTAGGGAATTTAGTTTGTTTAAAGGGTCGTAATCCTTAAGTTTTGTAAAAGGGAATTTTTTAGTAATTATTATCTTCTATGATGGTTTGAAATAGAAAATAAGGGGATAAATAGTTGTACTAAAAGTAACATTCATGGTGTTTAATGATACATTTATGTAACCCCAAATCATAAATATTATTTTTGAAGGAATTTTGGGTTTTAGATTATTGAATTTGGATATTAATAGTTATATTGGGAAGCCAATGTATTTGAATATTGTGTAATATATATGATCCTTTGCCAAGTTTCACTATGTTGCAAAATTACACAAAATATCTTAAAACCTAATTGATGGGAAGCCAAGTAAGAATATAAAGAGTCCAAAATAAAAGACAAATATTCTCCCACATAATATAGATACATAATATCTAAAATACCTATGGTAATTTTCATGCCTACAAAATGTTGATTCAAAATTTGAATATTAAACTATAGTTTTACTCATCTTAAACTAGGTTGAGACTCTCTTGCAAGTTTTTTTGAAGAGCTCTACTATCCTTCCCATGAATTTATGAAGTAAAAGTTTTCTTAATCCAACCCAATTAGTGTCAAACAAATGGATTAAAATGCAATTGTCTAATTCCTCATCAAAGAAATCTTTAGAAGAATAGAAGCTACATTTATGCTTGACTCATTTTAATATTTTTAAAACAATACAAGAAATATAACTCTTTTCATCACAATAACAAAATCAAAATTAATAAATCAACATACTACATTATGAATCCTAGAAAATGTGTGCCATGACTCAATCTCAATTCCCCATTTGTCCATGCAACTTTCTTTTTGATAGTAAGTTTTAAAACATAGGCACTAAAATGAGCCCTTCATAAAACAAGAATTCACTAAGTTGGGTTCTCTTAAAAGTTGAACCATCCTTGCTAATGAGATATGCATTGTATTTAACTTCAACATATGGGTAGTGTTGATATGTGCCCAACAACTCAGGGGGGGGGTGAATCAGTTGTCTCAAAAAATTAAACACTTTCTACACTTAAACATTCATTACTTATCCATAATTATTATGATTTAACAATGAATGCATGAAATTAGAAACTTAACCATAGATACAACATCAAACACAAGAGACACTAGATTTTATGTGGAAAACCCCAAGGTGGGGAAAAACCACAGAGAGGATTAGCTCTCAATATATATTGCAATCTTGAAATAATGATATTTAGGCTTGGTCATTCCACGGGCCTAAACATATTGGCTTACTACCATGAAGAACAACTAGGTCTAGCAGGCTTACTGCCTCAACCCTAAACCTAGCAAGATTACAATAAGGGCTGTTAAACCCTGAGGGTTGTTAAACCCTATTGATGGCTTACTTTTAGATTCACTGCCATGATCAACACTTTTCTAAAGTACAATAATTCCTCTTCTTTGCTCTTCCTCTGTTTTGCTCTTCCTCTTCTCTGCTCTGCCTTTTGGACCTTTCTTATTATCTTTCCATTTTCACTCAAGGAAACTTTTTCCATGACTCAACTACAAGTATTTATACACTACATCAACCTTGGAATGATCATCAAGGTCAGCATCACAATCATCAATGATTGGAATAATCTCCAAGGTTGGTATTACAAAATTTTCAAGATAGGTCCTGACCTATTACAAATTATGCCAAGGAAATGAAATGTGGACCATGCCATACCTTAGCTAGGACTCAAACACAATCTTCCATGCCACAACATGCTTCCACAATCTTCCAGAGATCTCTACTATCACTGGGATTAACCAGGTCGGTCAAGACTGGTTACATACTACATTATCTAGGAACAATCTTCAAACACAATCTCAATTTCTTAATGTGGACCAAAGTCCAAATAGGAACATGATTAGGAGACATCCAAAAGCACATTATAATCATCAGGAGCAATTGCACGAACCTTAATTACTTTATCCATAGGAATCTTCTCACTGAAACACATGAACTTCACTGTCTTCAACTGTCATAAAAGAAAGATAGTTTGTAGACCACCAAACCATGAACCATTGTAATTGTAGGCACTTTTCATCATCCCAGACTTCCTTCTAGAACCATAGAGAAAAATACTTTATTGCGGAGGAATGCGGAGCAGAATACTTTCTTCCTGTCCCAACTGAACTTACAGAAAAAGTAGTTTCCACTCTGGTGAACACAACTCAATCAGATCTTTAGGTGGAGGGCTCAAACCTAGAATGTAGCATCCCTAGTCATACCTCTAACTTACTTCCAATCTGTATACCATGATCTTCAAGAAGAAATAAATACAGAGCAGTTTACCGGATTGTTCTTTAGCATACAACTTACTGTCTATACTGCACTTCTCTTTAACTCACTTGTTCCTTCTAGAGGCTAATTTTCTCAATATCCTCAACATACAAGTCCTCTAAACAAGTAATATAATAAGATACAATTGACACAAATGACAAGGATATGTTGACATCAATGACAACACCGATTAGGCACATACTTGCGACAATCTCCCCCTTTGTCATTGATGACAACATATGATGTAAAAAACTGCAACAACCATGAAGATAGGATTCTCCCCCTTTCTCTTTACACACCTCCACTCTTTCTTTCTCCAAAATTGTCCCCCTTTCTCTTACACATATACACTATACATTTTTCACATGACTTCTCTCCCCCTTTAACATCAATGGCAAAGGGCACATACTTGCACTCATCTTCTCTGATCTAATCTCTCTTCTGAACTCTCTCACTACTCCCCCTGATAAGTAGCCCTAAAAAGCATCAATCTAGACCTTTGAGCATCTCTGGACTGATTCACTACTGTGCATCTTAGTTTAGAGAAGGAGGGGTGATAACCCCTAACTTTTCTCTAAGATACTCAAAAGTATCCTTAGGTAGAGACTTGGTAAAAATGTCTGCAATTTGATCCTTGGTAGAAACATACTCCAACTTAACTTCGTTCTTTGTTACCTTTTCTCTCAGAAAATGATACCTGATGGATATGTGCTTTGTCCTTGAATGCATCACTGGATTCTTTGATATGTTTATTGGCACTTGTTTTATCACAAAAGATTGCAATGTGATCTTCATACACAAATTTGATGTCCTTCAAAGTTTGCTTCATCCATAACACTTGAGTGCAACTGCATGCTGCTGCAATGTATTCTACTTCTGTAGTAGATAGGGATATTGAATCATGTTTCTTGCTCAACCAAGATACTAATCTTTTTTCCCAAGAAGAATGAACCTCCACTTGTACTTTTTCTGTCATCCACATCTCTAGCCCAATCTGCATCAGCATATGCACTGAGAGTAAAGTCATAGTCCTTACGGTACCATAAACCATAATCTATTATACCTTTTAAATATCTCAGAATTGTCTTGACTGCCATCACATGTGATTCCTTGGGTTCTGCCTTAAATCTTGCCACAAGACATACTGAATGCATAATGTCAGGTCTGGTTTGAGTCAGATAAAGTAATCCTCCAATCATAGATCTATACCTTTTCTGGTCTGCCATGGGTGAGTTATCATCTTTTCTTAACTTACAACTAGTTATCATAGGTGTGCATACTATTTTAGAGTCTTCCTTCCCAAATTTCTTTAACAACTCTTTCACATACTTAGACTGAGAAATGAAGATACCTTTATCTGATTAACTTACTTGTAAACCTAAAAAGAAGTTCATCTCTCCAAACAGAGACATTTCAAATTCACTTTGCATTTCTCCAGCAAAAATTGAGCACATACCTTCATTGCCTCCAAAAATAATATCATCAACAAGAACTACAATAATCAGGGTGTTCATCATTGATCTTGAAGTAGATATTGTTATCTATAGTACCTTTACTGAACCCTATCTGTATCAGGTACATGTCCAACAATTCATACCATGCTCTGGGAGCTTGTTTTAATCCATACAAAGCTTTCTTCAATCTGCATACCATGTCACCCTGGTCTAATGACTGAAATCCTTTCGGTTGTTCTATATAGACTTCCTCTTCCAACTCTCCATTTAAGAAAGTAGACTTCACATCCATTTGATAGACGCTGAAATCTTTATATGTTGCAAAAGCCAAAAACATCCTTATTGCTTCAATCCTTGCCACTGGAGAAAAAGTTTCTTCAAAGTCTATTCCTTCAATTTGAGCATATCCTTTACATACCAACCTTGCTTTGTTTCTTACCACTTCACCATTCTCATTCATCTTGTTTTTGAAGACCCACTTTGTACCAATTACATTCTTGTGTGTTGGTCTGGGAACAAGATCCCAAGTCTGATTCTTCTCTATCTACATCAATTCCTCTTGCATAGCCTTTATCCAATTTTCATCTTTGCAAGACTCATCCATAGTTTTAGGTTCAATCTTGGAAATTAGACAAAAATTTACTTGTTCCTCTACAACTTTTCTTCTGGTTAAGATCCCTTTGCTCTTATCTCGATTTGATCTTCAAAATGATTGATTCTTACATATCTTGGAGTTTTGGTAGCACTTACCGGAGCTTGTTCTTCTTCATCTAGGTTGTCTTCATGTTGCATCACTTCTGAAACATCTAGATCATCTAACTCATATCCACTTGATTCTGAAGACCTTTCCTTACATTCATCAACTTTAACATTTGCACTTTCAATGATCTTATTCAGCCTCTTATTATATCACTGGTAGGCCTTGCTCTTGGTGGAGTAACCAAGGAAGATTCCTTCATCACATCTAGCATCAAACTTGCCTAAATCTTCTTCTCTTTTGATATATCATTTACTACCAAAAAATTTGAAATATTTCACAGTAGGAACTCTTCCATGCCCCAATTCATAAGGAGTCTTTGAACTATTACCTTTTACTTAAACTCTGTTTAGGATATATATAGCGGTGTGAATTGCCTCTCTCTAATATGCTTCTGGAAGATGAGTTTCCTTCATCATGGTTCTAGCAGCTTCTTGAATTGTTTTGTTTTTCCTTTCAACAACTTCATTTTGTTGTAGAGTTATGGGTGTAGATAGCTGTCTCTTTATTCCATGTTCTTCACAAAAGGAATTGAACTCATTTGATGTGAACTCTCCTCCTCTATCAGACCTCAAGCATTTGATTTTCAAATCCATCTCATTCTCAACCATTGCCTTAAATGCCTTGAATTTATCTAGAGCTTCATCTTTCTCTTTCAAAAAGGTGACCCAAGTCATTCTAGAATAATCATCAATGAGCAACATGAAATACCTATCTCCTTGCAAACTTCTTACTCTAGTAGGTCCACACAAATCTGTATGCACTAGCTCAAGTAGTCCTCCAACTAATTGGTCCTTTCTTTTGAAACTTGTTCTTGTCTGTTTCCCAAATTGACACTCCTTGCAAATAGGATTAGTAGGCTTCACAAGCTTAAGCAAATATCTAACAATCCGTGTAGTACTTATCTTTATAATATTATCAAAATTTATGTGACACAACCTTCTATGCCATAACCAACTCTCATCAGTTTGAGTCAACAAGCAATAGTTCTCAATTCCTTTCAAGTGATAGATATTACCTTTGGTCTTCTTACTAGTTTCAATGACTGTTCCAGAGCTTTCCTTGATCTTGCATCCATTGTCCTTGAAGCTTAAATCATAGCCCTTGTCACACATCTGACCCACACTCAAAAGATTGTGCTTTAATCCTTTCACAAGACATCTTCAGTATTATGCTTGCCATCAAAAGAAATAGATCCTTTCCCACAAATCATACCACCTGTATCATCTCCAAACCTAACCAGTCCACCATCATATCTTTCCAAACTCACAAACTTACTTTTGTCAGTAGTCATGTGGTGAGAGTAGCCACTATCAATAACCCATTCATCCTTGTCCTTAATGACCTGAGTAACCAAAGCACTTTCCACTAGTTTTCCTTCCTTCACACAGCTAGAAGAATTAGCAGAGACGAGATCTTCCTTAATAGCAATGAACACACATTCATTTACAAAGGAACTAGCATTATCTAGTTCACCATTATCTGATACTCCATCATCATTAAAATCTTCAACACAATAACACTTCTTTTGGGTCCTAGGCCTGATCTCATATCTTCTTCTATATCTTTCAATTCTTTCAAGACATCTGGAAGCAAAATGACCTACTTTACCTTAGGAAAAACATTTGAAAGGTAATTTGCCTTTATACTTACCAGATCCTCTTTGTAGTCTATCCATGAAGTTGCCTTCAACTTCATCAAACTCATTATTGGATTCTACCTTGTACTTTTCTGATCTGGAAGTACTTCTAGGAGTACTAGCTTTGAAGGCTGTCTCAACTTTCAGTAGAGCATCACCAAACTCTCTCATTTCAAAAGTAGTAAGCTTCCCAAGCAATTAATCCCTATCAACCATTTTTACTTGCATGAATTCTTCAATTGCAACTACTTTGTCACAGTAGGACTTAGGCAGAGATCTAAGAATTTTCATAACAAATTCCTTTTTGTCGAGAGTTCCACCTATGGATTTTATCCCTATAACAAGTTCATCAACTCTTTGCATAAAGGATGATGTGTTTTCATCATCATTCATCTTCAAACTTTCATATTTTACTTTTAGACTTTGTAACTTGGCTTCCTTCACAGAATCAACTCCTTCATACAAATTTTTCAACTTTTCCCATACCTTATTCGCAGTTTCAAGAGTCACAACTTTTGTCAATATTGAGTTGGTTAATGAGCTTAGCAGAGCATCCTTTGCCTTGATATCTATCTCATATTATTTGATTTCATCTTCAGTCGTCAGACCATTTGGAGGTATGGTGTATTCTTTTTCTACATCTTTCCATACTTTGTAACCAAGAGAAAGAAGATGGCTTTTCATCTGGGCCTTCTAGAGAACATAATTCATTCCATCAAAATGCGACACTTCCTTCTTGTAAGACATTTGGATCTTCCTCGAGCTATTAAACTTTCTTTAGAGGAACTTGGTTATGATACGAATTGTTGATATGCACCGAACAACTGAGAGGGGGGTGAATCAGCTGTCTCAAAAACTTAAACACTTTCTGTTTAATAACAATGAATGCATGAAATCAAAAACTCAACCATAGATATAACATCAAACACAAGAGACACCAGATTTTATGTGGAAAACCCCAAGGTGGGGAAAAACCACATAGAGGATTATCTCTCAATAGATATTGCAATCTTGAAATAATGATGTTCAGGCTTGGTCATTCCATGGGCCTAAACATACTGGCTTACTACCATGAAGAGAAACTAGGTCTAGCAGGCTCACTGCCTCAACTCTAAACCTAGCAAGATTACAATAAGGGCTGTTAAACCCTGAGGTCTATTGAACCCTACTAACATCTTACTTCTAGATTCACTACCATGATCAACACTTTTCTGAAGTACAATAATTTCTCTTCTCTGCTCTTCCTCTGTTCTGCTCTTCCTCTTCTCCCCTCCACCTCTTCTTTGCTCTGCCTTTTGGACCTTTCTTATTATCTTTCCATTTTCACTCAAGGACACTTTTTCCATGACTCAACTACAAGTATTTATACACTACATCAACCTTGGAATGATCATCAAGGTCAGCATCATAATCATCAACCATTGGAACAATCTCCAAGGTCGGTATTACAAATATTTACAAGATAGGTCCTGACCTATTACAAATTATGCAGAGGAAATGAAATGCGGATGATGCCATGCCTTATCTAGGACTCAAACACAATCTTCCATGCCACAACACGGTTCCCCAATCTTCCAGAGATCTCTGTAATCACTGGGATTAACCAGGTCAGCCAAGATTGGTTACACGCTACATTATCTGGGAACAATCTTCAAACACAATCTCAATTTCTTAATGTGGACCAAAGTATAGATAGGAACATGATTAGGAGACATCTACAAGCATGTTATAGTCATTAGGAGCAACCATACGAACCTTAACCACTTTGTCCATAGGAATCTTCTCACCAGAACACATGAACTTCACTGTCTTCAACTATCATAAAAGAAAGATAGCTTGCGGACCACCAAACCATGAACCATTGCAATTGTAGGAACTTATCATCATACCAAACTTCCTTCTAGAACTGTAGAGAAAAATATTTTTTTTGCAGAGGAATATGGAGTAGAATACTTTCTTCCTGTCCCAATTGAACTTATAGAAAAAGCAGATTTCACTTTGGTGAACACAACTCACTTAGATCTTCATGTGGAGGGCTCAAACTTGGAATGTAGCATCCTTAGTCATACCTCTAACTTACTTCCGATCCACAGACCATGATCTTCAAGCATAAATAAATGCAAAGCAATTTACCAGACTATGCTTCAGCATACAACTCACTGTCTGTACTGCACTTCTCTGTAACTCACTTGTTCCTTCCGGAAAGGCTAATTTTCTCGATATCCTCAACATATAAGTCCTCTAAACAAGTAATAGAATAAGATACAGTTGACACCAATGACAACACCAATTAGGCACATACTTGCAATAGGTAGTTCATGTTGTATCTGAATGACATTGTAAGCATCAAGAAATAAAACCAATTGCATGAATCTTTAGGAGCACACTTTATAGAAACCTACATATAACTATATATTTTATTATTACAAAATTTTCAAACACAAGGTTACATACCACATGAAGTGTTCATTACAACATACATTGTTGCAAATAAGTTTAAGACTTGCTCTATTCCTACTTCATACATTCCCACTAACAAATGAAAATAATGACAATTTTAATTGCATGTATCTCTAACTCATTTGCTTCCAACTATTATAAAAACTTAATTATTTTTTATTAAATTTTCTAGATAAAAGACACATGAATGATAATATAAACAATAATACAAATTATATGGAAAACATAATGCCAAAAAATTTAAACTATGCAACATGGAAACCTAACATTTTAAACCAAATTCTTACCAACTTGCTTTATACATCTTATAGAATTTATCAAACACTTTTCTTGTGTGATGATGACATATCAATAATTATCTAATGTTAGTTACATCACATTTTGACTCATTACGCTTAAACTACATTACAATTTCAAATAAAATATCAAAAGAATGAATCAAGTCAATGTTTTTGATTAAGTTTAGCTGGAAAAAGGGTCCTAGTCCCATATAAAAGAAGTTCTAAAACTCCACTATTACATCATAAACTCTGATAATAACCCTATATGGGATAGGGAGTCAAGATAATAGATCCAATAGTTCATCATGTAAAGAAAAATACCAACAGAAAACCCTGATAGCAACCCTAAACGAGCCAGGGAACCAACAAGAAAACAACAAGAAAACTGTAGTCAACAGAGCAGAACAAAAAACAAAAAACCAAACATAGACCACTAGATTAGATATTAGTGTTACTCCAATCATTATGCATCTGAGCCATCATCTGATCCCAAGAAGAGGATCTCTTTTGATGCTCAATCTTCTTTCTTTTTTCAGCATCCATCTCCTTAACCTACTGAGCTTTATGTTTCTCCAGCGAAGTCTGAATGTCTTTGACATCAGTGACTATTTTCCTCATAATGCATTGGATCTTTTACATTGTACTTGAGCTACTAATCCCAAGACCATTGATGAAAGTGAAGGAAAGCCTAGGTAAAAAACTCTAGATGTTAAGGTTTCCATGGATGAGGTTCCTTATCTAAGGAAAGTAGGTTTGAAATTGTTCTCTCAAGATTCCGTACATAGACAAGTTGGTTCCTAGATCAAAAAATAAATTAATTTTTTAATTATGATGTTAGTCTACAAAAGCCCCTTGCCCAATTTGTTTCACATTGCCTAACACTATTATTTCAAGTCATATCAAGCTAATTAAGGAAGGGATTACAACTGTATCACAACCCTTCTTTCTCATATAGCTCATCAACAATTATTTTCAATACTTGTAGAGTTTTCCACTCTATACCTTTCTTTAGGGTCACCATGCACCCTTTCTTCATTATTCCATAATTATTCATATCAACATCGTAATTATCTGTGCAACAATTACAATTGTAACTATCTATCTTCTTGGGCATAAGTGAAATAACCCCCATGGTGGTAGCCTATATATATAAATCCTCCTAGATAGTAGAGCTATCACACCAAACCATAGTGCATATTATGATTACACTCAATGAACCACTCTAAGGCATTAATACTACTAAATTGAGTGATATACACAAATCACTAGCAACTTCACTAATCACATCTAAATCCATATCTAGCATTATTCCCACTAAACTTACTGATATATATATTCTACTATCAATTTCAGTGACTACATCAAGTCTAGTCATATCGTAAAAGAGTTTCAGGTTTAAGGTTAATTCTATTCTACTGACTTCTCTTCTAATGACACCCATAAGTTTTGAAGGCATAGTCTGATATTGGAAAAAAATAATCTTTAGTTTGTTGAGATAGGATAGTGAATTATTTTTTGTGGTAGATCCTCAATAAATATTTAGATTATCTTTAAAGTTATATATCAATAAAGAAAGCTCAAGGTCAATAGAGAACAAAAAAATCTACTTTAGAAATTGCAAGTTTTTTAATGCCTATTACATCCAATATTCTGCTCAATACCTGTAACATGTAAATGCAATTTTGTATTGCTACATTGTTGCAGTATGAAAGATACAATTTTCAATGCAAATCTTTGACACCTATTATACTCTATAGGTTCTCATAATTGGAAACTGTCATTCACTCCAGGTAGCTCAAATCAGCAAGACTTGACAACTCCTCAAGATTTGGATAATCACTAATGTACATCTCTGCAATCTTTGAAAGATTGCATATCCCTACTATCAATTTCAATACTCTAAAACCTTACAGAGTGAGTTGGATTAGTGTTATATTATGCAACTTCCCACATCTTTCTAGGTTAGAACTTACTAAAATGAAGACTAAAAACTAAGGTAATTTCAATGTGTCCTCTAGCTACCAATAATTTAAGATCACAATTTGTCTTTTAATGTCAAAGCTTGCATTTGTATGACATGATTATTTAGTTTGAAGGATGAATAGATTATAGAGGACATTGTATATACTATATAGTACTTAGTATTTAGAATGTATATCTTATTCAACATTGATTTGTTTTTATTTAGTAAATGTAATTGTTTAGCCTTGTTTCCTTGGTTGAAATACGTAACATAAGGTTCTGGGAAGATTTTTCATGACAATCTCAAGATTTTAACCCTACTCATCCCTTAAATGTACTCAAGTTTAGACCTGGGTTACACTCTTACAATTGTTCCCAATTACCATTTCAACAAAACCCCTGTGTCGTGTTAATGAATTGAGTAAAACATATAAACATAAATTTTATCTTGGTTGCATTCCTTAGTTGGCCCATTTATTTATTATGTTAAGTCACAAGAACTCAAACAAAATTTTGAATACATTTTTTTGTTTACTTAATGTCAGATGCACACATATATGATGCTCTCAAACTTTAGAATGAAGTCTAAAATTAATTGTATACTTCTTTCCATCTATTGCAAGATATTGTGGGGAATATAGGAAGAAGCTATATACCTAATTGTAAGGACTAGTATAAGATTTAAAAGACTCAGATAATGTCATTTTGACCATAGTGAGATGTAATTTACAAATGATAAAGGAGACAAAGGCACCATCTAACCAATAGAGTAGGGCCAATTCTAAGATAAAAGGATCACCATCATGTCGATATACTAATTCCAGCAACCAAATAATAGTAATAAGAGAAACATGTTAGTGAGTAGTTTAAGTCTCTAAAATTATTATCCTCATTATGCTATGTCTAAAAATAATATAAAATCTTTAATACCATAATAATTTTAGAGACTTAAACTACTCAATAACATATTTCTCTTATTACTATTATTTGGTTGCTGGAATTAGTATATTGACATGATGGTGATCCTTTTATCATAGAATTGGCCCTACTCTATTGGTTAGATGGTGCCTTTGTCTCCTTTATCATTTGTAAATTGCATATCACTATGGTCAAAATGACATTATCTGAATCTTTTGAATCTTATACTAGTCCTTACAATTAGGTATATAGCTTCTTCCTATATTCCCCACAATATCTTGCAATAGATGGAACAATGCAATTGATTTCAAGATATGATAAGACTGATCACTACTTCAAGTTCATCAGTAATAATGCATAAAATGCTAGAATTATGTTAAGGAGCTACAAAATAATCTGCAATTTTGATGTTTAAGGCATTCTATCATATTAAAGTTATTTTCAGCTACTGAAATTATCTCTAATGGTAGGAAAAATACGATCAAGTCTTAGACCCTCCCTCTTTTATTATTGACACTCCAACCTACAAAGTGTAGGAACAAGAGGAACAAATAGCTAACTAAGATTTAGTGAAGAGTGAGAAGAAATTAGAGTGTCATGGAAATGTGGAACAAGTGTCATTTTAGAGAAAATGAGTTGTTAAATGGGGACTAAATACCTTCATGGATCTATTCTATCTCTTCACTAAGGAATAAATGGGAAATAAATGGGAGTCCTACGAAATGAAACTTTTAAATAAAAAGTTATTATAGTAGAATATATCCTCTTTCACTATAACACATTCCATTATAAATATCCAGGGATATTTATGAATTTGGAAACAATCCAAGCATGAAAATATATATATTGATCCTAAAATATGGAGAATGGTGTTGGAATTATGTCGAACAACTGAGAGGGGGGGTGTGAATCAGTTGTCCACAACTTTAACCTTTTCTACTTTAATCTTCTTTTGCAACTTACAAATAGATTAATGATGTAAACATTGAAGCATGAATTAACAACACATGAGCAGAAACAAATGAACACACATAACACCAGAATTTTTACGTGGAAACCCGGTTAAGGGAAAACCACGGTAGGGGTTAATACACAAGATTTGTACCTTGTTAAAAGTAGTTAAAAGAAATGGGAAGGCACTTGCCTTTGGATGCACCACCTAGAGTTCACTGCTCAAAGAGGCTCATTGCCTACAAGATTTTATGTTTAATATAGAAAGAATGAACTAAGAAATAACATCTTCTTCATGCTTGGTTTAGTCCCATTGAAGTGCTTAACTCCTTTGCTATGCTCCCACACTCTGCTCTGCTCTACCACATCTGTACATCTTCTGATACCCTTTGACAGCCTCACTTCACTTATTTATATATGACATCGACTTTGGAATGATCATCAAAGTTAGCTTTACAAATATCTTATTACAATTGTTCTTCAAGATCGGCCTAACAAACTGTTACAATTACAAGACTTGATTTGTTACAAAGTATTACATGTGAATCCTTATAGTGTCAGCCAAACATTTTCTGGGACTTGAATCTTCTTCAATCAACACACTACACTCTAGAGAATTGCTCTTAGATCATCCGCAACACACTTGAAACATCCGATCGGCCAAGACTGGGAAGAACAACAATACCAAGGAAGAAATCTTCAACAATGAGCTCAATCTTCAATGCGGACCTCTAACACAGCAGGCATATGATCTAGAGACCTCCACAAGCACATTGAATTCAACAATAACATCCATACTACTCCAACTCATCAGAATCACTTGCATCTTCATCTGGTACCTCAAGAACACTGTCTACCATGACTGTCACACTAGAAAGATTGCTTACGAACCTCCAAACCATGAACCACTTGAGTTGAGGATACACAATGGCTTCCCAAACATGCCTATAGATCCGTAGATCATAAGTTTTCATTTCAGAGCAATCCAGATCAATTTCCTGTCACTCTGTCTCTTCTGAACACTACAAAACCTGGTTCTACTCAGATGACCATAGCTTCTTCAAAGCTTCATGCGGACCTCTCAAATCTTAACTGGACCTGCTTTAGACAATCCTCTACACAACCATATGGTCTACATACTTTGATCTTCATTCCTCTAGAAATGCGGAGCAATCTACTTCACTGATCTGCATTGTTTCCTTTGTTTCTGACAAAGGGATATGTTGACATCAATGACAACACATCATAGACACATATTTGCAACAATCTCCCCCTTTGTCATTGATGGCAACATATGATGTGAAAAATTGATTCAACAATCAAGACAAGGATTTCTCCCCCTTTCTCTTATCACTTCTGCAACCACTTTCTTCACTGCTCCCCTTTTCATCAGCAACTAGTTTTTCACATAACTTCACTCCCCCTTTGACATCAATGGAAAATGACACATATTTGTAGTCTCTTCTCCCCCTTTTTTTTCAGACTGATCTCCAAAATTTGCATACTGACTACTCCCCTTGAGTAGTATCTCCTTAACATCAATCCGGGTCACAAGGTATGACTGTGAATTCCACCGGACTGATGCACACTAGTGCATCTTAGTTTAGAATAGGAGGGGTAATAACCCCTAGCTTCCCTCTAAGATACTCAAAAGTATCCTTAGCCAGAGGCTTGGTGAATATAGCTCCAATCTAATCCTTTGAAGAAACAAACTCTTATCTAACTTCATTCTCACTTACCTTCTCTCTCAAGAAGTGAAACTTGATGGATATGTGCTTTGTCTTTGAATGCAACACCAAATTCTTTGAGATGTTTATTACACTTGAATTATCACAGAAGATTGTAATAGGCTCTTCAAACACAATTCTGATATCCTTCAACATTTGCTTCATCCACAAAACTTGAGTACAATTGCTTGCTGCCGCTATAGACTCTACCTCTGTAGTAGATGGAGATATTGCCTCCTGCTTTTTGCTCAACCAAGAAACCAATCTCCTTCCCAAGAAGAATGTACCACCACTAGTACTTTTCTTGTCATCCACATCTCCTGCCCAATTAGCATCTATATATGCATGAAGAGTGAAGTCATTATCCTTTGGATACCATAAGCCATAATCAGATGTTCCCTTTAGATATCTAAAAATTCTTTTGACTGCTACAACATGGGATTCTCTAGGATCAGCTTGAAATCTAGCAACAAGTCCAACTGCATTCATAATATCAGGTTTGGTCTGAGTCAAATAAAGTAGTCCTCCAATCATTGATCTATACCTTTTCTGATCTGCCTTAGGTGAATCATCATCTTTACTCAACTTGCATCTAATTACCATAGGAGTACTTACTGGTTTTGAGTCCTCCATTCCAAACTTTTTCAACAATTCTCTCACATACTTAGACTAAAATATGAAGATACATTTATCTGACTAAGTGATTTGCAGACCTAAGAAGAAATTCATTTCACCAAACATGGACATCTCAAATTCACTTTGCATCTAATCAACAAATTTCTTACACATGCTTCCATTTCCACCAAAAATGATATCATCAACAAATACCTCAACAATTAAGATGTGCTCATGATCAATCTTGAAATAAAGATTACTGTCAGTTGTGCCTTTGCTAAATCCTAGCTTTAGTAGATACTTATCTAATCTTACATACTAGGCTCTTAGGGCTTGTTTGAGTCCATACAAAGATTTCCTCAATCTGTAGACCATATCTCCTTGATCAGACAGCTAGAATCCTTCCGGTTGCTCAATGTAGACTTCTTCCTCTAACTCTCCATTCAAGAATGCTAACTTGACATTGATCTAGTAAACTTTGAAATCTTTGAAAGGAGCAAATGCAAGGAATAATATGACTGCTTCAATTCTTGCCACCGGAGCAAAAGTTTCTTCAAAATCAATTCCCTTTACTTGAGAATATCATTTGCATACCAATCTTTCTTTGTTTCTCACAACTTTACCATCTTCATTTAGTTTATTCCAGAAGATCCATTTGGTTCCAATTACATTTTTGTTTTCAGGTCTAGAAACAAGATCCCAAGTATGATTCTTTTCAATTTGCATTAATTCTTGTTCCATTGCTTTTGCCCAATTTTCATCATTACAAGCTTCATTCACTATTTTTGGTTCAATCTTTGAAATCAAACAACACTCCACTTGATTTTCAGCAATTCTTCTTCTAGTTTGAACACCTTTATTCTTATCTCCTATGATTTGATCTTTAGAATGATAAACCTTACATACCTAGGGGTTTTGGGAGTTTCTTGAATCTCTAATTCTTGAGCTTGTTCCTCAACATTTTCACTAACTTCTTGAGTCACTAGGTTCTCTGGATCAATCTGGATCTAAGTCTGGGTTTGAACTTGCTTTCCTTGAATTTGATTTACATCTTGATGATCTGAATCATATCCATTACACCTGTAAGGTCTTTCTTTGCTCTCATCAACCTTAACATTAGCACTTTCAACAATATTTTTCAATCTCTTGTTGAAGCATCGGTATGCCTTGCTTTGAGTAGAGTAACCTAGAAATACTCCTTCGTCACTTTTTGTATCAAACTTGCCTAGATCCTCATCTCTTTTGATATAGCATTTACTACTGAAAACTCTAAAATATTTCACAATAGGAGGATGACCAAACCATAGTTCATAAGGTGTCTTACCAGAATTACCTTTGATCTGCACCTGGTTAAGAGTGTAGACAACAATACTCACAACTTCTCTCTAATAGACTTGTGCAACATTTGCTTCCATCATCATGGTCCTAGCAGCTTCGTGAATGATCCGATTCTTTCTTTCCACAATTCCATTCTGCTGAGGAGACCTAGAAGCAGATAACTATCTTTTTATTCCATGCTTTTCATAGAATGTATCAAACTCACTGGAGGTAAACTCTCCACCTTTGTCAAATCTCAGACACTTTATCTTTACACCAATCTCATTTGCCACAATAACCTTGAACACCTTGAATTTGTCAAGAGCTTCTAAATTTTCTTTCAAGAAAGTTACCCACATCATCCGGGAGTAATCATCAATCAGCAACATAAAATATATGTCTCCTTGCACACTTCTAATTCTAGCAGGACCACATAGATTAGTATGCACAAGTTCGAATAGTCCACTTGAAAATTGTTCTTTACTCTTGAATGAAGTTTTGTTCTGTTTACCCAATTGACATTCTCTACACATGCTATTAGCAGGTTCCACAAGTTTTGGAAGATCTCTCATAGCCTGAGTAGAACTTATCTTGACAATATTATCAAAGTTCACATGACACATTCTCTTATCCCATAACCAACTCTAATCAATCTAAGCAATCGAACAACTTTTGCCAGTACCACTTAAATGAAAGATGTTACCTTTAGTTTGTGTACCTGATGCAATCATAGTTCTGGAGCTTGCTAGTATTTTGCATTTTCCATCCTTGAATCAGAGATCATACCCTTTGTCAACCAACTATCCAACATTGAGAAGATTATGCTTCAATCCTTCTACATAAAGAACATCATTAGTGTTATTCTTACCATTAAAAGAGATGGATCCTCTGCCATGAATTCTACCAACTAAATTGTCTCCAAACTTCATGATTCCACCTTCATATCTTTCCAAACTTATGAACTTACTTTTATCACTAGTCATACGATGAGAACATCCACTGTTCATCACCCATTCATCCTTTTCTTCAATCTGAATAGCTAAGGCACTTTCCACATTCACACATCTAGTAGATTCAGTAGACACTGAATCTTCTTCTTTGATGGCAATGAACACCCATTCATTTCCTGAGTTACTTCCCATATCAGATTCATCATCAGTGACACCTTCTTCAACTTCTTGGACATAGTAACATTTCTTTTGAGCCCTTGATCTGTTAGGGTTTGGCTTTGAAACCCTCTCCGGACACCTTGAGGCAAAATGACCAATCTTATTACAAGTAAAACATTTGAAAGGTAACTTTCCTTCATACTTATCGGATCCTCTTGGCAATCTTTTGACAATAAGAGCTTCAAGTTCTATAGCCTCAATTTCATCATCTTCAAGATCCTTCCTTGCCTTCTCAAATTTGTTTGATCTTCCTGAAGAGCTTTCACCCGGATCATATCTTTGTTTTCCATAAACACTGGCCTTAAATGCAGATTTAGACTTAGGAAGAGAATCACCAAACTCACTCATTTAAAATGCTGAAAGCTTACCAACCAACTGATCCCTTGTAACTGTTGTCATAGTCCTAATCTCTTCAATGGTAGAAATATTATGCTTATATGCCGCAGGTAAGGATCTGAACACTTTGGCAACAATATATGATTCTTCCAATATTCCACCAGCACTCCTAATATCGGTCACAAGTTCATTCACTTTTTGCATGTAGGAAGTAATGTTTTCATCTTCATTCATCATCAACCTTTCGTATTTACACTTCAGGCTCTGTAGCTTGGCACATTTGACATATTTATCACCTTCATATAGAGTTTCCAACTTTTTCCAGATTTCATGAGCAATTTTCAATTCTAAGACATTTGTCATTTCTGTATTAGTCAGGGCACTCAACAATGCTTCTTTAGCTTGAATATTGTATTCATCTTCCTTGAGTTTGTCTAGAGTTGCAGGGCCTTTCTTTGGAATCTTATACTCATCCTTAGTTATCAACCAAAAGGCATCACCCATACATTGCAAATGACACTGCATGCACACCTTCCAAAGGGAGTAATTTGTTCCATCAAATCTCTGACTTTCCTTCTTGTAATTTGACATCTTGGATCTCCTCAAGTAGTCAAGCTTCATTTAGAGGAACTGGCTCTGATACTAATTGTTGGAATTAGGTCAGACAACTAAGAGGGGGGTGAATCAGTTGTCTACAACTTTAACCTTTTCTACTTTTAATCTTCTTTTGCAACTTACAAATAGATTAATGATGTAAACATTGAAGCATGAATTAACATGTTCACATGAGTAGAAACAAAATGAACACACATAACACCAGAATTTTTACGTGGAAACTCAGTTAAGGGAAAGCCATGGTGGGGGTTAACCCACAAGATTCGTACCCTGTTAAAAGTACTTAAAATAAATGGGAATGCACTTGCCTTAGGGTGCATTGCCCAGAGCTCACTACTCAAAGAGGCTCACTACCTACAAGAGGCTCACTGACTACAAGATTTTATGTTTAATATAGAAAGAACAAACTAAGAAATATCATCTTCTTCATGCCCGGTTCAGTCCCATTGAAGTGCTTAACTTCTCTACTCTACTCCCACACTCTGCTCTACTCTACCACATCTTCACATCTTCTCATACCCTTTGACAACCTCACTTCACTTATTTAAATATGACATCGACTTTGGAATGATCATCAAATTCGGCTTTGCAAACATCTTATTACAGTTGCTCTTCAAGGTCAGCCTAACAAACTGTTACAATTACAAGACTTGATTTGTTATAAAGTATTACATGTGAATCATTGTAGTGTTGGCCAAACATTTTCTGGGACTTGAATCTTCTTCAATCAACACACTATGCTCTACAGAATTTCTCTTAGATCATTTGCAACACGTTTGAAACATCCGGTCGGCCAAGACTGGGAAGAACAACAATACCAAGGAAGGAATCTTCAACAATGAGCTCAAAATTCAATGTGGACCTCCAACACAATAGGTATATGATCCAAAGACCTCCACAAGCACATTGAATTCAACAATAACATCTACACTACCCTAATTCATCAGAATCACTTGCATCTTCATCCGGTACCTCAAGAACACTGTCTGTCATGACTGTCACACTAGAAAGATTGCTTGCGGACCTCCAAACCATGAACCACTTGAGTTGAGGATACACATTGACTTCCCAAACATGCCTTTAGATCTGTAGATCATAAGTTTTCATTTAGGAGCAATTCAGACCAATTTCCTATGACTTTGTCTCTTCTGAACACTACAGAACCTAGTTCTACTCAGATGGCCATAGCTTCTTCAAATCTTCACGTGGACCTCTAAAATCTTAATTGGAGCTACTTCAGACAATCCCCTACACAACCATATGGTCCACATACTTTGATCTTCATTCCTCTAGAAATACAGAGCAATCTACTTCACTAATCTACATTGTTTCCTCTATTTCTGACAAAGGAATATGTTGACATCAATGACAACACATCATAGACAAATATTTGCAACAAATGGAACCTAAGAACTTGGAGTCATTATTTCAATTTATTCATTTCAGTCTCCTTTCTTTTCTATAAATTAGGAGAGCTTTGGAGGAGTTGGTGCATCTTGTTAAAACTATTTCAAGTGAAATCCATTCATTGATTAAAAACTTCTATGTTTGGAATATAGATGGTATTAATCCAAGAGATTGCTTGAAGGAAATTCTTTTCTCCATTAAATAACCCAGTGAATTGGTTATCTACGAAGCCATATTTCAATAGAATTTAGATAAGCATACAAAAGAACTCATAACATTTTTCTAGAATAAGAACTAGAGAGAATAGCTCAAACATAGTGAAGGTGTTAGAAGGGTTTTTATCAAGAGAGTGAAGTTATTATGTACAACACAAGGGACATATTTTATCATATTTGTGAACATCCAAGAAATTAGGAAGACCATTCTTGTAAGCAACTAGCTTCTTGATTTTTCCTTTGTCTTGGAGGAAGGAACCAATAGCAGTCATGAGGTTAGTGCCAAAGGTAATGGCCTCAATTTTCTTGAACTGGATTTCCTACGAGATCTCAAGCTTTTTGATCTAACTTTGTACTTTATGCATTTGTTGGATAAGTTTTAGTTTAGACTAGGGTGTACCTTGCCAAAGATTAGACAAATTTTCCATATGAGATCTAAAGATTTTGAGTGGCTAGTCTAAGTGGAGAACAAGAGTTATTAAATATTGTAGTATATATAGCATTCTTTCCATAAGTGATTGACAATTAGTTACCTATTATAATTAGAGATCACATTGTCATTGATAACAAGCCCTTGCAAAAGTATTTTTAGTAGAACTTTTGGTCAAATATGGCTGGATGGTCTTTGTGACTAGAAATCCAAGTGTGAGCTTAGTAGAACAAACCCATGTTTAGAGGAGTAGGGGTAGAGGATGGGCTAGAATTGGAGGAAATGGAGCGTATCACCAACTTGCAGCTTGAAGTGCAACAATTTCCATGCTAAGACCTAGGCAGTGGCATCCACCTTAGAGTGCCAAAGAGAAACACTAAGCTTGGACTTGTTGATATTTTCTAAACTTACAATTCCATTTGATGTTTATTTGAGGGACAAGGAGGATCTGCAGGTACATAGGTTTGAGGGGGAACATAGTCAACTGATAGAAACTAGGCCAATGCTAATCCTTGAGAAAATTAGAGTGTATGGGGTGGATAGATTTATGAAAAGATTAGGGAGAATGAGGGATGTGATTAGATCAATAATGTCGTTTTCTTTCTGTAAGAGGCCAAAAATGACAGTTTTAATCCCAAGAATTCCAACAAAGTGCTAAGAAATCCCATAGGTCTTTGAAGGTCTACACACCGTTATCGAAAATATGGAATCCTTGAATCCTTTTTCATAGAGTGAGAGGTATATTTTATCCTTGTATGAGACTATTACACCAAATAGATGAGGTGGATAAATTGGGCCTATGCTTAAGAGTGCGGTCATACCAATCTATAAAAAATGGCCATGCAAATCCATAAAGTTGTTTACAATTTTCCAAGCTTTTCTCATACTTATAAGAGGCAAATAAGATTTAATTTTTAAGTGCTTGACCATTAGAAACTTGTCTTTCATGTTGGTAGATCCTTATTTTCCTTTAACAGTAGCATATCCACTTTGTTTCACACAAGGGTTTGTCAAAGTTCATCTCCTAAATAACTTCAATGATCCATTTAAAGATGAGACAGATCTCTTGGGTCTTGGAGTTAATGATTCCAAGACCTCAATTATTTAGGTTGAATGTGAGGAAGCCACAAGGTAGCTTTGAAGCCTTAGTTACCATCCCACTTAACCCATAAGAGCTTATAGATAAGCTTGGTACGATCATTATAATTATTAGAGTGCAACCAATAAGAGAAGTAAACATGAGAATTTTACAATAGTATTAGGCATGTGACCTAATTTTGATTTAATAATAAAAAAATTGACACTTTGAAGTTTGTAATATGATTCAGAAAAATCATATGTTTTCACAAATTAGCCTTTCTATACATTTTACTCTTTTCCTCTTTTTATATATAAGTTACAAGATCTGTTCACATAGAATCGTATATATATTTTTGATAAGAGTTACTCAGATTTTTAGCTTGGTCTGAGCCTAGAGAGACCCTTATGGGGGATCTCTTCCCATGGATGTATTACCGAGACCACTACTAGGGGTCTTAGTGCCAAGGCATTATTTCCTTGTTTAAACATGCATGCTCATTGGCCCAGTGAAGGCCCACAACCTGCGAGCATAACAACCCAATGAAGGCACATATCCTACAAGCATGCCAGCCTAGTGAAGGCATAAGGCTTGCAATCTCTTTGACCTAGTGAGGGTTTGAACCTTGGTGGCTAGCACAACAACCTTATAACTTGACCACAACACCCTTATCGGCTAATCGTATATAATTTTGATTAATAATATATCTTTTTAATTTGGGGACAATCATTAAAAATATAAAAAATAATATTTAAAATTTAAAATTATTAATAAATTAAGAAATACCTAAAGGGAATTTAAATAAAGTAAAGAAGTTGAAATTTTAAAAGCTCGAGTATTTAAATATATCTACTAAAACTTCTCTATGGTTGTAAGGGAGAAAATATTTAGGTGTTTTATTGTCCTAAATTTAGGTAGATTGGTGTGATTATGAATAGTTCATTATATTTACTCCAAAAGGCATAGTATAATATATCTTCTTCTATTAAGTATTCCACACTTTAGTAATCTTGTTGTCTAACTTAACCTCCAACTACAAGGAATTCAATTGATATTTTAATAAACCTTTGACCACCACCAATAAGATGAGATCACAAGTGTTTTCCATTCAATAGGTCCCTAGTGGCCATGTTTTATTCATTGCTTCTAACTAGAGATGCCCTCTCATAGTACATGTTTTGATTATTAATTGAGTGTCTTGCTCAACTTTTATGTATGTAGTATTTGTATTGTATACAACTCATTGTATTTGTATAATAGTAGATTGTGATAATACACAAACATTAACTATTCAAATGCAATCAATAAATTAGTATAGCACAAAAAAAATTTACCCCTATGATTTCATAATGCCTTTTTAAAAACTAGTGAAAGCATCTCAAAGTGCTATAAAATGGTTTAAAGACAAATATTTATAACCTTGTTTACCATGTCCTAAATATAATAAATTTGCCAAAAAATTATACACTATTTAATGGTTAGGGTTAGGGTAAGAATTAGGTTTAGAATTAAGGTTAGGGTTAGGGTCAGAATTACAAATAGAATTAGAATTAGTGTTAGGATTAGGGTTAGGGTTAGAATTAAGGTTAGAATTAGGGTTAGGGTTAGAATTAGAACTAGTGTTAGGGTTAGGATTAGAATCAAGGTCATAGTTAAAATTAGGGTTAGGTTTAGGGTTAGAATTATAATTAGGGTTAGGTTTAGGGTTAGAATTATAATTAGGGTTAGGGTTAGCATCATAATTAGGTTTAGGGTTATTTTTATAGTTAGGATTAGGATTAAAATTATGATTAGGGTTAGAATTAGCGTTAGGGTTAAGGTTAAAATTAGGCTTAGGGTAAGAATTAGATTAGAATTATGGTTAGGGTTAGAATTAAGATATCTCAAATTATATAGGATGCAAGAATGGTATCATAAATCTACACTTTAGAGTCCATGTAAGATTTTTTACAGCATTCATCAAATACATATTTCTAAGGAATACTTCAAAAAGTCTTGTTTTAATAAGAGAGTTGAATTGCAAGCATTTGCTTCCATCCTTTTAAAATTATGCTTTAGAATTATAAGAATTAGCTAATGAAATAATGATGATATGTTACAAAGAATAGTTGCACTGTGCATATCAAAATGGCCAAAACATACATAGAACATTTACATAGTGCATATCAAAATATAAATATATACTATTTAGTGATAGGTCTATAAATATTTGTGCCTATTAGCCATTTGATATCATCTTTGGTGCTTTTACAAGTTTGTAATAAAACTTGCACAATATGCAAGTGGTCATAGCTAGAGTAGTTGTTCATTCAATTTATTTTATTTATTTTCATGTAGTTTAGTAAATAGTATAATGAGTTCCCTTTTGTGCTTAGTTTTATCAATGATAATTCTCATGCCCGCATATTGCTAGAGTTTCTATTCATTAATGTTATTTTAATTATTGCTATCCATTATTTGTTTTTTTCTCAATAACATTTATTACACTTATCTTTCTTATAAATGTTTATTGAGATTTATCATTATGTGTGCAAAGGGTTAAATTACTTCAGTAAATTTGCAAGCTTTATATTGAAAGTATGATTGAAGGTGTAGCTCATGGCTTTGTACCAAGTCCTACATTTAAGTTAAACCATAGAGTTTATGTTTATGTGTTAGTATATTCAACTCCATGTGTACATACCTTGTCCAGTCTAGGTTTTTAACTGAACGATGTAACTGTGTAGTTGTAGGATTCATTTTAAGTCAAAAAACATAAAATCCTTTGCCTACTATTGAAAGAGCATCAACCTTTTACCTTAGGGAAGACAAAAATACATACATTTACATTTTATTCAGCATTAATATGAAACACCCCAACATTCATTGTAAATATTATAAACTACAATACAAATTATCTAGTTTTACGTTAGTTTTTAATTTACAGGGAGCTTACCCTTCTAATTTGAAGATGGTTTTACCAGATATCTATTCTTTTTTTTGTCACATTGAAAGGTGCAAATTAAAACACAAATAGATTATATTGACAAAATTGGGTTTCAACATTCTAGTGCCAATTCTTTTGCCTTTGGGATGAAGGTGTTAGAATAAGCTTAAATGAAGCATATTGTCAATAATAGGGTCTCAAATAACCTCTTGAATTATTTTAATATTTGAAGTTACAAGCTTATGATGTTGTTGAAGGTTTAACTATAGGATCAAGATTTGAAGAGCCATAAGATCTTTAATAGTTTTTATGTGATAGCAAAATAATGGAAAGAATTTAAGCAATGGTACTTTAGCAATGCAAATCCAATGGTGTATTAAAAATGGATTGCCATTTAGAATGTTACTGAGTGAAAGTCATATTTTGAATTGATCTTCAACCCATTGATCTATGATTTGATTAGATTACCATGGTTTCTATGCTCTATAAAGTAAAAATACCCTTTACTCAATATAAGTGCATGAGTATTTTCCATACCTATGGGTCACAACTTGCCCAATTCATTTGACACAAAGGAAAATTAATTTTAATTAGATATTAATTTCCATAACTCTTTTGACTCCAAGGAGACAATAAATGTCCTACATTACTCTATTGAATCCTTAAGTGCTATTGGAATTAACTTAAAGGAAATCTCTTAAAAGTTTAGCAAGCTTGTCATAAGTTGCTTTGGAGGGAGCATACTACAAAACCTAATAGACACATGTATCAACTAAATTGTTAAGAAATAATGCATTTAGAAACTCATTAAGAGATTTGTTTTGATTATTTACGAAAACTAATTCCAAAGTTTAGATGAAGAGCCTTGTAATGCATAAGGGATGACACTGACATTACATAGGTGAGTTGATGGATTGCATGCCTCCCAAGAATGTTTGGAAGGAGTCATTAGAGAATTTTATATTGATTGAATAAGATTGTTTATCACAAAACATGATGCCTTTAACAAGACATTGAGAGGGTTTATAGGCTAGAAGATAACAAAAAGCTTCATCAACAAGCTCATAGTGGGGAGGAGCAAATGGACACATTTACCTAATAGAATGGTAAGGGAAAATACATTGGTAAGGTAGGCTAAAGTTTTGTTAGAAGGGATTAAATAATAGATAAAAAGGAAGGGTCAGACCTTAGATCTTTAAACATTGCTAAAATAAAAGGCTAGTCAATCCTATCATAGGTATATTTTAAGTTTAGTTTTAATGAAGAGGTTATATTGGCTAGAGGCTCTATCTCATTTTGTACCACCCCATAGAACAATAATGTTAATAAGGATTTATTTTCTCTTAATACAACTTGTTTGCTTAGTTTTGGAAATGACATGTAAAAGGTGGTGGGGATGAAGAGAAAGGTATTTAGCTACAACTTTGTATGAGACATTAAAAGTAACATGATCTACTTCCAACATGTAATTAGTTGTGGAACTAATCATCTTTCAACATGCATTTAATACTTCCCTTCCTAGTAATATTACCTAGGGATTGAGTGTGAAAACAAGCATAAGTTCTTAACTTGCAAAGTGCCAACAAGACTTGTAAAATTCATAAGGAAATAAGTCTAACACCAATGCCTTGTCATTGGCCACATGTATAAAACTACATGGAGCTCATCCAAAGATAAATGGTTGTCATTAGAGTAAGTTTGTGATAGACAACACCTAGATATTTTTTCAAAGCTTACTTTCACTATAGAGCTAGTACTTGGGATTTAGAAACCATTTTGTTGTTCTCCACAAAGGCATTGGCTATATTAGACAACTTTTTGAGCAAATATGAACATATTTTAATTGTGTTAATGTGTTTAGTTTAGTGCTTAGCTTGAAGGGTTTTAAAAATTACTTGTGTGGCTTTGTCCTCAATTTTGAGATTATACATTGTACCTCACAATTGTGCACATTTTATTGTTGAAGCCTCTAAATCTTTAAGTTTATGTTGGAAGGAGGCAACATGAGATTGAAATTAGGGGTTAAGAGTATTATTGTCAAATCCAAGAAGGAAAGGGAGAAAATCCTTAATAGCAATAGAACCCATTTGCTTTCCATAATGCTTGTGAAAGGAGGAGGTGTTGGAGATTGCTTCATAATGCCATATAATCCAACCAGATAAACTATTAATGTGGGGCAAGTTTGCAAAATCTATCCATAGTTTTGAGGTAACCCTTGTGTTGAAGAAATAAGGTATGGTATCAAGAGAAAAATGTGTATGAGGTACCTTGAGAGGCACATAACCCCAAATAATTTTAGAAGATATAGGGAAATGTTTATAAATATTAGTCTCCAGTGTATCTCTAATCAACTAGTTTGGGTTGATGCCAAAACTAAAAATACTTTGTTCAAATGAAAGGCCTCTAGTCTAATTTTTTAAAATTTGGCTGACACACTTTTGAAAATTAGACCATGTAAACCATGGGGAGGTAAAATAAAAGTGCCTCCTATGGTTTGGGTCATAAATCCCCCATTTTTTCTCATATAGAACTAGGCCACATGTTCTTTCATAATTAGTGTACAACCAATAAGTTTTCTTTATTTTCTTGAGATTCCATTGTGTTGAAATGAAAATCCATATAGCAAGCAATTGCCAAAGGTCAATTTGTGAAATTGATTCATTTTGTACATAGTTGTATTGATCAATCAAGGGATAGATCATTGAAATCAAAGAAGATATGTATGTTACAACAAGTCTGCTCTTCACTAAGGTTGCCAACAAAATATCATCCGCACGAAGGCTCTTGATGTAAAAGTGATTAATTAATGCAGGAGCATCCTTGGTTCAAGAGCAATCTTGCATCAACCAAAAACATTTGCAATTCAGTTTGTTTGCAGTTCAATTTGTTTCTTTTCATTTTCCAGTTCAGTTCAGTCAGTAGCAATTTCTATGTTTTGGTCTGCATTCTACCGTAGTTACATTTCACATCTTGTGGGGCTAGACTTAACATCTAGACATGTTCATCTACATCATATCTAGAATTAAGAGCAATTGGTTAAGGTACCAAAAAGTTATCGCTATCAGAAGATCAACTGTTTCTCAAAACAGAGAATCCTGACAGTCTCAGACACATCAGCTGAAGGAGAAGACTTGCAGAGCATTCCTAATCCATGGAGCCTAATGACACATCAATAATTGATCCTTGGTTCCTAGCCTACCTTCCCTGAGATCCGTACATCATTCCATGCATTTGTGGAGGAGTTTTACTTGATTAGCTCTGACCTATCCGTGTACACATGTTACACCTCTTCATCAAAGTTTGTGACCTTCCTTGGCTAACATAGAGGAATCTTATGATCCAGAGATGATATATATTAATGTATTAGATCTCTAGGAAAGCAGTTATCAAGTTCAGGTTAATAGTGATAGTTGATAGTTTAGATTTTGTGCGAAGGAGCTTCAAAGCTATATCTAGTACGAATATTCTGATATTCTGAAATTAGGCCTGTGAGCCTGCATTATGCCAACCAGATTGTATTTAAATTCTATGATATACTGAATGGCTAAATCAACATTTGTTCCATATTTTTGAATTGTTTCCATTGTGTTTACTCTTGCTACACAAGCTGGACAGTTCATTCTATGAACCCTCCTACCGTGACTACACCAAGTGGTATCATAGCGAAAGTTTGAATCTTTGGGAGTGAATTGAGTGAAGTTGGTGAGGGAATTTTGTAAGATCCTACTGTGGATAGATCACCGAATTGAGATAGGTTACTTGTGTTGCAACCAATTGTTGATTGTGAGGTAGTTGTCACCTTGTAGCCAGATTGCCAAACTTGAGATAGTTTGCACTTAATCCTAGGAAGAATGCCGCTAAGGAGAATCCCTACTATTGGAACAATAGTTGGTAGAATAGATGAGATGATGGAAATGATGAAAAAAATAAGGATTCTATTAGATGTTGTTGAAGAAGATAGGTGAAGAGGATTGACACCTAGACCTAATGTTGAAAGTGATGATGAAGACAAATTTCAATTTGTTGAATAAATTGGCGAAACCCTAGGAGGTGATGAAGAAGAAGAATCAGATCAAGTCAAGATGTTGTGAGCTATTTCAAAGATTGGAAAGATACCTAGAGTTGATGTACCTAATTACATTGGCAATTTGAACCCTAAAGAGTTGATTGACTAGATAAATAACATGGAATAATACTTTGAATATGAAGAAGTTGAAGATCCAGTGAAGGTGAAATTTACAAAGACAAAGCTGAAAGGACATGCTTCTATATGGTGGAAACAAGTTCAGTTGGATTGAAACATAAGAGGAAAATAAAATATTACAAAGTGGGATAGGATGGTGACAAAATTGAAGAATCAGTTTATACCTGCTGACTATGAGTTAGAATTGTTGAAAAGATTACAAAACCTAAGACAAAAGGAGAAATCTATGAAGGAGTATATTGAAGAATTTCATAAGATGATTATAAGGACAAGACATAGTGAAGCAAGCAAATAAAAATTGGCTGGATACATCAATGGACTAAGATTGAATATTCAAAGAAGAACTGAGTTTGGTAAGGATGACATCTTTGGAGGAAGCATATCAGTTTTCCCTGAAAGTTGAAGAAAAGTTGAATAAGAGGCATGATCAGAGACAGAGAATTAGAGGAGGTAAATTTAAGAAAGGTAATACATTTTCCAGAGGAGATAGATCACATCCAAAGTAGAACAAGCTTGACATCCCATTTAAGAAGGATGACAGAGATAATAATTATCAGAGAGATGACATAAATTTTTATCGAAGAGGAAACCCTAGTGCATACCGGAGTGAAGGGTATAGAAGAGAAGGTATAGGACCTGATAGGAGAACATTTAGAGGTACTTTTTTCAAGTGTGGAGGTGAAGGACATATATCATTTGAATGTAATCAAGGGAGTACAAGTAAGAGGACAAAAAATAGTGGAAGAATGACCTATGGGGAAGAAGAACCTGTTGGATCACCTAGTTCAGTTGGTAAACTAGAGAAAGGAGAATCACTTGTGATGAGGAGAGAACTGTTTCAAGAATGACGAACCACCGCAGAGGAAGAATTTGTTCAAAACAAGATGTAAATCAGGAGGCAAATGTTGTAAAGTTGTTATTGATAGTGGTAGTTCAGATAACCTAGTTTCAGAGGAGATGGTGACAAAGCTGAAGTTGGAAAGATTGAAGCACACTAAGCCCTATTAGATAGCATGGATTCAGGATGATCGTAAGGTATTAGTGAGTGAACAATGTTTGGTGAAATTTCATATTGGATCTTATCATGATGAAGTCTTGTGTGATATTATGCCTATGGATGTATGTCATATCTTGTTGGGTACACCTTGGCAGTATGATAGAAAAGATATACATGATGGGAGAAAGAATACATACACTATAACATCAAGTGGGAAGAGAATTCCTTTGATTCCTTTGGAGGATGATCCTAAGAATGAAGTATGTGGGAATGCTAGAATCTATTTGGTAGATGGAAGAAAATTTCTAGATGGTTTGAGACACGAGAATATGTGTTATGCTTTAATTCCTAAGAAACCTGAAACATTGAAGGAGACTGAAGAATCACAACCTGAGGAGATAAATTTGTTACTGACAGAGTATGAAGACATCATATTAGATAATGTACCTAAAGGATTGCTACCTATAAGGAGTATCAGTCATCACATGGATCTTATATCGGGAGCTAGTTTGCCTAACAAAGTAGCACATAGAATGACACCGACAAAGAATGAAGAATTGAATAGACAAATACAAGAATTGTTGAGGAAAGGTTTGATCAGAGAAAGTTTGAGTCCTTGTGTAGTACCTGCATTGTTAGCTCCTAAGAAAGTTGGAGAATGGAGAATGTGTATAGACTCTAGAGTAATAAACAAGATCACAATTAAGTATAGATTTCCTTTACCTAGGATGGATGATATCATGGATTGTTTGAGTGGAGCAAAATATTTCACAAAGATAGAATTGAAGAGTAGATACCATCATATCAGAATCAGAGAAGGAGATGAATGGAAGATTACTTTTAAGACAAATGAAGGATTGTATGAGTCATTAGCGATGCCTTTTGGATTGACAAATGCACCTAGTACTTTCATGAGATTGATGAATGAGGTGTTGAAGAAATTCTTGGGTAAGTTTGTTATTGTGTATTTGGATGACATTCTAATTTTCAGTAAAACAAAAGAGGAACATTTACAGCACCTAAGACAAGTTTTGTAGAGATTGAGAGAGGAGAAATTGTTGATAAACATCAAGAAGTGTAGTTTTGTGATTTTTGCGGAAGGATTGAAGATGGACCCTATTTGCCGATGATGGCATGGTTCGGTGGTTAAGTCACTTAGTTGTAGTGGCAGCCACCAGAGTTCAAACCTCCACTGGGCCAACGAGTTCGCAGGCTTTACGCCTTTGTTGGGCCAATGAGCTCATGGGTTTGAAGTGTTCCTTCTTGGGGATGAGGTCCCCCATGTTGTGGCCTCACCGGTTCATTGCTCTGGGCATAAGTGTTAGTGTGGAGCTGGAGGGCGTGTCACGCTAGCGTCACCGGTCACATTAAAAAGTTTACCAGGTGCATTATCTTTAAAAAAAAAAGGATGGACCCTAAGAAAGTAAGAGCAATTTTTGAATGGCCTACACTGGAGAGCATTGGAGAAGTCAGATCATTTCATATATAGTTTTTACCAGAAGTTCATCAGAAATTTTAGTTCAGTTTGTAACCCTATGATAGAGACAATGAGAGGTGATAGAAAAGACTTTAAATGGACATCAGGAGTAGATAAAAGTTTTGAACTATTGAAGCAGAAGGTGATAGAGCAACCTATTTTAGCATTACCAGATTTTAGTAAGGTATTTCAAGTAGATTGTGATGCAAGTGGGACTGCAATTGGAGCAGTGTTAAGTCAAGAAGGTAGACCTATAGCATATTTTAGTGAGAAATTGAATGACGCAAGAAGAAGATATTCAGTTTATGATCAAGAGTTCTATGCCATAATTCAAGCCTTGAAGAAGTGGATACATTACTTGTTGCCTAAGGAATTTGTGTTGTATATAGACCATCAAGCTTTGCAATATTTAAATAGTTAAGGAAAGTTGAATTAGAGACATATGAGATGGGTGGACTTCATGCAGAGTTACACATTTGTATTGAAGCATAGGAGTGGAAAATCAAACAAAGTTGTTGATGCATTTAGTAGGAGAAGGAACTTGTTGATAGAGATGAGAGTTGAAGTGATAGGCTTTGATGAATTGAAGATCATGTATGAGGGAGACACTAATTTTGCATAACCTTGGAAAGTATGTAAGGAACTTGTTGTGATAGATAGAAGCAAATGGTTAGACTATTTCATTCAAGAAGATATGTTGTTAAGAGGAAATCAGTTATGCATACCTAGAAGTTCAATGAGAGATAATTTGATCAAGGAGAAACATAGTGGTGGATTGGCAGGATATTTTGGCATTGACAAGATAGTGACTTTGGTGAGAGAAAATTACTTTTGGCCTCAGATACATAAGGATGTTAGGAAGCTTGTGCAGAGTTGTAGAGTTTGTCAAGTTGCAAAAGGGAGTAGTTAGAATATTGGATTGTATAAACCTTTGACAGTACCAGAGAGACCTTAGGAAGACATAAGTATGGATTTTGTGTTGGGATTGCCTAAAACACAGAGAGGACATGATTCTATATTTGTAGTGGTAGACAGATTTTCAAAGATGGCACATTTCATACCCTATAAGAAGACAACCGATGCAGTGCATGTAAATGACCTATTTTTCAAGGAGATTGTGAGATTGCATGGATTACCTAGGAGCATAGTTTTATACAGAGACGTTAAGTTTGTTGGTTACTTTTGGAAGACACTTTAGAAGAAGATGAAGATAGATTTGAAGTTCAGTTCAACATTTCATCCATAGACTGATGGATAGACAGAGGTAGTGAATAGGAGTTTGGGAAACTTGTTGAGATGTTTGGTTGAAGAGAAGAGAGGAAGTTGGGACTTGATTCTTTCACAAACAGAGTTCGCATACAATAATTTAGTAAATAGGACTACTGGAAGAACACCTTTTGAGATTGTTACTAGAGTAAATCCTAGAGGAGTTGCAGAATTGAGAGATATCAGTATGAAAGATAAGAGAAGTACAAAAGAAGAAGAATTTGTAGAACATATGGAGACATGGCATAATCAAGTGAAGAAACATTTGGAGGATATGAACAGTAAGTATAAGGAGCAAGTAGATGAGAAGAGAAGACATAAGGAATTTGAAGTTGGAGGTGAAGTGATGTTATACTTGAGAAAAGAAAGGTTTCCAGTTGGAACATATAACAAGTTGAGGATGAAGAAGTTTGGACCTTGTAGGATACTTAGAAAATTTGATTCAAGAAATGCATATGAAGTTTAGCTACCAGAGACATTAGGTATATCACCTATTTTCAACATTGCAGACCAATATTAGTATCATGAAGCAGAGTTCAGTGACAACTTTGAAGAAGACTTGAAGAAGTAGTTACCACAACAAGCACCGAAGCAGATTGAAGACATTTTGGACATCAAAGTTGGACGCAGCACCAGAGGAAGACAATACAAAGAATACCTTGTGAAGTGGAAAGGCAGACCAGAAGAAGATTCATCATGGATTTCTTAGGCTGAGGTGGACCATCTTGGTTTCCCTCTAGCCCCAGCAAAGTCAAAGACTCACTTTTTTTCAATAACTCTGGATGTCTGATGTAAGAGCATCCCTAGTTCAAGAGTAATCTTGCATCAACCAAAAACATTTGCAATTCATTTTGTTTGCAGTTCAGTTTATTTCTTTTTATTTTCTAGTTCAGTTTAGGCAGTTCAGTTAGTAGCAATTTCTGTGTTTTGGTCCGCATTCTACTGCAATTGCATTTCACATCTTGTGGAGTTGGACTTAACATCTAGACATGTTCATCTACATCATATCTAGAATTAAGAGCAATTATTTAAGGTACCAGAAAGTTATCACTATCAGAAGATCAACTTTTTCTCAGAATAGAGCATTCTGATAGTCTCAGACACATCAGCTGAAGGAGAAGACTTGCAGAGCATTTCTTGATCCGTGGAGCCTAAAGACACATCATTCATTGATCCTTGGTTCGTGGCTGACCTTCCCTGAGATCTACACATCATTCCATGCATTTGCGGAGGAGTTCTACTTGATTAGGTCTGACCTATTTGTGTACACAAATTACAGCTCTTCATTGGAGTTTGTGACCTTCCTTGGCTAACGCGGAGGAATCTTATGACCTGGAGATGATATATATTGATGTATTAGATCTCTAGGAAAGCAGTTATCAAGTTTAGGTTAATAGAGATAGTTGATAGTTTAGATTTTATGCAAAGGAGCTTCAAAGCTATATCTAGTGCATATCTTGATATTTTGAAATTAGGCCTTTGAGCCCTAATTGTGAGCCCGCATGATGCCAGCCAGATTGTATTTAAATTCTATGATATATCGAATGACTGAATCAGCATTTGTTTCATATCAGTGAGTTATTTCCATTGTGTTTACTCTTGCTGCACGGTCTAGATAGTTCATTCTGTGAGCCCTCCTACCGTGACTACACCATTAATTGAGGGAAATAGGGTCAAATGTAATTCAATATTATTTAAAGAGGACCCTTGAGACAAGAAGTGCCAAACTAGGGGGCAATAAGGTAAAAAATAATTCAACATTATTTGAAGTGTAATCTTAGATATCTGAATTTCTTCAAACAAAATAAAACAGAGGGATGTGTGTTGTTCAACAATAGATATATCATTGAATAAGGTATTAGAGAATCATGGCTTTCTTTTTTTCCATTTGTAATAAATTCGTAAACTACTATACAAAAAGATGTTTTGATTCTTGGATAGAAAACTAATTACATGAAAAGTGTGTTGTTCTCTCCTATCCCCATGCATTGAAATTCATCTCCTCCCAAGACCCAGAGTAGGTTGTGTTGATAACTAAGAGGGGGGGGTGAATGAGTTATCTTAAATTTATTCAACTTTTTGTTCTTCTTTAATAATTAGTGCAGCATCAAAGCAAACAAGCACGAAAGTAGAAACAAAGTCAATACACATAACACAATGATTTTGACATGGAAAACCTAGTTAAGGGAAAAACCACGGGGTGATTAACCCAAGAATGTATTCTCTGTTAGAAGAATAGAAGTACAAAATGGCACCTGCCAATTTAGGGCTCACTGCCCGAGCATACTGCTCACAACAGGCTCACTGCCTACAAGAGAGGAAGATAACACATTGTTTAAATTGATGAGAAGCATCCACACATGCTAAGATTCAGTTTTGGTTGAGTTTAATAAACTGATTTGTTGTACTTCATTCTTACTTTCTTTTGGTTCAGTTGTCCCGTCACATTCCAGACCTGTCTTACTACCTTCACACTACTCTTCTACTTTTATTCACACAATTCTACATTCACACCACACACCTTCATATCTAAATTCATCTGGTATATATATCCGTACAAGTAATCTCACCACCTTTCTAGTCGGCATCCAGAATAGTCAATATTTTCCCAAGCTTTGATCTGTCAGCTGGATCCTTGCTTACCAAGTGATGCGGATCTAGGAGATGCTTGAAGAAGTCATTAATCATGTCAGCCAATCATGAATGATACCTCAAGAAACTTAGTCATCAGCAATATCTCTTCTGGATTTGGGTCTGACACTCTGTCGGTACAGTTCTTCCTTTGTCTGCTTTGCCAAATAGGAACCCAACACTCAAGTGCTCATATCTTTTCACCGTTCCATCACCAAAGGCTAAATCCTTGGAATCTATTAGTCAAGGTACTCCTCTTTACTTCCCTAAATCCGCACTTCACTGAGATACTCCCTCTGAGAGATCCGGACCTGACTGTCGAACCTTGCTGACTGCTCTGTTCTTGCTTACCGGATCATAACACTTCTTCAATCTAACTTCCGGTAGAGACTCATCATGTCTTGCAGATGTGTGGGATAACCTTTGTTGCCATCAATGAAAACATACATGAATCCATATAGTGTCTCTTGCCAACAATCTCCCCCTTTGGCATTGATGGCAACACTTAGTGAAAAATGACTAAGTGTCACACTATACTCCCCCTTGGTTGATGCTCTATTTTTATATACATTTTCTGGAGCTCCCCCTTAGCTGGATTCCTCATTTTTCACTGCTCCTCACTCCCGCTTTGACATCAATGGCAAAGGGTAGGGTCCGCACACCAAAATTCTCAAAAAGTCAACTATACTTAGCCGCATAAATATATATATAGCATACTTACATATATTGAAGTATGTCTGCAAAAATTGTCTTCAATTGGACGAATTCTGTTACCCAACTTTGCTTCATCCTATCCAAAATTGAGATGTGACCACTCAATAGGAATGCAAACATGTCTGCGCTTTTTAGATCTGCCAGATCATTGGTCCGGGCTGTGATCTGAGCTTCTTTTATGGCCTTATGCATGGCCTCTAACTTAGGGATAATTATCCCTCTGAGTTCACCCAACCTGCTTATTCTATTTGTGTTTTCCTTCTCAAGCTTCTTGATTTCATTCAAGACTGCAATAATCTGACATTCTTGATTTATTATGGAAGAGGAGAGAGGATCAAAATTCTTAGAGAGTTTTGTCAGTTTGTCCTCCTGTTCTTTCACTTTCTTCTCAATATCTAATGTTACTTTGGACTATGATAAACAAAATTTGTACATTTCCCTGCCATCTTTAAGAGCATTTTCTAAGCTCTTTATCCCAATATTCATATTCCTCCTATCATTAGTTATTAACCCTTGTACCTCTGATAATCTTTTTGCCAAAAATTCCTTCTAGACCTTATCTTCTGCTGACTTCTCCAGGGATTCAAAATATGTGCTAACACTATTGACTAGAGATTTGAGATTACCGGATGAGGAGGCTGAGGGATCCTTCTGAAAAGATGGCATGATCTTTTCTAATACTCTGGATGCAACTTCTATTAGCTCACAGTCTTCCATGTGAGACTTCAAGAGTTTTTCTTTAGCCTTTGCATTAGCAAATGAAGCTATCTTCATTGTTTGTACCGAGGAAAGAGAATCAAAATCAAATGGCCCTTGTAGAAGTTCTGGTTCATCAATCTCCATTGTCTCTTTTTTTAAGAATTCTTTGAAAGTTTCTGTAGTGTCTCTTGCTAGAGATAGATTCTTCTTCTCTTATGCAGTCTTAGAGTTGTCTCTTGGAGCTTTCTCTCCTTCTACACTCTTACCACTAATAGCTATGGTCTTCTCTGTTGAAGTCTTCTTTCCTTCTGCAAACTTAGTACTGTCATCTTCTTTTTCCTTCACTCCTTTTTCTTTATCCTCTATTCTTTCTTCTCCTTTGGATCTAGAGTCAGCAGGGGAAACCAGAGGAGTGATGTTTGTTTGTTCATGGGCCACCTCTTCCGGAGTAGAGGATTCCAAGTCCTTATCTTTTTCTTCACCAATGTCCATTACTTCTTCTGTCATTGCCTCAGTAGATTCTTTTTCAACACTTGTAGCTGAGGGATCAACACCCAAGTCCTCTATAATAGGAATGTTGAATCTTGAGCATGCATTCCGGAGGATCTCTTCTGTCTCTTTTGCTATTTTGTTAGTTTCTTTGAGCATAAGTTGATTCATTCTTGCTTTGCTCCGGAACTCATCCTTGCAATCTTTCAAGATCATATTCATTTGCTTTGAATCAATTGAAGGATATAGCTGAATGGCTATCTGTTCTTGGATCTCAAGATCTTTTGCCATAGCATTATTCTTTCTTATTTCTAACTCTTTCTCTAGGCTTTTGGGTATAAGAGATATAATTTCAATAAAGGCCTTATTGTAGATATTTAGATACTTGACTACTGCTTCTTGCAAGATCTTTTGGTCAGCCTCATTATAATGATCATAGAATTCAGCCATTGGTTGAAGGTTTCCATCCATAGTAATTGATTTGATGACATCATCTAATGATAGAGTGGGCTTTTCAACAAACTCTTCTACCATCTCTTCCTTCTCTTCACTAGTAGAGGGTTCACCAAATACTTTCTTCTTTTTCCTCGTTTTCCTTACCTCCTCATCTGACTCATTCTCTTCATCATCCTTCTGACTGATGTAAGACCTTGTGGCCTTTGTCTTAGTTCTTTTCTCTGCTTTACCGGATGACTTTACTTCCGGTTTTGATTTATTTGAGCTCTTATCAGTGGTAGGTACAGAGCTCCTAGAAGATCTGGTCCAGGAGGAGGATTCTACCAGAACACTTTGCTTTTCTGCCTCTTTCTTCTCTTTCTCAGTCCTTTCCTTCTTTTCCTTGTTGGCATCAAGTGCCTCTTTTGAGATGCCAAAGCTTTTGGCAATGTTTTCTACTTCTTTTCTTACCTTTCTTTTCATCTCTAGTTACCTTAGCTCAACATGGATCTTCACACTCAATTCTTCAAAGGTTCCAAACCTTTCTAGATTGGGATCCATTGGTTGACTCAGCATGTGTTGAACATGCAGCTCTACGATTTTCTCATCCACCTCATACCCCATTGGCATGATCCACACTATTCTTGGTTCCACTGCCTCCATTAGGCACTGATCAGTCTCTACCATAAAGCATACTATGTCTTTGTATTTCTCAACTAGAGATTGGGGAATTCTCTCTCTAGCTTGCATTGTGTTTTGAAAGTTTCTGAAGAAACCCTAGAGAGCTGTGTTTTGTGCTTTGTCATCACCAAGTCCATGCAAATAATCCCTGATTTGTATGGCAACCGGTCTGTCATTCTGCCATACCCATCCACTAGATCCGGGTAGCTCATTCATAAAGTAGAAGAATAAGCACAATACTAACCCACCATACTTAAATGAATTCTTTTTATCTTTCTTTATTTTTTACAGATTCTCCAAGAGTTGGTTTAGGAGTTGGCAAAGGTCATAGTCTAAATTCTTTCTTAACATTTCATAAGTAGTGTAGATAGTAGTTTTAGGTATTGAATTCTCCCTGCTAGAATGATATATCTTGTATCTGATGATCATGGAGGTAAACTTGATATCTGGATCAGTGATATCTTCTATTGTCATTGCTCCTTTGTCAAACCTAGATCTGGTAGCCTCACTTACAATCTGATTCTTGACAGATTTGAGAATAGGTATCTCACCGGATGAGTGCAAACTGGTAACTACCCTAATGGCATCTTTTGTGATCTTGAATGGTCCATTCAACCACATGAAGTTCTCATGTATTCTGCTCAAGACATACTGGACCCATTCATCCTCAGCAAAGCAAGGGAAATGTATACACTATGCAAAGTGCTTGTCTCGGAGGGCCTTGTATTGGGGTTCGAGCTCAAATGAATCATCTATTAGTTGTTTGTGGTAGATATCCCTCAATTTGAACTCTCTGAATTCTTCAATGTTTGCGTGAATGTAAACCCTAATATCTTTTGTATGCAAGACACCATGTGGAACACTAGAAAATGCTCCTAGGGGATCTACTTCCAAGGATTTGTAGGGATGTTTCTTGAATTTGGGGCGAGGCCTATCAGTGATCTTCACAATATTTAGAGTAGTCATCTTTAAAAAGATTTGCAGAGAGATATTTAAGAACAAAAAATACCTTTTGCGCCTTTAGGTTTCATGGAGTGAGCCAGATCGATTGCTGGATGAATCAACTTTTGTAAATGATCTTTGATGGGCTTGAGGAAATTTGTTGCAGAGCTCTTTTTTGCTTCTTCTTGAATGCAGAATGAACAAATGTTTAATAAGAAGAACCCTTATATTACTCCGCAAACCCTAATACCAAGTTGCAATAAATGCTCAACTTAAGTCATTTCGGTTTGCCTTGTTTTCCTTATTTGGATGACTTGATGAACTGGATCAATCTTGTTCTAAACATCTTGCAGATCTTTCACATCTTAACCAAATATTATTTAGATGATTATCTGAGAACCCTTTAATCCACAACCTTCCTTGTGCCAATTCCGGCACCAATTTATTGGCAAGGGGAAAAAGTTTTTCCTTGTGTCTCCCCCTGAGCCAGAGCTCACTTTTTAATTTCTGGAAGGAATATCAGCACCAGATTTTGGTGTGGATCCATCCCCTACATTTTCTATACTTTTCTTCACCCAAATCTTGTTCATCTCACTTTGAACTTCATCCACATTCACTTTTCCTTTTCCCTTGTCTTGATTCCGGTTATGATGTACCGGACCTCTTTTGTCCTGATTCTTGCTTCTACATAATTTGGCAATATGACCGGATCTATTGCAATTGTGGCAAACAACATTTCTTTGCATATTTGATTGATGTTCTCTTGATTTGCATTGATAAGCCATATGACCCATTCTATTGCATGCAAAGCATCTACCATTGAATGAATTGTTCATTTGCATACATCTGCATTCATGAGATTTGTGACCATACCTTTTGCAATTAAAACACTGTTCGGAGAAGGATGTATTAGTCTGATTCATTCTCTTTCTACACTGATTAGCTTTGTGACCAAAGTTATTGCAATTGTGGCAGTATCCATTGAAGGATGGATTTTTTTTAGCATTAGGTTGCCTTACCAGAGGTCTTCTAGGCCTATTCCTTAGATTTTTTGATCCAAAATTCTTCTGACCAGATCTGGAGCTTTCACCTTTCTCATATCCCAAGCCACGCTTGTCATCTACCCTCTTTTGGATTTCAAGAAGAACTTCAAGTTGAGCTAAACTTATCTTGAATTTCTCTTTGTATTCATTTGTTGTTTGAAGATCCCTTTTAAGAGAGACAATTTGATCCTCAAGTTTTTCTTCATTATCTTTAGCATCTTCAAGATCAGATTCAAGATGTCTAATTACTCTATCCATCTTGTAGCAGTCTTCTGATTTATCCTTGAGAGATTGTCTTAGATTATCTTCAGTCTTTCTTTTCTCTTCAATTTCTTGGGTAAACTTAATAACTCCTAATTCCATTTCATGTCTTACCATAATGATCTCTTTTGATAATTTTTCACATAACTTGGTTTTTTCCTTCAGATCTCCATTTGTATCATTTGCTTCATTTTAATTTGCCAATTGCTGAAGTAGATCCTTTCTCTTTTTCATAGAGAGACTTAGTTTCCCTTTTAGTTCATTTATGAAATCATCAGCCTGTTTGAGTCTTTCCTTCAATTCATTGACTTCAGAATTAGATTGCTCAAGATCATCTAGGGCAGACTGAAGTTGTTCCCTCATACCATACACATCCATTTTAATTCCTAGATCTTCCTCAAGATGTTAGGCTCTTGTTTGGAGGAACTTGGCTCTGATACCAATTGTTGATAACTGAGAGGGGGGGGGGGTGAATCAGTTATCTTAAATTTATTCAACTTTCTGTTCTTCTTTAATAATTAGTACAACATCAAAGAAAACAAGCATGAAAGTAGAAACAAAGTCAATACACATAACACAATGATTTTGACATGGAAAACTTGGTTAAGGGAAAAACCACGGGGTGATTAACCCAAGAATGCATTCTCTGTTAGAAGAATAGAAGTACAAAATGGCACCTACCAATTTAGGGCTCACTACCTGAGCATACTGCTCACAAGAGGATCACTGCCTATAAGAGAGGAAGATAACACAATGTTTTAACTAATGAGAAGCATCCACACATGCTAAGATTCAGTTTCGGTTGAGGTCAATAAACTAATCTGCTGCACTTCATTCTTACTTTCTTTTGGTTCAGTTGTCCTGTCACATTCTTGACCTATCTTACTGCCTTCACACTACTCTTCTACTTTTATTTGCACAATTCTACATTCACACCACACACCTTCATATCTAAATTCATCTGGTATATATATCCGTACAAGTAATCACACCACCTTTCTAGTCAACATCCGGAATAGTCAATATTTTCCCAAGCTTTGATCTGTCAGCTGGATCCTTGCTTACCAAGTGATACGGATCTAGGAGATGCTTGAAGAAGTCATCAATCATGTCAGCCAATCATGAATGATACCTCAAGAAACTTAGTCATCAGCAATATCTCTTCTAGATTTGGGTCTGACACTCTGTTGGTACAGTTCTTCCTCTGTCTACTTTGCCAAACAGGAACCCAACACTCAAGTGCTCATATCTTTTCACCCTTCCATCACCGGAGGCTAAATCCTTGGAATCTATTAGTCAAGGTACTCCTCTTGACTTCCCCAAACCCACACTTCACTGAGATACTTCCTCTGAGAGATCCAGACCTGACTGTCGAACCTTGCTGACTGCTCTGTTCTTACTTACCAGATCATAACACTTCTTCAATCTGACTTCCGGTAGAGACTCATCATGTCTTGCGGATGTGTGGGATAACCTTTGTTGCCATCAATGACAACATACATGAATCCATATAGTGTCTCTTGCCAATAGGTTGGGCTTTGAGACTAGTGCAAGGAGGTGACACAAAATAGAATAGATAACATGAGTATGGCCCTAAAAGTGGCAAATATGGAGTAATGAGTGAGGCATTGGAAATGATTTCCAAAATTTTGAGAGCTCTGTGAGGGATTGGACTTGGGTTATGATACATGCTCATATATAATACAGTTGGGTTTGGCCATGGCAAAATTAGAGGGGCATTCAATGGTTATTATGGGTGAGCCTTTTTTACATTTAAAATATAGGTGACCTAATTGTACTTTTCCCATCCTTCATCACTCCCCATCTCCACAAAATCCTTCAAAGTAGGCTTGGCTTTTATTTGGATGGAGACATGATAGTTGTTAATTTTATGTTTTGGCAATTCACACCTCGAAAAAAATATTAAATAGGTTTATGTAAAAGAGATTTTGCATGATATGGTGATTTCCAATTTGGATGTTAAGGGAGTCATGTAGGCCATGAGGTAAGTTGACCTCAATGCATACCCTTAGTGTGGCTGAGCTAAATAAAAATTCTCTTGTTTTGGGCATAAGAGGCAACCAAACAACTTAAGCAAGTAATCAATAAATGTGTAGAAAGGGAGGGCTAGTCTAGAAAATTTTATTCAAATTGATGCCTTAAAAAAGGTATTTCATAGGAAACAAAGTTTGAAGTCCAAAAAGATAAAACTAGTAGGTTATTTTTATAGAATGTATTAAGGTACCACAAGTAACTAAAAGCACGGTCAAATATTTGTATGTGCTAGCACAAGATAGGAGATTTTAATGGTGTCTATACAAGAAGAAATGTACACACCTATAGTGTTTAGTAAGCAATTATTGATTCTTAATGTCTAGTAGTGGCTATGTGTACATGATTATTATCCACATGGAGACATCACATTTGGTGATATGTGTTGCATGTTAATGTCATGGTACAGTGAGGATATAGTTTTGTGATTCTTGGTATTTCACAATTTTGTTGGATAGTTAGATAGTTGGTATTCCATGATGATTCCTATATGTATGTTCTCATGTGAAGGTGACAAGGTTGGATATTGTTGGAAATAAGGTAGATAACTAAGAGAGGGGGGTGAATCAGTTATCTTAAATATTTTAACTTTCTTCCCTTCTTTAACAAATAGTGCAGCTTCAAAACATATAAGCATACACAACCATGAAAGCATAAATAAAATCAACACACATAACATAATGGTTTTTACATGGAAAACCCTGTTAAGGGAAAAACCACGGGGTGACTAACCCAAGATTGTATTCCCTATTTAAAGAATAAGAAGTACAAAAATGACACTTGCCAATTAGGGTTCACTGCCCGAGCACACTGCTCACAAGAGGCACACTGCCTACAAGAGACTCACTGTCTACAAGGTTTTATAGAAAGTAACTAGGTGTTTGAACTGATGAGAAGCATCTGCCAATTCTGAGGTTCAGTTCCAGTTAGGCTCAATATATTGATTTAATGCACTTCATTCTTCCTTTGTTCTAGTGCTACTGTTCTGTCACATACTGGACTTGTCTTACTGCTTCCACACCTCTTTATGCCTTTCCTTGCACACTATTTCCTCACACATATGTCTTCATACCAAAATCCATCTGGTATATATATCCGTATCAAGGATTTCAACATCTTTCTAGTTGGCAACCAGAATACTCAAGATATTTTCAAGACACTGATCTGTCGGCTAAATCCATGCTTGATATATGATGCGTAACAAAGACATAGACATAGAAGTCATCAATCATGTTGTCCAACCATGTATGATCCCTCAAATAGCTTGATCACCATCAATTTCTCATCCGGATTAAAGTCTGATGCTCTGTCGGTCAGTTCTTCCTCAGTCTACTTTGCCTGTCAGGAACCCAACACTTAGATGCTTATATCTTTTCACTCATTCATCACTAGAGGCTCAATCTCTGGAATATAGAAGTCATGATACTCCTCTTGACTTGCCCAAAGTCCACACTTTGTTGAGTTACACCCTCTAAGAGATCTAGACCTGATTGTCAGACCTTGTTGCATGCTGTATTCTTACTCCTAGACCAAAATACTCTTCCCTTTGTCTTCCGGTAGAGACATACTATGTGCTGTGGATGTGTAGGAAAGACTTTGTTGCCATCAATGAAAACATTCATGGAGCTACACAGTGGCTCTTGCCAACAATCTCCCCCTTTGGCATTGATGGCAACACTTAGTGAAAAATGACTAAGTGTCGTAGCAAACTCCCCCTTGGCTGATGCTCTATCTTATGTACACTTTTACTGGAGCTCCGCCTTAGCTGGATTCCACATTTTTCACTACTACTCACTCCCCCTTTGACATCAATGGAAAATGGTGGAATTCGTACACCAAAATTTGCAAAAATCAATCTATACATAGCCGCATAAGTATATAAACATGTTATATTTAAATATACTTAAGTATATCCGCAAAGGTGGTCTTCAACTATACAAATTCTATCACCCAACTCTGCTTCATCTTGTCCAAAAATGAAATGTGATCACTCAACAAGAATGCATAAGATTCTACCCTTCTTAAGTCTATCAGCTCACTAGTCCGGGCTGTGGTCTGAGCATCAGTTAAGGCCTCGTGCATTGCCTCTAACTTTGGGATAATTATCCCTCTTAGTTCACTCATCCTGCTTATTCTATTCTTCTTCTCCTTTTCAAGCCTCTTTATTTCATTTATAGTAGCAATATCTTGGCACTCTTGATTCATTATGGATGAGATGAGAGGATCAAAATTCTGAGATAAACTTGACAGTTTACCCTCTTGTTCTTCCACCTTCTTTGCAATATCTTTTGTCACTATGGACCAAGATAGACAAAATTTGTATATTTCTTTGCCATCTTTAAGAGCATTTTCTAGGTCCTCCTGTCATTAGTTATGAGTCCCTGTATTTTAGTGAACCTCTTTCCCAAAAATTCTTTTCAGAATTTCTCTTCTGCCAATTTCTCCAAAGAATTAAAATGGGTGCTAACAGAGTTAACCAAAGATTTTAGGTTACCAGATGGAGAGGCTGAAGGATCCTTTTCGAAGGATGGCATGATCTTCTCTACCATCCCAGATGCAATCTCTATCAGCTCACAGTCTTCCATGTGAGACTTGAGAAGCTTCTCTTTTGCTTTAGCTTGAGCAAAAGATGCTATCTTCATTGTCTGGACTAGAGAAAGGGAATCAAAATTTAGTGGTACTTGAAATAATTCTGGTTCATCTATCTCTATCATTTCTTTGTTCAAGAAGCTCTTTATTGCCTCTACAGTGTCTCTTGCCAGAGACTGAGTCTTCTTTCCTTTTGCAACCTCAGAACTGTCATCAGGAGTCTTCTTTGTTTGATCTTCTTCTCTTCTCTTTACCTCCTCTTCTTGACTCAATTTCTCCTCTTTTCTTTCTTCTCCTTCAGTTCCAGAGTCTACAAGGGGATCCAGAAGAGAGATATTAACTTCTTCATGGACTTCCTCTTCTGGAATAGAGGAATCCAAGTCCTTAGACTTCTCCTCACTTATCTCTTTTGACTCTTCTACATTTTACTCAGTAGATTCTTTTTTTGATGTACTTAATCCTTCGACATCCATGGTAGAAGGTTCTTCATCTATTTCCTCTATGATAGGAAGGTTAAATCTTTTGAATGCATCCCAGAGGATGTCTTCTATTTCTTTTGCTACATGATTAGTCTCTCCAAGTATTAGTTTGTTCATTCTTGCTTTACTTCGGAACTCATCCTTACAGTCCTTAAAGATCATGTTCATTTGTTTTCGAGTAAGAGAAGGATAGAGCTGAATAGCAATCTACTCTCGGATCTCTAGGTCCTTAGCCTTAGCATTCTCCTTTCTCAATTCAAGTTCCTTCTCTAGACTTTTGGGGATTAGAGAGATGATTTCAATGAATACTTTATTATAAATGTTTAGATACCTGACTGTAGTATCTTCCAAGATCTTCTTGTCAGCGTCACTATATTCATCATAAAATGTAGTCATTGGTTGTAGATTCCCATCCACAGTGGCTGCCTTGATGACATCATCAATAGAGAGAGTAGGCCTTTCAACAAATTCTTCTGCCTCTTCTTCCTTGTTTTTACCGATAGAGGATTTCCCGGAAGTTTTCTTCTTCTTCTTCATTTTCTTAACTTCCTCATCTGACTCTATTTCTTCATCATCCTTTTGGCTTATGTAGGACCTTGTGGCCTTTGTTTTTGTTCTCTTTTCTCCCTTTTCGGATGTCTTGGCTTCCGATTTTGAGGCTTTTGAGCTCTTAGAAGTGGCAGGTGCTGAGCTCTTGGAGGATCTAGTCTAGGAGGAGGCTTGTACCAGAACACTTTCTTTTTCTGCTTCTTGTTTCTTTTTCTCAGCTCTTTCTATTTTCTCTCTGTTTGCATCAACTGCCTCCTTTGATATGCCATATCTTTTGGCAACTTCCTCTACTTCCCTTCTCACTTTTCTTTTTATTTCTAGTTGCCTTATTTCAACATATATTTTCACACTTAATTCTTGAAAGGTTCCAAACCTTTCTGCTTTAGGGTCCTTAGGCTGACTCAGCAAGTGTTGGACATGCAGCTTCAGGATTTTCTCATCTACCTCATAGACCATTGACATAATCGAGACTGTTCTGGGTTCCATTGCCTCCATTAGGCATTGATTAGTGTCTACCATGAAACACACTGTATCCTTGTATTTTTCAACTATAGATTAGGGAATTCTTTCTCTTGCCTACATCATACTTTGGAAGTTCTTGAAGTATCCCCAGAGTGCTATACTTTGAGCCTTCGCATCACCAATCCCATACATGCAATCTCTGATTTGTATGGCAACCGGTCTATCATTTAACCATACCCAACCACTTGATCTAGGTAGCTCATTCATATAGTAAAAGAACAGGCATAGTATTAAGCCACCATACTTGAATGAGTTCTTGTCCTTCTTGATCTTCTACAAATTTTCTAATAGTTGGTTCAGGAGAAGGTCGCATAAATCATAATCTGCATTTTCCCTTAGCATATGATATGCAATGTATATTGTAGTTCTGGACACAGAGTTCTCCCTGCTGGAATGATATATTTCATAGCCAATTATCATAGACGCAAATTTGATATCCAGATCTGTGATATCTTCTATTGTCATTGCTCTTTTGTCAAACTTTGATCCGGTAGCCTCACTTACTATCTAGTTCTTGACAAATTTGAGAGTAGGCAACCCACTGGATGAGTGCAATCCAGTTACTACCCTAATTGCATCTTTTGTTATCTTGAAGGGCTTCAACAACCACATGAAGTTGTCATGTATTCTGCTAAGAACATATTGGACCCATTCATCTTCTGCAAAACAGGGAAAGTGGATGCAATGTCCAAAATGCTTATCCTAGGTGGCCTTGTATTGAGGTTTAACTTCAAAAGTTTCATCTATTAGTTGTTTATGGTACATATCCATCAGCTTTGATTCTCCAAATTCCTCAATATTGGCATGGATGTATACCCTAACATGTTCCACATGCAGAACCCCATGCAAAATGCTAGAAAAGGTGCCTAAAGGATCAACTTCTAGGGTTTTGTAGGGGTGTTTCTTGAACTTTGGGCGTGGCCTATCAATGATCTTAACAACCATAGGAGTAGTCATTTTTGCAAAAGATTTAGAGAGAGATATTCATAAATTGAAATACCTTTTTACGCTTCTAGGGTTCATAATATGAGCTGAAAAGATCGCTGGTTGAATTGGATTCTGCGGTTGATCTTTGAGAAGGTTGTAACAATCTTGATGTAGAGCTCTTTCTTTCTTCTTTTCGAATGCAAGTGTGCAAATAATGAATAAAGAAACCCTTTTATCTCTGTGCAAACCCTAATTTCCTATTGCAATAAATGCACAACTTAAGTTATTCTGAATGCCTTATTCTTCCTTGTTCTGAGAGAGATCTTTCTGAATCACTGAGATACACTTAGAATTATTTTTAGTGATAATTGACAATGTATCATCCTTCCTCCAATCATGCCATTTATCCACAAGTCAAGATATTTCAATCTTGAATCATACCAGATCTAACTGTGAAAATCCTGCTTTTAGCAGATTGTTGTCAAACTGGATCAATCTTGGCTGATTAAACTCTTCAAAACTCCTTGCAAATCATTCATATTTTTATTGAAGGTTATTTGAATATTTCTCTAAGAACCCTTTAATCCACAACATTCCATGTGCCAAATTTAGGCACCAATTGACTAGCTGGGGGAATTTATTTTCCTTTGTGACTCCCCCTGAGCTAGAGCTCATCTTTTTAGTTTTCGGAAGGAATATCAGCACTAGATTCTGGTGCAGATCCATCCCCAACATTTTCTGTACTTTTCTTCACTGAAATCTTGTTCATGTCCCTTTGAACTTCATCCGCATTCATTTTGCCTTTTCCTTTATCTTGATTTTGATTATGATGCACCGGACCCCTTTTATCCTGATTCTTACTTCTGCAAAATTTGGTAATATGACCATATCTATTCCAATTTTAGAAAACAACATTTCTTTGCATATTTGACTAATATCCTCTTGATCTGCATTGATTATCCATATGTCCCATTCTATTGCATGTAAAGCATCTTCCATTGAATGAATTGTTTATTTCCATATTTTTTGCATTCATGAGATTTGTGACCATATCTTTTGTAGTTGAAACACTATCTAGAGAAGGATAAATTAATCTGATTCATTCTTCTTCTGCACTGAGTTGCTTTATGACCAAAGTTGTTACAATTGTTGTAGTATCCATTGAAGGATGGATATCTTTGAGCATTTGGTTGCCTTACGGGAGGTCTTATAGGCCTATTCCTTGGATTTCCTGATCTCGAGTTCTTCTGACCGGATCTGGAGCTTTCACCTTTCTCATATCCCAAGCCACGCTTGTCATCTACCCTCTTTTGGCTTTCAAGAAGAACTTCAAGTTGAGCAGAGCTTATCTTGAATTTCTCATTGTATTCATTTGTTGTTTGAAGATCTTGTTTGAGAGTGTCTATTTAATTCTCAAGTTGTTCTTCATTATCTCTAGCTTCTTTAAGATCAGATTCCAGATGCCTAATTATTGTATCTATTTTGTGGCAGTCCTCTAACTTTTCTTTGAGAGATTGTTTTAGATTATCTTCAATTTTTCTTTTCTCTTCAATTTCTTGGGTGAATCTCATAACCCCTGATTCCATTTCATGTCTTACCATAATGACCTCTTTTGATAGCTTCTCACATAGCTTGTTTTTCTCATTCAGGTCTTCATTAGTATCATTGGCTTCACTTTGACTTGCTAATTGTTGAAGTAGTTCCTTTCTCTTTTTCATAGAGATACTCAGTTTTTCTTTTAGCTCATTTATGAAATCATCAGCTTGTTTGAGTCTTTCTCTCAAGTTATTAACTTTAGAGTGAGATTTCTCAAGATCATCTAGGGCAAACTGAAGTTGTTCCTTCATACCATACATATCCATTGAGATTCCTAGATCTTCCTCAAGCTGTTAGGCTCTATTTGGAGGAACTTACCTCTGATACCAATTGTTGGAAACAAGGTAGATAATTAAGAGGGAGGTGAATCAGTTATCTTAAATATTTTAACTTTCTTCTCTTCTTTAACAAATAGTGCAGCTTCAAAACATATAAGCATACATAACCATGAAAGAAGAAATAAAATAAACACACATAACACAATAATTTTTACGTGGAAAACCTTGTTAAGGGAAAAACCATGGGGTGACTAACCCAAGATTGTATTCCCTATTAAAAGAATAAGAAGTACAAAAATGACACTTGCCAATTAGGGCTCACTGCCCGAGCATACTGCTCACAAGAGGCACACCGCCTACAAGAGGCTCACTGTCTACAAGGTTTTATATAAAGTAACCAGGTGTTTGACCTGATGAGAAGCTGATGGGGAGCCTCAATCGGTAAGACTTCCACCATCAGCCACCTTGTAACCTATCACACCAACTGTTATAGTCACGCCGACATGAGGTCCAATGATTTTGATCATCGGTGAGAACAATACCATCGGTCGCCTTTGACCTTATCACTCTGATCTCTCAACTCTCCCCGATGTGTGACCTACGTTTCTTGCCTATTGGCAAGACTACTCTTATCAGCCATGTTGAAGTTGGTTTTGCTGACATGTCGATGTCTTCACCTTCGGTGAGACTTGAATGCCTATTTCGCTGATGCACCGATCCTCTAGTGTCAACTTTGACTTTCACTCATCGGCGGGGCTATTGTTATTGGCCATGATAAGACTTGCTTCGCCAATACACCAATGTTAATGTCTTCGATGTGACTACTCCCCATCGCCGAGCTCTAACCAAGGTCTACCGGTACGCTAATACAACCTGTCGTCAATATGAATCACCTTATTGACAAACTCTAGTTTCACTAGGTTGATACATCGATGGATTTTTCTATGGTTGTCACTCACCCCTTGTCACTCTAATATAACTCAATCGGCTAGATCACCATTATCAGCTAAACATCTTGTTATCTATGTGATGTAGTTTGTCACTCCAATATGCATCCCAGGCCATGACTCTCGTTCAATGCCTTGAACCTCCCTTCAGCTAGACTACCCTTATCACCGTAAGCGAGAAGCAGTTTATCGATGGCCTCTGTCTCTCCAATAATAGCTCCAACTCGTCTAATCAAACCCTAGCAAATGGAGATGCTAGGCCGACTACTGTGTACAAACCTCAGTCTGGAACATATGCACCGCCGAGCAATGAAACAAAATAGGAAGCAAACGAATATTGTATAGCGAAGCCATTCCACTAATTTCAACAGAAATCTCACCAGTGGAATGCTTCATATCAACATTTTGCAACAGCAAAAAACACTAAAAGGAAAAGAAATCTATAGCTATGTAGGTTGTAATTACAGAGAACAAATTAACAACACAAAATAGTTCAATTTCTCCTTAACAAAATGCATGGTTACATTCAACCTCTCCTCTTCGATTTGATTACAATGCTTACAATGCTTGATTTTGTTCATTCCCCTAGTTTTGTAAACTCACCAGAGGAACACCAACCCTATTCCAAGCGACTGGGAGCAAAACTAACTGATTCCAAGTAGCTGGGAAACCAACTGTCTTACCAATAATGATGCAACCTAATTACTTGGGACTTGCAAAGTTTGTTCTAAGTCTAGATACAAACATAAAAGACATGCATTGGTTGAATAGACCTTATTACAATAGAAAACATGATTTTCCAAACAAAACATGAATTTAAATGCCTCATGGAGGCCACCTTGTGATAGGTGCTCCTGCACCATACACCCCACCTAGAAAAGAACTCATGTCCCATGAGTTGAGTCTATTTTTTGCACCACCGTTCTCCTTTGCTGCCTCATGCCTTCCCCATGAGCTCTGGACTACAACTTGCTTCCATGGAATCAAAAACTCATGCCTAGCATTGTAGGCTCTACTCACACCTTGCCATGAGTGAGTGCTTGCAACCAAACTTGGATGTTGCATACCATGATTGCTTATTGTCATATCTTCCTGAACACCTGCATTCAAAACCATGTTTGATGCTTCTTGTATTACTGCTATGGTAGAATATGTTTGCCTTCCAACTCTTGTTGGCTTTAGAGGACAAACAATGGCCCCTACTATGATAGCATCCTCTTCTTTCCAATCAACTTGTGGCTGCTTGTAGACCTACTCTTTGACCTTCTACTGATCCATCTCAGAGGTTACCATATGATCTCCATCATTCAAAACTGAAATCACCTTCAAACTATGATCTTTGGTAACCTCACTCCTTGAGGTATCCTCCACTTGCCTTGTCTCTTCTTCATTGATCTTCACAAACTCTTTCTTACCCACCAAAATGATCTTGGCTACCTGCTGTGTTGCAACACCCTCCTGCAATGGTGTCATCACAAAAGTCTTGTCATCCTTCTTGATGGTGTATGTGTTAGCATATCCATCATACAATGCTTGCCTATCAAATTGCCATGGCCTACCTAAAAGTAGGTGACAACACTCCATGGGCAAAATGTCACATAAAATTCTCTCCTTATATTCTCCAATCTGAAAATCAACATATGCTTGTTCATCTACCAAAAGTGATTGGCTATCACTTACCCAAGATGCTCTGTAAGGAGTTTGATGAGGAATCCTTTCTATGTTCAATTTATCCACCATTTTCCTAGACACCATATTATTTGTTGAACTAGAATCTATGACTACCTTGCATATTTTACCTTTGCTTTTGCAATTGATCTTGAAAAGTGCTCTCTTTTGTGATGGTTCAGTCTTCACTGGTTCTTTGAGTAGTGTCCTCTTGATCATCAGATTTTCTCCCACTTCTAATGTCAAATTCACTTCAAGAGATGTTACACTCCCTGCATCCTCTTGAGTCAATGTGGTTCTTCTCTCATTACCATGAGAAGTTGAGGCCTTCTCTGGACACTTATAGGCCAGGTGTCCTATTTGATTGCAGTTATAACATCTCATGTCAGAGAACTTGGATCCTCTACATGATCCATTTGTCCCATCTCTTTCATTAGGCCTTCTTCCTTGGTAGCCTCCTCTACTACTTGAGTCTCCAACTTGCTCTACTTGGTTAGACTCACCACTAGGCCTCTGGTTAGGACTTCTTCCTCCAAAACTACCTCTAAAATTTTTGTCACCTCTTCCTCTACTCTACTGCTCACCTTTCCTCTTCAACTTCTCTTCAGCTCTTAATGCTACTTGAAAGCATTTTCCATGGTTTTAGTGGTAAATAAACTTATCTCATCTTGAATATTGATCCTCAGACCATTTAGATACCTTGCTACTATTATGCCCTTACTTCTATAGTGTATATGGTTATGAATAGTCAGCTTGTGGCTATCTTAACTCTTAATTAAGTCATATTATCATTGTTAAATTGTTATTTAGTTGTTTAGGTCAGCCTAAGGCTTCTATAGGTCTATCTAAGTCGGCTTGGGTGATATCCTAGGTATATATAGGAGGTAGTGAGTCTCATTTCATATCATATTGAGTATTGTGTTCTTACTAAAGACTATTGGAGGTATCCCCCTCAAAGTGGCATATTATTATCAAGTATTTGCAGCATATTACTATTATATTCAGATATTGTGCAAGTTGTTTCATTACAAGTGGTATTAGAGCATGATCTTGGCACCGTAGAGGCAAGATTTTTTCTCAACATTGGAGGCGATTTTGGGAAGAGCATAACTTTCAGATTTTAGCAAATTTTTAAAATATGTTTAAAGGGTTTTTGAATACCATATTAGAGAAGCTACACTCTCTATTTTAGAGGAATTGGAGCAGATTTGAGTGAATTATTACAGAATTACAATTTCTACACAATTTATGTGAGATCTCTATATCTCTCACATCCTGCTAAATTGGAGTCTAATTTGTATTGGGTTTTTGAAGACATAATAGAGGAGCCTACAGTCCAAATATTGGAGAAATTGAAACACAAATAAGTGAGTTATTGCAAAATTAGGGTTTCCAACAAATTTGCTCTCAAGGCAATAAATTTGCTAATTTTTTGAATTATTTTCTGGGTAAGTGGTATCTTGGCCCTAGTAAGTTATAGTAGAAATTTTAGAGAATTTAAATTTCATTTGTGTGATTTATTTCAAAAATATTGGTTTCCATCATGACAGGGCCTATAACAAGGGGCCAAAAGAATGCTGCCACACCTGGGAAATCCTCTGATAAGGACAGGGAAACAATAGGGGATAGTAATACCAATGAGGAAATAAGTAAGTTCAAGGAAGAGATTAAGAGGGATATGTGTGACCTAAGAGGAGATATATCAGATTTACGAAGCATGTTAAGCGCCTTTATGAATGAACCAAGAAAGGTGGTCTCAAGCAACCAAGAAGAAGAAGAAGAAGAAGAAGAAGAAGAAGAAGAAGCAGATGATGATGATGAAGAAGAAGAAGAAGAAGCAAAAGAAGAAGAAGAAGAAGCAAAAGAAGAAGAAGAAGAAATAGAAGAAGATGAAGAAGAAGAAGAAGAAGAAGAAGAAGAAGAAGAAACAAAAGAAGAAGAAGAAGAAGAAGAAGAAGGCGGAAGTAGTAGTAGAAGAAGAAGAAACAAAAGAAAAAGAAAAAGGCAATGAAGAAGAAGAAGTGAAAGAAGAAGAACTTCCTAGTCAAGTTATTCAACCAATGCAAGGGTACCATGTACTATTCCTCACCTCTTCCTCTATGGTACATCAAAAGGTTCAAGTAAAGGAAGAACACATTCATCACCATCAAGAGCTAGATGCAAAGGGAAGACACATCTTGGAGCTGAAGTTAATTTTCCAGACACACATGAATAATCTGAGGACGTCAATAGTTCCAAATTACCTCGTTATAAGGAAATATCTTCTAGTTGAAGTTACCACATGGGATGATGAAGATTATATGAAGAAACTACCACAATTGATCAACGTTGAGGACAACGCTTTTGTAAAGGTGGGGGGCATGTTATGCCCTTACTTCTATAGTGTATATGGTTATGAATAGTCAGCTTGTGGCTATCTTAACTCTTAATTAAGTCATATTATCATTATTATATTGTTATTTAGTTGTTTAGGTCAGCCTAAGGCTTCTATAGGTCTATCTAAGTCGGCCTGGGTGATATCCTAGGCATAAATAGGTATATATAGGAGGTAGTGAGTCTCATTTCATATCATACTGAGTATTGTGTTCTTACTAAAGACTATTGGAGGTATCCCCCTCTAACAGGATTAGGAGGTTGCCCCCTCGAAGTGGCATATTATTATCAAGTATTTGCAGCATATTACTATTATATTTAGATATTGTGCAAGTTGTTTCATTACAGCTACCTTGGCTTTTTCATCCTCCATGTACCCACAACAAAGAGTGTATTTGTGAAACTCCTCGGTGTAAGTAGCCACATCCATATCTTTTTGATTGAGGTTCTGTATTTTCCTGTAAATCTACACATCGTAGTTGGATGCAAGGAACTGGGACTTGATCTTCTCCAACATTCTGCTCCACGAAGATATCATACTCTTCCCATTCTTTACCCTTTCTCCTTGGGTGTAATTCCACCATGTAAGGGCAACACCTTTGAGTTTAGTTTTTGCAAACTTAATCCTCTTACTTTCAGGAACTTCCTTGTATTCGAAGTAATTGTTTAGAGCCTTAATCCACTCCATGACTTCCTCAACATTCATATTCCCACTGAACATGGGGACATCTATCCGAGCCTTCAAAGAGTCCTTGCTAATTGCCTTGATGGCTTCCAGGAATTACTTTTGTTCAACCAGTATCTTTGCCTCTTCTTGTTCCTCTTCTGCTTCCTCTTTCTCTTCTTCTTCATCTGAACCTTCCTCTATCCTTTTTCCTATCTTCATTGCCTTCAATTCTACTTGGAGTGCTCCCTGACTCTAGTTTTGATCATCTCTTCCATCTCTTGAAATTTCTTGACCACTTCGATGGTCATCCCCTTTGGAGGCATATTGCTAGCCTCTCCTTCACTCTCTCTGTCTGACATAAACATTCACAGACAACACCCAAACGCCAACACTCCTACAAATCCTCAATTTGACTACAACACAATGCTTAATCAGATGTCCATCCTACATGCTACTACAGACCCATTCCTCTCGTCCAACAGCATATCCTAGAGATGCACTACCACTCTCTCTCATAGTGGCCTCACTCTGCACCCTCTTCCAGCCAAACCTCTATTAGTGAATGGTCTTGACAGTCCTCATCATCATCTGCCCACACACTACAAGAGTCCTATTCCTTCTCGAAACTAGGTAGCACGAGCAACTCTTCATCTACCTTCTTAGTGATAGAAATCAAATACACAACACCTTCACCTAGACCTTTCGCTAGCTTTAATACCAATATGATGGGGAGCCTCAATCGGTAAGACTTCCACCATCAACCACCTTGCAACCTGTCACACCAACTGTTATAGTCACGCTGACATGAGGTCCAACGATTCTGACCATTGGTGAGAACAATACCATCAGTTGCCTTTGACCTTATGACTCTGATCTCTCAACTCTCCCTGATGTGTGGCCTACGTTTCTTGCCTATTGGCAAGACTTCTCTTATCAACCATGTTGAAGTTGGTTTCACCGACACGCTGATGTCTTTGCCTTCGGTGAGACTTGAATGCCCATCCAGCTGATGCACTGATCCTCTAGCATCAACTTTGACTTTTGCTCATCGGCAAGACTATTGTTATTAGCCATGATAAGACTTGCTTCATCGATACACTGATGCTAATGTCTTTGGTGTGACTACTCCCAGTCAGTGAGCTCTAACCAAGGTCTACCGATACGCTGATACAACCCGTCATCGGTATGACTCACCCTATCGGTGAACTCTAGTTTCACTAGGCTGATACACCAATGAATTTTTTTGTGGGTGTCACTCACCCCTTGTCACCCCGATATAACTCGATCAGCCAGATCACCACTGTCGGCTCAATGTCTCATTATCTACCTGATGTACTTTGTCACTCTGATATGCATCCCAGGCTGTGACTCCCATTCAACACCTTGAACCTCCCTTCAGCTAGACTACCCTTATCGCCCTGAGCAAGAAGCGATTTATCGATGGCCTCTATCTCTCTGATAATAGCTCCAACTCCTCCAATCAAACCCTAGCACATGGAGATGCTAGGCTGACTACTGTGTACAAACCTCAGTCTGAAACATCTGCACTGTTGAGCAATGAAACAAAATAGGAAGCAAATGAATATTGTACAGTGAAGCCATTCCACTGATTTTGATAGAAATCTCACTAGTGGAATGATTCATATCGACATTTTGCAATAGTGAAAAACATAGAAAGGAAAAGAAATCTATAGCTATGCAGGTTGTAATTATAGAGAACAAATTGACAACACAAAATATTTCAATTTCTCCTTAACAAAATGCACAGTTACATTCAACCTCTCCTCTTCGATCTGATTACAATGCTTACAATGCTTGATTCTATTCATTCCCCGGGTTTTATAAACTCACTAGAGGAACGCCAACCCTATTCCAAGCGGCTGGGAGAAAAACTAATTGATTCCAAGTGGCTGGGAGACCAACTATCTTACCAATAACGATGCAACCTAATTACTTGGGACTTACAAAGTTTGTTCTAAATCTAGATACAAACATAAAAGACATGCATTGGTCGAATAGACCTTATCACAACAAAAAACATGATTTTCCAAACAAAATATGAATTTAAATGCCTCATGGAGGCCACCTTGTGATAGGTGCTCCTGCACCAAAAGCATCTGCTAATGCTGAGGTTCAGTTCCAGTTAGGCTCAATATAGTGATTTAATGCACTTCATTCTTCCTTTGTTCTAGTGCTGTTGTTTTATCACATACCAGACTTGTCTTTCTACTTCCACACCTCTTTCTTCCTTTCCTCGCACACTATTTCCTCACACATATGTCTTTATACCAAAATCCATCTGGTATATATATCCACATCAATGATTTCAACATCTTTCTAGTCAACAACTGGAATACTCAAGATATTTTCAAGACACTAATTTGTTGGCTGAATCCATGCTTGTTATATGATGTGTAACAAAGACATAGACATAGAAGTCATCAATCATGTCAGCCAACCATGTATGATCCCTCAAATAGCTTGATCACCATCAATTTCTCATCCGGATTAAAGTCTGATGCTCTACCGGTCAGTTCTTCCTCAGTCTACTCTGCCTGTCAGGAACCCAACACTTAGATGCTTATATATTTTCACTCATTCATCACCCTAGGCTCAATCTTTGGAATATAGTAGTCATGATACTTCTCTTGACTTGGCCAAGTCTGTACTTTGTTGAGTTACACCTTCTAAGAGATCTGAACCTAATTGTTGGACCTTGCTACATGCTCTATTCTTACTCCCAGACCAAAACACTCTTCACTCGGTCTTCCGGTAGAGACATACTATGTACTGCGGATGTGTAGGAAAGACTTTGTTGCCATCAATGACAACATTCATGAAGCCACATAGTTTCTCTTACCAACAGAATATATGGGTAGATAGATGGTTAAAACATTGGATGGATGATTGCAAAAGAAAGGTATGTTGTAATATTGTAAATTCAGACTCTATAAGAGACATGTGGTATTGGATATTTCGATCCTAAATTATATAGTGATGACTGCCTTTTGGTTGTGGGTTTTCTCCTATGAGGGTGTCCTACATAAAAAATAGTATTTAATGTAGCTTTGTGTTTCCATATTGTTCCATGTACTTTTGTCAATGTTGTTAGATAGACTGGTTAACACTACTAACCATTTTTATCACATAATCTTAAGTTTCTCTATCCTAGTATATCAGTCATCTATAATATGGGTATTTAATATCCAACAAAAGTATGATTCATATAAAGATATGGTGTACTAGGCTTGATTCCAAGTGGGGAAAGGTTACACTTTTGGAACCTCTAGAACTCATGAATCATTCATAAATAAATGTAGTTATACTTGTCAAAGTTATCATCAAAATATTAGGAAGTGAAATTTTAAGAGAAAGTTTTTCAAGCCTCTCTAACATTCTAATTTCAATTTGTGTCATTAAAATAGAATATAGGGATCATGGTAGGGTAAGGGTGATTGATTATCTAAATGTCTCTTTATTACATAGAATATACATTGACATAAGAAATACTAAAATACTATGAAGAGTAATATAATGTTAGCCTAACATGTGCATGTACTCAAATTGAAAAGAATTATTCCCCACAACTCTACTAATTCAATGCAATCATCAATCACAAAGGGTTAGTACAACTAAGGGAATTTGAATAAAATATATGAGATAAATGTATCATATTAAATATCAATAGAAATAGTTAATAATAATGAGCACCTATCATCATTTACACCAAGGGATTATTCATCATTTGCATAGGTATCAGGTTGCCAAAACCTCAGCTAGATCAACCCTCCATAGAATCATCAACCTGACAAAGGGACACCCCAAACCTAATCAAGACCCTACTAGCTCCAAATTTCCTTCCCCTATTTCCTTTGCCTCCGAGGACCCTCCTTCATTCCCCAAAAACAATCAGTTCCCTATTCCTCAAGATTTGGAGGTGCTATGGAGTAAAAAGTGGCCACATGTCTTTTTACCTCCTTGTTTAGCTCCTAGGTCCCCGTGATTACATTATACATTCTAAATATTCATCCCGATGCAAAATTACCTGAAACCAATGTAAATTGGGAACAAGGGGCCCATGCTTAATCTTATCCTAGACCTAAAAGGGGCTCGAAGACTTGGGCACCACCACCCAAGTCTTCCCTAATTGGTCGGGGAAAATTTAATTTCATGTTGGCTTAAGACCTTTGAAAAGGTTTCTCCTTGTCAGCTCTTTTGGATTAATTTGATGAATGTTAGTAGGAAAACATATATAAGTGTGTTTTTGAATTCATTATGAACCTCGATAGAGATAGCCAACTTGATGCATTGAAGTGAAGAGCATTTGAAGTATCCATTGTGATTCTAGAGTAGATTTTTATTGTCATTATGTGTTATTGCATATTTGAAGTTATCATCTATCTCTCCTTATGAGTTGAAGAGCCTTCATGCTCCTAAGGATTTAATCACATAGGTGATATCATTGTTATTCATCATCATTTGATTCATCATATTGTTATTGTGTTTTAGCCTTTGCCCTGCAAGGGCACACTATCTTTATCTATCAGTGGTGTTGGGAATCTTGAATGCTATCCTAGGATTTGACTGAGGCAAGTCCCTAAACACCATAACCCCCAAACTGCTTCTCTTCTTCATGTGTACAGGTTACAGGTGCGAGATCTAGGAAATATGAAGATACAGGAAGACTGAGCAAGGATTAGGGTTTCAGGATCCAACAATAGTTTGGGAATATTCCCTTGTGTAGGACTTGGGCATTGGCACCCTAATCTTTCTATCTAAGCAGACTTCAAATCTGGCATCAGGACAATTTCTATAGCATTTCTCTAGTTTACAGTTTCTGAAGATTCCACCTTTTAGGACTTGGGCACTCCCAAAATAGTGCTCTAACATCTCTGCTTCTGGGACACAGCTTCTATCATCTTCCTAATCCTCCCTGTATAGTTGGTTTCTATAGATTTGTTGTACATCTTCCATTTTAATTAGATCATCATAAAACTAGGGTTTTGTGCATTATTGACCTAGGGTTTCATAAAAGTCTTGATTAAATCTAATATTTCCATAGCACTCCTAAGTACAAGATCTGTATCTAAGTCCACCTCCATTTGGTAGTGATTTGGCTCAGTCTTGTCCTTAAATGTTATTGTGAAAGAGGGTCTGATCTAGTGTGCATGTTGGCTTTCATCATTCATCTTTTTCATACTTAACATTTTGGTGAAACCATAGCTTTGAGCATTTTCATCTTCCTGATAGTTCAAATAAGATCTTGCATTGATTCCATTGCATATTTATCAATATACAATTGAAAATCTTACATGATTTTGGGAAACGTGCATATTTAGGCCTTAAAAAGCTTGCATTTTGGTAAAATCTTGCATTAGGGTTTCAAAAATTCTCTTGCATAATCACATTGGTCACATTAAATGTTCATCAAATCTAATTTGGTATGATATTCTAAATCATTTCCTATCCTAGATTTCAAAATTCTTATATTTGCAATTACACATTGTGTATTTCAACATAAAGATACATCATTCCTTTCACATTTTGTAAGAAATCTTAAAGAGATATATATTTGCCTTTGTGTGGAACACTTTAACATTGGGATCACTTGGTTTGTAGTGACACTTGTGTGTTTTTTATCCTTACAAAAAGATTCAAAAACCTGGTTTCCTCAAACTAGTGCCTTGTTGTACAAAAGTCTCACATACATGGCATCCAATCACAACAAGGGTGGCATGGCTCCTCCCTAATCTAATAAGAAAAGGAAGGCTCCTAAACCTGCCATATCATTCACACCACATGAGGTCACTATTAGAGACATTAATGGTCCTCTTTACATCATAGCAAGAATAAGTGGGAATCCTACCAGGGCAATTCTTATTGAACCTAATTGTATGATAAATGTGATAACCAAAGTATTCTTATACATGCATGATCTAGCACAAGATACTTATGATCCTATGGATATAATGATAAAAGCACATAATGGTTATTTTCTTCCAGCAATTGGAAAGATAACACTTTTAATTAAGGTGGTTGAAAAAGCTTTGGAAGCATCATTTGTTATCATTCCTAGTTCAGATCTCTTTAGTGTGAAATTCGGACATCCTTGGCTGAAATCCATGAAAGCAGTTCCTTCTACTATTCACAAGTGCTTAAAGTTCCCTTATAAAGGTCGAGTGCATGTTATTAATCATAGTATATGGAAACCATTAGCCACTCATGGAAATTTCAATCTAGATTATTTTTGGCCACAACCATGAAAAGATCAATTCTTCCTCGCATATCAAAAGTACAAAGAAAAGAAAATAGCTAAATTATCATATGGCAAAAGCACTCCTGGACCCTCTCATTCCTCTGAGGTTACAATTCCTCCTATCCAACAAATAGAGAGTTAAAAGGAGCCTGAGTTAAAGGATTCACCTCGTCCAAAAGGAAAAGGAATTTTTGCCGAGGTTCCTCCTCTGCCATCCTTACAAGGATCGAGAGATAACCTTCAAGAGCAAACCCATCCATCACAAAATCAGAAAATCAATTTTGTCCCAGATTCCTCTTTTGAAATGTCAAAGAATGTGGAAAATCATAAACCCTCAGTGGTAGACAAAGAAGCTCCCTTGGGAAATATAACTAACAAGACAAGAAGAAATAGGAATGCAAGGGAAAGAAGAAGAAAGTGAAATGCATTAGCCCTAAAGATGTCTTTGCAAGAAGAGAACATCCCACCACAAGAAATGGAAACAAAAGAAGAGCTAAAGGAAGAAGTTTCAAGTTGGGCCATAGTGCCCTATGTGCCTCCTATTTCATATCAAGATTGAGGTTGGGAGGAAGATGACTTGCTCAAAGACAAATGCTACTGTGGTTGCATTTTCTCACAAGTAAGTATTTCTCATCCATTCAACCACCTTTGATGTAGCACCTCTTTGAGTTTCTCTCACAGGTGGCCTACTCTTATGTGTTGTGTTGTGTTTCCCCTATATAGTGTTAAATATTGTTTAGTTCTCCTTGGATGACCCTTGATACTCTTGTAAGGTCAAGTATACAAGGAGACTACCTCTGTCGTGACATTCCTTCTATTTATTTATCTATTCTTCTATCCTCCTCTCTCTTATTGCAACTGTTGTGTGTGGTATCTTGGGGGCATAACATTGTGGATGGTGTCTTCGGGGCATCTTCCCACATTGTGAACCTAAGTCACTTTTGTCTCTTCTCTCATTTTTTGTGATTTCATTCTTCTATGGCTCTACTAGTCAGTGGATGATGATAACAAATAAACACTAATAAGGACCATGGATTCCTACAACAAGAAAACAAAGATGGACCTAGTCCATATATGAAGATGGGTTTAATATGTTACTGACGCTTGACTAGTAAAATCACTTTGTGTTGTGATGTGATCATATGTTATGTTGTGAAATTCTTGTAACAAGCCTTTGCAATACTTTAAATCTGCTTCTATGCACTTTGAAATGTTTTTGTATCACCTTGTAGCTACACTCAGTTCTGAGATACCTGAAGTATAACCTAATGACTGTACCCAGTTCTGAACCTACAAGTGTAGCCTTGGTTTGTTATTTATGATTTATGTATAAGTTTTAGGAGATGATTTGGTTTTTATCTTAGCTAAGATTTTCTAACCAATGTTTGTTAATTGTTAGCATATAATACTAATGTGATTCTATTGTGATTGTTGGAAACAATCGATGATCGTAAGCACATGTCACTTTAGAGCATGGGCTTTGTGAAAGATCTTGTTCCCTCATGTGTTTTTTTAACTTTACCTTAAACATGATTTCTACCGGCAAGCACGATCAACCACTTTAAGGTGGGGGAATATATTGTGGTAAATGCTTGGATATCTTAGATATTGTGATAGAGCATGTTTGTGTATGCTTCCTTTTCATTGTAAGGTGTCTCCATGATGTAGGTGGGGTTGTATACTTTGTTTTGTGTGTTGCGTATGCTTCCTTTTCACTATAAGGCATCTCCATGATGCAGGTGGAGTTGTATACTTTGTGCACATGCTTCCTTTTTTGAACACCCAAAATATTGAGAGGGGGGGTGAATTAGTATTCTCATAAACCTTTTACTTATTAAACCATTAATCCATTTGCCACATTTGATAACGACAAAAAAAATTGAACACATAAGGAGCAACCACAAAGTATCACACATAAACACCAGGATTTCTATGTGGCAAACCCTAAACAGGGAAAAACCATGGTGAGTGTTAGCTCACAATAATTATGTAATAGCAATACCAAATTACAAGAAGGCTCAATGGCTTAAAGGGCTCACTACCTAAAGAAATGCTCACTGCAAGAAAGGCTCACTGTCAAAATAGGCTCACTGGCTAGAGAAAGAAAGAAGGAAAGGATGGCTCACTACCAGGTTGAATTGCTCTGATTGCATCTACACTTGCATGGTTACAACTCTAATGAAGACTCATAAATACTATCTCAAAACTCTTCATCTTTGACTGCTCTATTTCACTGCTTTACTTTTACATGAGATTAAGATCTCTCTTCTTCTACTCTTGTCACACTCACAAACCCATCAAACTTCACATGTTGCACACACACGTATTCACATTCGCATATCATCACTCAAACACCAAATTTGATCCAATCTATATATATATATCCACAACACTTAGAATCTTCATATTCGGCCGACCTAATAAGATGTAGCATGTAGTCATACCTTATGTAGCTTGTCAGCCAAATTCATTCACCAAAATTAATAGAAAATCCCAAAAAAACTTGAATCACATTCACATATGTTATCTCTAATTATAGAACCACTTAGGATAAGTTTCCAAAAAACATATCTTGTCACACACACATCACACTGTCATGTCGGCCTTAAACATAGATTATTACTGACTCAGTCTATCTGTCAAACTAAATCTTTCACTGCAGATCACAATACTTGCTCAAAATCATATCACAGACTCTTTAGACATCATAGATCATACCTCCAGAACTGCAAAGCAAAATATTCTTTTGTGGCAAAATCCAGACCATAAGAACACATGCCCCGTCACTGTCAAGTTCTACCAAACCAAGTAGTGATACTTAGACACTCACAACTATCTTTCTGGTGGATATCAGAACCTGTAACTCTAGATTTAGACACTTCATACAAGTGTTTACAAACCTCAAAACCGCATAACAAGATATACAACACTGGAGGAATGTTGACCAAATCAACTAAATGTTTTTCTCTAAATAGCACTATATTCTGCTCTGCTGGACTTAGGTTGTTTGAAGATATGCTTTCGGTACTTATCAATAACTAAAATCTTGGATATAAGATCACTTAAAGACTACAACCAACATACCAGAACTACATGATCTGATCTTCAATTGCAGACCAATGCCAACCAATACATTGTCTCTCTATCGTTGTCTCTTGTATACTATCAACACTTAGCCAAAATGACTATCTTCTTCACCGGACCAAATTTTTTGTCCCAACCTTATTCCTTTTCTTGTTTCCACCAATGACAACACATTCAAACATCATGCATAATCATTCATCATCATACAAAAAGTGTCTCTCTCTTAATGATGCTTGCCAAGTTGCCAACAATCTCCCCCTTTGGCATTGATGGCAACACTTGATGTGAAAAACTGTTGCACTGCTCCCCCTTTCTCTTTTCACACTGCTCCCCCTAACTTCACGCTTCTCAAAATATTTTTTAGTTATTTTTCTTTGTTTTTCACATACTTTATTCTCCCCCGTTGACATCAATGGCAAAGGTGTATGATATGGAAATATGTATAACTTACCAAAAATTCAAAACTATTTTTCTACTCTCCACATATATACAAGTGAAATCAAAATGTCTTACTATTTTGCAGGGAGAATATCTTTGTAGATCTTCTTCAAATGTACTACATCTTCATCCCATATGTCTTTAGCATGCCTCAAAACTTGTATGTGCCTAATGATTAGAGACACCAGTTCTTCTCCTTTTTTAGTAGTAGTAGGGGCCTCAGTATTTTGCCTCATCTGCATCTACTACAAGTGTAGTCATAGAACCAATCTTAAAACTTACTATCTCTTGGAGCTGGATCATTCTATTTTTTATGACCTCTTTCTAAGTATGCAACTTATTTATCACCAAGTGAATGCTCTCAACTTCTTCTCTCTGATTGCCAATGCCATCCTTAATCGGATCATAGCTTCTTGAGATCTTCATTATTTGAGCTTCCCATTCATCTATTTTCTCCTTAATGTCCTTAGTCTTTTCAAGCCATGTAAGACAAAATTGATATATTTCACTGGCCTCTTTGATAGCATTCTAAGCATATTCTATACTCTTTTCCAATAGAATTTTATTTTGAGAAAATATGTCATTTAGCTCTACTAGCCTTTGCTATCAATCTCTGCCCTTACCTTTTTCTCTACTACTTGTTCAAGGGACTCAAAATGAGAGTTGATTGATTCCATAATCTTTTTCAACTGTATAATGGGGGCTAAGGATGTATCTTTTTCTATTCCAGGCATGATCTTCTAAAAAATTGTTGATGCATCTTCAATTAGCTCACTATCCTCCATATGGGATTTCAATATCTCTTCTTGTGCAGTAGCTTGAATAATTGTCCCAAGTCTTAGTTTTTTCAATGGGGACATTGTAGAAAGGTTAATAGGTCCTTGCAATAGCTCAGGGGCATTCAAAATCTGAGCTTCCTTCTTCTTTTCCAAAAACTCTCTCAAAGAGTCAGCAGTGTCTCTCTTATCTTCAACATGGAACTCCTCAGCATCATTTTTCTTTGGAGGATTTTCTTGAGTAGCCTCTTGTTCATTTTCCTTTACAACTGGAGCAAGATTGACACTCATTTGTTCAGTGATTTCTTTCCTATACTCACTTTGTTCCTCAGAGGCATTTTCTTCAGGTGTTACCTTTTCTTCCTTAGACTTCTTTTCTCCCTCAGTCTCTTTCATCTCTTCAACTTTCTCAAAGTTTACCAGAGGAGGTGTTCCACCTTGATCCATACTCTATTCTATATTCACTTCTTCTTCATTCCCTATGCCCACTGGAGGAGTAACCATACTTTGTTCCATGTTTTGTTCCATATTTATCTCCAAAACTACATTATCACTATCAACTTTATGCTCTTCTTCATTAGTATCAGCAATAGTTGGGATTTGTAGCTCATGTAACACATTTAGCGTTATCTCCTCAATTTCCTTGACCATATTTTTAGTGTCACCAGGCATTAGAATGTTGATCCTTCTCATTGTTCTAAACTTTTCACTAAGTATCTTAGTGACTTTGACCTTCTCGTCACTGGTAATATTTGGGCATAGTTTTAATAGAACATATTCCTTAAACTCAACATCTTTTGTCATAGCTACTTCTTTTCTTGTTGTCATGATGCTGGCTAAACTATCTGGTAAATAATCTATGACTTCAATCAATGCTTTACTAGACATAACCAAAAATCTTACAACTATTTCAAGTATCACCTTATTTGCATCTGAACTGTCATCATATATACTAGAAATAAGCTTCAAATTTCCATGTTGATCTATTGCATTGACTATGGCTTCCAAGGATATAGTTGCTTCATTTTCTTTAGTCTCATTCTTTTCTCCTTTCTTCTTCTTCTTGTCTTTACCCTTTCCAGAAGGCTTCTCTTTCTTGTTTTCAGTTGTTTCATCTATTTTTGCTTTCTTGGCCTTGACTTCTTCATCTGTTTCTATTTCCTCTTCTTCTTCTCCACCTCCAAGGATTACATGTACTCCCTTTGTGGCCTTTTCTTTCTTTCCTTTCTTTTTTTTCTTTTAGTTTCTTCTTAGGCACTTGCTTTTCAATGTTTACAGGTTTTGTCTTTTCTTTCTCAACCTCTGTAGTATGAATTGGTCCAGAGTCCTTAGAGATAACTGCTGTGGAGAAGGAGGCTCTTGTTCTCCTTCCAGAGCTGGAGGTAGGTTTTTCTTTCTCATATATCTCTTCTTTCTTCTTCTTAGCTCTTGATGTTTCTCCTTCTGGAGCACTTGTAGCCTTGGATGCCTTTGCCTTGGCTCTTGCTTCATTTATTTGTTCATCTATAAATCCTTGGCTTTTAACAAACTCATTTGTCCATTTTCTTGCATTCTTCTTGATTTTAGGTTGCTTTTGTTCCAAATGGAATTTGAGAGATAATTCTTCAAATGTTCCAAATATTTCCTCAAGATCTTTTGGTTTGCTCAATATTAGATCTACCAAACCAGTTAAGACATCCTTTATGACATCATATCCCATGGCTGGAACCCATACAATTTTGGGTTCTATAGCCTCCATGAGGCATTTATCTTTGTCTACCATAAATACAATGCCCTTTTCATATTTCTTCACAAATTTTTTAGAGATCCTAGCCCTAGCCTACATTTTCTTTTGTAAATTCTTAAAATAACTCCATAATGCTGCATTTTGTTTATCAACATTTCCTAAAATTTATAGATGATTTCTAATTTGTGTTGCTACTGGTGAATGATCAAGCCAACCAATATTGTCCATACCTGGTAACTCCTTCAGAAACTAGAAAAATAGGAAAATGATCAAAATTCCATACTTGAAGGGCTATTTTGTGTCCTTTGTCCTTTTCAGATTCTCCATCAATTGTTTCTAGAGAAACTCACATAGGTTATAGTTTGTTTTGTTCTTAACCATATCATATGTTGTATATATGGCTATTGCAGAGACTGAGTTCTCCCTGTTGGAGAAATAAACCTTGTAACCAATAACCATTGACACAAATCTCACCACTGGATCCTCAGTATCATTTACAGTTAGTGCCCTCTTATCAAATTTTGCACCTGTCAACTACAATACTATATTGTTCTTCACAGACTTCAAGGATGGAACCTTTCTAGTGTAGCACATGCCAGTTACTGCTTTGAAGGCATTCTTTTTTATCATATAAGGCACATCAAGCCAAAAGAACTCATCATGAATTCTACTCAAAATATACCTATCCCAAGCATCATTTGAGAATACTAGAAAATCTTTAACCAGGTATCCAAGTTCTTCTCATGCAAAGCATTGTATTCTTCTTTCAATTTGAGATTGTTATTTGTCAACTCATCCAAGTATATTTTCCCTAATTTCATATGATCATACTCTTCCAAGTTTGCATGTATGTATGCCCTAACGTCTTCAGTATGTATAACCCCATGCAAAACCTTAGAAAATGCACCATTCGGATTAGTTTCAAGTGATTTGTATGGATGCTTTTTGAATTTGGGTCAGGGCCTCTCTGTAATCTCTACCACTTGAGGAGTAGACATTTTTACTAACTCAACATAGAAAATTTTCAAGAGAGAGATAGCTATAAATACCTTCTGTTTCTGGTTAGGGTTTCTTCAAACCAATCACTTAATACTTGGATTCTCCTTAGCTTTGCTTCTTAGATCTCCTTAGACACTTGAGGGTTTGAATACAATGTGATTTACTTTCAAAAGAATCCTCTTTTAGCCCCTTTTCATCAAAACCTAATCATCATAAATGTTGATTCAAAAATCTATCAAACTCTTACTCTGCTATCTACAATTGATCTAAATTGCTCCGTAATCCACCGCATTGGATTCTTTTCTGCCAAAATCTTCTTCAAGAGCTCTGTTATCTTATTATCTAACTTATACCTTCATGCTGAATGTCAACACCACTTTTCTAGCTGGGGGAACAAGATTTTTCATTTAAGCTCCCCCTGAGTCAGAGCTCCCAATTTACTTCCCGAAGGAAGTACCTACACCAGAGTCTGGCGAGGACTCATCGTTGACTTCATGTGCTTCCTTCTTAACCCAAATCTTGTTCATCTCCTTCTTGATCTCTGTTAGATCTACCTTTTGTACTATTTTCTTCATCTTTGTCTAATTATCCTTCTTCATATTCTTGCTTCTTCAGAATCTTGCAATATGTCTAGGCCTGTTGCAATTGAAGCATACAACATTTCTCTGGCCATTGTTCCTTTCATTCATATTTGATCTACTTTGGTTAGCCTTATTTCCAAATTTGATGCAGGAGTATCCCTGGTTCAAGAGCAATCTTGCATCAACCAAAAACATTTGCATTTTCAGTTCGTTTGCATTTTAGTTTGTTTCTTTTCATTTTCCAATTCAATTCAGTCAGAAGCAATTTCTATATTTTTGTTTGCATTCTTCCATAGTTGCATTTCACATCTTGCAGAGCTAGACTTAACATATAGAGTCATTCATGCACAACATATCCAAAATTTAGAGCATTTGGTTAAGTTACCAGAAAGTTATCGCTATCAGAAGATAGAATGTTTTCTCAAAGCAGAGCATCCTAATAGTCCCAGACAATCAGCTAAAGGAGAAGACCTGCAGAGCATTTCACAACCTTTGAAGCCTAATGACACATCACTAAATGTTGTTTGGTTCATGGTTGACCTTCCTCAAGATCCACACATCATTCCATTCATTTGCGGAGGATTTCTACTCATTTAGGTCTGACCTATCCATATACACACGTTACAGCTCTTTATTAGAGTTTGTGATCCTCCTTGGCTAACAAAGAGGAATCTTATGATCTAGAGATGATATATATTGATGTAATAGATCCTTAGGAAAGTAGTTCATGATATAGAGAGAATTGATAGTTTAGATTTTGTGCGAAGGAACTTCAAAGCCATATCTTGTGCATATTCTAATATTTTGTAATCAGGTCTTTGAGCCCTAATTGTAATCCTGCATGTTGCCGACTGATCTATATTTGAATTCTATGATATACAAAATGACTAAATTTGCATTTGCTTTAGATCTTTGAGTTGTTTTCATTGTATTTACTCTTGTTGCACGGCTTGGACAGTTCATTCTATGAACCCTTCTACCGTGATTGCACCAAGTGATATTAGAGCGAAAGTTTGAATCTTTGGGAGTGAATTGAGTGAAGTTGGAAAGGAATTCCATAAGATCTTGCTATAGACAAATCACCGATCTAAGGTAGGTTACTTGTGTCAAAACCAATCACTGATTATGAGGCAGTTGTCACCTTGTAGCCCGATCACCTAACTTGAGGCTTTTTGCATTTAATCCTAGGAAGAATACCACTGAAGAGAGTCCCTGTTGTTGGAACAATGACTAGTAGAATAGATGAGATGATGGAAATGATGAAAACTATGAGAATTCGATTGGACGCTGTCGAGGAAGATAGGCAAAGAGGATTGACACCGAGACCTAATATTGAAAGTGATGATGAAGAGGAATTTCAATCTATTGAACAAATTGGTAAAACCCTAGGAGGTGATGAAGAAGAATAATTAGATCAAGTAAAGATGTTGTGAGCTATTTCAAAGATTGGAAAGAGACCGAGAGTGGATGTACTGAACTACACTGGCAATTTAAACCTTGAAGAGTTGATTGACAAGATAAATAACATGGAAGAGTACTTTGAATATGAAGAAGTTGAAGATCCAGAGAAAGTGAAAATTGTGAAGACAAAGTTGAAAGGACATACTGCTATATGGTGGAAAGAAGTTTAGTTGGATAGAAATAGAAGAGGAAAAGAAAAGATTACAAAGTGGGATAGGATGGTGACAAAATTGAAGAATTAGTTTATACCTATTGACTATGAGTTGGAGTTGTTGAAGAGATTGCAGAACTTGAGATAGAAGGAGAAATTTGTGAAGGAGTATACTGAAGAATTTCATAAGATGATCATAAGGATAGGACATAGTGAAGCAAGAAAGGAGAAAGTGGCTAGATACATCAATGGACTAAGATTGAACATTTAAGAAGAACTAAGTTTGGTAAGGATGACATCTTTAGAGGAAGCATATCAGTTTGCCCTAAAAGTTGAAGAGAAGTTGAATAAGAGACATGATTAGAGATAGAGAGATAAAGGAGGTAAATTTCAAAGAAGTAGAACATTTTCTAGAGAAGACAGATCACATTTGAAGAAGAACAAGTTTGACAACCAATTTAAGAAGGATGATAGAGATAGCAATGCCTACCAGAGCAATGAGAGAAATTTTCATCATAGAGGTAATTATAATTCATACTAGAGTGAAGGATATAGAAGAGAAGGAAGAGGATTTGATAAGAGAACATGTAGAGGTACTTGTTTCAAGTGTGGAGGTGAAGGACATAGAGCATTTGAATGTAATTAGGGGAGTACAAGCAAGAAAACATAGAATAGTGGAAGAGAAGCCTATGTGGAAGAAGAACCTATTGGATCACCTAGTTCAGTTGGTAAACCAAAGAAAGGAGAATCACTTGTGATGAGGACAGCACTATTTCAAGTAGAGACAAATGAAGAACCACCGCAAAGGAAGAGTTTGTTCAGAACAAGATGCAAATCAGGAGGTAAAAGTTGCAAAGTTGTTATTGATAGTGTTAGTTCAGATAACCTAGTTTTAGAGGAGATGGTGACTAAGCTAAAGTTGGAAAGATTGAAACAACCTAAGCCCTATTAGATAGCATGGATTCAAGATGATCATAAAGTACTGGTGAGTGAACAATGTTTAGTGAAATGTCATATTGGATCTTGTCATGATGAAGTCTTGTGTGATATTATGCCTATGGATGTATGTCATATTTTGATGGGTAGACCTTGGTAGTATGATAGAAAAGATATACATGATGGAAGAAAGAATACATACACTATAACAAAAAATCCAAAGAGAATTACTTTGATTACTTTGGAAGATGATCCTAAGAATGAAGTATGTGGTAATGCTAGAATCTATTTTGTAGATGGAAGAAATTTTTTGAATGGTTTGAGACATGAGAATATTTGTTATGCTTTGATTCCTAATAAGCCTAAAACATTGAAGGAGACTGAATAATCACAACCAGAGGAGATACAAGAGTTGCTGACAGAGTATGAAGACATCATATCAAACAATGTACCTGAAGGATTGCCACCTATAAGGAGTATCAGTCATCACATGTATCTTATACCAGGAGCTAGTTTTCCTAACAAAGCATCACATAGAATGACACTGACAGAGAATGAAGAATTGAATAGGTAGATACAAGAGTTATTGATGAAAGGTTTGATTAGAGAAAGTTTGAGTCCTTATGAAGTACCTGTAGTGTTAGCACCGAAGAAAGATGGAGAATGGAGAATGTGTACAGACTCTAGAGAAATCAACAAGATCATAGTTAATGTAGATTTCCTCTATCTAGGATAGATGATATCATGGATTGTTTGAGTGGAGAGAGATATTTCACAAAGATAGATTTGAAGAGTGGATACCATCAGATCAGAATTAGAGAAGGAGATGAATGGAAGACTAATTTTAAGACAAATGAAGGATTGTATGAGTGGTCAGTGATGCCCTTTGGATTAACAAATGCACCGAATACTTTCATGAGATTGATGAATGAGGTCTTGAATAAATTCTTGGGTAAGTTTGTTATTGTATATTTGGATGACATTCTAATTTTTAGTAACACAAGTGGAACATTTGTAGCACCTGAGACAAGTTTTGCAGAGACTAAGAGAAGATAAATTGTTGATAAACATCAAGAAGTGTAGTTTCATGAAGGAAGAGTTGGTATACTTGGGATTTGTGGTTTCTATAGAAGGATTAAAGATGGATCCTGAGAAAGTAGGAGCAATTGTTGAATGGCCTACACCAGAGAGCATTGGAGAAGTCAGATCATTTCATGGATTAGCTAGTTTCTATCGGAAGTTCATCAGAGCTTTCAGTTCAGTTTGTAAAGAGAATTTGGATTATGAGTCCCTGGGACCCCCTAGATGAAGATCTAGTCAGAAAATGGGGGACTGGACTTGGGCGCCCGTACCCTAGTCCTATCCCATTTTCGGGATTTTGAATCTTGGCGGGGTGTCAGCTCCCGCTGTGCACCTCGGGATTCTATTTTCAAATTTTCTTTTTCACACGGTATCAAGATGTTATTTCAAAATTTGAATCTCCTAAAGTTAGATATAAAAAGACATTTGAAAATTATTTCATAACACACAATCTTTCTGCAAGCTTGATGTCAAAACTCTGCTGAAATTGCCATTGAAGATCAGTGATTTGTTGAAGCTCTTGAAAGTGATTTGAATTTTCTATCATGGATACAATGGATGGAGATTAAGAATCAAGATCTTGAGACTATCTTGCTCTTCCTAGGGTTTGTACACCTTTCGCATGATCGAGAGAAGGGTTGAAGCCTCCAACATCAAGCTTGGAGATCCTCCGCGAACATTGCTGATTCCCCTTCTTGTTCATGCAAGTCTTCATTTGTTTTCATCTCCTTGAGGTGAAGTTACATGTGTTTATTGAATTGAAGCAAGTTATTGATCTTCCGTTGATTAAGACATCTAGGGTTTTATATATCTACATACAATTGTTTAGGTTTGCACACACTTCTGTAAATCTTTATCTCTGGCTATTGTTGAAGTAGGAATACCAAAAATAGGGCTTGACTAAGGCAAGCTCCTATATAGCCACAACATCTTCCTCCTCCTTTTGTAGGTGCAGATCATGTTTTACAGGATACGATATAAAAGAGCGACAGAAAGATGGATGTTGCAGATACAGTCATCACGGACTTACAAAATTTCAGATCCTGACACTTTTGGGACTAATCAGTGGGCACCCTAGTCCAACTAGGGAGATTCTTTGAGATCTAGAAGCCATCAGAGGTCACCAGATAGCTGATACGAAATATTTTCACATACAGAAAGTTGTAGGACTAATGAGCAGGTGCCCTAGTCCAGTTAGCCCTCAATTTCCAAGTGCATGATCTTTGAACCTTATTCTCTGTGTTTCTGTGATCTGTTTTGTCTGCTTCATCTATGAATTATGTCAGTTTCTATTACAAGGTGTAATTAGGGTTTACTTGATTAATAAATACACTTGATAAAACCTTAGTTGGACACCTGAATCAGATCTAATTAGCATTAGGGAACAAACAAGTGATCATTAGCTTGATCCCAAGCTCAATCCTTGTCCTCCCAATGTTTAGTTAGGTGAAAGAATAGGACTTAACCTTGTCTAAGAGAAACCTACTTTTTCACCCTAAATAATAGGTTTTATTGAAATATTGGAAGAGCAGTTCGGCTCTAATATAAAAATGTAACGATACTTTTTCCCAGAGTTATTAAATTATTTTGCAATGGATTTAAATATAGTTATTACTAGAGCTAAACAATTTAAAGTGTATACGGTTATTAGTTAAAGTGTAAATTACCACATATGATGATTTAATAGGAACTTGAAAGTAAATAATTAACATAGTCAATTAAATAACACAATCCATAATCAGATTAACATCAAAACCCATATATATAATAATTTCAATATTGTTTATTAATAATAAGTTTAGTACTTATCTGAATTGAAGTACTTGGATCATCCATTCTCACCCTAGGAAGATTTTAGTGGTCTTGGCCCTCTATCGCACATTTGGAGAAACTATGAAAAACATAGTATGTGTCTACTCACACCAACTGTTGTGCCTATTTGCATAGTGTTAAAATCCCTAGCCAAGATAGTCCTAGGTGTACATAATCTTGAGTTGGGAACACTCTATGTGTCCCCTTCTCCAATGCCCATAGTCCACCAAACCACTTACTTCTTCCTTGAGTGTTCTCCATGCCCCTTTCCAAGTCTCACACAAATGCTTTATATAAGCCTTAAGGGGTGGTTTCTAAACCATCACAACCTTTTAGAAAGTTTGTCATTAATAATTTTAATAAATGTAATAACTCCTCCCTTTTAAAAAGGGTTTTTTTATAAATATTATTTATTTTCTATCTCCCTTTTAATTATAAAGGATTAAGTAAACTTTATCCTCTTATAATTTTAAAGAGTTATTCATAAAATAGGTTTCTTTTCCATTTGGGGAAAAAGTCCCATAACAATCCTCACCTTTAAATTTGGGTAAGTATGGGAGAGGATGAAGCCATTAGACATTATGAATGTTATATTCTAAGGGCTCTATAAGATATTTAAGGTATCTTCTAGTGAATTTATTTTGAAACATGTTGAATTTGTACTAGCAAATATCAACCCTATGGGTGCAAAAGTTTGATTTTTAAGACTTTGTTGATATGTTGGTTGCATATATGTTTGTTGAAAGTTTGGTGGCATCGTATAGTTTTGTGTTGCATTGAAACTACTTAGTTGGTTTTTTGAGTTTGAGGAGGTATAAAGGCCTCATTTATTGAATATTGTGCATAGAAGTTTAAGTAAGGTGGAGGTTGAGTTTCTCCCTAGTTCACTTTTGTGAATGGGCTTCTTTGTATTCTTGATCTTTTAGGTTGAGATTGTTCGGCACCTCCTACTTCTTGCATTCTGATTCTTTGAACCAATGTGTCCATAATGTCAGTAGGGGTAGCTCTTTTTGTTCTTTGATTTTTGTTATTTTGTAGTGGTTTGTCTTGAATTTGGGCTTGAGTGGCCCTCTTTTTTACATTATCTATTGATACTTGTCATGTTGTAGACCTTTCTACTTGGTAGGCCATATGGGAGGTTGCTCATGTCTCTCACAAATTCTTTTCTAGGTAGCCAATTTCATCATTGATTTGCATGGTAGTTTCTCTATATGTTTGAATAAGATGGCCATCTAGATGAACTTCTAATCTTAGTTGATGTGATTGATTTTGGCTGGGACAATTTGGTTGTATGATTGTATGTTTGTCCCAAGTAGGATTGTTAAAGGTCAATGATCTTCATGGATCTTGGTGAGGGCAATCATAGTTAGAGTCCTCATAATCAAAATAGTTTGTTATAGGTGCCAAAGGATCATTTGGCATGTATCTTTCAAAAGAAGGAGCAATTGGCTCACTCGAGGGGATTTTCCCCTATGGTCTATCCAAATTCATCATATTCAGGAGTGTTGTGCAACACCTTAGAATAAAGTGGAATGGATGCTAAAGAGAAATAAAGAAGTGGTGAAAAAGTAGGATGGAGAAAGAAAAAAGTAGAGAAAAAACTTATTGGGATTGGTTCAAAAAGACTTATCAAAAAGATTTATCTTTCACTTCAGGTTCACAAAAATATGTGATGTTCAGAACATGACCCAATCATAATGTGAATGAATCAGGCACTAAGGAAACACATGGGTGATCAAGAACCTTTGTAGAGGTGGCCCTCTAGTCACTCTTTCTCTTGTGGCAATGGCTAGTGGAGTAGCGACAGTACTGAGGGGCTATCCATCTCCCTTAAGAGCAGGACTTTGCAAGTCTCGGTCAGAGTGATTGTGTCTATTTTTTGAGAATTTGTGTCATTATTTTTTTTAAAGGTGATACCACCCATACTATATAAAAATATAATTAAAAGTTTAATTACAGATAGTACACCGAAAAAATAGTAAGTGCCAAAAAAATAGTACAGAAAATGGCCTTAGGCCAGACCAATGAAAACATAAAAACACCCCAGAAGAGACATAGGATTATAAATTCCCTAGAGGGGCACCAAGATCTATAAACAAAGGAATAACAGACTTAGTAGGATCATCCTCAAGAGCTACATGAGAATTTGATTGATAAGGCAGATAGCTTTTGGTGGATAAGGAGCCCAATCAGGGTCATGGATGCGCATGAATCTAATTTCCTTGAATATTTCACAAATATTATGAACCTCTTCTGAGGAAAAGTGGACCTAGTGCCCATCCAGAGTGTTATCCAGGGCTTTCATAGACCCACACCTTAAACCCTTATACATTGTAGTATACATACATTCTATAGCTAATGAAGTTCATAGGAAAATGATAGGAAATAAGCCTCCCACCAGGTCATACCCTTCTAGCACTTGACGCCACCAATCCATCATGAACATGTATTCATAAATCAAACCAGCCATAATTTCATGGACAAAATCACCATCCTAAACAATCTCCATGACATTAGATAGAAGAGTGGACTCTATCTCTAACCAGTGAATGATGTGCTCTAGAGTGCCACTCATAGCATATGCTGCCCACATATATTATGAATGACAAAATAAACTAGTGGACAGTCAAAATCAAAGACCTTATGCAATTGGACTGCATCAACCTTGACTTGAATCTTTGGCTCCCAGTGGAGAATCAAGAAGAATAAACAATGGTTAATACTATCGTTGTCCATAAGGTCATCGAAAGAAACTTGCAGTTCAAAAACACACCATGAAAACACAACAACAACACAAGTAGAAAGAAAGTGCTAGGAGCCAAAATGGAAGAAGGGAGAGTTTAAATCATTCTTCTTGGATTTGCAATAAATAGATAAAAATATAGATGATCTTTCTAGTTTGCAATAATGGATAAAACATGCCTCTCCAAGCAGGCATGTGACTCATAGTCCTTAAGAATTAATAAGGGCATGCCAACTGACGAGCTTGATCAAGTTTTGTACTACTCTTGGGTTTGGAGCTCATAGACAAGGGCAAGAGAGGGATGATGAAATAAATGTTAAATAGATATCCTCACTTCCATGATCCCAAGGAAGACCTCACCTCATTTTTCCAACCCAATTCTCCATTCAATGTACAATAAGTACAAGATCCCCGTCAAAACCATAAAAGCTAACAAGATGCATAAAAACACCATTAGGAGAAGAAGGAAATGTGATTTGATAGGTGAAGATGTTTGAAATTAGGATGATATCCCCAGCCAAGGCTACTCTTACACTGAGGTGGAAGCTACATGTACACAAGAGTAGTGGCCCTTACAAGCCAATTCAACTCCCTTTGTCTGAATCAATGACTGATTGTAATCCTTGGGGGAGAATGCCAAGATCGAACAATTTGAATCTTTGGTCATGCTCAATCCCAAAATTAGCCAACCAATCTACCGCCCTATTTGCCTCTCTATAGTAGCAAGTGATATGAAAATCTGCTAGTTTATCAATTCTTGAATAGTGCAATCTAGACACCAGTTCAGGGCTTTCTTTGATTTTAGGGCATTGATGAGAATTAGGGAGTCTCCTTTAATGCATAATTTCTTTAGATTCAATTCTAACACCATATCTAAGCCAATAATAATAAGGGAAGACATCTTTGCTACATTATTCACCCTCAAGGGAAGCTTACATGGTTTTTCCCTAATGATGTTACCTTGATGATCCCCGATTGCACATCCGGTCCCACAGAGACCTGGGTTGCCCTGTGAAGAACCATCAAAATTAAGTTTAAAAATTTATCGAATGAAGGAGACCCTTTGACCAAGTTATGATCAACCTTGTTTTTCATATTTTTGATAGAACCATAAGCTGGGGGAGGATGAATGAACTCCCATTTATGAAGAATCTTATTGTCCCAACAAGAGAACTTATTGTTAGTGATATGATTTTTGGTCACCTACACCATTAATATTTTAGAGATGGCACCTTCAATTCTTTAGAGGACTTGCTCAATTGTTGAAGTATATTTTCTAAAGATCCTAAAACTCATTTCTTTCTAGATGTGCCATATAATCATTGGCAAGCTAGCCTCCCATAATTTCACGTATGTCAATTTTTTATATAAACATGGCCAATTAATGAATACATTGAAAAAAGAGTGTGGAAGGGGGAATGCCAGTCCAATTTATTATTAATATAGCTTCAACACTCCTAAATGAACTTGCAATTAACCAAAAGATGATTAACATCTTCTTCCTCTTCCCTGCAAAAAACACACTTGAAGGAACGAGAAAGACCCATCTTGTTCAGTCTAATACCTGTTAGAATCCTATTATGAAGAGATAACTAGGAAAAGGCACTTGCCTTAGGGAGGCAAGGCTTGCCCTAGCGTAGGTGCGATGGCCAATAAATCTTGCTACTATTGGAAAGAGTCTTGTAGCCTTGTCTTACTGAGAACTTCCCTGAAGGATTTGCAGCCCAAATAATCTCATCATCCTTATTTGAGTAGAAAATCATTCTTTGTGCAAGAATATTGCTTAGAATCTCCTTTTGGGAGTGTGGGAGAGGACAATTATAAAAATTTTCCATTCCACCTTTAAGGCTCGATGAAGAGATGAAATAGACCAATAGTCCCTTACCTTGTCACCCCACCATTGCTTGAGATAAATCATAGCTTCTTGGATGTCTGATCTTAAGATAAGTCAAGGATAACCATTCTAAGAATCCTCCTAGAATAAAGTTTTGTTACCCCTGTGGACCAACCAAGTAAGGGATGACAATAAAACTGACCTTCGAGAATGTAGGAAATTCTACGTTTTGGAACCCCTAGGGGGACTAGCCACCATCAAAATTTGCTCCCTGTCACTATTATCTAAGTATTTGTCTTGTAGAAACCTAGCCCATTTTGATTCCAGTTTGATGTACATATTTTAAGTCAATTTGGCTCCCAAAGATAAGTTCTAGAAGTTGATGTTGAGGATTCTTGCTCCCCTAAGATTCTTAGGCTTACACACCTCCTATAAAGCTATCAAATGAATTTTCCTTTTAGCTATGCTCCCATGCCAAAGAAAACTCCTAAGGAGTTTTTCTAATTGATTATGAACTCCTGAGGGCATTTTAAGAACTGACATCATGTAGGTTAGAATAGCTGCTAACACCACCTTAAGCATGGCCAACCTGTCAGCGAACATTAGCCACTTACCTTTCCAAGATAGGATTATGCTTTTAATGGATGTCAATTATATGTGATACTAGAATTCCTCCTTCTCCTTTGCAATGAAGAGTGTCATACCCAAGTACTTTCCTAGAAGTCTTTCAACTGTAAATTCTAGAATTGAGTTGATTCTACTTTGAACTAACGGAGGCAAGAAAAATATATAGAGATTTGATTTGTTCAACTTGATGGACTACCTTAATCTTTGGCAATATGTGGCTAGAGTTTGTTTGATAAATATGGCTTCTTTTGTTGTATCCTAACCACAGGGCATTGTATCATTTGCAAAAAGAGAAGGACTTATAGCTTTTGCTACAAATGAAAAGTAAATACCTCTCCATCTTGACTTCTGATTTTGTTCCTTAATGGCCTAGCTTAGTGCCTCTGCCATTATAATTTTAAAGATATGGGGATAGAGGATCCCCCTGCCTTAAGTCATTGGAGGAGTAAAAGGAGCCAGTTGGAGATCCATTGATAATTACAAAGAAGCTAATGCTTGAGATGCAAGCCATGATCCATTTGCACCAATGTTTTGGAAAGCTAAAACCCAAAGAAACCTCTGAGAGAAATGACCATCTTACTCTATCGTATGCTTTAGCCATATCCAACTTGATAACCATGGTAGGGAGTTCATATTCAACAATAGAGAGCAAGACTTCATGATTAATGATTACACCTTCCATTTTCTCTCTACCAGGGAAAAAACCACCTTGCTTTTCAGAAATGAGTGATGGAAGAATAGGGGAAAGCCTACTTGCAATAGCCTTAGAAATAATTTTGTACATTATGTTGGGATAGGAAAATTTAAACTTTTCTTGTATTTTACTCATCCATACCTGACCAAATCAGAAAAAACATTATGCCCAAAGTCATGATGATAACTGGTGTATTCCATAAAGATCACAGGCTTTCACCACAAGTGAGTGAATCACTCGTTGAATTACACTAAAATCAATGGCTTCAATTCCTAATTTTCGGCAAGACCTCCCTTTTGTTATATCGATCCCTGCTTTACAAGAAACTTGCTGAAATGACTATCGGCATGATAATAAGGATCGGCAAGAAGATTTTAATGATCACCGATGGAGAAAATGATACCGATGGCCCTTCATCGGAGAGAAATTTATAGTCACGCCGATCGATATAAGATGTTACTATCGGCGAATACTCTGAAAACCTTCCCAACAGCATAAGTCATACCGATGGAGGAGCTCAGTGAGACTCTCATCAATCACCCAATAGAGCAAATATTTGAAGCAAAAAATAGAGGAATCAAGATCCTTAAAAACAAAGTGCATGTTGGTCAGAATGCGTGTATACCAGATACAAAGATGAATGGTCGAAGGTGTTGTATATTTATCTATATGTATGCAAGATACAAATAGTGAGAAGATACAAATGCATAAAGCATTCAAAATACAAAACTGGTAAATGCATGTACAAATGCATTTGTATAAAACATACAAGGGGATATACAACGGTAATATACATCACAGAACCGAAAGGGATATGAAATACGATTTTATTGTAGTATGTTTTAGATACATACATTGCGGTGTACATACAACGCAGAACTCAAAGGAAGTTAAAGTTTAATATAAAGGATGCATGATACTTTAATGTATATCAAAAGATGTATTTATCTTTATATACATGGCGGAGTGAAAAATGAATGAACTATGGTTCATAAAAGCAAGAAGTCTGGAAAAGAGATATAATTGAGTTTGTATGTATCAGGAATTATATATGAAGGTCGGATACAAGTAGTGTTGTGACATGGAATACGAGTGAGGAATAAGGTGGGTCCTACCGCTTGCACATTGGGTTTGTATAATAACAATGTATATCTTCGATATACAAGCCGATATACAAGCGAAGATACAAGTTAAAGATACAAGCCGGATGTCAAAAGAAGTTCAATATAGAAAAGTCTTTGTATGTTTAAATGCTTGCATGTTTATGATATACATATTTGAGATACAAAGGAAATGTATATGCATGAAACACCACGTGGGCCCCATCGCCAATGGATGTACAAGTTTATACAAGCTCAGATTTGAATGATAGATTAAATATTGTGAATTTTAGCTAGGGTCCGCTATTGTGTATAAAGCATATGAATTTGATATACAAAGAGATGATACAAATGTGGATTCGAAGGAGATTTCAAATTCATTTCATAAATCTGGTTGGGCCCATTCTTGTATATGGAAGAAAATGTATGCGATACACAAAAGATTTGTATATATAGAGTCACAAATCCGGTGATTATGCAGGTGTATGTTGCAAATACATAAGATATACGGATACACTACAATATAAAGGCAAAGGGCATCCCACCTGCAACAACCAAAGCATTTTAAGAGTAAGAAGGTCAAGATTAAAATTTTGTTATTGAAGGAGATTAAAATAACAAAAGGTTGCACCGGATGTATGAAGAGTCATAACCCTACAACTGTAAAACATATATAAGGGGAACCAAGTCTGGAAATAAAAAGGATCAGCAGTAGAATATATACTTATAATTTACAATGTTTCTCAAAGACCATGTTGCAAGTTTATTATTGAAGAAGTAAATTGAAGTTCTCTAATTCAGTGGTTCTATTCTGGCATCAATTGTTTGTTAAGATTATTCAATTGTGTGGTTTTCTCCATTTCAGTATTTCCTTATTATTCAAAATTAATATATCAAGTATATAGTTAATTTGTCAATGCACATTTGTTGTATATGTGTGATTGAATAAATTGGTTTCCATTAGAGGAATTAAAATCCTTCCGATCAGTCATAGTAACCTAGAAGTATTAGTTTTGATTACTAAGAAGAGCCATATAATTAGGATTGTCATTCTGTGTCCAAATTAATATTATCTATTATTCTTGCATATTTTATTCAATTAGTTCCTTCAAGAAAAGATTAAATTGCCTTCTGGTGAATAACAAGAAATCTGATTATATTGGTTGGATTATTAAGAAGAGTTTGTCAGTCATCTCCCTGCACATTTATACAAGTTATAAACTAAAATTGTGCCAAACAGTTAGAATTATTACCCATTATAAGTCACTAGTCTTAGTCCTTCATTTGACTCTATTTACCCAACAAGGCACTAGTCTTATTTTAATTAATCATTTAAAATCCCTTTTATTAGTTAAGTATAGTCATAAATACACCTTGATATCACTTATACAATTTATACCAACCATTCATTAGATATTAGATATAGAATTACTTAGCAAGTTTTCATCTATCCTACACCATTTGCCATTGTAGGTAGATTCATTTACTTAGTCAAAACATTTACATTCAGTCTGCTTTAATTTGCAAAGGTTCACCCACCTAGGTGTAGCAGGACCCAAAGTGTAGGGAGTCATCAAACCCTAAAGGTTGATTCCATCGTGTTAGTTCAAAAATGTTGCAAATCTAAACATAGAGCTTGGCATCCTCTTAGGATTAGCAACCTGCATTTTTGAGACCTAACAAATTGGTGACTCTACTGGGGACAAATAAAAAGACCTTAGTAATAAACCATTCCTTTTATAGAGTCATTTCAATAACTTTAATTTGGTAACTCTACTGGCAACAAGAACCCAGAAAGATAAATTATAAACTTTTCCTATTTACAAAATATGTGGCGACTCTAGAAACTGTTATAACAGAAAGTTGATACCAAATGGATGGTAGGAGATCCAAGATGAAGGGCAAGAAATTGCAATCATCTCCACCAATTAGAAACATCTCCAAAAGAAATGGAGCTTCAAATTATTCTCACTAGGATAATAACCAGGAGACTCAAGAAGATAATGCTGAGCAAACTATTGAAATTCACAAGAAATTTACACCTCTGCATGAATCAAATAAAAATCTCAATGAAGTAATTAATGACATATTGGCTAGATACATACTTGATCCTCAAGAACAACTCAAGTATGAAGCACTGGTCATGAGGGAAATTGATCAAAACCAGGCTCAATATGATTTCAAGATGTCATTACATTAGGGAGAAGGGGTAAAACATGGATTCTCAAATCAAGAAATAAATGAGAACCCAAAGAATTCATGAAGTATGAGTGAAGAACAACAGGATGTGCTCAGACTCCAGAAAGAACTCGAAATGTTCAACATACAGGAGACTAAGAGGTTGTTGCAACAGGAGATCCAACAGATAAAAAGTAGAGCTAAAACACCCCCCCAAAATATGTACCTCCACATAGGGGAAACACTACAAGGAATCCACAACAAAATCTACATCAAAATACAGGTGGTGCTTCAAATTCACAAGCATCTTGGATTCATTAGAATACTATTCCTAAAGTTCCTAGACCACCTGACACGCACAATACCTCTCAACATATGGTTAATCCTTACCCATCCCCTAGCCAACAATATTATAGACCACCGAATCCTTACATAAATCCCCACATAAACCCACAGCAACAATATGCCTATCATCAGCCTCCAAGTGGATATAATTACTATCCTAATCCACCACCCATAAATTTTCCACCTCAAAACCTTGCAAACAAATGTAGCCAATTTGATTTGACTAGGTATCGGTTGTATTTATATCCTATGGATAGTAATTGGAGAAATATGGTTCCCAAGTTTACTGGAAATAGTGCAATATCAGCTGAAGATCACATCAGAAGCTTCAATGCTTTCATACAAGATATTGGTATGGACTGGGAAGATATTAGAATGAGGTTATTCATGATGTCCCTGACTAAAGATGCAAGAGACTAGTTCAATAGCTTACCTGATGCCTCAATCAGTTTAATAACTGATTTCCATAATCAATTTAAGGAGCAGTATGGTAATCAGTATGCCCCTGAGTTTGCATTACATGAATTGATAAGTATCCAAAAATACCAAAATGAATTAGTGTATGATTTCAATATGAAATTTTCCAAATTACACAACAAGGTACCACATGGATCCAAGTTGTCTGATCCAACATCATTGAACATTTATATGAAAGCATTTGACCCCAAGACAGGGTATGAGCTTAGAAATTGGTACCCTGTGACCTTGGCTGAAGCACAAAAAGTGGCCTTAACTATTGAAAATAATAGGAAAGCTGTAGGTATGATTAGCAAGAGGGGGTAAAAGCACAAAGTTGTGTCACACTTTGGGCCAACAAATTGTTCATAGTGCGTCGTTTTTGTGTGAATCAATTTGGGGGTGAGATGGTTTCACCTGAAAAAATGTAGCCATTATGTGGCACATATGGCAAGATATTTTCAGGTGAGTCAATTTGGGGGCGAGATGGTTTCACCTGAAATCATCTAGTTAAAAACAAAAAAAAAGAAATGAGATAATGCAGTTAAAAACAAAAATAAAATGATTTCGCCCCCAAATTGATTCGCCCGAAACTGTTTATGTGGCATCTTACTTGGCAGCCACCTCCTCATTTTCTAGGGTTTTCTAAAATTCTCAACTTAAACTGAATATTTCTTCAATCAGAATGGATTATTTCAAAAATAAAAAATACCCTTTTGTAGAGCTCTGAGTTTAGAATCGAAATATGATTTTTTAAAAATATTTTGATTACTTTTAATATGTTTTTTTTTAAATTATTGTAAGTAGGTTGTTAAAATCAGAGATGACACTGATTAGAAATTAGAATAAAATATCAAAACACATCCAATTTTTTTCAAAATTATATGGTGCACTAGAGGAAAGAGTCCTCTCCAAAAGGGTATAATTGGTTTTGTGAAAATGATAAAAAAATTATACAAAAGTTGATGTTGAATGGAAACTATCAGATTCCGTAAAGTTTGACTTTAAAACGATATTACAAAGAAAATATGCATTGAAAACTGTATTTTTTTTCTCCATGCACTAGATATTGAACTCCTCTATTTGGAAAAAAAAAAAGATTGTTTGTTCTTTTTTTTTGTGACGTGGACTCAAAGTCACTTTTTCCTAAAATTTTCAGCAATTCAAAATTTGCTCTTAAATTTATAAAAAAATGTCAAAATAATTTTTTTTAATTTTTTAAAAATTACAAGCATAAAATTCATCAAGTGATCTACATTTCATTAGTTTACATCATTTTGAAATTCAAAACATAAATGCCACTTTTATGAGGTTGAAGTTCAGATTTTTTTTGCTTTTGGTCGATTCCTTTATAAAATGTGACACAAGTTTGTGCTTTTACCCAGGGATAACCCTAGAAATCCTCAGAACCCAAACGTTTAGTAGACTAGACAAGAAGGTCAACATAGGCATGAAAGGCCCAGGTTGCATGATATGCTTTATAATACAAATTGGAAAGATGGGAGACCCATTGATAACAGCAGAAAGCAACATTATGGCAAGGATACCCCTGACCCCCTAAAAAGAAATATGGCACATATGGTAGAGAATAAACCTTGGTGTCTGGTGTGTAATTTACCACATTCACCTGAGTATTGTGAGTTGGCTAAAACAGTACAACAAAAAGAAATGTTGTACAATTATAACAGAGATAATCACACTATAAACATGATGCAAGATACACCATATTTGCTGACTGAAGACTATTCTTCTACAGAGGAAGAGGGATATGAATATGATGTGCGAAACTAGAGACATCATATCAATATGGGAGAACAAGAAGTGTTCTCAGATTAGGAGGATGGTTATGAGGAACCTACTTATTATAACAATCAACCATATAATCAATGGAGAAAGCCCACTGAAAATGAAAGAGAAGCTCTTACAATAGCTGCAATAGCTCAAGCTAAAAATGCTTATAACTTAAGGAATAGGATAGTGAATGTTGAACAAGGAACACTTGGGAGTGTATTCATAAAAGATTAGAATTACAAAAAGAATAATGCAAAGTCATCATTCAAAGAACCAGAAAAGGGTGGTAAGAGTAAAACAAAAGAAAAATTACAAAATCAAGAAAAAGAAAATATAAAGACAGAAAAGAATGATTAGACTATGGCCCATTCATTTGACATTGCTCATGCAATATCTGAGGTAAAAATATCAGTTCCTCTTCTAGAAATGATGAAGATAGACACATACATGAATACAATAGTCAAACTGATTTCAGATATACCAAGTCAAAAACATAGAGGATCTAAAAATATAACAAACAATGTTCATCAAGAAACATTCCAAATGCCTGAAGTATACCTAGGTGATACACTAACAAAGAATCCCTCATAGGTGGACCCTTTCTACACTACATTATTGATAAAAAAATGGGATAGTGAGGAACCGCATGACTGATTTAGGTGCGGCCATGAATATCATGCCAATAGCAGTTATGAAGGAGCTTGGAATGTGGGTTGATACTACATTTGGTAGGCGTTATGCAATGGATAATAGATCCATCCCAGTCATTGGTATTATGAGGGATGTGGAGATAAAACTTGCCTCACACCCTGAAGCAACTTATAACATTGATATTACTGTGGTTGACATCCCACCATATTATGGAATGCTTCTATCAAGACAATGGACTGCCATGGTAGGAGGGAATGTCCAATTGGACTTATCATATGCCACAATACCAATAGGAGGTAAAGAAATCAACCTATGCAGGGAGCCAAGGTATGAAAATATTATAGAATGCTTGGATCAACATCAAATAAATTTCTTTCATGATATAGATTTGGGATCCTTCAAGGTTGAGAAAAGTCAACCAGAATTGTAGAATATTGATCCAATACATATTGAATCTAAGAAAGAAGAAAATGATGTATGGAAGATGTATTTTGATGGTGCATGTAGCAAAATAGGAAATGGGGCTGGAGTAGTATTTATTTCACCAGGAGGTAAAACTTTCAAATACTCTTTTCTATTAACATTTGAATGCACAAACAATGTAGTAGAGTACGAAGCTTTGCTCATTGGTTTGAACATAGCCACCAAGCATAAAATAAAAAAGTTAGTTGTATATGGTGATTCTGAATTGGTTACTTCCCAAGTGAGAGAGAAATACATGTCAAAAAATAAGAGGTTGAGACAATACAAAAATGTAGTCTAGGATGATATTGAATTATTTGATGCCTTTTCAATCAACTGGATTGATAGGTCTAAAAACATTATGGTAGATTTTCTAGCGAATATCGCATTGAAAAGAGATGATGTCACATTGGGAGGTATTACAGAAGTTGAGTTCAAAACCAGACTCACTATCCCAGATAATGTACATAATTGGCAAGTATTTGACAATGATGCTAATATAATCAACTTCCTGCATTGTGCTGACTATTATGAAAATCAAGAGATTGATTTCAATGCATTTGTAGAACAGGATGGGAAGGAAACCATTTTTGGTCAAGAGATAGTTAAGTTGAAAACAAATAAAATACCTAAGGGACTCATAGCATTGGAAAAGGCATTTGATGGACATGATATATTTAAAATGAAAGACACACCAGTAGTGCAAATTACCTTGAAGAGATTAATTTGGGGACACAAGGAGCCCCAAAGAATGTGTATATTGGAAAAAATCTTAACCCAAAAATTAGGAACATAATTATCAACTTACTTAGGAAGTATAGGCATGTGCTTGCCTGGTCATATGATGATTTAAAATCATATAGAGAGGATCTGTTTCAGCATGAAATACCACTAAAACTAGATGTTAAACCATTCAGGCAAAAATAGAGGCCTATCAATCCTACATTAGGTCCTAAGATGTTAGAAGAACTTACAAAATTAAGGGATGGAGCTATCATTAAACCCATCAGACATTCCTCTTGGGTTTCTAATTTGGTATTTGTCAGGAAAAGAATGGTGATATTAGACTATGTGTGGATTTTAGGAATTTAAACAAGTCTTCTCTTAAAGACAACTATCCTCTCCCTAATATGGAAGCAATATTACAAAAGGTTACTGGATGTGAACTATTGTCAATGATGGATGGCTTCTCAGGTTACAATCAGGTGAAAGTCAAAGAATCAGAGCAATTTAAGACTGCATTCACCACTCCATGGGGAACATATGTATATTTAAGGATGCCATTCGGACTCACTAATGCTGGAGCAACATTCCAAAGAGCAATGGATGTGGCCTTTGCTGAATTGATTAATAAAATCATGATAGTATATCAAGATGACTTGATAGCATATTCAAAAAGGGCTGAGGATCATTGTGCACATTTAGAGCGAATATTTATTAAAGCCCTAAAATATGGGATTTCATTGAATCCTAAGAAGTGTCATTTTGTAGTGACAGAGGGGAAGTTGCTTGGTCACATAGTCTCAAAAAATGGAGTGAAAATAGATCCTGAGAGAGTAAAAGCAATTGATCAAGTCCCTATCCCTAAAAATATGAAAGCTATACAGTCATTTTTTGGCCAAATTAACTTTGTCAGGAGGTTTATATCAAATTTTGCAGAAATTGTTTGTCCCATATCAAGGATGCTAAAGAAGAACTCAGAAGTGAAATGGACAATAGAAACAATAGAAGCATTTGCAACTATTAAAAAGGCAATCAAAGAAGCTCCTGTTATGATATCCCTTGATTTTAGTAATCCATTCCAACTATTGTCATTTGCCTTTTATCATACAGTTGCAACAGTGCTATTGCAGAAAAATAATGATGGATATGAATAGCTTGTCTCATTTTTTAGCAAATCCCTTCAGAATGCAGAGTTGAAATATGATGTTGTTGAGAAACAGGCATATGCATTAGTAAAGTAGTTAAAACTTTTAGGCCATACTTGGTGGGAGCTGAAATCATAGTCTATGTGCCTAATGCTGCAGTAAAGGATGTATTGGTCCAAACTGAAGTCACAGGTAGAAGATGCAGATGGATCAATAGAATTTAGGAGTTCAATATTGAAATCTAGATTACTAAACTAGTGAGGGGACAAGGTCTAGCTAGGTTGATGGCTGAAAGTAATCTTGAAGCTTCTCAGTTATGTAATGCTAGTGATGTTGATAATACAAGTTCTAGCATTGAGCACACTCTGTGGTATACCGACATCATATATTATCTAAAGCACATGAAATGTCCTGAAGGGTATGATGATAATAAAAGAAGGACACTTAAATTGCGGGCCTCAAAATATGTTTTTATTGATGGAGATCTTTACTGGAAGAATAGGGATGGTATCCTATTATTATGCCTAGATGAGCATCAATCAAAACATATCATGAAAGAGCTACATGAAGGCATGTGTGGAGGTCATTTCTTAGCAAAGACTACAGCCCACAAGATCCTGAGGGCTGGATACTATTGGCCTAAAGTTTTTAATGATTCATATCATTACACTAGGAAATGTGAAGCATGTTAGAAGTTTTCAGGAAAGTTGAAATATCAGGGAGCATTGCCCTTGAAACCCATGTAGGTGGAGGCTCTGTTCTATTAGTGGGGTATTGACTTCATAGGAGAAATTACGAGAAGTCAAGTGGTGGACACAAATGGATTTTAGTGGTGACAGATTACTTCACAAAGTGGGTGGAAGCAATCCTAAGCAAGCAAGCAACAAGCAGGGTGGTGATTAATTTCCTGCTGGAAAATATTATATTCAGATTTGGCACTTCAGTAAGGTTAATCACAGATAATGGGATGTGTTTCAGGTTTGATGAATTCAAAAGTTTCTGTAGTACACATGGCATCACTGTGTCCTATGCTGCCCCTTATCATCCACAAGCAAATGGGCAGGCAGAATCCAGCAACAAAAGCCTTCTAAAAATCATAAAAAGGATGTTGGACAGAAACAAGAAAGCATGGGATTTAAAGCTAAGAATGGCCGTATGGGCTAATAGGATTACTATAAAAAGAGTAATTGGGAGATCTCCTTTTGAACTAGTATATGGAACACAAGCAAGAATATCATTAGGAAACCTCATGCCAGTTTACAAATTTATTCTTTAGGAAGATTTAAACATTCCTAAACTAATGGAGGAAAGATTAGAACATCTTGCAGAACTTGATGAAACAAGGAGACTAGACCAAAGGCAGAATATTAAGTTGCAATCACAAGTGAAATACCTCTTTGACAAAAAGGCCAAAGATAGGAAGTTTGAAATAAATGATTTAGTACTGATGGGGAATGCTAGGTGCCAGGACAAAGGAAAGCATGGAAATTTTGAAGCTTTATGGTTAGGTCCTTTTGTTATAATTGGCAAAGGAGGTGATGATTCTTATTATTTAAAAAACATGTCCGGAGAGGAACAGGAATTGCCTGTGCATGGGCAATATTTGAAAACTTTCTTTTTATAGAATATCATGCACAAAGAGAATTAAGTGTTGCCAGTGCATGGACAAACCTTAAAATTCTCAAAATAATCTCATTCCATGCACAATAGTTTAGGGAAACCAAAAGAGATTAGGATCTGCCAGTACATGGACAATCTTATCAATCTCTATAAAAAAAAAAAAAAAAACTTTTCTATGTACAATAGTATAGGATCATTCCCATTCCCCATCATTATCACCCCCATTCCCCATACAATTCTCATAAAACCGTCATTCCAAATGAATAAAACACATGGTCTACTCCCCCAAGAGATCCAAATTCTTGTTATACTCACAAGGAGTATACATCCCAGACAGAGCCACTGTTGGGACAGGAAAATTTAAACTTTTCTTGTATTTTACTCATCCATACCTAACCAAATCAGAAAAACATTATGCCCAAAGTCATGATGATAACTAGTGTATTCCATAAAGATCACAAGCTTTCACCACACATGAGTGTATCACTCGCTGAATTACACTAAAATCAATGGCTTTAATTCCTAAGTTTCGGCAAGACCTCCCTTTTGTTATATCGATCCTTTCTTTACAATAATCTTGCTGAAATGACAATCGACATGATAATAAGGATCGACGAGAAGATTTTAATGATCACCGATGGAGAAAATGATACCAATGGCCTTTCATCAGAGAGAAATTTACCAGTCATGCTGATCGGTATAAGATGTTACTATCAGCGAATACTCTGAAAACCTTCCCGACAACATAAGTCATACCGATGGAGGAGCTCAGTGAGACTCTCACCAATCACCCAATAGAGTAGAGATTTGAAGCAGAAAATAGAGGAATCAAGATCCTTAAAAACAAAGTGCATGTTGGTCAGAATGCATGTATACCAGATACAAAGATGAATGGTTGAAGGTGTTGTATATTTATATGTATGTATGCAAGATACAAATAGTGAGAAGATACAAATGAATAAAGCATTCGAAATACAAAACTGGCAAATGCATGTACAAATGCATTTGTATAAAAACATACAAGGGGATATACAATGGTAATATACATCGTGGAACTGAAAGGGATATGAAATATGGTTTTATTGTTGTGTGTTTCAGATACATACATTGCGGTGTACATATAATGCGGAACTCAAAGGAAGTTAAAGTTTAATATAAAGGATGCATGATACTTTAATGTATATCAAAAGATGCATTTCACTTTATATACATGGCAGAGCTGAAAATGAATGAACTATGGTTCATAAAAGCAAGAAGTCTAGAAAGGAGATACAATTGAGTTTGTATCTATCAGGCATTGTATATGAAGGTCAGATACAAGTAGTGTTGTAACATGGAATACAAGTGAGGAATAAGGCGGGTCCCGCCGCTTGCACATTGGGCTTGTATAATAACAATGTATATCTTCGATATACAAGCTGATAAACAAGCGAAGATACAAGTTAAAGATACAAGCCGGATGTCAAAAGAAGTTCAATATAGAAAAGTCTTTGTATGTTTAAATGCTTGCATGTTTATGATATACATATTCGAGATACAAAGGAAATGTATATGCATGAAACACCACGTGGGCCCCATTGCCAATGGATATACAAGTTTATACAAGCCCAGATTTGAATGACAGATTAAATATTGTGAATTTTAGCTAGGGTCCTCTATTGTGTATAAAGCATATGCATTTGATATACAAAGAGATGATACAAATGCGGATTCGAAGGAGATTTCAAATTCATTTCATAAATTTGGTTGGGCCCGCTCTTGTATGTGGAAGAAAATGTATGCGATATATAAAAGATTTGTATATATAGAGTTACAAATCTAGTGATTCCTCAGGTGTATGTTGCAAATACATAAGATATACGGATACACTACAATATAAAGGCAAAGGGCATCCCACCTACAATGACCAAAGTATTTTAACAGTAAGAAGGTCAAGATTAAAATTTTGTTACTGAAAGAGATTAAAATAACAAATGGTTGCACCAGTTGTATGAAGAGTCATAACCCTACAATTGCAAAACATATATAAGGGGAACCAAGTCTGGAAATAAAAAGGATCAGCAATAGAATATATACTTATAATTTACAATGTTTCTCAAAGACCATGTTGCAAGTTTATTATTGAAGAAGTAAATTGAAGTTCTCTAATTCAGTGGTTCTATTCTGGCATCAATTGTTTGTTAAGATTATTCAATTGTGTGGTTGTCTCCATTTCAGTATTTCCTTATTATTCAAATTAATATATCAAGTATATAGTTAATTTGTCAATGCACATTTGTTGTATCAGTGTGATTGAATAAATTTGTTTCCATTAGAGGAATTAAAATCCTTTTGATCAGTCGCAGTAACCTGGAAGTATTAGTTTGGATTACTAAGAAGAGCCATATAATTAGGATTGCCATTCTATCTCCAAATTAATATTATTTGTTATTGTTGCATATTTCATTCAATTGGTTCCTTCAAGAAATGATTAAATTGCCTTCTGGTGAATAACAAGAAATCTGATTATATTGGTTGGATTATTAAGAAGAGTTTGTCAGTCATTTCCCTGCACGTTTATACAAGTTAGAAACTAAAATTGTGCCAAACAGTTAGAATTATTGCCCATTATAAGCCACTAGTCTTAGTCCTTCATTTGACTCTGCTTACCCAACAAGGCACTAGTCTTATTTTAATTAATCATTTAAAATCCCTTTATTAGTTAAATATAGTCATAAATACACCTTGATATCACTTATACAATTTATACCAACCATTCATTAGATATTAGATATAGAATTACTTAGCAAGTTTTCATCTATCATACACTATTTGCCATTGTAGGTAAATTCATTTACTTAGTCAAAACATTTACATTTAGTCTAATTTAATTTCCAAAGGTTCACCCACCTAGGTATCGCAGGACCTAAAGTGTAGGGAGTCATCAAACCCTAAAGGTTGATTCTGTCACGTTAGTTTAAAAACGATGCTAATCTAAGCATAGAGCCTGGCATCCTCTTAGGATTAGCAACCTGCATTTTTGAGACCTAACACATTACATTACATAAGGATATTGGCCTAAAGTCCTTGAAGGACAAAGGGGACTTATATTTGGGGATTAGGATAATGGTTTCCTCTTTGAGCTCTTTCAAAATGTTCTTGTGCTTTCTAGCTTCCTCTGCCACCAAATAAACATCCCTTCCAACAAAGTTCTAGCATTGCTTAAATAATAGACCCGTGAACCCATTTGGGGCTAGTGCCTTGTCTTTGGATATTGAAAATATCATAGCCTCAATTTCCTCTTGGGAAAATTCTTTTATAAGATGCCCTTTCTAGGATTCTGAGATGATCTTAGGAACATGAAGAGGGAAATTATTTACTTGAGAGTCATCCTTGTCCCCATCTTCTTGCAAGAGATTTTTAAAGAAAACCATGGACTCATCTTGGATAACATTCAAATTAGTAGTATATTTGCCACTTGCTTTTCTGATACAATGGATTTTACTATTCTCCCCTTTCAATTTGTGGAAATATGAAAGAAAATTGTATTTTGATCCCCCTCTTTCAGCCATGACTCTCTGGATTTTTGCCTCCAATGAATTTCTTCCCTCAAAATAATTTCTTGGAGCTCCTTTTGAAGTCTCTTTTCTTTTTCATGTCTTAGCATCTAATCCTAAATTAATTATTCGGAAGGAGATGCCAGACAATTCTTTTTGAATTTGACCCTTCTTCTAGAATATGTTTCTAAATTGAGAATGGTTCCAACTAGCTACTTGTTTTCTAATATAATTTAATTTTTAACTCAATTGGAACATTCTTGAGCTCACAACATAGGGAGAATTTTCTCACCATTTCTAAAGATGAGGAATCAAATTATCATCTCTAAACCACATATCTTCAGACCAAAAAAATTTCCTTGTTCTAAGGGAGCCATTATTGATGTCCATGCAAACTGAAAGGTGGTCTAAGCCAATGAAAAGGAGAATACTACTAGTAATACTTCTATTCTCACCAAACCAAGTGTGAGAAACCAAGAATCTATCCATTCATTTGGTGATGAAAAGATCTCCTTTTCTCTTGTTACTCCATGTGAATTGACCATTGTTAAGAGAGCAGTCATGCAAACCATTGGAAGAAATGAAATCATTGAAGTTTTCCATTGCTTTCCTAGGATAATTGAGCCCCCTTTCTTTTAATTCTCTTCAACTATAGCATTAAAACCCCCTCCCACTAAGAGTTTCTCATCTTTTAGTGATGAAATGGAGGAAAGAAGTTGCCACAAGTCACCTTTTTGCTCTATTCATGTTGGGCCATAGATATTTAAAATCCAAACATCCTCATATTCAAGGCATTTCAGAAACTTGTGCACCATCCAGCTATCCCCCATGTTGACAATCTCTAGTGGGGGAAAAAATTTCCTCCATAAAATGACCAATCCCCTAGAAGCACCTCGAAGCTTCAACTGAGGCAAAACTCCACTTAGACCAATTTTGGAAAAAAGAATCACTAACATTCTTTGATAATTTAGTTTCCTACATTAAAACCAGATCAACTTTTGATATCTCCAATTTGGCACCTAATGAGATGCCTTTTGTTCGGGGCGTTTATGCACCTAACATTCCAAGTAATAATCTTCATTGATTTCAAGGAGAGCTCACTAGTCTCCTCAGTCATTGGTTTGTTGTTGTTGTTATTGCAATCATTTTCATTGGTTTATTGTTGTTGTGTTGTTGTTCATTGGATTATTTGTAAGGTTGTAGTTGTGGTAATTATAATGTGTACTAGAGTATATCTTTCTCTACGGCAATCATGTTCATTAGCAATGCAGAGGCAAAAGATCTCAAGTCTTCTTTTCTCTAATTATAGGATTTCCTCAAGAAGTCAACATTCTTGGTTCCTAAATTCTTCCAATGATCTTCTCTCATTATCTTCTTGAATTTGTCTAAGGATTTTTCCTATTCTTGAATTTGTATGTGAATTGGATTAATTATGTTGTCTAGATTTTCTATGTTGTTTGGGTTTAATTCTTCAGGGAGATTTTCTCTAGTCTCCTCTAGCACTTGTTCAACCCAATCCTCTCCCACATTGAAGCACATTAGGTTCTTAGTAGAGAGCATATTAGATTTCAAAGGTTTATTTTATGCAATGTGTTCTCTATTCCTTGAGATAAAACCAAGGGCTTATGTTACTAAGTTTTGAATTGATTGCCTCATGATGAGAACGGTAGATTAACACTTGTATATTGTAGTTTTACATAGTTAAGTATGAAATTTATAAATGCAACTAAACTCTATGCATGCATGTGATTTTTAAGTTCTTTTCTAATATTTCAAAGTGGTCTAATTACTAGGAAAAAGATATGGATGCAATTTATATGAATTTTCCTACATATAATTTAACTATGTTTATGTGTTTTTCAGTGCAATAATTTTAGCTAAATGAAAAGATGTAATCTAATATAAGAATGCAAAAATAAACATTTTCCATAAAATAAGAAATATTATAAAAAAAGAAATAAAGATAGAATTTACTCCTAAAGCAATATGTTTTCTAATTACTATTGAAACAATAAAAGAACCCATTTCTAATCATTCTAGTATCAGGCAGATAGTCATCAAAGGTCCAACTTTATTTGAATTTAAACTTCTTCAAAAAAATGGGGAATTCCACTTGGTGAATAGAAAAAGGCAAATGGATGTGAGGAAATTGGAACCAAAAAGAAGCTCTGAGGCTTGTAAGGAAATTGAAGCAAAAAGAAGCTTTGAGGCTTGTATGGCTAAATAGTGAAAGAGGCTCAAGGCCTATATGAGAATCTTGGTTGGTCTAAGGATTTGAAGAGATATCTATCCTAAAGATATCTAAATAAAAATCATAAGCAAAAGGCTCAAGGACTATATAGAAGCTTGTAAGAAGCTTGAAGAAAAAAAGACATATTTAGAGCATTTGAAGGCAAGTGAGAGCATAAAATAATGAAGAGTGAATGGGTATTTAGAGGTAAGAATGGGAGGGAATGGAAGAAGAGATAAGATAAAAAATAAAATGTAATTCAAGAAGAAAAAAGAAACAATCCATTAATAGCTGAAGAGATAGAAGAAAATCGAAAAGATAAATAAAAAATTTTAAAGACATAAAATTTAATAATCAGTTGACAAAAGAAATAAAGTGTGAAAAGGAAATGAGTTGGTACAAAACAATGTTAGTTAAAATGGACTAAAAATAAAAAGAAAATCCAAAAACACGAGTTGATGTGTGCATTTAAAATTGAGAGGGTCACTTATTTTTCTAGTCAGAGTTGTCTGGATGACCAAGGAATACTATGGGTGACCCTAAGTGGCATCCTAAGAACACTAGGGATGACCTTGAAGTCAAAAAGGGCAATCCTAAATAGGAAAACATGAGGGGTCAGTGAGGTAGCAAAAAATGCAAGAAAGGTTGAACGAAAGGCAAAACAAGAGGGATAAAAGACAACGAGACAAAAAAAATAGTCATCAAGGATGGAAACTATTGGAAAAAAGTAAAATCATGTCTTCAAGGGTCATGAGCTATGACCACCATCTCATCATAGGACTGCCATAATGGCCTGATGTGATTTTAGTACTTATAGGATAATGGTGGGGTTGACATAGGCTTATTACACATAGATAAGTGATTATTTTAATGAGGAAGGTGCTCACTAATATAAAAGGATAATGTTATGCAATGAGGACCTTCCACATGTCTTTAGTTACACTTGAGGAAAGGTGGAGCTAGTGGGTCAGTAGAAAAGATCTCAAGATGAAAATAAAATAGTCATGTGTATGCATTTAAAATGCAACCAGGGGTTCAATAGACCACATGGGTGCCAACCAACAAATATTATATTGACAAGACACCACATCCTAAAAGACAAGTAAAATGCTGACCAATAGTGTACCATCAACAAGTGAGGCTATTTCTAGTTAAAAGCACTTGTCCATATGAAGGGGCATTATAATGGTGGTTGTCACCTTATGATAGTAAAGACATAAATAAATGACTTAAAGGATTGCAACCAAGAAAAAACAAGTCACCAACAAAACATAACACAAAGGCACAAGGGAATGACATAGGAAGATAAATCTAGGTTTAGACCACAACTTAAAGAATTTTATGAATATATCTTGAGACTATATAACTAGTATAGGAAAGAATGAACACATTTACTAAGGAAAGGATCACAAGAAAATTTGGGACATAAATATAGCAAGGTCTTCAAAACCACTTTCAAGACTTCAAATATTATGTGGAGAAATAGTCAAGAAAGGCCATTAAGATTTTGTGCATGGATAATATAGGTGAGTATGTTAACCATTATTTTGGGTAGTTTTACACTTCAAAATAGATTGATCTATAGCATACAATTCCATGCAATCCTTATTACAATAGTGTGGTACAATGAAAGAGTAGATCTTAAAATGAAATGGACAAATGTATGATATATTCTTGATGTCTTGCACCTCAATATTGGGCTGAGATCATTAACTATGTGTGTTATATCTAGAACCATGTTCCTCATTGAGCCTTAAAGGGAGTCACTCCTTTTGAATCTTGGAGTAGTCAAAAATGTGGTCCATAGTTAAGCATTATAGGGTGTTTGGTTTTCAAGCATGGATACTCAATCCTATAGATAAACTTAAGGTCATGTATCCATAGAGTTATCCTTGCTTCTTTACAAGTTATCCTGATGGTATTAAGGGATATCATCTCCTCTAGCCAACCACACATGAGTTGTTTACTCAGAGGAGTGTTTGGTTTATGGAGGGCTCTTTGAGTGCTACTTCTCATTCTACATTCACATCAAAGTCACTAAGCAAAGATGATAGTTCAAAGGATTCAGATCCACATGAGTAGATTCTTGATGATGATGATTCTTCTTCCTCTAGTTCTGATGTTGAGAGTGTTGATGATAATTCACCTCCTTTCTCTCTTAGTCATCATTTAGAGGTTGAGGAATCTCGTCTAGATTCTTTGACTACAACTCCACTTTGGGCATGATAAACATTGCAGGCTATAGGTGTTTGGGTTGGGGATCCATAAGATACCATGAAGGAATTCTCACTATTTTAGGGACCTCCACATACTTTCATTGCCATTACCTTGGATCCATAATATTTTCATGAGGCTTCTAGTATTCTTGAGTGCGATGTATCCATGTAGAATGAGTATAGTTCCTTCATCAGGAAACACATGTGGGATTTGGTCCCCCTTCCTAAAGGAAGGAATCTTGTTTGATGTAACTAGATATATGATAAGTTCAAATCATGATTTCTCATAAATAGTTTTTCATGGGTTCCTAGCATTGACTACACCAAGACCTTTGTACCAATTACAAAGATGAACTCAAATTGACTCACACTTTCTATTGCTACAACTCATTGGGAGGTTCATAAAATGGATGTGATGAGTTCCTTTCTTAATGGTGACCTTCACAAGTAGATATACATGGAAAAGTCATAGAGATTTCTACAAGATTCTTACATGGTGTGATGACTTCAGAAATCTATCTATGGCCTTAAATAGGCACCTCAAGCTTGGTATGCCAAGATGGATTCCTTCCTTCTTACTATTAGATTTTTCAAATGCCTATTTTTATCTGAACATCTATATTTTGTGGCAAGATGATTCTCTCTTATTTCTAGTTCTATATGTTGATGACCTATTGATCACATGATGTTCTTTATCCATAGTTATGGTAGTGAAAACTAAATTAAATGATTGGTTTTTGATGATTGACTTATGTTCACTACATTTCTTTCTTAGTATTGAGATAACACAACCTACTTCTGAGATCACCAATGCATAATCCAAGTATGCTCTTGATTTTTTGTGATGGCTTCAAATGGCTAATTGCAAGCCTACTCTAACTACCTCTCTTTCTAGAGTCAAAATTAATCCTTAGTGATCTTCACCATTGGTCGATCTTACTTTATATTGATTGCTTATCAAGAGCCTCATTTATGTAACTTATAGTAGGATCAACATTTAATACATTATAAGCATGATTTATTAGTTTAAATGCAAGAGCCCCATGAGTTGCATTGGAATGAAACTAATTGGATTCTCCATTACATTTAGGGTACATATAGTTTTGGGATTCACTATGCACCAAGTGTGGATATTAAATTCATGTGGCATATAGATTTAGACTAGGTGGGTGATCCTCAAGATTCCAAGTCCACTTTAGATTATATCTTCTTCGTTAGTTGAAGTATGATTTGTTGGTTGTGAAAGAAGTAGTCTACTATTTCTCTATCTTCAAAAGAGGCTGATTATCAAGTAGTTGTTAATGTTTCCATTCATTCCATTTGGCTTCAACATATCCTCACTAAGTTTGGTATCTAGTATTGACGACCATTTATCATTTTATATGACAACCAAAGTGCCATCTAGATCTCATAAAATTTGGTCCACTATTTGTAGACCAAGCACATTGAGATCCACATGCACTACATTTGGGAGATCATTCATTGACAAGTCATTAACCTCTGATACTACTCAACTTTAGAGTAGATGGTAGACATTTTCACCAAACCCTTTTTAGAGAGCAAGCTTCTTCATTTACAAGTTGTGCTAGGGGTGCAAGAGGCTTCATATAGGGGTGATAGTTAGTCCTCTCTAATCTTTCCTCTCTCTACATTTTGAGGGGGTATGTTCTCTGGGGAAGTTTTCTTCTATAGGTTTTTCTCCTTGTATACTTCTTTGAGAGGTTCATTTTGTATAGGGGTAGATAACATGGATACACATTTTTTGAGACCCATCCATCCATATCCACCTAACATACACTTATGGGAGGTGTTGGTTCATTATTTTACTTTGACATTTAGTTTATTTATTTTGTTTCATATTATAAACTTAGGATAGGCTAAGCTTGCTTAGGTAGGCATCTACTTAGATAGGATGTAATTGCATCATGTGACTTGTACTTCCTAGTTTGGTGAATATGTTGTGCACACATGTGACTACATCTCCTATTATCCCACATTGGTTGTACATTCACATCTCTTGGTGGTGTATCCTACATACACACCTATTGTTCTCATTTTTTACACACATTGATCATGCTTGATGCCATCTATTGATCTTTGATCTATTTATGCTTTCCTTTAGTCTCTTGGTCTTGGATGGCTTCCATAGACAAATCTTACATTTTTCACTAATTTTTTCTTAAGTTGACCAGTCAAATCATATTCTTTATGTTCTTTTATTTTTAACTTGGGTGGACAAGACAAGATTGGATCACTAAATGGAAAATTTAAATGATGTGAAATAGCCTTTTATATGCTATCCATTCTTAGATAAATTTTCCCAATTGAATGATAATATTGTGTAATAGATGTTGTGTGGAATATAGGAGGGTCATATCTAGGTGGACCAATTATAGCATGTACTACAAAAGGATAAAAATATGAATCCATGCAAGGAACAACACCTCTTTTAGGTTACACAACATGCAACAAAATTGGTGGAGATCTAGATTCAAAGATATTATGAACATGAAGGAAGGGGAGAGGAGAATCAAAATAAATAGCATCATTAAATCCCACGTAAGGCTAGAAGAATAAAGTAATGAAGCATAATAGACACCATATGTAATGATATAATGAAGAACACACATCTAAGAATACATAATAGCATTGTAGCATTAGACATCATGTATATGGAAAACTATCTAATATCATGTATGTGCAAGTGAAGGAAACTCATCAAAGCATGTGCATTAGTAAGAATCAAAGAGGTCATCCTAGTAAGGGTTTTAAGATATATATGCATCGTAGAGACCATACACCTGAAAAGAAAATCTTAGTAAGATATCATATAAGGAATCAACATGGAAATACAATAATTTCCTATCAAATCATCATTTGAGTTCACCAATTTAAGTAAGAAAATAAAACAACCATATATAAATACTCTAGGGAAAAATAATTAATCAACAGTTATAAATATTCCTAGAATAATGAGCTACACCAATAATGCTACATAAACATGTTCATAAATATGTACAAAAATTAAATTAGAAAATAATTATATTTAGATTGATGCTAAATATTTTGTGACAAGTGGTACTAAAGGATTCATCACTGTGTCCATGTTCATAAATCTATTAGACTATTGTTGTTACATTGGTAAATTCAGTATGTATCACTTTGGTTCATTTCTATAGCTTCAAAAATAATATTCATAGCTACGAATTTGATCTCTAATTTATAGATTTGACCCTATTCTACAAAATCAATTTGAATGTCTCTAACCTTCAAATTTACTCTTATCTTTACTGTTTAGACATGATGATATTGATAGACACTAGTAGAGTTTGGTGTGCAAGGTGCAAGAGGTGACTCACTCCTTTCCTATTGCCTTAGTCAAATCCTTAGAATTGATTCAATAATTTAAACAAATTTGAAGACACTTCAAGCAACCATGCATATGCATAATTTGTTCTCATCAATGTTGCTGATGATGTGTTGATAATGTAATGTTAAATTAGGATGTCATACAAGATATTTCATTGGTTAGTCTTAGATTTCTCATCTAGATTCTAGTTGATTAATAATGAACTAGGGTTTGTCTTTTCATAAAACACCCTAGCATGCAAGTTTGAACATTTCTCACTTAAGTCAACAAATAAAACCTAGTTGGAAAGGGGTCAGCTCGATACTAGAATTAAATTTGAACTTGAAAGTTTGGAGTTCAAATTTGTAACTATGAATATGAACCAAATTCAAATTCTCACTTGCAGATTTGACCCAAGACAAAGGATAGAAAAACTAAAGATTAAATTCAAATTCTTAAAATATATAAACATAAATCTAATTTATTTCACCAACTTTTATAAAAAGCATAGCGCATATACACTAATCATTACATATTTAAAGAAAGAGACCCAAATAAATTTAAAATAGAAAAGAAAATTGTAAAATATTCACTTTCCAACTCTTCAACATTTAAAAACATTCACAATGATTTTCAAGATGTGTCGGAAAAGATTAGTCTTCCTTTTTGAATGGTTCATTGTTTCGAGTTACAAACCCACTAACGACGGCTATTTTTTCCAGAGACAATTCGTTGTATCTAGAATTGTTTAATAGTGTATATGCATAGAAAATAACAAGTGCTTTCTCTCTTTTCAAGTTGGTCAATATTTAAAAAGTAATAATTAAGAAATGGTTGTCACCCCAACAGTAGATACATTGAATTTTTGTTTGGATTTCAGATGTTTCTTCAGGTTCATTCTTGCCATAGGAAATAAAACATTTGAATTTTTATGTGTGCCATGATTGGCCTCCATCACTCGCAAACTGTTCTTCAACTTGCCTTATATTTTATAGTATTATACTATGTAACTTTTGAGGATCAATTAAAATAATTGTTAATTGCAATCGGCAACTTGCTGTACAGAAGAATGGTGAAGATATGATAATTCATGTTTATCAGAAAGGGATCATTTTCAAGTGTCAAATTATTATACATATTTAGTCTAAGATTGTACGAAGGGTGATTAAATAGAATGAAAGATACTCGTTGACCGTAGCGTTCAAAAATAGTTTGAAACTGTCACTTGCGTTCAGAGATGGAATGGTTTGTCGACCATGATATTGACAGACATATTGGAGAGATGGAGATGTATTTTAAAAAAGATATAGTTTTTTTATTGGAAAATAAATTTTAGGGTGAAATGATAATTCGGAGGTAGGAAGCCAATATATGAAAATTATTCTGAATGATGGTGATGAGAAAATAGTGCAAATAGGATTGAAATTGGTGTGAATACGAATTTGGCCATGGGCTACTTGTTCAACATAAGAGTATGACATTTGTCATTAAATCATTCCTATCAAAGTGTACTTAAAACTAACTAGGAAATGATATAGGCATGTTAATATCCCAATATTTGTCCTAGTCTTAGCACTCTACAGATAACATTTTTTATTGACATAAATTAAAAATGCCACCCTTTACTCATTCTACATTTTCACATATTCTTACAACAATAGTCCTATACACGTATACTATTCTATCTAATGGTTCAATAAGTGTTGCTAATATTTTCCTTAATACTATACATTTATACTATTCTTTCTAATGCTTCACTACTCACATTCCTAAAAAATTTCTTAATACCTAGTGAATTGTGCTAATATCCACAAACATTGGAATGTGAATGATTATTCTAGTCAACCCTTACCACTCTTTTCATTGTTCACTAAGAATTCTTAGGCTCTTCTTCAAACCATGGATTTTGGTTATATCTACATAAAAGAAATGGAGTACATTTATTTCACCCAAGTCTCAAACATGCATTCAAAGTAGTTTTCATTCACATAGATGGTTAATATAATTCAACTTAACTAAAATCTTTGATCGTTTAGTCATACAAAATTTAGTCCATTGATTATATGTGATTTTTGTATGTTAATCTTTCTTCTAATGTCTTATCATAGTAATTACTTATTTATCCATTTGGACATACTTGTCAAAGGGTTTGGGGACATTATGATTAAAAAATATGGAAATACCTTTTCAAAGCATATATTTTGCGATGTGTAGCATGCATTGCTTATGTAAGGTTTGTCCAGAATAGCACTAGCAAACAACTAGTGCAATACTAAAAAGTATTGATGGTTGTGAGTTTGTGGCCTATGAGATACTAGCCTTGTGTATCCTTAATGTTGATTTAAGTTAATATATGTTTTAACAACATCTTTATTTTATAGAGCTTAGAATACTAGTAGTCATCACTAGCTGTTAGTTTTTTTTTTTTTACATTATTATTTCTTCTTTTTATTGGAGAGCTCATGAAACAATCAAAACATTACATTAGTTAATGTTAATTTTACATTCATAATTTACTTTTCACTTTATCCTATTGTAGATCCATCTACATAAAAACAACACTTTTAATCTAAGTTATAGTGTAGGTGTTTGGTGAGGGCACATGCAAGGGTGTTTGTTTGTTAATGGTTGAACCTTATATGCTCCATAGGCAAGACATTGTCTCTAATATGAGGGGGTTAGGGTGTGTATGCCCAATACAAGTAATATACAAGGTAAATGGAAAGACAATGCCCTCATGTTTATATAAGTGGTGCCTCTTAGACCAAATTGGGGTCTCACTTGGAAATGACTATATTTATGTTTTCCTATTAATGAAGCATGTTAAAGTTCTAATTCCTAGAAGGTTACAATATCATAAACAAAATCTACTAAAGGTATTTTGAGCCTAGTCTATAAGTAATAAATTCCTAGACAAACAATAATCTATTTCTAATTCACTATGGATGATTTGCTCAGTCAATTTCATAAAATACTCTATTTCTAATTTAGTCACAAAAAGTAAGTACCTAGAACCATTAGCATCTCTCAACATCAATCCCTTGCTACTCTAGGAAACCCATTGTTTTTTTAAATTCAATGATATTATGGTTTGTAGAGTTCAATTTGTTGAGTAAAATAATTTAATATTTCACCTTGTTCTAAATGGACTCAAGGGTCACTTACCATCTATTGATTTCTTCAAGTCTACTAATCCTCAATACAATACAGGTACACCCAAAAATAAAATAAAAAATGGATAGTAATTGCAAGAGTTATAAAAAAAATGAAAGAAAAGTAAAGAAATGGTATTTACATGGTTATTATTCTCCAAACATGTAAATTTTGAGAAATGAAATAGTTTCAACAATGAATGTTTTATGATTGGTTGTAGTTGTGTAGAAGGATTTATAAAATTGTGAGCTCTTTTGTAGGTAAGCATATAAAAAAAACATTTGGGATGTGCATTAGGATGAAGGTGGATGAAACTATTGACCATATCTAAGAAAATCAAATCTTTGATCACTTGGCACTTAAAATATGTATTGATACTTTTGTCCCTAACATAAACACTTTTTTGGTGACAAGTTACAGTTCCTCATGTATGAGACAAATTTTCAAGCATATTTTGAACTTGAAAGCTCACAAGAGAATCCTGTCAACTAATAAGTACTATTAAAGCAAGCTACCAAAAAAACTAAAGTTACCATCATGAAAAATTCCTCACTTGTGCATAGTCTAGTAACATACAAAAAAGTCCACCATAGCAAGTAGTAAGAAGCATGAACAACTACATGTGGCCACTCAGCAAGCCACCTAGAATTAGTTGATAGATTTAAGTATGAAAACTAAGTCTACTATTTAATATATAAATCCAAAATCTAAACCCTTATTTATTTTTTACAATCTCCAAAAAATTGATGTCTAAATTTAGCACAAAACTCTCTAGGGCCATGCCCATCTATTCAAATTGCTATGATATTCGCCTTGACAAGTTTCAAAACTATGGAAATTATGGTGTAAATTTTTTCATGATGTGAAAATTCATTAGAATGTAGATTTTGTTTAAAAAATTGAACTACTTGATTGGATTGGATTGTGGGTTCATTTTGGGATTCAAAAATGTAGACAATGCATGTTGTAGCAAAGTGATTTAGCTAGGGCATGGTCACTAAAAAGTAATATACCCAATGATTGATCAAAGTAGTTGTTCCATGATGCATATCATTCTATAGACATCATAAATATTATCATTGCAAAGTTATATCATGTTGGTTATTTTAGTCATGTCTATCCAATGAATATTTGTCAACTCTTCTTGCTCTAAAAATTAACGTTCCATTCCTAAGTATATTACACAACTAATAGAAGATTAGGAAATATCTCTAACTCAATCTTTATTGCAATATTTACTTTATCTCTTTGTAATAATTTTATATATTGATCTTGATATGAATTTTATTTGTAAATGTAAAGAAAACACTTTATATAATTTTCTTTGAATAATTAATAATTCATGGAATTCACTAAATAAATAGTTGTTAAAAAAATCCCACCATTTATATTTTTATAACACTTTTAACAACGTATTATTATATATAAATCAATAATAAAGAAGGATAATCCTATTAATCTATCTTGATGGTATTAATTTTTTTTTTTTATATACCCATTAAAGTTAATCAAACATACTTTTGACTTTTTATTAGAATTTCTCATAATCTATAATTCATTTCTACAAACTATTTTTGACAAGAACTGAACTCAGCACAACGCTTGTTTAATTAACCTGCATTTATGTAAAGGAGATTGCATTCCCTTACAACAATAATACAATATATTCTGTCTTCTTCATAATCTAAGTTACAGAATTAATAAGCCAATGCGAAATCAAACTCTCGGTGTTATGATCATAGCCTTAGATGTATGTATTTTTAATATAGTCACAAGATCGAATACCAATATATATATTTCAGGCCCGTCCTTTTCTTCAAAAGGAAAAAATAATAATGACACACGACCGCATCAAAAGCTATGGACTGCTAGACCCAACTGCAATTGAGGTGGCAGGTGCAATGGACTTGGATGCCCTGCTCAAGCCGTCCAATTTCTACAATCGTGTCTACATTGAATAGAAGTCATTGGTCTGAGCCAATCTTCTTCCAATGAGCGATTAGCATATTATATCGTGAATGCATAGATAGACTGTGCAATTATGGTTTCCTGTGTATGCCCTAAATCAATAGCTCTAGGGCTGACGAGCAATCAGTAAATTGAAACTTCCAAATAAGTAAGATGTTACCAAATCAACCATTAGTAGTAGACCAATTGGTTACTCTTTTCAATTCTTTTATGGAGCTCTACTTTGTTGTTTCAGGATACCAGGCGTTAGAATCTGTTCACTCTTCGTCAGAGTAAGGATTTTCTCGTGATAATCGATCACATGTTATTGTGCCGAACAGATAACCTTGTAAAACTATTACTTTACTGCCGTATTCTGTTTATAGAGTCCCACAATCTCTAGCTTCTTAAAACAAAGCCTACAGAAATTATGTCTTCAAACGTGGCGGTTGCACCCATCGCGGCTTCCTTACGCAAGGTCTCTTAATGGCCACAAATATATGTCATATGAATTCAGATTGTGAGTGTGATTTCTATACTGTGCGCTCAAGACTCTCTCTCTCTCTACTTGAAAATGCTTATTTTATAGTAAAAGATTATTCTACATTTTTCCTCTCAATGAAATCAGGGTGGGCGATTATATGTGTTTTTAGGGGCGGGAAGGGAATCGGAATTGGGGACTGAGATTAGGCAGCTGCTGTGTAGTGGTAGAGTTAGAGACCTCAACGATTTCCAGCAGCAAGCCCAATAACCAGGACGGTGATAAAGAAGAAATGGGCGGCGCAGAGGAAGAGACCGGAAGGAGGTGGTAAAGAGGATTCCATCTGAGAATGGAAGGCAGAGGAGTCCTTTGTGTTGATGGAAAAGAAGTGCCAGTGGAAACAGCCAGATCTCTGCAGATCCAAGCAACAAAACTGGTTTCTCGGCCTTCTCCCTCTTCCTGCGCAGTCAGTTAGCTACAGCCAGTTGAACTGCGTATCCTACTTGCCCCCATCCATTGAGCATAGATCGATAGTTTTCAACGGTTTCATCCCCTGTTTAGTCCCTGTCCGACCCAATTGTTCATCTGCTTAAGACTTCTTCAGCCAGTCCTCCTGGGAAACCGACGATTATCTAAATCTGCCAAAGAAAAACTTATCTGTCGGCCACCGGTGACAAGAAAAGAGTATAATTATGTTGAAGCGCTCGAGAAGCCGACGTCGAAGGGACAGGCGACAGGATAAAGTCGTAAGTGCCGTAAACTCTGTAATTACCTTTTGGAGAAGACCCTTTTACTAGAAGATCGTAAAATAGATAGGGGTTTGTGACTGAATTTACGCATCTATTACTAGATATAATAATTTGATTAGACAAATGTTTACGTGGTTGCTATAACTATAGAACACTTATTTTTTGTCATTGCAATTGCAGAAGTGTTTCACAATGAGTAGTAGTTCTTTAAGACTTTGATCTTGCTTCCCATTTGTTAATATTCTCGTGAACCAAATTGTTAGATGTAAAAGTTTGTGCAAATTTTTTTTTTTTTCAGTAGATGGAAGTGTGAAGAGTATTCAATAGGCTCTTGGTCTACTAGTAAGGTTGAATGGTTTTGAATGAGCCCACCAGGGATCAAGTCTTGCTAAGTGCAAGGCCTCGACACCATAAGGGATGAGGTCAAGATCGTACCATGGGCAACTTTGATGAAATGGATACCCCTGATGTCCTTGACTCTTAGCCGAAGAGGTTTTAGCCTAAGGCTTGTGCTTCCATATCGGGTAGCTAAATGATTCTATGGATTTGATATATGTAAGGAAGCAAAGTTGTGCAAACATGCTTCCTACGCTAATCTTGAAAGAAGTGTTATGCAAATTTCAATTCAACTATTACAAAGATTCCAAGAAACAGATATGAAACAACATAAACAGAATCAATGAAACCATAACACCGTGAATTTACATGGGGAAAACCCTTTTGGGAGAAAAACCCCACACTCCAAAACCTACACTATGTATTATCAAATCAACAAAGGATTACAATACACTTGCAAAGAAAGTCTTTATAGGAGTAATACTCCAGCATTCAAATGCAAAGTAATTCTGACAGCATTTTGACAACATCTGTGTACTTACAAACTCTCATCATACAAATGACTCCTCAAGCACTCAATTTATAGGAGTTTCAATACCTGTTAAATACTAAGTCTCCAAACATTGCATTCCATTTTTTACTCCTAAAATCATACTTTCAAATATCTCCTAAAATCACGCTTGTCAAGTTTCCAATGGTAACTTCCTTTTTACAAGCTCTTTCTATTCTAGCAACTCTTACACACCTTAAAAGTTGTCATAGTTGCATTTAGCAACTTCCATGATACTAAGTGATAAATATAAAATTGCCAAAATTTATACAAGTGACACATAGTGCCACTCCAAGTGGGAAGAACAAGATATGGGTATGCATAATAAATATCACTAAATAAATATTTCAAATATTAGGATTTGCAAGGTGTATGACTCACCTAATCCCAACATTCTCCCACTTGTCGTATACCTTGCAAGAGCCGAAGGAAACATACTACCATAGAAACTAACTACTAGGGGCCGAGAGGCCCATAGTCTTCAAACACCATTTGAACTTCTCTATGCTCATTGGCTTAGTTAATTAATGCATCTGCAACATTCGTCAAAGTTTCTATCTTTTCCATCTTCACCTTGCCATCCTCGACCATGCCTCTCACAAAATGATATTGAACATTGATATGCTTGGTCCTAGCATGAAATGTCAGGTTTTTTTCAAGGCAAATTGCACTCTGACTATCACAATAAACTATCACTACACCCTGTTTTAGTCCAATTTATGAACACAATCTCTTAAGATGAATGGCCTCCTTACATGCATGATTGGCTGCCATATATTTTGTTTCTATAGTGGACAAAGTGACCATAGCCTATTTCTTACTCTTGCAACTGATTGCACCAACAAATAATGTAAACACATAGGCATTGGTGGATTTTCTACTATCAACATCACTAGCCCAATCTGAATCCACGTATCCTCGGATATCTAATAAATGCCTATCTCCTATCCCATGAAAACATATAGAGTCCTCTAAGGTACCTTGCAAGTGTCTGAAGACTCTTTTCACTACATCTCATTGTGCTCTACTTGGATTAGACATATACCTAGAAAGAACTCCCATTGCTTGGGCAATGTCTAGTCTCAAGTATAGACCATAGCATGCATTAAGCTACTGAATGAACTCTGGTAAGGTACTTGGCTCATGTCTTCCATCTTTGATTAGGATGTAGGACAATGTAAGATAGAAAGCTTCATTCCCAGTGTAATAGGAACACACAATGGTCCAGAATCCTACATATTGAATCTTCTCAAAATAGTATCCACATACTTACTCTAGCTTAACCAAAGCATTATGTTATGCCTGTCTCTTGTAATCTCCATCCCAAGAATATGTTTTTTTGTACCAAGGTCCTTCATCTCAAAATTTGTTGAGAGTTGAGATTTTAATTCAAGAATCAAACCCTTTCCTTTGTCAATAAACAACATGTCATCAACATACAAGGCAATAACTAGGAAGTGATCACCATCAAATTTGAAATACACATAGTGATTAGATTTAGACCATTCAAATCCCAAACTCAACACATATGTATCAAACTTTTGTTACCACATCCTAGGACTCTACTTTAAACCATACAAGGATTTCTTTAACTTATGGACCAGATTACTTTTACATTTCACCATGTAGTTCTCTAGTCATAGCATATAAATTTCTTCCTCCAAATCATCGTGAAGGAGTGTTGTCTCTACATCCATTTTCTTGATCTCCAAATCATAATTTATTGCTATAGTGAAAAAAAGAATGGATGTCATTTTGGCAATAGGAGAAAATATCTCACCATAATCAATTCCCTAAACATGGGAATAACCCTTTGCAACCAACCATGCTTTGTACTTCTCAATACTGTCGTCTAAACCTATTTTCTTTTTGAACACCCATTTGCAACCAACATGATTTTGTCCTTTAGGTAATGGTACAAGGTCCCTTGTACCATTCCTTTTAAGAGCTTCAATCTCTTCATCCATGGTTATTTTCCAGGACTTTGTATCATTCATATCAAGAACCTCTGCTATAGATAATGGATCATCAACATTAGCATTCAAAGAAAATACATATCTCCAATCATTAGGAGAATATCCATACCTATCTAGTGGTTAACTACGCCTAGTAGACCTTCAAAAAAGTTGAGGTTCAAGTTCTTCTTCCTCTAATGATTCAGAACTTAGGAAGCTTTCCTCAACTTCTTTTCTATCTTAGGGCCTTGATTCAATTTTCTCAGGTGTAGGTGGAAATTTAATCGCATCTTTCTTTTCTTCTTTACATTCTAGCTACTGCATTGTAATAGAAGAAGGCTTAGTTTCTCTAAAAATAACACTTTTGGAATAAATAACCTTTTGTACAATAGGATCCTAAAGCTTGTATCCTTTCACACCATAATTGCATCCAATGAAGATACATTTAATATCCTTGTTCTCCAACTTTTTTCACTTCTCCTTTGGCACATGTGCATATGCCTCACAACCAAAAACTCTCAGATGTCTAAGCGAAGGCTTGTGGCTTGACCATGCCTCCATTGGCATCTTATCAACAAGAGCTAATGTAGGAGGCCTGTTAATTAGGTAGCAGGTAGTGGATACAACTTCGGCTCAAAACTTTTGTTCTAGTCTAGCACCACTCAGTATATTTCGAGCCTTCTCCATCAAGGTCCTATTGATTCTTTCTATAACTCCATTCTATTGTGGAGAATATAGAGTTGTCTTTTGTCTCTAGATACCACAATCTTTACAAAATTATTCAAACTCATTAGAGAAAAACTCATCGCTATTATCTATCCTCAAATATTTAATCTTCTTTCTAGTCTTCAACTCAATCATTTCTTTAAATTCTTTGAAATGACTAAAAACATCAACTTTACTTTTAAGAAAATAAACCCATGTCCTCCTATTGAAATCATCATTGAAAGGAACATAATAAACCAATTTACCAATAGAAGGAACATTGACTGGACCAAATACATCCAAATGGATAAGATCCAAAATACTAGAAGACTTATGAGAAATTGAGTAGAACTAAATGTAATTTTTCTTTTCATAAATACAATTCTCACAAAAGTCAAATTCAAGATTACAATCATTCAACCCATTAACAAGGTTTTTATTTTTCAAGGTCCATAGACCCTTCTCTCCTATGTGGCCAATTCTCTAGTGCCATAACATGGTCTTCTCTATAGGAAACTTTGATTTAGTAGATGGAGAACCCTTGGGTACCCAAAAACCATGAACATCCATTGAAGAGGAAACCATCTCTTTCTTTGGTGAAGTAGTCTCAGGCTTGGAATTTATAGAAGTACTATTGCACTCAACAATGCATGCATCAAGTTGGTAAAATGTACCCAATTTGTTTCCTCTTGCTATTACCATAGAACCTCTCACCGTTTTCACACTTGCTTCAAAAAAATGAACATGCACACCTACATCTATTAATTTTCCAACAAATAAAAGATTTCTTACTAATCTTAGGATATGTAAGACACCATCAAAATGTCTAACTCTACCATCAAAATTTTTTACATGAATACTTCCATGACCAACTATATCAAGGAAATAATTATCACCCAAATACACCTGCATGAGTGGACGAGGATGTAATAAAAGAATCTCCATCTTCCTTCTCAGACTCAGAATCAAAATTTTGTTTCTTTTTCTTCTCTTCTTTATAGTCCTTTCGAAAGTCTCTAGATTTTCCATAGTTTTAGCCTATCACCTTGGAATTATCAAGGGATTTTGATTTCCTCTTGTTCTTGGACTTAGAACAAATATGCTGCTTCTTATTCTTGCCTCATTCTTTTGGTCCTCGAACACTCAAAGCCTCTTTGGTATTCAGACAAACCTTCCTTCTCATTTCTTTGGAGAGTAGAGAACCAACAACATCCTCCATCTTCAAGATGACTAAAGTTCTCCCAATGGCCATGACTAGGCTATCGCATGAGTCCGGCAATGAACACAACAAAGTTTGGTACCTTTCTTCTTCATCCATCTTCACCCCAACTGAGTTCAATTGAGTCACCAACATGTTGAATGTTTCTAGATGCTTATAAATGCATCCACCTTATTCTATTCTCAAGGAATACAACTTCTTCCTTAATAAAATCTTGTTTATTAGAGATTTGGATTGATATATCTTACTCAGCTTCGTTCATAGCTTCTTTGAAGTGGGTTCTTCATGGACATTTATCAGAATCAAGTCTACATGGCACAGTCTTATGAGACCTTTTGCTATTCTATCCATAACATCATACTAAGTAGACAAAGTCAGATCCATAGGCCTTTATACATTATCATCCATTATCCCATAGATCCTGATCAATCAACAAGTCTTCCATCTTCAGCTTCCACATTTCAAAATTCATGCCAGAAAACTTCTCTACGTCAATTCTTCTAGATGTGCTCACTATCTCTACTATCCTACAAAACAAAATATGAAATACTCTGCACAACCTCCCACTAAAAGATTGATTAGCTCAAAAAACCTTGTACCCAACAAATAGAACCAAATCTAGCTAGGCTCTAATATAACTGGTAAGTAAGCAAAGGTGTGCGAAAACACTTCATATGCTAATCTTGAAAGACGGTTTATGAAAATTTCAAGAAACACATGAAACAACATAAATAGAATCAATGAAACCATAACATAGTGAATTTATGTGGGGAAAACCCTTTTGGGAGGAAAACCCCACACTCCAAAACCCACACAATGTATTATCAAATCAATAGAGGATTACAATACACTTGCAATGCAAGTCTTTATAGGAATAATACACCAGCATTCAAATACAGATAATTCTAGTAGCATTCTGACAGCATTTGTGTACTTACAAACTCTCATCATACAAATGACTCCTCAAGCACGCAATTTATAGGAGTTTTAATACCTCTTAAATCATAACTAAGTCTCCAAACATAGCATTCCATTTTTAACTCCTAAAATAATGCTTTCAAAAATCTCCTAAAATCATGCTTGTCAAGTTTGCAATGGTAACTTCCTTTTTACAAGCTCTTTCCATTCTAGCAGCTTGTACACACCTTACAAGTTGTCATAGTTGCATTTAACAACTTCCATGACACTAAGTGATAAATACAAAATTGCCAAAATTTATACAATTGACACATAGTGCCACTCCAAGTGGGAAGAACAAGATATGTGTGCATAATAAATGTCAATAAATAAATATTTCAAATATTAGGATTTGCAAGGTGTATGACACACCTACACCTAACAATATAAAACCCTCCAACAAAAAAACGTGTAAGAGTTGTTTTTTTATTATTATTTTGAAAGTAAGGACCATGAGATAAAACTTGATCCTAAGTTAAAAGTATACCTTAAAACAAAATTAAATCAGCATTTGAACTTACCCCATTATTATTTATATATCTAATTAATTTATGATCTTTAAAATAATTGTATTAAATATTAAAATTGCTTATTCAATTGATATATCTACTTATTGTCCTTACTACTCAAAAGTTTGTGGCTTTTCCACATATCTTCAAATTGGACTTACATCATATACTATATTAGGTCAAAACAAATTGAGATATGTAAAGATGCACACTTTTGATCTATAGTTTCCTCAAATTACTTGTAGAAAATTTTAAACTACATAATTTAACAATTGTGCTAACTATAATACTAAATTGAAAGTTCAAGAGGATTAAATGTAGTGCAAACATAAATTAAAATGCAAAAGTAATAAGAAATTAAACTCAAACACTATGTTTTAGCTTCAAAAAACCTAAGGTGAGGACAAACTAGTTGATAGTGGAAATTACATGTCTATTTAATCTTGTTAGATCCTAAACAAACAAGTATAGAGAATAGACATAGCAATTAGTCATTCCTATGCTCATTGTCTAGTTGTCAATCCTCTATACAACTTAGTTCTTCTTAGTTTGATCACTACAACACTCTCATATGCCTATGATCTTGTTAATTTAACTTTCGTTGTCTTATTATACGTGTTAGAACATCATAAATATGCATTGAAAGGTATTCTTTCTCAAAATTTGAATAGACAAGGCTATTCTAGTTGTTTTACATTCTTGTTTAATTATTTGAGATGATGTTGTCTCTTTTAATGCACTAATGATTTTGCAACTACCTTGGAATTTACAAAACTACCCCTATATAGGAACACATGGTTTTGAAACCACCCACTGATGCAACCAACAATATTTCACTACTAGATCATAGGGTGCATTTTGAAGCCTTAAACTTAAAAAAAACTTCATCATTTTTCAATATATTCTTCTCTAGATCCTTATAGATCATATGTCCCTTCTTGGAGAGGCATTTATTCTCATAAAATCTTATGGAGACACTGTTAATGCGGAAATACTTCTCCCACTTTCTCCTTAAAGTATCACTTTGCTTGTTTCAACATTTTCCCCCTAATTCCCACCTACTAAGACTCCCAAGTTTTTCTTATGGTCTCCCTTGTTTTCTATTTCAACACTTGATCCAACAAATTATTGCTTGATTGTCAAACATTAAGTCTTTCAATGAGGGTGGTACTTTCCCTTCTTCTTCATCATCCAGCATGGATGGATCATAGTAGTGTAGGTATGCACAATTCACTAGCATATGTAGCATCATGAATGGGGGTAATTCAATCCTAAAAGAGTTATCTATTGTCACTTGGATTTGTACCCTATGTTGAAGGATTTTAGGGCTCCAACAATCTAGTGAAACATTGAGATGATCTCTAGGGGTGGGACCCAACAGGGAGATTAAATCTCTAGAGAGAGGCTGGTTCCTTTGCTGAATAAGAGATTTAGCTGTTCCTAAGACTAAACCTAATCTATCCACCATTGAGGAAAAGAGAAAGATGGATAAAACTATAAATTAATGGAGGTGATACACTAGGTTTGAATATGTAGCTCTCATTGTATTGAGAATGCACAAAATAACTATCTATACAACTGAAAAACTTACACAAGTCTAGCTGATTCTAACATAGGTAAGAGCAGAATAGAATTGTAAGGAACAAACATTCACATACAAATCAATCCTAATTTACACAGTGCTAAAACAAGCATGAAGAGGTAAAACACAGTGTGTATTTCATCAAAAAGGCAAGATTACAGCAGAGGGCTCTATTTGAAAATATAGAAGAAAATAAGAAATTCAACTTTCTTGCAACTGTATTCCAACCCTCATTACATCTTACAAATATGCATATATAGCATTTGATTACATTGACCTTAGTCATTTCACAATAAATTCATCCCCATGGGCTATCACAAAATATCCCTATCAAAGTGAATGTCTATCTATAGAAATTAACTGTAGAAAATATCTTGGATCATGGAGCAGGTGGGAGATATTTTGCCTTCAATGCAAACAACTGATTCATCAACCTACAACAATAAATGTAAAAATATCTAGGAAAGGAATAGTTGAGGTAGCTGAAAGATCAAATATGTATTAATGGCAGATGAGGAAAATCAAAAATATTTTCCCTCCAAAATCCCTTTTCACAGAGATTTTACAACACTTCAAACATTTAAATCTAAATATTTGAAGTTTACAATACATTATAACTCTGTTCTTGCATATTCTGTTTATTTCTGCATCTTTTCATCCTCAGTCAGTAAACTCTAAAATTTTAGAATTGTGGCCTGCTTCTTCATTTTTTGCCCTTATCGGCAAAATGTCCACTTTCTGAACTATTCTCACTTTGTCATCTTTTGCCCTTATTGGAAAAATATTATTTTCTTGAACTTTGGCTTATGTTTCTCCTTTTCTACTTTGTCACCAACTTTGCACTTGGCCGAACCATGCTCTTTGCTTGCTCTTTTGCCTTATCGGCAAAACTTGATTTTTGGCGAACCTTTAATCTTTATGTTTTGCCTTATCGGCAAAAACATACTTTCTTGAACTTCACTACTTTGGCATTATTTTACCCCTTTATCGGCAAAAATGCCTTATCAGTGAACTCTTGTTCTTTTCACTTTTGCCCCTTGTTAGCAAAATCCCAACTTTTTGAACCAAACTTACTTTTTCACCTTATTGGAAAAAACTACCTTTTTGAACCCTGCCTTGGCCTTTGTCCTTCTCTTTATTGAAAAATCCCTCCTATTGGCGAAGTCATGAATTTTTTAACTTTGCATTGAGTTCAGCTTCTTACCTTCACCAATAGAGCCTTCTTCTACTTTACTAGGTCAATTTTCTATGCTTCTGATTTTGCCTTATCAGCAAAACATGACCCTTTTGAACTTGGCCCACCTTGTTAGAAAAAATCAATTTTGCCGAACCATTTGATTTCGCCTCCTTCTTCGCCTTTATCAACAAAGCGCCTTGTGGATGAACTTGAGGAATTTTGAACCTTCAATGCCTTAGTTGATTCCTCTTTTGTCGGCCCATTTACCTTTTCTTGAACTTTTCCACTTTGCTTATTGCTTTGTCAGCGAACTGCAGAGTTTTTAAACTTATGGCAAGTTCACATCATGTGAACTTTGTCGACAAGGCCTATCTTTGCGTTCTTTTGACTTAGACAATTCTTGTAAATCTCCCCCTTTGCTTTCCCTTTATCAGGAAATTGCCCAATCAACGAAGCAAAGAAATTTTGAACTTTTGGAAAGTTCGTGACTTGGCAATTTCACTGATAAAGGCATACTTTACCTTTGCTTTTGCCTTAGTCATTTTTGAAGAAGCCCACCTTACTTCCCTTCAATCAGAGAAATGCCGAATCAGTGAACTCATGAAAAAATGAACCTCCCTTGAGTTCTCGAAATATGAAACTTCTCGATAGAGAGAAATATCCCTTTTTACTTGGCCAATTTTGGGCCTTCTTCTCGCCTTTGTTGGCGAATCGGCCAGTCATAGAACTTATGAAAAAAATGAACTTTTCACAAGTTCATAAAACCTGAATTTTGCTAATAAGGGGAAAAGAATTATTCCATACCTTAGCCATTTTTTGCTAGTTCAAGAAACTAGAATTTTGCCAATAAAGACCAAAAGGGAGGAAAAAATGAGATAAAAGCTTCAAATTTTCTGGGTTTTTTTGTATTTTTTGCAAGGATTCTCCTGATGAATTTTTAGGGATTTTTACAAGGCAGAACACTAGAATTTGAAGGCTTTAAGACTTTGTAGAGTTAAATTTTCAAGGGATTTCAATGAGATTTTGAAGTTGGGCTATATGACTATGGGTAGAGGAAAATAGGTCAACATTTTGGCAACCTCTCAAGGATGTTTGCTTGCTAAACAAATAGACTAGTGGTCTTAAGCATCCATTGGGCATGGAGTCCAAAAGGGGGACTGTAATAGGTCAAAACAACTGAAACCCTATCTTCAAAACAACACCAAAAAGGAACAAGGCTTGCATTCTCCTAATGACAATGTAGCCTGTGCAAAAGCACTTATTGAAGGGAAAACTAAAGTAAAAATAAAACTAAAACAATATGTATAGAATCTCAGACCAACCTTAATGGTAAGGCTTGAGATGGATCCCATTGACTGAGATTGGTAGAACTTTACCATCCAGCTTTGAAAGAATGAAAGCATTGGCTTGCTTGCAGCTAATGATGATAGATGGCCCACTCCAAAGTGCATCAAACTTGGTGTGGCCTCTAGGTTTGGCTCGGTCAACATCCCATTTCAGAACCAAATCACCTTCTTTGAAGGTCTGAACCTTGGCCTTCTTGTCAAAATACTTTTTGGTCTATTTTTTATGATCTTCTAATGTATCCATGGCTGACTATCTTTGTTCTTCTAGTTGGATCAATTCAACCATTCTAGCAGACCTTGCATATTCTCCTTCCAATTCCAATTGCTGAGCCAATTCTAATATAGGAAGCTCTAAAGATATAGGCAATCTAGCCTCTCTTCCATCCACAAGAAAAAAAAGAGAGTTTCCAATGGCTCTCTTGTATGTGATCCTATCAGCCCAAAGAGCTAATTTGATCTTGTGCCATTACCTCTGGTTTGTCTCCATGGTTCTTTTTAGAATTATGATCAGGGTCTTATTGGTGGATTCAACCAGCCCATTACCTTGAGGGTAATAGTTGGATGAAGTCTTCAAGAACACATTGTATTTAAGAGCCCAATCAACAATTCTAAAACTAATGAATGCTTTTGCATTATCAAAAATAATGGTATGAGGACCTCCAAACCTTGTCATGATTTCTTCCAAGAAACCCATGATTGATGACTTAGTGGATTCTTTAAGTTGGAGTGCTTCAACCCACCTGGTGAAGTAGTCCATTGCAGTCAAAACCTACTTCTGACCAGCACTAGAAGTGGGATTTATCATGCCAATGAAATTTAATCCCCACTGTGAGAAGGGCTGATCAACCTGAATAGGGTGGAGTGGAAGTGCTAAAAATCATTTCTTTCCTACAAAGAGAGCACACTCTTTGCATTTTCTTACCCATACATGGACATCATTGAATAATGTGGGCCAAAAGTAACCTACCCTCATTATTTTAATGGTTGTAGCTCCAGCAAAGAAATGGCCACCAGTTGGGCCAGCATGAAACTCACTAAGAAGTCTATCGGTTTGATCCTCTTCTATGCACCCGAGTAAGACTCCATCCAGGTTTCTATTGAAGAGAACACCATCCACCAAAGCATAAGGGATAGACTACAGCCTAAAGTGTCTTATTTTGGTTAGGTATACTTACCAGTGGATAGGAATTTATCCATATCTGTTGTCCAAGAACTCACAGCTAATGGCTCAGCTGTAGGTTCCTCCTCATTCAAATGGTAAGATGAACTCACTTCATCTACATAAGTCTGAGCTAGCTATTCACACAATCCTCTACTTCTAATCAACTTAGTGTCCTTTATGATCACATCACACTCCAAGGTCTTAGTGACCTAGCTAGTTCTCTTTTCACTAATCTCAATCCCCATTATATAATCTCTCACACTAGGATGAGAAACTAAAACTTTAATATGATTATTTGCAAGCATATATATGAATTTTTTCAAGGCTCTAACAATGGAAAATACTTGTTTATCTATGGGGTTGTATCTGACCTCATAGTCCTTCAAGGCCTAACTGAAGAAGGCCAGACGCTGCTCCATTCCTTGATCATTCTGCCACATCAGAACAACAACAATGTTGTTCTCTTCTCCATGTGTATAAAGGACGAAGTCCTCATGGTTCATGAGAGTAGGTGGTTGGGAAATCTCTTCCTTGATCTTTTCAAAACCATCCTTCCATTCCTTAGTCCATATGAAGACTGTATCTTTCTTAAGCATAAGGGTTAGAGGCTTCACCAAGCTAGCATAGTTAGGAATGAACTTCCTAATGAAATTGATTTTCCCTAAAAATGACTATAATGCTTTTTTGTGAGCAGGCAATAGAAGAGAAAGTAGAGCATATGTCCTTTCAGGGTCTATGGAGATCCTATCCTTAGGCACTATATGGCCCAAAGGCTTACCCTAAGCAATAGCAAAAATACATTTCTTAGGGTTCAGAGACACCCCAAACTCTCTGCATCTTTGGAAAAATTTTTCCAGGTGCTCCATATGATTTTCTTCCTTCTTGGAGAAGACTATAATATCATCCGAATAAATTAGGATTAACTTGTTTATAAATCCTTTGAAGGCAATGTCCATTGCCCTCTGAAATGTCACACCAACATTAGAAAGACCAAATGGAATTTTTGTATATGTCATGGTTCCCCATTTGGTTGTAAATGTTGTTTTAAATCTATCCTCCTCTTTGACAAAGATCTGATTTTAGCCAGAAAAGCCATCAAGCAATGAAAACCTCTTTGCCCCTGCAACAGTTTACAAAATTTGATCCATAGAGGACAGAGGGTAATGATCTTTCAAAGAGGCCTAATTCAAGTCCCTGAAGTCCACACAGAGCCTTATCTCCCTATTTTTCTTGCTCATAGGCACCAGATTAGCAACCCAAGTAGAATATTTAATGGGAAAGATAATTCTTGCCTGTATGAGCTTGGCAAGCTCTTTTCTCATGAGTGGCTCAATCTTTGGGTTTATGAGCCCCTGCTTTTGGTAGACTGGCTTGGTACTTGGATCCAGATCAATGGCATCCTTAGCCACGTCTGGATTCAAACCTTTCAGATCTTCATACTTCCATGCCAAAATGTCATTGTATTTTTGGGCAAGATGTATAAATTCTTGTTGTTGAACATCACCGCATACCTTTCCCAATAGCAACTCCTTCTCTTGGGCTACAACAACCTTCTGATAATCTTCTTTTTTAAATGTCATATTATTTCTCTCGCCCCTGAACTCATCATCTGGGCTGAAAATGGCCTCAAGGGTAACTAAACCCCTAGGCAACTTGTTCGTTTTGAGCTGAATAATTTGATCACCATACATGTCCTGCAGCCTGGACTATGCCATGGAAGAAAACTCTTCTTCATTCTAAATGAAGCTGGCAATCTACTCATTGCTATCGAAGACTTTCCAATGTATTTCATTGTTTGGAACAGAGGGCCTGATTACTATTTTCACATGCTGATTAGGACATTGGAACAAGTCTGTAAGTGGAGAAAATTGAGTCCCCACTGTTGCTAATTGATCAGCCTGAATTTAATTTTCTTGGGATTACTTGTCAGTTGAGAGCATAAAAAATCTCAAAAAGGTCCCAAACTCTATGTCTATAAGCTTTTAGAAGCTGGTTTTTAATTGCACATTTTTCTCTGACTTGGTGGACCACCAACTCAGTGTCCCCAAAGATCTCCAAATGCTTGATATTTTTCTTCTCAACAATTAGCAAACCATGAACTAATTCTTCGTACTCTACTACATTGTTGGTGCAAGAAAAATGTAATCTATGAGCAAAATGCAACTTCTTACCAGTTGAAGAGACTAGTAAAACCCTGCACCAACTCCATTTCTGCTCTTGGCACCATCAAAGATATTCTCCATGTGCCATTGGAGTCATCATCTGGCTTAAGTATAGTAGGGACTGAAGAAAGCCCTTCATGGATCATGTAGGTCCCCAAGTCAGTTGCCTCAATGGTATCATAAGGATCAAAATCAAGTGATCCCTTACCCACTCATCAAGAAATAGATCAGGGGTTGGAAGAGGTGAAGATTCTACCTCAATAGACTCTGAGTCATGCACTTCCTCACCTTGAATCATAACATGCGAGTTCACCAGGTTGTGGTCATAGTTCACCACATGATAATTTAAAACTAGCTCAGCCTTGATGGTGAACCTTGTGCCATATCTGGTCCTCAAAAGCATATGAGACCAGTCAAAAGAAAGGTAGCCACCTACCTTGGCTGTGAAATCCCGTGACAATCAAATGACAAAGAAGGGAGGAAGATCAATGACTGAAATGTCTTGTTTGAAAGTGAAGTTTGGATAGGCATGTAGAGTCAAGTCCAGTCCTTTGATCACTCCTATGGTGTTCATAGAAGTGCCATCCAATTGTAATACTCCTGATGAAATAGGGGTATACTTGATGCCTAGTGCATCTGCTATCGTTTTGGGCATAACTGAAACACTAGCCCCTAAGTCAATCGTATAGTTGTGCACTAAAAATTTTCCAATGATCAAAGACAAGTAGAAAGGGGATAGAAAGGGGATGGTTTCTTTACTAAACTTACTTGTTCTTCCCTTGGTTGCACAAGACTGACAGGGCTTTTTTTCTTCTTCTTTGATGATGAGTCTGTTGCTACTGATTCAGCTGATGGGAAATACCTTAGGGCTTCTTGTAATAGATCCCTTTGAGAAGGGATTGACATTACTTCCCACATTGAGACATTGATATTTGTTTTCTTCATCTATTCCACAATATTTAGTGGAACAGTGGTTGCCTTATACATTGAGGGAACCCATGTTCCCTTCTTTGACTGATCAACAGTTTTCTCAAGTACTTTTGAGCCTAATGGAATTTCTTTTGTAGCGGTAGATTTGCTGTTTTGAATTGGAACCATGGCACTAGCCACCTTTGCCTTTGAAACAAGCTCTTTTTGTAACACAATAGGCATAGAACTAGCCTCCAACTGCCTCTTTTTTGACCTAGTATTATCTGCAATACTACTTACAAGCATGATCACACTATCCATGGGCTAATTGATAGAACAAAAATCCTCTAAAGTCCATAGCATCATATTGGCATCAACGGTAGCCTCATTTGGTACTTTAGGGTTGTTATTGGTTACATCTGATAATGATGCCTGCTGGGTATGAAAATTTTGCACCATTAAAGCTCTTTCTTATGGTCCAAAAGAAAAAGTGGACTAATTATGAGGTTGGTTGCAGGGGTAGCACCAATTTGGCTCTTGGGCCAGATTATTTTGAGTAGGGACTAAAGCCCTAACTAGATTCACAACTGGAATTCGTTAGATAGGTCAAACTGTTTGCAAGGGCTGAGTAGGGTTTGAGTTCTAATATCTATTTCGTTGGTAACCCTAATTCTAGTTTTGATTTCTATTGGGATTGTAACCCTGGTTCCAATTTTGATTGGATGACTGCCCTTGATTATAATTCTGATGGGGTTTGGGGGTAGTTTGAAATGCAATGCTATTTACCTTGTTGGTCAAATTGGCCATTAGGGTTTTAAGATCACTATCTTCTTGAGAAAGAGAGGATGTTGAAACTTTAGGATTTGGGATGGGAGCAATGATGGGTTGCTAGGATGATGAAGGAAGCTCTAGAAAAAGGGGTATAGGGGGTCTGGGAGCAATTTTTCTAGCCTATATTATATAGTTTTCAACTTTCAAAGCTATCTCATAATGAGAGGGTAGGGTTTCAATACCCATAGACTGCATCATCACTGCAATATCAGAATTTAAAGCTATTAAAAAGTACAAAAAAGCACCTTGTGGAGATGGCATGAGGGTAGCTGGAATTATCTCCCACATCCTTTGGAATTTGAAATTGAAATATACTAGCATCTCACTTGGGGCTCTTTTGATTGTTGTCAATTGCTCTAGCAATGAAACATTATCTTCCCTCTCTCTGAACTGTTTGTAGAGGACTTCTCCTAGCTTATCCCAGCCATGTATTGAAGTAGGGGTTAGGCTCCTAAACCATTGAAGAGCCCTCCCTTTGAAAGATGAGACTATGAGTCTGACCGCAACATCTTCATGTTGGATATGATGGACTGAGCACATGCTGGATGTCTTTGATGTGCTTAGTAGGGGTTATAGAACCATCACTCATAAAGGGTGAAACATTCTTTAGGATTGCAACTGGTATATCATTGTATGTAGCCAAATCTAAAGGACTGCCTCCATTAAAGGTCACAAAAGAAAAATTCCTTACCATAATGTGAATATACACATTTAAAATAGGAATATGCAAACCCCTACTTGTGTGAGGTAAAATAGAGTTGCTATTCCTTCTCATAGGAGACCTAGAGAACCTAGACCTTCTCCTTGAAGCAGCAATAGATAATTTAGTGAATTGAAAATTACCTCTTGAAGATGCCCTTGTTTGCATAGGCATAAAAGATGGCACTGATCAAAATTAGAAGCTTGTAGAGGTGCCAAGTGCATGAAAAGTCTGCCAAAGTGTAGAGTACTGAGAAGAAGACCAGATTCTCAGCTTGATTCTTTTTTTTCAGTCCCACCAAGCTTGCCAGAAACTGTTGTCACTTGGATTTGCACCTTGTTTTCAAGGCTTTTAGGGCTCCAACAATCCAGTGAAACATTGAGATGATCTCTAGGTGTGGGACCTTGTAGGGAGACCAAATATCTAGAGAGCGGTTGGTTCCTTTGTTGAATAAGAGATTCAGCTATTCCAAAGACTAAACCTAATCTATCCACCATTGAGGAAACGAGAAAGAGGGATAAAATTGTAGATTAATGGAGGTGATACACCAAGTTTGAATATGGAGCTCTCACTGTACTAAGAATGCACAAAATAAATAGACACAGCTAATAAACTTACACAAGTCTAGCTGATTCTAACAGAGGTAAGAGGAGACCAAAATTGTAAGGAACAAACATTCACATACAAATCAATCTTAATTTACACAATACTAAAAACAAGCATGAAGAGGTAAAACACAATGTGTATTTCATCAAAAAGGCAACATTACAACAAATGGCTCTATTTGAAAATACAGAAGAAAACAAGAAATTCAAGTATCTTGCAACTATTTTCCAACCCTCATTACATCTTACAAACATGCCTATATAGCATTTGATTACATTGACCTTAGTCATTTCACAATAAATTCACCCCCATGGGCTATCAAAAAATATCTCTGTCAAAGGGAATGTCTGTTTGCAAAAATTAACTACAGAAAATATCTTGGATCATGGAGCAGCTGGGAGATACTTTGCCTTCAATACAAATAGCTGATTCATCAACCTACAACAATAAATGTAAAATATCTAGGAAAGGAGTAGTTGAGGTAGCTGAAAGATCAAATCTACATTAATGGCATATGAGGAAAATAAAAAAATATTTTCCCTCCAAAATCCCTTTTCACAGAGCTTTTACAACACTTTAAATATTTAAATCTAAATATTTGAAGTTTACAATACATTATAACTCTATTTTTACATATTATGTTTATTTTTGCATCTTTTCATCCTCAATCGGTAAACTCTAAAATTTTAGAATGGTGGCCTGCTTCATTTTTTGCCCTTATTGGCAAAATATTCTTTTCTTGAACTTTGGCTTATGTTTCTCCTTTTCTACTTTGTTGGCAACTTTGCACTTGGCTGAACCATGTTGTTTTCTTGCTCTTTTGCCTTATCGGCAAAACTTGATTTTTAGTGAACCTTTATTCTTTATGTTTTGCCTTATCGACAAAAACATACTTTCTTGAACTTCAGCACTTTGGCACTTTTTTCACCCCTTTATTGAAAAAAATACCTTATTGGTGAACTCTTGTTCTTTTATGACTTTTACCCCTTGTCGGCAAAATCCCAACTTTTTGAACGAAACTTACTTTTTTGCCTTATCGACAAAAACTACCTTTTCGAACCCTACCTTGGCCTTTGTCCTTCTCTTTATCGACAAATCCCTCCTATCAGTGAACTCATGAATTTTTGAACTTTGCATTGAGTTCAGCTTCTTACTGATTCACCGATAGAGCCTTCTTCTCCTTTACTTAGCCAAGTTTGTATGCTTCTGATTTTGCCTTATCAGCAAAACATGACCCTTTTGAACTTGGCCCACCTTGTCAGAAAAAACCAATTTTACCAAACCATTTGACTTTGCCTCCTTCACATTTATGGGTGAAGTGCCTTGTCAGGGAACCTAAGGGATTTTGAACCTTCAATGCCTTAGTCGATTCCTCCTTTGTTGGCCCATTTACCTTTTCTTGAACTTTTCCACTTTGCTTATTGCTTTGTCAATGAAATACTCCATCAGTGAACCACAAAGTTTTTAAACTTATGGCAAGTTCACGTCTTGTGAACTTTGCCAACAAGGCCTATCTTTGCATTCTTTTGACTTAGACAATTCTTGCAGATCTTCCCCTTTGCTTTCCCTTTATCAAGAAATTGCCCAATCAGTGAACCGAAGAAATTTTAAACTTTTGGAAAGTTCGCGACTGGGCAATTTCTTTGGTAAAGACATACTTTACCTTTGCTTTTGCTTTAGTCATTTTTTGAAGAAGCCTGCATTCGTTCCCTTCAATCGGCAAAATGCCCTTGAGTTCTCGAAATATGAAACTTGCTGATAGAGAGAAAGAGCCCTTTTTACTTAGCCAATTTTGGGCCTTCTTCTAGCCTTGGTTGGTGAATCGGTCAGTCAGAGAACTTACGAAAAAATGAACTTTTCACAAGTTCATAAAAACTTGAATTTTCCCAATAAGGGGAAAAGAACTATTCCATGCCTTAGCCATTTTTGCTAGTTTAAGAAACTAGAATTTTGCCAATAAAGGCCAAAAGGGGGGCAAAAAATGAGGTAAAAGCTTCAAATTTTCTGGGTTTTTCTGTATTTTTTACAAGGATTCTCCTGATGAATTTTTAGATATTTTTACAAGGCAGAAGACTAGAATTTGAAGGCTTTAATGCTTTGCAAAGTTAAATTTTCAAGGGATTTCAACAAGATTTTGAAGTTGGGCTATTTGACTTTGGGCAGAGGAAAATAGGTCAACATTATCTCCAATTGATTCTAAGATGGAAAATGGAAAATATCTTGTAGGTTTAGTCTTCTTAGCTTGTTCTTGGAACTTTTCTCAGCCATGTGGAACAACCATACTGTATCTTGAGCATTAAGTTTGTGCTCCTTCTAGTGCTATTCATATTGTGTCTTATACTTTTCTTGAGATTTTTCAAGTTTCTCTTTCACCTTGAGTTAGATTTGTTGAACCCATGTGATGAACTTAGGTGTATCTATTAACTCTAAATCACATCCATGTTGGTATAATTATTTTTCAGAGAAACATCAAGTAGACTTGAAGTTCAAAATAACCTAAAGAATCCTTAAATGGTGTCTATTTTTTAATAAATGGATTTCTCTATTATAGGAGTGTCATTTGGATAGGGAAAAGAGTTATCCCAAGTCTCTAGACACCTACTAATTTATAATCCCAAATGAGTTGTACCAAGATCTTGTTTGTTGGGATTAAGGTGTCATTAACCTTGTAACCCATAAATTATTTATTCCCATTATTATTGTTTGTAATTACCTATAAGGGATGAAATGGATTCACCGACCGGAGTAATATATTAACTATCCATGGTAATTATGGAGTTACTATACTAGTAAGTTCCGGAGTTACTGGTGGTAATTACAGGATAACATTTACTGATGGCTACTATGAAAAGATAAAATAAATGAGGGTCGGCACCACATTGTAGGAATCCACTATTTTTAGCTTGTATGACATCTATCATAGGGTCGGTAAGATGCTATAAGAGAATCTATGACAACTGCAAGTTGTCATAAGATTCTATGACAATATGACAGCTTATGACAAGCATTTATTAGTTGTAAGTTGCCATTCCTGGCCTTAGGCATCCAAGTTTGCATGGGTGACTATTGACAAGTGGCATGGACATGTAAGATTCAATATAATGTTGTATGTTGGAGTTTCCAAGGAGAGAGAAAGTGGATGCTATTGGCACCTATAGAAAACCAACTCTTGAACATGCAAAATTTTTCCCAAATTTAGTGAGAATCCCACTTTTTACCTTTGCATTTTAAACAAATCACATATACTCAATCTGAGATAATTCAAATGGGTTTCTTTCAAAAACTTTCTAAGTAAAATTTCCCAAGTCTTGATGTTTTTTCTTCCCTTAGAAAAAATCTGTCCATTTGAGTCTTTTATCAACAAATTGGCAAATTTGTGAACTACCGATTTCATTGACTGAGTTCATGAGTCCATGACTTGGCCAGTTTGCTGATTTGTTGATAAGGTGGAGAAAGAGGCAAAGGAAATAGGTGAAAGATAGAAAAAAGTTGAAGTTTGTGGCCCTTTGTCAGTGAATCAGCTAGTTCATGAACTGTCGATTTTGCCGACTAGGTTCATGGGTTCTTATTTTCCCTGATTCGTCGACCAAGCGACAAAGGAGCAAAGGAAAGTTTTCTAAGGAAGGATGGTTTTTTTTGTAAGGTAGAAACAAAAAGAAGGTTCACAACTGGAGGATTTTGCTAACAATGATGAAAATGAAAGGAAATGGGTAGAGAAAAATAGCTTGTCAGTAGAGAAATTTGCCGATAGAGAAGGAAATGGCAAAGAAAGAAAAAGGAGTGGCTCCATTGGCAAAAGTGGGGGTTTGCAAACCTTTAGGTATGCCAATAAGAAAGTTCACCAATAGGCTAAAATGCTGACAAAGGGAGATAAAGGCAGAGGAGAGAAACAAGAATAAAGTAGCAAAGTGGATGGTTCACTAAGTTGATATTTTGTCGGTAATGGGAAAAGAAAGGCAAATGAGGAGCAAATGATGAAGAAGAAGATGAAGTGGATAGTTTGTGCCAAGCCAAATTTGTTGATAAAGTGAATAAAAGAAAAGAAAGTTCAAAAGGAGCCTTTGTCCGAGGGAGGATAAGTTTGCGAACTTGACAGTTCACTAAATAAGTTTTTTGCTGACCAGTTTTGCCGACAGAGAGAAAAAAGAGGGTGACCAATGCACAGAAAGAGATGGAATCAGGATTTAGATGGCTTAATAGAAGAAAATGATGAGGGTCAACCTAGAATATTTTTTTAATTCTTCAAGTATGACCAAATTCAAGGAGGCTAGTAAGTGAAAATTGGACAACACTTTTAAAGTGTTGTAAGAGATTTGAGGGAAGTGTTTTCCTGAATTTGAGCCATGATTACAGGATGGGACTGTAGGTTTGTACTCAACATTAATGTGTTGCAGGCCAAGGTTCTACAGGTGGTTGACACAGTGAAAATATTCAATGAGCTTGTACAGAAATGGAGGACAAAATAGATGAAATGGATTTGCAAGTACCGAAACATAAATTCAACATTCCCTCTTCAATGCTCCAAGTACCCAAAGAGTGTGGGCAATCTCCTTCTATCAATTTTAGACTTGTCAGGGTATGGGTGTGCTTCCAGTCTTGTAGATTTCCTGATAGGGCCATGGGCCAGTTTTAATGAAGCATGGGTGTACTCTCTGACTAGATGCAACCCTTTGGATTGCGTAGCCAGCTAAATTGCTATATATGCATATGTTTTTGATGCATTACAGGTTGGTCAATTTGGGCAGTTCGTCTCAGTAGCTATAGAGATCTAGAGGCAGTTAGTGAAAGATAAATTTTAGTTTTTGTTCTTCATGGAGGAAATTAGTAGAAATGTATGTTAATACATTGTAATTTTTATATTAAATTAATGTTTTTCTCCATTGTTGTAAGTGTTCTTTTAGGAAATCTTAATCGCGGTTAGGATTTCTCTTGCTTCATTTAGTAGTATGATTGTAAAATCTGATTTGAATGAATGTGACAGTTCTTAATCCATTTTCAAGCATTTTAGATGGTCATTTCAATATTAGAAATGGAAGAGTGTTGTATGGTGTTGGATTATTAAGCATTCTCATGATTTGATATTGGTTATTATGCATTTGATCGAGTATTCAAATAAGCATCCATACATTTTCTTGAAGTTATTTTCACCTGATAAATATGAAACTCTACAGCCCAATGGGTAGGCACCAGTTTGAGTAGCCTGTGATCACCCAATTTTTTAAAACAAAACTTCATATCAATCTTAAACATAGTAGTAGTTCCTTATGCATCCTCATTCTATAGGATTGCTTTCATCAGCTATATAGGGTTTTTTATGACAACTAGTTTTTCTTGGTTCATTGACAAATTTGGGACCAAGAAAATGATTTGGGTTTGGTTGTTTAATCATTTTTAGTTGTTCATCTGGTTTGAAGTTAATACCTGTTAAGCTATACCCCTTGGAATATCCCTCCAGAGTCTAAGCTGAGGTCAAAGTGTAGAGGAGCCTACCCACTCCTGTTAGTTGGCCAAAATCACCCTTAATTTGTTGATAAATCTCTTTCAAATCACCCTTATGACATCCTTGGCCTAGGTTATTTAGGAATGTTTTAGATTTTTGGGTTGTAGTAATTTTGGGAACTAACATTTTGATGCCATTGTTGGGAACTTATAATTTGGTTCTGATTTGAAGCCCTTGGTAATAGTAAATCTTTAATTCTAGTGTAGTGTTTGTTCAAATATTTCCTCCCAACAGGGCAAGTGGTGACTTTGTTTTACAACCCAAAAGATTAATTACAATCATTTATAATGCATAGAGGAAAGAACTAGGACCATTCTGGATGTGAGGGATCCTCTAGGAGTGTAGGAAATAGGAGTAGATGGAGGACAAGAAACCCCAATGTGGTGCCTCCATTGAATACCCAAGACCATGTATTTTATGACCTTAGAAGCCAATATAGTTATACTTTTGAGAACTCTATAGATAACATACTCATAACAAATCAAAGAAGGAATATAAATGAGTATGATGTTAGAATAAATGAAAATGTTATTGAGAGAGGAAGTAGAGATAGATCTCATGATCCACATTTGAGAACATTCAGGATGCCCAGTGAGAATGAAGAGACATATCATTATACTAGGCATCCTAATTCTCCCACAGGATCACTTAGAGGTCAACATGACAACATTTCTAATGAGGGCAATCAACAACAACAACCTAGTGATGAGGAAAGAGATAGCAGAATCCAAGGTGAGCTTGACTTGCTTGATCACCTCAGAAATAGATAAAGAGAGGTGCAAAACTTGCTTGATCAACAACAAGAACAGCTTGCCCTGCAAGCCCAACAAAACCAAAATGCACATCAGCATGGCCATAATCAGTAGTACAACCAACAAAACAATTAGAGACAATAGCAAAAACAACATCAACATAAACAAGTGGGACAACATGGTGTAAATAATGCCCATGCTCAAAATATTAACAATTAGCCACCACAAAATCAAGTGAATCAACAAGATGACAATGTTCAAAAGGTTAGGCTTGCACAACGAAGACAAGCACAAAGATTTCCTCTGCAAAGGCACTCTTTAGGAGATGAAAGTATAAACAACTTGATGTCTTTGGAATACCTAACTTTCCTAATCCAATTCCAAATGAGATTAGGGGGAATATTCCTAGGTTTCAAGGAAACAATGCTGCCATAGGTGAGGAACATCTTAGGCATTTTATTAATGTCACTGATGAATATGAAATTGAGGATGAAGATGTCATGATGAAATTATTTGTACACTCATTTGAAGAAAGTTCTAAGGAATGGTATAAATCTCTCCCTAATAACAATATTGACTCTTGGGAGGAGTTCATGAGGGTATTTAGATTGTAGTATGGGGATAGAACTGACCCTAAGTTAGCCATTCATGAACTCATAGCCATCAAAAAGGCCATAAATGAGACAGTAGCTAATTTTAACAGCCGCTTCATCATGACAATGAGTAAAGTACCTCCTCACATGAGACCTAATGAATCTATGTGTTTGGTTTTGTACTATGGTGCTTTTGACTCAAAGATTAGGTATTGTTTGGGGGACAAGAGTCCACAAAACTTAAGAGAGGCATATGCTACATCCATAAACATAGAAAGCAATATGAGAGCTTTAGGGAAGCATATCAAAAGGTCTAATGTAAAATTGTCCCAACCAACTTTTAATAAGCCCCTCACTACTGATGACAAATTAGATAATCTCATGGGGGTTGTGAAAGATTTTTCTTATATAGTTTCTAGAAATGATAAAGGGTTAATGTCCTAGGGTGCTGCAACACACTTTAATGAAGGTCAAAGACTACATAATAGGCCTTACAATACTGGCTGGTCTAAGAGACCCCAGCAGAATGACAAACAAGCAACCCCTAGGCATATAAGTTTCAAATAGCCTGAAAGGGACACTCTTGATCCATTGAGAAAGGATCAAGTCAATTTTCAAGATGAGTCAAGTTATGGTGCCAGGCATGCTTCCTTCCCCATGATCCAACCAATTGTACGGTGGCTCATTCAATGAGAAGAGATGAAGAATTTCCAAATGAATAACGTGCAACTAAGTACTATGAAGAAGAGATAAATCAGTTTGACAGAGAGGATTATGAGTAGATGAGTCAGGGTGTTGATTATAACAGCTATGAAGAGGATGATTATATTTTCCAATATGATTATGATGAAGGTCCAAAGAAATATCAATTGCCAACTCATGATTTTGGGCACTTGAGGGATCTTATGTAGAAGAAGTACTAGCATTCCAAGCCTTTGAAAGTAGACATGAAAGCCTTGACTAATGCAGCCATTTTGCAATTCCAAGGGGGTTATTAGCTAAGAAATAGGTTAGTGCCTATGCAAAATTCTTCTGTTGTAGAGTTAAGACAACAAGGATTGAATGGAAATAAGGAGAAACGTAAGGCGAGCATGGATAAGAAAAATAGTTGTGCTCCCAAGAAGAATGTGTCAGAAAAGAAGAATCTTTCTGCACAACGACCAGTAGAAAAGAAGAAGTATGTACAAAAAAATCTAGCACAGGTAGTACAACCAGCTGTTGTATCCACTCTGAAGTTCCATGACCCAAAAGGTGGTGATAAACATGATCAACCTCAGATACCAAAGGAATTAGAAAAGGGCAAGGAGAAGATGAAGGAAAAAGGTAAGGATGTTTCATCTGGAATCAAGTAATACCTTACATTCCTTGTAAAAATGATATTACCATATCATGTGATGTTCCTTTGCCAAATTATAGCTCCATTGACACAGCTCAAGATTTTAGCCAAGTTAGAATTTCAGTGCCTGTAGGGGAACTTCTTATAATCCTTGAACATAGAGATAGGGTGGTGTCGTTTGTCACTACTGTAGATGCACCAAAATAACATGTTGTTGTTCCTAGTAGTGATGATGAGGAGAAAGGCCATGATGAAACCATAGAGGTATATCTAGGATCAACTATTGTTAACAACAGGATGGGAGTAGACACTTTTTACACAACCCTGATCATAAATGGTTGGCTATTACATAATTGCATGCTTGATTCTGGTGCTTCCAACAATGTTATGCCCTTGGAGATAATGAATGAATTCGGACTAAAAACTTGTCTAGGTCTTTTGGAAAATGCTTTGCCATGGATTCCAGGGATGTTAATATCATAGGTCTGGTTAAAGATGTTAAGGTCAAACTTGTTGCTTACCCAAACAAATCATTCTTGATGGATATAATTGTTGTAGATCACCCTGCCAAGTGGGGTATGTTGTTATCAAGAAAGTGGGCAGCCTCTATGGATAGAAGTATTCAAATGGATCATTAATATGCCACCATTCCAGTCCAAGGCGTGGAAGTGAAGCTGTACAGGGAGAAAAAGATGGATGATGAGAATGTTGAGGACAGGTATAAGGTACAGGAAGATCACACCAATTTATTTGATACTGATATTGACCACTTCATGGGATATTGCAATGATGATGACCCTGGCTTTGATGTTTCACCTTCTACTCCCACCATTCCTACTTGAAGTGTTGATGATTTGTGGACAATGTACTTTGATGGTGTGTAATGAAACAACTTGCACAATATCTGAATATAATAGAAAATATGCTGCAAATACTTGATAATAATATGCCACTTCGAGGGGGCAACCTCCTAATCCACTTCGAGGGGGATACCTCCAACAGTCTTCAATGAGAACACAATACTCAATATGATATGAAATGAGACTCACTACCTCCTATATATACCTATTTACGCCTAGGATATCACCCAGGCCGACTTAGATAGTGTTGGTTTTTCTTCTGAATCAGCATTAGGGTTTGCCAGTTCTAATGCACAGGCAGATTCAGCCAACTGAATACAGGAGGTTGCGTGAGCTCCTCCCCTTCACTTCTGGTTCTGCCGCACCAAGGGGGGTGTCCCTATTTGATAAAAATATGACCTTGACTAGCTCAATGATAGAAAGATTTAGCTTGACAGCGACAGGTAGAATACTCTCATGTATGGACCAAGATTTGTGTAACAAATCACAAGGTTGGCAACATTCTTGGACATAATGTCTGGTTGGGTATGAGAGCATGCAGGGATCCTAATCCTAATCCTACAACTAACAGATGGAAGGAACAGATGGTTTGATTTGATGTTTGGAGTTATGGGACTTTCCTAGACCCATTGAACAGACAGATTCCCAAACCAGTGCCTTATCTGGGCAGCAGAGTCATATCTAAGACTGTAAATGTCTCCCCATGACAACATAAATTCATATCCAGAGGACCTAAGAATAATGCTACTGCCTAACAGCAACATGTCCAAGAAAGAGTATCATTAATGATCATACTTAACAGATCCTATGATGCAATCTATTTCCCTTTGTATCTGATCAAAAGCCTATTTAACCACTCCTTGAGCAGACGCAATAAATCAGACACACAGTATGCACATACTGAAAAACTTGGAAGCCCTTGACAACCTTGTTTGAAAGGAAAACAAATGACATACAGGAGACAATCAGAAACAATACACACACAGGTGTTTTTCATTTAAAATCAATCTGCATAGAAGGCCATCACAGAGAAAATCATCATTTACAAGCCAAGATAGATTAGTACACCAGACTAAGGACTGAGTCTATAGCAAAAAATGCCTTTCAAAATGTGAACACCTTATGTTTAGAGCCAGAGCAGAAAGCCCAAAAATGTCCAACCTCTAAAAAGTAACACAGCCAAAACCCTTTATACAGAACCGTGTACATTCAGCAATTAATTACATGGCCAGAAGTCAAAAATTTGCCAGATACATTCCTTCCATTTGAAAATGGCCTTCACAGATTAAATGCGACAGACAGGGGGGATCTTGAGCTTTGTGCCACCACTTGAAAGTCTTCATCCATGATCAGGCAGCTTAATTGCTTGTACCGTCACCCATACCCCTGCACTATCGCCATTGATGGCTCAACAACCTGCAACCACCCAGAAGACAGTTGCAGCGATCAAAATGGAGCTTCCCGCCAAAAGGTGCTTCCTGAGGTTTCAAATGTGTAGGGAAATTAATCCCACATGCATAGTGCGGAAACACCTCTATCACTTTAAGAACATCGTCACACGCATACTAAGTGTTGAGCGTTTTACCGTGCTCGACACACGACCCACAGCCCATCGCCATGACATATAATATCGGCCTACCCCACAAATCTCCTGCTGATCACAGCGGTCTCGCCGATGCCTATTTCACATTCCTTGTCTGTCGGTGAGACCAAAACCATCTGTGAGCAACAAAATACCTACGCCGATGTCAAAGGTTACATCGATGGCCATCCAAAACATTGCCAAGTCGTTCCCTCAGCGAGACATTACCCATCGGAGCAACGAGAAACTCCCTGGCCGACCACACTGCTCACCCCAATACACACATCCTCTGTCGGCGAGACCCTCAACCATCGGCCAAGCAGAAACATCCTCTGCCGATGATACCATTCACACCGATGACCACTCCATGCTCCCCTCTCAGTGTGACCTACGCTGATGACACCCTCGTCGGCCAAACACTTTCCATCGGCAGACCCTCCAACGGCTAGCCCGATAGCCAAAGTCTTCCTGATGCTCACCTTCACATCCCTCCATCGGCGAGACCTACGCCGATGACATCGCATCGGCCAAGCCTCCCACCGTCGGCACAATTCAAAATACCTAGGCCGACAATACAACTCTCGCCGATGAACCATGGCTTCATCCCTCCGTCGGCCAAACACACGCCGATGATTCTTCATCAGCCAAGCTCCTCACATCGGCAGATCGAAACAATGCTAGCCCGATACACCAAATCTTGCCGATGAACACTTGACTTACCCCCATCAGCATGACCAACACCGTCGGTGGAAACACAATCTTCGCAGCCGATAGGCAAAAGTCTTGGCGATATACAAAGAACACACCATGCTATTGATACGATCGCCAAGACACAAGTAAACTTATGCCGATGGGCAAAACATGATGACCCCTTCCTCAAGAAAGATGATGTGGATGCTGCAAAACACTGAAGGGGTGCCAACACTTAAATTTTTTTGGATTTTAGGGAAGGTGCCTGCATGAAAAATTGATAAATCAACTGATAGTCAATTCAGGCACCAACAGTGGCTCTGTCTGAGGATGCATGCCTCTTGTAGGCATGGCAAGAACCACAGAACTCTGGGATGCAGACTAGTCCCCTATCCATTGGGCACAGAGTCATGAAGTTATAATGATCTGCATCACCAATCAAACTTGATGGCCTAAGGCCACCAAGAAAAGGAGAACCAATATTTCCCTTTATCAAACACCTTATTCTCATCTGCATACACTGGGTCAAGCCTGAGAGTGCTACCATGATCTGACCATAAACAAACCTGGTCATCTGCACATTCAACCTTCTGATTTAGCTTGTCACTATCATCCCTGTGCAAATAACCCTTAGCATCCGGCAACAAGTGGATGCAGAATGTATCAGGCAATGCATACTCACATGGCATAGAACACAGGTTATCATTTGTATCAGCATTATGCATTGCAAAATGATCTCCTAGCTGGACTGAAAACTGAAAATATTCAAAGTCCACCATGCAGCTAGGAAAATCAGAGCTCATTTCATATGCTGGCCTCTCAAAAGAAAAGCTTTCAAATTCACAATTGTGTAGATCATGTACACAACCAACAGTAGCACCAACCTGGAAAAGATCAGGCTCTGGCATCTCTTTCAAATTAGGCACATTTTCATAGTCACTTACCTGATGTATGTTGTTTCCTCTTTCATCAGGATGAGAAACAGAATCCAAACCAAAAACAATGTCTAGATCCTCACCATACTCAAATAGATCCTCATCACCATATGTGTCAAAGATGGGTGATCCAGGTACATCAGCTTGATCATAGTATGCCATTTGTTCATGGGTAGCAGAACATGCATCTTCATCACCAATGGATTCCCTTTGTGGAGGAGTATCAGCTTGTGTGTCATAAGCAAAATAGCCATCAAATGAAAAACAATCATGCTCTGCACTAGCACTTATTTCAATTTCTGACTGCTCTTCATGATCTCCATGTGTTTGAAAGGAAGGCAGTGGGTCACACATAGGACTGCTTCTCTGTTTGCTTATATCTTCTCTGTCTTGAGTACAATACTCACAATTGTCTCCACAGGTCCATTCCAAAAATTGCTCATTGCTGTCCACAACCTCATTATTGTTTTCATGGTCATATGCCCCATCATTGCAATGGGAATCCTCACTAGTCCTTTCACTGGCATCCTCAACTGGTGAACAATCTAGTTGAGCAGTATTGTTAGCATTATGTTCAAATACAGTGGTTTCAACCTCTATGCTTTCATTTTCATTTTTATCTGCACATGATGCCATAATCATTTGGTCATTTGCAGCTTCACAACCATTTCTCACACCAAGGCCTGGGGACAGGGATATCAATAGGCGCCCATTTCTGAATTTTTCTATATTTTTGGCAAACTTGTATGCCATCTGCATACCTGTCACCTTGAAATCCCTCAGTATTGCACTAGAGCCCTCCTCAAAAGCTTCAAAGAATATGCCAACACAGGCTGAAATATCAGGTCTGAAGACTTCTGGGATCTGTGAAAGGGCTACTGCAAACCTATGACTGAAATCAACACATGGCTCTTCATCTTGTTTTCTGATTTTCATCAATTCTGCAACAAGATCAGCCGGTTCTTTTGCAAATTCCTCTTTGAAACAGTCAACAAGCTCATCCCAATAGGCAAAGGATCTTTTTGAAAAGCTCAAATACCAGTCTTTTGCTTTTGCATCAAAGGACCTAACAAAAAACCTCATCCACATATCCTCATCTCTGAATGAATGCTTTCCCATGAACTCATGAAAATTTTGGATATGTGCATTCCCATCACATACACTGTGACCACTAAATCTAGGCATCTGACAGTATATCCTAGCAGGCATAGTTTCTACTTTATAATCCACCCATGACAAATCCAGTTGGTCATACAAAGGATCAAAAGGGCTGAGAAGAGGTTTAGCCTTCTGATTGGCAGACACAACAGGGTTACTGCTCTTTAACTGGGCCTGCTCAGCCTCTAAGAATATCAACCTATTTCTTATCTCTTCTATTCTTTTATCCAACATTTCACCGCTGAGTATGGGATAATTCATACTTGGATTCATGAAATTTCTATTTTCAGACATCCCTTGCATTCCTAAGACCTGTAACCTCCCCTGGCATCTAACCTATGCAGCAAAATAGCAAATATAAAGGGGAAGGAACAAGATACCTTTCTTATACAGATGTTGAAGTCTGAACAACACATTTTCTGTCACAACACACACATCAACTTTTCATGTGCACTTGAATTTTTTGTAGAGTCGCCACCTCTCTAAAGAGGACAAAATTTACAGCAGCTGAAAGCTCATCAAATATGTTTCTGAGTTCATTCCACCAGCAGAGCAAAACTTCACTAGAGACTGCAGGATATCACTTTACATCAACTTCCCCAGCAGAGTCGCCATTTTGTTGGTTTTTCTTCTGAATCAGCATTAGGGTTTGCCAGTTCTAATGCACAGGCAGATTCAGCCAACTAAATACAGGAGGTTGCGTGAGCTCCTCCCCTTCACTTCTAGTTCTGCCGCACCAAGGGGGGTGTCCCTATTTGATAAAAATATGACCTTGACTAGCTCAATGATAGAAAGATTTAGCTTGACAGCAACAGGCAGAATACTCTCATGTATGGACCAAGATTTGTGTAACAAATCACAAGGTTGGCAACATTCTTGGACATAATGTCTGGTTGGGTATGAGAGCATGCAGGGATCCTAATCCTAATCCTACAACTAACAGATGGAAGGAACAGATGGTTTGATTTGATGTTTGGAGTTATGGGACTTTCCTAGACCCATTGAACAGACAGATTCCCAAACCAGTGCCTTATCTGGGCAGCAGAGTCATATCTAAGACTGTAAATGTCTCCCCATGACAACATAAATTCATATCCAGAGGACCTAAGAATAATGCTACTGCCTAACAGCAACATGTCCAAGAAAGAGTATAATTAATGATCATACTTAACAGATCCTATGATGCAATCTATTTCCCTTTGTATCTGACCAAAAGCCTATTTAACCACTCCTTGAGCAGACGCAATAAATCAGACACACAGTATGCACATACTGAAAAACTTGGAAGCCCTTGACAACCTTGTTTGAAAGGAAAACAAATGACATACAGGAGACAATCAGAAACAATACACACACAGGTGTTTTTCATTTAAAATCAATCTGCATAGAAGGCCAGCACAGAGAAAATCATCATTTACAAGCCAAGATAGATTAGTACACCAGACTAAGGACCGAGTCTGTAGCAAAAAATGCCTTTCAAAATGTGAACACCTTATGTTCAGAGCCAGAGCAGAAAGCCCAAAAACGTCCAACCTCTAAAAAGTAACACAGCCAAAACCCTTTATACAGAACCGTGTACATTCAGCAATTAATTACATGGCCAGAAGTCAAAAATTTGCCAGATACATTCCTTCCATTTGAAAATGGCCTTCACAGATTAAATGCGACAGACAGGGGGGATCTTGAGCTTTGTGCCACCACTTGAAAGTCTTCATCCACGATCAGGCAGCTTAATTGCTTGTACCGTCACCCATACCCCTGCACTATCGCCATTGATGGCTCAACAACCCGCAACCACCCAGAAGACAGTCGCAGCGATCAAAATGGAGCTTCCCGCCAAAAGGTGCTTCCTGAGGTTTCAAATGTGTAGGGAAATTAATCCCACATGCATAGTGCAGAAACACCTCTATCACTTTAAGAACATTGTCACACGCATACTAAGTGTCGAGTGTTTTTCTGTGCTCGACACACGACCCACAGCCCATCGCCATGACATACAATATCGGCCTACCCCACAAATCTCCTGCCGATCACAGCGGTCTCGCCGATGCCTATTTCACATTCCTTGTCTGTCGGTGAGACCAAAACCATCAGCGAGCAACAAAATACCTACGCCGATGTCAAAGGTTACGCCGATGGCCATCCAAGACATTGCCAAGTCGTTCCCTCGGCGAGACATTACCCATCGGAGCAACGAGAAACTCCCTGGCCGACCACACTGCTCACCCCGATACACACATCCTCTGTCGGCGAGACCCTCAACCGTCGGCCAAGCAGAAACATCCTCTGCCGATGATACCATTCACACCGATGACCACTCCATGCTCCCCTCTCGGTGTGACCTACGCCGATGACACCCTCGTCGGCCAAACACTTTCCATCGGCGGACCCTCCAACGGCTAGCCCGACAGCCAAAGTCTTCCCGATGCTCACCTTCGCATCCCTCCATCGGCGAGACCTACGCTGATGACATCGTATCGGCCAAGCCTCCCACCGTCGGCATAATTCAAAATACCTAGGCTGACAATACAACTCTCGCCGATGAACCATGGCTTCATCCCTCCGTCGGCCAAACACACGCCGATGATTCTTCATCGGCCAAGCTCCTCATCGGCAGATCGAAACAATGCTAGCCCGATACACCAAATCTTGCCGATGAACACTTGACTTACCCCCATCGGCATGACTAACACCGTCGGTGGAAACACAATCTTCGCAGCCGATAGGCAAAAGTCTTGGCGATATACAAAGAACACACCATGCTATTGATACGATCGCCAAGACACAAGTAAACTTATGCCGATGGGCAAAACATGATGACCCCTTCCTCAAGCAAGATGATGTGGATGCTGCAAAACACTGAAGGGGTGCCAACACTTAAAATTTTTTGGATTTTAGGGAAGGTGCCTGCATGAAAAATTGCTAAATCAACTGACAGTCAATTCAGGCACCAACAGATAGACCTATAGAAGCCTTAGGCCGACCTAAACAACTAAATAACAATATAATAATGATAATATGACTTAATTAGGAGTTAAGATAGCCACAAGCCGACTATTCATAACCCTATGTACACCAATATTAAGGGCGTAGCATGCCCCCCCTCTTCAAAGAAGCATTGTCCTCAATGCTAACCAAGTGTGGATTCTTTTGAATGAACTCCTCATCCTCCCATGTGGCCTCTTCAACTAGTAAATTCTTCCATTGGATGAGATACTGAGTGAGGGTTCTATTCCTCAGCTTCTTGGTGCGAGTTTGAAGAATGCCCTCTGGTTCCAAAATTATTCTTCCTTCTTCATCAAGTTCTGGTAGTACTGTTTGAGTAGGAATATTCTGCCCAATTACCTTCTTCAAACAAGAAACATGAAAAACTGGATGTATCTTTGTTGTTGGTGGCAACTCTAGCTTGTAGGCAACACTACCAATCTTTTGCATGATTTGGTATGGCCCATAATATCTTGGAGACAACTTATTATTCTTTTTGTGTTGCTTCATTGAGATTTGTTTATAAGGCTGCAATCTCAAGAAGACCCAATCCCCAACTTCAAAATTTCTTTCACTACGATGTTGGTCCGCCTGTTGTTTCATTTGATTTTGTGCCATAGCTAAATTCTCCTTGAGTCCTGAAAGTACCTGTTGTTGATGATGCAAGTGGTCCTCTACTGCCTGAACTCTTGGTGACACCTTTAATGATGATGTGATGGAAGGAGGATGATATCCATAAAGTGCCAAAAATGGAGACATTTTTGATGAGCTAAGAAAAGAAGTGTTATACCACCATTCTGCCAATGGTAGCCAATCTACCCATTGAGATTGCTTTTCTGAAGTGAAACAACGTAGATATCCTTCCAAACATTTATTAACAACCTCAGTTTGCCCATCTGATTGAGGATGGTATGAAGAACTATGAGCCAATTGAGTACCCAAACATGAGAATAAATCTTTCCAAAAGTGACTAGTAAAGATAGGATCACGATCACTGACAATAACCTTAGGTGTACCATGTAGCTTTTGGATATTCTCCAAGAAAACTTTTGCTACTGCACTTGCTGTAAAAGGATGTGATAATGCAATGAAATGTGCATATTTAGTGAGGCGATCAACTACTACCATGATGACATTATGACCTTTAGATTTGGGAAGCCCTGTGATAAAGTCCATGGATACCTCTTCCCAATGCTGGCTAGGAATAGATAAGGGCTGCAAGAGACCTGGTGTCTTAATTGTCTCCCCCTTATTTCTTTGACAAACCAAACATTTAGCCACAAATTTTTGAACATCACCTTTTAACCCTTCCCAAAAAAAATCTTGCTTGACCCGATGATATGTCTTCAAAAATCCTGAATGACCACCAATTGGGGACTCATGTAGCTCTGTGAGAATCTTGTGTTTAAGAGTGGAATTCTTGCAAAGATACAAATGCTCTTTATACCAAAGAATATCTCCCTTCAAACAAAACTTATCTGAACTACTAGGATCACTTTTTAATTGTTGGATGAGATTACTTGTTGCAACATCATTTTGCCATTCTGCTTTGGCTTCTTCCACCCAATTTGCTTGTAATATTGAAAGGGCACACAAGAAGGCTTCATCTTTCTCATCCTTCCTAGAAAGTGCATCAACCACAATATTTTCCTTCCCTTTCTTATATACAATCTCAAAGTCATATCCCAACATCTTAGTGACCCATTTTTGTTGCTCTTCAGAGGATAGTCTTTGTTCCAAAAAATATTTTAGGCTATCATGATCTGTCTTAACCTTGAAGTGTCGACCCATTAAATAAGGCTTCCATTGTTTAACTGCGTGAAGGATTGCTAGCATTTCCTTCTCATAAATAGGTTTGAGCTGATTTTTACCCTTTAATTGACGACTCTCAAAAGCAATTGGTCAACCTTCTTGCATGAGAACTGCTCCTATCCCATTTCCAGAAGCATCACATTCCACAATGAATTCCTTGGTGAAGTCTGGAGTGGCAAGCACTGGAGTTGTACACATAGCCTCCTTCAATTGCTCAAATGCTACATTAGCAGACTCATTCCAATGAAAAGAATCCTTCTTCAAGAGAGTGGTGAAGGGTGCTGCTATACGACCATAATTCTTCACAAATCTTCTATAGTACCCTGTCAATCCCAAGAAACCCCTCAGTTTCTTAATGGTTTTTGGAATAGGCCATTCCATGATAGCCTTAATTTTGTTAGGGTCCACCTTTACTCCTTCATGTGAAACTATGTGTCCCAAATACTCCACCTCCTTAAGACCAAAAGCACACTTGGATGGCTTAGCATAGAGTTGATGATCTTTGAGTAATTGTAATACTTGATCTACATGCTGCAAATGTTCTTCCCAAGTCTTGCTATAAATCAATATATCATCAAAGAACACTAACACAAACTTTCTCAAGAACTTCTTAAAAATGGAATTCATCAAACTTTGGAATGTAGAGGGTGCATTGGTAAGGCCGAATGGCATCACCAAAAATTCATAATGACCCTCATGAGTTCAGAATGCTGTCTTACAAATATCTTCCTCCTTAATCCGAATTTGGTGATAACCAGATCTAAGATCTAACTTGGTAAAATACATAGCTCCATTCAATTCATCTAGCAAATCATCAATGACTGGAATAGGAAACTTATCTTTAATGGTGTACATGTTGAGCACTCTATAATCTGGACACATGCGCCAAGTTTCATCCTTCTTACGCACCATCACCACAGGCAAGGAGTAAGCACTTTGGCTATGCCTGATAATTCCTGCCTCTAGCATCTCCTCAACAATTTTTTCTATCTCACTTTTTTGTATGTGTGGGTACCTATAAGGCCTGATGTTTGGTGGTTGGCTCCCTAGAACTAGTTGTATGGCATGGTCATGATCCCTCTTAGGAGGAAGTCCTTTAGGCATATCTCCAAGAACCACTAAGTGACGATCAATTATTGCTTGTAAATCTGGGCCACAAATCCATCTGCTCCTTTCTTAAGCAACTTTTGCATTTGATGAGAGCTTACCATCTATAGGGATTTTGCCTTCAACCCCCTTCGCTCCACTACCTTTCCTTCTGATTGAAATCTCATGAATAGTTCTTGGAAGTTCATCTCAATTGTTCCCAATGTAGTAAGCCATTGTACTCCCAAAATAATATCTGCTGCACCCATGGATATTGCATACATTGGGGTATCAAGTTGATAATCTCCCATGGATAATTTAATGCTATGACACTTCCCCAAACAACTAACTGTACCCCCATCTGCAATCAAAACTTGAAACTCTGGGGCTGGATATATAAAACAATTTAGACGAGTTGCCAACTTTTTGTTGATGAAATTATGAGTACTACCTGAGTCGATCAACACTGTTACTTTCTGCTTCTTTAAGAAACCCACTACCTTGAGAGTTTGTGGTGCACTGAAACCTGAGAGTGCATGACAAGAAATGATTGGCTGAGAATCATGTGATTCCTCACTTGACTCCCTATCCTCCTCTAATATGGTTTCCTCCTCTTCTTCCTCACTTGGACCTTCAATATAGAACAATTTCTTTTCACTACATCTATGTCCTCGACTGTATTTGCTATCACAATTGAAACACAACCCTTTTGCTCTTTTCTTCTCAATTTGCTGTGGAGTCAACCTAGTAGGTTGAGGAAGAGAAGGTGTTGAATATCCTTTCTCTCTTGTCATATTAGCCCCTTGCTTTCTAGGAATCAAATATTTCTCCTCTACCCTGCGTGCCAAGATAAAAGACTCATTTACTGAGCTAGGACTAAACATACGTACTTCATGTTGAATGTAATCCTTGAGACCACCCAAGAATAAATCATTCAAGTTCTCCTCTGTAATTGTATCCACTCTTAATGATAGATTTTAGAATTTTTGAATATAATCCTTAACTGATCCTGTTTGTTGAAGTTTAGCAAGCTGGCTGAAGAAGTTGTCTGTCACACTATTGCTATATTGTGCTTGGAGTTCTTCTGTAAAAATTGACCATGAGACGGTGAGACCCTTTTTTCTCCTATGAGTACAAAGCCAATGATACCAAATGAATTGATCTGGTTCTAAATATAGGGAAGCCATCATGACCTTTTGTCCATATGGGATTTGATGTACTTCAAAAAAATTCTCCATTTGGTTAATCCATGTTAGAGGATCCTTACCATCGAACTTGCGCATATCCACCTTAGGAAAGAAATTCCTAGATCCCATAGGAGTATTAAAATTTGTGTCATTATTAGCCGACTTGAAGGTTTCACCTTGGTTGCTTGAGAACTCCTTTCTTGGTTCATTCATATAGGCGCTGAACATGCTTCGTAGATCTGATATATCTCCTCTTAGGTCACACATATCCCTCTTAATTGAGAACACATCTTCTTTGACCTTACTCATTTCCTCATTGGGATTACTATCATCTATTACTTCCTCATCCTTATAAGAGGATTTCCCTGGTGTGGCAGCATTCTTTTTGCCTCTTGTTGCAGGCCCCGTCATGATAGAAACCAATATTTTTGAAATAAATCACAAAAATGAAATGTAAATTTTCTAAAATTTTTACTGTAACTTACTAAGGCCAAGATACCACTTACCCAGAAAAAAAATCCAAAAACTTAGCAAATTTGCTGCCTTGAGAGCGAATTTGTTGGAAACCCTAATTTTGCAATAACTCACTTATTTTTACTTCAATTCCTCTGAAATCTAGACTGTAGCTTCTTTAATATGGTCTTCAAAAACCCTTTAAAAATCTTTAAAAAAATCGCTAAAATCAGAAAGTTATGCTCTTCCCAAAATCGCCTCCAATGTTGAGAAAAAATCTTGCCTCTACGGTGCCAAGATCATGCTTTGATACCACTTGTAATGAAACAAGTTGCACAATATCTGAATATAATAGAGAATATGCTGCAAATACTTGATAATAATATGCCACTTTGAGGGGGCAACCTCCTAATCCACTTCGAGGGGGATACCTCCAACAGTCTTTAATGAGAACACAATACTCAATATGATATGAAATGAGACTCACTACCTCCTATATATACCTATTTATGCCTAGGATATCACCCAGGCCGACTTAGATAGACCTATATAAGCCTTAGGCCGACCTAAACAACTAAATAACAATATAATAATGATAATATGACTTAATTAGGAGTTAAGATAGCCACAAGCCGACTATTCATAACCCTGGCTGTGATGTTTCACCTTCAACTCCCACCATTCCTACTTGAAGTGTTGATGATTTGTGGACAATGTACTTTGATGGTGCATACTCAAGGGAAGGCTCATGTGTTGGTAATTTTTTGATAGCACTAGATGGAGAGTAGTTTGGTATGTCTTTTAGGCTTGATTTTCAATGCACTAACAACATAGCTAAGTATGGGGCATTGTTCTTAGGTTTAAATGTTGCTCACAAGAATGGAGTCAAATGCCTGAAGATACATGGTGATTTAGAATTAGTAGTACAGCAAATTAGAAGTACCTTTTCTACCAAGGACAACAAACTGAGAGCATATAGGAATGCCATCTAGGACACAATGGATATGTTTGATGTCATTGGCATTGAATGGATTGAGAGGAGTAAAAATGAAAAGGTAGATGCTTTAGCTATTGCTGGTTTAAAGTTTGACCCACAACCAGATTCCCATCCCTTTTCCCACTATGTTGTTGAAGTTCTCACCAGGCCAAAAATCCTCGATAATGTCTATAATTGGTAGGTTTTCAATGACACCAATCAAATCTATAGTTTCCTGAATTGTATAGATGAGTTTGATAGTCAATTGATTGATTGACAGCCTATGATAGAGGTCGAAGATGGCAAGGAAACTCTATTTGGTAGTGAGGTTGTTTAGCTGAAAACAAATACCATTCCAAAAGGATTGGTGGAACTGGAAAGAATGTTTGACAGTGTCAACCATTGGAAAAGCAAAGGAAAAACAATGGAGGAAGAAAATGTTGAAGGTGTTAACCTTGGCACTCATGAAGCACCAAGGATGGTGTCTATTGGTAAGCAGTTCAAAACTCATGAAAAGGAAATATTGATTGCTTTAGTAAGAAAATTTAGAAAATATTTTGCATGGTCCTATGATGAGTTGAAGTCTTATAGGGAGGATTTATTTCAGTACACTATTCCCTTTCAACTTGATGCAAAACCTTTTAGGTAAAAATAGAGGCCTATAATGTTGCAATTATGTGCCTAATCGATGTTGTCATTGATGTCAACATATCTTTGTTGTCATTGGTGTAAACTATGTCCTATTCTATTACTTGTTTAGAAGCTTTGTATGTTGAGGATATTGATAAAATTGGTCCCTCCGGAAGGAACAAGTGAGTTACAGTGAAGTACAGTATAGACAGTGAGTTATATGTTGAAGAATAGTTCGGTAGATTGCTTTGCATTTCTCGCTAGTTGAATATCTTGGTCTATAGATTGGAAGTTATTTAAAGGGATGTCTAAAGATGCTAAATCCTGAGTTTGAGCCTCTTGTATGAAAAATTAAGAGAGTTGCATTCACTAGAGTAAAACCTACTTTCTCTGATTATTCTGTGGTGACATGGAGAGTATTAGTGGTTCATGATAAGTATGGGATGATGATAAGTATTAGTGGTTCTAGTTTTGGTGGTTCTACATCATCAATAAAGTATTAGTGGTTCTAAAGGGAAGTATGGGATGATGATAAGTGCCTACAATATTAGTGGTTCATGTTTTGGTGGTCCACAAGCTATCTTTATTTTATGCTAGTTGAAAACAATGAAGTTCATGTGTTCCAGTGAGAAGATTCCTATGGATAAAGTAGTTAAGGTTCATGTGGTTGCTCCTGATGATTATAACATGCTTGTGGATGTCTCCTAATCATGTTCCTATCTGTATATTGGTCCACATTAAGGAATTTAGATCATGTTTGAAGAATGTTCCCAGATAATGTAGCGTGTAATCAGTCTTAGCCGACTTGGTTAATTCCAGTAATTACATAGATTCCTTGAAGATTGTGGAAGTGTGTTGTGGTATGGAAGATCATGTTTGAGTCCCAGCTAAGGTGTGGCATGATCCGCATACATCTTTACTTCATTTCCTTTGCATAATGTTGTAATAGGTTAGGAACTATTTTGTAAATTTTTGTAATGCCAACCTTGGAGATTGTTCCAATGGTTGATGATTGTAATGCCGACCTTGATGATCATTCCAAGGTTGATGAAGTGTATAAATACTTGTGATTGAGTTGTGGAAAAGGTGTCCTTGAGCAAAAATGGGAAGATGAGGAAAACGACGAGGAGATAAGGCAGACAAGGGCAGAGAAGAGAAAAGGAACTGTTGTACTTCAATGCAATAATCTTAGACATGAAGAAGAGGGTGATTTTGGCAATGAGCCTGGTAGTGAGCCACTAGTAGGGTTTAATAGCCCTTATTGTAATCTTTCTAGTTTTAGGGTTGAGGCAGTGAGCCTACTAGACCTAGTTGTACTTCATGGTACTGAGCTAGTATGTTCTGGGCCCATGGAGTGACCAGGCCTGAACATCATTTTTCAAAGATTACAATATATTTTGAGAGCTAATCCTCTTCATGGTTTTTCCCCACCTTGGGGTTTTCCATGTAAAAATCTAGTGTCTCTTGTGTATAATGTTGCATCTATGTTTAAGTTTCTGATTTCATGCATTCATTGATAAATCATAATAATTGTGGATAAGTGATTAATGTTTAAGTGCAGAAGTGTTTATGTTTTTGTGACAATTGATTCACCCCCCCTCTCAGTTGTTTGGTGCATTTCAACAATTGGTATCAGATCCAAGTTCCTTTGGAAAGAGTCTAACAACTTGAAGGAGATCCTAAATGGAGTCAAAAGGAAAACATGTACTCATCATTACACCTAAATGATCATCAACAATTATCAATTAAAGATTGTCCAAGGAAGTGATTCATGGAGAAAAGAATGTCAATCATCAAAGATTTTTTGAAGTATGCACTACTGATGAAGTCATGTTTCAAAGTGAAAAATGTTGGGTTATTGATAGCAGCTGCTCAAACCACATGACGGGTGACAAGAGTAAGTTTATAAGTTTGGAAGGATGAGATGAAGGGCTAGTTACGTTTGGAGAGGATTGCACTACTAAAATTTGTGGAATAGGATCAATCAATTTTGGTAATAGACAAATTTCTAAAGATGTTCTTTATGTAAAAAATTTGAAACAAAATCTCTTAAGCGTTGGACAGTTATGCAAAAAGGGTTTTAAGTTTATGTTTGAGAATGATTCCCTTGAAATCAAAGAAAAGTCTGGAGCTACAATATCAATTGAAAAAAGAACAGAAGAGAATCTCTATCATCTCAGAAAAAATGACTTTCTTGGGTTCACATCTCAAACCAATGAAAGTTGGGTCTAGCATAGAAGACTTTTTCATACAAATCTTGATGATTTAATAAAAACAAGCTTAGTTCAAATTGTGAAGGACCTACCAGAAATTGATTACTCGAACAACATCACTTGCAAGAGATGTCAAAGACTGTTAAGAAAAATATTGCAGGATAAAGAAAGATCTTCCACTGGATAATTGGAATTGATTCATACAAGCCTTTGTGGTCCTACAAGAATGCCAAGCCCCCATGATGACAGGTACTTTATGTTTTTTATTGATGATTTTTCTAGAATGAATTGGGTCAGTTTTCTAGGATAAATCAGAGATTCTAGATGCACTCAAAGTTTTTAAGAAATAGTTGAAAATGAGCTAAGCATGAAAATCAAAAGTCTGAGAATTGGCAAAGAAGAAGAGCTCACCTCCAATGATTTTAATATGTTTTGTGAAACCTATGGGATAGAAAAACAAGTCTCTGCAAAAAATAAGATAATGGAAGAAGCAAGTAGAACTATTCAGGAAACTGCAAAATTAATGATGGAAGAAGGAAATCTGCCAGATAAATTTTGGAAGGAGGTAATTCACACCACTATCTATACATTAAATAGAGTTTAGGTAAAAACCAAAGAAGTAAAGACTCCCTTTGAGTTGTGGTATAGATCAATACCCACTGTGAAATATTTCAAAATCTTTGGAAGCAAATGCCTCATTAAAATGGAAAAGGACAATGCTAAGTATGAGGAAGGCATTTTTCTTGGATATTAATCTTGGACCAAAGCTTACCTCTGTTACAATGATAGATTGGAAATGATTGTTGAAAGTACAAATGTCAAGGTTAATGAGAACATTCAAAAGTACTCTGAGTCAATCAATGAGGATCTACAAAATGAAACACAAGAAGGTTCCCAGACCATCAGTGACAAAACAAAGTGTGATGTGTAAGGACACAAAGCTACTATGGATCAAATGAACCTATGCTTGATTGCCAGTATTGACAGTAACAATTCCAAAATTGTACTTGAAAATCTTGAGAAATCAGAAGAAGAAAATATGAATTTAAAGGGAAATATAATAGAAGCAAATAATTATATCAAAGAATTGAGAAAACAAATCAGTCAACTTCAACAAAAACTAAAAGAGGACAATGAAGAAAAAGCAAAAATTGAGGAATGTCTGAAAGACAAAACTAAATACTATATAAAGCTTGAAGAGGAAGTTGTGGATTTGAAAGCTAATCTAAAACATGCATGGGATCAACCAGATCAATTCAGTGTGAATACCGCCAGATATGAAGACTAATTGCAAGTTAGAAAGATATTGATGACAAAGAAAGCATGAGACTTGAAAAAGATAAAGGTTCCAGAGCATGTTAAGAAGAGAATGCTAAGGAAAAGGACAAAAGTAAAAAGATTTAGGATAAAAGAAATAGACCTAGAAGATCATCAGTCATGTAATCAAATGCTCAAATGTACCCATCCTTCAAAGGTTCTTGTAATTCATGTAACAAGTTTGGTCACAAGGCTATTCGGTGTAGAATCAGGATGAATCAAAATGTTCCATCATTCTCTAGTTAGTGTTTCACATGCAATAAAATTGGTCATAAAGTTGTTGAATGCAGAAGCAAAGCAAGTTAGAATTCTATTAGGTGCTATGCATTCCATAAAATGGGACACATGGCTAATGAGTGTAGAAGTCAACTGAGGAAAGGCTATGGCACAAATAAGACAATTGAATCTTTTAGTGAATACTATTATACATGCAATAATTTGGGCATAAGGCCAACGTTGCTATGCAGGTCAAGGATGAATGGAAGAAACAATGGTCAGCAAAATACTATGTGCTTAAATTGCAACAAGACTGGACATTTTGCAGAATTTTGCAGAAGTAAGAACATGAAGAAGGATAATCAATAAGAATTGGGGAAACCAGTGGAAAAAGGGATGAACAAGGTTTGGGTCAAGAAGGGAGTAAATGAATCAAGAGATGAGTTTACACCAGACTTTGGAATAGATACTTCCTCTAGGAAGTAAATTGTGGACTATGTCTTAGGGGGAGCCGTATTGAAAATTCTAAATCCCCCAGCTAGATAGTCAGTACTAAGATTCGGCACAAAGATATGATATGGAAGATCACTTGAAAGGATTCAAGTTCGGAAGCCTAAAAAGACAAAGTATGAGTAGTATGCTAAGTAAGTGACAAAGATAGGGTCAATATGCCTCTGCAGTTGAAAATCATTATATGTGGTCTAGGTATGTTGCTCATAAACACTTGGTGAACATATTTTCTAGGTAGTCACATTGTGAATTGTCTAAATCCTGATGAATAAAGTTATGTCAAGGACAGTGTGCAGCACCAGAGTACAAGGGTCCACATTTCTCTACTGTTGCATATTTTGTTCTGTAGTGCTGAAGGTATGTTAAGAGGTTGATGATGAATGTTGGATATGAATTCTAGAGTCTCATATGGTCTGCATTGGGAGTTTTGATGTGACAGATGAATTGGTCACACATGCACTTAAGGGACAGGCTGACAGGTCATGAATTTTGGCAAGGTGAAGAAGACATTGTTTTAGCTACTAATGGGGGACTGATAGCTATAACTGATGTTCAGGGAAGGCTATAGGAGAAAAGCTACAGACAAGTGTTGATCTATGGAAATGCATTATTCTCATAAGTTGTCATGAAAGTTGATAAAAGATGGAATATCATAGTTGGATGTTATCAAATCTAAGGCTCTGACAAGACAAGATATGCACATGAAGGTCCTAATGTGAACTAAATACAGTCTGATGTGTACCACTAAGAGGGAGTATTCAGACTAGTAAAAAGAAAAAGGTGTAGCAGTGCAAGCAGAAATCAAAGATGGTTGCTGAAGACAAGTGGATTATGAGATCATCTCCTAGGGGAAGTAGATAGATAATGCCAATATGAGTTTCTAATAAAGAGTAGTAAGTGTTGTAGTGTTACTATTACAGGAAATAGTACAATAGCAACAAGATCTGAATAACTGAAGAAGGAAAGAAGTTCATGAGAAAGACCAAAGTTGTAGTCAAAGAAAGCATCAAGTAAAGGGGAGTAGTTAGATGGAAAGAGTTTAGAAGAAAGTTTGGTTCAGAAGCAACAAATTGCAAGTATGTGCCCTTTTCCATTGATGTCAAAGGGGGAGAGAAGTCTTGTGAAAAACTTAGAAAGAAAGAGTGTAGATGTGTAAAAAGATAGGGGGAGAATCTCGGTCAGAAAGAAAGAGTGCAGATGTGTAAAGAGATAGGGGGACAATCATGTCTTGATGGTTGTTGCAGTTTTTCACATCATATGTTGCCATCAATGACAAAGGGGGAGATTGTTGCAAGTATGTGCCTAATTAGTGTTGTCAATGATGTCAACATATCTTTATTGTCATTGGTGTCAACTATGTCCTATTCTATTACTTGTTTATAAGCTTTGTATGTTGAGGATATTGAGAAAATTAGCCCCTCCGGAAGGAACAAGTGAGTTACAATAGTGCAGTATAGATAGTGAGTTGTATGCTGAACAATAGTCCAGTAGTTTGCTAGACATTTCTCGTTTTGGTTGAATATCTTGGTCTATGGATTGGAAGTTATTTAAAGGGATGTCTAAAGATGCTAAATCCTGAGTTTGAGCCTTTGGTATGAAGAATTAAGAGAGTTGCATTCACCAGAGTAAAACCTACTTTCTATGATTATTCTCTGGTGTCAGGGAGAAAGTATTTTACTCCGCATTCCTCTGCAATAAAGTATTTTTCTCTGCAGTTCTAGAGAGAAGTCTGAGATGATGATAAGTGCCTACAATAGCAGTGGTTCATGTTTTGGTGGTCTTCAAGCTATCTTTCTTTTATGTCAGTTGAAGACAGTGAAGTTCATGTGTTCCAGTGAGAAGATTCCTATGGCTAAAGTGGTTAAGGTTCGTGTGGTTGCTCCTGATAATTATAATGTGCTTGTGGATGTCTCCTAATCATGTTCCTATCTAGACATTGGTTTGCATTAAGGAATTAAGATCATGTTTGAAGAATGTTCCCAGATAATGTAGTGTGTAACCAATCTTAGCCAACTTAGTTAATTCCAGTAATTGTGAAGATTCCTTGAAGATTGTGGAAGTGTGTTGTGAAGATCATGTTTGAGTCCTAGCTAAGGTGTGGAGTGATCCACATACATCTTTACTTCATTTCCTTTGCATAATGTTGTAATAGGTCAAGACCTATTTTGTAAATGTTTGTAATGTCGACCTTGGAGATTGTTCCAATGGTTGATGATTATAATGTCAACCTTGATGATCATTCCAAGGTTGATTAAGTGTATAAATACTTGTGATTGAGTCGTGGAGAAGGTGTCCTTGAGGGAAAATGGGAAGATAAGGAAAAGGGTGAGGAGATAAGGCAGAGCAGAGTAGAGGAATTGTTGTACTTCAATGCAATAATCTTAGACATGAAGAAGATGGTGATTTTGGCAGTGAGCCTGGTAGTGAGTCACCTGTAGGGTTTAACAGCCCTCAGGGTTTAACAACTCTTATTGTAATCTTTCTAGGTTTAGGGTTGATGCAGTGAGCCTGCTAGACCTAGTTATACCTCATGGCAATGAGCCAGTATGTTCTAGGCCTGTGGAGTGACCAAGCCTAAACATCATTTTTCAAAGATTGCAATATATTTTGAGAGCTAATCCTCTCTGTGGTTTTTTCCCACCTTGGGGTTTTCCACGTAAAAATCTAGTGTCTCTTGTGTATAATGTTGCATCTATGTTTAAGTTTCTGATTTCATGCATTCATTGATAAATCATAATAATTGTGGATAATTGATTAATGTTTAACTATAGAAGTGTTTAAGCTTTTGTGATAATTGATTCAACCCCCCCTCTCAGTTGTTTGGTGCATTTCAACATATAAATCCCACCATAGCTCCCAAAATGCAGAAAGAATTGTTGAAAATGAAAAAGGGAGGTATCATAAAGCCAATCAGACATTCTTAATGGGTGTCTAATATTGTCCCAATGAGGAAAAAGAATGGGGAGATTAGACTATGGGTGGATTTCAGAAATCTAAACATCAAATCCCTTAAGGATAATTATCCTCTTGCAAGTATGGATCATCTCTTGCAGATGGTTGTTGGTTTAGAACTGATGTCTATTATGGATGGATTCTCAGGATACAATCAGGTGATATTCAAGGAGACAGAACAATACAAGACAACATTCACCACTTCTTGGGGAATGTATGTTTATCTGAGGATGCTATTCGGGTTGAAGAATGTAGGGTTAATGTTTCAAAGAGCAATGGATGTGGCCTTTGTAGGCCAGATGAGATCATGGTTGTATACCAAGATAATCTTACTGCATTCTCCAAAGATGAGAAATATCATTGCAAGCATTTGCAACTAATTTTTGATAGATGTCTAGAGTATGGGATTTCTTTGAATCCCAAGAAATATCAGTTTGGAGTAGAAGAAGAAAAATTGTTGGGACATATTGTGTCAATGGATGGTGTTAGAATAGATGCTAAAAGAGTAAAGGCCATTGACCTTATCCCTTGGCCTAAAATAGTCAAGGGTATCTAGTCCTTTTTTTGGAAGATTAACTTTGTAAGGCAGTTTGTCCCCAACTTTGTTGAGAAGACTAAGGCAATCTCCAAGATGCTCAAGAAGGGGCAGTCTATTGCATGGGAGAAGAAACCAGTTGAGGCTTTTGTTGACATAAACAAGGCTCTAAAGAATGCACCAATGTTGGTAAGCCCAGATTATACAAAGTCTTTCCAACTCTTCTCTTTTGCTTCATATTATACTATTGCTGCTGTATTGTTGCAAAAGAATGGTGATGGCTATGAACATCCAATAGGATTCTTTAAAAGGTCTTTGCAGGTCACTGAGTTAAATTATTCAATTATGGACAAACATGAATATGCTTTGGTCAAGGAAGTAAAAAACTTCAGGCCATATCTTATGGCTGTAAAGACAATTGCATATGTGCCCCATTCAACTATGAAAAATATTTTCATGCAGGAGGAAGCTTCTGGAAGAAGATGGAGATGGATCAACAGGATCCAAGAGTATGATATTGAGGTGCAAGTCACCAAACTGGTTAGAGGCCAAGGTTTAGCTAAGTTGATGGATGACTCCAAATTAGAGGAAGCTAAGATAAATGAGGTAAATGCTAGTCCATCTGCTGATGTATGTACATTGACAAATGATCCATGGTATAAAGATATTATCTTTTATCTTGTCAACATGCATTGTCCCCTGGGCATGAATGTAACTTAGCAAAGGACACTTAAGCTCCAGTCTCAAAAGTATGTTTTGATTCAAGGTGTTTTAATGTGGAGAAATCATGAGGGTCTTTCATTGAATTTTCTAGACCAGCGACAATCTAAGGAAGTTATTGAGGAATATCACCAAGGAATATGTGGTAGGTACTTCCATGCCAAAACCATAGTGCACAATATTATTAGGGCAATTTTTTGGTGGCTAAGCCTCTTCAAAGATGTTGCAAAATAGGTCAGAAAATGTGATGCTTGCCAACATTTCTCTACCAAGATGAAATTCATTGGAGCATTACCCCTTTTGCCAGATGTAGTTGAAGCACCATTTCAGCAATGGGGCATTGATTTTATAGGGAAAATTTAGGAGAAATCCAGCAATGGATTTAAGTGGATCCTTGTGGTCACTGATTATTTCACCAAGTGGGTAGAGGCTGTACCAACTCATAATGCCATGTCCAAGGTAGTGATTGAGTTCCTTGTGAACAATGTGATAACCAGATTTGGAGTGCCATCCAGAATTGTTGCAGACAATGCCATGTGCTTCAGATCTCAAGACATAGTGGATAAGTGTTCCAAATATGGGATCAAGCTCATTCACTCATCACCATACCATCCCTAGAGTAATGGACAAGATGAGTCCAACAATACGAGTCTCATGAAAATTCTAAAAAGGACTCTAGAAATGAACAAGAAAAGGTGGGATGACAAGCTAAAGTATGCAGTTTTGGCTGATAGAATCACTTATAAACATCCTATAGGCAAGAGCCCTTTTGAGCTAGTATATGGGTTAGAGGCCAAAATGCCAATATCACTAGAATTGTCAGTGTATCAACTACTACAACAAATAGGAGAGGATGGCGATGATGCTTTGGCATCAAGAATGCATGAAATGATAGAATTGGATGAAGCTAGAAGGATGGCGCATGATAAAAATCTGCTACAACAACAAAAGGTTGAGCATTTGTTCAACAAGAAAATAGTCAAAAGGAGCTTTCAGATTGGTGACCTAGTTCTCCTCTGGAATGCAAGATTAGAATACAAGGGCAAGCATGGTAAATTTGAGCCATTATGGTTGGGCCCATATCAAATTGATGAAAGTGTTGGCTAAGACACCTATTACATCAAAAATATGGAGGGAGAACTTCTTGAGCTATCCATTCATGGACATCATCTAAAGCTTTACTTTTCCTAGGTAATGTTCCCCTTAAAATTTTGAATACAGTCAAGTATCTTTTGTGCTCTCATGCTTATGATTGTATTTTGTCTTATATATAGGCCTTTGTTGTAAATATGTTTTGTATTTTTTCCATTTGTGTGTTTTGTGTTTTTGGTCTGCCCAGATATCTGAGATCCTCACTGTGACATTGTCACACGTCCCCAACCAAAGCCAGTGTTGGCACCTATAAAAAACCAGCTCCTGAACATGTAAATTTTGCCCTAAATTCAATGAGAATCCCACTTTTTTCCTTTACATTTTAAACCCATCACATATACCTGATCTAAGATAATTCAAATGGGTTTCTTTCAAAAACTTTCTAAGTAAAATTTCCCAAGTCTTGATGTTTTTTCTTCCCTTAGAAGAAATCTGTCCATTTGAGCCTTTTCTCGACAAATCAATAAATTCATGAACTATCAATTTCACCGACTAAGTTTGTGAGTCCATGACTTCGACAGTTTGCTAATTTTCTGATAAGGCAAGAAAAGAAGTGAAGAAAAAAGGAGAAAGATAGAAAAAAGTTGAAGTTTGTGGCCCTTTATCGGTGAATCGGCTAGTTTGCAAATTGCCAATTTTGTCAACCAAGTTCATGGGTTCTTGTTTTCCCCAATTCGTCGACCAAGTGACAAAGGAGCAAAGGAAAGTTTTCTAAGAAAGGATGGTTTTTTCTCTAAGGTAGAAAAAGAAAGAAGGTTTGCAGTAGGAGGATTTTTCTGACAACAACAAAAATGAAAGGAAAGGGGCAAAGAAAAATAGTTTATCGGCAGAGAAATTTGCCGATAGAGAAGGAAATGGCAAAGGAATAAAAAGGAGTGGCTCCATCAACAAAAGTGGAGGTTTACAACCTTTAGGTTTGCTGATAAGAAAGTTCACTGACAGGGTGAAATGCTGATAAAAGGGAGATAAAGGCAAAGGAGAGAAACAAGAATAAAGCAACAAAGTGGATGGTTCGCCAAGTTGATATTCTGCTCGTAATGGTGAAAGAAAGACAAATGAGAAGAAAATGGTGAAGAAGAAGATGAAGTGGATAGTTTGTGCCAAGCCAAATTCATTGATAAAGTGAATAAAAGAAGAGAAAGTTCAAAAGGAGCCTTTGTCGGAGGGAGGATGAGTTCGTGAACTTGACAGTTTATTGACTGAGCTTTTTACTAACCATTTTTTCTGACAGGGAGAAAAAAATGGTGCCCAATGCATAGAAAGAGATGGAATTAGGATTTAGATGGCCTGATAGAGAAAATGATGAGGGTCAAATTGGAAGATTTTTTGAATTTTTTAGGTATGGCCAGATTCAAGGATGCCTATAAGTGAAAATTGGACAAAACTTTTAAAGTGTTGTAAGAGCTTTGAGGGGCATGTTTTCCTAAATTTGCACCATGATTGCAGGATGAGACTTGTACATTTGTACTTAACATTAATGTGTTGTAGGCTAGGGTTCTACAAGTGGTTGACATAGTAAAAATATTCAATGCGCATGTACACAAATGGAGGACAAAATAGATGAAATGGATTTGTAGGTACCAAAACATAAATTTAGAATTCTCTCTTCAATGCTCCAAGTACCCAAAGAGTGTGGGAAATCTCTTTCTGTCAATTTTCAGACTTGTCAGGGTATGGGCATCCTTCTAGTCTTGTAGATTTCCTAACAGGGTCATGAGCCAATTTTAATTAAGTATGGGTGTACTCTCTGATTGGATGCAACACTTTGAATTACACAGTGAGATGAATTGCTATATATGCATATGTTTTTTATGCACTATGAGTTAGTCAATTTAGGAAGTTCATCTTAGTAGCTATAGAGGTCCAAAGACAGGTAGTGAAAGATCAATTTTAGTTTTTGTTCTTCATGGAGGAAATTAGCAAAAATGTATGTTAATACATTGTAATTTTTATATTAAATCTATGTTTTTCTCCATTGTTGTAGTGTTCTTTCAGGAAATCTTAATCGTAGTTAGGATTTTTCTTGCTACATTTAGTAGTATGATTGTAAAATCTGATTTGAATGAATGTGACAGTTCTTAATCCATTTTCAAGCATTGTAGATGGTCATTTCAGTATTACAAATGGAAGAATGTTGTATGGTGTTAGATTATTAAGCATTCTCACAATTTGATATTGGTTATTATGCATTTGAGTATTCAAATAGGAAGCCATACATTTTCTTGAAGTTGTTTCCACCTGATAAATATGAAACTCTGCAACCCAATCGATAGGCACCAGTCTGAGTAGCATGTGATCACCTAATCTTTTAAAACAAAACTTCATATAAATATTAAACACAGTAGTATTTCCTTATGCATCCTCATTCTATAGGATTGCTTTCATCGGTTATATAGGGGTTTTTATAACAACTAGTTGTTCTTGGTTCAGTGACAAATTTGGGACCAAGAAAGCGATTTGGGTTTGGTTGTTTAATCATTTTTAGTTGTTCATCTGGTTTGAAGTTAATACCTATTAAGGTATACCCCTTGGAATATCCCTCCAAAGTCTAAGATGAGCTCAATGTGTAGAGGTGCCTAACCACTCCTATTAGTTGGCCAAAATCACCCTTAACTTGTTGATAAACCTCTTTCAAATCATCTTGATGACATCCCTGGTCTAGCTGATTTAGGAATGATTTAGAGTTTTGGGTTGTAAAAATTTTGGTAACCAACAAACACCTAGTTTGAGGAGTGAAAAACCTCTATAAAATCAGTGCCTTGTATGTGTTATGCATCTCATAAGTTTTGTACATAGGTTCAGCTAGATTGAAGATTGAAGAGACAAAGGAAGTGCATGTATTGTATTTTAGATTTGAAGATAATACAACTTGAAGCCTCCTTTCTTGGTGGAGTTTTTGAAGATTTGACAAGTACCCATTGGATCTAGTATGTACCTTCCAACTTCAAACCCTCATAAAATGGCTTCCGATGTCTAATTTGGACAAAACAAAGGGCTATTTTGACTTTTCTAGCACCTTAGAACTAAATGGTGAGCTCGTATTTGCTCCAAGAATCTCCTAAAGCTACATGCAATACAAAGCCACATACAAACCCCTCTCTAGAAACTGGTATTTCTATCAAGTTTTTCTAATTCTCTAGGTCATCATTGGATGCAAGAGAAGAGCATAGTCAACTTCCAAGAGCAACCAAGATCTCAAATCCTAGATCTTCTAAATGACTAAACTTAGGAATTCACTCGCTCTGATATCATGTTAGATTTTGTTATGGAAATCACAACCCAAAATCTAGAAAGCTAAAGGCAAGCACAAAGAGAAGATTGAAATGAAGGATGCAAACGAGATTAGAAATGAAGTTGCAACAAAATATGAATTGGAATATTATATCCAGAATATTAAACACAAGCTACGTAGTGAGTTTATATAGAAGAGGGAGAGGGTGGAGGTGGAAACACTAACCAATAAGAAGAAACCATCTATCAAACTAAAGATAGCAAAAGTATCTTCCCAAGATAGCTTATGGATGCTCACTTGTAGGATAGTGACACCTCATAACCTACTCACCTAATTAAACTCACTTTATTAACCTAAGCAAGCTTAATAATATGTATAGGAAAAACCTTATGAAAAGGAATAAAAAACCTACACTAATAGTCACCAAATACCCCTTACATTGGCTTACTAGTCCTACAAATCTAAAATTCTCTTAATAGAACATATTGTTATCAAGTTGCAAATGCTACTAAAGATGTAAATATGGTTTATATCCCTAAATGTGATATCATTTGTAGAATCATACTTCACATATAACTCTCAAAAACCTAAAAATGTATAACACTCTAATGATTACCCTTAGAAGGGGAAGGAGTCTCTTCTAAAGAAAGATAATAATTGGAGAAAGAAGAGGAGGATACATCATGAGATGAAGCAGAAAAGAGAGAAGATTAATCATCAATAATAGATAAGTCTTCATTAAAGAGAGGGTTGTCATAAAGGATAAAACCAGTCATGGGTATATGGGAGACATGATAAGAGGGCAATTTATGAAGGTGTAAATAATCTAGCTAAAGGATAGATTTTTCTCCTTTAGGACTATGGAATGGGGTTTGGAAACCCACCTCAAAAAATTGAGGAAAGCAATTTTTTATTTTGATTTTGCAAGAAAATGGAAGATAAAGAAAAGTTTTTGGTTAAAGTAATAAGTTCACCAAAATGTAAAATAAAATTTATTGTTGTGTTATTTTTTACCTTGCACTAATAGAGTTGAGTTATAGAAACTAGAAATAATAGGATGTAAAAGTGTAGAAATGAACAACAAAGCTTACAAGTAGAAAGAACAAGAAATGAAGAACCTGATGAGTGACATGGGAAGTTCACTATCTAGCATGTGAGTGTGGCATGTTGTCATCTAGTTGCAATGTTAGCATTCGTTCCACATGTTGTCATCCATGGATGATGAAAAACTCTAGTCTATTATGGAAATTTGTATGGATATACATACATGGATATAAAGATAATAGCAACATACCGCTAGGTATATCCAAAAATGTACAGAAGTGAAGAGAACATTTTAAACTAACTAGTTTAAATGAAACATTAAAATTAAATGGAAGAGGAAGAGAGAAAAGAAAACATTTGTGAGGCTAGTCTTCAAAATACTTTTTCTAGGGCAAAAGGAAAGGTTGGGGTTGCTTAGGAGCTTGCTTTCAGGTCAAGCCCCTATTTTTGTCTCTCAACCTCCATAGGTTGTTAATGGAATGAGGAGAAATCAAAGAGTGTGTGCACTTAGCCTTTGTGTGTTTAGGACTAAGAACAACAATAAGAAAGTAGCTAGATCTATAAGAATTAATCCTTGGTCTATAGGGAGAAATACCCTAGTGTGTATTAAAAGGAGAAATGAGGTAATAGCTCCATAATGACAAAGGAAACAAAAAAACAAAAGTATAGAATAATGAAGGAAAAGAGGACAAAATACAGCAAATTGGTCTTCACGATGACAATAAAGGATGCTCATGATGCCAAGGAGGTGTAGTAGAATATTGGAATGCTATAATGTTCTATATAACCAAAGAGAGTTCTAGAGGCTATCTTGGAGAGATCAAACACGCATAAAGAAAATGAGAGTCTCATCTTGGAAGAAGGAGAGGGAATCTTAATAGATATTCAAAATTGTAAAGGTGCCTATTTGACTTCCAAAAAATAGGAAAATGATAGTACAAAAGAATATTTTGAAGATAAAAGGTTACCACTTAGACTAGAAATGGACATTGTATGACCATATAGTTGGGGGAATTAACATATGTACAAAAAATTCCTAATGATGTGGTAGCATCCAAATACAATATGTTCAAAATCTTCACAAATTAGAAGGAAAACATAACATAAACACAAGGGATGCATGACAACACATAAAAAAAGGCTAAACACAAAAATAACAACACAACAATGGCACTAGGAGTGGATGAAAGGATAATACAGGGCTAAAATGATCCTAGAACATGTTAGGGGAGGTAGACACTAAAGAAAGGATAATTTGTAGTCTCAAAATTGTAGGGTATGACATTTTTGACCTTAGAACATGATGTAAAGGATCGCTATGGACATTTTACTTGTTAAAATAAAGGGTCTTGATTCCAAGAGGAGTAGGATATGTAAAGGTCTTATAGGATAAAAGAGATCATAGCCATTAGTGTGTAGGTGTATGGAAGAATGAAGGCAGGTTTCCAACTTAGAGGAAAAATCTTGGGGTGTAGCATATATAAAGGATAGGTGAAGGAAACAAAAGGGGGAGTAACATATGGTTTGGAAGAAGGTAACAATGTATTATGTGTAAGGGGAGTGATAAAAGTTAGCATGATAGGTGGGAAAGGTGTTATGATAGGACAAGAGAGAGGAGGAGTTAGCTTAGAAGAAATAAATAGTGATGTCTCTAGAAAAAAGAAATGGTGTGGAAGCAGTAATGGGTATAAAAGGTGGAGAAACATATTGAGAGGGGTCAAGGTATAGGTTAAGTGGTTCATATTTGGAAGAGTAAGAGGTTTGAATGATATCATGGAAGTGACTGAGGTCAAGAATAGATTCCTCAAATATTGGGGAAGGAGCACTAGACTCCAAGTCATGAGAAGAGATTGATGTGCATTGTACAAGGAAGGTCAAATAATGTGATGTTAAGTAAATTATCAACTATGCTAGCATGTTCAATATTGTCCTCAAGATGGAGTTCATTCCTTGAAGAAAGAGGACATAAATAATAAGAGAAGAGTTCATATTGAGGGGAGAAATGATCAAGATTAACACGATCCTCATCATCACTCAAAGAAGTGTCATCAAATGTAATGAAAGAAAGACTATGAATATAAGTATGAGAGTCATTTGTGAAGAATGATCATGAACTATAATAAGAGGATTGTCATAGACAGTGAGGTAAGAGAAAAACTCCTCAACATCCAATGAGATATCTAAGGGGTGTGAAGATGCGGCTAGAGGATGAAGAGAAGTGGGAAAACATGAACTATCATAATGTATTATGAGAGATATAGTGTAGCTAGAATAGGGTTGTTTGATGGAATGAGAAGGTGATGGAAATGTAGCAAAGCTAGTAGCAACATTAGTTGTGTGATAAAATGTGGTATCATGATGAGTCCTAGAGATGAATGTAGAAAATTATTCTAACCTATAATGGAAAACATGAATAAGGTCCATAAAGGAGGAAAAGTTAGATAATCAGTGAATGATCTTATACATGGAATAGGTAGGTACATCTTTGTCATGGAAGAATCCTATATCGTCAATATCATATGGATAATAATCAACAAACTAAGAAGGGAAATCATAGTTCATGATTTTTACATATAAGGAATCCCAAGAGAAAGAAGTGCGAGGGTCCATGGTAAAGTATGGAAGAGAAAAAGTTAATCAAGGTTGGTGTGGGTAAGAGGATGCAAGGGAAGGTAAAATAGATGATGGAAAGAAAGAAGGTAGAGTGATGTGAAGGTTGGATCAATGGAAGAAATGAATGGGTTGGTTGAAGGCAATTGTTTTTTTCATTTAGGATCTAAGAACAGGGTTCAAGTTAATGGCCCAAATTTTTTTTGGAGGGGAGTTGAGTTTTATTTTTCATTTGATTTTCTATACATGATTTGGGAGGGGAAAAGGAAAGAAAGAGAAGGATTATATATTAAATGGTTAGGCTCACCAAAATGAAAATAAAAATTATGTTACCTTTTATTGTAAAGGGAGAGTTAGTTTTATATTTCTAATTTGTACTAATTAAACTATTGACTTTGATTAATTTAGTTAGACATCATATCTAGATTTTATACATAAAAGGAAACTAGACTAATATAATTGGATTAGATTATGAAAAAAAATCACTAGGAATACAAAGGAGATGAAGAAGGGCATCCCTCATTTGATGGTTGAAGTTTCATATGCCTAACTAAAAACATGTTACAAGAGCTTGGGAAATTTTTGGAGTAGGGACTCTAGTACACCCACATGGACATTAGTGCAGTCATGGTATAGTCTTTTGTGCATAGGAAATAAAATGTGATAGACTAGTAAGGTAGGACATATAAAATATACAAGAGATAGTGAAATATTGTACAATATGACGTACAAAAATCTAAATAATAAAGTAAACAACTAAAATGATAAGAGAGGGTTAGGAATAAAAACTCGCCAAATAAGATATCAAATCCATTAGGGAGATCTCAATAAAAAACCTATATTTGGGACAAGAAATATGGTTAAGACTGTGTTGGAGTTTGCCAAAGTGCTCAAGTCCCTATTTTAGTGTGTAAGAATTGACAAGTAGTCAAATGCATTTTATGTGTGCTTAAATTTATTACTAAGAGTTAAAAAAAGAAATGTGTGAGTTAATTAATAAATCTAATAGATCTATGTACTAATGTGGGAGATAAAGCGAAATGTAAACTTTTATTGCTGATATGTGAGAATTATAATGATATTAATGAATTAAAAATGGGTTAGAGAGATTAAAAGAAATATTAGAAACTAGATTATGGAAATAATAGAGAAAATCCCTAATTCATGAGGGACTTAAAGGGAAGAGACATGCTTTCAAGTAAGAATAAAATAAATATGGGAAGAAATAATGGACCTTATACAAAGAGAGGGGAGAAACTTCACCACTCCTCTCTAAGAAAATAGAAGGAAGGAAATGGTGGAGCCCACCCAATGAGAGGAGAGAAACTTCAGAACTCTTTCAAGATTATGAGAAAGAGAAGAGGTTTGTCTCTTAAAGAAGAGAGTGAGGAGACTATGATGAGAGATTTTTTTAGGAATCCTATAAATGGTATTAAAACCCAAAATTAATGAAATATTGCTAAGAACAATATGTTAGAGAATAAAAACCTACAAATGGTTATTTTTCAACAATGGAAATCAAAAATAAATCATGAGATATATTTTATTACATAAAATGTAAAATGGGCCTTCTTAATGATGAGATTCCTTCAAAAGAAGCAAAACTCTTCAATACCCTACAACACAATGTCATGAAAATTGCAATAAATAGAAATTACCAAAATAATTATCAAAATGTGGAAGACTATAGATTGGAAGACTTAAACGGAGAATGATTTCCTAGGATGCTTCAATGCATAGGGAATATTGGAATCTTTGTTGAAAGAAAAACCAATAATCTTGAGAGCATGAAGATTGAGAGGTAGAGTTGGGAAAGTTGAGAGAGAAATAGAACGGAATGTGAATAGTGAGAAAACTTAGTCTATTATAGATTAGTTAAAGAGAGGAAAGAATTTAAATCATGCATTTCAATTAGACTTAGGTTTATTCTGTACAAGGTAGTCAATAGGAAGACCTCTTAGGAAAATACATCACGTCATGGCCAAAGAGCTATTAAAAATAGATTGTTGGATTAAGTCATGCAAGTTTCATCAATCATTATTTTTTATTTATTGGTGGATGCTATTGAGATTGTGTGGATTCCATCAGGACTATGGTAGAGTCTAAGAAGGTCTAAGAAATAAAAGTGATTGGACTAGAGAAAGTGAAGTGAGATGTCAAATAAAGTATAGGATTTGACAAAAACATGAAGAATAACATCATTGACACTTGAACTAGGGTAAGAGGCTAGGTCAAATGGTTAAATGAGACCTAAAACATTCAAAAGGAGTAGGCACTAAAATAAGTGCAATTACTAGTGTGGAAATTGTAAAGCATATGAAATTTTTGAACCTACAATTTGTTAGTTGGTTTTACTTAGTTTTCTACTAGTCTACATAATCTAGTAATATTACCCTCTGTAATATATTTTGGCTACATTTAGATATTGGTAATCATTAGATGGTTATACATTTCTAGGTTTTCAAGGGTTATAAGTGAAGTATGATTCTATTATTGATATAACATTTAGGGATATAAACCATATTTGCATCTTTAGTAGCATATGTAACTTGATAATAGTATGTTCTATTTAAGAGATTTTTAGATCTGTAGGACTAGTAAGCCAGTGTAAGGGGTATTTAGTAACAAATATTTGGGACATCCTTATGCACTGGGTGTGGCTAAGTTGTGTGACCTAGTTTATTTTTTATTTCTCTTTAATTAGTTTGTAAAGATCTCTATGAATGCCCTCTATGGTCTTGGAGAACTAGAAGTGTAGAATACTTACCTAGTCTTATCAACTAACCCACAATTGCCCATACATTGATCATGAGTCTTGCCTTATCATCCCCAAGTTTAGGTTTCAAGTAGATTATTTAGAATTGTGGAATTCAATTCCAATCACCAACAAACTTCCCCTAAGGTATTTCTAAATATTGCCTATCCTTGTGCATCTTCAAAAATTAGGGATTGAAGCTAACACAGGTTTCAGAAGTCCACATATTACCTAATTGGTCCCTTGAATTACAAGGCGATCCTATGCATTAGATCATTCATGTAGTGCTCAGGTGTGATCTCAAGGAGCTTAGATTCAACACACAAGTATTTTAGAAATACTTCAAGGCCCAAACCATTCTTTAAATTGCAAGCATCTATTGTCTATAGCGAGACAATTAAATTCTACATGGCATCATCATTTAGTCATCATTGTAATTCCCAAAAATAAATATCTTATATCTTCTTATTATGTTATGAGGAAACAAAAAGGCACAAAACATCATGTCCTGGCCATATAAATAAAAACTTAAACACATCAATATATTAAAAAAAAAAACCTATAACTATAAAATAACTCATGTAAATAAAAATAGCTCTTCAAATAAAAATAAAGTAATCAATGTAGATAAATTAAAATAATTCTTAAATAGTTTTGAAGTAAAAATAAATAATTCTTAAGTAAATAAAATTACTTTAGATACATATTTAAGATATCTATAAGTTAATTTAATTTTTTAAATATTCACTCATTATAAATATGAAATTTTAACTCTAAATTTAAATTAATTGTGTGGTCATTGTTTACTTTTGCTTAATTAACCTTCATTTGTGTGAAAGAGATTTTATTCTGTTACAACAATATACTTTTATCTTCTTCATAATCTATGTTGGAGAATTAATACTCTCGGGGTTATGAGCATACCCTTAGATGTATGTATTTTTACTATAACCACAAGTAGGAATAAAAAATGTATTTCCAATAGAAAGGGCCCATATTTGTTACACCAATATGCTTTTATCTCCTCCATAATGTAAGTTAGAGAATTAATACTCCCGTTGTTATGAGCATACCTTTAGATGTATGTATTTTTACTATAACCACAAGTAGGAATAAAAAATGTGTTTCCAGTAGAAAGGGCCTAGGGCCCATATTCCATTACACCAATATGCTTTTATCTTCTCCATAATCTAAGTTAGAGAATTAATACTCCCGTGGTTATGAGCATACCTTTAGATGTATGTATATCTACTATAACCACAAGTGGGAATAAAAAATGTGTTTCCAATAGAAAGGGCTTAGGGTCCATATTCCGTTACATCAATATGATTTTATCTTCTCCATAATCTAAGTTATTAATACTCCCGTGCTTATGAGCATACCTTTAGATGTATGTATTTTTACTATAACCACAAGTGGGAATAAAAAATGTGTTTCCAATAGAAAGGGCCCATTCCGTCACACCAATATGCTTTTATCTTCTCCATAATCTAAGTTAGAGAATTAATACTCGCATGGTTATCATACCTTTAGATGTGTGTATTTTTACTATAACCACAAGTGGGAATAAAAAATGTGTTTCCAATAAAAAGAGCCCATATTCCGTCACACCAATATGCTTTTATCTTCTCCATATTAATTTAAATTAGAGAATTAATACTCCTGAAATTATGAGCATACAAACCCTTAGATGTATATATTTCACTAATCACAAGTGGAAATAAAAATGTGTTTCCAATAAAAAGGGCCCTCTCTTCTGGAAAAGGATAAGATAATCCTGACCAGCGATCCCATCAAAAGTTCTTGCACAGATTGGACAAAAACAATGCGTAATTTAGTGGACAGCTAAACCCCACTGATATCGACGTGGCAGGTGCAATGAACTTCGTTGCGGACGATAAAAACAATAGTCCTCATGGCAATCATTGACATTTAGCCAATCTGGCATATAATATTATGAATGCCTAGATAGACTCTGCAACTATTATCCATGTGGATGCCCTAAATCTCGGGCTCAGTAAAATCAATTTTCCATACCAAACCCACCATTAGTAACGGAGCAATTGGATACACATTTAAGTCTATATAGATTCTTATATGGAGCTCTACTTCGTCGTTTCCGACATCAGGCGTTGGAATCTGAACTCTTCCTTTGAGTAAAGATTTTCTCTTGATAATCGATTACATGTTATTGTGCCGAACAGATACCATTGTAAAACTGTTACTTCACTGCTGCGATCTGCGAATAGGGTCCTTCAAACGCCGGGTTTTTAAAAAAACTCCCCTTCAAACGATTTCCAGAAGCAAGCCCAATAACCAGACGGGTGGTAAAGAAGAAATGGGCGGCGCCGAGGAAAAGACCGGAAGCGACTGCAGGACTGAGGAGGACTCCATCTCCTCTCTTTTATCTGGGAATGGAAGGCAGAGTATTCCTTCCTGTGGATTGAAAAGAAGTGTTAGTGGAATCACCCAGATCTCTGCAGACCCAAATGGTGTTGCGGAGTACGTCTCGAAGAAAAAGGGGTCGTTCTCTCAGTACAAGGGCATCGTTCCTCGGCCCAATGGTAAGTGGGGCGTCCAGATTTACGAAAAAAACAGGCGTGTCTGGCTCGGCACATTCGACACAGAAGAAGACGCCGCACAATCTTACGACACTGCCGCCCTCAGATTTCGTGGCCGCAAAGCCATCACCAACTTCGTCCCTATCGACGAAACTCACCCGGAGGCCATCTTTCTCCGCCGCCAGTCTGAGGCAGAGATCGTCAATATGCTGAGAACACACACCTACCATGAAGAACTCCGCCACTTCTACAAAACCAACGCTGCAGAGACCAACCTATCTTCAAATAAGGTCCCTGGTTCGATCCCTTTAGAGGCAGAGATCGCAGTATTCCCGAGGGAGCACCTGTTCGACAAGACCATGACGCCCAGCGATGTGGGGAAGCTGAATCGCCTGATAATACCGAAGCACCACGCACAGCGATGCTTCCCTCTCGACGATGCCTACGCCGAAAAGGGCGTCATGCTGCGGGCAAAACATGGAGATTCAAGTATTCATACTGGAACAGCAGCCAGAGCTATGTGCTCACTAAGGGCTGGAGACGCTACGCCAAGGAAAACCACCTCCAATCCGGCGATATCGTGACCTTCGAACGCAGCACCGGTGTTACTCGGCAACTGTACATTAGTTTCCGCCGCCAGCCCTGCAATCTCAGTCTTGGTGCTTCTCCCGTTTCTGCGCTTAGCTACAGCCAGTTGAACCGCATATTCTACTTGCCTCCATCCATTGAGCATAGATCCATAATGTTCAACGCTTTCATCCCATGTTTAATCCCAGTCCCACCCAATTTTTCACCTGCTTATGACTTCTTCAGCCTCTACTCATCGAAAAAATCAGAGCCTGATAAGAGAAACTCGTCGCCGCTCGATCATCAAAATCTGCCAAGGAAAATTTTATCTTCGCCCAGTTCAGCTTATCCTTCACGGGTTATGGTGTTTGGAGTAAATCTAGGTCTACTGTCTTCATCCACATCGAATGTTTTTCCGTCGGCCACTGCTGACAAGAAAAGAGTACAATAATAATGTTGAAGCGAAAGAAAAGAAAAGGTCGAAGGGGTAAGGCAGCCGGGAAAACTCCTATGTGCCATAAAACTCTGTAAGTACCTTTTGGAGAAGATCACTTTATTAAAAAATGTAGAATAGATAGGGATTTGTGACTGAATTTCCTAGTTCTCTAATAAAATCATTGACGAATGTTTTTGTGGTCGCTATAATTACAGAACACTTAGTTTTGTCAATACAATTATAAAAATGTTGTCACAATAAATAGTACAAGTTTCTTTGGTAAAATTTGATCTTGCTTCTGAGTTGTAAACATTCTACTCAACTGTTAAATATGATGCAAAAGTTTTTGCAATGTATTCTTCTTTAGGGGAAAAAGGTGCATAAGAGTTGGTTGCTTCTTTAAAGATTATGAGATAACACATATCCCAACCTAAAAGTGAGTGTCTTTCTCTATAATTTTTAAAATAATTATATTAAATATTAAAATTGTTTGTTCAATTGATATATTCTACTGTTTTTACTTTTTAAAAAAATATTTTTATGGGTCTTTGTATATATTTTTAAATTGGATTTACACATCATACATTATATTACTTTTAGAGATAGTGAGATATATAAGGATACCCATTATTGACTGTAGTTTCTTCAAATTACTTGTAAGAATTATCAAATTATACAATTTAACTAATGTTCTATTTGTATTACTCAAATGAAAGTTCAAGAGTAATAAATATAGTGCAAACATAAATTAAAATTTTAACACAACAAGAAATTAAACTCAAAACACCATATATTAGGCTAAAAAACTCTAAGGTGGGGAAAAAATGGTTGGTAGTGGCAATTGAATGTCTATTGAATTTTCATATATCCTAAATAAACAATTACAAAGATTAGATACAACAATTAGTTATTTATACGTGTTGACACCCAATCTTGCATTTGTATTTTCTTGGTTCCTTTTTGTGATGTAGTGCCCTTATATTAATAATTGACTTAAAAGAATTCTAAATGGGTGTCATTTATATGGCTTTACCAAACTATAATTGTGCTCTTGTGCCCTATTCATTGCCCTTTTGGAAAAAATTCAATCATATAACTATGTTGAGTTTTAGATCTCCTCCCATGGTGGCCTAGTTCATTGTTTAAAACCTTAGCCTTTAAATACATGCAGTTTTGTTATATTTGAAGGTTGATGCGCTATGGGAGGTCACAAATCACTTAAGTGAGAATTTTTTTGTTTTGTTGGTGACTAAAATTAGCTACCGAGATTGTGGCTACAATCTTGAGTAGTCATGGCATTGCTCCCTAACAGTCCAATGAAATCCACATCAACACAAGTAGTGGACTATTGAAGTAGTGAAGTGGCATGGGTGGTAGCTCTAGACTAGTCTCTTTAATAGTGCATGGGATAAGGTGTTGAGTCCTCATTGGTCAAGGAAAATTAAAGGTGGGCTTGCATTGTGTTGTCACATGGGTCAAAGGTTGGGTGTGGTTTGTTTGACTAAGCTATGTGTTTGATTTTCATTAATTATGGGCTAGTAGGTAGCTAATTTTTATACTTTTTTAATTCATGGTTGATGCTCCAATATATGCAAGTGTGTCATCTCTTTGGTGACCTCAATGCTACAAAAGTGGCTATATTTGGTGCAAAAGTGATGTATATGGTGCACCTTCATTGGCTAGTGGGTGATTATGCACACAACTTCATGTAAGTCTACATGTGTTGTGGCAAATGGGGATTTTCTTTGTGGTCGCATCTTGTAATATGGTAGGGTTAGCTAGAGTCTCAATTTTAGGTGTGTGTGTGTGTGTTGGGGGGCATGTGCCCATGTGTGTGCTTGCAATTTTCTTTCAATAACTTGCAATGGTTTGTTTTAGCCACATGGATAGTTTGATGGGCCACAATGTCAAAATGGATGAGTTGGTAGGTCCAAGGACCAACAAATTTTGCTATGTGGAAGGATGGAGACAATTTTGACGGGTCTTTTTCATGTTCTAAGTTACACACCAATATTATAATTAGAAATAAATGGGTGATGTGCCCATTTCTTAATGGAACAATAGAATGGTAAAAGTCTAAGGCCTTCATGTAAGTTTTTACCATTTTACCCATGAATGTAAAGGAAAAATAGTGTTTTAAAAGAAATGAGGGACATCTCATAGTGTGTGCAAATGAATTTTATTGGTTGAGAGACCAATGAAAAACATGTCTAAGGGGTCCACTAATGTACTATCAAGTGATTGAGTGCCACATGGGTCTAAGTTGCCAAATTTGGTGGGCCCATATTGTTTATTTGGTGGGTGATCCTAACTACACAAGGGGCTGATTAAGAAAATAATATAATAGGACATCATAAAGTTAATGGAGGCTATGTGCTCATTCCTTATATTAAAATGATAGAATTTTCTAACAACTTGTGCACATGTCATCCGATTACATTAATACCCTAGCCATTAAACTTGTGGCAATCAATCTACACTATTGATCTCAAGTGGAAATTCTAAGGGTTTAATCTAAGATCTACATCCATAGTATTTTTAAATGAAAAGGACATTGTGTAAGGTTTTTTCATAACAAAAGGGAATGATATAAAAAGGAAGTACATATGTGGGAAGCTAAAGGTTTAATGTCATCCTCAAAGCCTAGTAAATGATTGGGGACTTTAAAGGTGTACTTAGTGACTTAACAAAGATATCGATACACAAATCAAATATGGAGCCATTTTCCATGTGCTGAGATATTGCTAGATAATGATGAAGAATAAGATATGTGCCTATGTTGTGTGTAGTGAGCAAGTATAATGGGGTTTTTTTTTCTTAAGCCGCCATTCCAACATTAAATTGAAACCAAATTTTAATGGTGATTATATGTTCTAATGTGTGATTAGAGGGAAATTTCCCTTGTTCTTGTACATAATTTGATCCTAAGATGATTTCCTTATTTGTAAAAGATCAAATCTAATTGTATGCTAAATTATTGAAGGGAAATATTATGCTTGAACAAGAAGCTAGTGTCCTACTAAAATTTATATTGCAACAAGTGTCATCGTCTTAGGAGTTCCAAGATAGATTATATTGTGTATATGGTTTTGAGTATTCAACATGTGGCTACCTTAACTCTTTTTAAGTTTTATAATAATTAATATATAGTCTGATATAGGTATTTAGGTTAGACTGGGTGGCATCCATGGCATAAGTATGGTTTATATAGGAGGTGGAGGTTAGTAATTATCATCATATTAAGTAGTGTGTTCTTATTGAAGACTATTGGAGGTATCCCCCTTGAAGTGGAAAATCAGTATCATGTAGTTGTAGCATATTTCCTATTATATTATTCTCTTGTGCAAGTTGTTTCATTACAAGCAGTATCAAACATATTGAATCTACTATAGTCTAAATTTTAGGTCAATTGGAGCAGAATTAAGGGAGTTATTAAAAAATTAGGGTTTCAACAATTTCCGTTCCTATGGCTTAAACTTAGTGAATTTTGTCTTGATTTTTGGAGGGTTGAACAAGGGAGAATTTAGACACATACAATACTTATTTGGAGGAATTTGGATCAGATTTGTTGAAATTATTGTGAAATTATGATATCCACCAAATTTGCTCTCAAGACTACAAATCAATGAATTTCTTGGAGATTTTTTTTTGAAAGGTGAGATCTAGGCCCAAGCAAGTTACAATAAATTTTTTAGATCTTTTTGATTTATTTTGTGTAATTTATTGTAAAATTATTTTTGTTCATCATGGCAAGGTCTTCCACAAGAGGCAAATAGAATACATTTGCTCCTAGAAGGACACATGATAAAGATTATCCATCAGTGGAAGAGAGGGGTACTAGAACCATTTATATTATAAGGAAAGAAACCAGAAAGATAGAAAACAAGCTTAGAAGAATAAGTAAACTAGTGTTATAAATTTTGGTGAGATTGTTGAAGTAACACTTCTAATGTTTACATCTAAACACAAAGGCATTCTTGTTGATTGAATTTTAGATTTAGGAGCTATTTAACCTATGAATTCAAGGAAATTTGTTAAAAAGTGTAACTAGTGTTTCACATGCATATAAAATTGGGTAATGACAAAATTAGTGCTACTAGTGGGAAGGGAACTATGGAGATCATACTTCCAAAACATTCACACATTTTGTTCTCCATAAATAATTATTGATATAGGTCTACAAGTTTTATTTAATGGTAAATAATGCAATTTGTATGATGAAATATGATGGCTTGTACCTCAAGGCATTAGGATGGTAAACTTGTATAGACTTTAAAATGTGGGAGATGATGGGCATACTCTAATAACAATGGATAATGTTGATGATATCAGGATTTGGAATAGAATGCTTGGGAATTTGAACTACCAAAGTATGTAGCAAATGCGAAACTTGAAGGTTGCTCATTGTGTCAAATTGAAAGAGGAGGTAGTGCTAAAGACATGTGAAACATGCACATTTGTTAAGATTAACGTAAATATTCATTCCCTAAAGTTTAGAGAATATAGATAATGGATTTTTAGAGATTGATCACTTTGATGTTAGTAAACCCATGTCAAAAATTTTACTAGAAAGAGCAAGATATGTTATGACATTTATGGATGATTATTCATGTAATGTCATCATATGTTACTAAAAATTTAAACCTAAATTTTTTTTAATGCTTTTAAGACTTATCAAAAAGCTATAGAAAAGAAAATAGACATGATGTTTAAATTCATGTGAAGTTATAAGGGGCCTAAAGAATATGGTTCAAATGTTTTTTATTAATATTACAAAGATCATGGGATATTAAGGAAATTTGAAAATGACAATACTCAAAGGATGAATATAATGTTAGTAGATAGTTCAAGAACCATGTTGGAAGATAACAAGATTTAAAAAGAGTTGTGGGTAAAAGATTTCACTAAATTTCTTTGAAATAGGGTACTTTCAAAGGCCCTTAATTGTAAGACTCCACAAGAATTATAGATTCTAAATAAACCAATTGTTAAACACTTTAGAACTTTTAGATATAAAGCATTTGCATGCATTCCTCAAGAGAGGAGAGATAATTTAGATTCTAAATGCACCGAATCTATTTTTATCAGTTATAACTTGGAATCAAAAGGGTATAAGGTATTTAATCTAGCTATTAAGAAAATAGTTCTTAACTTAGAGATGCCAAATTTATTGAATCTTCATCTATACAACCAAAGGAAGAGGAAAAAAGAGCAATTTTATCATCCAATGATATGTTAGTTCCAAATGTCATTGATGATTAAAAAGCATTATCGATGAATAAATTTCTAGCTACAAATCCATTATAAGAAGAACAAGAGGAGGGTGATCATTATGTGAAAATTAAGGAAGAATGAATAGAAGTTGAGGAGGAGGAGTCTATTAGTATTGTTACATTTTTAATAAACAATATAGGTTAGTTATTTGTTAGTGGTAGGGTAGTTATTCCCATAAGTAGTTATATGCAGGAATATATAGCTTTATAAAGACAAGTTGAGATGTAATCAATTATCAAGTCATATACATTTATAGATCGTCTCTTTTATTTGCTATGCAATCATGTAATCTGTACTTCATTTTGGTATCAGAGCGATGTGATCTTGTGCTTGTGTTGTATTGCTACCTAGAGAGAATGGTAATTGAGGCACTAGGAATTCACTGTGTTGGTGCCCAAAATTACCAGTTCCTAAAATGCTTCATTTATCCCCAATAAACCCAAAAAATCCTTCAATTTTCCATGTTTTGCCTTTACAGTCAAAACCCCTCATTTAAATCCAATCTGAAATAGTTCTTTTAGGGATTTTATGCCAAAATATGCTAAGTAAAGTCTTTAGCCTTGTGTTTGTTTTCTTCCTTAGAAAAAATTGGCTCATTTGGGTGCTCTAAAGGTAAATCACCGAATTTGTGAACTGGCGAACTAGTTTGCTAGTTCAAAAATTTGTCAATTCGCTGATATAGTGGCTGGTGAGCAATCCATGTTGTTCAAGGCGGAAAAAAGAAGTTAAAGACGCCTTTGTCAGTGATTTCTTGAGTTTAGGAACTTGAAAGTTTTCCAATGGTGAACTTCGTCGACAAAAGACAAGACATCAAAAGATTCCGCGACGAGTAAAAGATCCCACATCACAAAAGAAAAAATTGAAACTCTTTAATACCTTGAAACTCAAATGTCACAAAAATTGTAATAAATAGAAATTACCAAAATAGTTATCAAAATGTGGAAGAATATAGATTGGAAGAGTTAAATGGAGAATGATGTCCTAGGATGCTTCAATGCATAGGCAATGTAGGAATGTTTTTTGAAATAAAAACCAGTAATCTTGAGAGAATGAAGATTGAGAGATAGAGTTGGGAAAGTTGAGAGAGCATGGAATGTCATAGTGAGAAAACTTAGTCTATTATAGATTAATTAAAGAGGAAATAATTTGAATTCATGCATTTTAATTAAACTTAGGTTTATTCCCTACAAGGCAGTCAATAAGAAGACCTCTCAGGAAAACATATATCAAGTCATGGCCAAAGAACCATTAAAAATGCATTGTTAGATTAAGTCATTCAAGTTTCATCAATCATTATTATTTTTTGTTGTTGGAGGACGTTATTGAGACTATGTGGATTCCTTCAATACTACACTAGAGTCCAAGAAGGTCTAAAAAATAAAAATGATTAGACTAGAGAAAATGAAGCAAGATGTCAGATGAAGTATAAGATTTGACAAAACATGAAGAACAACATCATTGGCACTTGGACTAGGGTATGAAGCTAAGTTAAGTGGCTAAATGGGAGCTAAAACATTTTAAAGGAGTAGGCACTAAAATGAGTAGTGTGGAAATTGTAAAACATATGCAATTTTTAGCACAACAATTTGTTAGTTGGTTTTACTTAGTTTTCTACCGGTCTACATAATCTAGTAATATTACCCTCTACAATATATTTTGAGTGCTTTCATAGATTGGTAATCATTAGAGTGTTATACATTTTTAGGTTTTTAAGAGTTATATGTGAAGTATGATTCTATGAATGATATCACATTTAGGGATATAAACCATATTTACATCTTTAGTAGCATATGCAACTTGCTAACAATATGTTCTATTAAGAGATTTTTAGATTTGTAGGACTAGTAAGCCAGTGTAAGGGGTATTTGGTGACTGTTAGTGTAGGTTTTTTATTCCTTTTCATAAGGTTTTTCATATACATATTATTAAGATTGCTTAGGTTAATAAAGTGGGTTTAATTAGGTGAGTAGGTTATGAGGTGTCACTGTCCTACAAGTGACCATCAATAAGCTATCTTGGGAAGATACTTTTGCTATCTTTAGTTTGATAGATGGTTTCTTCTTATTGGTTAGTGTTGCCACCTCCACCCTCTCCCTCTTCTATATAAACTCACTACGTAGCTTGTGTTTGATATTCTGGATATAATATTGCAATTCATATTTTGCTGCAACTTCATTTCTAATCTCTTTTGCATCCTTCATTTCGATCTTCTCTTTGTGCTTGCCTTTAGCTTTCCAGATTTTGGGTTGTCATTTCCATAACAAAATCTAACATGATATCAGAGCAAGTGAATTCCTATGTTTAGTCATTTAGAAGATCTAGGATTTGAGATCTTGGTTGCTCTTGGAAGTTGACTATGCTCTTCTCTTGCATCTAATGATGACCTAGAGAATTAGAAAAACTTAATAGAAATACCAGTTTCTAGGGAGGGTTTTGTCTATGGCTTTGTGTTGCATGTGGCTTTAGGAGATTCCTAGAAAAAATATGAGCTCACCAATTAGTTCAAAGGTGCAAGAAAAGTTAGAATAGCCCTTTGTTTCATCCAAATCAGACATTGGAAGCCATTTTATGAGGGTTTGAAGTTAGAAGGTACATGCTAGATCCAGTGGGTACTTGAGTTTTTGGAGTAGTTTGAGGCAAAACGGACCCTACCATTATGTCCAAAAGGCCCAAAAACCTTATGATCACTTGTCAAATCTTCAAAATCAGAGCAGTTGTCCATAAAGGCAAAAAAAATTTGCCCAGGGACCCCTTGGCCCCTGCACGCAGTTCAAGGCAAAAGCTTCCATTTTCAAAAAATTCAAAAAATTTTTATTTTTTTATTTTCTTGTTTTTTCATAAAATTTTTAAAAGCGGGTTTTTTGTTTTTTAAAAATCATTGTAAAAACACAAAAAACATTTACTAGTACTGAGGGCACCTGCATTGTGCAGGCCCCCTAATACTTGGGTGTCCTACTCTAATGCGCAGAAGAGGGTACACGGGCACCATGTGGGTACCGTGCCCCACATTATAGGTCATGACCCATCAAAGGGACCGTGGATCCCCTAAACAAGGTTTGGGGAGTGGCTTCGGCCCCCCAATCTATCTCCCTATTTTAGCCTTTGAGCTGCCTCACCTACACATTCGGCCTTCATGGCTATTCAAACTTTGTTTAAAATAAAAATTTTAATTCTTCCTTGTATGACCTACTCCACCTCTCTGGCCTGCATGCCATATTTTGAAAAATTCTATATTTTAAAGATTCTAAGTTATTTTTAGTAGAGGCTCTAAATTTGGTGGTGATTTTGGTGGGCCCTCAAATTTGGCAAGGACCTAAACTTATCTGGAGGTCCTTTAATTTTGGTGGTGTCCTATACTATTAGGCGGATATCTACACTGCTAAATCTGGTGGAAGTTCTGTCAAATTTGGCGGAATTAATTTTTTTTGCGTTTTAGACCCCCTCACCATTGCAGTTTTCAATTTTGCACCTGAACTTTGGGAGGCCCATTCTCAGCCATATGGAGGTATTTTTCAATGCAATGTTTTTTGAAAAGGGGTAGAATTTCATGCTCTTCATAGTGGTGTAACTGGTTTTTTCTCAAGTGATACTTTTTTTTCCATAAATTTAGTTTTATCATAAGATCTGAAGAACAATTCTCATTTTTCAAGCTGTAAACTGTTAGAGTTGGCTAGGATTGGAGCCACCTAGGATCTAGGGCTTCATGAAAGCACAAGAGAGATCAAATGAAAGAATGATGCTCTTCTATCATTGAATGTAAAAGATTGTTGTTACAATGTACATGATATGCCTTGCTTATGAAGGCAAGGTGAGAGCTAGAAAGTTGGAGTGAAAGGTGGAGTGGAAAGTGGAGATGTTCCTACAACATGTGTCAATTAGAGGATGATAACTAATAGCACATGTGGAGGATAAGACAACTCACTCCAACTATCAACAACTGAACACACAACTAGACTCAACTAGAAATCTAGAAAACTCACTAAGTCAACTTAACATGTGTGAATTATGTGTGATGTGTGAATATTATTTAACTAGTAAATAGATAAATAATGTGAATTATCGGCACAAGGGTAAACCGGTTAGGTGATAACCCTGTTCACACCAACACTCCCCCTTAAGTGCAACTTAGGGAGTAGTTTACTAAAGCAAGATGGAATGATGGATGGGTCCTGGCTACTAGGCCATGTTCAATACCCATGTACAACAAATCTCAAGTGGAGAAAATGAGAAAACCTCATGGGACAAAACTCCTCTCCAAAAGTGAGAATGCATGAAACATGAAAGTGAAAGAAGAAGTGATAGTAGGAAGGATTCAACATGACCCCCCAAGGACAACTTCTATCACAGATGTATAATCAAATATCCCCACATAGGAGAGCAAGTGTGAGACTATAGGTTCCCCCCACAATAAAGTAGCTCCTGTGCCGATGGTGAATGCCTAAAGATGAACACTGGAAAGTGTCCTGTACCTACAAACAACCTTTCTCCCCTTAGGAAGAAACCAATCCAAAGGCTAATGTCGAAGAAACAACTCCATTTCAAGGTATGAAGGGAAAAGCCTCATGATGTATGATGTCTCTAAAAACTACTCAAATGTCCACCTGTCAGAATCAAGGAATACCACAATGCAATGGTGTGTGTCCAATCCAAAATCTTGTGTAGACTGATGAAGAAAAACCTCCAAAGATGAAGTAGATGGGATAACAGCTATGTTGTAACTGTCATCAAAGAGGAGAGATATCCCCTCAAGTGTGTCCTCTAAATCTGTAATATGAGACTCACAAAACAAGTCTGATATACCTGTCAAGAGAGTATCCCACAAAGCTATGTCTAAAAGACTAGAATGATCCTGCTCTACTAAAGTAGATGAAACCATGTTGATGTCGATCTCTGAAGAAGTAGAAGGTTGAGGTGATGGAAGCTCAGCACTAGTCTCATGAACCAAAGTGGGTGAAAGTACACCAAGGTTCAAGTGACCAAACTTCTCCTCAAAAGCCTGATTCACACTTGATGCATGAGTGTGAATGTCAATCAATGGATCTACATCATCAAAAGAAACAAAATGGGAGAAAGTATACAAGCAAGATGCATGATCAGCCATCCCAACAGCAATGATATCTCTACTCTCCATGTCCTGTATGATCACAAAATATAGAGTGAACTCAACTGTCTTCCCTGCACCACAATGAGTAATCTGGTAGATGGAAAGGAGATTGGTTGACAAGGAAGGTACACACAACACATTGTTGAAAGTGCCCTCACCAATATCATTAGTCCCTTTACTAGTTGCATGCATGTATGTATTGTTACCCATCAAGATAGGTGGTGAAGTACATGACTAAAATGAAGAGAACATCCCTTGTGAAGATGCCATATGATGAGAAGCAGCTGAATCAAGAAGCCATGTTTTTAACTGTAGACTTGTTGAAGCAAAGAGTGCTTATCCTTTTCCTTTGATTGTCCCATTTGCAATGCCTATTGTCCCTGTCTGTGTAGATGATGATGGTGTCAAAGAAGAGGATGGACTAGGTGATGATGATGACATTTGGATATTGTGCTTTTGAATAATGTGAGTCAACTCCTCAATTTTCTTCTCATAACACTTACGCTCATCATGTCCTAGTTTCTTGCAATATGCACACTTTGGTTTCTCCTTCTTAGATGATTCCTCCTTGCGAGAGGATGAGGATTTAAGTGATTTGGTTGACTCCTTTGCTTTCTTATTGTTCTTGAAATCCTTATTTTTCTATTTCTTGCCTTTGCTAGTTGAAGCCTTTTGATCCTTTGAACCTTGAATAGCAAGAAGAGCTTGATTCCTAGGAGACTTCAATGTGCCCATGTGTACTAACTTAGCTTGCGCCCTTGTGAGTGATGTAGCAAACTCATCAAGTGAAGGCATTATGAAAGTTTTCCCAAGTGCATCCATCATAGCATAAAAGGTAAAAACAAAAACTGAATAGTCAGGACCAAGCTTGGCAATGATTGAAAGAATCAATTGAATGTCCTTTTTCTCAATTCCACATTGTTTGAGCTGCAATCTAAGTGATTTTAATTTTGTGAAGAAGTCTTGGATGCTTGCAAAATTGGTTGAATTCAAACCAATTAGTTCATTCTCCAATTTAAAACCTCTCATAGTATTTTGTTTACCAAAGAGATTTTCTAAGGTAATCCACACTTCATTGGGTGTTTTATAAGATTCAATATGAGAAAGAAGGTCAGGATAGATAGACAAGCATAGTGTTCCATAGGCTTGATCACATCTATTGTACCACTTTCTCTTTTCTACAGATACTATTGGTTTAATTTCTTTACCCATTGTTACTCTATGAATTTTCAAACTTCTTAAATGAATCTCCATTTTAGTTTTCCACTCATGATAGTTATATGGTGTGAGTAAAGGAAGTTTGTGTGAATCCATGATGCAAGAGTACAAAAAATAACACAAGTACACCCCCCTGTTACTCAATCAAAGAGATTACCCCCCAAAAAAGAATGATTGTGGCACTTTATACTTAGTGCGATTTACAATTGTCCTCAAGGGACCAAAAATGGGAAAGTATGAAAATCTCTTAAAATTGAGATTCAAAGGAGATTACAATTGCTCACAATGATTAACCACAACAAACAGATCCCTTCAAAACAAGTTTCACTTTCTTAACTGTCAAAATGTCCAAGTTATCACCCAAAAGCAAAAAAATTGACAAATGAAATAAAAGAACTAGGGGCTAAATCTGAGAAAAGTGGATAGATGGATTTGAAGAGCTCTTGAATACCTTTCCGATGCCGCAAGAATCATGAAAATCAGAGATCATGGCAAGACGTTGTGAGCTCGGAAGTGAAAAATGAAGATCTATCTTCAAACTTCTATAGCAGTCACCTATAGTAGAATTTCAGAAAACTACTAACACCACTACAAAGTTTTCTCTGTCATCTTTCCAACAATGTCTTGTTTACCCGATTTCACTACCATGGACAAAAGTTATATAAAAAAGAAAAAAGCCCTTGTTTATGGCTTTAAGGGGAAAAAATGGCCCCCTAGCGCTGCTGTCATTAGAATATTCTTGGAATATTCCCTTTCGCTAGAAAAAAAGTCCCCCTTCCCAGAAAGCAAAAAAAATGCCTCAAAACCTCCTGTTTCACTAGGTCAGGGAAATAACCGCCTTCTGTTTGTTCCAAAACTGCCTTTGTGGATAGGTAAAACTGCCTTAGGAGATGAAATTGTTAAATCCTGTAGAAAAAGGAATAACCAACAAGTTTAGATTGACTAGCGTGAATTCCTTAATGGCTGAGACAATCCCAAGCATGACTGACATATAACGGCCAGTTGTTGGTCCCGAAATCTACGTATCTAATGTGGAAACCACCTATCTACAAATGAGAACCAAAGGATTTGGTGAAACCGCCTGTTTACCTCTGCGGATTTATGTTTCAGATGCTGGTTTTATAGATGACCGCCTATATCAGGGGAAAAAACACCTTACAAGAGTCAAAACCACCCTGTGAGGATTAGGAATATGGCAATAGGAACCACCGACCAGTTTAGAAAATTTTCTGACAAGAATTTTTAATGGCATGAGACAATGATAAGCAACACTGAAGATCTTTGAAGCATTTTTTATTGTTGTTAGACCTACAATAGAAAATGATGGGTTTAAAGAATGCCCATTGACGATTGTTTTGAGGTTACTGGTACTAAGACTATCGATCACTGTGATGGTTCGAAATCTACACCCAATGCTTGTAGAGACCACTGTGTAAAAGCATCCTGCCGATTTCAAAGAAACTACTGACTGTGATCTAAGAGTCTGCTAGAAGTTGGTGTGAAAACTGCCGAGATGTGTTGCGGTTGAAAACAAAGGGCTGCCGACTATGGAAAAATGGAAACAACTAATTATAAATGGCCGTCGATGCAGATCCTACCGGAATTTATAGAGTGGCCACCAGATTTTGTATTAAAGCTGAGGTATTGACTGTTGGGTGATATGCCAATAGGATCACGCTGAGATCCCGCAAATGCTATTGGCTTTGAGTTTAGAATGTTGCCGAAATCATAAACCATCGAAGACTTTGGTATAACCACAATAGTCACCGAACAATGAAGATTGGGGATCGGGGGGTTTGGCGGGTCCTGCACCACATGGCGCCCGCCAAACGACCTATGGTACCTTTTGCAGAAGACACAGGGTACAGTACCCTACAAAGCAATCAACTTGAAGACTTAAATATTCTTTCTGATGAAGAGTGTGATTCCACTGATGCAGATGAAGATTCTGCCTACACAGAGGGAATATTCCCTGCAGCAGATCCATACAGTCGAGGGCAAAGGCAAATTTCTTTTTTGCCTTTTGTGACAGTAACAGATTTTGTCATTTGGACAGTTAATCCTTACTAATTTAGGTGCTCCGGATGCAATGGCGATGTCCGATTTGGGCCAAACTGCTCTGAAATTGCTGGTACCTCCTGGATCATGCCAAAGAGACCCAAATTGAAACCCACATCAATTTTGCCTCTGATGTTCGATTTGGACGAAACAAAAGGTGATCTTGACTATTTCAGCTACTCCGGACGCAATGTTGAAGTCTAATTTGCAACAACATGCACTGAAATGCACCTTCAATAAAGGGTATGAAGGGGAAACCCTCACAAAACTAGTATCTCTATCAAGTTTTCTGATTCTCCAGGTCATCATTCAATGCAAGAGAAGAGCATACTCAACTATCAAGATCCACCATGAATTGCACTCAAGATCTCCTAAAAAAATGACTAACAAAAAATGATTCTTCCTAGAGCTCTGATACTATGTTAGAGTTGGCTATGATTGGAGCCACCTAGGATCTAGGACTTCATAAAAGCACAAGAGAGATCAAATAAAAGAATAATGCTATTCTATCATTGAATGCAAAAGATTATTATTACAATGTACATGATATGCCTTGCTTATGAAGGCAAGGTGAGAGCTAGAAAGGTGGAGTGAAAGGTGGAGTGGAAAGTGGAGATGTTCCTACAACATGTGTCAATTAGAAGATGATAACTAATAGCACATGTGGAGGATAAGACAACTCACTCCAACTATCAACAACTCAACACACAACTAGACTCAACTAGAAATCTAGAAGACTCACTAAGTCAACTTAACATGTGTGAATTATGTGTGATGTGTGAATATTATTTAACTAGTAAATAGTTAAATAATGTGAATTATCCACACAAGGGTAAACCAGTTAGGTGATAACCCTATTCACACCAACACAAACAGGTGTAACTTTCACATATGACCTTGGATTGAGGTGAATCTTTTTTTGAAACTTGATATCTCTCTAAGAACTACACATTGGTGTTGGTTTGAGACTATGATTATGATATATTTCTATACTTTCAGTATTTGGGTCTTTTTTGGGACATTGTAAAACTCTGGGAAACAACTCTAGCATTGTAAACACACTGATCTAGATAAAGTGCCAAATCATATTTTCTTGGGGGGATTCTTGATTGAGTGAAAAGGGGGGGTCTCTTGGTGTGTGTTTTGATCTGTTTACTTGTGCTCTTATTTTCCTTACATGGATCATTCAAAGGTACCATTGTTAACACCTTATAATTATACAGCATGGCATCAACATGCATGGAATACCCTAATGCAACTTGGGTATACTCCATATGTTGAACAAAAGGTAACTGAACCCATAGATGATAAGAAAAGATAAAATGGATCCTTAAACACACAAAAGCTCTTGGATGTCTTTGCAACCTTGTTTCCCTTGATCTTTTGTTTCAAATTGAAGCATGTACAAATTCACATGACGCTTGGGAAAATTTGAAAACATTGTATAGTACAACTGATGAAGTTAGAGGCTATCAGATTGACAATGATTTGATGAGCGTTGATCCTAAGAACTTTGGCAACATCCAGGATTATATAACTAAGGTTAAAGATCTGAGAGCACAATGTAAAGAATGTGGTATAGAGAAAAATGACATTCAGTTAATCTATAATGTACTAAACAAACTTGGCCTTGAATATGGTGCTTTTGTTTCTAGCTTTCATACTCACAGACTGACTATGGGATCTACATACACAATGTATTCATTTGCATCCTTTTATGAGATATTAATGCATGAACAACATAGCTTGCTTCTATCTATGGATATCATTAAGCCATCACAGACTCAGGCCTTGTTGGCTAGTCAGCCTAAGGTACAAAAAGAGTCTGGTTCTTCTGACAAGAAACAAAAGAAATCAAAGAAAAATCCACACAGAGATCAAGCACAAAACAAGTCCTCTTCAAAAGAGGACTCATCTAAGAAGGAGAAGTCTACTTGTGCATATTGCAAGAGGACAGGACATGAAGAACATTCTTGTTACAAGAAGGATATTGATGAGTTGAAACATCTTAAGAAGAACAATATCAGTTTACCTTATAGAATGTTTGAGTCATCTCCTTCTTCTTCACATTGCAATCAGTCAATTTCTAATAAGGAAAAAGGTCATGTACGTTTTGCTTCTGAGTTACAAAAAAAATAAGGGTAAAGCTCTTTGTGCTTCTACAAGTCTTGTATCAGGGAGATGGCTTCTTGATTCTGGAGCTTCTCACCATATGGCTTCTTCAAAGTCCATGTTCTCTTCTTTTGAGCCTTGTGTTATGCCACTTATTCTGATGGGCAATAACACTTACATGAATGTAATTGGGAGGGGATCTGTTGATATTGGGGATGGCAAGTTCAATGATGTTTTGTGTGTACCTGATTTGACAAACAATCTTCTTTCCATTTATTAGATCACCCATGGTGGAGCAGGGAAGACTATGGAATTTACCCCTGATTCAGTTGTCATTCGAGACTTGGAGAGTGGAAAGATTTTTGCTACTAGGATGGTTGATCATGCATCTTAGTTATACTCTTTTTCATACTTTGTACCTGATGATGGCTCTAATCCATTGGCTGTTGACCACACTCCTTGTGTGTCATTTAATTATTAAGAGAATTTTGGTTACTTGAATCTGGGTATTCTCACATTTGATTCAAATCTTGAGCCTTGTATTTCTTCTCCTCCTCTCGTTTCTTCAGATATCAGCATTGCAGTGATACATGAGGCTCACATTGATCTTCCAGAGACATTTGCTTGGGACACATTCCTACCAGACATCTCATCCTTATTTGTAGAGTCCCACATTTCAGATTTGGGAGACACTATTGATTACATTCATCTTCTCTTTGATGGAAATGATTCTTCTTCAGATGTCTCAAGGGCACATATAGACCTTCTTGTTCCTTCTTTCTCTACATTTTCTTCTACAGTGATAGTTTTTGTAGATACTCATGAGTCCACTCATCCGACTTAGTCATCATTCATGTTGACATCTTCTGTGGAACTACTAGCATCTTCTATGGTACCTGATCCATATTAGTATTTGTCACAACTTGGCATTGGCTTAGAGATCCTTGAGCAACATTTGGAGGAGGCATCCTTGTATTTAGAGGATATATCTTCATCTTTGGATCCTGTTCTATTTTAGTTTCTATTTGGTTCTAGATTGTCACATTCTTCAGTTTGGCATGAGACTCCCAATTGGATTGTAGCTTCTTTCAGCATCAACATGGTGACATATGAGCTGAATTTAGAGACATCATACATTTTTCTTCCTTAATATTCCTTTCAAGAATGGGAAGAAATCCTGCATACACCTTTGGCTTTGTTTCTACCCAAGGGGATAAACATTGTTTAGTGAGTGTGGATCATCTTCTCCATCTAATTCTATGCATCCACCATTGGCACAGTTGCTTCATTTTGAGGGGGCTTCTTAGTCCTTCTCTTCTCTCAAGCTCTATTATGGGGGGGGGGGGGTGTTCTCTCTCTATTTGTAGGGGGATTCTATTCCTTTGTTTTGGGGGGAGGGCTTCTTCTCTTTTGGGGGGGAAATCATTGTACATGGGTACCTCATGAGGCTTCATGTGCTGGGACCATCTTTTCACCCACCTAAGATGTGCTTAAGGGGAGTGTTAGTGTAGGTTTTTTATTCCTTTTCATAAGGCTTTTCCTACACATATTATTTACCTTGCTTAGGTTAGTAAAGTGAGTTTAATTAGGTGAGTAGGTTATGAGGTGTCACCTTCCTACAAGTGAGGATCCATTAGCTATCTTGGGAAGATGCTTTTGCTATATTTAGTCCAATAGATGGTTGCTTCTTATTGGTTGGTGTTGCCACCTCCACCCTCTCCCTCTTCTATATAAACTCACTATCTAGCTTGTATTTGATATTTTGGATATAATATTGCAATGCATATTTTGTTGCAACTTTATTTCTGATCTCTTTTGCATCCTTCATTTCAATCTTCTCTTTGTGCTTGCCATTAGCTTTCTATATTTTGGGTTGTGATTTCCATAACAAAATCTAATAGTGATAAACCTTAGGGATATTCTTATGTAATGGGTGTGGCTAAGCTGTTTGACCTAGTTTATTTTTAATTTCTCTATAATTGTTTTGTAAAGATCTGTATGAATTCCCTCTATGGTCTTGTAGAACTAGAAGTATAGAAGAGTTACCTACTCTTGTCATTGGCCCACAATTGCTCATACATTAATCATGAGGCTTTCATTATCATTATAAATTGAAATAATCCCCAAATTTAGGTTTCAAGTACATTAATTAGAATTATGGAATTCAATTCCAATCACCAACAAACTTCCTCTAAGTATTTCTAGATATTCTCTATCCTTGTGCATCTTCAAATATAAAGGATTGAAGCTAATATAGGTTTTAGAAGTCCACATATTACCTAATTGTTCCCCTGAGTTACAAGGTGGTCCTATGCATTAGATTATTCTTGTAGTGCTTAGGTTTGATCTCAAAGAGCTCAAATTCAATGCACAAGTATTTTAGAAATACTTCAAGACCCAAACCATTCTTTAAATTGCAAGCATCTTTTTTCTATACATAGACAATTAAATTCTACATGACATCATTATTTAGTCATCATCGTAATCCCAAAAATAAATATTTTATATCTTCTTATTATGTTGGGAGGCAAAAGCAAGGCATGAAGCATCATGTCCTGACCATGAAAATAAATACTAAAACACATCAGACATATAATAAAAAAAATTAAAACTATAAAATAACTCTTATGTAAATAAAAATAGCTCTTCAAATAAAAACAAAGTAAACAATGTAAATAAATTAAAATAATTCTTAAATAGTTTAAAAGTAAAATAAAATAATCTTAGGTAAATAAAATTACTTTAGATACATATATTTAAGATATCTATACTAGTTTGATTTTTTAAATATTCACTCATTACAATATATGAAATTTTAACTTCAAATTTAAATTAATTGTGTGATCATCCTATACATTTGCTTAATTAACTTTCATTTGTGTAAAAGAGATTTTATTCCATTACAACAATATGCTTTTATCTTCTCCATAATCTATAATTAGAAAATTAGTACTACGAGTATTTTTACTATAATCACAAGTGGGAATAAAAAATGTGTTTGCAATAGAAAGGGCCAATATTCCATTACACCAATATGCTTTTAACTTTTCCATAATCTAAGTTAGAGAACTAATACTCCTTGGATTATGAACATAACCTTAAATGTACGTATTTTTACTATAACCACAAGTGGGAATTAAAAAAAATGTGTTTCCAATAGAAAGGGCCCATATTTGCTTACAACAATATACTTTTATCTTCTCCATAATCTAAAAAAATGTATTTCCAATAGAAAGGGCCCATATTTGGTTACAACAATATACTTGTATCTTCTCCATAATCTAAATTAGAGAATTATATTGTCCGTGTTATAAGCATACCTCCTTTAGATGTATATATTTTTACTATAATCACAAGTGAGAATTAAAAAATGTGTTTCCAATAGAAGGGGGCCATATTCCTGTTACAACAATATACTCTTATATTGTTCCCATAATATAAATTAGAGAATTATACTTTTAAGTGTTATGAACATACCTTCAAATATATATATTTTTACTATAACTACAAGTGGGAATAAAAAAATGTGTTTCCAATTGAAAGGGCCCTCTCTTCTGTGAAAGAAAAATAAAATAGTGATCAGCGATCCCATCAAAAGCTCTTTCACAGCTTGGACAAAAATTATGCGTAATATAGTGGACAGCTAAACCCCACTGATATCGACATGGCAGGTGCAATGGACTTCGTTGCGGACGATAAAAACACTAATTCTCAAGGCAATCATTCCACTCTGCAACTATGGTTCATGTGGATGCCCTAAATCCAGGGCTCTAGGTAGGTAAATCAGTAAATTCAATTTTCCAAATGAGTAAGAAATTATACCAAAGCAACCATTAGTAGTGGACCAAGTGTATATAGATTCTTATATGGAGTTCTACTTCGTCGTTTCCGACATCAGGCGTTGGAATCTGAACTCTTCCTTTGAATTCTCTTGATAATCGATTACATGTCATTGTACCCAACAGATACCATTGTAAAACTATTACTTTACTGCTGCGATCTGCGAATAGGGTCCTTTAAACTCCAGCTTCTCAAAACAAAGCCCTTAAAGATTTCCAATAACCAGATGGGTGGTAAAGAAGAAATGGGCGGCGCCGAGGAAGAGGCCGGAAGCGACTGCAGGACTGAGGAGGACTCCATCTCCTCGCTTTTATCTGGGAATGGAAGGCAGAGTATTCCTTCCTGTGGATTGAAAAGAAGTGTTAGTGGAATCACCCAGATCTCTGCAGACCCAAATGGTGTTGCAGAGTATGTCTCGAAGATAACACATACCCCAACCTGAAAGTGAGTGTCTCTCTCTATAATTTTTAAAATAATTATATTAAATATTAAAATTGTTTGTTCAATTGATATATTCTACTGTTTTTACTTTTTAAAATTTTATTTTTATGGGTCTTTGTATATATTTTTAATTTGGACTTACACATCGTACATTATATTACTTTAGAGATAGTGAGATACATAAGGATACTCATTATTGACTGTAGTTTCTTCAAATTACTTGTAAGAATTATCAAATTATACAATTTAACTAATGTTCTATTTGTATTGCTCAAATGAAAGTTCAAGAGTACTAAGTGTAGTGCAAACATAAATTAAAATTTTAACACAACAAGAAATTAAACTCAAAACACTATATTTTAGGCTAAAAAACTCTAAGGTGGGGAAAAAATGGTTGGTAGTGGCAATTGAATGTCTATTGAATTTTCATAGATCCTAAATAAATAATTATAAAGATTAAATACAAAAATTAGTTATTTATACGTGTTGACACCCAATCTTGCATTTGTATTTTCTTGGTTCCTTTTTATGCTCTAGTGCCCTTATATTAATAATTGACTTAAAAGAATTCTAAATGGTTACCATTTATATGCCTTTACCAAACTATAATTGTGCTCTTGTGTCCTATTCATTGCCCTTTGGAAAAATTTCAATCATATAACTATGTTGAGTTTTAGATCTCCTCGCATGGCCTAGTTCATTGTTTAAAACCTTAGCTTTTAAATTCATGCAGTTTTGTTATATTTGAAGGTTGATGAGCTATGGGAGGTCACAAATCACTTAAGTGAGAATTTTTTTGTTTTGTTGGTGACTAAAATTAGCTACTGAGATTGTGGCTACAATCTTGAGTAGTCATGACATTGCTCCCTAACAGTCCAATAAAATCCACATCAACACAAGTAGTGGACTATTGAAGTAGTGAAGTGGCATGGGTGGTAGCTCTATACTGGGCCCTTTAATAGTGCATGGGATAAGGTGTCGAGTCCTCATTGGTCAAGGAAAATTCAAGGTGGGCTTGCATTGTGTTGTCACATGGGTCAAAGGTTGGGTGTGGTTTGTTTGACTAAGCTATGTGTTTAATTTTCATTAATTATGGAATAGTAGGTAACTAATTTTTATAGTTTTTTTAATTCATGGTTGATGCTCCAGTATATGCAACTGTGTCATCTCTTTGGTGACCTCAATGCTACAAAAGTGACTATATTTGGTGTAAAAATGATGTATATGGTGTACCCTCATTGGCTAGTGGGTGATTATGCACACAACTTCATGTAAATCTACATGTGTTGTGGCAAATGGGGATTTTCCTTGTAGTTGTAGCTTGTAGCATGGTAGGGTTAGCTAGAGTCTCAATTTTATCTGTGTGTGTTTGGGGGGGGGGGGGGCACATGCCATGTGTGTACTTGCAATTTTCTTTCAATAACTTGCAAAGGTCTGTTTTAGCCACATGGACAGTTTGATGGGCTACAATGTCAAAATGGATGAATTGGTAGGTCCAAGGACCAACAAATTTTGTTATGTGGATGGATGGAGACAATTTTGATGGGTCTTTTTCATGTTCTAAGTTACACACCAATATTATAATTAGAACTAAATGGGTGATGTGCCCATTTCTTAATGGAACAATAGAATAGTAAAAGTCTATGGCCTTCATGTAGGTTTTTACCATTTTACCCATGGATGTAAAGGAAAAACAATGTTTTAAAAGAAATGGGGGACATCTCATAGTGTGTGTAAATGAATTTTATTTGTTGAGAGACCAATGAAAAACATGTCTAAGGGGTACACTTATGTACTATCATGTGATTGAGTGACACATGGGTCTAAGTTGGCAAATTTGGTGGGCCCATATTGTTTATTTGGTGGGTGACCAGCGCTGATGCTAGAGGTAACTACACAAGGGGTTGATTAAGAAAATAATAGAATAGGACATCGTAAAGTTAGTGGAGGCTGTGCTCATTCCTTATTAGAATGATAGAATTTTCTAAAAACTTGTGCTCATGTCATCCAATTACATTAATACCCTAGCCAGTAAACTTGTGGCAATCAATCTACACTATTGATCTCAAGTGGAAATTCTAAGGGTTTAATCTAAGCTCTACATCCATAGTATTTTTAACTGAAAAGGCCATTTTGTAAGGTTTTTTCATAACAAAATGAATGATATAAAAAGGAAGAACATATGTGTGAAGCTAAAGTTTTAATGTCATCCTCAAAGCCTAGTAAATGATTGGGGTCTTTAAAGGTGTACTTAGTAACTTAACAAAGATATTGATACACAAATCAAATATGGAGCCATTTTCCATGCACCGAGATATTGCTAGATAATGATGAAGAATAAGATATGTGCCTATGTTGTGTGTAGTGAACAAGTATAATGGGGTTTTTTGTTCCTAAGCCACCATTCCAACATTAAATTGAAACCAAATTTTGATGGTGATTATATGTTCTAATGTGTGATTAGAGGGAAATTTCCCTTGTTCTTGTACATAATTTGATCCTAAGATGATTTTCTTATTTGTGAAAGATCAAATCTAATTGTATGCTAAATTATTAAAGGGAAATTTTATGCTTGAACAAGAAGCTAGTGTCCTACTAAAATTTATATTGCAACAAGTGTCATCATCTTAGGAGTTCCAAGATAGCTTATAGTGTATATATGGTTTTGAGTATTCAACATGTGGCTACCTTAACTCTTATTTAAGTTATATAATCATTAATATAGTCTGATATATGTAGTTAGGTTAGCCTGGGTGGCATCCATGACATAAGTATGGTCTATATAGGAGGTGGAAGATAGTTATTATCATCATATTTAGTAGTGTGTTCTTATTGAAGACTATTGGAGGTATCCCCCTCGAAGTGGATTAGGAGGTTGCCCACTCAAAGTGGAAAATAATTATCAAGTAGTTGTAGCATATTTCCTATTATATTATTCTCTTGTGCAAGTTGTTTCATTACAAGTATCAAAGCATGTAATCTTGGACCATGAAGGCAAGAAATAAGGTGATTTTTAAATTTATTTTGGAGGTCATTTTAGGAAGTGCATATCTGTCATTTTGGAGAATCTTTTCAATATTTTTGGAGGGTTTTTCAACGACATATTGAATCTACTACAGTCTATATTTTAGGTCAATTGGAGTAGAATTAAGGGAATTATTGAAAAATTAGGGTTTCTACAATTTTGGCTCCTAAGGCTTAAACTTAGTGAATTTTTTCTTGATTTTTGGAGGGTTGAATAAGGGAGAATTTAGACAAATACAATACTTATTTGGAGTAATTTGGATCAAATTTGTTGAAGTTATTGTGAAACTAGGGTATCCACCAAATTTTCTCTCAAGACTACAAATCAATGAATTTCTTGGAGATTTTTTTTTGAAAGGTGAGATCTAGGCCCAAGCAAGTTACAATAAATTTTTTAGATCATTTGAATTTATTTTGTGTGATTTATTACAAAATTAATTTTGTTCATCATGGTGAGGTCTTCCACAAGAGACAAATAGAATACATTTGCTCCTAGAAGAACACATGATAAAGATAATCCATTAGTAGAAGAGAGGGGTACTAGAACCATTTATATTATAAGGAAAGAAACCAACAAGAGAGAAAACAAGTTTAGAAGAATAAGAAAACTAGTGTTATAAACTTTGGTGAGATTGTTGAAGTAACACTTCTAATGTTTACATCTAAACACAAAGGCATTCTTGTTGATTGAATTTTAGACTTAGGAGCTATTTAACCTATGAATTCAAGGAAATTTGTTAAAAAGTCTAACTAGTGCTTCACATGCATATAAAATTGGGTACTGACAAAATTAGTGCTACTAGTGGGAAGGGAACTATGGAGATCATACTTCCAAATGGGATAAACAAAGAGCTAAGACATCAAAAGATGTTGTGATGAGTAAAAGATCCTAAGGCACAAAAGAAAAAATTGAAACTCTTCAATATGTTACAACTCAAATGTCACAAAAATTGCAATAAATGGAAATTACCAAAATAGTTATCAAAATGTGGAAGACTATATATTGGAAGAGTTAAAAGGAGAATGATGTACTAGGATGCTTCAATGCATAGGGAATGTAGGAATGTTTTTTGAAATAAAAACCAATAATCTTGAGAGAATGAAGATTGAGAGATGGAGTTGGGAAAGTTGAGAGAGCATGGAATGTGAATAGTGAGAAAATTTAGTCTATTATAGATTAATTAAAGAGAGGGAATAATTTGAATTCGTGCATTTTAATTAGACTTAGGTTTATTCCCTACAAGGTAGTCAATAGGAAGACCTCTTAGGAAAATATATATCAAGTCATGGCCAAATAACCATTAAAAATGCATTGTTAGATTAAGTCATGCAAGTTTCATCAATCATTATTATTTTTTGTTGTTGGAGGATGTTATTGAGACTATGTGGATTCCTTCATGACTGCGCTAGAGTCCAAGAAGGTCTAAAAAACAAAAGTGATTAGACTAGAGAAAATGAAGCAAGATGTCAGATGAAGTATAAGATTTGACAAAACATGAAGAATAACAACATTGGCACTTGGACTAGGGTAAGAGGCTAAGTTAAGTGGCTAAATGGGACCTAAAACATTTGAAAGGAGTAGGCACTAAAATGAGTAGTGTGGAAATTGTAAAACATATGCAATTTTTAGCACAACAATTTGTTAGTTGGTTTTACTTAGTTTTCTACCAGTCTACATAATCTAGTAATATTACCCTCTACAATATATTTTGAGTGCTTTCATATATTGCTAATCATTAGAGGGTTATACATTTTGAGGTTTTTAAGAGTTATATGTGAAGTATGATTCTATGAATGATATCACATTTAGGGATATAAACCCTATTTACATCTTTAGTAGCATATGTAACTTGATAACAATATGTTCTATTAAGAGATTTTTAGATCTGTAGGACTAGTAAGCCAGTGTAAGGAGTATTTGGTGACATTAGTGTAGGTTTTTTATTCCTTTTTATAAGGTTTTTCCTACACATATTATTAAGCTTGCTTAGGTTAATAAAGTGAGTTTAATTAGGTGAGTAGGTTATGAGGTGTCACCTTCCTACAAGTGAGCATCCATAAGCTATCTTGGGAAGATACTTTTGCTATCTTTAGTTTGATAGATGGTTGCTTCTTATTGGTTGGTGTTGCCACCTCCACCCTCTCCCTCTTCTATATAAACTGACTACCTAGCTTGTATTTGATATTCTGGATATAATATTGCAATGCATATTTTGTTGCAACTTCATTTCTAATCTCTTTTGTATCCTTCATTTCGATCTTCTCTTTGTGCTTGCCTTTAGCTTTCTAGATTTTGGGTTGTGATTTCCATAACAAAATCTAACATGGTATCAAAGCGAGTGAATTCCTAAGGTTAGTCATTTAGAAGATCTAGGATTTGAGATCTTGGTTGCTCTTCAAAGTTTAGTATGTTCTTCCCTTTCATCCGATGATGACATAGAGAATTAGAAAAGCTTGATAGAAATACCACTTTCTAGGGAAGGTTTTGTATGTGGCTTTGTGTTGCATGCAGCTTCAAGAGTTTCCTCAAGCAAATATGAGCTCACCATTGAGTTCAAACATGTAGAAGAGGGTACACGGGCACCATGTGGATATTGTGCCCCACATTATAGGTCATGGCCCATCAAAGGGACTGTGGACCCCTTAAACAAGGTTTGTGGATCAGCTTCGGCCCCCCAACCTGTCTCCCTATTTCAGCCTTTGAGCTGCCTCACCTACACATTCAACCTTCATGGCTATTCAAACTTTGTTTAATATAAAATTTTTAATTCTGCCCTGTATGACCTGCTCCACCTCTTTGGTCTGCATGCCATATTTTAAAAAAATATATATTTAAAAGATTTTACTATTTTTAGTAGAGGCTCTAAATTTGTTGGTGATTTTGGCGGGCCCTTAAATTTGGCAGGGACCTAAACTTATCTGGAGTTCCTTCAAATTTGGTAGTGTCCTATACTATCGAGAAGATATTTAAAGTACCAAATCTAGTGGAAGTTCTATCAAATTTGGCGGAATTAATTTTTTTTGCAATTTTTTAAAAAAAAGGGGTAGAATTTCGTGCTCTTAGTAGTGGTATAACTGGTTTTTTCTCAAGAGATACTTTTTTTTCCATAAATTTAGTTTTATCATAATATCTAAAGGATGGTTCTCATTTTTCAAGCTTCAAATAGTTGTAAATTTCACATATGACCTCGGATCAAGATGATTATTTTTTAAAAAGTTGATATTTCTTTAAGCACTACACATCAGTGTTGGTTTGAGGTGGTGATTCTGATATATTTATGTACTTTTAGTATTTGGGTCTTTTTCGGGACATTGTAAGACTCTGGGAAACAACTCCAACATTGTAAATACACTGATCTATAAAGTGCCAAATCATATTTTTCTTGGGGGGGTTCTTGATTTAGTGAAGGGGGGGGTCTCTTGGTGTGTGTTTTGATCTATTTACTTGTGCTCTTCTTTACCTCACATGGATCATTTAAAGGTACCATTGTTAACACCTTATAATTATGTAGCATGGCATCAACATTCATGGAATACCTTAATGCAACTTGGGTAAACTCCATATGTTGAACAAAAGGTAACTGAACCCACATATGATAAGAAAAAGATAAAATGGATGCTCAAACACACGAAAGCTCTTGGATGTCTTTGCAACCTTGTTTCCCTTGATCTTTTGTTTCAAATTGAAGCATGTACAAATTCGCATGATGCTTGGGAAAAGTTGAAAACATTGTATGGTACAACTTGTTTAGTGGAAAATTAGATTTGTTAATGTTTTAGTGTTTTGATGTTTAAATCCTCCTTTCCACTATACATTCAAGGATCTAGGGTCAAGTGGTGAACACTATCATACCCTAGGTCACTTGTGAAATGTAGAGAAACTTGGATTAGGGAATTTAATTATCAATTTTCCTTCTCCTATGCTCAATTGACCATTAAAACCCTAATTATTCAAATACAGCAACAAATTGATGAATAACAAAAAAAGCTCTTGTAGACAGGAGTAAAATACCAAATCACAGAGTACCTATTTTTAGGGCTTCGAAGCAGAACAGTCAGGGACACTGGAGTGGGTGCCCTAATCCAAGGTACAAGTTTCTTCGTGGGATCTAGACCTCCTTCCAACACTGATCAACCTTGTAACTTCTGTTTCCAAAAATTTGTTTGCAGAGGACACTAGAGTGAGCACCCAAGTCCTAGAAATGCTCCCGTGTCCTACTTTTCTCCAAATCCTGAATCCTTGATGCCTACAAATCCTTCCTGCAACTTCACTTTTCCCAAATGCGACAACTGTAACCTGCAATCATAAGACTTGGTTTGGGGGTTGTGGTGTCTAGAGGCTTGCCTTAGTCAAGCCCTAGAGGACACTTAAGTCTCTGAACACTGTTGTCAGATAGAGAGTGCATGCCCTTGTGAGGTAGAGGCAAAAATCAAAGGAATCAATGATGAAAACATAATATAATGTCACCTTGTAGTGAAGCTCTCATGGGAGTGTTGTGATGTTCACAACACGCCCCATTATGCTCCTTAGCAAAATGGGGACCCCTGCTGATGTGTTTGCTTTTTTGCTTCTGCTTGTGTTTTTCTGCTTTCTGGCGGTTTGGCAAAAATAGGTCAGGTGCATCATCATCATAATATTGCATGAGGTAGGCCATCATCATGAGGTCAGTTTGTCAAAGTTCATGTTGACAGGATCATCATGATCTTGGTCTATCACCCGATAAAAATCATGCAGTCGCAACATCCGGACGTCAATCTTAGGTGGTAGTGCCCTTTACCCGTCAAATGGCTTTATGCGCATTATACATCATCATCATCATATTTGAACCCCCCCCCCCGATAATATCCTGAGGTTCAAATATCATGATGACATCTACTTTAAGTCAAGGCAAGTTTCCCCGTCGAGCAGTCTTTGTATCGCGAGCATCATCATGATATTTCAAATCTTATCGTATCATGCTGATCACCCTTAGAAAATTCATCATCGGCATATTTACATGCGCATGCTATAATCCTATCGAAGGGTCATCATCATGATATTTGCTGAAGTTCGATTTATGATGACGATGACTTCATATCCTCCTGGTCTCCTTTCGCAACATCATGATCATCATCCTGATCTTTCACAAGAAAGTCATATTTGCTGAAATTCGCTAAGTGATGGAGACATCATCATCATAATTCGACAAAGAGGATCATCATCTTCATATCCTCCTGATCTCCGGTTAGCGAAATATCATGATGATCACCCTATTTATTAAGAAGTCGATATTGCATTCCTCAACAGCATGATCATATTTTGCAATATCACCCTAGCGCAAATATCATGATGACTTCAACTTATCCTTGTGCTCCAAAAACAAAGTATGACGATGACGTCATCATCATATTTTTCATCCTGTCTTATTGTCAAGATCATCATGATCTTGTTTGTTCACCTGATATTTCGCAAAGTCCTCCTGCCGATGAAATACAACCTTTTGCAAATATCCTGATGATGATCATCATCACATTTTACCTTCGGCAGGATTTTTTCCCAAACATGATCCGGTTCGCGAAATATCATGATGACGTCATGTTCTCAATTTAACAAAGGCTCCGGATATCATGATGACGTCATCCCGATCTGATAAACGAAGAACCAAATATCCTGATGATCATCATCATCATCATTTTTTCCCTTCAACAGGATATTTTTCGAAACACGATCCGTTTGCCGAAATATGATGATGATGTCTTATTCTATGTTCGACAGAGGCTAATATCCTGATGATCATCATCATCATTTTTTCCCTTCAACAGGATATTTTCCGAAACACGATCCGTTTGCCGAAATATGATGATGATGTCTTATTCTATGTTCGACAGAGGCTAATATCCTGATGATCATCATCATCACTTTTTTTCCTTCAACAGGGTATTTTTTTTCAAGCACGATCCGTTTGCCGAAATATGATGATGACGTCTTATTCCAAGTTCGACAAAAGCCCTAAATATCATGATGATCATCTTCATCATGCTGATCTTTCGAGAGGGTTGCCTTGGCCGCAAAAGGATCATATTACATTCATCATCCTGATCATGCTCCTTAGGTGACCCGATATTGCAATTATCCCCTGATCTTAACCGAATATGACGGTGACGTCATCCTTAGCATTTCAATGAAGCCCGAATATCATGATGAGTCACCATCATCTTTCCTTTCCTCGGCAGCATGACCATATTCATATCCTCCCATTCTTCTTCAACATGATGATGATGATAACGTTGTTCTTTTCCCCGATATGTAGAAGCCGAATATCATGATGATATCATCTGGACCTTCAGGAGGGAATGCATCATATTTCCAGAATATCATAATGATGGGGTATATCGACTAACCTGTTTTTTGACGCACCAACAGGGATATACATGCCGATGGGCGGGAAATGAGGCGGTCGAATTTTAAAGTGTTTTTTTTTGGCACCTCTGGCATTTTTTTCGGTCAGCGATGGTTGACCCGTGAATCTTGAGCAGTCTGAACGCATTTTGGACGCGTTTTGAGCGGATTTCTAGACCCGATTTCCATGATTTTGCACAGACACCTGATTTTAAGTTCTTATTTTAATTTCCTGCTATTTTTTGTGATAAATGTGAAACTTATTGCTTGTCTTGTCTTGCAGGCTTGCAGTTGAGGAAGTAGCTGGAAGGTCAACACAGTGACCTCATGGAGGAAAGAAGATCTGATCTCAGGAGCAAGAAGATAAGGATGAAGTGCGAAAGTCAAAGCCATTCAAGTGAAAGACAGAGTTGTAGCTGGAGGCATTAATGCAACAGACAAACAGAAGTTATTACCCAGCTGCCGGAACTTCTCAGAAGGGGCAATATTTTGCCCAGATTTGACACTGCTCAGAGATATTTTTGAGAACTGGTTCACTTGTATTTATTGCTGTAACCAGGGGTTTGAACCAGGGGTTCAGTTAGGTTTTTGCTGTAGTGAGGACAATCAGAATGTTATATATTGTGCCTCTCTACACTGTAATACTTTACAACAGGGATTTTTAGGGCCTGCAATAGAGATTTTAGGAAAACACAGTTAGCTTAGCATAGTTTAGAGTAGAAGAAGGAGGTCGCCTGTTTGTCTGCAGTAAGGTGCACGTGGAATGTCTGGCTGCCTTACTGTATCTGTAAAGCTTGTAAGTTCTCTGTAGTATGATCAATGAAACTAAGAGTCATTCTTACATTGTAAATCATGTATGGCTATTCGTTTCTAATACAATAGAATCTGGAGTTCTGCATCTATCTTCTGAGTGTTCTCCTGCTCTTCTTTGTGTTTTGAAATATCTTCTTTGAGAGCTTGCAATTTTAAATGTATGTTTGTGAAAATGCTCAGAACTTACATTTAGGGTTTTTTACTGTGGATTTGATCAAACTACTGTGGTATTTACATAGTGCATAACAGAAACACTTAGATCCTTCGGTAGATTAAGTGAGGTATAGAGTAGATCTTTCTAACTTTTCCCAACCCATTTGGAATATCTAGCTGAAAACGTAGAAATCCAAAGGAAATTGTCTCAAATTTGAGGAAGCATGCATAACAGAGTCTAAGTAGACAGTTTTCATAAGTACATGAAGAAGAAAGCTGCAATAAATCAAGAAAACCATCTGAAACTTGCAGCCCGGTAACACTTGTATGCAAATGAACAGAATACTTGTTGGAATCTATGACCTTTTTGCATATTCTTAGGCCAGTAAACTACAAAGCAAACCTAAACTACGTAAGGCCCCTTGAACATTACAGCTTCACATTGACCAACTGAACTTGACCAACCGAACCATTGTAGACTTGGGATTAGTTGAATCACCAAATGATTCCTTCTTGTCTTTCAAGTATAGTTACAGTTCATGTCATGTGAATTTTAACTTATTGTTATGATTGCATCAAAACAGTCATCAACAGTTTTTTGGTGCTAGAAGGAGGGCCTGACTTGGTTTAGGGTTAAAATTCTGAGTTTTAAATGTTATATTCTGAGATATGTTAGATCTCATAAAATTTCAAAGGCCTAAAAGGGTTGAAAGTGGGTCCCATTTTCAATGGACTCATGTAGGGACAGTGTTCAAGTTGACATTCCTTCATTTCAGAAATCTTTGAATAACCAGCTTTATCCTAAAAATCTATATAGCTATGGTTTATTTGGAAGGTGTAGGATACATAAGTCCGTAGAGCATGGTGAGCTTAATTGTCTAGCTTTCCTTACAAGATTAGATTTACATTTGAAAGGACTAATCTCTCTCTCAGACGTGTATAAGGCTGAAAGTTGGCAGGAAAATGAGGAGATTATTGAGCGACAGGAGGATGCAGCATCAACGGTCGTTAAATGTGCAGAGGATACAAAGATGGAACCAATGCTAAGAATAAAGGATAGTAAGATCTCTTGGCAGGAATCATGTGATGGTAAGAAAAAAAATCTGTCTTTTCGTCAGGATCCAGCTGTGATTAAAGTTAGTGAAAAGTATAAATATCCTAAAAAATGTAGAGAAGAAATCACAGCTCATGTCCCTTTTCTAGATAATAAGCAAAAAGGATTTAATGAAATAGAAAAGGCAAGTGAGGTTCATCTTGATACATTTGATAAATATATAGAACTACTAAGGAATATTTGTCAAGAAGAAACCTCAGGATCTGACCTGAAAAGTTTTAACGAACATGATTTGGCAAAGAAATGTAAACAAGCATTGGCAAAATTAAAATACACTAAAACTGATAAGATCCCTACTGTAGAAACTAGTGAAGTCATAGAAAAGAGAGAAAATCCTAGTGTTACGACTGACTTCTTTGAATTAAATGATCAAAATCAAGATTGTTGCAGGTCAATAAGATTAGACTCTTCACTAAATGATAAATACGAGTCATCTGATGAACAATTCTTGAAAAAAGAGGATACAGAGGATCATGTAGCTGCTGTGCATAATCAGGCATCACCCCAGCACCATGATAAAACAGGGGAGTACTCCTGTCAATCAAAAGATGTCGTCCCACCTTTACTCTCAAGTGATTTAGAAATGATTAATTTATGTATGTCAGATGATGATGAAGATACTTACTTAAGTACTGATGTGCAGGAAACTAATGAGAACATTGAGAGGTGTGCTGAATTTGAGGATAAACTGAACATCCAGAATGAGGGGACAAAGCTGGATGAAGATGAAGAAATGATACATCTAGAGTCATTCATCTTTCAACTTGAAAAAGGACTAGACATAGAGCTGGGCAATGAAAATGCAGAGTTAAATGAAAAGCCAGCTATCAATGAACAAGTGTGTTCCACAGAGCTAAAGGCACATCAGGTTGTCTCTTTCCTTTCCTTAGCAAATAATGATAAATGCTATTTTGATTATGGAAATTCAAGAGATAGGACATGCATATGGATTAATCATAACCCTGATGAGTTGCCTCAGTTACTAGTTAAGAGCTATTCTGATAAACACAATGAATCTAGAATATCAGAATTTTTTTCAGAATTCAAAGATAAATCTGCTAGAATGAGAACCATCACTAGTACCCTATTACTCCTGCACAATCTAAAGAAATATGCAAGTAGGGGTGTTCTTGGGTCTTGTTCCTGGGTTTCAGTTGGCCTTGTAGAGGCTTGTATATAGTTTGGTAGGGTAGTTGTTTTGTTTTCTTTTGCTGTTTTCTTTTTTAGGTTAGTTGTTTGTATAGTTCCTTTCTGTTTGTTTTTGCTTTTTGTTTCTGTTTGTTTGTACAGTTTTCTTTTGTTGTGTTGTTTGTACAGCCTGTTTGTTTGGTTTGTTTGTTGTCTCCTCAGCAGGGATCTTTATTTCACTGTAGAGTATTAAGGAGCAAAACTAGCAACCATTCAAAACAGTATAAAATTTAGGATATTCAGGTTAACCATTTGCAATTTACACATAACCTGTCACTGTCATGAATGTAGAGAGTTGTTCATCTTCTGAAGTTTTGTATTCAATAAATGTGATTGAGAATTCGAAGCAGGTTTCTCACGATGACACACCTAAAATCCTTGGGTTTGTTGAACCTACCAGTGTAGATATTAGGTGAAAAATCAGAGGTCACCCTTGCTACCATTACAATTCTCAGCTTAATTTCAGCAAGTGTCCACTCCTTGCATCATGAAGTTACAAATTGCTATATCTTATGAAATCTTTCAAAATTAGAAAACAAAAAATAAATAAATAAATAAATAAAGCGGATTATACTGAAAATCCAGATTAAGCCATCTAAGTAACTCTACCGGGGCTATGGACGCTCGCTGGCAGTGGGGCTCTACTTAGGAGAATTGTAACGATAACCTTGCCGGGGCTATAGACGCTCGCTGGCAGCAAGGCTCTATCCGGTCGGCTATGAGGGAATATCCTCACCTACGTAGGCTAATGTCAGTCACTGGTTTGTTCAACCGATCTTCAAGATGAGGATAATTAATCACATGCACACAACTAAACTGAAAATAGAAATTCATGCATCTTTATTGAATACTTTGAGTCTCAAGCTGAATAGTAATTTGTAGGAAAGATAGTTGGAAGTTATGAGTTCATTTCTTCTAGTTTCCTTGAACACTCTGAATTTAATTGTTTCGTTTTGGTTGCTAGTTGTTGTGATGTTCACAACACGCCCCATTATGCTCCTTAGCAAAATGGGGACCCCTGCTGATGTGTTTGCTTTTTTGCTTCTGCTTGTGTTTTTCTGCTTTCTGGCGGTTTGGCAAAAATAGGTCAGGTGCATCATCATCATAATATTGCATGAGGTAGGCCATCATCATGAGGTCAGTTTGTCAAAGTTCATATTTTGTTGCTGTGACCTCATATTTAGAAAGAGCTTGAAATTCCATGCAGGTTTGCCTTTTACTTAACTTGAAAATTCTTCCATATGTGAAAGTTATGCACGGTCAAAGTTTTGGTCAAACCTGATATTCGCAGGAGGATCATCATATTTTTATATCCTAAGTCATGTTGACAGGATCATCATGATCTTGGTCTATCACCCGATAAAAATCATGCAGTCGCAACATCCGAACGTCAATCTTAGGTGGTAGTGCCCTTTACCCGTCAAATGGCTTTATGCGCATTATACATCATCATCATCATATTTGAACCCCCCCCGATAATATCCTGAGGTTCAAATATCATGATGACATCTACTTTAAGTCAAGGCAAGTTTCCCCGTCGAGCAGTCTTTGTATCGCGAGCATCATCATGATATTTCAAATCTTATCGTATCATGCTGATCACCCTTAGAAAATTCATCATCGGCATATTTACATGCGCATCCTATAATCCTATCGGAGGGTCATCATCATGATATTTGCTGAAGTTTGATTTATGATGACGATGACTTCATATCCTCCTGGTCTCCTTTCGCAACATCATGATCATCATCCTGACCTTTCACAAGAAAGTCATATTCGCTGAAATTCGCTAAGTGATGGAGACATCATCATCATAATTCGACAAAGAGGATCATCATCTTCATATCCTCCTGATCTCCGGTTAGCGAAATATCATGATGATCACCCTATTTATTAAGAAGTCGATATTGCATTCCTCAACAGCATGATCATATTTTGCAATATCACCCTAGCGCAAATATCATGATGACTTCAACTTATCCTTGTGCTCCGAAAACAAAGTATGACGATGACGTCATCATCATATTTTTCATCCTGTCTTATTGTCAAGATCATCATGATCTTGTTTGTTCACCTGATATTTCGCAAAGTCCTCCTGCCGATGAAATACAACCTTTTGCAAATATCCTGATGATCATCATCTCACATTTTACCTTCGGCAGGATTTTTTCCCAAACATGATCCGGTTCGCGAAATATCATGATGACGTCATGTTCTCAATTTAACAAAGGCTCCGAATATCATGATGACGTCATCCCGATCTGATAAACGAAGAACCAAATATCCTGATGATCATCATCATCATCATCATTTTTTCCCTTCAACAGGATATTTTCCGAAACACGATCCGTTTGCCGAAATATGATGATGATGTCTTATTCTATGTTCGACAGAGGCTAATATCCTGATGATCATCATCATCATTTTTTCCCTTTAACAGGATATTTTCCGAAACACGATCCATTTGCCGAAATATGATGATGATGTCTTATTCTATGTTCGACAGAGGCTAATATCCTGATGATCATCACCATCACTTTTTTTCCTTCAAACAGGATATTTTTTTTCAAGCACGATCCGTTTGCCGAAATATGATGATGACGTCTTATTCCAAGTTCGACAAAAGCCCTAAATATCATGATGATCATCTTCATCATGCTGATCTTTCGAGAGGGTTGCCTTGGCCGCAAAAGGATCATATTACATTCATCATCCTGATCATGCTCCTTAGGTGACCCGATATTGCAATTATCCCCTGATCTTAACCGAATATGACGGTGACGTCATCCTTAGCATTTCAATGAAGCCGGAATATCATGATGACGTCACCATCATCTTTCCTTTCCTCGGCAGCATGACCATATTCATATCCTCCCATTCTTCTTCAACATGATGATGATGATAACGTTGTTCTTTTCCCCGATATGCAGAAGCCGAATATCATGATGATATCATCTGGACCTTCAGGAGGGAATGCATCATATTTCCAGAATATCATAATGATGGGGTATATCGACTAACCTGTTTTTTGAGGCACCGACAGGGATATACATGCCGATGGGCGGGAAATGAGGCGGTCGAATTTTAAAGTGTTTTTTTTTTGGTGCCTCTGGCATTTTTTTCGGTCAGCGATGGTTGACCCGTGAATCTTGAGCGGTCTGAACGCATTTTGGACGCGTTTTGAGCGGATTTCTGGACCCAATTTCCGCGATTTTGCACAGACACCTGATTTTAAGCGCTTATTTTAATTTCCTGCTGTTTTTTGTGATAAATGTGAAACTTATTGCTTGTCTTGTCTTGCAGGCTTGCAGTTGAGGAAGCAGCTGGAAGGTCAACACAGTGACCTCATGGAGGAAAGAAGATCTGATCTCAGGAGCAAGAAGATAAGGATGAAGTGCGAAAGTCAAAGCCATTCAAGTGAAAGACAGAGTTGCAGCTAGAGGCATTAATGCAACAGACAAACAGAAGTTATTACCCAGCTGCCGGAACTTCTCAGAAGGGGCAATATTTCACCCAGATTTGACATTGCTCAGAGATATTTTTGAGAACTGGTTCACCTGTATTTATTGTTGTAACCAGGGGTTTGAACCAGGGGTTCAGTTAGGTTTTTGCTGTAGTGAGGACAATCAGAATGTTATATATTGTGCCTCTCTACACTGTAATACTTTACAACAGGGATTTTTAGGGCCTGCAATAGAGATTTTAGGAAAACACAGTTAGCTTAGCATAGTTTAGAGTAGAAGAAGGAGGTCGCCTATTTGTCTGCAGTAAGGTGCGCGTGGAATGTCTGGCTGCCTTACTGTATCTGTAAAGCTTGTAAGTTCTCTGTAGTATGATCAATGAAACTAAGAGTCATTCTTACATTGTAAATCATGTATGGCTATTCGTTTCTAATACAATAGAATCTGGAGTTCTGCATCTATCTTCTGAGTGTTCTCCTGCTCTTCTTTGTGTTTTGAAATATCTTCTTTGAGAGCTTGCAATTTTAAATGTATGTTTGTGAAAATGCTCAGAACTTACATTTAGGGTTTTTTTACTGTGGATTTGATCAAACTACTGTGGTATTTACATAGTGCATAACAGAAACACTTAGATCCTTCGGTAGATTAAGTGAGGTATAGAGTAGATCTTTCTAACTTTTCCCAACCCATTTGGAATATCTAGCTGAAAACGTAGAAATCCAAAGGAAATTGTCTCAAATTTGAGGAAGCATGCATAACAGAGTCTAAGTAGATAGTTTTCATAAGTACATGAAGAAGAAAGCTGCAATAAATCAAGAAAACCATCTGAAACTTGCAGCCCGGTAACACTTGTATGCAAATGAACAGAATACTTGTTGAAATCTATGACCTTTTTGCATATTCTTAGGCCAGTAAACTACAAAGCAAACCTAAACTACGTAAGGCCCCTTGAACATTACAGCTTCACATTGACCAACTGAACTTGACCAACCGAACCATTGTAGACTTGGGATTAGTTGAATCACCAAATGATTCCTTCTTGTCTTTCAAGTATAGTTACAGTTCATGTCATGTGAATTTTAACTTATTGTTATGATTGCATCAAAACAGTCATCAACAGGGGGGAAGATGCTCTTCATTCCATGAGGAAATTGATGCTCAAATCTGCAAATAAACACATAAAACACACAAGTCTTCTCTTGCAACATAATGAAAGCCTTGAATCACCTTGAGAACACTTGAACATCACAATTGCCATCTAGTTGAAATCTTGTCTACAAATGAATGCCTAAACATGCTTTTATATGCAACTACAAGCACTACCGCCAAGTATTAAAAAATCAAAACTTACCGTGTCGGTAAAAGGACAAAATAACTGTCATAAAACAACACTTAAATTTTGGGCCTGACCCAAAATAGGGTAGGACTAGGGTGCGGGCGCCCAAGTCCTCCCCCCTATTTTGGGTAGGGTTAAGGTCAAGGGGTCCTCCTAGGTCCACTTTTCTGTGAAACCTAGGCCTCATTCCATCGGGATGCCAAAATATGAACTAAGATGTCCTAAATGCATGCTAAAGACCTGGGAGCTAAAACTTATGAGGGAAAAGCCCCCAAGGGGACATTTTTTGATGTTACACAACTGATGAAGTTAGAGGCCATCAGATTGACAATGACTTGATGAGCCTTTATCCTAAGAGCTTTGGCAACATCCAGGATTATATAACTAAGGTTAAAGATATGAGAGCACAATGTAAAGAATGTGGTATAGATAAAAAGGTCATTCAGTTAATCTATAATGTACTGAACAAACTTGGTCTTGAATATGGTGCTTTTGTTTCTATCTTTCATACTCATAAACTGACTATGGGATCTGCATACACAATGCCTTCATTTGCATCCTTTTAGATGAGATATTAATGCATGAACAACATAATCTTCTTTCTATGGGTATCATTAAGCCATCACAGACTCAGGCCTTGTTGGCTAGTCAGCCTAAGGGATAGAAAGAGTCAGGTTCTTCTAACAAGAAACAAAAGAGATCAAAGAAAAATCCACGCACTTATCAAGCACAGAAAAAATCCTCTTCAAAAGAGGACTCATCTAAGAAGGAGAAGTCTACTTGTGCATATCGCAAGAGGACTGGACATGAAGAACATTCTTGTTACAAGATGGATATTGATGAGTTGAAACATCTTCTAAAGAATAACAATATCAGTTTACCTTCTACAATGTCCGAGTCATCTCCTTCTTCTTCACATTACAATCAGTTAGGTTCTAATAAGGAAAAAGGTCATGCAGGTTTTGCTTGTGAGTCATAGAAAAATAAGGGTAAAGATCTTTGTGCTTCTACAGGTCTTGTATCAAGGAGATGGCTTCTTGATTCTGGAGCTTCTCACCATATGGCTTCTTCACAGTCCATGTTCTCTTCTTTTGAGCCTTGCATTATGCCACCTATTCTAATGGGCAATAACACTTACATGAATGTAATTGGGAGGGCATCCATTGATATTGGGGATGGAACTTTCAATGATGTTTTGTGTGTACCTCATTTGACAAACAATCTTCTTTCCATTTATTAGATCACCCATGGTGGAGCAAGGAAGACTGTGGAATTTACACCTGAATTAGTTTTCATTTGAGACTTGGAGAGTGGAAAGATTTTTGCTACTAGGATGGTTGATCATGCATCTCAGTTATACTCTTTTCTAGACTTTGCACCTGATGATGGCTCTAATCCATTGGCTATTGACCACACTCCTTGTGTGTCATTTGATTTTGAGGAGAATTTTGGTTACTTGAATCTGGGTATTATCACATCTGATTCAGTTCTTGAGCCTTGTATTTTTTCTCCTCCTCATGTTTCTTCAGATATCAACATTGTAGTGATACATGAGGCTCACATTGATCTTCCAGAGACATTTGCTTGGGACACATTCCTACCAGACATCTCATCCTTGTTTGTAGAGTCCCATATTTTAGATTTGGGAGACACTATTGATTGCATTCATCTTCTCTTTGATGGAATTGATTCTTCTTCATATGTCTCAAGGGCACATTCAGACCCTCTTGTTCCTTCTTTGTCTACATTTTTTTCTATAGTGATAGTTTCTATAGATACTCATGAGTCCACTCATCTGACTTAGTCAACATTCATGTTGACATCCTGTGCAGAAGTACTACCATATTCTATGGTACCTGATCCATATCAGTATTTGTCACAACTTGGCATTGGTGTAGAGATCGTTGAGCAACATTTGGAGGAGGCATCCTTGTCTTCAAATGAGATATATTCATCTTTGGATCCTGTTCTATTTTAGTTTTCACTTGGTTCTAGATTGTCACATTCTTCAGTTTGGCATGAGACTCCTAATTGGATTGTGGCTTCTTTCAACATCAACATGGTGACATACGAGTTAAATTTAGAGACATCATACATTTTTCTTCCTTCATATTCCTTTTAGGAATGGGAAGAAATCTTGCATACACCTTTGGTTTTGTTTCTTCCAAAGGGGAGAAACATTGTTTGATGAGTGTGGATCATCTTCTCCATCTAGTTCCGAGCATCCACCATTGGCAAAATTTCTTCATTTGGAGGGGGCTTTTTAGTCCTTCTCTTCTCTCAAGCTCTATTCTAGGGGGGTGTTCTCTCTCTATTTGTGGGGGGCGCGATTATATTACTTTGTTTTTGGGGGAGGTGTTGGGTCTCAAAACTGCAGGTTATAAGTCCTAAGAGGATGCCAGGCTCTATGATCAGACTTGAAACATTTTTGAACCAACTAATGGAGTTAACCTAAATGATTGATGACTCCCTGCACTTTAGGTTCTACTAGACCTAGGCGGGTGAACCTTAATAGCTAAACAAGATTGAATGAATATGTTTGAGTTGATTCTATCCATAGTGGTAAAGGGTCTGGAATAGATGAGAGCTTGCAAACTACTTCTAATCCTAACACTAAGATCTGAGATGTAATTGTTTGAATAAGATTTTATGTATTCCTAGAGTGGAATTGGTATGACTAGTGCCTATTTCTAGTGGGCTAATGGAGTCAAGGTGTATATGATATATGATTTACTTATTCATTACAATTCTAATTGTTTGGCACTTGTGTTTGTTTATACCTTGTATAAACGTGCAAGAATGTGACTGACAGACTCTGCTTATTGATCCTACTCGATCCTACCAGGTTACTGTGACTTATTGAAAGGATTTTAAACCTTCCTTGAAGGAACCAATCAACAGAATCACACAATGATAGCAAGTGTGTATTGACAAATGGAGTAGATCCTCAATTTGAATAACAAGACAATATCGAGTTGGAGACAGAATGACAATCTTGTCAATTATAGGGCTCTTCTTACTGATCCAAATGTTACTGATCCAAATGTTACTTCCAAGTTACTGTAATCAATCAAAAGGATTTTAATTCTTTAACAGAAACCAATTAGTTTGATTACACAAAAACAACAAGTGTGTCTCAATGAAACTGAAATATCAACTTGGAAACTCAGGTTCAAATAATAGAGAAATAACAATATGGAGACAGCCAAATAATTGTTCAGCTCAACAAACAATAGACACCAATATTAAATCACCAATTTATGCATTCTTCTCCATTATACAATTTCAAAAGATTTTACAATATACAGCATAATGTTTTATCTCGGCAACTGATCAATATATCCAGTTATCTAATTCCTACTTCTAATCATGATGTTTTTCTTCTAATCTACTGATGATTCCCTTTGCTTGATTCTTCTTCTCTGATAAATATCCTTTAAATTTTAGGGTTACAACCCTTCATATTTATCCTGTGTGTCTCCTCGTTTGCCATAAGAGATAATAATTTGGTTAATACAAAATGTTTTGTGAAATATCAACCTTTTCTTTGTCTTTCACAAAACTTAATTATCTTTTCCTGTCTGATGAATAATTTTGCCAATAATAAACTATATTACGACAATTTCACTTTTGTAGTTTCTTGTATGTAATCTTACTCGTAAAGTACCTTGACAATTTCATGTTCAATTAATTCCTCAAGTGAAAATATTTTACTTATCTGGGAAGCATCTAAAATAGTACCCCTTATTAGGTTTTGTCAATAATGTGCCTTCATTGTATTTCATTCTTCATTTACTGAATTATTTCCAACACTAATCTTCTTTAGGTACTCTATGGGAAATAATATTTATCCCATTTCACTTGTCACCTTTATATTTATTTAGGTTAAAATTTTACCCATTTTACCTCCTTGGTGAAAAATATCTCTCGCAACTCCCTCGATGAAAATATTTTATTCTCCAAGTGAAAAATTTCACTTTTGATTCTTAAATCTTCATTTTGGTAAATTAATTATATTTTTAATTACCTTCATTTTATCATCAGGCTGACATTTTGTATTTTGGGGGGCATTTCATCAGCAAGCCGGGAGGACACAAAATTTGCACACTGATAAGCCATCTCTTCCCGATAAGGTACCCATTCGCATGACTCCTCAGATCGGCGTGATTTTAAAAATTCATTCTGATTTTATTTCTTTTGCCGATGAGTTTTTAATTTTAAGGTTTCTTCAACTCTATTTCTTCATGCTCGGATTCATCAAATATCTGGCGGATATCTATCTCGGAGATTTCATGAGATGGCACCAATGCACTATCTTCAATATCAAGACAATCAATGAAAGGGCTAGGTCTAATAGTTCTTGTTAATTGAATATTCCTGGCAGCTTGAACGCGCTAGATTTCATTTTCCAAGTCTTGCATTTTTGGCAAATAACTTTTTAATCAAATCCACATCTTGGCTTTGATCAGCATCATTAATCTCTTTCTGTGTTTTCCCATTTCGTAACTGCTCCATTTTGAAGCCCAATTGGTCTTTCTCAACCTTGATCACTAAATCACAAATATGTATTGTCTTTCATGAAAACTTTTTGTTAACATGCAATGTTCTACTGATTGCATAACCATCATAGAAAATACGACATTGAATTAGGAATCTTTGTCAAAGTGCTTTCCTTTGTATATTTTCATTGCACATTGTGAAGCCAAACTTTTAGATATGAATCCAGTTCCATCAGTATGTATCAGAACTTCCCCATTAATATCTTTAGCTTCATTTTGATTCTCATCCATATACGGTATATCTTTAATACATCCAATCTCTACACTAGAGATATCATCTTCAAAACATATAGCTTTTGAAAGAATTAATGAGAACTGCTTCATGTATTTTCTTCAAACTTGGCACAGTATGTGCATGCATAAACATGCATCATGCTTCACTTTTTGCATTAAGCCTCTTTCTAGTTTCTTTCTGGATGTGAACATTGGCTAATGAAATAGAAAATCTTGAGTGTCCCATGCTAGTTCTTCTACTAGAGCAGGCTTCCTTGGGTGTATAATTCTGTATAGCTGATGTAGAACTGCAATTAAAGATATACATAGCTATTGCTATTGCTTCTGCCCGAAACTTGTTTCCTATATATGCTTTGCTTGCAACATGAACCTTGCCATTTTTAGCAATGGACTGATTTTTTAATACATGGTATTTGTTTGGCACACCACACTTTTAACGAACTAATTGCAGTGGTTGTGAAGCTCACCATGATTTCCCAATTGGAAATTTATCTCTGTGTTGCTTCGATCTTGGGCAATCCTAAACCATATTTTTGTGTAGTAAATTTAGGCCATTAAAAATTTAATGAACATAATGCCTTTCTTGGTGTGTATAGCCAAAATATGTTTGACAACTTCTATTGCCTTATTGTTTGCAAGTTTCTTTTGACTTCTCTTTGCACCATTCAATCAGCAACACTTATGCGACACAAGTCGGGTCCCATGTGGGCCTAACTAATATTTTTTTTTGTTTTGTAACAAGTTTCTACTTTGAATGACCCAATTCCATATCAATATGTTTGTGAGGTGAAAAAATGAAATGGGTAATTATCAATAATACTCCTTTTGGTATTTTGTTATTGTGACTGAAACAGGCCATGTAGCCTTCAGAATCGGTCTAGAAAACTGATCAAAACTTCTCCCAGAGCTATGAAAACGTACAAACTTGTAGATTTTTGACCCAAGAATTCAACGCAACAAATGGTTGGGCATGAAGCTATTAGGATTAAAAGTTGCTCTCAATCAAAGTAGCTCACTCAACATGTTTTTATGCCTATTTAAACTCAACTGAAACTTGCCAACTTGCCTCTTTGAAAAAATATCAAAGCTGATTTTGAGGAGCTACCATCCTGGAGATTAGGTCATTTAACTCAAATGAACATGTGTGCAAAAGGATTTTTCATCATTCTTCTTCCTTCGCAAAATATCAAGTGCCAAAGTTGACCTCTCTAAAGCTGCCTGGGAATGCAGTCAAAAAACTCTATAAATCCTATTTGGATTTGATTTTGAAAAAATATCAAACGAAGTGCTGGGATCTTGAGAACTAGCATGAAGGCACATTAATATGGGAAGAATTTGAGACACCAATTGGTTTGTCATGAACATGACCCAATCGTTAGATATTAGCCTCCAAATTAACCTTCTTGAAAACTGCCCCTATCAAAACCTGATTCGAGCTCACCAATTTGCAATTTTAAAAAACCATTAAATCTCTTCCTGGGAAGTAACTGGAGAGTTTAGTTCATTTAGGTTTGATCAGTGCGTGTGCAAGAAATTTTTTTTAACCAATCATCTCTGATCACAAAATATTTAGGGCCAAAGTTGACCTCTCTGGATGTGAAACTGTGAAATCGAGGCTAAATGCATTTGCTTTTCATTTTGAAAAAATAGAAAACGATGTGCTGGAGCCTTCAAACCGGACATTGAAGTAGATTTTCATAAGGTGAATCAGGAACACCAATTGGTTCATTATGAACATCATCCAGCTATTATATATTGGCCTCCAAAGTTAGCTTCCTGAGCTAATTTTACACTGTGCAGACAACAAACTTTACCAGAACCCCTCAACTTGATTCTTCGAAACTTGGTCAAATCTTGTCATAGGAAGGTGAAATCAGACATGTGCACTCATGTATGATAGGTAAGCATTCTAGAAAAGTGATTTTGCAAGAAAATGAACAGGCTTCAAAACACAACTCTCTAAAGTAGGCTTCTTAGACATATTTTCAGGTGTATCTATGAGTGTTGAAATTGATTTTTTCATATGGGAACCCCAAATTTCTTGCAAAAATTGGTATGAAATTTTAGGTCCCAATAGTGGCTCTGTCTGGGGATGCATGCCCCTAGTGGGCATAGCAAGATCCCAGATCTCTGGGGAGCAGACCGGTGCCTACTCCATTGGGCAACATAGTACAACTTCTTCTTTTCACCTTAATCTGATGTAATTTGAAGAACCACCCCACAGTAGGCAGTTCAATGCCCTCAAAAAAACCATGTTTTCCCTTGTCAAAAACCTAATTCTCATCATCTCGTAGTAGTACACATCTGGAAAGAATATTATCATTTGCCAAGGAATACCCATCTTTGTCACAATCATTATATGTCTCATCATTTTGCTTTCCATTATCAGGTTCCGACTTAAAAATTTCAGATATATATGATACATAATCACCATATTTATTATGTAGAGCACAATCATATTGACTGCAGCATCCTCCAAGGTTGGAAAAGTGAGACTTCACAAAAATTTTATCTTTTGAAATGTATCCATTAAATTCAACATCATTAGGTAAAGGTAGGTCTGATATATCATTTTCATCTGTATAGCTATTTTCAATACAAACTGATGTGTTGTCCCTTTTATCTGAAAACGATCTTTCCTCATGAGTTGGTACAACACTTTGATTGTCTGAAAATGCTTTGTCCTCATGATAACATGGATTTGAAAATACTTGGAACTCCCTATCCGGCATGCCTTGGCAGAAGGTCATCTGATCTTCTTCTACTTCTTCATCATACCATGGGTTTGGAAAAATATGAAATTTTTTTTCTGATGTGCACACTTCTTTTTTCTCAAACTGCTGATTTAGGTATTGAGGTGGGTGGGCTAGGACAAAAAGAACATCCAATTTTTTAAAACTACTCTCATGTTCTAAAATATGTTGGGGCTCCAAGTCTTGTGCAAAATTTTGATAATTACAATCGTGATCCCAGGGGAAGAATTGATATTTTAAAACGTCTTCCTTATTTAAATATGAAACATCATCATGAAAATTTTCACTTGCATATGTCTCGTTTCTTGGCTGCATTGCCTGATCAGATTCTCCATATTCATCTTCATAATAGTCATTGTAGTGGCTAAGGAATAGCCTTTTGAGATCTTTCCTTGAAGAGATACTTTGCATAGGCAAGCCTATAAACCATTCCCTTGCATCATCCCTTAAAGATCTTGAAAAACACCTCATATTGACATCTTCTAGAAAAATCTGAAAGTCCAAAATGAAATCCCAGAATTGTTGTACATGCTTATGAGCTGATTCACACCAATCTCCATGAAATTTAGGGACATGCTTTAGTATTTCTGTCAGCTTGCAGGGATAAGGATTTGGGTAACGTTGGATACTATTGCAGTTAAATGGTTTATGAATGGCTAAGAGAAAGTTTGGAGAGCCATATGGGTTTTGGTAGATGATTGATCTTTGTCCGGGGAATACGGGATAAGCATTTATTTGGTATGAGGCTTGTGGTAAATAAATTTTTTGTTGTGTATGATATGCATTATATTCACTGCCAAGATCATGAGTCACTTGTGAGTTCAAAAAATTGCCCTACCCATTCTCGTTAGATGTTGGTATATATTGTAATGAATTTGAAGCCTGTTTGTCTTTTAATCGTTGTATTTCTTGAATCCGTCTTTTTTCTTCCCTTAATAACTCCAACAATGCCTCTTCTTCAGACATATTCATTTTGACTACAGATGGTGGTGTTTAGAAATTGTATTTATATTCTTCATTGAATTCCTTTTTAGAGTCGCCACCTCTTATCAAAAGAGGAATGATTTTTTCTTTTCCGAGTCCTTGCCATCAAAGTTACCAATTTGTGTCATAATTCAAAAGTTTACTGACTCTGTAATGAGATGATCTTTAACCAGATTCTAGATTACTCCCCAGTAGAGTCGCTATTTTGTTGGCTCTCAAAAATGTAGGTTACAAGTCCTAAGAGGATGCAAGGCTCTATGATTAGACTTGCAACATTTTTGAACCAACTAACGGAGTTAACCTAAATGATTGATTACTCCCTATACTTTAGGTTCTGCTAGACCTAGGTGGGTGAACCTTAATAGCTAAAGCAAATTGAATGAATATGTTTGAGTTGATTCTATCCGCAGTGGCAAAGGGTCTGGAATAGATGAGAGCTTGCAAACTACTTCTAATCCTAACACTAAGATCTGAGATGTAATTGTTTGAATAAGATATCATGGAATCCTAGAGTGGAATTGGTACGACCAGTGCATATTTCTATTGGGCTAATGGAGTCAAGGTATATATGATATATGATTTACTTGTTGGTTACAATTCTAATTGTTTGGCACTTGTGTTTGTTTATACCTTGTATAAATGTGCAAGAATGTGACTGACAGACTCTACTTATTGATCCTACTCGATCCTACCAGGTTACCATGACTTATTGAAAGGATTTTAATCCTTCCTTGAAGGAACCAATCAATAGAATCACACAATGAAAGCAAGTGTGTATTGACAAATGGAGTAGATCCTCAATTTGAATAGCAAGACAATATCAAGTTGGAAACAGTATGGCAATCTTGTCAATTATAGGGCTCTTCTTACTGATCCAATTGTTACTTCCAAGTTACTGTAATCAATCAAAAGGATTTTAATTCTTTAACAAAAACCAATTAATTTGATTACACAAAAACAACAAGTGTGTTTCGATGAAACTAAAATATCAACTTGGAAACTGATGTTCAAATAATAGAGAAATAATAACGTGGAGACAGCCAAATAATTGTTCAGCTCAACAAATAGTAGACACCAATATTAAATCACCAATTTATGCATTCTTCTCCATTATACAATTTCAAAAGATTTTACAATATACAACATAATGTTTTATCTCGGCAACTGATCAATCCATCCAGTTATCTAGCTCCTACTTTTGATCATGATATTTTTCTTCTAATCTACTGATGATTCCCTTTGCTTGATTCTTCTTCTCTGATAAATATCCTTTGAATTTTAGGGTTACAACCCTTCATATTCATCCTGTGTGTCTCCTCATTTGCCATAAGAGATAATAATTTGGTTAATACAAAATGTTTTCTAAAATATCAACCTTTTGTTTTTCTTTCACAAAAATTAATTATATTTTCCCATCTGATGAATAATTTTGCCAATAATAAACTATATTCCGGCAATTTCACTTTTGTAGTTTCTTGTATGCAATCTTACCCGTAAAGTACCCTGACAATTTCATGTTCAATTAATTGCTCAAGTGAAAATGTTTTACTTATCTGGGAAGCATCTGAAATAGTACCCCTTATTAGGTTTTGTCAATAATGTGCCTTCATTGTATTTCATTCTTCATTTACTTAATTATTTCCAACACTAATCTTCTTTAGGTACTCTACAGGAAATAATATTTATCCCATTTCACTTGTCACCTTTATATTTATTTAGGTGAAAATTTTACCCATTTTACCTTCTTGATGAAAAATATCTCTCACAACTCCCTCGATAAAAATATTTTATTCTCCAAGTGAAAAATTTCACTTTTGATTATTAAATCTTCTTTTTGGTAAATTAATTATATCTTTAATTACCTTCATTTTATCATCAGGCTGACATTTTGTATTTTGGGGGGCATTTCATCGGCAAGTTGGGAGGACACAAAATTTGCTCACCGATAAGCCATCTCTTGCCGATAAGGTACCCATCAGCATGACTCCTCAGATCGCCGTGATTTTAAAAATTCATTCTGATTTTATTTCTTTTGCCGATGAGTTTTCAATTTTAGGGTTTCTTCAACTCTATTTCTTCATGCTCGGATTCATCAAATATCTGGCGGATATCTGTCTCAGAGGTTTCATGAGATGGCACCAATGCACTGTCTTCAATATCAAGATAATCAACGAAAGTGCTAGGTCTAATAGTTCCTGTTAATTGAATATTCCTGGCAGCTTAAACGTGCTGGATTTCATTTTCCAAGTCTTGCATTTTTGGCAAATAACTTTTTAATCAAATCCACATCCTGGCTTTGATCGGCATCATTAATCTCTTTCTACGTTTTCCCATTTCGTAACTGCTCCATTTTGAAGTTCAACTGGTCTTTCTCAACCTTGATCACCGAATCACAAATATGTATTGTCTTTCATGAAAACTTTATGTTAACATGCAATGTTCTACTGATTGCATAACCATCATAGAAAATACAACATTGAATTAGGAATCTTCATCAAAGTGCTTTCCTTTTTATATTTTCATTGCACATTGTGAAGTCAAATCTTTAGATAGGAATCCAATTCCATCAGTATGTATCAGAACTTCCCCATTAATATCCTTAGCTTCATTCTGATTCTCATCCATCTATGGTATATCTTTAATATGTCCAATCTCTACACTAGAGATATCATCTTCAAAACATATAGTTTTTGAAACAATTAATGAGAATCGCTTCATGTATTTTCATCAAACTCAGCACAATATGTGCATGCATAAACATGCATCATGCTTCTCTTTTTGCATTAAGCCTCTTTCTAGTTTCTTTCTGGATGTGAACATTGGCTAATGAAACAAAAAATCTTGAGTGTCCCATGCTAGTTCTTCTACTAGACCAAACTTCCTTGGGTGTATAATTTTGTATAGTTGATGTAGAACTGCAATTAAGGATATACATAGCTGTTGCTATTGCTTCTGCCTGAAACTTGTTTCCCATATATGCTTTGCTTGCAACATGAACCTTGCCATTTTCAGCAACGGACTAATTTTTTAATACTTGGTATTTGTGTGGCACACCACACTTTTGAACGAACTAATTGCAGTGGTTGTGAATCTCACCATGATTTCCCAATTGGAAATTTATCTCTGTGTTGCTTCCCTAGTACATTACTGGAGAAAACTTCATCCTTTGCTTCGATCTTGGGCAATCCTAAACCATATTTTTGTGTAGCAAATTCAGGCCCTTAAAAATTTAATGACCATAATGCCTTTCTTGGTGTGTATAGCCAAAATGTCTTTGACAACTTCTATCACCTTATTGTCTACAAGTTTCTTTTGACTTCTCTTTGCACCATTCAATCAGCAACACCTATGTGACACAAGTCGGGTCCCATGTGGGCCCGACTAAATTTTTTTTCGTTTTGTAACAAGTTTCTACCTTGAATGACCCAATGCCATATCAATATGTTTGTGAGGTGAAAAAATGAAATGGGTAATTATCAATAATATTCCTTTTGGTATTTTGTTATTCTGAGTGAAACATGCCCTATAGCCTTCAGAATCGATCTGGAAAACTGATCAAAACTTCTCCCAGAGCTATGAAAATGTACAAACTTGTAGATTTTTGACCCGAGAATTCAACGCAACAAACGGTTCGGCATGAAGATATTAGGATTAAAAGCTGCTCGCAATCAAAGTAAGATCACTCAGCATATTTTTATGCCTATTTAAACTCAACTGAAACTTGCAACTTGCCTCTTTGAAAAAATATCAAAGCTGATTTTGAGGAGCTACCATCCTGGATATTAGGTCATTTAGCTTAAATGAACATGTGTGCAAAAGGATTTTTCATCATTCTTCTTCCTTCGCAAAATATCAAGTGCCAAAGTTGACCTTTCTGAAGCTGCCTGGGAATGCAGTAAAAAAACTATGTAAAACCCATTTGGATTTGATTTTGAAAAAATATCAAACGAAGTGCTCGGATCTTGAGAACTGCCATGAAGGCACATTAATATGGGAAGAATTTTAGACACCAATTGGTTTGTCATGAACATGACCCAATTGCTAGATATTAGCCTCCAAATTAACCTTCTTGAAAACTGCCCCTGTCAAAACCTGATTTGAGCTCACCAATTTGTAATTTTAAAAAACTATTAAATCTCTTCCTGGGAAGTTGTAATTGGAGAGTTTAGTTCATTTAGGCTTTATGAGTGTGTGTACAAGAGATTTTTTTTACCAATCATCTCTGATCACAAAATATTTAGGGTCAAAGTTGACCTCTCTGGATGTGAAACTGTGAAATCAGGGCTAAATGCATTTGCTTTTCATTTTGAAAAATTAGAAAACGATGTGCTGGAGCCTTCAAACCGGACATAGAAGTAGATTTTCATAAGGTGAATCAGGAACACCAATTGGTTCATTATGAACATCATCCAACTATTATATATTGGCCTCCAAAGTTAGCTTCCCAGGCTGATTTTACACTATGTAGACAACAAACTTTACAAGAACCCCTCAACTTGATTCTTTGAAACTTGGTCAAATCTTGTCATAGGAAGGTGAAATCAGACATGTGCACTCACGTATGATAGGTAAGCATGCTAGCAAAGTGATTTTGCAAGAAAATGAACAGGTTTCAAAACACAACTCTCCAAAGTAGGCTTCTTGGACATATTTTCAGGTGTATCTATGAGTGTTGAAATTAATTTTTTCATATGGGAACCCCAAATTTCTTGTAAAAATTGGTATGAAATTTTAGGTCCCAACAGGAGGGCTTCTTCTCTTGTTTTTTTTTTTGGGGGGGGGGGGGGGGGAGGGGGAATCATTGTACATGGGTACCTCATGAAGCTTCATCTGTCGGGACCCATCTTTTTACCCACCTAAGATATGCTTGAGGGGGGTGTTAGTGTAGGTTTTTATTTCTTTTCATAAGGCTTTTCCTACACATATTATTAAGCTTGCTTAGGTTAATAAAGCAAGTTTAATTAGGTGAGTAGGTTATGAGGTGTCACCTTCCTACAAGTGAGCATCCATTAGGTATCTTGGGAAGATGCTTTTGCTATCTTTAATCCAATAGATGGTTGCTTCTTATTGGTTGGTGTTGCCACCTCCTCCATCTCCCTCTTCGATATAATCTCACTACCTAGCTTGTATTTGATATTTTGGATATAATATTGCAATGCATATTTTGTTGCAACTTTATTTTTGATCTCTTTTGCATCCTTCATTTCCATCTTCTCTTTATGCTTGCCTTTAGCTTTCTAGATTTTGGGTTGTGATTTTCATAACAAAATCTAACAGTGACAAACCTTAGGGATATTCTTATGCAATGGGTGTGGCTAAGTTGTGTGACCTAGTTTATTTTTAATTTCACTATAATTGTTTTCTAAAGATCTGTATGAATGCCCTCTATGGTCTTGTACAACTAGAAGTGTTGAAGAGTTACCTACTCTTGTCATTGGCCTACAATTGCTCATACATTAATCATGAGGCTTTCATTATCATTATAAATCAAAATAATCCCCAAATTTAGGTTTCAAGTACATTATTTAGAATTATGGAATTCAATTCCAATCAGCAACAAACTTCCCCTAAGGTATTTCTAAATATTCTCTATCCTTGTGCATCTTCAAATATAAGGGATTGAAGCTAATATAGGTTTTAGAAGTCCACATATTACCTAATTGTTCCCCTAAGTTACAAGGCGATCCTATGCATTAGATCATTCATGTAGTGCTCAGGTTTGATCTCAAGGAGCTTACATTCAATGCACAAGTATTTTAGAAATACTTCAAGACCCAAACCATTCTTTAAATTGCAAGCATCTATTTGTAAATTCTACATGACATCATTATTTAGTCATCATCGTAATCCCAAAAATAAATATTTTATATCTTCCTATTATGTTCAGAGGCAAAAACAAGGAACGAAGCATCATGTCCTAACCATGAAAATAAATACTAAAACACATCAGACACATATTAAAAAAAACTAAAACTATAAAATAACTATTATGTAAATAAAAATAGCTCTTCAAATAAAAACAAAGTAAACAATGTAAATAAATTAAAATAATTCTTAAATAGTTTAAAAGTAAAAAATAAAATAAATCTTAGGTAAATAAAATTACTTCAAATACATATATTTAAGATATCTATACTAGTTTGATTTTTTAAATATTCACTCATTACAAATATGAAAATTTAACTCCAAATTTAAATTAATTGTGTGATCATCCTATACATTTGTTTAATTAACCTTCATTTGTGTAAAAGAAATTTTATTCCTTTACAACAATATGCTTTTATCTTCTCCATAATCTATAATTAGAAAATTAGTACTTCGAGCATACCCTTAGACATATGTATTTTTACTATAACTACAAGTGGGAATAAAAAATGTGTTTGCAATAGAAAGGGCCAATATTCCATTACACCAATATGCTTTTATCTTTTCCATAATCTAAGTTAGAGAACTAATACTCCTCGGATTATGAGCATAACCTTAAATGTACGTGTTTTTACTATAACCACAAGTGAGAATAAAAAAATGTGTTTCCAATAGAAAGGGTCCGTATTTGGTTACAGCAATATACTTTTATCTTCTCCATAATCTGAATTAGAGAATTGTACTGTCGGTGTTATAAGCATACCTCCTTTAAATGTATATATTTTTACTATAACCACAAGTGAGAATTAAAAAATGTGTTTCCAATAGAAGGGGCCCATATTCCTGTTACAACAATATACTTTTATCTTCCCTATAATATAAATTAGAGAATTATACTCTGGGTATTATAAATGTGTTTCCAATAGAAGGGGCCCATATTCCTGTTACAACAATATACTTTTATCTTCCCTATAATATAAATTAGAAAATTATACTCTGGATGTTATAAACATACCTTCAGATATATATATATTTTTACTATAACTACAAGTGGGAATAAAAAACTGTGTTTCCAATTGAAAAGGCCCTCTCTTCTGTAAAAGAATAAGAAAATAGTGACCAGCGATCCCATCAAAAGCTCTTGCACAGCTTGGACAAAAACTATGCCTAATCTAGTGGACAGCTGAACCCCACTGATATCGACATGGCAGGTGCAATGGACTTCGTTGTGGACGATAAAAACACGAATTCTCAAGGCAATCATTGGACTCTGCAACTATGGTTCATGTGGATGCCTACAATCCAGGGCTTTAGGTAGGTAAATCAGTAAATTCAATTTTCCAAATGAGTAAGATATTATACCAAACCAACCATTATTAGTGGACCAAGTGTATATAGATTCTTATATGGAGTTCTACTTCGTCGATTCCGACATCAGGCGTTGGAATCTGAACTCTTCCTTTGAATTCTCTTGATAATCGATTACATGTCATTGTGCCCAACAGATACCATTGTAAAACTATTACTTTACTGCTGCGATCTACGAGTAGGTTCCTTCAAACTCCAGCTTCTCAATACAAAGCCCTTAAAGATTTCCAATAACCAGATGGGTGGTAAAGAAGAAATGGGCGGCGCCGAGGAAGAGGCCGGAAGCGACTGCAGGACTCAGGAGGAATCCATCTCCTCGCTTTTATCTGGGAATGGAAGGCAGGGTATTCCTTCCTGTGGATTGAAAAGAAGTGTTAGGGGAATCAGCCAGATCTCTGCACACCCAAGCAACGAAAATGGTGTTGCGGAGTATGTCTCGAAGAAAAAGGGGTCGTTCTCTCAGTACAAGGGCATCATTCCTCAGCCCAATGGTAAGTGGGGCGCCCAGATTTACGAAAAAAACAGGCGGGTCTGGCTCGGCACATTCGACACAGAAGAAGACGCCGCACAATCCTACGACACTGCCGCCCTCAGATTTCGTGGCCACAAAGCCATCACCAACTTCGTCCCTATCGACGAAACTCACCCGGAGGCCATCTTTCTCCGCCGCCATTCTGAAGCAGAGATTGTCAACATGCTGAGAACCCACACCTACCATGAAGAACTCCACCACTTCTACAAAACCAACGCTGCAGAGACCAACCTATCTTCAAATAAGGTCCCAGGTTCGATCCCTTTAGAAGCAGAGATCGCAGTATTCCCGAGGGAGCACCTGTTCGACAAGACCCTGACGCCCAGCGATGTGGGGAAGCTGAATCGCCTGGTAATACCGAAGAACCACGCCCAGCGATGCTTCCCTCTCGACGCTGCCTACGCCGAAAAGGGCGTCATGCTCAATTTTGAAGACACCACAGGCAAAACATGGAGATTCAAGTATTCGTACTGGAACAGCAGTCAAAGCTATGTGCTCACTAAGGGCTGGAGACGCTACACCAAGGAAAATCACCTCCAATCCGGCGATATCGTGACCTTCGAACGCAGCACCGGTGTTACCCGGCAACTGTACATTAGTTTCCGCCGCCAGCCCTGCAATCTCCTTCCCTACAGCCAGTTGAATCGTGTATTCTACTTGCCCCCATCCATTGAGCATAGATCCATAATGTTCAACGCTTTCATCCCATGGTTAATCCCAGTTCCACCCAGTTGTTCATCTGCTTATGACTTCTTCAGCCTCTACTCATCGAAAAAGTCAGAGTCTGATAAAAGAAACTCGTCGTCGCTCGATCATCCAAATCTGCCAAGGAAAATTTTATCTTCGCCCAGTTCACCTTATCCTTCACGGGTCATGGTGTTTGGAGTAAATCTAGGTCTACTGTCTTCGTCTACATCGAATCTTTTTCCGTCGGCCACTGCTGACAAGAAAAGACCAGAATAATAATGTTGAAGCGAAAGAAAAGAAAAGGTCGAAGGGGAAAGGCAGCCGGGAAAACTCCTATGTGCCATAAAACTCTGTAAGTACCTTTTGGAGATGACCATTTTATTAAAAGATGTAGAATAGATAGGGATTTGTGACTGAATTTCCTAGTTCTCTAATAAAATCATTGACAAATGTTTTTGTGGTCGCTATAATTACAGAACGCTTACTTTTGTCATTGCAATTGTAGAAATGTTGTCACAATAAATAGTACTTCTTTGGTAAAATTTGATCTTGCTTCTAAGTTGTAAATATTATCCTCAACTGTTAAATATGATGCAAAAGTTTTTTTTTTTCAAATATGATGCAAAAGTTTTTTTTTTCAATGGATTCTTCTTTAGGGGATAAAGGTGTATAAGAGTTGGTTACTTCTTTATGAGATATCACTTAAAACAACCTAAAAGTATATATATGAGTATAATATTAAATATAAAATTGTTTGTTCAATTGATATATTTTATTGTTTTTACTATTTAAAATTTTATTTTTATAAGTTTTGTATATATTTTTAAATTGGACTTACACATTGTACATTATATTAGATATAGAGATAGTGAGATATATAAGGATACTCATTATTGACTGCAGTTTCTCTAAATTATTTGTAAGAATTATCAAATTATACAATTTAACTAATGTTTTATTTGTATTACCCAAATGAAAGTTCAAGAATACTAAATGTAGTGCAAACATAAATTAAAATGTAGACACAACTCAAATGAAAGTTCAAGAGTACTAAATGTAGTGCAAACATAAATTGAGATGTAGATACAACAAGAAATTAAACTCAAAACACCATATTTTAGGCTAAAAAACTCTAAGACAAGGAAAAACTGGTTGGTAGTGGCAATTCCATGTCTATTGAATTTTCATAGATCCTAAATAAACACTAACAAGATAGATACAACAATTCTTTATTCCTATGTGTTGACACCCAATCTTGCATTGGTGTTTTCTTGGTTACTTTTTATGCTTCAGTGCCCTTATATTAATAATTGATTTAAAGGAATTCTAAATGGGCCCCATTTATATGCCTTTACCAACCTGTAATTGTGCTCTTGTGTCTTGTTCATTGCCCTTGTGGAAAATTTTCAATCATATAAGTACGTTGAGTTTTAGATCTCCCCCCATGTGGACCTAGTTCATTCTTTAAAACTATAGCCTTTATACCCATGCAGTTTTGTTATAATTGAAGGTTGCCGAGCTATGGGAGGTCACAAATCACTTAAGTGAGAAATTTTTTTTGTTGTTGGTTACAAGAATTAGCTTTTGTATTGTGGCTACAATCCTAAGTAGTCAAGGTATTTCTCCCTAATAGTCCAATAAAATCCACATCAACATAAGTAGTGGACTATTGAAGCACTGAAGTGGCATGGGTGGTAGCTCTATACTAGTGCCTTTAATAAAGCATGGGATAAGGGATAAAACTATGGAATTCAAGTACATTATTTAGAATTATGGAATTCAATTGTTGGGTGTGCTTTATTTGACTAAGCTATGTGTTTAATTTCAATTATTATGGGCTAACATGTAGCTAAGTTTTATAGTTTTTATTCATGGTTGATGTTGTAATATATGTACAAGTGTGTCATCTCTTTGGTGACCTCAATGGTGCAAAAGTGACTATATTTGGTGCAAAAGTGATGTATATGGTGCACCCTCATCGTTCAGTGGGTGATTATGTACACAACTTCATGTGAGTTTACGTGTGTTGTGGCAAATGGGGATTTGCCTTGTGGTCATAACTTGTAGTATGGTAGGTCTTGCTAGAGTTTCAATTTTAAGTGTGTGTGTGTGTGGGCGCACCTGCACTCGTGTGCTTGCAATTTTATTTCAATAACTTGCAATAGTTTATTCTAGCCATATTAATAGTTTGATGGGCCACAATGTCAAAATAGATGAGATGGTAGGTCCAAGGACCAACAAAACTTTCTATGTGGAAAGATGGAGACAATTTTGATGGGTCTTTTGCATGTTTTGAGTTGCACGCCAATATTATAAGTAGAACTAAATGTGTGATGTGCCCATTTCTTAATAGAAAAATGGAATGGTAAAAGTCTAAGGCCTTCATGTTAGTTTTTACCATTTTACCTAGTGATGTAAAGGTAGAACAATGTTTTAAAAGAAATGAGGGACATCTCATAGTGTGTGCAAATAAATTTTATTGGTTGAGAGACCAATGAGAAAAGTGTCTAAGTTGTCCACTTATGCACTATCAAGTGATTGAGTGCCACATGGGTCTAAGTTGGAAAATTTCGTGGGCCCATATTGTTTATTTCATGGGTGATCCTAACTACACAAGGGGTTGATTAAAAAAATAATATTTAAAAGGACATTGTAAAGTGAATGGAGGCTATGTGCTAATTCCTTATTAGAATGATATAATTTCTTAACTTGTGCACATATCATTCGATTGCATTAATACCCTGTCGATTAAACTTGTGGCAATCAATCTACACTATTGATCTCGAGTGGAAATTCTAAGGGTTTAATCTAAGCTCTACACCCATAGTATTTTTAAATGAAAAAGTCATTGTGTAAGGTTTTTACACAAAAAAAGGAATGATATAAAAAGCAAGTGCATAGGTGGGTAGCTAAATGTTTAATGTCATCCTCAAAGCCTAGTAAATGATTAGGGGAATTAGAGGTGTAGTTAGTAATTTAACAAAGATATGGACACACAAATCAAATATAGAGACATTTTCCATGCACTAAGATATTGCTAGATAATGATTAAGAATAAGACATGTGCCTATGTTGTGTGTAGTGAATAGGTATAATGAGAATTTTTGTTCCTAAGCCACCATTCCAACTTTAAATTGAATCCAAATTTTGATGGTGACTATATGTTCTAATGTGTGATTAGAGGGAAATTTCCTTTGTGTTTACAAATAATTTGATCCCAAGATGATTTCCTTATTTGTGAAAGATCAAATCTAATTATATGCTACATGATTAAAGGGAAATTTTATGCTTGAATAAGAAGCTAGCGTCCTACTTGTTGGTGTATAACTCCATGATTTAACACTAACTCAATCATAGTTATGCGACTTATAGCACATGCCAATTGACATTTTCAACTTGGTGAGTCATTTGTAATAGGTGTCAATAGACTTGACACATTGCCTCTATTTCCTAGGGTAGTTACGCTATTCTCTTGCTTTGAATATCACCACCTATCCTTGTTTCGTGGAGAGTTGGGTATGCAACCTCTACTATTTATACTTGTTATTTGTTAATACAAATTGTTCATTCTCACTTGTAATCTCGTGTTTGATAGTCTTTCCACGATCTTGGTTCTCACATGATATCAGAGTACTGTGGTCAGCATCAAATCTTGTTTGCTCATTGTATGAATCGGGTTTGCATCTCTGTGTTTTTTGCTTCGTTTCAGTTGTTTTCTAGTTAACATTTCTGTGTGCTCTTATTGTCTTCAAATGCCCACATAGGGCAATGTGGATCCTCGCTTGCAAGCACCACACAGGACACATTGGCCAAATTTGTTTGAAAGCTCACAAATGACATCTGGATTGGCCATATAGGCTATTTTTTACAAGCATCAACATCAGCATCAAAGGCCGAGTCAAAGAGAATCTATAAGTGGCCACAAAAGGCCAATATCATATTGCACGCAGTGACCAGAGAAGGCCGAGTTTGGAAGACATATGCAGAGGCCACTAAGGCTGATGAGGAGGGATGCCACAGGAGCAAAGGTATCCACTTTGGATGCCACCCTTTGCTCTTTGTAGTCGACGGAGCCAAATGGCCATATAGGCCTGTGTAGATTGCAGCACCAATGACCACGTTGGACCTAGTCAAGAGGAAATACGTGGGAGTCTTCAGCCATGATGTGGCATTCTCCACCACAAAACTATCAATGGCCTTGCACCCAACGGCCCAACGCACCCAATAGTCACCATTGACCGCACCCAAAGGCATTCAAACACCCTTGAGGGCCCCTACTGACGATGACCAAATAGGAGGGAAAAGCTTTTTGAAAAAGGTTTTTTTATTTGTGATGGTTGTTAAAGTTAATGCCATATGTATTGGCACTATTCATTTGTATTTTGTATTCAAATGTTGATGTAAGAAACTAGGGGGTGACATCATCAAAGGCAAAAAGCCAAGAAGGGGGGGCAAAATTTTAAGAGCTAAGCCCCTGGTCACATGGCCAAATAAGCTTTTGGTCATGCTCTACCATAGGGGGCTTAAATTTCTGCCTCACAAGTTTTTTTTCCTTCTCTCTTTTTATGCAATTTTTTTCCAAACCCATTGGAAAATTATTTTTTGGAAGTGTAATTTTTTTGCATATGCAAAAATTTCGAAGCGTCATAACTTTTGCAAATTGACTCAAAATTGAGTTGTTCGTTTTACAAAGGTGGTTCTTTTTTCATCCTCTATCCAACAAAGCTGATATCACACTATCATTATAAAGTGTCTGATCATGCTTTTGTAGGGAGACGATAAAGTACGCATTCCATTAATTGTGCAATTTGGGGGAAAAAGACATAATCAAAGCGAGATAGCATTGTGTCATCGTTTTCACTATGCACTAACGTTATCAAGTGCCACATTAAGGGGGGAATTAAGCAAAATCACACAATCAACTTATAAAGTGCCACTTCACAAAGTTCAATTAGGGATCTAACTAATCTAGGTTGCCTAATTGTGTTGAATTCTATTGTCTAGTTGAATTAACTTGTTCTAATCATGGGATATGAAACTCACTCTTCTGTAATCAACCTAAACAAGTGAAACTATAAGTCTTGGTGTGAACGCATCCTAAAACATCTAAGGATCCATAATCTCATACCTCATCTATATGGACTTGTCCTTGAACCTAGTAAACAATCTTAGAAGGCTAAGTGGTTTAATCATCATGATCATATTTGTGGACTAATTAGTTTACATATTCTAAAAGATGCTTTGTATGTCATCATGGATATTGACTGTCCACATGCATTATGGACCAAAATTTGGGAGATATATGGAGACTTAAATGTTTCTCCATTCCCACATGATCCTACTTTGATCACAACTCACATCCCTAATCATGATACAGAAATATAATGTTCTAGTGACATATCAAAAGTCATCACTCCTACTGTTGCTTCAATAGATTCTAGAGTCGCTTCTTTGAAAGCTTCCAGTGCTTCTTCGCAACAGGAAATCAATCTTCCTAGCATTACTGATTGGGACACATCTCTACCTGACATCACTTGTCTGTTTGTAGAGTCCCACATTGCTGACATGGAAGCACACTTTGAGGACATCAGTGTTCTCTTCGATGACAGTTTTGATGAAGCTGCATCAACATTGTCCACTTTGGATATTCATGCTCTACATCATCCTACACATGGTTCTAGATCGTAATCATTCTCATCTATTGCACATGCACTTGATTTGATTATGGCATCCTTTGGCATAGACATGGGGACACCTAAGCACTCTTCGAAGGCATCAGCATGGGCACCACATCCTTGGATCAGCTTCAACATGATTCAAGATCATACATACATCTTCTCGCATGGGAAGATATCATGTATCTTCAGGTGGTTTCATTTCTTCCCAAGGGAAGGAACATTGTTCAGCATTCTTGGATCTACATCTACATCCTTTGTCAACTATTCAACATAATTGTAGTAGGACATGTATTATGGGGGGGGTCTCACAGACCTTCTATCATTTTCTCTCCTATGGGGGGAATCTCTGGATGGGGCTTTCTAAGTCTTTTTTCTTTGTTTTCTCTCTTTTTGGAGGAAATTTTTTCCCACAGGGTTTTCTTTCTTTCTCCATTTTCTGAGAGATACATTTGTAAATGAGTACCTAAAATGGTGCACTATCGAGACTCTTTATTCATAAACTCACCTAAGTTATGCTTAAGGAGGGGTGTTAGTGTATAACTCCATGAGTTAACACTAACTCAATCATAGTTAGGTGACTTATAGCACATGCCAATTGACATTTTTAACTTGGTGAGTCGTTTGTAATAGGTGTCAATAGACTTGACGCATCACCTCTATTTCCTAGGGTAGTTACAGTATTCTCTTGCTTTGAATATCACCACCTATCCTTGTTTCGTGGAGAGTTGGGTATGCAACCTCTACTATTTATACCTGTTATTTGTTAGTACTAATTGTTCATTCTCACTTGTAATCTCATGTTTGATTGTCTTTCCATGATCTTGGTTCTCACACTACTAAACTTTATATTGCAAGAAGTGTCATCATCCTAGGAGTTCCAAGATAACTTATACTATGTATATGGTTGTGAGTGGTCAGCATGTGGCTACCCTAAACCTTATTTAAGTTATATAATCATTAAGATAGTCTTATATAGGATGTTAGGTCAGCTTGGGTGGCATCCATAGCATAAGTATGGTATATATAGGAGATGGAGGTTAGTTATTATCATCATATTAAGTATTGTGTTCTTATTGAAGACTATTGGAAGTATCCCCCTCAAAGTGGATTAGGAGGTTGCCCCCTTGAAGTGGCAAATCATTATCAAATATTTGTAGCATATTTCTTATTATATTATTCTCTTGTGCAAGTTGTTTCATTACAGGTGGTATCAGAGCATAATCTTGGCTTCGTGAGGCAAGAAATAAGGTGATTTTTTAAATTTATTTTGGAGTTCATTTTAGGAAATGCATATCTCTCTCATTTTGAAGATTTTTTTCAAGATTTTTGGAGGGTTTTTCAAGGATATATTGAATCTTCCATAGTCTATATTTTACGTCAATTGGAGCAGAATTAAGGGAGTTATTGAAAAATTTGGGTTTCTACAAGTTTCTCTCCTAGGGCTTAAATTTAATGCATTTTTTTCTTGACTTGTAGAGGGTTAAACAAGAAAGAATATATAAACATATAGCACTAATCGGGAGGAATTTGGATCAGATTTGTTGAAGTTATTTTAAAATTAGGGTTTCCCACAAAATTTGCTCTCAAATATGTAAATCAATAAATTTCTTGGAGATTTTTTTTAAAGATAAGATCTAGGCCCAAGAAAGTTACAATAAATTTTTTACATCATTTGGATTTGTTTTTTGTGATTTATTGCAAAATTATTTTTGTCCATCATGGCGGGGTCTTCCACAAGAGGCAAAAAGAATACATTTGCTCCTAGAAGGACACGTGATAAAAATATTCCATTAGTGGAAGAGAGGGGTACTAGAACCATTCATATTATAAGGAAAGAAACCAACAAGATAGAAAAACAAGTTTAGAAGAATAAGAAAACTACTGTTATAAATTTGGTGAGATTGTTGAAGCAATAATTTTAATGTTTACATCTAAACACAAAAGAATTCTTGTTGATTGAATTTTAGATTTAGGAGATATTTAACATATGAATTAAAGAAGTTTTTTTTTTAAAGTCTAACTAGTGCTTCACATCCATATAAAATTAGGTGATGAAAAAATTAGTGCTACTAGTGGGAAGGGAACTATGGAGATCCTACTTCCAAATGAGATAAAGAAAGAGCTAAGAAATGTGTTTTATGTTCCAAAACATTCACACAATTTGTTATCCATAAATAAAATTACTAATACAGGTCTACAATTTTTATTTAATGATAAAGATTACAATTTATATGATGAAAAATGATGGGTTGTAGCTCAAGATATTAGGATCTAGGAAACTTACAGTATAGACTTTAAAATGTGGGAGATGATGGGCATACTCTAACAACAATGGATAATGTTGTGTGAGAACTTTGGGATCTTCTGGATGAATGTCGGCACTGATTGAGCCACCTAAGTCTAGCAAAGGCACACTATGCAAGAGTTTGACAAAAAAATGTAAACAAGAATGAAAGCAATGAATTGCAATGAAGGAGATTATTAATTATCTCACAAAGCTTCTACATATAGGTAAATAACAACTAAGAATGGTGGTGCCCCAAAAATAGGCAATCGGCCACTTAACTTAGAAAAGGCTAATCTAGGCATGCAAGTCAAACACAGCACATGGCTAAACATAGACATCATGAACTCCTAAGCAAGATTAATATACACCAACACGTTGATGATATGTGAGATTTGGAATTTAGAAAGATTGGGAATTGAACTACCAAAGTATGTAGCAAATGAGAAACTTGAAGGTTTCTCATTGTGTCAACATCAAAGAGGAGGTGGTGCTAAAGACATGTGAAGCATGCACATTTGGTAAGATTCACACTAATATTCATTTCCTAGATTTTTAAAGAATATAGCTAATGAATTTTTAGAGCTTGATCACTTTTATGTTATTAAACCCATGTCAAAGATTTCACTAGGAGAAAAATATGTTATGACATTTATGGATGATTATTCATGGAATGTAATCAAATGTTATTGAAAACAAATACTAAAAGGCTTTTGTGCTTTTAAGACTTACCAAAAATCTATACAAAAGAATATAGACATAAAGTTGAAGGTAATGTGAATTGATAAAAAAGGGCCTAAAGATTATGGTTCAAATGATTTTGATTAATATTGCAAAGATCATGGGATATTAAGGAATTTACAACCCCATATATTCTACAAGAAAGTGGAAATACTAAAAGGATTGATATAACATTAGTAGATAGTTCAAGAACCATGTTGGAAGATAGCAATATTTTGTAACATCCTGTCACGCAATCCCAAAGGTTAAGAGCCCAAAGAGGGCAAGAATTTTTTTTGACATATAAAGATAACATACACAAGATACTGTTGCTGATTCGATATGTCGACCACATTCATGGCCAAGTATGGCCGAATGTACAACCCACGGGAAAGGACTAAATCACTCTCTAGAGGAAACAATGTAAAAACTATGTTCATTTTAAACACCAATTCAAATGTTCTTAAATCCCATTCCAAATATAACATGAATCCATAAACACCATAGTACAAGTGGATCCGATACCCACACTAGAATTTGTAAGTTAAATATAAAGTAACATCTCATTTCTTCTCATTAATACAATGTACATCTTCTTTCTTAAGAGAGTACAATTACATAAAAGAATATACAGTGCAATGGCATAGCCATGAGTATGATATACAAGTACAATAAATGAAACTCCAACTAGTGCACTAATAACCTGTCCACCAGTCCCCAATGGCACTAGCAATGCCTCCCAACCATGTGGACTCATAAGAGACCACCCCACTGTGCTCAGAGATAGTCAGAAGGCTTAGACCGAAGTAACACAGTAAGAGTATACATGATGGCCAACACTCACATCAATCACAGAGTAGACATGGAAAATAATGCATGAAGCCAAAGTCATAACATAGAGCTGCTCATCAAATGTAATGTCAGGTACTACTCATGACTACCAAGGCACTAGACACTAGAGTGCAGATCAGATGGGAATCATCATGCGTGCTCAAAGGGATGGTACCACACAGAATCAAGTACACTACTCATACTGACGAGGAGACTTAAACATTCCCGAATTAACTCCCCATAGACAGATAGGCCTTCTCGTATGCATCCTTAGCCTTTACAAGTGCTCAACGCCATGCACGAGGACTCAATATCCTAGACCTAAGCTCGTCCCATTTAACCAAATGAGGTATACAAAACCAAACAACAACAATTCCATAATCGGTCATAGTCATATGCTATTAATTATAGTAAAACATAAATCACACTGGAACATGTAGCCCATAATCACCACACTGTATCATTCACACTTTGTTCCATAATCAGTACACCACAAAATTGGTTAGACTAAAAGGTACCCCATAAAGTTCAACCCCAACAGAGGTGATAATCAAATGTACTCCATTACGAGTCACTATTGCATAGCCATTCCCAAAATCATTACAGCACAAACTCCTCACATATCCCTTGGAATTATAGTCTACATTATTGTAGTGGGAGAACTTAACTAGGTCACACATTCTTACAAATATCTTGTTACCATTACATGACAACCCTTAGACTAATGTGGGGGTCCCAAATACAATTATGGCTGTGGATTAATAATAAGACTAAAAACTAAGTATGGTGTAATGGTATATCTACTTGGGTTGTTTCACCATAGATATAAGTTTGAGCCTCATAGTGGAAGGTGTTGTGTTGGTTAAGTTGGTATTTAGTGGATAGAGAAATTCAATAAACAATATATTGCATAAGGCCACCCATTTGTGAATTCACCTACTGGAAACGATTAATCCCAGATTTACTAATAAAAATAATTATAATAATAACACTGAAAGCTTGAGCCATGTGCAAATACCATAATTACATCTTAATATCAGAAATAAGTGGTAATTAATGGCAAGGATAAATTAAAGGACAGAGGTAATGTAAATATCTTGCATTGAAATAAATCTTGGCATATTTTAAAAACTCAATCATGGGATTTCAGTTTTCCTATGCAGTAGTTCATACCATTAAAGATGGTATAAATGGTATGGGCAAAAGATTTTTGCACAAGTTGCAAGATAGGATGATGACTGACAAGGACGGTCAAGTTGTAAGTTGCAAGATACTTTTGATGTCTACCAAGGATAGTCAAGATAAGACCATAAATATATTTTCCTTGCATTAACTACCTCACTAAACTATGAACACAGGGTCGTTACATCTGGAAGTGGGTAATGTAAGGATAGGACTCCACCAGGGCTGTGCACTTATTCAAATCATGAGATTTATTATGGAGCATCTTCAAGATGTCCACTGCAGTTGTCAGGAGATCAACGAGGAGAAGAATCAACATGGACACATGAACAGACGTTGATTCCAAGAATTCCCCCAATCTATTTCTCCAAGAATCTCTTCCACTTTCTTCCTTTGGCCCAATGTGATTTTGCCACCAATCTGTGACTTTCCTTCTATGTTTCCATTTATTCTTTATGCTCTCAATGAATTCCTAAAGCTCTGATGCAGAATCACAGTGATCCATAAGAAGCAGAACCCTCACACAATTTGCCATCTTGTCAATACATACAAAGCTTCTGGGTGTTTTGTTCGAGTCCAGCAGGCCCTTTCTCCCATCTCCATTTTTTTTGCTCTCTCCTCCACAAAGACCTAAAACCATAAATGCCTTCACTTGTCAACCCAGATATTTTCCTTGCATTAACTGCCTCACCAACTCCCCCCCAAAATCCATCGTATGGCATGGAGCAATAAAATAAAGAAAACTAACCTCTTATCAACTCCAACAAGTACGATTGTTACATATTTTTAAAAAGTTTTGGGTAGAAGTCTTCACTAAATTTGTTTGAAATAGGGTACTTTCAAAGACTTCACATGAATTATGGATTGGAAATAAACCAACGGTTAAACACTTTAGAATTTTAGACGCAAAGCATTTGCTTGCATTCCTCAAGAGATGAGAGATAATTTAGATTCTAAATTCATCAAATCTAGTTTTATCAGTTATAACTTTTTTTTTAAGTGCCTGGTAAACTTTTTAACATGACCGGTGACATTGGCGCGACATGCCCTCCGGCTCCACGTGGATGAGGGGAGACTGGACCTTGCGACCTCCTTACCTGTAATAGGAATACTTAGCCAATCGAACCGGGGCCCCTGCCCTTTATCAGTTATAACTTGAATGAAAAGGGTATAAGGTATTTAATCTAACTATTAAAAAATAGTTCTAAACTTAAAGATGCCAAGTTATTGAATCTTCATATATACAACCAAAGGAAGAGGAAAAAATAACAATTTTATCATCCAATGATATGTTAGTTCCAAATGCCATTGATAATTAAAAAAGAATTGTTGATAAATAAATTTCTAGTTACAAATCCATCATAAGAAGAACAAGAAGAGGGTGATCATTATGTGCAAATTGAGGAAGAATGACTAGAAGTTGAGGAGGAGGAGCTTAAAAAAAATGCTTCCATCTCATACTCAAAATATTTCACTAAAGATAATTGAGAAATCTCAAAATTTTCTTATTTAATGTTCATTCTCTCCTATAACTATGGAACCCAAAAGTGTTTCAAAATATCTTGGATACAAATATAAGACAAAGTGGAGGAAATCAATGAATTAAGAGTTCGAATTGTTGACAAAAAAATAGAATTGGTAGATTACCGATTTGCTCCTAGAAGGAAATCAATTGACTACAAATGGATTGTCAAGATCAAATCCAAAGTAACTACGAATATAGACATATATAATATTTCCTTGTAACTCATGGGCTTTTTGAAGTTGAAGGTATTGATTACTTTGATAAGTTTTCACATTTTCAAATATTTTTTATAAGATTATTGTTGACCATTTTTATCCAAATAGGTATTGAAGTTCTCCAATTAGATTGAAAGTGTGATTTCCGAAATGGTTAAGTTGAAGAAGAGTTTTATATGAAGCAACAAGAGAGTTCATCATGGATATAAATTAAGACAATATGTGTTGGCTTAAGAAGCCATTATATGGTCTAAGACAATCACCACATGCTTGGTAAAAGTTTATAGACCAACACCTATTAGACATGGCTTTTATTTGGAGAAACTATAGACAAAAACACATACATAGAAAGGGAAATGTATGTTCTTTATTATTATCATTTATGTTGATGATATAGTTCTTGTAAGTGATAATTTATAGTCCTTGAAATGAATAAAAGGTTATTTATGGTTGGAATTTGAAAAGCTAGATTACCAATATATTCACTATTATCTTGGGATCATAATTACTTGTGATAAAACCCTAGAAGTTTGCACATGAACCAAATAAACTCTTTAGAGGAAGTGTCAAAATGCTTCTCTATGTATGATTTTCATGCAATAGCCACACCCATGGAGATAAATCTCAAGTTTCCTACTAACATGTGTACTAAATTTGTGAAGAGAAGGTAGAAATACAAAATATTCCTTACAAAAGTGCCATTAGAGTTTGATGTAAACTATGTTATGCACCCAACTTGATTTGGATTATGTAATAATCTCTCTATGTCAATACATGGTGAATAAGGAAAATCTCATTGGACTAGTATTTTGTTTCATACAGATGATAGAAAAGTGCAACTTGAAAGTTATTGTTATTTATATTGGGTAGGAGACTAGGAATTAAGAAGATCAATTATAGGAAATGGTTTCATGCTAAATGGAAGCACAATGTTACGAAATATTAAGTAGTAATCTACTACGACACTTTTAGGTATTGATGTAGAATATGTGGTAGCTTCAAGCATGCCACTAGAGAGAGGTAATTTGGTTAAGAAAATTAATGGAAGACTTGGACTTCAAACTCTATTCACCAACAAGTTTAAATGTTTTGATAATCAAAGTTTCATTTCCATCACCAAAAATCCAAGACATTATGGAAGAACTAACTAGATATTACTATTTAGTTTATTTTTGTTTGAGAGAAAGTTCAAGAAAATAATCTTAAGATGGAATAATTTTTTATATAAGGGTGAAATACATGGTTTTGAAAGGGCTCAGAACCTTGTAAAAACATAAAGATACAAACATGACAACCCAAAAAAGAGACCAACAACAAACATGCTTGTAAATTGAATTAGGCCACATAGAACCAAAGAAATGGTTAAGAGAAACCTAGCGGACAGTTAATCAATACTAAACAAAGAACAAACATTCCTACAAACCAAAGGTCACACAAAACCAAGAAATAATTTTCATAGATCTAGTTGAAAGACTGCCTATAGTTATTTCTATGTAACATTCTTTTAAAAAATATTTTTCCTATTTGTAACAATTGTCCATTCATTAGAATAGTTATCTTCATCTACTACAAACCAAAGGGGAAAATATCCTTAGGGTGCTCTAAATTGCACGTACTAGAATGCCTAAACATGGATCCCAATTTTTGAAAACCTATGACACACAAACTCCTTTAATATTCTTTTTCTATTTTAGGAAAACCAAGAATGTTTGGAGAAATGTTCTCACTTACTTTAGGGTAAACATCATTAGGCAACACCTTATCATTATGAAGAACCTATTGAACATCATGAACCTCAAGAATTGACTGCATAATAGAATGTACAAGCTCCATAGAAGAGGGGACAACTTCTTCTTCCAATACCTCTAATAACATCTTTTCAGTGTCTAAAATGACCTCCTAATCATAAAAGTCTTTTATCTATGTATCCATGTCTGATTTTTTCTTTTGATTTGATTGACCTTAGGCAACAAAGTCAACTAATGCTTCTTCTTGATCTTGCACTAGCTCTTCTAGCACAATCTTTAGGGAAACATCTCCTTTGTCTCCCTAATAAATGCCAATCTTTTGTTCCTTCCTACATTTCATGTAGTAATTGACATGTGGCCAAGTTTTACATAAAAATGGTAGAAATTAGTAGAGAGCTCATATTCAATAGCTTGAATCTAGCCCCCATACTTTGATGGAAGCTTGATTGAGGTTGGTAAGTCCTTGTCCACCTTAGTATAAACACAAAATCAACAATATAATAACCTTTTCCCAGACTTCATGACTGGATCAAAGGAAATGAGGTGCCCAAAGGACTTGGTTGTCCCCCTCATTATATCTTCTTCCCAAAACTTAAGCAGAGTGTAGGAAGCCAACCCCAAGTGGGGAGAGTTTATATTCTCTTTACCTCAATCAAGACCTTGCTTCCATTTCCTCCAAAAAAGCACAACTTTCCAAAAGAACCATGAACCTCCCATCAAAGTTCTAGTTCAATCTTCTTGATTAGGAAAGAAGATAAAAAATCCATTCAACATGGTAGATATTTCCAACTGGCCTTTTGGTCTCCACTTTCTTTCAGCCTATTGTCTAAAGGCATCAATATTTAGTTAAGATGGAATATTATTCTTCAACAAATATGGTTGCAAATATCTTCACAAAATCCTTTTCTCAAAAAAAAATTGAGTATCATCAATTAAAACTATAGGTATTGCCTAGAAAAGGTGATCTTGCCTAAGGAGGATTGTTGAAAGAAAAAGAAAACAACCAAAAAGCTTCCAAATTTCATGGTAGGTAAATCTAGAATAAATTGAAAAATCTAAAAACAAATTCAAGAAGATTTTGTAATTTTCTTAATATTAAAAATTAAAATTTAGAACACTAAATCAATTTTTCAATTATGATTTTGTACCCTTCCATAAGAATACTGTTGAGTTTGAGTGCAGATTTAATATTAGGTTAAATAGAAAAGAGAGATTCAAAATAGAACAATAATTAAATGAATAACATAGTTAGCACAAAAAAACAATGCACAAGTTTATGTGGTTCACCAAAGTATGGCTACATCCATAGGAAAAGTAGGGAAACTCCTTTATTTTTGTAGTGGTGAATAAATACAATGTTTTCATCAATCACATCCAAGAGATTGAGATACACATTTATAAGGTTCTCTTTAGGATAGCAAAGAGTCATGAGAAGAGGAAGCTAAAGAGATGGTGGTTTGACTTCACAACCAACAATCTCCCACTTGAAGTCAAAACCACACTGTGATGTACAGAGTTGTCCCCTTCTTTTCCAAGTTCAATGTCCCTTAATTACCATACCAAGAGAAGCTCTGTTGAACTCCAGCTTCTCTTATGACACAAGTTTTGTAAAAACATTTGCAGGATTGAAATTGGTGTGTATCTTCTCCAACTTGAATTTTCCCTCTTCAAAAACACTATGAATGAAATGGTACTGAAGCTTGATGTGCTTTGTACGAGAATGAAAGGCTAGATTTTTCGCCAAGTTGCTATCAGTAAATAGAGTGAAAACTTGTTGTTTTCAACCCAATTCACCCAATAAATGCTACAGCCATATCATTTCCTTAGTTCCTTCAGTCATGACAATGTATTCTGTTTCGGTAGGGGAGAGGGCTACAACTAGTTGCAATCTAGAAACCCAACTAATTGATGCCCCTGCAAATGTGAACACATATTCGGAAGTAGAGCGTCTCTTGTCCAAGTCACTAGCCATGTCAGAATCAACATAACCTTTTAGCTATGCATCTTTACCGTTGAACCTCAAAACATAATGAGAAGCGCCCTTTAGGTATCTCATAATCCACTTTACTGCATCCCAATGAACCTTACCTGGATTGCTCATGTACGGGCTGACTACTCCCATTGCATGAGCAATGTCTAGTCTTGTGCATACCATTGAGACTCCCAACAACAGAGGAGTAAGGCACTCATTTAATGTACTCTTTGTCTTCTTGTGTCTTGGGACACATCTCGGACGACAACTAGTGTGCTAACAACCTTTGCACCCTTCATGCTAAACCTATCCAATACCTTATCAATGTATTTTTCTTGTGACAATTTGATTTTTTTCTCTTCTTATCTCTGATTATTGTCATGCCAAGAATCTTCTTCATTGCCCCCAAATCCTTCATCAAAAACTTGTTAACCAATTCTTTTTTCAGCTGACTAACAACATTCATACTAGTGTCGGTTACTAGCATATCATCAACATACAATAATAACAAAACAACTATTCTCTAAAACTTTGTAATACACATACAGATCAGATTCACACCTGGTAAATTGTTGCTTAGCCATGAAGGAATCAAACTTGAGGTACCATTGTCACGAGGCTTGTTTCAGCCTATACAAGATTCTTTTCAATCTGTACACAAAATTTTCATGTCCTTCTTTTTCAAAATCTTCTGGTTGCTGCATATACAATTCTTCATCTAAGTCACCATGAAGAAACATTGTCTTAACATCAAGCTACTCCAACTCAAGGTCATATACAACTACTAAACCCAAAATTGCTCGGATGGTAGTCATTTTCACAATGGGTGAAAAAATTTAATTGAAATCCACACCCTTCTCTTGGTCATATCCTTTGACCACTAATATGCCCCTATATCATTTCCTGCCACCATCTTCTTCCTTCATTTTGTAAACCCATCTGTTTTTCAAGGCTCTCCGATTTGGCAAAAGATGTACCAAGTCCCATGTGTGATTTTCCATCAACGAATCCATTTCTTCTCTCATGGAAACCATCTATTTCTCACTATCTTTGTCGTTACAAGAATCTCTAAATGTTGTCAACTCTGCTTGATCAGAGATTAATAGATGACACACAAAATCACTATTTTTTTATGAAGTCTTTCGCTCCCTAGAGGACCTCAACTGAGGAACTTGTTCTTGCAAATTTCCTTGCTCTCCATTATTTCAATTTAAATTAAAGATAGGCAGTAGAGTCAAATGTGTTGCTATTGCTGAGTTATTTTCCAATGCCAAACTTGGCGCATCCAAAAGGGGAATGCCTTGTTGAAAAGGTATCATACTATGTGTGGAGGGCAGCTTATATGAAACCATTTCCCATTCTAAAGTTTGTGGATGCTGCATGGTAATATAAGATGGCAATTTAATTGCATTGGGCGGAAGGTTAGAGGATGCCACAAGCTGTAGGGGGAAAGAGAAGGGGGCAACACACTCTATGAAGAAGGCATTGAATTTTCCTAATTTTCTTGTGTATTTTTTGGCACATGTGGATGTAATATGCCTTGTGAATAAGGCATCAAACATGGAGAAATGGACGCAGAGTTTGAAGAGGTACCCTATGGTGGATGGAGTATGTTAGGTACTGAATATGAAGTAGGTTGCACACATGTATTTGGTGGCAGATTTGTATCCTGATGCTGACATTATTGAAGATTTTTAAACACATCTTTGCCATTGGAGATAACTGCTACATGCACATATTCTTTTATAGATATCCCCTATTCTACCAGACTAGCCATAATTGTTTCATTAAAAATGACATCCCTGCTACGAGTTACTTATTTGGCTATGGGATCCCATAGCTGATAACCATACTTCTCATCACCATATCCAACAAAGGTACATCATTTTGATTTCACATCCAACTTCATACATTTTTCCTATGGGATGTGAACAAAGGCCTCACAGTCGAACACCCGCAAGTGATTGTAAGAAATTCACCTTCCCAGCTACTTCTCTAGAATCTCGAAATCCAACAGAGATGATAGACCTTCATTAATTAGATATATCACAGAATTAATAGACTCTGCCCAAAATTCTTTGCCCAAACCTGCATTAGAGAGCATGTTGCAAGCTCTTTCCAAGATTGTTCGATTCAACCTATCAACTGTACCATTTTCTTGAGGGGTGAATGGAACAATTTTGATTCGTTGAATACCGTTATCTGTACAAAACTGATCAAACTCCATGGAGCAAAACTCACCATCACAGTTTTGAGGCACTTAATTTTATGACCGGTCTAATTTTCAACCAGTGCTTTAAAATTTTTGAACATGCTAAATACTTCAGATTTCCTCTTTAGCATGTAAACCCAAACCTTTCTAGTACAATCATCTAAGAAAGTAACAAAGTAATTAGAGCCACCAATAGAAGTTACCTCTATAGGACCAAAAACATCAGAGTGCACTAAGTCCTATGGTCTTGACTTCTTGTCATGTGCCATCCTGAAGAAGCTGATCTTCTTTTGTTTTCCATAAATACAATGCTCACAGAACTCCAAATCAACAGATTTCAAACCTGGAAGTTGATCCTATTTATGCAAAATCTCAAGGCCCTTCTTGCTCATATGATTGAGCCTCTTGTACCAAAGCTCCATACCACTGTCCACAACCGCCATCACAACTCCCACTTCAGCATGACTCTCTAGCACATAAAAGTGCCTAATTTGTTGTCTCTTGCAATCACCACAGCTCCTTTGGTCACCTTCCAAGTGATTGACTCAAAAGTGATGCTACAACCTTGAGCATCTAGCTATCCCACACAAATATAATATATTTTGAGTTTAGGTACATGTCTCACATCATACAACAACCAAATATTTCCATTTTTTTAATTTCAATTACACATCTCCTTTACCAACAATTTCACAAGGTTCATCATCCCCAAGGTAGACTTTACCAAAGTTGCCTTCTTGATAGTTTTTGAAAAGTTCCCGACATGAAGAGGCATGAAAAGAAGTACCGGAATCTAACACCCATACATAAGCTATAGCTTCTCCAATAGATAAAACTAATGCACCTGCATCATCTTCATACCCTACATTTACCTCATTTTCTTTTGGTTGACTCTCCGCCTTCTTTTATGATCAGCAATTCTTTTTAATGTGACCTTCCTTGCCACAAAACCAACAACATGAATTTCTACTCCTAGACTTAGACCTCTTGAACGATTTAGATCTTCTTGTATTATCATTATTCTACATTCTTGCGATCTCCCCCTATTGTCGAATATCAAAATCCTCTCTGGATGAAGTATTTTGATGTTTTCTTCTCATGTCTTCGCTGACAACAATTGCAACCACATCATCAAGTTTCAACCCACTTCCATTCTCATTGAATCCTTTATTTTCGGATACCGAATTACTAATTTGCATTACAACACCTTCCCAACTATTGGGAAGAGAACACAAAAGGAAGATGGCTTTGATTTTTCTTGAAAATCAATGTCAACAGAAATCAATTGGCTGATTACAGTATTAAATTCATTTAAATGATTGGAAACGTTGTTGCCTTCCTTCATTTTCAGATTGAACAATTTTTTCATCAAGAAGACTCTATTAGCAGCGGAAGCCCTCTCATACATACTTGACAATAGATCCCATAAACCCTTCGTTGTCTTCTCTGTTACAACATTAAACAAAACATTGTTGTTAAGAGAGAGGATGATGGTTACCTTCGCTTTCTTGTCCAATCTGTCCCAATCCTCATCCGTCATGGCAGCAAGTTTCTTGGACTTTCCCTCTAGTGTAATTAAGAGGTCTTTTTGAATTAGTAGGGCTTCCATCTGCAGCTTCTACATGCCAAAATTTTGGCCCGAAAACTTTTCAATTCGGGCTTCCTCCATCTCTTGTCAAATCCTTCAGCTTTGATACCACTTGTTGACTTTGAGTGCAGATTTAATATCAGGTTAAATACAAAACAGAGATTCAAAACAGAACACCAATTAAATGAAGAACAGAGTTAACACAAAACAGCAATACACAAGTTTACGTGATTTACCAAAGTATGGCTACATCTACGGGAAAAGCAGGACAACTCCTTTATTATTGCAGCGGTGAACAAATACAATGTTTTCATCCAAGAGATTGAGATACATATTTATAAGGTTCTATTCATGACAACAAAGAGTCATGAGAAGAGGAAGCTGAAGAGACGATGGTTTGACTTCACAACTAACAAATGCATGTATGCATGCAATTCAAAACATATTTAATTAAAAAAAGCTTTCTTCTCAAATTTTCTTGTTCTGTTTTGCCATGTTCTGCTATTAATGTTTTGTTTTCAGTTCCAGCAGTGAAGCCATGTATTTTTTAAAGGGCTGATAAGAGTAAATTTGTTATGCGAGTGAGGAATTTACTAGAAAACAAGAAACGCTTATTTCCTTCATTGGCAAGAAGCACATTGGATTTTCTCTGACTTTCCTACCCGAAGAGAAAAAAATGTTCCTAAAATTGCACGTTTTGCATAAAAATATTAAACTTGTCCTATCGTTCTATTATGTGTATACATTTGTGGCATATGGTAATCTTATTTTTCCTAAAATAAGTCCATTCATTTTATATTATAGGATGAAATTCTCTCACCCAACAAATTTCTTATTTAAGATATACATGGCATGCTGCAAAACAATATTCTAGATGTTAGAATTATAACTAAAAAAATGCAGGCTCTAACAAATTTACCATAACATCAACATCACCGTTGATAGCATTAGCAGAGCTATAAAGATATATATCAAGGCTACCACTAGCAGAGCTGCAGATATATCAATTACAATGATTGTAGAAAATGCATAAAGTGGGTCTTGTTAATAAAACCTTAAATTATTTTTTCAAAATGTAGTGGGACTTGGAAGTAACAATTTATTCTCGTCATAATGTGTTCTATTTTGGCCGCCGCCATGTTAACTTTTGAACTAAGACTACTTACTCCCAGTCTGTCTTTTGTAGTTCATTGGACTGATCGCTTAGTACAATGATGTTGAATTTCCATCCTCATCAACCACTCCTTTTTTGCGTAGAAGCTCTGTTTTTAGCATAATCATTGCATTCCAATTCTACTTTGGCACCTGAAAATCTATCTGGATACAATTCCCAGACAGCAGATGTGTTTTTGATTATTTAGGTAAAATAAGTTTTGAAGGGGTTTTGAAACCCTTTACAAAACGTCGAAGAACAGTAAAAGCATAGCCAAAATACAGCAAACCGTCCGCCACAATGAACCCTTACAAAGCATAAAAAAATACAGGAAACACCACCAGCAAGACACAGAAACAAAAAAGACAAGATAACAAGATTTCCCTATTACATCTGCTTGAGAACGTCAGCAGCTTCTAATTTTTGCTGGTAAAAAATGTTAGGTTATACTAAACATTAAAAAATTCATTCATGTATAAAATAAATTTTCTATGAATGGTTAAAAAATCTATGAATAGTTAAAAATCTATGAATGGTGACTTTGTTGAAGAGGCAGCAGTTAGAGGATATCAGTTGGTATTTGGCTGTTATTATAAAACAGATTCTTAATCTGTGTACTTCCTTGGATTCTATTTCTTTCTATTATATTCCTGGAAAATGGAATAGGGTTGCGGATTATTTGGTTAAATGGACTTCTGATCATTTGCATGATTGGAATATTGTGGAAAGGGGTCAATTACCCCTGGATTTGTCTCAAAAGTTGGATCAATTAGTGGAGATAGACAGGGATCTGTAATGCCCTTACTTTGTATTGCTCTTTTCTGGTTTGAATAAATTTTTACCCCTCTTTTAATTTAAAAATAAAAAATTAAAATTTGAGGAAACTCTTCCTTATCTTTTATTAGTTCTATTTGATCAGAAATACTTTACTATTTCTATTTAGGTTAGGAGTTCAATTCTATTTAGCATTTTCATTATTTCATTTGACAGTATCTCAATTTTATTCAATTTTTAATTTTGGTTAGAAACCACTATAAATATCTTTTTCAATAAAATTCCACTAAAATGAAAGTGACCTTAGAAAATATAAGATTTAAATCATAGATCTATACATATTCATTAAATAAAATGAACTAGATCTAATAGGGGAGGACTCAGTGGTCATGAACCCTAGCTTCATACATTTAAAACTTTTAAACTGTACATAAAATTTTTACAAAAATTATTCAAGGCACTCATCCTTTGAGTCATTTTCCTAACCAATTAGCTTCATTTTATTTAATGAATTTTCATAACACAACCTTACAAGTTTCAACGTTTTCAATCCATTCATACTATAATATAAATAATTTTAGTTTAGGAAAAAAATGTTAGTATGTGAAATCAGTTTTCTTATTCTCTCTTTTGATAAAGCAGTTGTGGAGAGTACCACAGTAGACATTTTTGGAAATCCTCCTTCTAAAATGGTTTGGTCATTTTGATGTTTTAATGGTTTTTTTGGACAAAATTTATGATTTTTTTTATGTGACAACGAATTTGTTCCTGAGAAATAAAATTATTGTGAGACCTGCCCCTGGTTTTTCCCAATACATAACCAAGTTTCCACGATCTGTGTGTTGTTCATTTTTGTGTGATTTATTATTTTTCACTGTGTTTGATTTTACTTCTGCACTGTATATTTTCATAACAAAACATACAACATTCGTCCATAGCTTTCAGTCTCTAGTATGCCAAGACAAAATATTTGACTCCACCAAAAGTGTTAAGTATAATTGTAAATATGCAGAGTATTGGGATTTCCTGTTTAATCGAATTCAGGATTAGAGAAAGAGAATCGTAAACTTTGTGGCCCATTTAGCGTTTAATATCCAGTTGTCTCCCTCTTTTTATAAATAAATAAAGAGAAAGCATTCAGAACAGCAACAAATGGATGATGCTTAGATTAACAATGATTAAGGAATAAATAGATTCATACAAATAAACAAATTAAAATTTGTATGTGTCTTTCCATATAAAAATATTGTGTTTTTCTTCTTTGCATACCATAGAATTTTTATTCCCCTGTTGTATGGGATAGAAAGAACAATTAAAATTTTTGAGCAAGCCATGTGCAAGTCTCGTGACATTGGGGATTCCATCGATGAACATCCTAGATGATGAATTGCTGTACAAAACTTAAATGGAGATTATATCTGTACAGGTACTGTGGCGATTAGCAGTTCGATTCAACTACATTCTTTTGAAAATATTATGTTTTATAAACTGTAAGAGCTTTTTACCATGTGTGGGTAAGTCCAGAGGGCTGTTTTTAAACATTATTCATTTCAATAGTCGAAAGTCAATTTTGGTCAATAAAAATAGGGTAAATATTTACCACTTTTAATTGTGGATGAGGTGTAAAATTACTATTGACTGTTTGACCATTGAAATGGATGATGTTTAAGTGGAGCCTATTGAGAGTATGAACGTGTTCTACAATAAATCTACTAGCCTAGGAAAGCTTTCAAATATTATTGCAAAATTGTAGTACTAATGTATAAAAATTTTACACATAATAGTACAAAGAAAAGAGGAGAATAAATAAAAATCCATTTCAATTTGGAAAAGTTTGAGAACCCTGAATTAGGAGATAGATAGATAACTAAATCTTCAATAAATTTATTGAAGAGCAAGTGTTAAAAAATAAATAGTTGGAAATAAGTTTTTAAAAAATTTAAAAAAATTATTTAAAGGAAATATGAACCTTTGTGTTATCAAAAGTCATAAATAATTAATGAATTGCGATTTTTAATTTGTTTAAAGTTTTATAGGGAAATTGGTTACAATCTTTCATTATCTTCCTCTAGGTTAGGAGTTGGTAGTCCATTACCTTTATTGCTTCATCCATCAACATCTCAACTTACTAAGTTTCTGATTCTAGTTAGTAGAAACTATAAACTTGTAGGTGGTTCAACATATGCACAAACACAAAATATACACAGAAATTACTCAAACATCCAGAAGACGAATGCTTGGTGATCAAGGCAATTTCTATTGCTTGATGATAAACCATTACATGATGCCTCTATTTATAGAGGTCTTTCGAATATCATACTAGTACATATAGGGAAACATCTAAACCTTCCATCTCTATCTAGAGTTTTCTAAGATTCTTTTATCTTAGTAGACTTTTCTATCTATTACTTGTCTTTTTCCCTTTTTCATTTTAATTACAAAATACAAACAATTATATTTTAGGTAGAAATTAATCACCAACAAAACTCTTCTCTTCCCAATAAAATCCTTCTGAAATAAAATGAATTATAATGTTAACTCAAATAAATAAATAAATAAAAGTCAAATAAAATAAATTTGTATGCGCATAAGAAGGTGAGACATTAATAAGCTTGTCAATAATAGGTCATGAGTTTGAATTGCAACATAATATGTTTGAACAGCAGACTGAGATCCTGTGTTGCTACCTGGCATGAATATATCGAGTTACTGCCTAAAAACACACCAAAAAAATACACATTTAAGTAATTTTTAAGGTACAGTAGCTTACTACGACCATAATCGAAATGCTGCTTCTCCTTGGCAGCAACTAACTAGCGGTAGCGAAACCCAGAGGGACCAATCTGTTCAGAAAAACAATTCTCAAATCTAAAAACAAAGACATAATTAAAGGAAAAGAAAATAAACAACACCATCTATAATATTTGGTTACAAAGGGACTTAAAGTGTATGCCTGCTTAAAATATTCTATCAAACTTATAACAATTCGGTCATCGATCTAGAAAAATATTATTCTCAGAAAGTGCAGAAAACAACTTCAATCTTGCAAAGCTTGGACTCGTTACGAGACTTTTTATATTATTTGCAACTATTTCACATCCTAATACCCATGAAAAATCACAAAGCCACAACATAAATTCAATGGCAATTAACTAAAATTCATTGATAGAATTACAAATTTGAAAACAATGAAGATAATTTGTTTTTAAATTTCTGTTCTTCTTCCTCCTATTACAAAATAATAATGATGCTTTATTAAAAATATTTTGAGCATTATATATTAATTATTTAAATATAAAAAATATAATTAGAAGGTTTATAATAAAAGGTTGGTTGGTTGGTATGTGTAGCTCTACAAAATGTAAGTGTTCAAAATACTAACATAAAGGTCAAATAACAAATTATGCAGTCATTGCACTAGGTAGAGGAGGAAGTAGACCATCCCACAAAGGAACCTCCTACTTAAAAAGTTTGTTAGGAGAAAGATTAGCAGCCACCCACATATTACTCTACTTTTAACTTGAGGCCTTGCCCTAGGGAGATGGAGTCCAACCCCCATGCTAAGAAGGGGGTGAGAACTGGCCACATCAATAGAGAGTTGGTGGTGGCATTCTCAACACATTTCTATAAGGAGTTGTCCCCAAAGGTTGGGCAGGTCTTGTAAATGTTGGAACTCTGACTTAACTTTCTCTGCTAGAGTCTAGATTTGTAAATAAGTAGAGGTAATCACACTAAATTTCTCAATAAGAGAGAAACAACCACAAATAGCATTTGCATTAAAACAACACTATTAATGGCTTTCTAGAGCTTAAGCAAAATAGACACTAAAGAAATTCTAAATTAGGTAGAAATATAGTAAGGCAATGGGTTTGTATTCCCAAGTAGAGTTGTCTACCAAGAGAAAACACTTCAATGAAATGGAAAGAATAAGATATGGATCTATTTCTAGGAATCCCAGTCATGAGGGGAAGTCCAAAACAGGTACTTAAATGATTCAAATATGTGGTACACAAGGCATTTAGGATAATCCAAGCCAATATGAATAAGCCTCTCACCTAATGAAAGCCCTTGTTAGATGAGACACCAAAAAAAATGAGTGATCATAAGCTCAAGTTTGGCCTACCAAACCCTAGTAATTTTACAAAACCTAGCATGTAGCCCAAAAAATGTAAACCTCATTGCTTGTCATTCATTGAGAGCTAAGGAGAATGGACTAAGAACTTTCTATAAGAGGCTCATGGTGTAATTTTTAAACATAGTATTGATATTCTACCACTAAAATTTCCACCAATAGCAATGAGGTTGAAGCCCTAGCTTGTGAAGCACAACATTTAGAATCACCTTTTTTATGTGATAGAGATGGAAAATCAACATTGATGCTTAAAATTTTGATGCAAGGTAAGACAAAGGATCAAGTCTAGAGAGGAGACTAGGTCTCTTATAGTGCAAATACCACTGTAAAAGAATTTAGGATCTTTGATGCCAAGGGTTTTAGCCAAAGGAAAAATAGTGTCATTGATGATGGCAACCACCACAATTGTGGTCATTGAAGGATAGCCCAATTGTAAAACCCACACTAGCACACTTAAAGAAGAGCTTTAACACCATAAATAATTTTCATGTTCTCTAAGCCACAAAAGAACCTTTAATCTTGATACAGGTGTATGTGTGATGAAAGAGAAAAAAACTTATTCCTTACACATATTTATTACCATATGGAAAATTGAAAGAAATACAATTCCCAAGGAGATTTTTCCATGATTTAGAGTCCTTGATGGCACAAACAACCCACTTGGCACAAAACATAATGCTTTGTATGTTGACATCACTAATTCAAATTTCCCCTTTGTCTTGTAGAAGGTAGCAAATGCTTCATGCCACTTTATGGAAGCATTTGGTTCATTTAGTGTTGGCCCACATAAAATCCCATAGAAACATGGTTATTGTGTCTATGTGACTTTGGAAGGAGTCAAGAAATAAGAATACTACATATGGGTAATTTCCACCACTTTGTTTCATAATTGAAACTTACCAACCAAGGAAAGAGGCTAGGTGATAAAAAATATAGTTTTTGTTTTTAACTCTTTGTATAACATATTTCCAAATGGTTGTGGGTGTGCTATGAAATGCAAACAAAATGTCAAGGAATTCTAAGATTTTCCTTGTGTGTAACTTATGGTTATACTTTAGCCAATACATCAAGACAATAGAAAATAACTATGTTGAAAGCATTGGGTCTTTCCCTATTAAAAATTCAAATCATAGGCTTTATATAAAATGTCCAAGAAAGAAATGACTTATTAAAAAAATCTTTATTCTTGAAGTTGGCTCCCAAAACTATAACTTCACAATCCTAGAGAAGGAATTGTGTTGCGAGTATGTGCCTAATCAGTGTTGTCATTGATGTCAACATATTTTTATTGTCATTGGTGTCAACTGTATCCTATTTTGTTATTTGTTTAGAATCTTTATATGTTGAGGATATTAATAAAATTAGCCCCTCCAAAAGAATCAGAAAGTAAACAGTGAATCACAATGAAAATAGTGAGTTGCATACTGAAGAATAGTCCAGAAGATTGCTCCGCATTTATTTCTGAATGAATATCTTGGTCAGCAGATTGGAATTTATTTAGAAGCATGGTTTAAGATGCTAAATCCTGAGTTTGAGCCTCCGGTATGAAGATTTGAGTGAGTTACATTCACCAAAGTAAAACTTGCCTTTTCTAATTATTCACTAGTGCCTAAGAGAAAGCATTTTGCTCCGCATTCCTCTGTATTAAAGTGTTTTACTCTGCGGTTCTAGAGGGAAGTCTGGGATGATGATAAGTGCCTACAATTGCAATGGTTCATGTTTTGGTGGTCCACAAGCTATCTTTGTTTTATGACAGTTGAAGATAGTGAAGTTCAAGTGTTCCTGTGTGAAGAATCACATGAATAAAGTGGTTTGAGTTTGTGCGGTTGCTCCTCGTGATTTCAATGTGCTTGTGGATAACTCCTGATCATGTTCCTACCTTTACATTGGTCTGTGTTAAGGAATTGAGATTGTGTTTGAAGATTATTCCCAGATAACGCAACGTGTAACCAATCTTAGCCGACTTGGTTAATTCCAATGATTGCGAAGATCCCTTGAAGATTATGGAAGCGTGTTGTGGAAGATCATGTTTGAGTCCTAGCTAAGGTGTGGCATGATCCACATACATCTATACTACAAATCCTTAGCATAATTTTATATTAGGTCAAGACCTATTTTGTAAATGTTTGTAATGCCGACCTTGGAGATTGTTCCAATGGTTGATGATTGTAATGTCGATATTGATGATCATTCCAAGGTTGATGAAGTGTATAAATACTTGTAATTGAGTCGTGGAAAAGATGTCCTTGTGCAAAGATGGGAAGATAAGGAAAGAGGTGGAAAGGCAGAGCAGAGCAGAGGAACTATTGTAATTCAATGTATTAATCTTAAACATGAAGAAGATGTTGATCTTGGCAGTGATCCTAGCAGTAAGTTGCCAGTAGGGTTTAATAGTCCTCAGGGTTTGACAATCCTTAGGGTTTAACAGCCCTCATTGTAATCTTTCTAGGTTTAGGGTTGAGGCAGTGAGCCTGCTAGACTTCATGACAACGAGCCAGTATGTTCTAGGCCCATGGAGTGACCAAGCCTAAACATCATTTTTCAAAGATTACAATATATTTTGAGAGCTAATCCTCTCCGTGGTTTTTCCCCACCTTGGGGTTTTCCATGTAAAAATCTAGTTCCTCTTGTGTTTAATGTTGCATCTGTGTTTAAGTTTCTGATTTCATGCATTCATTGTTTAATCATAATAACTATGGACAAGTGATTAATGTTTAAATGCAGAAGTGTTTGATTTTTTGGGACAACTAATTCAGCCCCCCTCTCAGTTGTCTGGTGCATTTCAACAATTGGTATGAGAGCCACGTCCCTTCTGAAAGAGTTTAACAACTCGAGGGAGATCCTAAATGGAGCCTCAAGAAAAATAGTTACTTATTGATACACTCTAATGCTCATCAAGAGATAATAAAGTTGGTTTGTCAAGGGAAGCGTTTTATGAAGATAAGGGTGTCAACAATCTAAGGTGTTCTAATTCAAAGGTATGCACCAGCAATGAAACTATGTTCCAAGGTGAGAACTGTTTGGTGATTGATAGTATTTGTTCAAATCACATGACTAGTCACAAAAATAAGTTTGTAAATCTAGAAAGGTATGATGGAGGGCTAGTTAGGTTTGGAGATGACTGCACTACTGAAATATGTGGAAAAGGTTCAATCAATCTTGGAAGTAGACAAATTATTGATGATGTTTTTTATGTTAAAAATCTAAAGCAAAGTCTCTTAAGCATTGGACAGTTATGCAAAAAGGGATTTGGTCTTATGTTTGAGAATGATACTTTTGAAATCAAAGAGAATTCTGGGGCTATAACGGCCATCAGAAAAAGGACAAAAGAGCATCTTTATCATCTCAGAAAAAGTGACATTCTTGGGTTCACAACTCAGACCAATGAAAGTTGGGTTTGGCATAGAAGACTATGTCATGCAAATCTTGATGATTTAGTAAAGACATGCTTAGTTCAAATTGTAAAAGATCTACCAAAAGTTGATTGCTCAAATAACATCATTTGCAGAAAATGTCAAGATAAAAAGCTGTCAAGAAGAGTACTACAAAAATCTTCCACTGAATGAGTAGAATTGATCCATGCAAGCCTTTGTGGTCCTACAAGAATACGAAGCCTTCATGATGATAGGTACTTTATTTTTTTCATTGATGATTATTCTAGAATGACTTGGGTTAGCTTTTTCAAAGATAAATTAGAAACTCTAGATGCACTCAAATCTTTTAAAGAAATGGTTGAAAATGAGCTAAGCATGAAAATCAAGTGTTTGAGGATTGGTAAGGAAGAAGAGTTTGCCTCCAACAATTTCAATATGTTCTGTGAAACCCATGGGATAGAGAAACCAACTCTCTGCTAAGAATAAAACAATGGAAGAAGCAAGCAGGACTATTCAGGAAACTGCAAAACTAATAATTGAAGAGGCAAATCTGTCAGAAGCATTTTGGAAGGAGGCAATTCAAACTACCATCTACACACTAAATAGAGTTCAGGTAAAAGTCAAAAATGAAAATACTCCTTTTGAATTATGGTATGGAACAATACCCACTCTGAAATACTTCAAAATCTTTGGAAGCAAATACCTTATCAAAATGGAAAAGGATGATGGTAAGTTTGAGGAGGGCATCTTTCTCAGATATTCATCTTGGAACAAAGCCTACCACTGTTACAACAATAGATTGGGAAAAACTGTTGAAAGTACAAATGTCAAAGTTAATGAGAACACTCAAAAGTACTCTGATTCAATCAGTAAGGAACTACAGAATGAAGCACAAGAAGGTTCCTAGATCATCAGTGATAAAACAAAATGTGATATATGTGTGATTACCAGTGTTGAATCTAAAGCAGCTATTATTGACAGAAAAAGGCACAAAATTGCTCTGAAAGACATTAAGAAGTCTGAGAAAGAAAACTTGGACTCAAAAGAAAATATGGTAGAAGTAAATTGTTACATCCCCCTATTTAGACTATGTTTACTTTTTACTTGTTACTTGGATAGAAGTAGAATTGTGAGAAAATGTTATGCATATGAGAATTAATGTTATGGTTTAGACATATTAACTTTATGGAAGATGATTTTCATAAATATGACTAATGTAGTGATTAGATTTATAATGCCTTTTATAATGTGGAAAAATTGTAATGTTATTATTATATTATCTAACCAGGACACCGGTACACTGATCATGATTTGCATGTAAGAGTTTTGGATAGGGAAACAGGTTGATCTGACTCTCTGAGAAGCAAAGGGAGAGAAAGTATCTTCGAGAAAGAAGAATATAGACTCTTGATTATCAAATGGTATTTGCCAACTAGCTACGGTATATATGACAGTGGACCAATGTTATCATTGCCATAACCTTGAAATTGGCACGAGATATATAAATAAGACAATGATAGTTAAGGAATGAAAGTTGTTTTGTTCATATAATAATAATTATTATTCAAAAGGTTTATAATGATAGATTATATCGAGGCAGGTTTATTAAACCCATAGTGAAAGATCATGATAGACTGTGGTCTATAATAACTTAACATGTGCTTTCATATCAAAGATAACATTATAGGGAAGTTGTTGTCACTACCTTTTGTCACTGCTACGATGGCATAACTACCAAGTCCACGGGCCACAGCAAAGTAATACATTTAAGGCCGAAATGCCTATCAAAACCCAATGAAAATGATAACTATCGAATGGGTGATAAGGTCAAGAAGTAGTTACGGTTCAAGAATAGTTATTCCTTACCTTCCTTAAGCTCAATAAGAGTCAGTAAGAAGCAAGTTTTTAGGGGGCATTCAAAGCTGAAGTATTGAGAGGCTTTTGGATAGTGAAATCAATAGCAGAAGTAGGGAACAAAGGAAATACTCGTCAGATGAGCTAGAAAACATATTTAGGAAAGTAGAAAGACCTTAGCACCTAGGCAAATGACAGGTTACTCTCTTTCCAAATGTTGCATTTCTATTATATCTTCTATGTCTTGCTTTTAAACCCTGAGCAACAATAATGCTGATGCCTTTTCATTGTGCCATTTCACTTGACCAAGTGAAAGTATGAGTGTAATCATGTTTGAACATAAGCTATGCATTTGCTTCTATATTTAAAAGAGTACATATAAGTCTTATGGATTAAACGATAGCAAAATATATGCTCCTGTATAAACAGTAAACAAACTACATCAATATTCCTATTAGTTTGCGTGGAGAAAGATAGCTTAGAAATCTTTTAAGAGCATACTTCTTTTCCCTTGACTATGTATATTTAATAGATGTGCTTGTAGTAGCAATAGTAAAGATTAATTATGATCCGATGTCTGTTTGAGGACGACTACCACATTTGTTTAATTACTCCATTGTGCTTTATTTTAAGCTCGATTGCCACCTTATATATTTACTCTTTGCAAGAAGAGCTAAATGTATGAAATTTAAACTAAGATTTTAAATCATTGAGGAAAGATGAGCTACAGTCAAACCTTAGGTAAAGATTATCTTTTGCTTTATGAATTCCTTTCTTCTTAGGCTGTTGATATGGAGTTTTTGAGAGTCTTTATGCACTGAGTATACTACTCTTTCTGAGCTATAAAAATATAATAAGTACCTAAAACTAATCAATGCAAGATTCTTTATTTGCCTGATAATGATACTCTTAAAGAAACTGTATGGGGATAGCATCAGTTTATTTTAAATAATGTTATAGATCAATCAAATCACTATTGTCATTACAACGATGGGATAAAAGGCCAACTCATAGTTACTGAGTGATAACGAAAGTTGAATAGTTGAGGCCAAAGTCTAATGACCATATGGAGATAGTATTGGGATATTATAATAATGGTTGAAACTTAGAGATCAATGTGTGTAAACATCTTTATCTTTTTAATGATAGAAAGTTGACCAAGTCTTAGTTTATGGGAAAAGCCAAAACTAAACTTTAGAAAAGGTCTTTCAACTTGAGGATAACTTAATCTTTTAACTTAGACAATAGTTAAAATAACGACCTATCTTATTATTTATTTGTACTTAAAAGTAAGGGTTGACTTAAGATTCTTTTATGATTAAATTAAAGTCTTTTCAAGGCAGCCAGCCTAGTAGTTACACTACTTTATCGATATATGATATATCAAACTACATGGGTAATATGGTAAGTTTGAATATGGAATCAAACTCATGATTAGGGTTCCATAACCCGAGATGTTTTCGTATAAGACACACGATAACAATCCCATTATTTATTTGACAATAATCAAAGAATAAATTTGAGAGTACTATGTTAACCCCTTTGTGTTGAGAAAACTCATTTGAAGAATAAACCCTAATAGGCTAGGGGGGAAAAGTTTCATTCCGAATTGAATTACAAATCTTGATTTCATGTCTTTTTCACTATGATGGCAAGGATGCCTTAAGAACTTGTTATGGTTATTACAAAAACCTAGAGTGTTGATAACTATATTAAGGACCCATACTTCCAAGGAAAGGATTGATTATGTCTTAAGAGTAATCTAGGAGACATGATTGACTACTCCCATGTTTTTAAGTTTGAAATGATTAACCAACTCAAGGGTATAGGTATACCAAGGGATGGGAAATTATAGATCTTAATGTATGTTCTTATGAACTTATTTTAGTATAAAATGAATTAAAGTCAAAACCTAACCTAGTGTTGGGTATTTCTGTTAAGATTTATACCAAGTTGGGTATGTTGGGAGATTCGAGACTCAACCCCACATGATTATTGTATACAAGATTGTTGATAAAGATTTATTGACATATTTTCAAAGTATAAATATGCATATGAATTCATATTCAGTCATAATGGAAAGCTGGCAGACTTAGTAGACTAGTTGGTCAATTGTATTTAATTTTCTTTTATGATTTAAATCTTTTATGGCTGAAGGATTGAACTTAGTTAAAGACCAGATTTGAGAAATGATAGCACTCCTTAAGATAGGAATGAAAGGAGTTAAATCTCGTATATTATACTTATTCTTGTCATGTGAATTTAGAATTCGAACAATGAAGAGAGGTCTAGGGAAGTCGAGAAGTGTTTGTTTCCATGCTTTGATAATATGATTAAAAAATAAGACATTTATATGCTTCTGGTTAGAGGAGCTAAACCTTAGAATAATAACTAGAAAGATTTAGAAATTTATGCATGTATGTCAAGTATGACATTGCCCTTGGTCGACAGTATATGGTTGAGTAACCATGGAGTTAGATGTAAAGAGTCTAGTAGTACTTATATAAATCCTAAAGTGAATCTTGGTGTAACAACCACCAAGGAATAACAAGTAACTAAGTTTTCACAACGGTAAATTTTTTTTTTAACTAGGAAATCACATGCAAAAGTTACTCATCTATAAACCAATACAACATTTTTTATTTTATCATACACATGATCTCATTTTCCTAAAGCTGAAAGGAATGATATATATTAAACATTTTGTTTTCTAACAAATGAAATTTTCTTGAAACAACATATATTGGAAACATACCATTATCATGCATCCCGATTGTCGATCCATCTCATTCAAGACTCGGCATTCCTCGGTATTTGGAAGAGAAAGTATCTTCAAGGAGCTTAACCTCCAACCACAGACCGTCGGTCTCCCACACTCCTTCCTAACCGGAAGTGGCCCTACCCTACTCAAGAGGATAGACTTAGGATAACCATCGGTGTTTGCCATCTGAGCTCTGGTGTTGTAACCTACGTGTCTTGTTATCGCGCAGATCCCTAGATACCCTCTAGTCATGCACGACACTCCACAAGAAACGCCATCCAGTTACGGTGAACGTTCGATGCACTTGAGGATAGTACATCACCTTGGCCAACGGATTTGTTTTTAATTAGCGTTCTAAGAATGCATGAACTTAGTTCACCCACCCTACTCGACTTGAACTGGTCGAAATCCTACAGTTTCCTATTTGTGTTATTTTTAACTATTTAATGACCTTGATGACCTCAAGGGTTTAGGATATCCTCCTACAATAGCGCATGGCGCAACTTTACTCTTATCTTGAGTTCAGAGTTTCATACTCCATTTTCATGTAATAACATTTCTTAAAGCGCCCACTCCTAAGTGGTTTCCTATTTGTTTACTTGCTTCCCATGTTTACACAACATACTCAAACATTTAAAGCCATTTCCCATTATTCCAAAATTTGAGGATTCTAGACTCATATGGTCTACAAGATAAAATGATTCTAGCACCGTCGCATGCAACGTAATTTCAACTCACATGCGGGTTTTCAATTCAAATTGTTCATTTCAGAACATGACGGTTTCCTAATCATTACTAAACTTTATCCTCCTACTCCTCTTTCCGTGTCATTAGTTTCACATGGTTCAACAAGATGAAAGTCATAAATAAAATATAAATGATTATGGAATCTTCTTATGTCAATAAAGATGACCAACGCATGGTCGACCTTTAATTAAAGATGTATGATGGTTAAGACATCAGTTGTTTACAACTACATTTTCCGGCTATTAAACACTCTAATTTTTACGTCAAAACGTGCTTAAAACTGTGGTTTTTGACTTCTACGCAACATGCACACGGAGCAACATGTTTATTCACTGTGGAGTTATCGTTCAAGGAAGGTATATTGCATCTTGGATCAAAATAAGTTCGTTCCTAAATGGATATGCGTTAGAGAACTGCGTTCTTTTATTACACCGCTTAATTCATGGCAAAAAATGCTACAATTTCTGAGTTTATGAATTCAAGAAAACATCATACTACTTTCTCTGAGTTTTTAAATTGCAAACACAGTGATGAGACAGCAATACTTCTATTTCTGAGTCTTCAAATCTCAAACAGAGCAATGATACTATTACGTGGATTTACCGCATACAGATATCATACTAGGTTTACGTTGTCGTATATTTCTTCTCACTTTAAACGTATTGATCTCTTGCAAAGTGAGTCTTACTTACAAATCTAAACTGAGAAGAATAATGAAGGAAATGAACCTGTTGATAAAAATGGAGATTGCTGTGGTAACTCCACGTTCTCCTCTATTTTTCTTCGAAGCTATCTCTTTTATCTCCTTCTAAAAACAACGACAGTCCACACAAACCAGATTCCTCTCTCTGCTTTCTACTCAGAAAAATGGATCGCTCCCTAGAAATAACCTATCACTCCTTCCCTCACTCACGTTTTGCTCATTCCATCAGAAACTTTCTTCCTCTACTAAAACTCCCAAAACTCTCTCTCTTGCTGCCGTTTTCTTTACTCTTCACAAAGCCGGGCTCTCCTCCCGTCTCTCTCTGCCCGTTCTAACTCATAACTCCATAGTTTTTAACCTCCCAACACTACTTCTTCCCTCGCGATGATGGCCCTTTCTCCTTTTACTGTTGTTTCTTTTCTCACAGCCCCGACCACTATTCCCTCAAACTACCTCTCTCCTCTTTGGTGTCGGTCTCCAACTAAAACAATCACCGTTTTACATTCTTCTCCCAACCACAGCTACACCCTATCCGTCGATGTCTCCCTCAACTCTACTTCGCAATTACTTTTTCCTCCTCTTTCGCAGTTTCTCCCGCCATTTCACCCTCAACGACAGCTACTCCATCCTCTCTTACACCTTGCGAAAGAGAATCTCTCATTAAACTCTTCATTCATGTTCTCCCCTCTCCTACTGCCCGCGAGGAAGGTTCTAACAACTTCCATCCGCCTTCCATTAATCTCTCTACTTCTACAACTACCTCTGACTTCTCCTAACCTCTGCAGTTCTATCTTCTTTCACACAACAGCCACCGAACCTCTCCACCTTCCTAGATAATGGAGTAACATCATTTAATATCTGTTACTCTCCTTCATAACTGCAAACTACCTTCCTCTCATGTTTTGGTAAAAGGAATCTCTCCAAAGAGTTCTCGGTTAACATAATTTAATCATATGGGTTGACACAATTGATTTTAAACCCAACTTCCCATTTATCACGACCAATCAAAAGGTGGTGGTTCCTAAGGCGACGTGGCTTGCTAGAAGACATAACGACTCCACCTTCACTCGAATACCAAGTTATCTAATTCAATCCAAAAGCCACCATAAGATGTATTGTGGAGTTAATCTCGGCTTAGCGGTGGTTTAGGAAATGACTAAAGCATCGTTTTGGTCGAAAAGAGACAAGAGGCAAAGACCAACTTGTTAAGAAAGCTCAAAGTTAGATTGACAACTACTCGCGGTCAAGGACAGAAGAAAAGACTCATGTTAATCGACGACCAAAAAAAATTATTTCACGCTATGGCTTCAAATCAACATTCGTCGATCTTCAAGAATAGAATAACTTCACAATACAAGTTTCTATGCGTTTTACGACAATCACGATGGATTGGTCGTAACGCGAACGAGTTCTTACGACGTTAGACGCACAAAGCCGACTTCTTGCATCTCTCAATTTAGAATTTTGCCACATGAAGGTTCAATAAACACTTATAAACGAAAATATTAAACGTCTAAATAAGTCGACTTGCTATGATGGACTTACAACGGCATCGACGACTCCAAGATTCTACATGACGTCGACATCTAGTTAACTAACCCAACCGACAAACAAGACTAACTGGTTGGTTCCAAGGTTTATCTACCTGTTTGGCGACCTCAGTAACAAACGCCCATGGTTAATTTCCAGAGTCTATACTCTCTCTCGAAGATACTTTCTCTTCCCGTCGAACACGGTCCACCTGTTCCTGCATCGACAGACTCACATACAATTTTGTGGTCAAAGCACCTATGTTCAAATCAAAACACAATATATCCAAACATCATTGCATTTATTATAAAGACATTTAGTCTACAATATCACCTTGATCGTAATCATTAGATTCCACAATTCAATATAACAACTTTGTAAGATAAATCATCAATTTCCATGTCATTCACAACATATTAAATTACTAAAATTCACAAGAAAGTAAATAGCATAATTGTCTTCAAAAAGAGGGATGTGACACTTGGATAAAGTCAAAACTTAGTAAATTGTTCAAGGATGCTAGTATGAAGAAAGATAGTAGAGAGACAAGAGGTCATAGACCCTAGAGATTGCAAGTATGCAAAGATGGACTCTCTGGAAGGTTAGAAATACCTAATTATATATATTCATATTGCAAATATATTCTAGATTAAGGATTGTTCTAAGTCAGATTGACTGGAATGGATTTATTGTATAGACAAATTTGTGTCTAGAGTAACTAAATGAAGGGATAAGGACCCTAACTATGTTTATTTAATCTTACTTGTAAAAAGAGAACATTGCCTTTCAACTAAGATGCTTAACCTGGGTAAGGTAACCATTTTAGTTGTAATGAATCAACTTAAACCCCTTAATTGTCGATAAGTCTTGGATCTCGGGTATTGCAAAGTTGTAATGAGAATCCTTGTATGGAAAGTTAATCTATAAGGATTATAGAACCTAGACAATATTTGAAAACCTATTGGAGACGGAAAGACTGAATTAGAATTGATAAAACTATAGATATAAACATAGTTCACCATATCTGGGATGACATAACCTATTTGGATGATCATACTTAGCTAGAGGCTATCTAGGGTTGTATGATCAATAGTGTTATGTAGGATACACCACCAGTACTCAGATGACAAATACCGTAGGATACCCTAGGTCTATACTCTTCATGAAGGGTAGGGCCACTTCTGGAAAGGAAGGTGTTTAGGAGATTGTTGGTCTGTGGATGGAGGTAAAACTCTTCAAAGATGCTTTCTCTCTCTCTTCAACACGAGGCATGCCAAGGCTTGTGGTATGGTGGTCAACAATTGAGATATAGTAATCTTTTGGTGAGTGAATTTATGTAATCTTCTTTTTATATAATTTAACATGTTTCAATCACTAGGAAATGGATAGACAAATTATGTAATATGATGCAATCATGTTTCTTAATCAAGTTCTAGGTTGAACTTAAATTTTGAGAAAATTTTTATCACCTTTTACCTTTTCAAAATTTACTTCATGGTAATTACTTGAATTTAGAGATATTGAAAACTGTGGCTGTTACATATCGTATCAGAGCAAACTGGGTTCAACACATGGACCTATGAGCTCATTACGAGAAAACTTGTTAACATCTAGCAGAATTGCTAATGTTTGAAAACTGGTTTAATACCGGAATGGCATAGGGAAAAACCAAAGAAACTATCAGAAAGACTATTTTTCCAACACTTAACCAAGTCAGTGTTTAAGAAAGAACCAATTGAGGAATTAAAAACTCCAAGAGCAAAATAATTCTGCTAAGGTTGTATAGTGGAAAGATTTTGAGACTTTGACTAGAAAGGTAAAACCTTGGTTAGTTACTAATCAGACTAAGAGCTTGGGTAGAGCGGTGTCTATATGAATTCAAGATCACTCTTATTTTCTCAAGAATTTAAGGATGGGAAGATCCAGAAGTAATCAACAAGTTGTAGAAGCAACTGAGTGTTAAAGATCCTAGAATTATATCATAGATTAGATGGGTTCTAGTTTAGCTCCTAGATGGCTTGGAATGAGCCAAGTGGAATAAAAGGGTCATTAAAGGACAAGTAGTGATATATTGGCATAGAATGTTGAGAAAAATGGTACAAGATTTGGAAATGTATCTGTTTTGTAAAATAACTCATAATAGAAGAAGCTTGTGTTCCAACTATAATCTCTGTGTGTTGCTATGGCACAATCTTATAATCTGAGTGATGAACGATAGATACTTCAGGAAAACGGACTGAATATGATATAACCTTTTTATTTGCAAACTTGCAAGCATGATGAAAGTCTTAAGAGGCTTATTTATTTTTGCGCTTGTAGCACAAACTCTAATTCACTATAAGTTTTTGGAAAACCAAGTGCAGTGTAGCAATCTACTCCCTTATTAGTGACTTAGTCAGTCACGTAGTGCATAATAAGTGATTCTCTAGATTTTGACACTTCTTTAGATTTTTGGTAACATTCTTTTTAATACCTGCAAGGATTGACATATTTTCTACTTTTCTTTATTTTGAAATCATCTAGCCACCTAATTCTAAAGATTGTTTATTTTATGACCAGTTGGTCAAAATTTGATTTATTGTCAGAAATGAGCTCATTATTTTGACTTATTACCAAAATTGAAATTGTTTATAATTTGATATTGATTTAAATTATTGTGGTGGTTATACAATAATATTTTGGTTGTTCACTATGTTTTATGTAATGTTCATCACTATCATGTCCTAGATGGGCCTCTGATGGATTGTGTAAGGGAGTAAAATGTAGAAAATGCACCTGGTATGTCCTTAACGTTATAGAAGAAAGAAACTTTCTGTGGAAGGAAATATGTTCCAAACCCTTTTAGGCTTATATATATATATATATATATATATATATATATATATATATATATATAAGCTACCGAAAGAAGGTCTTACATTGATATCATCTTTTGAATCCTGTGTTATTGTATGTGGGCGGACGGGTAGTCCAGTAAGCCCAGATTAATAATCTCTCCAAGTCGAGCAGGGTGGTGAACCATGACTATGTTCATTGTGAAACATGTATTTACATGAAAACTATGGCAATAGTGAGAGACGTTGCCACCACGTGCACTCGTCAGTTCACAATACTCTAGACATTTAGCTAACTAGAGTTATCGTACTTGGTTGGAGAGTATCCATGGTAGTGCAATAGAGTTAGTTAAGTGGGGGTACACACCAGAGCTCAAATGGAAATTGAGAGGGTTTCCAACACAACCTTTCATTGAAGGGTAGGACTGTTTCCAGGTAGGAAGGTGCGGGGAAACCGCTTACGTCCGTGGTTGAGGTAAAAATAGTCGAGTGATACTTTTCCCTCTCATCAGTGGCATGCTGAGTCTTGGGGGATAGTTGAACTAGATAAGGAGTTTTGATTCTTTCTCTTTGCATCTTATGGCAGTACCATACCTACCTAATGTTATTAAACTTTGGTAAAATTGTCTTGGTAAACCTGTGATTGAAGTGGACAGTTGCTACATGTGAAAAGAGTATCCACCTCCTATAGAGTTTGTTACAACAACTCCTATAATTCTGCTATCAAGATGACTCCATTTGAAACATTAGACAGAAGAAGATGCCAAACTCCTATAAGCTGGGTAAGCTAAAAGATAGGATTAGCATTAGTCCAGAAATGTGTCGGAAATGGATAAACAAAACAAACCAATCAGGAAAGATTGGTGGAAGCTAATAATAGATAGAAAAGCTAAGTAAATATCAACCATACACCAATACAATTCTTGATTAGAGAAGAAGAGTTTCATAAGTATGGAATGTATTCTAAATAAGTTCATATATATGAGGGACTACTCAAAGATCTCAAAGTTATTAATTCGGTTGATTACAAAATCATTTTATTTTGCCAGGAGGCACGTGCTCTTATGGTTGTATTTGAAAGTTATATAACAAATGAATATTATATTCCTAGAATGTTATATAGGAACAGAACCCAGAAGAGGTCGTGATTGGGCTTATAAACGTTCGAGGATCACAATCTCTACTTGCGAAACAAATCTAACAAACAAACAAAAAGATTACTCATTGCAAGGTCTAGTGGGACAACATGCAGAGGGTAATATGACCTAGAAAAATTTACCATAATTTAATAGCAAAGATTTTATCCATTGTTTACACTTTTGCAGGTTAAACAAAATTTCTATCTTATCATGTTTTTGGATACACTAAATCATTGGGGACGATGATTCTTTAGGGGAGAGATATGTTACATCCCCCCTTTTGGACTATTTGTACTTTTTACTTGTTACTTCGATAGAAGTAGAATTGTGAGAAAATGTTATGCATATGAGAATTAATGTTATTGTTTAGAGATATTAACTTTATGGAAGATGATTTTTGTAAATATGACTAATCCAATGATTAGATTTATAATGCCTTTTATAATTTGGAAAAATTGAAATGTTATTATTATATTATCTAACCAGGACACTGGTACACTGATCACGATTCGCATGTAAGAGTTTTGGACAGGGAAACTGGTTGATCTGACTCTCCAAGAAGCAAAGGGAGAGAAAGTATCTTCAGGGAAGAATAATATAGAATCTGGATTATCAAATGGTATTTGCCAACTAGGTACGGTATATCTGACAGTGGGCCTTATCATCGCCATAACCTTTAAATTGGCACGAAATATATAAATAAGACAATGATAGTTAAGGAATGAAAGTTGTTTTGTTCATATAATAATTATTATTATTCAAAAGGTTTATAATGATAGATTACATCGAGGCGGATTTATTAAACCCATCGTGAATGATCATGATAGACTGTGGTCTATAATAACTTAGCATATGCTTTCATATCAATGATAACATTATAGGGAAGTTGTTTTTGCCACTTGTTGTCACTACCACGATGGCATAACTGCAAAGTCCGCGGGCAACAGGAGAGTAATACCTTTAAGGCCGAAATGCCTATCAAAACCCAATGAAAATGATAACTATCGAATGGGTGATAAGGTTAAGAAGTAGTTACGGTTCAAGAATGGTTATTCCTTACCTTCCTTAAGCTCAATAAGAGTTAGTAGAAGCAAGTTTTTTGGGGTCCTTCAAAGATGAAGTATTGACAGGCTTTTGGATAGTGAAATCGACAGCAGAAGTGGGGAACGAAGGAAATACTCATCGGATGAGCTGGAAAACATATTCAGGAAAGTAGAAAGACCTCAGCCCCTGGGCAAACGACAGGTTACTCTTTTTTCAAATCCTTTGTTTCTATTATATCTTCTATGTCTTGCTTTTAAACCCTCAGAAACAATAATGCCGATGCCTTTTCATTGTGCCATTTCACTTGACAAAGTTTTTTTTTTAAGATAATGTGCCTGGTAAACTTTTTAACGTCATTGGTGACACTGGTGCGACACACCCTCCGGCTCCACATGATTGGTTTTGCCCAAAGCAATGAACCGGTGTGACCACAACATGGCAGACCTCATCCCCTAGCAAGAACACTTCAAACCCACAAGCTCGTTGGCCCAACGAAGTCGTAAAGCCTACGAGCTCATTGGCCTAGTGGGGGCTTGAACTCTTGTGGCTGCTAGTACAACCAAGCGACTTAACCACCGAACCACATCCTTATCAACTTTCACTTGACAAGGTGAAAGTACGAGTGTAATCATGTTTGAACATAAGCTATGCATTTGCTTCTATATTTAGAAGAGTATGTATAAGACTTATGGATTAAATGATAGCAAAATCTATGCTCTTGTATAAACAGTAAACAAACTACATCATTATTCCTATCAATTTGCATGGAGAAAGATAGCTTAGAAATATTTTAAGAGCTTACTTCTTTTCCCTTGACTATGTATATTTAATAGATGTGCTTGTAGTAGCAACAGTAAAGATCAATTATGATCCGATGTCGGTTTGAGGATGACTACCACATTTGTTTAATTACTCCATTGTTCTTTATTTTAAGCTCAATTGCGACCTTATATATTTACTCTCTACGAGAAGAGCTAAACGCATGAAATTGAAACTAACCTTTTAAATCATTGAGGCAAGATGAGCTACAGTCAAACCTTAGGTAAAGATTATCTTTTGCTTTATGAATTCCTTGCTTCTTAGGTTGTTGATATGGAGTTTTCAAGAGTATTTAATATGCCTCAAGTATACGACTCTTTCTGAGCTATAAAAATATAATAACTACTTGAAACTAATCAATGCAAACTTCTTTATTTGCCTAATAATGATACTCTTTAAAAAACTGTATGGGGATAGCATCGGTTTATTTTAAATAATGTTATAGATCAATCAAACCACTACTGTCATTAAAATGATGGGATGAAAGGCCAACTCATAGTTACTGAGTGATAACGAAAGTTGAATAGTTGAGGTCAAAGTCTAACAACCATATGGAGATAGTATTGGGATATTATAATAATGTTTGAAACTTAGAGATCAATGCATGTAAACATCTTTGTCTTTTTAATGATAGAAAGTTGACCAACTCTTAGTTTATGGGAAAATCCAAAAGTAAACTTTAGAAATCATCTTTCAACCTGAGGATAACTTAATCCTTCAAAACTTAATCTTTTAAAGACAATAGTTAACATAATGACCTATCTTATTATTTATTTGTACTTAAAAGTAAGGGTCGACTTAAGATTCTTTTATGATTAAATTAAAGTCTTTTCAAGGCAGCCAGCCTAGTAGTTACACTACTTTATCGATATACAATATATCAAACTACATGGGTAATATGGTAAGGTTGAATATGGAATCAAACTCATGATTAGGGTTCCATAACCTGAGATGTTTTCATATAAGACATAGGGTAACAATCCTATTATTTATTTGACAATTATTGAAGAATAAATTTGAGAGTATTATGTTAACCCCTTTGTGTTGAGAAAACTCATTTGAAGAATAAACCATAATAGGCTGGGGGGAAAAGTTTCATTCCAAATTGAATTACAAATATTGATTTCATGTCTTTTTCACTATTATGGCAAGGATGCCTTAAGAACTTGTTATAGTTATTACAAAAAACTAGAGTGTTGATAACTATATTAAGGACCCATACTTCCAAGGAAATGACTAATTAAGTCTTAAGAGTAATCTGGGAGACATGGTTGACTACTCCCATGTTTTTAAGTTTGAAACGATTAACCAACTCAAGGGTATAGGTATACCAAGGGATGGGAAATTATAGATCTTAATGTATGTTCTTATGAACTTATTTTAGTATCAAATGAATTAAAGTCGAAACCTAACCCAGTGTTGGGTATTTATGTTAAGAGTTATACCAAGTTGGATACGTTGGGAGATTCGAGACTCAACCCCACATGATTATTGTATTCAAGATTGTTGATAAATGTTTATTGACATATTTTCAAAGGATAAATATGCATATGAATTCATATTCAATCATAATGGAAATCTGGCAGACTTAGTAGACCAGTTGGTCGATTGTATTTAATTTTCTTTTCTGATTTAAATCTTTTATGGTTGAAGGATTGAACTTAGTCAAAGACTAGATTTGAGAAATGATAGCACTCCTTAATATAGGAATGAGAGGAGTTAAATCTCGTATATTATACTTATTCTTATCATGTGAATTTAGAATTTGAACAATGCCGAGAGGTCCAGGGAAGTCGAGAAGTGTTTGTTTCCATGCTTTGATATTATCCTGAGAAAACAAGACATTTCTATGCTTCTGGTTAGAGGATCTAAACCTTAGAATTATAACTACAAAGATTTAGAAATTTATGCACGTATGTCAAATATGACATTACTCTTGGTATATGGTTGAGTAACCATTGAGTTAGTACTTATATAAATCCTAAAGTGAATCTTGGATAAAGTCAAAACTTAGTAAATTTTTCAAGGATGCTAGTATGAAGACAGATAGTAGAGCGACAAGAGGTCATAGACCCTAGAGATTGCAAGTATGCAAAGATGGACTCTCTGGAAGGTTAGAAATACCTATATATATATATATATATATTCATATTGCAAATATATTCTAGATTAAGGATTGGTCTAAGTCAGATTGACTGGAATGGATTTACCGTATAAACAAATTTGTGTCTAGAGTAACTAAATGAAGGGATAAGGAGCCTAACTATGTTTATTTTAATCTTACTTGTAAAAAGAGATAATTACCTTGACTAAGATGCTTAACCTGGGTAAGGTAACCATTTTAGTTGTAATGAATCAACTGAAACACCTTAAGTGTCGAAAAGTCTTGGATCTCGGGTATACCATAGTTGCAATGAGAATCCTTGTATGGAAAGTTAATCTATAAGGATTATAGAATCTAGACAATATTTGAAAACCTAGTGAATATGGAAAGACTGAATTGGAATTGATAAAACTATAGATATAAACATAGTTCACCATATTCGGGATGACAAAACCTATTGGGATGATCATACTTAGCTAGAGGCTATCTAGGGTTGTATGATCAATAGTGTTACATAGGATACACCACCAATACTCAGATGACAAATACTGTAGGACACCCTAGGTCTATACTCTTTGTGAAGGGTAGGGCCACTTCTAGAAAGGAAGGTGTATGGGAGACCGTCAGTCTATGGATGGAGGTAAAGCTCTCCGAGGATGCTTTCTGTCTCTCTTCAACACAAGGCATGCTGAGGCTTGTGGTATGGAGGTCGACAATCAAGATGCAGTAATCTTTTGGTGAGTGAATTTATGTAATCTTATTTTTTTATAATTTAACATGTTTCAATCATTTGGAAATGGATAGACAAATTGTGTAATATGATGCAATCATGTTTCTTAATCAAGTTGTAGGTTAAAGTTAAATTTTGAGAAAAAAATTTATCACCTTTTACCGTTTCAAAATTTACTTCATGGTAATTACTTGAATTTAGAGATATTGAAAACTATGGATATTACATATGGTATCAGAGCGAATCGGGTTCAACACATGGACCTATGAGCTCATTACAAGAAAACTTGTTAACATCTAGCAGAATTGCTAATGTTTGGAAATTGGTTTAATGCCAGAATGACATAGGGAAAAACCAAAGAAACTATTAGGAAGACTATTTTTCCAACACTTAACCAAGTCAGTGTTTATCTTAAACAATTGAGGAATTAAAAACACCAAGAGCAACTCAGGTAGAGCGGTGTCTGTATAAATTCAAGATCACTCTTATTTTCTCAATAATTTAAGGATGGGAAGATCTAGAAGTAATCAACAAGGTGTAGAAGCAACTGAGTGTTGAAGATCCTAGAATCATATCATAGATTAGATGGGTTCTAGTTTAACTGCTAGATGGCTTGGAATAAGCCAAGTGGAATAAAAGGGTCATTAAAGGACAAGTAGTGATATATTAGCATAGAATCTTGAGAAAAATTCCACAAGATTTGGAAATGTATCTTTTTTGCAAAATAACTCATAATAGAAGAAGTTTGTGTTCCAACTATAATCTTTGTGTCTTGCTATAGCACAATCTTATAATCTAATTGATGAATGATAGATACTCTAGGAAAGAGGAGTGAATATGATATAACCTTTTTATTTGCACATTTACGAGTATGATGAAAGTCTTAAGAGGCTTATTTATTTGTTGTGCTTGTAGCACAAACTCTAATTCACTATAAGTTTTTGGAAAACCAAGTGCAATGTAGCAATCTACTCCCTTGTTAGTGACTTAGTCAGTCACGTAGTGCATAATAAGTGATTCTCTGGATTTTGACACTTCTTTGGATTTTTGGCAAAATTCCTTTTAATACCTGCAAGGATTGACATATTTTCTAATTTTCTTTATTTTGAAATCATCTAGCCACCTAATTTTGAAGATTGTTTATTTTATGACCAGTTGGTCAAAATTTGATGTATTGTTAGAAATGAGCTCATTTTTTTGACTTATTACCGAAATTGAAATTGTTTATAATTTAATATGGATTTAAGTTATTGTGGTGGTTATACAATAACATTTTGGTTGTTCACTATGTTTTATGTAATGTTCATCACTATCATGTCCTAGATGGGCCTCTGATGGATTGTGTAAGAGAGTAAATTGTAGAAAATGCACCTGGTATTTGCTTAACGTTATAGAAGAAAGAAACTTTGTATGGAAGGAAATATGTTCCAAACCCTTTTAGGGTTATATATATAAGCTACTAGAAGTTCTTACATCGATATCATCTTTTGAATCCTGTGTTATTGTATGTGGGCAGATGGGTAGTCTAGTAATCCTAGATTAATAGTCTCTCGAAGATGAGTAGGGTGGTGAACCATGACTATGTTCATTTTGAAACTTGTATTTACATAAAAATTATGGCCATAGTCAATGACATTGCCACCATGTGCACTCATCAGTTCATAGTACTCTGGACATTTAGCTAACCAGAGTTGTCATACTTGGTTGGAGGTTATCCATGGTAGTGCGAGAGAGTTAGTTAAGTGGGAGTAGACAGCAGAGCTCAAATAGAAACTAAGAGGGTTTCCAACACAACCTTTTGTTGAAGGGTAGGACTCCTTCTAGGTAGCAAGGTGCAGGGAAACCGCTTAAGTTTGTGGTTGAGGTAAAAATAGCCGAGTGATACTTTTCCCTCTCATCAGTGGCATGCCGAGTCTTGGGGGACAGTTGAACTAGATATGAAGTTTTGATTCTTTTTCTTTCTATCTTATCGCGGTGCCATACCTACCTAATGTTATTAAACTTTGGTAATTTTTTCTTGGTAAACCTGTGATTGAAGTGGACAGTTGCTACATGTGAAAAGAGTATCCACCTCCTATAGAGTTTGTTACAACAACTCCTATAATTCTGCTATCAAGATGACTCCATTTGAAACATTAGACAGAAGAAGATGTCAAACTCTTATAAGCTAGGTAAGCTAAAAGATAGGATTAGCATTAGTCTAGAAATGTGTCAGAAATGGATAAACAAAACAAACCAATCGGGAAAGATTGGTGGAAGCTAATAATAGATAGAAAAGCTAAGTAAATATCAACCATACACTAATACAATTCTTGGTTCGAGAAGAAGAGTTTCATAAGTATGGAATGTATTCTAAATAAGTTCCTAGATATGAGAGACTCCTCAAAGCTCTCAAAGTTATTAATTCGGTTGATTACAAAATAATTTTATTTTTCTAGGAGGCACATGCTCTTATGATTGTATTTGAAAAGTATATAACAAATGACAATTATATTCCTAGAATGTTATACAGGAACAGGACCCAGGAGAGGTCGTGATCAGGCTTATAAATGTTCGAGGATCACAAGCTCTGCTTGTGAAACAAAAAAAAGATTACTCATTGCAAGGTCGAGTGGGACAACGTGCAGAGGGTAATATGACCTAGAAAAATTTACCATGATTTAATCACAAAGATTTTATCCATTGTTTACACTTTTGCAGGTTAAACAAAATTTATATCTTATCATGTTTTTGGATACACTAAATCGTCGAGGACAATGATTCTTTAGGGGAGAGATATGTTACATCCCCCTTTTTGGACTATTTTTGCTTTTTACTTGTTACTTGGATAGAAGTAGAATTGTGAGAAAATGTTATGCATATGAGAATTAATGTTATGGTTTAGAGATATTAACTTTATGGAAGACAATTTTTGTAAATATGACTAATCCAATGATTAGATTTATACTGCCTTTTATAATGTGGAAAAACTAAAATGTTATTATTATATTATCTAACTGGGACACCAGTACACTGATCATGATTTGCATGTAAGAGTTTTGGAAAGGGAAATAGGTTGATCTAACTCTCCGAGAAGCAAAGGGAGAGAAAGTATCTTCAGGGAAGAAGAATATAGACTCTAGATCATCAAATGGTATTTTCCAACTAGGTACGGTATATCTGACAGTGGACCTTATCGTCGCCATAACCTTTAAATTAGCATGATATATATAAATAAGACAATGATAGTTAAGGAATGAAAGTTATTTTGTTCATATAATAATTATTATTATTCGAAAGGTTTATAGTGATAGATTTATCAAGGCATCTTTATTAAACCCATCATGAATGATCATGATAGACTGTCATCTATAATAACTTAATATATGTTTTCATACCAATGACAATGTTATAGGGAAGTTGTTGCCACCTGTTTTCATTGCCACGATGGCATAACTGCCAAGTCTGCGGGCCACAATAGAGTAATACCTTTGAGGCTGAAACACCTATCAAAAACCAATGAAAATGATAACTATCGAATGGGTGATAAGGTCAAGAAGTAGTTACGATTCAAGAACTATTATTCCTTACCTTCCTTAAGCTTGATAAGAGTCAGTAAGAAGCATGTTTTTAGGGGGCATTCGAAGTTGAAGTATTGAGAGGCCTTTGGATAGTGAAATCGATAGCAGAAGTGGGGAACAAAGGAAATACTCTTCAGTTAAGCTGGAAAATGTATTTAGGAAAGTAGAAAGACCTTAGTGCCCAGGCAAATGACAGGTTACTGTCTTTTCAAATCCTGTATTTCTATTATATCTTCTATGTCTTTCTTTTAAACCCTGAACAACAATAATGCCGATGCCTTTTCATTGTGCTATTTCACTTGACCAAGTGAAAGTATGAGTGTAATCATGTTTGAGTGTAAGCTATGCATTTTCTTCTATTTTTAGAAGAGTACGTATAAGTCTTATGGATTAAATGATAGCAAAATCTATGCTCCTATATAAACAGTAAACAAACTAAATCATTATTCCTATTAGTTTGCGTGGAGAAAGATAGCTTAGAAATCTTTTAAGAGCATACTTCATTTCCCTCGACTATGTATATTTAATAGATGTGCTTGTAGTAGCAATAGTAAAGATTAATTATGATCTGATATTGATTTGAGGATGACTACCACATTTGTTTAATTACTCCACTGTGCTTTATTTTAAGCTTGATTGCCACCTTATATATTTACTCTCTATGAGAAGAGATAAACGTATGAAATCGAAACTAAGCTTTTAAATCATTGAGGCAAGATGAGCTACAGTCGAACCTTAGTTTAATATTATCTTTTTCTTTATGAATTCCTTGCTTCTTAGGTTGTTGATAGGGAGTTTTCAAGAGTCTTTATGCCCCGAGTATACTACTCTTTCTGAGCTATAAAAATATAATAAGTACCTGCAACTAATCAATGCAAGCTTCTTTATTTGCCTGATAATGAAACTCTTAAAGAAACCATATGGGGATAGCATCGGTTTATTTTAAATAATGTTATAGATCAATTGAATCACTAATGTCATTACAACGATGGGATAAAAGGCCAACTCATAGTTACTGAGTGATAATGAAAGTTGAATAGTTGAGGGCAAAGTCTAACGATCATATGGAGATAGTATTGGGATAATATAATAATGGTTGAAACATAGAGATCAATGCATGTAAACATCTTTGTCTTTTTAATGATAGAAAGTTTACCAACTCTTAGTTTATGGGAAAAGCCAAAAGCAAACTTTAGAAATGGTCTTTCGACTTGAGGATAACTTAATCCTTCAAAACTTAATCTTTTAAAGATAATAGTTCACATAATGACCTATCTTATTATTTATTTGTACTTAAAAGCAATGGTCAACTTAAGTTTCTTTAATGATTAAATTAAAGTCTTTCAAGGCATCCAGCCTAGTAGTTACATTACTTTATCGATATAAAATATATCAAACTACATGGGTAATATGGTAAGTTTGAATATGGTATCAAACTCATGATTAGGGTTCCATAACCCGAGATGTTTTCATATAAGACATAGGGTAACAATCCTATTATTTCTTTGACAATAATCAAAGAATAAATTTGAGACTATTATGTTAACCCTTTGTGTTGAGAAAACTCATTTGAAGAATAAACCCTAATAGGCTAGGGGGGGAAGTTTCATTCCGAATTGAATTACAAATCTTGATTTCATGTCTTTTTCACTATGATGGCAAGGATGCCTTAAGATCTCATTATGGTTATTACAAAAACCTAGATTGTTGATAACTATATTAAGGACCCATACTTCCAAGGAAAGGACTAATTAAGTCTTAAGAGTAGTTCAAGAGACATGATTGACTACTTCCACGTTTTTAAGTTTGAAACGATTAATCAACTAAAGGGTATAGGTATACCAAGGGATGGGAAATTATAGATCTTAATGTATGTTCTTATGAACTTATTTTAGTATCAAATGAATTAAAGTCAAAACCTAACCCAGTGTTGGGTATTTCTATTAAGATTTATACCAAGTTGGGTATGTTGGGAGATTCGAGACTCAACCCCACATGATTATTCTATTCAAGATTGTTGATAAAGGTTTATTGACATATTTTCAAAGGATAAATATGCATATGAATTCATATTTAGTCATAATGGAAAGTTGACAGACTTAGTAGACCAGTTGGTCGATTGTATTTAATTTTCTTTTCTGATTTAAATCTTTTATGGCTGAAGGCTTGAACTTAGTCCAACACCAGATTTGAGAAATGATAGTGCACTCCTTAAGATAGGAATGAGAGGAGTTAAATCTCATATATTATACTTATTCTTGTCATATGAATTTAGAATTTGAACAATGACGGGAGGTCTAGGGAAGTCGAGAAGTGTTTGTTTCCATGCTTTGATATTATCCTGAGAAAACAAGGCATTTCTATGCTTTTGGTTAGAGGAGCTAAACCTTAGAATTATAACTAGAAAGATTTAGAAATTTATGCATGTATGTTAAATATGACATTGCCCTTGGTTGACAGTATATGGTTGAGTAACAATGGAGTCAGACATAAAGAGTCTAGTAGTACTTATATAAATCCTAAAGTGAATCTTGGATAAAGTCAAAACTTAGTAAATTGTTCAAGAATGCTAGTATGAAGACAAATAGTAGAGGGACAAGAGGTCATAGACCCTAGAGATTGCAAGTACGCAAAGATGGACTCTCTAGAAGGTGAGAAATACCTATATATATATATATATATATATATATTGCAAATATATTCTAGATTAAGGATTGTTCTAAGTCAGATTGACTAGAATGGGTTTACCATATAGACAAATTTGTGTCTAGAGTAACTAAATGAAGGGATAAGGACCCTAACTATGTTTATTCATTCTTACTTGTAAAAAGAGATAATTACCTTGACTAAGATGCTTAACCTAGGTAAGGTAACCATTTAAGTTGTAATGAATCAACTTAAACCCCTTAAGTGTCGATAAGTCTTGGATCTCAGGTATTGCACAGTTGCAATGAGAATCCTTGTATGGAAAGTTAATCTATAAGGATTATAGAACCTAGACATTATTTGAAAACCTATTGAATATGGAAAGACTGAATTAGAATTGATAAAACTATAGATATAAACATAGTTCACCATATCCAGGATGACATAACCTATTGGGATGATCATACTTAGCTAGAGGGTAGCTAGGGTTGTATGATCAATAGTGTTATGTAGGATACACCACCAGTACTCAGATGGAAAATATCGTAGGACACCCTAGGTCTATACTCTTTGTGAAGGGTAGGGCCACTTCTAGAAAGGAAGGTGTGCGGGAAACTGTTGGTCTGTGGATGGAGGTAAATCTCTCCAAAGATGCTTTCTCTCTCTTCAACATGAGGCATGCCGAAACTTGTGGTATGGAGGTCAATAATTGAGATGCAGTAATCTTTTGGTGAGTGAATTTATGTAATCTTCTTTTTGTATAATTTAACATGTTTCAATCATATGGAAATGGATAGACAAATTGTGTAATATGATGCAATCATGTTTCTTAATCAAGTTGTAGGTTAAAGTTAATTTGAGAAAATTTTTATCACCTTTTACCTTTTCAAAATTTACTTCATGGTAATTACTCGAATTTGGAGATATTAAAAACTATGGATATTACATAAATAGTTGCATCCAAGGGCTAAATAAGGAAATCAAGGAACTCCAACAAAGTTTTAAAAGGAAAAGTGAAGAATGAAGTCTAGGAAATGAAGATAAAACAAGAATAGAGGATCACCTAAGTCAAGTTGTGAAAGAAAAGTTAGAAGAATGTGAGAAATTGGTAGAAGAAATTGTACTTTTGAAGTTTGATTTAGAGATAGCCAACAGCTACAGAAAAAAATTCAAAATAAGCTCTACAAAACTTCCTGAGTTGCTAGCTAGTTAAAAGTATCCAGATGATAGGGAAGGCTTGGGGTTTGAAAAGGGAGAAAGCTCAATTCCTTAACAAGTCATGTTTAGAGAAGGAAAAGGCAGAAACCATCTAGTGAGGAACCAAAGAAGAAGACCTAAAAGATCTCCGATTAGGCAACCAAATGCTCAAAAGTACTCATCTTTCAATGGTTACTATTTTAAATGCAATAAGTATGGTCATAGGGCTACTCAGTGTAGAAGCAAAATAAATCAAAATGTTCCCTCTTTTTCTGGTCAATGTTTCAATTGCAAGAAAATTGGTCATAAAGCAAATGAGTGCAAAAGTGTGTCAAGAAACAATCAAATCAATCCAAGGAATGCTAAATTATTCAATGGAAAGTGTTTTACATGCAATAGATATGTGCATATGGATAATGAGTGCAGATCAAGGCTAAATTCAAATAACATGAGAAATCAAGGTCAGAGAGATATTGTTTGTCTAAATTCGACAAGCCTGGACATTCTACCAAATTCTGTAGAAGAAAAAATACAGAGAGAGACTATCCCACAGTAAAAATGAAAACATTGTAGAGAGTAGACAAAGGTAAAAAGAAGATTGATTGGGTAGAAACCAAGAAAGAGATGAATTAGATCTGGATCAAGAAGGATGTTACTAAGATCAAGAATGGATCCACACTAGTTTCTAGTGCAGATACTTTCTCCAGGAAGTAAATTGAGAGCTCTGGCTCAGGGGGAGCAGTGTCAAAACAATCTAAATCCCCCATCTAGAAAGTTGGTGCTAGAATCTAGCATGAAGATATACCCTTGAATCTGACATGACAAACCTTGTGAAAGAGAAACCGGAAGAGGATAAGCTAATGCTAAACATTGCAGAGAAATTTCAATCGATTATATCTACGGAGAAGGGTAGTTAGAAGAAACTTGACCCTTTATTGATGTAAAGGAGGATGATGATAATGAGGATGATGATGCCATTATTTTCTCTGGAAAGAAGAAGGCTAGAGGTAAGAAAAATGTAGAAGATGGGGAAGGAGGTAAATCAGTGGACAATTCTACATTGGAGGAAAAACATGAGGATAGTGAAGTGGATTATGTGATTCAATTTACAAGGAAAAGGAAAAAAAAATTGAGGCAAAAAGAAGACAGTAGAAGGCAATGCAAATGCTGATGCAAATAATGATGTGTTCATGAATGACGAGGGTCAAAAGCAAGGAGGACCTACAATTTAGCTACATCTAAGAAGCAAAAACCCAAGAAGAAAAACCCAAGGAGGTTGAAGGAAAGGCTCCAGTCAAAAAAGAAAGGCAGGAAAGGTTAGCAAGATCAAAAGAAGAGGAAAAGCAACGTAAAAGGCCAAGTATAGGAAGAAAGAAAAAAGGGGGGAGAGTGAAAAGCTTTAGAAGAAGGCAGAGGGCAAATTACTGGCAAGCAGAAGTAAGAAGCTCGTAGGTTGGCTTTAATGAGAGAGCAGTTCCTTGTCAAAAGTTAGAGGTTGTTAGCCAACCTTTTCTAAACTAAGATGCACAAGAGTACATCAGTCCAGTGGTGCATAGAGTCCCTTCTCTAGATCTGAATTGATGTTTTTAGGCCTACTTCTCAGGGGGAGTAGTTAGAGAGTTGAGAAGAGAGATTTGATCAGAGAAAAAGAGTGCAAGTATGTACCCTTTTCCATTGATGTCAAAGGGGGAGAGAAATCATGTGAAAAACTCAGAGTGTAGATGTGTAAAGAGATAGGGGGAATCTCGTCTTGATGGTTGTTGCAGTTTTTCACATCATATGTTGCCATCAATGACAAAGGAGGAGATTGTTGCAAGTATATGCCTAATCGGTGTTGTCATTGATGTCAACATATCTTTGTTGTCATTGGTGTCAACTGTATCCTATTTTGTTATTTGTTTAGAAACTTTATATGTTGAGGATATTAAGAAAATTAGCCCCTCTAGAAGAATCAGAAAGTAAACAGTGAATCATAGTGAAAACAATGAGTTGCATACTGAAGAACAGTCTAGAAGATTGCTCCACATTTCTTTCTAAATGAATATCTTGGTCTGCAGATTGGAAGTTATTTAGAAGCACAGCTAAAGATGCTAAATCTTGAGTTTGAGCCTCTGGTATGAAGATTTGAGTGAGTTACATTCACCAGAGTAAAACTTGCCTTTTCTAATTATTCATTGGTGCCTGAGAGAGTATTTTTCTCTGCATTCCTCCGCATTAAAGTGTTTTGTAATGGTTCATGTTTTGGTGGTCCGCAAGCTATCTTTATTTTATGACAGTTGAAGACAATGAAGTTCATGTGCTCTGGTGTGAAGAATCTCATGACTAAAGTGGTTTGAGTTTGTACGGTTGCTCCCAATGATTTCAATGTGCTTGTGGATACCTCTTAATCATGTTCCTACCTTTACATTGGTCCGCATTAAGGAATTGAGATTGTGTTTGAAGATTATTCCTAGATAACATAGCATGTAACCAGTCTTAGCTGTCTTGGTTAATTCCAGTGATTGCGGAGATCCCTTGAAGATTATGGAAGAGTGTTGTGGTGTGGAAGATTGTGCTTGAGTCCCAGCTAAGGTGTGGCATGATCCACATACATCTATACTATAAATCCTTAGCATAATTTTGTATTAGCTCAAGACCTATTTTGTAAATGTTTGTAATGCCGACCTTGGAGATTGTTCCAATGGTTGATGATTGTAATGTCAACCTTGATGATCATTCCAAGCTTGATGAAGTGTATAAATACTTGTAATTGAGTTGTGGAAAAGATGTCCTTGTGCGAAGATGGGAAGATAAGGAAAGAGGTGGAAAGGCAAAGTAGAGCAAAGAAACTATTGTACTTCAATGTATTAATCTCAGACATGAAGAAGATGTTGATCTTGGCAGTGAGCCTAGCAGTGAGCTGTCAGTAGGGTTTAATAGCCCTCAGGGTTTAACAACCCTCATTATAATCTTTCTAGGTTTAGGGTTGAGGCAGTGAGCCTGGTAGACCGAGTTGTACTTCATGGCAGTGAGCCAGTATGTTCTAGGCCCATGGAGTGACCAAGCCTGAACATCATTTTTCAAAGATTACAATATATTTTGAGAGCTAATCCTCTCCGTGGTTCTTCCCCACCTTCGGGTTTTCCACAAAAAAATTTGGTGTCTCTTGTGTTTAATGTTGCATCTATGTTTAAATTTCTAATTTCATGCATTCATTGTTTAATCATAATAACTATGGACAAGTGATTAATATTTAAGTGCAGAAGTGTTTAAGTTTTTGGGACAACTAATTCATCCCCCCCCCCCTCCCAGTTTCTGGTACATTTCAACAAACTCAAGACCTAGACGTAGGGTTGTATTTTGATCTAGGCTAATGAGGCAAAACTCATGACTAGATTGTGGCAATTAGGGGTCAACTAACAAGAGTGGGTGGCTCTTATGCACTTTTATATTTAGAGGACTACAAAGGGTATTCTTAGAGGTCTAATACTAAATAAATAAAGAAAAATGATAATAAACTAGGCCTTCAAATAAACCACACCCTTTGCATATTAACACCCTAAGGATTTATCACTAAGCATTTAGTTTCTCGGCTCACTATTTTATAGACCTAAAAGCACTCTTACAAAGTAGATAAATAACAACAAGCCGTACATACAACTAAACATGTGAAAAATGTTTATATTCCCTAAGATGAATCCCCTTATGTTTTTCTTACTTCATGTGCAACATGGAATATAGCTCTCTTAAAGTTTATCATACAAGAGATCTTAAATGATTTAGTACAGATTTATAACATTGAGTTATACAAGTTGGAAAGATCTAAACTACTCCAATCTACCAAGGAGGATGAAATAAGATATTTTAAATAAGAGTTTGAAATAAGTGTTTGTCTCAATGAGAAATAGAGTCAAGAATTCAAAAGAGAGAGACATTCATGTGAATTTGCAATAAGAACAAGAAGTGCACACATATGAAGAACAATGATACAAGAAACATCACATAACCAAATCTTTTTTAATGATTTATAACTACTTAAAAATATTACATACCAGTTACAAAAGTTATTCTCAAAGACTTTGAGAAGTTTTTATAGTTACTATGACAACTAACTAAACAATAATACAATAGGCCAACAAATGTGACCTTGAAGAGATATACAGTATCCCCTAAAACATCTTAGTTAGACATAGAGAAATCTAGATCATATAAAGGTCTTCAGAAGACTACATATTCTCCAAAATCATACAAGTCTATCTCTCAAGTTCCCTCTCAAACTATGACATGCATCATTTGTTTACCCTAGAATACTTTATTGACATATGTCTACAAAAATTGCCATAGATCTATTCTCATAAAAAAAATGAAATATAACTCATTATCATGCCTAAGATCTTTCCTAGTGAAGACACTTGTTGCAAATCATGTAGCATTGTAGGGTACAAGCTCTATAGTTAGGCATTCTCTCCTTCAACATGATGTGCAAAATTATATTTGACTTCTCATAGGTAGAGAAATTTTCCTTTGATCTGATTGTATCTAGGAACAAGGGTTAAAATATTCTCTTCGTTCATACATGCAAAGTATCTTGCAAGAACCAACTCTAACAACAAATTAATTCCTAGCTTTTGAGGTAAAATGGTGGTGCCTCATTACAAGAAGGGAAAACAAGGTTTCAGACCAGAAAATCTTTGGTACAAGGAAAGAAGGGATAAGCGTGAGATAATATTACAAAATAATCTATATCAAAAATACCCATATCAATGAAAAATGCGTTGTTTTCTCATTATGGGGAAACTGGACGTATTAGAAATGTGCACTTCGATAGAAGACTGGTCAGATGGCAAGGAGAGAATCATAGGGGCAGGCAACAAAGGATTTCCAGTGGGAATAGTGAGATGAACAAGTGGTAGAACGACAAGGTGCTACCAGACCAAACCGAACAATACTGTTTGAGTAGGCTTGCGTATAGTCGACAAATGCAAAGAAGCAACACGAAACAAACATTTTCAATAGGGGTAAAAGACATTTTCAAGGAAGGATAATAGAGAATAGGAAAATATCCGCAAAGAGAAACAAGGGAAGCCATATTCAAAGGGGTGCACTTCAACATATCGTATCAAAAAGCCTCCTGAGAAACTTCAGGCTCCACAACAGAAGAAGGAACTCTGTGTACAAATCCCAGAATTGTTGTTCGAAGACAGGAAGGGAAAACTCAAGGAAACTGCGTTAATTGGTAAGTTTTGGAAAAATCCGTTCCCAAAAAATGTTTTTCTTGAATGGATTGAACTAAACTGACCTGTAATAGAAGATTTGATAGTATTAGAAGGAGGTTTCTTTATTGTTATTTTTCCAAAAAAGAAGATAGTGATTTTTTTTCTAGAAAAATGCCTAGTTTTTAAATGGGGCAGGGCTTTACTATCAACCATGGCAACCAAACTACAATGCACTTAAAGTAGAAATCTCTTTTGTCCCCTTTTGGATAAGGCTCAAAATTTTGCCTCTAGAATATATAGACCCAAATATCTTTAGATTGATAGGTGATTCTATTGGGGTGTTTCAAGTTAAAGATGATAATCCACTTCAGAATGTAGAAGAAATTATAAGGATATGTATCCTACTAGAAATCAAAAAGGGTTTCCCTGAGACTATCAAGCTTCAAACCATAGAAGGAACATAGGCAGAAGAAATATTGTATGATGGCCTAGAGCTCCGATGCATGAATTGCAAGGGATACGGTCATATCAAATGTAACAATGGCAATAATGAAGTCAACAGAGAGGCAATCACCCACAATCTATCTATTGAAAAAGCTCCCGGTATGGTCCGATCTTCTAGAATAGAGACAAGTATAAAAAATAACATAGGTTTGGAGACTACTATGGTAGCCCAAACAAATGGAGAAGGCCTAGACTAGTTTAGTTTAGAAGGACTACAAATACTCATACCCATAGTATCTCTAGGCAAGGACTTAGGTAACCATTGCGAGATGGAAAAAGTCGCTGATGATGAGGAAGTTGAGAAGATGGAAAATACGTTGAATTCATTGCTAGATGAAGTCATCATGAAAGTTGGTAATGAAATTTGTGATGACATAGCAGATGAAGTACTACAGGAGCAGTCGGAACCAAGAATGGTAGAGAGATTGTCAATATCCTAGATAGTGATGGAGAAGAAAGCAGAGATCTACACACCAGGACATAATAGACTTAGTTCGTAGACCAAGGTCCAACAAGTCAAAAGAAGAAATTGCTACAGGAATACAATCGACACTTGAGAAAACACTAAGAAAGAGGAGAGTGGACAACTCTCCTTGGGTGTAATGAAGGTACTGTCATGGAATGTTAGCAGCATCAATGCCTCTAACAAATGATGCCTCATCAACCATCAATTCGATGAATCAAAAGTAGACATTGTATTGTTACAAGAAACAAAACTATCCAAGGAACAAGGAGAACATATGATTTAATATTGGAAGTCATGGGATACATTTTTGCTTACCGTCAGTGGGGCTTATGGGGGCTTGCCATCATGTGGAGATGCCTCTATCATGGGGGGGAGGGGAGGGGGGGGGGCAAATTGGATCTTGGGCAAGTTTAACAAATGCATTTTGAATACAAATCTCCGGGTTATCAATGTGTATGGACCAAAGGGAACTGCACAAAAAAGTAAGATATGGAAGGTTATCAGCACAATATAGCCTCTGAAAGATGAAATGGTGATTATTAGGGGAGACTTTAATGCAATTGCAAATGAGGAGGAAAAAATAGGAGGAATCATTCCTTCCACAAGATGTATGGAATATTTTAGGGATTTTCTTTTTTAATAACTTGTATGACTGTATACCAAAAAATGGAAAATTCACATGGAAAAATAGAAGGAAAGATTTCAACTACATTTTGGAGAGGTTAGATAGATTTCTCATAACATGGAAATGGCTCCCAAGGAATCAAAATTTCACCAGTAGCATTCTACCTATAGCTGGCTTATATCACTATCATATATGTTTGGAGTTCATGGAGGATAAATGTAAAAGAAATAATGTTTTTTAAATTTAAAGAAATGTGGTTCAAGGATCCAAGTTTTCTACTATAGTTGAAGAAATGGTGGGAATCATGAATCTCCATACACCAAGGTTCAAGAATGTTCCAATTGGTGCAGAAACTAAAATTCATCAAAATCTAGGTCAAGAAGTGGAATTATAATCATTTCAAAAACATTTTCAAATAAAAAGAGAGAATTCAAAACCAGCTATCAATTTTATCAGCCCACATAATTACTAATGGTATGGTTGTTGCAAGCTATAATGAGGAAAAATGTCTAAAAGCAGAGCTATAGAAAACTTAGCTCAAGGAAGAAATATGTTGGCAGAAAAAATCTAGAGAAAAATGGCTAAAAGAGGGAGATAGAAACACAAAATTCTTTCACATTTCAACAAAAGTCAGACATGCATCCAATTTCATATATAGTATCAAGACGATGGATGGTGCAACTACCACTAATCAAACACAAATTCAAAGGGAAGCTGTTAACTTTTTCAAGGGTGTTCTTGCTAGTGAAGAAAACCAACCATGAGTGGACAACATATGTTAGTGACAACAAACATCCCAAAGTTGGTGACTAATGATCAAAATGAAAGTCTTATGAAAGGATTCACACTAGAAGAGATTCAATTTGTTGTGTTCTCTATGTTAGGTGATAAAGCACCTAGACAAGATGGATTCATAGGCTTATTTTATCAGAATTGTTGGAGCTTCATGAGTAGGGATGTGTTATTGGCGGTGGAAGAATCAAGAAAACATAGGAATATACTGAAGGAAATAAATGCCTCTTTCATTTCTCTAATTCTAAAAACAAAGTGTTCCTCTACTTTCGAAGAATTTAGGCCAATTTCTCTATACAATACATATATTACATCATTTCTAAAGCAATAGTTGCAAGACTTGCAACTTTTCTTCCACAAATAATCTTAGAAGAATGAGGTTTCATGCCTAAGAGAGACAACTGAAGGAGCAATTTTTACAGATGAGGTAATTCATTCAATTCATGATCTCAAAGCATAAGCTATGGTAATTAAATTAGACATGGCCAAAGCTTATGATGAAGTCAAATGGGAGTTTCTCCTTTGGGTTATTTCGATACTAGGTTTCTCCAAAGTTTGGTGCAAATGGATATATTCATGTATCTTAGGGATAAAATTTCCAATGCTAGTTAATGACACTATAGTTGGATCCTCCAATTCCAAACAAAGTTTAAGACAAGGTGATCCATTATCCCCTTACCTTTTCATACTAATGGTAGAAGCATTTGGCTAGGCAATCAAGGCAGAGAATCAAAGGAACAACTAGAAAGGCATTCATCTCCCATTGATTCAGGAATCTTTCACACATTCTTTTTCTATGGATGACACTATGTTGTTTGGGCAAGCTTTTGTTGTAGAGGCCAAAGCAATTAGAGATACATTTTTAGCTTGTTGTGAAACATCTGGGCAATCCATTAATGTCCTAAAATCTAAGGTGTTTCTCTTTTTCATGTCTACTATTGTTCAAAGGAAATTTATTAAAATTATTGGATTTAGGATGGAGGTGAAGGGGAAGAAATCTCTTTTTATTCATTTGATTATATGCATATACACAACCATATATAAATACTATGAGGGAGTTGACAGTTATATGAAACTGAACCATAACCGGTATTATATGAAACCGAACCATAACCGATAGTTAACAATGACTGAACCATAACCAACAATGTAATACAATGATGTACGCTAACATTCCCCCCCTTATTATATTGTTCTTGCAATAGTACCAAGGGACCCCCCCTGAATGCTAACATACTCAACAAAGCTGATTACATAATATGAATACATATTTTATAGAAGATCTTCTCCCAAAGAACAAATCCTAAACCAAGCAGGGCTCCATCATGTTGTCTCATCTACCCTCAGAAAGGCATAGCTTTGAGCTATGTTCTTGAGCTCTTTAGTCCCAAACTCTCAAATCACAGAGTCTTGAATTATTGGACAACAATCCCTAAGAGATACGACTGATCTCTATCATTGTCTAGTGACCGCGAAAGGGTAGAATTCTTGATCATATACTCTGAAGCTCACTGAACAACAATCCTCATTGAGCTCAACACCAAATCCCAAACCTGTCTCCAAAACAAAATCTTCACAAAACATACATTCTTCAAATCCATCAGCATCAACAAAGAAAACAACCAAAACCAAAAAATGCTTCTCATGCAAAGCATCATCTCAAAGCAAGAAGCTAACTTGAGATGATGGAAAATCCTCCATCCTCTGATGCCACCTGCCTCTAATAAAGTGAACGCTTATAGTACTAATGCATTATTAACACCACCAAAAGAGTCGTTAATAAAAGCTTCATCATCTGATGAATCCTCATCTTCTTGGCCTCTTGATAACTCTCCTTGTTCCTCATAAACTATAACCTTATCTGCCAAATATGTGGCCATGATAAAATTGTGCTTGACAACAAAAGCAGTTTTCTTTGCATGAAAAATAAATCTCTTTATAACCTTTGCTGCTACAATACGCTACTCAAAATCCAAGTATGCACTTGGCTCATCAATTAGATAAATGTCTGCAGGCTTGCCAAGACATAAGCACAATGCCACTCTCTGTAGTTCTCCACCGGAAAGATTTACAACTTCTTGATCCATTAGTTGCTCAATTTGAAGGGGCTTCATGACATCAATAGTAAACTGAGGGTGTGTGTATGAATCACGAATCTTTTGGTGCAATAAATACTTCACAGTTGATTGAAACTTTGGGCTGATCTTCTGTGGTTTATAAGACACATTAAATTCAGGTATCTCCACCTCTGAATTGTCGACTATATTTGGCTTCAACATGCCAGTCAGCATGCATATGAAAGTAGTCTTTCTTGTGTATCTGTACCGGGCATAGATTTTTATTTCCTTTGCACTTTCTCGCGGTGTTTCTGCAACCTTAAATGTCAGTGATTCATCTCAAAATTAAAGATTTTTAGTGGGAATAAAACCAGTCAAAAAGATATTGATGCCTTCTCTTACTGGAAATGAAAGTGTTACCACTACAAACTTTGTAGAAAGAAATAGTGATCAATGACATCTACAATGCCTTCCAATGGAAACCCATTCTTCTCACATAGATTGCATAGAAACTTCAAATGCAAATAAATGAGATACAATATAGATGCATTCAATCTGTACATCAAATGAGTTTATTCTTCACGCCAACTTTTCAAACTATATATCTAGGTAGCCTTAAATTAGTTGTATGAAACCTAACTTAAAATACAAAACACTACACACCTCACTGCTGCAACTCCAGAATGAATCTACTTCAAGATTACTTGGATTCTCCACGCTAGAAAATATGAGGCTCCTCGTCTTCGACTACATGACAAACGAAAGCATGGTTCGACATCATCCACCTTTCATCTTTCACTGACTCTACATCAATGAATCACAAAGGAATTGGGTACACATAGAAATCGTTAATTCTCTGATACCATATGAAGGGGAAGAAATCTCTTTTTATTCATTCGATTATATGCAGATACACAACCATATATAAATACTATAAGTGAGTTGACAGTTATATGAAACTGAACCATAACCAGTATTATATGAAACCGAACTATAATCGGTAGTTAACAATGACCAAACCATAACCAACAATGTAATACAATGATGCATTATGCTAATAGGAGGTTCTTCCAAGTAGGTACTTAGGCATCCAATTGTTTTCTAGCTTTGGTAGGAATTAATTATGGAAACACATTCATTTATCAATTAAAAACAAAATCTCATCATGGAAAGACAAATGCTTGACCATGGCTAGTAGACTAACAATGGCTAAGGTGGTCTTAGCTGCTATCCCCACATATATAATGTCAATCCTCAAAATGCCTAAAGGGGTTGTTACAAAAATTGAAAAACTAGTTAAGTCCTTCCTTTGGAAAGGTAGTTTAGATAAGAAAAGGATTAGTCTCATTATTACTAATTTTTTGTTCACACTTAAAATTAGTTCAACCTAAGTGTAATTGTTCAGAAGGAATAATAGAAAACTTCAAAGTTATGCATTCATTGAACAGTTGATGCCTTGACAAAGCAGAGAATGATATCTAGTTGTCAAGATAACCCATCAGTCCAATCAGGACTGATAAGTTATCATGACAAGAGAGTTGATTGTTAAGAAATCAAAGATTCAAGAAATACAATTGTTCTACACAGTTTGATCTTTCTGGAGTTATAAGCTAGATTGATTATTCAGTTAATCAGTTTTGAGTAAAAGAAAGAAAGATATTTGTATTGAACTGTTATTTCATGTCATGTTTTGAACATACATTCAAGTATCTGTTACTTTATCTCACACATTGATTGAAAAAGGAAATACATATACATCATATGCACAAGAGAAATTAACTACTCATGTTTAAAAGAAGTGTTCAAATGTGTCCCATACAAGCCGTGGAAGTAACTAGACTAAGCAATTGCAGACATGCAAGCCACACAAGCCGTGGAAGTAACTAGACTAAGCAATTGCAGACATGCAAGCTATGTATCTATTTGATAAAAGGAAAAGAAATGAACATCTGATAAATCTAAACATCCATCATTGCTTGATGATGAAGATTGTTTGTTGGTGTCGGCCTTCAAGTCTTCAGCTTTTAGTTTTCACTCCAAGTAGCCATCATCAGTTGAACCTACAAAATTTTGGGGATAGCCCTGTTAGTGCTCCAGATGTTTAAAATTATCACATGCTTTTACCAAACAGAGACATCTACTTATCATATCATGAATTTAGATAAGAGATCAGATCAGATATATGACACAAATTAGAAGGAAATCATGAAGAAGATCAATCAATACTATTAGGTACTTTTTTATGCTAACTTATTTGTTCATTGTGTAGGTATAGGACAAGTTTTGTTGCTGATTTGAAGACAAATAAACATGTGGATTAAATGTGGCTCCCACAAGGTTTTGAGCCCAGCATGTTTATTTTCATTTTTTGAAAAGAGTATTAGAAAAAGACAGGATGCATCATTTCAAGCTATATCATGCATCATCTAATCAAGTTACAGAAAAGATATGTCATCATGACATTATTATAGTTGATTGGAGCAAATCAGATTGACATGACTGAGTCAAGATTGACAAAAAACAAAATGCAGAAATCAAATTATAATCATCCAGGCTATAGGAGCCATCTAAGGTATAGTATCATTATGAATGCATGTATTTATTTCATCACAGCTAATAAGAGCAACTAACAAAGTGCATCCATAATACAAGGATATGATACAAGTTTTCAAATCAATGTGCCTGATAAAGAGAAGAGAAATAGAATAGAGCTTCTAAGATACGAGAACTGATGTATCATTTGAGCAAGTTGCAAAATAAATCATCTGAAGATATCACCTCATTATGACAAAAAAGTAAGAGGTAAGTGACATGATACAAGTACTCAGAGTGTGCAGTCATCCTAAAAGAAGGATATGAACTTTGCAAAAGGTAGTCACCAATGCCTGAAAACTTCAAACCATCAAGATACATGGAGGTACAGTGAAACAGTTCAATTGGAGCAAATGGGTCTTAGTTTTCAAAGATGAAACAACCAAGCCAAGAATCTCATATGATTCAGGCATTAAGGAGAGCCTATATTCCCAGATGAATACTACAGTCCAAATGTAGTCAAGTGTTCAAGCATTCAAACATTCAGGGATGAAGCACATGATGCATATCAAATACCAGAGTACACAATGAAGGGTCATCACTGAAATGACAATCAAGTACAAAATCAAAAGCAAGAGACAGTCATGTCTAGAGCAAAGAGGGAGTCCAAATACATTAAGCATAGTGGAGTGACAGGAATGCTACAGTCCAAATATAACAAAGTGGTTTCCATGCATCTCATCACTATTTTGATCAAATAATCTTTATCTCACATGCCTAAGCTACAGTAATATCATGTTACAGTCAACAAATGCCATAAAGAAAGATACAAGGATAAATACAGTCATCTCCACTATGAACAGTCATGACAGTGATCATGAAGTAGTCATAGTATATTATAAATTGCCATATCCATCTATAGGAGTACATTAATGATGAAGGAGGAACATCAGAAGAACAAGACTTATACCAAGTGCTACAATGATAGGTCATTGACAATTCACAAGGTAGGTAGTCTCTTTCTTATATGCCATTATTCTATCATGATACAGTCATAGTAAACAATTGCCATGATCAAAGATGAAGAAGAATGCATGATATATATGTGAGATACTATGAGATCCAAATCCTGAGAGAAGAAGTCAGTATAATAAACAGCCAAGGAGAGATAAGAACATGTTATCTATGCTACATGAGTACCTTATGAATGCCACAGACAACAAAGAGAAGATAACATGATATCTATGCTCTAGTAGAATCCAGATGCAACAAAGACAGTTACATAGTTTAGGAGATCATCACACATGACAAACAGTCCATCATCTTACAGTTAGCAGGCAAAAAGATACAAGATTTTTATATGCAAATAAGCTAAAAAAACCATTTGTGCAACAGGAGAGCCTTCCAAAAATGTCAAGGTACAGCTACAGATGGACATGAATGAATAACAATCATTCTTTTTTAATATCAAAAGACTTGTTATCATACCCAGGAGCTACAATGAAGAACAAATAAGGTAAAGTGTATCATCATCTATGACAGTCACAAGGAGTAGGAGGAGAAAGTTTTGTATGATGCAAAGTGGTCTTTCACTTATTTAAAAATTCAAACCCTTGTTTCTTTTGCACTTACAAGTCAAAAAAGGAAGAACAGTGAATACCACAGGAGGATGGTCATGACAATTTGAAGGTTTTGTGTAAAAAATGAACAAGGTCTTTCAAGAAAATTTCAAACCCTTGTTTCTTCTCTTCACTTACATTCAAAAGAGAAAGAGATAATAATAAAGGAGAGTGGGTGTGGCAGTGAGAGGAGTTTTTGTGCAAGGAGGGTTGAAACCCTATTTTTGAAACTTACAAACCCTCAATAGTGTCACATCCCTCTTTTTGAAAACAATTATGCTATTTACTTTCTTGCGAATTTTAGTAATTTAATATGTTGTGAATGACATGGAAATTGACGATTTATCTTACAAAGTTGTTATATTGAATTGTGGAATCTAATGATTACGATCAAGGTGATATTGTAGACTAAATGTCTTTATAATAAATGCAATGATGTTTGGATATATTATGTTTTGATTTGAACATAGGTGCTTTGACCACAAAATTGTATGTGAGTCTGTCGATGCAGGAACAGGTGGACCGTGTTCGACGGGAAGAGAAAGTATCTTCGAGAGAGAGTATAGACTCTGGAAATTAACCATGGGTGTTTGTTACTGAGGTCACCAAACAGGTAGATAAACCTTGGAACCAACCAGTTAGTCTTGTTTGTCGGTTGGGTTAGTTAACTAGATGTCGACGTCATGTAGAATCTTGGAGTCGTCGATGCCATTGTAAGTCCATCATAGCAAGTCGACTTATTTAGATGTTTAATATTTTCGTTTATAAGTGTTTATTGAACCTTCATGTGGCGAAATTCTAAATCTTGTCTCGTAGTCGAAAGACGCGAGAAGTCGGCTTTGTGCGTCTAACGTTGTAAGAACTCGTTCGCGTTACGACCAATCCGTCGTGATTGTCGTAAAATGCGTCGAAACTTGTATTGTGAAGTTATTCTATTCTTGAAGATCGACGAATGTCGATTTGAAGCCATAGCGTGAAATAATTTTTTTTGGTCGTCGATTAACGTGAGTCTTTTCTTCTGTCCTCGACCGCGAGTAGTTGTCAATCTAACTTTGAGCTTTCTTAACAAGTTGGTCTTTGCCTCTTGTCCCTTTTCGACCAAAACGATGCTTTAGTCATTTCCTAAACCACCGCTAAGCTGAGCTTAACTCCACAATACATCTTATGGTGGCTTTTGGATTGAATTAGATAACTTGGTATTCGAGTGAAGGCGGAGTCGTTATGTCTTCTAGCAAACCACGTTGTCTTAGGAACCACCACCTTTTGATTGGTCGTGATAAATGGGAAGTTGGGTTTAAAATCAATTGTATCGACCCATATGATTAAATTATGTTAACCGAGAACTCTTTGGAGAGATTCCTTTTACCAAAACGTGAGAGGAAGGTAGTTTGCAGTTATGAAGGAGAGTAACGGATATTAAATGATGTTACTCCATTATCTAGGAAGGTGGAGAGGTTCGGTGGCTATTGTGTGAAAGAAGATAGAACTGCAGAGGTTAGGAGAAGTCGGAGGTAGTTGTAGAAGTAGAGAGATTAATGGAAGGCGGATGGAAGTTGTTAGAACCTTCCTCGCGGGCAGTAGGAGAGGGGAGAATGTGAATGAAGAGTTTAATGAGAGATTCTCTTTCGCAAGGTGTAAGAGAGGATGGAGTAGCCGTCGTTGAGGGTGAAATGGCGGGAGAAACTGCGAAAGAGGAGGAAAAAGTAATTGCAAAGTAGAGTTGAGGGAGACATCGACGGATAGGGTGTAGCTACGGTTGGGAGAAGAATGTAAAACGGCGATTGTTTTAGTTGGAGACCGACACCAAAGAGGAGAGAGGTAGTTTGAGGGAATAGTGGTCGGGGTTGTGAGAAAAGAAACGGCAGTAAGAGGAGAAAGGGCCATCATCGCGAGGGAAGAAGTAGTGTTGGGAGGTTAAAAACTGTGGAGTTATGAGTTAGAACGGGTAGAGAGAGACGGGAGGAGAGCCCGGCTTTGTGAAGAGTAAAGAAAACGGCAGCAAGAGAGAGAGTTTTGGGAGTTTTAGTAGAGGAAGAAAGTTTCTAATGGAATGAGCAAAACGTGAGTGAGGGAAGGAGTGATAGGTTATTTCTAGGGAGCGATCCATTTTTCTGAGTAGAAAGCAGAGAGAGGAATCTGGTTCGTGTGGACTGTCGTTGTTTTCAGAAGGAGATAAAAGAGATAGCTTCGAAGAAAAACAGAGGAGAATGTGGAGTTACCATAGCAATCTCCATTTTTATCAACAGGTTCATTTCCTTCATTATTCTTCTCAGTTTAGATCTGTAAGTAAGACTCACTTTGCAAGAGATCAATACGTTTAAAGCGAGAAGAAATGTACGACAACGTAAACCTAGTATGATATCTGTATGTGGTAAATCCACGTAATAGTATCATTGCTGTGTTTGAGATTTGAAGACTCAGAAATAGAAGTATTGATGTCTCATCACTGTGTTTGCAATTTAAAAACTCAGAAAAAGTAGTATGTTGTTTTCTTAAATTCGTAAACTCAGAAATTGTAGCATTTTTTGCCGTGAATTAAGTGGTGTAATAAAAGAACACAGTTCTCTAATGCATATCCATTTAGGAACGAACTTATTTTGATCCAAGATGCAATATACCTTCCTTGAACGATAACTCCACAGTGAGTAAACATGTTGCTCTGCGTGCATGTTGCGTAGAAGTCAAAAACCATAGTTTTAAGCACGTTTTGATGTAAAAATTAGAGTGTTTAATAGCCGGAAAATGCAGTTGTAAACAGCTGATGTCTTAACCATCATACATCTTTAATTAAAGGTCGACCATGCATTGGTCATCTTTATTGACATAGGAAGATTCCATAATCATTTATATTTTATTTATGACTTTCATCTTGTTGAACCATGTGAAACTAATGACACAGAAAGAGGAGTAGGAGGATAAAGTTTAGTAATGATTAGGAAACTGTCATGTTCTGAAATGAACAATTTGAATTGAAAACCCGCATGTGAGTTGAAATTACGTTGCATGCGATGGTGCTAGAATCGTTTTATCTTGTAGACCATATGAGTCTAGAATCCTCGAATTTTGGAATAATGGGAAATGGCTTTAAATGTTTGAGTATGTTGTGTAAACATGGGAAGCAAGTAAACAAATAGGAAACCACTTAGGAGTGGGCGCTTTAAGAAATGTTATTACATGAAAATGGATTATGAAACTCTAAACTTGAGATAAGAGTAAAGTTGCACCATGCGCTATTGTAGGAGGATATCCTAAACCCTTGAGGTCATCAAGGTTGTTAAATAGTTAAAAATAACACAAATAGGAAACTGTAGGATTTTGACCAGTTCAAGTCGAGTAGGGTGGGTGAACCAAGTTCATGTGTTCTTAGAATGCTAATTAAAAACAAATCCTTTGGCCAAGGTGATGTACTATCCTCAAGTGCATCGAACATTCACCGTAACTGGATGGCGTTTCTTGTGGAGTGTCGTGCATGACTAGAGGGTATCTAGGGATCTGCGCGATAACAAGACACGTAGGTTACAACACCAGAGCTCAGATGGCAAACGCCGATGGTTATCCTAAGTCTATCCTCTTGAGTAGGGTAGGGCCACTTCCGGTTAGGAAGGAGTACGGGAGACCGACGGTCTGTGGTTGGAGGTTAAGCTCCTTGAAGATACTTTCTCTTCCAAATACCGAGGAATGCCGAGTCTTGAATGAGATGGATCGACAATCGGGATGCATGATAATGGTATGTTTCCAATATATGTTGTTTCAAGAAAATTTCATTTGTTAGAAAACAAAATGTTTAATATATATCATTCCTTTCAGCTTTAGGAAAATGAGATCATGTGTATGATAAAATGAAAAATGTTGTATTGGTTTATAGATGAGTAACTTTTGCATGTGATTTCCTAGTTAAAAAAAAATTTACCGTTGTGAAAACTTAGTTACTTCTTGTTATTCCTTGGTGGTTGTTACATATGGTATCAGAGCTAACCAGGTTTAGCACTAGGGCTGATGAGTCCACTAACCTGATTAGGAAATCATCATTATGCGGGTAGCTAATGATTTGGTTTATTGTGCCAGGATGGTATACACCATGAAAACTGCAAGAAAATCTTTCGCGGGTAAGAAGCGTTATCTGCAAACTAAGTAGAAACGACTTGCGATGATCAAGACCATAGAGGAAACCAATGACGAAAATGACCTATGGCTTGACGATGTGGAAACCTTAGCCAATGCTATGTCACGACTTAAGCGAGTGAGGAGAGAACTTCTAGAGGGAGCAGCGATGGCGGTTCGAACCATGATCAACCACTGCTCTTGGATTGTAACTGATAGTGTACCTATTAGTGTACCTAGTACTATACCCATGATCACTAGAGATCCACGTGTAGTACCTAGAGCTGAGATTATTGAGTTATCTTCTGATAGTGAGTCTGAGGGGTATACACCTCATGATTATGTGTCGGACAATGAATCCAAAGGTTACACTCCACTAGATAACACTATGTAGAAACATGAGATTTGTCTATCTCTAATGATGTTGAAACAATTTTGCAAAGTGAATAAAGACAAAATTTTGGTTTGAGAACAATTATGATTATGATCAAATGATGTGTTCTTTTGATGTTGTTTAATTTAATAAGCACAAAACTGATTAGTATATGTTTAATCAGGTGTGAAATTAAACTAGCATGGACCAATCAGGGTTTAACGAGGGGGAGGATCGGGAAGGTCATAACTCTCAAGAAAACTCCACTGACAAGTTGGATAGGATCCTCAACATGCTCACGGAAACCAAGGAAAGATTGAACAAACTGGAAAGGAAAATGGATGAAACTGGCAACACAGAGGGTGAAAACGAGAACTCTCATTACACAAGCAAGAGTAAACATTGGGATGATGGCACGACGAGTGAGCATCCTAATGAAAGTGAAGCCCAGAGGAGAATCAAGGATAAACTTGCCTTAGAGTTATCTAAGGATATGAAGAAGGTTAACCCTCCAAAGTTCGACAGAACGAAAACTGGAGATGCAGCTGAAGCATGGTTGACAGAGATGGAGAAATATTTTGAGATCAGGAACTACTCTGAGGTTACTAAAGCCGTGTGGGGAGCCTATCAGCTATCTGGGGAAGCATCCACTTGGTGGATGAATAAGAAAATGGAGTTGGAATTAAGTCCCTTGAAAGTGACATGGGATGAGTTCGTGGAACTATTCCGAAAATGGTGGTTACCTCAATTATACTTTGATCAGAAGTTAACGGACTTCCAAAACCTCAGGCAAGGTGAATTATCTGTGGTCGAGTACGTAGAAAAATTCACTAGGTTACTGAAGTATGTTCCCCAATACCAAAAGGATGAAAGGTTCCGAATCAGAAAGTTCATCATGGGACTCAATCCTCAGATCGGTGGTGAGGTGGAGGTGCATGGTCCAAGCACAATGGATCAATTTTATGAAAAGGCAATAAAACAGGAGCAAAAGATTAAATCTATCTCTGCTTACCGTGACAAGAAACGCAAGAAGTTTGACAAGAACTACAATGATCAATCTTTTAAAAGGAAAAATGATAAGGGGTATGGAAACAGGAGGTTTGATAGGGGAAATCGAAAGAATCAAGGAGGATTTGGTAACGAGCGCAGAGGCGAAGATTTTAAGAGAAATACAAATTTTAAGAAGAATGGTGATTCTGCAAGTAGGCCATCTGAGAAGCGAGGACCTATAGGGGGATGCTTTTCTTGTGGAGGAGATCATTACACCAACCGTTGCCCCAACAAGAAGCCGAATGGGAGGCCTAGGAACACGGAGCTTCCTTCACAACAGGAAGCTTTTCAGCAAAGGATTCATGCCGCTCTTGACAATCGGCAAGTGGAGTATCAAATCACTCCTATTGAGATGACAGGTACCTTATTTGGAGTTCCTGTTTCTATTCTATTTGATACTGGTGCAACAGAAAATTTTGTGTCACCTAGAGTCTTAGGTAAATTTTCTAGAAAAGCTGGTTTTATGTCAAAACCTTGGACAGTAGAGTATGCAAATAATTCAAAGGCTCAGGTAGAGCAATGTTTGTTCGAGGCTAGGATTGAAGTTTCTAACTTCACCACAGAGGCAAACTTATACGTAGCGCCTTTAGGGTCCTACGATGTCATCCTAGGAATGAGCTGGTTGTGGAAACATCGAGCCAAAGTAGATTGCTATCATAAAACCATTGAGTGTCTAGATCAGACAGGCAAAACAGTGAATCTCCAAGGAATTCAAAGGGAAATAAGGGTTAGATCCATTTCTTCTAAACAACTAAAGCGGGCTAGGTGAAAGGGATGCCAACTCTTTGCAGTCAAGATGGACCTAGTAGAGGAAACCTCAGAGAAGCAATCTTTTGACGAAAGATATCCATTTTTGTGCAACTTCAGGGATCTATTTCCTGAGGAGTTACCAGGCTTACCTCCAAAGAGAACATTTGACTTTGGCATAGACATTAAACCAGGATCGGAGCCAATCTCTAAAGCTCCGTATCGTATGACTACTACAGAACTTATGGAATTAAAAGCTCAGTTGCAGGAGCTTTTGTCTAAGAATTTGATTAGGCCAAGTGTATCACCATGGGGAGCCCCGGTTATCTTTGTCAAAAAGAAAGATGGAACTTTAAGGCTGTGCATAGATTATAGGATGCTTAACAAGGCAACTATAAAGAACAAGTATCCCTTGCCGCGGATTGATGATCTATTTGACCAAATGCGAGGCGCATCGGTCTTTTCCAAGATAGATCTGAGATCTGGATATCATCAGTTAAGGTTGAAAGACGAATACATTCCTAAGACAGCTTTTAGAACAAGGTATGGTCATTATGAGTTTACGGTGCTGCCGTTTGGATTGACCAATGCACCTGCTGCATTCATGAATCTCATGAATAGTGTATTCAGAGATTATCTTGATAAGTTTGTACTAGTCTTCATCGATGATATTCTGATCTATTCCAAGGATGAAGAGGAGCATGCACGACATCTTCAAATAGTCTTGCAATGGTTAAGAGGACATAAATTGTATGCGAAACTCTCCAAGTGCACTTTCTTTTAGAAAGAAGTATAGTACTTAGGGCACATAATATCAGCCGATGGGATATCAGTTGATCCGGCCAAAATATAAGCTATTATGGAATGGCCTGAACCTACCAATGTGTCAGAGGTACGAAGTTTCATGGGATTAGCAGGGTATTACAGGAAATTTGTGTTGAATTTCTCAAGCATAGCTAGCCCCATTACCTCTTTGCAGAGAAAAGGAAAAAAGTTTGTGTGGACGGATGTATGTCAAAAGGCTTTTGATTTGTTAAAAGAAAAATTAACAACAGCTCCAATTCTGAAAGTTCCTGATCCTGAGGGAGAGTTTGAGGTTATCACTGATGCCTCGGGGGAAGGATTGGGAGGTGTGCTTATGCAAGATGGCAGGGTAGTAGCCTATGAGTCTAGGAAGCTAAAAAATTATGAGCAGAACTACGCTCCTCATGACCTAGAGATGGTAGCAGTGGTTCACGCCCTTCAGATGTGGTGACATTATTTGTTGGGAAGGACTTTTATTTTAAAATCAGATCACCAAAGCCTTCGCTACATATTCACACAACCTAATCTCAATGCATGGCAAAGGAGATGGTTGGAACTAATAGCCGATTATGACTTTGAAATTTCTTATATCAAGGGCAAGGAAAACCAAGTAGCGGATGCCTTAAGCAGAAGAAGGCATATAGCCTCTATAATTTCCATACATGCTAACTTTAAAGACTTAGTATTGCAAAACTTATCTGGGGATGAGTATTATGAACAAGTGAAACAGGCGCTGTACTCAAACCCTAAGGACCCAAGATATGACAGATTCAGTTTTGAATCCAATGGATTGATGAGATTCAAGGGAAGAATATATGTTCTTGATTCAGTTGAACTTAGAAACCTTGTGTGGAAGGAAGTTCACTGTGCTCCTTACTCTGGACACCCTGGTGTAACTAAACTGTTAGCGGATGTAAAGCCGCTATATTTCTGGAAGGGAATGAAAAGCGATGCTGCAAAGTTTGTAGCTAGTTGTTTGGAATGTCAGAGAGTTAAGGCAGAACACCAACATCCTGCTGGGTTGTTGTACCCACATGATATTCCGGAATGGAAATGGCAAGTTATTAGTATGGATTTTGTCCAGGGGTTACCAATGTCTAAGAATAGGCATGATGCAATATTGGTTGTTGTAGATAAACTAACCAAGGTTGCACACTTCATACCAGGAAACCTGACCGATGGAGCACATCTTTTGGCTCGCAAATTTGTGCAAGAAATTTTCAGATTGCATGGGGTGCCTGAAAAGATAATATCTGATAGAGATGCACGGATAACATCACGGTTTTGGCAAACCTTATTTTCTGCATTAGGGACTAAACTAAATGTAAGTACTGCTTATCACCCCGAAACCGATGGACAGATGGAAAGAGTAAATCAGGTATTAGAAGACCTTTTGAGAATGTATTGCATGGATCAGCAATACAGATGGGAGGAGTATCTACCTCTTGTCGAATTTGCCTATAACAATTCCTATCATTCTGCCATTAAGATGGCACCATTTGAAGCATTATACGGAAGGAAATGTAGAACTCCTATAAGCTGGGATAAGCTGGAAGATAGGATAAGCATTGGACCTGAAATGCTTGCTGATATGGAAGAAAAAGTTAAAGTGATTAGGAAGAGGTTGGCAGAAGCCAATGACAGGCAAAAGAGTTATGCAGATCGCAAGCGAGTGCCTAGACACTTCTCTGTTGGCGAGAAGGTGCTTTTGCGAGTGAAACCCCAAAAGAGTTCTATAAAGTTTGGTAAATCTTTGAAATTGTCTCCTCGTTATGTCGGACCTTTTGAAGCTCTTGAAATTATCAATCCGGTTGCCTACAAAGTTGCTCTACCTCCAGCCTTGTCTAAGATGCATAATGTTTTTCACGTTTCGTATTTAAAGAAATATTATGTAGGTAATAACCACATCCTAAACTGGAATTCCTTACAAATGCAAGAACCCGGGGTGGTTGTGATCGAGCCACTCAAGGTACTCGAAATGCGTAAACTTTGTTTACGTAATCGAGAAGTTTTGCAATGCAAAATACAGTGGGACCAATATGGCGAGGATAGCGCCACTTGGGAAGATTACAAAGATATTTACCAAAGATTTCCAAAACTTTTTAAAGACATTAATGTTGCATTATAGAAAGTTTGTTTTAAGTTTAAGTTTTTGCTTGATAAACTTAATCATCGAGGACGATGATTTTTAAAGGGGAAGGATATGTCACATCCCTCTTTTTGAAAACAATTATGCTATTTACTTTCTTGCGAATTTTAGTAATTTAATATGTTGTGAATGACATAGAAATTGACGATTTATCTTACAAAGTTGTTATATTGAATTGTGGAATCTAATGATTACGATCAAGGTGATATTGTAGACTAAATATCTTTATAATAAATGCAATGATGTTTGGATATATTATGTTTTGATTTGAACATAGGTGCTTTGACCACAAAATTGTATGTGAGTCTGTCAATGCAGGAACAGGTGGACCGTGTTCGACGGGAAGAGAAAGTATCTTTGAGAGAGAGTATAGACTTTGGAAATTAACCATGGGCGTTTGTTACTGAGGTCACCAAAAAGGTAGATAAACCTTGGAACCAACTAGTTAGTCTTGTTTGTCGGTTGGGTTAGTTAACTAGATGTCGACGTCATGTAGAATCTTGGAGTCGTCGATGCCGTTGTAAGTCCATCATAGCAAGTCGACTTATTTAGACGTTTAATATTTTCATTTATAAGTGTTTATTGAACCTTCATGTGGCAAAATTGTAAATCTTGTCTCGTAGTCGAAAGACGCGAGAAGTCGGCTTTGTGCGTCTAACGTCGTAAGAACTCATTCGCGTTATGACCAATCCGTCGTGATTGTCGTAAAACGCGTCGAAACTTGTATTGTGAAGTTATTCTATTCTTGAAGATCGATGAATGTCGATTTGAAGCCATAGTGTGAAATAATTTTTTTTTGGTCGTCGATTAACGTGAGTCTTTTCTTCTGTCCTCGACCGCGAGTAGTTGTCAATCTAACTTTGAGATTTCTTAACAAGTTGGTCTTTGCCTCTTGTCCCTTTTCGACCAAAATGATGCTTTAGTCATTTCCTAAACCACCGCTAAGCCAAGCTTAACTCCACAATACATCTTATGGTGGCTTTTGGATTGAATTAGATAACTTGGTATTCGAGTGAAGGCGGAGTCGTTATGTCTTCTAGCAAGCCACGTCGCCTTAGGAACCACCACCTTTTGATTGGTCGTGATAAATGGGGCGTTGGGTTTAAAATCAATTGTGTCGACCCATATGATTAAATTATGTTAACCGAGAACTCTTTGGAGAGATTCCTTTTACCAAAACGTGAGAGGAAGGTAGTTTGCAGTTATGAAGGAGAGTAACGGATATTAAATGATGTTACTCCATTATCTAGGAAGGTGGAGAGGTTTGGTGGCTATTGTGTGAAAGAAGATAGAACTGCGAAGGTTAGGAGAAGTCGGAGGTAGTTGTAGAAGTAGAGAGATTAATGGAAGGCGGATGGAAGTTGTTAGAACCTTCCTCGCGGGCAGTAGGAGAGGGGAGAATGTGAATGAAGAGTTTAATGAGAGATTCTCTTTCGCAAGGTGTAAGAGAGGATGGAGTAGCCGTCGTTGAGGGTGAAATGGCAGGAGAAACTGTGAAAGAGGAGGAAAAAGTAATTACGAAGTAGAGTTGAGGGAGACATCGACGGATAGGGTGTAGCTGTTGTTGGGAGAAGAATGTAAAATGGTGATTGTTTTAGTTGGAGACCGACACCAAAGAGGAGAGAGGTAGTTTGAGGGAATAGTGGTCGGGGCTGTGAGAAAAGAAACGGCAGTAGGAGGAGAAAGGGCCATCATCGCGAGGGAAGAAGTAGTGTTGGGAGGTTAAAAACTGTGGAGTTATGAGTTAGAATGGGCAGAGAGAGACAGGAGGAGAGCCCAGCTTTGTGAAGAGTAAAGAAAACGGCAGCAAGAGAGAGAGTTTTGGGAGTTTTAGTAGAGGAAGAAAGTTTCTGATGGAATGAGCAAAACATGAGTGAGGGAAGGAGTGATAGGTTATTTCTAGGGAGCGATCCATTTTTCTGAGTAGAAAGCAGAGAGGGGAATCTGGTTCGTGTGGACTGTCGTTGTTTTCAGAAGGAGATAAAAGAGATAGCTTCGAAGAAAAACAGAGGAGAACGTGGAGTTACCACAACAATCTCCATTTTTATCAACAGGTTCATTTCCTTCATTATTCTTCTCAGTTTAGATCTGTAAGTAAGACTCACTTTGCAAGAGATCAATGGGTAAGCGCAAGAAGATGGGGGGCCAAAAAGGGGTCTTAAGTGGCCACTTTTTTTCTGAAATCAGGAAATACTGGCTTTAGATGAGAAATTGAGTATAGTTACACTCAAAATTTAGAGATGCAACCAAAACAATGTTCGTAGTGCTCCGAGTCTACTTTCTAAACTACTATTTTGTTTTGAAAATGGCATAGATTAAGGGGTTCAAAAGAGGGAGCCACAGAAATTGGTGTTGTTTCTGTCAAAAAAACATAACATAGCATGTTTTGTGGCTCCCTCAAAAGGTCAACTTTTTTTTGGTATTTTTAAAATCGCTTCAGTGAGAAATTAGCTAATAGCATGTAGTTTATGCCCAATTTTTCTGATAATTTTTTGATGAATATTTGATTTTTTACTAATTTTTAAAGTGGACACATCCTAAAAAATAGAATTTTGGCCGTGCTACCCCTATAAATTTTGAAAACTAATTGAAAATCATTTTTTTATTTTTTTAATATTTGTAGAATGGAGTCTAGTTTCTAAATATGTAATTTTTTTAAAATTTGAATGAATAGTTATTTTACAATGAAAAAAAGACCAAACAGTGGTTTTTGCATAAAAACAGACACACAAACAAAAGAAATTAAAGATGAAAGGCTTAACATTGTTAAAATGTGAAAAAAATCACATCGTCAAATAGCTAAGAGAAAGCCTAACATTAGCCATGTGTTCGATTTGTTCAACCTTGAAACACGTGCAAATCTGAGGGTTAGCACGAACGAAATTATGTGAAATTTTAAAGAATACAGAAAAACACGTCTGTGACTGTTCATAAGGCACTCCAAGCCTTTGGGTTGGAAATCCAAAGCAAATCCCAAGCCCAAGGCTTGGGATTCCCAAAGCAAGAAATAACACGAGCGCGTTATAATGCGCTCGCGTTATGTTTTGCCTTGCATTTTTCTTTCCCGCAAGTCTGTCTTTTGCCATGTTTGACATAACGCGAGCGCGTTATAACGAGCTCGCGTTATGTCCCACTCAATTTTTTTTTACATTCAAGGCTATTAATCATGAGGGTTAAGGCATAAGGGATAGAGTTGGAAGGTTTACGGATAAGGTATTAGCGTTTAAGGTATAGTATCGAGCCCGTTGAGGGTCTAGGAATAGGGATAGCGTTTAAGGTTTAGGGATGAGGGTTGACAAATTACGGTTGAGGGTCGAGGGATCAAAGTTAAGGGTTGAGGGATTAGGGTTTAACATTAAGGGTTGAGGGTTGAGGTTCAAGGGTCAAGGGTTTAGGGTCGAGGGATTAGGGTTAAAATAGAGTGTGGAGGGAGTAAGGATTAGGGATAGGGTTGGAGGGTTTAGGGATAAGGGATTAGGGTTTAAGGTATAGTATAAAGTCTGTTGAGAGTTTAGGAATAGGGATAGCATTTAGGGATTAGGGATGAGGGATTATAGTTGAGGGATGATGGATTAGGGTTGAGGGTTGAGGGATTAGGGTTTAGGGATAAGGTTTAGGGTTCAGGGTTGAGGGATTAGGGTTTAAGGTATAGTGTTGAGGGTTGAGGGTTGAGGATTAGGGTTTAGGGTTGACGGATTAGCATTTAATGTCAAGGTTAGGGTTAGAGTGTCGAGGGTAGAGGGATTAGGGATAGGGTTTAGGGTTGAAGGTTTAAGGATTGAGGGTTGAGGCTTTAGGGATGAGGGTTTAAGGCTTAAGATATAGTGTCAAGTGTTGAGGGTGTAGGGATAGGGTTTAAGTTTTAAGGGTTAAGGGTTGAGGGATATGGATTAGGGTTTAAGGTATAGTGTTGAGGGTCGAGGGATCAGAGTTAAGGGTTGAGGGATTAGGGTTTGACGTTGAGGGTTGAGGGTTGAGGTTCGAGGGTCAAGGGTTTAGGGATAGGGTTGAGGGTCAAGGAATTAGGGTTAAAGTAGAGTGTGGAGGGTATAAGGATTAGGGATAGGGTTGGAGGGTTTAGGGATAAGGGATTAGGGTTTAAGGTATAGTATCGATTCTGTTGAGGGTGTAGGAATAGGGATAGCATTTAGGGTTTAGGGATGAAGGATTAGAGTTGGGGGATGACAGATTAGGGTTGAGGGTTGAGGGATTAGGGTTTAGGGATAAGGTTTAGGGTTGAGGGCTGAGGGATTAGGGTTTAAGGTATAGTGTTGAGGGTTTAGGGATAGGGTTTAGGGTTGAGGGATTAGGATTTGACATTGAGGGTTGAGGGTTTAGGGTTTAGGGTTAGGGTTGAGAGATGAGGGATCAGAGTTAAGGGTTGAGGGAATAGGGTTTGACGTCGAGGGTTGAGGGTTGAGGTTCGAGGGTCAAGGGTTTAGGGATAGGGTTGAGGTTGAAGGGATTAGGGTTAAAGTAGAGTGTGGAGGGTGTAAGGATTAGGGATAGGGTTGGAGGGTTTAGGGATAAGGGATTAGAGTTTAAGGTATAGTATCGAGTCTGTTGAGGGTTTAGGAATAGGGATAGCATTTAGGGTTTAGGGATGAGGGATTAGAGTTGAAGGATGAGGGATTAGGGTTGAGGGTTGAGGGATTAGGGTTTAGGGATAAGGTTTAGGGTTGAGGGTTAAGGGATTAGGGTTTAAGGTATAGTGTTGAGGGTTGATGGTTTAGGAATAGGGTTTAGGTTTGAGGGATTAGGGTTTAGGGTTGATGAATTAGGGTTTAATGTTGATAGTTGAGGGTTGAGGGTTGAGGGTTGAAGTTGACGGATAGGGTTAATGGTCAAGGGATTAGGGTTAAATAAGAGTGTCGATGGTAGAGGGATTAGGGTTTAAGGTATAGTATTGAGCCTATTGAGGGTCTAGGAATAGGGATAGCGTTTAGGGTTTAGGAATGAGGGATTAGAGTTAAGGGATGACGAATGACAAATTAGGGTTGAGGGTTGAGGGATTAGGGTTTAGGGACAAGGTTTAGGGTTAGGGTTTAGGGATAGGGTTTAGGGTTGAGGGATTAGAGTGAAGGGTTGAGGGATTAGAATTTGGCGTTGAGGGTTTAGGGTTTAGGATCGGGGTTGAAGGTTGAGGGATCAGAGTTAAGGGTTGAGGGATTAGGGTTTGATGTTGAGGGTTGAGGGTTGAGGTTCGAGGGTCAAGGGTTTAGGGATAGGGTTGAGGGTCGAGGAATTAGGGTTACAGTAGAGTGTGGAGGGAATAAGGATTAGGGATAGGGTTGGAGGGTTTAGGGATAAGGGATTAGAGTTTAAGGTATAGTATCGAGTTTGTTGAGGGTTTAGGAATAGGGATAGCATTTAGGGTTTAGGGATGAGGGATTAGAGTTGAGGGATGAGGGATTAGGGTTGAGGGTTGAGGGATTAGGGTTTAGGGATAAGGTTGAGGGTTGAGGGATTAGGGTTTAAGGTATAGTGTTGAGGGTTGATGGTTTAGGGATAGGGTTTAGGTTTGAGGGATTAGGGTTTAGGGTTGATGAATTAGGGTTTAATGTTGAGGGTTGAGGGTTGAGGGTTGAGGGTTGAGGGTTGAGGTTGAGGGATAGGGTTAATGGTCAAGGGATTAGGGTTAAATAAGAGTGTCGATGGTAGAGGGATTAGGGTTTAAAGTATAGTATCGAGCATGTTGAGGTTCTAGGAATAGGGATAGCGTTTAGGGTTTAGGAATGAGGGATTAGAGTTGAGGGATGACGGATGACAGATTAGGGTTGAGGGTTGAGGGATTAGGGTTTAGGGACAAGGTTTAGGGTTAGGATTGAGGGATTAGGGTTTAAGGTATAGTGTTGAGGGTTTAGGGATAGGGTTTAGGGTTGAGGGATTAGAGTGAAGGGTTGAGGGATTAGAATTTGGCGTTGAGGGTTTAGGGTTTAGGATCAGGGTTGAAGGTCGAGGGATCAGAGTTAAGGGTTGAGGGATTAGGGTTTGATGTTGAGGGTTGAGGGTTGAGGTTCGAGGGTCAAGGGTTTAGGGATAGGGTTGAGGGTCAAGGAATTAGGGTTAAAGTAGAGTGTGGAGGGTATAAGGATTAGGGATAGGGTTGGAGGGTTTAGGGATAAGGGATTAGAGTTTAAGGTATAGTATCGAGTCTGTTGAGGGTTTAGGAATAGGGATAGCATTTAGGGTTTAGGGATGAGGGATTAGAGTTGAGGGATGAGGGATTAGGGTTGAGGGTTGAGGGATTAGGGTTTAGGGATAAGGTTTAGGGTTGAGGGTTGAGGGATTAGGGTTTAAGGTACATTGTTAAGGGTTGATGTTTTAGGGATAGGGTTTAGGTTTGAGAGATTAGGGTTTAGGGTTGATGAATTAGGGTTTAATGTTGAGAGTTGAGGGTTGAGGGTTGAGGGTTAAGGGTTGAGGTTGAGGGATAGGGTTAATGGTCAAGGGATTAGGGTTAAATAAGAGTGTCGATGGTAGAGGGATTAGGGTTTAAAGTATAGTATCGAGCCTGTTGAGGTTCTAGGAATAGGGATAGTGTTTAGGGTTTAAGAATGAGGGATTAGAGTTGAGGAATGATGGATGACAGATTAGGGTTGAGGGTTGAGGGATTAGGGTTTAGGGACAAGGTTTAGGGTTAGGGTTGAGGGATTAGGGTTTAAGGTATAGTGTTGAGGGTTGATGGTTTAGGGATAGGGTTTAGGTTTGAGGGATTAGGGTTTAGGGTTGATGAATTAGGGTTTAATGTTGAGAGTTGAGGGTTGAGGGTTGAGGTTGAGGGATAGGGTTAATGGTCAAGGGATTAGGGTTAAATAAGAGTGTCGATGGTAGAGGGATTAGGGTTTAAGGTATAGCATCGAGCCTGTTGAGGGTCTAGGAATAGGGATAGCATTTAGGGTTTAGGAATGAGGGATTAGAGTTGAGGGATGACGGATGACAGATTAGGGTTGAGGGTTGAGGGATTAGGGTTTGATGTTGACGGTTGAGGGTTTAGGGTTAGGGTTGAGAGATGAGGGATCAGAGTTAAGGGTTGAGGGATTAGGGTTTGACGTCGAGGGCTGAGGTTCAAGGGTTAAGGGTTTAGGGATAGGGTTGAGGTTGAAGGGATTAGGGTTTAAGGTATAGTGTTGAGGGTTGATGGATCAGATTTAAGGGTTGAGGGTTGTAAGGATTAGGGATAGGGTTGGAGGGTTGACGGATTAGGATTTGACGTTGAGGGATTAGGATTTGACGTTGAAGGATTAGGATTTGACGCTGAGGGTTGAGGGATTAGGATTTGACATTGAGGGTTAAGGGTTTAGTGATAGGGTTGAGGGATTAGAATTTGGCGTTGAGGGTTTAGGGTTTAGGATCAGGGTTGAAGGTCGAGGGATCAGAGTTAAGGGTTGAGGGATTAGGGTTTGATGTTGAGGGTTGAGGGTTGAGGTTCGAGGGTCAAGGGTTTAGGGATAGGGTTGAGGGTCGAGGAATTAGGGTTAAAGTAGAGTGTGGAGGGTATAAGGATTAGGGATAGGGTTGGAGGGTTTAGGGATAAGGGATTAGAGTTTAAGGTATAGTATCGAGTCTGTTGAGGGTTTAGGAATAGGGATAGCATTTAGGGTTTAGAGATGAGGGATTAGAGTTGAGGGATGAGGGATTAGGGTTGAGGGTTGAGGGATTAGGGTTTAGGGATAAGGTTTAGGGTTGAGGGTTGAGGGATTAGGGTTTAAGGTATAGTGTTGAGGGTTGATGGTTTAGGGATAGGGTTTAGGTTTGAGGGATTAGGGTTTAGGGTTGATGAATTAGGGTTTAATGTTGAGAGTTGAGGGTTGAGGGTTGAGGGTTAAGGGTTGAGGTTGAGGGATACGGTTAATGGTCAAGGGATTAGGGTTAAATAAGAGTGTCGATGGTAGAGGGATTAGGGTTTAAAGTATAGTATCGAGCCTGTTGAGGTTCTAGGAATAGGGATAGCGTTTAGGCTTTAGGAATGAGGGATTAGAGTTGAGGGATGACGGATGACAGATTAGGGTTGAGGGTTGAGGGATTAGGGTTTGATGTTGAGGGTTGATGGATCAGATTTAAGGGTTGAGGGTTGTAAGGATTAGGGATAGGGCTGGAGGGTTGATGGATTAGGATTTGACATTGAGGGATTAGGATTTGACGCTGAGGGTTGAGGGATTAGGATTTGACATTGAGGGTTGAGGGTCAAGGGATCAGAGTTGAGGGTTTAGGGATCTATAGCAGGATAAAACGTGAGCGCGTTATAACGTGCTCGCGTTATAACGTGCTCGCGTTTTGTCTTTCTACTGAAATGGTAAAAAAGTGGTTACCCCCGTGATCTTGGCCCACATGCTCTATTTTCTTACTGATTCTGCGTGTGCTCCGACAAAAAAGAAGTGCTTTCATGCTATTGGGAAGTTCACATGCACATTTGACACATTGTACCACCTTTGCATGATCTTTCCACCACCTTTTCTGCTTTGCCAACTTGAGAAGGAGGAAATAACATAGTTTTCAAACCAAGTTTGATATATATCTATTCAAGTTTCAATTTTTGTAGTATTGCAATGTTAATTGTGATTCAATTTTAAGAATTTAACATTGAAAAGGAAGCAAGTGGTGAAAAACTCAAATTGTTGAGGAGTTTGATGCAAGAAGATAAAAACACTACATAATTGGGTACTCTCTCCATTCAAATCTTCGTTTTTTAGGTATGTCAAGTCTTTACATGCATGTTCTTTACATTTTCCTTATTTCGGATTGAATTACTTTATCGTGCTTTATCATACATGTTTAAAATAGACACATTCCCAATCGAGAAAGCAACCTATAATCTCACATGATGCCATGTATATTTTCTACACTTGGGCTCTTTAATAATTATGTGTAATAAACAAACCTTAGTTCATACCATGATGTCAAACTATACAAGAATAAATCCTTACAACATAAAAAAAATACAATCCCACTATTATCATGTATTCATTTCTTAGGAACTAATATTGGTCTCTTTATCATGCTACAGACAAATTCTTCGTCATGCCGAGGAAATGATCAAGAATTAAACCAACACAGGAAGAGATAGAAGCTAAGAATGCAAAGAAAGCAATGGCTATGAGGGAACTTCGTGAGAAGAGGAAATTGGACACGATAAATGAAGACATACCAATTGAAGAGGAACCACAACTATCACAAAGAGATATGGTATTGGCGGCACAAAGAGAACAAATGCAAAAACTTCGTGGTACGAGAGATTTGAATACCATAGTTGGAGACACATCCTTTACCGCAAGACAACATGTAGGGACACCATCTACCACATCTCAAGTTGAGAGTACATCATCACTCACATGTGATGAAGGAGGTACGCCATCGTTCCCACCTAAACCTCAAGGTATGTCATCTATTCCATCTTCGATCGAAGGTATGCCATCTAACCCATCTCATTTAAATATTGATGAAATTCCTAATGTTGAGATGAATTTACCTAACTTGATACCACCTAGAATTTTACATAGAAAGCCAAAGTATTTGATTGATATTGATGAGAATAGTTTGCAGCCAATGCAAGGTAAGATTCCAAAACGCACTTGTAGAAGATATGCTAATAAGATTTGGAGATTGTTCTTTGAAAAGTTAAATGAGACTGCAAGATGTCAACTATTCGTTGAAATGATGCGAAGTATAAAGTATAGGTCTATCATGAAGATTCTTGGGTTGAGAACATCAGAGGCTTCAAGTGAAAAATCTATTGTCAAGAATCTAATGAGTGCGTATGAGAGTGTGGGTAACACCTCACGCACAAAAGATAGTAATGCAACACGGCGTGTGATTACATCAACTATAGTAAGTAGTCAAACGAGGAAAGCTCGTCTCATTAGAAAGATAAGTCAAGAATTGAGAATTAATAGGAAAACTTTATCAAGAGCCGTTGGAAGACGCCAAAGAATTGAGGACACTAATGCCAATGAATTATGGGCATTCTCGGGGAGACTACCATGAAAAGATAAACCAATTGTTGAAGCATTGAGATCACTAATTGAAGACTTTTGGAAGAATTACACAAGGGTATCTCTGAATCAAATGGATGTGGTAAGAAGGAGAATTGGTAGTCAGAACCGCGAGCCACATCCAAAGCATTTTTTGGATGAGACTCAAACACAGTTTTATGGTAAATTTCTAGAGAAGTATCCTCAAATTAAAATTTGTCAAAGATATTTTGAAATGCTAAAACCTTTCTATGTTAAGATAAATCACACACGCACTACTTGTTGTTGTAGATTACATATTGAATTTTCTAACCATTTTGATGCTTATAGGTCTATATGTTTAGATATGCATATTAACAATGATTTGCAGAGTTGTGCCATATGTGCCCCACCAACATCTTCAAGAGACTTCATATCAAGAATTTTATGTGAAAGAGAGGAAGGTCAAATATTCTACAAGAAATTATGCTTGGATGGCACATGTCATCGTTGCGGTGGCTTGCAACATTTGCCAATATGTGAACATATGGAAATAACACATGCGGTTGGAAATGAACTAGTAGAGTTTGGCAAGTATAAAACAGTGGCATACAATACAAAAGATGGTAAAGAAGCAAAGAGGTGTGAATTAGTTATTGAAAAGATTCTAGTGTATCAGTTTATGCCTATATTTCGTGACAGCATAGTGTATGAGTATGCAAGACATGCCCATAGAGCTCAATGGTTGGACTTGCAATTCAAGTTATGCAAGGACACATTTCCAATTGGTAGCATTGTTTCAGTCGTCGACTTTGCAGAGAACTACAGTCTACAGCCACAGCGTGAGGTGCAATCACAATATTACAACTCCACACAGGTTTCTATATTTGTGCACATCGCATTCATTCATGTGAATGATAGTACAGAGGATGACAGAAAGATCATAAGGGAGTATCATTTCTATATTAGTGATGATCGCACGCATTCTACGGAGTTCGTGCAAGGTGTTGATGACTGTTTTGATGCAATCATAACAATAAGTTAAAATTCACATAAAATGAACTGAAACTATACTTGAAAGACAAGAAGGAATCATCTGGTGATTCAACTAATCCCAAGTCTACAATGGTTCGGTTGGTCAAGTTCAGTTGGTCAATGTGAAGCTATAATGTTCAAGGGGCCTTACGTAGTTTAGGTTTATTTTGTGGTTTACTGGACTAAGAATATGCAAAGAGGTCATAGATTTCAACAAGTGTTTTGTTCATTTGCATACAAGTGATACCGGGCTACAAGTTTCAGAGGGTTTTCTTGGATTTTTGCAGCTTTCTTCTTGATCTGTTTATGAAAACTGTCTACTTATAGCTCTGTTATCATGCTTCTTCAAATTTGAGACAATTTCCTTTGGATTTCTACGTTTTCAGCTAAATATTTCAGATGGGTTGGGAAAAGTTAGAAAGATCTACTCTATACCTCATTTAATCTACAGAAGGATCTAAGTGTTTCTGCTATGCACTATGTAAATACCACAGTAGTTTGATCAAATCCACAGTAAAAACCCTAAATGTAAGTTCTGAGCATTTTCACAAACATACATTTAAAATTGCAAGCTCTCAAAGAAGATATTTCAAAACACAAAGAAGAGCAGGAGAACACTCAGAAGATAGATGCAGAACTCCAGATTCTATTGTATTAGAAACGAATAGCCATACATGATTTACAATGTAAGAATGACTCTTAGTTTCATTGATCATACTACAGAGAACTTACAAGCTTTACAGATACAGTAAGGCAGCCAGACATTCCACGCGCACCTTACTGCAGACAAACAGGCGACCTCCTTCCTCTACTTCTAAACTATTCTAACTTGCTGTATGTTCCTAAAAAAGAAATTCTGTTGTAGCCACTATTGCTTTCCTAAAATCCCTGTTGTAAAGTATTACAGTGCAGAGAGGCACAATATATAACATTCTGATTGTCCTCACTACAGCAAAAACCTAACTGAACCCCTGGTTCAAACCTCTAGTTACAGCAATAAATGCAGGTGAACTAGTTCTCAAAAATATCTCAGAGCTGTGGTCAAATCTGGGCGAAATATTGCCCCTTCTGAGAAGTTCCAGCAGCTGGGTAATAACTTCTGTTTGTCTGTTGTGATAATACCTCGAGCTGCGACCTTCCTCTTTACTTGAATGGCCTTGACCTTTTGCATTTCATCCTTATCTTCTTGCTCCTTAGATCAGATCTTCTTCCTCCATGAGGTCACTGTATTGACTTTCCAGCTGCTTCCTCAACTGCAAGCCTGCAAGACAAGACAAGCAATAAGTATTCCATTTATCACATAAAACAGCATGAAAATAGAATAAGTGTTTAAATCCAGGTGACAGCGCAAAATGGAGAAAATCGGATCAGAATCCTCTCAAAAAATGCGTCCAAAATGCGCCCAAGCTGCTCAAAATTGATCGGGTCAACCATCGCTGACCGAAAAAATGCCAGAGGCGCCAAAAAAAAAAACACTTTAAAATGTCCACCGCCTCATTTCCTGCCCATCGGCATGATCATCCCTGTCGGTGCGTCAAAAAAACATGTTGGTCGATATACTTCATCATCACGATATTCCGCTTCTGCATACTGGGAAAAAAGAACAACACCATCATCATCATATTGTTGAGAAGAATAGGAGGATACGAATATGATCATGCTGCCGAGGAGAGAAAAATGATGGTGACGTCATCATGATATTCGTGCTTCGTTGAAATGCTAAGGATGACGTCATCGTCATATCCGGTTAAGATCAGGGGGATAATTGTGATATCGGGTCACCTAAGGAGCATGACTAGGATGATGAAGTGAATATGATCCTCTTGCGGTCAAGGCAACCCTGTCGAAAGATCAGCATGATGAAGATCATCATCATATTTGGGGCGTATGTCGAACTTGGAATAAGACGTCATCATCATATTTCGGCAAACGGATCGTGCTTGAAAAAATATCCTGTTTGAAGGAAAAAAGATGATGATGATGATCATCAGGATATTAGCTTCTGTCGAACATAGAATAAGACATCTTCATCATATTTCGCGAACCAGATCGGGTTTTGGAAAGTATCCTGTTGAAAGAAAAAATGATGATACTGATCATCAGGATATCAGCTTCTTCGTTATTCAGATCGGGATGACGTCATCATGATATTCGGAGCCTTCGTTAAACTTAAAACATGACGTCATCATGATATTTCGCCAACCGGATCATGTTTGAGAAATATCCTGCCGAAGGGAAAATATGATCATGATGAGTATCATCAGGATACTTGCAAAAGGTTGTATTTCATCGGCAGGAGGACTTTGCGAAATATCAGGCGAACAAACAAGATCATGATGATCTTGACACTATGACAAGATAAAAATATGATGATGACGTCATCATCATATTTCATTTTCGGAGCACAAGGATAAGTTGGTCATCATGATATTTGCGCTAGGGTGATATTACAAAATATGATGATGCTGTTGAGAAATGTAATATCGAACCCTTCTTAATAGATAGGCTGATCATCATGATGTTTCGGCAAACGGATATCAGGAGGATATGAAGATGATGATCCTCTTTCTCGAATTATCATGATGATGCCTCCAGCACTTAGCGGATTTCAGCAAATGACCCTCGTGTGAAAGATCAGGATGATGATCATGATGTTGCGAAAGGAGACCAGGAGGATATGAAGTCGTCGTCATCATCTTTCGAATGTCAGCAAATATCATGATGATGACCCTCCAATAGGTTTTGAACGTGCGCATGCAAATATGCCGAAGGCGGATTTTTCTAAGTCTGGGTGATCAGCATGATATTATAAGATCAGGTAATGTTGAATTATCATGATGATGCTCGCGATGCAAAGATTGCTCGACGGGGAAACTTATCGTGACTTAAAGTTAATGTCATCATGATAATTGAACCTCAGGATATTATCGGGGGGGGTTCAAATATGATGATGATGATGCTCTTCAGCAAAACCGAGTTTATAATATGACCTTCCTAAAAGACATCATGATGCTGCATAATGCGAAGATCATGATGATCTTGTCAACATGACTTAGAATAAAAAATAAAATGATGATCCTCCTGCGAATATCAGGTTTGACCAAGACTTTGACCGTGCATAACTTCCACATATGGACGAATTTTCAAGTGAAGTAAAAGGCAAACCTGCATGGAATTTCAAGCTCTTCTAAAATATGAGGTCACAGAAACAAAAAATGAACTTTGACAAACAGACCTCATGATGATGACCTACCTTATCATATATCATGATGATGATGCACCTGACCTTCATTTTTACCAGACCGCCAGGAAGTAGAAAAAACACAAGCAGAAGCAAAAAACAAGACATCAGCAGGGGTCCCCATTTTGCTAAGGAGCATAATGGGGCGTGTTGTGAACATCACAACACAAGGTTGCTTTCAGGTGTTCTACAATGATTTGGCTAGAAGGGGCATATCGTTTAGTCAGCATATCATATGGTCAGATAATTGTGCATCACAATTCAAGAACTCATGGAATTTCTATTGGCTGAGTAGGAGGCATAATTTTACAGGTATTCAACATATGTGGAACTTTTGTGAGGCCGGGCATGGAAAGGGGGAGCATGATGGTGCAGGAGAATGTATCAAAAGAGCCATAGCATGAGAAGAGTTAAAGTATAAAGACAATGCAAAGTTGACAGATGCAAAATTGATTGTCGAGTGGTGTAATGCTTCCATGGGTCCAGGTAATGAAGGTAAGTCTTTAGTTCGTAGATTTTTTTGGTTGATAGATGATACTAACATTGCACCATATGAGGATTGTTGTACATTGATAGGATCAAATGAGATGCACTCTTTCAGAAGCTCAATTGCAGGTTCATGGAGTATCCATACACGAAAGATGTCATGCTTTTGTTCTTCCTGTACAATTCAAGTCTGGGATGAGTGCGAGTCAAAGGAGTGGGTTGACGAATGGCAGTTAAGTTATCTTAGCCCACTTGACACGTATCGACCCCCGACGGCACTGGAACTAACACAGATAGAATCGTTAGTTGACTTTGACCACATATCAGATTTAGTTCAACCAGGTAATATAGGGCACATATATGCATCTAATTTCATCTAGTTCAACCAGGTAATGTCATCTTACTTTGTAGTGTTTTTGTAATGTTGACTAATTTCATCTAATTTGCTACACATATCAATGTAGGACACGTATATGCAGTTATTGCAGATGAAGATAATGAAGAGGGAACAGATTATTACTTATGTCGTTGTGTTGAGGCCAAAAAGAAATTGGAGGCCCCTGTTACAGATGGAGAAAACATCGAATACCCTACAAGATCAGTGGTTATTACTGGAACATGGCTTAGAAGGTACCCACATAAGAGTGTTAATATTTGGCTATTTCAGGACTTTGACATGCATCGAAAGATTCTTCATTACTCGAACCTTGTCGTGGCATCCAATGTTCATTTGATAAAGTATCGGGGTAGACCTTTGAACAAAATATTGTGGAAGGTGCGTGAGTCTGACAATGAAGCAATACTTGACACAATAAAGAGTAGAGCAGATCCAGATGGTTCATTGGATTAATTTGTAAGTATTCACATTGATTTTGTAAAGTTATGTTACATTGAGTTGTAAGTATGCACATTAATTTGTAAGGTTTGTCTTTTTTTATTTCCTCCTGCATTTTTACACATATGTACACATTTTTACATTATCATGTTATGCATTTTTGGTGTCCTACTCCTGATGCGACCAAACTCATAACTCACCCTACTAGACACTATTTGATGATCTCTCCAACACTCTGGATCCAGGGCACCCAATCATGATGATGACCTATATACCATTCTCCCAAGGCGCTCATAATGAATGAATGATAAGGAGCACCTCAACCTCTATAATCAAGGTGATTTTAAGTCGCTTTGAGTCATTTGGGGTCAGTTTGAGTCTTTGAGTCATGTTGCAAAAAAGTGTCAATGTTGTCAAGTTGCACAAAGCAACTTTTGCATTTTTGGTGTCCTGCTCGTGATGCGACCAAACTGACTGTTCCAACGCGTCCGAATGGGTACATTTATGCTAGGCATAGTCCTATAGGCATAGTCCTATTTTTCACCCAAACATGTCGAAACAGTCGGAGCTACATTGTACCGACGATATCCCTGAAGAGTCCAAAGTGCAAAAAGGCAGTAATCTTTGACGAGATGTTACTCAAAAATCGTGTCACTTAGAAACATTCGGTCTGAGGCAACGGGATCAGGTAGAGTGCCTCTACAATAACCTCTCTCAATTTTTTATAGCTCTGAGGCATTTGCCCGTGGTGAAAGGTTTTCTGTTTCCCCAAAAATCGTCAGAAGGAGGCAGTGTAAAGTTGCAAAGGGGTGTAACTTTTGTCCTGCTCCTGATGCGACCAAACTGACTATTCCAACGCGTCTGAATGGGTACATTTATGCTAGGCATGGTCCTATTTCTCACCCAAACATGTCGAAACAGTCGGAGCTACACTGTACCGACGATATCCCTGAAGAGTCCAAAGTGCAAAAAGGCAGCAATCTTTGACGAGATGTTACTCAAAAATCGTGTCACTTAGAAACATTCCGTCTAAGGCAACGAGATCACATAGAGTGCCTCTACAATAACCTCTCTCAGTTTTTTATAGCTCTGAGGCATTTGCCCGTGGTGAAAGGTTTTCTGTTGCCCCAAAAATCATCAGAAGGAGGCAGTGTAAAGTTGCAAAGGGGTGTAACTTTCGTTCTACTCGTGATGCGACCAAACTGACTGTTCCAACACGTCCGAATGGGTACATTTATGCTAGGCATGGTCCTATTTTTCACCCAAACATGTCGAAACAGTCAGAGCTACATTGTACCGACGATATCCCTGAAGAGTCCAAAGTGCAAAAAGGCAGCAATCTTTGATGAGATGTTACTTGAAAACTGTGTCACTTAGAAACATTCTGTCTGAGGCAACGGGATCATGTAGAGTGCATCTACAATAACCTCTCTCGATTTTTTATAGCTCTGAGGCATTTGCCCGTAGTGAAAGGTTTTCTGTTTCCCCAAAAATCGTCAGAAGGAGGCAGTGTAAAGTTGCAAAGGGGTGTAACTTTCGTCCTGCTCCTGATGCGACCAAACTGACTATTCCAACGCGTCTGAATGGGTACATTTATCCTAGGCATGGTCCTATTTCTCACCCAAACATGTCGAAACAGTCGGAGCTACACTGTACCGACGATATCCCTGAAGAGTCCAAAGTGCAAAAAGGCAGCAATCTTTGACGAGATGTTACTCAAAAATTGTGTCACTTAGAAACATTCTGTCTAAGGCAACGGGATCACATAGAGTGCCTCTACAATAACCTCTCTCATTTTTTTATAGCTCTGAGGCATTTGCCCGTGGTGAAAGGTTTTCTGTTGCCCCAAAAATCGTCAGAAGGAGGCAGTGTAAAGTTGCAAAGGGGTGTAACTTTCATCCTGCTCGTGATGCGACCAAACTGACTGTTCCAACGCGTCTGAATGGGTACATTTATGCTAGGCATGGTCCTATTTTTCACCCAAACATGTCGAAACAGTCGGAGCTACATTGTACCGATGATATCCCTGAAAAGTCCAAAGTACAAAAAGGCAGCAATCTTTGACAAGATGTTACTCAAAAATCGTGTCACTTAGAAACATTCCGTCTAAGGTAACGGGATCACGTAGAGTGCCTCTACAATAACCTCTCTCGGTTTTTTATAGCTCTAAGGCATTTGCCCGTGGTGAAAGGTTTTCTGTTTCCCCAAAAATCGTCAGAAGGAGGCAATGTAAAGTTGCAAAGGGGTGTAACTTTCGTCCTGCTCCTGATGCAACCAAACTGACTATTCCAACGCGTCTGAATGGGTACATTTATGCTAGGCATGGTCCTATTTCTCACCCAAACATGTCGAAACAGTCGGAGCTACACTGTACCGACGATATCCCTGAAGAGTCCAAAGTGCAAAAAGGCAGCAATCTTTGACGAGATGTTACTCAAAAATCGTGTCACTTAGAAACATTCCGTCTAAGGCAACGGGATCACATAGAGTGCCTCTACAATAACCTCTCTCAATTTTTTATAGCTCTGAGGCATTTGCCCGTGGTGAAAGGTTTTCTGTTGCCCCAAAAATCGTCAAAAGGAGGTAGTGTAAAGTTGCAAAGGGGTGTAACTTTCATCCTGCTCCTGATGCGACCAAACTGACTGTTCTAACGCGTCCGAATGGGTACATTTATGCTAGGCATGGTCCTATTTTTCATCCAAACATGTCGAAATAGTCGGAGCTACATTGTACCGACGATATCCCTGAAGAGTCCAAAGTGCAAAAAGGTAGCAATCTTTGACGAGATGTTACTCAAAAATCGTGTCACTTAGAAACATTCCGTCTGAGGCAACAGGATCATAATGAGTAAGTGCACTATAGGGTTAGATGATAAAGACTAGTGCCTTGAGTGTCTTGGTCAAAATTTTGACGTGAGAAGTCTTGCAAGATCAAACCCTGGAGTGCGCCTTAGAGAGAACCTATTGATCCTTTGCTTTGACAAGATTTGGGCGCCAGAATGATCCTTAATAAATGGAATGTATCTACACCAATTTTGCGCCTTTAGGGAAGTGATGGTGGCCAGAATGATCCTTAATCTCATGTTTGTGCACCTAGGTCTAGAAGCAAGATTTGAGCGCCTTAGGATAGGGTTTTTTGCACCTTGTCTTGGAGAGTGAATTTGCGCGTTGGATGATGTTGAAGCGCCTTGGGATGAAATGCGCCCAAACTTACAGAGGGCCTTCAGTGAGGGAGTTGAAGAGAGTGCTTAGAGGAAGGATAGCCTTAAGATCAAACTAAGTACTTAGAAACCTAAGATTAGCACCTTATTTGAAGTTATACACCTATTCTGGCACCAGAGAGTGAGTTTGAGTGTGAAGAAGTGAATGTCTGCGCCTTGAAGGGGATACAAAGGGAAGATGATGCACCTTGATGGGTTGATGATGGAAATTTGCGTTTTGGAGCTAAATGTGCGCCTTGAATCTAAATGATATTTGAGTGCTTAGAGGTAAATAGGGGCACCTTTGAGAATTCTTTGTGCTTTAAGGAATGGATTGTGGCGCTTTGGACTAAGGTAAGTCCTGAGCACTTCCAATGTTTTTAAGGAGTGCCTTGAAGGAGATAGTGCATAGAGGTACAATGAATCTTCCGGAGAACATGGATAGACAACTAAGTCTCCAACTTGAGTCTTCTAAGTGAATTGGATGATGAAGAGAGTCTAGTCATTTTGGGTGCTAGTATAAGGATGAATCATCCAAAATGGGTGCCTAGAACTAGAAGGCACCAATGCATGAGTTCAAGGATCCTCCATTGGAGCCCCAGGTGCAAATAGAATAGAACTCTCTCACATAGTTGAAATTGACTTGATAGAAGGAGATAAGTCTTAAGGACTAGTTTGGCGCCTCACTTACCTATCTCACCTTTGAAATGCACTTTGGTTGATGATCATCATTGATGGTGCCTAGTGAAATGTAAAGCTATTTGCATCTCCAGAAGATCAAAATTGGATTAGGAGATCATCCTTGCAGTTGAGATTGACAGAGAAGTGTTAAAGGAATCACTTCAAATGGGTGCCTAAGCTAGTTGAGGCGCATATCAATTCCACTGTAACTCCAAACTGATGCTTAGGATCCAGTCATCTCCTAAGGCGCAGTTCCATTCACCCATGACCTCGCTTGGCGTCTAAAACTTGGAAACTCCTTTGGAAAGCTCCTGTTGCGCCTAGAAGATGAGTTTGGGATATCAACTTGCAAAAGGCTTAGAAACTCTTCAAAGATGTTAGGCACAATCCCATGGCACTGGAGCTCAGTTTTGGCACCTTCAAGGAATAGCACATGAAGGAACTTGGGAGGTCAGGTGCTTGTAAAAGGGAACACCTTGGAACATCTTCCAGGGGTTGAAGTAGTAAGAAAACATCAAGTGAGTCTAGGCACACTCCCTTGTGTGAATAGTTTAGCTCTGGCGCCTAGCCACAGAGTGAGCCAGAAGAAGTAGTTTGGACATTAGAAGATAGGCGCTCATTCTACAATGAAGCATTCCACCTTCCTAATCAACAAAGACTTGCAAGAATTGACAAAGGAAGCTAAGGCGCACCTTCTACTTGTTTCCACCTCCAGAATGTGCCTAACCTTGAAAGGGGGTTCAAAGATGTTTGTTAGACCTTTTCACTCAAGGCGCTCACCTTAGGCGCACTTTCTAAGTCCTTGTCACCTCAAGGAAACACCTAGTTTGGAAGGCGCTTGCCCTGTTCTCCACTCCTTTCAATTGGCGCCTAGAACACAGAATGCATGAAAGGAGCGCCTAGACTCCAGAGGGCTCATTTGGGCGCCTAGCATTTAAAACACTTTCATAATGATGATGTTTTGGCGCCTACTCTTGGAAACAATCCAGAGCATCCATAACTCTAATTGGCGCCTAATGTTGACAAGGCGCAACTTCAGGAGGAGGTCACCTCAACTTGGCGCCCAAGTCAGAAAAACCTGTAAATCCTTCAAATATGCGCCTACCTTGTGAGGTGATGAGTTGAACATTCCAAATCTTCAAATGTTGCTCAAGTAAGGAAGACATTGTAACATCAAGGCTTCAAGGCCTGTCCTTGTATTTCCATTGAATGAGTTGTACTTCATGCTATTGAAAGCATTTTCCATGTAATAAGACATTGCAAGTTGATTGAATCAAGTAACAAAACAAGTACCCAACTCTAATGTTGTTTCATTCAAATAGTTATCTTGATGTATATCTTTATGTTATTGAAGTAGTTGATGAATTGTTAGCAAGTAAAAGTGTTTAAGTAAGGAAAATTTTTCGTAGAACTAGTTGGGTATCTTACACTTACACCATGCCTATCCATCAAACATCACAATGCAATCAAAATCCTAACAACATGCCCATGATCCAAGATCAAGTGCAATCATGCAAAGATATTATCAATCACAAGCCTATTAAGAATGAACTAGAGTCTTTTAGTACCATACTTTTCCATCAAACACCATCATGTAATCCATGGCCTATCAAGCCTATCAAAGAAAATGCAAACATCCTATGTAATACAATCAGACTTTAAATATTTGAAGTAGCCATCTACAAATATCCATTCAAAAGTGGATTTATAATGCAAGTATGGACGCCATCAATAAAAAAGATTTGTATTAACCAAATATCCATATACGCATACATCAATATCTATCGATATAAGTATAACATATATACAAAATAGCCATATAGGCTTACAAGAATGCCATATAGGCATACAATGTCAACTATGTACAATACAAAATATATATCCACAAATGCCATATAGGCATACAACAGAGGAACACAATAAAAAGTCATTCCCCTCTAGCTGGTGAAGAGAATAAATCATGAGCAGCCTTTGATCTCTAGGGGATGGAGACATGCATGTGGGTGGTCTACTACGAACCCAAGGGCTACTTCTCCTATTTAGTTGTTCCTGCACCTTTACCTGTTACAAAAAAAAGTATAGATATTAATATATAGAAATTACATGTTATAAAAAAATGAAACATTTAACAAAATAATCACTTACCGCTAACATATAATTTGTCTGCTCGCTTGCCTCAGTAGCAGGAAAAGGCCCTGGTGATGTCATGTCCTATAGAAACCATCCAGATAGAAATTAAACTTCAAATCAATAATCTTTTGATTTTTCAAAAATAGACAACTATAACAATGAATGTAAATTGAAATTTACTAATCTGCCTCATACCCCTGTCAATGCCATAGAGCTATGAATTGCAGAGGCCACACCCTGCTCCATTGCCCTATGAACATGGGGAGGTGTATTCGCAGCCTGCATCATCTGGAAATAAAACAACATTATTCAATTACGAAAACTATAATAGTGATGCAAATCATGGCTCCTAACATACACACACGCTCATCTAAACATGGAAGTACACACAATAAAACACACAAATCACATACAAAAATTTAGTAAGTACAATTCATTCATTAAACTATTTATTTTATTACCTCCGTAAACCTTTGAAGTCCACCACCGCTGGCAGGTGTTGCCATGAAATCTACAGTGTTAACCTATTCAACATCCAAAATCAGAAATTAGAATACCATTCATATAACAATGCTATTCACATGTAATATTTATAATTGTTTACTAGTTACATACCTCGACAGTAGATGATCTAGTGAAAAATGTAGGTGGAGAACCACTGAAAACTGCATCGACGCTATGACCCTGAAATTTCATTAAAATCATCAATTTAAATTAGTTAATCTTGTATTTCAAAAATAAAATTTAATAAATTAAATTCAATAAACTTGCTAATATTTACCTAAGTATCAAGGCTGAAAGTCTCACTCAGGAGGGTATCTGTCATCACCATCTGCTCAGCTGCAGATGTAGCCTATGCACCTGCGTCCTGACTGTCCATGGGGTCATAACCACAGGCTGACCCACAAGCCTAGCAAGTATGCGGTGGGACCCTACTCCTCGCACTATCTCCCAACCCACTCTGTGTTGCAGGATCGGCATGCTCTATGATGCTCTGGGTCAAGGCACTAATCGACCTCAGTGTATCGACCTCAACACTCTCCTTCACAATGGAAGGGATAGAAACATGCTCGTGGGCTGGTCTGCTGATTACTCATCTCACTACCCACTGTGGGTCAAGACGTGCCCCTGGTCTATCCTGTGCTGAGCCCCCACCTCTACCCTGGAAGTCCCGCATATCAAAATAGTTTGGCACTTTATTGAGGACAAACTCGGAGTAGAGTTTCCTCAAAAAGTATTGCAGGACCTCATTGTTATTGCATGGAGGATGGTCAAAAACCATCCACCACCTCTACCCGAAATTGTCCCTTATCGCTTGGTTGTTGCACCAATGGATAGGGAACCTCTTGCATGTAATGGGTGGAGGTTGATTTGTTTGTGGGTTTGTGAAAATTGAACACAAGTCTACTTTTGTAATTTGTAATTTTTTGACATCTTGGTATGATAATTTATCTGCATAGTAATCTCTAAACTCTCTCTTTTTATCGGTCCAACTAGTTATTTGCTTGCTAATTGAATTTACATTTGTTAACATAGACTCAAGAGATTCGGCAAGCGTGGACCTATGCAAGGTTGAAGTGGAAGGATCTTTCAACCTTGCAATTATATCTTCAATTTGTTTTTTGTTGTTTTTAGTGTGCCCTATTATATTATCTTGTGTTCCAGGGGCATGTCGAGGAATGAATGGAGGAGGTTGTTGTTCTGCAGGTATTTCTTCCTCAGAATTTTGTGGATTTTGAGGAGGAGGAGGAGGAGGAGGTGCATTAACATTTCCTGACAATTAACGAAATATACATCAAAAATCAACAAAAACCTACCTATATAGAAAGAAATTCAAACAAAAAAACAAAGATAACTCACCTCTTTGGCGTGCTCGACATCGCGGCGGCATTTTGGCGATGAATTGACAAGATTTTTGTGTTGATTGGCGTTTTGCAGAACGCGAATGCATTTTTGAGGGTTTGGAAGCCGCAGGCAGAGGAGAAAATGGGAGTGAAATGAAATTGAGTTGCTTTTTTTTTAATTTATAGCTATCCATAACGCGCTCGCGTTATGGCTCGGTAATGACGAGCCTGTGGCTTGTCATTACCAAGCCATAATGCAAGCGCGTTATGCCTTAAATTTTTTTCAAATTATTTTGGCCACTTTTTGGCCCCCCATCTTTTTGCACTTACCCCAATACGTTTAAAGCGAGAAGAAATGTACAACAACGTAAACCTAGTATGATATCTGTATGCGGTAAATCCACGTAATAGTATCATTGCTGTGTTTGAGATTTGAAGACTCAGAAATAGAAGTATTGCTGTCTCATCACTATGTTTGCAATTTAAAAACTCAGAAAAAGTAGTATGTTGTTTTCTTGAATTCGTAAACTCAGAAATTGTAGCATTTTTTGCCATGAATTAAGCGGTGTAATAAAAGAACGCAGTTCTCTAACGCATATCCATTTAGGAACGAACTTATTTTGATCCAAGATGCAATATACCTTCCTTGAACGATAACTCCACAGCGAGTAAACATGTTGCTCCGTGTGCATGTTGCGTAGAAGTCAAAAACCACAGTTTTAAGCACGTTTTGACGTAAAAATTAGAGTGTTTAATAGCCGGACAATGCAGTTGTAAACAGCTGATGTCTTAACCATCATACATTTTTAATTAAAGGTCGACCATGCATTGGTCATCTTTATTGACATAAGAAGATTCCATAATCATTTATATTTTATTTATGACTTTCATCTTGTTGAACCATGTGAAACTAATGACATGGAAAGAGTAGGAGGATAAAGTTTAGTAATGATTAGGAAACTGTCATGTTCTGAAATGAACAATTGGAATTGAAAACCCGCATGTGAGTTGAAATTACATTGCATGCGTCGGTGCTAGAATCGTTTTATCTTGTAGACCATATCAGTCTAGAATCCTCGAATTTTGGAATAATGGGAAATGGCTTTAAATGTTTGAGTATGTTGTGTAAACATGGGAAGCAAGTAAACAAATAGGAAACCACTTAGGAGTGGGCGCTTTAAGAAATGTTATTACATGAAAATGGATTATGAAACTCTGAACTCGAGATAAGAGTAAAGTTGCGCCATGCACTATTGTAGGAGGATATCCTAAACCCTTGAGGTCATCAAGGTCGTTAAATAGTTAAAAATAACACAAATAGGAAACTATAGGATTTCGACCAATTCAAATCGAGTAGGGTGGGTGAACCAAGTTCATGCGTTCTTAGAACGCTAATTAAAAACAAATCCTTTGGCCAAGGTGATGTACTATCCTCAAGTGCATCGAACGTTCACCGTAATTGGATGGCGTTTCTTGTGGAGTGTCGTGCATGACTAGAGGGTATCTAGGGATCTGCGCGATAACAAGACACGTAGGTTACAACACCAGAGCTCAGATGGCAAACGCCGATGGTTATCCTAAGTCTATCCTCTTGAGTAGGGTAGGGCCACTTCCGGTTAGGAAGGAGTGCGGGAGACCGATGGTCTGTGGTTGGAGGTTAAGCTCCTTGAAGATACTTTCTCTTCCAAATACCGAGGAATGCCGAGTCTTGAATGAGATGGATCGACAATCGGGATGCATGATAATGGTATGTTTCCAATATATGTTGTTTCAAGAAAATTTTATTTGTTAGAAAACAAAATGTTTAATATATATCATTCCTTTCAGCTTTAGGAAAATGAGATCATGTGTATGATAAAATGAAAAATGTTGTATTGGTTTATAGATGAGTAACTTTTGCATGTGATTTCCTAGAAAAAAAAAATTTATCGTTGTGAAAACTTAGTTACTTCTTGTTATTCCTTGGTGGTTGTTACAAATAGTCTACCACATTTTGGTACCTACATACAGATGGAGCATGGTCGTGACAAGGTGGAGGCCTTGAAAGTGCAAGAAGATAACAAACCTTCATCTCAAGATTTCAAACCCTTAGGATTTCTGCACCTACAGCCAAGTAAAGGATAAAAAGAGACATATACAGACATGGCTGATAGAGATATGGCATTTTTTGCTAAAAAATGCAATGCCCATGTCTATATACCACCCTTGTCATTCTTCAACTATTAAAAAGACAAATGAAGCTACAGAGGAGAAAGAATGGCAAGTTCTTACCTTATTTTTGTTGACAAGAAGAGAGATCTATCTGCGGCTCACATAGCATCAAGTTCTCAAGAACATGTTACAGTTGCAAGAAGAAATATGTAGAAACAGGAAAGACTATGTTAAAGAGTGCACAATGATGGAGATAGCCATGAAAGAAGAAGGAGGCCACGGCCATTAAAAAGAAAGCTACAGATATGAATAAAATGCCTCATATGAAACTCAAAGCAGTGTTACCTTCGTCCTTATGATGCAGAGTTCCAAAGATTCAACCAAGTAAAGCAATTGGAGGGAGTAAAGACCAAAGACATGATGGAGACATTCAAACCCTAAGCCATCATAATGCATTTGTAGAGTGTTGAAGAAGAATGCCAAATGAAGAATGAGCAGTTTTAGGGTTATCTCTTTGCCTTTGTTTGAAGGCTCTTTTTTTTCAACTGTGATTTTTGACTTACAAAAAACAAATAATTACCTTATCCAAGAAGTGCCTGTGGTCAAGACTTTGGTCTTGAAGATCCTAGCCATCATAACATGGAGTGGCCAACCAACCTTGCTTTGGACTTGATTTGTATTAAGTCAAGAGGGTCGATATGATGAGAGAGAAAGGCTTCATGCCTTATAAACTATTTAAAACTCCTTCGTGGTCAAATAAATAACATGGTCAAATATACACATGTTAGTCAAGGTTCCTTATCTTTTTGTAAACATCCAAAGGTAAAAGATCTTCTTGATTATGCATAGTGGCCAACAAAGACAAGGGAGTATGATTTTAGACATGACATGCATAAGGATAGAGCATGGAGTTTCCAAGGTGGCAGGCAAGGTAAACAAGAATAATGGTGCAGTGTTGGAGATGGAGTCATGATGGAGTTGTAGGGTTTTTTATTGATATTAAGTTGCATATAGAGATATAAGGTGACTTAAAAATGTAATGATATGAGTATGCACTAAGGCATCAAAGGGAGTCATAAGGATGTTTATGCATATTGTTTTGTGCATGGAGATTTTTTATACATAATATGGCTCATGGTTTTATCTTGTAGAGAGAAGATTTGTTTTCTCCTTGGTGCATGGAGTGATAAGGGTAAATGAATTTTTGCCTTAATGTTTGCATCATGCAAACTAGGGATTTTTTTCTCGCATGGAGGTATAAGGAGTTTTCTTTTTCTTCTGAGTCCTATTTGTGCTCATATCATGCAAATTAGGCAAGTGTAATTGGAGTGATAAGGAGTGATATTTTTTCTTCTAATCATGCATGATTTTACAAAGTTATTAATTGTAAATAAATAATAAAGTAATATTTTCCAAATTACTTTATTATTTTCCACAAGTTGTAAAATTAAAAATAGAACAAATTGTAACCAATAATGAAGTAATTATTCTATTACTTTATTATTTACTCACAATCAATTTTTCTCATGCAAAATCATGTGAATTGATTAGTTCAGTTAACTAGGCCACCTAGGAGGTTTTGCATGATTGTTTAGGAGTATTTTTAGGGTCCTTGGTCAACTTTTTGGTCAAGCACATGGAGAGGCCCAAATTGGAGCTATTTTTTCTCAATTTGTGGCAATTTTAGACCCTAATTTTGAGGATTTTGGAGGTTGCTCGGTGGTGCAGGAGCACCTAATCCACAGTGGTCTCCATGAGGCATTCAACTCTTTGATGTACATTTTGTTGTTTCCAATAAGGTCCTAAGAAGACCATTCATGTAATAACATCTATTTGACCAATGCATGTCATTTTAGTTTGTATCTAGGTTTATGTTGTAAGTCCCAAGGACACTTGTCGATCTATAATCAAAAAGTTTGTTAGACAGTTAGGAGGTTATTAGACGGTTGTCTCCCAGCCACTTGGAGTCATGTTGGTACTATCAAGATGGTACCACTTTGGGCGAGTAGATAAATACCCAGAGACAGATCGAATGTAATCAGTTGTAGTGGAGAGGTAATAGAGATCAGAGATCAATGCGATTTGTAATTGAGAAATAGAGCATCTATGTGTACATTTCTAAAAGGCATAATAAACAAAGTTTTGTTCTGTGTATGTTTTTGTCATTCGATTTCGGTAGGTTTTCTCTGTGCAATCGATTTACTATTTTGTGGCCGAGATGGATTTTTAATCCATTCCACTAGTTAGATTTCTTTGAAATCAGTGGAATGGCTATACAGTTCATTTTTGTGTTTTTCATTTTGTTCATTTATGTTTGCAAGATCACGTACAAGATGCATTGATAGATCCTAGCATTTGTCATGTGCTAGATTGTTGGAGAAATGAGTTTGTGAAGCTACAGGATTTGCAGAGGTTTACATCAGTGAAGATTCGTGTTGTTTCACTAGGTATACATTCTATGTGTATATCACTAATATATGTCAAGGTTCATTTCATGTGTATCTTGCAGTTGTATGTTTGTGTGTATCTCACAAGTGAATATTGCGGTTGTATGTGGTGAATGTGCCTTTCATATGATACAAGGAAAGTCAATGGTCAATCTCACTGAATGCATATTCTAAATGCATGTTTCAAATGTATATTCCGAATGTATATTGAGGATATACATTGTGCACATACATTGTGTTAGATGCAAGGGGCGACCGGTAGCGACGGTGAAGCAAATTGGTGATCGCAAGTCAGCAGAAGTATATACAAGTTGTTCTATCGATGTATCGGGAGCACATACAAAGTACTCACCGATGAGGAAGGTCACACCGAATGTATATTGCGATTGTATATTGTAAGTGTATATCTTGAATGTACATTGAAGAATGTATCTCTCGGCAGATACAAAGTTGAAGACATACATCAGGGAGAGTTGAACGTCAAGGAGACAAAAAGCAAGGTGGCCGACGGGGAATGTTTGGCCGATAAAGAGAAGATCGCCAAGACATGGACCATCCTCTCACCGATTAGTTTGTATGATAGAGTTTTGGCTCTGCATCATAGTGGTATCAAAGCCTAGAAAAAGATTTGGGCGGCAAATCGAATTGAGGATTTGCAGGAGTGTTGGGGTTTGGGTGTTGTCTGTGAATGTTTATGTCAGACAGAGAAAGCGAGCCAGAGGCAGAGACGATGCCTCCCAAAAGTATGTCGCAAGATGCCATTAAGAAGCTAATTGAGGAGATGCTTGCAACCAGGTTAGGAGAGTTCAAACAGTCCAAAGGCAAAGAGAGGGAAGATGAAAGTGATAGTGATGAAGGCAATGCAGAAATTGCCGAAACCAGTAAAAAGACAGAGGAGATACCAGCAGACCAGAGGGCATTTTTAAATGCATTACAGTCAGTCAATAGGGACACCATAGATGGGTTACCTATGTATAGTGGAAGTATGGAAGTTGAAGAGGTGATTGATTGGATTGAGGTATTGAACAATCATTTCGAATATAAAGAAATCCTTGATGATAAGAGGGTTAAATTGGCAAAGGCAAGATTGAAGGGATCTGCTCTTGCATGGTGGAATTATGAACAAGGAGAGAGAGTCAAGGAGGGGAAGAATATGATAACCTCGTAGGAAAGGATGAAGACCAAACTCAAGGCACAATTCTTACCCCTGGACTATGATGTGCAGATGTATAAGAAATTATAGAACCTCAGACAGAGAGACCTTGATGTGAATGCATACACACAAGAGTTTCATAAAATCAGTCTCAGATCAAAGAGACAAGAGGAAGAGTCAGAGAAAGTGGCCAGGTACTTGAATGGCCTAAGGATAAACATCCAAGATGAGCTCAGCATCTTAGCACCAGAAACAGTGAATAAGTGTTTCCAAATGGCCTTAAGGGCTGAAGAGAAGATGAAAAGGAGACAAGATAAGTCTATGAGGGGAAGAGGCAGCAATACAAGAGGGGGAGGATCAGCCCCTACAACAAGGCAAACCAATGAGAACCGAGAAGAGACTAGTAAAGGGCAAGAGCAGCCTGATTTTAGGGGTGTATGGAAAGGAACAAGAGGCAGACTTGGAGGTGGTAGATGTTCTAATGTTTTCACTAGGATATGTTATCATTGTAATGAAATTGGTCACCCAGCATTCAAATGTCCAGAAAGGTGAGGTTCATCATCAAGAGGTGATAGGAAGAATGACAAGAGGGTTCAATATGTGCAAGAAGAGGAGGTAGATGACAGTGTTAACTTTCTAATTGGGAGTGCAGCCCCAGTTCTAGATGGAGAAGCATTGATGCTAAGGAGAACACTCTTGAAGACATCCAAGGACATGTTACAAAGGAGAGCTCTTTTCAGGACCAATTGCAAAAGCAAAGGTAAGATATGCAAGGTAGTAATAGATTCTGGTTCAACAGATAATATAGTATCTCAGGAAATGGTGGATAAGTTGAAACTGGAAAGGATTCCTCATCAAAATCCTCACAAAGCATCTTGGGTGAGTGATAATCAATCACTTTTGGTATATGAATAAGCATATGTTGATTTTCGGATTGGGGAATATCAGAATAGGGCTTTATGTGATATTTTGCCCATGGAATGTTGTCACCTACTTTTAGGTAGGCCATGGTAATTTGATAAGAGAACATTGTATGATGGATATGCTAACATCTACACCTTCAAGAAGGATGGGAGAACTTTTGTGATGATACCATTGCAGGAGGATGCTACAGCACAGAAGGCAGCCAAGGTCATCTTGATGGGAAAGAAAGAGTTTGTGCAGATCAATGCAGAAGGGATAAGGACAGTTGGGGATACCTCAAGGAGTAGGGTTGCTAAGGATCACAGTTTGAAGGTAATTTTAGTTTTTGATGATGGAGATTAGATGGATCAGCAGAAGGTCCAGGAGTAGGTTTACAAGCAGCCACAAGTTGATTGGAAAGACAAGGATGCTATCATAGTAGGGACCATTGTTTGTCCTCTAGAACCAACAAGAGTTGAAAGGCAAACATATTATACCATAACAGCAGTACAAGAAGCATTAACCAAGGTTTCCAATGTAGGTGTTCAGGCAGAGATGATAGTAAGATAGAATGGCAAGCAAAGGATAGGTCTGGTGGCAAACAGTCACCCATGGCAAGGTATGAGTAGAGCCTACAAAGCTGGGCATGAGTCTTTGATTCCATGGAAGCAGGTTGCAGTCCAGAGATCATGGGGAAGACATGAGATAGTAGAGGATATAGGTAGAGCAAAACAAAGACTTAACTCATGGGGCATGAGTTCTTTTCTCGGTGGGGTGTATGGTGCAGGAGCACCTAATCCATAGTGGCCTCCATGAGGAATTCAACTGTTTGATGTACATTTTTCTATTTCCAATAAGGTCCTAAGAAGACCTTTCATGTAATAAGGTCTATTTGACCAATGCATGTCATTTTAATTTGTATCTAGGTTTATGTTGTAAGTCCCAAGGACACTTGTCGATCTGTAATCACAAAGTTTGTTAGCAGTTAAGAGGTTGTTAGACGGTTGTCTCCCAGCCGCTTGGAGTCATGTTGGTACTATCAGGATGGTACCACTCTAGGCGAGTAGATAAATACCTAGAGACAGATCGAATGTAATTAGTTGTAGTGGAGAGGTAATAGAGATTAGAGATTAGTGTGATTTGTAATTGAGAAACAGAGCATCTATGTGTACATTTCTGAAAGGCATAATAAACAAAGTTTTGTTCTGTGTATCTTTCTGTCATTCGATTTTATTAGGTTTTCTCTGTGCAATCGATTTACTGTTTTGTGGCCGAGATGGATTCTTCATCCATTCCACCAGTTAGATTTCTTTGAAATCAGTGGAATGGTTGTACAGTTCATTTTTATGTTTTTTGTTTTGTTCATTTGTGTTTGCAGGATCGCGTACAAGATGCATTGATAGATCCTAGCATTTGTCATGTGCTAGATTGTTGGAGAAATGGGTTTGTGAAGCTACAGGGTTTGCAAAGGTTCAGATCAGCGAAGATTCGTGTTGTTTCACCGAGTATACATTATGTGTGTATATCGCTAATATATGTCGAGGTTCATTTCATGTGTATCTCACAGTTGTATGTTCGTGTGTATCTCACAAGTGAATATTGCGGTTGTATGTGGTAAATGTGCCTTTCGTATGATACAAGGAAAGTCAACGGTCAATCTCACCGAATGCATGTTTCAAATGTATCTTCCGAATGTATATTGAGAATATACATTTTGTACATACATTGTGTTAGATGCAAGGGGCGACTGGTAACGACGGTGAAGGAAACTGGTGATCGCAAGTCAGCGGAAATATATACAAGCTATTCTATCAATGTATCGAGAGCACATACAAAGCGCTCACTGACGAGGAAGGTCACACCGAATGTATATTGCGATTGTATATCATAAATGTATATCCTGAATGTACATTGAAGAATGGATCTCTCGGCAGATGCAAAGTTGAAGACATACATTGGGGAGAGTTGAACGTCGGGGAGACAAAAAGCAAGGTGGCCAACGGGGAATGTTTGGCAGATAAAGAGAAGATCACCAAGACATGGACCATCCTCTTACCGATTAGTTTGTATGACAGAGTTTTGGTTCTGCATCACTTGGGAATGATTATTTTTAGAGGCAGTTATCTGCAAGTCCATTTTTTTTTTGCATGCCTCTTAGAGAGCGAAAACCTATATATTGTAAAGCAAAAGATTATTTTTTCTAGTTCTTGATTCTCATTCTAATTCAGACAGATTGGAGAATTCTTGTAGCTCATAATTTATAGTTTTATTGAGAGATCAGCAGGTTACATGTTATACTTTTGTCTTCTTTGTAGAACTTTCCTTTGTTTTCTTTGAAATCAGTTAAATTACCTTTCCTTTTAGTGCTATTAGTGAAGTGATTTTGATAAAATTTTGCCGTGTTTTATCATTCAATCTTTAAAATTATTGCCTCACTTCCTTTTTTACAACATTAAAGCATATAATCATCACAAATCTTAGGTTGTGTTAATTAGAAATAGTATTTTTGTGTTGTGAAAAAATCTTTTCCTTCATAGAAACCTTATTTTTAAACCTTCCTTAGAATAACTTTTGTGATATTTATGCCAAGTATGGATTGTGTAAAAGTCAGATTTCTGGGTAAACATTGTGGATCAAATTGCATTATTTTATCCAAATCAGGTGCATCGCCATTTTACCTTTAGCATTCACTTAGTTTCTTTCTTCCCTTGTCTAAAATAGTAAAAAACATACATCTCAATAGAACATCTGAAGGGAACCAGCCCATAATCTGAAGGTCTAATTTCATCATAGGGCACCCACAACCTGAAATTAGTCCCATGTTACATGGAATTGCAGTGCTTTACCAGCCTTGCATACGGGTGCAATTCCCAGTGATAACACTTATATCTTTGGAAAAAAATTGTAAAGAAAGAACAATTGGGGGGGCTAGGTGTGTTAAATATGGAGACACAAAATCTATCTCTTGGTGCCAAATTGGTATGGAACATGTACACCAAACCAAATGCAAAATAGGAAAAAATTATGTAGGCTAATCCATGGGACAGAATTCATTGTTCCATAATTAACATGGATTATTCATAAGGGTGATAAGGCACTATTCTAGGAGGATCCATGGAATGGCCATCCTCAATTATCCACAAGAGATGATCTGAATGAGGGTAGGATATTTCTTAAAAAAGCATGGGGAAATAAAGTCAATAAATACTGGGAATCTTAGGATTAGGATAACAATGTCAAGGTCAAATGGAAGAATTCCAATGAATGTGATTTTCCTAGATCTGAAAAAGAAATCTTGAGCAAGATTTTGGTACAAAGGGTCATCATTTCATCTAAAAATGAAGATGAGATCAAATGGGTTGAGGCTAAGTTTGGGATTTACACGGTAAAGAAAGGATGCAAATATCTATTGGAGGAAAACAAAATTGGATGGTCCTATAATCTTTGTTGGAGCAACACTTGCATACCAAAATATAGAGCCTTTACATGGTTAGCCCTTCATAACATAATTTTAACAAGAAAATGGATGAACATGGTCATTTCTCCTTCTTTCATGTGTGTTCTTTGTGGAGAAGAAGAAGATGACATGGATCATCTACTCCTTAATTTCCCTTTTAGTAGCAAATTTTGGAAATGGTTATGTGTAAAGTTGAATGGGGAAGCCCCATTCCCTAGGTCTCTACTTGATCATTTTAAAGGTCGGCCTTCCCTCTATTTGGAATCAACATTTGCTTGTCTATGGGAGGTAAGGCCTCATTCATTATCTGGAACATTTGGCTGGAAAGAAATTGTAGATACTTTAGAAAGTCTCCCTCTCCCATATCCAAGCTAATTACTAAAATAGACGGAGTCATCTAAGAAGTGGTAATTTCAAAGGTCGCCAAGAGTATAGTTTGTGGTGGCAAATTCACAAACTAGGATAACCTCTATCTAAAATAGTGGTAGCAATTGCATCCTCCGCCCTCTCATGGTTCAATCTAGAATAGTAGAAGTAATGTGGATAGGAGTCTAGTTAAATGATCTCCTCTTGCTGCCCCTATTATTAAATTTATTTTTTATGGGGCCTCTCGAGGCAATCTTGAGGTGTCTAGGGCAGGTTGCATCCTCCGAGATCCCTATGGAAATCTTTTGGTGGAAAAAGTGATCAAACTACCCTAGGGTTCAAATAATGAAGCAGAAGCCTATGCTCTCATGTTCGGCCTGGCCTTGGTAAAAGATTATGATATAGAATAGATTTGGATTGAAGGGGACTCTATGTTAATAATAAATGCTTTGAAGTCTACAAGTGTGTCTAATTGGAAACTTAAGTATATACATCAATATGTATGGAGGAGCGTGGAGAAACTAGATTCTTATAAATGCTCTCATTGTTCCAGGGAGGAAAAAAAGTTACAGATTAGATTGCAAATCTAGCAATAGATTAGTCCCAGAGTATTAAAGTTTTCAATTCAAATTCACAGAATCTTCCTTCAGGACTTTAGAATCTGATAGAGCTAGATAAAGTTTCAAATCCTCCTCAACTGGTGCTTCAAAAAGAAACTCTTCCAGGAAGATGATCCAAGATACAAGCAATCATTATAGCATTGTATCCTTTTCATCAAGGTAGATACGCAAGGTTTAGTATAAAACATAAATTGGAACATTGGTGCTTTTAAAATTTTTGAGACTGACATAAAGTGTCTAGCTCAAATTTAATGTTGATTGTGATGACAGTTTGGTTCAACATTGGCTTCCAGAAGGGAGGTAGAAATTCAGTCTTGACTACATTGTCATCATCAAGCTGTCACGGTTTGGTCAACGGCTCCAAATGAATCACATCCAACACCAAATCACAAGCAACTTTTGTTAATTCATTAAATTGGATGATGCAGAAGGCATTTACTATTTGGGATCCCAAATGTCATCGTAAATCTACTCGTAGGGATCAACATTACAACTAGCACACTCTTCATTAATGCCAGTAGGGTAATGGACAATTGAAGTACGAAAATCTTGCAACATCTCTTCACATGAGGTGATATTCTTTGTCACATTTACTCCCAGCTGCCTCTATCCTAGCTAAATGGGAAATTTGCCAGTATTTATCAATCCACAAATGGTAATATTTGTCACTTCGATTCTGTTGTCTTCTCTTGTTTTCTGGCATTTTTGCTATGTGTAGGTAATCTTTCATGGTGGTGCATACAGATAATTGGCTCATGAACTTCTGCATCTCTCTACCTCCACTAGATTGGGAGCCTATGAATAGCGTGCATATGATACGGTGAATCTATGGCAAGTTTTTGATATAGATTGCTCGCATGTGGAGTTTACAATCAGGATCATCATCGATGTCTTGCTGCTCAAAGCTTCCTCCTGGGTGCTCAGGATTTCCAACGTGGATTCTATCTTTCTATCCAACATCATGGACCTCACCCAAGAGGCATAATTCATGACATCAATCAGCTTCGGATAATTCATGACATTAATCAGTTTCGGCTTCATCTACGAGTATATGCTCAATATAGATAGGTGGAAGAGTTCGTTGGATGGATATAATATATGTTATAAGCCACCTGTAGACCAAAAAAACAGACTGTCCAACATCGTAGACTATAAAAAGATCTATTTCCATTTCCATTTCATATCAACTTCCTTTACTCCTCCCAAACGTGTCTATCATGCCTTCAAGATTGGACTCATGCACGGTGCTTTGGAAACCCACTTGTTTCAACTTCCTATTAGTTTAAGGAAAAGGAAATCTTTGGCACCATAAGGTTTCTACGCTTGTATTCTCCAGACCTGGCACCGCGTCCTCCATCAATGGCGCTACCTCTTCTCCATCTTCCGCCTGCTGCTCCTCCTCCGTCAGAGAGAACTGACTCTTGCCCTGAACAATAGCTCTTGTGGTCAGCTATAGGTTTTTTAAGTTTTTATGTTTTGTTATTTTTGTTGGCCATTATTAGATCAGTGGCCTCTATTGTTTTGTATATTATCTTCTATGCTATTTTTTTTTTCGACTAGAACTTTGTAATTATGTTTCTATCAATTCAGTAAGGGTGTCTTGTACACCTTTTGTTAGAAAAATACTTCATTGGTTTCTTCAGCAAATTAATTGCAATAATATCACCCATTCCTAAAGGACTTTGTTCTATTATGGTTCATGCACATGACATACGATTTGTCAATTCTCATTGTTAACTATATTTCCTACACAAGACACACACAAGATTGGATTTTCCAGCTAACTAGACTAGTAATTCCTCCAATCACCCTTACTAGGTCCAAGGTGCGATTAAAATTCTCAATCACTTTCCTACACAATTAATTTTTCATACTATTCCTTTAGTAGCACAAAACCCTAGCTTCATATTGCAATGTTCTTTTGAAAATCCCATGGGTACAATTTTTTCAATTAATGCTTTTGAAGTTGTATTATAGATCAATGGCATATGATGATCATTGAGGGTTCAATGCACCAGGTAGGGCTATGCATTTGGCATTTAGTCATTTGGCCATTTCTAATAAGAAATGAACATGTCTCCTTAATACATTTTATCAAGTATCCCTTGAAATATAATTGAGCTTTGCCACATAGAACATAGTAGGCCCACTAGATCTACCACCTAAGACCACATGGTGCTCCATTTGATGTTGCATCAAGGTAGATCCCAAATAAACTCTATGTGTTGGTCCTTTTGATCACTAGAAATTTGCCATGTCTACTAGGTGGTCTCCACATTTCTTTCTATATCATCACTTTAAGTAACAATAAAAAATGGAAAAATCTAATTCAAGGGCTCCCACCTTCTACCATTGGAAATTGTAAACAAAAATTTAGCCCATTTTGAGTGACAATGCAAAGATAAAGAACAAAAGTAGGCTCCTTGTTAAATAAATTAATGAGATCACTACCTTCATTGCTAAGTTCAACATATGAAAACATTCAATTTTCCCTTTAACAAGCCACCTAAGAACATACTCACCACAATCACCTTCAAACATATGCACACAACTAATATAAAACTTCATGCTTATAAGTAAAACCTAGAAGTTGATTAAAGTTAGAAAAAATAATATAAGAATAATAAGGGTCATACAAATAATTACCAACCAAGCAATGTGGTTGTGACACACAAGCCACATAATCATTGAACACTACCAACATACCTTATTAATACCACCACTAATCCTATTAAATAGTGAAAAAAACAAACAACTTGATATAATCCTTAAAGCCCAATAGCTAGGGATGAAATACCCTAGTTGAACATGCACTCCACTTGTTTGTCGATTTCACTGTCACCAATTGGGTTGACCAAATATCCATTTCCCTTCATCTTCACAAAATGCTTCTATGAAAATAAGGTTGGGCTCACCAAACACAAACCATTTATCCACTTGGCAACCTATGATTAATCCTTCATGAAGCTAGCATATTTAGACATCCATGTACCTACTCTTTCCCACTTAATGTAATACACATCAACCCATCCATTCAATAGAAGACCACCCACTCTATATACATCCAAAAGACTAAATGAAAAAAGCCAAACCATAGGCTTCAACCGATATTGTTCAAGCATAGAACACAAAAAGTACACTCAACTACATATAGTCAGTGCACCAAAAAGGAAGAGGTACTACCCAGTCATTGCACAACTATAATAATTTCAATTAACTTATATGTAACTATGAATAATAGGTCAACATTCAAATAAACATAAATCATAGAGCAAAAGGTACAAGACTTAGATAAATTTGAACTAGGCTACCATGGGTGTATGCATGAAGCTTAGTAAAGACACAAAAATTTTAAAAAAATTAACACAAGGGCAAGGACTAATACATAGAGGCACAAGATAACATGACAAAATAATATTTGTTAGATTGGTTATTAATAGAAGGCCATAGAATGACAAAAAGAACTTGAATTAGGTCATATAAAAATGGGTGTTAATGATGGTTCTAGTTGGGAATGTGCACCTCTTATAGGTGCGAAAAGAATCTAGAAGACTCTAGGATAGTAAAAGATTCATTTGATCAAGGGAAGTAGACACCAATCATCACACAAATTTCATTTCTATTATTGTTGTTTTGTTTGACGATTTAGTTTTCTTCAATTGACCACACATTTCATGGAGTATAAAACATTGTGCCACCTTCTAGCTAAAGCAAATCATTTAGGGGGTTTGAGATTACTATATATTTTTTTATCAAAATCATTTGAGATGATTGAAAAAGAGGTAGAAATAATTTAGTAGGAGGTTGGAGGGTTCAGTGAAAATAAGAGAATAAATGTTTAGAATAGAGTTTGATGATGAGGATGCAAATGTCACTGAATGTATTGAATTTCATTTGAATGTAGTAATTCCCATATTAGTAAATAAATAGCTACAACCTGGCATGTAGGAAGTCCATTGTGGCAAATTGTAATAAATTATAGTTTGAATTCAATAAGATCATGTTATTTCTCCATTAAGTTTTTTCTATTGAGTATTGTGTGTTTGAATTTTGTTGCATGGTTAGATTTTCCTTCATTTGGTCCTCCATACATGATTGTATCAATTGGTTTAGAGCATAAGGTTCAAACCTTGAGGAGAGTAAGTGGTGTTCTAGAATTTGTACCTGTGAACAATTCATTTAATTGATGCATCCTACAAGAAGCTTTTAAATACATCACTAATTGAGAGGCAGCTGTAAGGAGTGATTGCAGGTAGACCACTGACCTGAGGTAGTTTACACTAGATCCCAAGAAATTTATCATCACAAAGAGCCTAGGGTGTGCTTAAAATATTGTTGGAAAGTTGGATGAGGTATTGAAAGAAGTATGGGAGAACAGAATCTGATTGGAATCTTTGGAGGAAGATAGAATAAGGGGCCAAAGCCCAAGGGATGATCATGAGAGCAATGTAAAGGAAGATACTAGATAAGGTGTGCAAGACTTAGAGGATCAAGAAGAAGAATTGGAATAGTTGAATGTGTTAAAGACCATTTCTAAAATCGATAAGAGGCCTAGGATGTAATTTTCTAACTACTACATTGATTTGAACCCTAAAGAATTAATTGATTGGATAAACGAGCTAGATGATTATTTCACATATGAAGAAATTGAAGACACTAAGAGGGTTAGGTTTGCAAAGACCAAGTTGAAGGGACATGTTGTTTGGTGGAAGGAATTACAATTGGAAAGAAATAGGAGGGGAAAGGAGATAATAAAAATAGGATACCTACTGGTGGAAAAGTTGAAGAGGAAATTCATGCCCATGGACTATGAAGTAGAATTATTGAAGTTGTAAATATTAAGGAAAAAGGATCTAGGACTATGAAGGAGTACATTAAAGAATTTTGTAAGGTGATTATTAGGATAGGGCATAGTGAGACCAACAAAGAGAAAGTTGCATGATACATCAATCGATTGAGAGAAAGTATCCAAGAAGAGCTAAGTTTGGTCATGTTGACAACCATAGAGCAAGCATACCAATTTACGATCAAGGTAGAAGACAAGTTGAACAAGAGGTTTGAGAATTGATAAAATTGACAAAGAGGAAGAGAGAAGAGATCTTGGTGTGGTCATAGAAGACCATACTAGGAAGATAGGAGAATTGATAGTTTCTATAGAAAAGATGGTGGTGCCTACTACAATGAAGAGAGGAGTCATGACACTTGTCGCAAGGGCTAGGAAGATAGCAATTACTACCACAAAGACAAGAGAGACTTGGTGAAACTTACTACAAATATGGATACCAAAAAGGAAGAGGAGGATATGGGAGGAATGATAAAATACCCTTTAGGAGCGCATGTTTTAAATGCAGAGAAGGGCACAAAGCATTCAAGTGTTTTGAAGGTTAAGGAAAGTGGCCAAAAGGTAGTGCCAGAGCTGCATTTGAGGAGGAAGAACCCTAGAGATCATATGAGTTAGTTGATGGCCATAAACATGAATAATCACTAATAATGAGAAGGTTTGTTGAAGCACCATAAGGAAGAAGGACTAGTACAAAGAAAGAACATGTTTAGAACTAGATGCAAAGATGGAGGACAGTATTGTAAAGTTATTATCGATAGTGGAAGCACAAATAACCTAGTATCTAAGGAATGGGTCAAAAGTTCAACTTGAAGAAATAGAAACACCCAAACCCTTATACGATCACTTGGCTACATAATGAACATATAGTAATGGTCAATGAATAATGTTGGGTAAAATTCAAGATAGGGGGTTACCGTGATGAAGTCTCGTGTGATATAATGCCAATGGATATTTTTCATCTATTGTTGGGGAGGCCATGGAAATTTGACCAACATGATATACATGATGGAAGGGAAATCACATATACTGTAATAAGGGATGACCAGAGACATAAGTTGATGCCGCTAAAAGATAGAGAAGATCAAGTTTGTAGCAATGTGAGGATATGCTTGGTGGATGGAAGGAAGTTTTAGGATGGGCTAAGGCATGAGAATATTTATTTTGTATTGATTCCCAAGGTGTTGTAGATGTAGAAAACACCACCACAAGTGATGAGAAAGCACTACAAGAGATCTTAGGGTTGTTGACATAATAAAAAGACATCATATCAAATAACATGTTAGAAGAGTTGCCACTAGTAAGGAGTATCAATCATTATATGGATCTAATCTTGAACAAGCTAGCACATAAGATGAAACCACCATAAAATGAGGAACTAGATAGATACCTATTTTATTGAGGGAGGTTCTGATTAGGGAGAGTTTTATCCCATGTGTGACACTAGTGGTACTAGCACCCAAGAAGGATGGTGAGTGGAGAATGTATACTAATTCAAGAATAATCAATAAAATCATTGTAAGATATAGATTTCCATTGCTAAGGATGGATGACATAATGGATTGTCTAAGTGGAACAAAGTACTTTACCAAGATTGACTTGAAAAGTAGTTATCATCGTATCAGAAAAAAGGATGGAGATGAATGGAAGACAACATCCAAGAGTTAATGAAGTACTACGACTAGTTGGTTATGCCTTTTGGATTCACCAATTTGTGTCAAGTACAATCATGTGGTTGATGAATAAGGTATTGAGGAAATTTTTGGGTAAGTTTGTAATAGTTTACTTGGATGGCATTCTAATTTTTAGCAAGACTAAAGAGGAATACCTAGAGCATATCAAGTTAGTACTATAGAGGTTGAGGGGAAAAAATTGCTAATTAATTTGAAGAAGTGTAGCTTCATGAAGCAAGAATTGTTATAAAGGAGATGTGTGATCTCAGCTAATGGTTTGAAGATGGATCTAGAGAAATTTAAAGCTATCATAGAGTGGCTTACACTAGCAAAAGCAGGGGAGATAAGATCTTTTCATGTGTTAGAAAGTTTCTATAGGAGGTTCATCAAGAATTTTAGTAGCATTTATGAACTACTAACTAAGATAATGGAAGGGGACAAAAGGGAATTTAAGTGGACTACTAGAGTAGATAGGAGCTTTGACTTGCTTAAAAAGATGGTAATAGAAAAACCATTTTTTGCCTTGCAAGATTTCAACTAGATATTCCAATTAGATTGTCATGCAAGTGGAAATGCAATTGGGGTAGTACTAAACCAAGAAGGAAGAGTAATAGCTTATTTCAGTGAAAAATTGAATGATGCCAGGAAGAGATATTTAATCTATGATCAATAATTTTAGGCCATTGTGGAAGCATTGAAGAAGTGGAGGCATTACCTATTACCCAAGGTGTTTGTGTTGTGCACTGACCATTAGGCACTAGAGCACTTGAATAACTAGATTAAGTTGAATTAGAGACATATGCAGTGGGTAGAATTCATGCAAGGTTACACCTTTGTGTTAAAACATAGGAGTAGGAAGTCAAACAAGGTTGCAGATGCATTAAGTAGAAGGTAGAATCTAGTAATAGAAATGAGGATAGAGGTAGTTGGTTTTAAGGAGCTAAAGCATTTGTATGAAGTTGATCCTAATTATTTAGAGGCATGGAAGGTGTGCAAGGGGCTTGTGAGTATGGATAGGAGTAAATGGTTATATTATTTGATCCAAAATGAGATGATATTTAAGATAAGCCAATTATATATACCAAGAAGTTCCATGATGGAGAAGATGATCAAGGAGAAGCATTGCAAAGGTTTGGTTGGACATTTTGAAATAGACAAGACAAATTGCCTCAGTTAGTGAGAACTAATTTTTTCTATAGGTATACAAGGATGTGAGGAAATTTGTTCAAGGTTGTAGTCCATCTACTAGGTTGCCAAAGTAAAATGTCAAAATGTTGGGTTATATCACCCATTATTGATACCATAGAAGCTTTGGGAGGACATTAGTATGGATTTTTTATTGAGATTACTAAGAATGCAAAGGGAAAATGATTCAATAATGGTAGTATTGTATAGGTTTCCTAAGATGGAACACATTATTCCATGTACGAAAAGAAATGATGTGTTACAAATATTTGATTTATTTTTTATAGACATTGTAAAGATGCATGGTTTATCGAAGAGTATAGTTTTAGACAGAGATACCAAGTTTGTAGGATATTTTTTGGAGGATGCTATGGAAAAAGATGAAGACATATTTGAAGTTCAATTCAGCATACCACCCTAAAACTAATGGGACAATGGAATTTGTGAATAGAATCTTAGAGAACTTATTGAGATGTTTGGTTGGAGAAAAGGTAGGAAATTGGGACATGGTCCTATCATAGGTAGAATTTGTATACAATAATTTAGTGAATAGAAACTTACTAGAAAGACACCATTTTAGATTATGAATGGTAGCAACCCAAGAAATATATTAGAACTAAGGGACATAAGTAAGGAAGACAAGATGAGTGCATAGGTAGAGGAGTTCATAGAACACATGAAGAAGATGCATGCAAAGGTGAGGAACCACTTGGAGAAGATGAATTATAAGTATAAGCAAGCAACTGACATAAGAAGAAGACATAAAGATTTTGTGGTGGGTGATGATGTAATGATGTACCTCTAAAAGGAAAGATGTCTAATTGGCACATACAATAAGTTGAAGATGAAGAAGTTTGGCCCTAGTAGAATTGTGAGAAGATTTAATTCAGAAAAATGCATGAGGTGGAGCTACCAGAAGAATTAGGCATATATCTAGTGTTCACCATTGTAGATCTATACCAATATCATGAGGGGGACTCAGAAGGAAGTAACATAAAGGATTTAGGGAAAAAATCCATACTACAACAACCAAAAGAAGATATTGAGGAGATATTGGATAATAGAATTGGCAAGAACAATAAGAAAAGACAATATGAGAAATTATACTTGGTGAAATGGAAGAGGAAGGCCAGAAGAAAACTCAAGCTAGATTTCTAGGGTTGAGGTTAACCATCTTGGTTTGCCGCTAGTCACTGAAAAGTGAGGGACTCACTTTTCAAATCACACTAGGTGTCTAATGTAAGAGCATCTCCTGGGGAATAGAGTAATCTTGCATCACCGAAAATATTTTCTTTCACTTTGTTTGTTTGTTTATAGGTTTTCATTTACCAGTCAGTTGTAAAAGAAGACAATGCACTTTGTCGTAGTTTACATATTAGTCTTGCAATTTTGAGATAATATTTTACAAATGTATTCAGATGTCATATCCATGTTTGAGGAGTGTTGGATGCATAGAGTGACATACACTAGTTTGAGGACTTACACTGGACTGATAGACTATCATAGTTACAAATTTACCATTAGCACCTGAGTATTTGAAGTTTATGGTAATCAAGGAACATGTGAAAATTCATTGGACCTAGGGAAGTAGACACTAAGCACTACAGAGATTTATTTTCTTTACTATTGTTTTGTTCAAGGATTTAGTTTTCTTAAATTAACCACACATTTCATGGAGTATAGAACTTTGTGCCACTTTTGTAGCTAACATAGATCATTTAGAAGGTTTGAGATTGCTATATATTTGTTAACCACAATCATTTGAGATGATCAAAAAAGAGTTAGGAATAATTAAGTAGGAGGTTGGGGGTCCAAGTGCAAATATGAGAATGAAGGTTCAAAATGGAGTTTGATGATGAGGATGTAGATGTCATTGAATGTATTGAATTTCATTTAAATGTAGTAATTCCCATATTAGTAAATAAACAACAACAACTTGGCATGTAGGGATCCCAATGTGACAAATTGTAATCAGTTATAGTTTGAATTTAATAAAGTTCATGTGACTGCTCCATTAAGTCTTTGTTGTAAGTATTGTGTGTTTTGATTTTGCTACATGGTTGGACTATCCTTCATTGGATTCTTTGTCCATGACTGCATCAATAAGAAGTAAATGTGTGAAAAATATTTAGGATTTCATGAGGAAATATACTTGTCTTTCTACAAAGTTGTATTTGTCCTTGTGGTCCTTATAGGTGTACCTAACAAAAAATATAGGGTGCTCATTATTGTTCTCATCCTTTTGAATTAACATGGATGCAATGTTGTAGTTATAGCCCATAAAACATAGTTTGAATAATTTCAATAAATTTTAGTTGTTTATTTGGAGCTTTAGTAATTAGTTACTTAATAAGTTCAAAGGCCCTTTTACCTTCATCTAACCATTTGAATTCCTTATCTTTCTATGTGGTAACCCTAACTAGATTGGAAATTATAAATTTTGAACAAAATTATATGGCTTAGTCCTCTTAAAGTTTGACATTGGTGAGTTTCAAATTTGTGCTATATATAAAAATTCTAACTTCTCGAGAAATTAAATCATAAATTAATGCCCAACATCCACTTATTTAAATCTTGGTATGCATCTATGGAAGCTAATTAAATTTATTTAGTTCTATTGAAGACATATTTTTCAAGATTAATTAACTTTTTTTTCTTGTAGATATAGAAATCAAGGTATAATTACATGATGATAGCCTCCTTGTAAGCTTTACTATACTTAAAGTTACAATATCCATAATACTTTTGATTGCTTCATTTTCTATCAACACATTAAGCCCTGGGCTTAAACATCACACACTAAGCTTTGACTTGCTTAGGTGGCTGGTGGGCCCTTTCTCTTACTCTGTTTTGTTAATGTGTCAATAAGAGAAGGGGCCCACCAGCGACCTAAGCAAGTCAAAGCTTATTGTGTGTTGTTTAAGCCCACAGCACATTAAGTGGTTACCACATCATAAATACAAACTATTCTTCGTTTGAAAAAACCAATCATGGTTCTTTTATTTATCTTTAGTGCTAAAACTTTAACACAATTCGTATTAGAGTATTAATTTATGTGAGATTTCACTTGTACTTTTTTAACTATTATCAAAATAAATTTTAAGGTTAACTTTTAAAACATTACATATTCCAAAAACTTTTCATTAAAAAGAAATGTTAAATAATGAAAACCATAAATATAGATTAACTATTCCTCTCCATATAAAAAATGTCTTGAAAATATTTAAATATTAAATAAGTCCATTAACCTTTATTATCACAAATATATAAAAATAAAATTTTCATTAATTTAACATTCTTCATAAGCATATTTTATAAACATATTCCTTTCTTCGTACTGCTTTCTCTTACATTCTCTTACATTAAGTATCACCCGCACCGTGAAACGCATCGAAGGAGGCATGGAGTCCAAACAAAGCATAATAGACCAACATCGCCAGGGTGCAAATCTCAAATCTGACAAACGACTCATAATCCAGCGACCCCATGAGAAACACATTGATGAAAATCGACAAGGAAGGAACCCACGGAACCATTGGCACTCCCCACACTTTGGCCTCTCTACACTGCGGAACAAACACAGCCAAACCCGCAGTGGCCAGAAACCATACAGGAACTGTAATGCAATATCCAATCAATCCGCTCGACAAAACCCAGTATGCCGAAGTCCCTATGGACGAGCATATAATTACAACAATGAACATTGTCAAAAGAAAAGCGTGACTTGCGGAAGTTTTCCCTCTAACATAATGTCTTCTCACAAGCAGAGCAACAGACAAGAGCACGTATATGAACAAAGAAGTGATAGAGCGAAGGTTAGAGAGCACATCCAGGCTTGAGAAGAAGGCCACCGATGCAGAGGCAATTGCCAAGAATCCCGTTCCGTTGATAGGAGTACCTGTCTCCTCGCTCACTAAGCCAAACCAAGGCGGAATCATCTGCGTTCGGGCAATGTGCGTTAAATACCTTCCCCCTTTAACTACGCTCACCAATAAAACAGTGGTAATTCCTTTCAGAGCTCCGAGCGCCACAACATATTTCGCCCATTTCCATCCGATGCTTTGAAATGCTAAGGAATAGGCGGCATTGACGTCCAGCAGAGTGTAACTCTGCATGAGAACGAGAGCCAGTGCCATGAGACAGTATATCACGGTTATCGCCGACATGGAGCCGAGCAAGCCCAGGGCAATATCTTTTGACGGTTTTTTCGTCTCTTCCGCCATGTTGGCGATGACATCGAAGCCTCCGTATGCGAAGTAGACTACAGCTGTGGCTCTGAAGACGCCCTTGACGCCGTAGGGAAGGAAGGGAGTGAGATTAGATGGGTTGGCGTTGATGAAGCCGGCGACGATGATGAAGAGGATGATGAGGGTGTTCACGGCAGTGGTGATCCAGTTCAGTTGGGAGGTTAGTCGTGTGCTTACAATGGCGGTAATGGAGGCCAAAAGGAGGACCACCACGGCAATGGGATCCAATAGGTTGAAACCTGAGGCCAGGTTTGTGTGGATGCGAAAGTCATCTGGGGAGTGATTGAGGAGCGTGGCGAAATAAGAAGTCCATGATCGAGCCACCACGGCTGCGCCCACCACGGATCCCATCAGTATGTTTCCTCCTGCTATGAAAGCTGCCAAGTCTCCTAACTCCACCCGCAAGTATGCGAATGCACCGCCTACCTACCAAAAAACATAAGTTATGATAAAAGATAGTGGTGTAACAACTAAAATGGTATAATAATATGTGTCATCTCTGAAAACAGTGGTGATAGCTAAGGAAAAAGATGAAGTTTAGAAATTTATTGTTTTTAATAAGGAAAACAATTCTAAATTTATTGTTTTTTTATAAGGAAAACATTTCTTTTTAATTTCCTGGATGATCACTGCCAACACTTGTATAATGATTGTTCTTTATGTTTATTTATATTGATCCGTACAATGATTTAACTTCGATTCTGTCTATATGTTTATTAGTTCCTGAGATGGAACTATAGGAGGGGCTGACCTTAACCAGTGATTAAACTGCAGTCGCAGTTTTCCCCTGTGGTTAAGATCATTTGTACACAACATAGGCGACTGTCTTTTTGACTCTTTGCAACTATTGTTACATGTGCAGTACACTTCTTTAGAACTAATAATGGAACCATTGACCATTTTCTAAATCTTTTAGCAAAAAGCACTCTACTTAAATATCATCCACTTCAATGGTCAAACATCAATAGGGAATTTATACCTATCTATAACAAAAAGTGGTAATTATTTGTCCTATTTTTATTGGCCAAAATTGACATTTGACTATTGAAGTGGATGATGTTTAAGAATAGCCAACAAAAAATGAACTAGACCCCAGACGATGTATGAATTGCATGGAGTGAATGATGTTAATCCGTATATACAACGTATGCAACTGTCTGCAGCTCCAAAGCCAAACTGTAATGAATATGGCCTTTGGGGAGACTTATTTCGTCTTAAGTGGCTAGGCATTCAAATATGTATCCGGTGCTTAACAAGAAGAACAAAGTACTTGCATTTCAATGACAGTTCATGAAATACTACATATTCTATTCTGTTCCATGATCAGATTCCTATTCATGAACATTTTGAACCGCTTGTCTCCATCTATCAAGCGTATTGCGACATATCTTCTCAATATAGAAGAAAAGATCTGCATTTTGTGACTCTGTACTTTGTTAGAATAGCTGACCTACTATTGTTGACACTGTTGAACAAATGAAAAAAATAGAGCACCTCTAAGAGTTTTGAAATATGTCTATGATGCAGAGCATCTACGATGAGGCAGATTTCATGCCATGACTTACGGTGAACTTCACTTACGGTGAACTTCAGTTCCTTACGGTTAACATGGATGAGTGGGTGAGTTTGTTGGAGAAAAGCAGGAATCAATCCTAACATGGGACAGTTAGATTTAAAGAAGATAGCAATTAGAGTCCTGTTTTAGTTAGGAAAGTTGGGTGTATTTCTGGCGTTAGAGAGGAAATAGATGGGATACGGGTAGTTTAGTTTTTGAGATGAGTCTGATGGGTAGCTTTGCTTCCTCTGTACATACCAGTTATGTAAATGTTCACTGTTCTGTATATTTCTGATTATTTGTCTGCCTGTTTTGCTGATAAGGAAGCAGTATATTGTTGGCTTTCAGTGTAATGTGGATTTAGAGTTGTGTTTCCTTGAGTTAAATGTGTTTGCCATGATATTATCCATTCATGTCCGACGTACTGTGCTGGTTCAGAGTCTATTGAGCTGTTGACGGTAAAGATTAACTTTTGTGATTTCTCTTTGCTGCTGTATGTATTCCTCTGTATACAGAGGGTCTTGTGTGTTAACTGCAGGATAAGAGGATTATCTGCATCAGTTTAGGAATCATGTGATATAATTCAAAGAAAAATGTAAAACTCGTGGCATTCCTTAAGGCACATGATACATGAAAATAGTAACCATGCATTTTTCATTATCCATGATGCAGCAGCCCTCTCTCTCTAAGGATGTCACAGAGGTTAAATCGTTGAAAACAAAAATCAGTGAAAATCTCTGTTAAATGACCTCGAGGACGGGTGATTAAATCCCATAAGTTTTCTTGACAAGACATAAACAAAAAAACATAGGGTGTCTCCAATTGGTTCAGATGAAGTGGCACCATTTTATCATTTTTGAACAAAACAGAAATTGGCTGGAAATCCGATTTGATACCCACAAAATGGCTCGTGTTAGCTTGTATTAATCTGCTGGAAAGTGTGTATTGAATTCAAGAGAACCATGAAGAAGTTTCTGAAATGTCATTGCTTTATCTTTTTTCAAATCTCAATGTAAATTTTTTTGGAGGGTTAAGACTATGCAATTGGTAGGTGTAAAAACCCAAATTACATAACCTTTGCCAGCTTCCTCCCTCGCTACTCTAGAATGGGCGCTTTGGAACAGGGTATGGACATCCATCAAATCATGATGGAAGGGGGCTTTTTGTCAGATATTATAGTTGGAAATGCTCTGGTAGACATTATGCAAAATGTGGAAGCATAGACAAGGCAATGAACTGTTTGACAGAATGGCTCAGAGAAATGTGTTCTCACGGAATGCTATGATTGCAGGATATGCACAAAATGGATTTTTTAAAAAGGCTTTACAAACATTCAAGCAAATGCAATTGACAGGTGTAAATCCAAATTCCATAATTTTTGCCTGCATGCTGCCTGCCTGTTTCAAAATGGGAGCTTTGGAACAGGGTATGGATATCTATCAAAGGATAAAGGAAGGGAGATTTTTGTTAGATTTTATAATTGCAAATGCCCTGGTAGACATGTATGCAAAATGTGGAAGCACAGAGAAGGCACGTGAACTGTTTGACAGAATGCATCAAAGCATAAGGATAGAGAAATTTTGTGAAGTCAGTTTTTTGTTCCTATTGTTTCCAGATAAATGTTTGTTCTACAAAATAGGAGGAGAGCCCCTCTGGGCGTAATTTAAAACTCGAGAGTAAAGTGCTTCGGCGTGGTCCATTTTGAACTCACAGTCCAAGAGGGTAAACTTAGGTTCAAGAGTTTTGTCTCTTAATTTTCAGAAATAGCGAAATTTGAGGTTAGGATTCCAGAACAAAATTTTGAAAACATAAATAGCGTGCTAGGCTGTGTTAGGATATCAAAAATCAAAACAGTTCAAAAATGTTATGAATATTGGAGATCATCTATAATTGTTTAGGCATATATTTATATATTTAAAGATATTATATCTTTACAGTCTATAATATTGTTTATAATTGTTTCAGGATTTATTCTGGCACAGTTAAATCCAAAATTACTCATAAACGGTGTAAATTTGAGTATGGAAGAGAACCAGAATTAAATTACAATTTTTGGTGGCTTAAAATGAATGAAAGAAACAACCGGTACCGGGTTTCACATGTAAACAATCTGAGGACTTTTTAAAGAACGGAACAACTTAACAGAAACCCAATCCGCTGGAAATGTAATCTTAAAAAATAATTGACCATTGGTAACAAATAGAAATTGAGAATTTCTGTCAAACTAGTCAATTGATTTGCACCAGTGTTAATCTAAATAATTAAATTTAATCGATTGATGTTTATTATCCCTTTCTTCTCTACCCACATTTTTAGAGATGAGCTTAAACAACTGAAACATCGAAATTGAAATAAAATTCGAGTGTGAACGGGATTACAAATTACCTGCTACAGGAATCTCGATTGCAAATTCAGTGAAACAAAAGACAGAAAGCATGACCGAGAATCCCGAGAGAGCATAGGAGAGAACAATGGCGGGGCCTGCGTCCTTGTGCGCTTCCTGTCCGGTGAGCACAAAAATCCCTGTTCCCATGACCGCACCGAATCCAAACCAGGTCAAATCCCACGAGTTGAGCGTCCTCCTCATCTCATTCTCACTCCTCTTTCTAATCTCTCCCACCTCTTTTGTCTCGTCTGCCCTCGAAAGCGCACGGTCTTTCAAGCGTCGGGGCGTTTGCCAAAGAGCTTTTCCATAATTCGTCCAGCTCTGGAACGACTCTCCCTGCAGAAAATATTTCTTTCCTGCCCGCTTTACGCTATCCCCTGCATCGATTCCTTCGATCAGACCACCATTTAAAAGAGAAACAATCTCATCGTTCACCTCTCCCTTAGGCATCTCTATTATATGATAGATCTTCCTCAAGATTTTGTCTGATTGATTAAAGCGCAGTGAAGATTTAAGTTAAAGAACTCGAGAAGACGTTATCAAAGGCATCCGCGATTTGAGAATAAACCCAAACGTTCCCCCAAACTAAGGAGGTACCAACAACGCATTAAGCCCTACGATACAAATTAAAGAAACTGAATAATGAGCAGCACTTTTACACCCGAGAGGAGGATTGGACCTGCAAATCCCTCGCTTCCTTCCCCCCCAAAAGTAAGAGAGATTCCTTAGCACTATACAATTAAAACCACACAAAAATTAAAACGATTTTGGCTTATTTTTAAAGTTATTATAAATAATTCAAAAGAGAGATTCCTTCGAACTATACAATTAAAACAACACAAAAATTAAAATGATTTTTGGCTTATTTGTACAGGTTATTCAAAAGAGAGATTCCTTCCAAGTATACAATTAAAACAACACAAAAATAAAAATGATTTTGTCTTATTTATACAAGTTATTATAAATAATTCAAATGACTAGCTTGAATGAACTTTTGAATATCTTTTATATGAGTTATCTATCACCAACGTTTAAATTTAACACTCAATCTTGCTTGTCAATCAATTTTTTTTTAAGACAGTTATCTATTCAATAGTGCCTTTAAAATACTATGGCATACTTTAGTATAAATAAATTATATAAAAACTAAATATATATCATCATAATCCTATATAAATTTTGACAGTTTGTCCAAAATCTCTCCTTTCATATGATACGGTCTTTTCAAAATTTTAGTTATATTTTACAGCTAAAATGCCTAAGTACAGCTATACAACTATCAAATTTAAGCCCTGCTTATCACTATTAACTATCTATTTTATTATAAAAGGAAATAAAATGGCACTTATCTAATAAATTTAGTATATATAAAGAAACAAATAAATTATATAGAATTAAGAGTTCAACTTTAATTGGATATAAGTATGCTTTTCATAAATGACAAATAGAATAAGAAGTTAGCTTCATATGTAATTTGTAGACTTTTCATTGTGGATTGTGTTTAGTGATTCAATTTAGATCAAATCTAGGACCGTGATGCTTTTACAAACTGCACATGAACTTACTCTCTATTTGGTTCATGTAGTGAATTCTTCACTACATATGGCAGATTCATCCCACCTTGATGCTCAATCAATAAAAATGCTTTGTGACATCCATGGGCCTCACCACTTGCTTCCATTTTTGTATTTTGGAGAGTTCATGCAATTTTGGTTAACTGCTAAGACTTGATGAACACCAATTATCTGATGCTCTAGGCTAGATCTAATCCAATAGCTCACAAGACTTTTGGAAAGAGGCAAAAAATGTTTTTAGAAGAAGTACCAATGTTGTAACATGTGGTAGTGCGGGTAATATTATGAAGTCATAAAGTGTTTTTTATAAGTATCAATAGGTTCCACATTTTGTTACTTTAAGTTAAGTTCTAGTTCTTAACTGAGGCCACATGGCATTCTCCCAGGGATTCCTAGAAAAGTGAAGGAGAGACATTTCATAAAAAATATAGACTGCATAATCTGCTAGCAATACATTCATCCAATGACCCATGGGACGTGTGACCATTGTAGCATAGAAAGGCTTCATCTTGCATTATGATGACACAATTTTGACATTTATGGCTTTTTTGTGTCATTGTAAGTAGGTCTAGAGCACTAGAGTAGCAAAGTCAAGCCCAGTCACATCTAGAATTTAAATATCCTAAAGAAGTGCCCCAAATTGCACAAGCTGACATAGCAGTTTGATGATGATTTGGTGATCTAGCTCATCACCCATGAAGGCATGAATTGTATTCTCTTAGCAATATTCATGCTTGATGATACTCCATTTCAAACTATTTATCCCCTTGTCCATCTTGTTCAACCTTCGAGATGAGTTGTAAATATTCACAAATACCAAAAGCCCTTTTAAAGAATATCAATTAGAGGTTTCTTGAGAGACCTTAGGGTCATCTAGGTGACCTAGCCTTAATTTGTAGGCTCGCTCAGGTGACTTGCCCTAGCAAACTGAGCAAACCTATCATCTTTTGATATGCATGATTTATTTCAATTCTATCTAGTTGGATTCCATTTTTTCTTACGATTTATAGTCCCCTCCAATCCTAATTGAACCACTACTCTTGCTAACTAATTCTCCTCTCCTCTTGACTCTCAATCAACTCTTCAGTCATCTTCCAATCAGTCTTCTATTATCTCTCCATCAATCTCCTATGATCGCCCAATTAATCCTTCTATTATCTTCCAATCATTTTCTATTTTTTTTTGTTTCTTCCATCTTATAAATACCTCCTCTCCCTTTGATTTGTGTATTACTACAACTTGGCTTTCTTCTACAAAAAGCTCTAATTCTCTAGAATCACCCTTAGGAACTCTATCATTTATGTCATTGCAATTATTCCCAAGCATATTATGGTTCCATAGGACTACATGTTCCTCTTTCCTTTTACTTTCAAATCTTTAAATCTTCTTGAATCTTGAAGATACAACTCCTAGTTTATCTTAGGATCCTAGTTTTTTGTGTATCATCAAGTGGAGATTCTAATTGTTGCAGAGGACAATACTAAAAAATCTAGTTCTATAAGGACACAAGCCTACATCAATGCTATTGAGCTTTAGAGGTTCCTTTAAAGTTTCTTTTTTATTTAGTAATTATAAAATTTGCCTTGCCCTTGAAAAATATAATTCCTTTATCTTTTCTTGCTTAGATTAGAATTTCCTTTTTTACTAGATTTAGATCTTAGATTAAGTTTCTTGTTTTCTTTAAATTTAGATCTTAGATTAAATACACTATGTTTTCTTTTGTTAAAATAGATTACATCCAAAAATTTAAAACACCCTCTAGAAAATAAGCTATCGGATCAAAGATGATGTCGTAATAAATGTTTTTCATTTCTAAAAATAGTAATGAAGCTTAGGAAGGGGGAAAAGGTTTTATTTTTTTTTCAAGAAAGCATTTCTTTTTATTAATTTTGAAAGGTCTAATATTAGTTCAATTATATATATATATATATATATATATATATATATATATATATATGTTTTATCTCTTTCTTTATGGTAGTGTGATGGCAAGCCCCTAGATCCCTTTTATTATTTTGGCATTTGGTTCCAATGATCCTACTAAGAAGGCACACACAAAGCTTAGGATAGACTTTATAAAGTGTTCAATAGGGACTACTCCAATGATATATGCATCAACTAATCTTTTGTTGTCTTAGATGAAAAAGAAGATTATGATAGTAAGGAAAATGGTGAAGGTGGCCACAACTCCTTTTAAATTTTTGTCTAGCTAAAGTATAATGAAAGCTATAATATATGAAATGATGTATACAATATAGGTTATGTAATCAACTAAGGTGTTCATAGTACCTATAGATTCTCTTACAACCTACTTTCTCTTTACATCAACTAGTTTCTCCTCTAGAGCAATGCAACACTACTAGAACCAACCCCCTTCAAATTCTTAGATCAAAATAGGAATTATATAGAATGTTACTAATGAAAAATGAGTCTCTTCTTGTAGACTAAGTCATGGCTTGATAAATGAAAAATGAATGAATGTTTTAATGCAACCTCCTCATTACTTATTTCCCCCTGTTGGTGTATAAACTCATACGAGTTATACCTAACTTAATCATAGTTAGTGGTTTTCCTCACATGTGGAAAGACTAAGTCCTCTTGTTGAGTCATTAGTCGATGTGTCGATCCATCTTTGACACATCGCTACTATTTTAGAGGGAGGTTGAACCTTGAGCTATTCTCTTGGTTCCAATTTCGCCACTTTTCCTTTTCTCATGGAGACTTGTTCATCAAGCTTCACCTATTTATACCAGTTCAGTTGTAAACCAATTAGTTCATTTTCAATACATTGCATTTGTGTTTGATTTCTGCTCCATGATCTTGGACTTCCACTCCCATATGGTATCAGAGTGAGTGGAATATCATCAAATCATTTGCTTGTTGATCCATTAGTGAATCTCTATAACTTCTCTTGCATGCTAGGCTCAATCTAGCCTTCTATCACTGCATATCGAGGAGGTGAAATTTTGTTTCAAAGCACATTTGAAATGAGTTTTCTTTTGCAGGTCATAATCATCATTGGAAGAGCTCATCGACCCTCACCATAGTGAGGTTGAATCATAGCAGAGGAAGCCTTAATAGAGGCGTATTCTTTGTGGCATTCGTGCCTCACAGCCTCATACAAGTAGCCGTATCCGTGCCTATTTGAGCCTGTATTACAGGCCAAAGTCGCCTCTGCAAGCTACATTCTACGATGCCTCCAAGAGGCCCGGTCCTCTCATCCACATCGCCCTAACTCATCCTCATCGATGCCTAATAATGTGGTTTTCAAGCCACGTAGCCACCTTTCTCTATGTCATTTTCACCACATATGCTCATTTGACTGAGTCCTCTTAGCCACGATGGCTTAAGCCATATTGCCCACGCCAAAGAGGTGGAGCAAGGGCTGCATTTGTGAGTGGGAACATAGAGTTGAATCAGCTTTGAAAATCTAGGCAGGTCATTGGAATTTGAAAGTGCCTAGGGAGGCACATGAATAGCGATGACTGTCAAATTTGAAGAGAGTATTAGCAGCACTACTCATTGTAACTTATGTCAATTTTGCTAACATAAGAAACTAGGGGGTAACATAAATAGAGAGGTAAAATAAAAAGGGAGGGGGGCACAAAAATTTTAATAATAAGCCCCTGGTCATATAGTTTTTTAAGCCCCTTATCACACCCTACCTCAGGGGGCTTAACTTTTTACAATCACTTCTTCTATCACTAAAGCACCACCTTAATTCCCAAAATTGTGTTAAACTGAGTTTAATACTAAATCCATTCATCAACTCTAATAGGGATAAAAAGAGATAAAAATGCCACCATCTAAAACAGAGTTAAACCGATGGGGCATAAGTTCAGTTGTTGGGGATCATATGTCACCATTTCTGGAAAGGTTTATAAAACTAGAACCTTGTAGAATCTACAAGATTTTAATGAACCGGAAGTTTTATGATGTTGTTGGTAAAGGTACAATTAAACTAGGGAATGGTATTCTAAATAATGTATACTATATCCCTGGTTTATTTAAAAATTATCTCTCAGTATATGCACTTATTGATTCTGAAAAGATAGTAGAATTCACTGTAGATGTTGTCCTCATTAGAGAGTCCAAAGATAGAAAACTAGTTGCAATTGGTAAAGTCTACCATCCAGACGCCTGCTTCATATTTTCACACTTTACAACTGATGAAGAAGAAGTTAATTTAGAGCCTAGTATCAATTCGAGGCTCAACTCAGTTGGCTCAATATAACTGATTATTAGGACTCTAATAAAGCTATTTTGTTGTACTTGCACTTAAAAAAAATGTAAAATAAAAATCACTTGTGTAATTGATCATGAAAATTGGGAATTGTATATACATTGAATTATAAAGTGTAATGGGGGGAACAATCACTTCTCAAAGAATCGAACAAATTCTTTATCTCATTCACATGTGTGCATATGCACATCCTTTTATCAGGCTTCAGTATACCAACTTTTGTACACATTGGAGATGATTTGTCTATTTTTCTGAATATTTAGAAAATTTAGAATTTACAACATATTTTGCTTGGAGAGTTCTCAACATCAGCATCTGGATCTACATCAGCATCATCATCATCTGGAGGGGCTATCTAAAGTCCTCTCTTTGTTTTCTCTCTTTAGGAGGAAAGTTTTTTCCCATAGGGTTTTCTTTCTTTCTCTATTTTATGAGAGATGTTTTGTAAATGAGTACCTAAAATGGTGCACAACTAGGACTCATATTTCATAAACCCACCTAAGCTATGCTTAAGGGGGGTGTTGGTGTATAAACTCATATGAGTTATACCTAACTTAATCATAGTTAGTGGTTTTCCTCACATGTGGAAAGACTAAGTCCTCTTGTTGAGTCATTAGTCAATGTGTCGATCCATCTTCGACACATCACTGCTATTTTGGAGGGAGGTTGAACCTTGAGCTATTCTCTTGGTTCCAATTTTGCCACCTTTCCTATTCTTGTGGAGACTTGTTCCCAAAGCTTCACCTATTTATACCATTTCAGTTGTAAACCAATTAGTTCATTTTCAATACATTGCATTTGTGTTTGATTTTTGCTCCATGATCTTAGACTTCTGCTCCCACACCCCCCACTACCATGAACTATTTTTAGCCTCCACCATCATTTATGCACATTAATGGTCTCATATTCCCATTTGGCTATGATTACCATACATAGGGAAATAAAATAGGAAAAATAGTTAATATCATAGGCTTTCCATTACTATTAATAAATTTGAAATAATATCATGATCATAAAATAATATTAAATTTATAATCAAATTGACTATATAATGATACTACGCTTACGAGAATCTGCCCAAAAAACATATCACAACTATATTAAATGTTATTGGAATAATAATAATAATAATAATAATAATAATAGACTCTTAAAATATTAAATCAAATAATAAAAATAAACCTTTACGATTCTCTGTGACAATGTGTAACATGCTCCTAGGTGTTATCAATCATCACATATAGTTGTATTACCACTCGTGTAGGTATGTGTGTGACCTTCTCAATTAATTTAGTTCAACTACGAACTTGTTGCCATCTATCATCCTCTCCTAGATGATACTCTTCCTTGCTACATGGGTAGGGAAAGGTTATCATAAATCCAACTCATAACCATCCAGATAGTAATTAGTTTGTTAAGAAAATAAATCATGATCATAATTTGAGTAAATATCAAATACATAGAATCAATTTCTATATCATGAATATTCTATCAAGATAACAAAGTGTCATTTGTCTCATTATAGTACAATACAAAATGGAATAATAAATATTAAATCTACATAGTAATATGTTGTAAATAAATAACCAAAAATGAGGTGTGACAAAACTAGCAACATTTGCCAATATCAAAGCACAACTGAGAGTTTGTGTTACATAAAATACATTCCTCTGCCCATGAGTATGGCCTATGTCCAATAACAAGTTAGCCATGGCCTCATGAATACCAACACTAGGAGCCCCATCCAAATCTTTAGCCAGCTCTAAAATACACACCACCCAATGCTCAAGACCACGATTCTTAATTTCACTCTCAACAAATACCATAAAATCAATGATAATCTCCTCTCCTGAGACCCATTACTTCCTTCACCTACCCATCTTATCTATTAGGGCTCTAAATCCCATTCTTTATCTTTGTCTTTTTAAATTTCTCACACCTATCTCTAGATGCCATCACACCATTAGAGAGAAAGCCACTGAGAGATTAGAAATCCATAACTAGTCCTAAACAACACATTATCATCGCCAACCATGAATGGACATAAATATTATGAATCTATCCAATCCAATCTCCACACAATCTACAAATCAATCATTAAATAATAGCCCCTACCTACCCCTTATGAGGTTATACAATTTAAATATTCAAAATAATAAATAAATAAATATGGTTTGAAAACATAAACATAATATAAATAAAATTAATATTTACATATATGAATTATTAAAATAATATTATTTCAAAACATTTTGTTTGTTCCCCATCACCACCCCCTACACACAGCTTGTGTATTTATTGAAGGTTTGAAAGCAAACAAAATATAAAAGATATAAATATTTGCATATATTATTTGTTGAAATTAAATTAATTAATATAATAGAATAATTAATAATTATATAAATAAAAAAAAACTATTTTTATATAAATTAATGATTAATTTATAATTATATAAATATATTAAATCTTTTATTTTAATTAATATAAATAATATAGATAACTTAACAAAAAAATTAGTTAAGAATTATTTTATTTTATCTACATTGTTTACTTTATTTTGAGATAATATTTTATAGATGTATTCAAATGTCATATCCATGTTTGAGGAGTGGTGGATGCGTAGAGTGACATATACTAGTTTGAAGACTTACGTCGGACTCACAGACTATCACAGTTACAAATTTATCATTGGTGCTAGAGTATTTGAAGTTTGTGGTAATCAAGGAACACGTGAAAATTCATTAGACCTAGGGAAGTAGACACTAACAACCACATATATTTATTTTCTTTACTATTATTTTGTTCAAGGATTTAGTTTTCTCAAATTAACCACACATTTCATTGAGTATAGAACTTTGTGCCACCTTTTAGCTAATGTAGATCATTTAGAATGTTTGCAATTGCTATATATTTATTAATCACAATCATTTGAGATGATCAAAAAGGAGAGAAAGAATTCAATAAGAGGTTAGAGGTCCAAATGCAAATAGGACAATGAAGGTTCATAATGGAGTTTGATGATGAGGATGTAGATGTCATTGAATGTATTGAATTTCATTTAGATGTAGTAATTCCCATATTAGTAAATAAACAACTGCAACCTAGCATGTAGGAAGCCCATTGCGGAAAATTGTAAACAATTATAGTTTGAATTTAATAAAGATCATGTTACTATTCCATTAAGTTTTTTTTGTGAGTATTATGTGTTTTGATTTTTCTTCATGGTTGGACTGTCCTTCATTGGATTCTTTGTCCATGGTTGCATCAATATGAAGTAAATGTTTGAAAAATATCAAGGCTTGAACATGAGGAAATATACATGTCTTGTTTGGAAGTTGTATTTGTCCTTATGGTCCTTATAGGTTTAGCTAACAAAAAAATATAGTGCTCATTATTTTTATCATCCTTTTGAGTCAACATGGATGCAAATATTGTAGTCATAGCCCATAGAATATAGTTTGAATAATTTTAATAAATTTGGGTTGTTTAGTTTTAGAGCTTTAGTAATTACCTACTTGATAAGTTCAAAGGCCCTTTTACCTTTGTCTAACCATTTCAATTCCTTATCTTTCTATGTGATAATGCTAACTAGATTGGAAACATTAGCTTTGATAAAACTAATTAGACTGGAAGCATTAGTTATGGATTTTGAACAAAATTCTATGGTTTAACTCTCTTAAAATTTGACATTCACGAGTTTCAAATTTGTGCTACATATAAAAATTCTAACTTCTCTAGAAATTAAATTGAAAATTAATGTCCAAATCCACTTATTTAAATCTTAGTATGCATCCATGGAAGCTAATTAAATTTCTTTAGTTCTATTGAAGATATATTTTTCAAGATTAATTAGCTTTTTTTTTCCTTGTAGATATAGAAATCAAGGTATAATTACATAATGATACAGCCTCGTAAGCTCTGCTATAATCAAAGTTACAATATCCATAATGCTTTTGATTGCTTCATTTTCTATCAACATAATAAGTGGTTACCACATCATAAATACAAACTATTCTTCATTTGAACAAATCAATCATGGTTCTTTTATTTATCTTTAGTGCTAAAACTTTAACACAATTCATATTAAAGTATTAATTTATGTGAGATTTCACCTGTACTTTTTAAACTATTATCAAAATAATTTTTAAGATTAACTTTTAAGACATTATATTCCAAAAACTTTTAAATAAAAAATATGTTCAATAATAAAAACCATAAATATAGATTAAATTTACTATTCCTCTCCATATAAAAAAAATATTAAATAAGCCCTTTAACTTTATTTATTTATATATATATATATGTATATAATTTTCATTAATTTAACATTCTTCATAAACATATTTTGAACACATATTCCTTTCCTCATACTGCTTCCTCTTACATTATTAAGTATCACCCTCACCGTGAAACGCATCGAAGGAGGCATGGAGTCCAAACAAAGCATAATAGACCAACATCGCCACGGTGCAAATCCCAAATCTGACAAACGACTCATAATCCAGTGACCCCATCAGAAACACATTGATGAAAATCGACAAGGAAGGAACCCACGGAACCATTGGCACTCCCCACACTTTGGCCTCTCTACACTGCGGAACAAACACAGCCAAACCCGCAGTGGCAAGAAACCATACAGGAACTGTAATGCAATACCCAATCAATCCGCTGGACAAAACCCAGTATGCCGAAGTCCCTATGGACGAACATATAATTACAACAATGAACGTTGTCAAAAGAAAAGCGTGAGTTGCGGAAGTTTTCCCTCTAAGATAATGTCTTCTCACAAGCAGAGCAACTGACAAGAGCACGTATATGAATAAAGAAGTGATAGAGGAAAGGTTAGAGAGCACATCCAGCTTTGAAAAGAAGGCCACCGACGCAGAGGCAATTGCCATGAATGCCGTTCCGTTGATAGGCGTCCCTGTCCTGTCGCTCACTAAGCCAAACCAAGGCGGAATCATGTGTGTTCGGGCAATGTGTGTTAAATACCTTCCCCGTTTAACTGCGCCCACCAATAAAACAGTAGTAATTCCTTTCAGAGCTCCGAGCGCCACAACATATTTCGCCCATTTCCATCCGATGCTTTGAAATGCTAAGGAATAGGCGGCATTGACGTCCAGCAGAGTGTAACTCTGCATGAGCACGAGAGCCAGTGCCATGAGACAGTATATCACGGTTATCGCCGACATGGAGCCGAGCAAACCCAGGGGAATATCTTTTGACGGGTTTTTCGTCTCTTCTGCCATGTTGGCGATGACATCGAAGCCTCCGTATGCGAAGTAGACTACAGCTGTGGCTCTGAAGACGCCCTTGACGCCGTAGGGAAGGAAGGGAGTGAGATTAGATGGGTTGGCGTTGATGAAGCCGGCGACGATGATGAAGAGGATGATGAGGGTGTTCACGGCAGAGGTGATCCAGTTCAGTTGGGAGGTTAATCGTGTGCTCACAATGGCGGTGAAGGAGGCCAAAAGGAGGACCGCCACGGCAATGGGGTCCAGCAGGTTGAAACCTGAGGCCAGGTTTGTGTGGATACGAAAGTCATCGGGAGAGTGATTGAGGAGCGTGGCGAAATAAGAAGTCCACGATCGAGCCACCACAGCTCCGCCCACCACGGATCCCAATATTATGTTTCCTGCCGCTATGAAACCTGCCAAGTCTCCTAACTCGACTCGCAAGTATGCGAATGAACCGCCTGCGGAAAAAATAAGTCATGATCAAAGATAGTGCCGTAACAATTAAAATAATATTTTAATATTTGTGTCATTTCTGAAAACAATCATTTTAATATTTGTGTAAAAAGATGAAGGTTAGAAATTTATAATCTTTTAGAAGGAAAACATTTCTTTTTAAATACCTGGATGATCATTGCCAACACTTATATAATCATTGTTCTTTATATTGAAATGTATAATGATTAAACTTTGATTCTGTCTATAGATGTAATTAGGGGAGAGCTTAAACAGTAGTTAATCTATTAGTTGTTTACAGTTTGAGTAGGTTCCACACATAAATAATCAATGCTTCGACTACAATATACCAGCTGTTTATGGGAGGCATGTAATTAAATGGCTTAGCTGTTGAAAAATATGGATCATGATTCAGTTTGGAACCTCACTTTACTCTGAGCTTAAATTTGACAGTTGTAGAGCTGTATTTATGCATTTTAGCTGTGAAATACAATTGAAATTTTGAAAAGACTGTATCATATTATGAAAGGAGAGATTTTGGACAAACTGTCAAAATTTATATAGGATTATGATGATATATATTTGGTTTTTATATAATTTACTTATATGAAACTATGTCAAAGTATTTTACAGGTACCATTGAATAGATAACTGTCATTAAAAAATTGCTTGACAGTCAAGATTGACTGTCAAATTTAAGCCTTGACTTTACTGATCACACAGATTATATATATATATATATATATATATATTATTTAACAATTTATTATAATGTTAACTTAGATAAAATGTATTTTGTAAGTGTTTTTTTTAATTAAATTTTGTTTATGAAATTTTAAAAGAGATTTTTTCTGTTTACTTTATATATTGATAAATTAAAAGGTTACTTATTTAAATTATTATTAGTCAACCATGTGTTTCCAAGTTAGAGAGTATATATTTTTCTGGCTAAGTTTATTTTGGTAATAGAATGTTAAGTGCATATAGATATCTGTATTTTGATTTGTTGTATCTTTTAAATTGTTTAAAATTCTTAAATTGATCAAACAGTTTGATTAAGGCAAAAGGAGAGGAGCAAGTTGCCTCCCATAACTAGCACTACAAAATCTAATAGTGTCTCTTAAGCATGCCCATATCCAAACATTAGAAGTGAACATATTCTTAAAGATGAAATTCAAAGATTGAATTCACAACAAAAAATCAGAACGGAGGTTGAAACCACAGATGTGAAAGTTAAATTTACAGATCTAAAAATAAATCTTGATAGAGTGTAAATTATTTAACAATTAGTCAGAACATCAAAATTTCAAATCTAATAGCAGATAATATAATTAAATTACCATAAGACAAATTATAAAAGAATATGTTCTTATTACAAATAGAACTAAATATCTTAATCCTGTATAAACATAATTCTATTATTCAAAAGAGAAAAATATAAAAGTATTTTAAATACTAAACATACCAAAAAAATGTGTAAACGGGCTTCAGTTTTAAAATTGTAGGATTAGCTTCAGCATAGAAATGTCAAATTTCCATTGTGCTTCCCCACATAAAATTTACATATTTCAGCTCATGTCGTAGATGACAAACATAATCTACTACTTACATTAATATACAACTTCTACATTCCTGTGATCACTAAGCAAATTCAGACTATTCTCAGCAATGTTTAACCGCAGCGATTTGGAAAATTTTCCTAATAATTTGCTTTTATAAACGTAAAAGATCATAGTTTCAAGATCAATGTTTGATCTACAAAATAGGAGAGCCCCTCTGGGCATAATTTAAAATTCAAGAGTAAAGTGCTTTAGCGGGGTAAATGTTGAACTCACAGTCAAGAGGGTAAAGTTAGGTCCAAGAGTTTTGTCTCTTAATTTTTAGAAATAGCGAAACTTGAGTTTAGGATTCTACAACAAAATTTTGAAAACATAAATAGCTTGGTAGACTGATTTAGAATATCAAAAATCAAAACAGTTGAAAAATGTTATGAATATTGGAAATTTGGAGACCTTAGGTGTATATTTATATTATATTTTATTATTTACCGTTTATAATATTGTTTATGATTGTTTCTGGTATATGAAAATTTGTCATAAATTTTTTTCATATAATTAAATCTAAAAACACACATAAACAGTATATTATTATATTGTGAATTTGAGAGTGCAAAAGAACTACAATTAAATTACGACTTTTAGTGGCTTAAGATGAATGGAAAAAATAACTGGTACATCATAATTAATATATCGATTGTTTACCATGGAAATGGGTTTCACATGTAAACAATCAGATAGAATTTTTTTAAAGGAAGTGAAAATGAACAACTTAACAGAAACCCAATCCGCTGGAAATGATTATGTCCTAGCCTTCAGAAATAATTGATAAGAAATTTTTTAAAGGGTAACAAATAGAAATTGAAAATTTCTGGCAAACCACAGATATTTGGCCAAAATCGAATCTACACTTAAAACTTGATTAATTAATTGAAATGACCAATTGATTTGCACCAGTGTTAATCTAAATAATCAAATTTAATCGATTGATGTTTACTGTCCCTTTCTCCTCTACCAATTCTTTTGAGAAGAGCTTAAATCACTGAACATCGAAATTGAAATAAAATTATTTGTATGAACGGGATTACAAATTACCTGCTACAGGAATCTCGATTGCAAATTCGGTGAAACAAAAGACAGAAAGCATGACCGAGCATCCCGAGAGAGCATAGGAGAGAACAATGGCGGGGCCTGCGTCCATGTGGGCTTCCTGTCCAGTGAGCACAAAAATCCCTGTTCCCATGACTGCACCGAATCCAAACCAGGTCAAATCCCACCAGTTGAGCGTCCTCATCATATCATTCTCGCTCCTCTTTCTGATCTCTCCCACCTCTTTCGTCTCGTCTGCCCGCGAAAGTGCACGGTCTTTGAAGCGTCTGGGCGTTTGCCAAAGAGCTTTTCCATAATTCGTCCAGCTTTTGAACGACTCTCCCGGCAGAAAATATTTCTTTCCTGCCCTCTTTACGCCATCCCCTGCATCGATTCTTTCGATCAGACTACCATTTAAAAGAGAAACAATCTCACCGTTCACCTCTCTCTTAGCCATCTCTATTATATAACAGACCTTCCTTAAAATTTTGCCCGATTCATTAAAACGCAGTGAATATTTAAGTTAAAGAACTCAACAAGACGTTATCAGAGGCATCCACCAAAGTAAAGAGGTCCCTGCAACGCATTAAGCCCTACTATACAAATTAGATAAACTAAATAAACAGGAGAAATTTTACACCCAAGAAGGGGATTGGACCTGCAAATCCCTTGCTTCCCTCACCCAAAAAGTAAGAGACATTCCTTCGAACTATACAATTAAAAAAACATAAATTAAAATGATTTTGACTTATTTGTACAAGTTATCATACATAATTCAAATGACCAGGTTCGATGAATCTTTGAATGTCTCTGATCATACATAATTCAAATGACCAGGTTCGATGAATCTTTGAATGTCTCTGATATGAGTTACCTATCACTATTAACTCTCTATTTTATTAATAAAAAGAAATAAAATGGTACTTTTCTAAATTAAGGGTTCAACCATAATTGGAATCAAATCTATGACTGTAATGCTTTTACAAACTACACAAGAATTTTTCCTCTCTATTTTGGTTCACGTAGTGAATTCTTCACTATATATAACAGATTCATCCCACCTCCATTTTTGATAAATAAAAATGTTCTATGGTATCCATGGGCCTCACCACTTTCTTCCATTTTCTGTCTTTGGAGAGTTTATGTAGTTTAAATCTAATCCAACAACTCAAATAATGTTTGGAAAGAGGTAGAAAATGTTTTCACAAGAAATTCCGATGTTGTGACACATGGCATTGCAGGTAATATCATGAAGTTATAAAGTGCTTTGTATAAGTATCAACATGCCCCACATTTTGTCAGTTTAATTTAAGTTATAGTTATTAAAGAAATCCCTTGCTTTCCTCCCCCCAAAAGTAAGAGATATTCCTTTTTGAACTACACAATTAAAAAACACAAGAATTAAAATGATTTTGACTTCTTTGTACAAGTTATTATATGTAATTCAAATGACCAAGTTCAATGAACCTTGGAATATTTCTCATATGAGTTACCTATCACTATTAACTATCTATTGTATTATTAAAAAAGAAATAAAATGGTACTTTTCTAATAAATGTAGTGTATATAAAGAAACAAATAAATTATTCTAGAATTAAGGTTTCAACCATAATTCGATATAAGTATGCTTTTCATAAATGAAAAACAAAATAAGAACTTGGTTTCATACGTAATTTATAGACTTTTCATTGTGGATTGTGTTTAGTGATTCAATTTAGATTAAATTTAGGACTATAATACTTTTACAAACTACACAATTTTGGTTCATGTAGTCAATTCTTCACTATATGCAACAGAATCATCCCACCTTGATTTGTAATTAATAAAAATGCACTACGGTATCCGTGGGCCTCACCACTCTCTTCCATTTTTTGTATTTCAGAGAGTTTATGTAGTTTTCATAAATTGTTAAGACTTGATAAACATGCATTGTCCAATGCTCCAAGCTAGATCTAATCCAACAACTCATAAGACTTTTGGAAAGAGGTAGAAAACATTTTCACAAGAACTCCCAATGTTGCGACACGTGTCACTGCAGGCAATATTATGAAGTTATAAAGTGCTTTGTATAAGTATCAACATGCCCCACATTTTGTCAGTCTAAGTTAAGTTATACTTCTTATAGAAATCTCTTGCTTCTCTCCCCCCAAAAGTAAGAGACATTCCTTTGAACTATACAGTTAAAAAAACACAAAAATTAAAATGATTTTGATTTATTTGTACAAGTTATTATATATAATTCAAATGACTAGGTTCAATGAACCTTTGAATATCTCTCATATGAGTTACCTATCACTATTAACTATCTATTTTATTATTAAAAGGAAATAAAATGGTACTTTTCTAATAAATGTAGTGTATATAAAGAAACAAATAAATTAATCTAGAATTAAGGGTTCAACCATAATTGGATATAAGTACGCTTTTCATAAATGACAAAGAAAATAAGAACTTAGCTTCATATGTAAGTTGTAGTCTTTTCATTGTGGATTTTGTTTAGTGATTCAATTGAGATCAAATCTAAGGCTGTGATGCTTTTACAAATTGCACAAGAAATTTCTCCCTATTTTGGTTTTGGTAGTGAATTCTTCACTACATGTGGAAAATGCATCCCACCTCAATGTTTAATCAATAAAAATATCCTATGGAATCCATGGGCCTCACCACTTTCTTCCATTTTTTGTATTTTTGAGAGTTCATGTAGTTTTGGTAAACTACTAAGACCTGACGAACATGCATTGTCTAATGTTGTATGCTAGATCTAATCCAATAGCTCATAGGACTTATGGAAAGAGGTAGAAAATGTTATCACAAGAAGTCCTGATATTGTGACATGTGCCAGTGCAAGTAATATTATGAAGTTATAAAGTGCTTTATATATAAGTATCAACGAGCCCTGCATTTTGTTAGTTTAAGTTAAGTTATATTTCTTAACCGAGGCCATATGGTATGCTCCCAAGGATTTCTATAAAATTCAAGCAAAGACATTTCATAAAAAAATATGGATTGTCTAATTTGTCAGCAATACATTCATCCATCAACCCGCGAGACATGTGACCATTGTAACATAGAAAGGCCTCATCTTGCATTTTGCTGACATGTAGTTTTGGCATCTATGGATTTTTTGCATCATTGTGAGTAGGTCTATAGCACTAGAGTAGAAAAGTCAAGCCCAATCACATCTATAATTTAAATATCCTAAAGAAGTACCCAAAATTGCATGAGTTGACATGGCAGCTTGATGATGATTTGTCTATCCAACTCATGACCTAGATGAAGGCATGAATTATATTCTCTCAACAATATTCATGCTTGATGTTACTTCATTTCAACCTATTTAGCCCCTTGTCCATCTTGTTCAGTCCCCAGGTTGAGTTTCATGTCTTCGCACATACCAGGAACCATTTTAAGATCATCAACTGGAGGGTTGCCCAAGAGACCTTAGGGTCACCTAGGTGATCTGTACTTAAGTTGTAGGGTCACCTGGGTGACTTGCCCTAGCAAAAGGGGTGAACCTATCATCTTTTGACATGTATGATTTCTTTCATTTTTTCCTAGTTTACTTCTATTTTTGCTTCTAATTGTGAGTCCTCTCTAGTCCTAATTGAACCACTAGTCCCTCTAATTGATTCTCCTCTCCTCTTGACTCTCAATCTACCCTTTAGTCCTCTTCCAATTAGTCTTTTTTTTTAATCTCTCCATCAATCTCTTGTGATCTCCCAAGCAATCCTTCTATTAGCTTCCAATTATTTTTTCCTTTTCTCATTTCTTCCATCCTATAAATACTTCATCTCACTTTGATTTGTGTATTAATAAAACTTGGATTTCTTCTACAAAATACTCCCATTCTCTAGAATCACCCTTAGGAACTATATAATTTATGTTATTGCAATTCTCCCCAACCATATTATGCTTCCACAAGACTACATGTGTCTCTTTCATTTTACTTTCAAATCTTCTTGAATCTTTCATACAACTCCCACTTTATCTTAGGATCCCAATTTTTTCCCTATCATCAAGTGGATATTCTAATTGTTGTAGAGGAGATTAATAAAAAAGCTAGTTCCATGAGGACACAAGCCTACACTAGTGCTATTGAATTTCACAAGTTCCTTTAAAGTTTCATTTTGATTTAGTAATTAGAAAATTCACCTTGCCCTATAAGATTAAAATTTGTTTACCTTTTCTTACTTAGATTAGAATTTCCTTTTTTACTAGATTTAGATCTTAGATTACATACATTGTGTTTGCTTTCACTACAATAGATTACAGCCAAAAAATTAAGACACCTTCCAAAGAACAAGCTATAGTAAAAAATAAGCTATAGTCTTAAAATTCTATTGTGTTTGCTACCACAATAGTGTGTCCCACTTATGAGACATCCTAATTTTTGTTTGAAATCACATATTTTTTAGAAAAAATAATGATTTAAGCCTTGAGGGGTTCCATCTAAATGGGTTTAATTGAAGGGGGTTAGATAAAACCCCCTTGGAAATAACCCCCTAGTCTTAAATCAAACCCTCGATGGAGTCTTCTCCGCACCTATCAAAATGCTGACAAAAAACTAAATTTGCTTCATCTTTTGGGCGATCAAATAAAGCCATTTAAAAATTATATTTTGTAAGTATGAACCCCTTAGCAAAATCTTTCCAAAAAGTGTGATTTTGAATATATTTCATTTGATTATTATATTTATTTTTTATTTTCTAGTGAACATAGGTTTTTCACCAAACATCAAGGTCTCTATTCCACACACATAGAAAAAAAAATAGAGAAAAAATTCTAAAAGTTATTTACACACTAGCTATTGATGTCCTTATTTCAACAAAAGAAGAAGAAGTTAATTTGGATACATATAGAAAAAGTTATGTTGTATGGTATAAACCTATGTCCGAATTATAATTAATCTCACTTCAAAAATAAATTAAAAAAAATATGCAAAAAAAATAATGAAAAAATATCTACACACTAGATATTGGTGTTACAAATCTATGTTTAAAAATTTATAATTTTATCCTTTCTATAAAAAAAGTTATGTTGTATGGTATAAATGTCACTTTTTATCAAAAATATATATATTTTTTAATTTTTTGTATTTTTTAACATAAAAGGTAATAGAATCACCCATACCATTGATTCAAAAAAGTTCATACATATGTATGTCAGCCATAAAGCGTCTAGATTAACAAGATTACACATATCATTATGGAGCCACCTATGACTCATAAAACATAACCAAAAATATTATCTAAAATGTAAGATTTTCAACACAATTCTAATCTGCTAGCAACTTAATAAAAAAACTAGTTAAATATCCTTATTTGTGGAGGAAGTATCTAGAGGTGGAAACAAGATCAACAATGCCATTGTTGCCAATCTGGGAGCTCTATATGGGCAATGGCCTCTTATGAAACTAATGGCATCAAAGATTTTTTGTGCCTTTTCTACAAGATTTGCTGGGAAATGGAATTGGTACTTTTCTATTTTGATGGTCAGGGAATCAACATTGTTGTTGCATAGTTCCTCCTTCATCCATAGGTAGATTTGAGAAATTTGTCATGAGTTTCTAAGCTACTCCATGGTAAACAGCCCATCAACTGGTGCTGCACCCTCCATTATCTTATAACCATCTAGGTCCACAAACAATCTAGTTGTGCTGAAGATATGCCCTCTTAGGAAGGCCAAAGCAATTGAGACTACATTGTTAGGATCCTACTTGAGATCATAAACATTGGACAAAAAGGTGGAATCTACGTTGGAATATTGTAGAGGGTTTGGAGATGCATACAACAATGGGTTCCCTATGATTGACCTTATTGTATACTTTAAATTGACACATTTTGTATCAAACACCATCTGAAACTTGACAAGTGAGTAGTACCCCTCCATTACTGGCTCTCACTCCAACTATGGTAGGTTGAAATGGAAGTTATATGGATATCCTTACATTGCAACTATCAAGTGATCCTACAAAAATGAGAAAACCAATAGTGTAGGCCTACCAAAGGAATATATGGGGTAAAATAATACTCTTTCCATCTCTCCAAAATATCTATTGTTGGAGATATATTTCAAAACTCTCTAGCCTGGCTGAATGCAATCCACAACTACCCCTTAAAGAATATATGTAATTAGACCTTTGAAATGACCTCTTACCTTAGTGTTTACAAGCATGATATAAATTACCATAATCTGCACTGTATCATACATCTCCCAAATGACTGAGACCATAATTGCAGATGATGTTTCATTCAAGATGAGTGGCTTAGCTAGACTCTTTGTATCCCTATGCATACGTCCATGGGAAGAGGTCAAAAATATGACATATCTAAAGGTCGATGGAGGATCTACCTTGCATAGATTGAAGATCACTGCTAATAAATTAAATTATAGTTGAGAGGAGGTTGAAATGATTAGATCTGACTATATCAAATGGAGAGGCAATAATTGAAAAGGAATCCATTAAAGCAGACTTATTAATGGTGCTCCTTCACATTGGTGAACTTTATAGTTTCCCACCCACCTAATGAAAATCCTCATGAATACTTTTCCTTCCTAATTTGGTGGGCATGGGAGATTGATTGGTCCTCCTGGCATCCATTAGTTTAAGTGTTTAGAATCCTCATGGATCCACATCTAAAACTAAGGTGGAATGTTGTCTTGATGTAGATTAAAGAGCTCTTCACTAGCTAACTAGTTTGTGGTTTTGTTGGCTAGCACATCTGCCACCATATTCCCTTCTCTCTAGCAGTGTGTAATCTAAAAGGATTCTAGCTTGTCTAATAGGTGTAGAGCTTGTTGTATGATGTAATTGATTTTCTAGTTCTTCGTAAGACTAGGATTCTTAATTTTACTCTAAAAAAATGCCATAAAATCAATGATCATCTCCTCTCTTGAGACACATCATTTCCTTCACCTACCTATCTTATCTATTATGGGATCTTTCTCATTCTCTACCTTTTTGTTTTTAAATTTCCCATACCTTTCTCTAGACACCATCACACCACCAGAGAGAAATCTATTGAAACTTGTTGGTGTTGTCATTGATGTCAACCTCTAGTAGGTAATTTACTTGGTTTCCAAGTGCTTTTGAGAAAATTTGAATAAAAAGGTGTGCAGTGTGACAGAGGTGTGCTCAGTATTATGCTCTGGATTTGTTCATAGTTCAAGATATGCTTGTGTGGTTTGGAAGTGTTCATTAGAGGTGTTCAGAGGTATTATATCCAAAGTTTCAAGTTTTGGATTGTGCGGCAGTGGAAGATGTGTTTGACAAAGTGTTTCACTATGAAGAAGATTGTTTGGGAGAAATGAGATTTTTTTGCATTTCTCTACATGAGTTTTCTTGTCTTTCAATTCTAGAAACATATTTATATTGTCTTTATCTATCTTCCCTTGAAGTCTCAAGTGTTGGGTTGCTTCTCAAGTTCAGTTCTTGTGTTGGTGTTTAGAGGTAGTGCATCTTGATGTGTAGAATGAAGACATTCTTTGTTTCAAGTAGTTGCATCAGTGTTGCAAAATATTTTGATGATGCTGAACATTATAGAAAGATGTGTGGGTGGTGTGGAGTGGTTCTTTGTGGTCCACGTGATGTTTTTTGACTTGGAGAGGCTTGGAGGTGATCACTTGTAGTGTTAGTTCAGGTTTGGCTAAGCTGGCTTGCTAGCGCTATTTGTGGAGGTACCTCATGGATTGTGGATGTGATGAGTAGCATGCTGATATAGATTTGAGTCCTAGTTAACCCTTTGCATGGTCTACTTTCACTTCTTTCCACAATGGAAGTGTTTTGTGCCGACCTATTTGATGTTGCACATTTGAGGTGCATACGTTTCATTAAGACTGACCTAATTGAGATAGTTTTTGTTTGTGGATGGTATAAATACAAGATGAAGCTGAATGGATCAAGGTAGAGAAGATGATGTGAATGTGAATCAAGGGCGGTGAATTGAGTGCGGGCTTAAATGCTTACGACTCCTAGATGCAGTGAGCAGAAGGTGTCTACATTTTAGTTTGCTTGAAGTTGTTGGAGGCAGTGAGCCAAAGGTTGTGGATGGTAGGAAGTTGTAGTGGTGGATTTATCCTATTTCTTTGAGATAATGAATATCTCTGTAATAGTCCTCTTCTATTCTTCTCTCTTCTAGACAGTGAGTCCTTTTGAGCAATGAGCCCTTGGCAGTGAGCCTTTCTTCTGGGTAGTGAGCCCTTGGTAGTATGCCTACTTGTATTTAGTGTTGTTATTCATATATATGTGAGTTAATCCTCACTATGGTTTTTCCCTTCTTGGGTTTTCCATGTAAATCTGGTGTTCTTATGTGTTTGGATGTGTTTGCATTAATGTTTCATATGTTTACATTCTGCTAATGCATAATAAGAGTTTGAAGATTGGAATAGCATTAAGGGTTTAATGTTTTAATGTACAAATAATTTACCCCCCCTCTAGTTGTCATGTGCATTCTAACAAAATCCACTATTGGTCTAAACAACCCATTATCATTTCCAACCATGAAGAAACATAAATGTCACTACAAAAAAATTATGAATCATGTCCCATCTAATCTCTGCACAATATACAAAGCAATCGATAAATAATAGCCCCTACCCACCCCTTATCAGGTTATACAATTTAAATATTCAAAATAATAAATAAACATCTATAGGTCGAAAGAAAAACATAATATAAAGAATATAAATATTTACATATATGAATGATTAAAATAATATTAATTCAATATATATATATATATATATATATAGTATTCACTCAATAAAGGGTCAAAAGTAGGGGGAATGATTTGGAAGTAATCATGATCATTAATGTTAGAGGGAGGAGTATGTGAATTCATACATTAGTAGCATGTGGACATTCATGTTATGAAGTGGTGTCATACGATAATAGATGGCAATGACAGATGAAACTTGTAATGTCAATGTTATCACTATCTCCATAGTGGAAAGAATTTAAGTATTTTGTGGAACATTTGCCATGGCCGTGTCTTTGGGGAAGAAGCACGTAGGTGGAATTTTGCTTAAGGAGGAACAAAGCAAGGGGAAAGGGAGTGCAGTGGTTAGAAAGAAGAGGAAGAAGTTGATTTCAAGTGAGGAAGTGATTCGGGGTTTCATTGGGTATATCGACAAAGAGATTGAGAGCCCAAACTTGAGAAGGTAGATGATGAAAATTGAGTGATGTCTAAGGATTTAGATGGAAAGCCAAAAGTATTTTTGTGCTCAACCATAGAAAATTACATGGAGATGATGGAATGCATTCGATGCAGCTCAGTCAATCTCATGTGATTCTATCATGGTAGTGGCTGCATGTTCATATTTACTCCATGACAATGTTGGTGATGTAGTTCAATAGGTGGATATGTACCATGATTTTTTCATGGCCCATCTGCATGTGGTGAAGAAATGATAGATTTCCCTATAGTTGGTGGTGTAGGAGATAGCAAAAACGCTTAAGATTTAGTTTCCTAAGGAGGCCATTCCTATGTTCTCAGATTACTACAACTCAGAGGATGTTGGCATTGCAGAAGAGGACTTGTGGATGGAACTGATACAGTATGCCATGATAGTAATGACAAAAGGTAGGTTGGGTCAGGGCCTATGTAATTTACCTCGCCCCTTTATAGATAGATCTACTATATGTTTAGGTAGTATGTATGGGTGAAACTCATAGTCAGGAGTAGTTTATGTTTTGATATCTTCAGCCTTCTCTGGAGAGTTACTAGGTAGGTAGGGTAATCTAATACATATATACATTTTTACATAAACTACAACTGTATTACATAGTAATATAAATTGCAACTATTATATGCCTATTCTTAAATTCCACCCAATCTAGATGCAGGACCAACCTCATTTGTCTCCATGGAAGAAGAATCCTTTAAATCCAACACCCCAAACCAATCAATTCCTTCTACATCTACTATACCAATGAGCACCTTGAGAAAATCCACTCCCCATCTAGCTTCATGCTTACAATCTTCCTTGCTAACACCAATTACAGGAACTATGAAAGGGACCCAAGGGCCATTATAATGAAAAGGATATCTATCCATAAACCTTGCCTAGGCTGAAAGATGAGACCTAAAACTGCCCTATTGACCAACTTTTGAAAACCTCCCCACCAGCTCAGTTTAACCATTATGGATACCATCTCCCTAACAGTGTCTTTAGACTCACCAAGATCCAAAAGAAATACCAAAAACATAGAAGTAATGTCATAATTTACTTGGTATCGATGCTCTATGACCATAAAGGTATTGGCCTGCATCATTTTCATTGCATGCATGACCATGGATAAATTGACCTTGAAGACCTTTTGCAGCTGCTTGTCTGAAATTGCATCATGAAAATCTATCTACCGCTTCTGACTAGAGAGGTAAAATGTGGAATCCATAATTCCTTTAGCCATAAACTTCAAAAACCTCCCTAAATAGAATTCCCTACATTGGGCTGCAAATAAAGCCATCATTATGTAGTAATGAAAGCAACAAATGCTTCCACATCTAAATGTCCTTGAGTGCCTCAAACCCTTTGATTACTCAAGGTAGAAAATCCTTCAAAAGGATCCCACACATGTATAACAATACATCCCTCTTTAGATCATTCAAGATGTCTTGGTGGCACCTATATCCATCATTGATGTGGTATTTTGTGAACTGGTGTGATCGGCAGTAGGCATATCCACTATTTATTAAGATGTAGTCTATTAATCACCACTTTCTTTAATGATTAGTTTCACTAAGTTTGGGGCTAAAATTTTCCATTTTTGAAATGTGTTGCTTATTAATGTTTCATCCTACATGTTAAAGGCCAGATTAGCTAATCTATCTGCTACCCCATTAGCTTCCTAGTACACATGATTAATCTTGAAGTCATCATATTTTCCAAAGAGTTCCAAGCAACATTTCATCATGTTGTTGAGTTTCCAATTGAAAATATGTTTACATTAGATAATTTTATAATGTCTAAGGAATCAGCTTCGATGTACATCCTCTTAATACCATTGTTAAGGCAAATTTGTAGTCCCAAGATTAACACCTAGAGTTCTACTTCATTATTTGAGGCCATACCCAAATTTTTTATAGGTTGCTTCAGTCTTTCATCTTGATCTCTAATTAAACAAACTACACTTGACTCCCCTAGATCCTCCTTTAATGCTCCATCAAAGTTTAATTTGTTCCATCTAGTCTCTGATAGTACCCATCTTGCATCAACTCTATACTTGGAGGACAGATGATCTCGTGATGCCTCTTGAACGGGGGTAAAGTATATATTACTTATTTTAAAATAAAGATATTAAATAAAATAGTAAGTAAAATTTTAGATTTAAGTAGAAATAAAATAATAATTAAAATCAAAACATAGTGAACATATATTTAAAAGCATTAAAATAAAATAAAATAACTTAAAGTTTATATATTTGTAAATAAAATAGTTCCAAAGTAAAATTAAATAACTCTTATCATTTAAGATTTATGTGTACCTAGTAATTAATATAACTCTAAGGTAAAATAAAATAACTCGAGTAAATAAAAATAGATTTTCAAAATAAAGTAAACAATGTAAATAAAATAAAATAATTCTTAAATAGGCCTAAATAAAATAAAGTAATTTGTCATCATTTTTTTAGATAGATGTATTTAAGATATTTAACTATTAATATTAATATTTTGATGTGTAATTACACTCCACCCCTTGCTTCCATTGTAGAATAGATCTAGGCATAAATATATATCTGTTTTGTCTTGTTTATTTTATATTTATATGTTTTATTTCTATTTTCTATTGATGAAGTTTACAAATATAGTTCAAGAAACTGGTTACAAATGAGACTAATACTTAACTCCTTACAAGCATTAATGAGACTAGTACTTAGCTCCTTATGAGGTCCTTACAAGAATTAATGAGACTGGTACTTATCTCCTTACTAATGAGACAAATACTTAGCTCCTTTCAAGCATTAACATTAGATAACAACTTATGTATGGATACTAGAATCCAATAGATTGCATTTTTAATTTTATAGTTTTAAATTTTAAATATATGTTATATGTGTATGCTAAGGAATATCACTCTTGCCGTGCACATATTGAGTTTGTTATTTTAACTTTTATTTAAACCAATGTTATTTTAGACAAAATTTACTTTATTTTAATTAAAGAGCTATTTTATTTTCCAATAGTAATGCAATAAATCATAGAAACCATGACCAAATTTTCAAAAAGTTAAACAACAATAAATTATTTACTTTAACTTTTTCCTCAAGAGTTATTTTATTTTCTATATAAATATCATTTTTTTATTGGTAGAAATCAGTTTTTAGCCTTGACTGAGGCCAAGGAGACCCTTCCGGGGAATCTCTTCCCATGGCTTTATCACCAGAGACCACTTCTAGGGGGTCCCAGTCCCCAAAGCATTATCGCCAATTTCAAACCCACGAGCTCATTGGCCTAGCGAAGGCCCATGACATGCGAGCATGACAACCCAATGGAGGCACATATCCTATGAGCATATCAGCCCAATGAAGGTACAAGGCCTGTGAGCTCTTTGGCCCAATGGGGGTTTGAACCTTGGTGGCTGCCACAACAACTATGCAACTTAACCACTGAACCACACCCTTATCGACATATAAATATCATTTTTAATATCTATCTAAATTACTAAATAATAGATAAGAAAATACATAGATTGTATTTATTTAGTGAAGATCAATTTTTAATTAAAAAAACCCTAGTTTATTAATAAAATAAATAATACAACAGATATAAGAAAAGGAGTATATGTCACCAATGGCTCCAAAAAACCTTAACTGCCACTATTGGGAAGATTCATGCAATCCTCAAGCCACCTTTTCAAGACTTGGGTGGTGGTTCTCCTGCAACTATGAAAGGGCTAATTTCCCCCAATGGTGCTCTAACAAAATGGACAATGAGGAATGATTTTCCCATTTCCCTGCACTAGTTGCATCTTCACTAAAAAGTGGGAATGGATATATCTCTATTGTATCAAATGGGAAAATCTAGACAAATTGGGAAATGTTCGAAATAACTTGTCTTCAACAATGCCTTCGATCACAAATCACCTAAAGGTAAGTGGAAAAATCTAGAAATTTCTAATTTTTCTATGATTTCTCATGATTTGTCTAGAAATTCCCATGACTCTATTCTAAGGCATGAGTAGAGTTCTAAGGGGTTACTGTAATGTCCCCTTCCTAGGCGACTTTCATGATGAGTAATTTAGCCTTTATCTCCCGAAGGCTAATTGACGAAATAAGGGAGATATTATTAAATTAATTATTTCATAAGGTTATTACTTAATTTTAAATCAAAAGGTAACCTTATATTTAATTAATTTAATATAGTGACTTAAAATAAATATTATATCATTAAAGTCACTAAAATTAAATTATAAGATTTTTCTAGAAGCCTCCTGAAGTGGGATTAAAAAAGTATAAAGGAAGGGGCAAGGCAAGCTTCCAGGCATCCGATTATTGTCATTTGCATTTGATGAGTTTTGTGGAGCCAAGGGTTTCTGCATATTTGGTCTTTGGGAACAAAAACTCCCATAGATTAGCATAACTGAGGTGGTGAAATATCCTTCGAAGGGTTGCAAATTGGAAGGGATACTTCAGTCTTTTCATTTGTGCTTAAATCTGCAGTATTAACTAAGGGTTTGGAGCTATCAATCTGCATATCAGAACTTTTTTTATTGGCTGCTACAGTGCTGTGAATAGTACCACTACAGTGACATGAACAGTATGCTATAGTGCTCGCTACAGTGACGCTATAGTGTGGGCTACAGTGATTTGCTACAGTAGCGCTACAGTGATTTGCTACAATGCCCGCTACAGTAACGTGAACAATAACACTACAGTCCAGGAGTGAACAGGGCAGCTAGGAGAAGGTTTCAATTTGGGTTTGGAAGGGACTCCTTTCCTTGGTTGATGAGAAGGTTGGGTGCTACACTTGAAGAAGCACGATTTGGGCTTGAGAGGGATGTTTATGAACTGTTTTGAGGCTGCCATTCCTTCATCTTCATCATCGATTCATAGTAGCTTACATTTCCAGGTTCTTTCATGAGTTAGCATATTTATATTAGCATTGTTTCATAGTTGTCATTTGTTCTTAGATTTTAGGAGTTGCATAAAATTGTAAAGCCAAGAGTCTTGGCCATTCATATCAGCATTGTATTAGACAATATATCTCAATAAAGGAGTGATAAGTTGTAGGCCCTCTATTTGATGTAATGTGCATATTAATATCCTTCATGATTAGCATAATAGTATGCATGTCAAGTGTTTGACAAAATGTCAATTGGCTGTAGGTATGCATTTCATGTCTAATTTTCATGTATATGCATCAAAAATACCAAAAAAAAGAAGTCATATATGCATTTAGATTAATACTTAGACATTGTAGCTTGGATTTATGAGCATTTAGAGTACTTAGCTATCATTATCAAGCAAAAATATCAGAATGAAAACACAGACCAGCAAGCATTGGGTTTACATCAAAAGGGTTTGACAATATTCCTTGAGGTTTAAATCAGTAAAATAAGGTCTGAAATAGCAAGGGATATTATAGTTACAACACTTAAAAAGAACTAAACCCCTCAAATGTGCTAGGAAATCCATTATCCTAAGATGATTCAAAAAGAAAGTGATAGAAACAGAGAAATATTTTGTAGCACATGCACTCATTGACCACTTTAATTGACTACATGGCCAAACCTTCTAGACCTGAATAAATGGATAATAGTTCATTGGCAACTGATTTTGAAAGTTAACATGGAGATATATCCATGTGCTCAGGGTTTCTTTATAGTAGCTTTTGACTTTATCAAAGATCGAGACTCTATTTTTCTAGACCATATCTAGATCTAGGGTCAGAACTCCCTCATGTTAAATCTTTGGCATCCAACATTCAACCCCTTCACTGAATCTTTTAACAACATGCTAATTTGGGTTTGTCTCTTGAATCTCCCGCTCCATTTTTTGATGAAATCCTACTTTAAAGACATTGGCAACTCTTTAGGAGTCTAGACTTCTCTCATACAACTTTTGCTCAAATTTTAGTCAAGTTAGATATCTTCAAGGATCTCTCTACAGATATCATCCTAAAAGTAGCTGGCAATCTTGAACATAACTCTTGGATTATGAAGCACTTCCATTTCATTACAGTAAATGTTTTGAAGTTGGACATGTTATTTTTGTCCTCATCCGAAACTCAAAACAGGTCACCAAGCTTCACGGTGGAAAGATGCTCACTTAGATCAACTTTTAGTTTAGGATGCCAAGATTAACTCTTGCCCACTTATGCACCCACCAGAGGTTCAACAAGAGGCACTTTCTTTATCTCCTTTAGAGGCAACTCCTCACAAGACTTTAATTCTTGAGAAGCTAGAAAATTCACCCCAGGATCAGAAAGAGAAATCCTCAACTCAAATGGAGACTTTTTCCCCCAAGGACAACTCTCCTAAAAAGAGTGAGGATGATGAAAGTTCATCTCATCTTGTAGTAGAGGAAGGAAATGAAGAAGGCTTATGGACTCTTGTTCAGAAGCACAAGAGAACCCAAACCAGAATTGACTTAGGTCCACACCAAATGCTTCTCCGCTCCCAAACACCCCTTTGAGAGGGGAAGTATCAGGGTTAATGTTGTTTCATGCTAGTTGCTCAATCCTGACCATCTCAGTTGTATTTGTTCTTGTTTTTCTTAATAAAGTGTATATGTGGTTTTTCCACCTTTTATCAAAGAAAAAAAGAAAAAGGCATAGACACTATTTATTTTAACATTTAGTGAAGAACTATTTTTATTTAAAAAAAATAATAATTTTAAAAAAAATTATAGTTTAGTGAAAATAAATAATACAACAAATAGGTAAATAGATAAACAATAAAATAAGTACACACTATTTATTTTAACATTTAATGAAGAATTATTTTTATTTTAAAAAATTATGAAAAACAATTCAAATGGAGTGATTTCAATAAAATAGCTTGTTTTATAGATAGATGTATGTCTTCATTTTATTTTATCTACATTGTTTACTTAATTTTATTTTAGAACTATTTATTTTATTTGATCTTACATTGTTATAATTTTTAGTAAATATTTTATAGTTATATATTACTTTTAAATAGTTTTTTTTTTGTTTTGTTAATAAATGTTATCTTATTTTGACTTGTGTGTAGCCAATGACATAAACCTTGGTCAATTAGAACTCTAATTAAAATGGCAATGAAAACTTCCAGTAGCTAACCTGACCTGTCCAAACTAGTTGTTTTTTAATATTTCAATAAAAAACCTACATATATAGAAAAATAAGAAAATATTTAGAAGATGACCATTACATTAATGCTTCCTAGGAAGATTCTCTATATAAAGCTATTGACCAAATTTAAGAGGATTACCCTCCATCATTTTGTGGGCAGAAGATCTGTTTATTGCGTTTGATAGGAAGCGGGGCTTGAATTTGACAGTCCACCTTGCCTCTCAAGAACTTTTTTTGGTACAGTTTAGTTTTCATTATTTCCTTTCATATGACAATCATTCGTTTTTAATTCAAGTCAAATTTTATATAAGAAATATAAAAACAATTTAGAAATGGTCTTAATGTATTATATCAATGTATTTCAAATAATGTATGCATTCCAATTCTTTCTATTTTTATAACTATGAGACCCTTATCCTTCAATGCAAAATTTAAAAATTTGAGATTTTTTTTTAAATAATAAAAGATGAATATAAACTATTCTATTAAAAAACTTAAAGAGTAAGAACTTATAAAAAACCTAAAAACTTAAAAAGAAAAAGAAGTTTCTATTACAGATTTTTAATATATATATAAATTAAAAAACTTGAAGAATATTTAAAAAGAATATATATATATATAAAATCAGATTTTCATATTAATTATTTTTTCTACAATTTCTAAAATAAATTGTATGTAAGTTAATACAGTTAAATATTTATTTTTATTGTAGCTTACAATTAAAATCTTTAAATACAGCTATACAACTGTCAAATTTAAGTTTTGATAGGAAGCTATTCTTTGCACACTCTACTTAAATGTCATCCACTTTAATGGTCCAACAATTAATAGCAATTTTACACCTCATCTACAATAAAAAGTGGTAAATATTTGTTCTATTTTTATTGGTCAAAATTAACTTTTAAATGTTGAAATGAATGATATTTAAAAATAGCCCTCTTTACCTAAACAACAAACAACAAGAGCTTCACCAGCTGGCATCATAATAACATTTTCTCATAATCATATGAACTAGCAGAACAAATTTTCGCATTTCTTCATACTGTTTTCTCTTACATTCTCTCTTTAGAGATCACTCACACCGTGAAACGCATCGAAGGAAGCATGGAGTCCAAACAAAACGTAATACACCAACATCAGCGCCGTGCAAATCCCAAATCTGACAAACGACTCATAATCCAGCGACCCCATGAGAAACACATTGATAAAAATCGACAAGGAAGGAATCCACGGAACCATCGGCACTCCCCACACTTTGGCCTCTCTACACTGCGGAACAAACACAGCCAAACCCACAGTGGCCAAAAACCATACAGGAAGGGTAATACAATACCCAATCCATCCACTGGACAGAGCCCAGTATGCCGAAGTCCCTATGGAGGAGCATATAATAACAACAATAAACGTTGTCAAAAGAAAAGCATGAGTTGTGGAAGTTCTTCCTGTAAGATAATGTCGTCTCACAAGCAGAGCAACAGAGATGAGCATGAATATGAACAAAGTGCTAATAGAGAGAAGGTTAGAGAGCACGTCCAGGCTTGAAAAGAAGGCCACCAATGCGGTAGCAATTGCCAGGATTGCCGTTCCATTGATAGGCGTACCGGTTTTTTCATTCACTAACCCAAACCAAGGCGGAATCATGTGCGTTCGGGCAATGTGTGTCATATACCTTGCCCGTCCAACTGCGCCCACTAATAAAACAGTAGTAATTCCTTTCAGAGCTCCCAGTGCTACAACATATTTTGCCCATTTCCACCCAATGCTTTGGAATGCTAAGGAATAGGCTGCATTGACGTCTAAATCAATGTAACTCTGCATCATAACGAGGGCTAGTGCCATGAGACAGTATATCACGGTAATGGCCGACATGGAACCGAGCAAGCCCAGGGGAATGTCTTTAGACGGGTTTTTCGTCTCTTCCGCCATGGTAGCAATGGTCTCGAAGCCTCCGTATGCGAAATAAACGATGGCTGCTGCTTTGAAGACGCCCTTGACGCCGTAGGGAAGGAAGGGAGTGAGATTGGCGGTGTTGGCGTTGATGAAGCCGGCGACAATGATGAAGAGGATGATGAAAGTGTTGACGATGGAGGCGATCCAGTTGAGTTGGGAGGTTAATCGCGTGCTGACAATGGCGGCGAGGGAAGCCAAGAGGACCACGGCAACGGCAATAGGGTCGAGCATGTTGAAACCTGAGGCGAGGTTTGTGTGGATGCGAAAGTCATCGGGGGAGTGGTCGAGGAGAGTGGCGAAATAAGAAGTCCACGATCGAGCCACCGCCGCTCCGCCCACAATGCATTCCAAGATTATGTTTCCCGCGGCTACAAAGGCTGCCAAGTCTCCCAGCTCCACCCGCAAGTATGCAAATGAACCACCTGCCACAGAATGAATTAGGATTAAAGATGGTGCCATCAAAAATATTTGTGTCGTTTCTTAAAACAGTAGTGACAGCTTAGGAAGGGGGAAAATGTTTTATTAATTTTTTTCGAGAAAGGATTTTATTTTTTATTTATTTATTTATTTATTTTTAGTCTGATCTATAAACTAAAAGTTATGTAAAAGAGATATATATTAAAATAATTCCAGTGGAAATTGCACAAGTTTGAGTTCTTGTGGAATGCCTATTAGTTGGGTTATTCTTAAATATCATCCACTTCCCCTGTCAATCGTAATTTGGGGCAATAAAAATAGGATAAATATTTACCATTTTTTAATTATGAATGAGATGTAAAATTACTATTGACTATTTAACCATTAAAATAGATGATATTTAAACAAAGAGCATTAAGTGTTCTGACCACACTAAAAATTATGACTTTAAACTTTTCTTTTTTTGATAAAGGAATTGTTGCCACTCCAAATTAGTCCTGCCTGTTTAGAAATTGGAGGTCACCCCTACTTTTGAAGGCCAAGTTTTATGTAAGCTTAATGTTGATCTACCTTTCAATTCAGGTTTAGTTTAGTTAAATTATAAACGGTAAAATTTTTATGTACTATTATTAGATTGCCGCTCTATGGAGTATATGGATAACAAAAATTATTTATTATAAATTTCACAATTATTTATTTATTAAATATTTATTATGTACAATTGTATGTATATTTATATAGAAATTTAACAAATTAGTATAGATATTTTAAATATATTTATTTTTAAAAATTATTTTGATTAGTTTATATTAATTAATGTTTTATCAAGATTCAACTACGTAGTTTTGAGTCAATCTCATTGACCCATGTATTCATGAGTAGTGGTGAACACATGAATCCATCTTTTATGAGCACGAATGGTCCACTTAGCACTAATTGCATTTAGGTAGATAACATTCATTGCATCTAGGTGATGCTTACAAGGGTGAAGTATCAAGACTTTTTGGGAGGTCATCCATCCTATTACTACTCCAACTCAAGCACACTTAACCATGGAATTTCCCCAAAGTTCAAGCCTACTTTGTTTGTTACTATATTTGCAAAACTTTCAAGAAGTATTAACGCTTCACTCCTATGAGCATCATCTAGATGCAATGACTACTAAGTGAACCATTCATACCCCTGAGAGATGAGTTTGTGTAAACCACTAACCATAAAATATTCGGATGAATTTGACTCAAAAACTATACACTTAAATGCTAATAAAACATCATAATTTGAGACACTACATAAATATTTCTTACTTATCAAATTTATATTCAATTTACAATATAAATTAGACAAACACGTTAAAATTAATATCTCCACCTTTTTAAAATAAATATATTTATATCTGTATTAATTTAGTAATCTAAAAAAAATTGTCTTTATCCATTATACTTAAAATCAGATCAAAATAAAAAAAAATCATCACTTACGGATTCATAGTTTTCAACATATTTTCTTTAAAAAAAATATTTTTAATGAATTTAATTAGTTAGATATATGCGTACACACTACAATGTTCTAATATTAAACAATTTTAAATTAAGATAATTAAAAAATAATAGATTTATGGAAACAAAGATTCCTGATTTAAAAAAAAAATAGAGATGAGACGTAAAGAACACGGCATAGACAATAGCTAATCTTTTATTAGAAATGGTGAGCAATGAAACTTCCAAACTTAAAAACAAGACTTTTTATATTAAAATACAATATTAGGCTTATAATCCAGTTTTATTTAATGGATTTCTTAAATTTGTATATAACAATTAATAAGAAAAATTAAAAACAAATTTCTTTAATTGCATATTTTCCATGTGCTATATACAATTGGAAGGAAGATCTAAACATAAATTTAAATTAAAAAATTAAAAGAGATATAATCTTAAATCACTTAACAAGAAAATCATTAATACAGATTTTGAAAGCTCTTTTTGTCTATACAACAATAACAATCCTCATTTTATATAAAAGGATTTTAAAAGTTCATGTACACTGTTAATAAAATATCTATGAAATCACTTTTCCCTGAACACAGAAACCCTAACCCTCACCATCAAATAATAATATTTATATTAAAAATGAAAGAACTAACAATCTAAATTAAGTTTTAATATGCATAAAAAATAATTTTCATATTTTTCATAAATAAAAATAATCATAAAAAATTATTGATATAATCCTGAATAATTATGAAGCAATTTTACTATTTGTCCTACATAATTTAAAATAATTTTGCTAAACATATTCATATTCTTGATAGACATTAAATTTCCACAGTCCATAATGTTTGAAGTTCAGTCCATAATGAGAAAAAAACTTGCACACAGTTTAATCCTGAAATACTAAACTTCAAATATTCATATCCTGCTAAACTGTGCTAGAATATATAAATAAAAAATAATGAAAACAGAAACAGTTTCAAAGTGTTGTAAAACGTTGAGAGTGGAAAAAGATGTATATTTGGATGCAAATTGCGGAGACTTGATTGTTACAGCTGTTTTGGTGACTGCCCTTCTCTGTTTTGGTGGTCCGCTATATATGTTCCCTTCAATTATTTTTAGTTTTCCTGTTTGTTGATAGTGCTTGTTTTCATCTTTTTAATTAGGTGAGGGTCCTTTTCTCCTGATTATTTTATCAAAAATAATTGAACTTCAATCTGTGTTGGTCCAAGCTGAAGAACATACACGTGATCGTGATCCAATCACTATGGAAGAGATTTTAAAAAATTCCTAGCCTTGGAAAATGAGTGGAAGGACAGAAAGATAAGGTAGCCATACAAAATGAAAAACTTATCATAATGAATCTCTACGACAGCGATGGTTGAAAGCTCAGTCAAACGATTATTGCATTGATTTAGCCAAAATAATAAGTAACCTTACGTAAGACTTCATTAAAGGATAAAATCAGTGAGTTAATTAATTGGCACTTAGGTTAATCTAAGTAATTAGGATTTGGTGATCAATCTATTCACCCCCTTCCCTTTCTATCCTCTATTTCTGTGTCATATTTGATGTTGATTACTTGCCAACCTAAATGAAAGATTCTATTATCTTATCAAGTATGAGCTAATAGAAGGACCCAAATGAGAGAAAATCTAAAATTTACGCAGATAATCAAAGATTCTCATAATTGAAGTAGAATTTGGAGTGCGAAAAGAATTACCTGCTACAGGAATCTCAACTGCGAATTCGGTGTAACAGAAGACACAAAGCATAGAGGAGAAGCCCGAGAGAGCATAGGAGAGAACAATGGCGGGGCCTGCATCCTTGTGGGCTTCCTGTCCAGTGAGCACAAAAATCCCTGTTCCGATGACTGCGCCGAATCCAAACCAGGTTAAATCCCACCAATTGAGCGTCCTTTTCATCTCATTCTCACTCCTCTTAGTGATCTCTTCCGCCTCTTTCTTCTCGTCTGCCCTAGAAAGCGCACGGTCCTTGAAGCGTTGGGGCGTTTGCCGAAGAGCTTTTCCATAATTTGCCCAGCTCCTGAACGATTCCCCCGGCAAAAAATATTTCTTTACTGCTCTTTTTATGCCACCATCTGCAATTAGTCCTTCATTCAGACCACCTTCCAAAAGAGAAACAATCTCACTGTTCAACTCTCCCGCAGGCATCTGTATTTTCTGTAAGAGACCTTGCTTAATGTTTTGCCTCTCTTGTTTAAAAGGCAGACAATATTTAGGTAAAGAGCTAACCAAGACGGTATCAAAGGCATCCGTGCTTTGTTAATAAACCCAAATGAACCGAGTAAACAGGAGCAATGTGTCACAAGAGCTTAGATCTTTCACGCAAGTTTATAAAATCTTGAGAGAATGCAGCCGAAGAATCTTTTGTATAATGAGTTTTGACTTGAAACTCGTTTTGTTTTAGTAGTGGTTGCACCTAAGCCTGCTTGCGTAGACGCAGACGGACTAGAGGGAAAGGGTTGGAAATGTCGTGAACAACAAGCATGATGGGAAATAGGTGGAGAGTAGACCTAAGCATAGGTGCTGCGAAAGGGAAAGCATACACCGGAACAAGTAAGACGCTGGCGCTCCTTTTGTGTTGCTGTAAGTAGAATTATTTACAGTGGGTGTATTGTACTTCATTTATAAATTTAGGTTTTTATGTAAATAATGAGTGTATTGACTACACTCTATTGGTTGTTTGAGATTAGTGGGAGCAAATTCTATTTAGTGAAAATAAATATATCATAGATAATGTTATTGTCCCAAATCCCTATTTATAAAGCTTGACTTCGAGAAGGGCTTTTAACTATAGTTAAAGAATTAGTATTTGAAGATTTTTTCTCCCCATACTTCATACCCTTTTTGCTACATGTTGCCTTTTCTTTCTTGGTCAACCACCACAAATCATGAAGCTTTGGCCTATTACACTCTATCAAACAAGATTGTGTACTTGCTTCAATATTATATATTTTGGCCACAAAAGCCTTTAACTATCTTCTTGTTTGCACCACGATAAGTTTGGCTAGGGAAAATTATCTACCTAACTCTAATAGTTTGATTCAAAAATTTGGATCAAATGAAGGTGGACTAGTGGGCTCAGGGAGAACCACTTTAGTCAAGAAGGTGACTAACAACTTGGAGATAAGAAACCAACATAAAACCATGGTATTATGATGCAAATGACATAGTAACCAAGTCAAAGAGGTGTTTGAGGTGATTTGGAGCATGTCAAGAGTCTCCATAACAAGATGTAGATTAGTACCTTAAGTAGAAAATCAAGAATGGAGAATTTATCACTTCTTATAGGCAGTGAAAATGTCAAGTATCATAGAAAAACTACAAATTCCTTAGTACCAATGCAAATACCACATGGTGAATGTGTAATCCTTTATCTATTGGAAGTGATGCTAGCATCACTATGTAGGTAGAGAGTGGAATACAAAAGGTTTTAGCTCTTGAATTGAACCTTTTTGCATTTGTCCTTCCATTTCAACACCATGGTAGGATAGAGGAGTATGATATAATATGTAAACATGAAGTTAGAAAAGGCTAGCTCATGTTATAACCTTTTTTTTTCATATTCTTTATGACATTACAATTGAAGAAGACAAGGTTTCCAAGTTACAGGGTTGCATAGTAGGTGTGAAGGAGTTTTAAAGCATTTTAGTGGCTTCAATTAGCCTCATTGGCATTATAACACTTCTATGATTAATAGAAGTAGTAGGATGAAGAGAAAAATGTACAAGTGTTCTTGCTAGATTTTTCACCCTTTAGGGTTCCTAAAGGGTAATTTTTATGTTTGAAATCTTATGTTGGTGTTTCCTAGGAAGTTTACTCTTTATTTTTCATGTTTCTTGTATTATATATCATGGTGAACATCTTCTATGTAGGATCCATCCATTTGAGGTATTAAACCAATGTTTTGAAAGTTGATTGTTGAGATGACATGGTGATATCCATTTTTGGTGATCACAAGGAGATTGTCTACTATGTTTTTTATGGATCAAGTGGTAACAAAAAATTCTTGAGATCACATGATGTGTTGTGAACAAGTTATGAAATCCATAAGGTTAAGTAGAAGTGGACAATTGATTTCTTATGAACTCAACATTGTTACAAAAGAGTGGACAAGAGCATCTAGGTCAATGGCAAGAGAGGAAGAAGATGGGGAAATGCAATTCAAATAATTTAGGATGATGTTATAAGGATATCAAGCTTAGCTAGAAAGATTGATAGACTTCAGAGCACCATAGTGGCCTTAATTGAGAAACTGGGAATGGCAAGGTTTCATGAAGAAGAGAAGGAGTTGGAGAAGGAAACATTAGATTAAGGAGAAACATCTTATGAAGGCTTATTCAAAACTAAAACTATTCAATATGTATTCAACCATATGATTGGGAAACAAATGTTTAGAATCTTGATCAATGGATTTATAATATGGAGGTCTACTTTAGTCTTCACAAACTAGCTTCTCATCAACATATATCCTTCACAAGGCTAGAGTTATGTAGTCATGCATTAAATTTTTTATAACATTAAAAGACTTGTATTGATTGGGAAGAAGCTAATTTTGCCTTATAATTTTTGAAATTAGTGACTATTGGCACTATAGCCTTTTCATTTTGGATGGTCATGGTGCTGAGATATATCTTCCATGTAGACAATATCTCATCAACTTCTTCAATTCTTCTATGGAAACCAATAACTTATTTCCTTAAAGAAATCAAATAAGTAGACAAATTGCTTAATTTCTCTATAGTATTATCATATATCATGTCCTTGAACAATTATTCTGAAATTAAATATTTGAAGCTCTTTTTTACAACCTCTATCTTAGCTAGATTTTTTTGATATTTATCTAGGATGTCAGCTTCTATAGAAAGACAATTCACTCAGACATCCATTATAATTGAATTACAAGTTTGGATAATTTTCTTATACTTAGCTAGAGATTATTTAATCACCAAAAATTTCCATTCAATTCCTTTAACCATTTGACAGTCTTATTTTCTTTAGGTTTGTTGATGACTTTCTCAGAAACTAGAATGCTTACATCAACCTTAACCATCTTTCGTAGATCTCTCATGATGACTATTAGCATAGATTCTTCGTTCTTGACAATTTGAATGTCGACATTGATGTCCTTTTTCTTTGCTAGGATTTTCTCATACAATTTCATGTGGCTTCTTCAATATAAAGAAGACCATTAATGGTTGTCTTTTCCATCCATGTTTTTGTAGCCCTTGCATAAGCTTGGTACTTGCCAATCTTGTGTATAACTTCAGAGCTTATTCCTTTTGGAAAGGCTTTGTTGGGGGTACTTCTGATGCATCAAGGGGCTAGATAGAATTATCAATGATGGACTTGATATAAGTGGTCAAAATTTCCACTTGCTCCTCTAATTGGTCCCTTGTTCTTTTCTACTTTTCAACTCTTTCAATTAACATATTTATAGATAATTTACATTATGAATGTCACCTTCATGTGTTGATAGACCAAGGTGTACTCTAGTGATGTTATAGTCTGCTTCAGTTGTGTTTTCCTCATCCTTATATATTGCAAGCTCTACAATTTCTACATATTAATGACTTATGGAAGAGTATGTCATTAACTTTGAAAGGTTATGAAATTTCTCTCACTGGTAGTGGCTTTTAACAACTTTGTTATTGCATCAAAACTAGGATCCACCATTTGTGAGTGCTTCCTCTTCTTTCTCACTACTTCTTTCAACTATGGGGAGGGAAATGACACTACCTAGGATTTAGGCACCAAAGAGGGAAGACTAGCCTTTGGAACATAGTCAATAGTAGAATTATCTATTATTTACAATGGAGGAGAAGATGGTGGTGTAGGTAGATGACAAGGAGGAACATGAGATGAAACAAGGTTTACTTTTTGCCACCTATCCATATAATTTTGCACATTATCATTATCTTTTTGTGTAGGGGGAGGGCCTCTTTACCTATTATTTCTTCCTTGGCATTTGATCTTCAACTTCACAATGGCTTTTTAGATTAACACCCTTGTCTGGATCTTCCTCATCATCATCTCTTGTTGGAGTAGATCTAGATCTCATAGAGTATGTAATGATGGAAGATAGAAGTGAAGAGGATATTGTAGCTTGCTTATTTCTCCTAGATACATGATCTTTTGATAGTGGTCAGGTAGCGGTACGCTTTGCAATCTTAGCATTTAGCTATTTTTTGCTCTTCCTAAGAACATATAGGGATCTTTCCCTTATGTCAGTGATTTCCTTCTCCAACCAATTAATTGGGGATAATGATTGTAATTAGATAGAAAGATAGGTCTCATCAACCAACTCAGTACCATCATCAACCAGGTCTAGAATATTCCATCCTAGCTTGAAGGGCTTCTTTTGATCAATTGTCAATGGCATCCAATCTCCTCTTCTAACCTTTTACTCATCAACACAATCTTTTAAATAATCTTCTAGATGAGAATCATGGTCATATGATGTCCCAACATACAAATTATTTTTGACATAATTTCTATTGTCCTAAGATAGTCTAGTTGTAAAGGGATGAAAATTAAATTTTGACATAGTCTTATCCACATTCTACACATCTATAGTAGATTTACAAGCGTAATAGGTTAGAATCATATAGGGTGAGGATACCTTGCCTTCTTCTTCTCACTACAATTCTTTCTCACCTCTCCCATATATCTTTAGATCTTAAGGAAGATAAGGTAATCACTAGCATATCATGGTATCTTGTAGGGAGTACCTTCAAATCCACCTAACCTTAGGTATGTGAATTTTTTTTATTGAATGAAGTAGCAACCATATTGCATAATTAGTTGGGCTACCTTAGGAGAGATCTATAACCCCAATTTTCCTTCAAGGACTCTTACATTCAACATATAGAATGCATCATTTACTCTCCTATAATCCTTATTTCCTACTTCCATCTAATGCTACAGGTAGAAATCATAAATTTGTGTTGATTTCTCAAATGTCGCGATAGTCTATAACCTTGGACACACATCCATGCTAGCTATAGCATAAATGAGATAAGGTGACATGTAGAAAAATTGATTGGTCTAAAAGTTAACCAACTAATTGTGCAAGTGATCATTGATCAATTTGGCCCAATCCACAAATTATGAGGCACACCCAATCATAATAATGAATTGGCACATCCAATGTTCAAATGTATGGTATGTCTTTTTCTCCCACTACCCTATGTAATAAACTGATTATATCAAAAATGTCTTCTTAGAAGAGGGTCCTCTACAAACCTTTTGTAATTTGGGACTTACCCTTGGGTAAAAGCAAGAAGTTGGGTCTACATATAGGGGAAGCATCGGGCAAAAAAGAATCTTGATAGGAATGGGTACCCATTTTGGAATGGGCACCCAAGCTTGGAATTAGAACAGGTACCTATTATGCTTCAAGATCCCAACCTAAATGGGTACCCATTTCATAAAAGTATTTAATTTTACTTAAAATGGGAAATAACAAACATATTAGGAATGGGTACCCATTTTAAAATGGTACCTATTCCTAAAAGTTTGAAACCACAACCCACAATTTTTGTTTGTTTTTAGGCTTGGGAAAGGCATGGTAAGCTGACCCTTAGCCTTGGACTTGCAAATACAAGTTCATGTTTACAGCAAGAGAAAAGACTAACTTTACCAATTTGGTTGACAACATTTTTTTTCCGAATATTTTACAAAATTAAAGCCCATTATAGATGACAATGTGTAGTATACAAATATGTAATTTTTTATGATTCAACTTATTTTTCTATTTATTAATTACTTTATGAGCAAACATGTCCATAAACTTGAAATGTCAGGTTTTAATATTTTTTTAATAACTATTAATTTTTAGTGTATTACAAAAAAATAGATGTCATCAATCTACACATCATTATTTAAACACATTGAAAAAAAATATTTTATGATTAGTTTAGCTCAAATTATGTTGGTCATACATGAGGGGTTTTCAAAAACAACAATTAGGGCCAATAAAAAATTAATAAGAAAAATTTGAAAAAAAATTAATAAAGAAAACATCATCATCAAAATTCACTATAATGCACATCTTTCCCCAAAAGGATTTAGAAAAATACTTTTACTTAGGTCAAATTATGTTGCTTGTACACGTGCATGATATGGTCCTAAAAAAGTGACTTTTAAAAAATGGTTTTTGTACAAACCTATGCAAAATTAATTTGTATCATCTAGGTATTAGAATAAATTACATATTTGAAAAATAGACTCAAAATATTACATTTCATATTACTAGGGTTTCTTAAGATTCTATGTGCAAGTGCTTCAAATTTTGACTCCAGCTGTGACAAAATGTGATTCTCAGGAAAAAAACACTACCACTTTTTAGCCAAAAAGTGGACCCAACTTCTTGTTCTTACCCCTTTTTGGGGTTCTTCAACCAATGTTTAGGAATGTTAGTAAGACATAAGTTCTTCTATTAATAATAGTCCAACTCTACCTAGGCATCCATATCTGCATATTCATCCCTCACTAGTAATTTGAGAGTGATACCAAGTAAAGGGAAATCCATCCTTGTGTTCACCCTACACTTAGAAGTTCTTACCTCATGAGATTTTAGGTGGTAGTTTCTCCATGGAATTCAAATGTTTTAAAATCTATAGCCAAAAAAGCATAGAGTGTGTCACATCTTTCAGATTTGAAAAGGTGAAACAATTTGAAAGTTATAGATGTTTTTCAATCAGTGTGTCCATTAGGATTTCAAACACACTCTATATAGAAAATTATTAATTGTTTAATAATATGATAATCAAGTAAATCTTATATTTTTAGAAAGCTAACAATTTCTTTAATAAACCCTTTTCATTTTATCAAATTTGAATTAAAAAAAAAGTCATTTGTACGAAGGGTTAAGTCAGAAGAAGAGGGTGAAACCTATAAACACATTAGAATTGAGAGAAAGTCAACTATGACAGTCCCAAGCCTAAATCAAAGGCATTCGCAAATCATAACGGATATTGGTTACTAATAGATATCTGTTAATAACGGATATCCATTATTAAAGTAACAGATATCTATATTTTAGAGCCAGGAACAGATATCCATTCCTAGAAAATAGATATTCATTCCTAGGAAATGGATATCCATTCAGACCAAGTGTTCAAGCACTTATAGGCTCCATATGGGTTAAATGAGAAGTTCCCAAACGACTAGAGAATCATCATTAGCCCACTTAGTGGGAGTAAACCTAGACAAGAACTCAAGAGAGCTAGGATAAATAGGAGTAGATGTCAAAATAGAATTAAGTGGAGGAATATCAACATTGGAATTAAAGAGAGTATCACTATAAGCATGAGGGAGTGAATCAATGCCAAACGAAGGAGAATAAAAGGAGGCAAAGTAGAAACAATAGTTATGAAGTCCTTAGGAATGCTAGAAGATGTGGAAGGCTCAAGAGGATTTATAGAAGGCTATATAAGGTCCACAACATCGTCATATATAGTAGGGGATGATGTGGAAGAAGATAAGAATGTATATGTGGTCATAAGTTTGGTTTTAGGTGGTTGAAAAGACTGAAGGGAAAACTATGGTAGTGATACATCTAGTATGGATTTATAATGTGTTATGATACATATAGTATGATTTCTATTGATGATATCACACCTTCCTCACCTATGCATCATATTAGTAGTGGTTCATTATGCTGGGGGAGGGGGTGCTAACCTGACTACTAACTATATATAGCTATAGCCTAAGCCTAGTCTCCCCTAGATATATAGGGCTTGACATATGGGGATGGACTCTAGGGCACCTATATAGAGAGAGGGCCCCTATCTTGATGATATATATTTGAAATGTCATGTTGGTCCTATGTCAATAGATTCATGTGCTTTGAATGAATTACCTTCTTTAATACATGATGATGAGTGTAATGATGATCATTTTTCTATATCTCATGTTAAACCTATGGAAACTTATAATGTAGATATTATTGAAATGGTGAGCACAAATACAGAGACAATTAATCAAACCATGATGCACAGCAAAATAATATAAAATAATATATTGATGATTTCTTTGGATGATTTTCACATTGCATTACATTGGCTTTATAAAAGCCTCTTCCCTTTAACTAATTTGACAACTATCTACATAACCTCCATACGGGAATGTAACTCCCACAAACTAACAAACTAACTATTGCTTTATTTACTAACATTTATTTAAGATGCATAAACTAACCTATAAATGCAAATTTAACAATGTAATACCATTGTTACTATGACTATTATGCCAACAGATATATATGCCTTACCTTTACCTACATGTGATGATGATTCACCTCTATCCATGCCTAATGATATACTTGTTGAATTTAATTACCTACCTAGTGATGACAATTATGATGATTGTACTTCATCTCTCACTAGTGATAGGCCTATACATGATACATTTTGTTCAACTTCACATGAGGTCACTACCTCCCATGTAATTCATGATGGTCTATCTTCTCTATCTTGTGTCTCATGGTCTATTGATGATATGTTTAGTGATGAGCATAGTGATTTTTATTTATCTTCTTATGATGACGTTAATGACTCTTTGTTACATGATTATGTAATTATGATGAAAATTCTCTTAATACACATATGTGAGAGTCATTTAGTGGTAATGAAGATGTAAAGATACATGTTAGATAATTGATACCTTCAAATTATTCTTCTATACATGATGACTATATTTTTATACAAACATTTAGTGATACATTAATTTTACTACCAAGTAATGATTTAATTCATGTCATGCTTCTCATACATCCTTTCATGCATTGTCATGTGCTTTTATAGATCACTTTAATATTATCCCTAGACAATATTTTGCTCATGGTTTTATTTCCTCTCCTTCTATTGGCCCATTTGTAGTAGATCCCATTAAATTTTATATGCATTAGTGTGATATTCCAAATTAGTAGAGACCCCCATTTGGATCCATTCATACTTTCACATGTAATATCTTTAAGTACTTATGGAGTACCTCCTATATCTCATCTTGCACATAATATAGACATACTTAAGAATGAATAACAACATGAGGATCTTTTACAATTTTTACTTGGTATATGTGAGGATAAGATGGCATTAGTTGATAATATATCTTTGACACCCTCCACCATTGTTACATATGACATGAGGCATACACATGTGAGTTTGAGACATGTTGAGAATGATATTTCATCTTATTTGAACAACCTCATTACTGGTATTGACAATCTAGAATGATATGTTGATATGCATGCATAAAGTGTTCGACAAAAAAATGACACTACTAAAATATTTCACAATCCTTTGGCATATGACATTTTGACTTATCATTTAGCAAATAGATTTGTGGAGTTATTCAGAAACGATTATCTAGCCATAACTTCATTGTTCCATGGAACAATCACTTGTTTCTTATAGGGAAACTATTCCTTCTCTTTGCCTAATGTTGGTTGCATCATTAAAAATATATAAGCAAAATATGCCATTATTCCCTTCAATCTACATCTTCTTCTTATGGCTATTTTTTGTCACCTCTCTTACCTTCCTAACCTTACTATTCCATCATTTGATGGGTCTATGTCCATTATGTGTTGACCACAACCTCATAGATTTTCTTTTTTATTCGTTCATAGATCTTTTATCCACCTATTTCCCATGCTAGTCTTTTATCCTTTTAAGTGTCATCATAGACTATGTCGATATCCTCTAATCTAGAATTTCTAGTCCATTGACACCTTGGTGAAATTCATCTTCTTTCCTACACTTGACCTCTTCCAACCAAGAAACTCTACTAGTCTCACATACTAATACCAAGTATCATGATGCATTCCTTGATATGTATATTGTACATGATATTTTATATGATCCCTATAAAAATTTCATAGGTTACACTAGTTCCTTTGCTACTTGAAATCTCTAGTATGCCATCAAGACCCTTGGAGATATCTCCAATAGTCATCTAGACTGGTGTTCTTCTTCTAGATCCATCCTTTGGATTTTTAGTTCACACCAAGCTACTACCATAATATGCATGTTCACACCTCAATTTAGAAGTTAACCATGGAACAAGAACTTAGTATCTTCACTTGAGATGACACCCTATGACAACTCATGTAACTTCTCTACATTTTTGAAAAGCATATATCTACAATCCTAGAGTCACCACTCAACTCTTATCACATTCTCACAAATGTGTTTTCAACTATGAAGTTAGAACTAAATTGCCTTCCTCAAGCTATGGCAATCCATAGACACATTCCATGGAAAGTTGTTCCTTCAACTCAGTTGCTCCTTCTATGGGAATAACATAGAGATCACAATCCTCCAATGTATCTCCTTCTTTAGGTATCACTTCTAAAGTTCCTAATCCTTAATGAATATCACATCCTCTTCTTTCAACCACACATAAGTCCTTTGGTTTTGTTCACCACCTTATTTCTTACTGATCCTTGAGTGTTATAATCTAAACCCTATTAGGTCATTATTCTAAAGAGTGTCATTGATATTCTCAAAAAATTATTTTCAAATTTTCCATATCAACATCAAACCAATATCATTCCTCAATCAATGGCACTCCACTCACAAAATCTCACTCTCCAACTATTCAGAGTCAGTTATCTAGAGCCACAACTTAATTTTTCTATGGAACAATCATCTGTTTGTTATAGGGAAACTTTTCCTCCTCTTTATGTAGTATTGGTTGTGTCATATGCCATCTCAAAACATTTTTAGCAAATGTGGCATATGCCATCTCAAAATCTATATACAATCTACAAGTTGAATAGCTACATCAAATACTAAAGGGCCACTTGACCCTATGTCTCTGGCAAATCCTCAACCTGTGATGGATCCTCAAAAAGTGTCCTCTTCATGCCATGATGTCTAGTAGTTGATGGATGCAAAGTTGACTGCATTAACAAGTCAAACCAAATTTGATTAATTAGTTCAATGGTAAATATAAATAAGTTAGAGTTAGTAAATAGAATCTTATATACTACAATTTAAAATTTTCATTTATTAACATACATCTAAATCCCTATAATCAACTATAAGACCTCTCTAAACTATCAATTATTTAGAAAAGTTTAACTCGATTACCTCAACTCTTTCTCGTCATTTAGAGAGTCGTTCTACAAATTATTGTCTCTTAATATGATTAGGTGTCCTACTGAAGCATGATGGCAAAGGTGCCACATCACTCACTTTCTCAATTGACTGTAATAGTAAAATAACATTGAAATAAATTAATATATAATTAATAACAAAAAAGGAAATGCATACATGAAAAAAGTTAGATGTGTTACACGTAAACAATCTAGATTGCACTAAACAAAAACTTAACTACTAGAAAACAAGCACATACCACCAACAAGGCCTTCTGCATCAATTGAGAAGGACTCATCATGGATGAACCAACTAATATTTCCTGTATGAAGAATGACAACAATGTAAGACTCTATGTATAAAAATAATCATAATAAATTTTAAATTAATAGATCAATTTAAACAAAACAGAAAAAAATGCTTGCTAGCATTAGGGGAGAGGAGCTATTAGTCATTAGGAATAACTTTATGACCATTTAGAAGTTACATGGAATATTGTAGGACCTATGTTTTTTAGAAATGTGATATTGACTCTTATCTATCTACAACTAAGGTTTAGAGGTGTGATTCATTATGCAACTTTCCACATCAACACATCTAGTGAGAAGTGTATTTAAAATGAATTTTTAAAGATTCAATGAAAATGAGCTATCGTGGATTTTTTTTACAACCTCTTACATTTCATTAGAAAACATAAGGTATTTATTGTACTCACCTTTTACATTTGTCATAGGATAAACATATAATATGAAGTATTCCAATGCATGTATATTGCCATCTCAGTAGTTCTACACATAATAATAGCATTTGTCTACATATTTGGAGTGTTTTCATTATAAGTGGATCCTCAAATAGTTTCTTTATCTAGTAGGATGTTCCCCTAAAACCTCAATACATAGGAGGCACCAAATTCACCACTTAGGCCTTGGGAGATAGGTAAACCACCATTTTTCACTCACAAATTTACTAATGATGATAATGGAGATGAGCCAATTAAAGTTGAATTTGAGGATTGAAAGGAAGCTAGGTGTGTGGAAAATGCTTCCTACACTAATCTAATGAGGCGAGAAGAGTGCAAATTCATTACAACCTTTACAATTATAGAATGTTTAACACAACAACAGAGATATTGCAGCAGTAAACAACATAAGAATGTAAGACAGAAAAACAAAGACACAAGATATACATGGGGAAAACCCTTATTAGGTGGAAAAACTCCACACTCCAAAACCTGCACAATGTATTATCAAAACTGTAATGGTTTACAATACATTTGCAATGCAAGCTCTTAGGAGTCTTCGACACTCATATCTGGAGACAAATCGGCAACATAACAATACTTGTTAATCACTCTCTACATCTCCTCTCCAAGCACCTACTTATATTGAAGTTTTCAAGGCAAAAATGAACATATCTTGGAATGGGTGTCCAACTTGGCCTCATGGCCCAAAAGCCATGCCTAGGGACACTTGTCCAACACTGCAGCATGGTCATGACACTTATCATATCACCCCATCCCAAAATGGTCACCTATTCCCAAGTTGGGCAATGATAGATGCTCTTACGCACCAACCGACTGTCATAGAATCTGTCATAGCTGTCATATCTTATAGCTGTAAGAGAATCTATCATAAACAAGCTATAAATAGCATATTCCCTTAAAACATGTCATAACCCTTCTTGGGGCACCCAAAGATGCCTTCTACCAAGATGCCATGTGACACATGTCCTCACCTGTCATAGAACCTTCTATTTTTGACTCTTACATGTCACATATTATGTCATAACCATTTCGGTCAATATTCACTTACACACTAGTCAAGATGCTGACACATGGAAGAAAAACTCTACCACACAAAAGGGATGCCTATCTCAACATGAAGTGAGTTGACCATCCTAGTCACCTTACAAGTGGAGTGACAACTCATCGTGCCACTTCACACTAGATGACAAAACAAGATGTGCAACAAAATTACAACATAGGCTAAGTAAATAAATTATATTACAATAATACATGCAAAGAATTACCAAGGTTGAGACACCTTAATTCCCAACAAGGATGATGCAGGGTCACAAATGCATAGAGATTATTAGTAGAAGATGTCTCCCCACTATTATATCCATTAGATGTACATAGAGGAGTGGGTTTAAGAGGATCAAAAGGAGAAGGAGGATTAGAAGATGTGTCCCCACTATTATAGGTCCTGATCATGTTATGATTTTTGTTATGTTGATGAAATTTGGTATTGGACACTTTGATATGTATGGTTGGTCTTCATATTTATTGGTTTATGGCATGGGCATCTATATGATCTATATTTTTATGGAATTTTAGTTTCCTTGTATGTTTATGTGTTTTTTATATGTTGATGTCCATATGTAACATTTGATATAGCATCAATTTATCAATACACATAATTATCTTAGCGATTGAAATGAACATTGTATGTCATAATGGAATCCTCATAAGATGAATCAATCAATGCACTAAAGTGGATCACATAATCATTAGTTGAATCAATTGCAAAATCTGTATGAATATTTAATTGAATAATTGATGTGTTAGTAAAGCTCAAATCTATATTATGAATAATGGATAATACATGTTCCTTTTTTTCTCATTTTCATTCTTTTAACCATTATTTTATATGATCAAACATGTAACAAACACCATGATTCTCTATTTTATTATTTATCTAAATGAATATAATTAAATATTTTAGTTTTCTAAATTATCAATTAAAGTATAGTTCAATTGAATTACCTCTAGCCTTTGTTGGCGTTCTGAAAGTCGTTCGACGAATGATGATCCCTTGCATCAATCAGGAGTTCAACTAAAGAATATTGGAAAAGATGCCACATCATTCACATTTTGGATAGACTATAAAAGTAAAGTAACATCAAGATATAAATTAATATATAATTACTCACAAAAAATTAAATATATACAATAAAGAAATTAGATGTGTAGAAAAATATATACGAGAAACTCCAAACCAAATTGGATGGTAGAAAGAGTTCCATGATGAACTTTTATAAACTCTTCCTCTATCATCAACTATTATCCTCCTTAGATACATTAGTACTAATATTTTTGTATATTATATTCAAATGGAATATACCATGAAATTTAACTTTAAATTTTACCTCTAAAAAAGCTTGGCCTTGCTCGTCTCCTTCTCTACCCCCTGATGCCTGTGCTTGTGCTCTTGTCCCCAACCCCTCAGCTTGAGTTCTAGACCTTGTTGCCTCAGCTTGTGAAGACAATGTATGAGGGACATTGTACTTTGAAGTGTTGAGGGGTGGGTCACTACACTCCCCAAGAGGACCTAAGCACAACTGATTACAAAAAATGTACACAAACATGTGTGGACGAGGAGGGTCTAGTAATATTAGGTGATACAATATGACCACCAATATCGTGTGACTATGAAAACTGAGAGATCTTAATCAAGTTCTCAATCAAAGAGTGTATGAAAAATGAGGCCCTATTGTGTTGCATTTGCAACAATGTCCGGGTGCTAAATTAGAGTTGGAGAAGGGATAGCAAGAGGGGGAATAAAAGGACCTTGCACTTGTCTCATTGCCCCAAGTCTATCTTGAGGCATTCCCTTACCTACTCCTTGGAACTCTCTAAAATCAAAATAATTCACATGATGACCTGTTAAAAACTATGCATATAGTTTATGAAGGAAATATAAAGGTACATCAAAATTGTTGTTGGGTGGTTTATCAGAAACCATTCATTGGAACGATCCCAAAAATTATGGGTAATACCCTAATGTGTACACCATTTGATTGAATATTTAGGCTTACAAACATCAACACACAATCCAATTTTAGGATTAACAAAATATTCTAGGCTAACATAGCTTTGGTAATGTCTAACTTTTTTACTTGGTCGTATGATAAACCATTAGCATATTCTGCCTTCTTGGTCTCTTGCCATTTCCTAAATGATTCATGTTGGGTTGTGAGGGTTCGAACATGAGTAATAATCCCCTCTAAGTTTGATGTCATTGAAGACAATCGAGGGTGGCAGCGATAAATTTCTATAATCCTACTTATGTCATCAATATTTATTTTAATTTTCTCTTAGATTGTTGGAGGGTTTGGTGGTGGAGGGTTTGGGTTTTTTATGTTCTCCATCCATTTTACCTATTTAAAATTGAAAACATACCAATTTAGGATGAAAACATGAGACCTTACCTCTTTGAATTTGCCTCCTCCTTGAATCAGACATCCATCCTGCTTATCTGATATCTATTTCTAGAGCTCTACATTTTGCAAGCTGTGGGTTTTGCAAAATGTAAGCCCCTTTTTTTTATTTTTATCTTTTCCAAAATGGATATCTATTTTAGGTTTAACAAAACATATATCTGTTTTGGAACAGATATCCGTTCCAAATGAATATCCATTCTAAACAGATATCTGTTTTGATTTGGTATTCCAAACCAAAATGGATATCCTCTCCAACCCATAAAAAATTCAAACTTGAACATTTCATGATTTTGACAATGTAAAACACGTTTTTTCTTCCTATTGCCACTGTTTGGCCTGTGATGATCCTACACTCACCCACCTTCTCCATGTGCAAAGATGCCTCTTGACAATTGTCACACCTATAATAGAATCTCTATTTCTAGCTCTTACATGTCATAGAATTTTTCATATGTCATAACCTCTTACACAAACCATAAGATTTTGACACATGGCAAATTAATGCCACCTCAAAATGGGACACCTACATTTTCAAATGTTGACTTGACCATCCAAGTCACCTTCCAAGTGTGAGACATGTCAACATGCCACCTCACACTAAGTGAAAAAATTGGATGACCAATATTATATACAATATAGGAAATTAAATAAATATATACAATTAAATAATAAATGCTAGGAAATTGCAAAGGTTGAGACACTTTAATTCCCAACACACAGTTCACCAAATGTTGATGAGTTTGAGATGTGCAAGATCCATTGACGCTTTGTTGATGCTAAGGCATTCTATTTGATAAATCAAAACACATCATAGTGCCAAAGTTCATAGATTTTTATCTTATTTGCATAATTCTTTCCTTTTAAGATTGCTCCTTCTTACATGGAGATTGCGGTGATGGATCATGCTAGGAATGGTTTTATTCAAATTTTTCCATTTAAAGAATGATGTGTGAAGGATAGGGAGTGCATCCTTGGATCTATTTTCCCTTTTCTTAATGTCATCTCATTTCCTTTTTTAAAATCATTGTTAGAGAAAGAGTAGTTTAGATTTTATTCCCTACATTTTTGCTAGCATAGGGTTTGTTTGAAGAAGGCCATTGATGAGCATACATGTTAATATCTTCAAAGTTTCTTTCATTGTGAATGAGTTGTAGAAATTTTAAGATTTATTTTATGGGTTTCATGCAAATCAATTTTAAAAAAGCTCTCTAATCAATTCTAGCACAAATTTGAGGAAAGAAAGATTTACATTCTTGAGTTCTTACTTGATGAATTTTTATATATTCCTTTTGTGATTATTGGTATTCTTGTAAAATTTGGTATGAGGAATTGCTAAAGCTAGTTAATGAGGTTATTATTAAATTGTTGAAATATTTTGTGGATTGATTTCATTGCAGTTTGTCCTTGAAATATGAGATGTGGATTATAGTGAACATTATTTCAAAATCTTTGGATTTTTCCCTCTTAGTTTGAAATCTTTGAAGGATTTGCTAGAGCCCCTTGAATGGGATAGTTAGAGGCTTACCTACTGAGGTATTTTGGTCTTTTATTGAGAGAATATTGAAAAAAAGATTCTTGGGACATTTTTCCTTTTGAGTAGGAGAACTTTTATTATTCCAACTTGTTGGTATGCTAAAACACTCATCAACATGACTGTTACATGATTGGTTCCCAAGAGAATTCACTATATTAGGCTATTGCCTAGGCAAACAAGGTAAATCATTGAGTCAAATACTAGTTATGCTTCAAAAGGTTCTATTTAATCAAGGTAAACCACTGAGTCAACTACTGAGGTAGCAAGATATTCATATTGAGAATCAACATCTTTCTCCCTATCTCCCATGTTCTACACAAACATATCACTTAGGGTTGCATAGATCTATCCCTTGATCTTGAATGTAAGAGGCGCAATCACAAAGAGATTAGTGGGGGTTCTTGTTTTGGCTTAGATGTCGTTGGTTCTAAAATAGGTAGGGGTGATGTAAGTTGGTTCATTGTCATGAAAGATAGAAACTAGCGACGAATCTCGATCTATAACTACTATTCTTTTCATGCAACTAAATCATTAGATAAAACCACAATGAGTAGTAATGGTTGAAGTTCACTGAGCAAATCTAGAAGCATAGGTAATTTACTTCCTAGCATCACTAGGAACAATTTTAGTCATGGAGAAAATAGCATAGGTATCCACACCAAGAGCTTTGTTTGCTAAGGAGTTTCAATTAAAGAATTGAGTCCATCTCCAAATTGAGACCTAGAAGTAAGAGGGGTGAATACTAGATAGGCAACTAAGCCAATTCCATCCTTAGCCATTGATGTACATCATACATTGACCTAGTAGATTATGAAGCAGATCTTGTTATTATGTAGTTGATGATTTAGTTGATCTATCTTCAGCATTAGTTCTTGCTAGCCACAAGAAACATAGCTAATTATTATCATGTTTCTAACCTTCATGATGAAGATTCTGGTTCAATAGATCCAACATCTATAGTATATGTAAAGCTAGCAATAGTGAAATAGGCACTAGGAGAAGTTCCATACCTAGGAAATAGTATCATAGAATATCTTGTTCTAAGCGCATATGCATCAAGTTCACAGTATCAACAATAGAGGAAGAGCTTGCAGGTCCAATTATTGTTATTCTAGTAGTAGTAGACCCAACAACATATCTACTAACTATTCTAGTCCTAACTCCTTATCTTGTTTCTTAACTAGTTTAAGAGTCTCCAGTTCTAGGTCCAGTAGAAAATCGAGCAACATCACCATAGCTAGCTAGCCCAATAGCCAATGAGTAACTAGCTAGCCAAGCCATAATTGAAACCCTAGAAATAGTGGAGCTCATTAATGCTAAGACTCTAGGAAACACTAGAAACCAATCTACCAATCAGTCAGTCAACATAGCTTCAAACCCTTTGGGTAAGGGGAAAGAGGTGGCACCCTCTAATGTTGACTTGTCTAGTCAGCCTAAGTTTACCAAAATGCCATAGTCAATGTCAAATTTATCTTCCTTGTTGGAGATTTTTTCTTGTTTTCCTCCATCTCCCCCTATTGTGTCCTAGCGCCACTCTAATTGTCTTCCTATGAACTTGGAAGAGGGGGAATTTATTTCAAAGAAAAGAAGGGTGAGTCTTCTCAACATTCAGTTGGTCAATTTTTCTAGAGATAATTTTTTGCATAATCACTATGCCACTCAAGATGAGTTGGATAGTGATGATATGACTCTTGACTCCTATTAATGAATTTTCCCTCCTAGAATGTTTGAGGTCTTATAGACCTCCCTAGGAAATATATTGTAAGAGACACTCGATAAAGATTTCTAGGCTTGGATGTTCTTTGTTTGCAAGAAGTTAAGATTACTATTTTTTTGCTTTCTGCTACTTGTCATTTTATTTGTCTCATCAATTCTTTTTTGTGTAGAAGCCATGATGCAAGTCATGGAGGAGTTGTCATTTTTCTCACTCCTAGGTCACATCCGCATTTAGTTGATCATGGATGTGACCCCACTAACAAAGTAATATGGGCCCTTTTCAATATTGATAATCATTCCTTTAAGTTATTAATGTTTATGCTTCCAATGATTCTATGGAGTGATCTTCTTGGTGTTGGATTATTGATTCATTACTTGTTGTTGCTTGGGTTCTATGCAGATACTTTAATATGGTAGAGATGGTGTATGATAAAATGGCACTCTTTCCCCATGCACTTGACAAATAGCAAAAGGAAAGCTTGACATTTTATGTGCAATAAATTGGGTCTTTTATCCCAATATGGTCTACCATCATAATCACCCATATTGGCATACATAGAGCAATTTTTGGGTTGGGTCTAACATAGTGTACAAATGGCTTGATCATGCTATGCTTTCAACATAATCTTTTTTCATTCCATAGCTATTTATCACTTCTAGTGGAGCCTTTGCCAAATGTTGTCCTTTTAGACCACTTTCCCATTCAATTTTGCATTGAATTGCAACTTTCCAAACCCGAGGTGAATAATTCTCAATTTTTTCTCAATAATTGTTTATTGAGTCATCAACCCACATTGGCCCACATCTAGTGTGTCTAGAATCTTGATCCCTAGCCCACTTAATAGAAAGGTTGTATTGATTGGTGGAATTGTGTTAGCAAATGCACCTCTCAATTCTTATGGAACTATGGCTAACAACTAGCTAGGTTTGTCCATTACTCTTATGAGGTAGCACCTCAGAGCTCTATCAAGCCACTACCACCCTGAAAGGCAATCCTTTTGCTCCAACTTTGTAGTTGTAGGTGGTTGAGCTTTGACAATAGAAGAAAATTACCGATAGTCATGCAACCAAAGGTGCCTAGATTAAATCCTATTTGCATTGGCTTAAAGTGGAAGATAGAGCTTCAAAAGAGCTTTTCAAGATCTTTGTGCTTGCCACACTTCCTAGCCCATCAGGAAAATTAAAGAAGGCCATTAACTTCTAACTGAATTGTCTGATATCCTTCAAGATTTTATTCATAATTATGAACATGTTTTCGAAGCTCAAGAAAATGATCTTAAACATGAACAAGCTTAGCAAGAATGCCTTAGGGTTGTCTCTTGTTATCTTTCTCCTTCTTAGCACATCTTTTGTGATCAATTGCTCTCCATTGTTGATCTCTAGGAAGCTATGTTTTATATAGAAAATGATAAATCTCTTGCCTATGATGGTTTTCCTTGTGAGTTCTATAAGGCTTTCTAGGACTTCGTTGGAGAGCATTTTCACAAAGTCTATCTTGAAGATTTTCATTCCAATTCTTTAGTATAAATTATAAAAGAAGGAAATATTAAGTTCATATATGAGGATATATGCAACTAGAGGCTAGTCACCTTGCTTTATTTCTCATACACGATCACCTATTTTATCGTAGCACACTCTTCCATGTTGGCGCACCCTTCCAACACACAACACAATCACCTAGATGTATCAAGTCATCTTCACAAATTAGCTCTAGACCTAAAGAGATACCAGAGAGACCAATTAACATCACGTGGATCACTTCACAAGAAACATATGACTTTCAAACCCATTCTCAAACATTCCTTTCTCTAATTTATGAATCTTCTTCCTGGCATGAACAAACAAACACTAAATCTGGCATCACTTGTAAACTCTCAACACACAGTCATGAGATAAAACATTGAAGAACAGATTTGTGGTACATTTCAATACATGAACCTTGGAATGAACAAACATACAAACTATCTAAACTCAACCTTCAAACATCAAAGCCAAATAATGTACTATGGTGAAATGTGGTGGCTTTCACATTCTCCTCCAGACAACCCTAATTAGAAACATGATATGTCTTTGCTCTGCTAACTTTGGAGAACATCTGTGGTACAACTTATCAACTAAAACTTGAATATAGTATACCTCTCATCTGCATCTGCCTATCCTCCAAGTTGCACAACCCAATCTTCAAGCTCTGACTCATCCTAACTACAACAACTCTAAACCACTATCTTCACTCTGCTAGATCTAGAATCTTCTGTGATAACTTCTATTCTTTGAAGGAACATAGATACTTCTCACCATTCTCTATCTAACTTCCAAACTATAAAGTCATACCTTCAAATGTAGAGGAATGCAGAGCATTCTATCGAGCTTCTTCAATGCAGCTTTCAATTCCTTAGACAATCTAAAACCTTTTACACTTTCTTTCAAATCTTAAGCAATGCTTTTCATCAGGAAATAATGAATACAACATTAACCACATCAGAGGCTACAATCATATCATTTTTCATCAAAAACAAGAATCTTCATGTGAACACAACTTTCATCTTTCCATGAACTTCAATAGATAAGGTACAACTATGTATAGATGATGTACTGATCCTTCTCCTGCACTTTACAACTTCTCTAATCATCACTCTTCTGTCTATAGGCTTCTTTGATCACTTACTCTCTTGACATCACTGAACACCACACTGCAACAATCTCCCTTTGGCATCTTTGTAGACATAACTGATCATCATTGATCAACACTCTATACCATTATTGACGTCAATGACAACACATATGCAATAGTTAGTTGTTGAAGGATTTAGCTATCTTTTAGCCAATTCTATAGCTCAAAAGCTAGTCAAAGGCATTTGCTTGCCCAATTCTTTAGCTTAGTTTGTGAATGAGCATTTTGCAGATGACTCTTTTCATACACACTTGGAAGAAGAAAGTAACATCAAGCAAGAGTTGCAATGTCTGGATATTTTTCATAAGCTTTGGGGTTAGCATTCAATGGAAAAAAACATAATACTATAGGCAATATTCTCTACCTAAACCTCCCTACTTGGATTCTTTTCAATGGACATGGATTGAGCATAGAGAAATTTTTATATTTCTAGTCATTCAAGTTTTTCTTTTCAAGCCTCCCCCTCTACCATTTCAAGAATTGAAAAGAAGTTGGCCTATTGGATTACAAAACCTTTCTCTCTAGCAAGGAAATTTTAGGTGTGCTCCAAGATTTTTGTAGCTACTCATGTTTATAATTATTCCTCTTATTGGGTTCCTTCTAAAGCTTCTTATTAGAAACTTGAGAAGCTTCTCAAGGATTTTCTTTGGGCTTTGTCTAAAAATTACAGAGGTTTTCATCATATTTATTTACAGTTTTGCTATCTCTCTCACAATTTTGGAGGATTCAGATTGATCTCCACTCAACAACATGGGTTGGCCTTGTGTGCCAAATGGATTATCTGAGCTCTTGAAGGCAATAAAGCCTAAATGTTTTTGGTGTGCCATTATATTTTTTCAAGTGTTCCTCATGGGAGACATGCCTGGAAGGGGATTGACCTACACACCCTTCTTATTATGCCAGAGCCTGTCCAGATTCAAGGTACTTTCATGATGAAAATAATTTGGAAAGCATGGGAAGCTATCAAACCCTAGCTTGTCTAGAATGGCAAGGATTTTCACTCTAGTGTTTCTATTAACCAACAATGCATATGTTGGTCTCCTATTATTTCTTGTCAAATTTACCCTCTTGTTAGAACTCCTCAGGTCCTGACTTTGAGATTCTTCAAGAAAGAAATCAAAATCCTTCTAGATTTCTTTTTCCAAAATGGCTAGGAACTTTCTTTTTTTGGCTTGAAGTCAAAGACAACTTTTGTTTGTCTAATTAGAACTTTAAAGCTTTCCAAGTTGTCATAGATTTTGTGCCACTAGATATGATTCACAAGATTGGAATTTGTAGTTTCAAGCCTTGGTGGAAAAACTAGAAATGGTATCATGAGACACCATTTCACAATTAAAAGCCTTGTAAGGGTTATTCCTGACTTTCTCCTCACCTACCTATGGTTCCTATTTTAAACCAGAGATGGTTGTTGCAATCTCCTTTCAGTGTTTCGCAACACAAATTTCAAATAGTTTGGTTGGTTGTTCTTGAGCCAAAACATTGCTCACTTTGCCTAGTGTATTATTTTCCAAGGCATTCCTATTGGGTCCAGATTAGCTCATATTGGGATTAGAGATCCTCATTTCCCATTTTGTGGTCATTGGGAGACTCTCAAGCATCTTTTTTGGTTCTATCCTAGAGCTCAAGCTGCTTGGGCCTAAATTCATGATTTCTTCAAACTTTTCTAGCCTAAGCCATCTTCTTAGCATGTGGTGTTATTAGGCATTGGCCTCAAATTCCCCCTAGATATACCAAAATTTGGTTAGGGTGGAAATTTTGTTTAGCATTTGAAAGGATAGAAATGATGTTTTATTCTCAGGATGCTTTGTTGATCCTAATTTATCTTTGTACACTAAAGCTATGATCTATTCTAATGTTCATATGCAGATTCAATTGCAAGCCATCAAGGTTGCACCTGAGCTGGCACATCTTCAAGTGTTGCTGGATCATTAGGGTAATGCCTCCTACACCATTGCCAAATTCCTTTTGACTCCTACTTCCATCCGAGGTCATTCTCTTCCTTGTGGGTGTTGTTGGGGGCATCGTCACTTTGCCCACTCACTACCTAGGCTCTTCGTCCTGGGCTTAGTGGTTGTCTAGAGTCTGGCAAGTTTCCTCACCTAGTTCTTGCAACTTTATCTATTCATGTGACAATTAGCTCTTTGTTGAAGATAAAATAGATGTTGGAGATAATAATGGTTCGAAACCCCCTAAGGATACTCCGGACCCCGTTGATGTATGGGTAAACAGGATGATCGGGGCCCTCCTTCTCCTCTTAGTGCTATAGCTCTTGCCATGTAGCGGCCTATTTGTTCTTTTTGTTCCGGATTTGTCCTTGTTTGGACTTTTGGGTATGACTTTTTTCCACCCACCTTTTTTTGTGAATACATGTAATATTATTTCATAATTAAGTAATATAGACACTTGTTCATAAAAAAAGAGGCTTACTCTATGTCACTTGGTTTGTGGAAGATTTGTTCATTGCATTTGATGAGAAGCTACTCATTGTGGAAGGAAAACAACAAAGAGCATCCCATGTCGATATCATCATCACATTTTCAAGTATAAGTTTTTTTTCTTTTGATGGAAACAATTCGAGTACATAGATATGGCATCTCTGCCCTTTTATGAGCAAGTGGATTACAACATGATGAGTAAGCACACATCTAAACCAGAAGTCGTCCGTCGACTAAGCAGCCATGAGTAGCGAGATCCTGTCTATCAAACTCTAACAGAGGTCAAACCTGGTCTGATTGCGCTTCCTAGGGTTTGAACTGTGCTCAACCAATTTAACTACAATGCTTTGACATTTTCTTAAAAAAATTTAAAGAATTGTAAAACAAATTTTCACATTTCTTTAACGCTACTTTCTTCTCTTTAAGTGACATCCACACGATGAGACGCATCGAACGAGGCATGGAGTCCTAAAAAACAATAGTACACCAACATTATCACCGTGCAAATCCCAAATCTGATGAACGACACATAATCCAACGACCCCATCAGAAACACATTGATACAAATCGACAAGGAAGGGACCCACGGAACCAGCGGCACGCCCCACACTTTGGCCTCTCTACACTGCGGGACAAACAAAGCCAAACCCGCCGTGGCCAAAAACCACACAGGAACGCTGATGCAATAGCCAATCCAGCCACTGGACACGGCCCAGTAGGCCGCAGTCCCTACGGACGAGCATATAATGATAATAATGAATGTTGTCAACAAAATAGCATGATTTCTGGAAGTTTTTTCTTTGACATAATGTCTTCTGACAAGCAGAGCAACCGACATGAGCATGAATATGAACAAAGTACTAATGGAGAGAAGGTTAGAGAGCACATCCAGACTTGAAAAGAAGGCCACCAACGAGGTACCAATTGCCATGCAAGCCGTCCCGTTGATAGGCGTACCGGTTTTTTTGTTCACTAAGCCAAACCAAGGCGGAATCATGTGCGTTCGGGCAATGTGAGTCATATACCTCGCCTGTCCGACTGCGCCCACCAATAGAACGGTGGTAATTCCTTTGAGGGCTCCCAGGGCTACCAGATATTTTGCCCATTTCCACCCGACGCTTTCAAATGCTAAGGAATAGGCAGCATTGACGTCTAAATCAATGTAGCTTTGCATTAGAACGAGGACAAGTGCCATGAGACAGTATATCACAGTTATGGCGGACATGGAGCCGAGCAAGCCCAGGGGAATGTCTTTAGAGGGGTTTTTCGTCTCTTCCGCCATGGTGGCGATGGCGTCGAAGCCTGTATACGCGAAGTATACGACGGCTGCTGCTCTGAAGACACCCTTCACGCCATAGGGAAGGAAGGGACTGAGATTGGAGGCGTTGGCGTTGATAAAACCGCCGATGATGATGAAGAGAATGACGAGGGTATTAACGACGGAGGCGATCCAGTTGAGATAGGAGGTGAATCGCGTGCTCAGAATGGCGAAGAGGGAGGCTAACACAAGGACTGCGACGGCAATGGGGTCCAGCATGTTGAAACCTGAGGCGAGGTTTGTGTGGATTCGAAAGTCATCGGGGGAGTGGTTGAGGAGCGTGGCGAAATAAGAGGTCCATGATCGAGCCACTGCCGCTGTGCCTACTAGGGATTCCAAGATTATGTTTCCTGCGGCTATGAATGCGGCCAAGTCTCCCAGCTCCACCCGCAGGTATGCAAATGAGCCGCCTGCAATTTTAAAAAACAGGGGATTAAATGTTTTGCTGTCAACAATTAAGAACGTTATTAAATATTTGTACTATTTCGACTATTGGGTTCTTCCCCCTAGTGCTAATATTATGTTCCATATAGAAAGAGTATCATTTCTGTGTATTTTGATCAAGCAGAAATGTTAAGAGACTCTGTGTTTTTGGAACTCTGTTATGGTAGTGTAATCAGATTATTAGAAAAATTAAGGATGCCATGAATGACCTGCGGTTTTGCGTTGGTGCTTGAGTGAGAGGTTTGGATGTTGTAGAGTGGATCATATAACAGATTGGATTTGAAATCGTGTTTCTTCCTTTTTTAAGAGAGTTCAGGTAGCCTGCAAGGATTGGGAGCTCTTTGGAACCCCTGCGAAATCTTTTCTATCTGGTTATCTATTTCAATGGTTAAATATTCAATGGCAATTTTACACCTCATCAACAAAAAAAATTGGTACATATTTGTCCTATTTTTATTTGCCAAAATTGACCTTTGACTATTGAAATGGATGATGTTTAAGAATAGTTGGTAATGACCAAACATTGGTTGATATCAAAGAAAAAATTATACAATAAAAAATCTGAACAAAGTTCATGTTTTCAAAAAATTTCACTTTATATTTTTATTTTAAGATCCAAATAATTTATGAATTCTAATTAATTGAATGAGTTAGAGCTTAATATATGTATTTTTATTTTAACATCCAAATAATTTATGAATTCTAATTAATTGAATGGGTTAGAGCTTAATATATGTATGATTATGTATAGTTATTATGCATGCATTTATATCATAGCATGTGTGATTGGTCAAAAAGTCAAAACATCATTTATTTTTAAATAAATGTGACCCCTATAATTTAATATTTTCAAAAAATTCCATTTAGTATTTTTACCAATAATTTATGGACCCATTCATTATTTTAAAAAGAGCTAAAAGAGTGACTAATATAAATTCTAATCAATTGGAGTAATTAGAGCTTCAAGGAATCTTTCCTATTTTCCATTCAAAATGTACTTATGATCATCAAATATATATATATGGCTATCATACATTTACCATGATTAATTGGTTAGAAAAGTCAAAAACATCATTTAATTTTAAATAAATGCTACCACTACAGCGATAAACACAACAGAATTGATTGAATAAAATGCAGATCGCAAATTTGAATAAATGGAGATCTCAAATTTGAATAAAAACTTATTTATATAATCATGTGTTTAAAAACAAACTATATTTTATAATTTAATGACCATAAATTCATTTTATATAGAAATTAACCTGCCCAAAACTTCAGCTGAAATTGTGAGGTCTACACTTTTGCCCAGAGCTTCAGCTTAAATTGTGAGGTCTACACTTTTGCCCAGAGCTTCAGCTTAAATTGTGAGATCTACACCTACTTCCATGGAACTGACTTTATACACGGTGCTTCCTAAGATAAATCTTATACATTTCAGTTGCTGTTGTAGATAACTTCAACGGGCTCTGTATCAATATGTAATTTCTACATTTCTGACAACCATTTAATAAATCCGAACTACTCTGAACATTCATTTACCTCGCCTGTTGGAAATTTTCCCAAATAGTTTGCTCTTTTAATGCCGAATATAGTTTATTTCCCTAGACCACATGATTTAAAGGGACAATGACCTTTTCCACATAGATTAAAATGCAGAAGATTAAAGGGATAATAACCTTTTGCATATAGATATCTAGAAGATTAGGTTGTCACAAGTATTTGGTTCCGGATTTTTATTATGAAGTTTGATATTTTACATATTATTTAATTGGTATGATATTATTCAAGAGATTAAGATTAAATGGTTGAAGATTATGGAACTTGAAAGCAAGATTTAAATAATTTTTTTTTATGGAGATAGTAGTGCACTATTCTGACCTCATCTTTTATTGTGTGGGGGTTTGCACTCAATAAGACTTGATCCCTGATGGGCTTATTTTAAAGAGCTCTTTGACAAGTGATATCTTTTGAATTGACTGGGATATTTCTTTATTATTGAATCTCAATAAAACATCATATAATTTGATAAACTGTCAAAACACGGCCTTTAAATGTAGTCCCAAATTCCATTCTGAAGTGCAGGGTTGGTTCATTTAGAGCTCAGTCAAGAGAGTTGAAATTAGTCCTTAAAGAGTAATAAGTGAGGGCAGAGTTTAGAGGAGACACACACATGCAAAATTAAAGGGCAATAACTGAGGGAAGGGTTTAGAGGAGAAATTTAACATTGATGCCCTTTAACAATATCAAAAAACAAACAGTTCTAAAATGGCACGAATATTAGAGAGCTTAAAGATTTGTAATTACCTGCAACAGGAATTTCGACTGCGAATTCAGTGTAACAGAAGACTGAAAGCATCGCAGAGAATCCTGAGATAGCATAGGAGATAACAATGGCGGGGCCTGCGTCCTCATGGGCTTCCTGTCCAGTGAGCACAAAAATCCCTGTTCCGATGACTGCGCCGAATCCAAACCAGGTTAAATCCCACCAATTGAGCGTCCTCCTCATATCATTCTCACTCCTCTTTCTGATCTCTTCCGCCTCTTTCTTTTCGTCTGCCCTCGAAAGCGCACGATCCTTGAAGCGTCTGGGCGTTTGCAAAAGAGCTTTTCCATAATTGCTCCAGCTCTTGAACGACTCCCCTGGCAAAAAGTACTTCTTTACGCCATTCTCTGCAACTAGTCCTTCATTCAAAGAATCAATCTCACTGTTCAACTCTCCCGCAGGCATCTCTTATTTTATGTAACAAGCCTGGCCTAAAATTGAGACATCTCAGACTTACTGATAACCAAACGTTATACCAAATAAGCAGGTCCAACTGCCAGTATCTAAACCGGAATGTTACTATTGTTTAGTTACAGTTGAATTTTTATTCAGAAAATAGTCTCATTCATGATTGTCAGGTGAGCCCATTCTTACACCTAAAAGTCCAATCAGAGTAAAACAAACTCCACTCTTTCTCATTTAATCCATTATCGTATTAGGTAGTATGGAATTGTAAAATAACATTTGTGGCGAGGCCCAGGTGTAGTCACCATCCCAGAGATTTAGGAGTAAATTATTGCGGTCTCAGAGATTTAGGAGTAAAATATTTCGGTCTCCAACTACCATTCTAATGATCGGTGAAAGAATGGCTGGTACGCAACCATCGCAAATTTGGCTTCTCCTTGGAAACGTGGTCATAAACTGAGAGTCTATCTACTTACACCGCGCTGAAGGAAGCGACAATTTTTATAAGCATTATGGAAAAGCAACAACTTATGACAACTACATATACCTGATATATGAGAATAAAATTGTAATAGTATGTAACTTATGACAACTACATATACCTGATATGAGAATAAAATTGTAATAGTATGTGCTTGTCAACACATTGAAGAGAAAAGAGAAATAAAAATGAAATATGAATATTGTGATTCAAAGTTGAGTATAACATAAATGAATGAAATTAAGTATAGAATGCATAGTTTCGCATATTTAATTGTTTGTGGAATTAATGTGTACTAAAAACACCCTCAATTTTGTTTTTTTAAATGAGATAAGTATGAGTAAATTAAACTTGAAAAAATATCTTTCTTTTTAAGTGGTAAGATCAAATGAAAGTAGTGAAATAACATGTAGATAGTGTTGTATGATACCAAAATGTGAAATAATAAAGGAAATCAATCATAATGAAAGTTCCTATTCACAATCTACATCACATCGAATGAATGATCAAAGGAATAAAGAAATCAAATGGTAATAATGAAACAATGTTACCACAATAACCCTTGATGGATCATGACGAATGACAGATGTGCTTCAATGATGCTTGATAATGATATTTGATATATAAATGTTGATTGCTCACACTAGCAGCATAACAATACTATCAAAATGTGTAGATAGGTGTGCTCTAGGTAGATGTTCTAGGTAGGAATGACTTGATTGATAATGATATTTATATGATCTTGGATGTGGCAAGGACAGTGTTGTACCCTACACACATGCCCCATTTGTCTTAAATGTGGACCCCCTTTTTCCTTTTGGCATGAGCTTCAGATCCTGGCCTCCTAAGGGTTTTGAAAGTGATCCATTGTTGCATAAAGCATTATAGGGGAAACTTGAGCATTTTGGTCCCTTGGCATCTGCAATCCAGTGTTTGCATGTTTTTGAACCTTCTTGCCTTTGGAATTTTCATTTTGTAGCCATGTTATTCAAAGGCGGAACTTTTACCCTTGTTAGCATGCAAAGGTTTTCTGAGAGATAGGATAAAAGCATACTTTATCTTTGTTTGCGGGAGTTTTGAAGTATAAAGGATAAAGTGGGTTCCTGAGGGTCATCATGATATATCCTGATGCCCTCAAAAGTCCCACATCCCATAGGATCACGCATACACACTACAAGGTAGAGCTTCGACCCCGAAGTGGATATTGTGGGCCTTCGACAACCAATAGGATATATCCATTACCCTGACCTATCCCCGCAACCTCCAAACACCCGCATGTCTAGATGACATCATCACGCCCACCTAATGCCTTCCATGTTGTCTAAAGTATGATAAATCATTTATTGCAGGTAGGAAGGGATTTAAAATCTTGAATTTAGGTTTTAATCTTCATTTTGCATTCACAAAGCCAAAGAATTCAAAGAGCTAAGAGATTTCAGCATGCAAATTTGAACATTTTGGCGATTGTAAGAACATTGGTCGATGAGCAAGGAAGACAATTTCATTAGGTTCAAATTTGGTTTATTCATCTTTGTGACAAGGTTAGTGAAACTCTTGTGACATTTTGATTTCAAAGCATTAAATTGAACAACTGAAGAATGGGTAAGTGATAAATAGGGAACTAGGGTTTGTTGTTTTGCATTTTCTAGCTAAATCTCTTAAAATCCTTAAGACCAAAATTTTTCCAAACTCTGACATAATCGTTCTCTTAAACCATGACACCTGAGAAAGGGAGAGGAAGAGAGAGAGGGAGGGAAGGAAAGTGAGAGAGAGAGAGAGGGAGTGAGAGGGAGGGAAGGGAGAGTGGGAGAGAGAGGGAGTGAGAGTAGGTGATCTCTCACACATTTGACCATATTTACAAAAATGGACTTAGTGCCCTTGCACCATACACTCGGACTAAAAAAGACCTCAAGTCCCTTTGAAGACTGTGTTACAACCAAAATTATGCTTGATGACATCATTTCTTTGATCTCCAAATGCTGCCTTCATCTAGTGTACCCTTCCAATGAACTAGGTACTGAAAACATGCACTATCTCTTGCCCTTTTGAGTGTTTTGGCATCCAAGTTTTGCTCCAACTGCAAAGATCTATCTGATGGATGATCCTTGGCTACTTTCTCACTTGAAAACATCATTGAACCTGCATCAATATTCTGCTTCATCTTGAATCTAGGTTTAGCCTTCCTTAAGACTGCAATCACAATAAGAAAATTGTGTATTCCTTCTTTATTCCTTTTCCTTTGCAATGTAACTATGATCTCTTCACCCTTGGTTTTCACCTTTCCCATCTAATATTTCGTCCCTATTTATGTTGCTTGCTCAAGTTTATCAACCTTTGATATGAAAAAAATTGAATGACTACTATCCTCCTTTGAAAACATTGAAGAAAACACCATTTCAACATACCTTCTAAGCCAATCTTGAATCTCAAGGATCAATTCATCCTTGGCCTTATCCTCAACATTATTTCCCTCCAAAATCTAATTTTTCATGTCTGCTATCTTAGTGCCTTCAAATTTTGAAATGGCTACAACCTCCATGTACTCTTCTTCTTCTACCATCATCACCTTAACTTGCTTGATTTATTCATCATCTTCCTTTATCAACAAAGATTATATGGTCTTCACATCTAGTTTTAATGCTTCCACTTGCCTTTTTCTTTGAATAGTCTTTTGAATAGGCCATGAGATCTTCTTCTTGACTAGTAGATGCCAACTTGACTCTTGGTTTGCTAATTGTTGCAACTCAAACATCCATCTCTCTCCCATCCTTTTTCTTATCTCTTTCAGTTGTTCCATATCCTACCTCTGCTCTTTTATCTCTTGGTCAATTAACATTTGTTTTGCCTTTTCTTTTTCCTTCTTCATCTCTTTTTCCTCTTTTTTCCTTTCTTATTTCTTCTTTTGTGAACCCTCAGCCTGCAAGTATCTCCTCAACACATCCATTCTTCTCTTTATTCAAGCAAGTCTTTTCACCTTGCTTCTCCTTATCTTTGTGAAACCTCATCTAGGTTTCCTCTTTTCTTCACTACCTAGTCTCTTGCCATCTAGGTTCTTTCTTCAACCTGCAAAAAGACAACACACATAAACACACAACCTTCCTTTCCTAGAGTCTTTTTGCTTTGATACCACTTGATGCAAAGGAGATGGGACACTCCAAACTAACACAATCTCAATGAACTTTACAAAGCCCAAACCCTAACACTTCAAGGAAATGACTTTTCTCACAATCTTCCACTATGCTTTGATGAGAACAATAAATAAAGTAATTTTAACATAATTTTAAGAAGACAACTCACACCCATGATCTAAAAATTGATTTGGATACCCATTAAGCCCTTCTATAACATATCTTAAATGCAAATAGGGTTACTTTGGAACAAAACCTTCAAAAATTGACTGCTATGCTGTAAAATAAGCCTAAAAGGATAGCAGATCGACTTTTTCTGACATAACTTTTGTTATACACCAGTCTTTCAAAAGGTGAGATTATATTCAAATACCCTTTTCAGCCTTACAACACACACTTCAAATTGGGCTAGGGTTGTTTTGTAATGCAAGGCTTTAAAATGGACTATTCCACTTGACAAGAGGCCTAATTTGACTTGCTTGAATGGTTCCCAACTAGTTTTTCAAAACCTAGACCCCAAATATTCATACAAATGGCTCAAACATATCAAATATGGTCTGTCCAAACATTTCCAACCATTTCCAATCACCTTTCAAGAGTGTTTCTTCAGTTTCCAACTTCTAGGTGTCTTCTAAGACTCAAAATATGAGAAAATCTGTTGAGGGCATCATCAAAATCCACACTAAACCTTCTTTCCTACTCCTACAAACTTCATCAAAACAAAATACATCCTATTTAACCCCATTGAAGGGGCAGTATTCTTTATTGATTCAATTATCAAATGTAGATACATCCATATATATATATATATATTATATATATATTATATATATATATATATATATATATTACCGATATGTGGGAATTGACAATTGGTTATATGAAACCGATATGTGGGACTTGATGGTTATATGAAACCAAACAGAACTACCCATAACCGGTAGTTAACAATGTAATACCAATGTATTACGCTAACATTCCCCCCTTATTACATTGTTCCTACAATAGTTCCAAGGAAGCCCCCCTTAATGCTAAAATACTCAACAAAGATGATTACATAATATGAATACATATTTTATAGAAGATCTTCTCCCAAAGAACAAATCCTGAACCAAGTGAGGCTCCATCATGCTATCTCGTCTACCCTCAGAAAGGTGTAGCTTCGAGCTGTGTTCTTGAGCTCTTTAGTCCCAAGCTCTCAAATCATAGTCTTGAATTATTCAACAATGAACCCTAAGAGATATGTTAGATCTCTGCCATTGTCTAGTGACCACGAAAGGGTATAATTCTTGATCATATACTCTTTGAAGCTCGCTGGACAACAATTCATATTGAGCTCAACACCAAATCCCAAACCTATCTCTAAAACAAAATCTTCACAAAACATACATTCTTCAAATCTGTTAGCATTACCAAAGCAAAGCAAAACAACCAAAACCAAAAATGCTTCTCATGCAAAGCATCATCTCAAAACGAGAAGCTAACTTGAGATGATGGAAAATCCTCCATCCTCCGATGCCCCCTGCCTCCAATATGACCCTGTTACACTTTAACCAACTGAAAATCTTGGGTGAGTCTTTGGAGGCCTCATCAGGAATAGAAAAGATGGCCCTAAAAGCATAAGCCATCTTTGACATATGTGCATTCATGATTAAAAGATGATAATGTCAATTTGAACCAATGATAGACCCATACACTAATCAACCTTATACCTCCATAAACACACCTTCATTTTCATGAATAACCAAAAAGACGATTTTCTTTCCTCCCTCAAGAAAGATATCTAAATCTTAGATAATGTTCAGTGGATATAAAATGACTCCAAAATAGATATTAAACCTCTAAACTCTTATGTAAATTGTCAATTCCTTAATCAACCAAAATAAACTTTCCAACTTTTCATCATGGACTTGCACATGAAAAAAATATTTGAATGGCTTAACAAAATCTTATCAACCAACTTACTCAAACTCTCAAACCATAAAATAATTCTCTATGAGTTTTGAACTTTTAAGCAATCACTTAAAAATGAAAACAACTTTTCATGAGCAACAAACCAATTGCACGACACTACCATGCTTAGTCTTCATATCACCAATATAACCTTTAACAAGAAATGACCTCAATAGTTGGCACTAGACATCTTCTCTAACTCTAATATCTGAGATGTAATGAAGAAGAAACATATGCTCTTGTATAGATAGCCCTAAACTATTTTTCTCCTTTTCATACTCGATCGGCCTTTCCTTCTATGGCAAGCTATTCAACAACACCTTCCAATAAATCGAGTAGACCGTTTTGAATAGCTATTATGACATTCAATTGAATTTGGTGATGGATGGACAATCTCCTCTATATACTCATGCCAAAGGAACCATATATCTTCAAATGAGAACAGTAACTATGCATTCAACCCCCAACCTGCAAAACAATACCGCAACTTCCTTCATGATCTTCACGATTCCTTTCAATCAAGATCCATGCTCCTTCACACATTTATATATGTGTTTCTCAATCTCCAAAACACCTCTGTATTTAAATGCCTTTACACAACAAGTGATTTCCTATAGGCGCAACAAACTTATATTGCTTAGAAATTTTGCTCAGTGAATCCCTAATGCTTCTATGGAGACTGCGCTGCAGTGGAAAAACTTTTGGCAGATCAAGTGGCTCCAAGACCATGTCATTTTCCAATGCCCTTAGAACATTCTCCACTTTACACAGAAGACTAATGCCTCACATCGTACTTCCTCTATGGTCGCTCTGATACCAAATAAAGGGCCAGTATTGTTTATTGATTCAATTATCAAATGCAGATACATCCATGTATATATATTACCGATATGTGGGAGTTGATGGCTATATGAAACCAAACAAAACTACCCATAGCTGGTAGTTAACAATGTAATACCAATGTATTACGCTAACACCCATTCCACCAATTATCAAGCATTTTTACCATGGAATGAGTCACAAAACATTTTCCTTGCTCTCAAACCCTCAAAATCAGGGTTTCTAGGCAGTTTGGAGTAAAAAGCTTATAAAATGCTCAAATCTTAATGAAAACAAGTTAAACCAATTGTAAAAGAGAGAATATTCACAGGTTCATCAATTCCAATGCATGAGAGATCACCTACAGGCCGTACAAGGCTATACAACTTCATGTAGCAGCAGATTTTTAATGAAAAATGCAGGAAAACAGTGAATGTATTGATTCAATTCATCTTCAAAACTCACCACACACATGGTTTGACCATACAAAGGTATTTTATGCCCTTTACAACATGTTTCCACAATTACAAACCAACTTCTACCTAACTTTTCAACTAATGACTCTTCAACTTCCCATTTTTGCATTTTTTTACATTTTTGCATGACAACTTTTTCAAGATTTTACAATATTAGCAATATTGTCCCCAAATGACTCTAATTACATTAAGAATGGTCTATTATGACCTTATTGGATCCAACATGACTCAAAACACCCAAAAATCTAACATTTGACCATATTTACAAAAATGGACTTGGTGCCCCTGCACCATAGTTTAGGAGGGAGGGAAGAAGAAAGAGATAGAGAGACAAAGAGATATGGAGATAGAGACAATGAGACAAAGACTAGGAGAGAGAGGGGGAGATAAGAAGAGATAAAACCAATAAAGAACTAAGAGTACCAACACATTTGTGTGGGCTGGTAGACACTATTATAGGCATTTTTTATTGTCCATGCACCCTAATCCTTTTGGAATACATTAGTTTGATGTCTCTTAAGAGCCTTGAGAGCCACAAAATACAAAGTTTTGATGGGAAAGTTCTTGAAATTCATGGCATCTATGAATGCTTCATATAAAAGTATAGCTATATGTTAATTCCATCCATAAAATCTTAGTTTCTCTCAACTCTTAATGATTTTCTTGTTGTGGCAGAAAATGTGTAATGCCCACTTGAGAAATATCAATAAATAACAATAAGAATTATTAAAGTAGAGAGAAATACTGAAAAATATAATAAGATGATAAAAGAAAATTTACTTGTTCTAACTGAATAAAATTCAAATTTCAATTAAACATCAGTCTGGTATCATTCATGATGAATCAAGATCTAAACATTTCTATTACAATCAATTACAATTAGCGTCATATGGTCATCCACTCGCAAAGTGGAAAAATATTCCTTCGCTTCAGTAACTTGCATAATTAACAGACCTAGATTTGCACACTAGATGTAAACATTAGTTCCACAAGGTCATAGATATACATAGTAAATATCAATGTACAAGATGATGAGACTAAGGCCCTAAGGGGCTGACCTAATGTCTCAGAGGCTCATGATCACCTTGCCTATGTATGCGTAGCGCAGAGACTTTGTAGTTCAGAAAGTGGAACTTACAAAAATAAGACAGAATCATACAAATCTAACTTCTAAGATGATATCAATTTTTTCTCAATCTTAGATGATGCAATAATCTACAATTCAGTTAAACCTTGATCCAATTTTATAATCCTATGCTTACCTAATCATAATGCCATCTCATTGTTCATACATACTATAGATTCAAGATCATATAATAGAAATAAACAATACAATTAAGCTAGCTTCCAAAACATACAAGGCTATTCAATCCAAAGCAATTATGTTCCAAGACCAAAGCAAATAGTAATAAAAATATTCTAATGAGTTATTTGGGACAAAACGTGAAAAAACAAAGTACAATCAGATCATTGGGATGGATAAAAACACATGCATTAACAAATTCTCATTGCTATAAAACTGATATTCAACCACTTGGCTTCCAACAAAGGCAACTTTTTAACAATTTTCAAATCATGAAACAAAATAAAACAATTATAGGTCCTCTCACTAATATGAGGGAACCACCCATCACAGAATCACAATCTTCCCTCAACTTTTTAATATAATAGAACAAATATAAACAATGCTTGTGTGAATTTTAAGATTGAAAAGCTAATATCACTTGATGGTTCAATAAAATCAATCCACAAGTTGACAAAATATAACTCCAACAATCCAACTCTGTTGATGGTTAGGAGTCCATATCTATGACCTTTAGGAAGGAATCACTATTGCAGTAAGAAGTTAAATAGTCGGTAAAATAAGAACAAAGGAAAGTGATGTTTTTGAAGCATTCATCACAAGGGCAAATCTCTTTCTAAAGATAATGAACAATCACTCTGAGTAGATGCCATTGGAAAATAAACTCATTCATGGATCCAATAGCATGTACTCATCTACTTTACCACATACGTGTTTAACCATCCCATTGTTACAAATAACAATTTAAACTCTCTGAATTTTCTATATCTTCATAGTAAAAAGGATGCAAATATTATTATATGCCATAGTAAATTCTCGTTGCTATAAAACTAATATTCAACCACTTGGCTTCCAATCAGAATATGACTACTCATAAAATGTGATTTCTGTAGGAATACACAAAATGAAATGATAACAAGGTATGCATGATATAAGATTTAAACTTATAGATCAATGCAAACAAATAGGTGATGAATATAGCCTTAGCTGGTCAAGCGTCCTCCTTGCCTCAAATTATCCCATGAAACTTGTAAAAATCTAATGCAGGTCTGAAATATTTTCCCTATCCATGTTCCCCCTTTCTCCCCCCTTTTGCTTTTCTGGATCCCTCCTGATTTAATACCATTTCCAAAGCATATTTCATAAAACATTCAGATAATTAAAAATAGGAAAGTGCCACCAATTCCATTAACTCTACTATCCTTAAGTAACTTCCAAGATGACTCTACCACTTCAAATTCTATCACCCATGAAAATAATTCTTAAAACATAAATTATAATTTATAATAAAATATTAAATCTATTAATTACATAAGAAATGATTAGGTCTTACAAAATGCATTGTTGTAAAATACTTTATTTACATTCAGTGTAAGGGTGTCGAAAGTGATATTTTGCATTCTACAATGCATGGCACTAAATGAATAATCCTGAAACATCTAAGTGGGTTAGTTAATGCTTTTAAAGGTGTCATTTTGTTACATAAGCATCACGCCCCTTCTAGGCTACATCAATTCAACCAAGTCTCTTAAGAGCCTTAAGACTAAAAAAGTGACAAACTTTGACATGACTATTCTCTCAAACTATGGCACATCTAGGAATGTTTCATTTAAATCCATAGATTAATGTTTGGTCCATCTATAAAATATCTTATTTTTTCTCAACTCCAAATATTTTTGCTATGGTGGTGACACGGATAATATCATTAAATGCTACAATTTCATTTAGTGTAATAGTGCTAAGAGAAATAGTTCGAATTCCTCACCTCATGACATGAAACTGTTAGTGCCAACATGTCTAGGTGGGCTAGTTAATACTACTAGAGGTGTCATTGCTATCTAAAAATTTTTATCCTTTCAAACTATATTACCTCAACCAAGTCTCTTAAGAGCTCTGTGACCAAAAATGTGCCAAATATTGCAATTATTGTTTTCTCGAACCCTGTCATCTAGGAATGTTTTGTCTAAACCTATAGCTAGGCATTTGCTACACCTTCAAAGACCTATCTCAAATTATTTTAACTCAAAAATTTATACTCATGGTGGTGATCAACACAATGTTGCAAAAATGTTTATATTTCATTTAGTGTAAGAGTTCTTATAGTGATAGGTTTTGTTCTACACCTCATGGCACCAAATCAATCATACAAACACATTTGTTTAGGATAGTTAATGATATTAGATTCATTATTTTTCTACCCAGGAATACTAATCCATTTGGGTTACATCAGTCTAGCCAAGTCCCTTAAGAGTCTTGAGACAAAGAATACCAAACTTTGATACAACTATTCTCTTAAACCATGGCACATAAGATAGGGAGAATTTGAGGGTTGAGAGAGAGAGAGAGAGAGAGAGAGAGAGAGAGAGAGAGAGAGAGAGAGAGAGAGAGAGAGAGAGAGAGAGAGAGAGAGAGAGAGAGAGAGAGAGAGAGAGAGAGAGAGAGAGAGAGAGAGAGAGGAATGGAGAGAGGGCAAGGGCAGGAAGGGAGAGGGAGGAAGAGAGAAATAGAGATAGTGACACAAAGAGGGGGAGGGAGAGGGAGGGAGATTGAGAGAAGGGTGAGAGGGAGAGATAGAAAAAGAGATGGAGGAGGAGATAGAGAGGAAGGAGAGATAGAGAGAGGGAAGTAGTTAGAGAGAGGGACAAGGAAAGAGATAGAGGGGGAGAGTTGTCATAACCCTCCTTTTCAAATTATAAATATTTCTAATAAATTACTTTATTGGCTTAACAATGAAGAAAGTATCCATTTTCTTACTAGTTAATTTAGATAATTAAGACAATAAATAATAGATTAAATACTTGTAAATAATTAAATTTAAATTGAGATGAAAAAAATGAATAATATTTTATTTCAAAGAAGAAAAAGATAAGTGGACTTAAGAGTGAAAAAGAGAGATCATAGAAGGAATGTGACAATCTAATTTTAGTTTAAAGAAAATATTATATGCATGAATTAATTAATTATTAGGGGGAAGAGATTTGAGTTGCATGGAAGAGAAATTATTGAAATTATTTTATTTGATTATTTATCCAAAATTGGATGAACAATTGCGAAAAATGAATAAAAAGGATGAAATTGGAAAGATTTTGTTTTTATTTTCTAATTTCATTTTTTTGGCGGTTATATTTTTTTTTCGAGAGAGAATTTTTTAGAAATTGCAGGGGCTTGGAAGAATTGGACTCGGGATAGGCTACAAATTGGCTAGAGAGAGCGTAGATTACAAGAGTAAAAATTAACATCAAGTTCAGTAAGAATTTGAATTGTTTGTTGCATAAGATTTATATAGATATAATGCATGAATCTAGTGAAATGTGGTTGTAAAATCCAAGTTAATTAAAGTTGAAGTGTATGACATAGTTTTTTTTTTTAAAATGAAAAGGTGCAAAGCACCTATACAAATTGAATTAAGAACGAAGGAGCAAAGAGTACAAAAAGGGGGGCCCAAAACGGCCAAAGAAGGGCACGACGGCCAATAAAACATTAGAGAGATACGAATCAGAGGGTGAAAAGACAACCCAAATCAACTCGGCAGAGGATCAACTCCATGTGAGGAGCAAATTCAAAAAAGGCCAGAAGACCGTTTGGGCGAATCAGAAACTGGCCACCCCCAGGGGAATAAAAAGAAAGAACCGGTGAAAAATTGACACCAAGAAGACCACGTAAAAAATCGGAGGCAGACAATCACCAAAGGATTGGATTTGAAACCAACAACCGTCTGAGAATTATGTGATCTTAAAAAAAAATGATCCCCCAGAAAGAGTATATTGGATGCAAAGACCTCACTCTAAAAGAGTCGTTAGCCCCCTTCAGCACAAGAACCAAGCTGGAGCTGGGACGAACACCAGAAAAGTGACCAAGTCCATTGCCAAGACCTCAACTACAACTGCAAAACTAAATACTCCGCCCCAGCCACCACCCAGACTGGGCTACAACCAAACCCACCACCAAGGCCATGACCAACACCAACACCGACACTTAAGACACTACCTCCAACAACACCACCATGGAGGCCGCAACCACCACCCAATCTGCCACCAACAACATCTTCAGCGCTCCAAATGGAAACTCCTCCAATGCAAACGACTATTCTTAAATATCATCCATTTCAATGGTCAAAGCACAATTTTGAACAATAAAATAAGACAAATATTTACCACTTTTTATTGTAGATGAGGTGTAAAATTGCTATTGATTATTTGACCATTATAGTGGATGATGTTTAATAGAGTGAATGCTAACTACTGCACATCCACCAGGAAACCTTTCGGCACCACCACAAAATGTCATCGAGAAAGATCTTGCTAAAATTAAGGAGGAGCGGCTGGTAAAACCCATCGCAGAGGGCACACTGTACTGGAACAGAAAACACTTTTTTAGAAAGGCTAGGGAAAACCAAATCCCGCAAGCTCCAGGCCTCAAAAACAAAAAATTGTAGACAAAATGAAACCACTCACAAGCTCCACGCCAGGCAGCACCAAACAAAAGGATAAAGGGTAAGAGGCAAACCGCCTTAAGAAAACCAACATGGAAGGGCTTATTTCACTTGAGGAGAGCACTCCACTCTCGTCGATCTTAGGGGCTTTTCAATTGTCCTTTGAATGCCTGCTGCAATCTCCACTTCTGTCTTGCAGCTTCTTAATTTACGACCCTGTCTGTCAGGGCCCGACGGAGAGCTTTTCAGGGCTTCTTTACCATGTTGGTCTGGGAAATTCCCAGCTTAGGGGAGCTGTGCGGGTTTAGCTCAACCTGGTTTACTTCCTCGAGATTATATATACTTTTCTCAAGCTGCTGATTAGGATCCTCTGTTACACACTGAAGATTTTTCTGTTTTGCGCTACTCTTAAAGATTTCTGCGCCGGTATTCTATGCGTGCTATACCATAGAAACTCATTATGTATCTTATTGTCATTCCATACCATATATGCCCACCTACGCCCACTGTAAACGTTGTCGTGCCAACTGTTTTGCACTGATTTATTATATTCAACTTGCGCCTAGCTGTAGTTTGTAAGTGTGCAGATATCATATCCAGATATTTGGTGCTTTTTTTTTAACCCATAGGTATCCCCTGCTCCGCAAGCCTGCACACCCCAAACAGTCTTGCTATTACGAGCGGCGAGAATCAACCTCAGGACCTATATGAGAAGAACCAAAGTCCTTAACCAACTACACCACCCGTACTGACGATATTTGGTGCTTTTACCTTTACTTTCATGTGCACACAGTCACAGAAAAGAATTTTTCCTTCATGAAACACATGCCTGTCTTGAGTGATTGTTCAAATACTCATCGGGTACACCAATATGTGTCCTTGTCTTCCTATGTTCTGGTCTTTCATTATTGCTAAGACATTATAAACATTTCTCAAACCAAGAACTGCTATATTCCTAGCATAATTTGCCAATAGGCAAGGACTCTGTGCCACAGATTTATATAGCTTGGATCCATAAATGAGCATGCAGTCATTTCATTGATCATTCAAAGGTATAAATATGGTGCACCTCTGTTAGACAAACAACTCGAGTCTCAATACAAATATATATATATATATATATATATATATATATATATATATATATATATATATATATATATATATATATATATATTATATCGCTGTTGCATCTAGGAATGCTATCTTACACATGTATGATTTGACTTGCTAGTTTGATCCTCCATTTTGCTCTTTGCAGCATAGCTGACAGTCAAGTTTTCCCATTTCATAATCGTTGTAATCCTTATAATTTTGATGTGCAGCTTGTGCACTATCAATGGGCAATAATCCTGCATATTTCGGTCTGTTCAATCTTGGCACAAGTTGTAATCCTGTGGTGCAAGATTGGCTTGTATGGTGTATGGTTGCATTTACTTAAAAGTTTATAAGGCCTTTTCAACAAAACCATTCTGAACATATCCTGCAATAAATGCATTTCGTAGACCACTTTCCTTTGAAGCATTCTTTTAAACAATTACGTTCCTAGGAACCTACAATGTTCCTACATTTTGCATACCTGTCGATCATATTAGTTGCCGCTATACTATCTAACAGAATTCCTCTTTCATGGACGTTTGTGCCCTGTTACATAGTATTTGTTGGGCACACGCAGGGAGGAGGCTGGTAATGTTGTGGAATTACGCGTTTCACCTGACAAATTGCATTTCCATGAAAGTTTTTTATATTTATTTTATATTCTCGAATCGTGGCTTTTCATAAGACCACTTTTCTTTAGACATTTTGTCAAACAGTTCATGTCACCTGTGCTAACTAGACGATATCATTTGAGTAAAAGCTGGAACTTTGGATCAAGAGGCTTGTTTGACTCCTTAAAAGAATTATTTGGTAAATTTTGAATTTTGTATTTTTGACTTCATTACGCAGAGAGAGGTATTCTATAGTCACAACGGGGTAGAAGAGTGAAATCTCAAGATTGTAGATTCGTCTAAAGAAAAACTTATAGATTGGAATATTCAAGTGACAAATTTGGCAAATAAGTAAATACAAATCAGAGCATAAAATTAAAAGTGCAAATTTTGCTGCACCCTGCCACTAATAAAAAGGGCAAAGTATTCTAATATTTGGGTAGCCGTCATTATTATACATTAGCTGTCAATCAAAATTAGGAGGCTCAAAACACTCTATTTAAATATCATCCATTTCAATGGTCAGATAATCAATAGTAATTTTACACTTCATCCACAACAAAAAGTAGTAAATATTTTATCTTATTTTAATAAACTAAAATTGACTTTTGAATGATGCTTAAGAATACGCTGAAAATGGTGTGGCCATCCATTTACCTCCGCTTCTGGTCTTCTCGCATCCTCTCGCCATATCTGCATGCACTCAAAAGTCAGAGACGATCTTTTCACCAATATTTCCTATAATAGCCTTTCTTTATTGCGTTGTCGGTTATATTCATGATGTCTTAAAAAACATGAAGTAATTGCTGTTTGAAATTTCAATTAATCGCTGTTGTGGTTGAATGGTTCATATGAACGAGCAAGCAAATCAAAACAAAGATGCCGATGCTGTCTTAAACAAAAAGATGAGGGCGAGAGAGCTGATGTCCTGGTTGTGTTGTGTAGCACTGTGGATGGTGCAATGGAAGGGAAGGCTCGAATGGTGCCGCACATGTGAAGTCCCAGCAAGGAGAGGAGGCAGAGAAAGGCGGCAGAAGAGGGGACGATGCAGCAGATCTGGAGCAGGCCGAGCCATCCACGATGCGGCTCCTTTTGCAATATATCATGTAATTATTGTTATCACCTACCAGATTTGCATAGATGTTTGAAGGAAGAACATAAGTCGCATAGTTTATTTTTGGAGCCAAAACAAATAGCAACGTCACTGTAAATACTCCTAAACTTGTATTCATCTGTAATCTGCAGGCATTATGAATGTACGCCTGTTAATATCATTCACTGGATAGTTTTAAAGCCATATTCATATCCTTTAATAATTGTGATCCACTAAATGGCATTCCTTTGAGGTATTCTGTCAAACAGTTGACAGTTGAGCATCCAGGCTATTCTTAAATATCATCCACTTCAACAGTTAAAGGTCAATTTTGGCAAATAAAAATAGGATAAATATTTACCACTTTTCGTTATGAATGAGGTGTAAAATCGCTATTGATTGTTTGACCATTAAAGTGGATGATATTTAAATAGAGTGGAACATTCCATGTTTTGACGTACATGTCTACCTTAGCTATTGCAGCTATGTCATTTGATAGAAATTTCTGTATCCTTTATGTTTTGATGGATGCCCATACCGTATTACAATGCTCCCACTTTGACAGAGGCAGGAAACACACTGATAATGTGAACTAATCAGGTTGGAGATCCATTCATTGCATTGGATAAAGCTTAACCAGCCTGTGCATTCTAAAACCACCGCTGGTTGAAAACCTGTCTACAGAAATGGTATCGACAAATTTATCGACAAACGACGTCATTCAACTGGTCGAATGCAATTCAGTCGGCTGATCCAAAATAAATGTTAACAGGGATCACAGTCGAAAAATCCATAAGCAATGTGCCGAGCTGTTTACAATGGGCACATTGCATTTGGAGGATAAATGTGACTGTCTTGTGAGGCTAACCATATCTTCTGTGCACTACAATATCTATATTCCATGAAAAGCTATTCCATTCTTCATATGTTTAAACAACATACGGGCGCATTCCTCTAGGATTATCATTCTTCCATAAATAACCAAGTAGACTCATTTAAGTAACAGATTCCAAGAAACCATATCGATGTACCTTTGATTTAATACGGAAATAGTTTAAGGCCATGAATAGTGTATCATATAGAAATAAATAAATAAGATGAAAGAATATTAAATGTTTGTATATAAGTGAATATCTTAATAGAGTAATTATAAATGGTAAAAAAGTCTGGCTATACTATTTGTAGTGCAGTAAAATAAAACTAGTATATAGTTTAAGGCCATGAATAGTGTATCATATAGAAATAAATAAATAAATAAGATGAAAGAATATAAAATGTTGGTATATAAGTGAATATCTTAATAGAGTAATTATAAATGGTAAAAAAGTCTTGCTATACTATTTGTAGTGCAGTAAAATAAAACTAGTATATTTATATTTAAAAAAATATATCTAAAGTACGCTAATAGATATCTTTATAAATTACTTCTAGTTAGAATATTTGATATGCTCACATGAGTTAATTTAAAGAGAGCGTGCTGTGAGACTTTTCATATTCTTCAAATGTAATAAAAATTTCACTCCATAACTACCCAAGTTTTTCTATTTTTCTGTCCATTTGGCTTCCACGAATTTATTTATTTACACATTTTATGAATTTTGTTTACATGGAATCTGAATCTTAATTGTTTATGGGAATTTGAATCTTTCAGCTCTTGCTGTGAGTGTAGAACGCCTCTCGACGTAAAAATATAAAAGCACTTTTTTTTTAATTGCTTTCAAATTGAATGCCATCTAAATTTTGATCCTTTTTTTTGAAATAGAAACTTTCAATGGTGTGGAAAAGTTTGAGTGGGATTTTGTTTGGATATGCTACTTTTCCTATTCTTTTCAATAAGTCAACAACTTTTGTATTGATTGAATAGTTGCCACTTAAAATTCAATCACCATTGCTATAATCTCTACATAATGTTTATATATATAGAAGAGTACATAGATGTGTTTCAAATGCTCTTCTAATGTTTCATGTCATTTTGTCATTCAATTTTTTGACAGGATACTAGTTTTGTAGGGTGTTATACTATTTGATTTTGCTTGACCCTTGTGATTTGTTTATGGTTTAATGATTTTACTGTAGGATTAAGTTACATTTCCTTGCCTTTTGTCGTGCTTTGGTGGTTTTCTTCAGATCAACAGTTCTACAGAGTGAGCTCAGTATAAGACTTTTAGGTTTTAAAATATGTTTTTGTGATTTACTGCTAACTTTACTCCTAGGTTTCTCTTAGGAGACTGATTTTACAAGGGGAGTTACTATCCGAATCACCTTTGACCCATGTTATAGAGGATTAACCCCCCTTTAGCTGATTAAAATCTATTTTCCATGCAAGAATCATGTTTTAGTGGTGTTGCTATAGATTAATGACTCTACTCTGTGCTTCAACAGCTCTGTGTCAAGTATAACAATATATTGTTTCTTTTAGTTCCTATTGTTCTTTTCCAGATCAATAGTTGTGTTCTATATTTTAGCAGTTCTAATCTATGGTATAATTTTAGTTTGTTTCATTTTGTCTAACCCACCTAACTTGTTTTCTTGGTTGTGTTGTTGACTCTAACACTTGTCTTGCAGCTCTTATTCATAAGTTGAAGACCACAAACCAGAACTACTAATCTTTTGTCTTTAGCACCACGATCAAATATTTATTTTTCCACTAGTTTAGTCACATTAAATTAGTGTAGTGGTAAATGAACTTGTATGATTTGTCTTGAAGGGTTGGAAATGTATACACTCTCCCCTTGTACCCTTGGGTGATCTTGGGGATCAAAATTCATTACTTTTTCCTTGTGTTCTTTGTTTTATCCTAGGATGCTAATTCACATATTCTCTCTCCTTACACTTTGTGTGATCTTGGAGATCAAAAATGACTAGCATTCCTTCCCTTTCGGAGGCTTGCTTAGGGATTTCATCACCCCAAGGGATGATCTTAACCGTATGTGTTGGTAGGGTATACAAAGGGGGAAGAGTGAAAGTTGTACCTCAAAGAGGAGTCATCGTAATGTCTAGCAGAGCCCCAAGACCCTTAGTTCACTAAGACTTGTGAGGTAAAGAGAATAGGAGAAGCCCTCCCAATCTTATGTTTGTAGGTGAACCCCTTGTTCATGGTCTTGTGCCTCAAAGTACCTAGTGTATATTGAGGACTTCTTGTTGAAATTAAGGAACACTGAGAGGGGGGGTGAATTAGTGTTTTGCAAAACTTAATATTATGTCCCTTTATTAATTTACCACATACATCCAAAAGAAAGAAGCATGAACATAAGAGTAAAAACAATAAGATCATAACACATGAACACCAAGATTTTTACGTGGAAACTCGGTTAAGGGAAAAACCATGGTGGGGGTTAACTCACAAGAATTTATACTATGTTAAAAGTATTATAAATGGGAAGGCACATGCCTTCGGACACACTGCCCAGAGCTCACTACTCAAAAGAGGCTCACTACCTACAAAATTGATTACAGGAGTTCACTAAAATGTTTGAACTAAAGAATAGCATCTAACTATGCAAAATTATAGTTCCAGTTAATTTCAGTACATTGACTTCACACACTGCATCTCTTTCTACCCTACTTTACTATTCTGTCATGATCTAGAGCTTAGATCTCCTTGTTTCGCACTTGATACTGTTATACTTTGCACCTATCCCTTCATATTCACATTCTCATACATCAAAATGCTTGAATCCATCGATCATATATATCCGCTACATGAAATTACATCAACTACAGTCAGCCTTAAGAAAACTTGGAAACTATTTCAAGAACACTGTTATAGCACAAACATCAATGCAGACCAAGACTTATGTATCCAATTTACTTCACATGTCAGCCAATACCACTGGATCTCATAAATTACTCAACCAACTACTTCTCTTCATCTGTACAAGGATCAAACACCTAGTTCACATGTTCTTCACCAGACTGAACTGTCTAATAAAAACCTGATACTTAGAAGCTTGTAACTTACAATCCCTTCATCATCAGAGGCTAAAATCTTGGATTTAGGTAGCCTTGACATCCCCTAACATTCCCTCAAATCTGCAGCTCAATATGATTTCCTGTGGAGAAATGCAGACCAAAATGCTGAACCTTGTCATATGCTCTGCTCCTGTCTATCCAGACTTAGACAAATCTGTAGTTTGACTTCCGATATGATCCACTGATACAATAAAATTGTGTAAGATAGATTTAATTTCTATCAATGACAACACCTGACATGCCTAGCAGTGTCTCTTGCCAACAATCTCCCCCTTTGGCATTGATGGCAACACTTAGTGAAAAATGACTAAGTGTTAGAATAGCTCTCCCTTACTATGTGCACTTGTGATTTCCAATGCTCCCCCTTTGATGAATTCCTCATTTTTCACTACTTTTCCTCTCCCCCTTTGACATCAATGGCAAAGGTTAGGATCTGCATACCATAATTCATGAAAAAAATTTATGTACATCGTTCAAAACTCTAAGTATATGCGTATGAACACATAGTCCTTAAGCCTTGTTCATCAGCAAAAAGTTATCATAAAAAATGTTTTTCAACCGTGACAATTCACTATCCCAATTCTTCTTTATGCTGTCCAAAACAGATATATGCCCACTGAACAAAAATGCATGTGATTCTTCCTTTTAAAGATTAGTAGGATCACTAGTAGTAGTAGCAACTCAGGATTCTACCATTAGATCATACAAAGTTTCTAGCTTGGGGGAAATTAGTCCCCGAAGCTCATCTAATCTGCCCAAAGCTTTGGCCTTTTCCTTCTCCAAATTACTCAATTCATTTCACAAAATCACTACTTGGCACTCTTTGGTTGCTATAGATTCAGTCAAAGGACTATAACACTAAGAAATGTTAGATAGTTTGAGCTCTAAGCCCTTAATCTTCTTCTCAATATCTTCAACAACTTTAGACTGATTTAGACAAAACTTATAAATCTCTGCACCTTTAGAGAGTGAATTTTGAATAGTCTTTACATTGGTATTAAGCACTAATCTATCATAGCTAATTATTTTCTTTATTTCAACAAATCTCTTCTCATTATATTCATTTTTGACTTTAACTTCTGCTGACTTCTCAAAAGTTTCAAAATGAGTACTTACATAGTTTATCAGACTCTTCAACTGACCAAAGGGGGATGCTAATGAGTCCTTCTAAAATGTAGGCATGATTTTCTCCAAAATCCCAAATGCAAGACCAAGCAACTCACTATCTTCAATATGGGATTTCAAGATTTCCTCACTAGCCTTAGCTTGTGCAATAGAGGCCAAATTCATCTTTTGTATCGGTGACAGAGTATCAAAATTGATTGGTCCTTGTATTATATCCTGATCTTCTGCAATTTGTTTATCTCTTTCCAAAATTTCTTTCACTGCTTCTATAGTGTCTCTTGCCCAATATGAAGTTTCAGATTTATGCTCTTCAGTGCCTCCATCTTCTCCCTTTTCAGAGTCAACCAAAGTGTTTTGCTCATCACTTACATTCTTTTTCTCTGCTTCTACTTTCTCTGCATCACCAACAGAGGCATCCTCTTTATCAGAAATGTCTTCTATACTCCTTTCTCGAGGATTTTGTGCATCCTCATCAGCAGCATTATCATCATTTTTATCAAATTCCTCAACATCTAGAATGGAGGAATCAATTTCAACATCAGTTTCTTCTTCAATAGTGGGAAGCTTATGCCTTTTCAATGAATTTAGAAGAATCTTCTAAGTATCTTCAACTATCTTATCAATCTCTCCCAGCATGAGCATATTCATTCTGATCTTACTCTTGAAGTCCACTTTCACTTCTTTGAATACCAGGTTCTTTTGAGTTGGAGTAATTTAAGGACACAATTTTATCAGCACATGCTCTCGGGGCTCAAAATCTTTATCTTTTACATTCTCTTTTCTTATTTCTAGAATTTTTGCAAGGCTTTCCAGAATTTCAGAAGTTATTTGAAATAGAGTCTTACTATAGATATTCAAGTATTTGATTGTTGCTTCCTCCAAAAGTCTTTTATCAACATCATTGTAATGATCATAAAATTTAGTTATTGGCTTCAAGTTTCCATCTACAGTGATTGACTTAATGATGTCATCCATAGAAAGAGTAGGCTTCTCAACCTAAGCCTCTATCTTATGCCTTTTACTTGACTTTTTGCTTCCGAAGGGCTTCTCCTTAGACACTTTAGCAGCTTTGGTGCCTGAGGCCTTCAACTCTTTAACCTCATCATCTGAGTCAGTTTCTTCTTCATCCACTTTCTCCATATTGACATATGTTCTTTTTCCCTTTCCCTTTGTCCTTTTTCCTTCCTTACTAAAAGGTTTGTTTGCAGCAGGAGAAGGTGATGCACTAGAGACTGAACTAGAACTCCTAGTAGTTCTTAACTTAGAGGGGGTTTTTGCTAGAACACTTCCCTGTTCCCTATTCTACTTCTCCTTCTTAGCTTTCTTTGTCCTTTCCCTGTATTGTCTCACACCTTCCTTGGTAAGGCCTAAATTTTTAGCCAACTGCTCAACTTCTTTCCTCATAGTCCTTTTGATTTCAACAGCCTTGAATTCAAGATGCAATTTTAATGAAATCTCTTTATATGTTCCAAATCTCTCCTTAGCTGGATCCCTAGGCTTGCTCAACAGATGTTGTACATACAACTCCAATAGCTATTTATCCACTTCATACGCCATGGGCATGATCCACACAACTCTAGGCTCCACTACCTCCATTTTGCACTGATTAACAGTAACCATAAAACAAATGGTGTCCTTGTATTTCTCAACCATGGCCCTAGGTATTCTCTCCCTAGCCTGCATAATACTCTAGAAATTTTTGAAGAATCCCCAAAGTACAATTTTTTGTGCATCATAATTACCTAGACAACTCAAATGATTTCTAATCTAGACTACTACCGGTTGGTTGTTAGACCAATATATATTTTTATTCCCAGGGAGCTCACTCAAGAAATAAAAGAAAAGACATATAATTAGTGTACCATATTTGAACGAGTACTTCTTGTCTTTCTTTATCTTGCTTAGATTCTCCATAAGATAGTTCAGCAACAGTTCATAGAGATCATAGTCTGGATTTTCTCTTACCATCTGATATGCAGTATAGATGGTTGTTCCAGACACCAAATGTTCTCTACTGGAGAAGTATTTTTTGTACCCTATCAACATTGATGCGAATCTAACCCCATGATCCTCTATATTGTTTATAGTCATGGTTCTCTTGTCAAATTTTGATCTGGTTACCTCTGTGACTTCCTGGTTCTTCACGGCCTTTAACTGAGGCAAAGTACTAGTTGAATTCAATCCTGTAACTTCCCTTATTACATCTTTTTTGATTTTAAATAGATGATTTAGCCATAAAAACTCATCATGGATATGGCTCAAAACATACCAGACCCACTCATCCTCTGCGAAACACAAAAACTCAACAAATTGTATGAACTTCTTGTCTTTTAGAACTTTGTACTCTAGTTTGAGCTCAAAATCTTCATCTTTTAAGCGATTCATGAAAAGATCAGAAAATATTGAGTCGCCATGCTCCTCTAGAGGTGCGTGAATGTATGCCCTAATGTCTTCTGTATAAAGACTCCATATGGAACCCTAGAAAATGCTCCCATCGGATTGACTTCAGTGGACTTGAAGGGGTGCTTTTTAAACTTCAACCTAGGTCATTCAATGATGTTCACAACTAGAGGTGTAGCCATTTCAAAAGATTACAAGTTCAAAGCTTCACAAAGAAATACCTTTTCTTCACAGAATTAGGGTTAGCTATCGAATTCATTCTTCGCACTTCAAATCTTTGAAAATTCAGCTCAGGCCCTCTTCTCCTTGTCTCTTTAAATGCAAAATGATTCAAGTGTTTGAATGAATGACCTTTTATCCTCTGTAAAACCTAATTCTTCATTGTAATAAATGCTCTACCCTAATACATCCGGTTACACTGTTTCTACATATAGTCAATCTTTAATTGCTTTCCGATCAATCGCATTGGCTTCTTTTCTTCCAGAATTTGCTTCAATAGATCTGCAATAGGCTTCTCTTTCTTCATTCATCATGCCAAATTCAGGCACCCACTTGCTGGCAAGGGGAATTAGTTTTTTTTAATGGAGCTCCCCCTGAGCTAGAGCTCCTGATTCAATTCCCAGAGGAATTATCAGCATCGGATTCTGGTGCGGACCCATCACTGTCATTCATTACACTTTTCTTCACCCATGTTTTGTTCATTTCATTCTAGATCTCATTCACATCTACTTTGCCCCTGCCTTTGTCCAACTTCTGCTCTATTTTTCCTTTACCTTCCTGTGAGTTCTCCTTTTTGCTTTTGCAAAATTTAGCAATATGTCCGTATTTGTTGTAGTTGAAACACACAATCTTATTTTTCTGACAATTACATGTTGGAGTAGGTTTAGATCTGCATTGCATTGTAATATGCCCAAACTTATTGCAAGTAAAACATCTTCCATTGAACACTTGTTGATTCCTTGATCCACTTCTGCATTCCTCATCCTTATGACCTATCTTTTTACAATTAAAGCATTGACCAGAGCAAGATGATGCATTTTGATTCACTTTACTTCTGCATTGATTAGCTCTATGACCATACTTATTGCATTTGAAACAATTACCATTGAAAGATGGATACCTTTGAGCATTCGGTTGTCTTACTGAAGGTCTTCTAAGATTCCTTCTTTGATTTCTTGCTTTAGGATTTCTTTGACCAGATCCAGAGTTTTCACCTTTCTCAAATCCCAGACCATGCTTATCATTTGCCTTCTTTTGACTCTCAAGAAGCACCTCAAGTTTGGCTGAGCTTATTTTGAACTTTTCTTTGTACTCATTTGCAACTTCTAGGTCATGTTTGAGAATACAAATTTGTCTTTCAAGTTCCTCATTATCCCTAGTTTCTTGTAGATCAAATTCTAGATGACCAATTATTCTATCCAATCTGCATCACTCTTCTGTTCTTTCTTTCAGAGATTGATTCAGTTTTTCCTCTGTCTTCTTCCTTTCTTCAATTTCCTTGGTTAGTCTCATCACCCCGGATTCCATCTCATGTTTTAGGAGAACAACTTCTTTTGCTAACTTCTTACATTCCTTTGTCTTCTTCTTCAGGGCCTCATCCATGTCATTGTCTTCATTCTAATTTACTAGTTGATGAAGTAGCTCCTTTCTCTTTTCATTAGATTTTCTCAATTGTCCTTTTAAGGTCTCAATGAAATCTTCAACATCTTTAAGGTTCTCTTGCAGATCCTTGATTTTTGCTTTGGACAAGTCAAGATCATCTAAGGCTACTTGAAGTTATTGATTGATACCATCAGAGTGCTTAAATGAACCCATTGAAAATACCTTCCTAGATCTTCCTCAAGCTATTAAACTTCTTCTAAGGAACCTCGCTCTGATACCAATTGTTGAAATTAAGGAACACTGAGAGGGGGGAGGTGAATCAGTGTTCTACAAAACTTAATATTATGTCCCTTTATTAATTTACCACATACATCCAAAAGAAAGAAGCATGAACATAAGAGTAGAAACAATAAGATCATAACACATGAACACTAAGATTTTTACATGGAAACATGGTTAAGGGAAAAACCAAAATGGGGGTTAACCCACAAAAATTTATACTCTATTAAAAGTATTATAAATGGGAAGGCACATGCCTTCGGGCACACTACCCAGAGCTCACTTCTCAAAGGAGCTCACTGCCTACAAAATTGATTACAAGAGTTCACTGAAATGTTTGAACTGAAGAATAACATCTAACTATGCAAAATTATAGTTCCAGTTAAGCTTAGTACACTGACTTCACACACTTCATCTCTTTCTGCCCTACTTTACTATTCTGTCATGATCTAGAGCTTGAATCTCCTTGCTTCACACTTGATACTGCTATACTTTGCACCTATCCCTTCATATTCACATTCTCACACCCCAAAATGCTCGAATCCATCGATCATATATATTCACTACATGAAATTAAATCAATTGCAGTCGGCCTCAAGAAAACTTGGAAACTATTTCAAGAACATTGTTTTGTTAGCTGAATCCATGCACAAACATTAATGTGGACCAAGAAGTATGTATCCAAGTTACTTCACATGTCTTCCAATACCATTGGATCTCATAAATTAATCGACCAACCACTTCTCTTCATCCGCACAAGGATCAAACACCTAGTCAACTTGTTCTTCACCGGACTGAACTATCTAACCAAAACTTGATACTTAGATGCTTGTAACTTACAATCCCTTCATCACCAGAGGCTAAAATCTTAGATTTAGGTATCCCTAAAATCCCCTAAGATTCCATCAGATCTGCAGCTCAATATGATTACTCGTGGAGAAATGCAGACCAAAATACTGAACCCTGTCATGTGCTCTATTCCTGTTTATCCAGACTTAGACAAATCTGTAATTTGACTTCTGGTATGATCCACTGATACAATGTGGATGTGTAAGATAGATTTAGTTGCCATCAATGACAACACCTGGCATGCCTAGCAGTGTCTCTTACCAACACTTCCTAGACACCTTGTTCATTTTAGTATAGGACCTTTCGGTCGTTTCTCCTTATGGTGCATCACTGTTGTTTGGGAGAAGATACTCATATGTACTTCCACAGTGTTAAGATAGAATTCACCTTGGTAAAGCATTTGGCCTCCAAGGTAATGGATTTTTCATTTACACTACTATCCCTTGTTATCCATCACTAGATCTAGATAGTATATGATGAGTGCACAAGGACTAACACTCCCACTTGACTAATTATAGGATGTTATTGTGTTTTCCATGTCTTCTTGTGATATTCCAGTGAATGCCTTCATCATTAAAATTTCTCAAAGTCCAAACCAAGCATCATTTTGTGTGCAATTGTGTGAAATTGTGTCCAAGACTACACCTAGTTCAACACATCCCTCACCTATTTTGGTAGTTGTGCTCTAACATACCAAAGACCTAGTTTCACTCTAAACAGACTTGGACAAAACACAATCCCCAAAATTTGAGAGACTCTTGATCATCTTACCTATCTCCACTTAAATGTATCCACCATCTATTTTGGTAGTTTTACTATATCTATCATACTATTCCGCCAAGACAGTCCCCATTGCCCTAGTCCTAAAATTGGTTCAACTCCTGATTGGTGAATCCATCCATATTTCAACAATCCTCTATTTTTCTGTGGATTTTCTCACTTACCGTCTAGTCATAATTCTGGCTAACTCCATTTTGGTGTTCTTGCTTATTTTTCAATGGTTTTGTTTTGTGGATTAGTGGCCCCACTCCACATTGTAAAATAGTAGGTATTCCTAAGAATCTAGAATCATACATCAAATTTTCACCATTATCCTTAGGTCCATACATAATCATAAAGTGTCAAATATCACCCAAATAATCTCTTATAAATTAAACCCCGCCATTCATTTTGTTCAAAGATTTGTCCTTGATTTTAGTAAGACTCACTATCCACCCATCATTAAATCATGTTTCTTTGTTTGATATGATACCACCTTCCAAAACCCTTCATTTTATTTCAATCAAATCCATCAAAATCCAATGATTGATTATATTTTTGGCCCCCCAATCTCTAGTTGGTCAAAAAACATGAGAATTTAGAGAGTTCTATGTAGACAAGTTATCTTATGAACAAGTTAAAAATGGACAAATTACAAAATTGGACTTGTGTTCCATTTTCACATACCCACGAACAAATCAACCTCTACCCCTTACATGTAAGAGGTTCCCTATCCATTGGTGCAACAACCAAGTGATAAGGGACAATTTTGGGCAGAGATGGTGGATGGTTTTTGACCATCCTCCATGCAACAATAATGAGGTCTCGCAATACTTTTTGAGGAAACTCTACTATGAGTTTGTCAAAAATAAAGTGCCAAACTATTTTGATATGCGGGACTTCTAGGGTAGAGGTGGGGTGTCAACATAGGATAGACTAGGGGCATGTGTTGACCCACAACAGCTAGCAAGATGAGCACTCACCAGACCAGCCCATGAACACGTGTCTATCCCTTCTATTGTGAAGGAGAGTGCTGAGGTTGAGACACTTCAGTCCATTAGTGCCTTGACCCAAAGCATCATAGAGCATGCCAATCCTGCAGCATAGCATGGGCCGCGGGAGAGTTCAAGGAGTAGGGTTCCACCCCATACTTGTTAGGCTTGCGAGTCATCCTGTGGTTATGACCCCATGGATAGTCGAGATACAGGTGTGCTAGCTACATCTGTAGCTAAGCAGATGGTGATGAAAGATGCCCTCCTAAGTGAGACTTTTGGCCTTGATACTCAGGTAAATGTTAGCAAGTTCATTGAATTTAATTTATTATATTTCATTTTTGAAATGCAAGATTAACTAATTTAGTTTGATGATTTTAGTGAAATTTCAAGGTCATAGTGTTCATTCATTTTTCAGCAATTCTCCACCTCCATATTACCCTATGACATGTATTGCCGAGTTATGTAACTAGTAAACAATTATAAATATTACATGTGAATAGCATTGTTATATGAATAGTATTCTAATATCTGATTTTAGATGTTGAATTGGTTAATCTTGGAGATTTCATGGTAACACCTCCAAGTGGTAGTGGAGTTCAAAGCTTCACCCAGGTAATAAAATAAATAGTTTAACTAATGAATTGTACTTACTAGATTTTTGTAGTTTATATTCATATCGATGATTACATTGCATTCCACATCTTTCAAACTCAAAGCATTACTAGACATTGCATAACTAATAACTAGATGTTGATAGATGACAAAATTTCAATTATAATATAGTTTTTTGAAAAAATGCCTCAAAGAAATGTGGTCTCATGGAATGCCATAACAAGCAAATGCATAGACAAGGACATCACCATGAGACCACATTTCTTTGAGGCTTATTTCCAAATAGCTCACCGCCTTTTCTATGCTACCACATTTTCCATGCATGTCTACCAAAGTTTGTTGATCCCCTCCACACTATTCTTTGGCAAATTCTCTCTAATAAACTCATCCAATTACCACCAATTAGACCCCAGGACATGACACTAGAGAGGGGCACGAGCCTATGACATCTTATATAACATATGATTGACTCCAACATTATCTCAGTTTTAGGTATTAATTATGGGGGCAACAAGTCACCCCTAACCAAAATTTTCAAATCTACACTAACCCATTCCCCTACAAAATATGTCAATCCTATTGGCTCAATTTCTTCCATCCCTACTTTTGATCCTACATCTAACCTGGCCAAAGTCTAATGAGGACCCTTCCTTTAATACTCCTATATTATTTGAGCTGATAGGTACATTAGACATTCAACCTTATAATTTCATTGTTCAACCCACTCCTACACCTGCCATCACCTTCTTGCTTGACAATGTGCCTACTGATGATTATAACGATCCTATGTAGATTGAGACACAAGTACACTATAAAATGACAGTTGAATCAAGGTGGAACACTTATACATCAAGGTGGAATTAATGTAGTTACAGAGGAACACTTATACATCACTAGGCTACAAAGAGATTCTTATCCCCCTCAGATATCTCCTAGTATACATATAATGACACTTCTATAACTACTTTTGGCTCCCTCACCCTACTAATCTATGTAGGACCTAAATGCCTAGATGTCTCATGTCATATCATCCCCACCTCATACCACTATCTATTCTCTTAGGTCATCCTTGGCTCATCGCAATGTGGGTTGTCCCTAAACTGTCATCCACTAGTGCGTTAAATTCGCCATGATGGTAATATCTTCACCATTTCTCATAGCCCAACCAACTAGTTTTTACCTTAAGGCACTTCTCCTTAGATAATTTTTTGTCAAACCCTTTTGGTCCACCTCAACCTCAAACCAATTCCCTCTTTCACCTTTACCTATCTTATGCCTCTAAATGTATTGCTTCCCCAACCCCACAACCTCTTTCTATTAGTTCAGCTACTCCACCAGCTATGCCCCTATCTTCCCTACCATATATCCACATATTACTAGTTCACCTTCCTCATTGACTTCTATCTCCCCTCTAACACCCCTCCATGATAAAGTAAAAGAAAAAGTGTCGGACCTTTCCCCATCCACTTCTAAAAGTAGGCCTAAGAAACTTCCCCAACACTACACCTAACCTACTAACCAACCCATATCTACCCTACCTATTTCCTAATCTACCCTTACCAGATGTCCCAGACCTAGTTTGCTTCTAACTCACCCCCTGACAAACCTCAAGACAAAGAAAATGATAAGAAATTTTTAAAATAAGGTTTTTCTTGTCCTATCTAGTATCTTTCCTCCCTCCTATTATCCCATAAACCCATAAACTTACCTAATGTCTATGTGATTTCTAGTGTCATTCTTGTATCCCTTGTTCTACTCCTCATTCCCATAACCAATTTTTTCCTAACATATTAGAACCTTTTAGCTTAGGCATTATCCTACCTCCATAACTACCAAACAAACAAAAATTTGAGCACTACCCTACCCCACCCTACCACGAACCTAAAGCTAAACTAACACCTTCACTCCCTCCATGACTTCTTAAACTTAAAATTTGATGCTACTATGGTCCCTCATTTTTTGACCCTTATACCACACAATAGTCATGAATCCTCATATGAATCTTTGTCTAATTTGTATATATGTATGTGACTTGTGTACTTTATTGTGTGTACTTCCATTTTTAGGTGAATGTGTGTGTATCTTAGGAGCCATGACTTACATCACTATTCTAGTTTTCGTAATTGAATAATGTTGTTTTATTTTCAAATGATGCAGGTAGAGACACTTCCTAAAGTTCATAGGGCAATGGAGCATGGTGTGTCTTCTGTGATTGATAGCTCCATGCTTTTGACAAGAATATGAGGTAAATTAGTAAATTTCAAATTACATTCGTTGTTATAGTTGTTTATTATTGAAAAATCAAATGATTATTGCTTTGAAGTTTAATTTCTATTTGGATGGTTTCTATAGGACATTACAATGCCACAACCTGATCCTGGTATTGAGGCAAATGAGAGAGATTATCTGGCAGTGGTAAGTGATTATTTTGTTAAATGTTTTATTTTTCATGATGTAATTTCTATATATTAATGTCTATACTTTTTATTGTAACAACTACAGCTCCATGAAGAACTAAATAGGAGGAGGAGCCCTTGGGTTCATAGTAGACCACTCTAATATGCGTCTCCATCTCCTTGAAGATCAAAGGTTGTCTATGATCTATTTTCTTCACCTAGAGGGGAATGACTTTTTATTGGGTTCCTTTGTTGTGGACATATATTTTGTATTGCATATAGTTGACATTGTACTCCTATATGTCATTCTTGTAAGCCTATATGGATATTTTGTATATATGTTATACTTATATCAACAGATATTGATGTATGCCTATATGGATATTTGGTTAATACAAATATTTTTTGTTGATGGTGTCCATATTTGCATTGTAAATCCACACTTCAATGGATATTTGTAGATGGTTTACTTCAAATATTTAAAGTCCAAGTGTATTACATGTACTCTTCCTTTATATAATTGTAAATATATAAAGTTTTAACATTATTCTTCGCTAAGATTATTGAACATTAAATCAATCATATGAATATAATAAGCATTGTAGCATGGTAATGAAATTCATGTAAGTATACAATGCACTTTGAAGTATGCAACTAAAGATGAGAAAGACATTATTACATGTGACCTCATACCTCTCAACAAAGGAAGACATCTACCATTCCACATGTATGCTTCATGCTACCATTCATGTGTATGCTTCATGCTTCTTGTGTATACTTCACGTGTTCACGTGTATGATTCATGATTCCTATGTATACTTCATGTTTTCACATGTATGTTTCATGCTTCCTATATAGACTTCATGTATTATGTGTATTCACATGTATGCTTCATGCTTCCTGTGTATGCTTCATGTGTATACTTCATGTATTACGTGTATTCACGTGTACGCCTCCTACTTCATGTATTAGGTTGATATGCACTAACATAGAAGGGAGAGAAATTTATCATTGAGAAAGACATACATAACATGTTTGAAGAATATAATTAAGAATACAACCTTAGGCAATATTGCAAATAAATGAATTTAGGTTCTCCCGAATACTAATGACATTTCAAAGGCAAAAAGTTGTGACCCTTCGAATAGGAAATACTATGACCGTTTTATAATGAAGGGAAATGACCATGTGTAGTGTATATGTTCCCAACTAGATGTGTTGGTGCTAACAGTTTGGCTCTATGAAGAACAAAATAAAAAGTAGCCCACCTTGCAACTTTACACTACATGCTCCTAATGATTTTTGGAGCAGTAGAAAATATTTCACCATGGGCAAATGCCTTCGAGATATCAAAAACTGAGAAAGGTTATTGTAGAGGGGTTCTACTTGATCACATAGCCTTAGACAAAATGTTTCTAAGTGACATGGTTTTTGAGTAACAGCTTGTCAAAGATTGCTGCCTTTTTGCACTTTGGACTCTTAAGGGATATCACCGATACAATGTAGCTCGGACTATTTTGGCATGTTTGGGTACAAAAAAAGACCATGCCTAGCCTAAACATACCCATCTGGACATGTTGGAACTATCAGTTTGGTTGCATTAGGAGCATGACAAAAATTACACCCCTTTGCAACTTTACACTACATGCTTCTGATAGTTTTTGGAGCAGTAGAAAATCTTTCACCATGGGCAAAAATCTCAGAGATATCAAAAATTGAGAGAGTTTATTGTAAAGAGGTTCTATTTGATCATGTATCCTCAGAAGAAAGGGTAAGTGCAAGAATTTGGGTCCACATAGAGGGGAAATCGCGGGCAAAAAAAAACCCCGACAGAAACGGGTACCCAAGCCTAAACGGGTACCCATTTCTATAAAGATATTTGAATTTGAAAAAAAATCCTGTGTGCTTTTTTTTCCTATACAAAAGGAATGAGTATGCATTCCTAAAAGCTTAGGCTTGGTAAAGACATGGTAAGCCAACCCCTTGCCTTGGACCTGCAAGTTTTTTTCTAAGTACAGAACAAGAGAAAAGACTGAGTTTACCTAAATGGTTGATGACATTTTTTTCTAAATTTTTTTATGAAATTAAAACCCATTACAGATGACAGTGTCTAGTTTTCAAATATGTAATTTTTTTTTATTGGACTTATTTTTCTATTTATTATTTAATTTATGAGAAAACTAGTCCAAAAACTTGAAATGACAAGTGTTTGTATTTCTTTAATAACTTCTAATTTTTAAAGTTTTTTGAAAAAAAAATTATGTCATCAATCTACACATCAGTCTTTACACAATGAAAACAAAAATTATTTTATGGTTAGTTTTTCTCAAATTATGTTGGCCATACACGAGGGTTTTTGAAAACAGTAATTAGGGCCAATAAAAAATTAATAAAATAAAAATTATTTGGAAAAAAATTATAAAACAATATCCTCATCAAACTTCACTATACTACACATCTTTCAACAAAAGGGTTTAGAAAAATACTTTTATTTAGGTCAAATTATGTTGGCCATACACGTGCATGGTATGGTAAAAAAAAGTGACTTTTAAACAGTGGTTTTTAGAAATGCTTATTGAAAATCAATTTTTATCATCTGTGTATTAAAATAAATTACATATTTGGAAACTAGACTCCGAGTACTACATTTCATATTACTAATTTTTTTTGAGATTCAATCTTTAAGTGCCTCAAATGTTTAGGTCAAATGTGACAAATTATGAAAATTAGGGAAAACACTTCCACTTTTTGGCTAAAAAGTGGACCCAACTTCTTGCACTGACCCAAAAAGTTTCTAAGTGACAGTTTCTGAGTAACAACTCGTAAAAGATTGTTGCTTTTTTGCACTTTTGACTCAAGCAATATCGCCAGTACAATGTAGCTCGAACTGTTTCGGCATGTTTGGGTGTGAAACAGGACCATGCCTAGCCTAAACATACCCATCTGGATGTATTGGAACTATCAGTTTGGGCGCATCAAGAGCAGGACAAAAGTTACACTCCTTTGCAACTTTACAATATATGCTTCTGATGATTTTTGGAGCAGTAGAAAATCTTTCACCACGGGCAGACACCTCAGAGATATCAAAAACTAAGAGAGGTTATTGTAGAGGGGTTCTACGTGATCATGTAGCCTTAGATAAAATGTTTCCAAGTGACATGATTTCTGAGTAACAACTCATCAAATATTATTTCCCTTTTGCACTTTGGACTCTTAAGGGATATCGTCGGTATAATGTAGCTCAGATTGTTTCAGCATGTTTGGGTGGGAAACAGGACCATGCCTAGCCTAAACATACCCATCTTGATGTGTTGGAACTGTTAGTTTAGCCACATGGGTAATAGAACCAAAGTTACACCCCTTTTCAATTTTACAAATGTTGCATTCATCTAACAATTTTTGGAGTAGCAGAAAAACTTTCACCACAGGCAAATACCTCAGAGACAAAAAATTGAGAGAGGTTATTGTAGAGGGGCCCTACATAATATTATAGAGGTGCCCTAGTATGTTTTAGAATCTTACCTTCCATTGGCTACAAAATATTCTCATCAATATCAATCAAATACTTTGGCTTTCTATGCAAAATTCTAGGTGGTATTAAGAAAGGTAAATTCATCTCAACATTAGGAATAGATGGGCTAGATGACATACCTTCAATTAGAGATGGAATAGATGACATACCTTGAGATTGAGGTGGGAACGATGGCGTACCTCCTTCCTCACATGTGAGTGATGATGTACTCTCAACTTGAGATGCGATAGATGGTGTCCCTCCATCTTGACTTGCAGTAGAGGACGTGTCTCCAACTACGGTATTCAAATCTCTCATAGCAAATTTTTTTTGCATTTATTCCCTTTGTGCCACCAATACCATATCTCTTGTTGATGGTTGAGTTTCCTCTTCAATTGGCATGTCTTTGACAATCATGTCCAATTTCCTCTTCTCACGAAGTTCCCTCATAACTGTTGCTTTCTTTGCATTCTTAGCTTCTTTCTCTTCCTATGTTGGCTTAATCCTTGATCATTTCCTCGACATGGCAAAAAATTTATCTGTAGCATGATAAAGAGACAAATATTAGTTCCTAAGAAATGAATCCATACAAATAACTAAAATATATGTTATGGAGCTCGTATTGGGTGCATTTTATGGGAGAGTTCACTATGGAGTTGAAATCCAAAAAAGAAGAGATAGAACTTCAAGGGGATAATTGTTAAATGGGACTTGTTGGTTGAGGAACACCAATTTAGCATAACTCAGATGAGTATTGGTTGTAATAGACATGAGCCAAGGGCCATTTTGAGTATGGTTCCAAATTTTACGTTTGCTTCCCTCAATATTTCTAGCACTTCCCACACTTTCCTTACAGTCAAAGAAGAGTTTTCAATCACATGGTGGAGGATTTTTCAGCCCATTACCATTGTTGAAGTGTTCTCAGCTAGTAGAGGGTGGTTGCCACCTTTTACTTTTTGAATTTGAATAAAGGAACTCAATTTTGCAGCTAGGACTAGGTTCCTATTGATCATTTTGATAAATTCATGTTTTGGATTGATGATATATTTCATGAGTAGCTACATGTCTATAGGTATAAAGAAGATTTCTTTTCTTGATGTTGTGTGTAAGAGTTCTCATCCTTTGGGGATACTAGGTGCCAATATTCTAGTTGATATATTGTTGTTTGGGGGGAAATCCCAAGTAAAATGTGACTATTTTAGCTACCTTCTAGCCCACCAAAATTCTGATTCTAGCCATCTTTGAAGTGGTAAGGCTTGGAGCATCATGGTAAGAGTCTTTGAAGTCCAAGGTAAACATTATAACAACAGCTTAGAGGAGGTGAATATAATTGTTGGCATGCGTTGATCACCTATCTTTGAAAGGGACATTATAGAGATAAAGTTCAAAAATATGAGGTAACTCTCCAAGGCATATTGAATGGAAACCCAAGCATGGTTGTCTAGAGGATCATTATATTTGCATCATATGATATGATGTAATCTTTGCACTTTGTTGTGACTAAACTATCTTGAGACCCTATATCAATTCCATGGCAATGTGATTGATCTATAGTATTTAACTTGGTATTGTCATAGATATGGGAATGGAAACATTTGACAAGGTTTGTATGAACTATCAACATGAAGAATAAGGTAGCATAGCATGGATGATGATTGGATTAAGCCTATTGGGATTTACTTGTATGATCTTGGCACCTATTCATTTGTATTGTAACTTGTTATGACAAGATAATAGTATTTCATTATGCTTAAGGGATTGTATATTTATATGTTGTGAGGAATTATTCTTGTATAATTTGACATCACAGTATGTTAAGGTCTGTATTATTCATTACTGTACATACTTGTCAAAGAGCCCAAGTGTAAGATGACAAGTTTATGTTGCCAAGGATTTTATTGACTCCTATAGAAAATATACATGGAATCATGAGAGATTGTAGGCTCACCTTATGTATTCTTGAGTAATAAAATCTAGAGATTTAACTTAAGGCTATCTATGTAGGTTTAAAGGAAACACACATGATGGAATTTTACATGAGGTCCTTTACGTTGAATCTCATTCTAGACATTAATGAGTTTGTATTATAAGGTTCATTATGCAAAGGAACTTAACAATGATATCATGATTGTGTCTATTTTGATTAATTTGTTCACCTTTGAGATATCTTTTATTATGCATACCATGAACTGATTGAACATAGTCTATTATAATGACATAGCATAGTACTAGATCTCTACATAATAGTTTGCATGATGGGTAGATTTGTGTGTGATGAGTAAGCTCTTTGGGTAGTAAGAACTATGATCCATGGATCATGATGCGGGCTATTTATTTACAATTGTTTGGGAAGAAATTCAGAGAAATAGATGATGGTTACAATTACCTATCAGCACAAATATGGTCTGCAAATTCCCTAATAGCTCAGACTGCAAATTCCCTATTATACATGTATGCAAAATATGGAAGCATAGACAAGGCACATGAGCTATAAACACAATAAACACAAAATATATAAACCATACAAGTGATATAAACATGTATGATAAGGCATGATAAAGTAATTCAAATAGAATTAAGGAAAATGTAACTTAGAACATGTGTAAAGACTTGACATACCTTGAAAATGGAGATTTGAATGGAGAGAGTACCCAATTATGTAGTCTTTTTTTTCTTATTCCATCAAACTCCTCAATAATTTAAGTTTTTCACCACTTCCTTTTCAACATTCAATTGAACAACACTCAAATAGAATTACTAACAACAATACAATTAACCAATGTATAATGTTAAATTCCTACAATTTAATGACAATTAACATTGCAACACTACAAAAATTGAAACTTGAATTGATATATATCAAATTCAATGTGAAAACGATGTTATTTCCCTCTTCTTAAGTTTGCAAACTAGAAAAAGGTGGTGGAAAGTTCATGCAAAGATGTAGAATGTGAAAAATGTGCATATGCACTTCCCAACAACATGAAAAAGCCTTTTTTTGTCATAATACACACATAACCAGAAGAAAACAGAGCATGTGGGCCTGGATCACAGGTGTCCTAGCCTTTTTACCATTTGAATAGCAAGACAAAATGTGCTCATGTTATAATGCGAGTGCGTTTTAGCTTGCTATAATAAACTCTATTATTTATTTCTCGACCAGCTCCTTACCCATCTTTCCCTCAAGTTGTCAACTTTAGTCACTCATGTATTTCTTCTATCTCTCCCCTCACCTCTCTATCTCTCATCTCTCTCTCCCCTTCACCTCTCTACCTCTCGGGCCTCTCTACATCTCTTAGTCTCTCCTTGTCTACCTCCTCATCCATCCTTAGACATCTAGGTCTTTCACTTAACCCTAGGTAAACCCAAAACCCTATCTGTAAAGCCTCAACCCTCAACCCTTAAACCTTAAATCCTAAACCGTATCATTAAACCCTCAATCCTTGACACTATACCTTAAACCCTAATCCCTCAATCCTAAACCCTAATCCCTCAATCCTAAACCCTAATCCCTCAATCCTAAACCCTAATCCCTCAACCCTAAAGCCTTAAATCCTCAACCCTTATCCAACCCTCTCCTCCCCTATCTACTTCACCCCCATCTCTCCTGTATCGCTCAACCCTTAGCCATCTAGGTCTCTCACTTAACCCTAAACACTAAACCCTATCCCTAAACCCTCAACCCTCAACACTATACCTTAAACCCTAATCCCTTAACCCTAAATCCTATTCCTAAAGCCTCAACCCTCAATCCTCAAACCTTAAATCCTAAACCCTATCCCTAAACACTCAACCCTTGACACTATACCTTAAACCCTAATCACTTAACCCTAAACCCTAAATCATATCCATAAAGCCTCAACCCTAAACCCTTAAACACTTAATACCTCAACCCTTAAACCCTAAACCCTAAATCCTATCCCTAAAGCCTCAACTTGCAACCCTTAAAACTTAAATCCTAAACTCTATCCCTAAACCCTCAACCCTCGACACTATACATTAAACTCTAATCCCTTATCCCTGAACCCTAAACCCTATCCTTGAAGCCTTAACCGTCATCCCTTAAACCTTAAATCCTAAACCCTATCCCTAAACACTCAACCCTCGACACTATACCTTAAACCCTAATCCCTCAACCCTAAACCTTAATCCCTCAACCCTAAATCCTTAAACCTTCAACCCTTATCCACCCCTCTCCTCCCCTATCTGCCTCACCCCCATAACTCCCTATCTCTAAACCCTTAGCCATCTAGGTCTCTCACTTAACCCTAAACCCTAAAACCTATCCCTAAAGCCTCAACCCTCAACTAGTAAACCTTGAATCCTAAGCCCTATCCCTAAACCCTTAACCCTCAACACTATACCTTAACCCTAATCCCTCAACCCTAAACCCTAATCCCTCAACCCTAAATCCTTAAACCCTCACCCCTTATCCACCCCTCTCCTCCCCTATCTTTCTCACCCCCATCTCTCCCCTATCTCTCAACCCTTAGCCATCTAGGTCTCTCACTTATGCCTAAAACCTCAACTCTCAACCCTTAAACCTTATATCCTAAACCCTATCCCTAAACCCTCAACCATTGACACTATACCTTAAACCCTAATCCATTAACCCTTAACCATAAACCTTATCCCTAAAGCCTCAACCCTCAACCCTTAAACCTTAAATCCTAAACCCTATCCCTAAACCCTCAACCCTTGACATAATAACTTAAACCCTAATCCCTCAACCCTAAACCCTAATCCCTCAACCCTTAGACCCTTAATACCTCAACCCTTAAACCCTCAACCCTTAAACCCTAAACCCTAAACCTAAGTTACTCTAAACCCTAAAGCCTATCCCTAAAGCCTCAACCCTCAACCCTTAAACCTTAAATCTTAAACCCTATCCCTAAACCCTCAACCCTCAACACTATACCATAAACACTAATCCCTTATCCCTAAACCCTAAACCCTATCCCTAAAGCCTCAACCCTCAACCCTTAAACCTTAAATCCTAAACCCTATCCCTAAACACTCAACCCTCGACACTATACCTTAAACTCTAATCCCTCAACCCTAAACCCTTAAACCCTCAACCCTTATCCACCCCTCTTCTCCCCTATCTACCTCACCCCATCTCTCCCCTATCTCTCAACCCTTAGTCATCTAGGTCTCTCACTTAATCCTAAAATCTAAAGCCTATCCCTAAAGCCTCAACCCTCAACCCTTAAATCTTAAATCCTAAACCCTATCCCTAAACCCTCAACCCTCAAAACTATACTTTTAACCCTAGTCCCTCAACCCTAAACTCTAATCCCTCAACCCTAAAGCCTTAAGCCTCAACCCTTATCCACCCCTCTCCTCCCCTATCTGCATCACCCCCATCTCTCCCCTATCTCTCAACCCTTAGCCATCTAGGTCTCTCACTTATCCCTAAAGCCTCAACCCTCAACCCTTAAACCTTAAATCCCAAACACTATCCCTAAACCCTCAACCCTTGACACTATACCTTAAACCCGAATCCCTTAACCCTAAACCCTATCCCTAAATCCTCAATGCTCAACCTTGCAACCTTAAATCCTAAACACTATCCCTAAACCCTCAACCCTTGATACTATACCTTCAACCCTAATCACTTATCCATAAAACCTAAACCCTATCCCTAAAGCCTCAACCATCAACTATTAAACCTTAAATCCTAAACCCTATCCCTAAACCCTCAACCCTCAACACTATACCTTAAACCCCAATCCCTCAACTCTAAACCATAATCCCTCAACTCTAAACCCTAATCCCTCAACCATAAACCCTAATCTCTTATCCTTCAACCCTAAACCCTATCCCTAAAGCTTCAACCCTCAAACCTTAAACCTTAAATCCTAAACCCTGTCGTTAAACCCTCAACCCTCAACACTATACCTTAAACCCTAATCCCTTATCCCTAAACCCTAAACCCTATCCCTAAATCCTTAACCCTCAATGTTTAAACCTTTAATCCTAAACCCTATCCCTAAACCCTCAACTGTCAACACTATACCTTAAACCCTAATCCCTCAACCCTAAACCCTAATCCCTTATCCCTAAACCCTAAACCCTATCCCTAAAGCCTCAACCCTCAACCCTTAACCCTCAACCCTTAAACCTTAAATCCTAAATACTATCCCTAAACTGTCAACACTTGGTACTATACCTTAAACCCTAATCCCTTATCCCTAAACCCTAAACCCTATCCCTAAAGTCTCAACCCTCAACCCTTAAACTTTAAATCCTAAACCCTATCCCTAAACCCTCAACCCTCAACACTATACCTTAAACCCTAATCCATCAAACCTAAAGCCTAATCCCTCAACCCTTAAACCCTTAATACCTCAACCCTTAAACCTTCAACCCTTAAACCCTAAACCCTCAACCCTTAAACCCTAAATCCTTAAACCCTCAACCCTTATCCACCCCTCTCCTCCCCTATCTCTCACCCCTCTCTCCCTAGGTTGTAGGTCTCTCACTTGTATATCTCTCATGGCTCTCTAGATATTTCCCTTCCTTTCCACCTCTCTTCCTCCTCCTTACCCATCTTTCCATCAAGTTGTCAACTTCACTCTCATTTTATTATATCTCTCCCCTTATCTCTCTATCTCTCACCTTTGTCTCCCCCTCACCTCTCTACCTCTCCCCTCTCTATGTCTCTCAATCACTCCTTGTCTACCTCTCCATTTGTCTTTAGCCATCTAGGTCTCTCACTTAACCCTTATCCCTAAAGCCTCAACCCTCAACCCTTAAACCTTAAATCCTAAACCCTATCCCTAAACCCTCAACCTTCAACACTATACCTTACACCTTAATCCCTTAACCCTTAACCATAAAACCTATCCCTAAAGAATCAACCCTCAACCCTTAGACCTTAAACCCTAAACCTTATCCCTAAACCCTCTACCTTCAACACTATACCTTAAACCCTAATCCCTTAACCCTCAGTCCTAAAGTCTCAACCCTCAACCCTTAAACCTTTAACCCTAAACCCTATCGCTAATCTCTCTACCCTTGACACTATGCCTTAAACCCTAATCCCTCAACCATTAAACCCTTAATCCCTCAAAGCTTAAACCCTTAAACCCTAAACTCTCAACCCATAGATACCCTTAAACTCGTAAAACCTTAAACCCTATACCCTATACACTTAACATTAAACATTATCCCTCAAACTTCAAACCTCTACCCTATTTCCTATACCCTCAACCCTATACTTATGCCTTAAACCCTCAACCCTCATCCATATGCCTTATACCCTCAACCTTAAACCCTAAACATAAATCATTCAATCTTAAAACCTTGAACATATATCATTCCAATCGAGACATAACACAAGTGCATTATAACACCCTCATGCTATGTCAAACTGGGCAAACATCAGGCAAACTAGAAAAAAAAGAAAAAAATGCAAAACATAACATAATGTGGTGCATTATAACGTGAGCACATCATAATGCACTCTCGTTACATTTTTCTTTAGGATTCCCAAGCCTTGGGCTTGGGATTTGCTTTGGATTTCCAACCCAAAGGCTTGGAGTGCCTTCCCAACATCCAAAGATGTATTTTTGCATATTCTATAGGATTTCACATAATTTCATTTGTGCTAACCCTCAAATTTGCATGTGTTTCAATTTCAAACAAATTGAACACCTAGGTAATGTTAGGCTTTCTCTTAGCTATTTAATGATTTAATTTTTTTCATATTTTGACAATGTTAAGCCTTTCATCTTTAATTTCTTTTGTTTGTGTGTCTATTTTTTGGCAAAACCCGTGTTTGGTATTTTTTTCTTTATAAATTAACCATTCATTGAAATTTCAAATAAATTACATTTTTATAAACTAGACTCCATTCTACACATATTAAAAAAAATCAATTAGTTTTCAAATTTTACAGGGGTAGCACGACCAAAATTCTATTTTTTAGGATGTGTCCACTTTGAAAAATAGTAAAAAATCAAATATTCATTAAACAATTATCAAAAAAATCGGGCGTAAACTACATGTTGTTAGCTAATTTCTCACCAAAGCAATTTTCAAAATACCAAAAAAAGTTAACCTTTTGAGGGAGCCACAAAACATGCTATGTTATTTTTTTTTGATAGAAACAACACCAATTTCTGTGGATCCCTTTTTGAAACCCATTAATCTATACCATTTAAAAAAAAATACTAGTTTAGAAAATAGACTCGGAGCACTACAAACATTGTTTTTGTTACATCTTAAAATTTTGAGTGTAACTATGCTCAATTTCTCATCCAAGGTTAGTATTTCCTAATTTCAGGAAAAAAAAAAAAAAAGTGACCACTTAAGACCCCTTTTTAGCCTCCTATTTTCTTGCACTTACCCCACATCATTGGTAGGATTAAACTTTGTCCAAGATCTTAGGAAACAAATCATCACTCACATTTGGTTAAGGACTAGACTCTCCTAAGTAAATAATCTATCACAACACAAATTGACACTTTCTTAAGGACTTAGCCTATCTTAAGTATAGTGTGTCAATTTAATCCTCCTTTATCTCCCTTTCTTGAGAACTTTGCCTATCTCAAGTATGAAAGGTAAAATCCACCTCAACATCAAAATTTGTCATTAAGATCTTGACCTTGGAATATTTCTAAACCTCCCCATGCTTGATCATCATTCATCTAAATCAAAACTCAAACATCACCTAGTTAAGGACACCATCTATCATACCAATCATTTCATGCCCATCACAGAATCTCAAGCCATAAAGAAAATAGATTCTCATAGGAGATACACCTCTTCATGGGATGATTAACCCCAAACACAAGTAGATTGCCCTTCACCTCATGGGTCTTCCATAGGCCATGTTGAGGGATTTGTAGACCAACCTGAAATGGGGAATTCCTCGCAATGATATTCCCCTTGATTCATTGACTTCCTTAATGATAAGAGACAAAATAAAAAATTCAAAGACCTCATTAAGGATCATAATGATGAATTTCTTAAATAACTCATTGATGAGGGGGCTAAACTTCCTCCTCATTTTGATCAATAGAAAAAAAAAACACTTCTCCATAGTACACCACCATATCCCATCCATGACAACCCTTGGGACCGAGTGCTCAATCAAAATAATCCAATATAAACCATCAAACAATAAGTAGGAAGTGGCATTTTCCCACCATCTAACCATGCTTCATCCCATATACTACTTTATAGAATTCCACTGATTCCTGATCTTCTCCAAATGGCAACCTCCAATGTAGCCATCATTACACAATCCCTTCTCCTACTCTCCATCCCACAAAGGGAAACTACCACACAATCCACAATACCCCCAAACACGTATCACCAAACCATTTCACAACATCAAACCATATCTCAACAAAATCGATTAGTGATATATCCACTCCCCGTGTTGGAATAGGTTTGGACAATTGAGAGGGGGGGTGAATCAGTTGCTGCTCTTCTTTTCTTTTTCTAATGTTATTCCTTTTTACAACTTAAGATTAATTCAATGATATAAACAATCCAGCATTAGACAATAACATATGAGCAAAAAACATGAATGACACATTTGACACCAAGATTTTGATGTAGAAACCCGGTTAAGGGAAAAACCACGGTGGGGGTTAACCCACAAAAATTAATACCCTATTAAAAGTATTTTACAAATGAAAATGCACATGCATCTAGGCTCACTACCCTGCACTCACTTCTCAAGTGGAGGCTCACTACCTACATAAAAGTTTACAAGAGATTTACAAAGATTAAGAACTGGTAAGATGCATCTTCCAATGCTAGAGATCAGTTCCGGTTAATTGCAAATACTGACTTTGTACACTTCATGTTTATTCTTTTCTTCTCCTTATTCTGCCCTCATTTAGATATTAGCTTTCTACTCCTTTTTACTCTTTCTTCATCATCACTAAATTACACATCAACAATATCCACAATCATTGGCTATATATACTTATCTTGAAATTGCAATCACTTGCCAGTCGGCAACAACAAACAACACTTAGAACTTTTTAAGAGCTCTACTCTGTCGGCTAGATCCATACAAAATTATTGATGTGTACCAAAAATAACACATGTAGATCATCATAGATGTCAGTCACTAACATCCTATCTCATACACAGTTCATCAAAACACTTCTATTGGGTCCGCACAAGGATTTACATAAGTCTACCTATTCTTCACTGAACTGTTCTATCATAATAGGACGTGGTATTTAGATGCTCATAACTTCTGATCCAATTATCATTGGAGGCTAAAAACTTGGATTTAGATTTTCCTAGTGTCCCTCTACACTCCTTCAGATCTGCAACACATAATGATTAACTGGAGAGATCCACTGACCAAAATACTGGACTCTGCTATATGCTCTGTTTCAAGCTCCCAGACTTAGATTATCATTTTAACTTCTGGTGAGATCAGATACTATACTACGGATGTGTGGAACAATCTTAGTTTCCATAAATGACAACATTTATCAATGCTATGCAGTGTTTCTTGCCAACAATCTCCCCCTTTGGCATTGATGGCAATACTTAGTGAAAAATGACTAAGTGTCTTTGTACAACTCCCCCTTTGTCTGTGCATTCATGCACTTCACTTATTCCGGTGCTCCCCCTTTGTTGAATACTTCATTTTTTCATTGCCCTTCACTCCCCCTTGGACATCAATGGCAAAGGGTGGGATCCACAAATCAAAATTGTCCAAAATTTCTGTACCATTTGCCGCATATGTATTAGTAACCATTAAGTTCCATTCACATGAATTTGAGGATGTCTGTAAAACTATCTTTTATTTGCACAAAGTTCGGAGGCCCAAGTACTCTTCATTCCATCCAAAATTGAAATGTGCCCATTTAACACAAATGAGTATGCTTCTGCCTTTGACAGATCTGATGGAACACTGGTCTGAACTGTAGTCTGAGCTTCAGATAAGGCATTATACATTGTCTCTAACTTAGGGGCAATTAATCCTTGGAGCTCACACATTCTTTTCATAATGTTGCTTTTCTCTTTGACAAGTTTGTTTATTTCCTCAATCAAGTTAATTACTTGACATTCTTGACTTATGGGCAAAACTGTTAGGGGATCAAAATTTTGAGAGAGATTTGACAAATTTTGTTCTTGTTCCTTTATCTTGTTCTCAATATCCTTATTAACTTTGGGCCATGATAGACAAAATTTGTATATCTCACTTCCATCATTTAGAGCATTCTGAATACTCTTTATGCCAATACCAAGTATTCTTCTATCATTTCCTATCAGGTTCTTTATTTCACAAAACTTCTTATCTAAGAATTCTTTTTGAACTTTTACCTCCGCAGACTTCTCAAAGGACTCAAAATGTGAATTTACTTAACTTACTAGATTCTTTAGATGTCCAAAGGGGGAATCATTTTGATTCTTCTGATAGGTTGGCATTAATTTCTCTAGAACTCTGATTGCTAGCCCCAACAACTCATTGTCCTCTGAGTGGGATTTTATCAACTTTTCTCTGGCTTTCACTTGAGTGAAAGATGTTATTTTCATCAATTGAAATGGAGAGAGTGCATCCGGATTGATTAGCCCTTGGAATAGTTAAGACTCATCAAGCTCAATCACTTCCTTTTCAAGAGAGCCTTTTACGGCATCTGCAGTGTCTCTTGCTACATTTTCTGAACCATTCTTTTGATCATCAGATTTTTCTACATTTGCTTTGGGTGCTTCAACATTTGCACCATCTTCTTCTGCTTTGTCTTTCTTTCATTTTTCCTCCTCTTTCTCTATATTAATCTTTTCTATGTTCTCTTCTGAGAGATTCATTTCTTCTTTCTCACCACTTTATGCTTGATCTAGAGGGCTTTGAGTGATAGCAGTATTCTTTTCCTTCTTAGAGTGATCAGGTGAAGGATTTATCACTTTAGAAAATTATTCTATTTATCATTTCTATGTCTTCCTGATTGACTTGTTCCTCTACCTGAACTTCTCCAATATTTAGATTTGATGAATCAAGTTCCAGAGGATCTAGAGCAATACTTTGGTCATTAATTCTTTTGTTAGTTTCTTCTTCTGGAGCTTTTTGTTTTAGATCAGAAGGATTGTCTTCTTCAACTTGCTTTTCTAAAACAATGTATTATTTATTTTTGTCCAAATCCTTTCTCAGAATTTCCTCAGTTTCCTTTACAATTTCTTCAGTCTCACCAAGAATTAGTTTGTTCATCTAGACTTTTCTTGTGAATTTATCTCTAACTTCTCTAAGGATTTCATCTACTTGTTTTCTTGTCATCACAGGGCACAAAGAGGAGAGAACATACTCTTTGAGTTCTATATCTTTTTCATTGGTTGATTCTTTCCTCATTTCCATTACTTTCCTCAAACTTTTAGGAAGTTCTTGCAAGATTTCCAACAAGGCTCTATTGAATTTATTCAGATATATGATAATGGCATCTTCTAAAATTTTCTTATTTGTCAGATCAAGGTTATCATAGTAAACTCTGATAGGTTTTAAGTTTCCATGAACAATGACTATTTTCACAATTTCATTAATAGTCATGACAACCTTACCAAATACTTGCTTTTTACTGGCCCTCGTGCTTCTGGATGATTGATTTTTAGAAGTATTTTAGGTTTTGATTCTTTTGGATCTTATTTCTTTCATTTCTTCATTTGTTTCTGTCTCCTCATCATCTTGTGAGCTCTTGTAGGTTCTTGTTGCCTTGGTATTCTTTCTTTTCCCTCCTTCACTAGATGGAGTGGCTTTTGGCTTCTTAGTGAAAGTGGTCTTGAGAGGCTCAGTAGGAGTTGCAGAGCTTCTTGTCTTCCTTGGGGCTTCCGTGGGAACTACAGGCTCACTTTTTGCCTACTCCATGTTCTTCTTTATATTTTCAATCCTTTGTCTATTTTCTTTCACTGCTTCTTTTGTAATCCCAATGCTTTCTGCATACATCTCTACTTTCTTGTGCACCTTTCTTTTTCTTTCCAGTTGTCTAAGTTCCACATGCAGCTTTAAGCTTAGTTCCTTGTATGTACCGAACCTTTCAAGAGAGGTGTCTTTAGGTTTGCTCAGGAGATGTTGAGCATACATGTCTAGAATTTCCTCATCCACTTCATAGCCCATGGGCATTATCCACACTGTCCTTGGTTCTACAGCTTCCATCAAACATTTATCTGTGTCTACCATAAAACATATTTTATTTTCATACTTTTTAACAACTGAAATAGGAATTCTTTCCCTTGCATGCATCAAGTTCTGGAAGTTTTTGAAGTAGCTCCAGAAAGTAGTCTTTTGAGTCTGGGAATCACCAAGACTAGGGATTTTTTTAGTGGCAAATAGTTTATATTTTCAAATTGCAATTTGGCGAATACATTGCAAGTGGCAGGGGGCTAATTTGCCCAAATTTTTCAAATTTTTGGTCAATTAAATTTTAATTCTCCACCAATTTATTTATGAGGCATTTATAATTATTATTTTCACCACAATATTCTATGCAGTACTAACGATGATTTGACTAAAATTTCAGAGGCATGTTTTAATTCACCTACATATTCACCAATAGCATTAAGCTATTTACCATGTATGAGGACCTATTTCACCATTAGTGCATTAAATTCCTTTTTATATTATGGAATAGGAATCCGTACTTTATCTATATCCATTGATTTATGTTTTAATCTAATAGTTTTAATTAAATTCCGTGGGTCTTTTAAGCATGTGTCTTTTTAAAGGCATGCTGAGCCTGGAATTGCTTTTGGGCCATGGGATTAGGATATAATCCCACGGCCCAAAATCAATTCTAGGCTCAGCATGCCTTTAAAAAGACATACGCTTAAAAGAGCTCAGAATTGCTTTTGGGCCATCAGATTCAATTCGTTGAATTTATTTTTGGGTTTTTAAAAAATATTTAATTTATATGCATTCCAATGCCTTCGCAATAATGGATTTGTGCTTGGCAGTGAGCGACTCTACCCCTCGACCCCACTTGTATTGTGACAGGAGTGCACCGGGGCCACTATCCCTAGACCCTGCGAGGGGGCTCTGCCCCCTCGACCCCCGCAAGGGGTGTTGCCCCTTGACCCCATTGGTGCCTGCCGCCCCTGAGCCCCTACATTAGAATTATAAAAATAAAAGAATATATGGGGGCACTGCACCAATCCACTAGTAAAGTTTTAAAGGAAGGATTCACCATTGTAATTAATTTTTTAATCTATCATTTGCTATGATTCGCCAGGAATTTTAAAAACTTTCTAATAATGTACATAGATTGGCTAGGAAAATTAATATTTTTCCCCAAAAAAAGGAAAGATTCGCCAGGAAAATTATGGCACTTAGATAGGATTTGCCAGGATTTTATAGGTATTTTTTTGGGGGGGTTCCTTAAAGCTATCCCTGGCCAAGACTATGTAGATGATCCCTAATTTACCATGCCACTGGCCTATCTGATGTCCATTGTATACCCGAAACTCCTTGCACTTCATTCATGAAGTATAAGAATATACAATCACCAAGGAACCCTACTTGAAGTAATTTTTCTTGTCCTTTTTGATTTTGTTCATATTTTCTATTAGTTGGTTTTGTAGTAGCTCACACAAATCATAATCCACATTCTCTTTTATCATCTGATATGCAACATAAATAGTTATTCCATAAATTGACTTCTCCCTGCTAGAGTGGTAAATCTTATACCCAACTACCATCGAGGCAAACTTGACATCCGGATCAGTGATGTCATTGATAGTCATAGCTCTTCTGTCAAATTTTTCTCTGGTAGCATCAGTTACTGTTTGATTTTTCACATCTTTAAGCATGGGTTGCCCACTGATTGCATTCAGTCTAGTCACAATTTAGATTATATCTTTTGTGATCTTGAACAGCTTCAATAACCACATAAACTCATCATGTATCTGACTCAATACATATCTAACCCATTCACTTTCATCAAAAGATGGGAATTCAATAACTTGTATGAAGTGTTTTCTCTCTAAGGTTTTATATTCTGGTTTCAAATGGTGACTGTCATTCTTCAAGTGGTTTTCAAACAAATCTAGTAGTTTTAGATTTCTAAATTCCTCTATATTGCAGTGAATGTAAGCCCTAATATCTTTGACATGTAAAACCCCATACGAAACTCCATAAAAAGTACCTAGCGGCTCAATCTCTACAAATTTGAATGGATGCTTTTTGAATTTGGTATGAGGTCTCTTAGTAATATCTACCATTAGAGGTGTAGCCATTTATAGAAATTGAGAATTCAAGAGATTTCATAGAAAATAGAAAATACATTGCTACGCAGATTGGGGTTTTTGCTTGGAAATCCTTTTCTCGCTTCTAGCTCTTGGGAATTTTTTAGCTCTAAGCTTGTCCACTTCTTTCTTCTTGATTTCTCTTGATACAAAGTGTTTGAAATGAGGAGTGAATGACCCTTTTAAGGTTCACATTACCTAATTTGCCTTTGTAATAAATGCCCTGCCCTAGCACATCCAGTTGTTCTATTTTGAGTAGTTTTTCATGTATTGTTCTGCAATCTATCATCTCTTCTCTTTCAGAAACCCTTCCACAAGGTCTGAAACAATCCAAGATCTCTTTTCTTACTGTGCTAGATCTAGGCACTTACTTGTTGGGTGGGGGAATTTGATTTGCAATGTCGTTCCCCCTGAGCCAAGACTTCCAGCTTAATTCCTAGAGGAATTATTAGCACCGGATTGTGGTACGGATCCATTGTTGTCATTCATAGTGACTTTCCTGACCCATATCTTGTTTGATTCATCCTGAGTCTCATTCATATCAATTTTCTCCTTTCCTTTGTCTTGTCTTTGTTCATCTAGTTTTCTATTTACCGGACCTCTTCTTCCATTGTCTTTACTTCTGCAGAGTCTTGCAATATGACCAGATTTATTACAGTTGAAGCATATAACATTTCTTTTCATATAGGCTTGATTTTCTCTTGATCTGCACTGATTAGACATATGTCCAAATGCATTGCAAACAAAGCAGTAACCATTGAAAGAATTGCTAATTCTTCTGTTATTAGAATTATTCATTTGCATACTTTTGCATTCATTTGATCTATGACCATACCTATTACACTTGAAGCATTGACCGAACAAGGATGGACCTCTTTGATTTAATCTCCTTCTGCACTGAGTAGCTCTGTGACCAAATTTGTTGTAGTTGAAATAATTTCCATTGAATGATGGATATCTTTGAGCATTTAGCTGTCTCATCGGAGGTTTTCTAGATCTGTTTCTCCCAATCTTAGACTAAAAATTTTTCTGTCTAGATCTAGTGTTAGGGTTAGCTGGTAGAAGATATCAATTAAATGCAAATAACAAGATTTAACGTGGTTCACCCAAACTCGGGCTACATCCACCAAATAGAGAGTCCAATATTATTATCCAGTAAATCAAACCGATTACAATCAGCAATCCCTGCAACTCAATACCGCTACAAAATGCTACAATACAATATCAAAACCCTAACCCTTAGCCGCTTTTTATCAAGCGTTTGTCGGTTACAAAATAGGGTTTTCTTATGTCAGGCTTCCCTTCCTAGAGCTAAAACATGCTCCCCCTAAACCCTCGCAAGGGGCGCTGCCCCTTGACCTCGTAGAAATTTGGGGGGGAAACTGCGCTAATAAAAGTGGGGTAAATATAACCTCCAAGTCTGATTAGGCTCCATATAACAACAATCTCTCACTTGGAGACTGATCAGACTCCACACCATATCATCTCCCACTTGGAGACTGATCATAACACCACTGACCCTGTAGCTCCCACTGGAAATAAGCACCCTGGACTCTGCTGTTCTATTTTTGGTTGTTTTCAGTCTAGAAGACCAACCGAAGCTGAAGAGGAGCTTAGCTTCTCCCTTGTTACTGCCTTTGTAAACATATCAGCAGGATTGTCATCTGTATGTATCTTTGCCAGCTGTAACTGTCCATCATCCAACACCGACTGAATGAAGTGATACCTCAACTGTATGTGTTTGGTCTTTGAATGCAAGGTAGAATTCTTTGCAAGATGGATGGCACTCTGGCTGTCTGTAAACAAATAACTGTTAACCTATTGTGTGCCCAATTCATTCATGAAAGATTGTAGCCATATCATCTCCTTGCTTGCCTCTGTTGTAGCTACATATTCTGCCTCTGTGGTGGATAAAGCAACCACCTTTTGTAACCTAGAAATCCAACTCACCGCTGTTCCACCTACAGTAAAGACATAACCTATAGTACTCCGCCTGGCATCAATATCCCCTGCCAAATCTGAGTCTACATAACCTGCTAAATCAGTATTAGAGCCCCCAAAACATAAGTGTTTATTAGATGTACCTCTCAAATATCTGAGAATCTATTTTACCGCATTCTAATGCTCTAATCCGGGATGACTCATATACCTGCTAACGACTCCTACAGCATGTGCAATATTCGGTCTCGTGCATACCATGGCATACATTAAACTTCCTACAGCTGAAGCATAGGGTACCTTGGACATTTTCTCTTCCTCCTCTTGTGTCTTAGGACACATCTCCTTGGTCAATTTCAAATGACTAGGCAGAGGTGTGCTAACAGATTTCGCATTCTCCATGTGGAATCTCTGCAACACCTTTTCAACATAAGCAGCCTGAGATAGAGTCAATTTTCTGTTCTTCCTATCTCTACAAATTTTCATACCAAGGATTTGTTTTGTTGCCCCCAAATCCTTCATAGCAAATGACTGTGCTAACTACTATTTTAACTCTCTTATGTGATCCATGTTAGACCCAGCTACAAGCATGTCATCAACATATAAACATAAAATAATGTAGTTGTCATTATCCAACCTCTTAAAATAAACACAATGGTCAGAATTACACCTGTTGTAGCCTTGCTCAACCATAAAACTATTAAATTTCAAATACTATTACCGAGGTGCTTGTTTCAGGCCATACAAACTCTTCTTCAATCTGCACACTAGTTTCTCCTTACCTTTGACCTCAAATCCTTGGGGCTGTTCCATATATATCTCCTCCTCCAAATCACCATGGAGAAAGACAGTTTTAACATCTAGTTGTTCCAAATGTAAATCTTTAGCAGCCACAATACTTAAAATAGTACAAATAGAAGTCATCTTGACAACTGGAGAAAATATTTCATCAAAATCAATGCCCTTTTTCTGTGCAAATCCTTTTACAACTAACCTGGCCTTAAATCTTTTCTTACCTCCAGCTTCCTCTTTCAGCTGGTAAACCCATTTATTTGGTAAAGCCTTTTTACCTGCAGGTAACTTACATAATTCCCAAGTCTGATTTTTCAGCAAGGAGTCCATTTCTTCTTTCATTGCAATCTCCCACTGAACCTATGTATCCACCTGCATAGCTTCATCATACCCTTCTGGTTCACCAGCATTTGTTAACAAAATAGAATACAAAGAGGGAGAAAATTTTTTAGGAGGTCTACTTATCCTTGTTGACCCTCTAACATTCACTGGAGTTTGTGGTATTTCTAGTTGCTGTTGCAGAGTATGAGGAACCACTGGAACATCACTATTTGGAGTATCATCCAACACCACATAATCCTTTTCTTTCTTCTCATGCTACTGCAACTAATCTTTGTACAACACCTTCTCATTGAATATAACATCCCTGCTTCTCACAATTTTCTGATTTTCAAAATCCCAAAGCCTATAACCAAATTCATCAATGCCATATCCAACAAAGGTACACCTTTTTGATTTTGCATCCAGCTTGGTTCTATTTTCAGAATATATATGTGCAAATGCTTCACAGCCGAAGGTTTTCAGAAAAGAATAACTCACCTTCTTGCCTATCCATTCTTCCTCTGGAATACCATAGCCCAAAGGAACTAAAGGATCTCTGTTAATTAAATATACAGCAGTGTTGACAGCCTCTGCCCACATGTTTAAAGGCAGCCCAACATGCAATCTCATGGTCCTTGCATGCTCCATTATTGTCCTATTCATGCATTCAGCCACTCCATTTTCCTGTGGAGTCCCTAGAACTGTTTTCTGCCTACGAATTCTATTAAAGGAACAATAATCTTCAAATTCTTTGCTGCAATACTCACCACCATTATCAGATCTGAGACATTTTAATCTTTTACCCATCTCATTCTCAACCAAGCTTCTCCATTTCTTAAATGTTTCAAATACATCAGATTTCTGTCTATGGAAATAAATCCAGACCTTCCAAGTCGCATCATCTATGAATGTAACATAATACTGAGAGCCACCGAGAGAAGATACATGAGTTGGTCCCCATAAATCTGTATGCAAAAGCTCCAATTTTTCATTTTTCTTTTGCTTCCCATCCTTGAGAAAGCTGACTCTCTTTTGTTTTCCATACACACAACTTTCACAGAAATCCATATTAATACATTTCAGACCTGGTAAAACTTTCTTAGAATGAAGTACCTTCATACTTTTTTCACTCATATGCCCAAGTCTGTTATGCCACAGTGTTGTCTCAGAACCTGCAGCAACTTTTCCAGTCTCTTCCTGCAAACCTGTAGCAACTGTTCCTGAACCTATTTGTTTTTTCTCTATAACAGCTAAAGTAGAAAGAGCAATATGACCTGTACAAAGATATAAGGTGCCTACTTTCACACCTTTTGCTCCTACTAAGGCACCTTTAGAAACCTTCTAATTTTTATCAGTAAATGTAACAGTGCAACCTTGTTCAGTTAGCTGCCCTGCTGAAATTAAATTCCTATTGAGCCTTGGAACATGCCTTACCTCTTGTAGTAGCCAATGATTCCCATTCTGCAACTTAATCTTGATTCTTCTCTTTCCAACAATCTAACAGGGTTCGTTATCTCCCAAATAAACCAGCCCAAAATCCCCTTGGACATAATCAAGAAAATAACTTCTATGGGGCATAGCATGAAATGAGGCCCCTGAATCTAAAACCCATGAATCATCAGCATTATCTAGGGAAAGAATCAAAGCGTCATCTTCAAATTTATTACTTACCACATTTGCTTCCTTATTGCCTTCTTGTTTGTCTCCTTCTTTATTTTTCTAAGACCAACAATCTTTCTTGAGATGACCTAGTTTTCCACAGTACCAGCAATCCTTCTGTCCTCTGGTTTGGGATCTTTTGTCCTTTGATTTTCCTCATGACTTCCCATGACCTCTAGAACCTTTTCCTCTCTCCTTTGATCTGCCCTTGCTTTCTGCATTCAAAACACTACTTGATTTGGATCCACCTGAGCTTTTCTTACGAATTTCCTCTCTCAGAATAACACCAACAACATCATCAAATTTTAGGGTATTTGAACTAGAAACAGAGTTACTAACCGCCATTACCAAACTATCCCAGCTTTTAGGCAATGAACATAATATCAAGAGAGCTCTAACTTCTTCATCAAATTTTACATTTACATAAGTCAATTGACTGACAATCATATTAAATTCATTTAAATGACCTATCACAGATCCACCTTCAACCATTTTCAAATTAAACAACTGCTTCATGAGAAATACCTTATTTGAGGCTGAGGGTTTTTCATACAATTTAGCCAAATCTTTCATCATACCATCTGTTGTCTTTTCTTCCATTATATTGAATGCCACCAACGGTGCTAGGCACAACCGAATGGTTCCCAGTGCCTTTCTGTCAAGAAGATTCTAATCCTCATCAAACATTGTTGCCGGTTTCTTGGCTACTCCTTCCAACGGCCTCCATAAATCCTTTTGATAGAGGTAATCCTCCATCTGCATCTTCTATAATTGATAGTTCTGCCCATTAAATTTATCAACTTTCATTTTACCCTCGTCCGCCATTGCTCCCACTCAACCGTGAGACTTTCTTGTAGATGATAATCAAACACAACCCGCTCTGATACCACTTGTTAGGGTTAGCCAGCAGAAGATATCAATTAAATGCAAATAAAGATTAAACAGAGGAATGGAAATACATAGAATTAATAACAGCGAGAGACAAGATTTAACGTGGTTCACCCAAACTCGGGCTACATCCACCAAACAGAGAGTCCAATATTATTATCCAGTAAATCAAACTGATTACAATCAGCAATCCCTGCAACTCAATACCGCTGCAAAATGCTACAATACAATATCAAAACCCTAACCCTTAGCTGCTTTTTATCAAGCTTTTGTCAGTTACAAAATAGGGTTTTCTTATGTCGAGCTTCCCTTCCCAGAGCTAAAACATGCTCCCCCCAAATCCCCGCAAGGGGCACTGCCCCTTGACCCCATAGGAATTTGGGGGGGAAACCGCGCTGATAAAAGTGGGGTAAATATAACCTCCAAGTCTGATTAGGCTCCATATAACAACATCTAGAGCTTTCACCTTTTTCATATCCAAGACCATGCTTGTCATCAACCTTTTTGTGTCCTTCAAGTAGTGCTTCAAGTTTTTCTAAACTTATTTTGAACTTCTCCTTATATTCATTTGTAATATCTAGGTCATGTCTGAGAGTGACTAATTACCTTTCAAGTTCTCTCTCATTGTCTCTGCTTTCTTGTAGATCAAACTCTAGATGGCTAGCTATTCCATCCAATTTTTAATATTCTTCAGATCTTTCTTTTAGTTTTTGTTTCAGATATTCTTTAATTTTCTTCCTATCTTCACTTTCTTTGGTTTGCCTCATCACCACAGATTCCATTTCAATTTTTAGGACATCAACTTCTTTGGAGATCTTCTCACATTCCTTTGTTTTTTCTTCCAAAGCTTCATTCAAGACATTTTCTTCAGGTAAACTGGATAGCTGTAGAAGTAACTCCTTTTTTATTTGCAAAGATTTCTTTAGTTTATCTTTTAACACTTCAATGGTGTCATCAACATCTTTAAGTTCACCTCTCAGATTACTAATTTCTGTTCTAGATTGAGCAAGCTCTTCTAGGGCTGATTGAATATCTCTTAATGAGTCCATTGAAAACTTCTTCCAAGATCTTTTCCTTAAGCTGTTAGGATTTTTTGAGGAACCTATCTCTGATACCAATTGTTGGAATAGGTCCAGACAACTGAGAGGGGGGGTGAATTAGTTGCTTCTCTTCTTTTCTCTTTCTACTGTTATTCCTTTTCACAACTTAAGATTAATTCATTGATATAAACAATCCAGCATTATACAATAGCATATGGGCAGAAAACATGAATGACACATTTGACACCAAGCTTTTGATGTGGAAACCTGGTTAAGGGAAAAACCACAGTGGGGGTTAACCCACAAAAATTAATACCCTATTAAAATTATTTTACAAATGAGAATGCACATGCATTCGGGCTCACTGCCCTGGGCTCACTACTCAAGTGGAAGCTCATTACCTACATAAAATTTTACAAGAGATTTATAGAGATTAAGAACTGGTAAGATGCATCTACCAATGCTAGAGATCAGTTCTGGTTAATTGCAAATACTGACTTTGTACACTTGATCTTTATTCTAGTCTTCTCCTTATGCTGTCCTTATTCAGATATTAAATTTCTACTCATTTTTACTCTTTCTTCATCATTGCTAAATTACACATCAACAATATCCACTATCATCATATATATACTTATCTTGAAATTGCAATCACTTGCCAGTTGACAACAACAAACGACACTTAGAACTTTATAAGAGCTCTGCTCTGTCGGTTAGATCCATACAAAATTATTGATACGTACCACAAATAACATGTGTAGATCATCATACATGTCAGCCACTAACATCCTATCTCATACACAGTTCATGAAAACACTTATATTGGGTCCGCACAAGGATTTACATAAGTCTGCATGTTCTTCACTGAACTGTTCTGTCATAATAGGACCTGATATTTAGATGCTCATAACTTCTCATCCCATTATCACCAGAGGCTAAAAACTTGGATTTAGATTTTTCTGGTGTCCCTCTACACTCCTTTAGATCCGAAACACATAATGATTAACTGGAGAGATCCATTGACCAAAATACTAGACTCTGCTATATGCTTTGTTTTAGGCTCTCAGACTTAGATTATCATTCTAACTTCTAGTAAGATTAGATATTGTACTGCAGATGTGTGGAACAATCTTAGTTGCCATCAATGACAACACCTATCAATGCTATGCAGTGTCTCTTTTCAACACCTTACTCATTCACAACCACCGCAACATTCACAACAAATCACTACTTATCGAATCACCAGTTGACCTCTTCAACAACATCAAACCACATCTCAACAAAATCCCTTAGTGAGCTATCCACTCCCCACTCATTCACAATGACAACAACAACAACAAAATTATTTTCATCCACTTATCCACCTCCACCAAACCCATCCCATCATCAAAACATCAATTACACTTATTCACCCCCACCAAGCACCTAGCAAAACACCATTTTTCCACCTCCTAGTGGTCAAAACATTTCATCCTCCACTACTCAAGCATCTAACCCCATATCATCATCCATGACCCATATCCATACTCAAGCCAATGTGTCTATGCTCCAAATCTCACAAGTCCAAACTCAATTGTCATCATCACATATTCAAAAACCCACTACATCCACCCTCCAAAAACTCATTCTCGAACAACAACACCATCAAGCCCAAACACAACAACCACAAGCTTCGTCCAACATATTCACCACATCATCCAATGACTTGTCAAACATGAAACAAATTATGAAACAAGTAATAGATGATATGCAATCAAAAGGGAACCAAAAGAAGAGATACACCTTTGAAGAAATTTGTCAATATCCATTTGATAAATCTCGAGTCATGAACCCTTTTCCTCCAAACTTTGAATTTCTAAAATTTGACAAATACAAGGAGAAGGGTGATCCTAGAGACCATCTTAGAGAATTACTCATAGCATGCATGGATGTCACGTATGATGATACTTACTTGATGAGACATTTCCCTCGTAGTCTAGGTGGTTAAGTCATTGAATTGTTCTCTCAACTTCCTGATGGCACCAAAACTTTCCAAGAGCTTGCTAATAAATGCATAGCTCACTTTTCATACAACATTGAACATGAAATGTCCATGACTGACCTTTTCAATACTAAACCAAAAAATGAAGAATCATTCATTGCCTTCTTGCAACATTGGAGAAATCTTCCTGGTAATCTTTCTTGGTCTATTCCTGAGAAACAACTTGTCAATCTTTTCAACCAAAACTTAAATCATGAAATGGCCTTTCACCTTGAAGTATAATGTGCTGACACTTTTGAGGAAATTAGTGATAAATGTACAACTATAGAGAAAGCCCTAATAGCAAAAGGACTTGTCAATATTTTAAAAGACAACAAAAACTCCAACAATCAAAATAATGAAAAACCATGTTTTTGGGTCAAGAACAAGAACATTATCAATGATGGTGTTACCAATTATAAGCATGTAAAAAATGTTCAGAATACTCCATTAACACTCAAATCATCATCATCAAACATAAATGTGACCATTCCCAGGAATAATCCTATTAAAGGATTAAGACTTAGATGAAAATTCACAAACTTGACAGAACCTATGGAATCCATTTTTCAAAAAAAGTTACAAGCCAACCTCATCAAGCTTCCTGAGATTAAACCTTATGAGGAAAATGTTATTAATAAATGTTGATAAAATGACAATGAGTATATTGTGAGTATCATAGAATAAAGGGTCATAAAAGAAACAATTGCATGAGACTTAAGAACTATATCCAATATATTATAGATTGAGATGTTACTATAGATGAACCTCCTCCAAAATCGTCTAATGAGAAATTGGGAGTATATATAGGTCCATTCTATCACCATGGTGAAGGTAGTTCTTCCAAAAATAGTCTTAATACCATGAATACATTCAATTCCTCCCCTTCATATGATTTAGTTGTGGGTCATATTGAAGCATGTCCTTCACGAGTAGCCACCATAACCATAAGAGCCAATAATCCTAATTGTGTTGTTACTACTTGCCGTATTCGCATCACTATTCAAAGAGCACCATCTTCATTTATGCCATCTTCATCCACCTCTCCTTCCAAATATAATATCCTTGATCATTTAGGGAAAACACCCGCACAAATCTCCATCTTGGAGCTACTCCACACATACCCTACTCATAAGGAGATTTTGGATAAGGCCTTGATAGAATCATGTGTCCCCAATGATATTAATGTTGAACAATTTTAAGCCATGGTGGGACATCTTGCATCCACTCATCACCTAGTTTTCACTGAGAAAGAAATGCCTACTAAAGAATGAACCCCTCCATCTAGAAGTTGTCATCCATAAACACAAAATTAAAAGGGTCCTAGTAGATGGTTGATCAGGATTAAACCTATGCACCTTGAGATTAATAAAATAATTGGGGTACTCCACTAGGGTTATTGATAAAAAAACATTCCATTACAATCAAGCCTATGATGAGACTAAGAGACTATCAGACAGAGCCATTAAGCTACCCATTGAAGTCAGGCCTGGACTTATTAAAATCACTTGTCAAGTCTTAGACCTTGATCTCCCATACAACATCCTCCTAGGATGCCCACGGATTCATGCCATGAGGGTTGTTCCTTCCGCCTATCACCAATGAATCAAATTCTCCTACAATGGCCAAGAAATAACAATATATGGTGACCCACAACCCATTCAAGAAGGACCATATAACAAAACCAACTATTGTCCTACTAATGATATTGCTAAACCATCTCCATCTTATATTGATCCATCCACACGTGCTTCATCATCCAAAGCATCCACCACACATCCTAACATCAAGGCTAAGATTAATGGCAAGGAATTAGGAGAGTATACTTTACAAGGATCCTTTTGTGTGGGTCAACTCCCACTCTCTCTTAGAAGATTTCAAAGACCTCATCTTGATGGTTCTATTTCCACTATAACAATTGATTGTAAGCAAACTAAGTTTTCCCATTAGGGTGTACTAGATAATGACAAAGATGAACACGATAATCTACCTCTTGAGAAACATCCTAAAGGTTTTCATATCGCACAAAACATGGGTTATAAAGGAAAAGGTGGTCATGGATTACAAGGACTAGGAACTATTCAACCCATTAAAGCTACACATAGGCCTAGACAATTGGGACTAGGGTTTGGATCACAAGAGCTAGCATCTCCAAATCTTTAATTTATCTTGAGTGAGGTATCCAAAGCATTTCCTATTGTTGAGAGTGCTAATGAGGATACATACGATGACTCCCTCAAGTTTATCACTGAGTTATATAAATCTTCCATCTTTATCCTTATCATGTCATTTCCACCATCATCATCCCATAATCTTTCACTCATCTATCTTGAACTCATTGATTGGGACCAAAAAGGGCCTCCTATTTTAGATGTATTTCAAAATGACGAGGCTATCATTAGACTTAGATCAAGAATACAAATTAAAAATCATAAGATTGGATACATAATAGAGCTCAAAACTAATGCCTACTTTGGAGAGATAGTCAGATTCCTTAGTTGTGGAAGTGAAAATATAAAAAATCACGTCCCCTAGTTAAAACCACTTTGTGGCACTCTAAGATTAAAAAAAGTAAAAATTAAGGACATATCTGAGGCTGAAAACCTCCCTAAGGTGGCTAAGGATGAGAAATTTAACATCACTGAAGTCAAGGTATATAAAGAGAGATCACCCATTCTGGTTGAAGAAACATAAGAGATGAATTTGGGCACACCTAAAGAACCAAAGATCACATTTATAGCAGCATCACTTTTAGAGTTTGAAGTAAGATACTTTATCACTCTTTCCAAGAAAAGATCAATTTTTTTTGCTTAGTCCTATGTAGATACGCCTAGTTTAGATCCTTCACTGGTGGTACATCATTTGATGGTATATCCTGGTGCAAAACCAATTAAACAAAATTTGAGAAAAATACATGAAAAAATTGCTCTGCTAGTCAAAGTAGAATTAGAAAAGATCCTAGTAGCTAGCTTTATCACACCTATAGATTATCCAGAATGGGTGTCAAACATAGTTCTGGTTTCCAAAGTTACTGGGAGCATCTGAGTGTGTACAAAATTTAGAGACTTGAACAAAGCATGTCCTAAAGATGAATTTCCAATACCAAACATTAATATCATAGTCGACCTAACAATTGGACATGAAATGTTATCCCTAATGGATGGATTTTCTGGATATAATCAAATCAAGATTGTTGAAGAAGATCAACACAAGAATGCACTCATATGTGCTTGGGGAGTTTATTACTAGAAAGTAATGTCTTCTAGTATTAAAATGTGGGAGAAACCTATCAAAGAGCAATGACCATAATTTTTCTTGATATGCCTCATAAAACTACAGAGGACTATGTTGATGATATCCATGGTAAATCAAGATCAAGAGAAGGTCATTTATATGTCCTTGCAAACATCTTTGAATGCTTAAAGGAATACAAGGTACACCTTAATTTGAAGAAGTGTGTCTTTGGTGTCACATCTGGCAAACTCTTGGGCTACAATGTCTCTCGAAGAGGTATCAAAGTAGATACTACCAAAGTGAAAGCTATTGTTGAAATGTTGCATCCACAAAATCTAAAGAAATTATGTCGACTTCAAGGAAAACTACAATCCATTAGAATATTCATAGAACAACTTGTTGACAAGTGTCAACCCATTTGCACACCTATTGGGAAAGAATGTGTAATTTCATTGGGGTGAAAAGTACCAACAAGCATTTGATAAATTGAAAAATATCTTGCATCACCACCTATTTTGGTACCATCCGTTCAAGGAAACCCAATCCTTCTATACATATTGGCCACATGAGTAGCATTAGGAGCCTTGTTAGAACAAAATGATGACACTGGAAAAGAAAGAGCCATTTACTACATTAGTTGTACTTTAGTGGGCTATGAGCTAAACTACACATGTATAGAGAAGTCACATCTTTCCATTATCTTTGCCTTACAAAAGATTTGACATTATATGCTCAATCATCAAACTAAGCTCATTTCAAAGATCGACCCACTAAAGTATCTCTTATCCAAGGCTACTCTATTAGGATGAATGGAAAAATGGATCATGGTTTTAAGTGTGTTTGATATCAAGTATGTGGATAGAAAAGATATAATTTAAGGGAAAGTCATTGCTGATCAATCGGTAGAAGCACCTATTGAGGATGATCATCCACTTATTTCATAATTTCTAAATGAATCAATCTTTGTCATCGACTCCCCTACAAATTACTAGTTAGATTTTGATGGATCTTTCATGCATCATGGTTTAGGAGCATGGATCCTCTTTATTACACCATAAGGAGACTTATACTAAAATATTAAAGCATTCTATTCCCATGTAAAAACAACATTGCAAAATATGAAGAACTCATCAAACCGTTAATAATGGCTATCCAATGGAACATCAAAGTACTTGAAGTCTATGGTGACTCTCAACTTGTCATATGGCAAGTCAATGGAAAATATCAATCAAAAGATGACAAGCTTCTCCCATACAAGAAATTGGTTGACACATTCAAGAAATCATTTTCATGGATCTATTTTAAACAAATTCCATGAATAAATAAAAAATGGAAACTATGGGGTCATTGACTGACATTCCTTCAAATATTTCACAATCAATTTAATTCTTAATTGAACAATTTTACATTCCTCCTTTTGATATCCCAAAATCTAAGCTTGTTTGTGATATTGTTAGTCCCAATACACTTTGGTACAATGAGATCTATACATTTCTCCATGACAAAATTCTACCACCCAATCTAAGTTCACATTCCCAACATCAAACCTTTATCTGTCGTTCATCTAGTTATACCCTTCTCGGCAATACACTTTATCAAAGGACACTTGATGGACTTCTCCTTAGGTGTCTTAACTTGAAAGATGCCCAAACCACCTTATGAGAGATACATGAGGGTATTTGAGGTGCACACTTTAGTGGTCCAAACTTGGTCAAAATTTTTTTAAGGACTGGATATTATTGGCTGAATATGGAATGAGATGCATAACAATCTATAAAGAATTATCTTCCTTGTTAACAACATAGTGATTTGATTCACGTGCTTACATAAAAATTGCAACCAATCACTACATCATGTCCCTTTTCACAATGGGGACTCAATATTTTTGGTAAAACTCACACTCCTTCATCCAATGGTTATAAGTTTATTATCACCACCACTGAGTATTTTATGAAGTGGGGTGCTGCCACAATAATGGGTTACACTTTCTAGGACATCCTGATTTTTGTTAAAATTGCATATTTTTAGAAAATATAATGATTTAAGCCTTGAAAGGTTCCATTTAAAGGATTTTAATTGAAGAAGGTTTGATCAAACCCCCTTAGATTCAAACCGCCTTGGATAGAACCCTACTAGTTTTAAACCATACATATAATGGAGTCTCCTCTACACCTATCAAAATGCTGATAAAAAAAACCACTTTTGATTTACCTTTTAGGGGATCAAATGAATTCATTTGAAATTTATGTTTTGTAAGTATGTAGTCCTTATTATAAGCTTCCCAAAAAGTATAATTTTAAATATATTTAATTTGATTGTTATATTTATTTTTTATTCCTTGTGAATGTAGGTTTTTCATCGAACATCAAGTTCTTTGTTCTACACACATGGAAAATTAGTAAATTAGTGAAAAATAATTCTAAAAAATATCTATGCCCTAGGTATTGATGTCCTTGTTTCAACAAAAAAAGAATTTCGATACATACAGAAAAAGTTATGTTTTACAGAATACACCTATGTCAAAATTATAATTGGTTTGACTTCAAAACTTAATTTAAAAAAAATATTCAACAAAACATTATGAAACCAAATGCATGCCCTATACATCGGTGTTACCAATCTAAATTCAAAAGAATCAGAATTTTATCCTTTGTAGAAAAAAGGTTATGTGCTACAGAATACACATCACTTTAAAAAAATGTTGTCTACTATTAAAAACTAGTTATCAAAGGAGACGCAAAAACAATTACAATTTAACTCCAAATTTAAAAAATATATATATATATTTAGAATATACAAACAAAATCTCACAAATCACTAGTTCACATCATCTTCAAATTCCTAATGGTTTCGCGACTATAGGTGTCAGAAAGTGAAGATTTAGTTCAAAATGTTAATTTCAATGTCAAGTTTGGCCAAAAAGTGTAGCCCTTTATTGTGGGTTGACCCAGTGGGTCGAAGCCATTCCTCTTACATACATTATTGGTCAATATATTTCTATGTTTATCCTTCATTACATCATTTTCTGGTATGGTATACCCCAAGACATTATTACTAACAATCGTAAGCCTTTCAAAAACCAAGAAGTTCACCACCTTTTCTATCAATTCAATATTCAACACCATTTTCCACTCCATAATATCCCCAAACCAACGTTCAAGTTTAGGCTTAAAAAAACCTATTCTCAAGATTTTTGAGAAAACAATCAATGAAGATGGCCACGATTGGTATTTACAACTCAATCATGCTTTGTGGGTGTATTGCACTAGCATCCATACCCCAATAGGAGCCACACCATATTCCCTTGTCTTTGGATCTAAAGCTAGTTTACCAATAGAGATCAAGCTCCCCTCTTTAAGGGTATCATTGTAGTATTTCACTGATTAGGAAGACTATAGAGTATCCTAGTTGCAAGAATTGGAATTGCTAGATGAAAGATGTTTCAATGCTCTTAATCATCTCACAACCTATCAAAATCATCTTCTTCAAAGCTACAACAAGAGACTCAAAGAACACAAATTTGAAGTTGGTGACCTTGTACATAAGAAAAATCAAAAGAACCTTCAAGATTGAGATAGAAAACAAAAAAATGAGCCAAATTGGTTGGGACCTTTCATCATTACCAATTGTTATGGTTCCAGAGTCTCAACTTTTTACACTTGAGGAACCTATCAATATCATTCACCTCAAGACATTCTATGCTTGACTCGTGTGAAAGGAAGCAAGGTGTGCGGAAACTGCTTCCCACACTAATCTAATGAGGGGAGGAGAGTGCAAATTCATTTTAACCTTTACAATTACACACAAAAACAGAGATATTGCAGCAGCAAACAACATAAGAATGTAAGACAGAAGAAGAAGAAGAAGAGACACAAGATATACATGGGGAAAACCCTTATCATGTGAAAAACCCCACACTCCAAAACTTGCACAATGTATTAACAAAACTGAAATGGTTTACAATACACTTGCAATGCAAGCTCTTAGGAGTCTTCGACACTTGTATCTGGAGTCAAATTGGTAGCATAACAACACCTGTTAATCACCTCCTATATCTCCTCTCCAAACACCTGCTTATAATGGAGTTTTCAAGTAAAAACTGAACATATCTTTGAATGGGCGTCCAACTTGGCCTCATGGCCCAAAACCCATGCCTAGGGACACTTGTCCAACACTACAGCATGGTCATGACACTTGTCATATCACTGCATCCCAATATGGTCACCTATTTCCAATTTGGGCAATGACGGATGGTCTTACGCACCAATTAACTATCATAGAATCTGTCATAGCTGTCATAACTTATAGCTGTAAGAGAATCTATCATAAACAGGCTATAAATAGCATATTCTCTTACAACATGACAAAACTCTCCTTGGGGTGCCTAAAGATGCCTTCTTCCAAGATGCCTTGTGACACATGTCTTCACCTGTCATAGAACTTTTTATTTCCAACTCTTACATGTCATAAAACTGTCATAAGAATCTGTCATAACTGTTTTGGTCAAGATGCTGACACATGGCAGAAAACCTCTACCACACAAAAGGGACGCCTATCTCCACATGGAGTGAGTTGACCATCCTAGTCATCTTACAAGTGGAGTGACAACTCATCGTGCCACTTCACACTAGATGACAGAACAAGATGTGCAACAAAATTACAACATAGGCTAAGTAAATAAATTACATTACAATAATAAATGCAAGGAATTTACAAGGTTGAGACACCTTAATTCCCAACATTCTCCCACTTGTCGAACACCTTGTAAGAGCCAATAGAAAAACATGATTTAATAGCTATAGGCTGAAAGGCCCATAGACTCCGGACACCATCTGAACTTCTCTATGCCCACTAGTTTCATTAATGCATCTACAACATCACACTCTAACTGTCAGAATAGATAGTAACCTATCCTGCACCAACACCAATATCTGAACACAATATCTTAAGCTAAATGGCTTCCTTGCAAGCATGAGTATCTACCAAATACTCAGCTCAAATGAACTCCAGTATGCTCACTAGCTTTATAGAATCACCTGTAACATCTTCCAAGTGATCACCAACATGACAAAATAGACTAGAATGCCAAAAATATGATCAAACACTAAATGCCACATAGACACACCAATGTATCCAACTTCAAACCGGTTAACAAAACATAACTTTGAAGTCCAAACATCTTCAAAACAAGATTGAGCACGTAAGCTCCAAAATAGTTAGAACAAAAACCATAGCTAGTTGTTTACATCCAACTAAATAACCACTATTGATAGAACTTTTGCACATGACATATTCAGCCCATACTACAACTCTCATCCCTGTATAATCCACTATCCTGCTCAAAGTTATCGTCTCCCATGATAACAAACATACCAATAACCATTGATGTGCAAAAAAATTGAAGACCTATGATACTGCAGTCCAATGAAAAACCATCTACCAAAGATGTACATACATCCTAGGAATCAAACTACATGAGCAATGCCAACTGAAGTAACTCAAAGTCTACCAATCAGCACTTACATAAAAGTGGCTTATAATACAAAGAACAATTACAATGATCTACAAATTATAGCCAACTGCTATAAAAGAGAGCATACTTCCACAAATAGTTTTTTGCTCACTCTCTCACCTATGATCTCCTCCACTTCTCCCTAGTCCACATCTAAAAAGAACACATATTGTTACCAAAAAATAATAAAGTACAACAACAATAGATGACCACAAACCCAGTGATCATACTAGATGAATAAGAACCTCTAGGAAGAAATATGAGACCATAAAGAGAAACTACAAAACACACCAAGTGCTAAGCTATGCCAAGTATGATCTTCACAAAACCCCAATTGAAAAATCCTTAACAACACCCAACCATTCAATCTCATAAGATCAAATAAAAATCAACATGGATGTAAGCCTCTCTAAACAAGGTAGATCAAACTCATAACCATTCCATAACAAGGAATAAGCCCAATCACATCACCTAAACTCCTCATAAATGAACATCATATGAATCAAGAAGATAACCATGCTATCATCCCTCAAATAAAACCTCCAGAATCAATAACAGTAGCTCAAGATTCATATCTATGAGAAATAAAAGCATAAAACAAATGAATCTAAAATAACCTAGGCAATACCTATCAGAACATTTTCTACTGAGTGAACTAACAGTGGGGAATGAGACTGATCCACTGAGATACACTGAGTCTCATATACTTTCTCCAAGAATAATCTCCTCTCAAGTTCAAATATGAACTCACGTCCATAACAAGTGAAGGCTTCTCGGTCTTTCTATTAAAATTTAACCATTCCAACACCTGATCCCTACAACAAGAAATCTCAAACCTCACCTCAAGTCTCTCTAGTATCCATGAGCATCCATCAACCAATACATGCCAACTTCAAATGCAAAATCATGAAGCTTCAAGCAAATGATTAATACTCAAAATCAAAGAGAACAAACAAGATCACTGTCAGAACTCCCACTGCACATATGCATGATCAAGAAGCCCATCATGGCATCATGATCTAACCATCTCCTCGTAAGAAGATCACATACAACAAAGCGTACAATGATGCATACATCCTGTCTCAAGAGAACATGTATCATGCCAAAACTTTAAACTAGCATCAAGAGTAAATCATGACATAGTAACAACATCTATAAACAAAGGATAAACATGTCATAATGACAAATCATAAACCTGACACCTCAATCAAGATGTCAACATCTTAAAACATATGAAGATAACCATCTCCTGACAATAAAATTGAAAATGTCAAAGAACTCTCAAAACCAAGAGCTCCTCCATGACACCAATATCCACTACAGAAGATCATTTATCACTTATGATGAATCCAACATCACTGCCGAAGCTCCCACTGAAACTGTGATACTGAGCTTATCAAGGCATCATGATAACCATCCTCTCAATGAAGATCATCAATGGCTCTAACATAATCTAATAATTGTCCTGTGCAATATCAACAACACAAAAGAATAAAATAGAACCAAGATCTCCAAGTCAAGACGATAAAACCATCACTGTCAAAAACTCACATTAAACTGTGTAACCAAGATATCCATGGCATCATGATAAACATGCTATAAGTCCCAATAACTGACTATCCATGCACTCTAATTATCTATCCTCTTATCCCAATGCAACATACCAATACATAAATGAGCACAGACAAGGCCAACTCACAAAATCTGCATAAACACTGAATCAAACTCGTGGATAAAGACAGTCAACATTCGAGTTATCTCACTACAGCTAATGGGTAGCTAATCCACAAACTACATAACTCAAAGATCTGAAACAAATGTAACCTGCAAACTGAGATACCAAAGAAGACAATCTTTAGACTTCAAGACTCAACCATCAAATCAATTCTAGATTCAATTTGCCAACAAGTCTACAAACGAGTGATTATAGTCAAGGAACTCATCAAGCATATGCTATAGAAAAGATGAGTGATAAATCACATACCAACATCTCCACACTGAGAAATATACAAACCTCCTCACATTATATACGAATCATACATACAAATATACAACTATCTTACATCTAGAAACACTCTCAAGGAATCATAATCTAAAAAATAGTTTGTCTGTAGATTTACAAAACCACAAGTTTTAATTAACCATGTAAAACCTGCAAAACCACCATGTCACTAACATACATGCAAATCCATATCCACTTATCATCTAAAAACACACAGGTCTGAAAATTACCAATATAGTTAAACCAGAATAATGGAATAACATAGATAAGCATAACCGTAGATTTTTGAAATGGAACATCTACAAAACCTCAGATCAAAACAATATGAAACTAAGACATGCAAGTACATCCAACTAAATGAAATAGAGGTCCAGGAACTTCAGGCCCACTTGTAGGCCAACTCCACAACCATCATCATGTATAAGCATACGAAGGAGCTAGGCTGTTCTAGAAGCTTTCAAACCATCCAAAGATTAACTCCATAGCCTACATGCATTCGGAGTTAACAAGACATTGTCTTCCAATGCTAGGGACTAAAACCAAGCACCCAACATAAGCACATCAAACCATAGTCATGACAACCCAAGTTTCTCCATGTGATCAATGAGCCAAGAACAAACACCCAACATGAATACTTTGTTGCAAAGGACCATAGAATGATAGAACATAACCACCATGCATGAGGGTTATTGCATATTATCAAACAAGAGCTCCAGATCAATAACATATTAAATGTATTCTCATGATCAACTCCACAACACTCCAACTTAAGTTTCTGTAACTCAAAATTTGTGTCATTAAACATCCTCATCACTATTCTTCCGGATGTGCTTGCCATCTCATTCCTATAACAAGATTTTAGAATACTCTGCATGGACTCCCACTCAACCTGAGATTAGTACACAAAACCCCTATCCAACAACTAGGACCAAAGAGAACTCAGCTCTGATACCAACTTAAAGGAAGCAAGGTGTGAGGAAATTGCTTCCTACACTAATCTAATGAGGGGAGGAGAGTGCAAATTCAATTTAACCTTTACAATTATAGAATATTTAACACAAAAATAGAGATATTGCAGCAGCAAACAACATAAGAATTTAAGATAGAAGAAGAAGAAGAAGAAGAAGAAGAAGAGACACAATATATACGTGGGGAAAACCCTTATCGGGTGAAAAACCCCACTCCAAAACCTGCACAATGTATTAAAAAAACTAAAATGTTTTACAATACACTTGCAATGCAAGCTCTCAGGAGTCTCTGACACTCATATCTAGAGTCAAACTGGCAGGATAACAACATTTGTTAATCACCTCCTACATCTCCTCTCCAAACACCTGCTTATAATGAAGTTTTCAAGGCAAAACTAAACATATCTTGGAATGGGCATCTAACTTGGCCTCATGGCTCAAAACCCACGCCTAGGGACACTTGTCCAACATTGCAGCATGGTCATGACACTTGTCATATTACCCCATCCCAATATGGTCGCCTATTTCCAATTTGGGCAATTACAGATGCTCTTACACACCAACCGACTATCATAGAATCTGTCATAGCTGTCATAACTTACAGTTGTAAGAGAATATATCATAAACAAACTATAAATACCATATTCTCTTACAACATGACAAAACTCTCCTTGGGGCACCCAAAGATGCCTTCTTCCAAGATGCCTTGTGACACATGTCTTTACCTGTCATAGAAATTTCTATTTCTGACTCTTACATGTCATAAAACTGTCATAGGAATCTATCATAACCGTTTTGGTCAAGATGTTGACACATGGCAGAAAACCTCTACCACACAAAAGGGACACCTATCTCCACATGGAGTGAGTTGACCATCCTAGTCACCTTACAAGTGGAGTGACAACTCATCGTGCCACTTCACACTAGATGACAAAATAGGATGTGCAAAAAAATTACAACATAGGATAAGTAAATAAATTACATTACAATAATAAACAAGGAATTTACAAGGTTGAGACACCTTAATTCCCAACATTGTGGGGTATCCCAATATAATAAAAAAAAATATTAAAGAGAAATACTTTGGTAAAAACCACTTTGGTGGTGCCTTGGTAAGTACCATGGTGAAAACCTATTTATAGGTGCCATGTGTAGTAGCCTTGCATTTACCATCTAGTAGATCACCACTTTGACTCCCACTTTCCATTCACTCATCTAGGAGTCCATCCATCTACCATGTCATTATCCATTTACCATATTGTCATCCTATCATGGCTTAAATTTTTTCACTTAGTGTCATTTCCCATCATACTATAATAAGTAATCCCTTATATCTACCATAGTCACCTATCCATCCATTTCATAATACGATCTTATCGCTTGGGGGTACATTAAGGACACATAGTTATGGTTTGGATTTTTCTCTCAGTTTCAATAAGATATTGGAAGGTAAGTCTTTAGATTAAGTCTCATGCATGTTATCCCCACAATATTTCAAAAAATATAAAAAAATAGAAGAATCAAATATCCCAAAAAACCAAGCATAAAAATCCTATTCAAGTCATCATCAATTCATGCCACATCCCGTCATAAAATTCCTCATTCCATTCCATAATAAATCTTTCAATTGTCATATTCCATCCATTGAATTCCATAATAAAAACACTTGACATTCAAACAAAACAAACAACTATATAATTCATCCTACCTTAACAAAATCATAAACATTATGCCACATTTTGAAATGATAACTAGTAACTTTTTCAATTGCCACATCATTCGATATAAAAAATTATCATCATCAAGCCTTATCTAGGGATGTATCATTCTTGTTATTAGGTGCCTATCCAAACATCATCTAAATCTTTGGAAAGAGATATAATGGTTGTGTGGCTTGGGTCATCATTTGGTCTTTTGTTTTTGATTTTATCTTTTCTATCTCCTTCTCATGCTTTATCAAAACCACCTAGATCCATTCATATCTTGGTGTGTTATGACTAGCAAGGAATTTGGAATAGCATTTTGTGTGTTTGTTGGATGTTCTTATTACTCTAGCTAATATTCATATCTTGTGTGTAGTGGGATATATTTTTTCATACTAGTTGTCCTTTGCATCTAAGGCCATTTCATACCTTTTGTCCATTTGGAATTAATGCTCTACGTTTGTTCCTCACACATCGAGACAAGGTTGTATTATGCCTGGCATATATAAGGATAATTCTTATGTTTGCAATGTCAAGTCCATGCAAAGGATGTGAAGTCACCCTGGTTTCATATACCTTGGTGCATAATATCCTCTTGCTATATGAAATTAGGACTGCTCTACATATTTTACAAGAATAACCATACCCATTTTATATTCATTACCTACATCCATATCCTATCCATTCTCCTATCTTATCCTAGAGCATTCTTTTTCACTCACCTATCATACATCATATCCATATCTAGTCATATTCACTCCATTATCATCTATTCATCCTAACATTTAACCTCTAACATCCCATCCTAAGTTTTCCATCCTAATATCCGTCTTAGCATTTTATTTCATCCTACACTGTATCATGACCAAACCAAAAATAATGATAATCCATAATCATATCACTCTATCATCATGTCAATCACAAATAAATATTATACATAAACATTTCATTTGGATATCCATATTACTAATATCAATTTCATTATGTCCATACATATACATCATCATAGAATCCAAACACATACATGGGTAAGTGCAAAAAGATGGGGGGCCAAAAAGTGGCCAAAATAATTTGAAAAAAAATAAAGGCATAACGCGAGCGCGTTATAACGCGCTTGCGTTATGGCTTGGTAATGACAAGCCACAAGCTCGTCATTACCGAGCCATAACGCGAGCGCGTTATATGCTTCTATAAATTAAAAAAAAAAGCAACTCAATTTTATTTCTCCCATTTTCTCCTCTGCCCGCGGCCTCCAAACCCTCAAAAACATGCTCGCATTCTGCAAAATGCCAATCAATGCAAAAATCTTGTCAATTCATCGCCAAAATGCCGCCGCGACGTCGAGCACGCCAAAGAGGTGAGTTATCTTTGTTTTTTTCTTTGAATTTCTTTCTATATAGGTAGGTTTTTGTTGATTTTTAATGTATATTTTGTTAATTGTCAGGAAATGTTAATGCACCTCCTCCTCCTCCTCCTCCTCAAAATCCACAAAATCCTGAGGAGGAAATACCTGCAGAACAACAACCTCCTCCATTCATTCCTCGACATGCCCTTGGAACACAAGATAATATAATAGGGCAAATTGAAAACAACAAAAAACAAATTGAAGATATAATTGCAAGGTTGAAAGATCCTTCCACTTCAACCTTGCATAGGTCCACGCTTGCCGAATCTCTTGAGTCTATGTTAACAAATGTAAATTCAATTAGCAAGCAAATAACTAGTTGGACCGATAAAAAGAGAGAGTTTAGAGATTACTATGCAGATAAATTATCATACCAAGATGTCAAAAAATTACAAATTACAAAAGTAGACTTGTGTTCAATTTTCACAAACCCACAAACAAATCAACCTCCACCCATTACATGCAAGAGGTTCCCTATCCATTGGTGCAACAACCAAGTGATAAGGGACAATTTCGGGCAGAGGTGGTGGATGGTTTTTGACCATCCTCCATGCAATAACAATGAGGTCCCGCAATACTTTTTGAGGAAACTCTACTCCGAGTTTGTCCTCAATAAAGTGCCAAACTATTTTGATATGCGGGACTTCCAGGGTAGAGGTGGGGGCTCAGCACAGGATAGACCAGGGGCACGTCTTGACCCACAGCGGGTAGTGAGATGAGTAATCAGCAGACCAGCCCACAAGCATGTTTCTATCCCTTCCATTGTGAAGGAGAGTGTTGAGGTCGATACACTGAGGTCGATTAGTGCCTTGACCCAGAGCATCATAGAGCATGCCGATCCTGCAACACAGAGTGGGTTGGGAGATAGTGCGAGGAGTAGGGTCCCACCGCATACTTGCCAGGCTTGCGGGTCAGCCTGTGGTTATGACCCCATGGACAGTCAGGACGCAGGTGCACAGGCTACATCTGCAGCTGAGCAGATGGTGATGACAGATACCCTCCTGAGTGAGACTTTCGGCCTTGATACTCAGGTAAATATTAGCAAGTTTATTGAATTTAATTTATTAAATTTTATTTTTGAAATACAAGATTAACTAATTTAAATTGATGATTTTAATGAAATTTCAGGGTCATAGCATCGATGCAGTTTTCAGTGGTTCTCCACCTACATTTTTCACTAGATCATCTACTGTCGAGGTATGTAACTAGTAAACAATTATAAATATTACATGTGAATAGCATCGTTATATGAATGGTATTCTAATTTCTGATTTTGGATGTTGAATAGGTTAACACTGTAGATTTCATGGCAACACCTGCCAGCGGTGGTGGACTTCAAAGCTTTACGGAGGTAATAAAATAAATAGTTTAATGAATGAATTGTACTTACTAAATTTTTGTATGTGATTTGTGTGTTTTATTGTGTGTACTTCCATGTTTAGATGAGCGTGTGTGTATGTTAGGAGCCATGATTTGCATCACTATTATAGTTTTCGTAATTGAATAATGTTGTTTTATTTCTAGATGATGCAGGCTGCGGATACACCTCCCCATGTTCATAGGGCAATGGAGCAGGGTGTGGCCTCTGCGATTCATAGCTCTATGGCATTGACAGGGGTATGAGGCAGATTAGTAAATTTCAATTTACATTCATTGTTATAGTTGTCTATTTTTGAAAAATCAAAAGATTATTGATTTGAAGTTTAATTTCTATCTGGATGGTTTCTATAGGACATGACATCACCAGGGCCTTTTCCTGCTACTAAGGCAAGCAAGCAGACAGATTATATGTTAGCGGTAAGTGATTATTTTGTTAAATGTTTCATTTTTTTATAACATGTAATTTCTATATATTAATATCTATACTTTTTTTTGTAACAGGTAAAGGTGCAGGAAGAACTAAATAGGAGGAGTAGCCCTCGGGTTCGTAGTAGACCACCCACATGCATGTCTCCATCCCCTAGAAGATCAAAGGCTGCTCGTGATTTATTCTCTTCACCAGCTAGAGGGGAATGACTTTTTATTGTGTTCCTCTGTTGTATGCCTATATGGCATTTGTGGACATATATTTTGTATTGTACATAGTTGACATTGTATGCCTATATGGCATTCTTGTAAGCCTATATGGCTATTTTGTATATATGTTATACTTATATCGACAGATATTGATGTATGCGTATATGGATATTTGGTTAATACAAATCTTTTTTATTGATGGCGTCCATACTTGCATTATAAATCCACTTTTGAATGGATATTTGTAGATGGCTACTTCAAATATTTAAAGTCTGATTGTATTACATAGGATGTTTGTATTTTCTTTGATAGGCTTGATAGGCCATGGATTACATGATGGTGTTTGATGGAAAAGTATGGTACTAGAAGACTCTAGTTCATTCTTAATAGGCTTGTGATTGATAATATCTTTGCATGATTGCACTTGATCTTGGATCATGGGCATGTTGTTAGGATTTTGATTGCATTGTGATGTTTGATGGATAGGCATGGTGTAAGTGTAAGATACCCAACTAGTTCTACGAAAAATTTTCCTTACTTAAACACTTTTACTTGCTAACAATTCATCAACTACTTCAATAACATAAAGATATACATCAAGATAACTATTTGAATGAAACAACATTAGAGTTGGGTACTTGTTTTGTTACTTGATTCAATCAACTTGCAATGTCTTATTACATGGAAAATGCTTTCAATAGCATGAAGTACAACTCATTCAATGGAAATACAAGGACAGGCCTTGAAGCCTTGATGTTACAATGTCTTCCTTATTTGAGCAACATTTGAAGATTTGGAATGTTCAACTCATCACCTCACAAGGTAGGCGCATATTTGAAGGATTTACAAGTTTTTCTGACTTGGGCGCCAAGTTGAGGTGACCTCCTCTTGAAGTTGCGCCTTGTCAACATTAGGTGCCAATTAGAGTTTATGGATGCTCTGGATTGTTTCCAAGAGTAGGCGCCAAAACATCATCATTATGAAAGTGTTTTAAATGCTAGGCGCCCAAATAAGCCCTCTGGAGTCTAGGCGCTCCTTTCATGCATTCTGTGTTCTAGGCGCCAATTGAAAGGAGTGGAGAACAGGGCAAGCGCCTTCCAAACTAGGTGTTTCCTTGAGGTGACAAGGACTTAGAAAGTGCGCCTAAGGTGAGTGCCTTGAGTGAAAAGGTCTAACAAACATCTTTGAACCCCCTTTCAAGGTTAGGCACATTCTGGAGGTGGAAACAAGTAGAAGGTGCGCCTTAGCTTCCTTTGTCAATTCTTGCAAGTCTTTGTTGATTAGGAAGGTGGAATGCTTCATTGTAGAATGAGCGCCTATCTTCTAATGTCCAAACTACTTCTTCTGGCTCACTCTGTGGCTAGGTGCCAGAGCTAAACTGTTCACACAAGGGAGTGCGCCTAGACTCACTTGATGTTTTCTTACTACTTCAACCCCTGGAAGATGTTCCAAGGTGTTCCCTTTTACAAGCACCTGACCTCCCAAGTTCCTTCATGTGCTATTCCTTGAAGGCGCCAAAACTGAGCTCCAGTGCCATGGGATTGTGCCTAACATCTTTGAAGAGTTTCTAAGCCTTTTGCAAGTTGATATCCCAAACTCATCTTCTAGGCGCAACAGGAGCTTTCCAAAGGAGTTTCCAAGTTTTAGACGCCAAGCGAGGTCATGGGTGAATGGAACTGCGCCTTAGGAGATGACTAGATCCTAAGCGTTAGTCTGGAGTTATAGTGGAATTGATATGCGCCTCAACTAGCTTAGGCGCCCATTTGAAGTTATTCCTTTAACACTTCTCTGTCAATCTCAACTGCAAGGATGATCTCCTAATCCAATTTTGATCCTCTGGAGATGCAAATAGCTTTACATTTCACTAGGCTCCATCAATGATGATCATCAACCAAAGCGCATTTCAAAGGTGAGATAGGCAAGTGAGGCGCCAAACTAGTCCTTAAGACTTATCTCCTTCTATCAAGTCAATTTCAACTATGTGAGAGAGTTCTATTCTAGGTGCAAAATGGAAATGTTTCATCAATTGGTGCATCTTACAAAGCTCCCAATTCTAGGTGCCAGAGCCAAAGAGTTTTTCCCAACACATGCACCTGGGCTAGGAATTCACGTAAGAGACATCACTTAGCTTTAAAACTTTCAATCTATAGCCATCTGGGCTAGGCGCTCCAATGGAGGATCCTTGAACTCATGCATTGGCGCCTTCTAGTTCTAGGCACCCATTTTGGATGATTCATCCTGATACTAGTGCCCAAAATGACTAGACTCTCTTCATTATCCAATTCACTTAGAAGACTCAAGTTGGAGACTTAGTTGTCTATCCATGTTCTCCGAAAGATTCATTGTACCTCTATGCACTATCTCCTTCAAGGCGCTCCTTAAAATCATTGGAAGTGCTTAGGACTTACCTTAGTCCAAAGCGCCACAATCCATTCCTTAAAGCACAAAGAATTCTCAAAGGTGCCCCTATTTACCTCTAAGCACTCAAATATCATTTAGATTCAAGGCGCACATTTAGCTCCAAAATGCAAATTTCCATCATCAACCCATCAAGGTGCATCATCTTCCCTTTGTATCCCCTTCAAGGTGCAGACATTCACTTCTTCACACTCAAACTCACTCTCTGGCGCCAAAATAGGTGTATAACTTCAAATAAGGCGCTAATCTTAGGTTTCTAAGTACTTAGTTTGATCTTAAGGCTATCCTTCCTCTAAGCACTCTCTTCAACTCCCTCACTGAAGGCCCTCTATAAGTTTGGGCGCATTTCATCCCAAGGCGCTTCAACATCATCCAAGGCGCAAATTCACTCTCCAAGACAAGGTGCAAAAAACCCTATCCTAAGGTGCTCAAATCTTGCTTCTAGACCTAGGCGCACAAACATGAGATTAAGGATCATTCTGGCCACCATCACTTCCCTAAAGGCGCAAAATTGGTGTAGATACATTCCATTTATTAAGGATCATTCTGGTGCCCAAATCTTGTCAAAGCAAAGGATCAATAGGTTCTCTCTAAGGCGCACTCTAGGGTTTGATCTTGCAAGACTTCTCACGTCAAAATTTTGACCAAGACACTCAAGGCACTAGTCTTTATCATCTAACCCTACAGTGCACTTACTCATTATGATATACTCATCAACTTTGTATTCAACCTTGCCCAAGGCGCATATTCACTATAAGGCATTCTCACGTTGTCAAGGCTCAGAGGGCTTCAACTTGCTAAAGGGTAGAGGTCTAGGCGCATATCTGACTTGAAGCTCAAGGCGCTCCAACCCTCTTGCTCTAGAATTCCTTCTAGGCACTAAGTGACTTCTCCAATTCCTTGAAAACATTTGAAGTGTTTTACCTTCTCAAGGTGCTCCTTCGAACTTGACTCCAAGGTGTTATAATCTCAAAGGTGCTGACATCATCTCAACCAAAGGCGCTCAATGATTCATCCCATATCTAGGCGCTAAAACACTTAATCAACCAAGTCATTCAAGGCGCCATTCAGTAAACTCATCTTCCATGATATTCCTATCAAGGCGCATATCACTTCTCTCATGGGCTTTAGGCGCTCAGTTGAGTGTTTCATTACTATTTAGGTGCCAAATTCATTTTAATGCACCAAACACAAAGAGCTTTCAAACACTGGGCGCTCACAAAGAGTCTTCCAACCTTGGGCGCTAAATTAGGTCTTTGCAACTATCCAAGGTGCATATCTTCGTTTGAACAACTTATGGTGCCAAGACAACTTCTCATTAGGGCGCTCAAAACACTTGTGTTTACATTTGAAGTGCTTTACCTTCTTAAGGCACTCTAGACTAACCTGACTCCAAGGCGCTCCATCATCATCCTTAAGGCGCTAAAAACATCATCTCCACTCTAGGCAAAAACATCATCCAACTCCTTAAGGCACTTCACTGTCAAAGTCTGAAGGTGCTCTACCTAGACCTTTCCCCTAGGCGCCAGAACTCCTAAGCACTCACCAGATAACTCTCTTCTTCAAGGCGCAAATCTTCCTATACTATGATTGCCTCTGAAACGCTGATTAACGTGATGTGAGGGTGCAAAGGCTACTCCAATCCTCAGTGAGCGCCTAGTTTAAACAAGGAGAAATAAAGCATTCAAAACTATCCAAACGATCATCCCCTTCCTAATGTCTTCACTGCTCTAGAAAACCTTGGCCAAAATGACACATAACAACTCCTATGAGCGCCCTTATGCCCTAGGATCATCTAGTTTGTGCGTCTTGTAATGAGGAGTTCATGTAAGTTTGGAATGAGCGCCTTGAATAAGTGTAAACTAGCCTAGAGAAGGGTATGTGCGCCTTGAGCATTCTAGAGATAACTGTGCGCCTAGAACAATATGAGTGCTCATGATGATGATTAACGCCCTGATGAGACTATGAGCGCCTTGTTCAGGAGATACTTTGTTTGATCATAAAATGCACCTTGAGTCTTGAAGGTTTTGAGCGCCTAGGTGATTTGGATGTTAGGATGTTGGTATGCGCCCAAGATTGAGGTAAGTGAGCGCTTGTAATGGAGGAGAGCAATGAGATGAGGTTTAGCGCCTCCAAGTAAGGTCAGAGGTGAGGTTAGAGGTGAAATGCGCCTTTGGACCATTCTGGCGCCTTGGATGAAGAACCTATATCTTGAGCCCAAGAGGTAAAATTTGCGCCTTAGTGGATTTGGAGAGTTACAGAGATTAGAGAAAAGCGCCTTGAAGACAGAGTTGTTCAAGGCGCATGTGTGATTTGGTCAAAAACAGGCGCCTAGAGTGAATAGGCTTTCATCCTGACTTAATACACTGCCTCCTTCTGACGATTTTTGGGGCAGCAGAAAACCTTTCACCATGGGCAAATGCCTCAGAGCTATAAAAAATCGAGAGAGGTTATTGTAGAGGCACTCTACGTGATCCCGTTGCCTCAGACAGAATGTTTCTAAGTGACACAGTTTTTGAGTAACATCTCGTCAAAGATTGCTGCCTTTTGCACTTTGGACTCTTCAGGGATATCGTCAGTACAATGTAGCTCCGACTGTTTCGACATGTTTGGGTGAGAAATAGGACCATGCCTAGCATAAATGTACCCATTCGGACGCGTTGGAACAGTCAGTTTGGTCGCATCAGGAGCAGGACGAAAGTTACACCCCTTTGCAACTTTACACTGCCTCCTTCTGATGATTTTTGGGGCAACAGAAAACCTTTCACCACGGGCAAATGCCTAAGAGCTATAAAAAACTGAGAGAGGTTATTGTAGAGGCACTCTACGTGATCCCGTTGCCTCAGATGGAATGTTTCTAAGTGACACGATTTTTGAGTAACATCTCGTCAAAGATTGCTGCCTTTTTGCACTTTGGACTCTTCAGGGATATCGTCGGTACAATGTAGCTCCGACTGTTTCGACATGTTTGGGTGAGAAATAGGACCATGCCTAGCATAAATGTATCCATTCGGATGCGTTGGAATAGTCAGTTTGGTCGCATCAGGAGTAGGACGAAAGTTACACCCCTTTGCAACTTTACACTGCCTCCTTCTGACGATTTTTGGGGCAACAGAAAACCTTTCACCACGGGCAAATGCCTAAGAGCTATAAAAAACTGAGAGAGGTTATTGTAGAGGCACTCGACATGATCCCATTGCCTCAGACAGAATGTTTCTAAGTGACACAGTTTTCAAGTAACATCTCGTCAAAGATTGCTGCCTTTTTGCACTTTGGACTCTTCAGGGATATCGTCGGTACAATGTAGCTCCGACTGTTTCGACATGTTTGGGTGAGAAATAGGACCATGCCTAGCATAAATGTACCCATTCGGACGCGTTGAAATAGTTAGTTTGGTCGCATCAGGAGCAGGACGAAAGTTACACCCCTTTGCAACTTTACACTGCCTCCTTCTGACGATTTTTGGGGCAACAGAAAACCTTTCACCACGGGCAAATGCCTCAGAGCTATAAAAAACCGAGAGAGGTTATTGTAGAGGTACTCTACGTGATCCCATTGCCTCAGACAGAATGTTTCTAAGTGACATGGTTTTCGAGTAACATCTCGTCAAAGATTGCTGCCTTTTTGCACTTTGGACTCTTCAGGGATATCGTCGATACAATGTAGCTCCGACTGTTTCGACATGTTTGGGTGAGAAATAGGACCATGCCTAGCATAAATGTACCCATTCAGACATGTTGGAATAGTCAGTTTGGTCGCATCAGGAGCAGGACGAAAGTTACACCCCTTTGCACCTTTACACTGCCTCCTTCTGATGATTTTTGGGGCAACAGAAAACCTTTCACCACGGGCAAATGCCTCAGAGCTATAAAAAACTGAGAGAGGTTATTGTAGAGGCACTCTACGTGATCCCGTTGCCTCAGACAGAATGTTTCTAAGTGACACAGTTTTCAAGTAACATCTCGTCAAAGATTGCTGCCTTTTTGCACTTTGGACTCTTCAGGGATATCATCGGTACAATGTAGCTCCGACTATTTCGACATGTTTGGGTGAGAAATAGGACCATGCCTAGCATAAATGTACCCATTCAGATGCGTTGGAACAGTCAGTTTGGTCGCATCAGGAGCAGGACGAAAGTTACACCCCTTTGCAACTTTACACTGCCTCCTTCTGACGATTTTTGGGGCAACAGAAAACCTTTCACCACGGGCAAATGCCTCAGAGCTATAAAAAACTGAGAGAGGTTATTGTAGAGGCACTCTACGTGATCCTGTTGCCTTAGACGGAATGTTTCTAAGTGACACGATTTTTGAGTAACATCTCATCAAAGATTGCTGCCTTTTTGCACTTTGGACTCTTCAGGGATATCGTCGGTACAATGTAGCTCCGACTGTTTCGACATGTTTGGGTGAGAAATAGGACCATGCCTAGCATAAATGTACCCATTCGGACGCGTTGGAACAGTCAGTTTGGTCGCATCAGGAGCAGGACGAAAGTTACACCCCTTTGCAACTTTACACTGCCTCCTTCTGATGATTTTTGGGGCAACAGAAAACCTTTCACCACGGGCAAATGCCTTAGAGCTATAAAAAACTGAGAGAGGTTATTGTAGAGGCACTCTACGTGATCCCGTTGCCTTAGACAGAATGTTTCTAAGTGACACGATTTTTGAGTAACATCTCGTCAAAGATTCCTGCCTTTTTGCACTTTGGACTCTTCAGGGATATCGTCGGTACAATGTAGCTCCGACTGTTTCGACATGTTTGGGTGAGAAATAGGACCATGCCTAGCATAAATGTACCCATTCGGACGCGTTGGAACAGTCAGTTTGGTCGCATCAGGAGCAGGACGAAAGTTACACCCCTTTGCAACTTTACACTGCCTCCTTCTGATGATTTTTGGGGCAACAGAAAACCTTTCACCACGGGCAAATGCCTCAGAGCTATAAAAAACTGAGAGAGGTTATTGTAGAGGCACTGTACGTGATCCCGTTGCCTCAGACGGAATGTTTCTAAGTGACACAATTTTCGAGTAACATCTCGTCAAAGATTTCTGCCTTTTTGCACTTTGGACTCTTCAGGGATATCGTCGGTACAATGTAGCTCCGACTGTTTCGACATGTTTGGGTGAGAAATAGGACCATGCCTAGCATAAATGTACCCATTCGGACGCGTTGGAACAGTCAGTTTGGTCGCATCAGGAGCAGGACGAAAGTTACACCCCTTTGCAACTTTACACTGCCTCCTTCTGACGATTTTTAGGGCAACAGAAAACCTTTCACCACGGGCAAATGCCTCAGAGCTATAAAAAACCGAGAGAGGTTATTGTAGAGGCACTCTACGTGATCCCGTTGCCTCAGACGGAATGTTTCTAAGTGACATGATTTTTGAGTAACATCTCGTCAAAGATTGCTGCCTTTTTGCACTTTGGACTCTTCAGGGATATCGTCGGTACAATGTAGCTCTGACTGTTTCGACATGTTTGGGTGAGAAATAGGACCATGCCTAGCATAAATGTACCCATTCAGATGCGTTGGAACAGTCAGTTTGGTCGCATCAGGAGCAGGACGAAAGTTACACCCCTTTGCAACTTTACACTGCCTCCTTCTGACGATTTTTGGGGCAACAGAAAACCTTTCACCACGGGCAAATGCCTAAGAGCTATAAAAAACTGAGAGAGGTTATTGTAGAGGCACTCTACGTGATCCCATTGCCTCAGACGGAATGTTTCTAAGTGACACGATTTTTGAGTAACATCTCGTCAAAGATTGCTGCCTTTTTGCACTTTGGACTCTTCAGGGATATCGTCGGTACAATGTAGCTCTGACTGTTTCGACATGTTTGGGTGAGAAATAGGACCATGCCTAGCATAAATGTACCCATTCGGACGCGTTGGAACAGTTAGTTTGTTTGCATCAGGAGCAGGATGAAAGTTACACCCCTTTGCAACTTTACACTACCTCCTTCTGACGATTTTTGGGGCAACAGAAAACCTTTCACCACGGGCAAATGCCTCAGAGCTATAAAAAATCGAGAGAGGTTATTGTAGAGGCACTCTACGTGATCCCATTGCCTCAGACGGAATGTTCTAAGTGACACAATTTTTGAGTAACATCTCGTCAAAGATTGCTGCCTTTTTGCACTTTGGACTCTTCAGGGATATCGTCGGTACAATGTAGCTCCGACTGTTTCGACATGTTTGGGTGAGAAATAGGACCATGCCTAGCATAAATGTACCCATTCAGACGCGTTGGAACAGTCAGTTTGGTCGCATCAGGAGTAGGACGAAAGTTACACCCCTTTGCAACTTTACACTGCCTCCTTCTGACGATTTTTGGGGCAACAGAAAACCTTTCACCACGGGCAAATGCCTCAGAGCTATAAACAACCGAGAGAGGTTATTGTAGAGGCACTCTATGTGATCCCGTTGCCTCAGACGGAATGTTTCTAAGTGACACGATTTTCGAGTAACATCTCGTCAAAGATTGCTGCCTTTTTGCACTTTGGACTCTTCAGGGATATCGTTGGTACAATGTAGCTCAGACTGTTTCGACATGTTTGGGTGAAAAATAGGACCATGCCTAGCATAAATGTACCCATCTGAATGCGTTGGAACAGTCAGTTTGGTCACATCACGAGCAAGACACCAAAAATGCAAAGGTTGCTTTGTGCAACTTGACAACATTGACACTTTTTTGTAACATGACTCAAAGACTCAAACTGACCCCAAATGACTCAAAGTGACTTAAAATCACCTTGATTATAGAGGTCAAGGCGCTCCTTATCATTCATTCATTATGAGCGCCTTGGGAGAATGGTATATAGGTCATCATCATGATTGGGCACCCTGGATCCAGAGTGTTGGAGAGATCATCAAATGGTGTCTAGTAGGGTGAGTTATGAGTTTGGTCGCATCAGGAGCAAGACACCAAAAATGCATAACATGATGATGTAAAAATGTGTACATATGTGTAAAAATGCAGGAGGAAATAAAAAAAGATAAACCTTACAAATTAATGTGCATACTTACAACTCAATGTAACATAACTTTACAAAATCAATGTAAATACTTACAAATTAATCCAATGAACCATCTAGATCTGCTCTACTCTTTATTGTGTCAAGTATTACTTCATGGTCAGACTCATGCACCTTCCACAATATTTTGTTCAAAGGTCTACCCCGATACTTTATCAAATGAACATTGGATGCCACGACAAGGTTTGAGTAATGAAGAATCTTTCGATGCATGTCAAAGTCCTGAAATAGCCAAATATTAACACTCTTATGTGGGTACCTTCTAAGCCATGTTCTAGTAATAACCACTGATCCTGTAGGGTATTCGATGTTTTCTCCATCTGTAACAGGGGCCTCCAATTTCTTTTTGGCCTCAACACAACGACATAAGTAATAATCTGTTCCCTCTTCATTATCTTCATCTGCAATAACTGCATATACGTGTCCTACATTGATATGTGTAGCAAATTAGATGAAATTAGTCAACATTACAAAAACACTACAAAGTAAGATGACATTACCTGGTTGAACTAGATGAAATTAGATGCATATATGTGCCCTATATTACCTGGTTGAACTAAATCTGATATGTGGTCAAAGTCAACTAACAATTCCATCTGTGTTAGTTCCAGTGCCGTCGGGGGTCGATACATGTCAAGTGGGCTAAGATAACTTAACTGCCATTCGTCAACCCACTCCTTTGACTCGCACTCATCCCAGACTTGAATTGTACAAGAAGAACAAAAGCATGACATCTTTCGTGTATGGATACTCCATGAACCTGCAATTGAACTTCTGAAAGAGTGCATCTCATTTGATCCTGTCAGTGTACAACAATCCTCATATGGTGTAATGTTAGTATCATCTATCAACCAAAAAAATCTACGAACTAAAGACTTACCTTCATTACCTGGACCCATGGAAGCATTACACCACTTGACAATCGATTTTGCATCTGTCAACTTTGCATTGTCTTTATACTTTAACTCTTCTCGTGCTATGGCTCTTTTGATACATGCTCCTCCTGCACCATCATGCTCCCCCTTTCCATGCCCGGCCTCACAAAAGTTCCACATATGTTGAATACCTGTAAAATTATGCCTCCTACTCAGCCAATAGAAATTCCGCGAGTTCTTGAATTGTGATGCACAATTATCTGACCATATGATATGCTGACTGAACGATATGCCCCTTCTAGCCAAATCATTATAGAACACCTGAAAGCAACCTTGCACGAACTCCGTAGAATGCGTGCGATCATCACTAATATAGAAATGATACTCCCTTATGATCTTTCTGTCATCCTCTGTACTATCATTCGCATGAATGAATGCGATGTGCACAAATATAGAAACCTGTGTGGAGTTGTAATATTGTGATTGCACCTCACAATGTGGCTGTAGACTGTAGTTCTCTGCAAAGTCGACGACTGAAACAATGCTACCAACTGGAAATGTGTCTTTGCATAACTTGAATTGCAAGTCCAACCATCAAGCTCTATGGGCATGTCTTGCATACTCATACACTATGCTGTCACGAAATATAGGCATAAATTGATACACTGGAATCTTTTCAATAACTAATTCACACCTCTTTGCTTCTTTACCATCTTTTGTATTGTATGCCACTGTTTTATACTTGCCAAACTCTACTAGTTTATTTCCAACCGCATGTGTTATTTCCATATGTTCACATATTGGCAAATGTTGCAAGCCACCGCAACGATGACATGTGCCATCCAAGCATAATTTCTTGTAGAATATTTGACCTTCCTCTCTTTCACATAAAATTCTTGATATGAAGTCTCTTGAAGATGTTGGTGGGGCGCATATGGCACAACCCTGCAAATCATTATTAGTATGCATATCTAAACATATAGACCTATAAGCATCAAAATGGTTAGAAAATTCAATATGTAATCTACAACAACAAGTAGTGCGTGTGTGATTTATCTTAACATAGAAAGGTTTTAGCATTTCAAAATATCGGTTACAAACCTTTCAGACATTCAGTTCGGTTACAAATGGTAATGACACGTACATAAACTACTCAACATTATGCCGTTACTTGGCCAAATTCTAATCCCTAAACCCTTCACTCTAATCCCTCAACCCTAAACCCTATCCCTAAACCCTCAACACTATACCTTAAACCCTAATCCCTCAACCCTAACCCTAAACCTTATCCCTAAACCCTAATCCCTTCAACCTCAACCCTATCCCTAAACCATTGACCCTCGAACCTCAGCCCTCGACGTCAAACCCTAATCCCTCAACCCTTAACTCTGATCCCTCATCTCTCAACCCTAACCCTAAACCCTCAACCCTCAACATCAAACCCTAATCCCTCAACCCTCAACCCTAATCTGTCATCTGTCATCCCTCCACACTCTACTTTAACCCTAATTCCTCGACCCTCGACCCTCGAACCTCAACCCTCAACCCTCAACATCAAACCCTAATCCCTCAACCCTTAACTCTAATCCCTCGACCTTCAACCCTGATCCTAAACCCTAAACCCTCAACGCCAAATTCTAATCCCTCAACCCTTCACTCTAATCCCTCAACCCTAAACCCTATCCCTAAACCCTCAACACTATACCTTAAACCCTAATCCCTCAACCCTAACCCTAAACCTTGTCCCTAAACCCTAATCCCTTCAACCTCAACCCTATCCCTAAACCCTTGACCCTCGAACCTTAGCCCTCGACGTCAAACCCTAATCCCTCAACCCTTAACTCTGATCCCTCATCTCTCAACCCTAACCCTAAACCCTCAACCCTCAACATCAAACCCTAATCCCTCAACCCTCAACCCTAATCTATCATCCGTCATCCCTCCACACTCTACTTTAACCCTAATTCCTTGACCCTCAACCCTATCCCTAAACCCTTGACCATCGAACCTCAACCCTCAACCCTCAACATCAAACCCTAATCCCTCAACCCTTAACTCTAATCCCTCGACCTTCAACCCTGATCCTAAACCTTAAACCCTCAACGCCAAATTCTAATCCCTCAACCCTTCACTCTAATCCCTCAACCCTAAACCCTATCCCTAAACCCTCAACACTATACCTTAAACCCTAATCCCTCAACCCTAACCCTAAACGTTGTCCCTAAACCCTAATCCCTTCAACCTCAACCCTATCCCTAAACCCTTGACCCTCGAACCTCAGCCCTCGACGTCAAACCCTAATCCCTCAACCCTTAACTCTGATCCCTCATCTCTCAACCCTAACCCTAAACCCTCAACCCTCAACATCAAACCCTAATCCCTCAACCCTCAACCCTAATCTGTCATCTGTCATCCCTCCACACTCTACTTTAACCCTAATTCCTCGACCCTCGACCCTCGAACCTCAACCCTCAACCCTCAACATCAAACCCTAATCCCTCAACCCTTAACTCTAATCCCTTGACCTTCAACCCTGATCCTAAACCCTAAACCCTCAACGCCAAATTCTAATCCCTCAACCCTTCACTCTAATCCCTCAACCCTAAACCCTATCCCTAAACCCTCAACACTATACCTTAAACCCTAATCCCTCTACCCTAACCCTAAACCTTGTCCCTAAACCCTAATCCCTTCAACCTCAACCCTATCCCTAAACCCTTGACCCTCGAACCTCAGCCCTCGACGTCAAACCCTAATCCCTCAACCCTTAACTCTGATCCCTCATCTCTCAACCCTAACCCTAAACCCTCAACCCTCAACATCAAACCCTAATCCCTCAACCCTCAACCCTAATCTATCATCCGTCATCCCTCCACACTCTACTTTAACCCTAATTCCTCGACCCTCAACCCTATCCCTAAACCCTTGACCCTCGAACCTCAACCCTCAACCCTCAACATCAAACCCTAATCCCTCAACCCTTAACTCTAATCCCTCGACCTTCAACCCTGATCCTAAACCCTAAACCCTCAACGCCAAATTCTAATCCCTCAACCCTTCACTCTAATCCCTCAACCCTAAACCCTATCCCTAAACCCTCAACACTATACCTTAAACCCTAATCCCTCTACCCTAACCCTAAACCTTGTCCCTAAACCCTAATCCCTTCAACCTCAACCCTATCCCTAAACCCTTGACCCTCGAACCTCAGCCCTCGACGTCAAACCCTAATCCCTCAACCCTTAACTCTGATCCCTCATCTCTCAACCCTAACCCTAAACCCTCAACCCTCAACATCAAACCCTAATTTGTCATCTGTCATCCCTCCACACTCTACTTTAACCCTAATTCCTCGACCCTCGACCCTCAAACCTCAACCCTCAACCCTCAACATCAAACCCTAATCCCTCAACCCTTAACTCTAATCCCTCGACCGTCAACCCTGATCCTAAACCCTAAACCCTCAACGCCAAATTATAATCCCTCAACCCATCACTCTAATCCCTCAACCCTAAACCCTATCCCTAAACCCTCAACACTATACCTTAAACCCTAATCCCTCAACCCTAACCCTAAACCTTGTCCCTAAACCCTAATCCCTTCAACCTCAACCCTATCCCTAAACCCTTGACCCTCGAACCTCAGCCCTCGATGTCAAACCCTAATCCCTCAACCCTTAACTCTGATCCCTCATCTCTCAACCCTAACCCTAAACCCTCAACCCTCAACATCAAACCCTAATCCCTCAACCCTCAACCCTAATCTATCATCCGTCATCCCTCCACACTCTACTTTAACCCTAATTCCTCGACCCTCAACCCTATCCCTAAACCCTTGACCCTCGAACCTCAACCCTCAACCCTCAACATCAAACCCTAATCCCTCAACCCTTAACTCTAATCCCTCGACCTTCAACCCTGATCCTAAACCCTAAACCATCAATGCCAAATTCTAATCCCTCAACCCTTCACTCTAATCCCTCAACCCTAAACCCTATCCCTAAACCCTCAACACTATACCTTAAACCCTAACCCTAAACCTTGTCCCTAAACCCTAATCCCTCAACCCTCAACCCTAATCTGTCATCCGTCATCCCTCAACTCTAATCCCTCATTCCTAAACCCTAAACGCTATCCCTATTCCTAGACCCTCAATAGGCTCGATACTATACCTTAAACCCTAATCCCTCTACCATCGACACTCTTATTTAACCCTAATCCCTTGACCATTAACCCTATCCCTCAACCTCAACCCTCAACCCTCAACCCTCAACTCTCAACATTAAACCCTAATTCATCAACCCTAAACCCTAATCCCTCAAACCTAAACCCTATCCCTAAACCATCAACCCTCAACCCTAATCCCTCATCCCTCAACTCTAATCCCTCATCCCTAAACCCTAAATGCTATCCCTATTCCTAAACCCTCAATAGACTCGATACTATACCTTAAACTCTAATCCCTTATCCCTAAACCCTCCAACCCTATCCCTAATCCTTACACCCTCCACACTCTACTTTAACCCTAATCCCTTCAACCTCAACCCTATCCCTAAACCCTTGACCCTCGAACCTCAACCCTCAACCCTCGACGTTAAACCCTATTCCCTCAACCCTTAACTCTGATCCCTAATCTCTCAACCCTAACCCTAAACCCTAAACCCTCAACCCTCAACGTCAAATCCTAATCCCTCAACCCTAAACCCTATCCCTAAACCCTCAACACTATACCTTAAACCCTAATCCCTCATCCCTCAACCCTAAACCTTATCCCTAAACCCTAATCCCTCAACCCTCAACCCTAATCTGTCATCCCCCAACTCTAATCCTTCATCCCTAAACCCTAAATGCTATCCCTATTCCTACACCCTCAACAGAATCGATACTATACCTTAAACCCTAATCCCTTATCCCTAAACCCTCCAACCCTATCCCTAATCCTTATACCCTCCACACTCTACTTTAACCCTAATTCCTCGACCCTCGACCCTATCCCTAAACCCTTGACCCTCGAACCTCAACCCTCAACCCTCAACGTCAAACCCTAATCCCTCAACCCTTAACTCTGATCCCTCGACCCTCAACACTATACCTTAAACCCTAATCCATATCCCTCAACCCTTAACCCTTAAAACTTAAACCCTATCCCTACACCCTCAACACTTGACACTATATCTTAAGCCTTAAACCCTCATCCCTAATGCCTCAACCCTCAATCCTTAAACCTTAAACCCTAAACCCTATCCCTAATCCCTCTACCCTCAACACTCTAACCCTAACCTCGACATTAAATGCTAATCCGTCAACCCTAAACCCTAATCCTAAACCCTCAACCCTAAACCTTATCCTTAAACCCTAATCCCTCAACCCTCAACCCTAATCCATCATCCCTCAACTATAATCCCTCATCCCTAATCCCTAAATGCTATCCCTATTCCTAAACTCTCAACAGACTTGATACTATACCTTAAACCCTAATCCCTTATCCCTAAACCCTCCAACCCTATCCCTAATTCTTACACCCTCCACACTCTACTTTAACCCTAATCCCTTGACCCTAAACCCTTGACCCTTGAACCTCAACCCTCAACCCTTAATGTCAAACCCTAATCCCTCAACCCTTAACTTTGATCCCTCGACCCTCAACCATAATCTGTCATCCCTCATCCCTAAACCTTAAACGCTATCCCTATTCCTAGACCCTCAACGGGCTCGATACTATACCTTAAACGCTAATCCCTTATCCGTAAACCTTTCAACTGTATCCTTTATGCCTTAACCCTCATGATGAATAGCCTTGACTGTAAAAAATTTGAGTGGGACATAACGCGAGCGCGTTATAACGCGCTCGCGTTATGTCAAACATGGCAAAAGATAGACTTGCGGGAAAAAATGTAAGGCAAGAAATAACGCGAGCGCGTTATAACGCGCTCGCGTTATTTCTTGCTTTGGGAATCCCAAGCCTTGGGCTTGGGATTTGCTTTGGATTTCCAACCCAAAGGCTTGGAGTGCCTTATGAGTAGTCACAGACGTGTTTTTCTGTATTCTTCAAAATTTCACATAATTTCGTTCGTGCTAACCCTCAAATTTGCACGTGTTTCAAGGTTGAACAAATCGAACACATGGGTAATGTTAGGCTTTCTCTTAGCTATTTGACGATGTGATTTTTTTCACATTTTAACAATGTTAAGCCTTTCATCTTTAATTTCTTTTGTTTGTGTGTCCGTTTTTATGCAAAAACCACTGTTTGGTCTTTTTTTCATTGTAAAATAACTATTCATTCAAATTTCAAAAAAATTACATATTTAGAAACTAGACTCCATTCTACAAATATTAAAAAAATAAAAAAATGATTTTCAATTAGTTTTCAAAATTTATAGGGGTAGCACGGCCAAAATTCTATTTTTTAGGATGTGTCCACTTTAAAAATTAGTAAAAAATCAAATATTCATCAAAAAATTATCAGAAAAATCAGGCATAAACTACATGCTATTAGCTAATTTCTCACCGAAGCGATTTTAAAAATACCAAAAAAAGTTGACCTTTTGAGGGAGCCACAAAACATGCTATGTTATGTCTTTTTGACAGAAACAACACCAATTTCTGTGGCTCCCTCTTTTGAACCCCTTAATCTATGCCATTTTCAAAACAAAATAGTAGTTTAGAAAGTAGACTCGGAGCACTACGAACATTGTTTTGGTTGCATCTCTAAATTTTGAGTGTAACTATGCTCAATTTCTCATCCAAGGCCAGTATTTCCTGATTTCAGAAAAAAAGTGGCCACTTAAGACCCCTTTTTGGCCCCCCATCTTCTTGCACTTACCCACATTTTCATACCCATAACCATATCCGTATTTTAGATCAATATACATAAACCATTTAATTCATAATCATTTATCCGAATCATATATCAATAACATCATATCCACAAAACTATATCCATAACATCATATCTGTTAAGGGAAATTATGCATAAATATCAAAGATATCAATAATACCCATAACTCAATGAAATATAGAAATAAAGGAGATTTAAAACAAATGAACAATACCTCAACAAACCTCTTTACTTCATGGATTCCATTGGTGGCCTATCTCAAATGATCTTGTGTATGAATATGCCCTCAGAAGGTGCACTTCCTTGCTATTCCAAGACATCAAGTGGGAATGGCTGTGATAGTTTATTGCAATGAAGATGAGCTTCACAACAATGGTTATGATGATATGGTAACAAGTTGATCGCAAGCAAATGGAATGACTTGGGTGCCAAAGGCACGCTATAATTCTTGCAGAGTAACAATACTAAAAGCTTGGATGAATGAAATGGAGGAAGAGGGTTCAATTTATAGACTTGAGAGAGAGAAGATCAACGGTTGAGAAATCTTGAGAGAATGTGCGCGAATAGAAAGAAGACAAGTGTCACACAAAAGCCATTTTGAGTTAACTATTTTTTTCTTTTATTGAAGATAAGATATGCTGTCATAAATTAGAAAGCTTTTTTTCTATTTTGGGAGTTTTTGATAAAAATAAGATAGAATCAATTAATTAACTCATGATTTTCTTTTGCATGATTTGAGAGGAATTAAATAATAAATTATTTAATTTTCTGTGTATGAAGAAGAAGACTTATTTTTAGAAGAATTTAGAAGATAAGAAAGCAACTTAAATAAATTGCTTTATTTAATTGTTTGTGCTTGATTTGGAAGAATAAATAAAATATTTGATTATACTTTATTTTTGAAGATTAAGAGAATTTAAATAAATTTGGAGGAAGAATTGACTTAATTAAATAATTAAGAATTATTTAATTGTTTGGAAGAATTAAATTAAACAAAGGATTTTATTTAATTTTGACTTTAGAAGAGATAATTAAATATTTTGATATTTAATTAATTTAGAGGAATATGAATTGAATAAATAAATTTGTTTATTTATTTATTGATAGAAGAATTAGAATGAAATAAATATTAAGAATATTTATTTAGACCGAGTCGTGTCATTTTTAGGTGTATACAATATCCATATAACCATAGTCCATAAACATCATGATTCCATCTAATCGTAAAAACCATACATCATCATCTACCATAGCATCACCATGAATAAATAATAACAAACCACATACCTCCAAACCTTCGTTTTCACTCATGTTTCATCCTATTAATCTTTTACCATCCCCGTCTCCCATTTTCACTTTGTCACCCTTCCTTTGAGATTTTTTCCAATTTTTTTAATTTTCGAATAAACTCTCGAGGGGGAATCCATTATCCATTCTCCCCTTTTCCATCACCAACTAGGGCATCTTTTTAATCTTTGACATGATGCCACCTTATGGGACACTGTATCAAAGAGTGGAAAAATTTAGACACCTAAAAATGACCATGTATTCACCTTTATTTTCGATATATTCCTAAATGTTGTTACATAGATTTGCACCTAGTGTTGAAGGATTTTAGGGCTCCAACAATCTAGTGAAACATTGAGACAACCTCCAGGTGTGGGACCCTACAAGGAGGCCAAATCTCCAGAGAGAGGTTGGTTCCTTTATTGAATGAGAGAAATTCAGCAATCCTAATACTAAACCTAATCTATCCACCTTATAGGAAAAGAGGAAGAGGGAGTAAAAAATGAAAATAAAGGGGAGGTGATACACCAGGTTTGAATAAAGAACATTCATAGAGCTAAGATGCACAAATAAAGAAATATAACTGATAAACTTACATAGGTCATGGAGATTTTAACAAAGGTAAAGAATGGATTACTAGGAATTAAACATTAACAAACAATAGCCAATTCTAAGACTACACAGAGTTAAAATCATGAAAAGTAAAACACCATATGCATTGATTAAGAGGCACAGTTACAACAGAGGAAAGTTCTATTTAGAATACAGAAGCGTAAGACTAACTATTTTCCAACGTTTTTTACATCTTACATTCATGCATATGTAGCATCTGATTCCAAATGACCTAATTAGGTTACAATAAATTGCCCCATGGGCTATGTTAGAAAATATTTCTGCCAAAAGGAATGTTGACCTACAAGAATAGTAGGAATGAGTTTTCCATAGTCCATGAAATAATTGTGATTGTGCTTCTGGATTAAACTGTGTATGTTTTTGCTTCATTTTCCACAGTCCATGAAATAATTGTGATAGTGCTTCTGGATTATCTAGAGCTTGGGCAGATGGGAGATATTTTGTGCCTTCAATGCGAGTTGTTAAATCACTCACCTACAACCATTAATGCAAAATATCTACATTTGGAAAGCTTCTGCAACATTTCAAATCAGTCGTTGAGATGTCTTGTCAGCCAAGATTACAAATTCATCCTCAGTCGGTGACCATCTTGATATCCAGATGCGTAAATTAAGATCATGAAATTTGGATCATATTTTGAAATGAGAATATCCCCACAAAATCCCGCCAAATGAAAGAGGATGAAATTGTAAGCACTTTTGCCTTTTGGATCATGTAGAAATTCCTTAGGATGAGGGAGATATCCATGGTCAAAGTTACAGTCAGCATGCATATGGATGCCCACGTGTCATCATCTTGTAGCTGCGTAGTGGGAACATGACGTTAGCTTTAGCAGTCTATGGGAGATGCGATACCCAGATGCACCCGTTAAGTTTTCCTTCATAGCATGGAGGGGCTGTCATCTGCATGGATATTTGTCGTCAAGATATTAACTTAATATCTGGATGCTAACTTAACATCTGGATGCCTTTTATGAATATCATGATGACGTCATCGACATGAAGAGCTTTGTTGAAGAGGAGATCTAGGTGATGTCATCAGGATAATTAATCAATGTAGGATAATATGCTGAAGGCAGAATGGATGATGTCATCATCTGTAATGTCCCCTTCTAGTGAGTCCAAGTTTTTCTTTAACATTGCACAATTCAACTCACAAAAGAGAACATTAGAGTTCCATTTTCTTTTCTTTCATCATATTAACAATATAATCATTATTCATTCATATTCAAGTTGTATATTCATGTTCTTATATAATGTTTCCAACTTATCATTTGTTCATACACTTCCCATGCTTCCACCTGGATTGGGTTCTTGGTTGTCTTCTCATTAATCATCTTCATCTTCCACCTAAGTATGGATGTATTAGGGTACATTTCATCCCTACAGAGGCCCAAAGGCTTCACACTACACGCGGTGTTCCTCACCATTTGGCTTGATGGAACTTCATGCAACATGTGGAATTCTTCATTCCATCAAGAGTCACCTCACGTCGGGCATAATTATTATGAGCTCATAAATTATCATAGGCCCAAGAGCTTCACACTACATGCGATGTTCTTTATCTCTTGGCCCAAGGGACTTCACACAACACACAGTGTTCTTCATCCACTTGGGGTTCACCTACGTTCCATATACATCCCTAATTCACCCTACTATGATGGACGAAAAGGTGATTAATAAGGAGATTCAAACACCTTTCTTGGATGGATCATGAGTCGTGTCCTAAGGTTGTCCAATGTTTCTCATCTTGTGATCCACCATGGATCACAAGATACCATTATTTCATAATGAGGCTTTCCATATGCCTTCTTTTATAGTTTTCATGTTTATTCATGTGCCTCATGGTTCCATATCTTCCACAATTTTATACACTTAATTGTCTAAGGATTTTAGCTATTTTAACATATAAATTTATTCACTTAACCAAAATCTGAATCACATACATACAGATTCTATTATAATTTAAATGTATTTTTTACACATCTATAAATATACATATATGCCTACAATATAATACTTATGGTTACTTATTTTATTTTTGACATAAATTATAAAAAAACAAACTTACTTGTTCGTTGTTCAGGAATTTCCTGCACTTTAATATCTTTATACTACTGATGAAATCTCTTTGATTTTCCTCGTATTCCTTTTTCTTGATGTTCTGGTTAATTTCTGTGATATGCATATATTTTGATCCTTCATTGCTATGTATTCCATCTGTCTTTTTCCAATCATGCCCTAAGTATTAGTTGCTTATGCATCATATAATGGAATCCTAATTCCTTGTATGACTCTCTATAGATTTCAATCAATTGTGGGCTGGGCAATGTTTGTAGAACAACCTATTCCAATACTTCTTTGTGTAATGTAAATAAATTCCTATTCACTACTATTCAATGTTTAGCAATGCTTGTGATCTAATCTATAAGTGCATAGATAGAATTTCAAATTGTTCCTTCAATTATTGTTTTGTGTACTATGTCTAATCGGCAGATGGAATACTCCTCTCTTGATCATTTATGATTTTATCCCTTTTATTCCTTCCCATATAGATGGGTTGTGTCCCTTTACTATAAGCGCCTCTTTGTATCAGTCTTTTCATAACAATCACTTATTTGTTATTTTAACTAATTTGTCTTTGGTGGTGATCCTTTGCAACTTCATCTCAACCTCATTCCTATTGATTCCTCTTCTCCATTAGTGGATATGATGGAGTTGAATTGTGATTGAACACATATGTTGAGGCTGTTTGATGCTTTTGATCCATAAGAAGATTGTCAAACATTGAGAGCATATATGGTAGCACCATCATCTTCAAAATTTTCAGCTACAACATTTGGATCTCTAAGATCTAAAAGATCTGCTACATCAATTACCATGCATATCTACTATATGTAATTGTTAGTCTTTTCCAATCTTCAATTGGAAAACATCAACTCATGACATCATCATATGCATTTATTTAGGTAGGGGTTTGGATGATGTCATTGAGACATTCGCAAAGTCATGGATATAGGGACTTGATCCGAATGTTAAGAAATATTCGGATGACATCATCAGGATATTTACAAAGCTCCACACATAGAAGAGATATCGAGACCTTAGCTAAGGTCCAGATATTAAGATAATATCTAGGATGTTAGCTAGGATCTAGATATCTGGACATTAGATATCCATGCAAAATGACCAAGTATGGAGGTGGAAAATCTTTGTAAAGGAAGACATTGAGGGCAAAAGGCTTTCCAGGTTTTTTACAAGGATTCTCCAGATGAGATTCTCATGGATTTTACAAGGTAGATCATAGGGATATAAAGGATTTAAGGCTTGTAAGGTTATATCTAAGGGATATCTAAGAGATTTTCAAGGTGGACCGTTTGACTCTAGATAGAGGAAAATGGGTCAACATTTTGGTGACCTCTTAGGGATGTTTGCCTACTAAACAATTAGATCAATGACCCTACACACCCATTGGGGATCAAGTCAAAAAGAGAGGTTGAAAAGGTCATGAAAACTGAAACCTACCTCTAAAACACACAAAAGGGAAGAGGCATGCATTCTCCTAATGACAAAGTAGCCCGTGCAAGAGCACTTAGGGAAAGGGAACCTGAAAAAAAAAAAACTAAAACAATATATACAAGACCTCATACCAACCTCAATGGAAAGGTTTGAGATGGATCCCATTCACTGAGATCGGTAGAACTTCACAATCCAGCCTTGAAATAATAAAGGCATTGGCTTGCTTGATGTTGATGATGATATAAGGTCCACTCCAAAGTGCATCAAACTTGGTGTGGCCTCCTAGTTTGGCTCAGTCTGCATCCCATTTCAGGACAAAATCACCTTCTTTGAAGATCTGGATCTAAGCCTTCTTGTCAAAATACCTTTTGGTTTGCATCTGATGTTCTTCTAGTGTGATCATGGCTCACTGTCTTTTCTCTTCTAATTCAGCCATTTTGACAGACCTTGCATCTTCTCCTTCTAATGCCAAATGATGAGCTAAGTCTAATGCAGGAAGCTCTAAGTATATAGGCAATTTAGCCTCTCTTCCATACTCCAAAACAAAAAGAGAGTTCCCAATGGCTCTCTTGTATGTGATTCTATCAGCCCAAAGAGCTAACCTGATCTTATTGTGCCATTGCCTAAAGTTGGTCTCCATGGTTCTCTTTAGGATCCTGATCAGGTTCTTGTTGGTAGATTCAGCCAGCCCATTACCTTGGGGGTAATAGTTAGATGAAGTCTTCAAAAACACATTATATTTAAGAGCCCAATCAGTAATCCTAAAAGTAGTGAATGCTTTTGCATTATCAGAAATGATAGTACAAGGAGCTCCAAACCTTGTCATGATTTCTTCCGTGAAATCCATGATAGATGATTCATTGGCCTCCTTGAGTGGGATTGCTCCAACCCACCTGGTGAAGTAATCCGTTGCAGTGAAAACCCACTTGTGACCAGTACTAGAAATAGGATTTATCATGCCAATGAAATCTAACCCCCACTATGAAAGGGGTTGATCAGCTGGAATAGAGTGGAGTGGAAGTGCTGCTAATCTTTTCTTTCTAGCAAAGAGACCACACTCTTTGTATTTCCTTACCCATACATGGACATCTTTGAATAACATGGGCCAAAAGTAACTTGCCATCATTATTTTCATTGTTACAGATCTAGGAGAGAAATGGCCACCAACTGGGTCAGCATGAAACTCACTAAGGAGTCTATCAACCTGATCATTTTCTATGCATCTCAGTAAGACTCCATCCAATTTTCTCTTTAAGAGAACACCATCTACCAAAGCATAAGGGATAGACTGTAGCCTAAAATGTCATCTTTTAGTTCCGTCCAATCCATAAGGGTATCTACCAGTGGAGAGGAAACCAACCATGTCTGTTGTCTAAGGACTCACAACTAATGGATTAGCTATAGGTTCCTCCTCATTCAAGTGGTAGGATGAATTATCTTCATCTATTGATGTCTGAGCTAACCACTCACATAACCCTCTACCTCTAATTAGCTTAGTGGCCTTGATGATTACATCATACTCCAAGATCTTGGTGACCTAGTTGGATCTCTTTTCATTAATCTCCATCCCCATTATATAATCTCTCACACTAGGATAAGAAACTAAAACTTTAATGTGATTATTTTTCTCTGAATATCTTTAAAGATCTAATAATAGAAAATGCCTATTTATCCATGGGGCTATATCTGACCTCGTAGTCTTTCAAGGTTTGACTGAAGAAAGCTAGGGGCTGCTCCAGTCCCTATTCATTTTGCTGCATCAAGATAGCAACAACATTGTTCTATCCTCCATGTACATAAAGGACAAAGTCCTTCTCATATTTTGGATTCATGAGAGTAGGTGCCTAGGCAATCTCTTCCTTGATCTTCTCAAAACCATCCTTCCCTTCCTTAGTCCATCTGAAGACTGTATCTTTTCTAAGCATAAGGGTTAGAGGTTTCACTAAAGTAGTACAGTCAGGAATGAACTTCCTAACAAAGTTGATCTGCCCTAAAAATGATTGTAAATCTCTTTTGTGAGTGGGAAATAGAAGAGAAAGAAGGGTGGACGTTCAACCTGGATCTATGGATATCCCATCTATAGATACTATGTGGCCCAAAAGCTTACCTTGGACAACAACAAAAATACATTTCTTGTGGTTCAGAGACACCCCATACTCTCTAAATCTCTAGAAAATTTTCTCCAGATGCTCCATATGATTTTCTCCTTTCTTAGAGAAGAATGTGATGTCATCCAAATAAACCAGGATGAACGTGTTTATAAATCCTTTGAAGGCAATATCCATTTCTCTTTGAAATGTTTCACCAGCATTAGACAAACCAAATGGCATCTTTGCATACACAATGGTTCCCCATTTGGTTGTGAGTGATGTGTTAAATCTATCCTCATCCCTGACAATGATATGATTATAGCCAAAGAAACCATCTAATAATGAAAACCTCTCTGCCCCTTTGTAAAATTTGATCTATAGAGGGCAGAGGGTAATGATCCTTCAAAGAAGCCCGATTCAGGTCCCTGAAGTCTACACAGAGCCTAATCTCTCCATTCTTCTTTCTTACTGGCACTAGATTAGCAACCCAAGTAGAATACTTGATAGGGAAGGTAATCCTTGCTTGTATGAGCTTAACAAGCTCTTTTCTCATGAGTGGTTCAATTTTTGGATTTATGGGCTACTACTTTTGGAAAACTGGCTTGCAATTAGGATCTAGATCAATGGTATGTAGAGCCACATCTGGATTAAATCCTTTAAGATCTTCATATGTCCATGCTAGGATGTCATTGTACTTCTAGGCAAGCCTTATGAACTCTTTCTCTTCTATTTCATCACACACTTTTCCTAGCACCAACTCTTTGTCCTTAGTGATGGTTACCTTATGGTAATCTTCTTTCTTGAAGGTCATATTACTTCTATCTCCCCTAAATTTATCATCACATCTAAAGATGGCTTCCAGGGTGACTAGACCCTTAGGTAGCTTGTTTGATTTGAGCTAGATGATATGATCACCCTAGCACTCCTATAATCTAGGTTGTGCACTTGAAGAGAACTTGAATTCATTCTAGATGAAGCATGCACAATCTTCTCATCGCTATCAGAAATTTGCCAATGAACATCATTGTCAGGAACAAAGGGGTTGATGACCATTTTCACATGCTAATTGGGACCTTGAAACAAATCTATATGTGGTGAAAATTGATCTCCCACCATTTCTAATTGATCAACCTCTGAATTAATTTTCTTGGGATTACCTATAGATTGAGAGCATCAAAACTCTCAAATAGGTCCCAAACCTTATGTTTGTAAGCTCTTAAAAGCTAGAATTTTATTGCACATCTATTTCTAACTTGGTTGACCACCAATTTAGTATCACCAAAGATCTCCAGATGCTTGATATTTTTCTTTTCAACAATCAACAAGCAATGGACCAATGCCTCATACTCTGCTACATTATTGGTGCAAGAAAAGTGCAACTTATGAGTAAAATACAACATCTTACCAGTCAGAGAGACTAGAAAAACACCTGCACCAGCTCCATTTTTCTCTTCATACCATCAAAGAACATTTTCCATGGGCTAATGGAATCATCTTCTAGCTTAAGTAATGAAGGGATTGAAGAATGCCCTTCATGGATCATGTAGTTGCCCAAGTTAGTCACCTCAGTGGTGTCATAAGGATAAAATTTTCATGATCCCTTGCCCACTCATCAAGAAATAGGTTAGAGGTAGGAAGAGGTGAAGGCTCTACCTTTATAGGTTTTGAGTCATGCACTTCCTCACCCTGAATCATCACATGTGGGTTCACAAGGCTATGGTTGTAATTCTCCACATGATATTCTAAAATTGGTTCAGCCTTGATGGTGAATTTTGTGCCATATCTAGTCCTCAGCAACATATGAGATTGGTTAGAAGAAAGATATCCACTTAGCTTGACTATGAAGTCTCTTGATAGACAAATGGCAAAGAAACGAGGAAGATTAATGACTGAAATGTCCTTCTTGAAGGTTAAGTTTAGACATGCATGTAGAGTTAAGTCCAGTCCCTTGATCACTCCTACAGTGTTCATAGAGGTATCATCTAGTTGCAATACTCCTGATGAAACAAGGGGTATAATTGATGCCTAATGCATCCGCTATCTTCTTGGGCATGACTAAAACACTAGCCCTCAAATCAATCATGCAGTTGTGCACTAAAAACTTGCCAATAATCAAAGATAAGTAGAAAGGAGATGGTTTCTTGACTGCACTTACTTTTCCTTCACTTGGTTGCACAAAACTAATAGGAGCATTCTCCTTTTGTTTTGATGATGAGTCTGATGCTACTAACTCAGCTAATGGGAAGTTCCTTAAGGCTTCTTGTAACAAATCCCTCTGAGAAGGGATGGAAATTACTTCCCACATAGAAACATTTATGTTTGTTTTTTTCATCTGTTCCACAATATTTAAAGGAACAACAGTTGTCTTGTGCATGGAGGGAATCCATGTTCCCTTTCTAGATTGCTCTGCAACTTGATCAGGCACTTTTAAGCCTAATGGGGTTTCTTTTACAGCAACAGGTCTGCTGATTTGAATTGGAGCTGTGGTACTGTCCACTTTTGCCTTTGGAAAAAGTTCTTTTTACAACACAGTAGGCATGGGACTAGCTTCCAACTGCCTCTTTTTTGACCTGATGTTGTTTGCAATGGGCATAACAATGCTATCCATGCGTTGATTAACAACATAAAAATCTTTTGATGTCCATAGCATCATGTTACCATCATTAGTAGATTCATTTGATGTTTTAGGATTACTATTTGCAGCTTCTGATAATGATGCCTGCTAGGTGTGAAAGTTCTGAACCATTAAGGCTCTTTCTTGTGCTCCAAAAGCACAAGTGGACTAATTATGGGGTTGGTTGCAGGGGTAGCACCAATCTACTTCCTAGGCTAGATTGTTCTGAGTAGGGACTAAGGCCCTAACTAGATTCATAGATGGTATTTGTTGGATGGGTTGAATGGTTTGTAAGGGTTGTGCAAGGTTAGGATTTTGGTATCTATTCTCCTGATATTCCTGATTCCAGTTCTGGTTTCTATTTTGATTAGATAATTGTCCCTGATTATAATTTTGATAGGGTTTGGGAGTAGTTTGAATAGCTATACTATTCACCTTGTTAGTCAGGTTAGACATTAGGGTCTTAAGGTCACTCTCTTCTTGAGAAAGAGAGGACGTTAAAGCTTTAGAATCTGGGATAGGAGCAATAATGGGCTGTTGGGATGAGGAAGGGAGCTCTGGAAAAAGTGGAATGGGAGGCCTGGAAGAAATTTTCTGAGCCTAGAGCTGTCTCATAGCCATCTGGTAGAGTTTCAACACCCATTGATTGCATCATTACTGTAATATCAGAATTCAAATCTCTTAGATAATACAAGAAAGCACCTTGTGGGGATGGCATGAGGGTAGTTGGAATTCTCCCCCACATCCTTTGGAATCTAAAGTTAAAATCTTCCAGCATCTCACTTGGAGCCCTCTTGATAGTCGTCAACTGCTCAAGCATTGAAACATTGTCTTCCCTCTCTCCAAACTGTTTGTAGAGGGCCTCTCCCAACTCGTCCCAGGTATGTATGGGTGTAGGGTTTAAGCTCCTAAACCATTGAAGAGCTCTCCCCTTAAAAGATGAGACCATGAGATAGATTGCAACATCTTCATGTTGTATATGATGGATCGAACATACATTAGATATATCTTTGATATGCTTAGCGGGGATAATAGAACCATTACTCGTGAAGGGTGAAACACTTTTTAGGGCTGGCTGGTATGTCATTGTATGTAGCCAAATCTAATGGACTTCCTCCATTGAAGGTCACAAAAGGCAAATTCCTTGCCATCCTAGGAATATTCAAATTTAGTCTCTAATATGCAAGCTTCTTCTATTATATTGAAACCTAACGGGATGGGTGTGGACTGAGCTCTTGAAAAAAGAAAAGTAAGATTGTTGTTCCTTCTCACAGGAGACCTAGATAACCTAGACCTTCTCCTTGAAGTAGTAGATAATTCAACAAATTAGAAATTACCTCTTGAAGACGCCCTAGTTTGTACAGACATAAAAGATGGCACTGATCAGAACTAGTAGCTTGTAGAGTCACAAGGTGCATGAAATGTCTGCCAAGATGTAGAGTGTTGAGAAGGACACTAGGTTCTCAGCTTGATTCTTTGATTGCTAATGCTTTGAGTCCCACTGGGCATACCAGAAACTATTGTCACATAGATTTGCACCCAATGTTAAAGGCTTTTAGGGCTCCAACAATCTAGTGAAACATTGAGATGACCTCAAGGTGTAGGACCCTACAGGGAGGCCAAATCTCTAGAGAGAGGCTAGTTTCTTTATTGAATGAGAGAAATTCATCGATCCTACGACTAAACCTAATCTATTTACCTTGTAGGAAAAGAGGAAAAGGGAGTAAAAACTAAAAATAAAGGGGAGGTGATACACTAGGTTTGAATAAAGAACATTCACAGAGCTAATATACACAAATAAAGAAATACAACTGATAAACTTACATAGATCATGGAGATTTTAATAGAGGTAAAGAATGGATTGCCAGGAATTAAACATTAAAAAACAATAGCCAATTCTAAGACTACACAAAGTTAAAATCATGAAAAGTAAAACACCATATGCATTGATTAAGAGGCACAGTTACAGCAGAGGAAAGTTCTATTTGGAATACAAAAGCATAGATTAACTATTTTCCAACCTTTTTTACATCTTACATTCATGCATATATAGCATCGAATTCCAAATGACCTAATTAGGTTACACTAAATTGTCCCATGGGCTTTATCAGAAAATATTTCTATGAAAAGGAATGTCGGCCTGCAAGAATTTATTACAGAAAATATCTAGTGCCTAGACAGATGGGAGATATTTTGTGCCTTCAATGAGAGTTGTTGAATCACTCACCTGCAACCATCAATGCAAAATATCTACATTTGGAAAGCTTTTGCAACATTTCAAATTGGTCATTGAGATGTCTTGTCAGCTAAGATTGCAAATTCATCCTTAGTTGACAACCATCCTGATATCCAGATGCATAAATCCAGATCGTGAAATTTGGTTCATATTTTAAAATGAGATTATCCCACAAAAGCCCGCTAAATGAAAGAGGAGGAAATTCTAAGCACTTTTGCCTTTTGGATCATGTAGAAATTCCTCAAGATGAGGGAGATATCCATGGTTAAAGTTACGGTCAGCAAGCATATGGATGTCCACATGTCATCATCTCGCAGCTGCGTAGTGGGAATGTGACATCAACTTCAATAGTCTACAGGGTATGCAATACCCAGATGCACCCGTCAAGTTTTCCTTCACAACATGGAGGGGCTGTCATCCACATGGATATCTGTCATCAAGATATTAACTTAATATCTAGATGCTAACTTAACATCCGGATGCCTTTTTATGAATATCTTGATGATGTCATCAACATGAAGAGCTTTGTTGAAGAGGAGATCTAGGTGACGTCATCAGGATGATTAATCAATGCACGATAATATGTTGAAGGTGGAATGTCCAGATGATGTCATCATCATACATGCATTTCTTTGGGGAGGGGGTTCGAATGACGTCATCAGGACATTCGCAAAGTCATGGATATCAGGAAGATCCAGATGTTAAAAAATATCCAGATGACATCATTAGGATATTTACAAAGGTCTGCACATAAAAGAGATATTGGAACCTTAGCTAAGGTTTGGATATTAAGATAATATCTAGGATGTTAGCTAAGATCCATATATCTGGACATTAGATATCCATGCAAAATGACCAAGTATGGTGGTTGAAAATCTCTACGAAGGAAGACATTGAGGGCAAAAGGCTTTCTGGGTTTTTTGCAAGGATTCTCTAGATGAGATTCTTAGGGATTTTACAAGGCGGATCATGGGGATATAAAAGATTAAGGCTTACATGGCTATATCTAAGGGATATCCAGGGGATTTTCAAGGTGGACTGTTTGACTCTAGACAGAGAAAAATGGGTCAACACTAACATCACCTTTCATCCTAACATGTCTTCTAATTAATTAAATAATTTTAATTATTTAATTAATTAATCCTTCTTTATTTAATCCATTTTTCCCATATTAAATAAATAAATTTTATTTATTTATTTGCTTTACCATTTCCTTTTAAATTAATTAATAAATCCCATTTATTTAATTAATTTATCACTTCTAACAATTTCCTCTCCATAAATTAATTAAATAATTCTATTGTTTAATTAATTTACCCACCCACACCCTTATCCTCATCCACCTACCACAATTATTAAATAGTTGTTCACAATTATTAATGATTAATCCAAAATTGAATTCTCTTTTCATCTCCACCATCCATTATTACACTTCATCTTTTAATTTGCACCATTCACATAAAATAATGCTCTAGAAGATCCTTATCCATGCCCTATAATCCTCTCATCTAATCTTATCCATTAATTTAATCTTTTAATCCTAGCCATCTATCCTATCACTCAATAGCCTATAAATTTAGCCTCTCACATCATTATCATAACACACATTTCATATGAAAGTATATGCTGTAAAAATCCATATCATTATCATTATCTTTTGCCTTCATTATAGCCATTGCCATACCTAGGTTATACTGGTTTTGTGAGCATTCTGCAATGAATAATATATCAAAAGAACAAAGCTAGTAGAGCTAGGGTGCACTCTATTCCATTCTATGTATGTGTGAGGATTTTATTTGAAGGTGAAGGTATTGAGTTATATTGCATTATCTTCATTATTTACCTTGGATCATATTTCTGCATACAATTATTTTCCTTGTACATGACATACTCTTGAGAAATATGTATGACTACTATCTTCCAATTTAATTGCTACTATATACCTATCTATTTGCTAAGCTAATTTTAAAGCCATATATATGTAGATTAGATGTTATAAAGGCTAATCATGATGATAGAAGTTGAACAATTTTCATATGCGACTAATCATCTTGTTAAGGGGTGTTTTAACACACTCGACAACAAGTAGGCACAACAACAAATGAACCATCTCTCTTGAAAGGTAACCAACCTCAAGAGGTTGATAACCTCAAGGTTCATGTTAACTGGGTCTCTGCTGTGGTGGATAAATCAATGGTATATGTAGTTGTACTTGTTCAAGGGGCTACTAGTAATCAAGTAACCATAGGGTTATTTGCACAAGGAGATCAACAAATAAGATAAACAAGAGCTGCTCCAATCACCTATTGCTAAGAAATGAATATTTACAATGTTGTACCAATAATAGGGAAACTTGTAAATATGATAAATCTGATTTATAACAAGTAATGAATAATAAAATCCTATTCTAACCCTAACCTACTTCTAAACGAACCAAATTTGAAAAAAGGACAAAAAGGTAAGAATTTTAGAGAGTACATAAAAATAAAAATGAAGTGGATCAACTTTGCATTTGATTTATAGTCCTATACCTTAGAGAATCCAATGAAACCATTAACCCAATGATCTTCCATAACTATTATTTCACACAATTATTAGCATCATTGTGCAAGACTCTAAGGAATTTCATGAAAATAACAAAGTAATTGCATAAACCCCCATGTTACATGTGTAGGTATTACACAATCTTTGTAGACAATTGATACTTTATTGAGTTTCACCAAATAATACAAGTTTTAGAACAACAAATACAAAATACATCACCACCCAGAGTGGAGGATTAGCATTCCATTGGCTTGTGACAACTTAGCAAGATTCCCACACCATAATTGTCTTTTGCCTTTGTGCACCTTAGAGAACTAGCTTGCATGTGGAAACTTAGAAGAATTTTTACACCATGATTGCCATTTTGTACTTGTATGCTCTGCCTTAGTCTCCGTGCTCTCCCATCCTCTACTTTTCAAACTAAAAAACATTCCTCTTTTCATAGAGGTTTATATTGCATTAAGATTTACACTTTGCACAAGTCGGCTTGCATCTCAAATTACAAGCCACTCCATGGGTTAGCTGAGTCCTATTTGGACATTGTATAAATGAATTTCATCAAAATTAATGTCATTTCCCTTTTTATCTCCATTTGAGCATTTGTATCTCTCGATTTATCCAACACAAATAGCCTCATGCAGTTGTAGAAGATAGCTTTCTCCAAGTATTGTATGTCTTCATCATGCCCTAGCATGTCTCCATAGTGTTTCAACACCCTAGACCTGCAAACAAACATAAAAGAGCATCAAATTATTCAAAATTAAATCAATTTCAATCTAGGAATATCAACAATTATCATTTCAATCATTGAGTTTTATCAATTCTGATTTCTAGACAAATTTATTGCCATTGACAACTTCACAAATCTGGGGTTTTATCATGATTTTGCTGGTTTCTCCATCTATCCTCTTGAACCTTTCATCTTTACTACCTACTTAAGCCTCCTACCAACTTAGAAATAGCCTTTGAATCTACTATATGGGATAAAACAAAACAAGAAATTTAATTCACCATTGTTGTCAAAGGGTTTTTGAGTTGTTAAAATTTAGTTTCAAGCTTGTTTAGGCAACTTCTAAAGCATTTTTGAAGGTAAAGATAGTCATATTCTTCATTTATCTCATCATTTCAGATCCTTAATCACCTTGCAAAGTTCACCATACTAATAGAATTAAAACAAAGAATGCTCATGGCTATTAAATATGAAATTCACTATTTTCCTCTCTATTTGTTTTCTTATTTCTCGAAATCATAAGAACAAAGAATTTTGGAATGAAACCCCCAATGATCTTGACTTGCAAACACAAATAAAAATAAGCATACATTAGATATAACATGCATTTGAAGGTTATACATTTAAGATAAACAACAATATCAATCATAAAAAATTGAAACCCTTGCCATTTAATTCATGGATGAAAATTCTTTCACATAAATTTAGTCCATAACCTGTTAAAAATTTTCATCATCTGCACATTGAGGATGGAATCCAGGCTTCCATGAAAGCCAAAAGGGGAAAATGAGAAAGAAAAAATAAAAATAATGGCAGCCCATGAGATTAAACCTCCCAAAAGTAACCATTTCTCCTTTCTATGCAACTATATTTTATGAAATCACATTAAAAAGTAATTAATAGTTGCAAAAAGAAATATCCCATGCATGCATGAGAAAGAACTTGTAATGGGGTCTTATGTATTTTAAATTTTTATTTTATAGCAATTTTAATGTCTCAAAAATCAAGGAAAAAACAATGCTTCAAGAAAGTACTTTTACACTTGTTTTAGAAGAAGAGTTGGATGATGATTTTGAGTAGCTTTTCAAAAGTGTAATCCATGCACTTTTTTCTCAATGATAGTCTGCTAATAAGATAGCATTATTGATGGATTAGGTTGATAAAATGGTAACTTGTGGATATCATCTAAAGTATTGATCTTCTCAGCATTGATTAAACAGAAAGGAACAATCACATTGAAAAGTATACTGGATAACATTGTTTACCTGACCAGCATGAAAATTATTAAATGGATCTCCATGTGACATCATGCAAATATACATTGATTCACTCAAATACCATCATTCACATAATTTTTTATCTTTGCATATACATTGATTACACATTTTTTCTCTCAAAAAAAAAAAATCAAGGAAAAAAAGTTAGCTAAAGTTATTTGCTTTTCTTTGTTTTTCTTGATTTTTTATTGCTTTTTCTTTCATGTCATCAAATTTAAGCTGAGAATAATATGAAATTAAGACCAAATTGTTTTTTCTTTATTAATTATTTAATTTTGTCATTTAAATATTATTTGAAGGATTTTACGACTATTTTAAATGGTTTTAAGATCCAAAAATGATGGGTTTAGCTAATTTAAACCTGTAGAATTGATGACATTTGGATTTTGACTATGAACCACTACCCCATTAAAATATATAAAACTAATAAAATGCTCTAAAAGATATTAAAAGACACAATATAACCAAGAGCATGGAATGGAACCTTAATTAATGCACTTTGAACCTTTAATACATGAGGCCATGAATACGAGTGATTTTAAATTTGAAGTCCATTTAATCATGACCATATAATAACAAATATTACATGCATGTACCCACCTTGACACCAAAAAATGTAACTTCACTAGTTGGGACATGAATATAGAGAGGTATAATTATTGTTGGAAAATGCCATAAAAAACTCTACGCTCAAATTAAGAAAACCAAGAAATCAAGTGAAGCACAAACTCATCCAAGAAGTCTTGAAGTCAAAGCATCACAAAAATTCCCTAATGACTCAAGTAGGATATGCAACATCCAATGAAAGCATTTGAGCATCTAAATCAAACTCAAGGAATCAAACTAAAGTATAGGGTATTGGGGATCAAGAGTCGGGCGCAACCTATACCTTTTACTTATGACAAGTGAAACCCAAGAGGTCTAACACTAGAGTCCTATGATAAGGTTTTATTGGGGTTCGAGGCTCTTACTTATCCTCTATCAAAAAAATAGGTCAAAATGAATGCTACTGACATCAGGAAATCACAAAGGTATAATATTATCATTGGGGTTTCAAGGTTAGAGACAACAAAATAATCTTGCCAAAAAGATAAGTAGGTGCAAAACATCTCAATGCCCTGAGTCTGCTAATGATAAATAATAAAACTCATTGGAGGTTTTGAGTTAGGGATATTGGAGGAGTCGTGCCAAAATGGTAGGCGAATATGGGAAGGTCCGATCTACCGATCCTGAGAGACTAAGAAAATGTAAGGTGATAGGAATTGGGGACTAGGGATGTCATTGAACCCATGTCAAATATCGAAGATTCTTCTATGGTTGTGCCGGGATGACCAACTCCAAAAATTAGATGAAGGTGAGACACCAATCCATTGTCAGCCTACGGGAGTTGGGACATCATAGATTCCTTTACAGTCATGACAAGATGACTAACCTAGACAAACCAACAAGCATGTAGGTAAACAAGAAAAGACAATGAAGGCAATGTTGGGGATTCTGGGGTGTTTCTACTATCATGCTAGTGTGACAAACCTTGAAATCCTGACAAGGTAGAAAAGCATCAAAGCACTAAGGGTAAATACACAAACCAATCGACAAAGTGAACCCGATAGAATAAAATAGTAAAGCATAGGGGATTCAGGCCTGCCCATTCCAACATGCAAAAATGACACAGTCTTAAATCCCCAAAAGCATAAAACCACTAAAACGAACTGAGGATAGAGTGTGCAATCAAATGGATCAAGTCCAAAAATCATCAAACAAATGATAATACTTGAAATTGACTTCAGATAAAGCACATAAAAGCACATGAAAAGCACCAAATCATACAAGTGATATAAAACCAAGGGAGACAAAATAAACTCACCAACTAGGAACTAGGAGATCATCAAATCAATTCAATGAAGCATTGAATCCTAGAACACTTGAAGTAATCAAAGAAGGGGGTTCACATTTTAAGGAAAAAATGGGATGTGTTATGTAGGGCACAACAAATGCCAACCAAAACAAAAAAATGCTCCAGAGCATTTCAAGGTGGGGAAATCAACTAGAGACCTAAAACCCCAATTTCATCAATCACAATAGAAGTGTGAGCACTAGAACAAACCAAAAGTAAGCACAATAAAGCACAAGATCAAATATACCTGAAATCCAAGTGTGTGCACATGATTCATTACCCTTATTTAAGCATGCAAGAATTCACCAATCACAAACTAAGGATTGGGTTAGGTAAAGTGGATTTTGCTTTCAAATGATCACCTAGACATAGTTCTGCTACTAGCTAGGTGTCCATATCCCCAGTACAGATTTCCTAGATCACCCAGATAGTTGAATTCTCTTGATATATCATTATTTTCCTCTTTTCTTTTGATTTCTCTTTTGTTCTTTTCTTTTTCTTTTCATTTTGTATTTTAGCCTTTCTTTATTTTCTTTTCTTTTGATTTTCTTGTTATCTTATTTCACTTTTTTTTAAGCTTTCTCAACTTGCAAGAAATGAAGCTTGCTACTAGGTTGGGGGTTAAGGCTAACGTATAAGGAAAAAACCACTCTTAGGTTAAATCAATGGTGGTGACCTAGAAAGACAAAATCATTGGATTTTTCACCTAATAACCAGTTGTAATGACATATTCTAGCAAGCATAAAGAGACATTAATGTGTAATTATATGTAATATTTCAAGAAAACATCATCCCATGTACAAGAATCACCTTAACTCATACTTGGGCCAATAAACACACAAGCTAATATGAATGATAAAACTAAAAATTATGAGAAAATGGCTGATTTCTTAGCAAGAAATGTTTGAAAACATTCCTTCACTAATGGTTTCACTATTAAACCCACACAAACAATCCTTTTTCCAACCAAAACATGCACCCAATTAGCAAAGCAAGGCTCTAGGACCTAAGGTGTGAAGGTAAAACAACAAAAAACAAAAACTAAACTCAAAATCAAATGAAATGGACTGAAAACAACTCAAAACAAAAAGCTAATGACACCAACAAACCAAAAAATAAGACAAAATAGATCAAAATCAAAACTAGCTACTAAAACTCAAATGAAAATTAACTAACTAAACACCTAAGTAAATAAACACAACTTAGGCAATGTACACAAAAATCATAACAACAAGCATATGGTTTGTTTCTTAACTGATTTTTACTTATATGTAGTAGTAATAACCCACCCCATATGGTTCTAAGGAATACAAACCCATATTTGTATTCAGAAGAATAAGGTTTAGGCATAATAGGCTCAAATTCTAGGTATAAGTCATGTAAAATTAGAAGTTGTGGGTCTTCTCCATGGTCATGATTAATTCACATGCATGTTTTGATTCCCCAAGCATCATATTCAAACTCAAAATTACCAAAATTCAAAGGAGAATGGAAAGATATATGCTTTGTTCTAGAATACATCACTGGATTCTTAGAAATATTGATAGCACAAATATTGTCACACAAAATAGGAATAGGCTCATCATACATCACCTTTATATCCTTCAAATTCTACTTCATCCAAAGCAGTTGAGTGCAGCAAGATGATGTAGCAATATACTAAGCTTCTATTGTGGATAAAGACACTAAATCTTTTTTCTTGCTCTACCATGAAACTAATCTGATTCCTAAAACCAAAGCACCACCACTTACAATACTTCTTCTATCATCAACACAACTAGCCCAATCAGTATCAGTGTAGGCACTCAGATCAAAGTCATTACCTCTTGGATACCATAAGCCATAATCCAGAGTTCCCTTCAAGTATCTAAATATCCTTTTCACTACCTTCTCATGTGTGTTCTTTGGATTAGCTTGATATCTGGTGACCACACATACTGCGTGCATAATATCAGGTCTGGATGTAGTCAAGTACAACAATCCTACAATCATAGATCAATAGGAAGTCTGATCAACCTCTCGAGACTCATCATCTTTGCTCAAGTGACATCTAGTGACCATATGAGTACTCACTAGTTTTGAATCCTCCATACCAAACTTCTTCAACATCTCTCTAACATACTTGGCCTGAGAAATAGATATACCATCATCTAGCTGAGAAATTTAAAGTCCAAGGAAGAAAGACATCTCAAAATATTTTTGCATCTCCTTTGCAAACCTCTTACACATATCATCATCTCCACCAAAGATGATGTCATCAACATATACTACAACTATCAATATCATATCTCCTTCTTCCTTGATGTAAAGATTGCTATCTATAGTACCTTTCTTGAATCCTTGCTTAAGTAGGTACTTATCCAACCTAGCATACCAAGCCCTAGGTGCTTGCTTGAGACCATGCAAAGCTTTCTTGAGTCTCAACATCATGTTTGGAGTTTTCAATATCTAGAAATCATCTTGTTGCTCAATGTAAACCTCTTCCTCTAGATCACCATTCAAAAATGTTGACTTGACATCCATCTGATAGACCTTGAAGTTCTTATAAGAAGCAAGGGCAAGAAACATCCCGATTGCCTCCATCTTAGGTATGGGAGCATATGTCTCCTCAAAATTAGTGCCTTCAACTTGAGAATAGCTCTTACACACCAATCTTTCTTTGTTCCTCACAACTTCACCATCTTCATTCAGCTTGTTCCAGAACACCACTTTGTTCCTATGACATTCTTGTTGGCTAGTATGGGAACTGTTGTGCCTTGCACACACACCCCATTTCACTAAATGAGGACCCCCCTTTTTTCAATTTTTTCTTAGAGTTTGGCTTAGTTTCTATTAGTTCCTTGGAAAAGATGTTCAACTTGCATTGTCAAAATAACCCATCTAAAAGTCAAAGTTGTAATTCCACTTGATGGAGAGTGTTTGGGCTACCTAAGAATTCAAAATGCTAAGGCATGCGTCCCTTTTTCCATAAGTTTCAAGCCTCAAAACCCCTTTTGTACTAAAAACCTCACCTACTTCCAAAAGTGCTAAAATCACATATCACTACCTCAGCACTAAAAACATGAGTCACTGACTCTAGCGCTAAAAATTGAAGCTACTGGACTAAGCACTAAGAAGCACTTGAATTGCCTATTGCCGCTAGCACTAAAAGGACCTCTTGCCGACTTGCGCTAAAAATATGTTGCACTACCTTTTGTCAGTAGGACCTGAAAACCACACTAGGTCGGTAGGAGGTGAAATTTGTGCTGGGTCAGTTGACCTTGAAATCCCTGCCAAGTCAGAAGGAAGCAAAACCCCACTGAGTTCACTGCACACCAAGTTGTCAAGGTACACTGCATTAATGTCAAATTCATAAGGTCATATAAAAGGTTTCTAGATGCATTTTTGAGCTCATTTTGCATTTGATAATTAATGAGAGCTCTGCAAAATGGTGATTAGCAAGTTAAGGGCATGGAGAATCTAATTGGAGATTGCATTTTGGGCAAATCTCTTCCATGCTTACGACTCTTCGAAATACAAGTTGGGGCATCGAAGCTTTTCTTTATCCCTTTTAGTGCTGCCTAAGTTTTTTTATGAATTTTGATTTTCCCATGAAAGATCTTGTGGAATTTTGCCTATCTTTTGTTGAGGTCTCTGCAAAATTATTTTGAAAGTTTTGGTAAAGCTAGGGTTCTATGGAATGTTTTATATTGCAGTAATCTTTTGGGGTTGTTTGTCTTTCTCGTTACATAAGAAATATTTTTATTTTTAGGAAAGATTCCCCTAGGATTCATAGTAGAACAAACCCTAGTGATCGTGATTTGAATTACATGCAATAGAAGCTTGAAGCTTGCTTCAGTTGCACATAGCATTTTAAAATTTCTCTCCCAAAACTAAAATGAACCCTAGCACTAAAATTGTAACTCATCGCCTTGCATCCAATTTGACCCCTACCGCCTCTATGCAACTCCCTTTCAAATGAGAGTTGGTCAGACCCTTTGAAATTCCTTGTCGATGCTTGACCATGACTTTAGTGCTAGGATCATGATTTACTGTTTAACGCTAGAATGGATCCTTGCCAACTTGCGCTGAAATCGACCCTTGCCAACTTTGTGCACTAACCTTCTAAACCTCAAAATTTCCCACTGACCCAAAAGCATAACTTTGCACTATATTCATCACCCTCAGACTTGTGCTAAATTTGATCCTGACCAACTTTATCTAGTACCCCACCAAATTCGCGCAAGTCAATAGAAGTCAAAAGTAGTGTCGAAGCCTATCGTTATATACTCTATACACTCTATGTTGAGAACTATCCTTACTACCTGGCATTGAAAATCACCCTCACTATCTTTAATCAGTAGACCTCAAATCTAGTGTCAGGTCGGTAGAAGCCAAAGCCTGTGTGCTTTAGTCAGTGGACCCCAAAACTAGCACAAAATGCTCTCAGATCTTGTTTTCTTGAAATTTTTAAAGGGATAAAGTGTATTTTTTTAAGCAAATCAATTCTAAGGTAAAATAGAAATAATTTGCATGTTTTGAATTGAATTTTCAAGTTGTTTGCATTCATTACATAAGTAAGTAAGATTGTAGAAATGTTGTTTTCATTTCTTCTTTTGCATAGCTTATGTAATCAATGTTATAGATAACATGCAATATCTCAGACTTGTGCATTCAAATTTTAAAGGGGCTTTATGGATGTTTTATGAGAAAGACTTGTCTTAGGAATAAGAATAGTAACCCACTCACTCAAACTTAGAATCAAGAACATTTAGGATAGTTCTGTTATGACTCTTACTTATTAGGTCCAGTCCTACAGGATAGATGTTTGCGTGAGCCAACACAATGAAGTACTAATTCAAAGGAATTCCTCCAGAGACCAAGATCACATCGGCTTGGAAGAACATAGGGGATATAGATCTAGGGCACATAGACTTAGAATATTTGGGCCAATTCCCACTCCTCTGGCCAAGAAAATCAAGGACAATGGCATTATTGAGGCTGCTATTTTTCCTACATCTGTACAATGCCCAGAGCTGATTGTAGCTTGTGCAGAAAGATATGATCAATTGACTAGAACCATCCAGACCCAAGATGGACAAATCAGGATTGGTAGATTTGAGTGCATAATCACTTGTAGAGATCTTTGGGATACCTATCTTTCCCATACTCTCAATAATGGATAAGAAAGAAGAAAATCAGATGTATAAGAAGGATGTAGATAAATGAAAGGAATAGATCAATGAGAGTTGGATGAAGCATAAGAGGTCTACCTTGATCAAACTTCCCCACACTCTGTACACAAGTGATTTTCATGATGAAATTGAAGATCTTATGACACTGTTAAGCAGAATCTATAGGCTACCCGCTGCTTCTACATTTGAAGAATAGATGTTTGCTTTCATTGAGGAGATTATACATGGGTACAAGAAAATCCACTAGACCCAAATCCTCGGTAACAATATCCATGAGGCCTTTGTGGACTTCCAAACAAAGGAAACTTTTAGGTGGACTTCTTATGTTGTCAATGCCTTGGCTAGATGAACAGAATACCCTGGACTCTCAAAGATAGGTAATGTTGACAATGCTGAGGGACTTCTAAAGGTTTATCAATGCTATCCACAATTGGCAATCTCCCAGTCCTTGATTCATTACAAGAGAGTCAATGATGCCTTCAACATGCATATGACTAGGCTTCTTCAAAACAACACTACATTGAGAATAACTCCTGATGCCATGAATGTTGTTCAACAATATGGGAGGTGGTATTTTCAGTTTCATAACTTCACATACTTAAGAATCCAAGGCTTCACAGGTGCGTCATATTGACTACCTCATTATCCAATTGACAAGGTGGTGCTCCTTGAATTGACAAGGCAACTTCTCCCATGTGTAGATAGGTTAAAGCATTTACATAGAGTGAATATTAAGTTCCCAATCATATTAGGTAGGGGCAACTACTCCTGCACAACCATAGGGACAATTGAACACTCAAATAAAGAATTATAGATGCTAAATCTTCACCTCTATACAAGGAGAAGCCATTTTGATCCACATGGGGTCATGGAGAAATATGTAAGCAAGAAATTATTCTGTCAAGAACATCTTGAAGACTTTTGGGCAAACTGTGTAGATGATTATGAGGTGTTAAGAAGGAATTGTTCTTGGTTGTCCCTGGATTTTATCAAAAGGTTTCATGTAATACAATTCCGTGACCAAGTAGTTGAAGATTGCAATATAGTTCAAAGAGGGTCATGGGAAGCACTATACAATCAGCCAATACCTCCTCCAAATTGGGCCGATGCAAAGGAAAGTTCACTAGATGAAGCCATGAAAAACCTAATAAAACTTAGCAAAATCTCGGCTAGGAGTTAGATTGCAGCTTTGACACAAGCAGGGGTTGAATTAATATATATAGAGGAGACTTCAGAGAAGTATAGTGATGATGACTAAGATCAGCCTTTAGAGGTAGTAAATGTTGAAGAATAGTGAGCATCCAAAGAAACTGACAGTGAAGAACATGTTCCCCTGGTAGAAAAGGGAAAAGCTAAAAAGGTTTCTTCTAAAACTCAGAAGAAGGATCCTCCTCCTACTACAAGAACTAGAGAGGAAAAAATAAAACAAATGCAAAGTGGTAAAGGAGAGAGTTCAAAGGTCAAGAAACCAAGGACTCCAATTGATGCAACCACTACCTCCTCTGCTAATAACACAACTATACTTGTGATTCCCCCATCTCCAGCAAGTGCATCTATCACTTCCTCTATTGTACAAGACACCTCATCTCTTGTCCCATCACCTACAAATGCTACTATCTCATCTCCATTGGAATTGAATTCAAGCATTCCTAATCTTCCCTCCTCACCTACCATTTCCACTATCACATCTCCCATTTCTTTAGCAACCCCCATTTCTACCATGTCCTTACCTTCCATCTCATCTATTTCTTTCTCCACTCAAATCTCCCTGCCACCCATTTCCACTATCCTAGAACTATCTTTTTCTCTCCCGTCACTTAGTCTCTCTTCACCTATCACCATTTCTTATATGTTTTCTACTCCTTCCATACCACCTTCACTAGGATTTGCCTCATTTGCTAATTTATCTCATGCATATTTGCCTCCTGTAGCTGGTCATTCTTTATCAGCTATAAGTTATCCTTTAGCATGTCCAATTGTTGTCTCCTTAGAGTCTTCCCCCATATCTGTCCCTTAGCTACCAAGTATTGAAAAGGTGTGTATAGAGTTAGAAACCCAAGAAAAGGAGGCAACCAAAGAAGTAGTTGAAGATCCCCTTCCTAACCCTGGAGACATGGAGGTCGTTGAAGTATTAGACAACCCAGTGGGTAAGGGAACAACAAATATAGTTTTGGTAATTGCTCAACAAACCATATTGGAGAACCTACAAAACATTGAGCAATCAAATGATGAAGGGGAAGATACAGATAAAATGATTAGGGATGAGCTTGAAATTCTTGAGGATTCTATTAATAAAGGAGATAGTCATATTGACTCTCCTAAAGGGGCCTCCTTGGCACCAAATTGGTTGTAGCAGAGGTTGGAAAATAAAGCCCCACAGGTTAAAATAATGACATTGGACTTGGACACATTCTTATCCGAGGTAGAAAGGCCCAAGATACAAAAGAAGACTAAAATACAATCAAGAATTTATAAGGACACAATAGAGGCAAGGATTGCAGAAGTAGTTGTCCCACCTGCAGAGGCAAATGAAGGTAATGTGAGACTAGAAGATTACACCATCACAACTGTTAATTTGGGTCCTTCTACAAGGGGGCAGAAAATTGATGAGTTTAAGGGGATAGTGTCCACCATTTTGGACCAATTGAATAAAGATGAATTGACAAAACAATAGTTGAAACCAAAAAACGAGGAACTCCGGGCATGTATCAAATTCCTTATGAAGCAGATGAACTCAGATGGAGAGCTTGAGGCAGCCCCTACTCTTCTTTCAAAGGAGGAATTATATAATTTTGATAATATCAAAACCACTGTAGCAACAACACAAGAATGGTTCCATAAAGTATACAATGAAGGCTACAAGGTAATTGATATTGCAACCCTTCTACACAAAGAATTTTGTATTTTGAAATATGAGTGGGAAGAGCTTCATGATGATTGTGCACCATATGAGGAATATCATTCACACATCTATCCCAGGGTTAAGGTGATGCTAAATCTCTCTAATGACGTTATGTTGCCAGAGAATATTTTGATGACAGAAATATTGAATAAACCAAAGAAATGGTCTCAACAAATTACAATGAGAAAGGAGGGTTTTGATAGTGTAAAGGATTCCTTTGATATAAGAAGGGCCCAAATAATGGAAGTAATCTATAAGATAAATGATATATTAAGAGACTGTCTGAATTCCAACCTTGATGATATGGAGCTCCTATCGATGCACAGTAGTGGAAAAATAAATTGGATCAAGTTATTCATGGAGAGTCACCACTAAATATGATTGGAAAGTTAGAAAAGGTCAGCGATCTTAGAGCAGTCTTTGTGGAATTTTGAAAAGGTAGAAGGTCAAGAGATGTTGTATATTTCAAGTTTTTGAAAGAGGTTGAGTAGCTGAAGTTCATATCAGAGTATGTCAAAGACCCATATCCAGCTGATATCAACCCAGCACTAACAGCACTCATGACATACAGTAACAAAAGGATAGAAGAAGACAAAATCAATTTGGATGGAGATGAGCAATAAAATATTCAAATCACATGTGAATTCCCATCACTTGCAATCAACTCCAGATTTTGAGGGTCATGTGACCTTATTTTATCCTTATTATGCTTTGGAATTTTACTTTTCCCCATGTACAACTTAATGGGTATCTAATTTGTCTAGATTCAATGTATTTGGAAGCTATATTTTGTTTTTTCCTATAGGACAAATGCTAATATGAAAATGCAAATAGTTGTATTGAATTAAATGTTGTGTAATCTAGGTTGTTAGTGTCAAGTTAATCTCCACCGTTCATTCAAAAACTTAGTTTGGAGCCTCCTCTATATAAAGGACTGTCATTTCTCTCATTTAACAGAATCTTGATGTTGAATTGCTGAGATTATGCCGAATTTCTGATTAATACAAAGCAAGTTACCATAGGTTCACTGGGTATTAGCTTTTGGTTTTCATGGTTCACTTCTTGATCTACAATCAGTTAATTGTGTGTTTGCAATGTTTATGGTTTGTTGAAGGTATTTGATGAATATTTTGGTCCATACTATTAGTTGCTTGTTGATTGTAAGTTGTTGTGTATAGTTAGCCTAGGCCATTATATTGAGCTTAGTTCAATTGCATTTCATTAGTTAAATCATGCCATGACTTAGGTATTTAACGAATGAATGTGATCTAAAAATCTTTAGTCTCCATTGAAGATAACATCATTTATGTAGCAATTTAGCATTCTTGTAGCTTGGTGAAACAGAAAGTGGTTAACTTAAGAATGTTTGTCTACCACCAATAAGCTTTGCATTGTGAATGCCACTTAGGATTCCTCTCTAACCCTTTACTCTTTTGCATTTTCCTTCACAACAATTGTTAGATTAGGGTTGAAGCAGCAAACATATTTCCAAAGCAGCTAAAAGTAATCAAAGGGTCCTGCACACTTTGGTGTAATAGTTTGATCTCACATGTAAGACCCCTTGTTGGTACAACTAGACATACCAACTAAGTTATTCTCGCAAGCTAAGACCTAGCTATAGAATCCTTGGAGTAGTCCTACCTAGGGTAGGATACTTTTTCAAGAGAGGTGAGATGCTCTGTATTTTATCTATGTTGTTGTGTGCTAAAAACACCATCAACAGAATTGGTGCTAGAAGGAAGGCACCAATATAAACCCTTCCCTAAAATAAGCACGTCTGGGGACTAGGCAAAGAGATACCAAGTCTAGCTCAGTTAGAGAGGAACTGCTGTCTCTAACCCAATTTAGAAGAACTAGGAGAGATCAAGGGGTTACTAAAACTCCAAGGGCCTAGTCTCCTCTAAGAAACCTAGCTATAATCCTGGTCAATCTCCCAACCATGGCCTTTTTTGCTACTAATAACTAGTCCCCACTCAATTTCAATCACATGCCTAAAAACCTTGATAAGTTCTACTCAAAGTTCCGCACTAATGACCCTAATAGGACTGTTGATGAGCATATTAAGATCTTTGAAAGTAGCATGTTCATGCTTCAGGTACAACATGAGGATGTGGTCTGTAGATTATTTCCCTATTCACTATAGGATGAAGCTTATTACTAGTTTGTTAATCTCTCTTCAACTTCCATAAATTCATGGCTGACTTTGAAAAATGCATTTTTGAGCCGCTTCAGGATGCCCATGACCCCTGCAGACCTTTATAGGTCCTTTGTGGAGATACACAGAGCTGAAGGAGAATTAATAAGCTCTTTCAATAATCAATTTCAAAAGGTATATAGCTGCCTACAAGCTCTTTACATGACCTTTCTTAGGCAGCAGCCTTGCCCATTTATTATGTAGGCCTTGATAGGCTTACTTCCATGTTTGTCAAAAGAGATAGTCCAGCCCCAAATACTCTAGTTGAAGCATATGCTAAAGCTGTTATGATGAACACATAGTTAGGATAGACCACAATAGGGCCACTAAACCACATGGGTCCTATAGCCATGCCAAACTAGATACCTATGATTAATTAGGCCTTAGCCAATCATACCCCAGTGATGAATCCTATTCCAGCCCCAGTAACAACGCAGACCTTAGTTGTTCATCTTGGAGCTCCAATTGTAGAACTACCCCTACTCAAATGTCATTCCTCCAATCAGTTGAAGCCACCAAAGACAAAGATGATATCAAGGAGTTGGGAGAATAGATAAAGAAGCTTACTACTAAAGTCACTCATTTGAGGAATCAGAAGGCTTATTTGCAGTAGATGAGTTAGAATCAAAATTATCATCGACAAAATTGAACTTGGAACACCAGACCAAATAATGGTGGAGTCCCTTCACCATTAGAGAATCAAAATGTTGAAAGTCGCCCACCTGGTCATGTGATGTTAGCAGAAGCAGTGTTGTCTTCATGGTGCTGGCTCCATAACACTAATGCACACTCAGGATTAGATTGTCATGAATTCCAAGTTGCATCTAGCATTTTCCATAGGGAGGTTCAAAATGTTCAAGCATAGGAGACTCCAACAACTAGGTATGAATTGGTACCCACTTAGAGGTATGATACTTCCCTTGTGTTGGATAGTTATACTTTTCCTTTTCAAGATGAAAATTAGCTAGAGGAAGAAGAATATGATGAAGTCCATGCCTATTAGCAATATAATAAGACTCCATACAACCTTAGGAGTAACAAGCCAAAAGGTCCTTTTACCACCTCCATCACTCCCAATAATTACCGAATCCCACCTAACCCTAAGTCTTCTAATAACCCTGTTGTTCTCAAAATTAGCTACGCTCATTTTTTTGTAGACAACCCCTACGAAACTTGTTTGTTTCTACACTCTAAGCTCGCAAATTGAGACAAGTTCTCTTAGTCTCGCGTGAAGTCATTTAACACCGAAGAATAAGTTGTGACATTCCACTTAGTTGATTTCTCAAAATTCATGAAGATTGACTAAGTTGCAAATGTCTCAAATATTAATTTTGATCATTTTAAGGTGTTAGAGAATTTTTAGTTTTCACATGCGAAGTGGATGAAAACCACCGCTCTTGCATATTTGTTTTCTTCTTGGATACAATGTCGGCCTTTTTCACCACTTATCCATGTTTTCCCCTTGTCAAATTTTGCATGTGTAAAAGTGGTCTTATTCACCACTCATGCATATTGTCCCTCATGTGTATAAGCGGTCTTTCTGACTGACAAAACATGATCTCATAGATCTTGAACTCAACTGTCAGTAATGGTGCTCATGTCACCATTAATACATTGTCTTAAACCTTTTAAAGAATTTTTTGTAAGAGTCAATGTGACTCAGCAAGCCAGGATCACCTGCAATCAAGACAACCTTCCACACAGAGATGACAAGAGAAGATGCTAAAACAATGGAGCAAACTATATTAGACTATCATATCAAACTGTATGAAATACAATGAGAGAGCCTTGCTTATAAAGGCAAGGTGAGAGCTAGAAGGGTGGAGTGAAAGGTGGAGTTATTCCAACAACATGTGCCAATTAGAGGATGATAACTAATTGCACATGTGGAGGATAAGACAACTCACTCCAACTATCAACAACTCAACACACAACTAGAAACACCTAGACATCTAGAAGACTCACTAAGTCAACTTAATATGTGTGAATTATATGTTCACACCAACACCCCCCCTTAAGTGCAACTTAGGGAGTAGTTGACTAAAACAAGATGCAATGATGGATGGGTCCTGGCTACTAGGCCATGTTAGGTACCCATGTACAAAATCTCAAGTGGAGAAAAGGAGAAAACCAAATCGGACAAAACTCCTCTCCAAAAGTGAGAATGCAGAAAAGAAATGAAAGATGTGATGGAAGGAGGACTCAAGACCCCCCAAGGACTACATCCAACACATATGTACAATCAATTACCCCCCCATAGGAGAGCAAGAGTGAGACTATAAGTCCCCCCCAAAATGAAGTAGCTCCTGTGCCGATGGAGAACGCTTGAAGAAGAATGCTAAAGAGAATCCAAAGCCTACAAACAACATTCTTCCCCTTAGGAAGAAACAAGTCCAAAGGCTGATGTCGAAGAAACTCCATCTCAAGGTATGAGGGAAAAAGCCTCATGATGTATGTTGTCTCTGAAAACTGCTCAAGTGTCCACATGTCACAACCAAAAGATGCCACATGATTAGGTGACAATCCAAGACAAGATGAAAACTCAAGATCATCAATCTTCAAAGATGAAGAATCCTCCGAAGGATGCTCAAGATGCTCCAACTCAATGCCGAACTATGACAAGTGAAGAGAAGAAGGTGTATGCTCATCCAAAGTAGAAGATTCAACTCCTTTAAAGAGGAGATGAATGTCATCAATGATGTCCTCCAAGTCATCAAGATAGGACTCATGAAATAAGTCTGCAATACCTGTCAAGTACTCATCCCACAAACCTGTATCTGGAAGACAAATAATATCCTACTCAACTGAAGTGGATGAAGCTATGTCAATGCCAATATCAGAAGAAGTAGGAGAAGGAGGAAGCTCAAAACTAGTCCCAGTAACCGAAGTAGATGCAAGAACTCCAAGGTTCAAGTGACCAAACTTCTCCCTAGAAATATGATTCACACTTGATGCATGAGTGTGAATAGCCATCAATGGATCTACATCATCATCAGAAACAAAATGGGAGAAGGTATACAATCGAGATGCATGATCAGCCATCCCAACAACAATGATATCTCTACTCTCCAAGTCCCGTATAATCACAGAATCAGGAGTGAACTCAACTATCTTCCCTGCACCAGAATGAGTAATCTGATAGATGGAAAGGAGATTGGTTGTCAAGGAAGGTACAAACAACACATTATTGAATGTACACAAGTCACCGACATCAATTGTTCCTTTACCACTTGCATGCATGTATGTATTGTTACCCATCAAAATAGGTGGCAAAGTACATGACTGAAATGAAGAGAACATCCCCTGTGAAGATGCCATATGATGAGAAGCTCCAGAATCAAGAAGCCATCTCTCTGACTATAGACTTGTTGATGCAAAGAATGCTTTTCCTTTTCCTTTATCTATCCAATTTGCAATGCCTGCTGTCCCTATAGATGTAGATGATGATTGTGGTGAAGAAGAAGACTTGGGTAAAACTGTTGTTGATGGAGAATACTCAATGTTATGTTTTTGAAGAAGTTGTGACATCTCCTCAAACTTTTTCTCATAACATTTAGTCTCATCATGACCTAATTTCCTGCAATAAGAACATTGTGGCTTCTTCTTCTTATTGGACTCCTCTTTGGAAGAAGAGTTAGGGGTTTTCTTTGATTCTTTCTCTTGCTTATTAGACTGTGAATCCTTGTGTTTCTTTTCCTTATTATGTGAAGCCTTGGGATCTTTTGTGCTTTGTGTTGCAACTAGAGCCTGTTTTCTAGGTGACTTCAATGTGCCCATGTGTAGTAGCTTAGCTTGTTCTCTTGTGAGTTGTGCAGCAAACTCCTCAAGTGAAGGCATGGTAAACTTAGTACTAAAGGCATCCATTGTAGTATAAAAGATAGAAACATAAACTGAATATGCAAGACCAATAAACTGAATTTTGCAAGAATAGATAGAATCAATTGTTCATCTTCTTTCTCAAGACCACTTTGTTTGAGTTGCAACCTGAGAGACTTAAACTTGGTGAAGAAGTCTTCGATTTGATCAAAGTCTTGAGGATTAAGTGCAATTAGCTCATTTTCCAATTTGAACCTTCTTATTTTATCTTGCTTGCCAAATAGATTGTCTAGTGTTGTCCATATTTCATTTGGTGTAGTACAAGACTCAACATGAAATCTCAAATCTAGAGAAATAGCAAGACAAAGTGTGCCAAAAGCCTCATCTCTTCTGTCTAACCATTTTCTTCTCTCAGTAGCACCTGTGGGTTTAGGATATGTGCCTAAAGTTATTCTATGTAACTTTTGTTTATACAACACAAACTCCATGTTTTTCTTCCATTCAATACAATTATATGGAGTTAAAAGTGGAAATTTAGGCACATCCATGATGAAAAAGAAAGACAACAACACAACAATGCCCCTTTACTATGCAAGAGAGCCCCCCCAATTTGTTTGTGGCACTTTATACTTAGTGCGATTTATAATTGTCCTTAAAGGACCAAGATGGGGAAAAACAACAAAATCTCTTAAAAAATAGATCCAAGTGAGATTACAGTCACTCACAATGATGTATTACAGCAAACAAATCCTCTCAAAACAAATTTCACCCTCTCAAGTTTCAAAATGCTCAAGTTATCACTCAGATGCCAAAAAATTGACAAATGAAATAAAATGAACCTAAAGAAAAATATGAGAAAAGTGTATGGATGGCTGTGTAGAGCTCCTGAATACCTTTTCAATGCCACAAGAATCGTGAAAAATGGAGATCGTGGCAAAAAGTTACAAGCTCGGGAGCCAAAAAGGAAGATTTGTCTTCAACCTACAATAAATGCTATCAAACAGAAAAATCAGAGAAAATGACTAATACCACTGTGAAGAGCTCTCTGTCAGCTTTCCGTTGATATATAATTTGCCCGATTTCACCTCTGTGGGCAAAAGTTGTACAAAAAGCAAAAAAAGCCCTAGTTTAGGACTTTTAGGGGCAAAAATGGCCCGTCAGAGGAATATTCTCTATCTGGGCAGAGTATTCTGTAGATGCTGGGAAACTACCAATTTGCCTGCAAAGCCACCAGAAATACAAAACTACCAGTTTGGTGAGAGAGCCACCACTGAGGCAAAAAAGACAGGTTGTTTGAAACCACCTTCAGTTTTGATGAAACCGCGGGTTTTATTGCTACCAGGGAAAAGGTTTACCACCGTTGTATTAGCGTAAACCACCGAAACTACTGCAATACAGGCAAAAAATGCTGACTGGGATCTTGATATCTGTTGGATTTTGGCAGAAATTGTTGTGGAAGTGTGAAGGGATTCGCTGAAGTCTAAATGCTGACTGCTGATTGAATATGCCGATAGCAATGAACCGCTAGACACCGGAGACTGTTAAAGCCTTAAGCTGCTGAAGAGAGACTGTCGACTTATATCTACCCACTGCTGAGTAACAAAAAACACTTGCGGGGAAAAATGTCAACTGCCGCTTCAAATTTGAAGACCACCGCCGATCTGAGTATGGAGATCGTAAAGAAGCTTGCAAAAAGTGATTGAAGCCGGCAAAACTGTTTGGTCAACTGGATAAACTGCCTGCAGGCGATTAGAAAACTGGTAGATTGACGGTGAGATGGCAGGATCAAGGAATCCACTGAAATTTGACTAGAGACCGCTGAGCCAACCACTGGAAGACGTGATTGTTGTAGCTGCTAGAGCAAAGACCGCTTATGAGTCAAAAATTGCCAGATATGCTGCCGACTATTAGATGTGTGATCCGCTGAGAGTGGTGATCCAAATGGTCGCCAGATGGTGGAATGTGTAGACCATCGGATGGAAAGGAATACACCGATCCAACTGTCGAGGTGGATCAAAAGCCAACTACCGATCTGATGGTTATTAACCTTTGCGAAACCCCATTAAAAATGCCGATTGCAGAGTTAAAGGCCATTGCAGATGATTTGTGAGATCATCCAAAACAAAATGATCGCTAGAGTCAATGATCCATAGACCACCGGTGGTGGGCGAGATTAACAAATTCACCAAGTAAGAATGTTTTAAACTATAGATAAAAGCTTTGAGGCTGAAGCCTATTAATGGAGAGTAAGAACCCTAAGGATTAGGGAGAAGGACTCGTCCCTGCCACAGAGGTACCTAACCCTTGATCGGGAACAGGGGCTGACAGGTTTGTACAACCTGTCGGTACCCTTAGTAGCACTTTTAAAAAAAAAAACTTTCACAAAGCTTTTCAAAACAAAGTCTGCAGAAAATATTAATTGACAGATATGAAAAAACTTTTACCCGGAGGATATAGATTTTACTCGACAGTCAAACAAAGATGTCGATCCTGATGATGTAGGTAGAGGATGGTATGCTTCTGACGTAGGTATTGGCACAACTCTGACGTGCAGAGAGCCGTACGGTATGGATTTGCCAAAGGCTAACTAGGGGCAAAAAATTTTGCCAAAAATTTTGATGGCAAAATTCAGCGAATGAATAGCTGATCTATACAGATTTGGGCCTCCTGATCGCAACCGTGATGTCAGATTTGCTCCAGGATGCTCCTATGATGCTGCTCCAAGCAAAACCTCTTCAATGAGGGAAGGAAATTACAGTCAAGGCTCTGATACCATGTAGGAGTCAATGTGACTCAGCAAGCCAGGATCACCTACAATCAAGACAACCTTCCACACAGAGATGACAAGAGAAGATGCTAAAACAATGGAGCAAACTGTATTAGACTGTCATATCAAACTGTATGAAATACAATGAGAGAGCCTTGCTTATAAAGGCAAGGTGAGAGCTAGAAGGGTGGAGTGAAAGGTGCAGTTATTCCAACAACATGTGCTAATTAGAGGATGATAACTAATTGCACATGTGGAGGATAAGACAACTCACTCCAACTATCAACAACTCAACACACAACTAGAAACACCTAGACATCTAGAAGACCCACTAAGTCAACTTAATATGTGTGAATTATATGTTCACACCAACATTTTCAGTCATTGTTCTTTTTAGTTTTTATTCTCAAAACTTCTCGAATATGTTATCTAACCCTCCATGAAGTCGATTGAATTGTGGAAGTCATGGATTGTGAAGATTTTGCGCATGTTGTTATTTCCAGGTAGGGTGACATTTTTCCTATTTTCGTTTTTGTTTTTTCTTCCTTCTATTAGGGTTTGTTTGTAATTGAAATGTTTGTTTGGGATTTATGTAAATGTTTATGTTTAGATTGAGTCATCATTTTGCATGTTTGAGTTTAACTTTAAAACCCTAAGTAGAATGCTTTTGTATTTTTCTTTGCTGTTTTCCTTTTCATTATCAATGAATTCGTCATGCCCTAGTCTTAGTGCTAGTGGAGGATTTTAGATATTATTCGTGAAAACTTGTTTCCCAGTATTCCCCCATATGTATTGACAGTCTTTTCCGCTGTCGATGCATATTTTTTTTGGTTTGTCTTCCCATATGAAATAACAGTCTTTTTGATCGACTCTACATAAGATTTTCATCCATATGCATTAGCAGGAAAATTTGCCGCTTGTGCATACACCTTATCAAGCTTTCCTATCCCTTCATGTAAGGGTAGTTAAAACTGCCTCCCTTACACAAACTATGTATTATCCCAAATATGATGGTGGTAGAAATTTCCACTCTCACAAATAACTTGGAGTTTCAAGAACATATGCCTGAGCGGTCATTTTGACCGACTTCACATTAGAAAGCTTCTTCCTCATATGCATTAGCGAGCATTTCTTCCGCTTATGCATATCCAATTAAACACTTGTTCCCTCATATGTAAGGGTGATTAAATTGACCACCCATACATCAAACATAAAAATCTTCCCAAACACATGCAATGGTAGCCCTTTTCGCTGACCTTGCACATGCATCATAATCAAACTTTTCCCCACATGCAATAGTGGTCAAAATGACCGACTTTGCATGATAAGTGAATAATCTCTTGTGCGGGAGTGGTCATTTTGACTGCCCATGCACATTTTCCTAAATTTTTCCTAATACTGGGAAAATTCACCTTTCAAGGCCTATTAACCTGCATTCATCTTTTACCTCGATTTGCGTGCACTCAATCCCTTCAACGCATGCTTTCTTGTTCATGATCATCAAATCGCAGTAATCCTAATTTATCCATTTTTCCCTAACTGCGAGGTCATGGATTTTTGCAGTTTTCAACGAACATCTGTAGTAGATATCTTCTCCAAAATTCTCTCCAGAGCTGATGTCAGACATGTCTCCATCCAAAGCTAAAATCATGAAGTACAAATACCAAGGGGTCAGCCCTGTCACTTCAGTATAGTTGAATGTTGATGAAATCAGAGATACAAAGATAGGGCATGTAGATATGACAGTTTGTGGAGAGAACTAGACAAATAAATCCTTCCAGACACATGCAGAAGATCATTGACAACAACATTCACTTAGTTGCCTCTTTTCTAGTTTCTGCCCATAACCCTGAGTTTGTTCTTTAGGTGGCTAGCCATTACAACAGGGATACTAGGGTTGTGACAAATTCCCAAGGGAATGTGATTATGAGTTTGGATGTAGAGTTTCTTGATAAAATCTTCATGTGTCCTCCTATTGAAAATATTAGACAAATTGATTTTGCTCAAGGGCAAAGAGACTATGATTTAGATGTGGAAGCCGCAATAAGGTACATAAATAGTAAATGGTTGAAGATTCCTTAGAGAAATCTGACCAGATGGCTGAAGGATCTCCCTAGGAGTGACTTTGTAGAGGAGGTTTGTGACTTGATCATACTTTTGAGTCACATTAGAGGACTCCCTTCTTCCTCCAAGTTTCAAGAATGGATGTATACATACATCAAGGTGATTCTCTAAGGCACACAAAAAATCCTCTAGGGAGAACAGATTAGTAATGCTTTGCATGAGCAGTTGGTGAGAGTCAACACACCATTCAAATTTTATATGACTTCATATCTGGTATATGCTACCGCGAGCATGAGAAGTTTTCCTGGTCTTACTCAGGTTGGTGACAGGAGGTTGGTTCCCATGTATGAATATTATCCTCAAATCACTCTAAAAGGATCAATCCATCATTTCCTTAGGGTTGATGATGCTTTATTTTCAGTGTTTATGTGTTTATGGGACAACGAGCTTGTTCAGAACAGGGTTTCAAATGAGGCTTGAGAAGTTGTAAATTCTTTTGCCTACTTGTTCTTACAATTTCCTAGTTTCACATATCTTAGAGTAGGGTATTATCCTGGTTACCCTTATATACTTCCAAGATATCCCAGTGACTAGATTGTTCTCATGGAATTATGTAGGAACTTGATTGTGGTACATAATAAACAAATGAAGCTAAAAAATTTAGGGATAAAGTTTCCTATAGAAATTGGAAGGTACTCAGTTCAGTCAGCTACCAAGGCAAAAATAGTTGATTCTGAATTGTAGCTAGTCACCATGAAAAATTTCAAGAAAAGGGATTGTTTTGACTTCAGGAGGGTACAAGATAAAATCAAAAGAAAGTCAACTTTCCATATGCCAATGGTGGAAGATATTTGGGCTGACCTCAGGACACAAAATGAGATCACGAAGTTAGACTATTGTAGACTTCATTTGAGCCAGATAGAAGAACTAGGTCTTGTGGATATTCCAGATGGAATGGAAGATGATGGGGATTTTCTAGATCCCAAATATAATATTGAGAATGTTGAAGTCTCACCTCTTCCAGAAGTAAAATGGTTAGTCAAAGAGGAGACTTCTATAAGAAAAAGATTTCAGCCAATCTTCGCTAACACAAATGTATGGTTGGAAAGCAAAGGGATCAGATTGAAAGAATTTCTTATAGGGTTAGAGACTGAAATGCAGAAGCAAATAGGTAAGAAAGTGGAAAATAGAACCAAGAATAAGAGTGACACCCGTTCTTCCTCCAAAACACGTAAGCTAAAAATTAATTTGTATCTAAGGGAGGGAAGAAGAAGGAGGTTATAGGGACTTCTAATGTTACCGAATCTAGTATTGAAGACACTGATGTTGAACAAATGGAGGTTGAGGATGTTGAAATTGAACAACAAAATATTGAGAAAGCTAAGGATATCCAGCAAATAGAAATATCTAAAAATCCTACTGAGGATAATGAAACAGAACAAAGTAAAGTGAGAATGTAGAACAGGAACAACTTGATGATTCACAACTTTCCCCACAGAAGGACCTTCCATCAGAATCCCAAGTTTCTAGATCTCAGCTTCATGTTCCTATTTCTAGTGTTTTTCCTGTAGTTTCAAATGCTCCTATATCTCCTATTTTGGTTGTTTCCTCAGTTAATACCCCCCTTCTTTAAGAAGGAGTTTTGGAATAGTGTTTGGTTCATCTGGGTCGATTCCTAGTTTATCTTCTCTATCTTTTGATATTTATGAACAAACTTTGTTAGAACATTTTCTAGATAGTTCTAAAAAGGTTGTTGATACTAATGTTGTTTTTACTCCTACCAGTCTGATTGTTACAATAACAGGAACAAACATGGATCTGACAAAGCAAGTGATTGATTTTTCTCCTAATGTGGGTGCTTTTGGACTTCCTCCTTGGTTATCTGCATATACCCCGAAGAGGAAAAAGAAAGAAATTTCACTAGATGAAATTGATATAGAGAAACTATTGCCTTTAAAGTCAAAAACTCTGAAGAAAAAGCCTAAGACTGTTTCTAGGCTTATCAATGAAATAGGGATTAGATATGCAGAGATTGCCAAGACACCAGAGGATGCTACTATCAACAATTTTGATATGAATGATTATGTCGTTTCAAGGGTTGAGTTAGGTAAGCTAACTCATGAAGGCATAAAAGAAGATTTTCAAACTACTGCCAGCACCTTGCTCAAAAAATATGATGAAGTCAAGAAGGAGAAAGAATAGTATAAAGCTAAAGAAGAACAACTTGCCACTGTTCTTCAAAAAATAGTAAAGTCATATGAAATTGTGGAACCTATGGCAGTGACTATAGAAGATCCTCTAATTGAGAAGGTTGAAAAAGCTCAGGCCAGAGGAAGAGTGGTAGGAGATATTGTGGAACGTTTGCTAGCCCAAGGGCAAATTCTACTAAAGAGCACTGTAGAAAGAAAAGAAAAGATGGATAAAGCCAAAGCTGAGCTTGATAACATGGTTGACTTACTTTCCCAAGAACTGCAGGATCAGGAAGAGAGCTTGGAGGAGTGGATAGAGATGAAAAAGATTAATATAAAGAATCTAATTACCATTGGGGTCATCTCAAATCAAGAATCATATCTTAAGACTAAGGAATCTCTTGTTCATAGTATCCATATAGTAAAAGGCTTACTTAATGACTTATGCCAAGCTCGTGAAAATAGTGAAGACATCAATGTCATGGTTCTACATAGGTTGGAAGAACTCCCATGCACCCTCACAGGTGAAGATCATAAGTTCCTTTTAGCAGATGAAATGATAAACTCCTTTGAGAAAATGGTTCAATAGAAATTTGAAGATGAAGTGTCCTCAGTACTTTCTATGGATAGCCTCTAGGATTAGCATTCAACTTTTGAAAACCTGAAGGACAACCTTGACAAGCATGAGAAGGCAATAAAGGCAGTAAAAGATGCAGTTTTCTGGGCCTGCACCATCTCAAAAAATATAGCACAGCTGGATGCATGTGAAATGGCAGCTATATAGGTCATGTATCAGAACTTTCTAAAGAAGAATAATGGAGGAAGCTAAAGTTCCTTTTTGATACCTTAGTTTATTTTATTCTTGTATTTGTAATTTGAATTTTGTTATGGACATACTCATGTTTAATTTTCCAAAATGTAATTACATATGAGACAAAAGAAGTCATAAGTCAACTAGGGCTCATTTGTTTGAATAAGTCAAAGTAGTTAGGATTTGCCTATTTTTGCTCTCAGTTTCTCTTATAAATAAGGAGGACCCCCATTGTAAATTTTTATCTTTTAGTTATTACAGTGAAACTCTGCCAAATTGAAGAGCATTTTGAGAATTTGTGTTCAAATTGTAAATCATATTTTATCAAGTGAATAGAAAAGCAAGCGATCTTTCAATCTTTTATTTGGAATAACTTGTGGTGTATTTGAAATCATTCTTATGTCCTTTTCCTTATGCTATCTTATCTACCTGATCAAATTGTAGTGTGAGTGTGAATAATCTTGGAGATGTTCTAAAGCTGATTTTGGAGACTTTGTGCTACAACAATTATCTTTAGCTTGTGATTTTATGTTTTTAAGTAAAAGATACTGTAAAGGCTTTGAACTACTATTATTTTTTGTGATCATATATTTTGTCGTAGTATTAGGTGAAGACTTTGAGCTGCACCTTATCCTACTTGGTTCTAAATTGTAAGTCAATAAGAGGAGCAATGATAGACTTTGTACTCTTGTGAGTTTCTTGGTTAGTTTGATTTGTTTTGTGAAAGTGGTATTTTATATTGTAAACATCATTTCTGAAAAAAGAGAAATGGATGACATGGTTTCACCCAAAAATTAGTTTTTAGTGTAAATAAGTTTGTAATAGTTAATAGGGAACCTTCCCTTGCTGAGAGGAGAGATTTATCTCATTACACTATGGTTGATATAACCATTTTGCCTTCAGTTAGTTGAAGACAAAATATTCACCCAACAGTTTTTGGCGACTCTACTAGGGAAGAAACATGCAACTTGAAGCCTCATGCTCTGAGTTGAAGCACTACAGGTATTTTCCATTGTTTTGAGATTTTTCAAAATTTTGTTGAGTACATTGCATTCTGGTAGACTCACTGTATACAAGAAGCAAGAGAGCTCAAGGTATTATTGATCCTATATTTGAGTTGATGCAGAAAAATAACTTTGGTCTTTTGTCTCCACGACCTCGACTTCAGCGAACTAGGAGTTTTCCTCCTACTAACACTAGGTCTCCAATACTAGGTGAAGAGTTTTGTCTATTTGTATTCCATAGAGGTTTGTTATCCCACCCTTTAATCAGCGCACCATGGCAGCTCAAGGCCCTTGGTGTAACATTTTTGGTCCTTTGAATTTGACTCCACCATTGCATGAACTACCTTGTAGTTCAAGGAAGAATTTTCCTAAGTTATATGGCGATGGGAAAGCCCACCCAAATGAACATATTGCATCTTTCTACATAGCTTGTGGTGTATTAGGTGTGGAACATGAACATGTAGCAGTAAGACTTTTTGTGGAAACACTACAAGGTGCTACTGCAGATTGGTTTTACCATCTTCAATCTCAAACTATAACGAGTTGGAACACTGTCAAGACTAAGTTTGAAGCTAGGTTCAAACCTGCAGAAGATGCACATGCCTTGTTAGCATAGCTAACGTAGATGAAGAAAGAGCCACATGAACCTATGCAAGACTTCATTGCTAAGTGCAATAAGTTGACAAACATGATTCCTACAACCGCTCAGCCAACAGCGGAGAATCTTAAGTGTTTTTTCATCAATACTCAACTTCCCGAGGTGAGCTTTCTGCTAAGGTGGGCTGGCCCCGCAGATCTTCCCGTAGCTCAAATTTTGGCTACAGAAGTTGAAGATGATCTTATCCTTGCGGGTAAGATAAGAAGAGATTCCAACAGGAATAGAGGTCAATCCTCTACTGATAATCCTTCCACAAGCACCACAGATCCTATGGTGCAAAAGTTAGCAAATGAGTTGCTAGCTTTGAAAAGGCAAATGTCACAAGGTATGTCTACCCCTCCTTCTTATAGGGATATACCAAGGAGAGCATTTCCTAACAATTCATACCAAGGCAATGCTACCAGAAATCAAGGGCAACAAAATCATCTTCCACCCACATAGGGGAAGCTCGCCATTGAAGCAGCACCGGTCAACTTAGTAGTTGGCTATTATGAAGCAGAACATGACCATTCTTTCTAACCTGAGTTCGATCAAGAGAATGACACTAATCTTTTTATAGAAGGAGAAGAAGAATTAGCTGGCTACTCTACCATTGGCTTTCTGAATTACCAAGATGAAGCTGAAAGGAAAGGAGAATTATATGATGTCTTTACTAGGTCCCAAAATCAGTCAAATCAACAAGATGATAAAGGAAAGGCATGAGAGGAAGCTCAGCCAGTGATCTCAATTGCCAAATGGGGAACTCTGTTGCCTTTTCAGTCGAAGGACCCAGTTGGCGATAAGGAAGTAAGTACATCTAACAATCTTGTATCTTCTACTTCTGTCCCTCAGACCAGTACTACCCCTAATAAAACTCAAAATGATGGATTTCCTTCCTCTGTACCTAGTTCATTTTAGCTATTTGATATAATAGATCATGCTAGGAAGACCAAAATCCAAATGTCTGAGGTTGAGTATTTACAAGCTAATCTCGAATAGTTTGATAAGTTGGCTAAATACGTTAAAAACAAGATTGTCCCTATAGGACAAGACCTTCCCAAAGTTGCTCATGAATCCTCAAAGAACAAATCCACCCAAAATAATCTTTTCACTACTCCCCTTGTTGCCCCAGGGAAAATATAACCTTTCTATGTTTCTCTATTGATAAATGGTCATAAGTTGAGCAATTGCATAATAGATTCTAGGGCCTCTGATAATGTCATGCCTGCCAAAGTGGCGGACACCCTTGGTCTCACCTTAACCAAGACCTTTGGGAGATGTTTCTCCATGGAAAATAAGGAAGTGTCATTGTTGGGCCAAATCAAAGATGCCCAATTTGCATTTGCAGCCTTTCCAGACAAGAGGATCAAGATGACTGTCCTAGTGGCTGATGTTCTAGCCTCTTATGGCATTTTGCTCAGGTGTAATTTTTGTAAAGATGTGGGTGGAGAACTAAACATGGACCTATCTAAAGCAAGGATACCTATTAAAGGTGTTATGCAAAAGTTGCTTCCTGAGAAAGAAGTAAAATATATTGTTACGCAAATGGCAAATCCCAAAGCCCAAATTTTGTTTGAGTCCTCAAGAATGGGTAATTATTTCTTGTCTACTGAAGATACTTCTAGTTCATTAGATGAGATCTCTGACATTTCAAATGTAGAATCAGAGGATATTTCTAGTAAATTAGATGAAAGTTTAGATGAGAGCATAATGATGCCAGAATCTTCTCTTTTTGATGAAGAAGAATCTACTAGTAATAGAAACATCAAAGTAAGAAATTCAAATGATGTTTGGGCTTTAGAATTTGATGGTAGTTGTTCCTCTACCGGTTTTGGAGTTAGAATTGTTTTGATATCTCCACAAGGTGATATCTTCCCTTTCTCATACAAGCTGCAATTCGACAATACCAATAACACCACTGAATACAAGTCATTGTTGCTTGGATTAGAGGCTTCTCATGCTAAAGGTGTTAAAAATCTTCATGCTCAGGGAGATACGGAATTAGTTGTTTTCCAAGTGAGAAATTTATATTAGACCAAAAATGAAAGGTTAAGGCATTATCGTAACTGTGTTTGTGATTGCATTGAAGGTTTTGATGCTTTCAACATTTTTGTAGTACTGAGAGAGTTTAATGATCATGCTGATTCATTAACTATCTCTGCCACCCTCATGGTTCCCTATAAGGATTTCAAAGGTAATAAGTACACAATTGATTTGGTTTTCCGACCAAGTGTACTGGATAATGCTGACCATTGGCAGGTGTTCAATGGTGATAATCAAATCATATCTTTCTTGGAAAAGATGGATAGATTTGATGAGCTCTATTTTGAAGGTAGTGAATCTCCCCTACGGGAATACGTTTCTGAAGTAGATTCACAAACTGGTGAAGAGTTTCTTTAACTAAAATGGAATAAGATTCCAAAAGGTTTGGTTTCCCTGGAAACGCTATTTGATAAGCATGACAGATACATTAAACAACAGCAACAACTTGATTCACGTTCGTCTATGGAATTTGAACAAGTAAATTTGAGTTTTGAGGTAGATCCCAAAATGGTAAACATTGGGAAGTGTTGCACTACCAATGAGAAATTTAAATTCACTACACTTCTTTGCCATTACATCAATGTTCTAGCATATTGTTATGATGATCTAAAGTCCTTCAGGCCTAAGGAGATTCAACATGAAATTCCTCTCAAGGTTGGGTCATTGCCTCACAAGTAGAAACAGAGGCAATATAATCCCAAAATATCAAGTGCTATTCTTTCTGAGATTTAGAAAATGTTGAATGCAAGAATAATCTTTCCTATTCATCATTCTACCTGGATCGTGAATATTGTTCTTGTAAGAAAGAAGAACGGAGAAATCCATATTTACGTTGATTTTAGGAATCTCAACCAGTCTTCTCTAAAGGATAACTACCCCCTACCCATCATGGACCAAGTGTTGTAGACTGTGACTGGTTCGGAAATGCTATCTATGCTAGATGGTTTTTCAGGATATAATCAAGTAGAGGTCAAAGAAGCATATTAGTACAAGACGGCTTTCACAACACCTTGGGGCATGTTTGCATATCACAGGATGTCATTTGGTTTAATCAATGTTGGCGCTACTTTCCAAAGAGCAATGGAACTTGATTTCAGAGATGAGATGGGGAAATTCATTATGGTATATCTTGATGACTTGACCATTTTTTCCAAACAATGTCAAGATAATGCGTATCATTTGCGACAGGTGCTGGAAAGATGTCGACAAAATGGTATTTCTCTTAACCCTAAGAAATTAGTTTTTGGGGTTACGGAAGGTAAACTTCTTGGTCACATTGTATCCTGAGAAGGCACTAAAATTGACTCAAAAAGAGTCAAGTCCATCCAAAGTCTTACTTTGCCTACTAGTAAGACTGCAGTTCACTCTTTCTTTAGAAAGGTAAATTTTCTGCAGAGATTCATTTCAGAATTCACGGAGAAAACCTGTCACATTGTCAACATGATGAAGGGTAAGACTACTTTTCGTTGGAGTGCAGAAGGTAAAGTGGCATTTGAGGATATCAAGAGGACCATAGCTCATGCTTCAGTTCTTGTTTGTCCTGATTATACCAAAGATTTCATAGTATACAGTTATGCTTCTGAGCATACACTTTCAGCCATTCTTGTTTAGCAGAATGAAGAAGGTGTGGAATCTCCCATTTCATTTATGAGTTATCATCTGAAGGCTCATGAATTGAAATACTCAAATATGGAGAAACATGCTTATGCCATGGTTAAGGCGATAAAGCATTTCTAGTTTTATAATTTAAATTCACATACTGTTGTTTTGGTGCCCGACACAATAGTGAAGTTGATCCTGACTCAACAGGAGTTCGGTACCAAGAGTTTGATCTTGATATCAAACCTACCAAGTTTGTGCGTGGCAGAGGTTTGTGTCAGTTGATTGTCGACAATGTACTAAAAGAGACAGGAGATGAAGAAGAAGTTGAGGATATGCCAACTGTTCTTTTTGTCACTACTACAGATGAGTGGTGTTCAAACATCACACATTTTCTTACCTATGGTGAGTCTCCTTCTCATCTATCCTATAAGGAGAAAAGGACTATCAAATTGAAGGCTGCTAACTACGTCTTGTGGGACAATGGTTTGTATAAAAGAAGCCTTGATGGAGTTTTTCTCCGTTGTGTGGATAAAATGCAACAAAATAGACTTCTGGAGTCTTTTCACAATTTAGCTTATGGAGGACTTTTTTCCATGCCTGTGATAGCTCATAAGATTCTGTAGGCTAGGTACTATTGGCCCACATTGTTTCAGGATGCGTACAACTGGGTATATAGGTGTGAGTTATGTCAACAGTTTGTTGGAAGGCCTAAGTTGGATGCACTACCTCTCAAGCCAGTTGTAATTGAAGAACCTTTTCAGCAATGCGGCATTGACTTCATTGGTGCTATGAATCCACCGTCAAGTGTAGGACACAACTTGTTCTCACCGCAACTGATTATTTTACCAAATGGGTGGAGGCTATCCCAGTGAAGCATGCTACTTCTGAAGTGGTATGTAATTTTCTTAAGGAAAATATTATTTCCTAGTTTGGAGTTCCAAACAAAGTTGTAGCAAATAATGCTACTTGTTTCTCTTCCAATGAGATTACTGTCTTTTTCTATGAACATGGGATCATTCTCTCTCACTCTTCAGACTATTATCTACAAGGAAATGGTCAAGTAGAATCTAGTAACAAAAATCTAATTACTATTATCAGGAAACTGGTGGAAGATAATCAGAGAACTTGGCATAAAGCATTGTTTGATGCTTTATGGGCAGACAGGATTACTCCCAAAAGAGCAATAGGTATGTCACATTTTTAGTTTCTATACAGTTTGAATGCAGAGATACCTATTACTTTGGAATTGCCGGCATTGAAGTTGGCAAAGGTAGTAGAAGATAGAACTTTTAAAAGTTCTATTGACAAAAGAATCATGTACCTCACTGAACTTGAAGAACAACAAGCTATGGTAGTAGACCATATTGTTGAACATCAAAATCAAGTGAAGAAGCTCTTTGACGAGAAAGAAAGGGCTCATGATTTTCAAATTGGAGATCAAGTCTTGTTATGGGACAAGAGGAGAGAACCAAAAGGGATGCATGGGAAGTTTGATTCCCTATGGAAAGGCCTATTCATCATTCATCAACTTTGTGGTGAAAATAGCTTCTTGTTAGAGTGTCTTGATGGAACACCATTCTTGCTGCCTCATAGTGGACAACATTTGGAACACTTCAATCCTTGAAGTATCAAATAAGTTCATTTGTACATTTGTATAGTTTCTTATTTTTGTGTTGTTGTTTAGTCTTTTGTGTCTTTTTCTTTCTGGTAGCTTGACTCTATGGCCCAATGGCATGGATGAAGGTACTTAGAGACTAGATTCTACTCCCTTTGATCATTTCAAAGTTCAATCGAAGGAAGTTCCCCAGTTAGAGCCAGCTATTGTTCTCAAAATCAATTATGCTCATTTTTTGTAGACAACCCCTACGAAACTTGTCCGTTTCGCAGCCTACACTCTAAGCTCGCAAATCAAGACAAGTTCTCTTAGTCTTGTACGAAGTCATTTAACACCGAAGAATAACTTGTGACATTCCACTTAGTTGATTTCTCAGAATTTGTGAAGATTGACTAAGTTGCAAACGTGTCAAAATATTAATTTTGATCATTTTAAGGTGTTAGCAAATTTTTAGTTTTCATATGCGAAGTCAGTGAAAACCACCACTCTTGCATGTTTGTTTTCTTCTTGGATGCAATATCGGCCTTTTTCATTGCTTATACTTGTTTTCCCCTAGTCAAATTTCGCATGTGTAAAAGCAATCTTATCCGCCGCTCATGCATATTGTCCCTCATGTGTAAAAGTGGTCTTTTTGACCGACAAAACATGATCTCACGGATCTTGAATTCAAGTGTCATTAATGGTGCTCATGTCGCCATTAATACATTGTCTTAAACCTTTTAAAGAATTTTTAGTCATTTTTCTTTTTAGTTTTTATTCTCAAAACTTATCGAATAAGTTATCTAAGCCTTTGTGAAGTCGATTGAATTGTGAAAGTCGTGGATTGTGAAGATTTTGCGCCTGTTTTTATTTCCAGGTAGGGTGACATTTTTCCTATTTTCATTTTTGTTTTCTCTTTCTTCTATTAGGGCTTGTTTGTAATTGAAATGTTTGTTTGGGATTTATGTAAATGTTTATGTTTAGATTGAGTCATCATTTTGCATGTTTGAGTTTAACTTTAAAACCCTAAGTAGAATGCTTTTGTATTTTTCTTCGCCATTTTCTTTTTCATTATCAATGAATTCCTCATGCCCTAGTCTTAGCGCTAGTAGTGGATATTAGATATTATCCACGAAAACTTGTTTCCCAGTATTCACCATTATGTATTGACGATCTTTTCCGCCGCCGATGGATTTTTTTTGGTTTGTCTTCTCATATGAAATAGTGCTTTTTGACCGACTCTACACAAGCTTTTCATCCATATGCATTAGCGGGCAAATTTGCTGCTTGTGCATACACCTTATCAAGCTTGCCTATCCCCTCATGTAAGGGTGGTTAAAACTGCCACCCTTACACAAACTGTGTATTACCCCAAATGCGATGGCGGTAGAAATTTCTGCTCTCACAGATAACTTGGAGTTTCAAGAACATATGCTTGAGCGGTCATTCTGACTGACTTCCCATTAGAAATCTTCTTCCTCATATGCATTAGCGAGCATATCTACTGCTTATGCATATCTGATAAAACACTTGTCCCCTTATATGTAAGGGTGGTCAAATTGATCGCCCCTACATCAAACATAAAATCTTCCCAAACACATGCAATGGCGGCTCTTTTCGCCGACCTTGCACATGCATCATAATCAAACTTTTCCCCACATACAATAGGGGTCAAAATGACTGACTTTGCATGATAAGTGAATAATCTCTTGTGCAGGAGTGGTCATTTTGACCGCCCATGCACATTTTCCTAAATTTTTCCTAACACTGGAAAAATTCACCTTTCAAGTCATGTTAACCTGCTTTCACCTGTTATGTTGATTTGTGAGCACTCAAGCCCTTTAATGCATGCTTTCCTATTCATGATCATCGAATCGCAGTAATCCCAATTTATCTGTTTTTCCCCTAACTGCGAGGTCATGGCTTTTTACAGTTTTCAACAAACATCCGTAGTAGATATCTTCTCCAGAATTCTCTCCAGACCTGATGTCAAAGCCGTCTCCATCCAAATCCAAAATCATGAAGTACAAATACCAAGGGGTCTTCCCTGTCAGTTTAATAGAGTCAAATGTTGATGAAATTAGAGATACAGAGATAGGGCATGTAGATATGACAAAGTTTGTGGACAAAACTAGATAAACAAATCCTTCTAGACACATGCAAAAGATCATTGACAGCAACATTCACTTGGTTGCCTCTTTTCTAGTTTCTGCCCATAACCCTGAGTTTGTTCTTTAGGTGGCTAGTCATTACAACAAGGATACTAGGGTTGTGACAGATTTGCAAGGGAATGTGATTATGAGGTTGGATGCAGAGTTTCTTGATAAAATATGCATGTGTCCTCCTATTGAAAATATTAGACAAATTGATTTTTCTCAAGGGCAAAGAGACTATGATTTAGATGTAGAAGCTATAAGAAGGTACATAAATAGTAAATGGTTGAAGATTCCTCAAAGCAATCTGACCAGATGGCCCAAGGATCTCCCTAGGAGTGACTTTGTAGAGGAGGTTTGTGACTTGATCACACTTTTGAGTCGCATTAGAGGACTCCCTTCTTCCTCCAAGTTTCAAGAATGGATGTATACATACATCAAGGTGATTCTCCGGGGCACACAGAAAATCTTCTGGGGAGAACAGGTCAGTAATGCTTTGCATGAGCAGTTGGTGAGTCAACACAACATTCAAATTTTATATGACCTCATATCTGGTATAAGCTGCCATGATCATGAGAGGTTTTCCTGGTCTTACTGAGGTTGGTGACAGGAGGTTGGTTCCCATGTATGAATATTATCCTCAAATCACTCTAAAAGGATCAATCCATCATTTCCTTAGGGTTAATGATGCTTTCTTTTTAGTGTTTATGTGCTTATGGGACAATTAGCTTGTTCAGAAGAGGGTTTCAGATGAGGCTTGGGAAGTTGTAAATTCTTTTGGCTGCTTATTCTTATAATTTCCTACTTTCACATATCTCAGAGTAGGGTATTGTCCTGCTTACCCTTATGTACTTCCATGATATCCCAGTGATCGGATTGTTCTCACGAAATTATGTAGGTAGTTGATTGTGGTACATAATAAACAAATGGAGCTAAAAAAGTCAAGGATAAAGTTTCCTATAGAGATTGGAAGGTACTCAGTTTAGTCAGCTACCAAGGCAAAAATAGTTGATTCTAAATTGTAGTTGGTAACCATGAAAACTTTCAAGAAAAGGGACCATTTTGACTTTAGGAGGATACAAGATAAAATCAACTTTCCATATGCCAATGGTGGAAGATATTTGGGCTGACCTCAGGACACAAAATGAGATCAGGAAGTTAGACTATTGTAGACTTCATTTGAGTCAGATAGAAGAACTGGGTCTTGTGGATATTCCAGATGGAATGGAAGATGATGGGGATGTTCTAGATCCCAAATATAATACTGAGAATGTTGAAGTCTCACCTCTTCCAAAAGTAAAATGGTTGGTCAAAGAGGAAACTTCTATAAGAAAAAGATTTTGGCCAATCTTGGCTAACACAAACATATGGTTGGAAAGCAAAGGGATCAGATTGAAAGAACTTCTTATAGGGTCAGAGATTGAAATGCATGAGCAAACAAGTAAGAAAGTGGAAAACAAAACCAAGAATAAGAGTGACACCCCTTCTTCCTCCAAAACGCATAAGCTAAAAATTATGTTTGTATCTAAGGGAGGGAAGAAGAAGGAGGTTACAGGGACTTCTAATGTTACTGAATCTGGTATTGAAGACACTGATGTTGAATAGATGGAGGTTGAGGATGTTGAAATTGAACAACAAAATATTGAGAAAGCTAAGGATATCTAGCAAATAGAATTATCTAAGAAGCCTGCCGAGGAAGATGAAACAGAACAAGGTAAAGATGAGAATGTAGAATATGAACAACTTGATGATTCACAACTTTCCCCATAGAAGGACCTTCCATCAGAATCCTAAGTTTCTAAATCTCAGCTTCATGTTCCTATTTCATTTTTCCTGTAGTTTCAAATACTCCTATTTCTCCTATTTTGGTTGTTTCCTCAGATAATACTCCCCCTTCTTTAAGAATGAGTTTTGGAATAGTGTTTGATTCATCTGGGTCCATTGCTAGTTTGTCTTCTCCATCTTTTGATATCAGTGAACAAATTGTGTTAGAACATTTTCTAGATAGTTATGAAAAGGTCGTTGATACTACTGTTGTTTTTACTCCTACCAGTCCTATTGTTACAATAACAGGAACAAACATGGACCCGGTAAAGCAAGTGATTGATTCTTCTCCTAATGTGGGTGCTTCTGTACTTCCTCCTTGGTTGTCTGCATATACCCCAAAGAGGAAAAAGCAAGTAATTTCACCAGATGAAATTGATATAGAGAAACTATTGCCTATAAAGTCAAAAACTCTGAAGAAAAAGCCTAAGACTGTTTCTAGGCTTATCAATGAAAAAGGGATCAGATATGTAGAGATTTCCAAGCCACCAGAGGATGCTACTATCTACAATTTTGATATGAATGATTATGTCATTTCAAGGGTTGAGTTAGGTAAGCTAACTCACGATGGCATAAAGGCAGATTTTCAAACTACTGCTAGCACCTTGCTTGAAAAATATGATGAAGTCAAGAAGGAGAAAGAATAGTATAAAGCTAAAGCGGAACAACTTGCCGCTATTCTTCAAAAAATAGTAAAGTCATCTGAAATTGTGGAACCCATGGCAGTGACTGTAGAAGATCCTCTGATTTAGAAGGTTGAAAAAGCTCAGGCCAGAGGAAGAGTGGTAGGAGATATTGTGGAATGTTTGCTAGCCCAAGGGTGAATTCTACTGAAGACCACCATAGAAAGAAAAGAAAAGATGGATAAAGCCAAAGTTGAGCTTGATAACATGGTTGACTTACTTTCCTAAGAACTGTAGGATCTGGAAGAGAGCTTGGAGGAGTGGATAGAGATGAAAAAGATTAAGATAAAGAATCTGATTACCATTGGGGTCATCTCAAATCAGGAATCATATCTTAAGACTAAGGAGTCTCTTGTTCATTGTATCCATATAGTAAAAGGCTTACTTGATGACTTATCCCAAGCTCATGAAAATAGTGAAGATAGTGATGTCATGTTTCTACACAGGTTGGAAGAACTCCCATGCACCCTCACAAGTGAAGATCATAAGTTCCTTTTAGCAGATGAAATGATAAACTCCTTTGAGAAGATGGTTCAACAAAAAATTGAAGATGAAGTGCCCTCAGTACTTTCTATGGATAGCCTCTATGATCAGTGTTCAACTTTTGAAAATCTGAAGGACAGCCTTGACAAGCATGAGAAGGCAATAAAGATAGTAAAAGATGCAGTTCTCCAGGCCGACACCATCTTAGAAAATACAACAAAGCTAGATGCATGTGAAATGGCAGCTATATAGGCCATGTATCAGAACTTTCTAAAGAAGAATGATGGAGGAAGTTGATGTTCCTTTTTGATACCTTAGTTTATTTTATTCTTGTATATGTAATTTGAATTTTGTTATGGACATACTCATGTGTAATTTTCTAAAATGTAATTACATATGAGACAAAATAAGTCATAAGTCAAATAGGACTCTTTTGTTTGAATAAGTCAAAGTAGTTAGGATTTTCCTATTTTTGCTCTCAGTTTCTCTTATAAATAAGGAGGACCCCCATTGTAAATTTTTATCTTTTAGTTATTACAATGAAACTCTACCAAATTGAAGAGCATTTTGAGACTTTGTGTTCAAATTGTAAATCATATTTTATCAAGTGAATAGAAAAGAAAGCAATCTTTCAATCTTTGCATTGGAATAACTTGTGGTGTATTGGAAATCATTCTTATGTCCTTTTCCTTATGCTATCTTATCTACTTGATCAAATTGTAGTGTGAGTGTGAATAATCTAGGAGATGTTTTAACGCTGATTTTGGAGACTTTGTGCTACAACAATTATCTTTAGCTTGTGATTTTATGTTTTTAAGTAAAAGATATTGGAAAGGCTTTGAACTACTATTATCTTTTGTGATCTTATATTTTGTCGTAGTATTAGGTTGACTTTGAGTTGCACCTTATCCTTCTTGGTTCTAAATTGTAAGTCAGTAAGAAGAGCAACGATAGACTTTGTTCTCTCATGAGTTTATTGGTTAGTTTGATTTGTTTTGTGAAAGTGATATTTTATATTGTAAACATCATTTCTGAAAAAAGAGAAATGGATGACATGGTTTCACCCAGAAATTAGTTTTTAGTGTAAATAAGTTTGTAATAGTTAATAGGGAACCTCTCCTTGCTGAGAGGAGAGATTTATCTCATTACATTGTGGTTGATATAACCATTTTACCTTCAGTTAGTTGAAGACAAAATATTCACCCATCAAACCCTGAGCCTCCCAAGGCAACACCCCAGATTGTGAATCAAGGTCAAGTGGCTGCAACTTCCTAGAGGTTTGAAGTAGCTAGACTAGGGTAGTATGTGGTAGATGAACTCAAGAAGATGAAGGTTAGTTTATTTGTATTCGAACTGCTAAAAATCCCAGAAGTTAGGGATGCTTTCCTCCAAGACATGGGAACAGGTGTAAAAATTGACTCCATCTCAAAGGAAGTTCCACCAAATAATGACATAGATAAAGAGAAAGAAAGAGTCCATGTCACAGATATAGAACAAAAGGTCACGTTGTATAAAGAGAAGAGAGAATCTCCCCCTTTTTGCTAACCCTCAAGATATTTGGAAAAAACCTTCACAATTGCCTAGTGGAGTCAGGAGCCTCCACCAACGTAATGCCTTTATCAACTTTTGTAAAGCGCTAGGTTTAACTCCTACCAAATCTTCCAGAAATGTTACTCAGCTAGACAAAATAGAAGTGAATGTCATGGGAGAACTAAACCACATCCACATGTAACTTGCATTAGACCCTAGAATACAACAATATATAGACATCCAAGTGGTCGATATTCATGACTAGTATGGCATGCTTTTAAATAGAGATTGGTCCAAGATGTTGAATAGCTATATGGCCACTGACTTCTCCCATATGTGGCTATCATGGAAGGGACTGGCCAATCAAATTTATATTGAAGGAGAGCCAAAGATGAAGCATATGATCACAGACTACAATTAGACCAATGAAATTTTGTATTCGGAGGTAGACTTGGGAGTTTATCTTCCTCAAGTAAATCAAGTAGAGGAAGTACTTATGTTGGACTAGGGTAAGTATCCTAACCCTCCTTTGACAAAATGTCAAGAAAGTATAGAGGCCTATGTACAATTAGATCAAGAATCCTCCTCTAATGATGAATCTAGGATATTCGAAGAGTTTAGGAGTTTTGTAGTTAAATTTATGTGTGACCAACTGGCAGTGGGAAAAAAGGTACAAATGGAGGAGCTACTACTGCCCAATTGGTGTTGCATCCATGAGGCATCTCATTTAGAATTTACTTGCTCTTTGTGTCAACATGCAGTATACCAGGTCCAAAAGCGCTTGGAGATGACTACTCAAGATAAAAAGAAAGATGTGTCTATCTAGAAGAATGTACCACACAAATTCATCCTTCAAAAGAGGCTAAAGGAATTTAAATTTGGACATTAAAATTTGATGGATCACAACCTAGGCAAGGTTCTAGAGTAGGTTTTGAATTAATCAGCCCAATAGGGAATTCCTATTTGTCTGCATACATGTTGTAATTTCCCTACACAAATAATATTGCAGAATACAAATTTTTGGTGCATGGACTATTAATGGTGCTCCAAAAGAAGGTGAGAGTAATCCAGGTATTTGGTGATTTAGAATTGTTTGTCAAACAGGTAAGTTGGCAGTATTCATGCCACGACAATAGGTTGACCTGATATCAAAATAGGGTCTGGGATCTCATTGAATGCTTTGATGGTTTTAATATCCAAGTGATCCTAAGAAAACAAAATCATGTTGCTAATGCCTTGGCATAGGTTGCAAGTTCATTAGAGCCTTTACCTATGTCTGATTTGAAGAAATTTATTGTTGAGCTCGTACCAACACCTTCTGTGCTAGATAACATTACTCATTTCCAGGTCTTTGAGGATGATAAGAACATCATTGAATTTCTTACATCTTTAGACGTATTCACTACTCAAATTATTGTTGAAGAAGAGGTAGAGCTAGCTGAAATAGATATAGAAGGAGTCTTGAATTTAAAAACCAACACAATTCCATGAGGCATGGTAGAATTGGAAAGAATATTTGACTCAGATCAATTTGGAACTCAAAAGAAATAGGTTGATTCAATTGGAGGGAAGTGTGAACCATACAATTTAGGTACAAAAGAAGAGATCAAGAATGTGTTTATTGGAAAGGTATGCACCCCTGGGGAAAGGGAAGGAATCATCAAAGCATTGACCAATTACCATGATGTTATTGCATGGAGTTATGAAGACTTGAAAATGTATGATACATCTATCATAACTCATACCATACCTCTTAAGCTACAAACAAAACCATTCAGACAATGACAACAGCCTGTCAATCCTCTCTTGGAGCCATTGATTTTCAAGAGATGTGAGACACTTTGTATTTTACCTGTGTTGTTGTGTGCTAAAAGCATCATCAATAGGAACCAATTCCCATGTCTGATTCTTCTCTATCTGATCCAATTCTTCTTCCATTGCCTTTATCCATCTGATGCAGGAGCATCCTTGGTTCAAGAGAAATCTTACATCAACCAAAAATATTTGCATTTCAGTTTGTTTCTTTTCAATTTCTAGTTCAGTTCAGTTTAGGTAGTTCAGTCAGAAGTAGATTTTGTATTTTGGTCCAATAGCATTTTTAGAAATTGTGGAGCTGGACTTAGTATCTACATTCATTCATTTACTTGAAATCTAGAATTCAGAGATCCGCATGTCAATATCGGAAGTATATCAGTTTTAGAAGTTGACTGTTTCTCAGAGCAGAGCATCCTAATATTCACTGACAACTAGCTGAAGGAGAAACTTGCAGAAGTATTTCCTAATCTTTGGAGCCTAATGACACATCATTCAATGATCTTTGGTTCATAGCTAACCTTCCTTAGAGATCCACACATAATTCCATTCATTTACCAGAAGTATTCTATGCATTTAGGTCTGACCTATCTATGTATATGTTACAACTCTTCATTGGAATTTGTGATCTTCCTTGGCTGATGCAGAGGAATCTATTGATCTGGATTAGATATATATTGATGTAATAGATCCTTAGGAAAGTAGTAGAGGATTTACCAAGCTCTAGATAGATAGATTATTTGTATATTCTAGCGAAGGAGCTTCAAAGCTATATCTTGTACATGTATGTAATCACGCCTGTGACCCCTAATTGTAAGCCCACATGTTGCCAGTCGATCTCTATTTGAATTATATGATATATTGAATGAATGAATCTACATTTGCTTTATTTCTTTGAGTTGTCTCCATTGTGTTTACTCTTGTTGTACAGTCTGGATAGTTCATTCTGTGAACCCTCCTATCATGACTACTCCAAGTGGTATTAGAGTGAAAGTTTGAATCTTTGGGAGTGAATTGAGCGAAGTTGGCAAGGGAATTTAATAAGATCTTGCTATGGATAGATTGCCAAATTGAGGCAGGTTACTTGTGTTGCAACCAATCACCGATTGTGAGGTAGTTGTCACCTTGTAACCGGATCGCCAAACCCGAGGCAGTTTACACTTGATCCTAGGAAGAATGCCACCGAGGAGAGTTGCTGTTGTTGGAACAATGGCTGGTAGAATAGATAAATTAATGGAGATAATGAAAACAATGCAAATTCATTTAGATGTTGTTGAATAAGATAGGCAAAGAGGATTGACACCGAGACCTAATGTTGAAAGCGATGATGAAGAAGAATTTCAATCTTTTGAACAAATCGATGAAACCCTAGGAGGTGATGAAGAAGAAGAATTAGATCAAGTAAATATGTTGCGAGCTATTTCAAAGATTGGAAAGAGACCTAGAGTTGATGTGCCAAACTATACTGGTAATTTGAATCCTAAAGAATTGATTGACAGGATAAATGACATGGAGGAATACATTGAATATGAGGAAATTGAAGATCTGAAGAAGGTAAAGTTTGCAAAGACAAAATTGAAAGGACATGCTGCTATATGGTGGAAAGAAGTTTAGTTGGAAAGAAATGGAAGAGAAAAGAAAAGATTACAAAATGGGACCGGATGGTGACAAAGTTGAAAATTTAGTTTATACCTACTAACTATGAGTTAGAGCTGTTGAAAAGATTGCAAAATCTAAGACAAAAGGAGAAATCTATGAAGGAGTGCACTGAAGAATTTCATAAGATGATCATAAGGATAGGACATAATGAAGCAAGCAAGGAGAAAGTGGCTAGATACATCAATGGACTAAGATTGAACATTCAAGAGGAACTAAACTTGGTAAGGATGACATCTTTGGAAGAAGCATATCAGTTTGCCCTAAAAGTGGAAGAGAAGCTGAATAAAAGACATGATCAGAGATAGAGAGGTAGAGGAGGTAAATTTCAGAGAGGTAGGACATTTTCCATAGGATATAGATCACATCCAGAGTAGAACAAGTTTTCCAGCCCAGTTAGGAAGGATGATAGAGATAACAATACTTACCAGAGAGATGATAGAAATTTTTACTGGAGAGGAAACCCTAGTGCATAGCAGAATGAAGGACATAGAAGAGAAGGAAGAGGATTAGATAAGAGAACATTCAGAGGTACTTGTTTCAAGTGTGGAGGTGAAGGAAATAGAGGGTTGAATGTAATCAGGGTAGTACAAGTAAGAGGACATAAAATAGTGGAAGGGCAGCCTATGTTGAAGAGGAACCCGTTGAACTAGATGACCCCTGTTATGTTGGTAAACTGGAGAAAGGAGAATCATTGGTGATGAGGAGAGCACGATTTCAAACAGAGATAAATGAGGAACCACCAAAGAGAAAGAGTTTGTTTAGAACTAGATGCAAATCAGGAGGTAAGTGTTGTAAAGTTGTAATTGATAGTGGTAGTTTAGATAACCTAGTTTTAGAGGAGATGGTGACTAAGTTGAAGTTGGAAAGATTGAAATACCCTAAGCCCTATCAGATAGCATGGATTCAGGATGATCATTAGAAGACATAGCAAACACATAGAATGATTTCCTATTTTTTTAACTTTTTTGAAAATTTTTGGACTCTTTTTCACTGAAAAACAAGTACAATCCTAGGCTAGTAAAGACAGTATTTGTCGAATACCATTGAAGTTGAGATCCAATCCTTGGGAGTTTCATTAAAAGGTCTCATATCTAATGAAGAGTACAGAGTGTCTAGACTTCAAGAATTAGATATGCTCGAAGAGAGAAGAAAACAAGCCTTTAACCACCTAAAAGCTTATCAATAATGGATGTCCAGAAGCTACAACCACAGGGTAAAGCCCTGAGTATTCCAAGTTGGTGATCTAGTCCTCAAAGAAAATCCCAAAAATTAGCAAGATTGAGAAAAGAAAGGCAAATTTGAACCCAATTGGTTGGGTCCCTATGTCGTCATTGCGGCCTATGGAGCGTATCAACTGGCTACATCTAAAGGTGAACTATTTAATGATCCTATCAACATCATGCATCTTCACAAGTTCTCTACCTAAACCCCAATGCAAGGGAGTCCTTAAAAATAACAAAAAAAAATTAGAAAATGATCAAAAACAAAAAATAAAAAAAATGGAAAAATAGCAAACAAAAAGAAAATCGTCCTCTAGTGAAAACCTAGAAAATAGGCTTCATGTGTAATTTTGGCTATTATACAAATAAAAACAAGTGGTGAAAGCCTGGTAAATAGGTGTTGTCTACAACAAACTGCTTCCTCCATCTGTTGTGACCTCATCTCTCTTGTGTCCATCATATCGTTCACCTTGAACCAATCCATTGAACCATTGTTGAACTACGTTGCCTCTGAGTTATCATGTAGGCAAGGCCATTCTCAATGCACCCCTGAGGCTCCTCTCCCCTTCCTTCATGTCCATTCCATCAAGTGTCATCTATCCTACTATCCATACCAATTCTATATCTTTACCATCACTTAGGTCCTAAGTCCATCAGGTTCACCCCAAACTACATTGCCTCTGCATTGTCACGTAGGCAAGGCCATTTAGCAATGAGCCCCTGAGGCACTAGGTCACTCCCTTAGGGTCCATCTCTCCATGTCTGTTTGTTATGTCACCTATAATAAGTCGATCCTTTGTCTAAACTAGGGTCAATTCCTCGACTTCATTACGGATTTGGATTTTTGAATGCCACATGTTCTAAAAGAGAATAACAATAAGGATTGTGATACCTTTCACTAGACAAGTGCACGCAGTAAAGAAAGATTCCTAAAACAAAATTCCTGGCACCAAACTTCAACCTGTCTGAAGCAAACATATACCGAAACACATCTAATGTAAGAATGTTTTGTGAATAGGTTAACTTACAAGGTCTTGGATTTTTGTCATTATGTCTTTCTATGCTACTCGAGGATGCCAAAATCTAGAGATGCTATGATGGGGGCATAATCTTTTTCTTTATCTGTTGTTTGTGGATTAAGCTTTAGTAATGTGATGAACTTTGTTTAATGACATGATCAGCGAAAGATCATTGAGGACTTTGGAGGTCTGAACATGAAAAGGGGTAATCCTTGTCTGTTGAAACAAAAGAAGTACTTAGGTCATCTAGATTCAAGTTTGACTAGATGCTTGTATCAACTTGCTATATCAAAATCTGTGTAAGGAATACTCAGGTCATCTCAGTTTAATTATACCTAGATGCTTGTATTTTCTTACAACATTTCAAAAAGAGAAAAGCAACAAAAAGCACCCAATGATGAAAGCAAAGTACTTGTGCTCTAATGTTGACAAAATATCCACATCCATATCATAGCCAGAAATCCATATCATCCATGCAATAAGAAAATCCTAAAGAGTATCAAATGAAAGCTTGTATTCCTTTCATTCCTTTTCTTCCACCTATCTATATCATCTCTGTATCGATTGAGTATATTTGGACATACCAAAAACATAGCATAAATTGCATATCATATCACATGAGACAGTCATTCACATGATTAATCATTTGCATACATAATAAGTGCATTAGGTCATCCATATACATTTGCATCTGTATATCATATCAAAATAAAAAAACATAGACAAATACATATAGAATTGCATAATCATATCAATAACATTTCACATTTGCATTTGCATATTAGATCATCGTCATCCATCTAAGACTGCATCAACATCATATAAACATAATCAACATAGGCATAAAATGAGAAAACATCATAAGATAGATTGCATCCATGGCATATAAACATAGAACAAGTGCATGTAGAACATCAATAACTACATCATCATATAAGCATAAAACATGTCCAAATGTACAATATATCAAAATATCTATCCATCTCTCAGAGCCATGTCGTGAAATGTATATAAAGTACAAAAAGATAATGATACATGTCTTGGGGCAAAATAATACAAATATATACATATCAGGCTATATGATTCATAAAAAATGTGTGTACATGAAGCCAAAAAATTGGTACAAGTGTCAAAATTGGCTAGCCCTGCTGCCATGGAACACTACTCCCTATACTACCCTCTCCTCTATCAACCCCTAACTGCTGGGGGTCTCTCACTGATACTATAGATCAAGATTCACCTAACCTCTATGACACCACAGACTGACTCCTATAACTAGGTGTACACTGGTTCGCCAGCACTGCCCTATGATATAATCCTCTGTAATACTGAGTCTGAGCTGGTGCTCTAGCAAGCTCACCCTATACCTATGCCAACTGACCCTATACTTGTGCCAACTGTGTCTATGCCTGTGCAAGCTATGTTTATGCCTTCTACACCTGTGTAACTAGAAAGTTAGAGGTACTATATGTACCTAGGGCTGCCACTACCACATCTCTCTCTGCTCTGATCACCTGCACCCTCGTCAAGGCTAAGTCTCACTCTCTGGAGATCTCTAATATGTGTCCCATGTCTGCCTCTCTCTGAGACTCTACTTCTCTAAGGTGGGCCCTCATCTGCCTCACTTGACCCTATAATGTAGCAATGGCCTGCTACTGTAAATCAGGCTACGGAGCCTTCTCTCCCTGTCCCTGCACCTGTTGCTGTGCCACCTACTGTGGTGGAGGCATCTATCTCTATTGTGCCACCTAATATGCTGGCACCTACACCTGCCCTGCAGCCTGTGGCTATACAACATGCTGTTGTCCCGAGGGTCCCTCCTCGGACCTCCTCCTCCGTCTCGGTCTGCCTCCTCCATCTCCTCCATCCCCACCATCATCTCCCACTCCCTAACCCCCTCCACCCCTCCTCTATCTCCTCCTCCTCCTACCAGCCCCGTCCTCATCATCAGAATCCTCCTCATCTATACGAGGAGCCAACTCTCCAGGTCCTGAATATCTAGGAAATGGATGAGTGGTGAACCACTCCTCATAATATGGTGTCATACCTACATCTACTATCTCCCTCCTCATAGGCCAAGATGCATAAGGGATTTGATGAAAGTCTGTCATGGCCTCCTCATATGATGCCATGGGACCCCACCTCAGTCTCTCTGGATGGGTCCTCACAAATTGAGCCTGCCCTGCACTCTACCAAACTGCCTCTATACTCTGTTGATAATCTGATGCTCTAGTATGTACCACACCCTACCAATAAGCCACTGAGTCTGGAAAGAATACGGAAACTCGTCGTCCTCATCCTTCCTTACCTCATAGTCTAGGTATGGGTGCCAGATAACTGCTTCTACAACGCATGTCTCCAATACTCAAGCTTTCCTAGCTTGTGTTGGGAAATCACACTTTTGTATTCATAGTTGTATGACTCCCCTCTTTGCCTATGAAAAACATAGATCAATCATGTGATCACTATGTGTTCCCACAACTAAAACTATAAAAGAGACACACTTGTTGATAAGCTAGCTCCTCTGTGGTATACAACCTGGTGCATGTCCCTATACAAGTGTGCTAGAATGCACACCCCCCATGAGTATCGAGTCCCATCAGTAATCATACTCTCCATCACCCCCCAGCCAATCAAGAATTTGTGTGATCTCCTATCGGGGCATACTATACCACTGATCAATCTTGCCACTACTCTCGGGAAGTAGTCATAATAGTCATGAATGTCCTGCAATGAAATCACCTACTCAACTAGCTCCAGGTCATCAAAAACACATCTACACTTGGCCAATCCCGCATCATGTTGTGGATCATACTCTACCAACTCTCCCTGAATAGGGAGGTGCAGAATCCTGTAAACGTCCTCTAAAATGATCGCCATCTCCCCGATAGGTAGATGGAACGTCCCATTCTCTCTATGGAATCGCTCCACCACTGCAGTCAACAGATCAAGGTTCGCGTGAACCTCAGACATGAAACAAACAAGTGCAGACCCATAGCACCAAGAGCCTTGTGGTCCATCTCTGTTAGCATATACTACTGCAACAACGACAAAGGGAACTGCTCTCGTGACATCAGAGTATCATGAATTTCCTCCTGCAACCAAGAAAAGCATAGCGTCAAGCAAAAAAAAGACCCATATCCAAGCAAAAGCTACTTAAAGCAATCAAACTATCCTACCACTGACTTAACATATCAAATTAATCAAAGCAGCATATCATCTCTTGACTAGATTCCCAATAATCTTAGAGATCACTTATCAATTGGCGCATCGATCAAGGTGCTAATTGGGTTAATTTTATTAAGTCAGCTGACTATCCTAGTGCAAATGCGCTAAACTAGGTAGGAAATGTGCCGCTTCACCATGAATGCACCGATCCTTGACGTATATGCACCATTCTGGCATATGCACCGCTTCTTGTGTCAAATGTGTGGTTCCGCAGTGAATGTGCCGATTCATAGCCTATATGCATAGCTTTATCAACTACGTCAGAAGATCACTCATATGCACAGTTTATCGGCATATGTGCCATTTTGGGGCACATATGCACTGAACTGTAGTTTGGTGCATCTATCCTAGCTATTTTTCCTAAGCATTTATTAGCCTAATAAATGACTTTTAGCGAGTTTTGATGACTACATACCGGTGGTCCTGCCTCAGGTGGCCAATTGAACTATTGAACTCGCTCAAATTGGTGCTCCTTGTGCAGAATATCCATACCTCTATCAACTGCTCTAGCTCCTCTGCTCTTCTATGCTCGCAAAGACAAATCAACTAAGGACAAGTGTGCAAATGAATAGGACTTGTGGACCTAGCTCCTATATATAGGAAGTAAACCATAGCTGACTGTGTGACAATTGTGACTACTTCCCATGCCTGTTCCTCCAAACCTTGTCCTGTTTTCTTCAAACCTAACCCACTTTCCACCTTCTTCTTTGTGAGATTGTCTGTCTCACACCTTCTACCTTCTTCTCGTCCAATCTCCCAAGGGGGCATCCTATCATTAAAACTTGTACCAGGGGCAAAACTGGGGCATGTATCATTGTCAAAAATTCTTATTCTTCGAAACAACGTGATAAAACACATTGCATCAAAGAGGGGCAAAATGTATACACCTAAAAATGGCATGACTCTACCTAAATAAATATTTTAAATATTTATTTCATCTTAATATTCCTCTATCAATAAATAAATAAATAATTTTATTTATTTGATTCATTTTCCTCCCATTAATTGAATATATTACATTTATTTAATTAATTTCATCAAATATCAACTTTATTCTTCTAAACAATTAAATAATTTTAATTATTTAATTAAATCATTCATTCTTCCAAATTTAAATAAAATGTAAATTTATTTAAATTAAATCTCAGTCTTCAAAGATAAGATATAATCAAATATTTTATTTATTCCTCTAAATCTTGCACGAACAAATAAATAATTTTATTTATTTAATTTTGCTTTCTTATCTTCCAAACCTTCTAAAAATAAATCTTCCTTGTCATGCAAAAGAAAAAGCTGAGTTAGTTGATTTAAAGCATAAAAATATGTTCTAATTTAAGAAATCAAAGCTCATCCTCATCAAGAAAGCAGTTAACTCAACAAGGCATATTTTTGAATGACACATGTCTTCTTTCTATTCGTGCACATTCTCTTAAATATTCTCAACCATTGATCTTCTTACTTCTTCTACACCGTTGATCTTTTATCACACAAGTCTATAAGCACTCCTCTATTTTCCCATTTTAGATCATGAAGCTTTCAAATAAGATTACTCTGTCGAATCTATAATGCGCCATTGGCACCCCCGCTCTCGCATTATTCACTATTCATCCTATATTGTGTTGAAGCTCATCTTCAATACAACAAGTATCTGAGCCATTTCTCCTTTGTCATCTTGAGGAAACAAAGCAAGGAAGCAAGCTTCCTGAGGGCCATGTTCATCAGCAAAGATCAAATCAAGAATAGGCGAACAATGAAAGCTGCCAGGTAACAAAGCACTGTAAGTTTGGTTATTTGTTTTTATTTTTTATTGCTTGCATATTTCATTGAAGTTATTGGGTTTTATATTCATTTTAATATCATCCTATTTTCCTGATAACACATACACTTGTTGGTTATAGGATTATTTTATTGCACTAACACTATGGTTTGCAGTATTACAGACTGGGGGCTTCATCCTCTTGCTTGGTGATGATCTGCGTCCTCTACAATATTGTTTTTTTTATCTTTTTACAATATGTTTTCTTTCCTATTCTTTAGCTTACATATGTAGATATTGTCATATGACCGCTAAAGTGGGGGCTAAATGTTATGTCATAATTTGTGTACACTAATTGTGAAAGCACAATTTCACTATTTTTAGCTCTCCCTTTAGTGATCCCAATCCTAGTCCATTTTAGGGTCTACTCTAAAGTTCTTATTGGGCCCCATTTCTATGAAATGTCATGGTTTCAATTAAATTTTCATCATAACCCGAACACAACTTGAAATTTGGAGTTAGCACCACATTAAATGTGGGCTTGTGCCCAAATTTGTCCCAAGAGCCTAGGATGCCTAGCACCCTAGTCCCTCCCATGTTTTTAGGGAGACAAATTGGGTCCTCAAGTCAGCTTTAATGTTGTTTAGGCCAACCCTAAACTCAAATTTGCTTTTTTACACATATTGTCAACTCTTTAATTCAAATTACTTATTTCTTAGAGTCTTGTATAAAAGCAACTCATTTCTTCATTTTGAAAGTAGATTGTTAAATGTTAAATTTAAGCTCTCTTGTGTTATGCTCTCTATGCTATTGAATTGTTGCACGTCTCTATTTGATCAACTGGAGTTCATCTTTCCTTTTGGAAAGATTTGTATGAAGGCTAGGAGATGAGATATTGAATCTATCTCATTTGTTCCTAGGTTGAAGCACTTTGCATGATTGGAAGAAGGGTTGGAACCACCAACTTGAGATTGGAATGAGTACCCTCCAAGGCTATAGTTGCATCCCCTTCTTATTCAACAAACCTTCGGTGAATCTTTATCCATGAGGTGAAGTTGTGAGCTTCCTTGAGTGAAGCATTGTTTTGTACCATTTCTTCCTATTTTCTTGAGTTATCTAGGGTTAGGGTTTGATATATTTGATTAGATCTTGCATGTTATTGCACACAGTTAGGGTTTTTGAGAACACACAACATCTTGTTCTAATCTTGGCTTTTTGTGAGAGAGAAATATGAAAATGGGGGATTGACTAAGGCAAGCTCCTATATAGCCACAACCATTTTTCTCATCTTTTATGTGTGCAAGTTGAAGTAATTTAGGTTTTGAAAGACAAGATCTGAGGAGAACAAAGCTTTTTCAAGTATAGGTCAGGTGAAACCCTAACTTTTTGTTAAACCCTAGAAAGGGTATAAGGCACCCAGCACCCTAGCCTTTCCAACATTTCATCCCTAGGTTCCTGCTCTACTTTGTTTCCTCATCTCTACTGTGCATTTTAATTTTTTGTTTATGTTTTTTACAGTCGTTTGTAGCTCAATCTTGCTCATTTAGGGTTTGACCTTTTGCCCTAGTTTGCTTGGTTGAATATGGTTTTGACTTCTCATCTATACAACAAAGAGGGAAAACCCCTATAGTTTGGCTCTCCCTCAAGGGTAGAAGCCAAGCTCCATTTATGTCTCAATGTTTATTTAAGAGGGTTTGAACAAGTTTGACCTTTTAAGCTAGATCCCCCTTTTCTACTTAACACTAGCTACATGTCATACATGCATGAGCTATTCAAGTCTTTTTGAAATTTTTAATAGAAAGTAGTAAATTAGTTAAATCCTCTACATAATTCAAGGGTAAACCTATCTGAACAGTCCACACTATTATTGTACTTCCTACATTAAATTATCAACCAAGGAGCATAAGCTTATGATGGCACCTACACTATATATGCCTTCAAGGACTCGTATTCTCCTAAACTAGCCTATTCAATCCTATTCAGGTAATTCTACTTGAATGGAATTCACAAAAATGTAAGAATAGTAAAAATAACTACAGAATCTAGTGGCTACGGGTACCTGCAGCATAAGTTGTAGATGACTGTTATCAACACAAAATTATAGAATTAACTCAAAACATCCAAAATGATAAAAGAACTAATGCTAACCTCCAGAGGACTTAAAGTAGAAAATAAAAGGAAGTCAGGTGTGCGAAAAACACTTCCTACGCTAATCTAAAGAGGAGAGAACAGTGCAAATTCATTTGTATCCTTACAATTATAGAATATTAACAACAATAATGGAGATATTGTAGAAATACACATACACATAGAAATTAGACAAAAGAGAGAGACACAAGATATACGTGGGGAAAACCCTTATCGAGTGAAAAACCCCACACTCCAAAACCTGCACAATGTATTATCAAAACTGAATTGGTTTACAATACACTTATAATGCAAGCTCTCAGGAGTCTTCGACACTCATATCTAGAGACAAACTGGTAGCATAACAGTACCTGTCAATCACATAATACATCTCTCCAAAGCACCTATTTATATAGAAAATACAAGGTAAAAATGGCTCTATCTTGAGATGGGCATCCAACATGGCCTCATGGCCCAAAACCCATGCCTATGGACACTTGTCCAACACTATAGGATGTTCATGACACTTGTCAAGTCACCCCATCCCAAAGAGGTTGCCTATTCCCAAGTTGGGCAATGACAGATGCTCTTACGACTCTTATAACCATCATAGAATCCATCATATTGACATATCTTACAATTGTAAGACAATCTATCATAACATAGACTATAAATAGCATATTCTCTTACAACATGTCATAACTCTCCTTGGGGCACCCAAATATGCTTCTTCCAAGATGCCTTGTTACACATGTCTTCACCTATCATAGAACCTTCTATTTCTAACTCTTACATGTCATAGATTCTATCATAGGAATCTGTCATAATCGTTTCGGTCAAGATTCACTTACACACTAGTCAAGATGCTGACACATGGTAGAAAACCTCTATGACAAAAAAGGGATGCCTATCTCCACATGTAGTGTGTTGACCATCCTATTCATCTTACAAGTGGAGTGACAACTCATCGTGCCACTTCACACTAAATGACAAAATAGGATGTTCAACAAAATTACAACATAGGCTAAGTAAATAAATTATATTATAATAATAAATGCAAAGAATTACCAAGGTTGAGACACCTTAATTCCCAACATTCTCCCACTTGTCAAACACCTTGTATGAGCCAATAGAAATAACATGATTTAACTGCTATAGGCCGAGAGGCCCATAGACTCTGAACACCATCTAAACTTCTCTGTTCCCACTAGTTTCGTCAATGCATCCACAACATTCTTCAAAGTATCTACCTTCTCCAAATTCACCTTCTCATCCTCTACCATGTCTCACACGAAGTGAAACTATACATCAATATTTTTGTTCTAGCATGGAAAGTTGGCTTCTTTACTAGACAAATCGCACTCTGACTGTCATAACAAATCGTAATCTGTCCTGCTTCAACACCAATATCTGAACATAATCTTTTAAGCCAAATGGCTTCCTTGCAAGCATGAGTTGCTACCATATACTCATCTTCTGTTGTGGACAAAGCAACCACAGGTTGTCACTTATTCATCTAATTAATTGCACCACCGAACATAGTGAATGCATTCACTAGTGGATCTCCTGCTATTAATGTCACTTGCCCAATCATAATCCATGAATCCACGAATACAAACTGAATGCAGAGGTCCTATAGCATTACCATGATAGCGTATGGAATACTCAGAAGCACCCCTCAAATATCTGAGCACTCGCTTAACTGCATCCCAATGTACCCGTCCAGGATTAGCCATAAATTGACTAAAGACTCCCACTGCTTGGGTAATGTCTGGTCTTGTGCAGACCATAGCATACATCAAATTGCCAACAACACTAGCATAAGGTACTCTGCTCATGTCCTCCACCTCATTAGGAGATTTTGGACAATCATTAATAGACAACTTTGTCCCCAATGAAATAGGAACACACAATAGTCTACAATCTACCATGCTAAACCTATCCAACACGATCTTCACATACTTACTCTGGCTTAACCAAAGTTTTCTGTTAGCTTTGTCTCTTCTTATTTCCATTCCCAGAATGTACTTGGCTGCCCCTAGATTTTTCATCTCAAACTGTGCTTACAACTAAGACTTCAAATCAGAAATCATATTCTTACCATTCCCAATCAACAACATATCATCAACATACAATGCAATAATGAGAATGCAATCATTGTCAAACTTGTAATACACACAATGGTCAGATTTTGATCTCAGAAATCCAATGGACAACACAAAGGCATCAAATTTCATATACCACATCCTAGGTGACTTCTTCAAACCATACAAAGAATTCTTCAACTTGCAAACTAAATTTTATTTACCTTTCTCTATGTAATGCTCTGGTTGTGACATGTAAATCTCTTCCTCCAAATCACCATGAAGGAAAGTTGTCTTCACATCCATCTGCTCTACCTCTAAGTCATAAGTAGCTACAAGAGATAACAAGAATTGAATAGATGTCATCTTTTCAATGGGAGAGAAAATTTCACCATAATCAATTCCCTCCACTTGTGAGCACCCCTTCGTAACCAATCTAGCCTTGTACTTTTCAACATTTCCATCTGCACTGAATTTCTTCTTGAACACCCATTTGCATCCAATGGGTTTCCGTCCCTCAGGAAAAGGCACCAAATCCCATGTTTTATTCTTTTCCAAAGAAGCCATCTCATCTTCCATGGCCTCTTTCCAGGAACCTACATCTTTCATGCCCATAGCCTTTGTCACAGTTCTAGGCTCTTTAGTGTTAGTAAGGTAAAAGCACAACTAGAATCAAGTAATGAATAACCAAACTTATCAAGTTGCTTTCTTGTTTGTGTAGACCTCCTCAATGGCTGAGGTTGAGGTTCTGCTTCTTCTTCTAAGCTTTCAGAGCTGCTAGAGCTCTCCTCATCCTTAGGTCTCATAGGGTCTGTTGGTTCAGTCTTCTTAGAGGTAGAAGGAAACTGAACCACATCTTCTTTCTTTTCTGTCTATTCTGGCTGTAGAACAACAGAAGAAGGTGTTAGCTCTCTGAATATAAAACTTCTTCTATATATCACTTTTTCAGCCATAGAATCCCAAATTTTGTATCCTTTCACATCGACACCATAGCCAATGAAAATACACTTAACAACCTTATTCTCCAATTTAGACCATTTCTCCCTAGGCACATGTGCATATGCCTCACAACCAAAAACATGAAGATGTCTAACTAAAGGTTTCTTACCAGACCACACCTCTATAGGTGTCTTACCAACAAGAGCTGATGTAGGAGACCTGTTTACCAGGTAACACACAGTGGCTACAACTTTAGCCCAAAACTTTTGTTCGAGGCTTGCTCCACTTAGCATACTCCTAGCCTTCTCCATTAGTGTCTTGTTCATCTTCTTTGCAACTCCATTTTGTTGTAGGGCGTATGGAGTTGTCTTATGTATTTTCATCCATTGCTATTTACAGAATTTATCAAACTCTACCGAACAAAACTCACCATCGTTATCAGTTATCAAACACTTAATCTTTTTACTAGTCTGATTTTTAGCATAAGCTTTGAACTCTTTAAACTAACTAAAGACTTCAGTCTTGCTTCTAATAAAATAAACCCATGTCCTTCTACTATAATCATCTATGAAAGATACAAAATATACAAATTTGGAACTTGAAGGAACATTAACAAGACCAAACACATCAGAATGAATAAGATCCAATACACCAGAAGACTTGTGAGAACTAGAGTAAAACTGAACACAGTTTTGCTTTCCATATACATAATGTTCACAAAAGTCAAACTTGAGATTACAATCATTTAACCCCTCAATGAGGTTTTTATTTTTCAGTGTTCTAAGACCCTTCTCACCAATGTGGCCATATCTCAAATGCCATAACATAGTCTTTTCAGTAGGAAGCTTAACTTCCAAAGCATGTGCACTAGCATCAGAATGTGTTACAACAGATTTCTTCACTGCTCATTTAGATGGTGGGGATGAAGTGACTACAACTCTTTTCTTTGAGTCAGAAGAACTATTTCACTGTGAAGTGCATGCCTCTAGCTGAAACAGAGTACCTCTCTAAGTACCCTTCACAAGCACCATAGATCCTCTAGTCATCTTGCATCCATCCTTCGAAAATACAACCTGCACACTTGCATCATTCAACATACTTACGAAAAGTAGGTTCCATGCCAAGCCTTGGATGTGCATAACCCCAGTGATTTCCTTCACTTGTCCATCAAGGAATTAGATTGAGACTCTTCCACAACCAACAATCTTCAAATGAGAATTGTCACCCAGGTACACTCCTCCACCATTGAAATCTTCATACTTCGTGAACTAGCTTTGATGCAAGGTCATGTGGAATGATGCACCAGAATCTATCAACCACACATCATCAGATGCATGGGTGGCCAAGGCTGTGATGAAGGCATCACCATCATCTTGTGACTTGTTAGAATCTAAATCTGGGGCATTCTTTTTTTTTCTTTTCCTCTTTGCATTCCTTTCAAAAATGATCAAATTTGCCATAGTTCCAACAGAGACCCTTGGAATTTACAGAAGATTTGGATCTCCCACGGGATTTGGATCTACCCTTTTCACCTTTCTTATCCTTCTTCTTCCCTTTCTCTTTGGGTCTTCCACGAACAACAAGAGCTTCTTTGGCAGACTCAGATGTATTTCTCTACATTTCTTCAGATAATAGCAAAGACACCACATCTTCCATCTTGAAGGTGGTAGTAGTGCTTCCGATGGCCATGACAAGATGATCCCACAAATCTAGTAAAGAACAAAGCAGTGTCATACACCAATCCTCCTCCTCCATTTTCACACCCACAAATGTCAACTGTGTAACAATCATGTTGAAGGCATTCATATGGTTTGCAATAGACCCTCTGTCTTCCATCTTCAAAGAAAACAAATTCTTTTTTAGAAAAAGCTTGTTCACCAAGGTCTTGGCCTAATAAACATCTCCCAGCTTCTTCCAAAGAACTTTCACGGTCTTCTCCTCATGGACATTCAATAGGATAGAGTCAACTAGACAGAGTCTTATGAGACCCTTAGCCTTATGATCTTTGAGGTCCCAACCATCTTGTGACATTGTCATAGGTTTTGTTCCATCAACGGTTTCCCACAGGTCACGATCAACAAGTAGATCTTCCATCCTGAGTTTCCACAACTCAAAATTTGTGCCATTTAACTTCTCCACCTCTTCTCTTCCAGATGTGGTTACCATCTCCTTCTTGCAAGAAGATATAGAATACTCTACACAGACTCCCACCCAACCTAAGATTAGCTCAAAAAACCCCTACCCAACAGCTAGAACCAAAATTGGCCAAGCTCTGATACCAACTAAAAGGAAGCTAGGTGTGCAGAAAATACTTCCTATGCTAATCTAAAGAGGAGAGAAGAGTGTAAATTCATTTTTATCCTTACAATTACAGAATGTTAACAACAACAATGGAGATATTGTAGCAATACACATACACACATAAATGAGATAGAAGAGAGAGACACAAGATATACATGGGGAAAACCCTTATCGGGTGAAAAACCCCACACTCTGAAACCTACACAATGTATTATAAAAAATGAAATGGTTTACAATACACTTGCAATTCAAGCTCTCAAGAGTCTTCAACACTCATATCTGGAGACAAACCAGTAGCAAACCAGTACCTGTCAATCACATAATACATCTCCTCTCCAAAGCACCTATTTATATAGAAAATACAAGGCAAAAATGGCTCTATCTTGAGATGGGTGTCCAACATGGTCTCATGGCCTAAAACCCACACCTGTGGACACTTGTCCAACACTGTAGGATGTTCATGACACTTATCAAGTCACTCCATCCCAAAGAGGTTGCCTATTCCCAAGTTGGGCAATTATAGATGCTCTTACAACTCTTACAACCATCATAGAATCTGTCATACTGACATATCTTATAGTTGTAAGAGAATTTGTCATAAATAGGCTATAAATAGCATATTCTCTTACAACATGTCATAACTCTCCTTGGGGCACCCAAAGATGCCTTGTGACACATGTCTTCACCTATCATAGAACCTTCTATTTCTGACTCTTACATGTCATAGATTATGTCATAGGAATCTTTCATAACCATTTCGGTCTAGATTCACTTACACACTAGTCAAGATGCTGACACATGGTAGAAAACCTCTACCACACAAAAGGGATGCCTATCTCCACATGGAGTGTGTTGATCATCCTAGTCATCATACAAGTGGGGTGGAAACTCATTGTGCCACTTCACACGAAATGAAAAAATAGGATGTGCAACAAAATTACAACATAGGCTAAGTAAATAAATTACATTACAATAATAAATGCAAAGAATTGCCATGGTTGAGACACCTTAATTCCCAACTGAAAAAGCATGCACTCATTCATGAATCACAACTACTGGAAATATAAATTAGGATATCTTACGTAATTCACAATGCAATTTATGAAATAGTAGAGAAAACAACTTTAACTAGAAATGCATAAATAAATAAGGAAATACATGAAGTGAAGATCAGTACCTTAAGTGGCCAGCTCAGGGGACTATCTCACTTAACTAGAAATCAAATCTACTTCAGATTCTCATGCATTCTCATAACATATAGTTGTATTCAATTCATATCATAAACATAATATTTTCATATTGTATTCAATAAAACATTTATGGATCTTCCAACATAGAAAAACAATGTAACAGTTGAGCAACTATAAAATAAAGTAACTTAAAAACTTAACTTGACATTGAACTCATCCCTCCTAACTTATACAAAAAAGGGAGAGTTTTATGCAACTACCAACTACCTTTCACCATCAATCCATTCCTAGATACTAGGATATAGAGTAAGAATGATTTATTAACTCCAACTGAACAAAGGAAGGAGAATTCTATTTAGATAAGAATCCCTATACAATGGCTCATAGACGAAACACATAAGCTACGATTAGAATCCTATAACAACTCTTCTTCTTTTATATGTATTCTTCCATAATGATCATGTTCATCTTCAGTTAGCGCTTGGCTGTGACTTCCTTTAATGCCCTATTTTGCAATGTGCTACGAATTCTCCTTTCCTCAATAACACATACTGTTGCATGGGGGTTAATCCATAGAACATATGCATGCAAATAACCTTCATAATTAAACTATAAAATCTCATCTATATTCATACATATTCATGTCTAACTCATTCAATTGACAAATATTATCACCATATTTCATATTGACAAAATAGGTTCAAGGTTTTCAAATATATAAAAAGACAACATATTATGATGGTAATTTCTTGGAAAAGTATCTGGAATATCATAGGCATAAAGTCTAAAAGCATATAAAAACACTCAATTAAACACCTAGGGGAAAAGATTATAATGCAAAGTAATCTAAATAAGGTTCATAACCTCTCTGACCCCCTGTCCCTGCTTGAGATAAAAACCATTATAGAATGCAAGCCTATCCATCCTGATTGATTATGCACTCCTATACTCATCACTTTTTCCTCCTACCCAGTATTGTATTGGATAAAGGAGAATAGGAGGGTGATAAGTAAAGGGTAGCCATGCCACTCCTCTTTGCTCTGAAATCTAGATGTACCTGCACAATCTCTCAAACATATTCATAAAGTTGTGGAAAGAGTGAGGCTCTTTCTTCTACAATTCTAGGATCAGACTATCGCATCTATTTTGCACATACCTTTGGAAGTTCTAAAGAATAGATACTGGTAACCATTGTATCCTTCTATAATCCCTGAGTCTCAAATCCATAATTACTTTACCTAGACCCTTATGAGAGAGGAGTGCTAACCATTGGGTATGGATCACATTAGGATTTAAGGATTCTTTCCTAATCTGTAGTGGCACTTTCTTTTCTTATTCCTCATACCTATCCATCAGTTCCCCTCTGAGCTGCTCATTCCTGAAGTAAGATGACAGTGCTCTAACTTGAAAATCCCCAAAATAAATTAAGGGGTTCCCCTCTGTATCTTCTGTCATCAAGTAATTGTGTAAACAATATTCCCACAACTGATCTTGTTCCTCCAGACTGACTTCTTGAAATAACTAGAAAAAATTATGCCTTGAATAGATAGAAATAGGCTGATCATTAATGAATCTATTAAACTGAAAACTAAGAAATTTTTCTTTAAGAAATAATGCATAAACTCTAGGTGGAGGTCTACACTCAATGATTTGAATTTCTCTATTAATTACCCCTATCAACTTCCCTTCCAACCTTTACAATTCAGAAATTTTACTTTCTAATGATGCATTAAGAATTTGTTTCTCTTTCTCCTAGTTTTCCTTTTCTTGCTTGAATTTGTTATTGAACTTCATCAGTTCAAAACCCAAAGATAGAATAGTGAGGCATGTTGGAGGTCTTATTATAGGAGGTTGCATAATTGGTGCTTTACTTCCCTCATTTTCCATTTTACTCTCAACCACCTGTGCTAATAGATCCATATTGGTTCCATGACCATAGGTTTGAATTTTCTCCTCCAACTCTTGTATTCTTATCTCTTTTTCCCTATCCTTTTCCTCATAATGTTTCACTTATTCTTCTGATTGTTTTATCCTATCAAGGGCTTCTTGAAGTTCTTGCCTTATATTCCTATCTTCCAACAACTCTTTTTCTTTTCCAAAATCAAAACTTTCATCCTTATTTCCAATCACATCAAAAATTTCTTTAGCAGGGCTACTAGGAATTGGCTTTTCCATCTTCTTTGCAATGAAAATGTTTTATGAATCAGAACCAGAAGATGAAGAAACATACCTTCTTCACTTAGCAAGTATACTGGCATCAGTAGGAGCATTCTTAGGGGCATTTCCTTCCTTTTCTGAAGCTATGTCCAATAGTGTTGGATCTTGCTACTATCGTGCTTCTTCCTTTTCTACTTCCCCTTATTCCTTATCAACTCTTTTTCCCACATTTTTCCTCTTCAATCTTCCTAAATGCCTAGGTGTGATAGTTTCTAGCTTCTCTTCACTTTTTCTCTTTTTCTTACTTCCCCTCTTCTTCCTCTCCCCTGCACCCTTCTCTTTCTCAATGCCCTTATGCTTCTCTACATTCTTCTTACTCTTCCTCTTCTTAGAAGAAGTAGAAGCATCACTTCTCATAGCTCCTCTCATAGGTTTAGGGTTAGGAGGTGAGGGTTTTTCTATTATCTTAGACCTAGTTTCTAGAGGAATTTCTTCCTGTGGCTCTTCTTGTTCAGGTTCAACTTTAGGTTCAACATCTGGTTCAACATCAGGTTCAACATCTGGTTCTGGCTCCTATTGAGGTTCATCTACTTCCAATAATTTTGAAATATCCATGCATTGTTTAAAATCATCCCAATCAACATGTGGGTGTTGAATTCTCAAACTCTTTTTAACCAATAGAGCTATTAAACAATGATGGGACATTGCAGTCTCTATTTTCCTCTTTTGATACTCAAATGCCATTCTTTTCAACATACTATAAAGATAATTGGGAACATTAACTAGTTTGTGATGCCACAGATGATTCAACAACTTAAAATGTGCAGTATACAACAAATTATGTCAACCATCACTGGTAATATATTTGATAATATATGAAGCACATTTCCCCCAAAAGAATGGAAGGGATAATATCTTTGTACCTTGTGTGGTTGATTCCAGGTTCTCTCCATGCTCATAGAATTCTTCCCTCACCATAGCTGCATCAACACGAGCTGGATACTCAGACCCTATTCATGGTAATTCAGTGACTTGTGCAATGGCTGTTTCAGAGGCATCCACAACCAATCCCCTAACTATTGCTTTGTCATATTGCAACATTTCTGAAATATGTCTTGCCATTTCATTATCATACTCTGTTAATTTTAGAAAGTAATCTAACCACCCCGCTCTGGTAAAGAGTGGTAGAACCAATACATCCTCTAATATCTCCTTATGCACTGATGTCTCCCTTCTAATAACATAACCCCCCATTGCACCTGTATTCTGCACTCCCATCAATTCTTAATTCTACCTAATTTCAATTCTACCACCTTCAGAAGACTGCCTTTCAATTCTCCCCCCCCCAACTATAGCTTTTAGAGCTCTTTATTATGATTTTTTTTAAAATTTCAGCTCACTCACAAGGAAACAACAAGCTCACAATTTAGGGCAGGTCGACTATCATGGAGAATGGCACATGAAAACCTTGACAACTTCTAAAGACTTGGTGGCTAAAAAAAAAATTGACCATATACCCCTCCTGCCAACTAAAAGGTGAAGTGACCACACTTCATGAATGAATTTGTAGGGATGAAAGAATAATGATGAAATGGAAAGGGTGATATATTGCCACATGCATGAAATAAACAATAAGTAATAATGAATATAAATAGAAATTTTATGTTAATCATTAAAGGTTACCTTATGTTCATCTGTTATGGAGAGCATTGAGTGGTGCACCTTGGAACTAGAGAGCACGTATTTGGCATTTATTAGGCATGAGCAGAGTGATATGCATAGAGTAGATGGGAGGGTGGCAGGTACATTAGAATTAATGTGATGTGACAAATCACAAGAGTTGATGCAATAGCTTGTGAATGTGATTTGAACAAGCATGCTGCAACCGTTGGTTTATTGAAAATGGATGAAGCACGTGTAGAAGGAATGAAATGTGCAGGAAGAAGAATGGAATTTTGCCAAAGTGTTGAAAATTTCTGCAAACACTTGTTTCTATGGGCACCCGTAGTATAGGTCCTGACTGAATGTGTACAGAATCATTATATACTAGGTCCCAACTGCAACAAGTCCCTCTAAGACTAAAAAATAGGTCCCTCTGAAGTTAATTGTGATTACCATGGATAGTGTGTTGTGTGTGCATGTGAATTATAAAGCATGAAAAATTAGGTCTCAACAACAGGGGTTGAGTATTGCAACTCAACCTTTGCATCACTAGATAGGATTGGTGGATCATATTCTGATGGTCTAGCAACTAGTGTTACAGAACCTTCATCAGGAGTGTTAGGAGTACCATACTAAGTAGCTAGAGAAACAAGAAAGTCATCCTTCTAAAGTGGCTTCTTATACAGTTTTAGCCTGTTTCCATTTACTAGCAATGAAAACTGAACCTCATCAATGGTTTTTAATTAGACTACACCATTAGGAAAGACTTGTTTAATCTCATATGGCCCCAGCCACCAAGATTGAAGCTTGCCCTTGAAGTCTTTATTTCTTGAATCATAAATAAGTGCCCAATCACCAGCAATGAATTCTTTAGTCTTGATATACTTGTCATGCCATTTGACTCTTTGTTTCTGTATAACCTCTATATGGTGGATGGCTTCTAATCTGATTTCATCAAGAGCATTCAAATGTTGTAGTCTGTCATGTTGAGTTGCTATCAAATCCATCCCTAATTCCATTGCTATCCTCAGGGTTTTGTATTCAAATTCTATAGGTAGAACTGTCAAATCTTTCCATTGACCAATTCATAAGGTGTGAACCCTGTAGTTGTCTTCTAGGTAGTTCTATATGCCCAAACAACTTTTGGTAACCTAGAAACCCAATCTCGTCTGTGAAGCTATACTGTCTTTATCAATATGTTCTCAATTTCACTGTTGGTGACTTCAACCTGATCATTAGCCTGAGGATAGTAGGGAGTGGACTTCTTGTGTCTAATCAGATATTCCTCCGCTAGTCTAGTGATTAAGTTTGATGTGAATTGTGGGCCTTGATTAGTCACTATCTCTCTTGGTACATGATATCTAGTGAAGATGTCCTCATACAATAATTTTTCCACATTGCCATCTCTAGAAAACTGCAAGGCTTTAACTTCCACCCATTTGGTTAAGTAATCAGTGCATACCAGTATATATTCCTTATTGTTTGAAGTAGGAGAGATAGGACCAACAAAATCTAGCCCCCAGTTATCCAAAGGAGCCAATGAGATATGTGGATCTAAAGGCATCTCATCAATTCTTGTAGGTCTCCCCATCCTCTGACATCTATCACAGCTTCTAGTATACTTGACAACATCTTTATGAAGTGTTGGCCAGTAATATCTTGTTGTCAATATTTTGAAGGCTGTCCTTTTGGCTGCAAAATGTCCTCACAAGGTTCATCATGATAGGCCTTCAATATATCAAACACCTCATCCTCTCTGATACATCTTCTTATAATATTATCTAGGCCAATATAGAATAGGAATCTAGAAATCCAAGAATAAGGAAAACATTTGTGAACTAGCTGCCTTTTATCCCTAGAGAAAAGTAACCTGGAATCTGCCATGAAACCAAATAATTAGCTATATCTGCATACCAGAGAGTGTGTATGTTGAGAGCAAAGAGATCTTCATCAAGAAAAGAGTCATCAACTACTCCTTCTGTTGCTTGTGTAGGTAGTCTAGATAGAAAATCAACAACTACATTAGCCTTACCTGGCTTGTCAACAATTGTTATGTCGAATTCTTGTAGTAACAACAACCATCTGACAAGCCTACCACCCACTATTGGCTTATTCATCAAATATCTAATTGCTGCATGATCTGTGTATATGAACACTTTATAACCAGTAATGTAGTTTCTAAATTTGTTGATGGTATAAACAACTGCCAACATCTCTTTTTCTATCACAATGTAGTTTAACTCAGCTCCTTGCAGGTTTTTACTTACATAGTATATTGCATACTCCTTAGTTCCTTCTTGCTAGCCTAGGACTACTCCAATGGCAAAGTCTAATGCATCTATGTGGATGTGGAAAGGTAGTGTCCAATTTGGACCTCTGCGAACTGGAGCTTGTGTCAAGGATGCTTTTAACTTTTCAAAGGAAGTCTGACAATCTGGTCTCCATTCAAATTCACTGTCCTTTGTCCACAGAGTAAACAGAGGTGTAGCAATTTTGCTAAAATCCTGAATGAACCTCCTATAATAACCTACATGTCCCAGGAAGCTCCTTACATCCTTCTATTTCTATGGAATAGGCAGAGTAGAGATAATTTCAATCTTCTTTGGGTCAACTTGTATGCCTTCACTTGAGATAAAATGTCCCAAAACTATTCCTTGTGTCACCATCATAAAACACTTTTCATTTCTCAAAGATAGGTTGTGCTCTGTGCATCTCTTCAAAACTTTCTCCAAACTTTGTAAAGCTTCATCATATGTTTCACCATAGTTGGTGAAATCATCCATATAAATCTCCATACTGTCATGGGAAAAATCAGAGAAAATTGTTACATCCCTAATTTTTGGCTTGTTTTACTTTTTACTTTTACGAGGATAGAAGTGAATCAATTGGATAAATATTTTGACATTGGGATAAATGTCATTGGAAAATATTGATTTTATGAAATATCAGTTAAGTGATTAAATTCAATGTATGTGATATATTGATATAGTAATTTATGTTATTTGGATTTATTATTTATAAGGACTAATGATGCACTGCTCAAGATCTGGTGAATTGAAAGTAATATGTAGGATAACAGGTTTTAAGGACTCTCTGAGAAAGAGAGAGAGAGAGTATCTTCTGAGGAGAGGAGACTAGACCTTGGGTTACAAATGTTCATTTGCCTACTGAGTATAGTGTTTAACAAGTTGTGAACTCTAAGTCATTTGAGGTAAGTCACTTTTATTGGTTAATTATTGGATCGACTCGACAGGTTGTCAATGTCTTTAAGATTCCTTTTTAGGTTAGTTGTGTGTCAACCTTGTAATTTGTGGAAAACAACGTTGTCAGGATAGAACGTTAGTCATTTACGACTAATGCGACCTTTCATTGATCACATTGCAAATAGTTGCATTTGCATCATCAAAATGCAGATGGTTAAATTGTTGACATTTAATGTCATATGTACTTTCTTGGTAAGTCAAGTCGACGTAAAGAAGTGTGTGGTCGTGAAGGAGAAATTGAACTCGGCCCTATCACATTTTTGTGATAGTCTTTCATCACATTATTATTTGAATCTTGAATGAAGTCATAAATATGGTTAATGACTATTATTATTATTAATAATATGTTTAATATTTTGAGTAACCACCTTTTCTAACAATTATGTTGTGGTCATCTTTGTAATTGTCTTGCTTAGAGTAGTTATTTTCTAAAGGAACCATGATGGGAGTTAAGTGGTAGTTATTATGCCATGATATCTTTGGCATATAACTTGGAGTGGCCGTAGGTAATGCTTATCAGAATCCCCTCATCATAAAAGAAGTTGTTTTAACAAACACTTATTTATGGTTTAATGAAACCTTGAGCCATGTTCACTATGGCGTTAAACTTTGTGGAGTGAGGGTGGTAATTCATCTTCACATATGGATCCCCACGTTAGCATTATCAAACCTAATAAGTTCTATTAAGTGGATTTTCCACATATTAATAGTTATCTGTTATAACTGTCTGATAGAGGCGTTTATTCCTATATTTGTTTGTTTACGAAAGTGACTCATTAATAGAGTCATGAGGGATATATTGTAGGAGCAAATAAAGACACTTGTTGGAAATGTTGCACCTTGAGGAGTTCATTTTTAACCATTTAGTAATGGAGTCTTAATGACTAATACTTGTGGAGAATAGGGAACCGACTCATAGCTAAGTCGTGTAAAGCTTTTAAGGGATGACTCTCTTTGACTCAAGAGGAGGGGGAGATCACTCTGAAAATGGGAATTTCAGTTGATAAGTAGAGGGAAAGGTGATAACATTGTACTCAATGAAGGGATAGGCTACGAGTTGTTAGCTATCTATGATGAGGTAGAGCGTAGCATGAAGAATATGCAAACCTTTAGACTAGGTTCTTTTCCTTATTTGATATATATTGCATTGTATTTGATACTTGTTTTTATATCCTAGTTTCTTCGAAGCTATGAATCATTGTTTATGTCCAATAATCCTGACTCTTGTAAGATAGAGATCCTCTATGATAAGATATGTTTACATCTCTCATAACTTTATACCCATTTAGTTTTTCAATGAAGGTTTGAACGAATGATCAGAACACTGTTTTTGTTCTATTTTAGTAAATGATATGTATATTGATATATATATGAGCTTATTTGTGTAAAAGTTTTATGGTAGAGATAGTTGAATGTTAAAATCCATGAGAGCCTTTGATAACTGCTTTCATATGATAATATCGAATAGATATAGCATGGTGTTGTGTTATTGATTTATATGAGACTTGTTGGATCTAGGGCATACAACTGAGAGGGGGGGGGGGTGAATCAGTTGTATAGAACTTGTTCTATTTCAAACACTTAATTCTCTGTTGTTAGTTAGCAGCATATCAAATAATCATTCATGGAAGCACAATACATAAACACAAGAGCAGATAAGCATCAACACATTGAACACCAAGATTTTGACGTGGAAAACCCGGTTAAGGGAAAAACCACGGGGTGATTAACCCAAGAATTATTCTCTGTTAGAAGAATAAGGAAAAATGAATGGCACATGCCAATAAGGGCTCACTGCCCGAGCACACTGCTCACAAAGAGGCCCACTGCCTACAAGGAGACACACTGTCTACAAAGTGATGAAAATCACAGTCTTGAACTGGAGAACGACATCTCTACTATGTCCGGATCAGTTCCAATTAAGCCCAACAATCTCTGCTCTGCCTTTCGCACCTTTCTTCGCTATATCCTGCTCATCCACATGCCACACCCTGAAATGAATTCACAAATCACTATTTATATAAGACATCGACTTAGGAACAAGCATCTAAGTCGGCAAACAACCATAGGAGTATCCGCAAGATGAATAACACATCCGGTCGGCTATCACAAGAACATTCACAGGATGAACAACTCATCCGGTTGGCTAAACAGAGCAATAACTTCATCCGGAAGAATAACTTCAATTCTGGGCTCTACCATCAATGCGGACCAACAACACAACCTAAACATGATTCAAGAACCTTTACAAGTCTGTCTGAATGTCCGGATACATCCGCACTTCCTCTACTTACTGGGATCTCTTGTCTTCCTCATCCGAAACTTCAAGAACACAGTCTGTCGCCACTGTCATAATGCAAGAGGTACTTCCGGACCTCCAAATCACACACAAATCAGGATGACACATCACAAGGACATCTAAAATACTCCTTCCAATCCGCAGATTATGATAATACAATTCCGGACCTCACCGGACCTTTTTGTGATCCTCTGTCACCTCCGGATACTTGCCGGACCCGGTTCTATACCGGCAGCCATAACTCCTTCAGATCTTCATGCGGACCTCTGAAATCTTAACTGTAGCATCTCAAGACTCATATCTACTAACCCTTTAATCCGCATCCTCCGGTTCTCATCCTATACAGTATATTTACCTTCTTCTCATCACTGTTCTTCACTGTTCCTGACTGAGGCTAATTTTCTCAATATCCTCAGCACAAAGCTCATCAAATCCTTCTTGTCAATGCAGTATGAGTATGTTGACATCAATGACAACAATGGCTCACCTCATACTTGCAACAATCTCCCCCTTTGTCATTGATGGCAACATATGATGTGAAAAACCATCAAGACAAGAACTTCTCTTTTCTGTCACAGCTCCCCCTATCAACAACAACTCTTCACATGTCTTCCTTTACTGCTCCCCCTTTGATCATCAACCACTTGTTTTTCACATGTCTTCTCTCCCCCTTTGACATCAATGGCAAAGGGCTCATACTTGCAACTCTCATGCATCAGAATAATACCAGCTGCTCCCCCTTAGTTGCAGCTCCCCATTAGTCCGGATCACAAGATATGACTGTGATTGCTACCGGACTGATGCACATCAGTGCATCTTAGTTCATCACCGGAGGGGCCATGACCCCTAACTTCTCCCGGAGATATTCAAAAGAGTCCTTGGGAAGAGGTTTTGTAAAGATATCTGCAATCTGATCCTTGGAGGGAACATACTCCAATCTGACTTCTTCCTTGTTTACTTGTTCTCTCAAAAAGTGAAATTTGATAGATATGTGCTTAGTCTTAGAATGCAATACCGGATTCTTGGAAATATTAATTGCACTTGAATTATCACAGAAAATTGTAATAGGCTCCTTATATTCAACTTTGATGTCTCTTAGCATCTGCTTCATCCACAAGATTTGAGTGCAACTACCTGCTGCTGCAATGTATTCTGCTTCAGTTGTAGACAGAGATATTGCATCTTGTTTCTTGCTTAGCCAAGAAACCAATCTCTTCCCCAAAAAGAATGCTCCACCACTAGTGCTCTTCCGGTCATCCACATCTCCTGCCCAATCTGCATCTGTGTAAGCATGAAGAGAGAAATCCGGATCTCTAGGATACCATAGACCATACTCAACTGTCCCTTTCAAGTATCTAAAAATTCTTTTGATGGCCATAACATGAGATTCTCTAGGATCAGCCTGGAATCTTGCCACAAGACCAACAGCTTGCATTATATCTGGTCTAGTTTGAGTGAGATACAACAATCCACCAATCATTGATCTATACTTTGTCTGATCTGCCTTTGGAGAATCATCATCTTTGCTTAACTTACATCCGGTTGCCATAGGAGTGTTCATAGGCTTTGAGTCTTCCATACCAAATTTTTTTAACAATTCTTTCACATATTTGGTCTGAGAGATGAAGATCCCTTCTTTTGTTTGAGTAATTTGCAGACCCAAGAAGAAATTCATTTCACCAAGCATAGACATTTCAAACTCACTTTTCATCTGATTTGCAAAAGTTTTACACATACTATCTCTTCCTCCAAAAATGATATCATCCACAAACACTTCAACAATCAGAATGTTTTCATGATCAATTTTGAAATATAAGTTGCTGTCAGCAGTACCTTTGTTGAATCCAATCTGCACAAGATGCTTATCCAACCTTTCATACCATGCTCTTGGGGCTTGCTTCAATCCATACAAAGCTTTCTTCAACTTGCAGACCATATCATTATTATCAGACAATTGAAATCCATCCGGTTGTTCAATGTAGACTTCTTCTTCCAGATCACCATTTAGGAAGGCAGACTTGACATCCATCTGATATACCTTGAAATCTTTGAAGGCAGCAAATGCAAGAAGTAATCTGACTGCTTCAATTCTTGCTACCGGAGCAAAAGTCTCTTCAAAGTCAATTCCTTCTATTTGAGAGTAGCCTTTGCAGACCAATCTAGCTTTGTTTCTGATTACTTCACCAGCTTCATTTAGTTTGTTCCGGAAGACCCACTTGGTTCCAATTACATTCCTGTCTCTAGGTCTGGGAACAAGATCCCAAGTATGATTTTTCTCAATTTGCATCAGTTCATCTTCCATTGCTTTGGTCCAATTTTCATCATTGCAGGCTTCATTTATTGTTTTAGGTTCAATCCTTGAAATCAGACAACATTCATTCTGATCTTGAGCAATATTCCTTCTAGTTTGTACACCTTTGCTTCTGTCACCTATGATCTGATCTTCAGAGTGATTCAGTTTTACATACCTTGGAATTTTGGGAGTATCCAGTACTACTGTTTCTTGATCAGGCTCATTTAAACCTAACTCTTCTTCCTGATTTACCGGATCAGGCTGACTCTGTTTCACCGGAGAGGATTGAGTTCCTTGAACACTATCTTGGTCATCTTCATCAAATTCATAAAATCTTGAAGGTTTCTCAATTCCTTCATCAACCTTTACATTGGTACTTTCTATCATCTTCCTCAATCTCTTATTGTAACACCGATATGCTTTGCTTTGAGTGGAGTAGCCCAAGAAAATTCCTTCATCACTTCTAGCATCAAACTTTCCTAGATCTTCATCTCTTTTAATATAACACTTGCTACCAAATACCCTGAAATATTTCACAGTAGGAGTGATGCCAAACCAAAGTTCATAGGGGGTCTTACCGGTGTTGTTTCTGATTTGAACTCGATTGAGAGTGTAGACTGCAGTGCTGATAGCTTCTTTCCAAAACATTTGAGGAACATTTGCTTCCAACATCATTGTCCTAGCAGCTTCCTGGATGGTCCGGTTCTTTCTCTCAACTACTCCATTCTGCTGTGGAGTCTTAGGAGCAGACAACTGTCTCCTTATACCCTGTTTCTCACAAAAGTCAATGAATTCACCAGATGTAAATTCACCACCTCTATTAGACCTTAGACACTTTAGTTTCAATCCGGTTTGATTCTCCACCATAGCTTTGAAGATTTTGAACTTCTCAAAAGCTTCTGATTTTTCTTTTAGAAAGGTAACCCACATCATCCGGGAATGATCATCAATTAACAACATGAAATATCTATCACCTTGCAGACTCTTGATTCTTGTCGGACCACATAGATCAGTATGTACTAATTCCAACAATCCGGTAGAGGACTGATCTTTGCTTTTAAAAGAGACTCTGCTTTGTTTGCCTAACTGACATTCTTTACACACACTGTTTGTAGGTTTTATCAACTTTGGAAGATCTCTCACAGCCTGAGTATTGCTTATTTTGATGATGTTATCAAAATTTACATGACACATTCTTCTATGCCATAACCAACTCTGATCAATTTGAACAAACAAACAACTTTTATTTGAACCAACCAGATGAAAGATGTTACCTCTTGTCTGAGTACCGGATGCAATTTCAGTTCCGGAGCTTGTAAAGATTCTGCATTTTCCATTCTTGAACCGGAGATCATAGCCTTTGTCCACTAACTGACCAACACTGAGAAGATTGTGCTTCAATCCTTCAACATATAGTACATTACCTGTTTTGCTCTTACCATCAAAGGAAATAGTTCCCCTACCTCTGATTCTGCCAGCAGAATTGTCACCAAACTTTACCATTCCTCCTTCATATCTTTCCAAGTCTAAGAACTTATTCTTGTCACCAGTCATATGGTGAGAGCATCCACTGTCAATAACCCAATCATCCTTTTCTTCCACTTGAGCAGCCAAGGCTTTTTCAACAACTTTGTGATTGACAGATTCAGAGAGCAAGGAATCTTCTTCCTTGATGGCTATAAACACCCACTCATTTCCGGATTTGCTTCCTGGATCTGATTCATCATCTGTTACTCCTTCATTGTCATCTTCTTCATGAACATAATAGCAATTCTTTTGAAACCTTTGTCTGTGAGTATTAGATCTTGCAGATCTCTCCGGACATCTTGAGGCAAAATGACCAATCTTATTGCAGTTAAAACACTTAAAGGGTAGTTTTCCTTCATACTTACCAGATCCTCTTGGCAGTCTCTTTGCAATGAGGGCTTCAAGTTGAGCTGTTTCTGCTTCTTCTTCTTCCATGTCTCTTCTTGCTTGATCATACCATGACATTTTCCTTGATGAGTTTTCACCCGGATCAAATCTCTGTTTGCCTTTCACATAGGTACTGGCTTTAAAAGCAGACTCAGTCTTGGGTGGATCATCTCCAAACTCGGTCATTTCAAATGCAGCTAGTTTGCCAGCCAATTGTTCTCTTGTGACAGTTGTGTGGGCTCTGAATTCATCAATGGCAGCAACTTTGATTTTGTAGGCAGCAGGAAGGGATCTTAGGATTTTGCAGACAATCTCATTTTCATCTAGAGTTCCACCAGCATTTCTGATTCCACATACCAGCTCATTTACTCTTGGCATAAAGGTAGTAATGTTTTCATCATCTCTCATTTTCAATCTTTCAAATTTCCCTTTCAGACTTTGCAACCTTGCACTTTTGACAAACTCATCTCCTTCATACAGAAGTTCCAGTTTAGTTAGGATCTCATATGCAGTTGGTAGGTCAATGACATTCGAGAGATCTGAGTCATTCAATGCGCTTAGAAGAGCTTCCTTGGTCCGCAGATTGTTTTCAGCTTCTGTGGTTTCATCAGGAGTTGTCGGACCACCTTGTGGGGGTATATATGGTTTTGAAATCATAGCCAAGTATGCTTTTCCCATACATTCCAAATGACACTTCATGCAACCTTTCCAGAGAGTGAAGTTGGTTCCATCGAACTTCGGACTATCCTTCTTGTATGATGACATCCTGGATCACCTCAAGCGGTTAAGCTCCTATCAGAGGAACTCAGCTCTGATACCAATTGTTGGATCTAGGGCATACAACTGAGAGGGGGGGGGGGTGAATCAGTTGTATAGAACTTGTTCTATTTCAAACACTTAATTCTCTGTTGTTAGTTAGCAGCATATCAAATAATCATTCATGGAAGCACAATACATAAACACAAGAGCAGATAAGCATCAACACATTGAACACCAAGATTTTGACGTGGAAAACCCGGTTAAGGGAAAAACCACGGGGTGATTAACCCAAGAATTATTCTCTGTTAGAAGAATAAGGAAAAATGAATGGCACATGCCAATAAGGGCTCACTGCCCGAGCACACTGCTCACAAAGAGGCCCACTGCCTACAAGGAGACACACTGTCTACAAAGTGAAGAAAATCACAGTCTTGAACTGGAGAACGACATCTCTACTATGTCCGGATCAGTTCCAATTAAGCCCAACAATCTCTGCTCTGCCTTTCGCACCTTTCTTCGCTATATCCTGCTCATCCACATGCCACACCCTGAAATGAATTCACAAATCACTATTTATACAAGACATCGACTTAGGAACAAGCATCTAAGTCGGCAAACAACCATAGGAGTATCCGCAAGATGAATAACACATCCGGTCGGCTATCACAAGAACATTCGCAGGATGAACAACTCATCCGGTCGGCTAAACAGAGCAATAACTTCATCCGGAAGAATAACTTCAATTCCAGGCTCTACCATCAATGCGGACCAACAACACAACCTAAACATGATTCAAGAACCTTTACAAGTCTGTCTGAATGTCCGGATACATCCGCACTTCCTCTACTTACTGGGATCTCTTGTCTTCCTCATCCGGAACTTCAAGAACACAGTCTGTCGCCACTGTCATAATGCAAGAGGTACTTCCGGACCTCCAAATCACACACAAATCAGGATGACACATCACAAGGACATCTAAAATACTCCTTCCAATCCGCAGATTATGATAATACAATTCCGGACCTCACCGGACCTTTTTGTGATCCTCTGTCACCTCCGGATACTTGCCGGACCCGGTTCTATACCGGCAGCCATAACTCCTTCAGATCTTCATGCGGACCTCTGAAATCTTAACAGTAGCATCTCAAGACTCATATCTACTAACCCTTTAATCCGCATCCTCCGGTTCTCATCCTATACAGTATATTTACCTTCTTCTCATCACTGTTCTTCACTGTTCCTGACTGAGGCTAATTTTCTCAATATCCTCAGCACAAAGCTCATCAAATCCTTCTTGTCAATGCAGTATGAGTATGTTGACATCAATGACAACAATGGCTCACCTCATACTTGCAACAAGACTATACATCTTAACTTGAGTATAAGTTTAAGTAGGAAACATTACATGCTAATCAACGTAAGTCATAGAATATTATAGACACCATAATCTTTTGTACTTTTAGAACCATGAGTCTATTTATACTTGTTATGTGAACAAGGCTTCACATTGTATTGAGTAAACTTATTATGAGTAATAATGCTAAGCTTCTAGTAATCATCTTATAGACTTTTCTTTTACATCCTTTGATATTAAGTTATTCAAAAATGACGTGGAATATGATTAGAGACCATTGTTTAGCTTTTAAACTAGGGTTGTCTCTTATATAAGAGTTAGAATTGCTTGGAAAGATTATAATGAACTCACAGATGAAAAGACTAGAGGAATTTCGCTTATTTAAATCACGGATCCTTTCTAGAATATGAAATTTTATTATCCCGTTGTATAAGGCGAATACGACCTTAATAATTATGGTTATTTAAAATGGCAACTAGTTTAAGTTTTCAAACTTAGTAAAACCTTATGATTAATTTATTTAAGTTTTCTTTAAGGAAGATTAATCTAGTTGATAAAACTTGAGCAAGCCCTTAGTGGGCAGATCAACGATAATTAATCTTCTTTCTAGTCAAGAATTATGAAACCTAGAAATGACCTTGTAGTCGAAATAATACATAGGGTGAATCCTTTTTGTGTATTATATTATTATCTTATAGGAATATATGTTTTTTAATCCATTATGATGGAATCGGATAGACCAAAACCTAAACTTGACCCAATAGGGAAATTTTATATACTAAACCTTCATGATCACTGTTGGTTCTTTTTCCGAATCAGTAGAGGGTTTGCCAGTTCCAATGCACAGGCAGATTCAGCCAACTAATACATGAGGTTGTGTGAGTTGCATCCCCTTCACTTCTAGTTCTGCCACACCAAGGGAGGTATCCCTATAGCTAAAGATTTAACTTTGACTCACCCAATGACATAAAGATTTAGATTTTTAGAATAACAGGTAGAATACTCTCATGTTTGGACCAAGATATGCATGATACATCACAAGTTTGGCAACATTCTTGGACATAACTAACTGGTTGAGGATGAGAGTATGCAGGGTCCCTATTTCTACTCCTACAAACTAACAGGTTGGAATTATGAAATTATTTGTTTTAAATTTTGGATGCAAGACAGGGGTTTTGGAAACATAACACCACATAGGGAGCAGACTAGTGCCTTTCTCAGGGCAAGGAGTCAACTAGACGTATACAAATGAATGATTTGCATTGGCATTCAAGTTTCAAGGGGCTAAGACTTATATTTGCCTTACAAACACCACCCAAGACTGAGTATTTAGCTACTTCTACTTACAAATATCCCTACTGACATACATTCTTCCCCTACATAACCTAAAACAGTTTAATCCACTCCTTGAATGGAAGTCACAGATCAAGCATGCAATACAGCAAGTCTGTATTCTAGAATCTTAGTAACCCTTAGCAACCAGATTCAAAAGAAGCTATGCATACAACAAATGGAGACAAGCAACTAAACACATGCAACAATGCATTTTTCCTATAAAACAACAATGAAACTAAAAATTTGTGCAAGGTGCATTCAAAGTGCAACTCATAAACTCCAAAAGATACAAAACATCCAAGAAAGGCTTTATTTTCATTATTTTCCCAAAAGTTGCCCAAGTCTTCAACAACTAGAAAATGAGTAACACAGCTTGCTATATAGCAAGAATGTGTACTCAACATTAATTAATCACAGGGTCACTTCAAAATTTTGCCAAGTACATCGCACCATGAGAATGGCACCCATAATTGAATGCACCAGAGAGAAGGAGGAGGAAAAGAAGGTGAGATCGGGATCTACATCGCCGCCTGAAGATTTTCCTCATCAACTTGGTAGTGAGCATGTCCTCTCGACCCATACCTCACTGCAATCCTGCCATTAATGGCATACCTACATGCGGGATGCAGCAGTTGCGTGCTCTGGAGCTCTTCCAATAGGAAATCCTTTGCTCTTGAAAGTTTGAAAGATGGCCATCGATTTCCTTCCTATCGTCGAGATCTCCGGCCCAAATTGCTTTGAAAAGTCCATCGCTAATAGAAACGTGTCACGAAGGCGGCTTTGCCCATTGCCAACTTTTTCCTTACTCCATTTTGCCTTTTTTGGCCTTGAATCCTTTGTATATACATGCAACCACTTTTGGACATGTGGCAGCTTGCCATTGGACCTCTGTTGATATGCCATTGTATCCCCATCAGCTGTCGGAACAACCTTGAAAGCATCCACCGATATGCATTGTCTTGCTCATGAGCCAATGTACTTTTTCCATTTGCATATGCGGTTGTATATGTGATTGTATATACATACAATCGCCCTACATACAAGGCGGACCCCAAAACTGTATAAAACAAAATTGAAATTCTAATCGGGTCTGGCATTGTATGTTTTACCTTTGTATACCTCCTTGTATATTGCATATACAACATACAATATGCATATTGTGGATGCCAGCCACTTATCTACCAAAATTAAATCCTCCCTCAAGTCTAGATTATATATGTGCTTTGTGTATTTTGCATTGTATATGCACACACATACAACGGCGCGGGCCCTACTAGGTTTCTGAATACTGTTGATTTTGACCGCTCCTGCCCTACATATTTCACTTGTATCTTTTTGTTGTATGTCGCCCTTGTACATTTTCAATTGTATATTGACATTGCATATTGTGAATGTATATTCGAACATACAAACGAAACATACATGCAATCGTGTGGCTCCATCGCTACTGTTGACCGCTATTGACCTACTTGTATGTTTCTTTGCATATTCACATTGTATGTTTGATTGTATATTGGGAACATACAACCCCAATATACAATGTGCGGAATTCACTATTTTCACAAATGCAGTTAACTTTCCTACCACGTCCACCTTGTACATTGCCATGCTTGTACATTTCACCTTGTACATGTGACTTGCATATTTGAGATACAATCGCCTTTGTATCTACCTGATGTACATTCTACTTTGCATGTCTGCTTTGTATCTAGCCATTGTATATTGAATATACATACAAAATATACATGCAAACCCTACATACAAGCACAGAATATTTAGAGAATCTGTGACATACAAGCATAATTTCTAAACCCGATATGCATCTAAAAGCCACATACAGGCCTGATATGCATACAACCATTTTGTGCATTTTTGAAGGCTGATTGAACTTCTTCTTTGGGCCCGCCACTGCACGACTGCACTTGCACATACAAATGTCCATGTATATACAAAGACATATGCATGAGGCCGAGGGACTTAGCATTTTTGGATTTTTATGAAGGGGCCTATAGATTTAAATGTTTAAAACCTGAATGTTCATGTAGGCACCAACATTGGCTCTGTCTGGGGATGCATGCCTCTTGCAGGCATGGCGAGAACCATAGATCTCTGGGATACAAACCAGTCCCTTATCCATTGGGTAACAGAGTCAAAGTTGCACCAACCTGCATCACAAAACACACTATTTTTTAAATTTTACTTGGTGGCCTAGGGCCACCAAAAAGGAAAAACCAAAAATTTCCTTTATCAAAAATCTAATTTTCTTTTGATTTCTTCAAATGAAGCTTGAAAATATTTTGTTGTTTGCAGCACCCAGCATTGCAATTATTTGTGTTGCTGCGCATTTCTTTTTCTTTAACAAATCTTCAACTAGCTTCATTAGCATACATTATCATCAATTGTAGAGTGTCATCATCATATGAGTCACTGATGTTGCTTGGAAAAATAATAGACTCATATGAAACAAATGAATCCACATCAGAATTTTGCCTTTCATAAAAAAATAAAAGATCCTCTAAATTAAACATGCAATATTCAGGCACAAGCAACATCTCATAATCATATTCATTTTTATAAACATTTAGACATCCATCATTGTGCTCAGTAGTTTTATAATTAAGGTCCACTTGGAATGTTTCAAGAGAAGGCATAAAAAGCTCATAGTGCAGCCCTTCATCAAAAGCTTCAAAGTCACTATTGCAACCAACATTATCCCCGACTATATGAGCACACACATCTACAACTTGTCCATTCACATCTGAATAGTGATCTTGATTTTCCTCTTCACCAATTCCTGATGATCAAAAGCAAATTTTTCAACCTCTGCATTGTAGAGGTGGTCTTAATCTTTAAGGAAGCACTCATACTTAGCATCCATATATATTTCATCATCTGAAAGGCTCACATATGAGTCTGAATGCTAATAGTCATCAACACATTCCCTATCATCCCTTGAATCAACATTTTCTATATTTACAGTGAAACTTTGCATATCCACCTCATACAAATAATCATGAATAACTGAGATATGCCTATTACTGTAAAACACAACTTCATGTATATCTTTCATTTCATCATTTGAAATGCATTTTGCATTTATAGGCTTCTTTTCTAGAGGCTGATAACAATCTTTGTCTTCACCATTATAAGATGTGCCCACATTTTCTACAACACTTTCTTCATGTTTATGCATCACATCATGACTGCACCCATTGTTGCGAGATATATTCCCCTCTACAAATTCGCCTTTCAATGAACACACTGGGAAAGCTGAAATATATTCACTTTGAAAACTATTTTGAATGCTTGCAGTCATGAAACCTATTGGCATTCCATATTTCTGATTATTTTCAATATCCACAGCAAATTTGTAGGCTTGGTGAAGTGTGACTGATTCCTTATCTCTCAATAATTAACTTATTTCTTCATCAAATGTAGCCAAGTAAATTGCCAAGCACAATGCATCATTTGGTCTCATATATTCAGGAATCTACTTGAGCAACTTAATGAATCTAAGATTAAAGGCTGGAACTAGTTCCTCATCTTCCTTTTGGATATTCATCAAATGTATGATCAATGAGGCCAAATCAAATCTTTCACCAAACTGCTCTAAGAATGCAATTTCTAAATCTACCCATGAAGAAACTGAACACACAGGTAGGTCTGAAAACTAGACCCTAGCATCATCCTCTAATGACTGAATAAAAAGTCTCATTACTACATCTTCAGCGTCTACCCCATAATCTTCTATCAAATTACAAAAATTTTACAGATGTTTGTTTACAGACTCAGAATTTGATCCACTATATTTCGGCAAACACTTTCTAATTTTATTGGGGATAACATTTGGGTAACCATTTATTCCTTTTAAATTCAAAGCTTTATACCTTTCAATAAAAAATGGTCTTCTTTGAGAGCACAACCAGGTTTGCTGCTCTAGACTCATTATTTTGAATGAAAAGATGGAATACCTGGAAATATGTTGCAGCTTTGGATAGGTTCAATCAACAGAGTCACCACCTCTCACAAAGAGGACAGAATATCAACAAGGCACTTTTATTTTTTGGATTCATCACACCAGCAGAGGACCACATGGTCTTTATTTGGTTTTACTGCAACAATTTCACTGGAAACTAGATTTTCTAGTCTTCAAATCACTTGACTCCCCAACAGAGTCACCAAAGTTGTTGGTTCTTCTTTTGAATCAGCAGAGGGTTTACCAGTTCCAATGCATAGGCAGATTCAACCAACTAATACAGGAGGTTACGTGAGCTGCCTCCCCTTCACTTCTGGTTCTACTGCACCAAGGGGCATATCCCTATAGCTAAAGATTTAACTTTGACTCACCCAATGACATAAAGATTTAGCTTTTTAGAACAATAGGTAGGATACTCTCATGTTTGGACAAAGATATGCATGATACATCTCAAGTTTGGCAACATTCTTGGACATAACTAACTAGTTGAGGATGAGAGTATGCAGGGTCCCTATTTCTACTCCTACAAACTAACAGGTTGGGATTATGAAATGATTTGTTTTAAATTTTGGGTGCAAGACAGGGGTTTTGGAAACATAACACCACACAGGGAGCAGACTGGTGCCTTTCTCAGGGCAAGGAGTCAACTAGATGTATACAAATGAATGATTTGCACTGGCATTCAAGTTCCAAGGGGCTAAGACTTATATTTGCCTTACAAACACCACCCAAGACTGAGTATTTAGCTACTTCTACTTACAAATATCCCTGCTGACATATATTCTTCCCCATACTTAACCTAAAACAATTTAATCCACTCCTTGAATGGAAGTCACAGATCAAGCATGCAATACAGTAAGTCTATATTCTAGAATCTTAGTAACCCTTAGCAACCAGATTCAAAAGAAGCTATGCATACAGCAAATGGAGACAAGCAACTAAACACATGCAACAATGCATTTTTCATATAAAACAACAATGAAACTAAAAATTTGTGCAAGGTGCATTCAAAGTGCAACTCATAAACTCCGAAAGAGACAAAACAGCCAAGAAAGGCTTTGTTTTCATTATTTTCCCAAAAATTGTCCAAGTCTTCAACAACCAGAAAATGAGTAACACAACCTGCTATATAGCAAGAATGTGTACTCAACATTAATTAATCACAGGGTCACTTCAAAATTTCACCAAATACACTACACCATGAGAATGGCACCCAAAATTGAATGCACCAGAGAGGAGCAAGAAAAGCAGGTGAGATCAGGATCTACATCGCCGCCTGAAGATTTTCCTCATCAATTTGGTAGTTAGCATGTCCTCTCGACCCATACCTCTCTGCAATCCTGCCATTAATGGCATACCAACCCACAGGATGTATTAGTTGCGTGCTCTGGAGCTCTTCCCACAGGAAATCCTTTGCTCTTGAAAGTTTGAAGGATGGCTGTTGATTTCCTTCCTATCGCTGAGATCTGCAGCCCAAATTGCTTTAAAAAGTCCATCGGCCAATAGAAATGTGCCACGTAGGCAGCTTTGCCCATCCTTGACTTTTTCCTTCCTCCATTTTGCCTTTTTCGCCCTTTAATCCTTTGTATATACATGATTGTTATACATGCAACCACTTTTAGACACGTGGTAGCCTGCCATTGGACCTTCGTCACTGTGCCATTGTATCCCCATCGGTCGTCAGAACAACCCTGAAAGAATTCGCCGATATGCATTGTCCTACCAATGAGCCAATGTACTTTTTCCATTTGTATCTGTGGTTGTATATGTGATGTTTTATACATACAATCGCCCTACATACAAGGCAGACCCCAAAACTATATAAAACAAATTTGAAATTCTAACTGGGTCTGGCATTGTATGTTTTACCTTTGTATACATCCTTGTATATTGCATATACAACATGCAATATACATATTGCGGATGCCAGCCACTTATCTACCAAAATTAAATCCTCCCTCAAGTCTGGATTGTATATGTGCTTTGTATATTTTGCATTGTATATGCACACACATACAACCCGAGACATACAATGGCACAGGCCCTACCAAGTTCCTAAATACTATTGACTTTGACTACTCCTACCCTGCATATTTCACTTGTATCTTTTCGTTGTATGTCACCCTTGTACATTTTCAATTGTATATTGACATTGCATATTGTGAATGTATATTCGAACATACAAACGAAACATACATGCAATCGTGTGGGCCCCATCGCTAATGTTGACCACTGTTGACCTGCTTGTATGTTTCTTTGCATCTTCACATTGTATGGTTGATTGTATATTGGGAACATACAACCCCAATATATAATGTGCGGACTTCACCGTTTTCACAAATGCAGTTAACTTTCTTGCCGCATCGACCTTGTACATCGCCATGCTTGTATATTTCACCTTGTACCTACGACTTGCATATTTGAGATACAATCGCCTTTGTATCTGGGTATGTGCAGGATCATGATGGGCCAAACTATACCTCTAAGTGGCAATGAAAATACAAAAAATCAGACTTTATCAAGTTCATGTGAAATTTTGAATGGATTATCTATACAATTTGAAAAAGATGTAAGAATGAAATTTGTAGAGAATTGAATCTAGTTTATAGGCTACTATTTTAAAAAAAAAAAAACTAAATTTACTTAGTGAAAATTGAATATTTCAATGAACAACTATTAAATTTTTCAGAAAAAAATAAAAAGTGGGTGTCTGTCCAGCCAACCTAAATATGAGTAAAAATATATATATTTTTTTTGAAACTTTCAAAATAAGTAGAGGACTCATGTCCGGATGTGATGCATATTTATTTGAAATTTTTTTCTAATAAAATAATTAGTTATGATTTTTTTACTGTGACTTTTTTTTTAAAATAAAAAGTAATTTTCCAACCAACCTAACTCGATAAAAAAAAATTAAAATTCAAATTTTTTTTAAACCTATAGCCAGAAAAGCATAGAGTGTGACGCAGGTTTCGGATCTCAAAAAGGTGAAATGGTTTGAAAGTTATGGATGTTTTTCAATCAGTGTGTCCATCAGGATTTCAGAGACACGGCATATTGAAAATTATTAATAATTATTTAATAAAATGATAACCAAATAAATCTTATATTTTTAGAAAGCTAACAATTTTTTCTATAAACCCTTTTCCTTTTATCAAATTTGCATAAAAAAAAGTCGTCAGCACAAAGGGTGAAGTTCGAAGAAGAGACTGAAATATTAAAACATGTTACAATCCATAAAAAGTCAACAATCAAAATGGATATCCGTCTTGCTTTGTACCAAAGAAAGACAGATATCCATTTTGCTTTGGTAAAAGCAACTAGAAATAGATATCCATTCTGGAAACGGATATCCATTCTGAAAACGGATATCCATTCTAGAAACGGATATCTGTTTTCAGAACGGATATCTGTTTTGTTGATCTATGAAAATTTTTTTGCCATTGGTTTTGGATGAAGATAAGCAACATATTTTGTACCATTGGTATTGTTTCACCGAAGATACAATCCATGGGTATATCGTTTATGTATGCATGGACATTTCATGTATATCCTGCTATCGTTTATTGTGGTTGTAAATGGTGAATGTACATGTCAAAGGATACAAAGGTTGACCGGCCATATCGGGAAATTTGGGAAAAGATATGTTAGTTGACCAGTGATAACAAGTCATGTTATGTATAGGCTAAATCAAAGACATCGGATTGACAATAGTTATCGGAGAGACAAAGTTCCATTGAGCTGACAACATTGATCTCACAGATCAAGTCATATCGGGGTGACAATCATTAAGTGTCACCGATGGGTTATTTATCGGCACATCGGAAGAACAGTTGAGAACTACACTGATGAGAGGGAGTCACACAGATAGAAGGAACATCGAAAAGAGATGGACTCTCAGAGGCGAGAAGAAAAGTGTCACCGATAGAGGCGGTATGGCCGATGGTGTAGTTTGGTGTTTATTCTTTCAGTGTGAGATATGATATCAGAAATCGAAGAGAATGTCTGACCGATGTAGAAGTCTTACCGATGACTAATGGATGGTAAACACATCGGGGAGAGTTATAACGTCAGAATGTAAGTAAAAAGTCTCACCGAGGGTATTGGTCTTACCGATAGACAAGGGTGGTGAATCTCACATCGGAGTAAGTGTGTATATATCCTACAATCATCTTATTCCATGAGACCACATTTCTTTGAGGCATTTTTTCAAATAGTTCATGTGTCTTGTCTATTCTTCCACACTTTCCGTACATGTCTACCAGAGCATTTCCAACTAGAATATCTACAAAAATCCCACTTCCATTATGCTTTGATGAATGTCCATACCCTATTCCAAAGCTCCCATTTTGGTAGAGGTAGAGAGGATGCTGACAAAGGTTGCAGAATCTAGCTTTACACTTGCCAATTGCATTTGCTTGAAAATTTCTAAAGCCTTTTCAAGAAACCCGTTTATGCATATCCTACAATAATAGTAGTCGAGGAGACCACATTTCTCCAACTAGACTTCTACCAATTCAGAAAATGTGTGCTTCTGGACCAATGTTTGGTACAAGAAACATACCAATAGAGTGGTGGCCATAATTCTCCCTCAATTGGAATTAAAAGGTACCCTTTTTCCATCTGAAGGAGGTCTCTCCTTGTTATGCACTTTAAATCTCTCTTTTAGTTCTTTCAAGGGAAGGATTCCACCTTGGTTTGAGCAGTTGAAAGCGTTGAAGATACTTGACTTAAGAAGAAATGGACTAGAGGGTTCTATTCCCAAATCTCTTGCCAATTACTCACTTCACTGGAAAAGAATTTCACACAACAACTTGAAGGGGAGTATACTTGCAGAATTTGGTGGTCTGGGGAAGTTAGAACATCTTTGTTTGTCCTACAATCGCCTGAGCGGAAGCATTCCAAATTCTCTAGGAAATTGCATGTCTCTAATTGATTTGTCCCTTTACAATAACCATCCTACAAGTGCTCTATTCTCATGTCTTTACTTTGAAGGGAGCATGCTAATTACTTTGATCCGTCCTCTTATACATATCAGAGAACAACAGAGGAGTCACACCGACAGCATAAGCCTAAGCGATGGATTCTACACATCGGCAAGAGGTCCCACATCGGGCTAACAAATTTGAAGGTTACTGATAACGATAAGTCTGGCCGACAATAGAGAAAGGAAGAACATATGAAGCATAGTTCGATGAGACATTAGAAATGTCTTGCCGATAGTAAAGAAAGAGTGTATTTCGGTCTCGTTTGGACCTTGGGAAGGATATTTTAAAAGCTATTTGAGCAATTGGTGGGTTAATGGGTATTTTATACCTTGTTTGTAAGCTTTTGCTATGTTGCTCCACATCACTTGTCTACAACATACAAAGTTTACCTTTCTCACCCATACCTTCAGTATATAAAGGACATTAATAGGGAATTTGTAATTTCCACTCAATCAGTGCAATCTAGGAGAGGATAGATTGTCTAAAGTTGTGATCTATTTCCATTTACACTTACCATAACTACAAATGCTTAGTGTTTATTCTCAACCCCGGTATATGAATAAAATGTGACCTATTGTTCTAATAGGCCTATAGGGACAAAGAGGTGATAAAGCCTTTAATTTTAAACATAACATGCTTTTGATAACTTCCCATATTGGTAAGGTCCTAGATGACAATCCTTTGATGCACCTAATTATAATAGGTGTTATGATAGTCCTTGGTATCTTTTCATTTCTTTCTTGAATGGCCTGCAAATAAGACATAAGACATATTAGATCCTTCATAAATAAGAATTCTCATACATTACATTTAAACTTAAACTCCCTAAACATCCATCAATCCATCCATTAATATCAAAATGCCATGAATATCCTATGATCAACCATTCTAATTCCTAGGATAGTCATATATTGCAATTTTGCTTCTCTATACTAAAATAGCCCAAGGAATATCTAACCTCGAATTTGTATTTTAACAATCTAATGTCTTTACGAATAACATTGAGTCTTCTTTTGGGACAACATTTTTGCCTTTAGAAGCTCCTCATTTGATGATAGCCTAAAATCAAATAATGGCTTATATCCAGAGCTTTATTAAGTTGATACCTAGGTGGATTAGTGTGTAAACATTGAAATTAGATGGTAATTCACAAGTTTATTGAATAATACAATGAATCCCTAGTATAGAATCCAAATGTACATAATAAACCGGATATCTATTTTGTAGTAGGCATATGGACATTGCAAGTGTCTGTTGCAAAGAATTGGGTTTTCCAAAATGGATATCCGTTTTGGAAAAGCAAAAACAAGACAAAAGGAATATTTCTGGGCCCGACTTCCACAACCAGAGACCATCTGCTATCGAAATACTCATGATTTCTGGCTATGACAGTGAAAGGAATATTTTTATGCACTTTTGGAGACACAATTTTCTTGTTACAATCATAAGGGTGATATTTTTGTTCCCCTAATGGGGAGCAACAGTTGTTGTAAAGCAAAAAGAAGGAGGAAAGTTACATTGGAGGAAATTGAAGCAATTAGGAAAAAAGATAGGGAAAGGAAGAGGATTGGAAGGGTGGGTTTGGCGGATGCTCATCAAGGTGAATCTTCTTCTTCACCATCTAATGACATGCAAATTGAAGACGTTAATTTTGATTATAATGAAATGTTAGATAAGAATGAAATTCACCATGATATTGCAAATGAAAATATTGAAAAATGTTATGAAACACCTATTCATAATAGCAATACCATGGACAAAGAAGAAGAAGAAAAATGAAGATGTGCACTTGAAGAAAGTGGATATGAACATCATGATATTGAAATTGCACTCCATAATCCATTTGTTGATAAAATTGATGAGGTTGAAAACATGGATGAAATAAGAACAATCAATGTATCTCCAAATTTCATAACAAGAGAGGACATTTGTCAAGAAGAGAATAACCGTGATGAAATTGCAAAACACCCAAAAACCCCAAAATGGTTACTTGAAATTGATGAGAACATAATGGAAAAACTTGAAGGCAAGAGGTCATCATGAACGGTTCGGTTGTGGGCTACAAAACTCTTCAATGAATACTTTGAGAAGAAAACATTAACTGAACAATGCCAAATTTTTGTGCAATTATTAAAGATGTACAAAATGAGACCTTTACTAAAGAAATTAAAGATTCGGTTAAACAAAGTGTCCGATCAGAATAAAATTATTGTAAGAAGCCTTTTCAATGCACTCAATTCTATTGGAAAGACTAGCAAGGAGAAAGATAAAAGAGCTGCCCATAGAGTAATAACAACCTCAATAGTAAGAAAACAATTAAGAAATGATCGATTAATGAGGCAAACTTGTGTTGACTTAAGATTGAATCGTAAAACATTGTCAAAAGCACTAGCATTAAGATCAAGGCTAGATAGTCCTATTGCCAATGATACTTGGGCTTTCAGTGGTAGGCTTCCATGAGTTGACAAGAAGCTAATTGATAGCACAAAGGAAGAAATTGAACGATTTTGGTGCACTAACTCTAGGGTATCACCGAATGCAAAAGATGTTGTAAAGTTAAGAATTGGTGATAAAGACCGCACACCACATCCTAAACATTACTTGGAATGTAGCCAAACAACATTGTACAAACAATATTGTGAAACTCACCCAGGTATGACAATCTCACAAAGAGCATTTGAATCTCTTAAGCCATTTTATTGTGTTCCTCTTAAAGTTCGTAATACATGTTGTTGCAAATACCATGTAGAATTTTCTATGTACCATGAATTATTATGCAATATTCGTTCTACTTTGCACACTAATGAAATGTTACAGGAGTGTGAAGTGTGGTGCAATTCAACTACCAAAGTCATCTAGGGACTTATTGGATTTATTTCTATGTATTAGAGATGATGGTTGCATGTTCTACAAGAATGATTGTTTAAATGAAAAGTGTTTACAATGTGGTGGGTTATCAAAGTTTGCCCTCATGTTTTCATGAGGGCAATGAGCATGATTTTGGAAAGAGAATGGTTGAGAAAAAGAGATATGAGACAGTGAAATACAATTTGAAAAGTGGAGGTGAAGGTTCTAGATGTGAGTTGATTGTAAGAGAGGTAAGTATTGCTGATTTTATTGATGATTTTAAGAAAAATCTTTTCTACAAGTATGTCAGACATAGCCACAAGTCTCGATGGTTAGATGAACAGTTTAGGATGTGTAAAGACTCTTTCTCGATTGGAACTATTATCTTTGTAGCTGATTTTGCAAAAAACTATACATTGCAACCCCAAAATGAAGTTCAATCCCAGTACTACAATTCTATTCAGATTGTTATTTTTGTTCACATCACATACAGACATGCCCCCAAGAGTACAGAAGAGAACAGGAAGATTGTTAGAGAATACCATTTTTACATGAGTGATGATTGATCTCATTCAGCAGAGTTTGTGCAATATTGTTTTCAACAATTTTATGGGTTCTTGCAAGAAAAAGATATTAGAATAGATCAACATCTCATTTGGTCAGATAATTGCACTGGTCAATTCAAGAATGCTCGTAATTTCTATTGGTTGAGAAAAATGCATGTAGAGAAGGGTATACCTCATATTTGGAACTTTTTTGAAGCCGGGCACGGAAAAGGTGAACATGATGGAGCAGGTGCATGCATGAAGAGAGCTCTTTTTAAAGAACAACTAAAGATTAGAGGTGGTGCTACATTCAGTGATGCAAATTCCATTGTTAAGTGGTGTAACTATGCATTGTCACGAGGAGTGGCTCTTGATTCTGAAGTGCACAAGTTCTTTTGGTTGGTTGATGATGGGATAGCGATAGAGAAATTGGAATGTCAGAGAATCAGGGAATCATCAAAGATGCATTCATTTCAAAGCTCAAATGTAAGTACATGGACTATTTGGACATGAGAATTAGCTTGTTTTTGTTAGAGTTGTATTAAATGTAATTGGAACAATTGTGAGTCAAGTGAGTGGGTAGATGCATGGATTCCACAATATTTAGTCCCTTTATATGAAGGTCAATCATCTTCCATCAATGACATGGAGAGCTCATTTGACTATGAACATCTTTCAGACCTTGTACAGCTAGGTCATGTTTATGCAGTTGTTGCACCGCATGGAAATGAAGAGAGGTTAGACTATTGGTTGGCACGATGTGTACAGGGAAAACAAAAGCTAACACAACCTATGACAGATGATGATGGGTTCACATATCCTACAGGATTAGTTGTTATTGCTGGGACTTGGTTACGAACATATATGGTTAAAAAGAATGGCATCCTAGCCTTTGAAGACTTTGAGAAGCATAAAACCATATTGATGTATTCTCACCTAGTTGTAGCAACAAATGTCAAGTTACTAAAGCATCGTGGAAGACCAAAATCAAAAGAACTATGGACAATTAGTAATGCTGATCATGAAGCAATATTGGATACTTTGAAGGTAAGAGATGACCCCTTAGGTACGCTTGACTAGCATTTAAACTTCCAGATGGACAGGTATGACATTTTTTATCTTAACTTGTTCTTGCTTTTTCTATTTTTTAGAATTGTTTTATTAAAAATCTTGTTACTTTAATAACTATAATGCATGCTTTTGACTATACAGGACAGCGAATAAAGTTATTTTAGATGGCATTGTAGATTATTTTGCATGGCATCGTAAATTATTTTGTATGGCATCGTAGGTTATTTTGACTATACTCAAGGTATGATTTTTAGTTCTCACTTGTATTTCTTAATACTACACATTTGTACCTTTTTCTACATAAGGAATTCCATGAGGTGACATGTATTTGATGTCTTTTGCCAAATAGTTCATGTCTCTATGCTTTCACATATTACATACATGTGTCACATGGCAATTGCAACTACAACATCTGACAAAATTCTCATTTCTTTGAGGTATTCCACCAAACAGTTCATGTGCCTTGCCTATGCTTCCTTACTTTGCATTCTTATAAAATTCCTATAACAGTCATAATTAATCTTCATACTAATCTTGATAGTGATCTTGCCATCATTGTATTCCATGAGATGATAGTCCTATAACAGTCCTATACATGTCTACTAGGATAATTTTAACTACAACAGTCCTAAATAGTACTAGAACAGTCCTATAATAAGCGCAGCATTTAATGTACATATTTATGATATTCATGTTTACTTTTAAATCTGCTTGTTCATGCTTCTCACAGGACGTCACCTCCCCTACCCATCCAACTCTATAGAAGAAGAGAGACAACAAATGATCAAAAGGGATCACCAATTGGTGGTAAGTGATTGATTACTTATGTCATGTTATATATTTTGAATATTAAATTCTATATTAATGTGCACGTTGTTTGATTGTATTAATAGGTGGAAATTCAAAAATCTCTATCGAGGAGGTCTAATCGATGAGCGATGGAAGATGAGTCATTGACTGGTTCACCATGTTCATGGCCTAGCAAGAGCCATAGATTATTTGATAGCAATCCATAGGAGATTTGATTTTGGGACATTTTGTTACATATGTATATTTGGCTTTGTAAACATACTTTTGTATGTTATTTATGTATATCATTGTATATACCCATATGGTTTTATTTGTACATGCCTATATGGCTTGATATATACACTATACATTATTTTCATGACATTATGTGCATATATGTATATATAAGATCCTAATTTGGCACAAGTAGGGAGAATGCTTGCACAGGTTATGGAATTTAGTTTTAAACATTCTAATTGTATTTGCTTCAAAGTTTCTAAAGCCTTTTCAAAAAATCCATTTTGTGCATATCTTGCAATCATTGCATTCCATGAGATAGCATCTCTTTGAGGTGTCATGCCAAACTATTCACATGCCTTGTCTATGCTTCCACACTTTGGATTTACACCCACCAATTGCATTTTCTTAACATTTCCTTTCAATCTTTATCAAAAATTCTGTTTTGTGCACATATTGCAATCATTGCATTCCTTCATTTACAACACATGATTAAATAAGAAGATGCATATTTACAACACTTAAGACCTTCATGAAATGATACATTGGTTTCTTGATATTCAATCATGCATTGGAGATCTTCAAAGTGTTAAATATGTTTGAAGTGATGAAGAAACTTGTTATTTTGATGTATTTCAACTCCAAACTTCTGCCTAGAAATGAAGGTGCTAATCCTTTATCAAACTAAAATAAAAGTGTGCCTTGGTACTTAGCGCACTAGATTATGATTGATCAACCTAAAATGTGCGCCTAAGGCTAGATAGTGAATAGGAAGGATAAAATGCATCATCAAAGGAGTTTATAGTTATTGAAGGCATCAAATGATGACTTGGGCGCACATCTACCTCTCTACACCATATGTGACTAGTGCCAATTATTGAATAAACAACCTAGAATGAGTGCCTTACTATTTGAGGTGCTAGTTCACGTTTCTAGAACACCAAAAGTGCGCCTTGATGTTGAGGCGCTAGCTCTTGCTCAAGCAACCTTGAAAGTGCGCTTTCACAAGGAGGTTAAAATGTATTATCAAAGGATTAAGTTGAATCAAGGAGTCATCATTGAAGACAAGTAAAACATGACTGTGAATGAGGCACACTTTTTATCATCTTAACCTCACAATTGCACCTTCCATTGGAAGCTCATATTGTGCCTAAAGGAATAGTACTGAGATATCATCCATGTCAATGATTGAGAATGTGTCAACTAGAACAATATTTTTTATTCTGCTCATCGTGGGGTCGAACGGATTGTGCCAATGCGTCGGGGTGGGGGGGTAAATGCTAGGGGAGGTCTTGTTTCATGCGCCAAGCATCCCAGTCATTCCGGGCAAGAGGCTACCGACAAAGTCCCTTAAGATCCCTGAGACCAAAAAACTGCCAAACTTTGACCAGGTAGTTCTCAGAATTCGTGATAGTTGGGAATGCTCTGTTTGGACCTACAGGTGCACGTGACATCCTTCCACAATAACCTCTCTCATTTTTGGTCAACTCCATTCCGTTTGACCGTGCCGAAATCAAATGCATTGGCGTAAAATGCTTCAATTTGATGTAGTGGAAAGGTGCTAGGTGTGACATTTTTCATTCCATAGCTCGTGGCGTCGAACGGACTCTGCCAATGCGTCAGGGTGGGCGGGTAAATGCTAGGGAAGGTCTCGTTTTGTGCACCAAGTATCCCAATCATTCCAGGCAAGAGGCTACCGACAAAGTCCCTTAAGATCCCTAAGACCAAAAAACTGCCAAACTTTGACCGGGCAGTTCTCAGAATTCATGATAGTTGGGAATGCTCTGTTTGGACCTACAGGTGCACGTGGCATCCTTCCACAATAACCTCTCTCATTTTTGGCCAACTCCATTCCGTTTGACCGTTGTGAAATCAAATGCATTGGCGCAAAATGCTTCAATTTGATGCAGTGGAAAGGTGCTAGGTGCGACATTTTTCATTCCATAGCCCGTGCGGTCGAATGAACTGCACCAATGCGTCGGGGTGGGTGGGTAAATGCTAGTGGAGGTTTCGTTTCATGTGCCAAGCGTCCCAGTCATTCCATGCAAGAGGCTACCAGCAAAGTCCTTTAAGATCCCTGAGACCAAAAAACTACCAAACTTTGACCGGGCAGTTCTCAGAATTCGTGAAAGTTGGGAATGTTCTGTTTGGACCTAAAGGTGCACGTGACATCCTTCCACAATAACCTCTCTCATTTTTGGTCAACTCCATTCCATTTGACCGTGTTGAAATCAAACGCATTGGCGCAAAATGCTTCAATTTGATGCAGTGGAAAGGTGCTAGGTGCGACATTTTTCATTCCATAGCTCGTGCGGTCAAACGGACTGCGCCAACGCGTTGGGGTGGGCGGGTAAATGCTAGTGGAGGTCTCGTTTCGTGCGCCAAATGTCCTAGTCATTCTAGGCAAGAGGCTACCGGCAAAGTCCTTTAAGATCCCTGAGACCAAAAAATTGCCAAACTTTGATCGGGCAGTTCTCGAAATTCGTGAAAGTTGGGAATGTTCTGTTTGGACCTACAGGTGTACGCAGCATCCTTCCACAATAACCTCTCTCATTTCTGGTCAACTCCATTCTGTTTGACCGTGATGAAATCAAACGCATTGGCGCAAAATGCTTCAATTTGATGCAGTGGAAAGGTGCTAGGTGCGACATTTTTCATTCCATAGCTCGTGCGGTCCAACGGACTGTGCCAACGCGTCAGGGTGTGCGGGTAAATGCTAGTGGAGGTCTCATTTCGTGTGCCAAGCGTCCCAGTCATTCCGGGCAAGAGGCTACCGGCAAAGTCCTTTAAGATCCCTGAGACCAAAAAATTGCCAAACTTTGATGCAGTGGAAAGGTGCTAGGTGCGACATTTTTCATTCCATAGCTCGTGGGGTTGAACGGACTAAGCCAACGTGTCGGGGTGGGTGGGTAAATGCTAGGGGAGGTCTCGTTTCGTGCACCAAGCGTCCCATTCATTCTGGGCAAGAGGCTACCGGCAAAGTCCTTTAAGATCCCTGAGACCAAAAAATTGCCAAACTTTGACCGGGTAGTTCTCAGAATTCGTGAAAGTTGGGAATGTTTTGTTTGGACCTACAGGTGCACGTGACATCCTTCCACAATAACCTCTCTCATTTTTGGTCAACTCCATTCCGTTTGATCGTGTTGAAATCAAATGCATTGGCACAAAATGCTTCAATTTGATGTAGTAGAAAGGTGCTAGGTGCGACATTTTTCATTCCATAGCTTGTGGGGTTGAACAGACTGAGCCAACGTGTCGGGGTGGGTGGGTAAATGCTAGGGGAGGTCTCGTTTCGTGCACCAAGCGTCCCATTCATTCTGGGCAAGAGGCTACCAGCAAAGTCCTTTAAGATCCCTGAGACCAAAAAATTGCCAAACTTTGACCGGGTAGTTCTCAGAATTCGTGAAAGTTGGGAATGTTCTGTTTGGACCTACAGGTGCACGTGACATCCTTCCACAATAACCTCTCTCATTTTTGGTCAACTCCAATCCGTTTGACCGTGTTGAAATCAAACGCATTGGCACAAAATGCTTCAATTTGATGTAGTGGAAAGGTGCTAGGTGTGACATTTTTCATTCCATAGCTCATGGGGTCGAACGGACTTTGCCAACGCGTTGGGGTGGGTGGGTAAATGCTAGGGGAGGTCTCGTTTCGTGCGCCAAGCATCCCAGTCATTCCAGGCAAGAGGCTATCGGCAAAGTCCCTTAAGATCCCTAAACCAAAAAATTACCAAACTTTGACTGGGTAGTTCTCAGAATTCGTGAAAGTTGGGAATGTTCTGTTTGGACCTACAAGTGCACATGGCATCCTTCCACAATAACCTCTCTCATTTTTGGTTAACTCCATTCCATTTGACTGTGTTGAAATCAAACGCATTGGCGCAAAATGCTTCAATTTGATGCAGTGGAAAGGTGCTAGGTGTAATATTTTTCATTCCATAGCTCGTGGGGCTGAATGGTTTGCTCCAACATGTCAGGGTGGGCGAGTAAATGCTAGGGGAGGTCTTGTTTTGTGTGCAAAACATCCCAGTCGTTCTGAGCTGTAAGCTACCGACAAAGTCAAAAGTTGCTAGGATTGAAATTTTGCATTCCACAAGTCCTGGGGCCGAACGGTTTGCTCCAACACATCAGGGTGGGCAAGTAAATGCTAGGGGAGGTCTTGTTTTGTGTGCAAAGCATCCTAGTCGTTCTGAGCTGTAAGCTACCGTCAAAGTCAAAAGTTGCTAGGATCAAAATTTTGCATTCCACAGGTCCTGCAGCCAAACGGTTTGTGCCAACGCATCGGGGTGGGTGGGTAAATGCTAGTGGAGGTCTTGTTTCGTGCACCAAGCGTCCCAGTCGTTCCGAGCTGTAAGCTACCGGCAAAGTCAAAAGTTGCTAGGATTGAAATTTTGCATTCCACAGGTCCTGAGGTTGAACGGTTTGCGCCAACACGTCGGGGTGGGCGAGTAAATACTAGGGGAGGTCTCATTTTGTGTGCAAAGCATCCCAGTCGTTCCGAGCTGTAAGCCACCGGCAAAGTCAAAAGTTGCTAGGATTGAAATTTTGCATTCCACAGGTCCTGGGGCCGAACGGTTTGTGCCAATGCATCAGGGTGGGCAGGTAAATGCTAGTGGAGGTCTTGTTTCGTGCGCCAAGCGTCCCAGTCGTTCAGAGCTGTAAGCTACCGGCAAAGTCAAAAGTTGCTAGGAGTGAAATTTTGCATTCCACAGGTCCTGGGACCGAACGGTTTGCGCCAACACTTCGGGGTGGGCGAGTAAATGCTAGGGGAGGTCTCGTTTTGTGTGCAAAGCATCCCAGTTCTTCCGAGCTGTAAGCTACCGGCAAAGTCACTTTGCCGGTAGCTTACAGCTCGGAAGAACTGGGATGCTTTGCACACAAAACGAGACCTCCCCTAGCATTTACTCGCCCACCCCGAAGTGTTGGCGCAAACCGTTCGGTCCCAGGACCTGTGGAATGTAAAATTTCACTCCTAGCAACTTTTGACTTTGCCGGTAGCTTACAGCTCTGAACGACTGGGACGCTTGGCGCACGAAACAAGACCTCCACTAGCATTTACCTACCCAGCCTGACGCATTGGTGCAGTCCGTTCGACCCCATGAGTTATGGAATGAAAAACTTTGCCGGTAGCTTATAGCTCGGAAGAACTGGGATGCTTTACACACAAAACGAGACCTCCCCTAGCATTTACTCGCCCACCCCGAAGTGTTGGCACAAACCGTTCGGTCCCAGGACCTGTGGAATGCAAAATTTCACTCCTAGCAACTTTTGACTTTGCCGGTAGCTTACAGCTCTAAACGACTGGGACACTTGGCGCATGAAACAAGACCTCCACTAGCATTTACCTACCCAGCCTGACGCATTGGCACAGTCTGTTCGACCCCATGAGCTATGGAATGAAAAATGTCGCACCTAGCACCTTTTCACTGCATGAAATTGAAGCATTTTGCGCTAATGCGTTTGATTTCAACACGGTCAAACGGAATGGAGTTGACCAAAAATGAGAGAGGTTATTGTGAAAGGATGCTACGTGCACCTGTAGGTCCAAACAGAGCATCCCCAACTATCATGAATTATGGTCAAAGTTTGGTAGTTTTTTGGTCTCAGGGATCTTAAGGGACTTTGTTGGTAGCCTCTTGCCCGGAATGACTAGGACACTTGGCACACAAAACGAGACCTCCCCTAGCATTTACCCACCCACCCCAACGCTTTGGCATAGTCTGTTCGACTACATAAGCTATGGAATAAAAAATGTCGCACCTAGCACCTTTCCACTGCATCAAATTGAAGCATTTTGCACCAATGCGTTTGATTTCAACACAGTCAAACAGAATGGAGTTGACCAAAAATGAGAGAGGTTATTGTGGAAGGATGCCACGTGCACCTGTAGTTCCAAATAGAACATTCCCAACTTTCATGAATTCTGAGAACTGCCTGGTCAAAGTTTGGCAGTTTTTTGGTCTCAGGGATCTTAAAGGACTTTACTGGTAGCCTCTTGCCCAGAATTATTGTGACCAAATCACACATCACCCCATTAGGAATAGGGAACCCCTTTTTTTGGAGCTCTGTGCTTTCAATGAGATTTTGATGATATCCTGGGTTATCTTCCTCTACCGATCCGGTAATGATTTCCTCTTCTATGATCTTTGGTTCATGATTAGGAGGCAGATGAACTTGCAGTGATGAAGAATCTTGGTCAAACCCCATCCAGATAATGAATGTTGAGATCAATCCTGAAGTATGTTTGAGACCCTGAAAAGACTAAGTCTGGTAGCTTGAAATCCTGAAAATCTTAAAAAATTGACTAAGTCTGAAATCTGGTGAATCCTCCAAATTCTAGATTTTGCATGTTAAATCCGGTGGATTCGAGACCTATCTCAAACATCCTGAAAGCTATATTGAAAAATATTTAAAGTATAAGAAATATATTTTTCAATATACCTTTACCTCGCGAACCCTGAAAAATGCCTAAGTTTCCAGAGGATTCAAAAAGCTTATCTAATGCGATGGGACATCCAAGTGGCGCAAAATCATGATGAAAAGGTGCTTTCAATTAGTGAACAAGATGAGGATTTTCAATTGATGATCCAACGCACCCAGACTAAAGTGCCATAAAGGGAGACGAAAAGTTAAGAGGATTTCAAGACTTCAAGTGATGCGAATTTTAGAAGATTTTAAGGCCTTCAAGTAATGCACTTCAAGTGATGTGAATTCTAGATGACCTTAATTCCTCAAACCAATCCGCTATCACTAGAGGAAATCAATCCCTTGAAGTGATGCACCCAAACTAAAGCATCATTTTAAAGGAAAAGGAAGACTTTAAAACATCCATCCAAAGCGCCTAAGTCAAGTAGGTCAATGCAAAATTTAGAGAAAATTAACATGCCTATCTAATGCGACCTAAGGAGAAGGAGGGATTTTGGTCAAGATTTGTTACATATTAAGGGTTTTTTGAGGATCTCCAATCCCTCAACCAATGCGACATCATGGAGATAAATTCTAAGCACTTGGAAGGAGGTTCGTTATAAAGTTTAATCAATTTTCAGAAGATTCTAATATGATGAAGTAGTGCACTTGATAGGAGGTACAAGACAAAATCAAGAGGATTCTTAAATCCTTATCCAAGGCAAATTTTTTAGAGGATTCTCTATTCCCTATCTAATGCGCCATACAAGGAAGAAATCGAAGGTGTCAACCAATGGGAAAATCCTAGACATCCAACCATGGCGATCACTTCAAAATCCAAGGTCAAGTCTTAGAGTCAATTTTGGAAGATTTCAAATCTCTTATCCAACGCGCCAACATCAAGCATGATTTCGCTAAAGGTAGAAGAAGGTAAAGTTCATCTAATGCATCTAAGTTTTGAAGATTCCAACATAGGCAAGTGATGTACCACACATGAGGAAGAGTATAAGGTTTGTTTTGGAGATTTCAAATTCTCAATCCAAAGCGCTTCAGGAAAGGAGGAATTAAACCATGAACTAATATACATATTATCCTTCACCCTTCAACTGAAGCGCTTAACCTAGGAGTTGTCAAAAATTTGATCCATTTTGTAAAAGTAAGAGGAATTCAAATTGCATAACCAAGGCGCTAAAGGTGGAAGAAGGTAAGATATTTCTAAAAAAAAAAAAAACACCAACTTGAAGAGGATTTTAGCACCTTGAAGTGATGCGCCATTCTATTGCAAATGAAAACAAGTTCAACCAAAGTAAATTTAAAGGAGATGCGAAAGAGGTTTAAGTCTAGAGGACTTCAACATGCTTATCTAATGTGAAATGCAAGGAGAAATTCAAACACTTAATTCAACTTGATTCATTCAAACATTTAATTCAAGGAATGCAAGGAAGATCTAGAAGATGTCATCCAATGTAAAAATCAAGAGGATCTTAATTCTTTATCCAATGCGACTTGTAGAGGAGAGTAAAAAGTGGAGTTTTGAAAGGAAAATTTTAGGAGGATTCATTTACCTCAAACCAATGCACCCTTTAAGGGAATTCAATATCAACATCCAATGTGAATTGGTGAAGGAATTCATCATAAATGTAGAAAATCTAAAGGATGTTGAATACCCCATCCAATGCGCTAAGGGGGTGATAAGTTGGAAGTATAACATTATCATATTTTAGAGGATCTCTGATCCTTGATCTACTGCGCCAATAGCCCTAGAGGAATCCCAACATGCCAACCAATGCACCCATCTAGAAGATCTCCAAGCACCTATCTAAAGCGCTCAACCTAGAAGATCTTGGAAACCCCAACTAATACGCTCAAAGAGGAAGTTAAAACATTTAATTATTTTGCCCAATAATTCTTGAAAGAAACAAGGTTTGCATTGAAATTTGAGTCACATTCAATAAAATCAAACAAAATTAAATGTTTTCCACCTCATTTAATGAGGTCAGCCTAGGTTCTTGAGGAGTTTTTTTTTTAAAGCTGATTGTGTATTTATACCTGCTGTTGCTGTCATTTTAATCATTTTAAGGAGCAGAATCATTTTTGAGGAGCAAATTTTATCTTCAAAGAGCAGTAATTAGGTATTTTGCAAGGTGCAGATTTGATTTTTATTTGGAATTGGATCAAATTTCTGAAGGCATCCATTTAATTCAGCCTATCAAGTAAGTCTAATCTGAATATTTTCTGATCTAATTTTCTTCCTTTTACTTCATTAGATGCATTAAAAATTGTTCAAGTATTGGTAAAACTTAAGAAGATCAGTGGAGTCTAATAGATTCCTTGAACCTAGATGATAATATTTTTGCAAAACTTCATAATTTAATGCATCAAGGTAGCTAAAGTAGAGTCTAGCTTGTGTTTGAAATTACTTATTCGCGTCAAGTTTGCAGGATCATGGCAATGACTTCCAAGGAGAGACAAGCAAAGATCCGGATGGATGCTAAGGGGAAAATTCTCGAGTCAAATCTCGTTTCAAGGTGGACAAATGTAGGAGACACGAACATGGGCAACAGCAACTTAGAAGATATCAAGTCAGTCCTTGAGGAACCCAATGGAGGTAGTCTTGCTCGAGCCATCATGAGGAGTGGAGCTATTGAAGCTGCTTATTTTCTGCCAGCTTTGCCGTGTTTAGAGATGATCATTGAATGTGTCAAGAAGTATGACATAGATACAAGACAAATTACAGCCAAAGATGGAACAATATTAGCTCATTTGCAAAAGGAGGCAGTTGGAGAGACTTTCAACATTCCAACTAGGGAGAGGATGATCAGTATTTCGATACAACAAGGTCAGTAGGAATACAATGTTGATTCAAAGACAAAGTTGCAGGAAATAAAGAGAGAATGGATGGCCAATCCATCTATGAAGTTCAATATGAATAACCCTCCACAGTTTCACAAGTCAGATTTTCATCTTGAAATTGGATACTTGATTATGTTTCTCAATAGAATGAAAGGAATGCCGCAATCTGCTACCTTTCAGCCTTGGATGTACTCTTTCATCAAGTCAGTTCTCAAAGGGAAGATGATTGATTCGGCTGGGCTTATCAGTCAGAGTATACATGAGCAGTTTATCAATTTTGCTAAGACCAAGACTTTTTATATGAGTTCCTATGTAGTGTACCTTCTCGCAAGAAATGAAGTCTATTCAGGGTTGGCCAAAAGAGGAGAAATTGGAATGGGCCTAATAAGTACTTATCACATTAGTGTTATCCTCAGTTACACTTCAAGAGTATCAATTATTATACAAGGTTCAATGATGTGTTTGCTATGTTCATACTGAAGAAACTAAGAGGAGAATTTCATAAAAGGTTGTCAAATGCAGCGAGAGAGTTCATTTCTGCATATAGACATTGGTATACTTAGCATGAAAGGTACACTTACATAAGGATCCAAGGGTTTACATCATATCCATACAGGTTACCAAGATATCCAACCAACAGGATGGTGATGTTAGAGGTGACAAGGCAACTCCTAGAACTCATCAGACTCCAAAAGTTAAAAAGGAAAGTAGGGATTCAGTTTCCACTTCTTCTTGGACAAAATCTGGAATGTCCATCTTTAGCGGCAGCTGAGTATTCTGAGATAAAACTTCAGGCATTTCACTTGCAAACTCATGGCACTAAGAGACTTAATTTTAATCCTTTTCAAGTTTACTAGAAATATAATAGAGAATTTAAGCATGTTAAGCAGTTGGAAGACCATTGGGCCAGTGTACAAGATGAAGATGATCTTCGAACACTTCAGAGTTCCAGACTTATATGGGATTTGGTTAGAGCTTTCAAAGTATTCAGGATTCTAGACCAGTTCACTGAAGATGATACTATGTTGATAGATGAATTTGATAAGATAAAGGGTTTGCCTTATACATTTGATTGGTCAAAAAGGGATGTGTCTGAAGAAGAATTGATGGAGCCAGTCCTGGCCATGACACAAGTATGTATAACTCAACTACTACAAGAGATGAATGATGAAGGCCGAGTTCTTACTTACAACAAGATGGATGAAGGGGAACCAGGACAACATAGTACACATAGTAGACCACAACACAGTGGAAATGATCAAAGTGATAATCCAGTTAGAAAAAGGAAAAGACCTAGTCAAGATCAAGGAGAATCAAGCCAAAGACCTCAAAAGAAGAATAATCTATCTGCTTCATCTAATCTATAGGAAGGTGCTTCAGATGTTCAAAATCCAATACAAGAGATAAAAGTTATAGAAGAAGTTGCCTTGATTCCATCTGAGGAGATTCATTCAAGTCCAACTGTCATAATTGAGGAAAATGATGTTCTTGATCAAGATGAAGTAGGTCAAGTAGAATCTGATGAGAAAGTATCTCGTGTACAACACGGTCAAGTTCAAAGGCAGCAAGATCTTTCTGCTTTTCCACCTTGGTTGACGCAAAGGATTAAGGAAAGTACAATTGTAGAAACTTATCATCCTATTCCAGTCAAGGAATTGCTTGTAGATGCACAGAAGAATAATGAGAAGAAGAAAGCAACTATCTTTTCCAAAATCACTCGAGACCCTGTTGGAAATAGAGAGGTACATGTAGCTATCCCTAGAGTTGATAAGGATCTAGAGGATATGGCACTTGAAGACTACAATGTGACTACTATTGGCATGGGTCCAATCACAAGGGAACAAGTAGAGGAGGAACTACAAGAGTCAGTGAATAGTGTAAAAATCATGCTAAAGCAAGAAAGAGAAGCTAGGTTAAAGGTTGAACAGGATTTGAATACACTAAAACACTACATTCAGCAAGTCATGCAGCCTATCCAACAAAAGGAGGCTACTCCAATTCCTCCGTCCATTCTTCCACAGGAAACAGTGTCCCAAGTTGAAAACATGAGAACTTCATCTCAGGTGATGAAAGGATGGATAAGAAAGACCAAAGAAAAGGCATATACTCACCTTGAAGAAATTGTGCAAGTTTATGATAGAGTCATTAATCTTAAGGATCGAGTTCAAGCTTTATTAAAAAATTGTGCTAAGTTCAAACCGATCAAGGAGCAATACATGCCATAGCTCAAGAATTTAATGGAAGCTCCATTAGAAGATCTAATTCATTATAAGGTGATTGATCAGGATACTCCACATGACTTCATCACTTGGTATTTTTCCTTTCACAACAAGGGGCAACTAGTTGATAAAATGGAGGTAGATATGTCCAGAATAAGAAGTGTTCTTCTAAGAATAGAGAATCATATATACACTGCATTGACAACAATATGTAATCCTTATGGGGATGTTACTATTGAAAACATGAAGCAACAAGTTAAGGCATTCTACTTTCAGTATGATGGACTTGATGAGGGTCAGCTGGATAGCATATTCACACTTGCATTTCATCTTGGAGCGAATAAGTCCTGGATAAATGACTGGGAGAAGACACTTGGCATCTATGAGTCAGATGTGGCAATGGCAGAAGGATCCATTAATGCGGCGACAAGTTTACCAATAGAGGATATTGCTCAAATTGTGTCTAGATTCATTGCATCTCATAGTACTACTACATAAAAGGCACATGATGTGGCTTCCTTATCTTCTTGGAAAGCATGCCTTTGTTCCCTCTTTCATAGCTTCTTTCATTTAATAAAGATAACCTCCTTCATTTAATAAAGTGAGCTTCTTTCATTTAATAAAGAAGAGTTTGTTACAACTACTTGTGATGTGGCTTGATCTGGTCCATTGGCTTGGCCGATCGATCTTGACCCTTCATTCCTTTGAGGTCTATAAAAGGGCTCCTGTTGCTCTCATTTGGACGGTTGAAAATTTTGAAATTGTTGCAAGAGCTCTCTGAGATAATAAAAGATTCATTGCTTTGGTGATTCTATTTGTGTTTCTGAGTGTTGCATGGTTTAGCTTTTCAAGTGAACATTAAGTTAGATTAAGTTTTCTTTAAGTTTATATTAGCTAATGGAAGGTTTCTTTATTGCTTTGTGGTGAAATCTATAAGTGTTGATAACTGAGAGGGGGGGGGGGTGAATCAGTTATCCTAATTATTTCCCTTATTGAACTTTCCTTTTAATTGATGCAGCATAAAATCAAACACAAAAACATTAATCATGAAATAAGAAACACATGACACAGTATTTTTGACGTGGAAACCCTGTTAAGGGAGAAAACCACGGGGTGATTAACCCAAAATTATTCTCTGTTAGAAGAATAGGAAATTACAAAAATGGCACTTGCCAATTAGGGCTCACTGCCCGAGCACACTGCTCACAAGAGGCCCATTGCCTACAAGAAGACACACTGTCTACAAAGTGATGAGAATCACAGTCTTGAACTGATTGGAAGCATCTGCATATGCTGGAGTTCAGTTCCGGTTAGGCTCAGTACACTGATCTACTGCACTTCATCTTTCCTCTGTTCTTTATTCTGCTATCTTTCACATACCGGATCCTTTTTTCTACCTCTACTCTTATCTGGACTTATTCGCATGTATCTCCACATCAACACACCCTTCACAACTAAATCCATCCTCTATATATATCCGCAAAAGTAATTTCATCACTTTTCTAGTCGGCATCCGGAACAGTCTAGTTTCTTACAAGCTCTCATTCTGTCGGCTGAATCCTTCCTCACCAAGCAATGCGGATCAAGCATATACTTGTAGATATCATTAATCATGTCGGCCAAACATGATTCATGCCTTCACAACCTCTGTCATCAACAGTAACACATCCGGAAAGCAGTCTGATACTCTGCCAGTCAGTTCTTCCTCTGTTTTCACTGTCTCTCAGGAATCCGGTACTCAACCATTCATATCTTTTTCCTTGTCCATCACCGGAGGCTAAATCCTTGGAATATACCACTCAAGGTAGTCCTCTTGACTTCCCCAAATCCGCACTGCACCAAGACACTTCCTCTGAGAGATCCGGACCACTCTGTCGGACCTTGCCACATGCTCTGTTCTTCTTCACCGGACCACAACATTCTTTATTCTGACTTCCGGTAGAGACACATCATGACTTGCGGATATGTGGGATGACCTTTGTTGCCATCAATGACAACAACCATGAATCCATATAGTGTCTCTTGCCAACAATCTCCCCCTTTGGCATTGATGGCAACACTTAGTGAAAAATGACTAAGTGTTTTCACTATGCTCCCCCTTTGCTGATGCTCTGTCTTTATATACAATTTCTGGAACTCCCCCTTAGTTGGATTCCTCATTTTTCACTGCTCCTCACTCCCCCTTTGACATCAATGGCAAAGGGTAGGGTCCGCACACCAAAATTTTCAAAAAGTTTCTATATATAGCCGCATATTTACATACTCACATGTACTGAAGAATGTCTGCAAAGGATGTCTGCAATTGGATCATTTCTGTAGCCCAACTTTGCTTCATTCTATCCAAAATTGAAATGTGACCACTTAACAGAAATGCAAAAGCTTCTGCCCGCTTGAGATCTGTCGGATCTTTTGTTTGGGCGGTGGTCTGAGCATCACTGATGGCCTCATGCATAGTTTCCAACTTAGGGATTATAATCCTTCTAAGTTCTCCCATTCGGTTAGTGATGTTCTTTCTTTCCTTCTCAAGATTCTTTATTTCATTCAAGACTGCAATAGTCTAACATTCTTGATTTATTATAGAGGAAGAGAGAGGATCAAAACTTTGAGATAAGCTTTGTAGCTTATCCTGTTCCTCTTTTATTTTCTTGTCAAATGCTGCTGTTGCCTTTGACCAGGATATACAAAATTTATAGATGTCACCGCCATCCTTAAGAGCATTCTCTAAGCTCTTTATTCCAATGCTTACAATTTTCCTATCTTTAGAGATTAATTCTAATATTTCTGAAAATCTCTTATCCAAAAATTCCTTCCAGACCTTTTCTTCAGCTGATTTTTCTAGAGAATCAAAATGTGTATCAATACTGCTGACTAAGGTTTTTAGATTACCGGAAGTGGAGGCTGTCGGATCTATCTGGATTGATGGCATGATCTTTACAAGTACTCCGGAAGCAGCCTCTATCAACTCACAGTCTTCCATATGAGACTTCAGGAGCTTTTCATTTGCCTTGGCATTTGCAAATGAAGCTATCTTCATTGTTTGTACCGGAGAGAGAGAGTCAAAATCAAATGGGCCTTTTAGAAGCTCCGGTTCATCAATCTCTAGAGTTTCTTTGCTCAAAAATTGTTGAACAGTTAGTGCAGTGTCTCTTGCCGGAGACAGATGTTTCTTTTCTTCTGCAGTCTTAGAACTGTCAACCTCTTTGTCTTTCACCACTGCTTCCTTCTCCTGTAATTGCTCTTCTTCTTTGGATCTGGAGACTGTAGGGGAAACCGGAGGAGAGATATTTGTCTGTTCAGGGCTCACTTCTTCCGGAACAGAAGATTCCAAATCAGCAGCTGTTTCTGCACCTAAGTCCTCTACAACAAGAAGATTGAACCTTTTGAAGGCCTTCCGGAGGATCTCTTCTGTTTCTTGGGCCACTTTGTCAGTCTCACCAAGCATGAGTTGATTCATCCTGGCTTTGCTTCTGAACTCATCTAGGCAGTCCTTGAAGATAATGTTCATTGTCTTGGGATCAATTTGAGGATATAGCTGAATAGCTATCTGCTCCCGGATCTCAAGATCTTTAGCATGAGCATTATTCTTTCTTACTTCCAATTCCTTTTCTAGGCTTTTAGGAATAAGAGATATTATTTCAATGAAAGCCTTATTATATATGTTAAGATATTTTACTGTGGCCTCCTGCAGAGTCTTTTGGTCGGCCTCACTGAAGTCATCATATGATTCAGTCATTGGTTGAAGGTTTCCATCCACCGTGACCGACTTGATTATGCTCTCTAGAGACAGAGTGGGCTTTTCAACAGATCCTTCTGCCATTTCATCCTTGTCTTGGCCTGTGGAGGGCTTACCGGATCCTTTCTTCTTCGGTTTCTTTATTTCTTTTACTCCCTCATCTGACTCTGTTTCCTCTTCATCCTTTTGGCTTCCATAAGCCCTTGTGGCTTTTGTCTTGGATCTCTTACCGGATGCCTGGACTTCCAGTTTTGAAGTTTTGGTTGTGGGAGGTGCAGGTCTCTTTGATGATCTGGTCCGGGTGGGAGCTTCAACCGGAGCACTTTCTTTGCTTTTCTCTTCTTCCTCGGCCTTCCTCCTCTTTTCCCGGCTGGCATCAAGTGCCTCCTTTGAGATACCTAGGCCTTGAGCAATGTGCTCTACTTCTTTTCTTACCTTTCTTTTAATCTCAGGTTCCCTGAGTTCTACATGTATTTTTACACTCAGCTCCTCAAAGGTTCCAAACCTTTCTGCCTTAGGATCTTTGGGCTGACTTAGCATGTGTTGAACATGTAGCTCCACTATCTGTTCATCCACTTCATACCCCATGGGCATGATCCAGACAGTCCTTGGCTCCACTGCCTCCATTAGGCACTGATCAGTGTCAACCATAAAACACACTGAGTCTTTGTATTTTTCAACAAGAGACTGGGGAATTCTCTCTCTTGCTTGCATCATGCTCTGAAAGTTTTTGAAGTATCCCCATAGAGCTGTATTTCTCGCCTTTGCATCCCCAAGTCCATGCAAGTAGTCTCTTATCTGGACTGCAACAGGTTTGTCATTCTGCCATACCCATCCACTTGTTCCGGGTAGCTCATTCATGAAGTAGAAGAATAGACATACAATAAGAGTACCATACTTGAAGGAATTCTTCTTATCCTTCTTGATTTTCTGTATATTTTCCATTAATTGGCTTAGCAGTAGTTCGCAGAGATCATATTCTGCATTCTTTCTTAGCATTTCAAAGGCAGTGTATACTGCAGTTCCGGATACAGAATTCTCCCTGCTGGAGTGATAGATCTTGTATCCTATTATCATTGATGCATATTTGATATCCGGATCCGAAATATCTTCAATGGTCATTGCCCTCTTGTCAAATTTTGATCTGGTGGCCTCAGTTACAATGTTATTCTTGACAGATTTGAGGATAGGTACCCCTCCGGAAGAGTATAGACCAGTTACTTCTCTAATTGCCTCTTTTGTGATCTTGCAGGGTCTATCTAGCCATAGAAAGTTGTCATGCATCCTGCTCAGTACATACCGGACCCATTCATCTTCTTCAAAGCAGGGGAAATGAATAAATTGCTCAAATTGTTTCTTCTGGATATCCTTATACTCTGGTTTAAGCTCAAAAGCATTGTCTATCAGTTGCTTGTGATAGAGGTCTCTTAATTTGAATTCCCCAAATTCCTCAATGTTTGCATGTATGTAAACCCTAATGTCTTCGGTATGTAAAACTCCGTGAGGAACACTAGAGAAGGCTCCTAGTGGGTCTACCTCCAATGATTTGTAGGGATGTTTCTTGAATGAGGGGCGAGGTCTATCAGAGATCTTAACTATGTTTGGAGTAGCCATTCTTCAAAGATTTTCAGTGAAGTAATGAAAAACAGAGAATACCTTATGCGCCTTCGGTTTGCACGGAGTGGTTGGATTGATTTCTTTATGCAATAACTTCGGCAGGAGATCCTTGGTGTGCTTGATGAACCTTGTTGCAGAGCTCCACTTTTCGCTTCTTCTCGAGTGCAGAATGAGCAAATGACCTTTGAGAAATCCCTTAAATTGCTCCGCGAACCCTAATATCTGTCTGCAATAAATGCTTCACCTACATCATTCCGGTTTGCCTTGTCTGGATAGCTTGGAGTATCCCAGATTAGTCCTGATCTGTGGATATCATCCAGATCTTTCAATCATGAATAAATCAAGGTAACATATTACAAGAACATCCCAAACACTCTGTCCAATCCGCAGAACAAGATAGTGCATTTCCGGATCTTTCCGGACCTTTTTGTAATCCTTTATCATACCGGAGCATCTCCCTGAACAGGTCTTATTTGATCGATCACAGCTTCTTCATAACTCCATGCGGACCTCTGAAAACTTGACTGAAGTATTTCAAGACTCATATCTACAAACCCTTTGATCCGCATCTTGTGCCACATCCGGCACCACTTGTTTGGCTGGGGGAACAAGATTTTCTTTGAGTCTCCCCCTGAGCCTGAGCTTACTTTTTAATTTCTGGAAGAAATATCAGCACCAGAGTCTGGTGCGGATCCAACCTCTACATTCTCTGAACTTTTCTTCACCCAAATCTTGCTCATCTGATTCCTAACCTCATCCGCATTCATCTTTTGTTTACCCTTGTCTTGATTCTGATTATACACCGGACCTCTTTTGTCCTGATTCTTGTTTCTGCAGACTTTGGCATTATGACCGGACCTATTGCAGATTTGGCAAATAACATTTCTTTGCATATTTGACTGAAATCCTCTTGATCTGCATTGATTAGCCATATGACCTACTCTATTGCATGTGAAGCATCTACCTTTGAATGATTTATTTACTTGCATAATTCTGCATTCATGGGATTTGTGTCCATACCTTTTGCAGTTGAAGCACTGTCCGGAGAAGGATGAATTAATCTGATTCATTCTCATTCTGCACTGATCAGCTTTGTGACCAAAGTGGTTGCAACTGTGGCAGTATCCATTGAAGGATGGATATCTTTGAGCATTTGGCTGTCTTACCGGAGGTCTTCTAGGCCTGCTCCTTGGATTTTCTGATCCAAGATTCTTCTGACCGGATCCGGAGCTTTCTCCTTTCTCATATCCCAAACCATACTTGTCATCTGTCCTCTTTTGACTTCCAAGAAGAACTTCAAGTTGAGCAGAACTTATCTTGAATTTCTCTTTATATTCATTTGCTGTTTGAAGGTCTCTTTTGAGAGAGGCAATTTGATCCTCAAGTTTTCCTTCATTATCTTTGGCATCTTCAAGATCAGATTCAAGATGTCTGATAATCCTGTCCATCTGGTGGCATTCTTCTGATTTTTCTTTAAGAGATTGTCTTAGATTGTCTTCAGCCTTTCTTTTTTCCTCAATCTCTTGAGTAAACTTTATAGTTCCTGATTCCATTTCATGTCTTAACATAATGACTTCTTTTGATAACTTTTCACATAACTTGGTTTGCTCAGTCAATTCTTCATTTGTATTGCTTTCTTCACTTTGTCTTGCCAACTGTTGAAGCAGCTCCTTTCTCTTTTTCATAGAGAGACTTAATTTGTCTTTTAATTCTCTCATGAATTCGTCAGCTTGTTTGAGTCTTTCCTTTAATTCACTGACTTCAGAATTTGACTGTTCAAGATCCTCAAGAGCAGTCTTGAGTTGCTCCCTTAAACCATATGCATCCATTTGAAATCCCAGATCTTCCTCAAGCTGTTAGGCTCTATTAGGAGGAACTTAGCTCTGATACCAATTGTTGATAACTGAGAGGGGGGGGTGAATCAGTTATCCTAATTATTTCCCTTATTGAACTTTCCTTTTAATTGATGCAGCATAAAATCAAACACAAAAACATTAATCATGAAATAAGAAACACATGACACAGTATTTTTGACGTGGAAACCCTGTTAAGGGAGAAAACCACGGGGTGATTAACCCAAAATTATTCTCTGTTAGAAGAATAGGAAATTACAAAAATGGCACTTGCCAATTAGGGCTCACTGCCCGAGCACACTGCTCACAAGAGGCCCACTGCCTACAAGAAGACACACTGTCTACAAAGTGATGAGAATCACAGTCTTGAACTGATTGGAAGCATCTGCATATGCTGGAGTTCAGTTCCGGTTAGGCTCAGTACACTGATCTGCTGCACTTCATCTTTCCTCTATTCTTTATTCTGCTATCTTTCACATACCGGATCCTTTTTGCTACCTCTACTCTTATCTGGACTTATTCGCATGTATCTCCACATCAACACACCCTTCACAACTAAATCCATCCTCTATATATATCCGCAAAAGTAATTTCATCACTTTTCTAGTCGGCATCCGGAACAGTCTAGTTTCTTACAAGCTCTCATTTTGTTGGCTGAATCCTTCCTCACCAAGCAATGCGGATCAAGCATATACTTGTAGATATCATTAATCATGTCGGCCAAACATGATTCATGCCTTCACAACCTCTGTCATCAACAGTAACACATCCGGAAAGTAGTCTGATACTCTGCCAGTCAGTTCTTCCTCTGTTTTCACTGTCTCTCAGGAATCCGGTACTCAACCATTCATATCTTTTTCCTTGTCCATCACCGGAGGCTAAATCCTTGGAATATACCACTCAAGGTAGTCCTCTTGACTTCCCCAAATCCGCACTGCACCAAGACACTTCCTCTGAGAGATCCGGACCACTCTGTCGGACCTTGCCACATGCTCTGTTCTTTTTCACCGGACCACAACATTCTTTATTCTGACTTCCGGTAGAGACACATCATGACTTGCAGATATGTGGGATGACCTTTGTTGCCATCAATGACAACAACCATGAATCCATATAGTGTCTCTTGCCAACAATAAGTTCATACCATTTGTAGTTTGTGGCTTGCAAATTGCAGTGCATGGTTAGTCTAAACAAAATTGGACATCAATTTGATCTTTATGTTTGTTGAATCTTTCATGAACATAACTAATTTAAACATCTTGTACACCCTAGAAGATTGCACCTATCTTGTGTAGTTGTTTATCTTGGCAAAGTAGGATCTGGTCTGATTTCACCTAAGTAGTAATCATCCTTACATCTAGGATTAGATTAGTGTTTCTAAGCCTTACATCTTTTGCCTTTTTTTCATTAAGTTAGAATTAGAACCAAGAACATCAATTGCCAAATCATACACCATCAGCTGTAGTACTTAGACTCTCTAGTATTCACTTCCATAATCATTGAAACAACAGTTTATTTGAACAATTGCATAAGTCCCTTTGTGTTTAAACAACAAAATCATACTTAGTCACTGAGCTATCTCTTACAAACTCATAAGAAAGGAACCTTGGAGTCATCTTGTTTGATCACTTTGTTCAGCATTCGAGAGGCTTTGCTCAAGAGGGAGTCAGATACTTTGTATTTCACTCTAATTGTTGACTTGTCCAAAAACAATCATCAACAGGAATGACTGGGACGCTTGGCGCACGAAACGAGACCTCCACTAGCATTTACCCACCCACCCTGACATGTTGGCGCAGTTTGTTCAACCGCACGAGCTATGGAATGAAAAATGTCACACCTAGCACCTTTCCACTACATCAAATTGAAGCATTTTGCGCCAATGCGTTTGATTTCAACACGGTCAAATGGAATAGAGTTGACCAAAAATGAGAGAGGTTATTGTGGAAGGATGCCACATGCACTTGTATGTCCAAACTGTCATGAATTCTGAGAACTGCCCGGTCAAAGTTTGGCAGTTTTTTGGTCTCAGGGATCTTAAGGGACTTTGCCAGTAGCCTCTTGCTCGGAATGACTGGGATGCTTGGCGCACGAAATGAGACCTCCCCTAGTATTTACCCACCCACCCCGACATGTTGGCAGAGTCCGTTCGACCCCATGAGCTGTGGAATGAAAAATGTCGCACCTAGCACCTTTCCACTACATCAAATTGAAGCATTTTGCACCAATGCGTTTGATTTCAACATGGTCAAATGAAATGGAGTTGACCAAAAATGAGAGAGGTTATTATGGAAGGGTGTCATGTGCATCTGTAGCTCCAAACAGAACATTCCCAACTTTCACAAATTTTGAGAACTACCTGGTCAAAGTTTGGCATTTTTTTGGTCTCAGGGATCTTAAAGGACTTTGCCGGTAGCCTCTTGCCCGAAATGACTGGGACGCTTCGCGCATGAAATGAGACCTCCCCTACCATTTACCCACCCACCTCGACGCATTGGCGCAGTCCGTTCGACCCCATCAGCTATGGAATGAAAAATGTCGCACCTAGCACCTTTCCACTACATCAAATTGAAGCATTTTGCGCCAATGCGTTTGATTTCAACATGGTCAAACGGAATGGAGTTGACCAAAAATGAGAGAGGTTATTGTGGAAGGATGTCATGTGCACCTGTAGGTCCAAACAGAACATTCCCAACTTTCACAAATTTTGAGAACTGTCTGGTCAAAGTTTGGCAGTTTTTTGGTCTCAGGGATCTTAAAGGACTTTGCCGATAGCCTCTTGCCCAAAATGACTAGGACGCTTGGTGCATGAAATGAGACCTCCAATAGTATTTACCCGCCCACCCCGACGCGTTGGCGCAGTCCGTTCGACCGCATGAGCTATGGAATGAAAAATGTCGCACCTAGCACCTTTCCACTACATCAAATTGAAGCATTTTGCGCCAATGCATTTGATTTCAACACGGTCAAACGAAATGGAGTTGACCAAAAATGAGAGAGGTTATTATAGAAGGATGCCACATGCACTTGCAGGTCCAAACAGAACATTCCCAACTTTCACGAATTTTGAGAACTGCCCGGTCAAAGTTTGGCAGTTTTTTGGTCTCAAGGATCTTAAAGGAATTTGTCGGTATCCTCTTGCCCGGAATGACTGGGACGCTTGGCGCATGAAACGAGACCTACCCTAGCATTTACCTACCCACCCCGACGCATTGGCACAGTCCGTTCAACCGCACGAGCTATGGAATGAAAAATGTCGCAACTAGCACCTTTCCACTGCATCAAATTGAAGCATTTTGCACCAATGTGTTTGATTTCAACATGGTCAAACAGAATGGAGTTGACCAAAAATGAGAGAGGTTATTGTGGAAGGATGTCATGTGCACCTGTAGGTCCAAATAGAACATTCCTAACTTTCATGAATTCTGAGAACTGCCCGGTCAAAGTTTGGCATTTTTTTGGTCTCAGGGATCTTAAAGGACTTTGCCGGTAGCCTCTTACCCGGAATGACTGGGATGCTTGGCACATGAAACGAGACCTCCCCTAGCATTTATCCCCCCACCCTGATGTGTTGGCGCAGTTCGTTCGACCCCATGATGAGTAGAACAAAAAATATGGCATTAGCAAGGTTTTTGCTCTTAGGATCTTAAGTGACTTTGCTCTTACAGAACAATGTATCGGCAAAGACCCTAGTTTTCATAAGAGGAGACATGTGATTTTAAGAGGTTTTTGGGAATGTGACTTTAGCCTTCCACTCCTTATCTAATGACGAGTTTATTCTCAGAGTTTGATGGCTTTTATGAGCATATACATGATGTTGTTTTAGGATAGTCATACTTTGATGTGTAAATAATAGTAAATAGAGAGCTTCTTGGCCATAAATGGGATTTTCATACACACACACACCCAACTGAAATAGTATCCTTATTGGCCTTATTGGCACCTCCCCCCAAGATGTAAGTTTTTTATGTTTGTAATGTGCCCCCAGTGTCCTTGACATAGAGTTTCTTGACATTAATTTCATTCAAACATGTCTTCAATTCATCTTCAAAATGTTTTCAATACATCTCCAATGCCTTTTCCACGAAGGTTTATGCATATTTATACATGATTTGAGGGAAACCAATAGTCTCCAACTGACTCTTGAGTACTTGACTGTTCATCTTCCATACTTTTGCATTTTTTTTTACATTTTTCATATGACAACTTTGACATATTTACAAAATTTGACAAGATGAAGACTAAATACATGATGAAATGGTTTATCATGACCTTATTTGATTAGGGCATATATAAGGAATTTTTTCATATTGATTCTATTGATCTAAAACCATTCTCAATGCTAAACATATCATCAATGGACTAAAGAACTATCATCATAATGTATGGCATCATGGGAAGTATCATGACTTGCACATAAGGAATTTAAATTATATTGTATATCAAGGTCTATATACATTAAAATCTAGTCCATAATGGTAGACATATACAAAAATTTGGCAAATATGCCAACTCAAAATATTTTTTACAAAATGTGGCATATGCCATGTCTCAAAATCTATATACAATCTACATGCCAAATAGCTACATCAAATACTACAAGTCCACTTGACCCTCAATCTGTGATGGATCCACAATCTATGATGGATCCTGAAAAAGTGTCCTCTTTGTACCAAAATGTCTAGTAATTGATGGAGGTGAAGTTTCCTGCATTAACAAGTCAAAACACAAGTTAAAGTTAGTAAATAGATTCTTATCTACTACAATTAAGAACTTTCATTTATTAACATACATCTAAATCACTACAATCAACTATAAGACCGCTAGATAAACTATCAATTATTTAGAAAAATTCAATTCAATTACCTCGACTCTATGTTGTTCAGACAATCGTTCTGCAAATGATTTTCTCTTAAGACAATCAGGTGTCCTAGTGAAGCATGATGGCAAAGGTGGCACATCACTCACATTCTCAACAGACTACATAAAAGCAAAGTAACATTGAAATAAATTAATATATAATTATTAAACAAAAATAGGAAATGCATACATTTAAAATAGGAAATGCACTACACAAAAACTTATCCACTAGAAAACAAGCACATACCACCATCGAGGCCTCCTGCATCAATTAAAAAGGACAAGAATGTAAGACTCTAAATGACTATAATCAAATAATTAAGTTTTCTAAATTATCAATTAAAGTACAATTCAATCAAATTACCTCCACCCTTTGTTGGCGTTGAGAAAGCCATTCTGCAAATGATAGTCCCTTGGGTCGATCAGGAGTTCGAGAAAAGACTATTGGCAAAGATACCACATCATTCACATTTTTGATTGGCTATAAAATAAAATTAACATCAAGATATAAATTAATATATAATTACTCACAAAGAAATAAATGCATAAAAAAAAGTTAATGTGTACAACAAATTATACCGGCAAGTCCAAGCCAAATTGGATGGCAGACAAAGTTGCATGATGAACTTCTGTCAACTCCTCCTCTGTCATCAACTGTTATCCCACTTAGATACATTAGTACTAATAAAGTTGTTTATATATTCAAATGGAATAGACCATAAAATTTAACTTTAAATTTTACCTGCACAAAAGATTGCTCATGCATTTCTCCTTCTCTAATGTTTACTGATCCAATAGCTTCTACTCTTGTCCCTGACCCCTCAGCTTGAGTTTTGGACCCCATTGCCTCATCTCGTGAATGGAGATCATACTCTGATGTGTTCAATGGTGGCTCACTACTCTCCATAATAGGACCCAAGCATAAATGATTGCAAGAAATGCAATGATGGGGCACACATATATCTCTGGACGACGATGGTCTAGTGGTACCAGGTGATCCAATATCATCACCTTCATCGTGTGCTTGTGCAAACTGAGATGTCTGTATAATCAAATGCTTGGTCAAAGAGTGTATGGCACTAAGGCCCTATTGTGTTACACATGCAACAACATCTGGGTGCTGCATTGGGGGTGGAGAAGGGATAGCAGGAGGGGGAATATAGGGACCTTGTACTTGTCTAATTGCCCCAGGTCTATTTTGAGGCATTCCTCTGCCCACTCCTTGAAACTCTCTAAAATCAAAATAATTAACATGTTGACCCATGACAAACTTTGCATAGAGTTTACAGAGGAAATACAAAGGCACATCTAAATTGTTGTTGGGTGGTTTATCAAAAACCATCCACCAATGATCCCAAAAGTTTTGACTAATGCCCTCATGAATACACCATTTGATTGAAAATTTGGGCTTACGGACATCAACATGCAATCCAATTTTAGGATTGACAAAGTGTTGGGCCAACATAGCTTTTGTAATCTCTAAATCTTTGACTTCCTCATATGACAAACCGTAAGCATATTCGACCTTCTTGGCTTCTCGCCATTGCCAAAATGATTCGTGTTGGGTGGACAAGGTTTGAATATGATTAATGATTCCCTCTAAATTTAATGTCATTATAGACAATCGAGGGTGGCGGCGATACATTTCTATGATCCTGCTTATATGATCAATATTTCTTTGAATATTCTCTTCTACTATTGGAGGGGGAGGGTTTGGTGGTGGAGGGTTTGGGTTTTCATTTTGTGCATCCATTTTACCTAATTAAATTATAAAACATACCCACTTAGCATAAAAACCAAAAAAATTGCTTGAAAATACAAAACAAACCAAAAAAATGCATGAAATCTTACCTCTTTGGATCAGATATCCATTCCTCAGCTCTGATATCCATTTTTTTGAAGATGAGACTGCGTTTTTGCAAGCCACTGGTTTGCAAAAATGTAGTCTTTTTTTCTTTTTATGATCTCCAAAACGGATATCCGTTTTGGAAACAGATATCTGTTTTCCTTTTCCTTATTGTATTTCATTTTTTTTATTTTATGATTTTAGCATTGCATACATTTTAAGTATTTATGCATTTTAGCTATAAAATACAAGCAAATTTATAAAGGATTATGATGAAATTTAGGCATTTTAGCTATAAAATACTATCAAAATTTATATAGGATTATGATGATATATATATTTGATTTTTATATGATTTACTTATACTAAGGTATCTCATAGTATTTTAAAGGCACTTTTGAATAGATACAGGAGAGAGGTAGATATAGGAGAGAGGTAGATGCGGGTTAGGGGTTAGGGATTAGGGCCATTATTTAGGGTTTACGGATTTAGAGAGAGAGAGAGACTACTTTTGGCATGCAACCATAAACCCTAAATAATGCCCCTAAACCCTAAACCCAAGTAACCCTAAATAATTCTTCCAAATACTAAACCCTAACCCCTAAACCATAAACCCTAAATAATTCCCCTAAGCCCTAAACCCTAAACTTGAGAAAGGGAGTCCTAGTTTTCTTGTTTCCATTTGCTTCGTCGATAAGGGAGAGGGAAAGATAGAGGGGAGAGATAGGATATATAGGAATGATAGGGGAATGACTGGGATGCATGATTAAACCTAACCCCTAACCCCTAACCCCTATTTCCTAACTCCTAAACCCTAAACTTGAGAAACCATAAACCCCTAAATCCTAAACACTAAACCCAAGAAACCCTAAACCTCTATCGAGCTCTATCTCCCTATCTCACTATCTCCCCATCACTATCATTCCTCTACCTCTCAATCTCTCTCCCTATGCTTTAGCCATGTCCCTCACTCTATATCTCCCTATTGGTCCTCTCTCTCTAAACACTAAACCCTAAACCTCTAAACCTTAACCCCTAAACCCTAAACATGAGCAACCCTAAACTCTATCTCCTATCTCTCCCTTATCTCCCTATCTCTATCATCCTTCTACCTCTCAATCCTTCTCCCTATTTCTCTAGACATATCACTCACTCTCTATCTCTCTATCTCTCCACTTTGTCACCTCTATCTCTCCCTATCTGTCTCCCCTCTCTTTCTATCTAAACCCTAAATCCAAAACCCTAAACCTCTAAACCTAACCCCTAACCCCTAAACAATAAATCCTAAACCCTAAATTATAATGCCCCTAAACCCTAACCCCTAAACCCTAAACCTGAGAAACCCTAAACCCCAAACCCCTAAACCCTAAACCCAAGTAACCATAAACTACTATCTCCCTATCTCTCCCCTATCTCCCTATCACCTTTGTCCCTCTACCTCTCAATCTCTCTCGCTCACTCTCTATCTCCTTATCTCTCTCCTTTGTCACCTCTATCTCTCCCTATCTGTCTCCTCTCTCTTTCTATCTAGCTATCTCCAAAACTGAGAAACCCTAAACCCAGGTACACCCTAAATCCAATCAACTCTAAACCTATATCTCCCTATCTCTCCCCTATCTCCCTATCTCTATCATCCCTCTACCTCTCTTGATCTCTCTCCCTATGTCCCTGGCCATGTGCCTCACTCTCTATCTCCTTATCTCTCTCCTCCATCTCCTCTCTCTATCTCCCTATAATTCCTCTCTCTATAAACCCTAAATCCAAAACCCTAAACCTCTAAACCTAACCCCTAACCCCTAAACAATTTAAATCCTAAACCCTAAATAATGCCCCTAAACCCTAACCCCTGACCCCTAAACCTGAGAAACCCTAAACCCCTAAACCTTAAACCCCAAACCCCTAAACTCTAAACCCAAGTAACCCTAAACCACTATCTACCTATCTCTCCCCTATCTCCCTACCACCTGTGTCCCTCTACCTCTCAATCTCTCTCCCTATGTCTCTAGCCATGTCCCTCACTCTTTATCTCCCTATCCCTCCCCTTAGACTGCTCTATATCTCCCTATCATTCCTCTCTCTCTATAAACCCTAAATCCAAAACCCTAAACCTCTAAACCTAACCCCTAACCCCTAAACAATAAATCCTAAACCCTAACCCCTAACCCCTAAACCCTAAACCCCAAACCCCTAAACCCTAAACCCAAGTAACCATAAACCACTATCTCCCTATCTCTCCCCTATCTCCCTATCACCTTTGTCCCTCTACCTCTTAATCTCTCTCGCTCACTCTCTATCTCCTTATCTCTCCCCTTTGTCACCTCTATCTCTCCCTATCTGTCTCCTCTCTCTTTCTATCTAGCTATCTCCAAAACTGAGAAACCCTAAACCCAGGTACACCCTAAATCCAATCAACTCTAAACCTATATCTCCCTATCTCTCCCCTATCTCCCTATCTCTATCATCCCTCTACCTCTCTTGATCTCTCTCCCTATGTCCCTGGCCATGTGCCTCACTCTCTATCTCCTTATCTCTCTCCTCGGTCTCCTCTCTCTATCTCCCTATCATTCCTCTCACTCTATAAACCCTAAATCCAAAACACTAAACCTCTAAACCTAACCCCTAAACAATTTAAATCCTAAACCCTAAATAATGCCCCTAAACCCTAACCCCTAACCCCTAAACCTGAGAAACCCTAATCCCCTAAACCCTAAACCCAAGAAACCATAAACCACTATCTCCCTATCTCTCCCCTATCTCCCTATCACCTTTGTCCCTCTACCTCTCAATCTCTCTCTCTATGTCTCTTGCCATGTCCCTCACTCTTTATCTCTCTATCTCTCCCCTCGGACTCCTCTATATCTCCCTATTGGTCTGATGCAGAGCACACAGTGGAAGCTCTCAAAACATGGTGAAATACCCATCAAAACCCATAATTCAAATAGATTAAAGCTTAATCAACTTTAAGAAACCTTCTCAAAGTCCCAAATAACATCAAATCATATACAATCTTCCTATCGGCAAGATAAACACTATCGGCCAACTCAAAAATTCTTATACCGATGCTCTGATCACTCCACTTTTGACGAGCCTTTGAACCTTTCGTTGTGACACATATCCATCAGCCCAACTTTAAACTAGTCTTCTGATCTCCCATACCACCCACTTCTCACTCCATAACCTGTATTAACACATGATTAAACCTAACCCCTAACCCCTAACCCTTATTTCCTAACCCCTAAACCCTAAACTTGAGAAACCATAAACCCCTAAATCCTAAACACTAAACCCAAGAAACCCTAAACCTCTATCTCTCTATCTCCCTATCTCACTATCTCCCCATCACTATCATTCCTCTACCTCTCAATCTCTCTCCCTATGCTTTGGCCATGTCCCTCACTCTATATCTCCCTAATTGTCTTCTCTCTCTAAACACTAAACCCTAAACCTCTAAACCTTAACCCCTAAACCATAAACCCTAAACCCTAAATAATGCCCCTAAACCTTAACCCCGAACCCCTAAATGTGAGCAACCCTAAACCCTATTTCCTATCTCTCCCTTATCTCCCTATCTCTATCATCGAGCTCTACCTCTCAATCCTTCTCCCTATTTCTCTGGACATCTTGCTCACTCTCTATCTCCTTATCTCTCCCCTTTGTCACCTCCATCTCTCCCTATCTGTCTCCTGTCTCTTTCTATCTAGCTATCTCCAAAATTAAGAAACCCTAAACCCAGGTACACCCTAAATCCAATCAACTCTAAACCTATATCTCCCTATCTCTATCATCCCTCTACCTCTCTTGATCTCTCTCCCTATGTCCCTGGCCATGTGCCTCACTCTCTATCTCCTTATATCTCTCCTCGATCTCCTCTCTCTATCTCCCTATCATTCCTCTCTCTATAAACCCTAAATCCAAAGCCCTAAACCTCTAAACGTAACCCCTAACCCCTAAACAATTTAAATCCTAAACCCTAAATAATGCCCCTAAACCCTAACCCCTAACCCCTAAACCTGAGAAACCCTAAACCCCTAAACCCAAGTAACCCTAAACCACTATCTCCCTATCTCTCCCCTATTTCCCTACCACATTTGTCCCTCTACCTCTCAATCTCTCTCCCTATGTCTCTGCCCATGTCCCTCACTCTTTTTCTCCCTATCTCTCCCCTTAGACTCCTTTATATCTCCCTATCATTCCTCTCTCTCTATAAACCCTAAATCCAAAATCCTAAACCTCTAAACCTAACCCCTAACCCCTAAACAATAAATCCTAAACCCTAAATTATAATGCCCCTAAACCCTAACCCCTAAACCTGAGAAACCCTAAACCCCAAACCCCTAAACCCTAAACCTAAGTAACCATAAACCACTATCTCCCTATCACCTTTGTCCCTCTACCTCTCAATCTCTCTCGCTATGTCTCTTGCCATGTCCCTCACTCTTTATCTCCCTATCTCTCCCCTCGGACTCCTCTATATCTCCCTATTGGTCCTTTATCTCTCTCTAAACCCTAAACCCTAGACCTCTAAACCTTAACCACTAACCCCAAGACCCTAAACCCTAAACCCTAAATAATGCCCCTAAACCCAAGCAACCCTAAACCTCTATCTCCCTATCTCTAACATCCCTCTACCTCTCAATCTCTCTCTCTCTCTATGTCTTTGGACATGCCTCTCACTCTCTATCTCCCTATCTCTCCCCTCTATCTCCTCTATCTCTCCCAAACTCTTTTAGTCCCCTCTCTCTATCTCTCTTTAAACAGTAAACCCTAAACCCCTAAACCCGAGCAACCTCTAAACCTCTAAACCCTAAATAATTCCCCTAACCAACCTCTAAACCACTTCTCTATATAGGTGCAACTAATACCACTTTTTCATTGTTCAACTTGATGTTCAACTTGTTGGTTCTATGTCATATAATGTTCCACATCGAGCTCTTTATCTCAGTCATCTGGTTGTTCTTTATCTTGCTCTTTATTCTCATCAACTGGATGTTCCTCTATTTCTTGATCTTTTCCAAGATCCAAATACACTTCCTGTTGTTCTTCTTGATGCTGGTCATAAGGATGTGTCACTTCACCTTGTTACTTTTTAAAATAACCAAGAAGAGGCAACAAGAGGCAACAAATTGTTACTTTTCTTAGGCAAATTTAAGTTTTCTAGTTACTACTGAAATCTTTTTAATATAATGTAAATAACATGCGAAGCTTCAAGGAATCTTTTTATGGCATCTGTGCTAGCTTTTGTCCTCAAGGATCCAACATTTTGGTATCCTCCTTTGTAGAAATTAGAACATCCTCTTGATGACAATGGGAAGAATAAGGATGCCTTGAGAACTTGGAGATTTTATGGAGAGTGTAAGAACCTTCAAATCCTTAAAATTGAAATGGAAAAGGCTCACAAAGTTAAGACTGTAAAAGTATAATAATTATTGTGGGGGTTGTAATGAAAATATGGCTTAACTCTTTTGAGGTGACTCATTATCCATGATGTGTTGGGATCAATGGAAAATGGAATAAGAGATATTAACAAGAATTTGACATAAATGGAAGAAATGGATAGTCTCCCCTAAAAATGATGGTGCGAGATGTATTAATAGTAGAAGAAGCAACATGAATGGTGGGGTTGGTTGGGAGTGGACTAAAGAATTGATTGAGAGATTATAGAAGACTAATTGGGAGTGGACTAAATAATTAATTGAGAGATTATAGAAAACTTATTGGGAGTGGACTAAAGAATTGATTAAGAGTCAAGAGGATAGGAGAATTAGTTAGGGGAAGTAATGGTTCAATCAGGGGTGGAGAGAATTCTCAATCACAAGAATAAATGATGCCAAAATGGATGGAACTAAAAGAAATCATGCATTCCAAAAGATGACAAGGTTGCCCCTTTCATATGATACAGTCTTTCTAAAATTTAGATTGTATTTTATAGCTAAAATGCCTAAATAGTAAAATGCTAAAAATGCTAAAATAATAAAATAAAAAACAATGAAAACAATAGAGAAAAAGAAAACGGATATCCATTTTGGTTTGGTATCCAAACCAAAATAGATATCCGTTTCAAAGTCAAACTTTGCCAAGTCGCGAATTTGGCTAAGTAAAAATGCGATTTTTTTCCTATTGCCACTGTTTGGCCCGCGATGATCCTGCACATACCCATCTACCTAATGTACATTCTGCTTTGCATGTCTGCTTTGTACTAGACATTGTATATTGAATATACATGCAAAATATACATGCAAACCCTACATACAAGGATAGAATATTCAAAGAATTTGTGACATACAAGCATAATTTCTAAACCCGATATGCATCTAAAAGCCACATACAGGCCCGATATGCATACAAAAATGCATACAACCATTTTGTGCATTTTTGAAGGCCGATTGAACTTCTTCTTCAGGCTCGCCACTGCACGACTGTACTTGCACATACAAATGTCCATGTATATACAAAGACATATGCATGAGGCCAAGGGACTTAGCATTTTTGGATTTTTATGAAGGGGCCTGCAGATTTAAATGCTTGAAACCTAAATGTTCATGCAAGCACCAACAATCACTAAATAGATTGACAACGAAGGGGCAAGTACTCTAACTATGAATGTTTATTCTTACTTGACAAATAAGAATTTGCAATTCTTTAGATGTCTCAAAAATTGTATTCTCTTGCTCTTAGAAAAATTTAGTTTCAAATGGATATTATTATCATTAGGAGAAAACTTTGCTCAAGGGATGTTCAAAGTGAGTGGATTTCCCTACATCAACTCAGATGAAAACAATTGTTTATTTTTTACTCTATATAGTGCAGTATGCAAAAGGAGAAGAAATTTAAACATGAATTCAAATGGATAGCAAATGGGATTAGACTATCAACCAGTTAGAGTCCAACTAAACTTGGGATAAGCTTATACTTGGAGTTGAATCGTTTGAAATTATTGTTATTGAGGTATTCTCTTATATTTTAAAGTAGACTTGTTTGGAAGTTTGAAACAACCTTTAAGTCAAAAGAAGACTAAAGGAAAACCATTTACTTAAACACTATTGTTTCTAGAATTGATTGTTTGATATTCCATTATCATGGAAAAGGAAAGACAAACCATAGATTGAGCCAATAGGGTAAAGTTAATAAATGTACCTTTTTGGTTATAACTTATTTTAACTATTTCTATATAGGTCGACAAAAAAGGTCGAGTATTCTAACAAATAATGTTCAATTTATTTACTTTTTGAAAGGATGATGTGACCTTATCGATAATGTTTATCCTTGGTTTGATAACCTATTAGATTGTATAAAAATTGATTTAAAGTTCTTTATGTGTCGTTCAGTTTTGGGATCTCAAGTTTTTACAAAGATGCAATGAGTATCCTCATATAAAAAGGTAATCCATAAGGACTATGGAATATTGGCAGTTATTGCAAATTTGTCTAAATGTCAGGAAGACCAAAAATATTGAAGCTGTCAAGACTATATGGTAAAACATAGTTTACCAAGTCAAATTGTAGGAATATGATAGTATCCAAGTCGAGTTAGGGTGGTGAACAATATGACTACATTCATTGTGAATGTCTATTTATATTGAAACTTTGGCCAAACTAATGCATACGTCTCTGCATGCATTGTCGGTTCACCGTATTTGGATTGCATAACCTATTGGAATGATCATACTTAGCTAGAGTGTATCTAGGGTTGTATGATCGATAGAGTTATGCAGGATACAACACTATGTACTCAAATGGCAAATTATCGTTGGTCACCTTTGGTCTATACTCTTCATGAAGGGTAGGGCCACTTCCTATGTGGAAGATGTGTGGGAGACCATCGGTTTATGGTTGGAGGAAAAGCACTAGGAAGATGCTCTCTCTCTAGTAGATGACATGCCGAGGCTTGCGATAAAGATGTCAGATTTCTAGATGCGGTATATCTTTGTGACTTGTGTTTATTATGACTATGTAAAACATTAGCTATTGCAAACATTTGTAATTGTAAAGACAAAATGTCTTCACTGTATATTATATCATATTGATTAGTTAGAAAAGATGCAATTGTTGGAACTTGATATTATAGTAAAAAAAATTACTATCCTTTCACCTTGTATTTCTTGGTAAATATCTATGCTTAGTCTTGTTTTAGAACTTGGATGTTATAAAAATACTAAGGACTACTCTTTGAAAAGTGGCTAGAGCATTTCACAGACCAAAGGGTAATATAGAATATGCATAGGTCCCCAAAGGGCATGTAAATGTTGTCTTAGCTTGATCCTCTAGTGCAATCTTGATTTGGTTATAGCCACTAAAACCATCAAGAAATGAGAAATATTTCTTACCGGCTAAAGAATAAAGAACTTGATCAATGAATGGCAATGGAAAGTGATCTTTTCTAGTATCCGTATTTAGTTCTCTGTAATCAACACAAACTCTCCATTTGCCACCTTTCTTGGGCACTATAACCAATGGTGAAACCCATTCACTATCTAAAATGGGGTATATAAAGCCTGCATCCAAAATTTTTTGAAGCTCAATTTTCACTATCTCTCTGAGAGCGGGGTTCATGTGCCTCTATTGCTGCCTGATAGGTCTATAGCCATTATCAATGTATATTTTGTGTATGCATAAGGCATGATCAATGCCTTTCATGTCATTGTAATCCCAGGCAAATGTTGTTGAGTGTGTCTGTAATGCTTCATGCAGGGATTGTTGTTGTTCATCAGTCAATGCATTGCTAATAGTCAACATCTTTCCTAGCTTGATTTCTAATTGTTTGGAAAATTCTTGTTCAGAAGACAAAGCAAGGCTAGGTAATACTGGTAAGCATTACTAGGGTAATAAAGCATGAAATATTTGGGATACCTCCTCTAAGGAACTATTGGGTATTATGCTTCTCAAAGGGCCTTGAAAGCAAGATAGACAGTCATGCTGCTGCGGGTGCCTCCCACAGTCATTTTGTATAATGTGAGTAAATAACTAATCTTCATCTTGAATATCTAGTAAGGGGCTACATTCAATCATAATCAAGGTTTGCACAGAATAGTTGTCCTCATCTTCCAGGGCAGGCCAAATGGTCTGCTCAAGCTCATGGTATGGTTGGGCTAGTGGATATAAAAACAATTTCTTGGTCACAGTCCCATTGGATATGATCATGTTACTAGACCTGCAACCTATAAATGTATCATCAGTGGCAAGCCATTATCTGCCTAGTATAAGAGGATAACCAACAAGATTAACCTTTGGCTGCAAGACTATGAAATTAGCAGGGTATTCCCAAGAATCTAATGCAATGACTAAATCCTCAATGACCCCTTCAGGTTTGACCATGGACCTATCAGCTAATTGCAAGACTGTTTGAGTAGGCCTAAGGTTGTTTAATTGGAGTCTCTGCATTGTCTCCTTAGTCATTACATTAATTGGAGCACATAAATCTATTAGAGTATTCTTAATCAAAGTCCCATTAATTTTGACATCCACCACTAGACTACCTCGATCTGTATATTTGGGAACAGTTATGTTCCCCAACATTATGTCAACTAGGTTACCCAAAACATGAACTGTCTTTGGGTCTATCCTCTTTCTTCCTGGTTTCTTTATGTAGAGATCTCTAATAGTCTTAATGAATATGGGAATATTTTTGATGGCTTGGATTAAGGGAATCTTTATGCTTATGTCTTGCAACTAGCCTATGAGGTCATTTTCAGACTGTGCTGGTTGTTTCTGGATAGCCAAGCGTTTAGGGAAAGGAGGCTTAGGATGTGAAATGGTCTGAGGTTTCTGAGTTGATTTAGGTTCTAAAGGTGGTTTATCTTAGGCCTCTTCTATGGGTTCTTCATCTTCAAGTTATGTAATTTGGGGAGATGAAGGGCCTGCAAGTTGCTTCCCTGATCTGAGATCAACATTACTTCTACCCCATAGGTGGTATATTGCATCACCTCGCTAGTGTAAGCTTGATGAACATGCTTGTTGTTAGGGTTAGGTGTAGGTTGGGTAGGGATTGGGTAGGTCTAGGAGGTGGATTTTGAGGTGTTGATGGTGGTATTATGGCTGGCTATTGTGGTTGAGATGGAATCATAGGTTGCTGGTAATTTGCATTTTGCTACCATTGTTGGTTCTTGTTCCATTGAGGCTGCCATTGAGGTTGTTGTGTAGGCCACTTGGGATTATAGTTAGAACCTTGAAAACCTTATTAGGGCCATGGGTTTGGCTGATGTTGGTTCCAACCAGGTTGTGGAGTAGGCCATTGTTGGTTTTACCATGCATTTGGATTGCCAGAACACTGTTGAGTATTCCAAGCAAAGAAATTTTGGTTTGTAGCAAGAAAGGGTGAATCAAAATTAAGTGGATCAAAGGGCATACCTTGTATTTGTTGCCAAGGTCTCCTTTTAGCTATGAAGAATAGTTGCCCATCCTCCCCTTCAAATGGTTGTAATTCTGGCCTTTCAATCTTCTCTTGCTGGATACTGGCCACCCTCTTGCATTTACAATTGGCCTTCCTCTACCTATAGCTGGGGTAGTATTAAGTTAGCATTGCATCTGCCTCTACCTATTTCTTCTTGATGTGAAGAGTGTCCAATTGTGTAGCCATATGGCTAATGATATCCTTTTTCATGTTGGTCAGCAAGTTACTAATCTCAATTCTTGAAACCCCATTGGTTACCTTGCTTGTGATGGCTGCTCTTTCTCCCCTTGGTCTTCTGGTGAAGGTTCTTGAATAATTTATGCAAACTCTATAGACATCCTCAAAGGGAAGTTAAGATATATCCCCTGTTCCAATAAGATTGAGGGCATCCATGCAGTCATCATTAACCTCCCTCAAAAAGACCAGCTTCAGTGATTCTTCAGACAATCTATTTTGAGGGTTTTTCTTCAAGGTAAACTAGAATTTTTCAACATAATCTTCTAGCAGCTCATCCTCTTTCTATGACATCCTAAAGATGTCATCTCTCCTCCTATCATGTCCTCTACAATAGTCTTTATATTTTGCCAGGAACTTTGTCTTCATGGTATCCCAGTCTGGAATTACATCTTTCCCCAACCCCATAAACCATCTTAAAGAAACATCTTTTAATGTGGCAGGGAATATCTTGAGCCTATAAGGATCCATGGTGTAGTCATAACTCCTACACAAGACATCAAACTCAAACAGAAAAGTGTCAGGATCTTCAGTCACCAAGCCGTAGAAAATAGACAATGCGAAAGGTGGTATTTTTTTTAGAGTAGCAGCCCATGCTTGGTCTAGGATAGGGAATTCAAATGTTGCTTGTCCTAGAGGATCCTCCACCACAGCATCTGCCATGGTTCTAAAGGTCCCTTCTGTAGTTGTGGAAGAAGCTGATGAAGATGTAGAAGGTGTTGATGAAGATTGATGCAGAGTACGGACCAGTTGAAGCATTTGAATCCAGTCACAGACCCTTTGGAGCCTGCAAAATAGCAAAATGAAACTATATCAGAAAGACCTTTGAATTGTCTCACCGATGTATAACCACTCTTGCCTATCGGTAAGACACTACCCCGTCGGTAAAGCTCAAGACTCCTTCTCTGACGCCTTCACCTCTCACCGATGAACAGGTTCATTCTGGAGGTTCAATGGCTAGGTTCAATCGGATGGTTCAATGGATAGGTTCAACCGGAAGGTTCAATGGATAGGTTCAACTGGAAAGTTCACTAGATAGGCTCAACTGAAAAGTTCAATGGATAGGTTCAACTGGAAGGTTCAATGGATAAGTTCAACCGGAAGGTTCAATGGATAGGTTCAACCGGAAGGTTCAATGGATAGGTTCAACCAGAAGGTTCAATGGCTAGGTTCAATCTTCCCCTTCGGCGAGACTTCTATCTATCGGCGAGCTCTTTAAATCTCCTGCCGATGCTATCGATTACACCGATAGACTTGCCATCGACAAGACATTAACTATCGGCAACACCTTCACTCCCTCCGCCGATGGCATAACACACTCCGATGGGCTACCAAAACTCCTCATTAGCCAGACCTCTACTTTTTCACACCGACGACAATATTTATGCTGATGCACTCTTAACATCGGCGAGACCCATTCATATCGGTAAAGCTTCTAACCCTTTTTCCGACGGTGTGTTTCACGCCGATATCTCTTATCGATGACACCCCCCAATGGTCTCCCCAATCGATGTGACTTCCAACTGTCGGCCCAAGGAAATTTTCTTACCCCGATACTCCGATGGCTACATACCAATGTTTACATTGGTAGGACTTGTTTCTTCGGCAAGACTTGCCTCCTATTCTCCGATGGGCTATCTTATGCTGATGGACTCTCCATTAACTCCTTTTCAGCCAGACTCCCTTCTTCCCCTCACCGATGATAGAACCAGTGGTGAGACTTTCACTGTCGGGCCTTCACAATCTTCTTTCCCCAATACCTTATCTCACCCCGACAGACTTAGCTCATACCGTTGTTAGTGAGACTCACTTCCATCGAGCCAGCACGATTCCTTCTTGCCGATGCCTGATTCTCGCCGATGGATTCAGCCAAGACCACAATCGGTGAGACTTTCACAGTCGGGTGAGCCTAGTTTTGGCACGCCGATATCATTCTTTACGCCGATGGCTTGAATGCGAAATACACCCGCAGGTTATCCCTTATAAACAACAGACACTCAGAACTTGTGCTTGAAGTGGTTCTGCAATTCTAGCCTTCCATACCTAGAATGAATAAACAAAGATGGGGAATTAATCTATAGGTCCATTCCACTGATTTCCCCAAAAATCTACTAGTGGAATGGATTTATCCAGTTACTTCGACAACAGAAGCATAAAACTAAACTATATACAAACCCTACATAGAAGGAATTTCTACACAGAGTATCTACACTGGATATTTACATAGTATTCAGAATCTGGAAAGAAAGTAAGTTGCAGAACTTCTATTCCTCCTTGATGTTCAGAAATTTACATTAGACTATTCAGAGCCCAGACCCAAAAACTATCACCCGTGCCTCTACAAAAGGTTTTCCCCTTTTTATCTTTTCCAATGCGAGGGATTGACATTCTCCTCTATTTCTGGGATTTTGATCTTTTCAAAATTATAGGTGGAAACCCTTAATCCATTACAAAGGACATCTGTTTTGCCTAAGACAGTAAAACTCTTAAAGCTAAGACACCTTGATTAACCTCCCCTTAATCCAAGCAGTCCAAAACTTCATACAGAAAATGCTAACATTACATTATAAATAGGAAATGCTAACATTGGATGTTACATTTGAAGATGCTATAGATGACATGAAATGTTAAATTAAAATTAGTCTTCTTCTCCTTCCTCTTGTGTATATTGGTCTTGTTGAAGGGGTGCACCTGCACCATACTCCCCGGGAGAAGAGATCTCAAGCCCCTTTGAGATCAGGGTTTGGAGGTCTGTACCATGCTTTGAAATCTGGTCAGCAGTCATCCAAATTGCCTCTAAATCTAGTTGTCCTTGCCAGGCCACCAAATACTCCAAGTATTCTTTGTTTCTGGTCTTCTTGAGCACTCGTGAGTCTAAGATGTGGTTCAACTTTGGTGGATCATGCTTCGGAATGCCATCAGTTGCTGCCTGCAATGGTTCCTATTCTACATCTGCACTTGGTTTGTATGGAGTCAAATCACATACATTGAAAATTGGGGACAATCCAAGATCTGGAGGAAGTTGGATCTCATATGCATTCTGTCCACACTTCTTTAAAATTTGATAGGGTCCAATCTTCCTCTACATTAGCTTGGTATACTTACCTTTGGGGAGCTTCTCCTTCTTTAGATTTACCCAGACCAAATCTCCAATTTCAAACTGTAAATCTCTTTTCTTCTGGTTAGCATATGTTTTGTACTTTGTTGTAGCTTGTTGGAGTTGGTGCTTGACCTGATCATGTACTTCTTTAATAGATGAAGCAAAAGCTTCACCATCTGACTAATAGGCTCTCCTATAGGTAGATCTCTCAGCTCTAGAATGCCCCTTGGATGAATTCCATACACTATCTGAAAAGGTGACTTTCCTGTACTCCTATTGATGGTGTCATTATAAGAAAATTCTGCTTGTGGAAGGATATTATCCCATTTCTCTCCATGCTATCTGGTTAAACACCTGAGTAGGTTACCCAATGAACGGTTAACAACTTCAGTTTGCCCATCTGTTTGAGGATGGTAGGTTGATGAGAAAGAAAAATTTGTTCCCAACTTTTTCCAAAGAGTTCTCTAGAAGTGGCCAATAAACTTCACATCTCTATCTGATACTATGTTCAATGGTAAACCATGTATTCTCACTATTTCTTTGAAAAACAAATCAGCGATATATGAAGCATCATAAGTGGTTTTACATGGCAAGAAATGTGCCATTTTATTGAATCTGTCTACTACCACAAAAACACTATCATATCCTTTCCTTGTCCTAGGCAAACCTAGTACAAAATCCATGCTGATGCTCTCCCATGGCCTAGAAGGAATGGGTAATGGCTGATACAAACCTGCATTTGTGGATCTTCCTTTGGCTTTCTGACATATTACACATGCTTCCACAAATTTTCCCACATCTGACTGTAACTTAGGCCAATGGTAATGTCTTTTTACCAGATCAAGAGTTTTATCAAGACCAAAATGTCCTGACATAGCCCCACAATGTTTTTCCTAAATAATATTTAGTCTCATAGAACATCTGGGAATACATAGTTGTCCACCTTTGAAAAGTAATCCATCTTGGATCAGAAATTCAGAAAACTCAACATGATATTTGTCTCCAAAAGAAGTACATACCTTATAGACCTCTCCAAAGTCTTCATCCTCAACATACATTGTCTTCAACGAATCAATCCCAATACTCTCCAATTGGATCTGATGTATGGTCAGAACTCTCCTACTCAAAGCATCTGCTACTTTGTTCTTAACCCCTTTCTTGTGCTTGAGTGTGAAAGTGAAAGCTTGCAAAGTTTCCACCCATTTCATGTGTCTATGTTTAGTTTCTCTTGACTATTTAAGAAACTGAGGGCCTGATTATCTGTGAACACTATGAATTCTTTGGGCATCAAATAATGCCTCCATTTCTTAAGTGACTGGACTAGAGCATACATCTCCAAATCATAGGATGAGTATCTCTTCTTGGCATCATTTAATTTCTCACTGAAGAATGCAATAGGCCTACCTTCTTGCTTGAGTAATGCTCCAATTGCAATATGACTTGCATCACATTCTACTTGAAAAATCTTGCTGAAATCAGGAAATGTAAGAACTGGTTGTTCTGCCATCTTCTTCTTCAACATTTCAAAAGAATTATCTGCCTCTTTGGTCCATGCAAACTTGCATTTTTGTCCTCCCTTTATAGTGTCAAGCATGGGTGCACAGATATGACTAAATCCCTTTATAAACTTCCTATAAAAGGATGCTAATCCATGGAAACTTCTAACATCATTCAAGCTTTTGGGTGTTGGCCAAGACAATATGGCACTTACCTTTTCTCGATCCATTCTCAGTTTGTTATGTGAGATAACAAATCTTAAGTAGATGATTTCTTCCTGCATAAATAGACACTCTGCTAAATTTATCATTAGCTACTCTTCATGCAACCTTTTGAGAACCAAGTCTATCTGGATGAGGTGTTCTTCCCTCAGATTGCTGAAAATCAGGATGTCATCTAGATATACTATGACAAATTTACCTATGAACTCTCTCAAGACCTCATTCATCAATCTCATAAAGGTACTAGGAGCATTAGATAAACCAAAAGGCATGACCTTCCACTCATATAACCCCTCATTTGTCTTGAATGTAGTTTTCCACTCAACACCAGGTCTAATCCTAATCTGATGGTAACCACTCTTTAAATCTATTTTGGTGAAGTATTTAGCACCTCCTAAACAATCAAGTAAATCTTCTATCCTAGGGATTGGAAACCTATACCTGATTATTATCTTGTTGATAGCCCTTGAATCAGTGCAAAGTCTCCAAGTGCCTTCCTTCTTTGGTGCTAGTATAGATGGTACTGCACATGGGCTTAAACTTTTGCCAATTAGGCCTGTCTTCAACAACTCTTCAATTTGTCTTCCTACCTCTGTATTCTGATCTGGAGTGAGCTTATATGCTGCTTTGTTTGGGAGTGTAGATCCTGGGATCAGATCTATACAATGGCTGATGTCTCTTATAGGTGGTAGGGAACTTGGCATCCCATCAGAAATAATTCCTTTGTACTTGTCCAATAGCTCTTGGACAGTTGGGTCTATGAATTTCTATCTCTTTTCTCCCTTGACTTCTTTCTGCTATTCCTTATTTACCTTTAGGCAAGGAATTAGAGCATATGCATCTTCTCCTTCTCTTATCTCTTTCATGAATTGTCTTCCTTCTACCATCATCACTTTAACCTCTTTTCCTTTTGTCTCCACCTCTATCTCCATTAATGGTATCAATTCTATCACCTTGCCATTCTTGGTGATGGAATAGGTGTTTCTAACTCCATCATGGTATGCTTTTAAATCATACTGCCATGGTCTTCCAAACAAGAGATGGAAAGCATCCATCTGGGCAATGTCAAACAATAGCTTATCCTTGTATGGGCCAATTTGAAATTCTACCCAAGCCTGTTCTTCTACAACTATTTGCTGTCCTTGGGTGAGCCATGAAATTTTATAAGGGCAAGGATGTGGCAGTCTCCTAAGCTTAAGTTTTTCTACCATCTCAATGGATACAAAATTCTCAGTAGATCCAGAGTCAATCAGAACTTTGCATACCTTTCCTCCTACCTTGCAAGTAGTTCTGAAGAGAGACTTCCTTTGTGGAGGTTCTTTTTGAGGCACTTTCATGGTGGTCATTGCTCTCCTAATCATCAAAGATTCTCCATTCTCAGGATACCCATAACTACTAGGAGCATTCACACTTTGAATAGTGCTTGAGCTTGCTACACTCTGACAATCAGTTTCTTGGATCAGATTGATCCTCTTTTGTCCTATTGAACTTGTTGCCTTTGCTGGACATCTGCTGGCTATATGGCCTTCTTGGTTGCAATTGTAACATCTAATAGGTCCTCTGCCCTGAGATCTTCCTCTGAATGGTGGTCTTCTATCCCTGAAGTTTCCCCTTTGATTGTAGCTTCCTCCTTGGTTCTGACTATTATCTCCTTTGCTGGTCTCTTGGTTAGATTCACTTTGGTATCTAAATCCTCTGCCTCTAAAAGGACTTCTTCCTCCTTTCTGCTATCTTCCTCTACCTCTATGGTTCTACTCATGCCTTCTCTTTAGTTTTTCTTCCACTTTGAGTGCTAACTGATAGCACTTTTGAACTGTATCTGGATTATGTAGATTTAAGTCTTCCTGGATGTTAAATCTCAATCCATTGAGGTATCTTTCTACCTTCTCTTCCTCATCTTCCCTTACCTTTGTTTTTACACACAACTTCATGAATTCTTCTGTGTATGAGCTGACATCTAGCTCTTTTTGCTTCAAATTCTGTTTCCTCTTATGTAATTGGATGTTGTAATCCAATGGAACATAGGCCTCTTTTACCAATGCCATCATTCTCTTCCATGTTGTAACTCTGTTCTTTCCCTCTTTCACCCTATCATCTTGGATGGAATTCCACCAAGTCAGTACAGCTCCTTTCATTTTGGACTGAGCCATCTTCACTCATTAATGTTTTGGTATCTCTTCTGTCTCAAAGAAATTATTCAAATAGTCTATCCACTCCATTACTGAATCAGGTTCCATTTTTCTTGCAAACATTGGCAGGTCTATTTTCACATCCATGGTCCTTCTTTCCATGGACCTGAGGGCACTGAGTAAGGGTCTCTGGTCTGCAGGAACCACTAGCTCTTCCTACTTTGGGGACTCCTCTTCATCCCCATCTTCTCGTTCACTAGAGTTTTCTTCCCCCTTTTCCACTCTTTCCTTCAGCTTCTCTAATTCTTCCTTCAATTCCTGATTCTGAGCTCTATCAGCTCTACTTTCTGCTATTTGCTTCTTCGCCAAGGTTGTCAATTTAGCATTGGTCATTTTTGCTGGAAGAGTGTCCAAGGCTTCTCCTCCTTCCAACATTTTGCTTTCTCCTTCTACTACTATATGGAACAAATAACTTCAGAAATAAAATTTTCACACTAACCTTTCCCATAGCTTTCTCTTGCTCTGATACCACTTGATGCAGAGTACGGACTAGTTGAAGCATTTGAACCCAATCATAGACCCTTTGGAGCCTGCAAAATAGCAAAATGAAACTATATCGGCAAGACCTTTGAATTGTCTCACCGATGTATACCCACTCTTGCCTATTGGCAAGACACTACCCCGTTGGTAAAGCTCAAGACTCCTTCGCCGACACCTTCACCTCTCACCGATGAACAGGTTCAATCTGGAGGTTCAATGGCTAGGTTCAATCAGATGGTTCAATGGATAGGTTCAACCGGAAGGTTCAATGGATAGGTTCAACCGGAAAGTTCACTAGATAGGCTCAACCGGAAAGTTCAATGGATAGGTTCAACCGGAAGGTTCAATGGATAGGCTCAACCGGAAGGTTCAATGGATAAGTTCAACTAGAAGGTTCAATGGATAGGTTCAACCAGAATGTTCAATGGATAGGTTCAACCGGAAGGTTCAATGGCTAGGTTCAATCTTCCCCTTCAGTGAGACTTCTATCTGTCAGCGAGCTCTTTAAATCTCCTACCGATGCTATCGACTGCACCGATAGACTTGCCATCGACAAGACATTAACTATCGGCAACACCTTCACTCCCTCCACCGATGGCATAACACACTCCGATGGGCTACCAAAACTCCTCATTGGCCAGACCTCTACTTTTTTCACACCGACGACAATATTTATGCTGATGCACTCTTAACATCGGCGAGAGCCATTCATATTGGTAAAGCTTCTAACCCTTTTTCTGACGGTGTGTTTCATGCTGATATCTCTTATCAGTGACACCCCCCAATGGTCTCCCCGATCGATGTGACTTCCAACTGTCGGCCCAAGGAAATTTTCTTACCCCGATGGTGATACTCACTCTGACGGCTACATACCAATGTTTACATCAGTAGGACTTGTTTCTTCGGCAAGACTTGCCTCCTATTCTCCGATGGGCTATCTTATGCTGATGGACTCTCCATCAACTCCTTTTTGGCTAGACTCCCTTCTTCCCCTCACCGATGATAGAACCATCGATGAGACTTTCACTGTCGAGCCTTCACAATCTTCTTTCCCTGATACCTTGTCTCACCCCAACAGACTTAGCTCATACCGTTGTCGGTGAGACTCACTTCCATCGAGCCAGCACGATTCCTTCTTACCGATGCCTGATTCTCGCCGATGGATTCGGCCAAGACCACAATCAGTGAGACTTTCACCGTCGAGTGAGCCTAGTTTTGGCATGCCGATATCATTCTTTACACCAATGGCTTGAATGCGCAATACACCCGCAGGTTATCCCTTATAAACAATAGACACTCAGAACTGGTGCTTGAAGTGGTTTTGCAATTCTAGCCTTCCATACCTAGAACGAATAAACAAAGATGGGGAATTAATCTATAAGTCCATTCCACTGATTTCCCCAAAAATCTGCCAGTGGAATGGATTTATCTAGTTACTTTGACAACAGAAGCATAAAACTAAACTATATACAAACCCTACATAGAAGGAATTTCTACATAGAGTATCTACACTGGATATTTACACAGTATTCAGAATCTGGAAAGAAAGTAAGTTGCAGAACTTCTATTCCTCCTTGATGTTCAGAAATTTACATTAGACTATTCAAAGCCCAGATCCAAAAACTATCACCCGTGCCTCTACAAAAGGTTTTCCCCTTTTTATCTTTTCCAATGTGAGGGACTGACATTCTCCTCTATTTCTGGGATTTTGATCTTTTCAAAATTATAGGTGGAAACCCTTAATCCATTACAAAGGACATCTATTTTGCCTAAGACAGTAAAACTCTTAAAGCTAAGACACCTTGATTAACCTCCCCTTAATCCAAGCTGTCAGAAACTTCATACAGAAAATGCTAACATTACATTATAAACAGGAAATGCTAACATTGGATGTTACATTTGAAGATGCTATAGATGACATGAAATGTTAAATTAAAATTAGTCTTCTTCTCCATCCTCTTGTGTATATTGGTCCTGTTGAAGGGGTGCACCTACACCAAAGATGTAAGAGGAAATTCTTCTTCAGCACTTTCTACTGTATAATTGATCAAGTCAGTTGTTTCTTCACTATCTTGAAAATTTGAAGGGAGGAATTTGTCTCGGTTATCTCTTTGCCTCCACATATAGTGAATTTGACTTTATATTCTAGTGGTCCTGCACAATGTTAGTATACTTTCTAGTGTTTCCTGAAAAGTGAATTTATTAATCCTAATGCTGGAATCAAAATTTAAACTATGAAAGTATGTAAAAAAAACAAATGAGCCTATGAAGGTAGCACCATCCCTGACAATGGCACCAAAAATGTAGATGAAAACTAATGCATTGTAGACTTAACGTAATTTAGGGGTAAACCTATTTGAACAGTCCACGCTATCATTGTACTTCCTACATTAAATTATCAACCAAGGAGCGTAAGCTTACGATGGCACCTATACTATATATGCCTTCAGAGACTCATATTCTCCTAAACTAGTCTATTCAATCCTATTCAAGTAATTCTACTTGACCAGAATTCACATAAATGTAAGAATAGTAAAAACAACTACATAATCTACTGGTTACGGGTACCTGCAGCATAAGTTGTAGATGACTGTTATCAATAGGAAATTATAGAATTAACTCAAAACATCCAAAATAATAAAAGAACTAATGCTAACCTCTGAAGGACTTGAAGTAGACAAAGCATGAACTCATTCATGAATCAAAACTACTAGAAATAGAAATTAGGATTTCTTACTTAATTCACAACGCAATTTATGAAATAGCAAAGAAAACAACTTTAACTAGAAATGCAAAAATAAATAAGGAAATACATAAAGTGAAGATCAGTACCTTAAGTGGCCAGCTTAGGGGACTATCTCACTTAATTGGAAATTAAATCTACTTTAGATTCTCACACATTCTCATAACACATTGTTGTATTCAATTCATATCATAAATAGAATCTTTTCAGATTGTATTCAATAAAACATGTCTAGATCTTCCAACATAAAAAAATAGAGTAACTTAAAAACTTAACTAGACATCGAACTCATCCCTCCTAACTTATACAAAAATGAGAGACTTTTATGCAACTACCAACTACTTTTAACCATCAATCCATTCCTAGATACTAGGATATAGAGTAAGATTGATTTATTAACTCCAACTGAACAGAGGAAGGAGAGTCCTATTTAGATAAGAATCCCTATACAATGGCTCATATATGAAACACATAATCTATGATTAGAATCCTAGAATATGTCTTCTTCTTCTGTATTTATTCTTCCATAATGATCACGTTCATCTTCAGTTAGTGCTTGACTGTGACTTCCTTTAATGCCCTGTTTTACAATGTGCTACGAATTCTCCTTTCCTTGATGCCACATACTCGCTGCTGTAGAGGGGTTAATCCATAGAACATATACATGTAAATAAAATTCATAATTAAACTATAAAATCTCATCTATATGCATACATACTCATGTCTAACTCATTCAATTGACAAATATTATCACCATATTTCATATTGATAGAATAGGTTCAAGATTTGTAGAATATATAAAAAGACAACATATTGTGATGGTAATATCTTGGAAAATTATCTAGAATATCATAGGCAAAAAGTCTGAAAGCATATAAAAACAACATAAAAGAAGCCAATATTTGAACCCATCACTACATGTCATACATGCATGAGCTATTCAAGTCTTTTTGAAATTTTTAATAGAAAGCAGTAAATGAGTTTCCTATACATAAATAAAAATGTGTCTTTACATTTATTTAGAAAATGTTCTCGGTGATCATTGTCAACAAGAGTCTATTAAAATATTCATGAATTGGAGTTGGCGTAATTGTAGAATTATCATGGCAACTAGATTGGTAGAAAATGGGATTGTGTGTGCCTCTAAAATCTTTGATTCAGCATGGGAGTTTTTCTTTTTGAAGCCTACTATCCTAACCCTTTTGGAGTCCTTCCACCTTCTCCAAAGCCCAAAGTTTCTAGAGTTGGTGGAAAAGTCTTTGAAGTAATCCTTTGCATCAAATGAAGTCTTTAGAGTTATTCTCTATTTCCCAAAAGTGTCTTCATAGCATTTTGTAGAGGCAAAAATAAAACTTTGCATGTGATTTTTTAATCTTTTCACCATGGTTAGTCCAGAATAAATAAACAAGACAAATGCAATCTTTTTCTACTCCAAATAAAAAATAATTCTCTAATTGAACATAATATACATGAATAATTGGTGGGGAAAGGGGGAAAGTGGGTACTTTATCAAAAATGGATGAGGCTTGATTTTTGCCTCATCACAATGATGTAGAGGAATTTTCTAATTGGCTAAAAGGTCCATGACAAAGTGGTGCAGAGCCCACCATAGAAATTTTGGGTTTTTGTGCTCTATAGGAGCCTAGGAGGAGTTTTATTTCATTATAGTTGCAATAAGGTCTATTGTCAGACCACTCTCATGTTTTGAAGACCTCTTCTTGTAGTGGAGCTTTCATATTTGTTCTAGATTAGAACTTTCTATGTTTGGTAGTGTAGTGGGTAGGCTAATTTTAGCCTCTTTTTGGCTTTTCCACGATGTGGAATCTTGCATGATGGGAAACATGCATGTAATAAATGTTATTTAGGCCTATACATCTCAAGGCTAGTAAGAGATGATGTTTAGAAAAGAAAAGAAATACAAGAGACTGAGTTTTCTGTGATTTTTCTACTTTTTTGTTGTTCCTCTATTCAACACATGACCGTACAATACTGTCAAGGCTCCAAATGCATAAGATGGCATAGTACATTGTGTTAGCTTTCATTTAAGTCCAATTGGGAGGTTTTACACTATTGTAGAAGGATTTTATAACCATTTTGTTGAAATTGCTCTAAAACCCTAGGTTTTGGAGGGTTTAGAGAAGCCGATGGGGTGTTGACCCATTCCACCTATGTTGCCACTCAAGACTAGGTGGAATGGCCTTAGTTAGGTTGTTTTTATCTTTTGTTTATGTTGTAGGAGTAGGGGACCGGTTTGGTGTGAGTTTGGGAGTTGTTTAGGCTTGATATCCTCATGTATTAAGCCAATAAGCATAGTTAGAGTTGTCATTTGATGGTGAAGTGACTTGGGATGAGTGTAGACCCCCAAAACCACCTTAATCCATCCATTTGAAATCCATTTCATACCCTAGAGTAGGTTAGGAAGGTCTGGAGCAAGTTAATAGGGTACTTGCTTTGCAAAATAGGGCTAATTGCCCCTTGGAACAACAGGTAGAGTCATCTTTTAAGGCACGTGTCCCAAAACAACTCACACTAAATGTCTGATATGTTGCATAGGGGCTTAATGGGTATCTGAAAACCTAAAGTGTTCATGACCTTGTTTGGGAGTTCTGTGAGTTATGCCCAAGAAACCCTGTTTTAAGGGTTGTAAGCAATTTGGTCAAGTTGTGAAGGAATGATGGGTAGGACAGCTATCCAGAGCACTTGGTGAGTTTGATAAGTCTCCATGGGTCAAGTTAACATGCTTCATGGTCTCTTTGAGGTTTTATATGTACCCATTGTGTCTGAACCTATTCAAGCTCCTTATTCAAGGCATTGGAGTCATGCTTTGTAAACAAACTATCTCGCACATGCAAGTTCAGTTGAATCATTGCCATTGAGTGTTTGTAAGAATTTTCCCCTACTCTGCATTAGGTGGTATCATTGCAAATCATGGAACAATAGTCCCTGATCTGATCTTAGGTGGAAGCTAAGATCTTTCTCTCCTTGGGTGTATGGTGCAGAGCCCACCATAGAAATTTTGGGTTTTTGTACTCTATAGGAGCCTAGGAGGAGTTTTATTTCATTGTACTTGTAATAAGTTCTATTGTCAAACCACTCTCATGTTTTAAATGTCTCCTTGTAGTGGAGCTTTTAGATTTGTTCTAGATTAGAACTTTCTATGTTTGGTAGAATAGTGGGTAGGCTAATTTTAGCCTCTTTCTGGCTTTTCCACAATGTGGAATCTTGCATGATGGGAAACATGCATGTAATCAATTTTATTTAGGCCTATACATCTCAAGGATGGTAAGAGATGATGTTTAGAGAAGGAAAGAAATATAAGAGACCGAGTTTTTTGTGATTTTTCTACTTTTTTATTGTTCCTCTATTCAGGACACGACCGCATAGTACTGTCAAGGCTCCAAATGCATAAGATGGCATAGTAAATTGTGTTATCTTTCATTTAAGTCTAGTTGGGAGGTTTGACATTGTTGTAGAAGGATTTTATAACCATTTTGCGGAAATCGTTCTAAAACCCTAGGTTTTGGAGGGTTTAGGGAAGCCAATGGGGTGTTGACCCATTCCACGTATGTCACCACTCAAGACTAGGTGGAATGGCCTTAGTTAGGTTGTTTTTATCTTTTTTTTTATGTTGTAGGAGTAGGGGACCGGTCTGGTGTGAGTTTGGGAGTTGTTTAGGCTTGATATCCTCATGTATTAGGCCAATAAGCATAGTTAGAGTTGTCATTTGATGGTAAAGTGACTTGGGATGAGTGTAGACCCCAAAAACCACCATTTGCAATCTATTTCATACCCTAGAGTAGGTTAGGAAGGTCTGGAGCAAGTTAATAGGGTACTTGCTTTGCAAAATAGGGCTAATTGCCCCTTGGAACAATAGGTACAATCATCTTATAAGGCATGTGTCCCAAAACAACTCACCCTGCATGTCTAATATGTTGTGTAGGGGCTTAATGAATATCTGAAAACCTAAAGTGTTCATGACCTTGTTTGGGAGTTCTGTGAGTTATGCCTAAGAAACCCTGTTGCAAGGGCTACAAGTAATTTGGTCAAGTTGTGAAGGAACAATGAGTAGGACAGCCAACCAAAGTACTTGGTGAGTTTGATAAGTGTCCATGGGTCAAGTTAACATGCTTCATGGTCTCTTTGAGGTTTGATATGTACCCATTGTGTCTGAACCTATTCGAGCTCCTTATTGAAGGAATTAGAGTCATGCTTTGTAAACAAACTGTCCAACACATGCAAGTTCAGTTGAATCATCACCATTGAGTGTTTGTAAGAATTTTCCCTTGCTCTGCGTCACAAAGAACAAAAGAAATCATACTGAGTTTCATAGAACTAGTGCGAAGAGCCAAAAATTAGAGTGTGAGCTAAGAGCTAGAACTAGTACTACATGAGTGAGCCAAAGTTGGACCCATTAAAGAGGTGTTAGAGGAAACACAAGAGTTTTTGGTTTTATACATTCGAGTTATCCATTTAGGATGGATAAAACTCCTATTTAGGGAGAGTTGCATATTTAGTTAGTGGGACTAATGTGATAGAACCCCTTGTCTACTTCATTTGAAAGGGAGTGGAGTTCTTTATCAACTAAGTGAAGCATAATGCTTCTATTTGATCATGATCTCATTCCTATAATGGTTTTAGTCCAAGAAAAGGGGTCGCACACAAGAATATTTCTCATCCCCATGATGGTTTTCAATCCATTAGGGAGTTGCTACATGTGGATCTATAATTGTTTACTACATGAACATAGATGTGTAGGGATAGTAGTAGAAGTCTCTATAAATATTCGTTGATACTATAATGGCACACTACATCAGAAACCAACATTGGAGATATAATACTCTAGAATGTGAGGAGAAATCAAAGAATTTATATTTTCTTTAGTTTTTAATCTTTTGGAGACTGAAAGCTCCTTGGTTAGGAAGGCATGATCTGAAATTGAGTAGCCCATTTGGATTTTTTAGGATGGTTAGATGATTGTGGTCATGTTCTAAGTTTACCCTTATTGCAAAAGTTGATAGTTACTTTAGAAATGAGCATTTATTATCTTATGACAATGTTAACAATAAAATCATAAAGTTTCTATATAAGTCATGAAGATGTTGACAAATATGAGTATACTATGAAAGTCTTGGGTAGTGATTGAAAAAGTGTGTGTCACTACAAAGTGGTCATGATGTTGAATTGTACAATAATTTGTAGAGCATACAATTTGGTCTTTGGGTGATTGTTGACTTAGATGAGGCTAATTGATTGGCTTATCCATGTGGTAGTGATCAATGGTAGAAATGTTAGATGCACATGGGTAGTTGGATAATTACAACCATAAAAAGATGCATGTATAGTGATCAACTAAAAATAGATGTAGGCAAGTTCCCTTATTGTTCATGGAGCTAAAAGGCAAAGTGTTTGGGCGGTTGGATAACAAAACAATGGTGTATTGGTTGTTGCTATTTTAGAATCATTTATATCTTTCATGTGGAAAAAGAGGAAAAAGGTAGACCAATGAGTAGTGATTAAATGGACAACACATTGCTTGAAGGCAACTGTACATCTTCCCCTAATACCATCAAGTCTCACTAGCAAGTGCAAAGAGGTAGAAGAGAGAATGTGATTGGAAAAAGGGAGCTAGTAAAATGCCTATGTCCATGGCCCAAGGGAGCAATAGCCCTTGGAGGTCATCATAAGTCCTTTGAATTAGAGGATCAATTTTTCTTGTTTGTTGGTTGAATGTAGAGATGGACCTTGAGGCTACAAGTTGCAGTGGGTTTATGCACTAGCTATTTGGTCTAGCAAGTTAATGTATGTTGGTAGTGGGAGCATCAATTACATGCATATTGATGGAGCCAATTTGTTCTTGCACGATGGTTGATGGATTGTCAGAGCAAACATATATAGTATGGTTGAAGAAGCCATTAGAAACCTAACCGATCGGAGTGTTGGGTTGATTGGTTGAGGTAGAAAGCATTTTAAACATCCAAGTTCAATATTGGGTTGCATGTTGAGCTAGCAAAGCTGATGCAACATAATTATTATGGACTTTTGTTGTGTGGACAATAGATCTTATGTTGAAGGTATTATCTTCCTTTCTACATAGCATATGAGGTGCAATTCATGTTCAGTACAAGACTATATGTGGGTAGAATTGTAGCTTATTGAGATAACCCACAATGATAATGTAACTTGACAAAAATATATTAGTGACATGAGGAGCATAGCTCACTTTTCTAAGAGTTTTCTACCCACTTGAAAGTTTCTCCCATTCTATTTGTATTACACACTTATTTTGTATGATGCAATTTTTTATGTTCCGTATTTAAGACATTTATTTTATTCTTTAAAATATATGCATAAACAACCATTAAAAGTCATTTAAGTACACTTAAAAATAAAAGTGAAACATCTCATTTAAAATTCATAGGTTAGTACTGTACCAAAATGCAGCTCAACTACCTCAAATTTATGAATCATTAGGTTGTAATATTACATAACTCTCATGAATGCCAATGCAACTATACGTCAATAAACCTAGGCTGTGCATGAATACGTTGTGGTTCCCAGATTCAGCAGAACACAAAAGTAACTATTTTGGGTCGAAGCAAACAAACAATCAATCATCTATAGAAATAAGCAAATCTCTGAACATTGATTATCAACTAAGCCAACCCTCGCTTGCCTTATGATACACAAACTCCTTTTTACATAACCCATATACCACTATAATGATCTGGGTATTATTTTAACACGCTTTCTGCATAATATCACGGACCCCTTCCAGGGAACAATGAAGCTAACGTTTGTGATGTTCGGCAGCATTAATATATTTAATTACGGACGTTGCAATTTGCTCCAGCAAATCTCCTTGGTCCCTGACAAACACACACAACAGAATAATTAATAAAATAAAATCTCCACTAAACAAGCATAGGAGGCTAGGAGATCTAAAGAGACCAAAAAAGAGAGCTCCAAAAACATTGAAGAAAAGGACAGAAAAGCTACGGTTCGTGTTTCTCGCAAGGAAGAAAATGTTTGGCCCTCCAATAATATAACATTATTAGAACAGAAAACAGTAATAAACAGTTCTGAGTTTGGATGGAACATTACCCCTTGAAAATATAGCCTTCTATACGCGAAACCTTACGCAGAGCCTTCCTCCATTTCTCAAGCTTTTGAGCCTTGATTTTTCCAGTTTGCTTAAGCACCTGGAAAGCTCGAGCATACTCTCCGTCTTCGTCTTTCATACGAAGCTCCGAAGGCTGAACTCCGCAGAACACAGGAATTATGGGTGCCCCGCTTTTGAGCATAAGATAGAGTTCCTTCAGACACCAAGTCGACCCTGCATAGTTGGCCGAGAAAATGGCTACGTGCACAGAAGCTGTGCAAATAGCCTCGCGTATTGATTTAGGGATTTTCTTTCCTACTTGAATAGATTTCTTGTCTAAGAAGGCATTGCAGCCCTTATTGTGAAGATTATGATAAATTAGACTGGCTAGGGTTTCTTTCACGTCGGCTCCACGGTGATTGATGAAAACGTTATAACTAGTTTTGGGTGGAATTGGTTGACAGACAAAATTGTCGATTTGTGGGCAGGCATTGGGTTGAGTATTTTCCATGGCTGGTAGAGTGGAAGGGATTGCACCTGCAAATAAAATTCTCTATGCTAGCGTTATAAAGCGGATGATAAGCACTGGCGTCACAATTATGTCACCTACTGACGGATTCCTGGTATGTAGTGGGAAATAATATTAGGGTGAATTTGGTTAACGGAGTGATAACTTATTGTTATGTAGCCTCTAAATCTTTGGTCGGGCCTACACCTAGCTCAATTTAGCAAAAATTACAAATTCAAAAATATAATACGCAAAGATATATTTGATGTTCGAAAAATACAAAACAAAAGGATAATTTAAAATTTATAGATTTAAAGATAAGAACAATTGTAGTTTAATTGGTGAGGATGAAGGTATGTTTCTTAATTATGTAGTTTATTAAGGTTCAATTTTTTGGATGTACACGTTTCTTGGCTTCACAGTAAATAGCAGACACGTTGTAGTGTCCGCTGTTTACAATTATTTCGACTCCCCCTGCTTTCAACTGATCCATTCTATGCATTCGTCTGAAGATCATCAACTGCTTCAATCCTTCCATTTTTATCTATGGTCGATTTATGTTTATCAGTCGATGACATTTTGACAGCTGGTAGGTTTACAACGTACCGGCTGTTTAAACTTTACCCGTTTCTTGGGTGAGTTTGATAGACTCCATCCCTCCTACTTGTAACTACTTAACTGAATGGTGGATTTTTAGTTTAAATAAATGCTTACTCATCCTATTATAATCCACTTAAAAACAGAAATATTGATATCTATATTTTTTTGTTTTAAGAAAGCAATAAAAAGAAAGGATGTTAAAAGATTTCTCCGGTAATAATCAATCAGACATTTCAGCTGCTTTGGCACACTAGTTTAAGCAAGGTCAGTCAGATTGTTTTCATTATTTTTTATCGTTGGTTTGTCAGCAGTAAGATGGACGTCATAACTTTCTCTGTTACTATTTTTTTTTCTGCTGCTTTGGCAATATTAAAGTAGTTAATGCTGTGTTTTGAAGTATATCGTATTCTTTGTTCTCGTTTGATTAAAGCAGTAACTTACAACAAGCACTAACTAAAATTTTTGCTTAATATAGGGATACGTTCTTTTTTTCATGTAAGCAAGCTCAGCTATTCAAGCTGACATTTAAGCACAGACCAGGTACCTCATATGTACACAAAAAGAGGTACAAATAAATGGTAGCAAAAACCAAATCGACAAACTCCTGAACTTTCTAATCTCTATGATGAGTTGGTACAAGTTTTCATTTAATTTATTCCTTAAATGCTAACGTGACAAGAGCCGCCCGAGTGCACATCTGTCGGTTTATTCTTCACCATTTTATATTATCAAGAACAGCGACGTTGTCCACTGATTTCCCTTTCGTTGACGCGATGCTTCCAATGAAATCTCAGCCTCAGACCAAAATCTTTGACCGATGAACAGTTGGATTCTCTTTTTAATAGGAAGAAAGAGTAGTGGAGTTTACATTACTAATATTTTTGTTAATGGAGAGGAAATGCAAGATTCTTCCTGGCGCACGGCCAACGAGAGTTTTACAACTTTTGCACGTAGATGAGTCAAAACCTAGAGCACAGCGCTTCTGCAATCATTCTGCTAGGGTGGCAGTGGGGGTACCTTGCTCCCCAAACCCCAAACAAGTTTATAGAACACTGACGTTATCATTTGGTAAAGTCATATGAATAATAAGTAATTCTAGGATAAGAGTTTGAACGGAATTACTTAACATTGACATCAATATTTTGTTCACTATATCTCGGAAAGAGAAGAAATAAGGAATAGAATTTAGCTATGGGTATGCACTTTTCTTAAGTCTGAAGCATGCTCAACTTTATTTTTTTAACCTGCCTAAAAAATGGTGACATGGATAGAGGATTTCATTACTCAAAAATATTTCTCCCTTTTGTCAAATTCTTAAGCTATCAATTTAGTAATTTGGTACAAAGACCAAAGATAATAAGTATTCATTCGATATTCTCTAAAATGTTAATGTCATATGATAATGTGTTGATGCTTCTAAATATATTCAAGAGCTATTCTTTCCATCCACTAGATTATAAATTCTTTAGGTAGTCAAATGAATTAAGGTTAAAAGAGATAAGGAATAGCTAACTTACTTTAATTCACTAGAGTAAATCCTTTTCATTTATCTACCATAATTTTTATTAGTATTCTAAGATAAAAGAGCTTACTTTTTTCTATGTTAAATAAAAACAAACACAAATAAATATATACCAATTAAATTTAAGATACATGTTGTCTTTTACTTACAATACTAAAGGTGTCATACTTAAACTAGAATTTTGTTCTAATTTAAATAAAGCTAATAAAAAATGAGAAGCTTCAATTTTGGTATCTTTGGTCACCCAATTGCTTGATTAATGATGTAGAACCTTCCGTTTTTCCAATCTGCTAAAAATAGAAAACTGCTATTTTTAGAAAGTTTGTATTTGAGCATGTATGGAAGCAGAAATTTACTCAAAGCTTTGGAATTAAAAATATAACCTTTGGTGAAGGAATTGGCCAAAGATCACTTGTGGGCTGAAAGATATTAAAGTTTTTGTTTCTTTAAAACCCCTTAAAATGTTTCAAAGTCAAATATGAGGCACTTAGAGACTTGTATGGACCCAAAAATGGGCTTAATCAATAGAGAAGATTCTAAGCGTGTAGGGAACTAGAGGTCATTCCATTAAAGGTCATCAATCTTTTCACTAAATTGGAAAGTATTATTTCAAAACTATTATTATACCTTCTTTCTCTAATTAGATTAAGGCTCACACTTTTTCATTCACATAAATTTCACAATAAATTTGCAAGGGTTTTTGGACCATATTACATTTTTTAATAAAATTGGAAAAATCCCTGATTAAATTTATATCACTATCCTTTACTTCACATACTACACAATATCATTATAACACATTCACATAGATTTTTGGGAAAATATTTCCATAGATTTGGGGCACATTGCATATTTCAAAAATATGAAATCCTATAGCTAAGTTTGCACAACCAAATTAATTTATAATCTTAAATCCAAAACAAGCATACCCTACAAGGTCATATGTTAAAATTCTACATAAGGTGGATCATGAATAAATAAGAAAATTATATAAATAAATTGCATATATGCTAAAAGGAATATACCTAAAAATAATGTAACTCATACAAATAGAATTCTCTTTCTTGAATGCAACTCACACACCAAGAAAAAACCAAGCACTCCTCCAAATAATCCAACCCGAGATAGTTGTCCATCAACAATCAAACCTCTTCCAAATGATCTTCAATCCATACAAGGGTTTCAAGGAAAAAATATTAAATTTGTAAAATGAAGAGCTCACACATAGTAGAGATGAAAAATGAACAAGTCCTTTGAAAATGACTAATGCATTATATCTAAAGACTTAAATGTATTTTCTTTCAAATTTCATTTTTTATATACCAATAAGTTAAATGGAATTTAGCTATAATTATGATAAGATCATATAAAGAACTTCTTCTTAAAAAAAACCCACTAAGTATCCAATGATCCTCTGCTAAACCAAATTGCACATATCATCATTCCTAATAAACCATCCAATTATTCAAAACACTATAGGAAACTAACGTACATTTAGGAATGAAATAACACACAAGGAAAACATAATATTTACAATTTTCACATAGGAAGGAAACAAAATCACAAATGATTCAAATTAGTGACAAACAAGATAGGACATGAAACACCCTCTCCTTCACAATTTAAAGGGACACGTTAAACAAATAGAAAAACATACCCATAAGAGTCACAAGGTTACCCATTTAACAATAGGGACTAGACAAGGTGTGAAGTCTTAGATGTTCTCCCCGACATGCCTTCTATTGGTCAAACTGGTATAATTTTCTGCATGATCAAGGAGAAGCATCAAATTTTACAATGGAGATCATAGCTCAATTAACACATAATAACCAATGGAAACATATACTCAAACAAAGAATATATGCATCTTGCAATTACATCATATCTTATTCAAACTCAATATAAACCTTGTAATCCAAAATAATGAAAATCAAGACAAGGTAATAGTTATCACATAGGTGGGCCTTACAAAATACTTTGCATAATTGCCCCCAAAATAAATAGAAACATGCATATGTGGCCTAATATTTTTTTAAAACATCAATATGAAGTTGATCATGATGTCTCAATGTTTTGTATTGTGCACACAAAATGAGCCAAGAAGTAGATAAATGTATGTACAAAGAGTGACATATATACGTGTGTAGAAGAATGTCACATCACAACATTATTCCTATATCTATGCCCTTACAAGAGTAGAATGGTTCCTCTGTGCCAAACTAATAAACACAAGATAATTGAGCCTTAAAACATAATACCCATCAACTAATAGATTTTCATTTTTCCAAGCATCAAGAATGGCTTGCTCCTTTAGTGTTAAGGAATCATGAGGTCCAATGTAGGTGAATAAAGGAGGCAAGTAGGGAATAATAGTCAATGTGTCAAAATTGTTAGGGGGAATACGATCACTTGGCATGATAGGAATATGATCAAACTTTATTAGTGTCAAACATTGATGTGAAAGGCCTAGAAGGAAGTGTGATAATTAAAAAGTGAAATATAATCTAATTGAATTCAATCTATAATCAATGATGATTTATAAACTAGATTAATGCATCGTAGGAATAATCTAAATCCTAAAATACATAGTGGGTATGAAAGATTTTTTAGAAACAAAACTTAGATAATAGAATTAAACATAAAACATAACCTATCACTAAAATCTAGGAGCCTTAGTCAAGGACACCAATGTATCATGTGAACATTTGCATCATGTTTTATTGTTTGTACATGACATTATATAGTCAACAATATTTGATAGATGTGGTCTATACTTTTCTAGAGAGCTTTCATTTCACCTTTGGCATTTTTTAATAAACTTAGACAAAAAATAGAGAGAAAAACACAAGCATAATACCCAAATAGACAAATAATCCAAATGAAATATAAATGATCAAAATAATAGAAATGACAAATTAACCATTTGCAAACCTCTATACATTTGATTTCTCCAAATGACCTACTTTTGATATGACTAAAAAGAAGATTAGGACTACTAAGGAGTTTGCCATCAATGGTCAAACTCTACTTTGGTCTTTCAACCTCCACGAGTTATCAAATAATAATGGTGTGAAAAGTGTGTGCATCTATCCTGAGTGTGCTTAAGAGTGGAGATGCAGTGATAAAATGATTCTAAGAACAATTGTATAGTCTAATGGGAGGACATTAGGCCCAGTGTGTAAGAAAAAAATGGCAAATAGGAGATGGGATTGGGTGAATCAATAGGGGTTTTGCAAGAGTGTCAAAATCAAGGGAATACTCAGTGGAAAGGTAGAGCTTCCCCATGAATATACTATTGGAATTAGAGGTGACAACTAAGAGGGGGGTGAATCAATTGTCTTAATACTTTAAAACTTGTAGCAGTTAATAGATTAGTAATATTATCATGAAAAACAAGAATCAACAACACATAAGCAGAAATAGAAATAGCACATTTGACACCAAGATTTTGATGTGGAAACACGGTTAAGGGAAAAAACATGGTGGGGGTTAACCCATAAAGATCATACTTTGTTAAAAGTATTACAATGGAGAATGCACATGCATTCAAGCTCACTGCCCAGAGCTCACTGCTCAAAAGAAGGCTCACTGCCTACAAAAAGAAGATTAAAATGGGTTTGAACTGATAATTAGCATCTACCAATGCAAGGATTCAGTTCCAGTTTACACACAAAATACTGACTTGATACATTCATCCTCACTCTAACTTGTTTACTATTCTGCTAACATTTGAACCTTAGGTCTATGCCCTTTTTGCACTTATTCCATAGTCGCATCGCACACACACCCAAATCACTCAAATCCATTAGCTATATATATCCACACAATGATATTCAATCACCTTTTAGTCAGCTTCAAGAACACTTAGCACTTTATTAAAGATTCTTCTCTATCAGCTAAATCCATGTACAATTTGTAACGTGGACCAAAACTTGCACTCATAAATCATCAATCAGGTCGGCTACTATCACTACTCATCACAACTTGTCCAACCAACAATTTCCATACATCCAGAACCAAGATCAATTACAAGATCGACATGTTCTTCTTCTGTCTGCTCTATCAAACTGTTAACTCGATACTCAGATGCTAATAACTTTTGAATCCTTCATCACCGGAGGACAAAACTCTGGATTTATATTATACTAACAATACTTATGACTCCCTTAGATCCACAGCAAACTCTGATTTACCACCGGAGAGATCCAGACCAAGATACCGTACCTTGTCACCTGCCCTGTTTCTGATTTCCTGGACTTAGATAAATTCTAATTTTGACTTCCGGTATGAACAAATTATGTTATGTGGATGGGTGGAATAATCTTAGTTGTCATCACTGACAACACCTATCATGTGTAGCAGTGTCTCTTGCGAACATATACTTCTAGTGATATTTTAGGAATTCTATCAAAGAATGCAAGGCTCTTATAGAGGTCAATTCATAAGAAATTGACAAAGGGATTCTAAAGAGAAAATAAATGTGTTGTACTTATTGAAATTCACAATAGAGATGGAATCATTAGAGAACAAAGACAATAAATTTAAAGAGAAACCCTAGGAGAAACTTCATCCTTTAATCTTCTCACATGAGCTATTATCTCCTCAAGTTTAAATCTACAAAACAAGATATGAAGATAATGACCTGTGATAGTGATTATGTACCTAAAAATCAAATCCATATTAGAAATTCAAAGATCCAAGGTGATTAAAGCCATGGAGAAAGTACTTAGAAACTTTTAATTCTCTAGTTTCTAGAAATTTTCTTCATTTCAATCAAGAAACCTTCCTTTTCTATTCCTCTCTGTAGCTAATGACACTTACTAATTTTTTTATTCCACTAGATGTGTTTCAGGGAATCATGTTGAGAATAGCTTGGTGTATCTATAGGGAGACGTTATGATGGGCATCGATTGTAATGAGGTAGCTACATGCAAACATAATGTATAATTTGTTGTACTAAATTATTTAGGATGCTAGCACATCATGCAAACATCTACACATTGCACTACTATCTAGGAAGAATGACCCAAAATTTGGCATGAAGGTATAGGAAGGGTGCAAAAATGTCCTTCCAATATGGATTTTGGAAATAATTGAATTTGAGGAAGATGACCTAGGTTGCGTTCACATGAGAGGAGGTCATCGAGGTAGGTACAATGCATAACATGAAATTGTAGGGTATATAATTTATGATGTTACATTTTTCCCCCACTTTAGCAAGCTAAAGGTTTGAGTACTAAGCATGCTAAAGTATAATAAAGAAATAATGAAACAAAATCTATCTATAAAAAGGATATTGTGAAGTTGTAGATATTCTACAAATGGAAAACATGATGCCCTCAGTTTAGAATCCACAAAACCATAATATTAGAACTACAAGCCCTAGAAAAGCACAATAACATGTTATATTGTAAGCTAAAGGATTAGATTCAATATAATTTTCAAAACAAGTGTGTTAGCATATCAGATGATATAATACATGGAAAAGGAGAAAATATAAACAAATAGTTCACACAATACACACTCACTCAAATACAAGAAAAATAAAAAGATGAAAATGCCTTACGTTGTAGGAAAGTAGTAAAAGCAAACACTTCTGGGATTGGTGATAAAAGGGGTTGCAGGTAACAATGATAAAACACTTCTGGGAGTGGTAAAAGATGATACAAAGAGTGATGGTAAAATGATTTTGGGAGTGGTAAAAGATGCTATAGTGAGAAATGGTAAAACACTTCCAAGAGTGGTACAAGATGTTACAGGGAGCAATGGTAAAATGCTTCTGGGAGTGATAAACAATGCTACAGGGATCAATCGTAAAACACTTTAGGAGTAGTAAAGTATTCTATAGGGAGAAATAGTAAAATACTTCTAGGAGTGATAAAATGTGTTACAAGGAGCAGGCTTATCAATGTGCAGTGTCTGAGTAGTATAGCAAGGATGTCCCAAATGAAGGACACAAAGGACATCATAGAAATAAGAAAAATCCATGAAGGAACACTAAGCAATCTACATGCTTGGGGTCAATATAAATATATTAGGAGTGATGATCATGAAGAGGAAAGGATTTAATTGTCATCATCCTCTAGGCATGTAGAACAATAAGAACATATGAGGAATATCACATGAGAACAAAATACAAAAAAAACATTATGGGTCAACATGGAAGAGACCTAACTATCTTGGCATTTTGCATCATCCCCAAAATTTTAAGAAAAAACACAGTTAAAATAGATATAAGAAGTCAAATACATATCGAAGAATGTCATGACATTTTTATTTCCCCTATATCCATGTCCCTATGGGTGAAGAATGGGTCCTCCAGAAGAAAATGACAAGTACACACCAAGCAAGCACATGAGGATAATGAAACAATCAGGAAAACCATATTTATACAAATAGATCATACAAAGGTAATACTACTCAAGGTCAAAAACCAACAAGTCATGGGTAATCCCACAATAATGAGTCCCACTTTTTGGCAAAGATGGACATTGATATCGGCATTTTAACTAAATCTTCACTTTCTGAGACCTATAGAAACTAAACCATTAAGAATTTGGAAATGATGCAAACTAGTGATTTGTGTGCAGATTCTAAATATATTTTTTAATTTTTTTTGAAATAAATCATGAATCTTTCAACGTCTCTTTTAATAACTAGTTTTTAATAGTAAACAACATTTTTAGAAAGTAACGTTTATGTCATCTAGCATAACTTTTTTTCTAGAAAGGATAAAATTCTAATTTTTAAAATATAGATTTTTTACATCAATATCTAGTGCATGGATATTTTTTCATAATTTTTTGTTACATTTTTTTTAATTAATTTTTGAAGTCAGGGTAACTATAATTTGGACATAGTTGTATATCGTCAAGCATAACTTGTTTTGTATATATCGAAATTCAGTTCTTTTTGGTGAAACAAGGACATCAATACCTAGTGCACAAATATTTTTCTCTATTTTTTAATTTTTCTGCATGTGTGGAATAGAGACATTGATGTTCGGTGAAAAACCTAGATTCACTAGAAAATAGAAAATAAATATAAAATCAAATGAAACATATTCAAAATCATACTTTTTGGAAAGCTTATACTAAGGGATACATATTTACAAAATAGAATTTATAAATGACTTCATTTGATCCCCCAAAAGGTGAAGCAAAATTTGTTTTTGTCAGTAGTCTGATAGGTGCAGAGGAGACTCCATCATCAGTTTGATTTAAGACTAGGGGGTTCTTTCCAAGGGGATTTGATCTAATGGGGTTTTATCAAACACTTCAATTAAACCCCTTTAGATGGAACCCCTCAAGGCTTAAATCTTTAATTTTTCTAGAAAATATGTGATTTCAAACAAAAATTAGGATGTCCCATAAGTGCGACACACTATTGTGACAACACTCTCATCCTTTTCCCAATCGCAATCACTATGTTGTACAGTGGCTAACAAGCTAGTATGATCACAACTAGAGTGTTACTAGGTGAAAATCCATCATCAGAACATGGAAGTATGTTTGATAGAGAAACATCCTCTTCAACATCCTCATGTGAGGTAAGGGTCAATGATCTTGTAAAATTGATGACAATGACTTGGAATGTCAACATTGGTCATAAAATCCTTAATAGAGGAAGGTACCAAGCCCTTCCTATCATAGAGGATAATCTATTTCTTTTTCTTAGCACTAATATTAGAGATAGGGTTTGTAGGAGAAATAGGGGTAGGAGGATGAGGAGCCTCCACTAAATTGGGAATAGATGAGGAAGACCCCGAAGATGAAAGGAGAATGTTGGTTTTGGATCTACTATATTGTAAAGTAGGGTAGGGCCCTTTCTTACACTTGGGTTGTAGGCATGGGATGTTTTTGTCTATCATGGTGAGATGGAGAACATCTAGGAAAACCTTATGGTGAGTTTAGTGAAATGGTACTAGATCATTCAATGTTTCTTTAGGAATGATGGAACATTAGGAAGGTTGAGCGGATTAGAGAAGAACAATAGGTTTGGTGTGACAAGAATGATCAAAGGGTCATGAGAAGGAGCCAACTCAACTGGGACTTTTTGGGGATTACTTTTACTTGGATATTAGGGTGTCTCACCAAAGGTGAAATCACTAGCCTAAGCTCTAGCTACATCAAGTTGATGATTATTGTGTGCTCAAGCAAGATAGTTGTATCTAGTGCAGATAGAGGGCCCGATAGGATCTAAGTCAACATGCTTCTTTCCTCCAACTGTCATAGTGATCATAGGAGGATTGGATGTAGTGACTAAAGGTTAGGTGGTTTTAGAAGAAGAAATAGATTTTTAAAATAATGATGCTTTTCCCCTAGCCATGATGTAAAAAGTGGAGGGTGGGGAAACTAGATATTGGCAAGCATTTTTAGGATGGGGAAAATAATCCAATGTATTACATGGGTTTCTTTCCTTTTACTATCGCTAAGGCAGGAGAAGGAACATGAGCAACCAACAATGATTGGGTGACAGAAGATTCAAATGGAGAAGCCTAGAAAGCATGAGATTGGGAGTAGAAGGGTTGGGTCTAAATGTAGGGGGAATAATGGAACCAACTCAAAATTCCTTTTATCATGAGTAGGTTTTAAACAAAATATCTACCCAAGGTTGAAGTAGCTCAACAAGAATGGGCCAAAAATAATCCAAGGAGAAATTTCCCCACTATTGTAGGGGTTGGAAACTCTTATGGGGAATTATGTATATGATTCCATCATGTGAGAATTTTAGGAATTTATAGACCAACGAGGAGACCGATTGCATCTTTGTGAGATAAGGCTAACTTAAAAAGACTTAGAAATGATCTAATGTAGGAATGATAGAAAAAAAACATCCAATGACTTGGGTTCTACCTGGACTAACAACATGATTGATCCCAAGGTAGGAAGGTGCATACTATCATTATTTGTAATGGAGATGTTAGAAGGGTCATAGGTATGCCTATGAAGTGGATTGACATAGAGGAAGTCCTTAGTGATGATGTTAGCAGTGCTGACAGGGTCAATTCTAAGCACCTTATTAAATAGATTTTTAATTAACTTAAGTGACAATATAGAGAGGGTCATTTATCACATTTAGGACAATGTCAACTAGGGATAATGTGATAAATGGGCCTAGCAATGGAATTTTTTTAGGTGTCCAAGGTTGGGTGTACACTGCTCTAATCATAGCACAAAAATATGAGGTAGATGAGCCAACCTCTTCTTCCAACTTAGGTGATGAAGCATCCAAATCTAGGAAGTTAGAAGAGTGTGGGCGAAATGGATATGTATCAATTTGAATAATTTGAATAGGCTTGGCCATGGATTTGTTCCTCTTTTCACCTACTCAATAGACCTGGATATTATTAGAATTGATGAGGTCTTACACAATGTTCTCGAGATGTATGCATCATTTATTAACATGTCCTAGTATTTAGTGAAACTGAGAAAAGGGTTTTGCATCATAATTGTTGGGATGCGATTTATTTGGGTCAAGAGGCCTAACAAGTAGTAACTGCACTAAGTTATAGGTAAGGAACTACTATAAAGGCTTAGATAATTGAGTGAAATACCTAGAATTTTGCCTCAAAGTGCTAAGGGACATGACCTTTGATATAGGAGAGGTGGCCACATTATCACCAATGATGGTAGAAGATGTGTTCTTTAGAAAAAAATCCATTCCCTTATTTAAAGATTTTGTTTTGATTTCTTGAAGGTATAGTAGGAGAAGATGGAGTAGAATAAGTTTTAAATTGATCAAGAGACTATTGGTAGTCATTGAGGGCAGTGCACAAGTTGAGAAAAGAGGGATATCTTATGATTAAAATCTTTTCTCTGAGTTCAAGTTGAATATTCCCAATAAATGTACCCATTAGAGTTGAGAAGAGGGTAGGGTGTCTATGAAAACAATGATTGATATCAATAGATGAAGTTAGTCACCTTCTCCTAGAGCCCTTGTTTATAGCAAACTATAGCAAACTAAATTACTGAAGGTTGTTTGAGGGCCTATATTTTTCTAAAAATGTTGCAAGAATTGACTGACAAGATGATTAAAGAAATTTATGGAATGGTTAGGGAGTGAACAAAACTAGTCTAATGCACTGTCTTTCAACAAGTGTGGGAAGAGTTTTTCTAACAACTCAACCTAAAATGTGAAGTTTGTGCATAACATCATGAATACTGATACATTTGTTTGAGGGTCCCCTTTTCCATTATACTTTTCAAATCTAAGGACTACAAAACATATAGGCAAAGGAGTGGCTTAAATGCATAGGAATAATGGGTCATAGTAGACATAAGGTGATATAATAGGCTATGTGGAAATAATCAAAAGAGAAGTGAGTTGTTGTTGGAGACTACTACCACTTTACATGAGTTGGTTGACAACTAGATTTGTTGTGTGTAAAGGATATGTAGTGGTGAGGTGCATAGGGATGATTAAAAATGGTACGAATATTGTAGGAAAAGCCTACACAGCTATAGATTGTGAGGCAATGGAGGATCCACCAAATGATAATGGCTGAGAAGTGGGAACAAATCCATATGAGTGGATTGGGTTCCTCACCATTTCCAATGGTGAAGCTTTTATATGTGTAGATGTTTGTGTGTGAATTCTAAATGTAGGCATCAACATAGAAACCTATGATTTGAGTGGTGTGATGATGAGAGGTTTAAGTGGTCTCATGAGAAGTTGCTAGAGTGGGCACATTATTATGAACTATGTGGGCCAATACACATAGTAAGTCGAGACCTTTAGGATAGTTTACCAACATCATTCTAAGGGATTCTATGATAGAGATCAAGCAATATCAGAAGTCACCTCCTAAGTTAGAAAGGCCTAAAAATCTTGAAGATGTTGTTCTAGGTTTTTGATTTGGGAAGATGAGGGTCTTAACGCATTTTCAAGACCAATGTTTGATTCTATGTTTGAAAAGGTCATGGTTGACATAGAAGGTATAGTGGTCAATCTTAGACGAAGGATTTCTAGAATACATAATGTCGTGCTAGTAGGATCACATGAAGAGGAGTGGATGTTGATTGTCATTGTGTTCATAGCAAAGAAAGGTTGAGATTTAGCCATGTTTTTGTAGCTTCTTTGCACAATGTTTTCATAATCAGAAGACTATGCCATAAAGATCATAAAATTTGGTTAGAGCCTATTAAACATAAAACAAGGTGTTTGGGTCTAGAAATCAAAAAGTTTTGAAGAGTAGGTTTACATCAGGTTCACTAGAGATGTGATAATGAAAAAGAGAACTCTACTCTAATCCAATTCACTCTAAAATCAAAGATAATTTTTAACACCTCCTAGGATTAATCTAAATCATATAAATACAACTTGGATATGAAATATTTTTAGAAATAAAACTTAGAAAGATGAACTAAACACAAAAATAACTTATCACTAAAGATTTGGGAGCCTCATCCAAAGTTGCTAATGTGTCATGTGGATGTTTACACCATGCACTATTATTTGTACAACACTATATAGTTCACAAGCATGGATTTCTGTAATGGTGAATCTTTGCCAATTGGTGGATAGTTCATATCCACAAATTGGGAATTGGCGAATACATTCCCACCACCAACAGGGGGCCAATTTGCCCATTTTTTTTGAATTTTTTGTCAAATGTGTTTTAATTCACCACCCTATTAATTTTTGAGTCATTTACAGTTAGTACTTTTGCCACGGTATACTACGTGATTCTAATGGTGATTCACCTGGAATTTCAGAGACATGTTTTAATTCACCCACATATTCACCAATATCATAAATGGTTGACATACATGAGGACCCATTTTACCAATATCATTAAATGGTTGACATGCATGAGGACCAATTTCACCAGTATTATTAAACAATTTACATTTATGAGGACCAATTTCTCCAATACCATTATAACTCCATGCTTATCCGAGGGCCATATTCGCCTAGAAAATTACAACATATGTTTTTGATGGAGGTCCATTTCACCTAACATTTATAAGTGTCCTATTAATAGTACACAAGATTCACCAAATTATTATACTATCATTTGAAAATCCCGTAGTATTCACCAAATATGCATTGATATAAATGCATTTGAAACTCTAATTAGTCCTTTACACATTTTGTTTAGCTCTGAGCTCTCGAATCCTTGATTCATTTTGGATCATAGAGAAGTTATAGCTACAAGCATTGGTGAGTCACTAAAATGTAAGTGATCATTTCTAAATACTGTGTAATAATATAAGATTCATGTTGATTATATATATTTTTATTTCATTTCATTGTTACAGATGATATTGATTAAGTAGGAGTTAGGAGTCTAGGACTAGAGAGATATCTTAATCTAGGACCCAAGGAATTAGGGATCTATATTCTATTATCTATGATTCCTTCTTGAACAAAATGACATTTTTTTTTAATCTTTTAATTCATGAAAGATGTCAAGAAAGTAGTTATCTGAGGCTACTGAAGGGAGGTCAAGGTCATCAAAATAGAGAAACATAAAGTCATACTTTGACAATGTTGGTAGTCCATCTGATGGAGCTACAACATAAAAACCTATACCATCTATTGACTTGGATCACAATGCCATGAATGATATTGCAAGGAATACCCAAGGTAGCAGGAATGATGACAATGCCACAGATGATGTTCCATGGAATACCCAATGTACCGAGAATGATGAGAATACCCACAAATGATGTCTGAGGGAATACCCAAGGTAGCGAGAATGATGACAATGCCACAGATGATGTTCCAGGCAATACCCAAGGTAGTATGAATGATAATATGAATAAATCAAACTCAACAAATGATAATGAACTTAATGAAGTTATAGAAATCAATGAAGATGAAGATCCTGCTAGTGCACGCAAGGGGAAAAGAAAATCCAAATAAAAAAAGGGCATGAGTGGGAAATGTCAAGGAGCTTTTAGATTGATTGGGTGTCAAAATTCCCATTCATTGAACTGGTGAAGAATGCAAACAAAGATGAACCTCCCATAGAATGCAAGTGTAAGATTTGTAGTTGGAAATATCGTAGGGACAAGAGGTTGTAGCTAAAACTCGACACCATAGAAAAACATATTGGCAAAGTTTAATGAAAAACATGTCATAAATGGATAGGAAAAATTAGTGACAAGATGGAAAACAAAGGAAGAATGTCTTCATGTAAAGAATTCCCTCAAATATGATGTACATTTGCAAAGAAAGGTGAAGATTCATGCAAGTGGAGGTTCAATAGAAGCTCAATTTGGAAAGAATGAGAGAAGCACAAATGGCAAAAACTATTCAGTTGGGTGTTGTTTTTCATATTTTGACCAGAGGGCATCCTATGACAGACTACCCAGAATATAATAGTTTATTACCTTTTATGGGCATTCCTAATTTTCCTAATACACATTGGTCAATAATTAGTGGATGTGAGTGGGCAAGTTGTCTTGCTAATGTGGAAAAATATGATTTACAGGAAAAAATAAAAGAGTCAACTTTTATAACATTATCTCTAGATGAAGTTACATCAATAGATAATACTTCTTGGGTATGTATGCGTGTGTATACTGTGGCAAATCATGTCTACCAACCTCATCTACTCTTTGTTTATAAAATGAAGGAAAATGCAACATCTCAAAATCTATTTGGGATTGTTAAGAAATCTTTGATTGAAATTGGAGGTATGGATGAATGCACAATTGCCAAAAAGCTGGTGTGTGTAGAGGTGGATGGAGCTTTAGTAATGCAAGGTCATAGGAACAATTTGTGTGTAATTCTACAAACTTCTATTTCACCATACATGATTGGCATTCACTGCATGGCCCATAGAATGAATTTAGCATTTAAAATGGTGAGCAAGTTTCCTGTAGTATCAAAAGTTAAATATCTAGTTCATGAGCTCTACTCATACTTCTACCGAAGTCCCAAATAGTTTTTGGAATTTCAACATTTTTCTAATGGAATAACTATGGGAAACAAACTTCTTAAGGATGTTAATACTAGATGGATCTCCTTGCATGAACCAACGAAAAGAGTTATAGTTGAATATCAATCATCGATTGGTGTAATGTACAACCATCGCTTCATAGTTGACAGGGCTCCTAACCTCTTACATAGGTTAAGTGACATAGAGACACTCCTAATTTTAGCTGGTATTCTTCCCATGCTAGAGGAAATGAATGTGCTTGTGAAAAAAGCCCAAGAAAGAACTATGTATATTTCTTAATATACTAAACTACGTTGAATGATATGCATGACCCTCAATAATCTATATCTATCAAACAAGTCCTTCATAAGTCCAAAATGTAGCATCTCACACTTGATATTAAATGTGACCAATCCTGCTAATTTTTTATAGTTTAATGATAGTGGGAAGTTATGTGTCTCTGTAAAGGGATTTGAGATACCAATGCACTATTTTAACAAGGTCAGGCTTACTATCAGAGAAGAACCTGTTTCAAGGGAAGCTTTTGACAAGATTGTTAATTCTGTAAGTACTACTTTAAATAATATTGTGAAATCTCTTTCCTTAGAGATTATAGATTGATTCCCTCGTACTAAACTTCTTCAAGCCATGTCTATAGTGTATCCTCAATATTGGGTCAACTGTGAGCCAAGTGATTATCACAACAAGATAAAGACCTTAATAGATCATTTTTGCAGAAGTATAGAATTCGATGGACAAAAAATAGAAGGAATTTTAAATCAAACTAAGCTTAGAGAGTAATCAGGTCAATTTGCAACTTCAATGATGGAGAAGTTTAAACTCATGGAGGCTCCCCACCAAGAGGGATAGATAACAAAGCTTTGGGAAACCTTAAGTCAAAGCAAAATATTGCATGATGCATTATCATAAATTTTCAAACTTGATGATTTATGTCAAACCATGATATTGGGGTCGGTGGAGCATGGGATTGAGGAGGATGAGAGAGTTTTCAGTGCATTGGGGTTCTAGAAATGAAAGATAAGAAATAAACTTGACAAGAATTTGGAAAATTTCTTGAGAATGTATACAACTAGACATGATATCCAGAGTTTTCCTTTTGATAGGGCACTCACAATCTAGAGGTCCTTATGTGAAAGAAGAGGGTTGTGCAACACTTCAAACAATAGTAGCACATATGACAGTGACACAATGAACAACAAAACCACATGTAGTGGTAGTGGTGTTGATGAGATGCACTTTAGTGGAGATATGGAGATAGAAGAAAATGAAGAACATGATTAGGATGACACTGGATATAATGACCAGAGGGAGGAGAATTAGGATGATGAGATGATTTGGCAATTTGAAGGGATTTAGCAGTTACTAGGTATTTATACTATATTTCATGTTCCAAACTCTAAAATGTTGTTGATGACATTTTATTTGTCTATCAGTGATGTACATTCTTCATTTTTGATATAAAAATTAATATTTTTATATTATTATTGTGTGATACTGATAAGTTTTATAAGCACTCAACTAAATGCAAAGTAAATTTTCTTCTCTATAACCACAATAGTGTTTCATTTGTTTTCCTTTATTGCATTGCATAGTAATCAACAATAGTAGCATATTAATATATAGCATTAACAAATTTTTAATGTGTATGTAGAATCTAGAGTTTTTGTAAAGTAGGCAATTAAATAATATAGATAATTTGAACAATGAACACATAAATGGATTTCAATGTTATATTAATTTTCAAATGAAGGTCTGAAGGAATACATTGAAGTATTACATTTACAATGTACAATAACTTGATCAAAACCAACTCTACATAACGCTTTGTTGGAGACACATGTTACTAAATCATTTTATCAACTTTTGTAGAGTGCTCCACTCTTCATCTGATGGAAGTGTATTTTTTCTTAACCCATGGTGACAGAGTTGTAACTATGATATCAAGTTATAATTGATATATTTACTTGACTTGAATGTATCACTCAAAGTTCCATTCAAGGTTATTAGTGGTGCGATAGAATCCAAAAGGTTTGCCTCATCAAGATTTTGAGGAAACTGGTCCTTATCCAACTTCATTTTATCCTCCATATTCTTTTTGAAATCATCCTTTCCAATGTATTGGCATGATGGGTCAAAAGCCACCAGAAAACCAAGTTTTCTGAAGTATTCTTCCTTTGTTTGCATCCTCTTTGTCAACAATGCAACTTGTCCCAAAAGATCCTGTGCATGTTCCAACTTCATATATTTATCAATGATAGTTGAGGCCTTTATTGTGGCATCAATATGGTTATGAATTCCTTTCAATTCCAATTCTTCACCACTAGCTTTGTAGATTGATTGCAAAATTTTGTTTCCATTTGACTGTTTTGAAGTTGCCATGTCTCCATTTTCAGCAATGTATTGTTTGAGTGTATTACTACATAATAGTAGATCATCAATGAATTCAAAAATTTTAGACAAATCATCAATCCTCTTCATTGTTTTCTCCCAAATGTTATATTTTATTTAAACCATTGTGTTTCTATAAAACTCAGATACTTTGTTTTGGGAGGATTTTATTTCATTTTCTGCATTCTTTAGTTTTATCTACAAATTTTTAGAGTTTTCTATCTCTCTCTCTCTCTCTCCACATTTTCTTGCCACAGACATGTCCTGCTTTTTCTGCTGCCTACACTTTGACATTGGCTTCATTCAAGGATTTTTCTAATTTTTTTGTTCAATATCATATTTTTTTACTTTCACTTAACATTTTCTTTAGTTTATTCACTTCCACCTCTGTATGTTTGTTCACTTCACTTGTAGATGTAGACTCAGAGCTTTTTATCCTTTTCTCTAATTATTTGGTCTTGCTGTCTATTGCTTTCCTCTTGACTTTTTCATTTGCTATGTCTCCCTATAATTTTTCTATTGGAGTCTGCAACTTGTTACGTAAATCACAAAGTCAAATGAAAATGAGCAATATGAATGGAATTAACATCACTGAATATATTTTCCTTCTATTGTAACTCAATTACTGGAACCTATGACATGTCTATATTACAACTCTAATTTTTAGACAATATATTCAATAAGGTTACCAAGAAATTTTAAAAAAACATACCTTTTTTCTCTCTCTCTCTTGCTTTAGCAATGATGTGCACACCACTTCGTTGTTCCTTTTTGATACATTAATTTTGTCAAAAATTTTCATTCCAAAAAAATCCACTTGGATGGTACTCACCTCATAGTCAAAGTGTTGCATCTAGTCCTCTGGTTTATCTTGAACTTTGGGCACAATAATCATGTAATCTATTTTTTTGATTTCTAGGTCAAATGTAGTCAATACCCTGGTTGTTGCAGGCTCTAAAGTTCCAGTAGTCCAAGATCTATCACTAGCACTTACTTCTTGTGTCTTTTAGATATTTTTTCTTTCTTTTCAAACTTAGCTTTGTAATCAAAATTTGTGACACTTGACATAACTTTAAATGGCGAAGGAGTAGTTGTAGTGTTGGCAGCATCTCTAATTAATTGAGGCTGAGTATTACCCATTCTTGTCCCAGTCACACTAACGATTGAAGGGGGGTACCTTATGGAAATAATTCTTTGATGTGGATGTGGAATCAAAACCTATCATTATCTTTTTCTTCTTAGTCTTCACAAGGCCTTGTTCTCTAAGTTTGTCTATATAGTATCATCTAATGTTATTGTTGGCCTCTTCTAAGTTTGTTGTTGCATCTCTTATTGACCACTACTACTACTATTACCTCTACCATCACCAGATTTGCCACTAGTAGTACTAGAATGTCCACCATCTCCTATAGGAAAAGAATGAGAAACATGTAGATTAGAAGACCCTTGTGGTATTGTTAGTGATTGAATCTCACTATGAGGACTTAAAGCTGGAATAAATATGTAATGAAATAACTTGCACAATAGACAAAGATGATATGAAATATGTTGCAAATACTTGATAATAACTGAGAATAATAGCCACTTTGAGGGGGCAACCTCCAAATATCTCCAATGAGAACACACTTCACAATATATGATGATGAAATAAGACTCACATCCTCCTCTATATACCTATTTATGCTTAGGTTGAATAGACACACCCCTATATAAGCCCTAGGTGGACCTAACTAACTAAATAATAATATAATAATGATAACATGACTTAATTAGGAGTTAAGATAGCCACAAGCTGCAAATACTTGATAATAACTGAGAATAACAGCCACTTCGAGGGGGCAACCTCTAAATATTTCCAATCAAAACACACTTCACAATATATGATGATGAAATAAGACTCACATCCTCCTATATATACCTATTTATGCTTAGGCTGAATAGACACACCCCTATATAAGCCCTAGGCCGACCTAACTAACTAAATAATAATATAATAATGATAGCATGACTTAATTAGGAGTTAAGATAGCCACAAGCTGACTATTCATAACTTGGTGTACACCAATATTAATGGTGTAGCAAAATCTAATCTCTTAATCTATATGTGTATACCCTTTGGCTTGTTCATCACCTCTAATGCTAAGTCAAAGATCATTAGGTTTTCTAGGGTATACTCTGGTACCATCCAAATGCCTTGTCCTATGGGCCCCAAACCACCACCTTCATAACCAATTTTTGGGCTATTGATGCCCTTGCAGTATATGTTTCTCTTGTGATCTCACTCATACAAGATTTGAATGCATATGCACTAAGATTTGTGGGTTGGTCTTCATCCTCATCATCACTTTCAACATTAGTTTCTTCAGTGATAGTGGGATGATCTATATCCCACAATTTGTTGAACTCTTCATCTTCTGAGATTTCTTCAAATTTTGTAGTAGCTTTTAGATCACCAAGATCCTTCCTCATAGACCAAAAGGCACTAATTTTTGAGTGTGACCATTGTTCCTGTGTACAAGCATCTCTTAGAGCCTGTGGAATTTTTATATACTTAGATTTATTAGTAGCTTTTCTATAGAAATTATTGTATCTCTTATTTTCTAATGCCACCTCTGCATCTCTCTCTATTCGTAGAATTGGATGCAATCCCATTATTTCTGATGACAATATTTCAAAAGAAATACCTCTTTGAGTAGCAGTTTCTTCCATGACTTTTCTGACCTCATCCCAAGAGTTCTTGTTTCTCAATATTTCTAGCAAGGGTTTACTTTCATGTTGAATTCTAGTTGGAGCATTCGTATTGGCCACAAGCCTTGTTTTAATCATGTCACATGGGTCATACTACTAGTGAGAGTCAACATCAAATTTAAAAAGTTGTAAAATTTCATGTGCCACAGTGAATGCTTTTCTCTCGAATGTGAACCCTCCACATGAAAAAGGTAAGGAAGGACATATGCTCTTCTTTTGCTAACTAACAAAGTGATGTTGATCTATACTCTCCATCTATCTTATGTATTCCAATGCAAAAACCCTCTCTGTCACATGTATTGGAAGTTTGTGGGGCTTACTCCTAATCCATAAAATCTTAGGATAGTATATTCCTCCATGAAGTACCAATCAGCCAATTGTATTTCTTTCCCCAGTTGAATGTAATTTCTACAATACTTGGGCAATCTAGGCATTGGAGTATTTGTAATGACTTGATACAATGGACCCAAAAAGTAGTCCACAAAATGATTGTAGATCTTTTGATTATGATACGCCTTTATCTTATGGGTCCAATCAAGTAGTCCATTTTTATCTTGCTGGATTTGAAGCTTGTTGTCCTAAAACATCCCAGCAAACTGAACTAGAAAAAATAGCACAAGTAGGTTGTGAACCTAAATGTCTTTTTGTTGAAACTGGGAGTGGGAGCTTCACTTTGACTTTGTCTAATCATTAAAAACTGATCATGTATGGATTCTGCAATGTGCTCAAGAAATCTATATTTAGCAAGTGGATTGCATTGATGGATATTATATACCATTTCAAGGAGGCTTGCATCCACTTGACTATTATTATCCAATCTAAGGAAAAACACTAGCATGGAAATAGTATCCTGAACCCATGATTTGAAAATATCAATTTTATAAGGAGGCTTATGATTCTGATTGAGTAGGGTACCATCCAATGTTAGAGATTTGATAAAATAAATTTATCATTTTCACTAACTGTTTCATAAGTACTAGCAAGTTTTTCTAGGTTTATGTGGACTTTTTCGCATTCTTTAGTGGTAAAACCCAACAATTTGCCAAAATATTCTCCATTAATGGGAAGCATTACTTCCTGGCCATCTCTTATAACTATTGCTTTTCGATTTTCATCATAATTTTGGGCACAGACCATGATAAATTCAGGGCAAGGGAAAACCTTAGGGAACATCAGGCATCCCAATCCAACCACCCATGGTACAGTCATTCTGCTATTTGGTATTGGTTTTTTTGGGTTAGGTTGTAGTTGATGTACCTTATTCTCCAATGAAAATCTAAGTGCTGAGGTAAACCTTACAAATATTACAGGGTCAAAAATATTATGGTATTCATTTGTAAAACCTGGGGTATTAAGCAGTCTAATGTAGTCTATTTTATCTCTTTCTCTAGTATTCCTAATTTTTGGTTTGGTAGTGCTAGTAGATATGCTTGTAAACACTCAACCCTAAACTCTAGTCCCCAAGATTGAAAAATTTGAATTTTCAAGGAGAATAGTAATATCAATGTTGATAATTGTTTTTACACATTCATAATAAAAGTTAAAATTCACAAAAATGAACCTAACTATCTTGAAAGATATGAAGAAATCAATTAAGATTTGCTTAATCCCAAATTTCTATATGGTCAGGTCTTGGCCTATTAGATAATTTAGTAGGTAAATGTGAAGTTGTAATATGCAAGTGGCCTTACTTGATTTAAGGTTTTTTAATGATTCATTGAACTCTAATTATGCAAAATATCACAAATATCAACATTTTATTATTTTTTTGTACAAATTCATTACTGTATCACAAAGCTCTATATGATTTATATTAACACAAGCTTTCCTTCTCAAATATTATGAAAACTGTCAAATATCAACTTAGTTGTTCGTGTTTTCTTCAAATATCAGACAATCTCCTTTAAATTTCTATGTTTAAGCTAAGTATTTCAAATGGTTTGGGAAAAGTTAGAGAAATCTAAATTAAACTTCATTCTACTACATGATCTAAATGCTCTATTATGCACGTTATAAGAAGTACAGTAAAATTGATCAAATCAGCAGACCAAATCATTAAATGTGAATGCCCTGAGTATTTTCACGAACACACATTCAAGATTGCAAGCTTTAAGAGATATTATTTCAAATTCAAAGAAGAGCTAGAAGACACTCTGAATGCAGACATAGAATTCTAGATTCATTTGTATTCAAAACACACAGTCATATATGATTACAATATATGAATGACTCTTAGCTTCATTAATCAACTTATAGAAAACTTACAATGCTTTGCAAAAACAGTAAGGAAGCTAGATGTTCCACGCATTCCTTATTCCAGACACAGGCGACCTCCTTCTACTCTAAACTAAAATGCTCTTCTAAAAATTTTAAATACAACTTCCAGCTCTGTTCTATAAATCCCTATGAATCCCTGTGTAACTTATTACAGAGTCAAGGGGCTCAATATATAGCTCTAATTATCCCTAATATGGTTCCAAAACCCTAATTAATCAATGGTCCATACTTCAAGTGTAGCATCAATCAATGGAAAACAAATCCTACCAAGAATCTCTGAGCAACATACCCATACTGAGTGTAAGGATGCCCTTTGGAAACCCTAACAACTACCAAAATATCTTCTATTGTTCTTTTAATAATGTTTTCCTCCATCTCCATATCTCTTCTCATTGAAAGCCTTTACTCCTCCTGCTTCTTTTGTGATCCGATCTGCCTCTTGTGATGTCATCACCATCAAAGCTCTGTCTTTATCTACCTGCATACCTGCGACACAGACATAAAAAATAGATTTAAAATTCATGTTTACCATCGTTAATTTACACCTATGTCGAATGTTAGATGGGCATTAATTACAGTAATTAGTGCACCCAAAAGTTTGGCCTTCTGCTTTAGTGTTGGCACTTTTAAACTTCCCCTTTTATCGGTTATGTATACCCTTTGTATATCCCATTCTGTATATCTTCACCATCGGCATAATTCTTGCAGTTGGGACGAGCTATAAATTTCACACCGACCACACACTTTTGGCCGATACAACTCTCTATCGGTTTGGTCATCTTCCTCATCGGCATGACTCATTTAGTCAGGTTGATCCAAAAACTTTACTCCAATCATACATATCTGGCCGATGCAGCTCTTATCATCTTACATTTCCTTCACCATCGGCGTAACCTTCTTCGCTGATTCGATCGAATAATTTCATTCCGATCATATCTTCTTGATCGATGCAACCTATCAGCTAGCAACTCTCTATCATCGGTGTAACGTTCTCCCATTGGGACGATCCAACAATTTCCCACCGATCATACATATCTGGCTGATGCAACCAACACTTGTATTGATCCTTAGATACAAAGCCCAAGATACATACAAATATTGCTCTGCATTTAATTCTTCGTTTGCATCCGCGTTGTATCTTTAATTTGCACTTTTCACTTTGCATATCATTCTTGTATATCGAAGATATACATTGTAGTTATGCAAGTCCGTCATGCAAGCGGTGGGACCCATGCTACTTTCCCTTTGTATCTCCGTGATACAACAATAAAACCAATTTTAATACTTCCTTCAGTTCTGTGGCATGTATATTGTGCAATGCATCTTCTGATATACATTGAGTTACAACGCATCTTATAAATCAGATTTTAACTTTCCTTGAGTTTCACATTGTATGCATACCGGAATGTATAATCCCAAAACATACATACAAAGCACGAAATATACAACAATTACATTTCATTTCATAATCTTTTCGGTTCTATGCTATGTATAAAGCTTTGTATATCCACTTTGTATGTTTTCAATTTACCAAACATACAAGCAAAACATACATCTGATGGACTCAGCCGATTATGTATTTAAACTTTGAACTGTTTCGGGCCCGACCTATATGTAAACAATAAAGTGTAAGCGAAATGCATACAAGTATAATGACTTAGAAAACCAGATGACTTCTACGTGCGACTTGTATATGCAACCCGATATACAAAGGACCTTGTATATGAGTGACATGCAAACCCGATATACAAACAACTTTGTATATGCAACCTACAAACCCTCCCATTGTATATTTTACCAAAAACATACATAACTTGAAAATATTGTGAATTTTAAAATGGTTCAAAAAGCAACCCTCACTCATTTTTGACAAGGAATTCACCTATGTTCAGCTCTGCTACTCAATGCAATTTTTTCTTTATTTTCAACAAGGCTTGTAACTTTCACTCTCTTTTCCCTTTTACACAACTAGCAACCAAACAAAACCATCAAATTGAAACCATTAAAGAAAACTAAATGAAATAAATTCATAACTTCCAACTATCTTTTCTGCAAATCATTATCTAACTTGAGACTTAATGTATTCAATAATGTGCATGAATCTTCCTTTCAGTTTAATTGGGTGCATGTGATTAATAATCCTCATCTTGAAAATCAGTTGAACAAACTAGTGACTGACATTAGACCACATAGTTGATGTCATTCCCTCATAGTCAACCAGATAGAGCCTTGTTGCCAATAGGTGTCCATAGCCCCAATAAGGTTATTGTTACAATTCTCCGAAGTAGCGCCCCACTGCCAGCAAGTGTCCATAGCCCCGGCAGAGTTACTTAGATGGCTTAATCTGGATTTTTAGTAAAATCTATTTTATTATTTTATATTTTTTGTATTTGATAGAGATTTCATAAGCTATTACAGTTGTAACTTCATGATGCAAGGAATGATCACTTGCTGAAATTAAGATGAGAATTGTAATGGTAGCAAGGGTGACCTCTGATTTTTCACCTAATATCTACACTGGTATGTTCAACAAACCCAAGGATTTTAGGTGTGTCATTGTGAGAAACTTTCCTTGAATACTCAACCCACAGTTATTGAATACAAAATTTCATAAGTCAAACAACTTTCTACATTCATGACAATCACAACAAGTTATGCATAAATTTCAAATATTAACCTAAATGTTCTAAATTTTCCATTATTTTTAGTGGTTGTTAGTTTGCTCCTGCATACTCTAAATCAGAATAAAGACCCCAACACATAGGAAAACAACAAAGCAAACAAAAAAAATGGATTTTACAAACAACCAATAGAACAAAGCAACAAACAAAAATAAAAACAACCCAAACTATACATTATTTACATCATGATACATAGAAACTAACTGCCCTCACCTCAAGCCTGAAATAATGTTTCAAGTGTTGGCCATTAACTGGTAATGGCACATATTTCCCAGTCAAGGTCTTGAGCCTAAAAGTATTGTCTCCAATTAGTTATGCGACCTGTAATGGACCTAACCATAATTTGTCAAATTTTCCATGGTTCCCTTTCTTTTCATGTACTTTATCCCAGCACAGCACTAAGTCTGATATTCTAAATGTTTTGACTCTTTCTCTTTTATCAAATCATCTTTTGACTACTGCTTGATGTTTGGCAAATTTCTCAATGGCTTGATCTCTTTTCTCATCTAATTGTAACATTTGTATTATTCTGGCCTCTCTATGATCATCAAAGCCTAAGTATTCATTAGCAAACTTCCAGACTAGTATTCTTAAATTCACTGGAAGTATGGGATCAGTCCCATGAACTAAGTGATAAGGTGCATTGCCTAAGTCTGACTTAACCTTAGTCCTATCTACCCACAACGCATATTTCAACAATGTGTTCCACTCTAGCATTCTTTTCAGTTAGCTTCTTGATTATATCCAATAAAATTTTGTTTGTAGACTTAGCTAACCCATTCCCTTGAAGATAATAATTTGAAGAAAACTTTAAAACTATCCCATACTCAAATGCCCATTTAGAAAATTTTAGAGAAGAAAAAGTAGGGCCATTATCACATACCAGCGAATATGGAGTTCTAAACCTAGTTATGATATTTTCTTCAGGGAACTTGATAACGACCTCAGTAGTAGAGAACTTGCAATATGTGGCTTCAGTCCACCTTGTACAGTAGTTAGTTACTATCAGTATAAACTTATGTCCTGCAGATGACAGAGGATTTATGACCCCAATAAAATCTAAGCCCCATTGTGCAAATGGTCTAGACTCAATTACTAGCTATAATGGATTAGCCTGATTCCTTCCTTTATCTATTGTAGTTTTGCAGGTGTAACAACTTCGAATGTGACTCTCAGTATCTTTGAACATTGTAGGCCAATAGTATCCCGCTCTCAATATCGTATGCATTGTAGCTAAATGGGAGCCATGAGTAGTTCCATACTTATTGTGTAATTTTGACAACACCTTGTCTACTTCAACTCTGTTTAAACATCTTAAATATATTCCATCATGGTTCTTCTTGAATAGAAGACCTCCTCGTACCATGTACTTTTGTGCTTTAATCTTTAAAGCTCTCCTCTAAGAAGATTTCATTTTATTTGGATATTTGCCTGATATTAGAAAAGTGTTCAAATCATCATACCACCCTGAGGCATCACTAGAAATCAACACATACTATTGTTTCACCAAATTTGGATCTGTGCTTGCTATGGTCTGCACTAATGCTTTTCCTCTAACCAACTTCATTGGAATGATTTCCATATCAAACTCTTGTAGTGTTGTAATCCATTTGGCTCTTTTCTCTCCAGGCTCATTCTGCAACAACAACATCTTCATGGTTGCATCTGGTACTATGGCTTTAACCTGACTGCGTAAGATATAATGTCTAAACTTTTTCACTGCTCTTACTAATGCAAACGCCTTTCTTTCTGTATCAATATATTTCAATTGTGCATCCTTTAGAGGTGCACTCATGAAGGCTATGGGATTTTCTTCATTGTCTTCTCCCTTCTGTGTCAAAGCAGCTACAACTAAATGTGAGGATGCAAAAGAATAAATGTAAAATGGCTTTGTATAATCTAGATTTGTCAACACAAGAGCATCAGAAATGGCCTCCTTAATATCTTCAAATGCAACTTTAGCTACCGGTGTCCATCCTATCTTGGCATCCTTCTTCAGCATGGCGTTCAATGGTTGTACAATTTCTACAAACCCTATAATAAACTTCTTGACAAAATTAATCTTACCAAAAAATGACTGTAGTTCTTTCTTACTATTTGGTTATTGCAATTTCTTTATTCCTTCTATTCTATCAGGATCAATAGATATCCCATTTTCAGAAATGACATGTCCTAATAATTTTCCTTCAGTTACGCCAAATAAACATTTCTTTGGGTTAAGGGAAATTCCATACCTTTCACACCTTTTAAGTATTTTTCTTAGATCTTCAGCATGAGTGGATGCATCTTTAGAGTAAATGGTTAAATCATACATATAAACAACAATGCACTTACCTGACAATCTACAGAATGCAATGTCCATGGCTCGCTGAAAAAGTGGCACCTGCATTGATTAGACCAAAAGGCATTCTTCTGTATGCATAATTTCCCCATTTACAAGTAAAAGTGGTCTTTAATCTATCCTCTTTATCTATTAAGACCTGGTTATATCTTGAGAAACCATCCAAGAAAGACATCATTTTAGCCACATTCACTGCTTACAACACTTCATCTATTGGAGGCAAAGGATAATTATCTTTTTCAGATGCCTTACTCAAATTTCTAAAATCTACACACAACCTAATGTCTCCACTTTTCTTTCTCATAGGTACTAAATTAGCTACCCAAGTTGAATGTCTGACTAGGAAAATTATTCTGATAGACAACAATTTTTCACTTCCTCAAAAATTAAACGCTCTAAAATGGCATTCACAGGTCTTTGTCTCTGCCTAAATGGTTCAACGTCTGGTCTCAAGGGTATCACATGAGTTATGATGGACGTATCATCTGTTTTCAAATCTTCATACATCCATGCTATGACATGTTTGTACTCTTTCAGAACATCCACAATTTCTTTTCTCAACTCTTCAGAGCAAGCCTTTCCAATAAGTACATTTTGTGGACTCTGCTCTGTTCCAAGGTTATATGGATCACACTTACCTCCCTCGATTTTGGGCAAATCTTTCTATCTTACTACCCCATCAAAGTCAAAAATATGTTCTAACTCGATTACTTCCTTAGGTAAGAAATTGCTCTTCATGTTGATTATGTCCTCTTCATCCCAAGATACATCAGGCCTTTCCTGTTCATCAATAATTTGAGCCTCAAAGACCTCATTACAAGTTAGAAAATCTACAATTTGTTGATCCCCTTCAAATACCTAAAAATGAGTAACATTATCTGGTATGCTAGGAACATTTACTAATTCAACAGCAAATATTTTTAAACCTGATAGTATTAAGGGTTCTAACGAGCTAGCAACAACTGCTAATGCATCCGGTCTATGGTTCAATTCTCTAGGGATATGTTCTATGTTGAAAGCATCAAATGAATTTATCAAATCCCACACCCTATGCCTCTAACAAACCATCTTTTCGTAGTTGCATGCATACAATTTTCTTATTTGCCTGACTACTAACTCAGAATTTGAAAACACTCTGATCATTTTTACCTTTTTCTTGATAGCCAAAATAAGTTCATAAATCAAAGCTTCATATTCTGCAACATTGTTAGTACAAGAAAATTGTAGCCTATATGCTACCAAATATGACTTACCATGAGGATCTACAAGTTCTACACCTGCACCTACACCCTATTTTGATTTAGATCCATCACATTTCAGTGTCCACATGCCATCTTTATTCTTTTGACCCTTTACTTTGGCATTTTTTTTTTTTCTATCACATGTGAGGTGCTATCTTGTTCATTCATAGGCAATTCATTTTGTCCTACTTGCATATTTATACTTTCAGTTTGTAAATCAAAAAGACCAATACTCTTGTCCTTTGTTTCTTCTTTTAAATCTAGGATCAACACATCTATGTTATTCTAAAAGTACTTCTCTGGTTGATTAGGATTAACCTTTCCCTTTTGTATTCCTACTCCCTTTGTGCATTTTATGTATTGATATTCAATAATGTCTCTACACATTCCATAATTCTCTTCAGAATGTGGCTTATTATGGACTTTACACATGTTTTTATACAATTTGCATTGAACTGGCAGATTTTTTTTTTAATGTACCCTTCTATTTCTTGTCTAATAGTTTGACCAAAATTGTTCATTGCATTGTTTTCTTCATCAGAAGAATTTCCATCAGACTCAATGAACAATACTGTTTCCTTACTGACATGTTTTTCTCTAAAATTTAACATCAGGATTTCTTCAATTTGTACTCCCTTGTCAGTGATTCTATAAACACCAGGTTCAACAGAAGCATACAATATCTCATTAGTCCTATTGTATTATGTAATCATGTGTTTCATTCTAGGTTCAACTTCTATCCTAATTTGATTTGGAACACCTCTCCAAGGTAACCACATATGTGAAAAATCTGTGGCCATATATCCATTCAATGTTTTAGACTAGTCTCTACTCAATAACATCCCATAATTCATAGGTATATCTACTACACGAATGTCAATAAATTGACTCACCCTAGGATCTGAGGCTAATTGCATTTGAATATGCATTAGTTCTCCTATCACATTAACTTCAGTTTTGTCCAATTGTGTAACAACCTTAGCAGATTTAGTAGGAGTCGGCCCTAAAGTTTTGCATATTCCTAAAGGCATTATATTGGCTAATGCACCAGAATCTACCATACAATTATGTATGTTCTTTCCAAGCATTCTAATGGTTAACAAGAAAGGAGGAACATCCCTCTTATCTGCATACATCACCACATTAGTGTTGGAAGGCTGCTCAATTTTCTTACTCTTTTCCTTGGGTTGTGAATCTCTACTAGGAGCATTCATATCAGCAAAAACCTCACCTATCACAGATGTATCCAAAGATTTTATGAAAGCATTTCTGACCCCTGGACTTTTCAATAATTCGCACAAAGGTATACTGACCTTAATTTTCTTTATCTCTTCAGATAAATAACTCATTAACCTCATTTTTTCCCCTGTCTCTGTTTTACCTGTTTGGACCTTTTGTGCTACTATTCCATTATTTGCATGATGATTAACTTTCAATATAGCAGGATTATTACTAGCATTCTGATCTGGGGGAGTATTGAAATTGTTAGGAGGAGTGGAAGTAGTGAAAGGACCTCCTGGCCTAGTGTTATTTCTTAAATTGTAGGTGTGGTTTTTGTTTGACTGCTAAAAAGCCTATACCTCTTCTGTTTCATATAACACTTCATTTTTAGTTTCAAAGGGAAACTAAAATGCATTTAGTACAAAGGGTAATTTAGGATATAGGTTTTCACAAAAATAAGGTTCATCCTCTAACAATTGATCCTCTTCTTCTCCAGTTGCAAAGGTAAAAGTCTCTAAGACTAAGGCAGTCTCATATCTTGAGGGCACTACTTCATTACCTTTGGGAATGAGAAACTTAGAAGTGGGAGCCTGTACATCTACATTAAAAATACTGGCTGCTAAATGGAACTGAGGACAATCTAGTTCAGCATGGGCACTGGTATTATGAAATCTGCACTAATTCTTCAATGTTGTATTAGCCATTTGAATTCTAGCTGTTTGTTTTGTATCTTGATTATCTAGATTCTCAAATGGAGAAGCTAGAGTGCCATTATTTGGCCTTGGGTTCCATGTCTCAGGTGGCCTTGGCTAATTTTGATTTCTATTGTTATTACCCCAGGCCCTATTATCTACCACAGGTCCTCTATTTTGCATTGGTTGTCCTGGATTATGACTTTGATTCTGATTGTAATTATGGTTTTGATTAGAACTTTGATCCTAGTTATAATTCTGATTATGATTCTAGTTCTGACTTGGGTTGTAGTTCTGACTATAGCCTTGGTTATGGTTTTGACTATATCCCTAGTTGTTTCTACCATAGAAATTTTCATTTCTCAGTTGTGTCATTTCAGTAGTCAATCTTCTCAAGTGTGCAGTAATTTCTTTGATTTCTTCTCTTTCCTCTTGTGCCTTTGCCACAAATGTATCTTGAGAAGGTTGGAAGAAAGATTAACCACTACTCTGATTATTATTGGAAGTTTTACCAGTATAAGGGGCTATGCTCTGGATTGGGGCAGGATTGTACACAAGTGTGTATGTAGGAATTGGATTCAATAATGGAATGCTATGTGTAGGGATTCCATTCCAAGGTTGTGTTTGATTTTGTATCCCAAGATTTCCTCCATTAGGAAATGGATTATAAGTTGTTTGCCTCATCTCCTGATTTACTGAGGCTGCCTCCTTATAGGCTTTAGATATTGTATCTATGTCAAACTTTCTTTTGACAAACATAGTAGTTAATGGATCTAAGGAAACATAATACATAGCTAACAATGTATCTGCATTTACTGTGTAAGGAGCTACTAACCTAGAATAGGCCTTTTGAAATCTGTCATTAATGTTGTCAATCAGCTCTCCTTCACCTCTCTTTATTGTAGCCAATTTATGATATAAGGTGGAAGGATCTATTGGTCCTCTTAATCTAAACAAAAATGTTTCTTCCATAAGTGCTCAAGAAGAAATATAACCATTGGGCAAGCTGACATACTAGTTAGAAGCCTGCTCGTTGAAGGTGTAAGGAAACAACCTACACACAACATCCTCATATTCTAACCTGGCCCTAAAGCATGCCTCTTTGAATATTCTAATGTGATCTTCTGAATCTTGATGCAACTGGTATTTGGGACATATCTTTTCAGGGTTCTTTGGCATCTCATGATAATCATGGAATTGTATGGGAGAGTTGACATTAAAGTAAGCCATTGCAGGTACTTATGCTTGACCTAGACCTATAGGAATACCTGGATTTCTTGGAGGATTATGAGCTCTTGGAGGAATGGGACCTCTAGGAGTACCTAAACCAAGATTCCAAGATCTAAATGAAGAACTATCAGGACTTACAATGTTATAGATACTAAAAGGTGATCTAGGAGGCGTTCCAGATGAATCTCCTACGTGTGATATTCTAGGATTCCAAATGAAAGGACTCTTACTTTGCCTTTTATCAAGTAATTGCACAAATATATCTTTTGAACTGGATCTAGACCTAGTCACTATGTTACTGTTATGAGCCAACTTTACTTAGAACAAACCCTAACTCTAATCAGGCCCTCCTTCTAGCACCAAGAACTGTTGATGATTGTTTTTACACATTCATAACAAAAGTTAAAATTCATAAAAATGAACCTAACCATCTTGAAAGATATGAAGAAATCAATTAAGATTTTCTTAATCCCAAATTTTTGTATGGTCAGGTCTTGACCTATTGGATAATTCAGTAGGTAAATGTGAAGCTGTAATATGCAAGGGGCCTTACTTGATTTAAGGTTTTTTGATGATTCACTAGACTCTAATTATGCAAAATATCACAAATATCAACATTTTATTCATTCTTTTGCACAGATTCGTTACTATATCACAAAGCTCTATATGATTTATATTAACACAAGATTTCCTTCTCAAATATTATGAAAACTATCAAATATCAACTCAATTGTTCGTGTTTTCTTCAAATATCAGACAATCTCCTTTAAATTTCTGCGTTTAAGCTAAATATTTCAAATGGTTTGGGAAAAGTTAGAGAAATCTAAATTAAACTTCATTCTGCTATAGGATCTAAATGCTCTGCTATGCACGTTATAAGAAGTATAGTAAAACTGATCAAATCAGCAGACCAAATCATTAAATGTGAATGCCCTGAGTATTTTCACGAACACACATTTAAGATTGCAAGCTTTAAGAGATATTATTTCAAATACAAAGAAGAGCCAGAAGACACTCTGAATGTAGACACAAAATTCCAGATTCATTTATATTTAAAACACATAGTCATATATGATTTATAATGTTTGAATGACTCTTAGCTTCATTAATCAACTTACAGAAAACTTACAATGCTTTACAGATACAGTAAGGAAGCTAGATGCTCCATGCATTCCTTATTGCAGACACAGGCGACCTCCTTCTACTCTAAACTAAAATACTCTTCTAAAACTATTAAATACAACTTCCAGCTTTGTTCTATAAATCCCTATGAATCCCTATGTAACTTATTACAGAGTCAAAGGGCTCAATATATAGCTCAGATTATCCCCAATACAGTTCCAAAACCTTAATTAATCAACGGTCCATACTTCAAGTGCATCATCAATCGGTGGAAAACAAATCCCCCCAAGAATCTCTGAGTAGCATACCCATACTGAGCGTAAGGATGCCCTTTGGAAACCCTAATAGCCACCAAAATATCTTCTATTGTTCTTTTAATAATGTTTTCCTCCATTTGCATATCTCTTCTCATTGAAAGCCTTTACTCCTCCTGCTTCTTTTGTGATCTTTTGTGATCCAATCTGCGTCTTGTGATGTCATCGCCATCAAAGCTCACCTTTATCTACCTACATACTTGCATCATAGACATAAAAAATAGATTTAAAATTCATGTTTTCCATCGTTAATTTACACCTCTGTCAAATGTTAGATGGGCATTAATTAGAGTAATTAGTGCGCCCAAAAGTTCTACCTTCTGCTTTAGTGTTGGCACTTTTAAACTTCCCCTTTTATTAGTTATGTATACCCTTTGTATATCCCGTTCTGTATATCTTCACCATCAGCGTAACTCTCGCAGTCAGGGTGAGCTGTAAATTTCACACCGATCGCACACTTCTGGCCAATACAACTCTCTATCGGCTTGGTCATCTTCCTTATCGACATGACTCATTTAGTTAGGTCGATCCAAAAACTTTACTCCGATCATACATATCCAGCCGATGCAACTCTTATCAGCTTGCATTTCCTTCACCATCGGTGTAACCTTCTTCGTCAAGTCGATCAAATAATTTCATTCCGATCATATCTTCCTGGTCGATGCAACCTTATCGGCTAGAAACTCTTTATCATTGGTGTAATGTTCTCCCGTCGGGGTGATCCAACAATTTCCCACCGATCATACATATCCGTCCGATGCAACCAACACTTGTATCAATCCCTTAGATACAAAGCCCAAGTTACATACAAATATTGCTCTGTATTTAATTCTCCTTTTGCATCCACGTGGTATCTTTAATTTGTACTTTTCACTTGCATATCATGCTTGTATATCAAAGATATACATTGCAATTATGCAAGTCCATCATGCAAGTGGTGGGACCCATGCTACTTTCCCTTTGTATCTCCACGATACAACAATAAAACTAATTTTAATACTTCCTTGGGTTCTGCGGCATGTATATTGTGAAATGCATCTTTTGATATACATTGAGTTACAATGCATCTTATAAATCATATTTTAACTTTCCTTGAGTTCCATGTTGTATGCATACCAAAATGTATAATCCCAAAACATACATACAAAGCACAAAATATACAACAATTACATTTCATTTCATAATCTTTTCAGTTCTAAGCTATGTATAAAGCTTTGTATATCCACTTTGTATGTTTTCAATTTACCAAACATACAAGTAAAACATATAGCCGACGGACTCAGCCGATTATGTATTTAAACTTTGAACTATTTCAGGCCTGACCTGTATGTAAACAATAAAGTGTAAGTGAAATGCATACAAGTATAATGACTTAGAAAACCCAATGACTTCTACGTGTGACTTGTATATGCAACCCGATATACAAAGGACCTTGTATATGAGTGACATGCAAACCTGATATACAAACATCTTTGTATATGCAACATACAAACCCTCCCATTGTACATTTTACCAAAAACATACATAACTTGCAAAATATTGGGAATTTTAAAATGGTTCAAAAAGCAACCCTCACTCATTTTTGACAAGGAATTCACCTATGTTTAGCTCTGGTACTCAATGCAATTTTGTTTTTATTTTCAACAAGGCTTGTAACTTTCACTCTCTTTTCCCTTTTACCACCCAATAGACCCACACACAAAAGCAAAAAGCAAAGCCACAGCAGGGGTCCTCATTTTGCTAAGGAGTAAAATGGGGCGTGTTGTGAGCATCACAACAAGCAATAGTAATAGGAATGAAGTATTTTTGTATTTCACTTACCTGGAAAAGATTTATACAAAGACTGGCACTGAGTGACTCTGTGGCATCATACAATCGATATTAAAATTTCTGGTGCACTGCAATCTCCTTAAGTCCTTGACCCTCTTGCTTCCAAATAGTATCAATTAAAATTGCTAGATGTTAAGTGCCAACTGTGAAGTAAAGCGATTGAAACGTGTTACATTCTTTTATTAAAGTTATAAATTTTATTTTATTCTTAAGGAAGTTAATTTTTTTTAAAGTTATTATATTCTATTATATTCTTCACTTTCAATACAAGTTTGTAGTTGTAGTTGTACTGAGTACTCCCACTTCAAACAAAATTTAAGGATGCCATGCAAGTTTGTAGCCTGAATTAATAATTTAATACTTATACAACACGTACATCGAGAGATGGAATTGAAAACTATTGTATAATCTCAACCATTGATCTTTGTAAATCTAATGACTCTTGATTGATTCTAGAGGTTTGAGTTTGCAAGTCTAATGCTCTGGACTTTAGTTCTAGAATTCAACTATATCCATCCATCTGGCATCGAAACATTCATCGAATGGTGATACATGGCGTTAAAGTCTGAAGCTCCCTTTATATGAAGTCAGGCCCACTTCGATGATATAATATAGGTTAGATATATTATATTATAATTATAATTAATATTATATGTTTAACGTTAGATATATTATTATAATATATTATATAATAATTAGAATTATATATTATATTATATAATAATTATCTTATATTATATATAATAATTATTCATCCGTTGATCTCTGTAAATCTAACGACTCCAAATTGATTCCAGAGGAATGAGTTCGCAAGTCTAGCTCTCCAGACATTTCATTCCAAAATTCAATTATAGTCATCCAACTGGCAACAATAAATTGGATAGTTATTAGATATATAAATATATATATTATTATTATATACTTATATTAGATATATTATTATAATATATAATATTGATGGTGGTGTTTTAAGGTGCTCAACTAATAAATATATAACGGTCTAGCGCACCGCAGCTTTAAAGTGTTTGTCCTTTGTTTGAGGTTGCACCAACATTATATGATGCTGACATGTGATATTGAAAAGATCAAGGTCTAGTCTTTATCAAACGGTTGATATTAAAAGGATGTGACTATTCGCACTTCGTAGCATGTTGTGTTTAATTGAGAAATAATTGAGGTAATGACAGGAAATAAATGGATTTCATCCTCCATTTTGAATTCCATTATGCACATTGCAAATGCAATTCTGAGCATACTAAAGACTGAAGACTTCTATGAGTTGAAACATGTTTTGACTAAGCAGTACTGTAGCTGGTGATTGCGACTTCAAAGTTCAGGTGCAAGGTGACTGCATAAACTGAATCTTACTCAATAGGGATATCTTTAACCTACATAATTGCATTTGAATGTTGAGGAAAACCAAATTGATTCCCCTCCCAAGTTGTTAGAGTTGTCAAGCTCTCACCCCCTTTTTTCCTTGTAGCATGTCCTACTCGTGTTGCCTGTAATCATGAGTCAGAGGTCTAGCCATGGGGGTAAAATGAAGAGGGCTTTATCCCAAGACCTTATAAACCAGCTCCCAAGATCTTCTAAAAATTATAAACATGCCTAGGGTACCAAGGAATTAATAGATAGGTTTATTGATTTTCATAGTTACATTAAGGATGCAATCCTACCAATAGGAGGGTGGGAGTTATTTGAGTTTGGATACAACCATTGTGCCTTGGAAAAACCCATTTCATACATTTGGGATTTGGATTTAGGGAAATTAGTTGTCCCCAATGTATTTGCAAATGTGGACCTCATTCAAGAAATTAGCCGGAGCTACAATTCAAACTCTTAGGTGCTATCAAATTACGATGGTAAGCAACTTTTTCATCTAAATAGAGAATTGATAATTGAAGTGTTTGGTCTAAACCCCCTGGCCCATGAAATAATTATTGTTGAGGAGCTAAAGAAGGAATACAAAAGAAACAAGAAGGCTTACAAAACCTACAAGTTACCTAATCACAGGCCAAGAAGCACGGGCAAACATTTGAAAATATCTAACCATGAAAGAAAACCTTTCAACATTGACATGTTTGAAGACTACTTTGTCAAGACTTACTATGCCACGATTTGTCAAGTTTTTGGGATTGATTATAATCCCCTGATACCAAATCATTTAATGGTCATGATTGTTTATATACAAGATAAATACCAATATAGAAGATCTGATTATGCTATATATCTGGTTTAACAAATCCATAAGGAATTGGTAGGATTCAAATAGGGAGATAATGCCCCCACCTTTTCTAGGTATTTCTTGTTATGCCATATTTTATTTCACTATGGGAGAAGAATTTGGGGCAGTGAATTGTAAATCCAACATCAGACCAAGGATGAAGATCCTATGCCAATTTAGGGTAGAGTACACTTATGGTACTCATTTTGCAGCAATGCAAATTACTTGGTGTTTGAGGAGCATTTTGCACAAAGGGTGTTGGGACTATTAGGATGGGAGAGCCCTAGACTCTCTAAGGAGACAATGGACTTTCTAAAGCCTTTAGAGAGAAAACTAGATGGTGTGATTGATCACAATTGGGGTGATTGGTTCCATTACAAGAATGTAACTATAATCAGGGTTTATGGGGCAAATGCTAGACCCCACTTATTGCCCAAGAATGTGCCAAACATGGTTGCATTTTTGGAGATTATGTGGCAGCTAAATGGATTTGGTAAGTTTCACTTGAGAAATAGTAAAAAGGGGACTTTCCTTACTTCAACAATTAGTTTCCCTAGTTTCTTTATCAGTTCTAAAGAAGGTTTGGAGGCCTACTTGGTAAAATTGCAACAATATAGACTACCCACAACAAACCATAGGAATTATGTGATGGTGTCAGATTGTCATTGATGTCAAAAAGGTATTGCAGGATCTTGGGTTGATCTTAGTAAACATCTGAAGGTCACTAATTAGGAGCTTGGTAAATGTGAATGCTTGGTTATCAAGGTTGGAACAATGATGATCTTTGTTTGAAGTGATCTATAAGTTGAGTTAGTGTGCATCTTCATAAGGTATCATCAGGGTGGCCTGCACTGTTGACACATGTTGTTCAAGATCATGTCTCTCACATTGTTCACTCTATTAGGAAGATCATTTAGGGGTTGTTCATTTGGACAGAATAAGTGTTGTCAGTTGGTTTGGCTTGATTAGTGTATATCTTCAAGAGATGTGTGAAGTTGTTGCAGGAGTACATCATCAGGAGTCTATCTTCTTGTGTTGTTGTTGTGCTAGAGTTGATAGAATGTTAATGGATGTGTGTTGGGTTGCTTCATACTTCATATAAAGTGGTTGATAGTGTTTTAGATTGGTAAATGAGTATGTTATTGAGGGTTTATCAGATGGATGTTGATCATTCATGATATAGATATAGTTTGATGAAGTTGAAGGAGGTTGTTGTTCATCGAGTTCATGACAAGGTTATAAATGTCAAATGTTGGTCATTGAAAGATTCATGACAAGGTTGTCTATCATCATCATCATCTTATACAAGATCAAAAGTGGCAGATCAGAAGTGGCAGTTGATGTTCAAAGTTATCTTTGAGTATCTTATGGTTTCTTACAAGACTAGGGCTTATATTACGAGGCAAAATTCTTTAAAACTTTAGCTTCAAAATATATTAAGTCTTCAAAAATCTCTTTTGAAACAAACATCACTTTTTATGTTATATTTAAGAGTTGACCTGAACTTGCAGGTTAAGTCACTTAATGTGACCTTCTAATGTGTTGGTAAAACATTGTAAACCGGCCCCTTTCTCCTAGCGTTACCGGTGATCAAGGAACATCGATTGCTTTAAGATTCATAAGAAAGTATATGGGTGGAGTGGTTTAAGTTTGAATTTCATTTGAAGACTATTAAAAGACCACCTAATTTGAAAGGAGAGCATGTTTTTTTGGAATGCATCGAAGGGGAGCTTGATTTAAAGAAAAAGGCATTCGTTGTGGGGTACGAACAAGCCATTTCAATTGGCTTTGATTTTACTTTTTCTAAATATTTAACCTAATCTTTATCGGTCCCCTTTTGTCCAATAACTTCGGTCATTCATATGTGGAGAGCATCATTTGTGTAGCATTGAAAATGTTTTGATATATGAAGAGCCCGATATGTAAGGCATTAAGTTCTTTTGAAGCCCGATTTAATGGAGTTTTTTTTTGGTATTTATAAAATGCATTGAATTTCTTTTTGAGCTTGAAAAGTTGTTTTTTAAGGGAGTATTAAGTAGGTTTTTGTTTCTAAAATTTAGAAACTTATAAAATTTCTATTTAAAAAAAAAAAAGCATGAGTTCAAATTAGGAAGTTTATGAGTTTTTAAAAGGAGATGGTTATTGCTTTTTAAAAGCAATTTTTTTAGAAAACTATTGAAGAATTTAGTAAAGATTTTTATGAAAAATTATAGAGAAGAAGATTTTCAAAAAGAACAGGATAACAATTATGCAAGGAGAAAATATTTTTGCATAGAAGATGAACAATTTTTTTGTTTTCTTGAGAAAATAAAGAGGTTGTTTGCAGAGAAGAATTTGAGGAGATTTTCTTTTGTAAAGCAAATATTTATGGAGAAATTGGAGATTGATTTTGAGAGGATTGCTTTGACAGAGAATATAAAAATATCAGATGCTTATATTGCAGATTAATGAAGTTATTTATGCAGATTGAAGAGATTGAAGGTTCATCTTTGAAGGAATATAAAGAGATTTTGTTTATACAGAGAATATATTTTTATGCAGGATTCAATGGTTTCAATGAAGGAGTTTGTCTTCTTGCACATGGAGATTAGATTAGAAAGAGATTTTATTTTCTCTTTCAAGAGCAAAGTGAAATATCTTATTTCAATTAAAGATTTTTATATGACTTCAATTATTGTTTTAGATGAATTGTCTGTGCAGAGAAAGTGAAAAGTTTCAAAATTTTTGAAGAAGATTTACATATTTTTGCAAGGGATAATTTGAAATGTCAAAGAATTTGAAAGGGCTCTAAAATGGATAGAGAGATAATTTTTTATTACAAGAGATTGATTTTGCAAAGAGAAGGTGAAAAGTTTTTGTTTGTAGGTTCTTCATTGAGAGAAGATGAGAATGTTGATACAAAATGTGGAAAGTCTTTTCATATTAATAGGCTTCGTAGGTGGATTGATTTGTGGGTTGTTGGTTGGATCAGAATAAAGGGTTGTTGAGTGTATCCGAATGTCAGATTGAATAGAATAGGTATTTGACAGACATATATTTTGTATTGAATGGAAACAGAGTATCCCTCTGATTTGCTTATTACATTTGTTGGTAATTTGGTTTGCCAACGAGGCATAGTATGCCAGTGAGGCTTGTGGTCATTGAGACCTTTCTATGCTAGTGAAGCCTGTGGTCAGTGAGACCTTGTATATGTCAGTGAGACATTTGTAAGAAATTTTTCATTTAAGCCAGTGAGGCAGTTCTAGAGTGGTTTTTCTACCCCTGGAGGGTTTTCCACTCGTGCAATTCTTGTGTCTTGATTCATATTGATCTTCTCTCTGTGGTTGTATGTTTTACTCATGAGTTTTGTTTATATGTTTGACAATTCAATGATAACTTTCTCTCCTTGTGCTCTCCAAGTTAAAGTTTGTAAAAAGATTCAAAAATTCACACAACACTGATTCACCCCCCCTCTCAGTGTTGTCCTTAACTCCTACATTATGACCCTAAGCACTTTATTGATAGTGTAAGGAGGGGGAAACATAGATCAGGGTTCTAGCATTGTTTCGATGAGCAAGAGGATTTGCTTAGAAATTATGTTTCAGAGGCAAAGATTAAATTGAGAAGAGAAAATTGGGGTCTCATTCTCCTTGGATAAAGGTAGAGGAAGTTAAAGAACCCTGCATATAATGGTGCCTTCAGTGAAATTATTGATCCTATTCTTAGGATGCAAGTGATGTTGGAACAAGTCGAGGAACTCAAGTTTATATCCAAAAGGAAGCCATTGTCTCCTGTGAAGTAGCAATTGGCTGAGGAAAATACTGAAGAACCCACTCAGTCTATGGTTGAGGAGGTTGCAGGAGAGGTATGGAGTTCACTTCCTCCCCCTGGACTAACTATTGAAAATCAACCTTTAGTTGATTACTCCTTGATAGAGGAGGTTAGGGAAAACCAAATTGACTTTGATGAGGTGCAGCAGGTGTTAAGGTCACCTCTTAGGAATGAAATACATTTTCCAATGCCTCCCCCATCAAGAACTTTATTGAGCCTGCAAGAAAGCAGTGTAGCTGTAAAAGATATCAGGGCATTGGCTTGCAAGGAATTTCTATCTGATGATGAATTTATTAAATCAAATGAATTCAAAGCTTTACTTATGTAGAGGAAGTCTGAGATGTACCTAAAGAAGTTGAATGAGGAATAGGGTAAAGCTGAAAATGAGGATAAGGTGGCAATTGCTCAGAGGCTTTTGAAGGAAGTTGACATGGATGTTAGTAGCATTACCCTTGAGGAAGGAAGAAGTTTAGTAAAGGAAAGTGATTTATTTCTCTTGCCAGGATTGGGTATCTCATCCACTATTACTTTGGATACTATTAGAAGGCAAGATGAATTTGATGATGAAGAATTGACACATGAGCAAGCAGAAAAATTATTTGGAGCAGGTTTTAATACCAAACATGAGACTTTGTCTATTTGGCCTATGGCTCCATGTGATAATAAACCACAAGTGTCAAGGGATATAAATGAGCTCATGGGCTAGTTAATTGTGAGAAAATTAACTAACACCACTGCCACTCAGGCTACATTGTTGGTTGTAGCTACAACAAAATTCATTGAAGCTATAGCAAAAAAGCTACAAGTAGAACTAAACAAACAAAGGGAGGATTATATGAAGCTATTACATGAGTACAACAAGCTAAAAACACTTGTTCCTTCCACTAGAATTGAACTCTTATTAGCACCTTCTATGTCTAGTCCAAAGAGTTCATCAAGATATGAAGAAGATTCTATTGGTGTTACTGAATTACAAGAGATTTTGAGGATCAACAGTCTGATTGACAAACTCAAAAAAGAGCACAAAAGTGAATAGGTAGATCTGATTAAAAATGTTTTAGATAAACTAGATGATGCATGGGTTTGTCTAAGTAATTTGGAAAAGGCAATTGAAAGACACACTATCAATGAGTCAGCCTTAAAGGATATTCTAGTTACTTGGATTCCTCGTGTGCATGTGATGAATCATATTTATAATAGTGCCAGTGTAGGTTCTGATGTGCTAGATGGAGTGACCGACACACATGAAGTCATAGGCCTTTTGAATGAAGTCTCTGATTTTCATGACTGACTTGATATAATGCTGAAGGATAGATTTAATAGCTTTGAGTCTCTTGAAAATTATTCCTTGCCACCAGTTTGTACTAAAAATGGTACTAAAAAGTCTCTGTCAGATTGGAAAGTGCAATTTGGCAATATAGTTCCTATCTCCATCAAATCAATCATCATTGGGAGCAAGATTGATCATGTGCAATGTAATGCTCAAATGGATAGGCTACTAAATTTAGAATCCAGTTTGAGTAGTTTCATAAAAAAAACTAAAATGTCATTAGACACCAGGTATACAACTTATATACAAAGAGTTTATAAAATTTTAAAGTACAACTAGCCAGCAAAGGAGGAATATAATGTATGGGTGTAGAAGTATGTGATGTAATCACCATCTATAATTTTATGTCTAGTCTATATTTAGAAGCAATAAATTATAGGTGATTTTGGTCTGTTCAGTGTGAGTACTTTTGTATGATGTATTCTCCCAAATTGAATTAAATGATAGAATGCAAACTGTTTATGCATCAGAGCATATTGTCAAGTTATCTCCATTTGTGTTTTTTATGACTGACGATTGAGAATTTGAGAATTAATACAATCAAGGATTTATAAATTATTACTTCTCTCATGATGAATCTTACTAGCAGTTTTAATTATTTCTGACAACTTATAACTTTTAGAGTCACTTAAATTAGGTTTAGAATAAGGTTTTAAATTTTAATCTAATTAGGGTTATGGTTATGTTTATACTTTATAAATCTCATTAGCATTACATTTAATGTTTTATTTATGTACCAAATTATGATAAAATGTCACATGTCAAGAAAATACCTTTGGCGGGACATTGGAATTCATTCTATAGCCAAAGGTTTAAGGGACACATGGTGCCTTATCACATCATTATAGCTTTACATTTTTGGCTTAAATCAAGGCTGCAATGAGGCAAATCCTTGGGACAAGACAACAGAGACTACCACATGTCAGAGGCTTGGAGGGGATAACTTATTCTAAACCTTATTAGATTAAGGTTTAAAACCTTATTCTTAACCTTATTAGCTTTATCATTTATTATATTATTATCTGACAATAATGTAATATATGATAATAGTTATAATAATTATATAATAAATATATAATAATAATAGATTCTAAAGGTCAGTTCCTTGTTAAATGGCTTAATTTAACCTTGTCTAGAGAAAAGTGGTAGCAACAACTAAAATGAATGTTGAAAAAAGAAGAAGCAATACACCAAGATTAAGATATATTATCCTTGAAGATTAAATTCAATAGTTAACAAAATAAAATGCAAGCATCAATAGCAATGTAGGAAGTAATTAATCATCCAAAAGTAATAACAAAATATGATAGAAACACAATTCTTCAACTTCTTATATTAATTGAATAATAACTAATAGAATAAAATTAACACCAATAATAATGTAGAAAGTAATTTAACATCCAAAAATAATTATAATAATAGGATAGAAACATATTTTTTAATCGGTAAACCGCACCATGTGCAGGAAATTATATTAATAGAAAAAGATTTACATTCAGTTTGAGCCTAGAGGGCTCTTCGTAGCTTAATACAAGAGCACTCAATAATAAATTGTGCCAAAAACAAAAGCACTATATAGTGCTAAGAAAATTCCCAAAATTAGCCCTCTAATCTACTAGCCCATACTCCAAAAATGCATAGCACCAGCTTGAAAACTTGCCACCCTACCGGCCCAGTGTGGCAATTACCAAAAATGTGGCCCTAGGAGCCTAACCACTCCTACAGCCAGTAGAATTCCCCTGCACTCACAGTGGCTATGAAGTGATCAATCCATACCGGAGTCTCCTCTCTATCCATTCCAATTGCTTGCTGAAGAAGGTTTCTCCCACGAGCCACCCAAAGCCTGTGCCTATTAGCCACATAATCAAAGAGATACTGCTACATTGGTCAATATAGAATGTTGCATTGATGGCAACAAGGTTCGGTAAAGGGGATTTCAATCTGAAAGATTAATTAGCTAGAATGGTTAAGAATGGATAGTACACTGAGTGATGGACAATGATAGGAATGGTATGCCTCTATAGTTGAAGATCACAATGTGTGGTTTAGGTATATTGTTTGCAATTATTTGAAGGTGTTATATCCATTTTTGTAAGTTCTGAAGATCTCTGGAGGACATACTATGACTTAGCTAAGTTCAGGTGAGAAAACCTAAGTCAGGAACAGTGTACAACACAAGAGAAAAAGGGTCTGCATTCCTCAATTGTTACATAGTTTGTCTTAAGGTTCTGAGGTAGTAAAGATACATATTATGACTACCTTGTATATACAGAAAATTTAGATAAAATGGAAGATAAATAATAACACGCAAATTACCTTCTTACCCAAATTTCACGAATACCTCAGATGCCTTGAAATGTTGATGCATGCATGTTGATTGTTGTAGCTGATTTGAATGTTTGATTTCTTCGATCTGCAGCTTATCAGTGATAGGATGATGATTTGATTGGATTGAGGTTGATAGAGGAAAATAGGTGGATGATGGATGAGAGGTGGAATTTCGACAGAGTAACGGTGCTTGAAGATTCATCCATGCCAAATGGCTTGGAAATGGATCAATTTATAGGCAAGATGAGAAAATGGAAGGATAAAGTTTCCATTTCATGAGTGATAATTGAATTGGAAAGTTACTATGCAACTTGGGAGAGAAAAATGGAAGGTGGATGAGTGATTTGGGAGATGAATTATAAAGTAAATCAAGTTAACTCAAGAGATAATTAGAGTGATCTCAAGAGAGAAAGATGGAAGGTGGGCTCAATAATTTAATATTATTTAAATTATAAGAAATGTGAGGATAAAAGTGATAAATTAAATAAGATAAAATATTTATTTTATTTGATTTAAGAGGAAAGTGGACTAAATAAATAAATAAAATTTATTTATTTAATAATGTGAGGGATGGAATTAAATTAAATAAATGTTATATTTATTTAATTTATTAGAGGAAGTGCTAAATTAGGTGAAGAAGAGGTTATGATAGCGACAAGGGTACCTAGGGAACAACAATAAGGTGTTGTAAGATGATGAACATTTTTGAGTGTCTACATTTTGCCCCTCTTTGAGATGATGTTTGAGATAATGAGATTTGTATGGAGTAACATCATTTCAAAGAAACTAAGATATGGATAGAGGAAAAAACTGGTGATGGAAAGAAAGACAAGATGAGGATGATGATGCCCCCTTGAGAGGATAGGCAGGGTGGAAGAACATGGTTATGCTCTCGAAATGAAATGGATTGGTAAAGGAGAGCTAAGATAAGGAAATGGAGCAAAGAGATAAAGAAGACGTTATGCTGCAATGAAAGTGAGAAACCATATGTTTGATATAGCATGAGACATTATGCACAAAGGTATAAGGACCAAGGTGACGATGTGTCTCTTGCCCCAGCGTAATACAACCTTGTCTAGATACAAGATATGAATATTAGTTGGGTTGGATTTGATGCAAATGCAAAAATGATAACACACACAAGCAAGCAAGAAAGCAAGCATGCACAAATGATACAAAAACAAACAAGGTATTGCCCCTGCCAATATGTAAACTGATGATTGATTGTTTGATAGATGATGATGATGATAGATAAGGATAGTGTTGTCATGGCGGGGAACGATATATCCCTAGATCAACACAAGGATGATGATGATTGATAGATAGATTGATTAATTGATTGGGTTTACAACAAGGATAGGATCAAGACCAAGGATTGTGATTGGATAATTTGACAAACTTGATTGAATTGATTGGTATGGATAAATGATGAATTGCATTTAGATTTATTTGTTGGCTAATGGGAAGAAGTGATAGATTGATGACCTTGAGGAAATGATATATTGGAAGAAATATTTTAAAAGATTGACAAATTGATGGAGATAGATGATAGAAGATGATGAGAGAAGAAAAAGGAATATTGCCTATGCCTAAATCTAGGCACTTCCTTCATACTCCAAACTGCCTACATACCCATGTCCATGAGATCAAGGCACTTAACGATAGAGATGAGATGTAGTTTTGATTTTGTTTAAATTGATGATGGTGATGATGAAGGTGAATGGATTAATCAGGTTATGGATTGATGTGATTTTCATGGATTGATAGATTCACTTGATTTGATTTGATGATTTGATTGAACTAATTGAATTTGGTGATTGAATGATTTGATTGATTTTAAGGAATGGATGAATTGATTGGTTGGATTTGAGGGATTGATTTGATTGATTTGATGATTAATTTTTGATTAAATGATTGGAAGAATTGATTTGAAGAATTGATTTGGCATGATTGTTTGGATTTTTACTTTATTTTATCATTTTTTGGATTTTTTCAACACGCTTTATGATTTTTTTGGATTTTTTCAGGGCTATTTATGATTTTTTTAGATTTCTTAGGACTTTTTATGGTTTTTTTAGGGCTTTTTATGATTTTTTTTATTTTTTCGGGGCTTTTTATGATTTTTTGGATTTTTTAGGAAATATTGTAATTTTTTGGATTTTTTTAGGACATTTTGTGATTTTTTTGGATTTTTTTAGGACATTTTATGATTTTTTTTGGTATGTTATGGGATGTCAAAAGGATTTACAATTCGTATAGCCTTTATGCAAGATACCAATGACAAATGGGAGAAAACCAAGTCTAAGCGCAAGGATGATGGAGGAATAGATGGATGAAAGATGGGTGATAGAATGAAAAACTTATGATAGATCGATGTAGAGACTTTAGGAATCCCAAGACACTTCAATAGTTTAGACAAACCATTCAACAAGCAAGGGGAATTTACTATTTCACAATGGCAAAGTACCAAGGTTCTCAAGACACAGTCATAGGGCTCAACATGGAATATGGCACTGGATGCATGATCTCTCCAAGAGCAGTCATTTCAAAGGGTTCCAAATAGTCAACATAACCTTTCCAACCCAATGTTTAAGGTCCTGCAAGCATGGGATATGTACTTGCTTCATAAACCTAGCACAGTCCTTGTAGCCCTATTTAGGGGACAATGATCATAACTTCCTACAGAGATCTTGAATTGACCAACTCTGACTATTCACAGGAGTACTGACATGTAACTCACAACACACATTAATTTGACTAGGGTTTCCTTTGGAGAAAATGTCCCAAATAATGACTGGCAACCCTAATTAGAGCCCCAATTAGGCCTAATTTACAAAGGAACTACCCTTGATCTACCTCACAGAACTTTTCCAACCACTAGAACACATCAAATATATGGAAAAACAAAATATTTCATGGGTTTTAGCCCACATAGTCAACTGTGTTGGTTTTTTCTACTGTTGTTCCTCAATTGAGACCTAACACATGGTTTTGTTAGGTATTCACTTAGAAAACTCATTCAAAATCAGTTCCCTATCCTGGGAACCTTCACAACCTACAAGAAAATCTAAAAACCAAGCCATTCCATTGATTCTATGGAGAGAATACTAGTGGAATGGAGGAGATATTCATCATTTCCTTCCAAAACCCTTGATCAGGGTTTTAAGACCTGTTTGCAGAAGAATACTTATATCTTCACTCTAGAACATAGTCAAAAGCCCAAATTACATTCACAACAAACTCAACTCACTCCTCTATCAATCCAATATCATAAGGACTAATGAAAATCCCATACAAGAACAAGGTACGGTCTGTAACAGGAGAATAATGATAGAATTAATAGGAAACTGAGACTTTTGTATTTATTTCTCCTTCAAAACATTCTCCGTCACTTCCAATGACTATGATGATGGTTTTAAACATGTGCACATCCTTGTCAAGTAGTTGTAGGTAGTTTGGGGTTGATGGAAAGCAGAAACTAACTCTGCAACCACCAAACTGCTCCTTTTGTCTCCTTGTTACAATTGCCTACAAATGTATTTTGTTTACAATGTGAATAATCACTTCACAAGACATTCAAACTCTCCTAATGTAGTTCCTGCATGCCATGAATGGCTACCAAACATGAAAGACATAAAATTCACTCCATATTTACACTTATGGAGGATTTGACTATCATGGACCAACTATGTCTTGACTGTCTTCACACAACAATTGGCATCAAAGCCATACAATGTGAGTGCAAACATGTTTCAAGGTGTTCATAAAACCTTATTACAATCCACAAATGGTCTTCAAGACCTTATTGCAACAAAATCATAACAAGAGCATCAAGATAGGTCTCTAGGACCTATGGGCGCTCCTGTACCATGCTCCCAGGGAGAGAAAAATCTCAAGTCCCTCTTGAGATGAGGTCTTCAACTAAAACCCCATGTTGTTTGATGTCATTCTTAGACATCCATGTGGCATCTTCTACAAGGAGATCTTGCCATTTGATGAGGTACTCCTTATATTTCTTCCTCCTAGTCTTCTTCACCTCCCTTGTGTCCAAGATGCATTCAAGCTTCATGGGTTGGCTTGGTGGCAATTCCTTCACCCAATCATCATCCTCTTCTGCTACTACACCTACATTGGAATCACCAACCATAGAGCCTTTGTATGGATACAAATTAGATACATTGAAGATTGGAGAGATTGCTACCCTAGGAGGCAACTCAATTTCATAGGCATTCTACCCAAATTTATGGACCACCCTGCAAGGTCCTATCTTCTTCACCATGAGTTTGGTGTACATTCCTTTAGGAAGCCTTTCTTTCTTCAAATGTGCTAACACCAAGTCACCAACCTTGAATTGAAGGTCTCTCTTCTTCAAATCTTCTCTTTCCTTGTATTTGTCTATATTATTTTAAAGAGTTTATTTCACTTGGTGATGTATATCTCTAATTACAATAGCAAAATATTCCCCTTGAGCACTTCTCCTATCTATTCCTTGGAGATCTCTCAACTCATACACCCCTCTAGGATGCATTCCATAAACCACTTCAAAAGGGCTCTTTCCAATACTCTGATTCATGGAGTCATTATATGCAAACTCTACCTAGGGTAAAATCAGATCCCAAGATTGCCCATGGTCTTTGGTTATACACCTTAGAAGGTTTCCCAATGGCCTATTTACCACTTTAGTTTGCCCATTTGTTTGGGGATGGTAGGCAGAGCTATATGAGACTTTGGTGCCTAGTTTCTTCCATAAGGTCCTCCAGAAGTGACCAATGAATTTTGGATCCCTGTCAAAGACAATGTTCAAAGGAAAACCATGTATTCTTACTATTTCCTTAAAGAATAAGCCTGCAATATGTGATGCATCTTTGGTGGTTTTACAAGGAAGAAAGTGTGCCATTTTACTAAACCGGTCAACAACCACAAAGACACTATCAAAACCCCTTTGTGTTCTAGGTAGCCCCATTACAAAATCCATACTTACACTCTCCCAAGGTCTATTAGGAATGGGAAGTGGCTGATAAAGCCCTACATTTGATGAAGTTCCTTTGGCTCTTTGACATATGGTGCAGCCCTCAACAAATTTTCTGACATCCACTTGCATTCTTGGCAAATAGTAGAACCTCCTAACCTAATCCAAAGTCTTATCAAGTCCAAAATGACCTCCAAGACTCCCACTATGCTTCTCCTTTATAATATTCTCCCTCATTGAACATATAGGCACACACAATTGACTCCCTTTGAAAGGAAAACCATTCTGAAGTAAAAAATCAGAATATTCATTGTGAAATGTATTCAAAAACTGAGAGCAAACCTCATAAATTTCTTTGAAATTAGCATCATCATGATACATGTCCTTGAGTGCATCTATACCCATGCTTGAAATTGCATTTCCTGCACCATGAGTGTCCTCCTACTAAGTGCATATGCCACCTTATTGGCTTGGCCTTTCTTATGCTTGATGGTGAAGGTATAGGCTTGTAGATATTCCACCCATTTCATATGTCTATGACTGAGTTTGTCTTGCCCATTCAAGAAACTTAGAGCATGCTTGTCAATAAAAATAATAAATTCTTTGGGTAACAAGTAGGGCCTCCATTTCTTAAGTGCTTGAACCATAACATATAGTTTTAGATCATATGATGAATACTTTTGCTTGGCCTCATTCATCCTTTCACTGAAAAATGCAACTGGTCTATCCTCTTGGCTTAAAACAGCCCCTATTGCTTGGTTACTAGCATCACACTCAATGGTAAAAACCTTATCAAAATCGGGAAGCACAACTATAGGCTACTGTGCTACCCTTTTCTTTAAATATTCAAACCCTTTATTAGCTTCATTAGTCTAAGAAAACTTACCCTTATTACCTCCTTTATTGGTGTCAAGGATTGGTGCACATATGCGGCTGAAGTTCTTTATGAATTTTCTATAGAAGCTTTCAAGTCCATGAAAGCTCCTCACATCTCCCTTGGATTTTGGAGTTGGCCAACTTAGAATAGCATCCACTTTGGAAGGATCCATCTTCAAACTTCCTTTGGAAATGACAAAGCCAAGATACACCGACTCTTCTTTCATGAAATCACACTTATCTAAGTTTATCATCAATTTCTCCTCATGTAGCCTTTTTAGTACCATGTCAAGGTGCCTCAAATGTTCTTCTTTGGACCTACTAAAAATAAGAATGTCATCTAGATAAAGCACAACAAACTTTCCAATGAAAGGTTTCAATATCTCATTCATAAGGTGCATGAAAGTGCTAGGTGCATTGGATAGCCCAAAGGGAATCACCAACCATTCATAGAGACCCTCATTAGTCTTGAATGTTGACTTCCATTCATCTCCCTCTCTAATCCTTATCTGATGGTAACCAATTTTCAAATCAATCTTTGAGAAGTAGCATGCCCCTCCCAAACAGTCCATGAGATCTTCTATTCTAGGCATAGGAAATCTATATCTGATTGTTATCCTGTTGATGGCTCTAGAATCAATACAAAGCCTCCATTTCCCATCCTCCTTGGGTGCTAAGATAGTAGGTACAGCACATGGTCTTAAACTCTTCCTCACCAAGCCTTTGTCTAACAATTCTTGCACTTGTTTTGTAATCTCCTCATTCTAGGCTAGGGTCATTTTATAAGCAACCTTATTAGGTAGTGTGGCTTCTAGAATTAGATCTATGTGGTGACTTATATCTCTGATTGGAGGCAAGGAATTAGGCATTTCATCCACTACAATGTCTCTATATTTGTCCAATAGGCTTTGGACTTCACTAGGAATTAGTTCCTTCTTGTTTGTAGACAAAACAGTCCCACACTTTGGTTTGACAATCAATGCAAATCCTAGACCTCCTTCTTCTTTCAAGGTTTGCAAAAACTCTTTTTCCCCAACCACCATGACACTAGAACCTACTTGTTTGTCTATGCCTTCATCTGGTAAAGGACTCATGGTGAAAGACTTCCCATCCTTGGTTATCATATAAGTGTTTTTCTCCCCATCATGATGAGATTTCCTATCATATTGCCAAGGAGGACCTAGAAGTATGTGGCAAGCATCCATGGGAATGACATCACATAATATTTTGTCCTTGTACTCCCTAATTTGAAAATCTACCCAACATTGTTCACTAACAAGTACTTGTTGACCTCTATTCAACCAAGACACCTTATATGGAGTAGGATGGGGAATTCTTTGCAAATTTAGTTTTTCAACCATTTTTATGGACACTAAATTATTTGTGGAACCTGAATATACAATCACCTTACATACCTTGCCATGTGATTTACATGAAGTTCTAAACAAATACTTCCTTTGGGGTGGTTCCTTGGCACTTGGGACCTTGAGAAGTGTCCTCCTCATCATCAAAGCTTCTCCAAATTCAAGATCAACAAGCCTAGAAGGTGAAGCCACACTTTGAGCATCCTCCTCTTGTACCAATTGATTCTTCCTTTCTCCTCCATGAGAACTAGAACCTTGTTTCTTAGGGTATTTGAAGGCTGGATGTCCTACTTGATTACAATTGTAGCATCTTCCAGTGAAAGTGTTTGAACCTCTTCTTGGGCCACCAAATTAGCCTCTCCCATTTGATCTTCTCCCTCTAAAACATCCTCTACCACTTGAATATCCACTTTGTTCACTAGAATTAGACTCACCTTGCTGCCTTTGGGACTGATTTCTACCCCCAAAACTGCCTCTTCCTCTAAAATTTCTGCCTCCTCTACCCCTTCCTTGTTGCTCCTGCTTTCTTTTCAACTTCTCCTCTACCTTACATGCCACTTGGAAGCATTCTTCTACTGTCTTAAGGGTCACTAAGCTTATCTCATATTGGATTGTGTACTTTAGGCCATTCAAATACCAAGCCACTCTCTTCTTCTCATTCTCCATGTGGCCACACCTAATACTAAGTTTGTGAAACTCCTCAGTATAGGTGGCTATGTCCATATCTTTTTGCTTCAAGTTTTGTAGCCTTCTAAACACTTGAACCTCATGATCTATAGGAAGTAATTGTGTCTTCAACTTACTCACCATTCTTTCCCATGAGGTCACCATGTTCTTACCCTCTTTCACTCTCTCACCTTGGTAGTAATTCCACCAAGTCAAGGTAGCCCCATTCAATTTGGTCTTGGCAAACTTGAGCTTTTTGTTATCTACCATCTCCTTATATTCAAAGTAATTATTCATGGCATCCACCCATTCTAGTAATGCCTTAGCATTCATTTTTCCCCCATACATTGGTATCTCTATCTTTACTTCTATGGCTTCTTCTTTCATTGTTTTCAAGGCGCCAAGGAACCTTCTCTCTTTAGGAGGCATCTCTTCTTCAGGATGGTCTTCCTCTCCATCCTCTTCCTCCTCTACTGAGGTTCTCCCTTCCTTGGTAGCCATTCTCTTCTTCTCCAAGGCCTCTACCTTCTCTCTCAAGGCCTTCAACTCTCTTGCAACAACAAATCCACCTTTTGGAGGCATTGTCACACACTTCACTCACAAGCTTCTTCTTACAACTTTCCCAATTAGACTAGCCTTGATACCACTATGATGCAGAGACTCTAGGAATGCCAATACACTTCAATAGTTTAGATAAACCATTCAACAAGCAAGAGGAATTTACTGCTTCACAATGGCAAAGTACCAAGGTTCTCAAGACATAGACACAGGGCTCAACATGGAATATGGCACTGGATGCATGATCTCTCCAAGAGTAGTCATTTTAGAGGGTTCCAAATAGTCAACATAACCTTTCCATTCCAATGTTTAAGGTCCTGTAAGCATGGGATATGTACTTGCTTCATAAGCCTATCACAATCCTTCTAACCCTGTTTAGAGGATAGTGATCATAACTTCCTACAGAGATCTTGAATTGACCAACTCTAACCATTCATAGGAGTACTGACATGTAACTCACAACATACATTAATTTGACTGGGGGTTCCTTTGGAGCAAATGTCCCAAATAATGACTGGCAACCCTAATTAGAGCCCCAATTAGGCCTAATTTACAAAGGAACTACCCTTGATCTACCTCACAGAAATTTCCCAACCACTAGAACACATCAAATATATGGCAAAACAAAAGATTTCATGGGTTTTAGCCCCCACAGTCGACTGTGTTGGTTTTCTCTATTGTTGTTCCTTAACTGAGACCTAACACATGGTTTTGTTAGGTATTCACTTGGCAAACTCGTTCAAAATTAGTTCCCTGTCCTGGAAACTTTCACAACCTATCAAAATATCTAAAAACCAAGCCATTCCACTGATTCAATGGAGAGAAGACCAGTGGAATGGAGGAGACATTCATAGTTTCCTTCCATAACCCTAGATCAGGGTTTTAAGACCCGTTTGCACAAGAATACTTATATCTTCGCTCTAGAATAAAGTCAAAAGCCCAAATTACATTCACAAAAAACTCAACTCACTCCTCTATTGATCCAATATCATAAGGACTTATGACAGTCCCATACAAGAACAAGGTGCGGTTTGTAACAAGAAAATAACAACAGAATTAATAGGAAACTGAGACTTTTGTATTTATTTCTCCTTCAACACATTCACCATCACTTCCAATGACTATGATGATGGTTTTAAACATGTGCACATCCTTGTCAAGTAGTTGTAGGCAGTTTGGGGTCTATGGAAAGTAGAAACTAACTCTGCAACCACCAAACTGCTCCTTTTATCTCCTTGTTACAACTACCTACAAATGTATTTTGTTTACAATGTGAATAATCACTTCACAAGACATTCAAACTCTCCTAATGCAATTCCTACATGACATGAATGGCTACCAAACATGAAAGACATAAAATTCACTCCATCTTTACACTTATGGAGGATTTGACTATCATGGACCAACTATGTCTCGATTGTCTTCACACAATAATTAGCATCAAAGCCATATAATGTGAGTTTAAACATGTTTCAAGGTGGTCATAATACCTTATTACAATCCAAAAATGGTCTTCAAGACCTTATTGCAACAAAAACATAACAAGAGATTCAAGATAGGTCTCTAGGACCTATGGGTGCTCATGCACCATAGATATATAGGTAAAAGGATAGGCTATAGTGGATGGGATGGATGACTCATGATAAATGGAAGCATAAGGGGATAGCCAACATTAGATGTATGCATAAGAGAGAAAGGATGTGATCTCTAAAGGCTATGTCACATAGGAATAACATGCCCCATTCAAGATAGTATGCTTGGGATTTTTATGATAATGCTTATGATGGTAGGACTCATGATAGGATGATTGGGTTTATGAAAATTGAATGATGATAGGATGATAGGATGGATGAGGTATATCAAGAGATATCTAGAGCTTGTTTCAATTTTTTGCCCCCAATCTTTATCAAGATCAAAAGGAGGAAAGGGAGGATGAATGGACTCAATACGATAGGCATATGTATGTAATGGATAAGGATGGTAAGATAGGATATGATAGGATTGTTGGCAAGAGACACTGTGTAGCTTCATAAGTGTTGTCATTGATGGCAACAAAGTCTATCCCACACATCTATAGTACATAGTATGCCTATACCAGAAGTCAGATTGAAGATTATTTTGGTCCAGTGAACAAGAACAGAGTATGTAACAAGGTTTGACAATCAGGTTCGGATCTCTCAGATGGTGTAACTCAGTAAGTTGCAGACTTGGACAAGTCAAGAGGGGTATCATGACTACTACATTCCAAAGATTTAGCCTCTGATGATAAAGCAAGAAAAAGATATGAGTATCTGAGTGTTGGGTTCCAATCAGGTAGAGCAGATAGAGGAAGAACTAACCGACAAAGTATCAGACTTCAATCCGGATGTGTAGAAGGTCCTGATCAAGCAATCTATGATATTGTACATTGTTAGCTGACCTAATTTATGACTTCTATGCCTATGTTTTTTATGTGCATCACTAATCAGGCATGGATTCAGCCGACAGATTAATAACTTGCAAATATCTTAGGTGTTCTTGTTGCTGACTAAGAAGTTGTTGGAAATCCTTGATGCAAATATATATACCCAATGGATTCAATCTTGTAAGTGTGTGATAGTGATGATATGTATGGTTAAGTATGAAGAAAAGTAGAGACAAGTGCGAACGCAGTAATTCAAGCCCAAAATGTGACAGAAAAGTTATATTGAGTAGAGGAAGAATGAAATGTGCCAGATCAGTATACTTTACCTAACTAGAACTGAAATCCTACATGCATAGATGTTGTTCATTAGTTCAGACACCTTGGTATCATCTATAAGGATTTGTAAACTATAAGTCTCCTGTAGGCAGTGGGCCTCTAGTGAGCAGTGTGCTCGGGCAGTGAGCCCTAATTGGCAAGTGCCAAATTTGTACTCTTTATTCTTTTAATAGAGAATATAATCTTGGGTTAGTCACCCCGTGGTTTTTTCCCTTAACAAGGTTTCCACGTAATAATCCTTGTGTCATAATTTCTTTTTCAGCTCTTATGATTTTCTTGTTTTGGCATAACATTAAATGATAAGTTAAGAAAAAGAAAGAAAATAGAAAAGTTATAAGATAACTGATTCACCCCCCCTCTCAGTTATCTACATTGTTTCCAACAATTGGTATCAGAGAAAGGTTCCTCTAAACAAAGCCTAACAGCTTGAGTAAGATCTAGGAATCTCAATGGATACATATGGTATGAAGGAACAACTTCAGTCTACCCTAAATGATCTTGAACAATCCCACTTTGAAGTCAATAATTTGAGAGAAAGACTCAAACAAGTTGATGATTTCATAAATGAGCTAAAAGAAAAACTTAGTATCTTTGTGAAAAAGAGAAAGGAACTACTTCAAAAATTAGCCAATCAGAGTGAAGTCAATGATACTAATGAAGATCTGAATGAGAAAAATAAGTTATGTGACAAGCTATCAAAAGAAGTCATTATGGTATGGCATGAAATGGAATCAGGGGTTATGAGATTCACCCAAGAAATTAAAGAAAAAAGAAAGATTGAAGATAATCTAAAACAGTCCCTCAAGGAAAAAATAGAGGATTGCCAAAAAATGGACAAAATAATTAGGCATCTTGAATCTGATCTTGAAGAATCTAGAGACAATGAAGAACAACTTGAGAATTAGATAGACACTCTAAAACAAGATCTTCAAACTACAAATGAATACAAAGAAAAATTCAAGAGAAGCTTAGACCAACTTGAAGTTCTTCTTAAAAGCCAAAAGAGGGTAGATGATAAGTGTGGCTTGGGATATGAGAAAGGTGAAAGCTCTGGATCCGGTCAGAAGAACTTTGGATTAGGAAATCAAAGAAACAAGCCTAGAAGACCTATGGTAAGGAAACCAAACGCTCAAAGATATCCATCCTTCAATGGATACTGCTTCAATTACAACAAGTTTGGTCACAAAGCAATCCAGTACAGAAATAGAATGAATCGATTCAATCCATCCTTCTTTGGTCAATGTTTTAGTTGCAAAAGGTATGGTCACAAATCTCATGAATGCAGAAATATGCAAATGAACAATTCTTTCAATGGTAAATGATTTGTATGCAATAGAATTGGACATATGACTAATGAGTGCAGATCAAGAGGATATCATTCAAATAAGAAAAGAAATGTTGTGTGTTACAATTGCAATAGATTCGGTCATATTGCCAAATTCTATAGAAGCAGAAATCAGGATAGAAAAGGTCTGGTGGAACATGATCAGAAACAAGATAAAGGAAAAGGTAAAGTAAATGTGGATGAAGTTCAGAAAGAAATGAGCAATATTTGGGTAAAAAAGAGTACAATGAATATTGGGGACGGATCCACACCAGAATCCGGTGCTGATATTCCTTCTGGAAACTAAAAGACTAGCTCTAGTTCAGTGAGAGCTACAGAGAAGATCCCTTTACCCTAGCTAGTCAGTGAGTGCCTGAATTTGGCACTTTGAGTCAAAATAAGAGGTTGTGGTTTAAAAGGTTTGATGAGACTCACTTGAAGATCATCCGATCTAAATTTGACAAATCTGCATGCAGATTTGAGCTAGTTATGAGGAAATCCTATATCGGTAGCTATCCAATAAAGCAAAATTTCACAAATAGATTTGGTATGATCCAAAATTGAAATATTTCAATCTAGGGACTCATGGCATGTTTGAAAAAGGTCAAAATATGTTGTCAATCCTCATAAACAAATGATTTGAAGATCTGCAAGACAATCCAGGAAACCCTCATTTGAGAAGCAGGGTAATCGGATGACTTGAAAACTTGTGCATTTATTACAAAAGGAAATTAGGGTTTACGCAAGGATAAAAGGGTTCTTTCACTCATTATTTACACACTTGCACTCATGAAGAAGAAAAGAAGAACTCTGTGAAGAAGATCCTACAATTCACTCAGGTTCAATTGAAGATTGAATTCAACCAGAGAATCATCCCAGTTTCTACTTCAAACCCTAAAGCATGAAAAGGTACTTCCCTTTTGAAAACTCTCTCTAGATCTCTTGCAAAATGGCTACTCTAATGGTTGTTAATATTTCTAATAGGCCAAGACCTGAATTCAAGAAACACCCTAACAGATCTCTAGAAGTTGATCCCTTGGGTGCATTTTCTAGCATTCTGCATAGAGTCTTGCATGTAGAAGATGTTAGGGTTTATATCCATGGAAACATTGAAGAATTTGGAGACTCAAAATTGATGGATATTTATCACAAATAGCTAATAGATGAGAATTTCGAATTCAAACCTAAATTCAAGGCCCTCCGAGACAAACACTTCAGACATTGCATACATTTTCCATGTTTTGCAGAATATGATTGGGTCCAGTATGTTCTAAGTAGGATGCATGATAATTTTATGTGGCTAATGAGGCCATTCAAGATAACTAAAGATGCCATTAGGGCAATGACTAGACTGCATTCATCAGGTGGGTTACCCACACTCAAATCTGTGAAGAACCAAATGGTAACTAAAGCCATCGGATCAAAATTTGACAAAAGAGAAATGACTATAGATGACATCACATATCCAAATGTCAAGTTTGCTTCAATGATAATCAGCTACAAAATCTACCATTCAAGCAGGGAGAATTATGTGTCTGGTACAACAATCTATGCTGCATATCAGATGTTGAGGGAAGATGAAGATTATGATTTGTGTGAGCTTCTTCTAAATCAATTGTTGGAGAACTTGTAGAAGATCAAAAAGGATAAGAAAAATTCCTTTAAATATGGTAGTCTAATACTGTGTCTGTTCTTCTATTATATGAATGAGCTACCTGGATCAAATGGTTGGGTCTGGAAAAATGATAAACCCATTGCAATTTAGATCAGAGATTACATGTATGGACTTGGTGATGCTCAAACCCAAAACACAGCCCTCTGCTGTTATTTTAAGAATTTCCAAAGTATAATGCAAGCTAGAGAAAGAATACCACAAACAATAGTTGACAAATACAAAGATACAGTCTGCTTCATGGTTGACACTAATCAATGCCTAATGGAGGTAGTTGAGCCAAGAACTGTATGGATAATGCCTATGGGATATGAGGTTGATGAAAAAATCTTGGAGCTACATATTCAACACCTGCTAAGCCAGCCTAAGGACACTAAAGTAGAAAGGTTTGGCACCTTTGAAGAGCTAAGTATAAAAATACATGTTGAGTTAAGACAACAAGGGATGAAGAGGAAAATAAGAAAGGAAGTTGAATAAATTGCCAAAAGCTTTGGCATATCAAAGGAGGCTATAGATGCTAATAGAGAGAAAATAGAGAGGGCAGAGAAAGAAAGACAAGAAGCAAAGAAAGAAAGTGCTCCTGTACAAACTTCCTCTTGGACTAGATCCTCCAAAAGCTCAAAGTCTACCAAACCGATAGTCAAGACATCCAAAAAAGGAGAAAAGAGGATGAAGACCAAAGCCACAAGGACATATACAAGCCCTAAAGATGATGAAGAAATAGAATCTGATGAGGAAATCAAGAAAATGAAGAAGAAGAAAACATTTGGGAAGTTCTCTACTAGCAGAAATGAGGAAGAGAAGGCAGAGGAATTTGTTGAAAAGCCCACTCTTTCCATTGATAACATCATCAAGGCAGTTACTGTGGATGGGAACTTGCAGCTGGTGATTGAGTTCTATGATGCATAAAGTGATGCTGACAAGAGAATTCTGGAAGAGGCTATTGTCAGGTACTTGAACATTTACAATAAAGCTTTCATTGAAATTATATCATTGATTCCTAAGAGCCTAGAAAAGGTACTTGAGCTAAGAAAAGAGAATGCAATGGAAAAAGACTTAGAGATTTGGGAGCAGATAGCAATTCAGCTTTATCCTTCCATCACTCCAAAACAAATGGACATGATTTTCAAGGAGTGTAAAGATGATTTCTGGAGCAAATCTAGAATGAACAAACTCATGCTTGGTGAGACTGAACAAATAGCCAATGAAACAAAATAAATCCTATGGAATGCCTTGAAGAGATTCAATCTTCCCATTATAGAGGAAACAGATGAAGAGCCCTCTAACATGGATGTTGAAGGATTAAAGAAAAATGATGAAGAGTCATCTTAGACATTAGATTCCTCTATTCCAGAAGAGGAAGGATAGAAAGAAGAAACATTTTCTGACAAGGATGTTGAAGGATTAAAGAAAAATAATGAAGAGCCATCTGAGGCACTAGACTCCTCTACTCCAGAAAAGGAAGGACAAGAAGAAGAAACAAAGATCAATAAGCAAGTCAGTCTGGATGTCCCCAAAAGGAAGGAAGTAGAGTCTACAAGAGACACTGTAGAGACAGTACAAAATTTCTTGGACAAAGAAATAATGGAGTTGGATGAACCTGAGCCAATTCAAGGGCCACTAAAATTTGACTCTCTATCTCCAGTCCAGATAATAAAGGTAGCATCTTTTTCTTAGGCCAAAGCAAAAGAGAAACTTCTAAAATCTCATATGGAGGATTGTGAGCTATTGGAGATTGCATCTGGGATGCTGGAGAAGATTATGCCAATGTATCAAAAGGATCCTTCTGCCTCTCCATTCGATGATCTGAAAAACTTAGTCAATTCTGTTAACACTCATTTTGAATCCTTAGAGAAATCGGCAGAAACTAAGGTCCGGAAGGAGTTCTTGGGAAAAAGGTTCAGTGAAGTACAAGGGCTAATTACTAATGATAGAAGAACCTTAGGCATTAGCATAAAGAGACTTGAAAATGATCTTAAATATGGTGGGGACATATATAAATTCTGTTTATCTTGGCCCAAAGTGACGGAGGACATTGAGAAGAAAGTGAAAGAACAAGAAGGAAAACTGTCAAGTTTATCTCAAAATTTTTATCCCCTTACTACCTCTCTGGTGAATCATGAATGTCAAGCTATTGCTATAATAAATGAAATTAAAGAACTGGTTAAGGAGAAAAAGAACATAATGGATAGAATGGGTGAGATCAGAGGGATAATCATCCCTAAGTTAGAGACAATGCATGATACCTTGATAGAGGCACAAAATACAATCCAGACCAGTGATCCAACAGACTTAAAGAGGGCAGAAGCATATGCATTTTTGTTAAGTGGACACATATCCATTTTGGACATAATGAAGAGGAGTTGGGCCATAGAAATCATCTAGTTGAAGACAACCTTTGTGGATATACTTAAGTATATGTAAGTATAACATATGATTCATATATACTTATGCTGCCATGTATAGAATAATTTTTGCAAAATTTTGGTATATAGATTCTACCCTTTGCCACTGATGTCAAAGGGGGAGTGAAGAGTAGTGAAAAATGTGGAGTGCAACTAAGGGGGAGCTCTGGTAAAATAGTACAAAAGACAGAGCATCAGCCAAGGGGGAGTTACTATGACACTTAGCCATTTTTCACTAAGCATTGCCATCAATGCCAAAGGGGGAGATTATTGGCAAGAGACACTGTGTGGCTTCATAAGTGTTGTCATTGATGGCAACAAAGTCTATCCCACACATTCACAGTACATAGCATTCATATATCGGAAGTTAGATTGAAGATTATTTTAGTCCGGTGAACAAGAACAGAGTATGTAACAAGGTTCGACAATTAGGTTCAGATCTCTCAGATGGTGTAACTCAGTAAGTTATAGACTTGGACAAGTCAAGAGAGGTATCATGACTACTGTGTTCCAAAGATTTAGCCTCTGGTGATAAAGCAAGAAAAGGATATGAGCATCTCAGTGTTGGGTTCCAATCAGGCAGAGCAGACAGAGGAAGAACTGACTAGCAGAGTATCAGACTTCAATCAGGATGTGTAAAAGGTCCTGATCAAGCAATCTGTGATATTGTACATTGTTAGCTGACATGATTTATGACTTCTATGCCTATGTTTTTGATGCGCATCGCTAATCAAGCATGGATTCAGCTGACAAATTAATAACTTACAAATATCTTAGGTGTTCTTGTTGCCAACGAAGAAGTTGTTGGAAATCCTTGATGCGGATATATATATACCTAATGGATTCAAGCCTGTAAGTCTGTGATAGTGATGATATGCATTGTTAAGTATGAAGAAAAGTAGAGACAAGTGTGAAGGAAGTAATTCAAGCCTGAAATGTGACAGAAAAGTTATATTGAGTAGAGGAAGAATAAAATGTGCCAGATCAGTATACTGTACCTAACCGAAACTGAAATTCTACATGCATAGATGGTGTTCATCAGTTCAAACACCTTGGTATCATCTATAAGCATTTGTAAACTATAAGTCTCATGTAGGCAGTGGATCTCTTGTGAGAAGTGTGCTTGGGCAGTGAGCCCTAATTGGCAAGTGCCAAATTTGTACTCTTTATTCTTTTAACAGAGAATACAATCTTGGGTTAGTCACCCCATGGTTTTTTCCCTTAACAGGATTTCCACGTAAAAATCCTTGTGTCATAATTTCTTTTTCATTCTTATGATTGTCTTGTTTTGGCATTACATTAAATGATAAGTTAAGAAAAAGAAAGAAAATAGAAAAGTTATAAGATAACTGATTCATCCCCCCTCTTAGTTATCTGCATTGTTTCCAACAAGGATAAACAATGATAAGGTGGATGAAACAAGGTGCCCCCAAGTTTAGGTGACATAGAAGATCAACTTACACATGACACCTATTTGCCAGGTTTTCATCACTGTACTTATCCAAGGTGCCTATTTGCTAGGTTTTCACCATTGGACGAAGGGATTTCTCTTTACTTTTTTCATTTTTTATTTATTTTTTAATATTTATTTTCATTTTTTGAATATTTGGTTGGGAGAAGGTGGATATGGATGAAAGGGACTCAAGTGTCTAGCTCTATGAAAGGTGATAGTCCCATTAGATGGATGTCATCGCATGGACCATGTTAAGTGTGCTCATAGATGTTGGTAGGGGAGATTGCATGAAAGATGGATGGAGAAGGTAGATAGCGGATTATGGGAGGTGTGATAGTGGATTATGATATGGATTATGTAGGGAAGATGGATGGAAGGCTTATGCAAAAGCATGGACCATAGGAATAGGATGAGGAAGATATGTAGGATAGTGGATGAAGGATGGGGAGATGGAGGTATGTGGAATTGTTGCGGGATGGAATGGAACCATGACCAATGGTTGCACACACCGTGATAAATGTGGAAGCTTTTGATGGGATGGTGGCATAGGAAGTAATGGTGTTGTTTTCTTAGGAGATGGTTGATGGAGTGCTTTAGGAACCCACATAGACTTAATATGTTCATGTCTTTTATTTTGCTTGGTGGATGGAGGAATTGGATATGTTTGAATGGAATGGATGGAAGAGGAGAAAGTGGATGGTTGGGTTTTTTGAGAGGTGGATGCCTCATTTTTCTTGATGGCTTGTTTCTTAGGGATTAATACCATTTTAGTTTTTAACTTTGGGGTAAAAGCACAAAGCTATGTCACACTTTCAGCTGACTTATCAGTACAAGTGAATTTAAGTATTTCTAACTAAAAATCAATTTTGGTCAAACATATGATCTTGTAAGATTCATTCTAGCTAAGTTAGATATGTCCACAACTTTTCCAACTAAAATTGTTGGCTAAATGCATATGTAGCATCACTATGAGGCCAATTTACCATAAAAAAGTTATTTGAAAACCTTGATATTTCAATAACTTCTACTCGTGTAAATAACATTTTTACAAAAAATATAAAAATACCTTTTTGTAGATCTATAAGTTTAGTTTTCAAAAATATACTTTAATTATTATTTATATTTTCCTTTCTATTTTTAGTAAAAGTAGGTTATCAGTACAAAACATTAGGTCGATTACCATGTCAAGGAAAAATAGTAAAACTTATTAAAAAATATAGAAAAAAATATGACGCACTAGATATAAAAGAATCTATATCAAGATGGTATAATTTTTTTTCTATTTTAGATAAATAGTTAATATGAAAGTTGACATCTAATGGAAACAACTACTTTTTAATACACGTACATTTTATTATTTATTTAAAAATATATATTTATCAAAATTGGAAAAAAATATATCCATGAACTAAAGTTTCAAGTTATAAATTGACACAAAAAAATTGAAGAAAAAAAATTACTATATAAAGATTGACGTCTCATGTAACTTCATTTTTTAGCATTTTATCATCAACTAAATTATAGTGTCAATTTATTAAAAACTATATTCAAATAATTTTTTAATTTTTTTTTAAAAAATACAAATATAAAACATACTAAAAAATAAATATTTTATTAGTTTACGTCATTTCAAAATTCAAAACATATATGTCACTTTTTAGTGATTCGAGTTTAAAAGTTGGATCAGCATTGGCCGTTTCCTTTATAAAAGTGTGACACAACTTTGTGCTTTTACCCTTTTCTTGCGGTGGTATGGGTTTGGATGTATGCAGCTTTTGTGTAGCTTTTGAGGTAATTACTTGTTGCTTGGGGAGCCACACCTTTTTCATTTTTTCTTTGAGGTGTGTGGGTGTATGCAGCTTTTGAAATGGATGTTTCTTTGATTCTTGGCTTTTATGTCCTAAGGCATGAGGACCCTTAGGATTTTTAACTTTATAGGTAGAGGCATTCAAATTTTTGTTGTTGAATCCCATGGGTATGGTGGAAGTGAGGTTGGTGGAAGCTCCTTGTTTAGACAATGTGTGCATTTGTTGGCCATGATTAGGATTCTTAGAGAATTTATGGATGATAGGAACATTAGGTGTTAGAAGTAGCGGAGGTAGATTTTATGGATGGATATTAGGAGTTGGAAGAATCAAAGGCAAGTTGGATGGTGGGAGGTGTACAGTCACATGATTTTGACATTTATAAGATAAGGGAGCTGGAATGGCAACATATGTTTGTAGAGTATGGTAAGATTGGCGATGGAAAGTGGACTTAGGATGGATGGAGGACATACCAACATCATTAGATTGTTGACCTTGAGGTGTGTATCCAAGGCCCTGTGAGTACGGAGGGACTTTGACATGGATGGGCTCCAAAATTCCTTGTTCAAGAAGGCCTAAGCCTTTTCCTTGATAGTACATATTTTGGAGCATGTGATTGACAATGGGACTAGGTGTAGGTGGAATACTAGACACAAGTTCCTTATTGGGTGGAGAAGGTGAGATGGTAGACAATGGTTGTTGTGTTCCTAGGGAGGAACATTCATGAATGAGGGTGGAAAGACCAATAGGATAGGATGGTGGATGTGAAATAGGGTTAATAGTGAAGGTGGAAGGATCATTAAGATCTTGCTTATGTGCATTTAGATCCAAGGTACTTGTTTGATCTTCTATGCTTATGTGTTCTTGGGAAGAACATGGCTCATCATGATTGGTAGCTATATGTAGATCATGGATGGGGCTAGGTGGAGAATGGATAGGAGCAATTTTGATAACTTGCTCATGGATGGGTATGGAAGTAGGGCTAGGTGCAATGATAACCTCTTGACGATGAATTGCATAAATTTTGGCTAAGAGGCTCATCATGGTTTTCATGATCATATATAGAATCTTGATCATAAATGTGAGCACAACTAGGATTAATTTGGCTAAGAATGGGATAAATTTGGTCATGAATAGGGTTATGATCATAGCTAATATCTTGATCGTAGAAAATATATACGTCATGGATAGTTTGAACTTAGAGGTGATTTGATCTTGATTTAAATAAAGGCTTGGTGTTTCCACCCGCATTGGATTATACTCTTAACATAGCTCTTGGGTTGCTTGAATTGAAGCGGATGACTCTTGGATAGGCTTTTGGTCAACAACATGAGATGGCAATGAACTCATGGGAAGAAAATTATCAATATGCTCAAGGGGTTGTGAACCACAAGATGGGGTTGAAGAAGTGGACATGGCATTCAAAGGTTCTTTGGTAGGCTCATCAATGGGTGCTTGACATGGGGATGGTTTATCCCTTGCTATTAGTCCTTGAATCACATCCTTTGCCGGTGGAGGGGTGATGGAAGCTAAAGGCTCATGATTGGGATTAGGTGGAAGACTAATTGGATTAGGGCTTGTGAGATGGACAATGGGATTAGATGGGCTAGGACTTGGGCTAGATGGAAGGATAAGGGGATTAGATGGATGAAGACTAGGAGTAAGATCACCTGGTGGTGCCAAGATAGGACTAGTAGGTCCATGTGTTGGCATGTGATGAGATGGTGATGGAGGATGTTCATAGGATGCCTGCTCTAGGTTGCTATCTCCCTTGTTAAAGGATATTAAGTCTTGTAGCATAGGCAGACTTAAAGATACTTGATTTATGTACAAAGGGTCACTTAGACTTGAGTTAAAAGTTATTAGGTCTTGTAGCACAGGTGGACTTAAGTTTGTTAGGTCTTGCTGCAAGAGTGGACTTGGGTTCACTTGATTTATGTACAAAGGGCCACTTGGACTTGCATGTTCATGTTGTAGGGGCCATTGATAGTCTTGTGAATGGGTTTGATGAAGAGATGAAATGGTAGGATGTGTAGGTGAAAAATCTTGGGGTATGGGTTGTTGTGGATAATGGTTGATATTGGAAGAAGTAGGGTATGGTGATGTGGCATTGTTATGGGTGTTAGAATCAAGATAGACAACTAAGAGGGGGTGGTGAATTAGTTGTCCCAAAACTTTCTTGCTATTAATTACTTTAATCCTTCTTGTAATTTCAACAACATAATAATAAATCAATCATGGAATCTCAGTGCAACAAATCAAGAGCAAAAACACATTAACACATATGACACCAAGATTTTAACATGGAAAACCTGGTTAAGGGAAAAACCACGAGGTGACTAACCCAAGATAGTATTCTCTATTAAAAGAATATGAAGAACAAATGGCACATGTCAATTAGGGCTCACTGCCTAAGCACACTGCTCACAAGATGCCCATTGCCTACAAGAGACACACTGTCTATAGAATAATAAATATTACATACTTGAACTGAAGAATAGCATCTTCACCATGCTTGAGTTAGTTCCATTTAAGCCCAATAATTCTTCTCTGCCTTTCGCTTCTCTACTCTCTACCACACTCTCACCTCCACTAAGATCCATTTGAAATGACTTCACAACCTCTTATTTATACAAGACATTTGACTTTGGGATAATCATCCAAGTTAGCATACATTATAGAGAATATATATATATACAACATGACTAATTACAAAAAGACTTCACGCGGATCAACACACTATCAGCCACACAGATCTGGGACTTCAATCTTCTTTTAGGAACATGCCATACTTCACAGAACATCTTCAAGATCATCTGCAAGATGTGTAACTCATCTGATTGGCCAGACTTAGGAAGAGCATCATCATCCGAAAGGAATCCTTCAATTACGAGCTCAGTCTTCAATGCGGACCACCAACACTAACTGGACACAATCCAAAGACTTCCACAAGCTTGCTTGAATCATCAAGAACATCCACACTACTTCTTACTAAAATCATTCTCTCCTTCATCTGGAACCTCAAGAACATAGTCTGTCATCATTGTCATATTGGAAAAGATGCTTGCAGACCTCCAGACCATGAACCAATTGAGTTGTCAATTCACATTGACTTTCTAAACACTCCACCAAATCCGTAGAACAAGATATTGCATATCTGGATCTCACCAGACCTATCTGTGTCACTCTATCACCTCCGAACATCTACCAAAACTGGTTTTACTCAAGTGGCCATAACTTCTTCAGATCTTCATGCGGACCTCTCAAATCTTTACTGGATCATCTTAAGACACATATCAACAAATCCTTTTATGCACATCCTTTGATCTTCAACTTAGCTAGGATCTTCACCTCACTGTCTTCACTGTTCTTCTTTGTTCCTAATAGGACTAATTTTCTCAATATCCTCAACATACAACTCATCCAATCCTAATCATCAATACAACAGGAGTATGTTGACATCAATGACAACACCGGTTAGGCCCATACTTGAAACAATCTCCCCCTTTTGTCATTGATGGCAACATATGATGTGAAAAATTATTTTAACCATCAAGACAAGAACTTCTCCTCACTGAATGACATAACTCCTATCAACAACAACCATTAACATGTCTTCTTTTCCTTTACTGCTCCCCCTTTGATCAACAACTACTTTTGTTTCCACATGTCTCCTCTCCCCCTTTGACATCAATGGCAAAGGGCACATACTTGCACCACTCAGAATCATACCAACTGCTACCCCTGAGTAGTAGCTTCCCATCATCAATCCAGACCACAAGATATGACTATGAGATCCACCAGACTGATGCACATTAGTGCACCTTAATTCAGAACTAGAGGGGTAATAACCCCTAACTTCTCCCTGAGATACTCAAAAGAGTCCTTAGGTAGAGGTTTAGTAAAGATATCTACAATCTGATCCTTGGAGAACACAAACTCTAATCTGACTTCATTCTTGTTCACTTGCTCTCTCAAAAAGTGAAAATTGATGGATATATGTTTTGTCTTTAAATGCAACACTAGATTTTTTGATATATTTATTGCACTTGAATTATCACAGAAGATTGTGATAGGTTCCTCATACTCCACTCTGATGTCTCTTAGCATTTGCTTCATCCACAATACTTGAGTGCAACTACCTACTACTGCAATATATTCTAATTCTGTAGTGGACAGAGATATTGCCTCTCATTTCTTGGTCAGCCAAGAAACCAATCTCTTCCCCAAAAAGAATACTCCACCACTGGTACTCTTCTGGTCATCCACATTTGTATATGCATGAAGAGAGAAATCATGATCTCTAGGATACCATAAACCATAATCAACTATCCCTTTTAGATATCTAAGAATCCTCTTGATTGCCATGACATGAGATTCTCTAGGATTAGCTTGGAATCTAGCAACAGGACCAAAAACATTCATAATGTTAGGTCTAGTTTGAGTGAGATACAATAATCCTCCAATCATTGACCTGTACTTTTCTTGACCAGCCTTAGGAGTGTCATCATCTTTGCTCAATTTACATCTAGTTTCCATGGGAGTACTCATTGGTTTTGAGTCTTCCATCCCAAATTTCTTCAACAATTCTTTCACATATTTGGTATGTGAAATGAAGATTCCTTTCTTTGTTTGAGTGATTTACAGACCCAAAAAGAAATTCATTTCCCCAAACATGGACATCTCAAATTCACTTTTCATTTAATTTGCAAAAGTTTTGCACATACTATCTCTTCCTCCAAAAATGATATCATCAACGAACACTTCAACAATTAAGATATTTTCATGACCAATTTTGAAATATAAATTACTATCAGTAGTACCTTTGTTGAAACCAATCTTCAAAAGATGCTTATCCAATCTTTCATACCAGGCTCTTGGGGCTTGTTTGAGTCCATACAGTGCTTTCTTCAACTTGCAGATCATATCACCATGATCAGACAATTGAAATCCATCCGGTTGCTCAATGTATACTTCTTCCAAGTCACCATTCATGAAGGTAGACTTGACATCCATCTAATATACTTTGAAATCCTTGAAGGCAACAAAGACAAGAAATAATCTAACTGCTTCAATTCTTGCCACCAGAGAAAAAGTCTCTTCAAAATCAACTCTTTCTACTTGGGAATAACCCTTGGAGACCAATCTAGCTTTGTTTATGACTACTTCACCATCTTCATTTAGTTTATTCCGGAAGACCCATTTGGTTCCAATCACATTCTTGTTTTTAGGTCTGGGAACAAGATCTCAAGTGTGATTTCTCTCAATTTGCATAAGCTCTTGCTCCATTGCTTTAGTCCAGTTTTCATCATTGCATGCTTCATTCACTATCTTTGGTTCAATCTTTAAAATTAGACAATACTCTTCCGAGTCTTGAGCAATCTTTCTTCTTGTTTGAACACCTTTTCTTTTATCACCTATGATTTGATCTTCAGAGTGATTTAGTCTTATATACCTGGGAATTTTGGGAATTCTTGCACTTCTGTTTCTTGAACAGGTTCATTCAAACTTATCTCTTCTTCCTGATTCATTGGATCAGTCTGGATCTCAATTTCAGAAGGGCCTTGGACCAAAACATCATTCTGATCATCCTCATCATATTCATAAAACCTTGAGGGTTTTTCAATACATTCATCAACGTTCACATTTGTACTTTCTATAATCTTTCTCAATCTCTTGTTATAGCACTAGTATGCTTTTCTTTGAGTAGAGTAACCCAAGAGTATTCCTTCATCACTTCTAGCATCAAATTTGCCAAGTTCTTCATCTCTTTTAATATAACATTTGCTACCAAAGACTCTAAAATACTTCACAGTGGGAGTGATACCAAACCAGAGTTCATAAGCAGTCTTACCAGTACTGCTTCTGATTTGTACTCGATTAAGAGTATAGACAGTAGTGCTTACAGATTCTCTTCAGTAGATCTGAGGAACATTTTCTTACATCATCATGGTTCTAGATGCTTCCTGAATGGTCTGGTTCTTTCTCTCCACTACTCCATTCTGCTATGGAGTCCTTGGAGTAGACAACTATCTTTTTATCCCATGTTTCTCACAAAATTATATGAACTCTCCAGATGTGAATTCTCCACCTTTGTCAAACCTCAGACATTTTATGTTCAATCTAGTTTCATTTTATACCATAGCCTTGAAGATTTTGAATTTCTCAAGAGCCTCAAATTTCTCTTTCAGAAAAGTCACCCACATCATCTGGGAATGATCATCAATTAATAACATGAAGTATCTATCACCTTGCACACTCCTGATTCTTGCCAGACCACATAGATCAGTGTGAACTAAGTCCAATAATCTGGTAGAAGACTATTCCTTACTTTTGAATGTGATTCTTCTTTGCTTACCCAACTGACATTCTTTGTACAAACTATTAGTAGGTTTTACCAGTCTTGGAAGATCTCTTACAGCTTGAGTGTTGCTTATCTTGATGATATTATCAAAATTCACATGACACATTCTCCTATGCCACAACCAACTCTGATCAATTTGAACAAATAAACAACATTTACCAGTACCAACCAAGTTTAAGATATTACCTTTTGTTTGAGTACCAGATGCAATCTCTATTCCGGAACTTTCAAAGATCTTGCATTTTCCATTTTTGAATCGGAGATCATAGCCTTTGTCCACCAACTATCCAACACTGAGAAGATTGTGCTTCAGACTTTCAACATACAATACATTACTAGTTTTGTTCTTTCCATCAAAAGAAATGGTTTCTCTGCCTTTAATTCTACCAGCAGAGTTATCTCCAAACTTTACAACTCCACCTTCATGTCTTTCCAGGTTTATGAACTTATTCTTGTCACCAGTCATATGGTGAGAGCATCCACTGTCAATGACCCATTCATCATTTTCTTCAAGCTGACTAGCCAGAGCCCTTTCTACCATTTTACGATTGACAGATTCAATAGGCATTGGATCTTCTTCCTTGATTGCAATAAACACCCAGTCACTTCTGGATTTGTTTCCTACCTTAGATTCATCATATGTTACTCCTTCATCATCATCTTCTTGAACATAGTAACACTTCTTTTTGAATCTTGATCTATTAGGGTTTGTCCTTGAAAATATTTTCGGACATCTTGAGGCAAAATGACCAATATTGTTGCAGTTGAAACATTTGAAAGGCAATTTTCCTTCATACTTACTGGATCCTCTTACCAAATTTTACCACTCCTCCTTCATATCTTTCCAAATCCATGAACTTATTTTTTTCACCTGTCATATGGTGGAAGCATCCACTATCAATGACCCAATCATCCTTTCCTTCAACTTGAGCAACCAGAGCTCTTTCTAGCATTTTATGATTGACAGATTAAGAGGGCATTAGATCTTCTTCCTTGATGATAATAAACACCTAGTCACTTCCAGATTTGTTTCCTGTCTCTGATTCATCATCTGTTACTCCTTCATCATCATCATCTTCATGAACATAGTAACATTACTTTTGGAATCTTGATCTATTTGGATTTGCTCTTGAAAATCTTTCTGGACACATTGAGGCAAAATGACCAATCTTATTGCAGTTAAAACATTTGAAGAGCAATTTTCCTTCATACTTACTGAATCCTCTTGGCAGTCTTTTTGCAATAAGAGATTCAAGTTGAACAACTTCTACTTCATCTTCTTCTAGATCTTTTCTTTCTTTTTCATACCATGATAGTTTCTTTGAAGAGTTCTCTCCCGGATCAAACTTTTGTTTTACTTTTACAAAGGCACTAGCTTTGAAAGCAAATTCAGTCTTGGGGGCTGCATCTCCAAACTTAGCCAATTCAAATGCAACTAATTTTCCAACCAATTAATCTCTTATGATATTTGAAAAAGATCTGAATTCTTCTATAGTAGCAACCTTGTAAGAATCAGGAAGGTATCTGAGAACTTTGGCAACAATCTCATCTTCATCCAAGATTCCACCAGCACATCTAATGCCACAAACAAGCTCATTTACTCTTGGCATAAATTTAGTGATATTTTCATCTTCTCTCATCTTTAGGTTTTCAAATTTTCCTTTCAGACTCTGTAGCTTGGCACATTTAACATACTTGTCTCCTTCATGCAGAAGTTCTAGTTTTTACAAATCTCATATGTAGTTTTTAGATCAATAACATTTGTTAGCTCTGAATCAGATAAGGCACTTACTAGAGCTTCTTTAGTCCAAAGATTGTTTTTAGCAGCTCTGATTTCATCTATGGTACTCGAACCATTCTGTGGAGGAACATACTTCTTTGAAGCCATGACCCAATATTGCTTTCCCATACATTGCAGGTGACATTCCATGCGACTTTTCCAAAGAGTAAAATTGGTTCCATCAAACCTCGGACTATCTTTCTTGTAGGATGACATCCTAGATCTCCTCAAGCAGTTAAGCTAGTTTAGAGGAACTTAGCTCTAATACCAATTGTTAGAATTAAGACAGACAACTGAGAGGGGGGGTTGAATCAGTTGTCCAAAAAAATTCTTGCTACTAATTACTTTAATTCTTCTTGTAATTTTAGTAGCATAATAATAAATGAATCATGGAATCTTAATGCAACAAATCAAGAGTAGAAACACATTAACACATATGACACCAAGATTTTAACATGGAAAACCAGGTTAAGGGAAAAACCATGGGCTGACTGACCCAAGATTGTATTCCCTATTAAAAGAATATGAAGAACAAATAGCACATGCCAATTAGGGCTCACTGCCCAAGTACACTGCTCACAAGAGGCCCACTACCTATAGGAGACACACTATCTATAGAATAATAAATATTACATAATTGAATTGAAGAATAACATCTTCACCATGCTCGATTCAGTTCCATTTAAGCCCAATACTTCTGCTCTGCCTTTCACTTCTTTGCTCTCTACACACTCTCATCTCTACTAAGATCCATTTGAAATGACTTCACAACCTCTTATTTATACAAGACATTTGACTTTGGTATAATCATCCAAGTCGGCATACATTACAGAGAAAATATATAAATACAACATGACTAATTACAAAAAGACTTCATGTTGATCAACACACTGTCGGCCACATAGATCTAGGACTTCAATCTTCTTTTAGGAACACGCCATGCTTCAAAGAACATCTTCAAGATCATCTGCAGGATGTGTAACTCATCTGGTCAGCTAGACTTAGGAAGAACATCATCATCTGGAAGTAATCCTTCATTTACGAGTTCAGTCTTCAATGCGGTCCACCAACACTAACTGGACACAATCCAAAGACTTCCACAAGCTTGCCTAAATCACCAAGAACATCCACACTACTTCTGCTACCTAAAATCATTCTCTCCTTCATCCAGATCCTCAAGAGCACAGTCTGTCATCACTGTCATAATGGAATAGATGCTTGCAGAACTCCAGACCATGAACCAATTGAGTTGTCAATTTAAATTGAATTCCTAAACACTCCACCAAATCCGCAGAACAAGATATTGCATCTTTGGATCTCACCAGACCTATCTGTGTCATTCTGTCACCTCTGAACATTTGCCAAAACTGGTTTTACTCAAGTGGCCATAACTTCTTCAGATCTTCATGTGGACCTCTCAAATCTTTACTGGATCATCTTAAGACATATCAACAAACCCTTTTATATGCATACTTTGATCTTCATCTTAGCTGGGATCTTCACCTCACTATCTTCATTGTTCTTCTCTGTTTCTAATAGGACTAATTTTCCCAATATCCTCAGCATACAACTCATCCAATAATAATCATCAATGCAATAGGAGTATGTTGACATCAATGACAACACCGGTTAGGCCCATACTTGTAACAATGGGAAGATGTAGTATTAAGTGATGTGGAAGTGATTTGAAATGCATATGGATTAGATTGATAAGGAATAAGATAAGGTGATGTGGAATTGTTATGATATGTGGACGGATTAGGTTGGTGTGAAATGGAAGGGGATACCACATAGGAATGAGGTGGAATTGGTTGGTGTTGAATGGATAAGAGATTATGATGTACTTGTTAGGTTTGACTAGTGGCCATGAGGTGTAGTACTTGTCCTATAAGATGTTGCATTTGAGCTGATTTGCTTGTTTGCAGTTTTGGGATCATGTCTTGGGCCCTCTGAATGGTCCGTTGGTCTAGAGGTTTTGGCATTTGGTGAAGTAGGTCAATGAGCTCTTGGGATAGGTCCTCTAGTGTTGACATGGTGTAAAATGATGTGCATTGGATTAGAAAGAGGGTGATGTGTACTAATGAGGTTAGATGACTTGGGTGGATCAAGATGGGGTTGATTGGATGACTAGGATGATGGGATGATGTGATTGGATGAAGTGTAAGGATTAGGATGTATTATGACACGTAGGTTGATGATGATGTGGTGATATCAAACACAAGATCTCACATACACATGCATGCACACCAAACACAATGATCAATGTGTACACCCTAGGCTAGGCAAGGACTGTATCTGTTGGGTTCCCACTTGGGTTTACCCAGCTGTGCCTACTTATGGTGTATAGCTCTAGGAACTTGAGGCATGGGCTCCCCCTTATAGTGCACTCACTTCTCAGGCACACCAAGTTCCAGGAACTCAAGACACGCAGATCTTGAGGTACCTTGCTATCTCTGCCATAAGTCACAAAAATGTGGGATGGCTATCAAAGGCCTAATCAGTTGTCCTCTTATACTAATTGGCTACTAAAACATGGTTTTTAGTTTGGATTTCCATTTGGGTGGATATACATGTGGTGATTCACTCTATTAAAGAGGTTTCCCAGCCTACAGTGGTTAGGATCTATAGGGTTTTGGGGGAAATATTCATTGGTATAGAAGAGCAACACCCGTCATTTGTGACTTCCTTCACAAATGCATTATTTATATAGTGTCTTGGAATGGCTTGGCTTTAGCCCATTTTCACTTGGGTCATACCCCTTCTTACAATAGGAAGGAAGGCTCTCTAGAGTTAGCAATAGTTTCTCATGCACCCTAGATCCACTGGATAGGCAGGGGAGAGGATACTTCTATTTCTAAATTGGGTTACACACAATTAGAGAAAGCAAGCCCAAGAAATGAAAAGCAGACACAATGAAAATAGATAGTTTATTTTAGAGCACCAAATCAAAGTGTTTGAGTTGTGGGTTCATTTTAAAACACCAAAATTAAGTGTGCCTACTTTAGTATAACATATTGTTTACAAACATGGACTGATTGGATATGCAAAAGATATGTTATTGTGTTTTATTCCTCTGTTCTTTGACAAGCGGTTAAGACAAGCTACATAGATAAGATGTTAGCTGCCAATGAGGATTAGGTCAAAAAGATATGATCAGATAAAAACCTAGAAATTATGATCTGATACAGCAAAATAAGTTGTAAAAATAGAAATTTTATGAAATTAAGTTATGTGCATTGAAAGTTTGAACAAAAGCTCATGTTTGACTAAGAAATTACCTGATGAAAGTTATATGGCTACGGAGCTTGTCCTGTTACCTTTTCGATGAGTATTTATTTGTGCAATTTCACCTCCATACGCTCTTGTTATGGAAAAAAGAAAAATATAGCCCCCTCTATGACATATGAAGGAAACAGCTTTGACTAGTTTGGCCTTTTTAACTTTTTGATGTTTAAGTTGTTTCATTGCTAAAGTTTTTGCAAAGACTTTCTTGGTTATAGGTGCCCATTTGCAAGGTTTTATGTTGGTGGTTTAAGTTAAAATCCCAAACCCCTTTTTAAAAATTTAAGATCCACATTTAAAACCCTAAACCCTCAAAACCCAATGCATTGTATGTTAAGATATCAAGAGATTAAATTCATTAAGATATTGGTTTTTAGACTATGTGCAAGTGGAGTTGACAGTTCAAAAGGTAGTCGACGATCGAAAAGGTAGCCAATGATCCAACAAAGATAGTCGATAGTGTTTGGCAAGTCGACGTTTCAAGGAAATGGTGGTTGTGGTAGAGAGTTGCAGTCAAAATAGTGGCGAGGTCACCGAACAGTGGTGACCATTAAAACGGTCAAAACGAAGGTGTCGATGGAAATAAAGATGGCAAAGTTGATGGCAACAGGAGTTTATAGGGGGATGTCGGCCAAAGGTTGTAGATAAGTCAATGGGGGTGATTAAAAATGACAGGGCTAAGGTGAAGTCTATGACCAAAACCACGACTGCTGGAATAACAGTTTAGAAAGGATTAAAGACTATAGATTTTAGGGCTTTGCGGTGGTGACCGGGAGTCTATGAGTGGAGGCGACAATCTAAGATTTTTTAGTGATTATGATAGGGGGTCTTAAAAATGTCGACTTGCAACAAACACCCTATACATAGTGGGTTGATAGAAAGGCAAGAGGGAAAATTAGAGATTTTATAACAGTCACCAAAACCTATGATAACACTTGCAAAATTAAGTAGATATGCTTCCCTCAAGACTTACACCCTTGCAGAGACCTTATGGCAGATCCATACTATATGGATCTGTATGGATCCGTACAGTATGGTTGCCAACTTTTTTTTTTGAATTTTTATTAAAAAAATTATGTGACAAATTATATGCAAATTTATAGTCTAGGATCTTGGAAGTGGCCTCCTGGACATGATGGCACTATCCATTTTTGCCCCGAAGATCAATTGTAACAGATCACCTTCAAAACTTGACAATGAGGTTAGGTAAAAGCAAATTTTTAAAGTAAAAACCTACAAAAACTAATGATTCGGTCCCACCGAGCATGACAGAATGTATATACGGAAAATTTGGATAAAATGGAAGATAAACAATAACATGCAAATTACCTTCTTACCCAAATTTCACGAATACCTCAGATGTCTTGAAATGTTGATGCATGCATGTTGATTGTTGTAGCTGATTTGAAGGTTTGTTTGCTCTGATCTGTAGCTTAATGGTGATAGGATGACGATTTGATGGGAGTGAGGTTGATAGAGGAAAATAGGTGGATGATGGATGAGAGGTGGAATTTTGGTAGAGTAACAGTGCTTGAAGATTCATCCATGCCAAATGGCTTAGAAATGGATCAATTTATAGGCAAGATGAGAAAATGGAAGGATAGAGTTTCCATTTCATGAGTGATAATTGAATTGGAAAGTTGCTATGCAACTTGGGAGAGAAAAATGGAAGGTGGCTGAGTGATTTGGGAGATGAATTAGAAAGTGAATCAAGTTAACTCAAGAGATAATTAGAGTCATCTCGAGAGACAAATATGGAAGGTGGGCTCAATAATTTAAATAATTTAATATTATTTAAATTATAAGAAATGTGAGGATAAAAGTGATAAATTAAATAAAATAAAATAGTTATTTTATTTAATTTAAGAGGAAAGTGGACTAAATAAATAAATAAATTTTTTTTATTTAATAATGTGAGGGATGGAATTAAATTAAATAAATGTTATATTTATTTAATTTATTAGAGGAAGTGCTAAATTAGGTGAAGAAGAGGTTATGATAGTGACAAGGGTACCTAGGGCTAAACAATAAGGTGTTGTAAGATAATGAACATTTTTGAGTGTCTACATACCTAAATCTAGAGTTATAGCTTCTAAAGTTTTGTTGATCACATTTTACAAGGTGTTCTTTATCGGGTTCCAATTTGACAGTATTTCTCTATGACATAACAATAGTTCTGAGATCTGCATTTCTCTATGAAAGGATATTATGCTCCATGGTTCAAAAGGTATGCTAAGAGGTCCATAATGAATGTTGGTTATGAATTTTAGAGTCTCATATGGTTTGCACTGAAAGTTATGACATGATAGTTAAGCTAGTTAAGTATGCACTTAAAGTTGAAGTTGACACTCATGTGAAATCAATATGCTGTGAAGACATAATGTTTGAATTGTCATGCTAAGTGGCTCTACTATAGATCATGACCTATATCAAGATTCCTGAATGTTTGTTTGAGTTCGCATTACTATTTGTGCATAAGATCAAGTTGACATGGTATAATATTTGTGTACATGTTTCATGCTTGGTCTGCCAACCTAGTTGAGAGATAAATCATATTGCAGATATATGTATTCAATAGATTTCAGCATTGGAGTGATGGATGTATGTGAATAGAGTGTGAATTTGATGTGTGTGCAATCTAAGGTAGTTTTGTGATCTAAAAAGGATAGTAAGGGCAGAAGAAGAAAGTATATGTAAAGCAGAGAAAAAAATAGGGCAGACATTATGAAGACATTTGAGTCTATATACTAAGCTATTAATGGAACTGCACTTCAGCATTCTATAGATGCATTTGTAGCAGTCATCTATTGGCAGTGAGCCAATCCTTCTTCTATCTTCTCTTCTAATTTTGGCAATTATCCTATTACAATGAGCACTTCTTTGGATAGTGAGCCCTAAGGTAGTGAGCCTTTATGTAATTTGGTATTGTTATCATAATACATTGTGAGCTAACACTCACTGTGGTTTTTCCCTTTTTAGGTTTTCCATGTAAAAATCCTAGTGTCCATATGTTATGTCTTTATGGTTGTTGTACTTATGTTTATTCTGCTTTCATGTTATTGAATTTGGTAATTGGATTAATGAACATATAAAGAAGTGGTTTTGTGGAATACTGATTCACCCCCCTCCCCTCTTAGTATTCATTATATTTAACAATTGGTATCAGACCAAGGTTCCTTGGAAGATGTTTAACAGCTTGAGGAAGATCTGGGAAAGAGTACTCATGGAATCCAGAAGGTATCCTACTCTAGGTAGTGTCACAATTGATCAACAATTAAAAATAGCTCTTGCAGATCTTGATAAGTATGAAATAGATATCTAGGATTTGAAGGAAAATGTCAAAGAAGTAGATGAATGCTTCCTGAAGCTAAGAGAGAAAGTTAATAGATTAAAGGATAGGAATGGAGAGTTAAGTGAACAATTGATTGAAGAAAATGAAACCCTACATAGTTTATCCAGGTATGTTGAAGAGAAAGAAAAAGCTAAGGAACATTTGAATCAAATATTGAAAGACAAGTCTGAAGATTGTGAAAAGTTAGGAAAAGATGTTATACTTTTGAAGTTTGATTTGGAGGTGGCAAACAGTTACAAAGAAAAGTTCAAAATAAGCTCTACAAAACTTGATGAGTTGCTTGATAGTCAAAAAAATCTAGATAACAAGAAAAGTTTGAGATTTGAAAGAGGAGAAAGTTCTAATTCAGGTCAAGAAAACATTGAGATAAGGAAAAACAAAGGAAACCAATTCAGGAATTAGAGAAGAAGACCTAGAATACCTTCAGTCAAGCAGATAAATGCTCAAATGTATCCATATTTCAATGGCTATTGTCTTAAATGTAATAAGTATGGTCGTAGGGCTACCCAGTGTAGGAGTAGAATAAATTAGAATATTCCATCTTTCTCTGGTCAATGTTTCAATTGTAAAATAATTGGTCACATGGCAAGTGGATGTAGAAGTGTAATGAGGAATGGTTTTAACAATACACAATCCTTTAATGGAAGATGCTTTGCATGCAATAGATTTGGGCATATGGATAACCAATGCAGATCAAGAATAAATCCAGTCAATAGAAGGAATCAGGGATAGAGGAATGTGATATGCTACAATTGCAATAAGTTTGAGCATGTTGCAAGATTCCACAAAAGAAAGAATGAGAAAAGACACTATCCTACAGAGAAGATAAAGGTAAAAACAAAATGGATCTGGTGGAAATCAAGAAGGAAATAAGAAATTTCTAGATTAAGAAGGATGTTATTAAGGTCAAGGATGGACCCGCACCAACCTCCGGTGTAGATACTTCCTCTAGGAAGTAAATTGGGAGCTCTAGCTTAGGGGGAGTTGAATTGAAAATCTTAATCCCCTAGCCAAATAATCAGTGTTAGGATCCAACATGAAGATATGATGAAAAGCATTGTGACAGATCTTATGAAAAAAATTCAAGTAGAAAAGGATCAAATGCAGAGCATTGTGGATCAATCCTAATCGACTATATTCTACAGTGAAGAGTTTGACAACTTTTTGGAGAACAAGCATTTATGACAACTAGGTTATCACAACAAGGGTTAAAAAGGAGCTCATTTGAATAACAATTCACTTTGCATTCAAGATATCAAGAGTCCAAGGAGAGCTAAAGCAAGATTCTAAACTACTACAACAATTTCGAAAGCATCTCACAACAAATGAAGTGAACCCTAATTTGGCAAGAGAGGTATTTTTGGGTTTGAAACCCTACTATGAACTTATTTGAAATCCTACAAAAATGGCTACACCACATGTTGTTAATATCACTGAGAGACCATGACCTAAATTCAAGAAACATCCACACAAATTCATGGAAGTTGATCCTGATGGTGCTTTTCAGAAGTGCCCTATGGTGTGATGCATGAAGAAGACATTAGGGCTTACATCCATGGTTCCCTAGATGAACACAATGATAGAAAACTTAGAGAATTATATATGAATCATTTGTGTGGTGGGAATTACCTATTGAAGGAGGAATACAAAGCCCTAAAAAAATTTGTGCAATACATTGACTTTATGTCATTTGCAGAGGACTCATGGGTCTAGTATGTACTAAGCAGAGTACACAATTAGTTTATGTGGCTCAATACACCATTCATGATCATAAAGGATGCTATAAGGGTGGTTACAGGGTTGAATTCTACCATTATAGTACCTATATTAAAGGTAGTGAAAAATAACATAGTTACAGAAGCTATCGGAGCCAAATTCGATCAAAGGGTATTAACAATCAATGACATTGAAGACCATGTAGTCAAGTTTGCATCCATGGTGATTGGCTACAAAATCTACTACTCAAACCAGGAAAACTCTATTTTTTAGTACTACTATATTTATAGCCTATGAGAAGGTGAAGAAGAATGCAGAGTAAGACCTATTTGAATTACTCCAATAGAAACTAATGGAGAATCTAAGGAAGACACAAGAAAGCAAGTATCCCTTTAAATTTGGTACATTGATCATGTGCCTATTTTTCTACTTCATGCAAGAATTACTAGGAATGAAGTTGATCTAGTCCAGCAGTCAACCAGTTACAATTCAAATTAGAATTCCTCTGAATGGCATAAGAAACAAAGATGGATAGAATACAGCTCTGTGGGGCTATTTTAAGAATTTTTAAAAAGCCATGCATTCCAGACAAAGGATACCTGAATCAATTATTGAGAGATGTAAAAATGATATATGTTTCATTGTTAACAAAAATAAATGTATGATGGAGGCTACTGAGCCAAGAACAATTTGGATTATGCCAATCAGATATGAAGAAGATGCAAATATGTTAGATGGATATGCCAAGATCATGTTAAGAAAACCTAGAGATACCTCCGATCCAAGATTTGGCACTTATGACGAGTTATCTGTAAAAGTTCATTTTGAACTAAGGAAACTAGAAACTTTGAAAAAGATGAAGAAATTGGTGGAGGAATATGCCCATAGCATAGGGATTACAAAAGAAGTTGCTAAAACAAGGGCAAGAATAGTGGAAAATTTTAAGGAAGGTGAACCTGGCAAGGCTCCAGAAGTGCAAGAGATAAAGACAGAGGCACCTGTAGCTCTAAATAAGAGGACAAGAGGTTCCACATCTACCAAAACAACCTCAAAATCACTAGGTCTTACCCTATCTATAGTAGCACCCTCCAAGAAAACCACTGACAAGGGTAATAAAAGGCAAAAGACCAAAGGACATAGAGTATATGTCAGTGAGGATAAATATGATGAAGAAATAGAATCAGATGAAGAGGTTAAAAAGATGAAATCAAAATCAACTAAATCCTCTGGTTCTAAGCAAGACAATTCCTCTAAAAAGAAGAAAGGAAGAAAGAGGGAGAAGAAAGTAGAGCCTGAGAAAGAAGAAGCCACAATTAATCTAGAGGATGTTCTAAAAGCCATAATAGTTAATGGAAATCTAAAACCTATAGCTCAACTGTATGATGAATATAACGATACAAATAAAGGCATCATTGAGAATGTAGTAATCAAATATTTGGAGATATATAATAAATCTCTTATTGAAATAATAATTGATCTCCCTGATACCCTCGCTAACATTATGACTATCAGAAAAGAAGCAGCTATGGCCAAGGAAATTGAGATTAGAGAATATACATTGATAAATCTATGTCCTAAGATCTCTCTTGAAGAAAAGGCAAATGTCTTCAAAGCACTTGGAAAGAGGTTTAGAACAAAGAAAAGGATAAATACTCTGATGTTAGGTGACACTGAGAAGTTGGCCAAGGAAACTTAAGATACCACCCTACAAGTACTAAGGGAACTTCATCTCCCAACTATATATGACAAAGAAGAACAAAATATTGGTAATGTTAGTTCTGTACCAGATGTCAATATGGACCAAGGTCTAGACAAAAGTGATAATGAGATAAAGGAGAATGAAGATCAAGCCCCTTGTACTGATGGTCTAGATACTGCTAACAAAGATCAAACTAAGACAAGCCCTCCCTTGTAGCATCAAGTTGATGACCAAGCTACCAAGGTGAAGACTGATGAGCAAAGTAAAGTTGATAATCAAGAACTTGAACAAGCTGAGAAAAGCCCTACTCTGGAGAAAAATATTGAGGAACATGAGGCTATGGAGTTGGAACCTCCTAAGGAAAAAAAAGGAGAAAAAGTGTCTGATATGAAAAAAGACACTGTTGTCTCACAGGATCCGGTTAATTCAGTCAAGTAATTTTTGGAAAAGCAAGTGTTGGATGCACTTGAGCTTTTGCAAGGACCAATAAACTTGGCTTCAATGTCTCCTATACAAAAATTCAAACTAGTATCAATTGTGTAAGCTAAGGCTCAAGAAGAAATTCTGAGGTCTCAAATCCAAGATAGTGAGCTCATTGAAGAAGCATCTAGTATTTTGGAAAAGTTGATGCTAACATATCAAAAGGATACCTCACTATCTTCAATAGATCAACTCAAGGGACTAATAAACTCAGTAAGTATACATTTTGAATCTTTTGAAAAATATGCAGAAACAAAAGTAAGAAAAGAGTTTGATGAGAAGAGATTAGCTGAGTTGAAGACCATGTTAGATAATGATAAAACTCTGTTAGATAATGGAATAAAAGGTATACAGAGTGCCATCAAAGAAGCTTATGATTTGTACAAATTTTGTTTATCATGGCCAAAATCTACAAAGGAGTTAGGAGAAAAAATCAAGGATTTGGAACTCCAATTGTTAAATATCTCTAAGTCATATGATCTGGTAGCTGAATTAATAAGGAGTAAAGAGATGCAAGTTGTAAACATCCACAATAACTTAAGCAATCTGATGAAGAAGAGAGAAGAAGTTAAAAATAGGTTGTGCCAATTAAGAGGGATGATAAGTCCTAAAATTAATTTAATGACTAATCTTGCAGCAAAATCCTTGAGCGTAAAAGCAATAATTGATACACCCTCAGATGTGTAGAAGGTAGAAAAATTAGTGTTTCTGAGAAATGGCCACATTCAAATTTTGGATAATGCAAAGAATAGATGGAATGAAGAGTCGGCTTTGATAAAAACCATTTATAATGATATTCTTGTTGGGAAAAAGGTGTTGTTCACCTTGCATAACATTAATTAATTTTTAATTATGTAAAATAAATATTATTTTGTGGTGCATCTTAAGTGATGTGTTTAGCCACATTAAATATTTATTTGGTATCACTTGTAAAAGTTGTATTTTTTGATGTGTTAGACAACTAAGAGGGGGGGTGAATCAGTTCTCACAAAAACTTAAACACTTTCTGCAATTAAATATTCTTCACTTATCCATAATTATTATGTTTTAACAATGAGTGCATGAAATCAGAAACTTAACAATATCAAACACAAGAGACACTAGATTTACATGGAAAACCCCAAGGTGGGGAAAAACCATGGAGAGGATTAACTCTCAATATATATTGCAATCTTGAAATAGTGATGTTCAGGCTTGGTCACCCCACAGGCCTAAACATTCTGGCTTACTACCGTGAAGAACAACTAGGTCTAGTAGGCTCATTGCCTCAACCCTAAACCTAGCAAGATTACAATAAGGGTTGTTAAACCCTACTGGTGGCTTACTGCTAAATTCACTACCATGATGAACACCTTTCTTTATTGTGAATAAACAATTCCTCAGCTCTGCCCTGCTCTTCCTCTGCCATGCTCTTCCTCTTTTTTCCTCTACCTCTTCTCTTCTCTACCTTTGGATCTTTCTTAATATATTCTCATTTTCACTCAAGGACACCTTTTCCATGACTCAGCTAAAATTATTTATACACTACATCAACCTTGGAATGATCATCAAGGTCAACATCAACCATTGGAACAATCTCTAAGGTCAATATTACAAACATTTACAAAATAGGTCCTAACCTATTGCAACATCATGTAAAGGGAATGAAATGTAGATTACACCATACCTTAGCTAGGACTCAAACATGATCTTCCACGACACAACAGGCTTCCACAATCTTCTAGAGATCTTCGTAATCACTGGGATCAACCAAGTCGGCCAAGATGAGTTACACGCTACATTATCTGGGAACAATCTTCACACACCATCTCAATTTCCTAATGTGGACCAAAGTTTAGATAGGAACATGATTAGGAGACATCCACAAGCATGCTATAATCATTAGAAGTAACCACATGAACCTTAACCACTTTATTCATAGGAATCTTTTCACTGGAGTACATAAATTTTACTGTCTTCAACTGTCATAAAAGAAAGATAGCTTGCGGACAACCAAACCATGAACCATTGCAACTGTAGGTACTTTTCATCATCCCAGACTTCCCTCTAGAATCACATAGAAAAATACTTTCTTGTGGAGGAATGCAAAGCCAAATACTGTCTTCCTGTCTCAACTGAACTTACACAAAAAGAAGGTTTCACTCTGGTGAACAAAACTCATTCAAATCTTCATACAAATATGTCAGACCTGAAATGTAGCATCCTTAAACATACCTCTAGATTACTTCCAATCCACAAACCATGATCTTCAGGTAGGAACAAATGTGGAGTAGTTTACCAAATTATTCTTCAGTAAACAACTCTCCTTCTATACTGCACTTCTCTGTGGCTTACTTGTTTCTTCTGGAGAGGCTAATTTTCTCAATATCCCCAACATACAAGTCTTCTAAAAAAGTAATAGAATAAGATACAATTGGCACCAATGACAACAAGAATATGTTGACATCAATGACAACACCGATTAGGCACATACTTGCAACAATCTGCCCCTTTGTCATTGATGGCAACATATGATGTGAAAAACTGCAACAACCATCAAGACAAGATTCTCCCCCTTTCTCTTTACACACGTGCACTCTTTCTTCCTCTAAAATTCTCATCCTTTCCCTTACACATCTATACTCTTTCTCTTACACATCTGCACTCTTTCTCTTACACATCTGCACTCTAAGTTTTTCACATGACTTCTCTCCCACTTTGACATCAATGGCAAAGGGCACATACTTGCACTCTTCTTCTCTGATCTAATCTCTCCTCTAAACTTTTTGACCACTCCCCCTTAGAAGTAGCTCTAAAAAGCATCAATCTGGACCTTTGAACACCTCCAGACTGATGTACCATTATGCATTTTAGTTTAGAGTAGGAGGGGTGATGACCCCTAACTTTTCTCTGAGATACTCATAAGTATCCTTGGGAAATGGCTTGGTAAAAATGTCTGCAATCTGATCCTTGGTTGAAACATATTCCAACTTCTCTTCATTCTCTGTCACCTTTTCTCTCAAAAAATGATACCTAATTGATATGTACTTGGTCCTTGAATGCATCACTAGGTTCTTTGATATGTTTATGGCACTTCTATTGTCACAAAAGATTGCAATAGGTTCTTCATACACAACTTTGATGTCCTTCAAAGTCTCCTTCATCCATAACACTTGAGTGCAATTGCATCTTGCTACAATGTATTTTGCCTCTGTAGTAGACAAGGATGTTGAATCCTGTTTCTTGCTCAACCAAGATACTAATCTTTTTCCCAAGAAGAATGCACCTCCACTTGTACTTTTTCTATCATTCACATCTTTGGCCCAATCTGCATTAGTATATGCACTGAGAACAAAGTCACTGTTCTTGGGGTACCACAAACCATAATCTATTGTGCCTTTTAAATATCTCAGAATTCTTTTGACTGCCATCACATGTGATTCCTTGGGTTCTTCCTGAAATCTTTCCACAAGACACACTACATGCATTATGTCAGGTCTGGTTTGAGTTAGATAAAGTAATCCTCCAATCATAGATCTATACTTTTTCTGGTCTGCCATGCGTGAGTTACCATCTTTGCTCAATTTACAACTAGTTATCATAGGTGTGCATACTGGTTTAGAGTCTTCCATCCCAAATTTCTTTAACAACTCTTTCACATACTTGGACTGAGAAATGAAGATACCCTTATCTGATTGACTTATTTGCAGACCTAAAAAGAAGTTCATCTCCCCAAACATAAACATTTCAAATTCACTTTGCATTTCTCCAGCAAAAACTGAGCACATACCTTCATTGCCTCCAAAAATAATATCATCAACAAAAACTACAACAATCAGGGTTTGTTCATCATTGATCTTGAAGTAGAGATTAATATCTGTTGTCCCTTTACTGAACCCTATCTGTTGTACCTTTACTAAACCCTATCTATATTAGGTACATGTCTAACCATGCATACCATGCCCTGGGAGCTTGCTTCAATCCATACAGTGCTTTCTTCAATCTGCCTACCCTGTCCCCTTGTTTTGATGACTGAAATCCTTTCAGTTGTTCAATATAGACTTCCTCTTCCAACTCTCCATTTAAGAAGGCAGACTTCACATCCATTTGATAAACATTGAAATCTTTGTATGTTGTAAAAGCAAAAAACATCCTTATTGGTTCAATCCTTGCTACTGGGGAAAAAGTCTATTCAAATTCTATTCCTTCAACTTGAGCATATCCTTTGCATACCAATCTTGCTTTGTTTCTTACCACTTCACAATTCTCATTCATTTTGTTTCTGAAGACCCACTTTGTACCAATTACATTCTTGCCTGCTGGTCTGGGAACAAGATCCCAAGTCTGGTTCTTCTCTATCTACATCAATTCTTCTTCCATGGCCTTTATCTAATTCTCATATTTGCAAGCCTCATCCACAGTTTTAGGTTCAATCTTAGAGATCAGATAGAAATTTACTTGTTCTTCTACAACTTTTCTTCTGGTTAAGATCCCTTTGCTTTTATCTCCTATGATTTGATTTTTAGGATGACTGATTCTTACATATCTTGGAGTTTTGTTAGTACTTACCAGAGCTTGTTCTTCTTCATCTATGTTGTCTTCATGTTGCACCACTTCTAAAACATTTGGATCATCTGACTCATATCCACTTGGTTTTGAAGACCTTTCTTTACACTCATCAACTTTGACATTTGCACTTTCAATGATTTTATTCAGCCTCTTATTATAGCACCGGTAGGCCTTACTCTTGGTGGACTAACCAAGGAAGATTCCTTCATCACATCTAGCATCAAACTTGTCTAAATCTTCTTCTCTTTTGATATAACATCTGCTACCAAAGACTTTGAAATATTTCACAGTAGGACCTTTACCGTGCCACAACTCATAGGGAGTTTTTGAACTATTACCTTTTACTTGAACTCTATTTAGGATGTATACTATAGTGTGAATTACTTCTTTCCAATATGCTTCTAGAAGATGAGCTTCCTTCATCATGGTTCTAGCAGCTTCTTGAACTGTTCTATTTTTCCTTTCAACAACTCCATTTTGTTGTGGAGTTCTAGGCATAGATAGCTATCGCTTTATTCCATGCTCTTCACAAAAGAAATTGAATTCATTTGATGTGAACTCTCCTCCCCTATCAGATCTCAAACATTTGATTTTCAAATCCATCTCATTTTCAACCATTGCCTTAAATGCCTTGAATTTATCTAGAGCTTTAGCTTTCTCTTTTAAGAAGGTGACCCAAGTCATTCTAGAATAATCATCAATGAGTAGCATGAAATATCTATCTCCTTGCAAACTCCTTACTCTGGTAGGTCCACACAAATCTGTATGCACTAGCTCAAGTAGTCCTCCAACTGATTGATCCTTGCTTTTTAAACTTGTTCTTTTCTATTTCCCAAATTGACATTCCTTGCAAACTGGATTAGCAAGCTTCACAAGCTTAGGGAAATCTCTAACAATCTATGCAGTACTTATCTTCATAATATTATCAAAATTTATGTGACACAACTTTCTATGCCATAACCAACTTTCATCAATCTGAGTCAACAAGCAATAGTTCTCGGTTCCTTTCGAGTGATAGATATTACCTCTGGTCTTCTTACCAATTGCAATGACTATTCCGGAGCTTTCCCTGATCTTGCATCCATTGTCCTTGAAGCTTAAGTCATAGCCCTTGTCACACATCTGACCAACACTCAGAAGATTGTGCTTTAATCCTTTCACATACAAGATATCTTTAGTATTATGCTTGCCATCAAAAAGAATAGATCCTTTTCCACAAATCCTACTAGTTGTATCATCTCCAAACCTAACTAGTCCACCATAATATCTTTCCAAACTTACAAACTTAATTTTGTCACCAATCATGTGGTGAGAGTAACCACTATCAATAATCCATTCATCTGTGTCCTTAATGACCTGAGCAACCAAAGCACTTTCCACTGGTTTTTCTTCCTTCATACAACTAGAAGAATTAGTAGACACAATATCTTCCTTAATTGCAATGAACAAGCATTCATTTACAGAGAGATTAACATTATCTAGTTCACCATTATTTGATACTCCTTCATCATCATCAAATTCTTCAACTTAATAACACTTTTTTGGAGTCCTAGGCCTATTCTCATATCTTCTTCTATTTCTTTCAATTCTTTCAGGACATCTGGAAGAAAAATGACCTACTTTACCATAGGAAAAACATTTGAAAGGTAATTTTCCTTTATACTTACCAGATCCTCTTTGTATCTTGTCCACAAAGTTGGCTTCAACTTCATCTATCTCATCATCGAATTCTACCTTATACTTTTCTAATCTGGAAGTACTTCTAGGAGTACTAGCTTTGAAGGTAGTCTCAACTTTTGGAAGAGCATCATCTAACTCCCTCATTTCAAAAGCAGTAAGCTTACCAAGCAACTGATCTATGTTAACTATTTTTACTTGCATGAATTCTTCAATCATAGCCACCTTGTGATAGTAGGACTTGGGTAGAGATCTGAGTATTTTTGTGATAATTTCCTTTTCATCGACAGTTCCACCTATGCCTTTTATCCCTGTAACAAGTTCATCAACTCTTTGCATAAATGCTGATATATTTTCATCATTGTTCATCTTCAAGCTTTCATATTTCACTTTTAGAAATTGTAACTTGGCTTCCTTCATAGAGTCATCTCCTTCATAAAGATTTTTCAACTTTTCCCATACCTTATTTGCAGTTTCAAGATCTACAACTTTTGTTAGTATTGAGTCGATTAATTATCTTAGCAGAGCATCCCTTGCCTTGATATCTATCTCATATTCTTTGATTTTGTCTTAACTAGCATGACCTATTTTCCTCTACCTCTTCTCTGCTCTGTCTTTGGACCTTTCTTAATATATTCTCATTTTTGCTCAAGGACACCTTTTCTATGACTCAACTACAAGTATTTATACACTACATCAACCTTGGAATGATCATCAAGGTCGGCATCAACCATTGGAACAATCTCCAAGGTCGATATTACAAACATTTACAAAATAGGTCCTGACCTATTGCAACATTATGCAAATGGAATGAAATGCGGATCACGCCATGCCTTAGCTAGGACTCAAACATGATCTTCTACACCAAAACACACTTCCACAATCTTCTGGAGATCTCCACAATCACTGGGATCAACCATGTCGGCTAAGACTGGTTACACGCTACATTATTTGGGAACAATATTCACACACCATCTCAATTTCTTAACATGGACCAAAGTCTAGATAGGAACATGATTAGGAGACATCCACAAGCACATTATAATCATTAGGAGCAACTGCACGAACCTTAACCAATTATTCATAGGAATCTTCTCACTAGAGTACATGAACTTTACTGTCTTCAACTGTCATAAAAGAAAGATAGCTTGCGGACTACCAAACCATGAACCATTGCAACTGTAGGCACTTATAATCATCCTAGACTTCCCTCTAGAACCACATAGAAAAATACTTTCTTGCAGAGGAATGCAGAGCCAAATACTGTCTTCCTATCTCAACTAAACTTATAGAAAAAGCAAGCTTCACTCTGGTGAACACAACTCACTCAGATCTTCATGCTAATGGCTCAGACCTGAAATGTAGAATCCTCAAACATGCCTCTACTTTACTTTCAATATGTAGACCATGATCTTCAGGCAGGAACAAATGCGGAGTAGTTTACTGGACTGTTCTTCAGCAAACAACTCACTATCTATACTGCACTTCTTTGTGGCTTACTTGTTCCTTTCAAAGAGGCTAATTTTCTCAATATCCTCAACATACAAGTCTTCTAAACAAGTAATAGAATAAGATATAGTTGATACTAATGATAATAAGAATATGTTCACATCAATGACAACACCGATTAGGCACATACTTGCAACAATATTTAACATTGGGAGACATAAGGAAAATATTTATTATTTTGAGGTCAATGGTTTTGTGCTAATGGATTTGAGTCACATTGTTATTATCCAATACCACAAGTTGTATTTGTGTGAGCTTATTCTCTAAAAGCAAGCACAAGGTTAGTGGTTAGGGTTGGCTCTTATTTTACTTGTGTGAGAGGCTATCATTGTATTGATTTTTCTCTTGAGAGTGCACATTGTAAAGCATGGCTGGGATGTGTGGATTCATGCTTGGATACATGGAGGTTGCAGTAGAGGAGCTTGATGTTTCAGAGGTGTTCATGGAGACTCTGTGAGTGTATTGTAATTTCTTAATGTTGAATAATACATTGAGTATGGATGCTTTTGGAGGCTGGGTTTTTTCCCTCAAAGAGGGTTTTCCCAGGGTATATCTTGTGTAATCTTGTTGATTGTCTATTGATCTTTGCATTATGGTAAATCTGTAAGATTGTATGCATCATTATCTCCTTTAGGTTATGTGGAATTGGTTTGATCTACCTATAAATTCCTAACAAGTGGTATCAAATCTTTAAGGCTTTTTCATGGCTTGCATATACTTGCATGCTGCTTGTATGTGCTTGCATGTGATGTATCTATACATTTATGGTTCTGGGTGTTTTCACATATCCATGGATGTGTATAACCCTTGTGTATGTAGATCAAGTGAAATATGGAAGCCAATGCAATGCATGGAAGGATTTTGAACATTACAAGGTTTTGTGTAGGTTGTATTGTAGATTGGGGGTTTTAGGTATTGGAGATTTGTTGTGTATGTTGCAGATCAGATGATTGAAAAATCATGGCTAAAGAGGGTTTTCTTGGTTTGGTTGATGAGGGATTTAAGGAAGAATTTTCACAAATGACGTCTTGGGACAAAACAGACCTTGCCATTGAGTCTAGGAGGCCCAAGAGGTGAAGATTCATATAAAATTTGTCTATGTTTGGTCACAGGAGAAAAAAACAAAAAATTTTGCCCCTCAAGTATGTCGTACTCATTTTTTGTTTGCAGAGGCAAAATTTTTTAGAAAAAAATAAAAATCCTGCAATCTCTATAGTTGTGAAAAATTTTGATTAAAAATAAAATTGAAAATAAACTATAGAAATTGTTTTTAAAAAAAGCAAGATTGAAAAACAAGAAATTAAAAAAAGAATCATTTTACGGTGGGGGTCTACAGATCCCTATACCCCCTGGCTTGTACACGGTAGGGGTCGTACAGGGCCGGACAGGCAGGGCCTGTCAGCCTATCAGTCACCAGCCAGTGTGGCCAGGTTGGCAAGCACTAAGGCCCCCAGCTCCGGACATCGGTCTAGTAGGGTCGGTCGACCGATAGCCCCTTGGCCACTGGTGGGAACCCCCCTCACGGGGATTAAAACAAATTTTTTTATTTAAATGGTGGCTGGTGAAAAAACATTTCTATGACAACGAATTTTAAGAAATTAAAATCTTTTAATGGCAATTAAAGACTATGATGCAGGTGGTGGAAAACATTTGTAGTTTGAACTTTATTAAATAAATAAAAAATCTTCTTTTATTTGTCAATGGGCTCCGTTACTGATGGAAAATCAAACAAAATTTAAACCTTGTGTTAATTCCACTAGTCAAAGACATGTGACGCCATCCCCGTCAGTGCCACCTAATGGTCCAGTTAGTGCCACCTAAGCACCCAGTCAGAGCCACCTAAGTGCCTAGTCAGCATGAACAATCAGTGCCACATCAGCAATGACATCATCAGTGTATGGATTGGGTCCCACTAGGGGTCCATTTTTTAGCCATAGGAGGGTATTTTCTTCTGGGAGGCATAACTTTCACCCAGGGCATCATATTTTCAACTTCTTATAGGCATCAAAAAGGTCTCTCTGAGAACTACATAGTGATGTAGATTTAGTGATCAGATTTTGTTGTTTGTGTCAGAATTTGGTGCCTTGAAGTCAGGTATTGCTCTGAGATAGTTTTATGCTCATAACTTTTACATACAGAATTAGATTTTTGATTTTAGATAGGCGTTGGAGAGCTATTGTTGTGTACTACAGATTGGATTGTGTATACTTTTAGTTTGTTGTACAGAGAGAGTTTGATACTTGTTTTATCACTTGTGGGAGCTAGATATTTAGGGTGAGATTATGAGTGCATTTGGATCAAGTTTTGGGCACAAACTTGTGGGAGTGGATGTTGCTATGTGACAATTAGTATGGTATAACAGGTTTTTAGATTTAGTACTTCCAGTTATAGGTTTACATGTCTTTTTAGAGTTTTATCTTTGATGGAGATAGGTACATAGGTTGTCTTCTAGTTTGAGGATATGATTGATACACGTGTGAGACTTGGAGTCTCGTTTCAGTGGGAGTTGAGTATAGGCATAGTTTTGACAATGATTATGGTGTCATGGATATGTAGGTACACTTTTGTATTGACACGACATGATCACATATACATTTGACAGGCATGGGATATGATGTTTGATTCATGATTATAGGTGGTGTTGTTTTAGGGATTGTTTTTATCTCCTAGATGCTTGGTATTTCTTTGACTATGGTTCCTTGTGTTGTGGACTTGTTTGGCAAATCAAATCTAGCATTGATTTGGCATTTGAGTCTTGGAGTCTACAGGTTGTCTTCTTTGATATCTTAGTTTGCATGATACTAATGTGATGATGAGTTTGCATGTTACATGTGTTTTGGATCTTTGAGTTATGTAGTTTTGTGGATTTGCTACCCCTTGACTATAGTTAGATGACTCATATGTGGACTATCTTTATCCATGAGATTGATTCAGTGTTTATGCAGATTTTGTTAGTTGGCCTTGTCTGTCAGCATTTGTACATTGGTATGTTGTAGTGAGATGAGAGGATGGATTATTAGATTACCTAGATAGTCAGTTATTAGGACTTCTAGCATGTTTATCATGATGTCATGGATAGCTTGGATACATGGTTTTATGTGAGTTTTATATAGTGATGGTTTTATCTTCTTAGTTTGGAGATCATGGTTTTACTTTACCTTTTGGGAGTTGTTGGTGTTATAGAAGGATTCCTTGATTGCGTTGGGGCAAAGTATGATCTTCATTTAGGAGATGGTTACTTTGTTGCCATGTATATCTTGGCGTCACTATTCAATGGGAGCTTTGAAAGTGATATGGATTCATCATTAGTGATGGATGATCTTTTTCAGTGGTTGTGGGTGTCTTGGAGAGGCTCTTGGATTATGATTATTGTTTTAGTGAGAGTACTTTGACATCCTAATTTCTATTGTTAGTAGATGGTTATCTTCATGTTGTTAGAGATCCTAACATCTTGGTTTACCATGGAGGACTTTTGGAGTCTTTGGTTGAGGTGTCATTTTATGACTTGTCAATTTGACATGTTGATCCTTTGTTTTAGAGATATTGGTACTATGTATCAAGGTTTTCGTTGTATACTAGTTTGAGTATTGACATGATACATGTTCTCTTGAGATAGGATGTGTGGATTGATGCATGTGATCTCCTAGAAGGAGATGGTTAGATCATGATGGGTTCCTTGATTATGCGGATGTGCATTTGGAGCTTTGACTTTGGTCTTGTATGGTTCTCTTGAGATAAGATGTGTGCATTGATGCATGTGATCTTCCTTTGAGGAGAAGATTAGATCATGATGCCATGATGGGTTCCTTGATTATGTAGATGTGTAGTTGGAGCTTTGACTTTGGTCTTGTATGGTTCTCTTGAGATAGGATGTGTGCATTGATGCATGTGATCTTGCTTTGAGGAGAAGACTAGATCATGATGTCATGATGGGTTCTTGATTATGCAGATGTGCAGTAGGAGAATTCATAGTGATCTTGTTGGTTCTCTTGGTATTGAGTAAATTGATCATGTGCTTGGGTGCTTCATGATAGTGCAATGTTTCATTTGGAGTTTAGCATGGATTGATCATTGTGATTGTTCTTGATACTACATTGGCCTATTGATTAGCCACACCTTGCTTTGAGTGTTGATTGGTAGACTTGGTAAGTCTTGGATCTATTTTCATATTTGACATTACCCATGCAGTGGGAGCTCCTAGATGTATGTCTTCTTCATTGATTGGTTTTATACATGGAGCTTATTATTGTAGTATATGGTTTTGATATGTTGTTGGCATGAGTTTACTGATGTTGTTGATACCTATGAGGTATGGATGGTTGGATATATTAGCATATGCTGTGGTGCCATTTCTAGTCATATGGGTTTTTACCTTTGATAGCTACTTGGAGATTTTGTTATCACTTGGATTTGATGCTAGTGTTCTTTAGATTGGTGCATCTTCACCTTGGCATGTTCCTTTTCTTCCATAGGTTCCACCTTCACCTTCCTTTTCTTTCTCGAGATGGTGGTTACTTTGATTTTATTGCAGATATCTTGATAGAGCATAAGAGCATGTTGGAGATTCATGTGGTTTCATGTTTTCCTATGATGATGTATTTCATTGATTGATCCTTATGTTATGTATACAACAAGTGGGAGAATGTTGGGGAAAAGGTGTTGTTCACCTTGCATAACATTAATTAATTTTTAATTATGTAAAATAAATATTCTTTTATGGTGTATCTTAAGTGATGTGTTTAGCCACATTAAATATTTATTTGGTATCACTTGTAAAAGTTGTATTTAACATTGGGAGACATAAGGCAAATATTTATTATTTGTGCAAAATAATAAATATTTATTATTTTGGGGTCAATGGTTTTGTGCTCATGGTTTTGAGTCACATTGTTATTATCCAATACCACAAGTTGTATTTGTGTGAGATTGAGTCTATAAAAGAAAGCACAAGGTTAGTGGTTAGGGTTGCCTCTTATTTTACTTGTGTGAGGGGTAAATGCAAGAAGTTGTGTCCACTTAAGGTAGAAGTTTCAGAGTTAGAAAAAAATCCAAAATCGGGTTAACCAAAACGAGATCCCGCTTTTTATGAAATGCGATCCTGTTTTTCTTCAGGATCCTGAGCCAAAAGCAGGATCCCATTTTCAAGAAACGGGATTCTGTTTTGAGTTTCATAAAAGGTTAATATTTTAACCTTTATGAAATGGGATCCCATTTCATAAAGGTTAAAATATTAACCTTTTATGAAACGGGATCCCATTTTAAAACGTGATGCTGTTATTTAAAATTTGAATTTTAAGCTCAGGTTTTGCTTTGTAACCCAGTTCGGAAAATGCTTTGGGGACACGAACCTAACCTCTGGACTTGGTTTGACCTGCAACTTCAAGGTTCTGTCAATGTCACAACAAAATAGTGACTTTGGACATATATTTGAAAGTCTATTTTACAGAATATTTTGACGAAATTAAAACCCATTATAGATGAGACAGTGTACATTCTAAATATGTAATTTTTTTTACAATTGGATTAATTTTTCTATTTTTTAATCAATTTTGGATGAAATAGGTCTATAAACTTGATTTATTAGGGGTTTTTAGTATTTTAATAACTTTTTATTAACATATTTTTTTGTAAAAAAAATTGTAGGAAAACGTACTTTAGACAATTCTTTTCAATTTTAAAAAAAAATTAAAAAAATGTTAAGTTTAGGTCATCTTATGCGTGACGTACATGATGATTTTTTAAAAGACCAAAAATGGCCAATAAAAAATTAATTAAAAAAAAATATTCAATAAAAAATTACAAAAAAAGATGGAAAACGTGTTTCAGTGAGTTACAAATCTTTTCCCAAAAGGATTTTGAAAAATATGATTGTTTAGGTCAAAATATGGATGACATACACGTACATGGTATAGTAAAAAAAAGTGACTTTTAAATAGTGGTTTTTAGAAACACCTATTCAAAATCAATTTCTATCATCTAGGTATTGAAAAAAATTACATATTTGGAAACTAGACTCTGAGTACTACATTTCATATTCAGTGACTTTTTCTAAAATTCCACCTTTAAGTGCTTCAAATTTTTAGGTCAAATGTGACAAATTCTGAAAATTAGAGAAAACACTTCCACTTTTTGGCCAATAAGTGGACACAACTTCTTGCACACACCCTGAGATGCTATCATTGTATTGAGTTTTCTCTTGAGAGTGCACATTGTAAAGCATGGCATGGGATGTGTGGATTCATGCTTGGATACATGGAGGTTGCAGTCGAGGAGCTTGATGTTTCAGAGGTGTTCATGGAGACTCTATGAGTGTATTATAATTTCTTATTGCTAAATAATACATTGAGTATGGATGCTTTTGGAGGCTGGGTTTTTTTCCCTCAAAGAGGGTTTTCTTAGGTATATCTTGTATTATCTTGTTGATTGTCTATTGATCTTTACATTATGGTAAATCTGTAAGATTGTATGCATCATTATCTCCTTTGGGTTATGTGGAATTGGTTTGATCTACCTATAAATTCCTAACAATTCTAACTCCTACAACTAACTAAGATGGAAGATTGTACCTGCACATATGTGGCATAGTATAACATTTTTGAAATTTTGACACAATTTTGACACTTTTACATACACCTTTTCCATTAATGTCAAAGGGGAAAAAATAATTAGCAAAAAATAGCCAATCAACTGAGGAGAAATAAAACAGGGTGTACAAAGTAAGGGGGAGCAACATTAGGGATTTTTTTAGTGGCAAATAGTTCATTTTTGCGAATGAGGAATTGGCAAATACATTACCACAAGCGGGGGGCCAATTCACCTAGTTTTTAGGGATTTTTGGTCAAATATGTTTCAATTTGTCACCCTATTAATTTTTGAGTTATGGTTAGTATTTTTGCCATGGTATACTACACGGTTCTAATGGTGATTCACCTAGAATTTTGGAGGCATGTTTTAACTCACCCACTTATTTGCTAATATCATTAAACGGTTGACACACATGAGGACCCAATTCACCAATATCATTAAATGGTTGACATGCACGAGGACCAATTTTGCCAGTATAATTAAATGGTTCACATGTATAAGGACTAACTTCACCAATACCATTATAACTCCATGCTAATTGTAGGGCCATATTTGCCTAGAAAATTACTATATATGTGTTTGATGGAGGTCCATTTTGCCTAACATTTATAAGTGTCCTATTAATAGTACGTGGGAATCGTTATATTATTATAATACCATTTGAAAATCCTGCGTTATTCACCAAATATGCATTGATATAAATGCATTTGAAACTCTAATTAATCCTTTAAGTTTACACATTTTGTTCAGCTCAGCTCTCGAATCCTCGATTCATTTCAGATCATAGAGAAGTTACAGCTACAGATATTGGTGAGTCACTGAAAGGTAAGTGATCATTTCTTTACAAGTTTACTATGTAATAATATAAGATTCATGTTGATTATTTAGGTCTTTGTTACAGATGATATTGATTGAGTAGGAATTAGGACTAGGGAGATATCTTAATCTTGGTGTCTAGGACTCAGGGATCTATATTCTATCATCTATGATTGCATCTTGAACAAAATGACATTATTTCTGTAGCTTTTAATTCGTGAGCGATGTTGAGCAAGAAGTTATCTGAGGGTGGTGAAGGGACTCAAGGGAGGTCAAGGCCATCAAAATGGAGAAACAATAACATAAAGTCATACTTTGGCAATGTTGGCGGTCCATCAGATGTAGCTACAACATCAGAACCTGTACCATCTATTGACTTGCATCACAATAGCACGAATGATATTCCAGGGAATACCCAATGTAGTAGGAATGATGACAATGACACCGATGATATTCCTGGGAATACCCAATGTACCGGGATTGATGAGAATGCCACAAATGATGTTCGGGGGAATACCCAATGTACTGGGAATGATTATAATGTTGCAGATGATGTTCCAAATCTAGGAAATACCCAATGTACTTGGAATGATGAGAATGCCACATATGATGTTCAAGAGAATACCCAAGGTAGTCAGAATGATGACAATTTCACAGATGATGTTCCAAGAACAAATGATAATGAAGCTAATGAAGTTATAAAAATCAATGAAGATGAAGATCCTACAAGTGCACGCAAGGGGAAAAGCAAATCCAAATCAAAAAAGGGGTGTGAGTGGGAAATGTCAAGGAGTTTTCAGATTGATTAGGTGTCAAAATTCCCATTCATTGAACTGGTGGAGAATAAAAACAAAGATGAACCTCCCACAGAATGCAAGTGTAAGATTTGTAGTTGGAAATATCATAGGGAGAAGAGGTTGCAATTAAAACTTGACACCATAGAAAAACATATTGGCAAAGTTTATGAAAAACAAATCATAGATGGATAGGAAAAATCATGATAAGATGGAAAATGAAGGAAGAATGTCTTCATGTAAGAATGCCCTCGAATATGAAGCGCATTTGCAAAGAAAGGCGAAGATTCATGTAGGTGGAGGTTCAATTGAAGCTCAATTTGGAAAGATGATGGGAGAATTACAAATGGAAAAAATTGTTCAGTTGGTTGTTGTTTTCTGTATTTTGAGTAGAGGGTGTCCTATGACAGACTACCTTGAATATAATAGTTTATTATCTTTTATGGTCGTTTGTAATTTTCCCAACACACACTGGTCAATAAACAGTGGATGGGAATGGGCAAGTTCTCTTGCTGAGGTGGAAAAATGTGATTTAGAGGAAAAAATAAAAGAGTCAACTTTTATTGCATTATCTCTAGATGAAGCTACAACAATAGATAATACTTCTTGGGTATGTATGCATGTGTATACTGTGGTAAATCATGTCCACCAACCTCATCTACTTTCTGTTTATAAAATGAAGAAGAATGCAACATCACAAAATCTATTTGAGATAGTTAAGAAATCTTTGAATGAAATTGGAGGTATGGATGACTGCACAATTGCAAAAAAGTTGGTGTGTGTAGGGGCGGATGGAGCTTCAGTAATGCAAGTTCATAGGAATGGTCTGTGTGTGAAGCTACAACTTCCATTTCACCATACATGATTGGCATTCACTGCATGGCCCACAAAATGAATTTAGCATTTAAAATTGTGAGCAAGTTTCCGACAGTATCAAAAGTTGAAGATCTAGTCCACGAGCTCTACTCATACTTCTGCCAAAGTCCCAAAAGGTTTTTGGAATTTCAACATTTTGCTAAGGGAATAATTGTAGGAAACAAGCTTCTTAAGGATGTTGATACCAGATGGATCTCCTTGCTTGAACCAACTAAAAGAGTTTTTGTAGAATATCAATCCTTGATTGGTTTAATGTACGAACATCGCTTCACAGTTGACAGGGATCCTGACCTCTTACATAGGTTACATGACATAGAGATACTCCTCATTTTAACTAGTATTCTTCCCATGCTGGAGGAAATGAACATGCTTGTGAAAAAATCCCAATAAAGGACTATGTATATTTTTGAATATACTAGACTGCGTAGAATGATATGCATGACCCTTGATAATCTATATATCAAGCCAGTCCTTTGTAAGTCCAAAATTTAGCTGGCATTTGATAACAAATGTGACCAATAATGCTGATTTTTTACTATTTAATGGTAGTGGGAAGTTATGTGTCTCTATAAAGGGATTTGAGATACCAATGTACTATTTAAACAAGGTCAAGCACACTATTAGAGAAGAACATGTTTCAAGGGAAGCTTTTGACAAGATTGTTAATTCTGTAAGTACTACTTTAAAGAATATTGCTAGATCTCTTTCCTCAGAGATTAGAGATTGATTCCCTCATGATGAACGGCTTGAAGCCAGGTCTATAGTGTATCCTCAATATTGGGTCAACTATGAGCCAACTAATTTTCACAAGATAAAGACCTTAACAAATCATTTTTACAAAAGTATAGAATTCAATGGACAAGTAATAGAAGGATTTTTAAATCAAACTAAGCTCAATGATCAATCAGGTTGATTTGCAATTTCAATGAGGGAACAGTTTAAACTCATGGAGGCTCCCCACCAACATGGATCGATAGCAAAGCTTTGGGCAACCTTAAGTCAAAGTGAAATATTGTGTGATGCATTATCAGAATTTTTCAAACTTGTTGATTTATGTCAAACCATGATATTGGGGTCAGTGGAGGGTGAGAGAGTTTTCAATGCATTGGGGTTCTTGAAATCAAAGATAAGAAATAAACTTGACAAGAATTTGGAAAATTGCTTGAGGATGTATACAACTAGACATGATATCTGGAGTTTTCCTTTTGATAGGGCACTCACAATCAGGAGGTCCTCATGTGAAATAAGAGGGTTGTGCAACACTTCAAACCATAATAGCATACAGGACAGTGGCATGATGAATACCAGTGCTACATGTAGTGGTAGTGGTGATGATGAGATGCTCTTAAGTGGAGCTATGGAGATAGAAGAAACTGAAGAACATGATCAAGATGACTCTGGATATCATGGTCACAGGGAGGATTGGGAGAATCTGAATGATGAGATGGTTTGGCAATTTGAAGGGATTTAGAAGCTACTAGGTATTTATCATGTATTACATGTTCCAAACTCCAAAATGTTGTTGATGGCATTTTATTTCAAATTGTCTATCCATGATGTACATTTTTTATTTTTGATCAAAAAAATTAATATTTTCAATTTTATTGTGTGATTCTGATAATTTTTACAAGCATTCAACTAAATGTGAAGTAATTTTTCTTCTCTATAACCACAATAGTGTTTCATTTATTTTCCTTTATTGCATTGTGATGGTTTTTTAAAATTCCCATGTTCCAGCTCTTGTAAACTATAGAATAATGTGTTGCATTACCATACTTTGATCAGTTCCTAAACCAACTCTACTTAAGAATACTTGTAATCACTTAGAACACTCAATATCTTCTTAAAGAATTAAATTTACTCTAAGCAAAACCAGTAAGATAAATATTCAAACACTAAATTTAGGTTCGTCGATCATAGCATTTTATCAATTTTAAAATAGCAGACCCCAGCATATTGTTCCACAATGTCTAGTAGAACATCCTGGTGGTTCTTCCTTAGGATTTGTGGCTTCTAGTTCTCTTGGTTTAATCTATTTAAATTTTGAATCCCTAAAATTCTAAGTGTTTATGCTTTGTGCTTCATGTACTTTTTCTTCTTTCCCTCTGTTGACTGTCTATCGAAGGTTACTAGTAGCTCAAGTCACAACTTAATGTCTTCACACCCGTGAGTTTACCTGCCCCTAATCCTAGCCCGACCTACTATCACCCATAAAAATCAAAGCCTTAAGTCTTAGATTAAAGCTTAATAAAGTGCATTTCACAGCTTCGTAGTGCCTTTTTCATCACGTCACACTGCCCCCCTGCAACGATGTGAAATGACTACCATCTATCAACTGATATGATAGTGGTCCATGGAAGAACTTTTGATCCAACGACTGTGCTCCATCGTAGAGGTATCTCTCTAAGGGGAATATTTGTTGCGTTGTCATGAGATGGCAACACGTGGTGCTCCTTTATTAAAGAATTGAAAAGCAAGTGGAAGGTGGGCGCATGGAGGCTTAATCGTACCATCACATGGTAGGTAAGTGGTGGGTTGTTTCTGGTTGTGAAGTGCGAGGCACCATGCATCTAGTCTGGACAAAAAGGTGATGTGATCAGTGGAGAGGGTACAGTTGATTCAGCTTATTCTGATTGGTCAAGGTCTTTTCAAATGTGGTGACAAAGATTTTCAAATCTAGTGACTTGATCTTAGTTGTCGATTATAGAATGTAAGGAAAGGATCAACGGCCCCATTTCAAATTTTTTATGAATGAGGATTTTTCAACTATTCATGGCACGAACTAAGTAATGATCTTCACCGCCACCATTAATACTGCAAATGGCAAGAAATCTAGCATTATAAGGGCATAATTTAGGGCATTGTCTATCATTTTTGAGAGTACAGTTGCATTCCCAACGAAAGGAGCTTCGAAACAAGCAAGTTGATGTGATTCCAAGCCCCTATTAGCCTCAAAAACTAGTAAGTGGCTTACATTCCTTTGTGTCTCATCAATTCAGCTATCTATTTGTTTCAAAGTGTTAAGAAGTAATTTATAGTTGCAAAAGCCCTAAGTTAATTGCATAAACACAATTTAGAAGGATGAGTCAGTCTAGTCAACCTTCCACCTCAAAACATAGTCTAGACAAAGACCTCATGATCCAATGTCTTCGATCATTGAGGAAAGTTACAACAGGGCTAGGACAAGTAGGAAAAAATGATAAAATCTATGACTTGTAGAGATGCTAGGATACCCATATCAACGTGGAGCCTATTTGAGCATTGGCATAATAGAGAAGACTATAGAGCCCCTATTTTCCATGCCTGGAAGCTTGATTTGGCCAAGTTGATTTGCTCCAATGTCTTTGTCAATCCAAACCTCATCAGAGCAATTGCAAGTAGATATGACCCCAAAACTAGGTATGTTCTGTCTAGAAATGGTTCTATCATAATTAGATTCATAAAATCCTATATTTCAACTGTGTTCAATTTAGACCCTACTGCCAGTATGCCCATTGACTTGAATGCCTTCAAAGAAAAGTATAAGATTGTCTGATATGCTTATAGATCATTCAATCTAGCCAAGCATAGACCGAGGGGAGTTGATGGAGGCTTGGTAAAAATTTCTGACAAAGAAGAGGAGCCCTTCCAATGTAAATTGTTCATGGAATATTTTGTCAGAACTTACCATAGTTTATGCCATGTGCTTGGGAGGGATGCAGTTGATAGAGTGCTAGTATCCTTGATGATGATGGCATTTTGCATTCAAGATCTTGGAACTTGACATCCATATGACTATGTGGGTTACTTGGCTGAGAAAATGCACAAGCAGATGGTGACAATAAAAAACAACCTATATATTGTAGGTCCCCATGTGGAATTCACATCCAGTATTCTTTGATGTGCCACATGATCCTATATTCTCTGTCAAGCCACTGGCAGTGGCATAAAGATTTACATGTGAGGATGATAGATGAACAAGGCAACATGATTCCAGTGTAAATGTGGACTTGCATGCTTGACATGCATTTTAAGGAAGCTAGTTATGTTATTTTTTAGGAGCATTTTGTAAGGAATGTCTTAGGTTTCTTGTAACCTGAGGGGGACAAAATACCTGAAGAAGTTAAGGATTTCTTGAGACTTTTGGAAAGAACCCCACACTTGAACATAGAACACAACTGGGGAGATTGGTTTTTGCATGCAAATACTACTTGCATCAGGATTTATGGGTGTCAGGCTCCACCTTACACTTTGCCTATGTTTGTGCCCAAGAGGCTTGCCTTCATGGAAATCATAAGGCAATTAAATGAAGCTGGCAAGGAGCATTTCAAAAAGCACAAGAAGGGGTCACTCATCCCTACTTCATTGAAACTCAGTGATTTTATAACAATTGATAAGAATGGATTAGATCACATTGGCTCCATGCTTCAGTGTTACAAGATAGATATGGAGCAAGTGAGAGCATTTGACCCTGAGGGTTTTATTCACAAAACAAGGTTGAAGGTCAGTAGGCTTGGGTACCCCACTGAGTCATCTTCGATGAAGATATAGTAAGAAACTGATAGTTAATGCAAGAGATATATCTTTTGAGAAATAAATGGAATGTAGTGATTAAGGGAGAGAGGATGAAGAGAAATTCCAATCCTGCATACCCTGGGGCTTTTGCTGAAGTGCAAAAACCCATAAGGAGAATTGAGATGATCTTTGCCAAGATAGAGGAACTGATAGCTAGTACACCTGCAGGTAAGGAGAGGTCATCTTACCAACCAAGCAATTCTAGGGCTAAGTATGTAAGAGAAGAAGAATCCTTTGATTCCCTTGCTCAAAAGAGAGTAAAAATCATTGACCTTGAGGCAGAGGTGGAGATAGAAGTTGTGGAATAGATGGAAGAAGTAGTAGAAGAACAAATTCAGGAGCCTCCTCATCAGGTGAGTTCCCTATTAAGGATAAGGCCATACTCTTCACTAGATAATAGGTTGACAAGGTCAATAATTAACAATGAAGTTGATACAGAAGATATGAGAGTACTGGCATGTAACCAATTTATTGTAGATGATGCATTTGTTAGCACACCTGAATTTAGGTCATTAGTGTTGAGGACAAAGAATGAATAATTTCAAAGGAGAATTGAGGAAGCAAGGAGTGGTGCTAACCCCTCTAAGTATGATACTATTACTTAAAGGGTTTTGAGTGGGGTTAATATGGATATCAGTGCAATAACCCTAGAGGAGGGAACGACTCTTGTAGCCAGAAGCAACATCCTACTACTACCACATTGGACTCTATCAGATGCAATTGCATTTGATACCATAACAAGGGATGACTTTGATATGACAGAGGAGCAAGTCAGCAAAGCTTTGCAAGGTGTTGTATTTGACCCAAGGTTTGAAACATTTGCAATTTGGACATTGTTCCCTAGTGATAAGAAACCAAAAGTTGGTTTGGAGGAACTGACTGGCAATGTCATAATTAGAAGGGTGTCAGACACCCCTGCCCCTCAAGCTGCTAGTCTAAATGTGCAAACTGTACAATTTGTTGAGGCAACAACAATTAAATTGCAGAAAGACTATAATGAATTGTTGGAGAAATATGCAGTGGCCATGGCCAGGTTGAGCAAATATGAAGGGAAACCACAATTAGAGCCTGGTCCATCTCAGAGTTCCCCTATCATTCAAACTACAGAATCACTTCCAATTGACACACAGCCTCTCCTTTCAGAAATCAGAGAATTGAAGGAGGATAATAAAAAATTGAAAGAAGAAAAGGATAACAAAGTAAAGCACATGGTCACTAATTTGATCAAAAATAGAGTGACCAAAATCTTGGCCAAAGTGGAGGAGGCTTGGAGGACTTACTCAAAATTAAGGATAGCCTATGAGAAGCATGAATTTGATAAGCAGAGACTATCAAGTGTGAAAGCTAAGTGGCTACCAAGAACTTTAGAGGTTAGATATTTTCTTAGGTGTTCTAGATTTGATGCAAATGCACCTCCTGAGTTGAAATTGGTGTCAGATATACTAAAACATTTCAAGGATGTGGCCAGTTTTCAATTGAAATTGGATACAGTTTTGAGGGAAAACATGCAGGCAATAGAAACAATGGACACTAAATGGTTGCTACATATTTTGGAGGCTGATGGGAAGGCTAAGGACCTGGACAAGTGAAAGAGAGAAATAATAGATAATGGTCATCAATTAATTCCTACTTGTTGTGATGAAGGTGATCCAACTATGTAGGTGCTCAATTTATCACTTGACAAGCTGTATTTGGTTGAATTAACTTCTGATATATTTTGCAAGAATGTAAAGTCTATTTTGGATGCCAACTATGTCAGTCATAATGGCAAGATCATAGAGGTTATCTCATTCCCCTAGCCACTTGAAAAGACATACAGTGAATGGAAGGACAAGTATGGGTCGTAGGATTGAACAAGCCAACCACCTTTTCCCTAACATTAACGAGGCAAATCTTCAAGTGGCTACACATCTCCCAAAGTCCATCTACTCCTCTTTTCTTCTCTCAAATGAAATTAATGTTCTCAACACCATGTTGGTAGTGCATTGTATCTAGAACCTATTTGAAATGACAATGTAATCAATGTTGAGTACACATTTTTGGTCTATAAAAGAACTGTGCTACTCATTCTTGTGTGGTTGGAAGATTTTGGAAATTTTGAGAAGTAAATAAGATATAAGTACTACTTTCTAATGTTGTTGGAAGATTGGGGAAGTTTTGAACAGTGAAATATAATACAATTCTGATATGTTGCCCATATTTCTGGAGTTGTAAGTTTCAGTTTCTTGCATGTTGCATGATTTTTCATGAGCATTTTATTAGTTCTAGATTGAAATATATGAATAATGTTGTAGCATATTAGATTATTAATATACACCATTAGAAAATATTTAATATGAAGTGGGAAATTAAATAATACAGACAATTTCAACACATAAAAGGATTTCAGTGTTATATTAATTTTCAAATGAACATTAAAGGTCCGAAGGAAATTAGAATACATTGAAGACTGAAGTATTACATTTACAATGTACAATAACTTGCTCAAAACCAACTCTACACAATGCTTTGTTGGAACTTGGAAACACATGTTTTTTATTAGATAAGCAGCAAGCCAAGGGTGTCAAACCCATTACAAAGTAGCCCCTAGGGCAGTCCAGATAGACAACCAAAAGAATGGATACCAAAAAACCAGAGACAATAGTCCAATAGCCTAGTCATTCTGGTATTGATGTCATTGGAAACACATTTTACTAAATCATTGTATCAATGTTTGTAGAGTGCTCCACTCTTCATCTAATGGAAGTGTAATTTTTCTTAACCCATGGTTACTAAGTTGTAACTGTGATAATATTTTATAACTGATATTGTTACTTGACTTGAATGTATCACTCAAAGTTGCATTCAAGGTTATCAGTGGTAGGATGGAATCCATAAAAATTGCCTCATCAAGATTTTGAGGAAACTGGCCCTTGTCAAAGTTCATTTTATCCTCCATCTTCTTTTTGAAAGTATCCTTTCCAATGTATTGGTATAATGGGTCAAAAGCCATTGGCAAACCAAGCTTTTGGAAGTGTTCTACATTTGTTTGCAGTTGCTTTGTCAATAATGCAGCCTATACCAAAAGTTCATGTGCTTGTTCCAGCTTCGTACATTTTTCAATGATAGTTGAGGCATTTATTGTGGCATCAATACAGCTCTGAATTCCTTTAGATTCCAATTCTTCACCACTAGCTATGTAGATTGATTGCAAAATTTTGTTTGCATCTGACTATCTTGAAGTTGCCATGTCTTCATTTTTAGCAATGTATTGTTTGAGTGTATTACTACATAATACTAGATCATCAATGAATTCAAACATTTTAGACAAATCATCAATCCTCTTCATTATTTTCTCCCAAATGTTACTTTTTATATAAACCATTGTGTTTCTATATAATTCAGATACTTTGTTTTGGTAGGATTTTATTTCATTCTCTATATTCTTTAGTTTTTTCTACAAATTTTCAAAGAATTTTCTCTCTCCACATTTTCTTGCCACATATGTCCTGCTTTTTCTGATTGCTCTAGTTTGGTATTGGCTTCAATCAAGGATTGTTCTAATTTTTCTGAATTGGTTGTTTGAATATCATAATTCTTTTACTTTCACTTAACATTTTTTTCAGTTTATTCACTTCCTCCTCTGTCTGTTTATTCACTTCACTTGTAGATGTAGACTCAAAGTTTTTTATCCTTTTGTCTAATTATTTGGTCTTGTTCTCTGCTCCTTTCCTCTTGGCTTTTTCACTTGTTATGTATGCCTGTAACTTTCCTATAAGAGTGTCCAACCTATTACGTAAATCATAAAGTCAAATGAAAAAGAACAATATGAATGGAATTAACATCACTGAATATATTTTCCTTCTATTGTAACTCAATTACTGAAAGATGTGACTTGTCTATCTTGCAACTCTAATTTGTAGATAATATATTCAACAAGGTAACCAAGAAATTAAAAACATACCTCTCTCTCTCTCTCTCTCTCTCTCTCTCTCTCTCTCTCTCTCTCTCTCTCTCTCTCTCTCTCTCTCTCTCTCTCTCTCTCTCGTGCGTGCTTTAGCAATGATGTGTACACCACTTTGTTGTTCTTTTTTGACACATTAATTTTGTCAAAAAATTTCATTCCAAAAAAAATCCACTTGGATGGTGCTCACCTCATAGTCAGATCGCTACATCTGGTCCTCTGGTTTATCTTGAACTTTGGGCACAATAATCATGTAATCCATTTTTTTCATTTTTTGGGTCAAATGTAGTCAATACCCTAGATGTTGCAGGCTCTGAAGTTGCAGTAGTCTCTATCTCTAGCACTTGCTTCTTGTGACTTTTAGATAATTTTGCTTTCTTTTCAAACTCAACTTTATAATCACAATATGTGACACTTGACATAACTTTGAATGGCGAAGGAGTAGTTGTAGTTTTTGTGGCATCTCTAATTAATTGTGGTTGAGTATTAGCCATTCTCGTCCCAGTCACACTAATGATAGGAGGGGGGTGCCTTTTGGAAACAACTGCTTTGATGTGGATGTGGAATCAAAACCTGCCATAACCTTCTACTTCTTAGTCTTCACAAGGCCTTCCTCTTTAAGTTTGTCTATAGTTTCATTTAATGTTGTTGAAGGCCTCTTCTGAGTTTGTTATTGCATCTCTTGCTGACCACTACTACTACTAATACATGTACCATCACCAGATTTGCCACCAGTAGAACTAGAATGTCCACCATCTCCTGTAAGAAAAGAATGAGAAACATGTAGATTAGAAGACCCTTATCATACTATTACTGATTGAATCTCACTCTGAGGATTTAAAGATGGAATAAATCTAATCTCTTGATCTATATGTGTATGCCCTTTGGCTTGTTCATCACCTCCAATGCTGAGTAGAAGATCATTAGGTTTTCTAGGGTATACCTTTGGTACCATCCAAATGTCTTCTCCTATGGGCCCCAAACCACCACCTTCATAACCCAATTTTTGGGCTATTGATGCCCCTTTAGTATATGTTTGTCTTGTGGTCTCACTCATATGAGGTTTGAATACATAGGCACTAAGATCTTTGGGTTGGTTTTTATCCTCATCATCACTTTCAACATTAGTTGCTTGAGCTTCAGAGGATGCTCTTTATCCCATAATTTTCTAAACTCTTCATCTTCTGAGACGTCTTGGAGATCTACAGTAGCTTTTGGATTACTGAGATCCTTCCTCATAGACCAAAAGGTACAATTTTTTATGGTGACCAATGTTCCTCTGTACAACCTTGTTTTAGAGTCTCTAGAATTTTTGTACACTTAGATTTTTTAGCAGCTTTTGTATAGAAATTGTTGAATCTCTTGTTTGCTAGTACATCTCTCTGTGTTTGTGGAATTGGATGCAATCCCATTATTTCTGATGACAAATTTTCAAAAGAAATGCCTCTTTGAGCAGCAGTTTCTTCCATAACTTTTCTCACCTCCTCCCAAGAATTCTTGTTTTTCAACTTTTCTAGCAGGGGTTTACTTTCATGTTGAATTTTAGTTGGAGCGTTCTTATTGGCCACAAGCCTTCTTTTAATCATGTCACATGGGTCATACTGCTAGTGAGAGTCAACATCAAATTTAAAAAGTTGTAGAATTTCATGTGCCATAGTGAATGCTTTTCTCTCGAATGTTAACCCTCCACATGAAAAAGGTAAGGAAGTAAATATGCTTTGTTTTTGCTGACTAACAAAGTACAATTAATTAGTACTCTCCATTTGCCATATGTATTCCAATGCAAAAACCCTCTCTGTCACATGTATTGGAAGTTTGTGGGGTTGTGCTCTTGATCCATAAAATCTTAGGATAGTATATTCCTCCATGAAGTACTAGTCAGCCAATTATATTTCTTTTCCCAGTTGAATGCAATTTCTACAAGACTCGAGCAATCTAGGCATTGGAGTATTTGTAATGGTTTCATATAATGGAGCCAAAAAGTAGTCCATAAAATTATTGTAGTTCTTATGATTATGATACATCTTTATCTTATGGGTCCAATCCAATAGTCCAATTTTATCTTGCTGACGCTGAATTTGAAGCTTGTCCTGAAACATCCTAGAAAATTGCATTAGAAAATAATAGCACAAGTAGGTTGTGAACCTAAATGTCTTTCTGTTGGCAATGGGGGTGGGAGGTTCACTTTGGCTTCATTTAATTATTAAAAGATGACAATGCATGGATTCTTCAATGTACTCAAGAAATTTGTATTTAGCAGGTGGCATGAATTGATGGATATTGTATACCATTTCAAGGAGGCCTGCATCCACTTCACTATTATTATCCAATCCAAGGAAACAGTAACCTAGACCCATGATCTAAAAATATCAATTTTATAAGGAGGCTTATGATTCTGATTGAGTTGGACACCATCCACTCTTAGAGATTTGATAAATCTTTTTTTGTTATTTTCACTAACTGCTTCATAAGTATTAGCAAGTTTTTTTAGGTTTATGAGGATTGCTCCACATTCTTTAGTGGTAAAACCCAACAATTTGCCAAAATGTTCTCCATTAATGGGAAGAATTATTTCCTGGCTATCTTTTTTAACTATTTCTTTTCTTTTTTCATCATAATTCTAGGCACAAACCATGAAAAATTCAGGGCAAAGGAAAACCTCAGGTAACATCAAGCGTCCCAATCCAACTACCTATGGTGCAGTCATCTCGTTAATTGGTATTGGTTTTTTTGGGTCAGGTTGCTTAGGTTGCTCTTGACGTACCTTATTCTCTAATGAAAACTTAAGTACTGAGATAAACCTTCCAAAAATTACAGGGTCATAAATATCAGGGTATTCATTTGTAAAACCTAGGGCTTTAAGTAGTCTGGCACAGTCTATTTTTTCTTTTTCTTTGGTTTTCCCAATTTTTGGTCTAGTAGTGCTGGTAGACATGCTTGTAAACACTCAACCCTAATCTCCAAGATTGAAAAAATTGATGTCTCAAGGACAACAGTAATAGAAATAGTAATAGGAATAAAGTATTTATGTATTTCACTTACCTGGAAAAGATGATTACAAAGACTGGCACTGAGTGAATTCATGGCATCGCACAATCGATATTAAAATTTCTGGTGCATTGAAATCTCCTTATCACTTGAGTTCTTTACCCTCTCACTTCAAAGTAGTATCAATTAAAATTGCTAAATGCTAAGTGCCAATTGTGAAGTAAAGTGAGTGAAACATGGTAAATTCTTTTATTAAAGTTCAGTACAAGTATGTAGTTTTAGTTGTACACTTGTACTGAGTACTCCCACTTTAAATTTCAAATGAAATTTAAGGATGGGTTGCAAGTCTACAACCTGAAATAATTATTTAATACAGCATGTACATCGAGTGATGGAATTAAAAATTTGAAAACTATTGTATAATCTCAACCATTGATCTTTGTAAATCGAATGGCTCTTGATTGATTTTGGAGGTTTGAGATCACAAGTCTAGCACTCTAGACTTTCGTTCTAGAGATTAACTACACCTGTCCATCTGGCATCAAAACATTTTGCTAGAGTCTACAACTCCTTTGATATTTATATGAAGTTGGACCCAGTTTGATGATATAATAACTAATAGAGTAATAACTAATAAAATAAAATGAACACATTGACATCATTGCATCAATAATAAAGTAGAAATTATATTAATACAAAAATATTTACACTTGGGAAATTATATTAATATAAAAACCACTCCAGTGGCTAGCCTAGGCTCCAAAAAACACACAACACTAGAGAGGCTACCATAGTACCATAGAAATCCCTAGCCCCTTGACTGAGTGACTCCTCGAAAACTTGCCACCCTACCACCCCAACATGGAAATCACCAAAAAAAGTGGCCCTGGGAGCCCAACCACTCCTACAACCAGTGTGAGTAGAATCCCCCCACATTCACAATGGTTGCAAAGTATTCAAGCCATACTGGAGTCTCCTCTGTGTCCATTCCAATTGCCCGCCAAAGAAAGTGTCTCCCATGAGACGCCCAAAACCTATGCCTTCCCAGTTGTTGCTCATTCATGTTTAGCGGGAATGGCTACCTAGCTACGCCCTTCTATCCCTTCCATAGCTTCTCCAGGTCTATTAGCCATAGGATACCGACCCCCAATTCTACATAAATCAACACATCTATGTCATCAAAAAGAATATCTGAAGTGAATACCACCCATAGAATCATCAATGCATCCACCTTTGCCTCTCCTAGGTCCAACAAAGAAGCTAGAAAGCATGAGGAAATGTCTGAATTTACCCTATACCTATCCTTGGAGACCAAGACATCTTTACCAAGGACCATCTTCACTGCCTCAAGGAAGAGTCAGTTTTGCTAGTTACAAATGTTCATCAGTCTACCATCTTTGAGATGGCCCAGAAAGGCAACTTGGTGCTTATTGTAGTGGAGCCTTATGGGAGTCTCCATGCTATATTTTGAGCAAGCCAGCCGAGTGTTGTTTTGCTAGAGACCTCCAAGATTTAAAGGAAGATCATTAATGAACACGCGCCTCAACTAACAAATGCATTTATTCATTGTCGCTCGTGTAAGGATCAACCAACAATGATTCTCTGAACTTGTTAGAACTATTTAATAAATTAAAAATTAATGCCTGGGAAAAGTATTTTGTAGCCCACCAAATGAAATCGATATCAATATATATATTTATAATAATATCATATTTTATATAATATAATTATAATTTATTATTATATTATTATTATCATATATAATATAATATAATTATTATATATATTATAATATGTAATATCATATATTATATTATTATCTGATAATAATATAATATATGATGTTAATCATATAATGTAATTATCATTATTATATAGTTAGACTTAAAATAAAATAAAGGGGCTTGGGGCTAGTAACTTAGAGCAAAGGGGCCAGTCACTCGATGATAACCAAGGGGATAAAACAACAACTTAAGTTGGGGAAATTAGCTACATAGGTCAACGATGAATTAGAAGGATAAACCCTAAACACCTTAGACAAAAACAACTGTAGTTTTATTTAATATTGAATTCTTTGAACCATCTATGATCTGTATACATTGCAATTTGCCATTGAACTCATGTCAAATTCAAACTATAATTACTTCTATATTATTTAGTAAAATTTAACATCACCCTTCAAAAAGATTGGGGAATTACATCATACATGAACCTCTAACCAACCTTAAAGTTCCAAACAAAACTCCTATCCTTCAACCTTCAAACCTTGCTTTGATCCTTCAAAATTTTTTTGGTTCCTATTTTCGACGACACGTAATGAATATTTCACTATAGTCCATAATTATCCTATTAACAGGCAATGGGTCTGTTACAAATTTAATTATGTCCTCATTCACAATGACAGTCAATGATTCACTATAGAACCTTGTTTTATATGTACAAGAAACCACTAGGCATGGGTAACAATAAGACCAATAAATGAGAATTAAATTGATTTTCTCAAGGTCACTGAAAATTGAGTTGCAATACCAATTCCATGCATTAATTTAAATTTCCAATTTCTCATACATGCATGCATGTGTGGGAGATTGAACCCACCACCCATAATAGAATGCATCATTTACAAATGTTAAAAGTGTCGATTCTTGACACGATTTATTCCACTTGACGAATGCTCGTATTTCTTCATTCCGAAACATGCAAAGCAATAACATCCTGCATAGCCACACACAAACAAAATTTTCCATCATTCTTATTACTATTCTACATCTATGAATTGAGAACTCTATCACACAGTTAAATTCAAAATCATGAATGATCACAAAATAAGTACTTGGTAACTTACTTTCTTCACACAACTATTGTAATGAAAGCCATTACTTTAAACTTTTACAGTCTATTGATTCTTCTACTATCTAAAACTTAGTAATGCAATATAAGGTTGAAACAATAAAAACTATCATATATACATTACATATACTTCTGTGACAAATGGGTAATAAATAACAAGCAACTCCGCTTAATTGCCTCTATTGTACTGTAGAAATTCGCATTGGCTAATCTGTGTGGTTTGTCATGACTCACTTTCCATTAATGAACTTAATTGAGCATTGGCTAATATGTGCAGTTAAGTGTGTTCAATCAAGTCAATCATACCACCACTAACTATTTGATGAAACCTAGAACAAAAGATGAACAGTTGTAATTCAATTCCCAAAGGTAGATCTCCAACGCTACACATTGCTAACAAAATCCTCCGTAATCAACTAGCAACCATTAGATATTATTAGATCAATGATTGACATATATATAAAATATATAATATATTTATATTGATTATTGTGCAAAGGTCAAGGTGGTAGTGTAGCAGAGCGTAAGTCCTTGACTATACAACTACAAATTTGGGAAATTGGGTGTGTCAGTACTTTTGCCCCAAATAGAACTTATGTCGTTAATTTGCGATCATTTGACAATCAAAATCTATTAGAATATTTTCCATTTAAGGACATCCACATCAGAAGTGACCTGTATCCTTTCGTAATAAATAAGGAATGTTGTGAAAAGTACAATTGCACATTTTTGGAAAGGCAATTTATGTAGCTCAATTATGAATCGTACAACAGTACATGCCGCCAAAATTAATGCAATTTATGGAAACAATTTAATGGGTTTGTAACCCTCGCAGACACGTTATTCTGCAGTTTCAATTTTTTAGTAGTGTGCTTTAGAGGAGCTCTGGACTGTGTCTTCTATAGGTGTTGAAAATGAGCTTTCACAACCAGGTTGGCTAATTTGTGCTCTTTCTTGCCCATTTCTTATAGTGACAAATTTGAATACTTTAAGTCAATTGGGTGGGAATTGGGAAGAACAATTATTTTTCATGAGTCCAGACTATTTGTTTACCCAAAATCTTTTGGAGATTTATTTGGCACCCTTAGCAGTTATAGAAGCTTTTGTTTACTAGTTTCTCAAACAAGTAAAGATGAAGCTTTTGTTTATTGAGAATGATTTAACCAAGGTGAAGGATACTAGCTGAGTCATATAGATTTTGACTTAGAGGATTTTTGGGCTCAATTAGAGCAAAACCCTAAGTCACCGATAGCCCAGAAAATCCTCACAAGTGGGTTAGCTCGTGCTCGGGGTTTCCCACCTATTGTACCATGTCCAAACATGGTTGTTGCATGTGCAAAGAACTATTATCCTAATATTAATGGGAAATTTCAAGAGCATGTTGGTTCTTCTTCTGTGCATAAAGAATCAAGAACAAGAGAGAAAGGAACCTCCCAGGCTTCCAGAATTTAAAAAACTTCAACTGGTGTGGAGAAACCTCCTCACAAAGTTGGTTCACAATCTGGTAGTGGTGGGGATGGAAACTAGCCTGAAGATAATAGGAAACTAAAACTAAAAGGTGTATGTGAATAGGATGGTCAGTCTGCATTTGTGAAACCATGAGTGGAGAAGAAGTTGGATGCCTTACAACAATTACAGGTAGATCACATGACTTATGTTGTGTCCCCTTCACCTGGTAATGATTCTTCCATTTATCGATAGATTACTGATGAGGGTACTTTTAGTTTTTGTTCCTTGTTTGAGAATCCAATCTCCCTCATATCAAATGAAATTCCCATGCAAGATACTCCTAATCAACTAGAGAGAGTTGTCCTAGGTGAAAGTGAGAGCGGTATAGTTTTGTCTTCCCCTTCTTGGCTAAAGAAAGTTTTTGAGAAAAAGAGGAGATATCCCCCAATAGTAGACATAAACGTTGACACTGTAACTAAACCTAAGCCTAAGAAGGCTAAGAGGATGTCTCGGATGGTAACGTATTCTTCCTTAGGGCATAGGATCTTGGAGATTGCAAGTCGCATCAGGGATAAAAATGAAAATGAAGTCACATAAGCAGATTTCAATATGACAAAGATTGACATGGGTCCTCCTACGGTGGAAGGTGATTTATATCATTTAAAATTATCTCAACACATGCTAGAAAAGAGAGTTAAAGATCAATAATAGGAGAACACAAAGCTGCAAGCCCAAGTGAATTCTCTAACATCTTTCATTCAATCTACTTTAAATATTACTTGCCAATCCTCTGATTCAACTCCGAGTGTTTCTGTTGATGGAATGGATCCTAGCATGTTGCAACAAATCAAGACATATCAAACTCTAGGTAAGACCACTGAGCAATGGGTAGAACGAGTCACCATTGATGGTTTGTTGTACATCAAGGAGGTCATGAACTATATCCCCTCCCTTCTAATAAAAGGAAAGGGTTAATTGCAAAGTTCCAAAATTTAAAGAGGGAAGACAAAAATCTGCTCACAAACTTTACTGAGATATAAGAAATGATAAAAATTGATACAAATATTCTTGTAGCTGTGAAAATTTCTAATGATCCAAATGAGAATGATTCTATGTCTTGGCTAGATGCACTAGAGTGGAAGAGGTCTATGCTAGGGGATTTTAGTGGACAAATAAGAAGAATTTTGGCTCAACATTTCACTGATATGGCTGATCTTAAAAATAATTGTACCATCTTAGATGTAGAGATTTTATATGAAAGTGGAGAGAACTTGCTTGATGTCAAGGAAATAAAGCAAAATTTTAAGAAGAGGCTTACTAAAGAAAATGTTGCCACAGTTAATGGTGAATCACTAGGGAATCTTGGACATATAGCATCGTATCTCACAACTTTTAGGCATGGAATTGATGATGTCTATAAGAGAGTAATAGATGCGAAGAGAATGATAGATAAGTGGAAAGTTTGGGAAAAGAACACCTATACATCAAGTGCCAGGACTTTAAAACCCATAATTGATAGGTTCAGGAGATACAAGGTGAAACTGAAAGCACAGGTGGACTCGACTGCTATTGGTGAATAGTACAAGGAAAATGAAGCGACTCGGGAGGAAGACCAAATGACTACCACATGATGGCATTTCTTAGTTTTATGTTATTTCTTTAAACATGCTCTGAATAATCTTGTGGAAAAAGACTTATTATTATATATTTCAATATTTATATAATTTAGTGTTACTATATATTTTTTGTTAATTTCAATATATGTATTATGAATGGAAGCTTGAGGAGTTGATTTTTGAAGTCATAAAGTTTGTGTTATAGTGGATGAATCTATATTCTTTTTATGTATCCTTTTGAATTTTCTTTTTTAAAATAATTATCTCTTAATTTTTGTTAATCAGAATCGTTGTTACTTGACACTTGTCTCTATTCCAGAGACTTTATGTAGAAAGATGGGTGTGTCAGAACTGCAGCCCGAAATGGAACTTCAACTGATGCCATTGATTCTGATACCGAATAAACTATAAATTCACCAAGAAGATTAGACATTATAATATAGCATTTGATATTTTCACTAGCCACACTATGACTTTTCAAAAAATTGCCACCACAATTGCCAAATATTCTATTTTATATTTTTGAATATCTATATAATTTGCCACCTAATTTATTTTATATTTTTTAATATCTATATAATTCACCACCCAATTTATTTTACTTTTTGGAATACAACTATTATTCACCACCTAATTTATTAATTTTTTTGGACTACAACTATAATTCGCCAAGGAATTTGTTTTTAAAATCTATATACAATTCGCCAGCAAAAAAGACAATGTTGACAAATTTGAAAAAAAATTCCAATGATTTTTTTTTTTCTTTTCTGAAATAGGCATAGATTCGCCAGGATTTTATAGGTTTTTTTAGGGGGGGTTCCTTAAAGTGATCCCTGAGCAGCATATATTTTTCACTAAGTGTTTCCATCAATGACAAAGGTGGAGATTGTTAGAAACATAATCAAAGAGACACTACTGCATTGGTCAATATAGAATGTTGTCATTGATGGAAACAAGGTTTGTAAAGGGGATTTCAGTTCGGAAGATTAATCAGCCAAAATGATTAAGTATGGACAATACACTGAGTGATGGACAATGATAGGAATGGTACATGCCTTTGTAGTTGAAGATCATAGTGTGTGGTTCAGGTATGTTGTTTGCAGTTGTTTGAAGGTGTTATATCCATGTTTGCAAGTTCTGAAGATCTCCAGAAGACATATTATGACTTAGCTAAGTTTAGGTGAGAAAACCTAAGTTAGGAATAGTGTACAACACCAGAGAAAAAGGGTCCGCATTCCTCCACTATTGCATAGTTTGTCTTATGGTTCTAAGACAGTAAGGATACCTATTATGACTACCTAAATCTAGAGTTATAGCTTCTGAAGTTCTGTTGATCACATTCTACAAGGTGTTCTTTATCATCTTCCAATTTGATAGTATTTCTCTGTGACAGGACAATAGTTTCAAGATCCACATTTCTCTATGAAAGAATATTATGCTCTATGGTTATGAAGGTATGCTAAGAGGTCCATAATGAATGTTGGTTATGAATTTTAGAGTCTCATATGGTTCGTACTGAAAGTTATGACATGACAGTTAAGCTAGTTAAGTATGTACTCAAAGTTTAAGCCGACACTCATGGGAAATCAATATGTTGTGAAGACATAATGTTTGAATTGTTATTCAAAGTGGCTCTACTATAGATCTTGGCCTATATGAATATTCATGAATGTTTTTTTGAGTTTGCATTACTATTTGTGCATAAGCTCAAGCCGACAAGGTATAATATTTGTGTACACGTTTCATGCTTGGCCTGTCGACCTAGTTGAGAGATAAATCATATGGCAGAATATGTATTCGATAGATTTCAGCATTGGAGTGATGGATATGTGTGAATAGAGTGTGAATTTGATGTGTGTGCAATCTAAGGTAGGTTTGTGATTTGAAAAAGGATAGTAAGGGTAGAAGAACAGAGTATATGTAAAGCAGAGCAAAAAAAGTAGGGTAGACATTATGAAGACATTTGAGTCTATATATTGAGCTATTAATGGAACTGCACTTCAACATTTTGTAGATGCATTTGCAAGTCATCTCTTGGTAGTGAGCCAATCTTTCTTCTATCTTCTCTTCTTATTTTGGCAGTGAGCCTATTGTAGTGAGCACTTCTTTGGATAGCGAGTCATCAAGTAGTGAGCCCTAAGGCAGTGAGCCTTTATGTAATTCGGTCTTGTTATCATAATACATTGTGAGCTAACACTCACTGTGGTTTTTCCCTTTTTGGGTTTCCCATGTAAAAATTTTGGTGTCCATATGTTATGTCTTTATGGTTACTGAGCTTATGGTTATTTTTCTTTCATGTTATTGAATTTGGTAATTGGATTAATGGACATATAAAGAAGTGGTTTTGTGGAATACTGATTCAGCCCCCCCCTCTCATTATTCATTGTATTCAATAGTACCTTCCCAATTGCTTCTCATTCATGTTTAGTAGAAATGGCTATGTAGCTACACCCTTCTCTTCCTCCTATAGCTTCTCCAGGTCTCTCGGCCATGAGATCCTGACCCCCAATTATGCAAAAACCACCACATCTATGTCATCAAGATGAATATCTCGAGTGAATACCTCTTGTAGAATCACCAATGCATCCACCTTTGCCTCTCCTAGATCAAACAAATAACCTAGAAAGCACAAGGAAATGTCTGTATTTATGTTGTATCTATCCTTTGAGACCAAGAAGTCTTTACCTAGGACCATCTTCACTACCTCAAGGAAGAGTATGTTCTACTGCTTACAACTGATCATTAGTCTGTAATTTGTGATATAGTCCAGAAAGGCAACCTGGTACTTATTATAGAGGAGCCTTAAGGGAGTCTCCATCATGTATTTTGAGCAAGCCAACCGAGTTACGTTTTGCTAGAGACCTCCAAGATATAAAGGAAGTTCATTAATGAACACATGCCATAGGTGAAAGATGCATTTATTCATTGTCTAGGTTTTTGTAGCATCAATCTTTAGCTCATGTGAGGATCGTTTGACTCTCCCAATTTCTCACACTAGCAGCCTGGCAGGGTTGTTAGAAGCTCTCATGGGAGAGCCATTTAATGCTTGGGAAAAGTATTATTGCTTCAATAATTATATAATAATTATTAATAATATATAACTATGATTATATTATATAATATGATTAACATCATATATTATATTATATATCGTATTAGTATTAGTAATAATAATATATAATATAATAATATATATTGTACTAGTATTAGTATTAGTATTGACAATAATACAATATATGATGTTAATCATATAATATAATTATTATTATTATATATATTATATTGATATGATATATTATAATATATAATAATTATTCAACCATTGGAATTCATAATAATATATAAACATGGTGCCTTATCGCACCATTGCAGCTTTAAATTTTTAGCTTAAAGCAAGGTCATGATGAGGCAAATCCTTGTGACAAGACAATAGAGACCACCACATGTCAGAGGCTTTAAGGGGATATGCCTGAGGCCCCGATAAATATTAAAAATATATCAAAATACTAATAAAATAGATCAGGGTGATTAAAAACAAGGACCCATAGGGAATACGTGGTGTCTTCGCACACTGTCACAGCTTCAAAAATATAGGCTTAAATAGAGGCTGGGATGCCTAGGATGAAATTAGACTTAGAAAAAAATAAAGGGGCTCACTGCTCAGGGCTGGTAACTTAGACAAAAAGGACTAGTAACTCGATGACCACCAAGGGGATAAAAGAACAACTTAAGTTGGGGAAACTGGCTACACAGGTCAATGATCAATTAGAACGATAAACACTAAACACCTTAGACAACACCAGCCGCGGTATTTTTACTTGGGGATTTTGCAGAGTGAATCGTGAATTGTGATAACATAAAAACCCTAAAAATTTGAATTGACCTAACACATCCCTTTATCTTTGCCCTTTTTATACATCGCTATACATTGCCATTGAACTCATTTTTTTCCATGTGATGAATGTTATTTAATATTGAAAATTTGAACCATCTATGATCTGTATACATTGCAATTTACCATTAAACTCATGTCAATTTCAAACCGTAATTACTTCTATATTTTTTATAAAAATTTAACATCACCCTTCAAAAAGACAGGGGAATAACATGGTACATGAACATCTGACCAACCTCAAAGTTCCAAACAAAACTCCTATCCTTCGACCTTGAAACCTTGCTTTGATCCTCCAAAATCTTTTTGGTTCCTCTTTTCGACTATGCTTAATGAATATTTTAATGTAGTCCATACTTATCCTAATTAACAGGAAATGGCTCCATTACAAATTCAATTATGTGCTCATTGACAATGTCAATAAATGATTTTCTATGGAACCTTGCTTTATATGTACAAGAAACTAGTATGTATGGATAACAATAAGGCTAGTAAAGGAGAATTAAATTGATTTTCTCGAGGTCACTGGCAATTGAGTTGCATTACCAATTCCATGCATCAATTCAAATTTCTAGTTTCTCATACATGCATGCATGTGTGGGAGATTGAACCCACCACCCATAATAGAATGCATCATTTGCAAATGTTAAAAGTGTTGATTCTTAACATGATTTATTCCACTTGACGAATACTCATATTTCTTCATTCTGAGAAATGTAAAGCAATAACATCCTACATAGCCACACACAAATAAAAATTTTCCATCATTCTTATTACTATTCTACATCTGTGAACTGAGAACTCTATCACACAATTAAATTCAAAATCATGAATGATCACAAAATAAATACTTGGTAACTTACTTTCTTCACATAGCTACTATAATGAAAGCCATTACATTGAACTTTTATATTTTATTAATTCTTCTACTATCTGAAACTTAGTAATGCAATATAAGGTTGAAACAATAAACACTATCATATATACATGACATGTACTGCCATGGCTAATGGGTAATAAATAACAAGCAACTCCATTTAATTGATTCTATCATTCCCTGGAAATTCACATTGGTTAATCTATGTGGTTTGTCACTTACCATTAATGAATTCAATTGGCATTAGCTAATCTAGCTAGTTAAGTGCTTTCAATCAAATCAATAGTACAACTTTAATTAATGACAGAGAAAATTGTTCCACTTGTAAATTGTTCCACCATTTGATGAACCATTGATCAAATGATGAACGGTTGTAGTTCAATTCCTGAAGGTAGATCTCCAATGGTACACATTACCAACAAAATCCTCCAGAATCAACTAAGAGTTGTTAGATATTATTAGATCAATGGTTGAGATATATATAAAATATATAATAAATTTATATTGATTATTATATAAAGATCAAGGTGGTGGCAGAGCACAAGCCCTCAAGTGTAGAAATTTGGGTGTGTCAGTACTTTAGCCTAAAATAGAACTTATGCCATCGATCTGTGATCATCTGATAATAAAAAACTATCAGAATATTTTCCATTTATTGACATGTATGATAGAAGTGATATCTATCCTTTCATAATAAATAAGGAATATCGTGAGAAGCGCAATTGCACATTTCTCGGAAGGCAATTTACACAACTCATTTATGGAAACATTTTATTAGTTTTGCAATCTATTTTGAATTTTCCCTTTTCTATGTACGCCTTTATTCAAGGTTCGTGTTAGGGCACCTTGGGCTTCGATTAGGACTATGTAAATACTAAAAAATCCTCTGTAAACTGTAAACTGAAACTTTTTTGTTTATTATAATATATATTAATATGGGTTATCGATATAGATTACAATTTTTGTCAACATTTTAATTCTTTTGTTATATTATCTATTATTTTTAGACAATAACATAATTCAGAATATAAGTAAAAAATAAGTTTAATCAAAATCATTCCTTGAATCCTTTAGCAAAAGAGATTAACAATGTGTGTAATTAATGAAATTAACAAATTAGAATTAGAATTATCTCTCATTTTATTAAGTCAAAAAACATAAACAACTGTTACAGAAAGATGACATCCCTTTATAATAAAGGTTACATGGCAAAAGAAGAAGCCCTCGGCCCCTCGCTGGATAAATATTTCTAGTTGACAGAGAACTGAACACTGTGTATTTCCCTCGTATTTTCCTTACAACACAATGAAGAAGAAACCTTCGCTTGAGCCCTGGGTGCTAGAGTGAGAAGAGTATGTGAATGAAATTAGGAATAAAGCTAGGGTTTTCTTCCAAATTTAAGAAGAAAATCTAACATGGTGAAAGAAGAAGCCTTCTATAGTTTGGACTATCTAGAAGGAAGCCAAAAGAAGCATCATACTAAGTTGGTTTCTAGACACATGAACCAATCGATTGGGAAAGACCATTGTCCACAATCCATCACTAGGTTGCCAGAAAGATGCACCAATGGATTGGGAGAGAACACTAACCACAACCCATCAGATAGATGTAAGACCATCTATCATATAATGTTGCTAGATGCATTTATCTGTGAAGCCAAGGCACTTTCTAGATAGACTGAAAGAAGATTGATGCCAGAAGGCACCATTATCGTTCCTCTTTATTTCCCATGTAGCTAGTTGTTATCTTTCCAGATCCTCCCATGTCATACATGGAGTTCCCATGTGGTGCAGGAGCACCTACCTGACAGCTGGCCTCCATGAGGCAGTTAGTTTGTTTTGAATCTTGTTAATGTTTCCAAGAAGGTCTGATAAGACCAATGCATGTAATAAGGTCATGTTGACCATACTTTACTATTTTTAGGTAGGTTGTTAGGACAGCTGTTATGCTGTATGTCCGGTTGGATCCTCCCAGCCGCTTGGAAGCTCCCAGCCGCTTGGAGTCAGGTCGGTAGTACTCGCAGTAGGTCCTATATATGCATGAGGATCGGTTGGTTTTAGATATAGTATAGTATTGCATTGAGCAGAGGAGTTAGATTGCAGAGAGAGACTTAATATTGTATTTGCATCTTTTGAAATCAATAAAGAGATCCTGTTGTGTCAATTCTCTGTTTGGATTCCTTTGTGTGATCGATTTGCTGTTTTGGTGGTTTCATGGATTTGCTGATCCATTCCACCGGTTGATTCGTCGAATCGGTGGAATGGCCATGTACAGTAGGGTAGGATTTAGTTTGCATTTTGTGGTTGTTCATGTGCATGTTTGCAGGATCGTCGTCGAAAGGTGTTGAGGACCCTAGCATGGGTATGTGCTAGGTCGTGCTGGTTGTTAGAGTCTAAAAGATCACCCTGGAAGCAGATCGGGTCATCCCAGGAGGTTCAGCGGATCAAAATTCGCTAAGGCTGGAAAATCCATCGCAACGGCATCATCAGGATATTTCTGTGTATATCCTGCAGGTACTTCGGGCATCATCCGAGTAAGTGGAGATGAGCATGATGCAGTCGATTACATAAAGTGAATGTGTATTGGGGTGATCATCATCAGGTGTTGCCGAGGAGGAGCGTATCAGCATAAGGTAGAAGATCGGGTTGATAAAGTCATCGCGGGCCGATAATGTTAAGTTTGGCCGACAGCAGGATATTGAAGGAGTTGCATGTGACGTCATCGTCATCAGGATATTCGTCATCAGGATATCGGGCAGCAGGATATTGAAGGAACTGCATGTGACGTCATCGTCATTAGGATAATCGTCATCAGGATATCGGGGTGACGTAAGCATCGAAGGAAGGGTGCTTGAGGTTGTCGTCATCAGGATATATGGGAGGAACCGGATGTTCTATATCCTGCTGATGAACATGATGTTGAACATCATGATGATGAAGATAGCGTTCGGCGGTAAGAGGAACAGTGAACATCAGGAGGATGTTTGCGCTTGCCGAATATGATGATGCTGCCGATAGTCGGATATGATGATGCTGTTGACAGGCGAAAGGGCGAAGGTTTGTCTGCAGGAGGATATCGGTCGGCAGAGTAGATGATGATGAAGGGTTGCGGACATCCATGCTGTATGTCAAGGTTATAGTGTGGATGCCTCTGCATCATAGTGGTATCAGAGCTCAGCAAAAGGTCTAGGCTATTGTGTGTTGATTCTGTCACCGAAAGGGCAGAGGTAGAGTTGATTCTGTCACCGAAAGGATAGAGGTAGAGGAGTGAGAGGTTAACAAAATGCCTCCGAAAGGTAGTGGTACTGCAAGGGAATTGCAGGAGATGAAGGAAAAACATGCCAGAGAGATGAGGAAGATGAAGGAGCTTGCTGAAGCACTTCAAGCCAGGCTTGTAGCCCTGGAAAAGAACAAAAAGAGGGAAGTGGAAGATAGTGAGTCTGAAGAAGATGAAGATACTGTTGAAGAGTATGAAGAGGTAGCTGAAGATCTGGATGCTGAAGACCAGAGATTGGCAAAATTTTTAAAGGCAGTGCAGAGTGATAAACCTAAGGTAAAGGTTGATGTTTCCAAGTATAATGGAAGTTTGAATGAAGATGAGTTACTGGATTGGATTGCTGCACTTGATAATCACTTTGAATGTGAAGATGTTGCTGAGGATCAGAAGGTAAAGATTGCAAAGACCAAGTTAGGAGGTCATGCTTTGGTATGGTGGGATTATGTACAATCCGAGAGAAGGAAACAAGGGAAGTCAAAGATCACTTCATGGGATAAAATGGTAGCAAGGATCAAAGGTAAATTCTTGCCTAGGGATTATGAGATTCAGATGTTTAAGAAGCTGCAATTTTTAAGGCAGAAGGAAATGGATGTGAAGGCATATACTGAGGAGTTTTATAAGTTGAGTATGAGATCTGGTCATCATGAGAATGAGGTAGAAAAGGTGGCTAGGTACTTGGCTGGTTTGAGATTGAACATACAGGATGAGTTAGTTTTAGCTAACCCTAAGAGTGTGGAGGATTGTTATCAAATGGCAATCAGGATTGAAGAAAAGGTGAATAGAGGACAAGATAAGTCCATGAGAGGAAGAGGCAGCAATATGAGGGGAAGAGGATTAGCCCCTACACAAAGGCAAACCAATGAGGGACAAGAAGACACTAGTAAAGGATAGGGACAGTCTGATTTCAGAGGTGGATGGAAAGGTAATAGAGGAAGATTTGGAGGTGGTAGAGGTTCTACTACATTTTCAGGAAAGTGTTACACCTGTGGTGAGTTTGGTCATCCATTTTTCAAATGTCCAGAAAACAAGGGTTCATCATCCAGAAATGATAGAACAAATGACAAGAGAGTACAACTTGTGCAAGAAGAGAAAGTAGAGCAAAGTGTGCAAAGTTCAAACACTTATCAAGGAGATAGAGTTCTTGACAATTATGCATATCCTAAGGATGGAGAAGCATTGATGCTAAGGAGAATTAGTTTGCAGGCATCAAAGGATATGATGCAAAGAAGAGCTCTTTTCAAGACCACATGCAAGAGCAAAGGTAAAGTATGTAAGGTTGTCATTGATACTGGTTCAACAGACAACATGGTATCTCAGGAAATGGTGGATAAACTGAATTTGGAAAGGATTCCACACTAACACCCTTACAAGGCATCTTGGGTGAGTGATAGTCAATCACTTTTTGTCTATGAACAGGCATATGTGGATTTTCAGATTGGAGCATATCATGATAGAGTTTTGTGTGACATTTTGCCCATGGAATGTTGTCACCTACTGTTGGGTAGACCATGGCAATTTGATAGAAGGGTACTGTATGATGGGTATGCTAATACCTACACCATCAAGAAAGATGGGAAGACTATTATGTTGATGCCATTACAGGAAGATGCTGCAGCACAAGGGGCAGCCAAAATCATTTTAGTGGGAAAGAAGGAATTTGTGCAGATGCCTATAGCAGCAGGCATAAAGGCAATTGAGGACACTGCAGGGAAAGAAGTTGTTAAGGACAACCGATTGAAGAAAGTTTTAGTTGTGACTGACAGAGGTCAGCAGCAGGTGCAGAAACAGGTTTGCAAACAGCAACCAGTTGAGAGGAATGGCAAGGATGTTGTCATAGTTGGGACTATTGTTTGTCCTATAAAGGTTGAAAGAAAGACAGAGTTGAACATTACAGAAGTTCAAGAGGCAGTTCAGATAGAGGTTCTGGTCAGACAACCTGACAAACACAAGGTATGTGAGAGAAGGGCCTACATTGACAGGCATGAGGGTTTACTTGCAACAAAGCAAGTTACAGTTCAGAAGTCTTGGAGCAGCCAAGAGCCAGCAGAGGACAAAGCTGGAACAGGTCAGAACACTGACATGACAAAGTGTAAAGGTGGAGGACTTCCACACCTAAACTCATGGGACATGAGTTCTTTTCTGTTGGGGAGTATGGTGCAGGAGCACCTACCTGACAGCTAGCCTCCATGAGGCAGTTAGTTTGTTTTGAATCTTGTTAATGTTTCCAAGAAGGTCTGATAAGACCAATGCATGTAATAAGGTCATGTTGACCATACTTTACTATTTTTAGGTAGGTTGTTAGGACAACTGTTATGCTGTATGTCCAGTTGGATCCTCCCAGCCGCTTGGAAGCTCCCAGCTGCTTGGAGTCGGGTCGGTAGTACTCGCAGTAGGTCCTATATATGCATGAGGATCGGTTGGTTTTAGATATAGTATAGTATTGCATTGAGCAGAGGAGTTAGATTGCAGAGAGAGACTGAATATTGTATTTGCATCTTTTGAAATCAATAAAGAGATCCTGTTGTGTCAATTCTCTGTTTGGATTCCTTTGTGTGATCGATTTGCTGTTTTGGTGGTTTCATGGATTTGCTGATCCATTCCACCAGTTGATTCGTCGAATCGGTGGAATGGCCATGTACAGTAGGGTAGGATTTAGTTTGCATTTTGTGGTTGTTCATGTGCATGTTTGTAGGATCGTCATCAAAAGGTGTTGAGGACCCTAGCATGGGTATGTGCTAGGTCGTGCTGGTTGTTAGAGTCTGAAAGATCACCCTGGAAGCAGATCGGGTCATCCCAGGAGGTTCGGCAGATCGAAATTCGCTAAGGCTGGAAAATCCATCGCAACGGCATCATCAGGATATTTCTGTGTATATCCTGCAGGTACTTCGGGCGTCATCCGAGTAAGTGGAGATGAGCATGATGCAGTCGATTGCATAAAGTGAATGTGTATTGGGGTGATCATCATCAGGTGTTGCCGAGGAGGAGCGTATCAGCATAAGGTAGAAGATCGGGTTGATAAAGTCATCGCGGGCCGATAATGTTAAGTTTGGCTGACAGCAGGATATTGAAGGAGCTGCATGTGACGTCATCGTCATCAGGATATTCGTCCACAGGATATCGGGCAGCAGGATATTGAAGGAACTGCATGTGACGTCATCGTCATTAGGATAATCGTCATCAGGATATCGGGGTGACGTAAGCATCGAAGGAAGGGTGCTTGAGGTTGTCGTCATCAGGATATATGGGAGGAACCGGATGTTCTATATCCTGCTGATGAACATGATGTTGAACATCATGATGATGAAGATAGCGTTCGGCGGTAAGAGGAACAGTGAACATCAGGAGGATGTTTGCGCTTGCCGAATATGATGATGCTGCTGATAGTCGGATATGATGATGCTGTTGACAGGCGAAAGGGCGAAGGTTTGTCTACAGGAGGATATCGGTCGGCAGAGTAAATATGATGATGCTAACAGTGTTAAGGGAAATATGATGATGATGATGAAGGGTTGCCGACATCCATGCTGTATGTCAAGGTTATAGTGTGGATGCCTCTGCATCACCATGACTCATTTTTTTCATCTTACAAGAACTAGATTCTTCAAGGTAAGGATAACAACCCAACTATGTAACAATTCTAACCCCTTCCTCTACTGAAAAAGGTTGCATTCTAACTGAATAATTCCCAAAAATTAGCTAACAATAAACAACCAAAAGTTGAAATTGATTGTTGAAAGCAACTTTATCCATCCCTTTATAGCCATGACTGCTGGGAAATTGAGAATTCAAAAAATCATTACCTATCCATCAGTCTATCTTACTAACCCTACAAATAAATCTCTAGACACCAAAATGTCACTTCATTTCATGTTCTAAGAGTGTTTGGGCATCCAATTCAAGAAATCCTCGTATGGACTTGTCATCTTACTTGTATGGACTTGACATCTCGCATCGAAAAGTACCTTGGTTTCCTTTACAAAGCTTGACTTTTGCATCCACTTGATCACCTTGGGTGACTGATATGACCACCAAAATGTCAGCCATCACTGTAAATTGTTCCACTTGTAAATTGTTCCACCATTTGATGAACAAATGATGAATGATTGTAGTTCAATTCTAGAAGGTAGATCTCCAATGCTACATATTGCCAACAAAATCCTCTAGAATCAACTAGGAGCCGTTAGATATTATTAGATCAATGGTTGAGATATATATAAAATATATAATATATGTATATTGATTATTGTATAAAGGTCAATCGTCAAGGTGGCTGTAGAGTGCAAGCCCTCAACTATGAAGATGGGCCTACCTCTTAATTTTGTGATGTACATGAAACATCACGATGCAATCATGATGAGCCACATGGAATACAACACAGTCCACTTGTCTCTATTCTAGAAACTTTATGTAGAAATTTGGGTGTGTCTGTACTTTGGCTTGAAATAAAATTTTTGTTGTCAATCTGTGATTATCTGACGATCAAAAACTATTAGAATATTTTCCATTTATTGGCATGCATGGCAGAAGTGACATCTGTCCTTTCATAATAAATAAGGGATATCGTGAGAAGTGTAATTGCACATTTTTCAATCATACAACAGTACATGCCATCAAAATTAATGCAATCTATGAAACATTTTATTAGGTTTGCAACCCTCGCAAATACCTTATTCTGCATTTTCACTGGTGTACTTTGGACTGCGTCTTCTATAGGTGTTGAACACGAGCTTTCACAACCAGGTTAGCTAATTGGTGCTATTTCTTGCCCACTTTTTATAGTAATAAATTTGAATTCTTTTAGTCAACTATGTGTGAAAAATAATTATTTTTCATGAGTCTGAACTGTTTGTTTACCCCAAATCTTCTAGAGATCTATTTGGCACCCTTAGCAATTAAAAAAGCTTTTGTTTACTGGTTTCTCAAACAAGTAAAGATGAAGCTTTTGTTTATTGAGAATGGTTTAGATAAGGTGAAGGATACCGAGCTAAGACATATAGATTTGGACTTGGAGGAGTTTTGGCTCGATTAGAGCAAAACCCTAAGTCACCTATAGCCGAGAAAATCCTAACAAGTGGGTTAGCTCATGCTGGGGGTTTCCCACCTATTGTGCCATGTCCGAACCTAGTTTTTACATGTGCAAAAAACTAGTATCCTGATATTAAGGTCCAATCATCCTTGGTTTTGGAGAAGAGCAAGAGGTGGCTTAAAGGGAAATTTTGAGAGCACACTGGTTCTTCTTCTATGCATAAAGAATGGGAACAAGAGAGCAAGGAACCTCCCAAGCCTTTGGAATTCAAAAAACTTCAACTGGTGTGGAGACAACTCATCACAGAGTTATTTCACAATCTGGTAGTGGTGGGGATGGAGACTAGCCTAAAGATAATAGGAAAGTAAAAGGTGTATGTGAACAAAATGATCAACCCGCATTCCTAAAACCATAAGTCAAGAAGAAGTTAGATGATTTACAACAATTGCAGGTAGATCACATGAATTCTCCTATGTCTCCTTCACCTGGTAATGATTCTTCCATTTTTCAACAGATTAATGATGATAGTACTTTTCGTTCCTTGTTTGAGATTCCAGCCTCCCCGTATCGAATGAAATTCCTATGCAAGATACTCCTAATTAGCTAGACAGAGTTGTCCTGGGTGCAAGTGAGAGTGGTACAATTTTGTCTTTCCCTTCTTGGCTAAAGAAAGTTGTTGAGAAAAAGAAGAGACATGCCCCAACGACACACAAACATTGACACTATAGCTAAATTGTTGCAAACTACACCTAAGGCTAAGAAGGCTAAGCGGATGTCTTGGATGGTAACAAATTCTTCCTTAGGACAAAGAATTTTGGAGATTACAGATCCTATTGGGGATAAAAATGAAAATGAAGTCACAAAAGTAGATTTCAATGTGACCAAGATTGACATGGGTCCTCCTACCGTGGAAGGTGATATATATCATGAAAAATTCTCTGTAGGCATGCTAGAAAATAGAGTTAAAGCTGAGAAATAGGAGAATACAAAGCTACAATCCCAAGTGAATTCTCTGACATCTTTCATTCAATCTATTTTGAATAGTACTTCTCAATCCTCTGATGCAACTTCGAGTGTTTCTGTTGATGGAATGGATCCTAACATGTTGCAACAAATCATGAGATATCAAACTCTAGGTAAGGCCATCGAGAAATGGGTAGAGCAAGTCACCATTGATGGTTTGTTGTACATTGAGGTCATGAAACTATATATCCTCACTTATGATAAAAGGAAAGGGTTAGTTGTAGTGTTATGCCCTTACTTCCATAGCATATATGGTTATGAATAATCAGCTTGTGGCTATCTTAACTCTTAATTAAGTCATATTATCATTAGTACATTGTTATTTAGTTGTTTAGATCAATCTAAGGCTTCTATAGGGCTTTCTAAGTAGGCCTAGGTGATATCCTAGGCATGAATAGGTATATATAGGAGGTAGTGAGTCTCATTTCATATCATTGTGTATTGTGTTCTCATTGAAGACTATTGGAGGTACCCCCCTCAAAGTGGCATATTATTATCAAGTATTTGCAGCATGTTTACTATTATATTCCTTATTGTGCAAGTTGTTACATTACAAGTGGTATCAGAGCATGATCTTGGCACCGTAAAGGTAAGGTTTTTTCTCAATATTGGAGGTGATTTTGGGAAGAGCATAACTTTCATATTTTAGAGAATTTTTTAAAGATTTTTAAAGGGTTTTTGAAGAACATACTAAAGAAGCTACAGTCTAGATTCTAGAAGAATTGGAGTAGATTTGAGTGAATTATTGTAGAATTATGATTTCTACACAATTTATTTGAGATCTACATATCTCTCACATCCTACTGAATTAGAGAATAATTTTTATTGGGTTTTTGAATACATAATAGAGGAGGATACAATCCAAATATTAGAGAAATTGAAGCAAAAATAAGCAAGTTATTACAAAATTAGGGTTTCCAACAAATTCACTCTCAAGGTTGCAAATCTACTAATTTTTTGGAGTTTTTTCTGGGTAGGTGGTATCTTGGTTATATTAAGCTACAATAAAATTGTTAGAGAATTTACATTTCATTGGTGTGATTTATTTCAAAAATATTGGTTTCCATCATGACGAGGCTTGAAACAAGAGGCAAAAAGAATGTTGTCACACCGGGGAAATCCCTTGATAAGGATGGGGAAACAATAGAGGCTATTAATCCCAATGAGGAAGTAAGGTCAAGGAAGACATTTCCTCAATCAAGTTGGAGATGTGTGGCCTAAGAGGAGATATATCAGACATACGAAGCATGTTAAGTGCCTTTATGAATGAACCAAGAAAGGAGGTCTCAAGCAACCAAGAAGAAGAAGAAGAAGAAGAAGAAGAAGAAGAAGAAGAAGAAACAAAAGAAAAATAAAAAGATGATGAAGAAGAAGTAAAAGAAGAAGAAGTTCCTAATCAATCTATTCAACCAATGCAAGGGTACTATGTACTATTCCTAACCTCTTCCTCTATGGCACATCAAAAGGTTCAAGTAAAGGAAGAACACATTCATCACCATCAGGAGCTTGATGCAAAGGGAAGACACATCTTGGAGCTAAAGTTAGTTTTCTAGACACGCATGAAGAAGATGAGGACATCAACAGTTCCAAGTTACCTCATTATAAGGAAATATTTTCTAGTTGAAGTTACCACATGGTATGATGAAGATTATATGAAGAAACTACCTCAATTGTTCAACATTGAGGACAATGCTTTTGTAAAGGTGGGGGGCATGTTATGCCCTTACTTCCATAGCATATATGCTTATGAATAGTTAGCTTATGGCTATCTTAACTCTTAATTAAGTCATATTATCATTAGTACATTGTCATTTAGTTGTTTAGGTTGGCCTAAGGCTTCCATAGGGCTATCTAAGTTGGCCTAGGTGATATCCTAGGCATGAATAGGTATATATAGGAGGTAGTGAGTCTCATTTTGTATCATTGTGTATTGTGTTCTCATTGAAGGCTATTGGAGGTATCCCCCTCAAAGTGGATTAGGAGGTTGCCCCCTCGAAGTGGCATATTATTATCAAGTATTTGCAGCATATTTACTATTATATTCCTTACTATGCAAGTTGTTACATTACATGTAGAGTTACAAAATCTAAAGAGGGAAGACAATAATCTACTCATAGTGTCTACAGAGATAAAAGATATGATGGAAATTGATACAAATATTCTTGTAGCTAACAAAATTTGTAATGATCCAAATGAGAATGATTTTGTGTCTTGGCTAGATGCACTCTAGTGGAAGAGGTATGTGCTAGGGGATTTTAGTGGAGAAATAAGAAATTTTTTGACTTAATATTACATTGATATGGTTGATCTTAAAAACAATTGTACCATCTTAGATGTAGAGATTTTAGATGAAAGTGGAGAGAACTTGCTTGATGTCAAGGGAGTAAAGAAATTTTTTAAGAAGATGCTTACTGAAGAGCTTGTTGGTACTGAGACAGTTAATGGTGAATAATTGGGGAAGCTTGGACATATAGTAATGTATCTTAGAACTTTCAAGCATGAAAATGATGATGTCTATAAGAGACTAACAAATGTGGACAGAATGATAAATAAATGGAAACTTTGGGCAACCATTACCTGTAGACCAAGTGTCAAGATTTTAAATCCCATCATTACTAGGTATAGGAGTTACAAGGCAAAACTGAGAGCATCAACACAGGTGGACTTGACTACTGCTAGTGAACATGACAAGGAAGGCAAAGCGACTTGGTATGAAGACCAAACTGCTGCTACATGATGGCATTTCTTATTTTTATGTTTTTTCTTTAAACATGCTCTAGATACTCTTGTGGCAAAAGACTTATTATTATTTTATGTTTTAAATTGGTTATCCCCAAGAAGCTGTTATTATTTCAAAGATAATTATTTTATGACAAAGCTTTATATACTAAGCTAATCGATGCATTTAGGATCTTTTAGCAAACTTTGTGTTGTTGATAGGTCAATTTTGCATTACTCTATATTTTGGTTATTTTCAATATATGAATGGAAGCTTGAGGAGTTGATTTCTGAAGTAGTAAACTTTGTGTTATGGTGGATGAATATGTATTCTTCTTATGTATCCTTTTGAATTTTCTTTTATTAAATTATTATGTATTAATTTTTGTTAATCTAAATCATTCCCTCATTGACACTTGTCTCTATTCCAGAGACTTTATGGAGAAATATGGGTGTGTCAGAACTATAGCCTAGAATAGAACTAATGTCGTTGATCTTTGATATTGAATATCCATTGATCTAAATGTAAATATTTTTTAAGCTATAAACTCACCAAGTAAATTAGTCATTATAATTTAGCATTTGATATTTTTGCTAGCCACATTATGATTTTTCAAAAAATTACCAGCACATTTGCCAAATAATTTATTTTACATTTTTTAATATCTATATAATTTGCTACCTAATTTATTTTATTTTTTGGAATACAACTATAATTCGCCAAGGAAATTAATTTTTTTTAAATCTATATACAATTGGCCAGCAAAAAAACCAGTGCCGACAAATATGAAAAAATTGCCAATGAAATTATTATTCTTTCAAAAATAGACATAGATTTGCCAACATTTTTTGGCCTCGAGCTAGGATTCACCAAGATTTTATAGGTTTTTTTAGGGGGGGTTCCTTAAAGTTATCCCTATTCACAAGGCTTGATAGATATGGTCTATACTTTTCAAGAGAGCTTCTATTTCACATATGGCATTTTTCAATCAACTTGAACAACAAAATAGATAGAAAAACACAAGTGAAATACCTCAATAAATAGATAATCCAAATGAAATATAAATGATCAAATTGATAGAAATGACAAATTAAAAATTTGCAAAACTTTGTGCTTTTTATTTTTCTAGAAAACCTACTTCTAATATGATTGAAGAGAAGATTGGGACTACTAAGAAGTTTTCCAAGAATGGTCAAACTTTTTCTTTGGTCTTCCAACCTCTATGAGTAATCAAATGATAAAGATGTTGAGAAAAGTGCATGCACCTAGCCCAAGTGTGTGTAGGAGTGGAGATGTACTGACAAAATGATTCTAGGAGAAACTCCTTGGTTTATGGGGAGGACACTAGGCCTAGTATGCAAGAAAAGGATTACAAATGATACATGTGACTAGGTAAATGGTGTTGGAACCATATTAAATTTTTCACAGGTTCTAATGTTTTTTCTCAAGCTTGTGTCATTAGGCTGATGGATTTCCATACTTAGGGTTCTTTGCATACTTGAGGAAACACTAAACCCTAAACCCGCATGCCAAAGTAAGATGTGCTGGTCAAAATCATTGTATTTCTTTAGTGACCGCTTGTCTCCTGTTACATATGTTTTAAGTCACTCCTGATATCCCCCTTGAAATGTTGTCTGACTGGCCCCTAGCCAATTAATTACCTTTTATAGCCCACACCTTGAAAATCTTTATTTTTTAGACACCAAGGTCTGGTCCTACTAACTTTTTTTTGACAAGTGGTAGTGTATGGTTTTATTTCTGCCATTCTGCCAGCAATAAAATATTAACAAAATCAATGCCTACGGAATTGCAAAAGGAGTGACAGCACATTCGTGACTCTTGAGGATGGCAAGATGGTGGGCTCAAAACAAGAAGTGAAAGGGTTTCTTTATATTTCTATCATTCTGCCATACTTCACCAAGAGGACCTTCCAAATGATTGCGAAATCGTGGAATAAGGCGTCAACCGATAAAAGACTATTTCTAATTATTGCAAAGAGAATGGTGGTGGGTCATGTCTAGAGTAAGGAAAATTTTAAATGTTTCTGGGATTCTGCCGAGCATTATTCATAGCCCTGACTAGTATTTGCAGAATTGCAGAAAATTTTGACACATGGCATTCTGAAAGGCTGGGACTAGTGCATTAAGTAAAGTAAGAATATGACTTGTCATTGCCCAATGGATGTGGCCACTTGGAGAGTTATCCTAAATTGCATGGAGCTGATCCAATGGTTGTCTGTCATTCCACTGGGATCACATCTATGGCCGTATCTCTCGCCTACAGAACTGCAGAATATGGTCTTAACTACACTGTAGGGGAAATATTTTCTTGGGATCATGGTTAGGAGGGATACCCAGGTGACAAGTCATCATTGGGAAAGACAAGCATCATTGTCTTACCTCATAAAGGACCAAATCAGTGCCATTCAAACTGAGCCAGCTAAGATAAGGATCAACAGCTAGAATTTAAAATGTGATAGGGAGATATGTTGGCGCTGATCTAATAGTGCTTGATTACAAGCATTAACTACTCAGGCGTGTCCAGAGTCTCCATCACTGCCACTACATAGGAATTTATTAACATAAAGATTTGGATTATGCAGGCTCAACCTTTGGAGATCCATGCTTATACCAAGATTGACATTTCATCTTCTGTGTGATAAAATTTGACATAATGATAGTGCTAAATTAAGGAAACCAAGACATTTGACATGGCATGATCAGTGCAAGAAGTGATGTTCCCAGTTATGTGAAATTATGAAATCCAATCTTTCTATTCATTTGTGTTAATCTTCACAAGATTTCTATTTATGATTGAAAATCCTTGGAATGACTGGAATTAATTAGACCAAAGATGTGCGGATGTATACTACATCCTAAAATTTCTATAAATAGACAAGTACTGATGTTACCCCATATATTGTTTGAAACATGCTGACAGTATGGCTTTCCCATGTTCCTATGTGTTCTATTTGCTCCCCTGTTATATTGGGTGTTCTTGCTTGTTCTCATGGCTATCAATTTGTCCTTACAAAATTAGGAGACTTGGAGTTTTCTTCCTTTGGAATAGGTGGTGCAGGGAAAATTTGAGGATGTTAGCAGCATCCATTAAACATTTATGATTTTGTTCTCCAGTCTCTTATCTCATCTGATGGTGGGTCTTGAGGGCTGATCTCCCAACTCCAGTAGTTCCTTATTTCTCTGAGTTGGTAGATTCCCTTCTGGGGTAGAGAAGCTTCTCAGCTTCCTCTACCCCTCCTCTACATCTATTTTTCCTAACAGAGCATCAACTCTCAGTGTAGGGGGAATACCCACTAGGATGATACAGATAAGGGATAAGAGGAGAATTGTTCTTGTTGTTGTTGTTCTCTTGGCTTGGCTCCAAGTACTTTTGAAGCCAGCCAGGTGTGGATTCCCCAAGTTTCTGCTCAGTTGAAGTTGCATGAAACTTCCTAACTTGGAGGGCAAAATCACACCAGTGCAATGGAACCCAGAAATAGTGAAGGAGGTTCAGTCATCATGGGTTTCCTTTTGATATTGTTCTTTGCATGTTTTCTCATCCCTTGGTGTGTGGCATGGAAAGGTCGAGTAGTGAATGCTCTCATTATGTACTTTGATGGCATTCGAGGAGTGCCTAGCTATAACAGCATCCAATAATGCATCCATCATCCAAGGTCTAGCTCCTTTTCCTACCAACATGGAAACTAAACATACAATTGCGATATGGTTACACTGGCCTCTTCTCGCAACTACATCTTTTGGTTACTGACAAAGTTGTAACTTCTTTTAACTTTAGCCTGAAGCTTGTCTGCTCCCTTATCTCTATAAAAGGGAATTCAAGGCTTGTGAAAAAACATTGGTTCGAGGTCATGTCTTCAGACTTAGTCTAAAATATGGGATCAATCTGATTAAGGAGGAATTGTAAATAGTTTATTTTCTACAATAATTCAGTCGTCCATTTCCAAATTTTCATTTTTGAGTTTTAAGATATCTTTATAGATCTGCAAAGACTATGTTATAATTTGCTGAATGGTTCACTTTACAAATTCTGTTAAGTCTTCAGAACTACATATACTATCTCCTACTTCATGTACACAATTTTACATTTATCAATATATTTGATTAACGATCAGGTTTATTCATCGCCATAGTCTTTCCTGTGTTGTATATTTTTCTTGTAGCATTCACTCAAGAAGTGAAATAATTGGCTACTAGAGGATATAGAATTTATCTCAGGTTTATAGGGGTAACTAAGTATGGTAAACTTCAAGACTAGTAAAGTGTTTTAATGCAAGGCATTACTATATCTTTACAGTAAACTAAGTTTTATTATATCACAGTTCTTTAGATGTTTCTGTAAGTTTCTTGACTCTATGGCCCTTAGATAGACACTGGTCTATTCTCGAATACCATGCTGAACTTACATCCTTTTAATCACCCTCATCATTATTTTAAAAGAAATCAGTACATTTTCCCTTTCGGTAATAGGTGTTAGAAGTTAAGATTATTTTACATGTTCCTCTACTAAGAAACATAATAAAAGATTAAGGAATTAGCCCATCTCTTTACTTTATTAGATATTCTTTAAGTAGTCTTAAAGGAACATATCTGTCATTGGAGCAATGTTATTGAGCAAATATTTCATGAACCCCCATCCATTTTAATAGAACATTGTCTTCCCCAATAGGGAAGGATATCCAAAAAATAGGAGCACCCTCCTTGGTTTCACAGAGCCTAAAGTGCAGAGGAAAGAGGGATTGAAAACCCCTGTTTCCTATTCGTTGGCCAATCCCTCAAGGTAGGTCAATTATTAGAGAATGACTATCCTATAGATCTGTATATTTTTCCTTGAGATGTGGTTGGGAATTTAAAACAACCAACAGATTGGTGACTCTACTAGGGAATAGAATAAAAACTGTGTCTTATCCTAAAAAATATATATTCCCTTTCAATTACCAAAAGCTCAAGATCAGGTAGCTTTTGTCTTGCTGAGCCACTTATAGGTTTATGACTTTATTGAAAAAATGAAAGTGCAATAATGTTCTCTCTTAAAGGTCTTAGCTAAATAAATTCCCTTGAATATTGAAGATTCAGAGGTCAGATTATTATGTTCCTTACAAAAGAAGGATGACAACTCTACTATGTTATTTTCATTTAAAGTTACGATAGATAAAAAACAAGGGCATCAAGTTTCATATATCAGAATGTTCTACATGACTCTAATGTGAAACGGGATTCAGAAGTTGGATCCAGAAGAAAGTGATACACTTTTAGGTTTTATTCCTCTATAAGAAGAGGTGGCAGCTCTATGAGAAAGAGATCTGGTAATACAGTCTAGTGTTCTTGACTTTTCATAAAATCAAAACAAAGTTTACACCAGTAGCAAAGGTGCTCTCTAGGTATTTTACAAAGACTTAAGAGAAATTTCCCTAGAAATTTAAAAGATGTATACTCAGCAATCATACTTCTTTTATCAAAGTGAATTTATCAAGGAAAGGTATAAGGCCATTGATTTCACTAATATTTGTGGGTTTCCAAACCATGTACCAAATGAAGTTAGGAGTCAGATAACAAAGTTCAATAATGATAGATCCAAAACAACTAGCAGCCATTTGTAAGAATTTTGTGACTTAATGGGAGATTTTGAAATAGATCATGAAGATGTAGTCATAAAATTGTTTGTTCAAACTTTTAAAGGAGAATTTAGAGATTGGTTTGCATGGTTACCCAATCAGTTTATTCTTTCATGGCAAGATTTAAAGTTTTCTTTTATGGAATAGTTTGGGGAAAGAATAGATGTAGGTATGTTGATTAAAGAACTCATGCAGATTGAGAAAGAAGATAAGGAATCAATCCCAACTTTCAATCTAAGATTTGCCAAAATAGAGAGGGATATTCTTGAAAATGTCAGACCTAATGAGGCTATGTGTCTAATCATATATCTAGGTGCATTCAATGAGAAGGATAGTTATCCACTAAGAGATAGAAACCCTACTACTATGATGAAAGCATATTCTATGGCCATGCATATAGAAAATAATTTGAAACATACAAAGATAAAGGGTTGTGACTTTGTGGAAAATAGTTACAAAAGGAAAAATGAATTTATTTGTCACTCCATTTTCCAGGGAGGGAGCAAATTGGGCAGTTCAAGTGGGCCCAAGCTAGATCACCCTATACATGAAACTTAGCCTATTGAAGGGGATTAGGATTGTGACCAGAACCAAAGAGTTCAAAGTTTATATAAACCCATTTCTCATCCTTCCCCTTACTTTTAGAATAAAAGGAAATCTCCAGAACTTTATCAGGTACCTCATGAGATAACTAATCCCCAGATGCATAAAGAAATATCAGTTATGGATGTTCCTCTATCTTGTGAATGTGTAGCAAATTGTGAGGAGATGACCCCTATTTATGATAATGTATATCTTGTATCAAGTGAGAAGGTCTCATCTCCTAGAGAAACAATTTCTCTTGATTTTAATTGTCAGGGGGGAGTGGTCCTCACCAATAACATAGAGAGCAATGAGCACATAGTAGAGTGCTCTCACCAAAGTTGTGATAGCTCTGAGTCAAACAGTGATGCAAGCTATCAGGATAGTGATAATGAAGTGTATGCAAACATGATACAAATACGAGATAACCCACTCTACGATGAACCTATGAACTTATCGGCAAAAAGGATATGGAGTTATATGGATGCATAGATAATTCACTCTTTGAAGACAATCCGAAGGAAGCTAGTAAATTCATATCAACCCAACACATAAAAATATATGGGGGAACAAAGGCTTGATTAATAAATCAGGACCAAAGTCTTCATCCAAATGATGCTTCCAAAACCCATATTCACTAGCAGAATGAATGGCTAATTCAAGAGATGAAAAGTAAAGACAGAGTGTCAGATTTTGAGAAAGAAATTGAGTATGATTGTTTTAAATTTGACATTGACTCAGTAAAGATTAAAAATTCCCTCGGCACCAACTATGAAATAGATTATGATTCCTTTTATTTTCTAGATATATGCAAAAGGCAAAAATTAGAGGAAAATAGTTATCTCAAGTGGTTGGATATAATTGAACCGAATACTGACTTTCTTTTTGACATTATATTTCAAATGTCTATGGTTCAGAGTAGAGGGGGAAAATTTGAAGATAATAGCTGTCCTAATGGCTATCTAAATGCTTATGATAGAAAAGGTTTGAATCTCAATATAATTCTCAGAAGCAACCTGATGAAGTCACTAGAAAACAAAATTTTTGACCAGGGCAAGTTTTGCTTCTTCTCTACATAATGGCCTGGGGCTATTATGTGTTTGGTCTACTCCTCTAGATTTCTTCTGTGATCTCACTCTGTTCAGGATGAATAGACATCCCCAACTAGACCCACTATTGGAACCATATTAAATTTTTCATAGTTTCTAATAATTTTTCTCAAGCTCTTGTTATTAGGTTGATGGATTTCCATACTCAGGGTTCTTTACATACTTGAGGAAATGCTAAACCCTAAACCCCCATTCCAAAGTAAGATGTGATGGTCAAAATCATTGTATTTCTTTAGTGATCGCTTGTCTCCCATTACATATTTTTTAAGTCACTCCCGACGTCCCCCTTGAAACATTGTCTAACCGGCCCCTCGCCAAGTAATTACCTTTTCTAGCCTGTGCCCTGGAAATCTTTATTTTTTAGACACCAAGGTTTGGTCCTACTAACTTTTTTTTTCACAAGTGGCAACGTATGTTTTTATTTCTGCCATTCTGCCAGCAATAAATAATTGACAAAATCAATGCTTGCTTAATTGCGGAAGGAGCGACAACTAGTTTGTGACTCTCAAGGATGGCAAGATGGTGGGCCTAGAACAAGAAGCGAAAGGGTTTCTTTATATTTCTGTTGTTCTGCCATACTTCACCAAGAGGACCTTCTGAATGATCATGGAATCATGGAATAAGGTGCTAGCCCGTAAAAGACTATTTCCAATTATTGCAAAGGGAATGGTGGTGTGTCTTGTCTGGAGTAAGGACAATTTTAAATGTTTCCACCATTCTGCCAAGCATTATTCATAGCCCCGGCTAGTATTTGTGAAATTGTAAAAAAATTTGACACATGGCATTCTGAAAGGCTAGGACTACTACATTAAATAAAGAAATAATATGACATGTCATTGTCCAATGGATGTGACCACTTGGAGAGTTATCCTAAATTGCATGCAGCTAATCCAACGGTTGTCTGCCATTCCCCTGGGGCCACATCTATGACCGTATCCCTCGCCTATGGAACTGCAAAATATGGTCTTAACTACACTGTAGGGGAGATATTTTCTCAGGATCCTGGATAGGAGGGCTACCCAAGTGGCAAGTCATCATTGGGAAAGACAAGCATCATTTTTTTACCTCATAAAGGACCAAATCAGTGTCGTTCAAACTGAGCCAACTAAGATCTGGATCAATGGACAGAATTTAAAAATGTGACAAGGAGATATGTTGGTGTTGATCTAATAGTGCTTCATTACAAGCATTGACTGCTCAGGCATGTGCAGAGTCTCCATCACCACCACTACACAAGAATTTATTAACAGAAAGTTTTGGCTTATGCAGGCTTGACATTTGGGATCCATGCTTATACTAGGATTGACATTTCATTTGCTATGTGATGAAATTTGACATAATGATAGTGCTAAATTAAGGAAACCAAGACATCTAACCTAGCATGATTCAGTGTAAGAAGTGATGTTCCCAATTATGAAGAATTATGAAATCCAATCTTTCTATTCATTTGTGGTAATCTTCACAAGATTTCCATTTATGACTGAAAAGCCTTGAAATGACTAGAATTAATTAGACCTCTTGGGTCTCAAAAATGCAAGTTTTCAAACCACAAGAAGGTGCCAGTCCCTTGATACACTTTTGGTCAACAAGATAGGGTTTATGCAACTGATAACCCCCTAGTCTTTAGGCTCTTCTAGGCCTAGGCAGGTGTACCTAAATGATAAGGCAGATTTGAAGTCTAAATGGATTGTATTTTGGGCAATCTACTCACTATGGTACATAGGTGTGAGGTAGATGCAGAGCTTTCATACTAGTTCCTAATGAGAGTGTTTGAATTATCAAGAATGTGGATTGGAATATTTTTAAAAATGTTCTAAATTTTACTAGTGCCTAATCTATTGGGTGGATAGAGTCAATGGATGGATGATGATTTTGGAGATAGATGTGTAGGATAGGTGGATTTATTTCTAAGATTAACTCTAACAGTTGGGCACTTTTGAATGTCTGTACCTTATATAGACGTGGAAGTATGTCAATTATTTAAGCTCTTCTTAATGATCCCAAAGATATCCCCTTATGTTACTGTGAAGTTGTGAAAGGATTTTAATTCAAATGTGAGGAGAAACCAGTTAAGAGAATTTATTTAAAAGGATTTTAATCCACACAGGAACTAGTCAAATTAGATTGCTCAAAAGGTAATTTAATCCTTCTGCACATAGAAACCAATCAGTAGCATCACACAACTACAACAAATGTGCATTGACAAATCAAATTTATTTTCACACTTAATTTGAATAACATAAATAGCCACTTTGGAGACAGCCAAATAACATATGAACAAGATAAATCCACACAACTTTTGAACACTGAAATATATCACCATGTAAGATTAGCCTGCTCCATTATATTGCTTTAGATAATATATAGTAATTTCATAAGTCTTTGAGATATGAAAATAGATGAGTGGGATAGGTGCAATCTCTCTTCTTACTAATGCCCTCCCTAAAAGTTAAAATTGGTCCCCCTTCTATGGGTCTTGGTCTCTCCTTTTATAAGTGAGAGGCAACAAGCTACGGACCCCTTTCAAAAGTCACATCTTTTAGTAACTAATAATTAATAAAATAGAACAATAGGTGAGTTGACCGCTCCATTAATCTCTCAGCAGAAGCTTGTGACCATCAAAGGCCTATTTAAAGCTTCTACTCTTTGATCTAGTGCTTGTCATGATGCCAATTGATAACTTTTACTAAGATATCTACTCCACTGTATCTGATGTGTTCATGGTTTGGCAATGACTGAATTAATCATCCGACAGTATGGTTTGTTTTAATTTTGGTTGATAAATGCACCATCCGTTTCAATCATGTTATTGGCAGGGGCATTTATTTCAAATATTGCAATGATGCCTCAAGGTACCGTACTGGTTGGTGGTAATCATTATCGTTGTATCGGTGAGACTATAGCTCTGCTTCCATAGACATGTCCCTTTCCCACCGATTAATACTTCTCTTTTCAGTCTATCGATGAGACACCAGATCTTGTTCCCCTGATACAAACTATTTCCACTGGTACATGTTGGTTGTTAAGTAATCCATGGTTATATTGGGTTGTCGGTGGGATATACTCATTCATCCCACTGATACTTATGTGTTACAATAATGTGCTTACCATTGTTAGTTCAATCAGTCCATTAGGTTTATAAAAAAATTAGATTTAATTTCAGATCAGTCCTTTTATATTTTCCTGCATCCCCTGTTTGTATATCGCAGACATCTCTTTTGTATATCAGTAGATTTTCTTCTGTATATAGGAGTGGGCCCGACTAGGTTTATGAAATGAATTGAAATCACCTTCAAATCTGCATTTGTATCACCTTCTTGTATATCAAATTCATGTTCTTTATATACAATAGCGGACCCCAGCTAAAATTCACAATATTTAATGTCATTCAAATCTGGGCTTGTATAAAATTGTATATCCATTGGCAATGGGGCCCACATATGTATCTTCGGTGTTTCATGCATTTGTATATATATTTCCTTTGTATCTCATATGCATTTGTCTTTGTATCTTGTATACATACATCACAATATACAATCACGGACTTCAAATAAAGTTCTCCAAATTTAAACTCTTTAATCGGGTCCAGACTTGTATGTATTTGTATCTTCTCACTATATACATACAATTAAATATACAAAACCTTCGACCCTTCACCTTTGTATCTAATATACATGCTCGAATACACAAAGTTTTTATGTGCTCCCTTTTGTATGTGGCATACATGCATTCTATCCAATATGTAGTTTGACCTTTGTTGACTTGGTCATGACTCTTAAAAAACAAGGAATTTTCAAGAAATTCAAAAGGAAACCCCAAATCATTTTCAATGTGGATTCCAATTTTCATCATGGGTACTTGACATTTTTGCAAAAAATGGTGGGTAATTTTAGGTCTCAACAGTGGATCTTTCTGGGGATGTATGCCTATTGTGGGCATAGCAAGATCCCAGATCTCTGCGGAGTAGACCATGAATGGGAAATAGAATGATATGAAAACCTAAAACTATTGTGCATGGAAGATATATTGTAAAAAGGCAATTTTGAGAATTGTCCATGCACTGGCAATTCTTGACCTTTTCTTAGACTACTGTGCATGGAAGCTTTAAGAAAGGAAATGTTTCAAGAATTGTCCATGCACTGACAATTCCTGATCTTCTCCTGACATATTTTGCAGATAATATGAATCTTCTCCTCCTTTGCCAGTAACAACAAAAGGCCCAATCCAAAGAGCTTCAAACTTCCCATGTTTCCCTTTATCCTAGCACCTTGCATTCCATAGTATGACCATATCATTTTCAATGAATTTTTTGTCCTTTGCCTTTTTGTCAAATAAATACTTCATTTGTGATTGCATCATAGTATTTTGTTCTTGGGCCAATCTTCTAATCTCATCTAATTCTGCCAACTGTTCCATTCTTTCTTCCATAGGTTCAGGGACATCTAGATACTCTTGAAGTATAAATTTCTATATAGGTAACATGTTTTGTAAAGGCATTCTAGCCTATGTTCCATAAACTAGCTCAAAAGGTGACTTACCAGTTGATTTCTTTATAGTGATTCTGTATGCCCATACTGCCATCCTCAATTTAGAATCCCATGCCTTCTTATTTATGTCCAAGATCCTTTTAATAATTTTCAAGATACTCTTATTACTTGACTTAGCCTGTCCATTCGCCTGTGGATGGTATGGTGAGGCGTATGAAATCATAATACCATATGATTCACAAATTTTTTTGAATTCATCTAATCTGAAACACATTCCATTGTCCATGATTATTCTGGCAGGTGTCCCAAACCTTGTAATGATGCTATCCATCAAGAAATTAATTACAACCTTGCTAGTGGCTTGTTTAATTGGGATGGCTTCTATCCATTGTGTGAAGTAATCAGTTGCTACCAATATCCACTTATGACCTCCACTAGATTTTTTTGATACCTCTCCAATAAAATTGATTCCCCATTGGTGAAAAGGAGCCTCAACTTGCATTGGCTTGAGTGGCAGTGCTCCTTGATATTTCATCTTTCCCACGAACTTCTGACATGCTTTACACTTCCTTACATACATGAAAGCATCATTGAAAACTCTCAGCCAGTAATAACCAGCTCTTAAAATTTTATGGGCAGTAGTTTTGCTAGAAAAGTGTCCTACACAGACTCCTTCATGCATTTCCTTCAATACTCTTTTTGCTTGGGATTCATCTAAACATAACAGTAGTACCCCATCTCTATTTTTCCAATATAAATCACCATCTAGGAAAACATATTTAGAGGCATGTAGTCTCAAAGTTCTCTTTTGATTGTCATTCAAATATTTAGTGCATTTCTGATTTTTCAAGTAATGCATTATGTCAGTGTACCAAGCTATTTTTTCAATGCTTGCAATCACGGTCTCTTCTTTTCCCACATTGTGAATTCAAGAAGCCTCTAGATTTGATTCAGCCATTATTTTGGTTAAACCATGTCCTCTCACTAATTTGGTGATTTGAATCTCTATGTTAAACTCCTAGATTCTATTGATCCATCTACATCTCCTCCCAGTAACTTCTACTTGTACAAACACATCTTTAACCGCAACATTAGGAACATATGCAATCACTTTTGCCCCTACCAGGTAAGGTCTAAAAACTTACATTGCTTTCACAAAAGCAAATGCCTATTTCTCTATAATATCATAGTTCAATTCTGCTCCTTAGAAGGATTTACCAAAAAATGATATAGGTTGTTGTTCATATCCCTCATCATTCTTTTGTAGCATTACTGTGGCAATAGTATGGTATGATGCAAATGAGAAGACTTGAAATGTCTTACTGAAATCAGGGGATTTCAATATTGGAGCCTCTTTAATCACTCTCTTTATGGCTACAAATGCATCTAGTGCATTTGTAGACCAATCTATCTTAGCCCCCATCTTCAACATTTTTGAAATGGGTTTGACAATTTCAGCAAAGTTTGGGATAAATCTTCTTACAAAATTTATTTTCCCAAAGAAGGATTGGATGGCTTTAACTATTTTAGGAATAGGAATCTTGTCTATGGCTTCCACTCTTTCTAGATCAATTTTAACCCCATCTTTGGACACTATAGGTCCTAGTAGTTTGCCTTCTATCACTGCAAAATGACATTTCTTTATATTCAAAGAAATACCATATTCCAAAGCTTTGACAAAAATCCTTTCAAGATGATCAACATGATCTTCTACTTTCTTGGAGTATGTAGTGAGGTCATCTTGATAAACCACCATTATAACATTAATCAGTTGAGCAAAAGCAACATCCATGGCTCTTTGGAAAGTTGCACCAGCATTTGTAAGTCCAAATGGCATTCTAACATATACATATTTGCCCAAAGGAGTAGTGAATGCAATTTTATATTGTTTTGAGTCTTTTACTTTCACCTAATTATAACCCGAAAATCCATCCATCATAGATAACAACTTGCATCCTATGACTCTGTGCAGAATTGCCTCCATATTTGGAAGTGGATAGTTGTCTTTAAGGGATGAGATATTTAGATTTTTAAAATCTACACATAACCTTACATCACCATTCTTTTTTCTGACTGGCACTAAGTTGGAGACCCATGTAGAATGTCTAATAGGCTTAATGATACCTCCCTCCTTGAGCTTCATAAGTTGTTCATGCATTTTGGGCTGCAAGGTTGGGTTTATTGGGACTCTCTGTTTCTGTCTAAAAGGTTTTACATCAGGTTTGAGTGGGATCTCATGTTGAAACAAATCTTCTTTGTATGCCTTGAGATCATTATAAGACTAAGCAAAGACTCGCTTATATTTCCTTAACAAGGCTATCAACATCTTCCTGTATGTTGGGCTTATCCTCTTCCCAATGTATACCCTTTTTGGTGCCAATTTAGTGCCCAAGTTAATTTCTTCAAGGTCTTCCCTTTTTACTGGTGTCTATTTCACAAGAGTTCGGTCATGTCCATCAAATACCCTTTCTAGTGCCACAAGCCCCTTAGGAATTTTGTTAGTCTTAAGTTGGACAATTTCTTTACCAAACAAAGTTTGCTTGCCATCTACTTCCTCTACAATTGCATTAAAATCAATTTCTTCAGCCTCATATTGATCAACACAATGTAATAATTTAACCAGATCTGTGTCATCATTAAAAAATTGCCAATTGTATATGTTATCCAGGATTATAGGTCTTGTTTTGAACTCTATTGGAGATATTCTTGCTAGAGTGGTGTCATCCCTTTTAAGAGCTATGTTGGCTAAAAAGTCTGCCATTATGTTTTTGGATCTATCTATCCATTCTATGGAGAATGCATAAAATAACTCCACATCATCCTAGACAACATTTCTATATTGTTTTAGCCTTTTATGTTTTGATGAGTACTTGTTTCTAACTTGAGAGATGATCAATTCTAAATCCCCGTATACACAAGGAGTTTTATCTTATGTTTTATAGTGATATTTAGGCCTATCAACAAATCCTCATACTCAACTATGTTATTGGTACATTCAAATGTTAGCAGGAATGAGTACTTGAAAGTCTTACCAGTTTGGGAAACAAATAATACTCCCGCTCCATTACTAGCTTTACTACACGTACCATCAAAATACATTTTCCATACACCATATTCATCCATTTGGGCTTCTTGATGTATTGGATCAGTGTTCTATAACTTTGGTTGACTTTTCTCAATTCTGAATGTACCAAGGTCTGTATCACAGAAAAAAATTACTTGGTTTTGATCAATTCATTCTATGATATTCTCATATCTTGGTTCTCTGCAAATCTTAATCTCTTTCCCTCCTACTGGTATAATAGCATAGGATAGATCCAACTAGACATTTCCTCCAGCTATTATAGCCCATTGTCTAGATAGCAACATTCCATAGTAGGGTGGGATGTCCACTACAATGATGTCAATTCTATATGTTGCTTCAGGGAAGGTGGCTAGCCTTATCTCTACATCCTTCATAATACCCACAACTGGGATGGATCTGTTGTCCATTGCATAACATTTTCCATATGTGGTGTCAACCCACATTCCTAACTCCTTCATGACTGCTATTAGCATGATATTCATAGCTGCCCCTGAATCAATCATACAATTTCCCACTAGCCTATTTTTTATCAACAAGGTGGTGTAAAAAGGATCTACCTAAGAGGGATTCCTTGTTAAGGTATCACCCAAATATACTTCCAAAATTTTAGCATCCTCAATTCGAACATTATTTACTTTGATTTTAGGTTTTTCTTGTTTCTTTTTTGGTATGTCTGAAATCTTCTTGACCACTGTATTCCTATACTGATCTATCTTCATCATTTCAAGAAGCGGTACTGATATTTTCACTTGAGATACTACTTGGGCTATATCAAATGAGGGAGTCATTGTTTGATCATCTTTTTCTATTTTGTTATGCCCCTTTTCTTCAACTGGTATTTTGTCTTTTATCTTACCCTATTCAATCTTTGCTGGCTCTTTAGATGCATTTTTCATATTGTCCCTATTATGACTAATCTTTTACGAGCACACTCCTAGGTGTTCCTTGATCTATATTGACTGTTCTATTTCTTAGATTATAGTTACTTTTTGTCTGTGCTACTATGGCAATTGTGAGAGCCTTTCTCTCTTCTTCATTTAGTTTTCTGCATCGGTTATGTCATGGTATGCCATGATCATAAACATTTTCTTCATAATTATCATCTTGGTCTGAAAATAGCTCCTGTCTTCCCATACTAGTATTATATCTTTGGTTTCCCACGTCATATTCATATCCATCCTCCTCCGTGGATGAATATCCTTCATCAATCTGATGGGGTATGAATGCTAGCATGTTTATAATATGGTTGTCTCTTTCTTGACCATGAGATGTTCCCTCTTCCTGTATTGATTGTGCCAGCACACAATAATCATGTGAGTGAGGTAGATTATAGGCTAAGCACCATGAATTATTTTCCACTACATGTGTTCCATTTCTTTTGAGAGGGTCAAGAGTATCTTTCCCATAATTCTGCTTTCTATTATTTTCTAAAGGTCTTCCATCTTTCCAATTGGTATTATAGGGCATATCATGTAACCTTGGTCTTTCATTCCTATACTGGAATTCCTACTTATTTTGGTGGTTGTTAGATTGTTGGGGCATTCTAAGGTTATCCCTTTTTCCAGTCATCCCTATAGCCTTCTTATTATTTTTAATACTGATAGCTACCTTTTGTACCTCTGTCAAGGTCATGGAAGCCTTATTCCTGAGTTCATACCCAGTTTTTAGATCAAAAGCCTTTAGATAGATACTCAGAGCTACTGAATCAGTCAATTTGGATCCATGTGCTATTTTATTGTGTAATTTGGAGAATCTTTGATTGAAGTCATATACTGACTCATTTTGGTATTTCTAGATGCTTATTAGCTTGTGCAGGGCAATTCAGGGGCATATTGATTTCCATATTGTTCTTTGAATTGGTCATGGAAGTCTACTATAGAATTAATTGAGGTATCTGGTAAACCGTTAAACCAATCCCTTGCGTCTTCAGTTAGGGACATCATGAATAATCTCATGTTTACATCCTCGTGCTCCATACCAATGTCTTGTATAAAGGCATTGAAATTCCTAATGTGCTCTTCAGTTGATATCCCATTATTCCTAGTGAATTTGGGGACCATATTTCTCAAGTTGCTGTCCATAGGGTATGGATATAATTGATATCCTATTAAATCAAATTGCCTACATACACTCATGAGGTTTTGTGGAGGCATATTCATAGGTGGTGGATTGGGGTAATACTGGTATCCATATGGAGGCTGATGGTAAGCATTTTGCTGTATGTGTTGTTGAGGGTGTATATTCTGAGGTGGTATATGTTGTTGATGTTGTGGGACACCATGATGACCTGGTGGTGGGTGATATTGGGGAATATTGTCAGTATTTGGGGGTTGGGGTCTTTGTGAGGACGTAATATGTTGAGCATATTGTCTTGAGTTACCTCTTGCATTTTGGGGCATTTTTGAAGTACCCAGAGCAGTTGTATTCTGAGATATCTGATGTGAATTGGCATTACTACCTTGTTTATGTGGAGGGACATATCTTGGAGGTTTTGTTGTTTGGATTTTTAATTGTGCCATTTTCCGGTCTATCTCATGGCTTTCATGTATCATCTATTGTCTTCCCCTAAGCTATTGTCTTTGCCACTCCAAATGTATTTCAATCTCTTGATTACTCATAGCATCAAAATCAACAATATGGTCTACAGACCCCTCCTGGTTTTCTTCTCCCTTTTGTGATAAAAATCCCTTATCAGATTCTTCCTATTTCTACCTCCTTTCTTCATTCATCCTTTCCTCAAATTCAGTTGCTTCTTGAGAATTTGTCTAGTAACTGAGGATGTTGTCATTTGTATTAATTTTTTTAGGAGGTGTTGAGGGATTTCCACTATCATTGTACACTAGGGAGTTAAATATTGTAAAGGGTTATTCTGATGTGTTTACATTGTCTTTAGGTTGTTTGGGTACTGCTTCACCCCTATTTGTATTATTCTTTCCATGAGGAGGTCCATGCTTGTCTGTCCACTTGCCATAGTTTTTCTTGGGACTTTCTTGATGCATAGATCTCCTTCCATTCATGTTGGATGATATAATATATCTCTAATGTCTATCGTCTATCCTTTTTGATATGATATCTATTCATTAGTCATAAAAATTTTAGAGTCGCCACCTACCTTTTTGTAAGTAGGAAAATGATTGTAGTTCTCCCCAACAAAGCCTTAAATATGTTATGATGCTTTGAGATAACTCTATGATGGAAGGCTGAAAAAAAGGGCTTAATCCCTAATAGAGTCGTTAATTTGTTAGGTCTCAAAAATGTAGGTTTTCAAACCACAAGAGGGTGCCAGTCCCTTAATACACTTTTGGTCAACAAGATAGGGTTTATACAACTGAAAACCCCCTACTCTTTAGGCTCTGCCAGGCCTAGGTGGGTGTACCTAAATGATAAGGCAGAATTGAAGTCTAAATGGATTGTAATTTGAGCAATCTACTCACTATGGCACACAAGTGTGAGGTAGATGCAGAGCTTTCTTACTAATTCCTAATGAGAGTGTTTGAATTATCAAGAATGTGGATTGGATTCATATAAAAATGTTCTGAATTTGTCTAGTGCCTAATCTATTGGGTGGATGGAGTCAATAGATGTGTAGGATAGGTGGATTTATTTTGCAGCTTAACTCTAATAGTTGGGCACTTTTGAATGTCTATACCTTATACAGACATGCAAGTATGTCAATTATTTAAGCTCTTCTTAATGATCCTAGTGATATCCCCTTATGTTACTGTGAAGTTGTGAAAAGATTTTAATTCAAATGTGAGGAGAAACCAGTTAAGATAATTTATTTAAAAGGACTTTAATCCACACAAGAACCACTCAAATTAGATTGCTCAAATGGTAATTTAATCCTTCTGGACACATAAACCAATCAGCAGCATCACACAACTACAACAAATGTGTATTGACAAATCAAATGTATTTTCACACTTAATTTGAATAACATAAACAACCACTTTGGAGATAGCCAAATAACATATGACCAAGATAAATCCACACAACTGTTGAACACTAAAATAGATCACCATGTAAGATCAGCCTGCTCCATTATATTACTTCAAATAATATATAGTAATTGCATAAGTCTTTGAGATATGAAAGTGGATGAGTGGGATGGGTGCAATCTATCTTCTTAGTAATGCCCTCCCTAAAAATGAAAATTGGTCCCCCTTCTATGGGTCTTGGTCTCTCCTTTTATAAGTGAGAGGAAACAAGCTACGGACCCCTTTCAAGAGTCACATCTTTTAGTAAATAAAAATAACTAAAACAGAACAATAGGCATGTTGACCACTCTATTAATCCCCAACAAAAGCCTGTGACCATCAAACACCTATTCAAAGCTTCTACTCTTTGATCTGGTGCTCATCATGATGCCAACTGATCACTTTTACTTAGATATCTACTCCACTGTATCTGATGTGTTCATGTTTTGGCAATGACTGAATTAATCATTCGGCAGTATAGTTTGTTTCAATTCTGGTTGATAAATGCACCATCTGTTTCAGTCATGTTATCGACAGGGGCATTTATTTCAACTATTGCAATGATGCCTCAGGGTACCATACTAGTTGGTGGTAATTATTATCATTGTATTGGTGAGACTATAGCTCTGCTTCCACCGACATGTCCCTTTCCAACTGATTAATACTTCTCTTTTTGATCTATCGGTGAGACACCAGATCTCGTTCCCCTGATACAAACTATTTCCACTGATACATGTTGGTTGTTAAGTAATGCATGGTTATATCAGGTTCTTGGTGGGATATATTCATTTGTCCCGCTGATACTTACGTGTTACAATGATGTGCTTACTGTTGTTAGTTCAATCAGTCCATCAGGTTTATAAAACAAATTGGATTTAATTTCATATTAGTCCTTGTATATTTTCCTGCATCCCCTATTTGTATATTGTAGACATCTCTTTTGTATATCAAATACATTTTCTTCTGTATATAGGAACGGGCCCGACCAGGTTTATGAAATGAATTGAAATCACCTTCGAATCTACATTTGTATCACCTTCTTGTATATTGAATGCATGTTCTTTATATACAATAGCAAACCCCAACTAAAATTCACAATATTTAATCTATCATTCAAATTTGGGCTTGTATAAACTTGTATATCCATTAGCGATGTGGCCCACATATGTATCTTTGGTGTTTCGTGCATTTGTATATACATTTCCTTTGTATCTCATATGCATTTGTCTTTGTATCTTGTATACATACATCACAATATAAAATCACGGACTTCAAATAAATTTCTCCAAATTTAAACTCTTTAATCGGGTCCGGACTTGTATGTATTTGTATCTTCTCACTGTATACATACAATTAAATATACAAAACCTTTGACCCTTCACCTTTGTATCTAATATACATGCTCGAATACACAAATTTTTTATGCGCTCCCTTTTGTATGGGGCATACATGCATTCTATCCAATATGTAGTTTAACCTTCGTTGACTTAGTCATAACTCTTAAAAAACAAGGAATTTTCAAGAAATTAAAAAGACAACCCTAAATCATTTTCAATGTGGATTCAAATTTTCATTGTGGGTATCTGACATTAAAAAATGGTGGGTAATTTCAGGTATTAATAGGACCAAAGATGTGTGGATGTATGTTGCATCCTGATGTTTGTATAAATACACAAGTGCTGATCTTACCCCGTATACTATTTGAAATGTGTTGACAGTATGGCTTTCCCTTGGTCTATTGGGTTTTCTTCCTTGTTCTCATGGCTATCAATTTGTCCTTATAGAATTAGGGGACTTGGAGTTTTCTTCCTTTGGAATAGGTGGTGCAGGAAAAATTTGACAATGGTAGCAGCATCCATTAAACCTTTGTGATTTCTTCTTCGGTCTCTTATCTCATCTGATGGTGGGTCTTGAGGGATGATCTCCCAACTCCAGTAGTTCCTTATTTCTTTGAGTTGGTAGATTCCCTTATAGGGAAGAGAATCTTCTCAGCTTCCTCTACCACTCACCTACACCTATTTTTCCTAACAGAGCATCAACTCTCGGTGTAGGGGGAACACCCACCAGGATGATATAGATAAGGGATAAGAGGAGAATTGGTGTTGTTGTTGTTGTTCTCTTGGCTTGGCTTCTAGTACTTTTGAAGCAAGCCAGGTGTAGATTCCCTAAGTTTCTGCTTGATTGAAGTTACATGAAACTTCATAATTTAGAGGGTGAAATCACACCTGTGCAATGGAACCCAGAATTAGTGAAGGAGGTTCAGTCATCCTGGGTTTCCTTTTGATATTGTTCCTTGCACATTTTTTCATCCCTTGGCATACAACTTGGAAACATAGAGCAGTGAATGCTCTCATTATGTACTTTGATGGCATTTGAGGAGTGCCTAGCTCTAACAGCATCCAATAATGCATCCATCATCAACGGCCCAGCTCCTTTTCCCACCAACATGGAATTTAAACATACAATTGTGATACGATTACACCAGCCTCTTCTCACAACTACATCTTTTGGTTACTGACAAAGTTGTAACTTCTTTTAACTTTAGCCTGAAGATTGTCTGCTCCCTTATCTCTATAAAAGGGAATTCAAGGCTTGTGAAAAAACATTGGTTCAAGGTCATGTCTTCAGACTTAGTCTAAAATATGGGAGCAATCTGATTAAGGAGGAATTGTAAATAGTTTGTTTTCTGCAGTAAATTAGTCATCCATTTCCAAGTTTTCATTTATGAGCTTTAAGATGTCTTTATAGATCTGCAAAGACTATGTTATAATTTGTTGAATGGTTTACTTTACAAATTCTATTGAGTCTTCGAAACTACATATACTATCTCCTACTTCATCTACATAATTTTACATTTATGAATATATTTGATTAAGGATCAGGTTTATTCATCGCCACAGTCTTTCCTGTGTTGTATATTTTTCTTGTAGCATTCGCTCGAGTAGTGAAATAATTGGCTACTAGAGGATATAGAATGTATCTCTGGTTTACAGGGATAACCAAGTATGGTAAACTTCAAGACTAGTAAAGTGTTTTAATGTAAGGCATTACTATATCTTTACAACAAACTAAGTTTTATTATATCATAGTTCTTTGGATGTTTCTGTAAGTTTCTTGACTCTATGGCCCTTAGATAGGCACTAGTCTATTCTCAAATACCATGTTGAACTTACATCCCTTTAATCACCCTCATCATTATTTTAAAAGAAATGAGCACATTTTCCCTTCTAGTAATAGGTGTTAGAAGTTAAGATTATTTTAGATGTTCCTCTGCGAAGAAAAGGAATAAAAGATTAAGGAATTAGCCCATCTCTTTACTTTATCAGACATTCTTTAAGTAGTCTTAAAGGAACATATCTATCATTGGAGTAGTGTTATTAAGCAAATATTTCATGAACCCCCATCCATTTTAATAGAACACAGTCTTCCCCAATAGGGAAGGATATCTAAAAAATAGGAGTACCCTCCTTGGTTTCACAAAGCCTAAAGTGTAGAGGAAAGAGGGATTGAAAACCCTTGTTTCCTATTCCTTGGCTAGTCCCTCAAGGTAGGTTAGTTATTAGAGAATGGCTATCCTATAGATCTGTGTATTTTTCCTTGAGATGTGGTTGGGAATTTAAAACAACCAACAGATTGGTGACTCTAGTAGGGAATAGAATGAAAACTGTGTCTTATCCTAAAAAATATATATTCCCTTTCAATTACCAAAGGCTCAAGATTAGGAGGCTTTTGTCTAGCTGAGCCACTTAAAGGTTTATGACTCTATTGAAAAAATGAAAGTGACATCATGTTCTCTCTTAAAGGTCTTAGCTAACTAAATTCCCCTGACTATTGAAGATTTAGAGGTCAGATTATGTTCCTTACAAAAGAAGGATGGTGACTCTACTATGTTCTTTTCATTTAAAGTTATGATAGATACAAAACAAGGGCATCAAGTTTCATATCTCAGAATGTTCTACATGACTATACTGTGAAACAGGATTCAGAAGTTGGATCTAGAAGAAAGTGATATGCTTTTAACTTTTATTCCTCTATAAGAAGAGGTGGCAGCTCTATGAGAAAGAGATCTGGCAATACAGTTTGGTGTTCTTGACTTTTCATAAATTCAATACAAAATTTACACTGGTAGCAAAGGTGCTCTCTAGGTATTTTACAAAGACTTAAGATAAATTTCCCTAGAAATTTAAAAGATGTATACTCAGAAATCACACTTCTTTTATCAAAGTGAATTTGTCAGGGAAAGGTATAAGGCCATTGATTTCAGTAATATTTGTGGGTTTCCAAACCATGTAGCAAATGAAGTTAGGAGTCAAATAAAAAAGTTCAATAATGACATATCCAAAATAGCTAGCAGCCATTTGCAAGAATTTTGTGACTTAATGGGAGATTTTGAAATAGATCATGAAGATGTAGTCATAAAATTGTTTGTTCAAACTTTTAAATGAGAAGTTAGAGATTGGTTTGCATGGTTACCCAATCAGTTTATCCTTTCATGGCAAGATTTAATGTTTACTTTTATGGAACAGTTTGTGGAAAGAATAGATGTAGGTATGTTCATTAAAGAACTCATTCAGATTGAGAAAGAAGATAAGGAATCAATCCCAGCTTTCAATCTAAGATTTACCAAAACAGTGAGGGATATTCCTGAAAATGTCAGACCTAATGAGGCTATGTGTCTAATCATATATCTAGGTACATTCATTGAGTAGGATAGTTATCGACTAAGAGATAGAAACCCTACTACTATGATTCAAGCATATTCTATGGCCATGAATATAGAAAATAATTTGAAACATACAAAGATAAAGGGTTGTGAGTTTCTGGAAAATAGTTATAAAAGGAAAATGAAATTATTTGCCCCCCCATTTTCTAGGGATGGGGTAGATTGGGCAATTCAAGTGGGCCCAAGCCAGATCACCCTATACATGAAACTTAGCCTATTGAAGGGGATTGAGATTGTGACTAGAACCAAAGAGTTCAAAGCTTATATAAACCTGTTGCTCAACCTTTCCCTTATTTTTAGAATAAAAGGAAGTCCCCAGAACCTTATGAGGTACCTCATGAGATAACTAATCCCAGATGCATAAAGAAATATCAGTTATGGATGTTCCTCTATCTTGTGAATGTGAAGCAAATTGTGAGGATGTGACCCCTATTTATGATAATGTATATCTTGTATCAAGTGTTAATGTCTCATCTTCTAGAAAGATAGTTTCTCTTGATTTTAAATGTCAGGGGGGAGTAGTCCTCACCAATAACATAGAGAGTAGTGAGCACATACCAAAGTGCTCTCAACAAAGTTGTGGTAGCTGAGTCAAACAGTGATGCAGGGTATCAGGATAGCAACAATGAAGAGTATGCAAACCTGATGCATATAAGAGATAACCCACTCTATGATGAACCTATGAACTTATCAGCAAAAAAGGATATGGAGTTATATGGATACATAGATAATCTACTCTTTGAAGACAATCTGAAGGAAGCTAGTAAATTCATATCAACCCAACACATAAAAATATATGGGGAAACAAAGGCTTCATTGATAAATCAGGACCCAAGTCCTCATCCAAATGATGCTTCCAAAACCCATATTCACTAGTAGAATGAATGGCTGATTCAAGGGATGGAAAGTAAAGACAGAGTGTCAGATTTTGAGAAAGAAACTAAGTATGATTGTTTTAAGTTTGACATTGACCCAGTAAAGATTGAAAATTCTCTTGGCACCAACTATGAAATAGATTATGATTGCTTTTATTTTCTAGATATATGCAAAAGGCAAAAATTAGAGGAAAATAGTTATCTCAAGTGGTTGGATATAATTGAACCAAATACAGACTTTCTTTTTGACAGTGTATTTCAAACATCTATTGTTTAGAGTAGAGGGACAAAATTTGAAGACAATAGCTATCCTAAAGGCTATCCAAATGCTTATGATAGAAAAGGATTGAATCTCAATATAATTCTCAGAAGCAACCTGATGAAGTCACTAGAAAACAAAATGTTTGACGTGGGCAAGTTTTGCTTCTTCTCTACATAATGGCCTGGGGCTGTTATTTGTTTGGTCTACTCCTCTAGAGTTCTTCTATGATCTCTCTTTGTTCAGGCTAAATAGATGTCCCCAACTAGATCCACTGTTGGAACCATATTAAATTTTTCATAGGTTCTAATGTTTTTTCTCAAGCTCATGTCATTTGGTTAATGGATTTCCATACTCAGGGTTCTTTGCATACTTGAGGAAACACTAAATCCTAAACCCCCATGCCAAAGTAAGATGTGATGGTCAAAATTGTTGTATTTCTTCAATGATCACTTATCTCCTATTACATATGTTTTAAGTCACTCCCAATGTCCCCCTTGAAATGTTGTCTAACTTGCCCCTCGCCAAGTAATTACATTTTCTAGCCTGTGCCCTGAAAATTATTATTTTTTAGACACCAAGGTCTAGTCCTACTAACTTTTTTTTTGACAGGTGGCAGCATATGGTTTTATTTCTGCCATTTCACCAGCAATAAAATATTGACAAAATTAGTGCCTGCAGAATTGTGGAAGGAGTGAGAACTAGTTTGTGACTCTCAAGGATGGCAAGATGGTGGGCCCAAAACAAGAAGTGAAAGGGTTTCTTTATATTTCTATCATTCTGCCATACTTCACCAAGAGGACCTTCTGAATGATCGTGAAATCACGGGATAAGTCGGCAGCCCATAAAAAATTGTTTCCAATTAGTGCAAAGGGAATGATAGTGGGTCCTGTCTAGAGTAAGGACAATATTAAATGTTTCTGCAATTCTGCCGAGTGTTATTCACACCCCCGGCTAGTACTTGTGGAATGGTAGAAAATTTTGACACATGGCATTCTGAAAGGCTGTGACTAGTGCATTAAATAAAGCAAGACTATGGCGTGTCATTGCCCAATGGATGTGGCCACTTGGAGAGTTATCTTGAATTACATGCAACTGATCCCACGGTTGTCTACCATTCCACCGGGACCACATCTATGGCCATATCCCTCACCTGTGGAACTGCAAAATATGGTCTTAACTATACTACAGGGGAGATATTTTCTTGGGATCATGATTAGGAGGGCTACCCAGGTGGCAAGTCATCATTGGGAAAGACAAGCATTATTCTCTTACCACATAAAGGACCAAATCAGTGTCATTCAAACCAATCCAACTAAGATTAGGATTAATAGCTAGAATTTAAAAATGTGACAGGAAGATATGTTGGTGCTGATCTAATAGTGCTTCATTACAAGTATTAATTGCTTAGGCGTGTGCAGAGTCTCCATCACCACCACTACTCAGGAATTTATTAACAGAAAGATTTGTCTTATGCAGGCTTGACCTTTGGAGATCAATGCTTATACTAGGATTGACATTTCATCTGCTTTGTGATGAAATTTGACATAATGACAATGCTAAATTAAGGAAACCAAGACATCTGACCTGCCTGATTCAGTGCAAGAAGTGATGTTCCTAGTTATGCGAAATTATGAAATCTAATCTTTCTGTTCATTTGTGGTAATCTTCACAAGATTTCCATTTATGACTAAAAAGCCTTGAATTGACTAGAATTAATTGGACCAAAGATGTGTGGATGTATGCTGCATCCTGAACTTTCTATTAATAGACAAGTGTTGATGTTACCCCATATACTATTTGAAATGTGCTGATAGTATGGATTTCCCCTGTTCCTATGTGTTTTGTTTGCTCCCCTATTCTATTGGGTTTTCTTCCTTGTTCTCATGGATATCAATTTGTCCTTATAGACTTAGGAGACTTGGAGTTTTCTTCCTTTGGAATAGGTGGTGCAAGGAAAATTTGAGGATGGTAGAAACATCCATTAAACCTTTGTGATTTCTTTTCCGGTCTATTATCTCATCTGTCAGTGGGTCTTGAGGGCTAATCTCCCAACTCTAGTAGTTCCTTATTTTTGTGAGTTGGTAGGTTCCCTTCTGGGGTAGAGAAGCTTCTCAGCTTCCTCTACCCCTCCCCTACATCTATTTTTCCTAACAGAGCATCAACTCTCGGTATAGGGGGAATGCCCACCAAGATGATATAGATAAGGGATAAGAGGAGAATTAATGTTGTTGTTCTCTTGGCTTGGCTCCCAGTACTTTTGAAGCCAGCTAGGTGTGGATTCCCCAAGTTTCTTCTTGGTTGAAGTTGCATGAAACTTCCTAACTTGGAGGGTGAAATCACACCCATGCAATGGAACCTGGAAATAGTGAAGGAGGTTCAGTCATCTTAGGTTTCCTTTTGATATTATTCCTTGCACATTTTCTCATCCCTTGGTGTGCGGCTTGCAAAGGTAGAGCAGTGAATGCTCTCATTATGTACTTTGATTGCATTTGAGGAGTGCATGGCTCTAATGACATCCAATAATGCATCCATCATCAAAGGCCCAACTCCTTTTCCTACCAACATGGAAACTAAACATACAATTGTGATATGGTTACACTGGCCTCTTCTTGTAACTACATCTTTTGGTTACTGACAAAGTTGTAACTTCTTTTAACTTTAGCTTGAAGCTTGTCTGCTCCCTTATCTCTATAAAAGGGAATCCAGGGATTGTAAAAAAACATTGGTTCGAGGTCATGTCTTTAGACTTAGTCTAAAATATGGGATCAATCTGATTAAGGAGGAATTATAAATAGTTTGTTTTCTACAATAAATCAATCGTCCATTTCCAAGTTTTCATTTCTAAGTTTTAAGATGTCTTTATAGATCTACAAAGACTATGTTATAATTTGCTGAATGGTTTACTTTACAAATTTTGTTGAGTCTTCAAAGTATGCTGTCTCCTACTTCATGTACATAGTTTTACATTTATGAATATATTTGATTAAGGATTAGGTTTATTCATCACCACAGTCTTTCCTGTGTTGTATATTTTTCTTGTAGCATTCGCTCAAGTAGTGAAATAATTGGCTGCCAGACGATATAGAATGTATCTCAAGTTTACAAGGATAACTAAGTATGGTAAACTTTAAGACTAGTAAAGTGTTTTAATGTAAGGAATTACTATATCTTTACAGTAAACTAAGTTTTATTATATCGCAGTTCTTTGGATGTTTTTGTAAGTTTCTTTACTCTATGGCCCTTAGATAGGTACTAGTCTATTCTCGAATACCATGCTAAACTTACATCCTTTTAATCACCCTCATCATTTTTTTAAAAGAAATCAGCACATTTCCCTTTTGGTAATAGGTGTTAGAAGTTAAGATTATTTTACATGTTCCTCTGCAAAGAAACATAATAAAAGCTTAAGGAATTAGCCCATCTCTTTACTTTATCAGACATTCTTTAAGCAGTCTTAAAGGAACATATCTGTCATTGGAGCGGTGTTATTGAGCAAATATTTCATGAATCCCCATCCATTTGAATAGAACATTGTCTTCCCCACTCGGGAAGGATATCCAAAAAATAGGAGCACCCTCCTTGGTTTCATAGAGCCTAAAGTGCAGAGGAAAGAGGGATTAAAGACCCTTGTTTCCTATTCATTGGCCAATCCCTCAAGGCAGGTTAGTTATTAGAGAATGGCTATCCTGTAGATCTATGTATTTTTCCTTGGGATGTGGTTGGGAATTTAAAACAACCAGAAAATGGATAGGGGTTTTTCAATAGTGTAAAAATCAAGGGAATACTCAATGGATAGGTAGAGCTTCACCTTGGATTCACTTCTAGTCTTCTTTTAGGAATTCTACTAGAGAATGCAGGGCTCTTTGGGAGCTCAATTCATAATAAATTGATAAAGGAATTTTAGAGAGGAAACAAATGTGCTACTGATTGAAATGCACAATATAGATGGAATCTTTAGAGAAAAAATATATGAAACTTAGAGGAATCCCAAGAGAATATCTAGCCTTTAAGACTCTCACATGAGCTATTCTCTCCTTGAGTTTGAATCTACAAAATGGGGTGCTAAGATAGAGACATGTGAGTGATTTTTTGCCTCAAGTTAGCAAATGTAGAGCTCGAAGGTGATTGCAACCTTGGAGAAAGTGCTCAAATAATTTACATTCTATGGTTTTTAGAAATGCTCTTCATTTTTATTAGGAAACTTGCCTTTTTTATTTCTCTGTAATTGATGGCACATGCTAATTTTTGTTGGAATCCCAAAATTATTTGTAGTATTTCTTCTACAAGAGAGAAAGATAGAATGAGAGAAAAACATGCAACCAATACTTCATGTGTATTAATTATTCACAAAGGAATAATACAAATAAATACAACCACACTTATGAAAAAGAGACAAAGTGGGAATGGAAATCTTATGACACATGTCACAAATCTCTCAAGTTAAATAGAGGAAATATTGTCCTAATTAAGTACTCCCTAATAAAATTATGCTAATGTGTAAATATGATTTTACACCAACACACAACCCCCCATAAGTGCAACTTAGGGAGGTTACACACAAGCTAAAAAGAAAGATGGGTCTTGGCAACTAGGCCTAATCAAGTACCCATTTACAAAAAAAAAAACTCATGAACAAAGAAAAGGAGGAAAATGAAGTGGTAAAAAGATCCTCTCCAAAAGAGTGAAAAGATGCAATATGTGCAACCCCCATAAAAGATGATGTAGATAAAAGTTCTTGAAACCCCCCTAGAAGTGAGGAGGATGCAACCCCATGTGAGGAAATGCTCCCTCTCAAAATAGAAATGAGAAGAGAGACCATGTAGTCACTCCTCAAGATGACTCCTACAATGTTTTTAGATACTCAACACTAGATTATGATGAGGATTCAAGAACATCAAACAACATTCCTCCCCTTGGGAAGAAATACAACTACAAATGTGTGCAAAATTTTATCCAATTTCAGGTAGAAATATGTAGGAGGAAGGATGGATGTCTATTGACTCTTCACATCATCCAAAACATTAATGATTTCTCTAAATGCTGCTTAAAGGTCTCCAATTCACTATCAAACTATGACTAAATAGGATGATGAAGAACAAGCTTTGAAGAATACCATGGCGATGATGAAACTCCATCATGAATGACATCAAATAGAAGATAGGTGTCTTTAATTTGATCCTCTAAATCTACAATGTGGGACTCTGCAAATGAGGATTATATGTCTGGTATATATGTGTCCCAATGTGAATAATATGGAAAATAAAAAATATACTGCTATAAGGAATCACTAGAAGCTCTTTGTGAAGAAACACTAGAATTAGATGAACCAATAGGAGATTGGGTAATGTCTGCACATGCTGAGTTAGAAGAATTTGTCAAATTGATGTTGTTGGTAATAAAAAGTTGTTTTGATTGATAAAATTCATAGAGAAGTTTTAATTTATCAAGTTGTTTTAGCATGCAATCATCTATAGTATGCATTTTCTCCCACAATAATCATATTTTAGTTTCCACAAATTAGGAGAAATGATTAACAAATAAAAATACAGTGTAGAAATGATGAAGTAGAGATGTAGACCACCCAAGAAAAAAAATCTCTCGGTGCCAGTATTTCCAAGTTATCAAATAGAAAGCATAAAATTGATAAACTAAAAAAATTAACCTAGGGCTAAATATGGATAAATCACATGCATGGATGTATAGATCTTCTCAATGTCTTTTCAATGCCTATTCGATATCAAAAACCAAAGGTTGCGGATGGAAGATATGAACTCGGAAGCCACAAAAGAATCCTGGACTTCAACTTGCAATTAAATTGACCCACAACATAATCTAGAAAAAATAATAGCACCAATAGATATAGTACAGAAATATCACTCCAATGCCTATCTATTTATAAAAAACTAATTTTATATGACCAAGATATGGCCAAAAGAAAAAATCCCATCCTTAGGCAATAAAAAGGAGGGCTTGTGGCTTTGGATTTGTTCTTGTCTAGAAGGTGCAGTAGTGGTGGCAGATTAGGGTGGCACCACTAGTAAGAGTGGTCAGTTGGAGGTGGATAAGTGGCTAATCAACATCATAGATTTAAGCCCCATTGGGTTGAGTGTGAATAGGAGCCAAAGATCCCATATGACTATGGCTTGTATGGATTTGAGCTCTTGTCCATATCAAGGTTTGCTAGTTAAAACCTAGCTCTTGTAGAGTCTACTAATTAAAACGAACTACCATTATATAATACAAACTACTAGATAGATAGTGAAACCATTAGAAGAAGAATTGGCCTATCAAATGAAGAACTAGACTACCAAAAAATGTATAGAGTGTCATATTTTGATGATGAATGACATAAGGACTACACAAAAGGATAGTAAAACTATGTATGACTAGTACAACAAATGTATGAGATCATAGGAAAGTACAAATTCTATACATATGTACAAAATTTCACAGACAAAAATCAAGAACTACAAAAAAATCACCTTGATTTTTTATGCTTAATTTTGGATTTTGGATGAGTGATCTTAGGGTTTTAACATCTTCTAAACTCTTATGTGAGGTCCATTATGTACTAGGAAGGACCAATTATGATCCCATGGCTAAAACCCTCTCTACTTTGAGAAGAATCTTGTAGATATGGACCTCTAATACCATGTTAGATTCCCAAAACCATCTACAATATTTCTTCTACAAGAGAGAAAATAAAGAATGAGAGGAAAACATGCAACCAATACTTCATGTGCATTAAATATTCACAAAGGAATAATATAGATAAATATAACCACACTTTCCAAAAAGAGACAAGGTGGGAATGGAAATATTATGACACATGCTAGAAAAAGCTCTCAAGTTAAGTAAAGAAAATATTAACCTAATTAAATACTCCCTAATAAACTTATGCTAATGTGTAAATATGATTTTACACCAACAAGTTTTTGGATTCCACTAGATTGAAAGGAAGCTAGGTGTGTGGAAATCGCTTCCTAGACTAATCTAATGAGGGGAGAGCTATACAAATTCAATTTAATCTTTACAATTATAGAAACATGAAACATATAATAGAGATATTGTAGTAATACACATAGAACCAGAAAGAAGACAAAAGAAGAGAGACAAGATATATCATGGGAAAAACCCTTATTAGGTGAAAAACCCCACACTCAGAAACCTACACAATGTATTATCAAAACTAAATATGGTTTACAATACACTTGCAATGCAAGCTTCAATACTGTTTAACACTCATGTTTGGAAACAATCTAGAAGCATAATAGTACCTATCAATCACATACTACTTCTCCTCAAAGTAGCTGTTTATATAGAATATACAAGGCAAAATTGGCTCTATCTTGGAATGGGTGTCCAACTTGGTCTCATGGCCCAAAACCCATACCTATGGACACTTGGTCAACATTGTAAGATGCTCTTGACACTTGTCCATACACCCCATCCCAAAGAGGTCTCCTATTTCCAAAATGGGCTATGACAGATGCTCTTACAACCATCATAGAATCTGTCATAGCTGTCATAACTTACAGCTGTAAGAGAATCTGTCATACACATGCTATAAATAGCATATTCTCTTACAACATGTCATAGTCCACCTTGGGATGCCCAAAGATGCCTTTTTCAAAGATGTTTCTCAACACATGCCTTCACCTGTCTTACAAGCTTCTATTTCTGACTCTTACATGTCATAACTTCATCATAGGAATCCTTCATAACTGTTTCGGTCAACAGTACCTTACATAACATCCAAGATGTTGACACATGGAAAAATATTCCTACCACAAAGTGGGATGCCTATCTCCTCATGTGAGGACAAAATTACAAATTGTCATCTCCCATGTAGGATGACACATCACTATGCCACATCCCACAAAATGACAATATGGAATTTACAATTAATTTACATCATAGGTAATGAATAAATAAATACAATCATAAGTAATGAAAGGAATTACCAAGGTTGAGAAACCTTAATTCCCAACATTCTCCCACTTGTCAAACACCTTGTAAGAGCCAATAGAATAACAGGATTTAACTGCTATAGGCCAAGAGACCCATAGACTCTTAATACCATCTAAACTTCTCTATGCTAACTAGTTTTGTTAATGCATCTGCAACATTCTTCAAATTATCTACCTTCTCCAAATTTACCTTCCCATCCTCTACCATGTCTTGCATAAAGTGAAACTGTACATCAATATGCTTTGTTCTGGCATGGAAAGTTAGATTCTTCGCAAGGAAAATCACACTCTGACTATCACAACTGATCATAATCTGACCTGCATCAACACCAATATATGAACACAATCTCTTAAGCCAAATGGCTTCCTTACAAGCATGAGTTGCTGCCATATACTCAGCTTTTTTCGTGGACAAAGAAACCACAAGTTGTCACTTACTCATCCAACTAATAGCACCACCAAATAGTGTAAACACATAAGCACTAGTGGATCTCCTCCTATTAATGTCACTTGCCCAATCTGAATCCACAAATCCATGAATGTCAACATAATGCAGAGGTCCTGTAACATTACCATGATAGCATATGGAATACTTAGAATTACCCCTCAAATATCTGAACACTCGCTTAACTGCATCCCAATGTACCCATCTAGGATTAGCCATAAATCAACTAAGGACTCCCACTACTTGGGCAATGTCTGGTCTTGTGCAGACCATAGCATACATCAAACTGCCAACAACACTAGCATAAGGTACTCTGCTCATGTCCTCCACCTCACTAGGAGATTTTGTACAATCCTCAACAAACAACTTTGTCCCCAAAGAAATAGGAATACACAATGGTCTATAATCTGCCATGTTGAACCTATCCAACACAGTCTTCACATACTTACTATGGCTTAACCAAAGTTTTTTGTTAGTTATATCTCTTCTAATTTCCATTCCTAGAATGTACCTGGCTGCCCCTAAATCTTTCATTTCAAACTATTCTGACAACTGAGATTGAAAATCAGAAATCATATTCTTACCCTTCCTAATGAGCAACATATCATCAACATATAATGTAACAATGAGAATACGATCAACATCAAACTTATAATACACACAGTGATCCAATTTCGATCTGACAAATCCAATTGACAACACAAAGGCATCAAACTTCAAGTACCACCTCTTAGGAGACTGCTTCAAACCATACAAAGACTTCTTTAACTTGCAAACCAAATTTTATTTACCTTTCACCATGTAATGCTTTGGTTGTGACATGTAGATTTCTTCCTACAAATCACCATGAAGGAAAGTTGTCTTCACATCCATCTGTTCTACCTCTAAGTCATAAGCTGTTGTAAGAGATAATAGGAATCAAATGGATGTCAGCTTTTCAACGGGAGAGAAGATCTCACCATAATCTATACCCTCCACTTGTGAATACCCCTTCGCAACCAATTTGGCCTTATACTTCTCAACATTGCCATTTGCACCAAATTTCTTCTTGAACACCCATTTGCATCTAACAGGTTTCCATCCAGCAAGCAAAGGCACCAAGTCCCAAGTTTGATTCTTTTCCATAGAATCCATCTCATCCTCCATGGCCTCCTTCCAGGAACCTACATCTTTCGTATCCATAGCCTCTGATACAGTTCTAGGTTCATCACTATAAGTAAGCAAAGCAAAAGCACATCTAGAATCAAGCAATGTATAACCAAACCTCTCAGGTTGCTTTCTTATTCATGTAGACCTCCTCAAGAGCTGAGGTTGAGGTTCAGCTTCTTCATCTGTACTTTTAGAGCTGCTAGAGCTCTCCTCATCATCAAGTCCAACATTGTCTTTCTATTTAGTCTTCTCAAGGGCAGCAGGAAACTAAACAACATCCTCTTTCTTTTCTTTTTCTTCTGGCTATAAAACAATGGAAGAAGGTGTTACCTCTCTGAAGATGACACTTCTTCTATGCAACACTTTTTCAACCATAGGGTCCCAAAGCTTGCATCCTTTCACACCAACACCATAGCCACTGAAGCTACACTTGACAGCCTTGTTCTCCAATTTTGACCACTTCTCCCTAGGCACATGTGCATATGCCTCACAACCAAAAATATGAAGATGCCTTATTGAAGGATTTCTACTAGACCACACCTCCATGGGTGTCTTACCAACAAGAGATGATGTAGGAGATCTATTTACAAGATAGCAAGTAGTGGCAACAACTTCAGCCCAAAACTTTTGCTCTAGGCCAGTTCCACTAAGCATACTCCTAGCCTTCTCCATCAGTGTCATGTTCATCCTCTCTACAACTCCATTTTGCTGCGGGGTATATGGAGTTGTCTTATGTCTTTCAATCCCAAGTTCCTTGCAATATTTATCAAATTCTGTAGAACAGAACTCACCATCGTTGTTAGTTCTCAACCATTTAATCTTTTTACCAGTCTAATTTTCAGCAAAGGCTTTAAACTCCTTAAACTTACTATAGACTTTAGATTTGCTTTTGAGAAAATAAATCCATGTCCTTCTACTATAGTCATCTATGAAAGATACAAAATATACAGATTTTGATAATGAAGGAACATTAACAGGACCAAATACATCAGCATGAACAAGGTCCAACACACCAGAAGACTTATGAGAACTCGAATAAAATTGAACACAGTTTTGTTTTCCATATATGCAATGTTCGCAAAAGTCAAACTCAAGATTACAATCATCCAACCCCTCAACGAGGTTTTTATTTTTCAAGGTTCTAAGACCCTTCTCACCAATGTGGCCAAATCTCTTATGCCATAACATTGTCTCTTCTGTAGGAAGCTTAACTTCCAAGGCATGAATACAACCATCGGGACTAGATACAATAGATTTCTTCACTGCTCATTGAGATGGTGGGGATGGAGTGACTAATGCCCTCTTTCTTGAGTTAGAAGAACTATTACATTGTGAAATGCATGCCTCCGGCTGAAACAGAGTACCTCTCCTAGTACCCTTAGCAAGCACCATAGCTCCTCTAGTCATCTTGCATCCTTCTTTCGAAAAGACAACTTACACACCTACATCATTCAACATACTTACAGAAAGCAAGTTCCGTGCTAAACCTAGGATGTGCATAACCCTAGATATCCCCTTCACTTGTCCATCAAGGAATCAGATAGAGACTCTTCCATGACCAACAATCTTCAGATGAGAGTCATCACCTAGGTACACCTTTCCACCATCGAAATCCTCATAATTTGTAAACCAATCTCAATATGAGGTCATGTGGAATGATGCACCAAAATCAATTAGCCACACATCATCAAATGCATGGGTTGCCAGGGCTGCAATGAAAGCATCACCATCATCTTGTGACTTGTTAGAATCTAAATCTGGGTTCTTCTTCTTCTTTTTCTTTTCCTATTTGCATTCCTTTCAGAAATGCCCAATTTTGCCACAGTTCCAACAAAGAGCCTTGGACTTTCCAAGAGATTTAGATCTCCCACGGGATTTGGATCTACACTTCTCAGCTTTCTTGTCCTTCTTTTTCCTTTTCTCCTTGGGTCTTCCATGAACTGCAAGAGCCTCTTTAGCTGCCTCAGAAGACTTTCTGTGCATCTTTTCAGACAAGAGTGAAGAAACCACTTCACCCATTTTGAATGTGGATGTGGTGCTTCCAATAGCCATGACAAGATGATCCCATGATTCTGGCAAAGAACAAAGCAAGGTCATACAATGATCCTCCTCCTCCATCTTCACACCAACAGATGTCAATTGTGCAACTAGCATGTTAAATGCATTCATATGTTCTGCAACAGATCCTCCATCCTCCATTTGAAGAGAATACAACTTATTTCTAAGAAAAAGTTTGTTAACCAGGGATTTGGCTTGATACACATCTCCCAACTTCTTCCAAAGCAAGTTTGTAGTAGCCTCCTCATGAACATTTAACATGATAGAATCAACAAGACTTAGTCTTATGAGACCCTTAGCCTTCCGATCCTTGAGATCCTAATCATCTTGTGACATTGCAGCTAGTTTTGTTCCACTGATAGTTTCCCAGAGGTCTCTATCAGCATGTCTTCCATCTTGAGCTTCCACAACTCGAAATTAGTGCCATTGAATTTATCCACCTCTATCCTTCTAGATGTGCTTGCCATCTCCTTGCTACAATAAGATTTAGAATACTCTATATAGACTCCCACTCAACTTAAGATCAACTGAAAAAACCCCTACCTAACAACTAGGACCAAAGGTGATCAAGCTCTAATACCAACTAAAAGGAAGCTAGGTGTGCGGAAATTGCTCCTACACTAATCTAATGAGGGGAGAGCTATACAAATTCAATTTAATCTTTACAATTATAGAAACATGAAACATATAATAGAGATATTGTAGTAATACACATAGAACTAGAAATAAGACAGAAGAAGAGAGACAAGATATATTGTGGGGAAAACCATTATCAGGTGAAATACCCCACACTCAGAAACCTGCACAATGTATTATCAAAACTGAATATGGTTTACAATACACTTGCAATACAAGATTCAATAGTCTTTGACACTCATGTCTGGAGTCAATCTGGTAGCATAACAATACCTATTAATCAAATACTACTCCTCCTCAAAGCACCTATTTATATAGAATATACAAGGCAAGATTGGCTCTATCTTGGAATGGGCATCCAACTTGGCCTCATGGGCCAAAAGCCACACCTATGGACACTTGGTCAACATTTTAGGATGCTCCTAACACTTGTCCATACACCCCATCCCAAAGAGGTTGCCTATTTCCAAAATGGGCTATGATAGATGCTCTTATGACTCTTACGACTGTCATAGAATCTATCATAACTGTCATAACTTACAGCTGTAAGAGAATCTATCATACACTGGCTATAAATAGCATATTCTCTTACAACAAGTCATAGTCCACCTTGGGGGGCCCAAAGATGCTTCTTGACACATGCCTTCACCTGTCTTACAAGCTTCTATTTCTGACTCTTACATGTCATAACTTCGTCATAGGAATCCATCATAACCGTTTCGGTCAACATTCCCTTACACAACATCCAAGATGCTGACACATGGCAAAATATTCCTACCACAAAGTGGGATGCCTATCTCCTCATGTGAGGACAAAATTACAAGTTGTCATCTTCCATGTAGGATGACACATCACCGTGCCACATCCAACAAAATGACAATATGTAATTTACAATTAATTTACATCATAGGCAATGAATAAATAAATACAATCATAAATAATGCAACTAATTACCAAGGTTGAGACACCTTAATTCCCAACATAGATTTGTTTTAGGGAATCATGTCAAGAATAGCCTAGTGCATTTGTAGGGGAGTTATGATGACTAGTGATCATAATGAGGTAGCTACATGAAAATGTAACATACAACTTGTGGTACTATATGGTACAGGATGCTAGTGCATCACATAGATGTTTGTGCATTATGCTAGCATCTAGGGAGAATGACCTCAAATTTGGCATGAAGGTATAGGAAGGGTGCAAAAATGTACTTCTAATATGGATTTAGGAAATAATTGAATTTAAGGAAGATGACCTAGGTTAAGTTGACACGAGGGGGGTCATGAAGGTAGGTACAAGTCATAATGTGAACTTGTAGGGTATACAATTTATGATGTTACAAGAAGATTAAGAATTATAGAGGATTCTGGAAGATTAGGTGCCAAGGTTAAGAAAATATCATTAGAAAAGTGAGGTGTTAACTTGGACAGATAAGAATAAATGAGCCTACAATCCTCTAAGTCAATAGTAGAGGTGGATGATCTAGGACATATAATTTTTTAAAGAGGTCACCACATCTAAAGAAGGAAACACATATGGTGTTGAGTTCTCAAAAATATTTGTGAGCTAAGGTCTAGAGTAATGGTGAGGAGGGATGGGGTATGGTTTATTTATAAATTTGTGTTGAGGGATGGGAGGGATAATTTCATGGCTATAAGGGTAGAGCATGTATGGCAAAGAAGAATAAAAAGGTTTAATGGGAGTTATGGGTTGGGACTTAGATAAGGAGGAATATGTGGGTTTAAAACAAGTTATTTCAAAATAGATGGGTGATTAAGATATTGGGAGGAGGTATCAAGTTTGGTGGGAGGGTGGGGGAATCTAGAGGATGAAAGACCTCAATAGGCTAATGTCACTATCATTGCCATCTAGTTAATTGGGTAGAGGTTGAGGAAAGGGTTGGTTTTGGGATGGAGATGAAGAAAAATTTGTAGAAGTAGATGCAATGGGTTTAGGTTGAGGATTTTGGGTAGTTTGGGGTTTGGGTTGATGATGGTTCTAGGATTTTTGTTGAGGATGATTAAGGGTGATAGAAACTTTACATGGAGGAGCAACTTGATTGTGAAATAATCAATGGTTAAGTGATTTCTCAGTTAGAGATGGGTTGATAGGGAACGTGTTTAATGGTACAAACATGGCCAAGGAAAAAAACTTTATATATTAGTAGATTCAATGAAAGAAATAGATTCCATCATTACCAAATAATGACATCCTAGGAGAAGATGGAAATGGTAACTAGAGTGGATTATTTATAAATAATTTTGATTAAAGTTTGACCCAATAGTGATGGGTAGTGTGACACACTTTCTATTTCTAATTTGGATGCTATTGACACACCTCAATGACACTTCTAAGGTAGGATAGGTATTTTGATCTAAGGTAATGCTAACTAAGTACTATTGTTGATTATATTGAGGATGCAAGTCAGTGCACTAAGACACCATCGATACATTAAAAGTAAATGTTATCCTCAATATTAAATAGGCCTTAATAGTTGTTGAAAGGGATCTCTTTGAGAAGGAAGGTTATGTGAAGATGAGGAGGATGAAGGAGAAGGATAGAAATAGAAGTAGAGTGAGAGGAGATAAAAGGGATATAGGAGAAAATAGAAGCATGGTGGGGATGAGAAGGACCTACCTCAATGACACTTCCTATCTTCGAAAATGAAAATAGGTTATGAGAGGGAGATATAGAAGGTGTGATGATATTGGTGGAGGAGGTAAATGTGGGTTTAGACAAATAGAATGCCACTAAATCAACATAATTGGTAATTAAGTGTCGAGGAGATAGGTTATTGAAAACTAGTAAGTTGAACTTGGGAGGTGCCATTGACTTGTTTCTTTAATATTAAACCCTTGTGATTGGGTTATATTTTCATAAATAAAATCCTATATAAGATTTGATTGGAACATGCACTTTTTAGTGGCATGACCATTGACACATTGGTATTAGAAAAAGGTTTAAATATGGATATAGGTTATAGATAAAGGTTGGGAGGGATTAAGGGGATGTCTATGAGGAAGTTTGAGTAGGTTATGGGAAAAATGATGTAGAATATAATTAAGTGCATCATCTAGCTTCATTGACTTGTCATCAGACTATGCATGAAGAGAGATGACTAGGCTAGAAGGAAAGGAAGAACATCTAGGTTGAGTAAACTTGGTTGATGATTAGTTTAGGGTTGACTTTAGGAGAAAAAATATATATTTTTTCTCTTATTCATAGGGTATTTGGTTGATTGGTACAAGGATGGTCTTGATGAGGATATAGGGGATTTTGTGGTTGAATAAGGGGAAATGACCCTGAAATGCCCCATCATCTATGCATAATCTTTAAAGGCAATGGAGTGAATGGAAGTATGGATATTTGAGGACAAGGATCTAGTCACAAAGTTTTGGGATGATGTTGATAATAAATAATCTCTAGATATCATAGTCATGGAGAGGGTAAGAGATTTTGGAAAGCATGAACTTTGAGCATAGAATAAATTTAGATACCTTTTTCATTTGGACCTTATTTGCAATAAACAAGGTTAGTAAAACTAACTTGTAGGCTTATGTTAACTTGGAAGAGTTTAATGATAAGGTAGGTGAGCTATGTGAAGGATTCAATAGAATGGATGGGTAAAGAGTGGAATCATATTAAGGTATTTTCCCTAAGAGAATAGGGAAAAAAGAAATAGCTTATCTAGTATACAATAATTGAAATAATGATTGATATATGTAGTTGTGAGGTATTAGTTATGGGTTTTAGAGTCACTTGACTCATTATACATTTCAAACCTAGGCACTAAAATTTATGGAGGGATAGAATTTTCAAAGAGTAAGGGGTATCAAGGAGTTCAAGAGTTATATCCACATGAGTAGAAGATAACATAAGGATTACTAATTGATGATGCATCATCCCATTTATTAGGCCAACTAAGGAAGTATATGGTTTATAGAAGGAGCTGGAAGTGTGAGGGTGGAGGTGTTGCTGTCATCAAGGTATCATGAGGATGTATTAAAGGCTATGAGTATACGGGTAATCTAAGATAAGGTGTGGCTATAGTGACATAGGGGAATTGGTAGGATAATAGAAAGGTTGTGGTTGAGAGGGTGGAACATAGGTATAGGAGGAAAATAAGATGGTTTATGGGAAAGGATCATGAATAAGAGATGTAATTCACCAAGAGGCATAAATGGTAGGGATATGTGTAGGGTGAGAGGGAATAAGTACATTTGGGAAAATGTGGGTTAAGTGAGGGAAATGATGAGAAGTAAGTTAGGAAGGAGTTATGAAGATGGGGGAGCTAGGTTGTAGAGAGGCATGGGCATGGATGATGTGCGAGATGCCTTTTAAGGTATCCCTTGGAATGGGTGATCAAGATGTTTTTTAGGGAATCTAAGAGGGAAGAGGTTAAACCATAGGTGGTTTTATTAGGTAGGTGGCTTGAGAGGAGGGATAAGTGGCAGACAACATTTTGATGTGTAGAAAATATAGCTTCAACTAATGTGGCCTTGTGATCAAGAAATGACCATTATTAGGATGTGTATAAGGTAGGACATCTTGTCATTTGGACATCAAAGGAGGAAGGGAAGAGGATGAATCAAAGGAGGAGGTAGGCATGCACATGCTTGGTTTTAGACAAGGGATTTGGAAAGGGGAAAGGAAGAGGAAGGGATGCTTTAAGAAGTAAAGCTCATTAACACTATTAAAAATACAATGATGGAAAAAGATTAAAAAAATTAGACAAAGAAGATAGAAAAATTATAATTTTGGGAAAAATAACATGTAAACTCTAGCAAACTCATGTTGTAATCTATCCTTTGATAATACATTTGTTTCAATAAATAGGTAAATTCTACTAACTAAAGTTGATCAGAGGAGACAAATTGTAGAGATTAAAAATATGAACAAATAGAAAGTGAATTGATGATTTGTTGATTAAGAGAAAAAGTGATGAAAATTAATTAACTTATAAAGGGAGAAAGAAATTGAGGTTAATGTTTCATGTTAGGTTCACCAAAAATGTGGATAAGGAATAGATGAATTACTTCACATTACTAGGCTGAATCATTTTCACTTATCTACCTTTTTTCAACTAGTATAGTAAAATTAAAGAGATTTTGTTTATCCCAAATAAATATTTATCAATTAAATTTAAAGTACTTGTTTCCCATTACTTAAAATACTAAAGGTGTCCTACTTAGACTAGATTCTTCCTCTAATTTAAGAAATACTAGTGGAAAATGAGAAGCATTAAATTAATTAAGGAACTAGGGGGTTTGAATTTAGATAATGAATAGTTGCACTAAGAAATTAAGGGATGGAGAGATGGAACCTAGATAAAGCTAATTGAGAGAGAAGATCTAAGTTGATGGACTATTGAATAGAAAGTGATCAAGGACTAGTTATGATATGAATGCTAGCACGTACATGTAATGATGTGATTGTGACCACATCCAAGTCCACTACACATAGATAAATAAAAAGTTAAAGTATGACTAGCAGAAACATGTGGGATGTCAAAAATAGAAAAAAAAATAATAAATAAAAAATATTGAAGTAATTTTTTCATAAATGGATGTTGAGAATCATAACTAAGAGGAACTAAGAGAAACAAAACCAAATGCATGATGATGGACAAAAGTTTTATGAGTTGAGAAAAGGGAAAAATGTCTTTGATTGCTTTGGAGCTTGCTAAGGTGGTCAAACCTACAATTTAGCTTTTTGGCTCAATATATAGTTAAGATAAAAAAAAAATTATGTACTTAAGATAGTTACTAGGGTTAGGAAAAAGTAGTGTGTAAGATAGTAAACAATATAGAGCTATGATAGCTATTTACTATCTTATCTATATGTGGAGAAAAATGAAAATGGATAGTCTAGTTAAGATGCAAGTGTGAGAAATATGTAGATAAGTGCAAATAGACTAATGAGTTCACTAGATAAGTTTTATGAGCAAATATGAAGGAATGTCATCAAGAAAAAAAAGTGAAAGGAATTCAACGAGTCAATAAAGTACTTAAAAGGGAATGATCACAATATTATTTATGTTTTTTAGAAGAAAAAAAAACACCCACAAGAGAGAGAGTCTTATTAAATAAAAAGAGTTTTACATATACGAGAGAAAACCTCAAAAAAGAGAAATAAAATGAGTGAAAGGAATATGGTGAAGCCTAAAGATAAGTTACAACACCAATTCTTCCTTTAAGAACAGAACAAGAGGAATACGACTTATTTTAGTCAAATTATATCAGAAATCATGTAAATTTAAAGGCTAAAACATGAAACCAATATTATTGAAAATTGGGTCCTATAATCCCCGAAGTATGTATATAATACTATAAAAATTGGTTTTTTACCAAGAATATGTTAAAATAGGTCTAAAAAGTGATGGATCAAATCCACTCAAATTCACTTCTTAAAAATATGTAATAAAATAGGACTTCAAAAAAAAACTTGCAATTATCTAGTAACTTCACATGTATTTTCTCAAATATAAAACGATAAAGCTTCAATCTTTAACAATGGTGAAAAATTAACTTTAGAAATCTTGTTAGAGAGCGAGAGAGAGAGCAATTTCATGGCATTAATTTGTGACTAAAGATTCATTTGGGTTGTGTCATAAAATGTTATTCTAACTTTTCATCAATCTTTTAATGTTTATTTCTATCATGTGCCACCCTATGCATCTAAACTTGTTTCATTTATGTATGAAATTAATTTCATTTATTACATTATTTTATGTGTGATGATGTGATGATTGTTACATCTCTTGATATGGGATCTAAGTGGAGTTCATTAGTCAGGTTTGATTATTGATTTAGTCTTTCATTAAATGCTTTAACTATTTGGTATTGATGGTTATTCTTGTTTCACTTTAGCAAGAAATAACTAAAATCAACATAAATAAACTTCACTAGAGAAGGGGCACCTAGTAGACTATATATGGTTGGTAGGAATTTAAGAGTTGATCCAATTTGGATCTTGTTTTTTGTCAATTTCGGATCTGTTTATACTATTTTGCATTCTTTTGGTTTTGAAACCTATTGAATGTTGCTCAAGTTTGTCACATTCTCTGCTTCATTATGATTGGTTGTTTTTGGTAAATGAATTATAAATTCTATTCATTTTTCTCTTATATACACACACACACACACATATTTGTGTTTATGTGCGTAAATAATAATTCTATGTATGGATACGTATATTTATACACACATACACATATATATGTCAATTATGTTATTTTATTCCTTTGGTAAATCTTTTTCTAGTTAGTAATGTAAACAAATATGTATATATTTATATATTACATATATTTGCATAAATATAAGTGTATCTATTATAGATTTCTCTTTCTTTAGTTCTTTTGATAAAAATAAATGTATACATATCTATATGATAAAAATAGATACATACACATTTATATCACTCAATACTATATGAAGACTTATCAACAATCTTTTATAAAAACCATTCAAAGGTTTTGATTTTTATTATGTTGTGATAGGACTTTGGACTTGGGCTTTCAATCAATGGCATGCATTAATTTTAATAATAGTTCTTTAGGTTGTAAACTATGAGTTACTAGGTTTTTCTTTTTGAATAGTACATCCTGGTACCCATGCCTTTATTTTATTGTCTCTTCAAGACATTTATTTGGAAAAATACACTAAAGTTCATTCATTTGTCATTTTTTATTATGCATCTTGTAAGCTTTGCATGTTGGTTTTGATGGACACTTGCATGAACTTTTTGCTAGTTCACTGTGTGTACACATAGAAAATGAACATAAGAAACAAGCTAGAATGATACTAACCTATTTCATTCATCAACTAATGCAACCTCATGATTGAGCTAAAAGCAATGCATGCATACAAATGAAGCTAAATGATTAACAACATATGTAAACCTTGATCTTTGAATGTGCTCCTTGATGTTGGATGTATATTAATTGCTCCTCAAAATGATAGCATAACCTTGCATTGCATGGAGACTTGAAAATGGCTTGGTTGATGTTGAATTTATATATTTTTGGGATGATGGATGGAGTGCTATGATTGATTTGGATGATCAATGGTTGAGGATTGTTGAGAGGATAAGATTGATGAAAGGCCACCAATTGGCATGATAGGATTGGAGGACAAAAGGAGTCATTGGATTGAGTGTAAATCAAGGGTGGATGATGGTATTGGATAAAGTGGATGGAGAGGACTAAAAAGGGACAAAAGGACACTTTTTAAAGGTACTTTCCCATCCCTTGTAAGAGACCCATGTGGTCTTGTACAAAAGCCCATGCATTTGTACATGTTGGAAGATGTGATGGGTTAGGATTGTGCAAGCATGTGATTAAGTTGATTAAGTGATTTTAACCAACTTTATCAAAAGTGCACAAAATAGAGAATTAAATAAATAGACATATTTATTTAATTTTTGGATGAGGATATGGATATTAGATACATGAATATTTATCTAATGTTGGACTATGTAAAATGATTGATTAATTGAATAAATGAGTAAATTTATTCAATTAATGCTAGGAGATGGTATGGATGAATAATACATGAGTAGTGATTTAATAATAAAATATTATTTAATAATTGTTGGAAGGGAGATTAGATAATTAACTATCTAAATAGGTGTTTACTTAGTTAATTATATAAGAAAGTGGTTTAGTGACGTCCTAATTGGGGTTGGATGACAAGTGGACAATCTTAGGTGTCTACATTTTGCCCCTCTTTGAGATGGTGTTGCGAAGAAAAATCAATTCAAAGAAAGATAAAACATAGCACTTTATTGGATTAGAAGAAGATAGTTAGATTAGTGATGATGATGCCTTAGCCACTCAAAATTAAAGTGATGAGGAGGAATCATGGTAGGGATGGTTCCCCCTCAAGAGGGAATGTGAGTTCAAAGAACATAGGTGTGCTCTTGAAAGGATGAAGATAGCTATATTACAAAGATGAGAGTGGAATTTAAAAGAAAAGTGATTGGGAGGATAAAAGTGATGGGATGCATGGGAATGGAGGAAAGGGGAGATGGGGGATAAATTTATTGATGGATAAAGATGAGGGGATGCAAATGGATGGGATGTAGTTATGCATTATGTTGCACAGGATGGGAGCAATCTTATTTGATATGGCATGAGATGTTATGCACCAAGGTATGAGGAACCAAGGTGACAATATGTCCCATGTGTAAGAGGATGTTCAATTACATCACAAGGTGTTTGATGACCTTGATGAGTACTATTCTTAGACTATTGATAAGGTCACAAGAAACCCTATGTCATATAGCAAGATGATATGGAAGACCATGATATTATTGTGGTAGGTAGTGTTGATGATTATTTTTAGACAACACAACAATAGAGTAAAACATGAAGTATCCCACTCTCTCTTAAATAAAGTTTTTCAAAGGCTAAGCTATGTGATCCAATGAAGTAACTTCAAGGCTCCTCACTTATGATTTGTGATGGATGAACTCAGTGAATTGATGTGATATTGTTGATTATCATAAAGGGACTTACACAATCATTCTGACAACTTACTTGTTTCACTTGCAAGAGGCAAACACTTAGTATTTATAAGTACTATAACTTGTAACGTATGATTTTACAATGACATTCTTGATTCTAATTCCTAATGATGATAGATAAGAAAAAGTGCAAAATTTATAAGGTTTTAGAGAAACTATTCTAATCCTAGATGCAATAGATGATTACTAATTAGGTGAAATCAACCAACTCTATTTTGCCAAGTTAAACAACTACACAAGGTTGATACAATCTTCTAAGGTAATACAAGATGTTCAAATCACTTGGATTCAAGAGAGTTCAACAAACACAAACAATCAAAGTTAAGATCACTTTGTTTAGTCTAACCATACACTGCAACTTGCAAGCCACAAATCACAAATGGTATGAACATAAAGATTTCACCATGAAACAATAATAATCGCTTTCATCAACTAACACAACACTTGAAAAGAAAACTTATTCTAACTTAATATTCACTTGAAGAAATGGAAACCATGCAACACTTTGAAACATAGACAATATCACCAAACCAACGAGTCTTGTATTATCTCAAACAGTTCTTGCAACAATTTTTCTAGAGTCTCAAACTTACAAATGAGAGAAAAAGGAGCCCTTATATAGCCTTCAAAATACATGAATGGCCAAGATTGATTGGCAAAACCAACAGTCTAGATCATGCCACATCAGCAGCTGGTTACAACAAACTATAATTTTTAGTATATGAAAGAGGGAACAAAGGCATGTTTCCCAAAAAGATAAGGATGACACATCAAAACCTATGAAGAATCTCCATGTGAGGCATCTTTACTGCTACTATGAAGTGCAATGAACCTGGACACCACTTGCTTGACATCATTAAGAGGTACACTTGGCGCTTTCCTAATGGTTCCTTCTGCTTCAAGTACATCAACTGTATAAATGCAAAGTGTCTTCTCCCAATTGGTCATTCAAGCCTTTTTGGCACCAAGGTTGATGGCAAGTGAAAATATGCTATGAAGTCTATCATTAGAAATATCATCTTCTTGAAAGTAGAATTCTTTGACTTGTTCCTTCATGCGATCAATAGTCATCTCTCCAAAAGGATTACATATCTTCATCAATGATGCATGTATACTGTCTTGTATCCTTTGAATGACACTTCTTACCCTTGACATGTCTATCTCAACTTTATCAAGCAATTGCCCTTTATTGTGAAAGAAAATGTACCATGAAGAGAAATCATGTCATTCCTTCTTCAAATGTCTTAGCATGTATCAACTCATCGATTGAGAGTCCCATCAAACTCTTCAAATGTGGCATTTATTATTTTTGATAGCTCTGAACTCAGCACAAGCTATCAACAATGCAAGTACTCTTCCTTAAGTTCACTGACCTTATCATATACTTGCTTGATATCTTAAAGATGCTCATATGTTGTTTCTCTTGACCTCTTCATCTAATCCCTCAACCTATGAGATGATGATCTCAATTCCTCAAGGTGTGCAACTATTTATGAAGGAAGAATGGGTGGAGGTGTGGAAATTCTTTCCTATTGATGGATAGGATGTATTAGATGTTGAATGTACTATTCCAATGCTTGACACCTTTTCTCAGCTTTTGTCCTTCCTTCTGTTTCCTGTCTGATCATAGCTCTAGCATTAGCGACTGAATCTTGAAGCTCTTCCTCTACCTATGCTCCAGCCAAAGGACCCAAATCAATTGTGTTGATATCATAATCTTCAAGTACAAAGTCTTCTATATTCTTTTCAACTCTTGTAACAGCTACATGAACCTTCTTTATACAAATGTCATCCTTTGTTATCTTTGAAAGAGTTGTTGCTTTCCTCTTCGGCTTTTCTATTGACATATCTACAAGAAACTCTTCAACTAGAATAGGCTGGTACTCTTCTACTTCACAATTCTCTTTGATCCATTCGTGTAACCATTCGAGCAAGGATGAAAGATCCTTTTGTCTTTGAACTTGCCTCTCCTGCATAGGCAATGCCTCCTCTTCAACTTCATCCTGATTGTTAGTATTGCCTTCATCAATTACGTCAGTATCATGTGGACTGGAAGGTATCTCCTCCAATGTAATGGCTTGGCCTTCATCTTCATCTTCATGTACAACTATATCATGATCCATTGGAGTACCTCCTAGCTGTCTAGATGAAGCAGTCTCAACACTTATCCTCTTCTTATTTTGGCTTGACTTCCCTTGTGTATATTCAAGTCACTTCCTTTTCTTTGCTTGACTTGAATCTCTTTCATTTGCTTTACTTTGTGAGTCTCTGTCAGGTGCACTATGTTGTACTTGTTGCTCAACTTCTCCCATCTTTTTGTAGGTAAGCCTTTTTCCTTCATTTATCAATGCTTGTACTTGATCCTTTTCTCGTTCTTGGGTGATAGTAATGATAGGCTTGATCAACTCATCATCATATGTTCTTTCTCTTTTAGCCTAATCAATGGTATATGGTAGATTTCACACCTTGTTATACTCATCCTCCGAGAGAGACTCATCATTATCAAGCTGATCTGGTATCCTCAACACCTTTGTAGCCCTTACCAAATCCCACTTCAACCTTGAAAATTTCTAATCCCTATTATCAATGTTGTCAACTACATCTGCCCAATGATCTTCAAGTTGCTCTATATGTTGATAGGTAGGATATGATTGCTTGATTGCTCCATGTGGATAAAAGTTCTCCCTTTGTGAATCACGAAGGTGCAAGTGATATGCTTGAAGCTCAGTCCCAGTGTGTTCAACTACTTACAATGATGGACATGAATAACATCTCCCAAGATTTAGAGGAAATTGCAACCTGGCCTTCTTTCTCACCTATTGCATCTTATGGAACTCTAACAGTTGTCTTGATACTCCTAACATCACCATCCTATTAGTAGGATACCTTGGCAATCTATACGGATAGGATGTGAATCCTTAAATCCTTGTGTAAGTTAATTTCTCATATTGAATGTAATAGCATCCATATTCTTCAATGAAGGCCCTACCAGCACCTATCAATCTCCTATGCAACTCTCCTCACTATATACATGAAAAATGCATCATTGAATCTCTTATAATGGTTGATGTTCTTGAGATGAAGCTGTGTATAACATTGGTGTGATAGGATTTGATTGGATTTAATACCCACTTCTCCTTCAAAAGTCAATCCCCTTGTAGACTACATTCCTCACCAATATGTAGACAACATAGGAAGTCATGTAGAAGGACCTTGATTCATTCAAATTTTCAAATTGCTCATTAAGGCAATGACTTATAAGCCCAGCCCAATCAATCATCTTATTCTTCATGAAAACATGATCAAGATATGTATACATCCATCCCTCAAAAATTGATAATTGAGGCCTACCTATCAGTCTATTTAAGAACATGATGAAATAACTTACCTCTTGCTTGAAATCGGCCTTATGACACTTCGGATCTTCGAGATTGTATATCTTTGTTGAGTGATCCGCCATCCACTTCTTCCTTACTTCTTGCATGTATTGCTTAGGCGTGGCTTCAAATGCTTGTTGTACATTTGTAGGACAAATGAACTTTGTCTTTCGATTCAAAATGTTGAAGACCTCTTGAATAGCTTCTCTTTGTAGATAAGCTAGAACAGTTCCTTCCTTAGCCACAATTCGCCTTCTTTCAACATCATAACATTGAGTGCATTCCAACACCAATTCAGTGCATGGCAAGACATGTGGGAAATAAACTACTTGTATGATACCACTTTTAGCAATATCCTTGATGTCTTCATTCCTTGTTGGTGCGAGCAAGAAGTCTTTGATCTCCTCCAAGTTGGCATGTCCCATGTTGGTGTCTCCTACGTTCTTCCAATGCATCTCAAGCTTAGACTTCGGTAAGGTTCACTTGGCATCCATCTTGATCATCACTTGACGCTCCTTCGTAGTCATGCCCATTTACCTAGAAGATCAACATACATCTATTAGTGAATTCAAATGATAAATTATCATTATAAGACTAATTTTTGTATAATGAAGCCATGGAAATCTAAAAATCAGACAAGTAAAAAGGCAAATTTATTGAGTTTTGAGTAGCTAAAACATACGTCTTAGTAATTTTAGAATAAACTAAGGTAGATTTGTAGAAAATACTAAAATATCAGCTACAATTGAAAAAAAAAATAGATTTCAAAATTGCAGATCTGCTAAAAATCACTACCTTCTCCTAAAATTCGCTCTTAGATGAGATTGTGAAGTGAATGATGATCAAATGAAATGGGTACTTGGGCTTAAATAGGAAATTTGCCTAGTTTAATGTGTAGGTTGACCAACTTTATGCATTTATTACACTTTTTTGAAATTTTCAAAATTTAAAAACCTTTTCCAAGTTTAGGCGTTGAAATTGGTATATGGGAGCATGAAATTGTGCCTTATCCTCTAATCCATTTACCAATGATTTGAGACATGTTATCAACTCCAAAAATCTTCTATGACCTTAGGCTCAAATTAGGAGCCATACATGTGTAAAGTGGCACTGAAATTAGATGAATGCCTTCCTCAACCTAGGTACTGATTTGAGGCAGAATGGACTTAAATGTGCACCTAGATTCTTGTTGTTCAACCTTCAATGACTTCAACTCCAGCTCATGTTTAGACCTATAGTAAATTCCTCATTTTGCAATCAGATTTTATTATATCAAACTTGATGATCATGTAGATGAGGCCCTGATTTGTGCGTCTATGAAACTTCTTGATGGTTTGGATGCACCTTGTGATCTCCTGAAGTGAAATCAGCACCTGATTGCCATAAAGACTTCAATTCATCTAAAGGAGTTCTTGTCTTAAAATAACCTGATTTGAATGCTTAAACACTGCCCTCAACCAAGGCGCAGTTGGAGGGTTGTATAGTCATAGATAAACACCTTGACATAAATTCATGTTTTCCTTGTCTTAGGCACCAATTTGAAGTCTTGAGAGTCAGAAATTGCACCTTGTTACTTGACTTGTTTCTTGTCTTATCTAACACCCTTAATCACTCTTTTCAACTTCCTTGAGCTCCTCTTATCCTCCATGTGCTAGGTTTGAGTGTTTCATGCCCTTCACATTCAAGGCACCAAAATTGCGTGAAAAAGACAAGGAAATGTGCCTTGTTACTTGAAGGATACTTACTTCATTTCTCATAAATTCAAACTCTTTTGAGGTTCAATAGAAGTGTCTTGAGACTCAAACTCCTTCAAGTTTCTTGATGAATGTCTCTTTGATGCTAGGTGCTCAAAATGACTAAAATAGCAAGAATTTGCACCTAGCATAGATAAAGTGTTCACAAGGCTCTAAGGTGCACTTTGATGATGCTCAAGGTGATGAATCGCTCCAATCCTTGATATGATGTTTACTTCCAAATTTCATGATCTTATGACTCACATGGGCTCTTGTGAAATTGTCCAACTCCAATACATTCAATGTTTATTGATTCAAACTTGATTTTTCTCTAGGCGCAAATGTGATGTTGAACATGGGGAAACCAGCGACTAGACTTATGATGCTTATTTCATGTGTATTATCAACTTTGGAACTCAAGGTAGATTTCTTCTCTTAAGGCACTTATCCTTTATACTTCAAAATATCTATTCTATATCAAGGTGCTCAAAGGAAGATCTAGAGGTAGAAGAATGCACCCAAGCCTTCTTAACTTGTTCTTTCATGTGAATTGGTGCTTGTGATGATCTCAAATCTCTCTCTACCAAGGTGCATATTAAGTTCAAAATATCATTTTCACATAGGCATTCATACTTAGCCTACAAACTCATCAACTGACTAACTCTGAGATAACACAAACAACTAGCCCTAAAACAACTAACCTATGAAGAAAACTGGGGGTCCCCATTTGCAATGGGGTGATGTGTGACTAGGTCACAACATTTGGCGACTCTATTGGAGAAATATTCCTGAACATTTTAGAAATAAGGACTCAATCCTAACTCAGATCTTTCAAAATCATCGTTTCCAACCTATCAACCAGTCAAAAGCTAGACTCGAAGAGGAAAAGAATCATAAAGTGGATCAAGACACTACATCTCCTAATGTGTGATTAAAGATAGATTTCTATTAAAGCAATTTCTTAAGTGTTTCAAAGATAAGAAAAAGTCAAGTTTCAACATTTCCATATACACCCACACACCAGGTCAAACAAACACAACTACCTGCACAAAGAATCAAAACTAATTTGTACCATGACTATCCATACTTTGAGGATTCAAGTGGAGACACTTGCATTCATTCCCATCCCTTAGAAACCATGATCATCTAAGCTCACCTGTCTCAAGCTAGGTAAATTCATGGAAAGCAGATGAACAGAGAATACATATACGGATGACATCAGTAATGATGGTATGCAATGACGTTGAATGGAGTGATGGCGGAATGATATGGAAGTAGAAATGAAATTAAATGGAAAGGAGTGAAATGAGACAAGGTATCTCTATGCATGACACCTATTTGCTAGGTTTTCATCATGATACTTATCCAAGGCGCCACCAAAGGTGGTTTTCACCTATGGACGAAAAAATTCTCTTTACTATTTTTCATCATTTTTATTTTTTTTATTTTTTTATTTTTAAATATAGGATGACCATTACACATAGCACCTGATTGCTAGGTTTTCACTATGGTAATGAATAGAAAGAACTCTAGAGTCTAATTCTATAACATGATGGTCCATTCAAAACCATGTCAAGACATTATACACACTGATGTTGGCAGGAAATGACAAAGTGATACGGAAAGAGTGGATTATGATGTGCATTATATAAAATAGGTAAATGAAAGTGTATATCCAAACATAAACTAGGTGAATGATGGGATATGCTGAATGGTGGGAAATAAAGTGGAAACGAAAGATATAGAGTGCATTGAATGGAATGAAATCATAATCAACATTTGCTTGTACCAACCTAAACTTCGAAGCTTGCATGTGGAAGGGAAATGAATGAAGGGATAGGAATGATGATTAGTGAAAGGGTGAAGTGCTAACTTCATTACCTAGATGAACTTAGAATTTTCTTTTGATTTTATTTTGTGGGATAAAGAAATTTGGAATTAGAGATGGAATGGAAGTGGATTCTTCAGATGCAGGAGCCTCTTTGGATTCAGCTTCCTAGACTTAGGCACCTAGAATATCATTCTTAAGCTTTTCTCTATTGAAGGTATGAAAATGGAATAGCCTTTTGAATATGCTTTGCTTTGATTTCTTATAATTGTGCTTTAAGGAATAAAGATTTCTAGATTTCTAGGAATTTGTTTGCTTGATGGGTAAAAGCATCCAAATATTTATTTCGTGGAACTATGGGATGGGTGGAAGGATTGTAAGCTTCTAGTTTAGATGACACTTACATTTGTTAATCATGATTAGGAAATAGGTAAATGGATGAAGGAAATATGGCAATATGATTTGAAGAGGGCAGAAGTAACATGGATGGTAGATATGATATGCAGACATATGCTTTTGGAATCCGCATAGTAATGGAGGTAAAGTGGATATATGATAGGTGGATGATAGAAAATAGTGAATTTATGTGGAATGGATGGGAATACCAACATCATGACCTTATCTTGTACATAGTGGCTAATACCATTTGAAAAGGATATTGACATGGAAATACTTCAAATGATTTTGTTTCTAAAGGACTCAACGTATCCTTTAGGAGTATGCAATGAACAAGAAGACTATACAAATGATTCAGACATCAGACTTGAATTTATTATTAGATGGAAAAGATGGATGGAAATTTTATTGCTTTCAAATGGAGTGATAGGCAAAAGGAAATGAATGGAAGTATCAGAATGGTTTATTATGGAGCGAGGCAGAAACATGAATTACCTTGAGATTTTCACTTAATCTAGGCCCACAAAGACTTTCCTAGAAACTTCAGGATCATTAAGATATGTAACGTATAAAACCTCAAATACTTCAAGAAATACCAAACAATTGACTCATCTCCCAAGAACAAGCAATCATGCTATCTGACACTAGTGATGGGATCCACGGGAAATCCATCAATCATGACCCAAGTTTCTCAAAGGAACACATAAGAATTCATAAAATTTAGATTTAGCATTTTAAAATATTATGGTCAGAAGATAATAGTGTCAAGACACAATAAATGATTAATTTCCAAGTAAAGTCCAAAGTCTAACTTGCTAACAAACTAAAAGAAAATGATCCTCCACCTCTAAGAATTTCATGAATAAATATTTAAGAAATGAACCAACATAACTTACTGAAATCATACCAAATGCATAAGATTCATCACTACCTTGCAAATCAGGATCCCCAGAGGCAACTAACCTAAAGAAACTAAAGAAAACTATACTAAAGCAAACTAAACTAAAGCAAATAGGAAAAGCTTGAGTCAAATGACGTTAAGGCAAGAAAATCTAATCTAAGAAAATAGAAAGCAATAGAAAGGAAACCTAATCTAATTATGTATAGGTAATTCTAGTAAGGAACTCATGGTTGGAAATAATGCTTCAGGAATTGCCCATTGAAGGGAAATGGAATGACTTCCCCAGTCAATGTTTTTAGTTTAAAAGTGTTCTCACCCAAAATCTCAGCAATTTGATAGGGACCTTTCTAGAGATAGTCAAATTTATCGTGGTCTCCTCATCGTTCATGTGCTCTTTCCTAGTACAAAACCAAATTAGAAATCCTAAACGACTTTACTTTTGCTTGACGATCAAACCAATGTTGCACCACTCATTGGTGTTTCATAAATTTGTCTAGGGCTATATCTCATTTTTCCTCCAGATGCAACAATTGTGATAGTCTCGTTTGCACTCTTTCATCTTCCTCTAAATATTCTTGCATGAACTGCAAAGTTAGAATCCTCAATTGTATCAGGAAGATGGGGTCTTGACCATAAACTAAATGGTAGGGAGAAGTACCTAAGGAAGACTTGACACGGGTTCTATCTACCCAAAGAGCAAACTTCAGTTGGGTGTGCCAATCTCTCAGGTTCTTGTCCAACAGTTTCTTGATTGTATTTAGAAGGTTCTTGTTTGTTGACTCAACCAAACCATTACCTTGTGGATAGTAGTTTGACAAAATTTCCAAAGTTATTCCATATTCAAAGGCCCAATTTGAAAAATTCAAAGATGAAAAAGTGGAGCCATTGTCACAAACAAGAGCATTAGGACAGCCAAACCTGGTAATTATATTATCCTCCAAAATTTTAATTACTACATTAGTAGTGCAAAGATTCAAAGCTTGAGCTTATGACCATCTAGTATAGTAGTTAGTTGCAGTTAGAATATACCTGTGTTGCACAGAAGAAGGTGGATTGATCATACCAATAAATTCTAATCCCCACTTAGCGAAAGGTCTTACTTCAATGATAGGCTGCAAGGGCATTGTAGGATTTCTTTCTCTCGAAGCCGCTACTTGGCAGGTGTGACAAGCCTTGATGTACTAATGGGCATCCTGAAACAAAGTAGGCCAATAGCATCCTACCCTCAGGATCTGATGAGTTGTTTCCAGTCCACCGCGATGGCAGGTTCCAAATTTATCATGAAACTACTCCATGATCTATTTAGCTTCATTTCTACTGACACATCTCAAATAAATCCCTTTGTGGTTCTATTGGAAAAAAATTGATCCTTGCAACATAAACCTTTGACTCTTATATCTCAGGGATTTTCTCTATGTTGGATTCATATGACCTAGACATCTTTGGGTTAGCAAATAGTATACAACTTCATCATACCACTCATTTGGAGATACATCCTCAAGCACATATGTTTGTTGCACTAATCCTGGGCCTTCGACTACTATTGTTTGCATGATTGATTGCCCTTGTACTAACTTCATCGGTTGAATTTCAATATCATACTCTTGTATAATGGTGACCCACTTGCCCCTTCTCTCATCCAGTTCATTCTGCATCAACAATGTCTTGACAGTGGCATCTGGGACTATTGCATATACTTTACTCCTCAAGATATAATGTCTGAATTTCTTAATTGCTTTCACCAAAGCATATGCTTGCTTTTACACAAAAGGATACCTTAATTTTGCATCTTTAAAGGGAGCACTCATGAATGCGATGGGATGTTCATCTTTTTCTTCTATTTTCTGAGTTAAAATCCTCACACATGTATGATCTTATGCGAAAGAATATAAATAGAAAGGCTTGGTATAATCTAGACTAATGAGCACAGGGGCACTAGCAATTGCATGTCTTATTTCTTCAAATGCTCTCTTTTCTTATGGAGTCCAATCCAACTTCGAATCTTTCTTCAACATATCATTCAATGGCTTGACTATTTCTATGAACCTAGTGATAAACTTCCTTACGAAATTGATCTTTCCAAAGAAAGATTTTAGCTCCTTCTTACTTGCAGGCATACTGACCCTTTTGATAGTTTCCACTCATTTGGGATCAATGGAAATTTTGTGTTGTATTATAACATGGCCTAAAAGCTTTCCCTAAGTCACCCTAAAAATACACTTCTTTGGATTAAGAGAAATAACATACCTTCTGCATGCTTCAAAAACTTTCCTTAAATGTTCCACATGGTCAGTTCTCTTCTTTGAAAATACTGTGAGGTTATCCATGTAGATAATAATGTACTTCCCAATTATATCTCTGAAGGTGATATCCATGGCTCTTTGAAAAGTAGCTCCTGCATTAATCAAACCAAAGGGTATTCTTTTGTATGCATATGTTCCCCATTTGGTGGTGAAAGCAATCTTCAATCGATCTTCTTCTTCTACCATAACTTGATTGTACCTTGAGTATCCATCCAAAAAAGACATCATTTGTGATCCATTTACTATCTGGAGTACTTCATCTAGTGAAAGCAAAGGATAGTTGTCCTTTTCCAAAGCTCGGTTGAGATTTCTGAAGTCTACGCACAATCTTATTTCACCATTTTTCTTCCTGACTGAGACTAAGTTGGTGACCCACGTGGAGTGTCTTATTAGAAAGATTATCTTTTCTTGCAAAAACTTCTTCACTTCTTGATAAATGAGAGGTTCTAGTAAAGGATTCACTGGCCTTTGATGTTGCCTAAAAGGTTTACTTCTAGGCTTGAGAGGAATTGTGGGCGTGATAATAGAAGTGTCATTTGTCTTTAAATCTTCATATCCCCATGCGATTACATCCTAAAATTCCTTCATACTTTTGATGATAGTTTCTCTTTCTTCAGGCATATAGACCTTCCCTATGAAGGCATTCTTTACCTCTTGTTCTGTTCCCAAATTGATTATATCACATTTGTTTCCATCTTCACTGTGGCATTGAAGAGCACTTAGTTTAACTGAATCAAAAATTCTTCCAAGTTCTATCATTCCTTTTGGGATGGTATTTGGTGCAGGAGCACCTCGAGACATTGAGAATGTGGAGGATTCCTCATATTTTCTATTGTGTCCAAATGTTATATTGTAAGGCCTTAGTGCCACATTAAATCTTAGTTGGCCAAGTAACGACATAATCTTAAGTTTGTATATGTGTCAAGAAAAGATTACAAGAGTTGTAACCAAACAAAGTGGATGTAACTGATCAGTAGAGGTGGTTTGCTTTCTACCTTGTGTAACTGTTGAGTGAGTCTTCAAATAGTTGGTCTCTGTTCTTGAAGGAAAGACAGACATAGAGGAATAGAGAGAGAAGATTTGTATGTATTTTTCTGAGAAGGAGGAATAAAGAAGTTTTGTGTTTTGGTCTAATTATAGAAATGTAGATTGGAGTCATTCCACTGGTTGAGATTTCTTCAAAATCAGTGGAATGAACTTCGTAGTGTTAGTTTATTCTCTGTTTAGTAGATTTTGTAGTTTCTGTGTGTTGTTCGGTTACAGAAGTTGCTGAGGAGGTTATCGGCTTTAGATTCACGTTCTGTCACTGAATATGCATTTTATGAGTATACTGCAAAAGTATGCCAAAAACATTGTATGTGAGAGCATTTCATGTGTATCTTGCAATTGAATGTCAGAGATTATATGAGTGAATGTACATGTCGAATGATACAAGGTGTGACTGGTAATAGCAGTGAGGAGAACCAGCAATAGAAAGTTAAGTAATGTATATGCGAAGTTGTAGACATCGGTGTGAGGAGAGCCATCAGGTGAATGAAGTTGTGTTGAGTCGACAGTATGTATTCTCACTGAATGGGGTGACAAACGTTAAGTGTCACCGATGGGTTAGTTATCAGTGTATCAGTGGGAGGTATGGAGTCAGTGTTGATAGAGGCAGTCTTGCTGAAGGTGAAGTTTAGTGTTATGCATTTTAGTATGAGATGTGTTATCGAAAGATGAGGGGAGAGTTGTACCGAACGAATTCAGTCATGCTGAAGGATAAGTGAAGTTGACTATCAGAGGGAGTTGGTGTGTCGGCAGGAGAATTTTTGAGAAGTCCGAAAGCATTTGTTTTGTCGATGGTTGAACCGGTTCAATAGTTCAACGGGTACATCCAGTTCCAAAGGTGAAAAAGGTTCAACAGTTTGAGAGTTTGTAGGTGCACCAGTTCACAAGTTCAACGGTTCAATAACCGTAGGTTCAAAGAGTTCAATAGGTTCAACCACAGCATCAGTTCATATTTTTGATCTATTTTCACTGCTTCCCTATGCGCTCTGCATCAAATTGGTATCAAAGTTGGTGAAAGATCTGGTGAAAGATTTGGTATCTGAAGGAGTTGTGTATTTATTTCCTGTCACTAAGAAGGCAAGTGAAGAGCAAGAAGATATTGAGTGTGTAGATAGATCACCGAAGGAGGCAATCTACATCAGGACCTTGTTAGAAGCTTTTTTATTGCTAAGTTGTTTGGTTGCAGGTGCTTGTTCCATCTAGCTGCAAGAAGGAGGTCTGTCATGACCATTCACCAATGGAGATTCAACTAGAAGAGGATGTAGAGGGAGGCCACTGAGGAGAGAGTGGTAGTGCATCACCAGGATCTGCTATTGGATGAGAGGAATGGGTCTGTGAAGCAGCGCGTAGGATGGACATCTGAGAAGCACTTGAGGTTGTAACCTGAAGAGTACTCCAATGATGGGAGTAGAAGGAGCCTGAAGATGCTTTGAAATGATGGTAGTTTCATTTTTTTGGTTGGTTGGTCACTGTTCCATTGATGTGAAGATTTGAAGCCTGAAGCCTGAAGCTGAAGAAGATGAAGCTAGATAGAGATGTAGAAAAAAGAAGTTTTTGTTTTTACAGGTGCATTTCCAAGGGACTTGGGAATCTTTGTTGGTTGGTTGTATGGTGCAGGAGCACCTCGAGACACTAAGAATATAGAGGATTCCTCGTATTTTTTGTTGTGTCCAAATGTTATATTGTAAGGCCTTAGTGCCACATTGAATCTTAGTTAGCTGAGTAACGGCATAATCTTAAGTTTGTATATGTGTCAAGAAAAGATTAAAAGAGTTGTAACCAAACAGAGTGGATGTAACTGATCAGTAGAGGTGGTTCACTTTCCACCTTTTGTAACTGCCGAGTGAGTCTTTAAATAGTTGGTCTTTGTTCATGAAGGAAAGACAGACAGAGAGGAATAGAGAGACAGAAGATTTGTATGTATTTTTCTAAGGAGGAATAAAGAAGTTTTGTGTTTTGGTCTAATTACAAGAATGTAGATTGGAGTCATTCCATTGGTTGAGATTTCTTTGAAATCAGTGGAATGACCTCCGTAGTGTTAGTTTGTTCTCTGTTCTATAGATTTTGTAGTTTATGTGTGTTGTTCGGTTATAGAAGTTGCTGAGGAGGTTATCGGCTTAAGATTCATGTTCTATCATTGAATATGCATTTTATGAGTATATTGTGAAAGTATGCCAAAAACATTGTATGTGAGAGCATTTCATGTGTATCCTATAATTGAATGTTAGAGATTGTATGAGTGAATGTACATGTCAAATGATACAAGGAGTGACTGGTAATAGTAGTGAGGAGAACCAGCAATAGAAAGTTAAGTAATGTATATGCGAAGTTGTAGACATCGGTGTGAGGAGAGCCGTCGGGTGAATGAAGTTGTGTTGAGCTGATAGTATGTATTCTCACCGAATGGGGTGACAAACGTTAAGTGTCACCAATAAGTTAGTTATCGGCATATCGGTGGGAGGTATGGAGTCAGTGCCAATAGAGGCAGTCTTCCCAAAGGTGAAGTTTAGGGTTATGCATTTTGGTATGAGATGTGTTATTGAAAGACGAGGGAAGAGCTATGCCGAAGGATAAGTGAAGTTGACTATCAGAGGGAGTTGGTGTGTTGGTGGGAGAATTTTTGAGAAGGCCGAAAGCATTTGTTTTGCTGATGGTTGAACTGGTTCAACGGTTCAATGGGTTCAACGGGTACATCCGGTTCCAAAGGTGAAAAAGGTTCAACATTTTGAGAGTTTGTAGGTGCGTCAGTTCACAAGTTCAATGGTTCAATAATTGTAGGTTCAAAGAGTTCAATAGGTTCAACCACAGTATCAATTCATATTTTTATCTATTTTCACCACTTCCCTATGCGCTTTGCATCAGTATTGTTCTTCAAATTCATAATCCCATTAGGATCAAACTCAACTCCTACTTCACCTCCATCAATAATTTGTGTAGTGAATATTCCTGAATTTGTTAGGAAGTCTAGTATATGCTTATCATCTTCAAAAACTTGAAAGTTTGTGACATTATCTAGTACTGAAGGTACTAACATCAATTCAACTATAAACTTCTTTAACCCTTCCATTTTTAGGGGCTTGAGGGAACCTGTTGCTTGAGCTAATGTATTGGCGACCTGAATCTTTTACCTGTCGATTGATTGGATGTTGAAAGCATCAAAATCTTCGATGACATCCCACAGTCGATTCCTATACTTCTTCAATCTCTTATCATGGCAAACATACTATTTTCTAACTTGCCTGATAACTATTTCTGAATCCCAAAATACATGTAAGATCTTGGCTTTCTTCTTAATGGCAAGGAGCAATCCATGTACCAAAGCTTCATATTCTACAACATTGTTTGTATAAGGGAACTGTAACCTCAATGCTGATAAATATGCCTCTCCAACTGGACTAATTAATTCAAAGCTAGCTCCAGATCCTTGCTTAGACTTGGATCCATTGAACCTTAATGTCCATACTTGACCAACTTCTTGCTTTGAACTTTGTATACTATCATCTTTCTTTTCCTCACATACTTCTTGAGTAATCTCTTCTGCTGGAATTGATAAACTTGATTCTTCCATAAAAACTTCATCTAGAACAAGTTCTTCTAGATTTGATATTCTTGGGATTTCTAAGCCCATTTCTTCTGGAATCTTCTTTTGAACTTGTTCCAAAGCTACTTCACACATTGGATAAGAAAACTTGGAATGGAAGGCATTATGGATTCTGCACCAATTGGGCAGCAATAAATCTTCAATACGCACATGACTTCCTAGTCCTACACCCTACTTCACGTGATTCAAAATGAAATTCTGAAAGTTCTCAAACATGCCTTCACTTTCCTCATCTGATGCAGTATCATGATACTTTCTATAAGACCTTCTGTTGGATTGTACAACATTAAAACTTCTTTGACTTTAGGCTTATAAACACTGAGATCTATCTCTACAAAGAGGATTTCATTGTCTTCTCCATAATCGGTGATCATTAGCTTTAGCCACGGGGTACTATCTATTCTGATTTGATTTGGCAGTCCTTTCGATGACAACCACATATGCGAGAAATTAGTAGAAATATATCCATTCAACTTCCTTAACCAATCTCTACTTAATAGCATTCTATATCCTTCAGGAATGTCTACAACTAAAATGCCAATATAATGTTGAATCCTAGGATCAGTTGCCAACTGCATATGGATGTTGTGTAACTCTCCTACAACTGGAACTTCAATTTTATCCAACTATGTCACCTTCTTAGAAGTATGTTTGGGCACCAGACCTAGTTTTTGGAAAACACCTAGTGGTATAACATTACTTGATGCTCCAGAATCCATTAAATAGTTATGCAAAAGCTTTCCAAACATTCGAACTGACAAAAGGAATGGTGGCTGTTCATCCTTCCCTTAGTAAAAAACTATTGACTTCTTCTTTGGAGTACTATAATTTGACTTAGTTGCTGGTTCAAGATCTCCCTGTGGATCTTGACCCTTTACTATGTTGTTCTTTGTAGGTACTTTCTTCGACCCAACCTATTCATATTTAGCTGTGCTAGATGAATCATGTGCCACATAAATTGCATTCATTTGCCCTTGCAGATGAGGAGGTACTGATTGAACTGTATTTGTATTTTAAACAACATTTGTTTGAGGTGCACTGGACATGGATGGATTTGATGAACCTGAAGCAACTTGCACATGCTGAGTTCCACTCTTTACAGCAGTATCATTAAAACTCTCCAAGAAGGCTTCCCTTATTTTAGAAACTCTCATCAGTTCTATCAATGACAAACTTATCTTTACCTTCTTGAGTTCCTCTACCACACATTGACTTAATCTCTTCAAATCATCTTTAGGAGCTTCTTTTCTGGTAGGATCAACCCTTGGAGCAGTGCTTTGCAATGGAGCATCACGCGATGGAATGACTCTCTGGGCTGGATCCCTTTGTCTATATTTAGGCGAATCCTTTGGATAACTTGGATTATTGCTTGCATTTGGGTTAGGTAGAGTTTGGAGATTATTTGGAGGGATTGATGTAGTCATTGGATTTGGTGTTCGATAGTCTTGTTGGTAGACCCTTTGAGGTGTACTTCTTGATGATTACTGAAATTATTTTATTTCACCTGTTGTCTTGGCTTGGAAATCATTGTTAAAGGGAGGATAATAGCATGAGTCTTCAATAGGTCCATTTGCTAAAGCTAGTGGAAACCTTCCATTGTACTCCATCATGTCATATTCCATCATAGGTAGAAATGTGAAATATTCAAGAATCAAGGCTTGATCATATCTCGTTGTTGGCACAATCTCATACCCATTGACAGGAGGATTCTCTGGCACTTGTAAACCATGCATTTCCTTTTGAAATGTATCGGCTGCTATCTTAAATTTAGGACACTGTAGCTCAGAATGTTGGTTTATATTGTGTAACCTGCACCATGTTGACAATGCTGCTTCTGCCAAGAATACTTTATCAGCTGGCTTAGGATTAGATGTTGGTAGATTATCCAAGGGTGAAGGCACACTTCCATTATTAGGTGTTGTGTTCTAGGTCCTATTTTGCCTTTGAAAACATTGATTATTTCCTCAGAAACCTTGATTATATCCTTGATAATTTCCTTGATTCCCCAAGTTTCCTTGATAACCACTCTGATTTGCTTGATAGTTCCTTTGCATATTCTACAACTGGTTGTTTTGATTTATCAGATGCGTAACTTTAGTGGATAGCTTTTTTACTTGATCTATCAACTCTCTCATCTCATCCTTTTCTTCTTGAGTCTTCATAAAAGGTGATGATCCCTGCAAATACACTAGTTGTGCAGGTGAAGCTTGTGAAATAGGCACACCAGGATGCAATACCAATTGATTAGTGGGAGAAGGAACTAGATTCATGACTGGCATGTGGTGTGCCAATGCTTGGTTGATTCCTTGAATTTGATTCGACATCACCAGATGTCCTATGTGATTGAGAGGCCCATGGGTGTTCATGCCTAAATTAGTATTTACTTTGACAGCTTCAGCATATGCCCCTGTCAAAGTAGTAGGTGGTGCTCTTTCTCTCTTCATGAACATGGAAGTGAGATGATCTAAAGCTGCATAATAGACTTCCATAGCCATTGCCTCATTAATATTATATGCAGCCTACAGTCTAGAATAGGCCTTGTGGAACCTGTGATTGAAAGCAATGATAGGCTCATGCTCTTGTCTTCTTACCTCAACAAACTGCTTGTAAAGCTCTATTGGAGTAATAGGAATTTTGAATTTTGCCAAGAAAGCATCTTTCATCTATTGCCAATTGGTGATGGAACCAGTAGGCAAATTAACATACCAAAAAGTGGCATCTCCTTCAAGTGTATAAGGAAACAACCTACAGGCTACATCTTCATGTTCAATCCTTCTATTTGATAGAGTGTCTTCAAAAATATTGATGTGCTCCTTTGTTGTTTGATTTACATCATTGATGTGGAACTTGGAGCAAAAATGTTCAGGATTCTTGGGCATATCATTGTAGTTCACAAAAGCTCCAAGAGGAGAAACATTTACCAAAGGCCAAGCCATTGGAACGTTTACTTGTGGTAGTGGACCTGCTTGAGTAGCCCCTGGCTAAAGTGGAGTCACTTGGATGGTTGCTTGTGTACTGCTTGATTGAGTAACTCCTTGATTTTGATTTCGTGGAGGTGGAGTTTGGAACAAATTTAAGATATCTCATCCACTTGGAGATCCTTGACTTGGAAGAGAATTGCAATTCTATCAACTCCTTGGATGCCCCTACTATAGACCTTAGAATTATTTGATGTCTTTCTAGTGAAAAGGAAATAATTCAATCCAGCATGTACTTCTTTCACCAATCCTTGAAATGAAACAACTTGTTGTGTAGGCCCTCCTTCTAGCGCCAAAAATGTTGATAATTGATTTTAGACAACACAACAATAGAGTAAAACACTAAGTATCCCACTCTCTCTTGAATAAAGTTTTTCAAAGGCTAAGCTATGTGATCCAATGAAGTAACTTCAAGGTTCGTTACTTATGGATGAACTTAGTGAATTGATGTGATATTGCTGATTATCACAAAGGGACTTACACAATCATTCTAACAACTTAATTGTTTCACTTGTAAGAGGCAAACACTTAGAATTTCTAAGTACTACAACTTGTAACGTATGATTTTACAATGACATTCTTGATTCTAATTCCTAATGATGATACATAAAAAAGGTGCAAAAGTTATAAGGTTTTAGAGAAACTATTCCAATCCTAGATGCAAGAAATGATTACTAATCAGGTGAAATCAACCAACTCTATTTCACCAAGTTAAACAACTACACAAGAGTGATGCAATCTTCTAAGGTAATACAAGATGTTAAAATCACTTGTGTTCATGAGAGTTCAACAAACACAAAAAATTGAAGTTAAGTTCACTTTGTTCAATTTAACCATACACTGTGACTTGTAAGCCACAAATCACAAATGGTATGAACATAAAGATTTCACCATGAAACAATAATAATCACTTTCATCAACTAACACAACACTTGAAAAGAAAACTTATTCTAACTTAATATTCGCTTGAAGAAAAGGAAACCATGAAACACTTTGAAACATAGACAATATCACCAAACCAATGAGACTTGTATTATCTCAAAGAGTTCTTGCAATAATTTTTCCAGTCTCAAACTTACAAATGAGAACAAAAGGAGCCTTTATATAGCCTTCAAAATACATGAATGGCCAAGATTGATTGGCAAAACCAATAGTCTAGATCATGCCACATCGGCAGTTGGTTACAACAAACTACTATTTTTAGTATATGAAAGAGGGAACAAAGGCACATTTCCCAAAAAGATAAGGATGATACATCAAAAAGAATCTCCATGTGAGGCATCTTTACTACTACTGTCAAGTGTAATGAACCTAGACACCACTTACTTGACATCATCAAGAGGTACACTTGGCGCATTCCTAATGGTTCCTTCTGCTTCAAGTACATCAACTGTATAAAGGCCAAGTGTCTTCTCCCAATTAGTCATTCGAGCCTTGTTGGTGCCAAGCTAGATGGCAAGTGAAAATATGCTATCAAGTCTCTCATTAGAAATATCGTCTTCTTGAAAGTAGAATGCTTTGACTTGTTCCTTCATGTGATCAATAGTCATCTCTCCAAAAGGATTACATATCTTCATCAATGATGCATGTATACTATCTTGTATCCTTTGAATGACACTTCTTACCCTTGACATGTCTATCTCAACTTGATCAAGCAATTGCCCTTTATTGTGAAAGAAAAAGTACCATGAAGAGAAATCATATGTCATTCCTTCTTCAACTATCTCACCATGTATCAACTCATCAATCGAGAGTCCCATCAAACTATTCAAATGTGGCATTTATTGTTTTTGAGAGCTCTAAACTCAGCACAAGTTGTCAACAATGCAAGTACTCTTTCCTTAAGTTCACCAACCTTATCATATACTTGCATGATATCTTCAAGATGCTCATATGTTGTTTCTCTTGACCTCTTCATCCAATCCCTCAACCTATGAGATGATGATCTCAATTCCTCAAGGTGTGCAACTATTTCCAAAGGAAGAATGGGTGGATGTGCAGAAATTCTTTCCTATTGATGGATAGGATGTATTAGATGTTGAATGTAATGTTCCAATGCTTGACACCTTTTCTCATCTTTTGTCCTTCCTTCTATTTCATGTCTGATCATAGCTCTAGGATTAGTGACTGAATCTTGAAGCTCTTCCTCTACTTGTGCTCCAGTCAAAGGACCCAAATCAATTGTGTTGATATCATAATCTTCAGGTACAATGTCTTCTATATTCTTTTCAACTCTTGGGATAGCTACATGAACCTTTCTTATACCAGTGTCATCCTTTGTTATCTTTGGAAAAGTTGTTGCTTTCCTCTTCAACTTTTCTATTGACATATCTACAAGAAACTCTTCAACTAGAATAGGCTGATCTTCTTCTACTCTACAACTCTCCTTGATCCATTCTTGTAACCATTCTGGCAAGGATGAAAGTTCCTTTTGTCTTTGAGCTTGTCTCTCTTGCATGGGTAATGCCTCCTCTTTAGTTTCATCTTGATTGTTCGTATTGCTTTCATCAATTACTTTGGTATCATGTGGACTCGAAGGTATATCCTCAAATGGAATGTCTTGGCCTTCATCTTCATCTTCATGCACAGCTATATGATGATCCCTTGGAGTACCTCCTGGCTATCTAGATGAAGTAGTCTCAACACTTATCCTCTTCTTCTTTTGGCTTGACTCCCCTTGTGTATATTCAAGTTGCTTCTTTTTCTTTTCTTGACTTGAATCTCTTTCATTCTCTTTACTTCGTGAGTCTCTGTCAGGTGCACAGTGTTGTTGATCAAGGGGGTAAATCATAAAACACACAATAACAGAAATTGCACACAGAAAATAGAATGATATTTTATTAATATGGGAAAAACATTACATTACAGAAGCTCAAATACAAATAGAGGATGAATCCCCTATAGGCTGCAACACATTACAGCTCCCTCTCTCAAAACTCTAGAATCTTCAGCCTTCTGTAATTCCCAAATCAGCTAGGGTTTCTAATTTCCCACCTTTCTTGATTCTACACCTTCCCCCTTGACTCTACTACTCTAAGGGTTCCCAAAAATGGTTATATATAGCCCTTTTTGGTGACCACCAGCTTAATTTCAAAATTTGCATCTCCCTCCAAAAATAGGTCAACTTCGCGGGGCCATAACTTTCAATCCAACCGTTGGATTTTCAATTATAATACCTTTTCGGAAAGCTCTTGAAAAGACAATGGTGCGCCAAGTAGTACCAATAGGTAGACTACTTGGGTTTCCCACCAAATTTTGGGCCCATCTAGAACATATAAGTGCCTCAAATTTAACTTTGAATATTTCAATAGGATTTTTGGAATTTGAAATTTTAATATCTCACCAATGACAAATGATATTGAAGTGATTTCTTCACCATTAGCTTCAATTCACCATTCTAGAGGTCTGTGTAAGATTTTGTATCCAACCGTGCACAAATGCAAATTACTAAAAATAGTAACCTTGCCAAATTTAGCCCTTATTGAAAAGAAACAACATTTTTTTTTTGGTTGATGCAAGATTGCTCTTACACCCTAGATGCTCCTGCATCAGACACCCGGGGTAATTTGAAAAGTGACCCTATCACTTCTCATGTGTTAGAGGGAAACCAAAATGATTAACTTTAGTCTCAGATAACCATGATGAATCTTCAATAGGCCTTCCTTTCCATTTCACCAAGTATTCTATATACTACCTGTTTCTTATACTCTTACCCACACGGCTATCCAGAATGCCCTCTATCTCCTCCATCTCTGAAGTAGATGCTGGAATGTCCCACTGTGTTCCTTTATGAAGTCCATCATCATGATACTCTGTCAGATCTGAAATGTTGAACACTGGTGAAATATTGATGTCATCAGGCAACTCTTCCTCAAATGCATTTCTTGAATCATGGTTCTTCAAGATTCTACATGGTCCAAATTTCCTCAGCTTCAGCTTATTATATGTACCAACTGGAAATCTTTCTTTTCTCAAGTGAACCATGACTTCATCACCCTCCTGAAACTCCTTATGCCTCCTCTTCTGATCGACCTTAGCATTATACTAAGAATTCATCTTATGGATATGCTTTCTTACCTCTTCGTGCAAATTCTTCATGTGCTCAGCAAAATTTTCAGCTTCGGCACTACTCTTCTCCCCCTTATCCATCCTCCTCAATTCAGAAGTAGTTATTGGGCTACTCCCATACACAACCTGGAATGGAGATTTACCTATGCTCCTATTGACAGAATTGTTCTAAGCAAATTCTTCCTATGGTAAAATCAAATCCCATCCCTTGGGCTTATCTCCTACTAAGTATCATAGCAGGTTACCCAAACTCCTATTCACCACTTCTGTCTGTCCATCAATCTGTGGATGGTGTGCAGAACTAAACTTCAAATATGTCTTCAACTTCTTCCACAATGTCCTCTAGAAATAACCAACAAAGTTGGTATCTTGATTTGAAACTATTCTCTTAGGTAGACCATGTAGTCTCACCACCTCCCTGAAAAATAACTCTGCAATGTGAATAGCATCATTAGTCTTCTTACAAGGAATAAAATGGGTCATCTTTGAGAATCTATCCACCACCACAAAAATGGAATCATGCCCTCTCTGTGTCCTTGGTAAACCAAGAACAAAATCCATACTAATATCATCCCATGGCTTCTCTGGTATAGGTAATGGCTGATATAGCCCTGTATTTTGACTTGTTCCTTTTGCCATCTGACACACTCTGCAACTCTGCACAAATTTCTTCACATCTTGCTGCAATTTGTGGCCAGTAATAATGTTCAACAATAGCAATGGTCTTATCGCGACCAAAGTGTCCAGCTAATCCTCCACTATGCTTCTCCTTAATCAGGTTCTCTCTCATGGAACTCCTTGGAATGCACAACTGGCTTCCTCTAAACAACATGCCATCTTGGATTATGTAATCCAACCATTTTGTCCTGTCTAAAGTAACAGGTTCCAAACAAGCTTTCCAAGCCTCTGCAAAATCTAGATCTTCAGGATACAAACTTTTGAGTTCATCAAACCCAACAACCTCTATCTTCATTTCTGCCAACAAATTTTGCCTTCTGCTCAAGGCATCTGCAACCCTGTTGGACTTCCCACTCCTGTGCTTCAAAACAAAAGTATAACTCTGCAAAAACTCAACCCATTTTAAGTGCCTTTGATTTAACTTTCCTTGACTATTAAGATACTACAAAGCCTGATGGTCAGTATATAAAACAAACTCTTTTGGCAACAAATAATGTCTCCATTTCTTCAAGGCCTGGACTATTGCATAAAACTCTTGATCATAAACAGAATACTTTTTCTTGGCATCATTAAGCTTCTCACTAAAATAGGCAATGGGCTTACCTTCTTGACTTAGAACATCTCCTATACCACTACCACTAGCATCACAATATACCTAGAATACCTTATTGAAATCTGGAAGTGCCAACACAGGTTGTTCTACGACTTTCTGCTTCAATGTATCAAAGCTCTTGTCTGCTCATTTAGTCCGTCTAAACTCTTTTCTATCCCCTCTCATTGTCTTAGTTAGGGGTGCACAAATGCTACTAAAATTTCTGATAAACTTTCTGTAAAAACTTGCCAAACCATGAAAGGATCTTATCTCAAAAGCACTCCTTGGCGTAGGCCATTCAATGATAGCCCTCACCTTCTCTAGGTCCATCTTAAGACCTTCCTCTGAGACAACAAATCCCAGGTATACCAACTCCTTCTTTACAAAACTACATTTCTTCAGATTGATCAACAACTTCTCTTCCCTTAGCTTCTCTAAAACTCTTCTGATATGCATCAAATGCTCATCCCAAGTCTTACTAAAAATCAAAATGTCATCTAAATAAACAATAACAAAACTTCCCAAAAATTCCTTCAGTACCTCATTCATGAGCCACATGAATGTGCTCAGTGCATTGGTTAGCCCAAATGGCATGACTAACCACTCATACAAACCCTCCTTTGTCTTAAAGGCTATCTTCCATTCATCTCCTTCTTTGATTCAAATTTGGTGATACCCACTCTTTAGATCAATCTTCGTGAAGTACTTGGCTCCACTCAAACAATCCATTATGTCATCCATTCTCGGCAATGGAAATCTGTACTTGATTGTGATCTTGTTGATGGCTTAGGAATCTGTACACATCCTCCACTCTCCATTTTTCTTTGGTGCTAGTACTGCAGGTACCGCACATGGACTTAGGCTCTCCCTTATCAGTCCCTTCCTTAATAGCTCGTGAACTTGTCTATTCAACTCTTCATTCTTGGCTGGAGTCATTCTATGGGCTGCCTTATTTGGCAAACTAGCTCCTTGTATCAAATCCATTTGATGACTTATCTTCCTCACTGGTGCTAAACCTTCTGGTACATTATCAGAGACAATATCTTGAAATTCTTCCAACATTTCTGAGACTTCTACTGGTACATCTTCACATTTCTCTTGACTAATCTTAGGAATCAATGCAAAGCAATGATGCTCATGCTTCATACCCTCCAAAAACTTTCTACCATCTACCAAGCAAATTCTAGCAGTACTACAGACCTTTTCTTCCACCTCCTTCAAGGGCTTCAACTTATGACGGACTCCATCCTTTGTTAGCGAGTATGTGTTTGCACGGCCATCATGGACAGCGCTCCTATCATACTGCCACGGCCTCCCCAATAACATATGACATGCATCCATCGGTATGATGTCACACAACACCTCATCATGGTAGTCACCAATCTTGAACTTCACTAAACACTGTTCATTGACCAAAGGTCTATGGTCCTTCTGCAACCATGCAATCCGGTATGGATGCGGATGCTTTCTTCTTGTCAATTTCAACTTGTCAACCATCTCCTCTGAAACAAGATTATCAGTGCTTCCACTGTCAATAATAATATCACAACACTTACTTCACATTTGCACCTTGTGTAGAATAAACTCTTCCTCTGATTGGGTTCTTTCTCCTCATTCAACAAAGTTCTTCTGACAACTAGGGTTTCTCCCCTTTCTGCATCTTCAGAGCACTCAGACTGTGCATCTTCATCCACATGTGCAACTCGTGCATTACCTTCAGGTCTTCTATTCATCCTTCCTTAATGTTGCAGACACTCGTATGCTTGATGCCCTTCTTCTCCACATTGGAAACATGTTCCTCTGAAACCTCCTCTTCCAGGTCCTTGCCTAGGTCTACCTCTTCCTCTTCCTCTTTGCTCACCATTATTCTGGTCACGAGGGCGGTAGGTATTATCTCCTCTCTGATTTTGACTGGTTCCAGCTTCTTCACTTTTCTTTAGTTCTTCATTTCAGCCTCCGTAGGGTCTTCCACCAGTCCTTCTGCCTTGACCTCTTCCCCTTTGCTTGCTTTCAAATCTCTTATTCAGCTTCTCCTCCACCTTCAGGGAAAATTGGTATGCATCTTCTATGGTGGTCATTCTGACCAGGCTCAACTCTTCTTGAATACTTGGCCTCAACCCATTAATGTAATGGGCCACCTTCTCCTTGTTGGCCTCTCCATGGCCTGTCCTGATAGTGATCTTATAAAAATCTTTTGTATACTCCTTAACAAACTTGTTACCTTGCTTCAATCCTTGTAGCTTCTTCAGCAACTCCATCTCATAATCCACAAGAATGAATTGCTTCTTCAATTTCTCCACCATCCGATCCCATCTGGTAATCTTTGCTTTTCCTCTTCTATTTCTCTCTAACTGGACCTCCTTCCACCAAATACTAGCATGGCCCTTCAACTTTGTCTTTGCAAACTTAACTCGTTCAGGGTCTTCCACATCTTCATACTCAAAATACTCCTCCATATCATTGATCCAATCAATAAGTTGTTTCGGATTCAAATCTCTAGAATAGGTAGAAACTTCGATCCTGGGCCTCTTTCCGATCTTTGAAATGGCCCTCAACAACCTAACTTCTGCAGGATCTCCCATAGCTTCTTGTTCTTCCTCAGATAGCTCTTCTTTAGCTTCATCTTCGCTTTCCTCTCTCCTTCTCGACTCGAACCCTCTTCGCAGCTCCTCTTGCAATGCATCGATTTGTCTTTGCAGGGCTCTTAAACCCTCTTCCATCAAAGCATTCCTCCCACCATGGTTTCTTAGTGGAGGCATCTTGATCTATGCAGCAAACCCACAACCTCAGGTCCTGGTGCAAACTACCTCACGATCGGCAATCTATCTACACACTCAGGAACCCTTGCTCTGATACCACTTGATCAAGGGGGTAAATCATAAAACACACAATAACAGAAATTGCACACAGAAAATAGAATGATATTTTATTAATACGGGAAAAACATTACATTTCAGAAGCTCAAATACAATCAGAGGATGAATCCCCTACAAGCTGCAACACATTACAGCTCCCTCTCTCAAAACTCTAGAATCTTCAGCCTTCTGTAATTCCCAAATCAGCTAGGGTTTCTAATTTCCCGCCTTTCTTGATTCTACACCTTCCCCCTTAACTCTACTACTCTAAGGGTTCCCAAAAATGGTTATATATAGCCCTTGTTGGCGACCACCAGCTTAATTTCGAAATTTGCATCTCCCTCCAAAAATAGGTCAACTTCGCGGGGCCATAACTTTCGATCCGACCGTTGGATTTGCAATTATAATACCTTTTCGGAAAGCTCTCGAAAAGATGATGGTGCGCTAAGTAGTACTGATAGGTAGACTACTTGGGTTTCCCACCAAATTTCGGGCCCATCTAGAGCCTCTAAGTTCCTCAAATTTGACTTTGAATATTTCAATAGGATTTTTGGAATTTGAAATTTTAATATCTCACCAATGACAAATGATATTGAAGTGATTTCTTCACCATTAGCTTCAATTCACCATTCTAGAGGTCTGTATAAGATTTTGTATCCAACTGTGCACAAATGCAAACTTACTAAAAATAGCAACCCTACCAAATTTAGCCCTTATTGAAAAAAAACAACATTTTTTTTTGGTTGATGCAAGATTGCTCTTACACCCTAGATGCTCCTGCATCAGTTGTACTTGTTGCTCAACTTCTCCCATCTTTTTGTAGGTAAGCCTTTTTCCTTCATTTATCAATGCTTGTACTTGATCCTTTGCTCATTCTTTGGTGAGAGCAATGATTGGTTTGATCAACTCATCATCATATGTTCTTTCTCTTTCAGCCCAATCAATGGTATATGGAAAATTTTGTACCTTGTTATACTCATCCTCCAAGAGAGTCTCATCGTCATCAAGTTGATCTAGTATCCTCAACACCTTTGTAGCCCTTCCCAAATCCCACTTCAACCTTGAACATTTTTGCTCCTTTATATCAATGTCGTCAAATGCATCTGCCCAATGATCTTCACATTGCTCTATATGTTGATAGGTAGTATATGATTTTTTGATTGCTCCATGTGGATCAAAGTTCTCCCTCTGTGAATCACAAAGGTGCAATTGATATGCTTGAAGCTCAGTCTCAGTGTGCTCAGCTGCTTGCAATGATGTACATGAATAATATCTCCCAAGCTTTAGACGAAATTGCAACTCGGCCTTCTTTCTCAACTTTTGCATCTTATGGAACTCTAACAGATGTCTTGATACTTCTAACATCACCATCCTATTAGTAGGATACCTTGGAATCTATACAGATAGGATGTGAATCCTTAAATCCTTATGTAAGTGAATTTCTCATATTGAATGTAATAGCATCCATATTCTTCAATGAAGGCCCTAGCAACACTTCTCAATCTCCTATGTAACTCTCCTCACAATCTCCTCACTATATACATGGCAAATGCATCATTGAATCTCTTACAATGGTTGATGTTCTTGAGATGAAGCTATGTATAACATTGGTGTGATAGGATTTGATTGGATTTAATGCCCACTTCTCCTTCAGAAGTCAATCCCTTATAGACCACATTCCTCGCCAATATGTAGACAAGATAGAAAGTCATTTAGAAGGACCTTGATTCGTTGAAATTTTCAAGTTGCTCATCAAGGCAATGACTTATAACCTCAGCCCAATCAATCATCTTATTCTTTGTGAAAACATGATCAAGATATGTATACATCCATCCCTCAAAAATTGATGATTGAGGCCTACTTGTCAGTCTATTTAAGAACATGATGAAATAACTTATATCTTGCTTGAAATCGACCTTGTGAAACTTCAGATCTTCGGGATTGTATATCTTTGTTGAGGGATCTGCCATCCACTTCTTCCTTACTTCTTGCATGTATTTCTTAGGCTTGGCTTCAAATGTTTGTTGTACATTTGTAGGACAAATGAACACTGTCTTTCGATTTAGAATGTTGAAGATCTCTTGAATAGCTTCTCTTTTTAGATAAGCTAGAACAGTTCCATCCTTAGCCACAATTCGCCTTCTTTCAACATCATAACATTGAGTGTATTCCAACACCAATTCGGTGCATGAAAAAAACATGTGGGAAACAAGCTACTTGTATGATACCACTTTTAGCAATAGCCTTGATGTCTTGATTCCTTGTTGGTGCAAGCAAGAAGTCTTTGATCTCCTCCAAGTTGGCATGTCCCCTACGTTCTTCCAATGTGTCTTGAGCTTAGACTCTGATAAGGTTGACTTGGCATCCATCTTGATCATAACTTGACACTCCTTCACAGTCATGCCCATTTACCTACAAGATCAACATACATCTATTAGTGAATTCAAATGATAAATTATCATTACAAGACTATTTTTGTATAATAAAGCCATGGAAATCTGAAAATCAGACAAGTAAAAAGGCAAATTTATAGAGTTTTGAGTAGCTAAAATATACCTCTTAATAATTTTAGAATAAACTAAGGTAGATTTGTAGAAAATACTAAAATATCAGGTGCAATTGATAAAAAATCAGATTTCAAAATTGCAGATCTGTTGAAAATCATTGCCTTCTCCTAAAACTCACTCCTAGATGAGATTGTGAAGTGAATGATGATCAAATGAAATGAACGCTTGGGCTTAAATAGGCAATTTGCCTAGTTTAATGTGCAGGTTGGCCAGGTGAGGTCGGTCAACTTTATGCATTTATTACACTTTTTGAAATTTTCAAAATTTAAAAACCTCTTCCAAGTTTAGGCGCTAAAATTGGTATATGGGAGCATGAAATTGCACCTTGTCCTCTAAGCCATTTACCAATGATTTGAAACATGTTATCAACTCCAAAAATCTTCTATGACCTTAGGTGCAAATTAGGAGTCATACATGTGTAAAGTGGCACTAAAATTAGATGAATACCTTCCTCAACCTAGGCGCTGATTTTAGGCAGAATGGACTGAAATGTTCGCCTAGATGCTTGTTGTTCAACCTTCAATGACTTCAACTCCAACTCATGTTTAGAGATATAGTAAATTCCTCATTTTGCAATCATATTTGATTATATCAGACTTAATGATCATGCAGATGAGGTGCTAATTTGTGTGTCTACGAAATTTCTTGATGGTTTGGATGCACCTTGTGGTCTCTTGAAGTGAAATCAATGCCTTATTGCCTTAAAGACTTCAATTCATCTAAAGGAGTCCTTTTCTTAACATAACTTGATTTTGATGCTTAAACACTTCCCTCAACCAAGGCACAATTGGAGGGTTGTATAGTCATGGATCAATGCCTTGACATAAATTCATGTTTTCCTTGTCTTAGGTGGCAATTTGAAGTCTTGAGAGTCAGAAATTATGCCTTGTTACTTGACTTGTTTCTTATCTTATCTAACACCCTTAATCACTCGTTTCAACTTCCCTGAGCTCCTCTTATCCTCCATGTGCTAGATTTGAGTGTTTCATGCCCTTCACATTCAAGGCACCAAAATTGGGTGAAAAAGACAAGGAAATGTGCCTTGTTACTTGAAGGATACTTACTTCATTTCTCATAAATTCAAACTCTTTTGAGGTTCAATAGAAGTGTCTTGAGACTCAAACTCCTTCAAGTTGCTTGATGAATGTATCTTTGGTGCTAGGCACTCAAAATGACTAAAACAACAAGAATTTGTGCCTAGCATAGATAAAGTGCTCACAAGGCTCTAAGGTGTACTATGATGATGCTCAAGGTGAGGAATCACTCCAAGCCTTTATATAATGTTTACTTCCAAGTTTCATGATCTTATGACTCACATGGGCTCTTATGAACTTGTCCAACTCCAATACATACATTTTTTATTGATTCAAACCTAATTTCTCTCTAGGCAAAAATGCGATGTTGAACATGGGGAAACTAGCGCCTAGACTTATGATGCTTATTTCATGTGTATGATAAAATTTGGAACTCAAGGTAGATTTCTTCTCTTAAGGCACTTATCCTTTATACTTCAAAATATCCATTCTATATCAAGGCGCTCAAAGGAAGATCTAGAGGTAGAAGAATGCACCCAAGCCTTCTTAACTTGTTCTTTCATGTGATTTGGTGCTTGTGATGATCTCAAATCTCTCTCTACCAAGGCGCATATTGAGTTCAAAATATCATTCTCACATAGGCGTTCATACTTAGCCTGCAAACTCATCAACCAACTAACTTTGATATAACACAAACAACTAACCCTAAAACATCTAACCCATGAAGAAAATTGGGGGTCCCCATTTGCAATGGGGCGATGTGTGATTAGGTCACAATAGGTAGGTTATAGTGACCGATGCAAATGCAAGATAAAATGATAATGTAAACACAAAAGAAATAATGCATGCACAAAAGAATATAAAGGCAAACATGATGTTGCCCCTTGTCAAGTTGAAAAGCCAAAGATCAATGGATTGATGGTGTTGGACTGTGTTGTTGATAATAAGAAAAACACGATGATTGGGAATGATATATCTTGATGATGATGATGATGTAATTTTAGATCAAGGCTTGCAACAAGGTTGTGAACAAGACCAATGGATGTGATTGGATGATTTTGCATAGATTTATAGCTTGAGATGTCCATTGATTAGGATCTTCTTGTGATGTTTGGGTTTTTGGGAGATTTGGATTGCTAGGAGGGGTTGCATTAGTTTGCATTGGGGTAGCCTTTAGCTAGATACAATGACAAGGTGATGTAGGATAATCTAGGCTCATAAACAATACCACATTAACCAAAAACATTTTAGGTTCTTATTTCCATTTTTATTCAATTTTATTTTTTATAATTGGCTTTTGGTCTAGTTATACTTTAGGATAAATTTTAGAGTCAATTTAATGACATTACAAGAAGGGCTAGTTGGGTTTATATAATTCCACTCAGAGAAATTTTAAATTTGGTGAAGTTTGGGATATTTTTCCCAAAATAGAAGTTCATGAACTTTTTTGTTCACCAAAATGCTTGCTTTTTGGAAAAATCTTGATTCCATGAACTATAATGTATACCAAATGAAACATTTCAACTAAAAGTTGAGTTTTTGAACCTTCATTGGTGCTAACTTGAGTTCGCGAACTCTTTAATACACCAAAAAGAATTTGAATAATTTTTTTTGGCATTTTCATAGTTCTAAGACTTGTATCTATGCCGAAGAGGTGTTATAAGGTGTTTCAATGATCTACTAAGTTCAAAAACTTAGAGAATTACTGACACAATTCACATGTTCTACAAATTACCCATTCACTAAGTTGGTCAGTTCATGAACTATGGAGGATGCTGACAAAATTTGAAGGTTTCCCACAAAGAAATTTAAAGAAGGTTCAAAGGTTAGTGTAAGAACCAAAATATATTTTCAAAGATCACAAAATTTAAGTTCATCAACTATATATCATAGTTTGAACTATGCCTTGGTGTTCACAAAACTTCTTAGTTCTAATACCTTCAAATATGCTGGTAGGGAAGTTTGAAGGTGCATGAAAGTGTAAATTTTCTAAAACTAAAGGTTCTTGAACCCCTCATAAATCTGAAATAAATTGATAACCAAGGAACTTTATAAAATAAATTCCAAGCTACATAAACTAGAAAAGAAGCATAAACAATGCAAACCAGTGACTCCATGAGATATGCAAATGTCAAGATGATAGAATTGCATTAAGAGTACAAAGAGGAAGCTACACAAGATAGACAAAATTTCCATACAAGGTAGGTAGTGAGTTTAAATAGACTAGGGAGAGGGGTAGAAGTGGAAAAACTGATCAATAGGGAGAGACCACCAAATGATCTAAACATAGTAAATGTAACTCCCTCATAGAATGGTGACACCTCAAATGACCCACTCACCTAATTAGACTCACTTTATTAACCTAATCAAGGTTAATAAAAGTGTAGGAAAAACCTAGGCAATAGGGAACATAAATAACCCACTAGGAAAATAAAAACCTACACTAACACCCCCCTTAAGCATAGCTTAGGTGGGTGAAAATATGGGTCCCAAAAAATCAAGCTTAATGAGGTACCTAGGTACAAAAAATTCCCCCCAAAAGAGAAGAAGCCACCCCCATAATAGCGAGAGAAAAGAGGACTAAAAAGCCCCCTATACTAAACACCTACCACACCACCAACAAAGCTCGTAAATGAAGGAACTTGCTCTTAGTGAAGGGATTGGTGAAGATGTTTGTGATCTACTTGGATGTCAGATAGTACTTGAGATCAATGACCTGCATGAATGAACTCACTAATGTAGTGCATGTGGATCTTAATGTGTTTGGTCTATTGGTGATTGACCAGATGGTGAGAGATCTATATCGCACACTAGTTGTCACAAAAGATGACTATAGGTATCCAGAAGGGAATACTAGACTCAATGAGAATGTTCTAAAGACAAATGGCATCAATAGTAGCATTAACTATTCCTCAATACTCATCCTTTTGTAAATGAAAGAACAATTGCAGACTACTTGCTAGACCAGGAAACTGGACTAGAACCAAGTGAGAAGCAAAACCCTGAAGTATACTTGCAATCTTGTTAATTGGTTGCCCAATTTCAATATGTGTCCCACCAAGTTAATATCCATGCCTATTGCATGGTGAATCCCATAATTGTGAGTGCCCTATACATAGTGAAGAACCTTCCTAGTTACTTTCTAGTGCAACTCACGTGGCTTCTACATGAACCTAGAAACCAAGCCCACATCATATGATATATCAAGCCTCATGTGAGTCAAGTAAATGAGACTCCCAACCAATTGGAAATATAAGGAAGCATCCACCAATGGTGAAGAACAATGAACCTCAAGTTTGACCTCTAACAAAAATGGAATCGGTGCAGGGTTATAGTCAGCCATGAAAAATCTGAAGAGCATATCAAGTGCATACTTGGGCTATGCCATAAAGATACCAAATGAAGACTAATTAATCTCCATCCCCAAGAAGTAGTATAGAAGGCCTAAGTCTAACATTAGAAAATGATCATGAAGGGTATTTTTGTTGTACATATGTTATCTAAGGTTGTCACTGATGTGGTTATCATTGATGTCAACACTCTGCTTGGGTTGTCATTGTTGCAAAATAGGAGAGAGAACAAGGTAATGTTGCAACTATGTAGCTTTAAAATGTTTTCAAATCTGAAATTATAGCATGTGTAAATCTAAAAATTATTTTCAATTTAGATGTTATAGCATTTCTCCAATTTAATCAATGTAGTAGAAGAAAATAGCTTGTAAGAAGAAGACAAGTATTTACATAGAGAAACCCCTAAGGGAATAAACTCCACACCAAAGGTGTTTATACTTGTATTAAATCTCTTGCGAAAGATTACATTCAATATTTAATTCCTTTGATTCCTTGATGCACTTCAAAAGCTTCTTCAATCTTCAAACCTGTAAAAACTTCAAAAAGTTTCTTGCTTTTTTCTTCTAAGTCTTTTACAATCAACTCTCTAGAAAATGTATGGGGCTTTTTTAATTAATACAAAAGCTTCTTAATTAGAAAGATTGAAACTTAAATTACAATTAATTGTAATTGATAACATGAGAACAAATCCTCATGTAAAACCCAAGCACTCCAAATAGAGAAGACAGAAGTCAAACTAAGTCAAGCTTCCTGTTAACTGCCTGTCCTCGATGTGGGTGCCCAATTTTTCCCAAGTAAACTTAGCAAACATCAAATACATTTCCAAATAAAAGAAACAACTGAAATTCCTAAGATTGGGCGTCTAAGTTTACCCAATCTCTTTCAGTCAACTAAAGTTATCAACACACACCAATCTCACGCAAACAACATGCAAGATTGATGTCCCCAATGTTAATTTGAATTACCTTGTTTTGTACATGCAAGTGACATGCAAACACCTAATTTAGCATGCAATTGATACCCATTATCTAAAACACTAAGATGTACCATCCTACAAGTTTCTGGAGTTGGAGTGTTCTGCAATAAACCTCTCAAAACTAACATGCAACAATATGCAACATCATATAACTGACATGCAACAGCATGCAAGATCATATAACTGACATGGAACAACATGCAATATCATATAACTGACATACAACAACATGCAAGCACATGCAAGTCTATAGGAGAAACATGCAAAAACATGCAAGCACATGCAAGTATATGCAAGTCTATAGAAGCAACATGCAACAACATGCAAGTCCATGGAAGCACATGCAAGTTCATATAAGCAAAATGCAACAACATGCAAGTCCATATAAGCAACATGAAACAACATGCAATTCCATGCAAGTAACATGAAACAACATGCAAGCACATGAAAGTTCATATAAGTGGCATGCAACAACATGCAAGTCCATATAAGCAACATGCAACAACATGCAAGTCCCTGCAAGTAACATGCAACTCTAACTTTAGTGTTAACTACCACATCATATTCGTTCAAGTCCATGAAAGTAACATGCAACTCTAACTTCACTGTTAACTGCCACATCATATTCATGCAAATATCACGCATCTTTGAATCCACTATTAACTACTATATCATGTTTATGCAAACATCATGCATCTCTAATTCCTCTATTAACTCCAACATTATATCCATGCAAAGTGTATCAACAATATCCACTCATGTACATAAAAAAGAAAACTCCAAGTCTAAATATAAGACACCTCCGAAAGTGGGTGCCCAAGTTAACTCCCACTCACTCAAAGTTGTCAAATTCTCAAAATAGACTTCAAGGAGTTGTCAACAAGTCTTCATGGACCCCACTCCAAAAGTGGATCCCCAAGTTTGACCTTATCAATTAGGAGTTGATTACAATAAGACAAGTGATATAATTAAATAATAATTAAACTCTCAAAGTCCTTATGTGTTGGGAACACATTCCAAGAACTTTGGAGACACATGAATTGGTTAGGATTGAAAGTTAATGGAAACTTATCCCAACATTCTCCCACTTGATATTATACATTGCAATTACTCTAAATGATATAATCAAACTTTAAATCATAGGGAAAAACATCCCTAGACATTAATGTACCATTGATTCTTCAACATACTTTTATGCTCCAACAAGATACTTGCAAAAGCAACCATGATAACCATCATCTCAAACAAGAACTCCTCACATCAAATAATATGATAACATAAGACTCTGAGTGTCTTCCACACTCATACCAAATAGAAAAGCAACCACAAAAAGTTGCTAACTCGTCCAAAATATTATACCTCAAAAATAGGGTAAACAAACCAACATAGGTAGAACTCCATGCCATAAACATACCAACCCAAAACTGCAATCAAGTCCCTATAAAACAAACCTGCTAATAATCCATCCTCCCATCTCAAAGCAACATACCAATGTACAAATGACCAAAGACAAGGCAAACAAACAAAATATGCAATAATGCTGAATGGATCTATGGATATTGATAGTCCACATCCAAATCTTCAATGCAACCAATGGGTAAAGACAACCCACTAAACCTGCACAACTCGTAGATCTCAATAGTGAAACATGCAAATTATGTTGAATGCACAAGAGAAATGAGAGGGGGGTGAATCAGTTGTAGCTTATAATTTAAAAACCCTCAATTACATTTAGATCCACATCAATCTGATTAACCTTTAACTGTTATGATGATTAAGCATGAGAAGCAAATATGAGAAATTGAATCACGACACCATCAAACATAAGAGAACACCAGATTTTGCATGGAAAACCCAAAAGAGGGAAAAACCACAGTAAGGATTAGCTCACAATATAATATGATAAAACAACAAGTTAAGGTTGGTACAATTGGTGGACTCACTATCCAATAATGCTCACTGCAGGTGGCTGACTGCCAAAGGACTCACTGTCCTAAAAGAAAGAGATAGAAGAAATGGCTCACTACCAAGATTTGAACTGTTATAGTTTCATCTAACACATGCATGAAGTACAATTCTAATGAAGCTCAATATTCACCACAACAATATCATCTCTACCACACCAGTGAAGGATAATAGACACCTTCTGCTCACTCCATCTAGTAATATAAAACATGAAGAAATGTACCACTCCACTCACTCAATCACTTTATTAATCACATCATATCCATCATACTCTCACATGATTACAATCCCTTTGACACTCTTTTATACTATCTTCAATCTTGAGAACATTCTCTAAGATCGGAATCACAACTTAATGCTTAGAATTCAAATTAGGTCTAGACCTAAACATTCCCACAATGGAAAGAAATGAAGGTAAGCCACAACACACCTTATCTTGGACCAAAATTCATCCAAGCATGCTACTCTATTCTTTCACAATCACCAAAGCAACTCTGTAATTAGTGTAAACACCCAATGTTGGCCAAACATGTATTAACACAATGAACTTTTAAGTACACGCTTCCTCAAACCCAAAGATGACTTTCGGATCACATGCAAGGCTTCAACATGATCTAGAGTATTCCACAATCATCTTGAAACTTCCTAAAATTTAACAAATTTCTCTACAACTACTTTCACCTGCTACACAACCTTATCATGTTTACCAAGCAAACTCAAATATCTCTGCCATACACTACAACTCAATAAGTCCTCTTCTGAAGCACCTGTTGATCCATTTTCCTCTGTCCAGAGTCAAACAGTTCACCGTGCATATTACCTAGATATCCTTTGGACAATGACCCTGCAAGCTTAAATCCTTCATTTCCTCATGCTCTGCCTTGCCAATTTCCTAAAAATATGTCTGGAGAATCCTTGCAAAAAACCCAAAAACCTTTTGGCTTCAAGTGCCTTCCTTCACTGGGTTTTGTCCTTTTTCATACTTAGTCATTTTGATGAAAATATCTTGATGACATCATCTTGCTTCCCCTTCATATTCAGACCTTAGTCAATATCTGGATGTTTTCTTAGCATCCATATCTTAACTAATATCTAGTTTCTTCCAAATATGACCCTGACGTCATCCTGATATTTGCGAATATGAGTAATCTTAATTTATATCCCTCATGTTCACAAATATGACGATGACATCATTCAAATCCCCCTTCAAAAGGAGTTCATATGCCCCTGACGTCATCCAGATGCTAAGTTAACATCCCTCACATTTGTGAAAATGACCATGACATCATCCTAGTTTTACCTTCGACAAATCCTTCATGCTGATGACATCATCCTCATCCTTTCCAACATCCCTAATCTTAACTAATGTATGGATATCAGCGAGAAGGCTTTTCAGTGAGACTCAATTTTTGGTCTCTCTGATATCCCCACAGAACCTTGTGGTGGGGCCGTCTATGTGCTTTTCGGCGAGACAAGGCTTTTTGGTGTGACTCCAATCAGCATCTCCCCGATACAATGATATTCACCTCTTTTACTTGGTCTTTTTTCCTTGCATATCCTTATGACATCATCTGGACTCTTTGTCTATATGATGATGATGTCATTTGGATATGTCCTTATATCTAGATCTTAGTTAATATCCCTGATCTTCTCTAAAATGACTATGACATCATCTAGATCACCTCTCCAAAGAACAGCATATGATGATGATGTCACCTAGACTTCTGCCTCCAACATATCACCCTATACCCATCAGACATCCTAATGACATCATCCAAATCTCCTCCTCGACCAAGTTCTTCATGATAATGATGTCATCCAGATATCCCCCCAGTGTTGATATGACCCTAACGTCATCCGAACCTCTCCTCAATGAAGCTGCATATGCCAATGATGTCACCATGATATTCAAAGGGTCATCCGGATATTGAAGGTTTACATCCATCCAGATATCGACGAGACAAGCATTTTTGGTGAGACTTAGCTCTTAATCTCTTTGATATCCTGATGGCAAATGCATCTGGATATCACATGGCCACAGACCGATCAAGCTCATATCACCCTCCTTCTGCACGACTGAAAATGATGACACATGGACATCTGGATGCCGGTTGACCAAATATTTGACCTCAGATATCTCCCCCATCTAGAGGAATTTTAATACGCTTCAAAAGGCAAAAGTGCCTATTTTCGCCTCCTCTTTCATTTGGCAGGCTTTTGAGGGTGATCTCCTTAGTTTGAAATATGACCCAACATCATGATCTAGATATGCACATCCAGATATTAGGGTGATCTCTGACTGAAGATGAATATGCAGACTTAGTGACAAGACATCTCAATGGCCATTCTGAAAGTTGCAGAAGCCCTTCAAATGTAGATATTTTGCATTTATGGTTGTAGGTGGATGATTCATCAACTCACATTGAAGATTCAAAAGATCTTCCATCTACCCTTGTTCTAGATATTTGATACCATAACTTTTTGCAGGTTGGCATCCCTTGTTGGTGATGATATTTTCCTAATAGCGCACATGGGGTGAATTGATTGTGTTGACTTAGGTCTTAACTCAAATGCTATATATGCATCTTTGAGAGATGTAATTATGTTGGATACTGGCTAAATATTTGTTCACTATGTATGCAAACAGTGCCCTTCTTTACTGTAATCATGCCTTCTAACTGAATATATGCTAGTTATTTTACCTCTTTGTGTTGGTTTTTAGCTCTGTGTGAATCTACATATGGTTGTCTATGAATATCTCATTCCTCTCAACCCTTTTTCCTCTTACCTCTATTAGGATCATCTAAATCTATGTAAGTTTACTTTCTTTAACTGGTTATGTTGTGCATTTCTTTAGTTCTGTGAGAGCTCTTATATTCAAACCTGGTGTATCACCCCCCTTTTACTTTCATTTTATCTTCCTTCCCCTTTTCCTAACTGGTGAATAGATTAGGTTTAGTCTTAGGCTTGTTGGATCACTTATCTAGCAAAGGAACCAACCTCTCTCTAGAGATTTAGCCTCCCTGCAAGGTCCCACACCTGGAGGTCATCTCAAAATTTCACTAGATTGTTGGAGCCCTAAAAAGCCTTCAACTCTGGGTGCAAATCTATGTGACAACAGTTTCTAGCATGCTCAGTGGGACATTCAAGATGAGAGGTTTGGTGTTGTTCTTAGCTTGTCACAATCTGAAAGATATCTTGCAAGCACTTGGTGACTCTACTAGCTGTTGGTTCTGATTAGTACCTCCCTTATGCCCGTGCAGACTCGAGTGTCTACAAGAGGTAACTTCCAGTTTATTGAGTTATTTGTTATTGCTTCAAGGAGAAGGTCTAGGTTATCTAGGTCTCCTATGAGAAGGGGTCACACCTCTATTTAACCCCCTTCAAGAGCTCAATCTACACCCCCTCCTGTTAGGTCCCAACATAATACAAGAATCTTGCATATTCCTAGACTAAATTTAAACATCCCTAGGATGGCAAGTAACCTACCCTTTGTGACCTTCAATGGAGGAAGCCCATTAATTTTGACTGCATATAATGACATACCTGCTGTGGTCTTGAAAAGCATATCACCCTTCACGGGTGATGGTTTTGTAACACCTGCTGAGCATATCAAAGATATATCCAATGTGTGCTTAGTCCATCATATACATCATGAGGATGTTGCAATCTGCCTCATGGTCTCATCTTTCAAGGGGAGAGCTCTTCAATGGTTCAGGAGCTTGACCCCTACTACAATATGTACCTAGGATGAACTAGGAGAGGCCCTCTATAAACAGTTTGGTGAGAGGTCAAATAATGTTTCATTGCTTGAGTAGTTGACAACTATCAAGAGGGTTCCAAGTGAGATGTTGGCAGACTTCAACTTCAAATTCTAGAGGACATGGGAGAGAATTCCAACTACCCTCATGCCATCTCCACAAGGTTCTTTCTTGTACTTTTTAAGAGCTTTAAATTATGATATTGCTGTGATGATGCAATCAATGGGTGATGAAACCCTACTAGACAGATATGTGACAGCTTTGAAAGCTAAAAATTGCTTAATATAGGCTAGGAAAATTGCCCCTAGACCCCTATCCCATTTTTTTCCAGAGCTACCTTACTCTTCCCAGTAGCCCACCATTGTTCCCATCTCGGAGCCTAAAGCTTCAACGTCCTCTCTTTCTCAAGCTCAGAAAGTGATCTTAAGACCCTGATGTCTAATTTGACCAACAAAGTAAATAATATATCTATTCAGACTGCTCCTAAGCCCTATCAAAATTATAATCAAGGGCAACCATCTAATCAAAACTAGAACTAGGGGTATAATCCTAATAGAAATCAAAACTAGAATCAGGGATATCAACCAAATAGATATCATAATCACAACCTTGCACAGCCTCTACAAACCATCAGACCTACCCAGCAAATACCTACTGTGAACCTAGTTAGGGCCTTAGTCCCTACTTAGAATAATCTATCCCAAGAGGTAGACTGGTGCTATCCTTGCAACCAACCCCACAATCAGTCTTCTTGTGCTATTCGTATGCAAGAAAGGGCCTTGATAGTGTAGAACTTTCACACTCACTAGGCATCGGTATCAGAGGTAGAAAATAATCACCTTGAAATATCAAATGAGGCTACCCTTGCTGCCAATATGATGCTGTGGACTACAGAGGATTTTTGTGTAGTTAATCAACCCATAGACAGTATTGTCATGCCCATTGCAGACAACATCAGGTCGAAGAGGAGGTAGTTGAAGTCTAGTCCAATGCCTGCTATGTCACAAAAGGAGACTATTCCTAAGGCTAAGGTGGCTAGTGCCACAATTCCAATTTAGGGCAACAAATCTGTTGCTGCAAAAGAAATTCCATCAGGCTCAAAGATACTTGATTTGGCAGTGGATCAATGAAAGAAGGGAACATGGATTCCCTTGATGCATAAAGCAGTACCCATTCCATTAAACATTGTGGAATAGATGAAGAAAACAAACATGAACATTTCCATGTGGGAGATGATGTACATCCCCTCTCAGAGGGACCTATTACAAGAAGCCTTAAGGCACTTCCCATCAGCTGAGTTAGAAGCATCAAATCCCTCAATCAAGCAGAAAGAGAGTACCCCTACCAGTCTCATGCAATCAAATGAAGAACAAGTAAGTGTATTCAAGAAACCATCTCCTTTCTACTTGTCCTTGATCATTGACAAATTCCTAGTGCACAATTGCATGATAGACCCTAGGGCTAGTGTTTCAGTCTTGCCCAAGAAAGTTGTTGATGCATTAGGCATCAAGTATACTCCTATTTCATTAGGAGTATTACAATTGGATGACACCTCTGTAAACACTATAGGAGTGATCAAGGGACTAGATGTGACTCTGCATGCCTTTCCTAACCTGACTTTTAAATAAGATATTTTAGTCATTGATCTTCCTCCTTTATTTGCTATTTGTATGTCAAGAGATTTCACTACAAAGGTAGGTGGCTACCTTTCTTCTGATTGGTCTCATATGTTGCTAAGGACCAAATATGACACATGGTTTAGCATCAAGGTTGAACCAATTTTAGGCTATCATGTGAAGAGTTATGATCAGAATATGGTGAACCTACATGTAATTATTTAGGGTGAGGAAGCACATGAGCTAGAGCCTATTGAGGCAGAACCTTCATCTCTTCCTATCCCTGACCTATTTCTAGAAGAATGAGCAGGGGATCATGAAGATTTTGGCCCCTATGGCACAATTCGGGCAACCAAGCTGGGCAATTACATGATCTATGAAGGGGATCCTTTAGTCCCCTCTATACTCAAGATAGATGATGACTCCAATGGTCCGTGGAAGATGTTCTTTGATGTTGCAAAGAGCAAGAATGGAGTTGGTGTAGGTGTTTTGCTAGTCTCCCCAACTGGTAAGAAGTTACACTTTGCTCACATGTTAAAATTTTCTTGCACAAATAATGTAGTAGAATATGAGACATTGGTTCATGGTCTACTGATAGCAGAAAAGAATAAAATTAGACATATGGAGATCTTTGGTGACACTGAATTGGTGGTTAACCAAGTCAGAGAGAGATGTGCTACAAAAAACTAGCTTTTAAGAGCTTACAGACATAGAGTTTGGGACCTGTTTGAGAGTTTTGATGCTCTCAATCTACAAGTGATCCCAAGGAAATTAAATACTGATGCTGATTAACTAGCAATAGTGGGGGCTCAGTTTTCTCCACCTATAGACTTGTTTCAAGGTCCTGATCAGCATGTGAAGGTAGTAGTCAGGCCATCTATTCCTAACAATGATACTCATTGGTAGATCTTTGATAGTAATGAGTAGATTACAAGCTTTATTCAAAATGAAGTAGAGTTTTCCTCCATGGCACAACCTAGATTACAAGAGTCTTATGGTGATTAGATCATCCAACTTAAAACAAATAATCTACCTAAGGGTCTAGTTACCCTTGAGGTTATCTTCAGCCATGATGATGAGTTCAAAGATGAGAAAAACAACATGACCATCAAGAAAGAAGATTACCAGAAGGTGACAGACACCCAAGATAAGGAGTTGCTACTGGGCAAAGTATGCGGGGATAAAGAGGAGCAAGAATTCATAAGACTTGCTCAGAAATATGGTGATGTCTTGGCATGGACATATGTGGATCTTAAGGAATTCAATCTAGATGTGGCTCAACATGTCATTGATTTGGATCCTAATTGTAAGCTAGTTCACCAGAAGCAGTGGCCCATAAATCCAACAATTGAGCCACTCATGAGAAAAGGAGCTTGCTAAGCTCATACAAGCAAAGATTATCTTCCCTATCAAGTACTCTACTTGGGTTACTAATCTGGTGCTTGTGTGAAAGAAAAATAGAGAAATTAGGCTCTGTGTAGACTTTATGGACCTGAACCATGCTTCTCTAAAAGATCATTACCCTCTGCCCTCTATGGATCAAATATTACAAACTGTTGTAGGGGTAGAGAGGTTTTCATTATTGGATGGCTTCTCTAGCTATAATTAGATTTTTGTTAGAGAGGGAGATAGATTCAAAACAACATTCACAACCAAATGGGGAACCATGGCATATGCAAAGATGCCATTTGGTCTATCCAATGCTGGTGCCACATTTCAAAGGGAAATGGATATTGCCTTCAAAGGATTTATAAACATTTTCATTCTGATTTATCTGGATGACATCATAGTCTTCTCCAAGAAGGGAGAAAATCACATGGAGCATCTGGAGAAAGTTTTCTAGAGATACAGAGAGTTTGGGGTGTCTCTCAACCCCAAGAAATGTATATTTTTTTATAGCCCAAGGTAAGCTTTTGGGCCATATTGTGTCTAAGGATGGAATATCCATAGACCCTGATAGAACATCTGTCTTCCTTTCCCTTCCTCTACCTGCTTAGAAAAAGGCTTTACAATCATTTCTGGGGTAGATTAACTTCGTTAGGAAGTTCATTCCTAACTGTGTTGGCTTAGTGAAGCCTCTAACCCTTCTGCTCAAGAAAGATGCAATCTTCAAATGGACTAAAGAGGGGAAAGATGGTTTTGGAAAGATCAAGGAAGAAATTGCCCAGGCATCTACTCTTATGAACCTAAATTATGAGAAGGAATTTGTCCTCTATGCATATGGAGGAGAGAATAGTATTCCTGTTGTCTTGATGCAACGAAATGAACACGGACTGGAGTAGCCTTTGGTCTTCTTCAATCAAACCTTGAAAGACTATGAGGTTAGGTATACCCCCATGGATAATCAGGTATTTTCCATTGTTAGAGTTTAAAAAAATTCAGGTATATGTTGGCAAATAACCAAATTAAAGTTTTAGCTTCTCATCCTACTGTGAGAGATTATATAATGGGAATCAAAATTAGTGAAGAGATAGCCAGTTGGGTCACCAAGATCCTAGAATATGATGTGATCATCAAAGTCACTAAGTTGATTAGAGGCAGAAGATTATGTGAACAACCAGCTCAAACATCAGTAGATGAAGTTAATTCATCTTATCACTTGAATGAGGAGAACCTACAACTGATTCATCAGTTGTGAGCTCTTGGACAACAGATATGGCTAGGTTCCTAGCCACAAGTGAGTATCCCTATGGACTGGACAGAACTAAAAGAAGATATTTTAGGCTATAGTCTATCCCTTATGCTTTGATAGATGGTGTTCTCTTCAAGATAAATTTGGATGGCATCTTACCGAGATGTGTAGAAGAAGATCAAGTTGATAGGCTTCTTAGTGAGTTCCATGCTAGCCTAGCTGGTGGCCATTTTTCTACTAGAGCTACCACAATGAAGATAATAAGGGTAGGCTACTATTGGGCCACATTGTTCAACAATGCCCATGCATGGGTAAGAGGATGCAAAGAGTGTGCTCTCTTTGCAAGAAAGAAAAGGTTGGTAGCACTCCCACTCCACCCTATTCAGGCTGATCAACCCTTCTCACAATGGGGATTAGATTTATTGGCATGATAAATCCCCCTTCCAATACTAGTCACAACTGAATTTTGACTGCAACAGATTATTTCACTATGTGGGTTGAAGTAGTCCCACTCAAGGAGGCCAATGAATCAACTATCATGGATTTCTTGGAGGAAATCATGACAAGGTTTGGAGCTCCTCATAATATTATTTCTGATAATGAAAAGGCATTTACTGGTTTCAGGATTGCTAATTGGGCTCTTAAATACAATGTGTTCTTGAAGATTTCATCCAATTATTACCCTCAAGCTAATGGGCTGGCTGAGTCTATTAACAAGAAACTGATCCAGATTTTGTAAAAGACCATAGACAAACCAGAGGCAATGGCACAATAGGATTAGGTTAGCCCTTTGGGCTGATAGAATCACATACAAGAGAGCCATTCAGAATTCACCTTTTTTCTAGTGTATGGAAGAGAGGCCAGATTGCCTATATCTTTAGAGCTTCCTATCTTAGACTTGGCTTGTCAATTGGAGCTAGAAGGAGAAGATGCAAGGTCTGTTAGGATGGCTAAATTGACTGAATTAGAAGAGAAAAGACAGTCAGCCATGATCATAGTAGAAGGACATCAGATGCAGACCAAAAAATGAGATGTTGACCAAGCCAAACCTGGAGGACACACCAAGTTTGATGCACTTTGGAGTGGGCCTTATGTCATTAGTAGTAACAAAGAAGCAAATACCTACATTCTCCCAAGGTTGGATGTTGAAGTTCTAGTGATCTTAGCGAATGGGATCTCAAACCTAACCATTAAGGCTAGTATGAGATCTTGTACATAATGTTTTAGTTTATTTTTGTTCTAGGTTTCCATTTCCCTAAGTGCTTTTGCACAGGTTGCATTGTCATTAGGAGAATGTAGACCTCTCCTTTTTTGTGTTTTGGAGGTAGGTTTCAGTTGTCTTGACCTATTTCATGCCCCTCTTTTGGACTCCATGCCCAATGGATGCTTAAGGTCACTGGTCTAATTGTTTAGTAGGCAAACATCCCTGAGAGGTCACCAAAATGTTGATCTTGTTGATAACTGAGAGGGGGGGGGTGAATCAGTTGTCCTAATTATTTCCCTTATTGAACTTTCTTATTAATTGATGCAGCATTGAATCAAACACAAAAACATTACCATGAAATAAGAAACACATGACATAGTATTTTTGACGTGGAAACCCTGTTAAGGGAGAAAACCACGGGGTGATTAACCCAAAATTATTCTCTGTTAAAAGAATAGGAAATTACAAAATGGCACTTGCCAATTAGGGCTCACTGCCCGAGCACACTGCTCACAAGAGGCCCACTGCCTACAAGAAGACACACTGTCTACAAAGTGATAAGAATCACAGTCTTGAACTGATTGGAGGCATCTGCATATGCTGGAGTTCAGTTCCGGTTAGGCTCAATACACTGATCTGCTGCACTTCATCTTTTCTCTGTTCTTTATTCTGCTATCCTTTCACATACCAGATCTGTCTTGGTACTTCTGCTCTGTTCTGCACTTCTTCGCATATATCTTGACATAGTCACACCCTTCACAACTAAATCCATCCTCTATATATATCCGCACAAGTAATTTCATCACCTTTCTAGTCGGCATCTGGAACAGTCTAGTTTCTTACAAACTCTGTTCTGTCGGCTGAATCCTTGCTCACCAAGCAATGCGGATCAAGCATATACTTGTAGATATCATTAATCATGTCGGCCAAACATGATTCATGCCTTCACAACCTTTATCATCAACAGTAACACATCCGGAAAGTAGTCTGATACTCTGTCAGTCAGTTCTTCCTCTATTTTCACTATCTCTCAGGAATCCGGTACTCAACTATTCATATCTTTTTCCTTGTCCATTACCAGAGGCTAAATCCTTGGAATATACCACTCAAGGTAGTCCTCTTGACTTCCCCAAATCCGTACTGCACCAAGACACTTCCTCTGAAAGATCCGGACCAATCTGTCGGACCTTGCCACATGCTTTGTTCTTGTTCACCGGACCACAACAATCTTTATTCTGACTTCTGGTAGAGACACATCATGACTTACGGATATGTGGGATGACCTTTGTTGCCATCAATGACAACAACCATGAATCAATATAGTGTCTCTTGCCAACAATCTCCCCCTTTGGCATTGATGGCAACACTTAGTGAAAAATGACTAAGTGTTTACACTATGCTCCCCCTTTGCTGATGCTCTGTCTTTATATATAATTTCTGGAACTCCCCCTTAATTGGATTCCTCATTTTTCACTGCTCCTCACTCCCCCTTTGACATCAATGGCAAAGGGTAGGGTCCGCACATCAAAATTTTCAAAAATTTTCTATACATAGCCGCATATTTACATACTCACATATACTGAAGAATGTCTGCAAAGGATGTCTGCAATTGGATCATTTCTGTAGCCCAACTTTGCTTCATTCTATCCAAAATTGAAATGTGACCACTCAACAAAAATGCAAAAGCTTCTGCCCACTTGAGATCTGTCGGATCATTTGTTTGGGCGGTGGTCTGAGCATCACTGATGGCCTCATGCATAGTTTCCAACTTAGGGATTATAATCCTTCTAAGTTCTCCCATCCGGTTAGTGATATTCTTCCTTTCCTTCTCAAGATTCTTTATTTCATTCAAGACTGCAATAGTCTGACATTCTTGATTTATTATGGAGGAAGAGAGAGGATCAAAACTTTGAGATAAGCTTTGTAGCTTGTCCTATTCCTCTTTTATTTTCTTATCGATTGCTGCTGTTGCCTTTGACCAGGATATACAAAATTTGTAAATGTCACCGCCATCCTTAAGAGCATTCTCTAAGCTCTTTATTCCAATACTCACAATCTTCCTATCTTTAGAGATTAATTCTAATACTTCTGAAAATCTTTTATCCAAAAATTCCTTCCGGACCTTTTCTTCAGCAGATTTTTCTAGAGATTCAAAATGTGTACTAACACTGCTGACTAAGGTTTTGAGATTACCAGAAGAGGAGGCTGTGGGATCCTTTTGAAAGGATGGCATGATCTTTTCTAGCACTCCAGATGCTACCTCCATAAGCTCACAGTCTTCCATGTGAGATTTCAGCAGCTTCTCTTTGACTTTCTCATTTGCAAATGAGGCTATTTTCATTGTTTGCACCAGTGACAAAGAGTCAAAATCTAATGGTCCTTTCAGCAGGTCCGGTTCATCAATTTCTATAGTGGCTTTGCTCAAAAATTGTTGAACAGTTTGTGTAGTGTCTCTTGCTGGAGACAGATGTTTCTTTTCTTTTGCAGTCTTGGAACTGTCAACCTCTTTATCTTTCACCCCTGCTTCCTTCTCCTGTAATTTCTCTTCTTCTTTGGATCCGGAGACTGTAGGGGAAACCGGAGGAGAGATGTTTGTCTGTTCAGGGCCCACTTCTTCCGGAACAGATGATTCCAAATCCGCAGCTGTTTCTGCACCTAAGTCCTCTACAACAGGAAGATTGAACCTTTTGAAGGCCTTCCGGAGGATCTCTTTTGTCTCTTGGGCCACTTTGTCAGTCTCACCAAGCATGAGTTGATTCATCCTGGCTTTACTTCTGAACTCATCTTTGCAGTCTTTGAAGATTATGTTCATTGTCTTGGGATCAATTTGAGGATATAGCTGAATAGCTATTTGCTCCCGGATCTCAAGATCTTTTGCATGAGCATTATTCTTTCTTATTTCTAATTCCTTTTCTAGGCTTTTAGGAATAAGAGATATGATCTCAATGAAAGCCTTATTGTATATGTTCAGATATTTGACTGTGGCTTCCTACAGAATCTTTTGGTCAGCCTCACTGTAGTCATCATAAAATTCAGTCATTGGTTGAAGGTTTCCATCCACCGTGACTGACTTGATTACACTCTCTAGAGACAGAGTGGGCTTTTCAACAGATACCTCTGCCATTTCATCCTTGTCTTGGCCTGTGGAGGGTTTACCGGATCCTTTCTTCTTCTGCTTCTTTATTTCTTTTACTCCCTCATCTGACTCTGTTTCCTCTTCATCCTTTTGGCTTTCATAAGCCCTTGTGGCTTTTGTCTTGGATCTTTTACCGGATGCCTGGACTTCCGGTTTTGAACTTTTGGTTGTGGGAGGTGCAGATCTTTTTGATGATCTGGTCCGGGTGGGAGTTTCAACCAGAACACTTTCTTTACTTTTCTCTTCTTCCTCAGCCTTTCTCCTCTTTTCCCGGCTGGCATCTAGTGCCTCTTTTGAGATGCCTAGGCCTTGAGCAATATGCTCAACTTCTTTTCTTACCTTCCTCTTTATCTCCGGTTCCCTGAGTTCTACATGTATCTTTACACTCAGTTCCTCAAAGGTTCCAAACCTTTCTGCCTTAGGATCTTTGGGCTGGCTTAGCATGTGTTGAACATGCAGCTCTACTATCTATTCATCCACTTCATACCCCATGGGCATGATCCAAATAGTCCTTGGCTCCACTGCCTCCATTAGACACTGATCTGTTTCTACCATGAAGCATACTGTGTCTTTGTATTTTTCAACAAGGGATTGGGGTATTCTTTCTCTTGCATGCATCATGCTTTGGAAGTTCTTGAAGTATCCCCATAGAGCTGTATTTCTTGCTTTAGCATCCCTAAGTCCATGCAAGTAGTCTCTGATTTGGATGGCAACCGGTCTGTCATTCTGCCATATCCATCCACTGGATCTGGGAAGCTCATTCATGTAGTAAAAGAAGAGACAAAGGATCAGATTGCCATACTTGAAGGAGTTTTTCTTGTCCTTCTTGATCTTCTGCAGATTTTCAAAGAGTTGGTTCACAAGAAGCTCACACAAGTCATAGTCTGCATTCTCCTTTAACATTTGATAAGCTGTGTAGATTGCAGTTCCCGGTACTAAATTTTCCCTACTGGAATGATAGATTTTGTAACCAATTATCATAGCTGCAAATTTGACATCCGGTTCAGTGATGTCATCAACTGTCATAGCTCTCTTGTCAAACTTGGATCCGGTTGCATCACTAACTGTCTGATTTTTGACAGACTTGAGAACAGGTAATCCACCGGATGAGTGCAGACCGGTTACAGCCCTAATTGCATCTTTGGTGATCTTGAAGGGCTGGTTCAACCATAGGAAGTTGTCATGTACTCTACTTAGTACATACCGGACCCATTCATCTTCTTCAAAACAGGGGAAATGAATGCACTGTGCAAAGTGTTTGTCCCGGATGGCTTTGTACTGAGGTTTGATCTCAAAGGAGTCATCTATCAATTGTTTGTGATAGATATCCATCAGCTTTGATTCTCCAAAGTCTTCAAGATTCGCATGGATGTAAACCCTAATATCTTCCGTATGCAATACACCATGAGGAACACTAGAGAAGGCTCCTAGTGGATCTACCTCCAATGATTTGTAAGGATGTTTCTTGAATGTGGGGCGAGGTCTATCAGAGATCTTAACTATATTTGGAGTAGCCATTCTTCAAAGATTTGCAGTGAGATAATGAAAAACGGAGAATACCTTATGCGCCTTCGGTTTGCACGGAGTGGTGGGATTGATTTCTTTATGCAATGACTTTGGCAGGAGATCTTTGGTGTGCTTGATGAATTTTGTTGCAGAGCTCCACTTTTCGCTTCTTCTTGAGTGCAGAATGAGCAAATGATTTTTGAGAAATCCCTTATATTGCTCCGCAAATCCTAATATCTATTTGCAATAAATGCTTCACCTATATTATTCCGGTTTGCCTTATCCGGATAGCTTGGAGTATCCCGGATCAGTCCTGATCTGTGAACATCATCCGGATCTTTCAATCATGAATAAATCGAGGTGACACATTATAAGAACATCCCAAACACTCTGTCCAATCCGCAGAATAAGATAGTGCACTTCCGGATCTCTCCGGACCTTTTTGTAATCCTTTGTCATACCGAAGCATCTCCCGGAACAGGTCTTACTTGATCGATCACAGCTTCTTCATAACTCCATGCGGACCTCTGAAATCTTATTTGGATCGTCTCAAGACTTATATCTTTAAACCCTTTACTCCGCATCTTGTGCCATAGCAGGCACCACTTGATTGGCTGGGGGAACAGGATTTTCTTTGAGTCTCCCCCTGAGCTAGAGCTAACTTTTTAATTTCTGGAAGAAATATCAGCACCAGAGTCTGGTGCGGATCCAACCTCTACATTCTCTAAACTTTTCTTCACCCAAATCTTGCTCATCTGATTCCTAACTTCATCCGCATTCATCTTTTGTTTACCCTTGTCTTGATTCTGATTATACACCAGACCTCTTTTGTCCTGATTCTTGCTTCTGCAGACTTTAGCATTATGACCGGACCTATTACAGATTTGGCAAATAACATTTCTTTGCATAATTGACTGATATCCTCTTGATCTGCATTGATTAGCCATATGACCTACTCTATTGCATGTAAAGCATCTACCTTTGAATGATTTGTTTACTTGCATATTTCTGCATTCATGGGATTTGTGTCCATACCTTTTGCAGTTGAAGCACTGTCCGGAGAAGGATGAATTAATCTAATTCATTCTCTTTCTGCACTGATTAGCTTTGTGACCAAAGTGGTTGCAGCTGTGGCAGTATCCATTGAAAGATGAATATCTTTGAGCATTGGGCTGTCTTACCGGAGGTCTTCTAGGCCTGTTTCTTGGATTTTCTGATGCAAAATTCTTTTGACCGGATTCGGAGCTTTCTCCTTTCTCATATCCCAAACCATACTTGTCATCTGTCCCTTTTTGACTTCCAAGAAGAACTTCAAGTTGAGCAGAGCTTATCTTGAATTTCTCTTTATATTCATTTGCTGTTTGAAGGTCTCTTTTGAGAGAGGTAATTTGATCCTCAAGTTTTTCTTCATTATCTTTGGCATCTTCAAGATCAGATTCAAGATGTCTGATAATCCTGTCCATCTGGTGGCATTCTTCTGATTTTTCTTTAAGAGATTGTTTTAGATTGTCTTCAGCCTTTCTTTTTTCTTCAATCTCTTGAGTAAACTTTATAGTTCCTGATTCCATTTCATGTCTTAACATAATGACTTCTTTTGATAACTTTTCACATAACTTGGTTTGCTCAGTCAATTCTTCATTTGTATTGCTTTCTTCACTTTGTCTTGCCAACTGTTGGAGCAGCTCCTTTCTCTTTTTCATAGAGAGACTTAATTTGTCTTTTAATTCTCTCATGAATTCATCAGCCTGTTTGAGTCTTTCCTTTAATTCATTGACTTCAGAATTTGACTGTTCAAGATCCTCAAGGGCAGTCTTGAGTTGCTCTCTTAAACCATATGCATCCATTTGAACTCCCAGATCTTCCTCAAGCTGTTAGGCTCTATTAGGAGGAACTTAGCTCTGATACCAATTGTTGATAACTGAGAGGGGGGGGTGAATCAGTTGTCCTAATTATTTCCCTTATTGAACTTTCTTATTAATTGATGCAGCATTGAATCAAACACAAAAACATTACCATGAAATAAGAAACACATGACACAGTATTTTTGACGTGGAAACCCTGTTAAGGGAGAAAACCACGGGGTGATTAACCCAAAATTATTCTCTGTTAGAAGAATAGGAAATTACAAAATGGCACTTGCCAATTAGGGCTCACTGCCCGAGCACACTGCTCACAAGAGGCCCACTGCCTACAAGAAGACACACTGTCTACAAAGTGATAAGAATCACAGTCTTGAACTGATTGGAGGCATCTGCATATGTTGGAATTTAGTTCCGGTTAGGCTCAGTACACTGATCTGCTGCACTTCATCTTTTCTCTGTTCTTTATTCTGCTATCCTTTCACATACCAGATCTGTCTTGGTACTTCTGCTCTGTTCTGCACTTCTTCGCATATATCTTGACATAGTCACACCCTTCACAACTAAATCCATCCTCTATATATATCCGCACAAGTAATTTCATCACCTTTCTAGTCGGCATCCGGAACAGTCTAGTTTCTTACAAACTCTGTTCTGTCGGCTGAATCCTTGCTCACCAAGCAATGCGGATCAAGCATAGACTTGTAGATATCATTAATCATGTTGGCCAAACATGATTCATGCCTTCACAACCTTTATCATCAACAGTAACACATCCGGAAAGTAGTCTGATACTCTGTCAGTCAGTTCTTCCTCTGTTTTCACTATCTCTCAAGAATCCGGTACTCAACTATTCATATCTTTTTCCTTGTCCATTACCGGAGGCTAAATCCTTGGAATATACCACTCAAGGTAGTCCTCTTAACTTCCCCAAATCCGCACTGCACCAAGACACTTCCTCTGAAAGATCCGGACCAATCTGTCGGACCTTGCCACATGCTCTGTTCTTGTTCACCGGACCACAACAATCTTTATTCTGACTTCCGGTAGAGACACATCATGACTTGCGGATATGTGGGATGACCTTTGTTGCCATCAATGACAACAACCATGAATCCATATAGTGTCTCTTGCCAACAGATCTATTTTCCTCTGTCCAGAGTCAAATATTTCACCTTGCATATCCCCTGGATATCCTTTGGACAATGACCCTGCAAGCTTAAATCCTTCATTTCCTCATTCTTTGCCTTGCCAATTTCCCAAAAATATGTCTAGAGAATCCTTGCAAAAAACCCAAAAACCTTTTGTCTTCAAGTGCCTTCCTTTGCTGGGTTTTGTCCATTTTCATACTTAGTCATTTTGATGAAAATATCCCAATGACATCATCTTGCTTCCCCTTCATATTTGGACCTTAGTCAATATCCAGATGTTTCTTAACATTTAGATCTTAACTAATATCTGGTTCCTTGTGAATATGACCCTGGCGTCATCCTGATATTCGCGAATATGAGTAATCTTAACTTACATCCCTCATGTTCACGAATATGACAATGACATCATCTGGATCCCCCTTTCAAAGGAGTTCATATGCCCCTAACATCATCCAAATATTTCTTCATCCGGATGCTAAGTTAACATCCCTCACATTCATAAAAATGACCATGATGTCATCCTAGTTTTACCTTCAACAAATCCTTCATGCTGATGACATCATCCTCATCTTTTCCAACATCCCTGATCTTAACTAATGTTTGGATATCAGCGAGACAAGGCTTTTTAGTGAGACTCAGTTTTTGGTCTCTCCAATATCCTGACAGAACCTTGTGGTGGGGTCGGCTATGTGCTTTTAGGTGAGACAAGGCTTTTCGGCATGACTCCATTTAGCATCTCCCCGATATAGTGATATTCGCCTCTTTTACATGGTCTTTTTCATCTTGCATATCCTGATGATGTCATCTGGACTCTTTGTCTATATGACGATGATGTCATCTGGATATTGCCTTATATCTGGATCTTAGTTAATATCCCTGATCTTCGGCAAAATGACCATGACATCATCCAGATCACCTCTCCAAAGAACCGCATATGATGATAACATCACCCAGACTTCTGCCTCCGACATATCATCTTGCACCCATCAGGCATCCTAATGATGTCATCCAAACCTCCTCCTCGACCAAGTTCTTCATGATGATGACGTCATTTGAATATTTCCTAATATCTGTCATGATATCCCCTAGTGCCAATATGACCCTGACATCATCCAGACCTCTCCTCAATGAAGCTACATATACTGATGATGTCACCATGATATTCACAGGGTCATCTGGATATCGGTGAGACTCAGCTCTCGATCTCTTTGATATCCCAATGGCAAGTGCATCCGGATATCACATGGCATGGACTCATCAAGCTCATATCACCCTCCTTCTGCGTGGTCAGAAATGATGACACATGGACATCCGGATGTTAGTTGACCAAATCTTTGACTACGGATATCTCCCTCATCCATAGGAATTTCAACATGCTTCAAAAGGCAAAAGTGCCTATTTTTGCCTCCTCTTTCATTTGGCAGGCTTTTGAGGGTGATCTCCTTACTTTGAAATATGACCCAAACATCATGATCTGGATATGCACATCTAGATATTAGGGTGATCTCTGATTGAAGATGAATATGCAGACTCAGTGACAAGACATCTCAATGGCCATTCTAAAAGTTGTAGAGGCCCTTCAAATGTAGATATTTTGTATTTTTGGTTGCAGGTGGATGATTCATCAACTCACATTGAAGATTCAATAGATCTTCCATCTACCCCTATTCTAGATATTTCATGCCATAACTTCTTGTAGGTCAGCATCCCTTCCTAGAGAAGATATTTTCCTGATAGTGCCCATGGATTGAATTGATTATGTTGACTTAGGTCATGACTCAAATGCTATATATGCATCTTTGAGAGATGTAATTATGTTGGATACTGGTTGAATATTTGTTCACTATGTATGCAAATAGAGCCCTTCTTTACTGTAATCATGCCTTCTAACTGAATATATGCTAGTTATTTTACCTCTTTGTGTTGGTTTTTAGCTCTATGTGAATCTGTAGATGGTTGTCTGTGATTATCTTGTTCCTCTCAACCCTTTTGCCTCTTACCTCTGTTAGGATCATCTAAATCTGTGTATGTTTTCTTGCTTTATTTGGTTATGTTGTGCATTTCTTCAGTTCTATGAGAGCTCTTATATTCAAACCTAGTGTATCACCCCCTTTTCCTAACTAGTGAATACATTAGGTTTAGTCTTAGGCTCACTCGATCACTTATCCAACAAATGAACTAGCCTCTCTTTGGAGATTTAGCCTTCCTATAGGGTCCCACACCTGGAGGTCATCTCAATGTTTCAATAGATTGTTGGAGCTCTAAAAAGCCTTCAACTCTGGGTGCAAATCTAGGTGACAACAACACCAAATCATGAATAACCTTGACTGGAGAAAGATAGGAACCTTATAAGTATGTGTCCAGAACCACAAGACCAAAATCTTTTTTATGAATAAATGTGGAGAAAAATGTTTCTCCCAAACCCCTCTTGTAAAATTTAGAAACATAGTCTTCATACTGGTGAACACAACTTCCTCTGCATAATGAAGCAGAGCACAAAACTTAAAATATAACATTTATGAACATCTCTTTACAACATGTCCAAACCATAGGGATAGATCTTTAAGAAAGGGAAATGCGGAGTAGAACCAGAATACTACTCTGTTAAGCTAGATAGTCTCTTCAACACTCTGTTTCCTTTATTAATCAAATTTTTTGAAAAGCACTTGGAAACTAACGAACAGAACCATATTCTTCACTTCTTTAGGACTTCTTCAAGGCATCCAAATCATCTTCAATAAAGCAACTCAATCAAACAACAAAAGCCTCATAAATAGACATAGTTGACACCAATGACAACACCAATAGCACATACTTGCAACAATCTCCCCCTTTGTCATTTATGGCAACACATAATGTGAAAAACCATTAAGACACAAATCTACACCAAAATTCTTTTCTTTCTTATTCTCCCCCTTTCTTTTACACATTTTACTCTCTCTCCCTGATCACTGATTTTTCTTTTTCACATTGCTCTCTCTCCCCCTTTGACATCAATGGGAAAGGGCGACACACCTCTTCTTTCACTCTTATCAGGTCAGATCATCTTTTCTTTTTAGTGCTCTAAATACTCCCCCTTAGGAGTGCACACCAAACTATATCAACTCTTACTCCCCCTGTCTACAATAATGACCACTACCTGCTCCCCCTGAGAGGTAGCCTCCAACATTAGTCTAGAGAAAAGAATGAATCTTGAAGTCCACTGGACTGATGCATCTCCTTATTTATCTAGTTCAAAGAAGGAAGGGCAATAACCCCTAACTTTTCTTGAATATACATGAATGTATTCTTAGGAAGAGCCTTGGTGAATATGTCAGCACCCTAATCCTTTGTAGGCACATACTCAAGCTTCACTTCATTCTCTGCAACCTTTTCTCTCAGAAAGTGATACTAGATTCTTTGAAATATTGATAGCACTGGTATTATCACAGAAGATAGGAATTGGCTCCTCATACACAACACTAATATCCTTCAAAGTTTGCTTCATCCATAACACTTGTGTACAACAAGATGTTGCTGCAATATATTCTACCTCTGTAGTAGACAGAGATACTGAATCTTGTTTCTTACTTAACCATGACACCACTCTATCTCCAAGAAAGAATGCACCGCCAATTGTACTTTTCCTGTCATCTACACATCTAGCCCAATCTACATCTGTATGAGCACTCAAAGAAAAGATAGTACCCTTTAGATACCACAATCCATGATCCAAAGTTCCCTTTAAGTATTTGAATATCCTCTTTACTACTGTAACATGTGACTCTCTGGGATCTTCTTGAAATCTAGCCACAAGACAAACTACATGCATAATATCTGGTCTAGTAGTAGTTAATTATAACAATCCTCCAATCATTGACCTATACCTACTCTGATTAGCCTTAGGTGATTCATCATTCTTTCTCAGCTTGGAACCAATTGTCATAGGAGTACAAACTAGTTTCTAGAGTCTTCCATTCCAAACTTCTTCAACATTTCCTTGACATACTTTGATTGTGAAATGAAAATGCCTATATCTATCTGATTGATTTGTAGCCCAAGGAAGAAGTTCATTTCTCCATGCACTAACATCTCAAATTCATTTTGCATCTCATCTATAAAGTTCTTGCACATGCATTCATTTCCACCGAAGACTATGTCATCCACATATACTTCAACAATCAAAATTTGATCTTCACCTGCTTTGATGTATAGATTACTGTAGACTGCAGAACCCTTACTGAAACCTTTCTATAATAAGTACTTATCTAACCTTGCATACTAAGCTCTGGGGGCTTGCTTTACTCCATACAGTGCCTTCTTCAATCTGTAAACCCTATCTAGTTTGTCTAATAACTAAAATCTATCTAGTTGTTCTATGTATACCTCCTCTTCTAACTCACCATTCAAGAAAGCAAACTTCACATCCATTTGATATACTTTGAAATCCTTATGTCCTGCAAAAGCCAAAAACATCCTGATGGCCTCCATCCTTGCCACTGGAGAAAATGTTTCCCCATAGTCTATTCCTTCTACCTGTGAGTAACCTTTACACACAAGCCTTGCCTTGTTTCTTACCACTTCTCCATTCTCATTCAATTTGTTCCTGAATACCCACTTAGTTCCAATCACATTTTTGTTCGCTGGTCTTGGGACAAGTTCCCAAGTCTTATTCTTTTCAATCTACATTAGTTTTTCTTCCATGGCTTTGATCCAATATTCATCCTTGCATGCTTCACTTACTATTTAGGTTCAACTTTAGAGAGTAAACATAGATTTGCCTTTTCTTCAGCAACTTTCCTTCTTGTCAGCACACCTTTGTCCTTATCACCAATGATTTGATCTTCAAAATGATGCTTCTGCACATACTTGGGAGTTTTAGGAGTCTTTTTCAGAGCTTTAGGAGTCTTTTTCAGAGCTTTAGGAGTCTTTTTCAGAGCTTCTTCTTCTTTAATCTATACTTCCTTTTCACCAGCATTTTCTTCTTCTCTGTAGGATGACACATCTGATTCATAACCATCAACTTCTGAATTATTTTGTAGATTTTCATCAATTTTGACATTTGCACTCTCAACAATCCTTATTAACCTCTTGTTGTAGCACCGATAAGATTTTCTTTTAGTAGAATACCCAAGGAAAATACCTTCACCAAACCTTGCATAAAATTTTCCTAGATTTTCTTCATTCCTTTTGATATAACATTTGCTTCCAAACACTTTAAAGTACTTAATAGTAGGAATCTTTCCATACCAAAGCTCATAAAGTGTCTTTGTACTATTTGCTCTTGCCTGCACTCTGTTCAATATGTAGACAATAGTATGAATTTCTTCTCTCTAGTAGACCTACAATAGGTTTCCTTCTTTTATCATTGTCCTTGCATCTTCTTGAATAGTCCTACTCTTTCTTTCAACCACTTCATTCTGCTAAGGAGTTCTAGGGGCAGATAATTGCCTCTTTATCCCATGATTTTCATAGAACATCTTAAACTCATTGGAAGTGAACTCTCCATCTCTGTTAGACCTCAAACATTTAATTGTCATATCCATTTCATTCTCAACCATGACTTTGAATTCTTTAAACTTATCTAGGGCTTCAGATTTTCCTTTGAGAAAAGTAACCCATTTCATCTTAGAATAATCATCAATCAATAGCATGAAATAGCTATCACCTTGAAGACTCATTACCTTCATAGGGCCACAAAGATCTGTATGCACCAAGTCCAACAGTCTGGTAAAAGATTGATCCTTGACTATGAAGCTTCTTCTTGTTTGCTTTCCCATCTAACATTCCTTATAGACAACATTGATGGGCTTTGTAATCTTTGGCAGATCTCTCATAGCTTGAACTAAACTTATCCTTACCATGATATCAAAATTGATGTGACACAATCTCCTATGTCATAGCTAACTCTCACCGATCTAAGTCATGAAGTAGTAACCATCACTACCTTTGAGATGATAAACATTTCCATCTATCCTCTTTCTAGTAGCAATCACAGTCCTGGAATCTCTTCTGATCTCACAACCATCATCTTGAAACACAAGATTGTATCCTTTTCTACACATTTGTCCAACACTAAAAAGATTATACTTTAAAACCTTAACACAAAGAACATCATCAGTATTGTGCTTGCTATCAAAACTAATTGAGCCTTTTCCACATATCTTAGCAGCATTATCATCACCAAATCTAACTAGTCCTCCATCATATTTTTCAAGTTTAACAAACTTAGTCTTATCACCAACCATATGATTTGAGCATCCACTGTTAATGACCCAAAGGTTCTTTTCCTGTGTAGTATGGAAAGCAGATATCACAGTGCTTTCAGCATTAAGACTTACCTCTGGAGCCTTTTTCTTCATACATTTCTCAGAGTTAGTAGAAACAGTATCATCTCTTATAACTATGAACAAACATTCATTATCCTCATTCTTCTCATAATCAGATTCATCATCAAATATACTTGCATCTTCTTTGACATAATAGATTTTCTTAGGCACTCTACTTTTATTCTCTCTATTCTTGCTTTTCAAAATTCTTTCTAGACATCTTGAAGCATAATGACCTATCTTGCCACAACTGAAACACTTGAAAGGCAACTTACAACTATACTTACCAGTACCCAATGTCATTCTTCTTACAAAATTGGCTTCCAAATCATCTGAATCTTCCTAGTCTGATTCCATAATCTTCTCAAATTTGCTAGCCTTGAAGGCAGTCTTAGTATTTGCACTACTTGAACCAAATTCTCTTATTTTAAAAGTAGTTAAGGTGCCAAGAAACTGTCTTTGGTAAATTGTTTCAAATTTTGTAATTTTTCAATAGTAGAAACCTTATGACTATAATCTTTAGGAAGAGTTTTGAGTACCTTCAATATCACTTCTTGTTCATCCATCTTTCCACCAAGACCTTTGATGCCATTGACAACTTCATCCACCCTCTGTAAGTAGCTTGTAATATTTTCATCTTCAAACATTCGTATGGTTTCAAACATGAGCTTCAAATTATGCATTTTAGCTTGCTTGACCTTATCATCTTGTTCATGAATACTCTCTAACTTTTTTCAGATTTCATTTGCAGTTTTCAGATCCATGACTTTCATCAATTCATAATTAGAGAGACTACTTAAAAGATCATACCTTGTTTTACCATCAATTTCATATGCTTTTACCTCATCTATAATGCTCAGACCATTCTTAGGTATTGTATATGCATTCATTGTAGACTTCCAAATGTCGTATCTAAGAGAAATCAGATAACCTTCCATCCTTATTTTCCAAAAAGCATACTTAGATCCATCAAGTAGGGGAACATCCTTATTGTGCACCATCACAGATCTACCTCAAGCAGTTAAGCTCTTTTCTGAGGAACCTCACTCTGATACCAACTGTTGAATGCACAAGACAACTGAGAGAGGGGGGGTGAATCAATTGTAGCTTATAATTTCAAAAACCCTCAAACATATTTAGATCCACATCAATCCAATTAACCTTTAACTCTTATGATGATTAAGCATGAGAAGCAAATATCATAAACTAAATCACAACAACATCAAACAAAAGAGAACACTAGATTTTACATAGAAACCTCAAAATAGGGAAAAACCACGGTGAGGATTAGTTCACAATAGAATATGATAAAACAACAAGTTAAGGTTGGTATAATTGGTGGATTCATTGTCCAAGAATGCTCACTACAGGTGGCTCACTACCAAAGGACTCACTATCATGAAAGAAAGAGATAGAAGAAATAACTCACTACCAAGATTTGAACTATTATAGTTGCATCTAACACATGCATGAAGTATAGTTCCAATGAAGCTCAATATTCACTGCAATAGTATCATCTCTGCAGCACCAATGAAAGATAGTAGACACCTTCTACACACTCCATCTAGTAATCTAACACATGAAGGCATGTACTACTCCCCTCACTCAATCACTTTATTACTCACATCATATCCATCGCGATTGCACATGATTATGATACCTTTGACACTCTTTTATACTGTCTTCAACCTTGAGAACATTCTCCAAGGTCAGCATCACAACTTAATACATAGAATTCAAATTAGGTCTGGACCTAAACATTCCTGCATGGTGCAGGAGCACCTTGGTTAAATAGGTTGTTAGGGGTCAAGTTTGCATTTTGGGTTTGTTGGTGTTGAATACTTGTAATAAGGTAATTTAAGACCATTTTTGATGTGTTAAAGTCCATGTTAGGTCATTAGGAGTTTTGGTGAGTCTGTGTTGTCATTTTTGCAAATGTTTTAAAAAATTGCCAAAAGTTGCAAAACTGTGGAATTTGAAGAGTCACATGTTGTAAATGAAGAAACTAAAGGGTGGAAGTTGAAAAAGTAGTTAGAAATTGATGGAAACATGTTGTATTAACCTAGAAATGGTTGACACAAGTGGTGTGGTTGAAGTTTTGCACAAAAATCAATTAAAGTGCTCTGTTTTCTGCATTTTTTGAACATTATTTAGCTGTTTCAGAGCTTGGTACGGATCAATACAGCATTTCCACAACCTACATGTGGTATGGTTGGAAATATAATTAAATATAATTTCTACTTCTTTCTATTTCACTTAATTTCATGGTGTTTTGAGCAAGCTATGTCCATTTTACTAAAATAGATATGAAACCCTAATAGGCCTAATTTGAGGGAAAATAGTCCAAATTTGAGGGTTTCCATACAAAATAACCTACCTTGATTTTGTGATATGTTAAATAAGTGGCAAATTGGTATTTGAATCCAGTTTTCTTTCTTGGAGATCAGTTCTGGTTTGAAAGTTATGACAAAAAAACTTGAATTGCTACACCACCTTAAGTCTAGTCAAGAAGTCGGACAGTCCATTTTTTAAGGGTTTCATACAAAGGGATCACCCATAAGTTTTTGATATGTTGTTAAATATCCAAATGGGTATCGAAATCTATAATGAGTTTCTAGGTATGAGGTATGCTCTGAGAATTATGTGGGAAAAACCTTGTTTACTGTCCTACTAGGGGAATTGGGGAATTGTGAGAGAAACCCATCAAATTAGGGTTCTACATTTGAAAAGTTTGAGTTTTTGAGTTAGTTTGTGATTATCCACCCCAATCTACATCAAATTGCTATCAGAGACCAAAACGATCTGGGCAAGTGAGTTTTGGAGTTTTTGTGTTGTCTTTTTACAGGTTGAAGAGAAGAACTTGGATGCCAAAAGACTAGGTAGTGAGGAAAAGGAAAAAGACCTAGGTGAGGTATCACAAAGACAAGAAGAAGAAAGGTGAAAGAGACTTTCTTGAGGAAAAATAATGGAAGTGTTGAGGAGAATAGTTTGTGGAGACTTGCAGAGTAAGGAGGTACCAAGCAAGATGAAAAAAGAGAAAGGTGAGACAAAGAAGAAGGATGAGAAGGTAAGGCAAATGGATGTTGAGAAAGATATAGTAGAACTGAAACAAGCCTTGGAAAAAATAAGAAAAGAGAGGGAAAGGTTGGAATTTGAGATGTAGTTGCTTAAGAGAGCAAACCAAGAAAAGGTTGGTATTTACCAATAAAGAAGAAGTTTACATGGCCTATCAAGAAGATCATTCAGAGAAGAAGGCATGAGGGTACAATAGAACCAAACATTAAGGAATCTTTGAAGGAAGAGAAGAATCCAATAAAAGAGGAAGAAACAGATAATAAATTGGTGAGTAAAAATATGACTTTCATAACAGCAATTAGGATTGATCAAATGCCATTAGAAGTTTAACACTTGTTGCAAGAATATGTTGATTTGGTAATAGATGACATTTCAAGGAAAGGTGTTAGTTCTCATGTAAGGTTTCTAGAATGGGAAGACAAAACTTTCAAGGTGGTTGAAGACACTCCACATTTGTAGTTGGAGTATGAGGCTACAACCCACTGTATTTTTGCATTGCTTGGGTAGATTGGTGAAGACCCTCCCGCACAAGATGAAGTTGAAGGGCCAAATTTCAAGAAAGGGGTTCCATGTTTCGTTTTGCACGTGTTACACAATGAGACTTTGGAGGTTGAGTATGATTTATCTCTTTTGGTAGAAGGTAGTAATGTTGATCAAGAAAGTTGGTTGGATAACATGGCAAGTAGAAGCAAAGAGGGAATGCACAAATCTCTTGCTGAGATTGCAATATTGAGGAAGGATATGATGGAAACAAGTTGTCATTGATGTCGAAAAGGTTCATCAAGAATGTGCTTGATATTGTTTATAGGTTTGGCCTTCTTGGTGTTTTTGAAGTTGATAGGTTGATCTTACGTTTAGAGTGTTTGGAGTTGCTTCTTGTTTATGATAAGATGCAAGGCAGAGAAGACTTCCTAGTTTGGAGTTGCTTCATGTTTGTGATAAGTTGCTTCATGTTTGATCTCCTATTTAGAGAATTTTGAATTGCTTCATGTCATTGATGATTCTTGTAGTTATTGAATCATCTTGAAGTTGTTGATGTTTGGATGTGATTTAAATATTCATGCAGATTATTCTCATGTCACTCAATGTCAATGGTCATTCCATGTTCATGATATCAAATGAGGTTTCATATCAAGTTATGGATATTATTCTTCATGAGGTGATGTTGAGGATGGATACTAATGCTTCTGGGTGGTGTTTTTTTAATCAGGAGTGAAGTGGTTGTTGTCTAACCAATGTATATTATGGGCTTCACATATGTATTGAGAATGAAAAGACTTGTTCCTATTATACAAGGGAAAGATTGGTATTATTGGTGTCAAGTCTTAGAGACAATTAAATTGATGTCTAGTTCTTGTTATAGCTCTATTGTTAGATGTCTCTGTGCTTTAATATTCCATGGTTACCTCCTAGGTTCTCAACTCTAAACCCTAGAGAGTCACTTGTTATGTGTGAAGGGTATGTTCAGAAACATGGATTAGAAAGTTATCTATTATAAGAAAAATCCTCTTTTATATTCCATGGTATTAAATCCTTGCAATGTTATTTAAGACCTAAGTCTTATTTAGGGTTTAACACTTTTTCAAGAAACTTTAAGAGCCTTACTTACCCGATAGCATTTGTGTCACTTTTTGTTATAATTTAGAATTGACTTATCATTGCAGGCCATTGTCACTTAAGTGACTTCCTTGAGGGTTTAAGTATCATTAGAAACTGGCCCCTACTCTCTCTTTTACCTCCTACACCGGTTAGTCGCTCATGAGCTCAAGCAAGAAAAAGCACATTAAAGGTTCAAATTTGAAATGGAGAAAGTAGGCTTAAAATCTAAGGCAAATATTTAAATTTTGATATACTTCCATGTGAATGCACATTGAAGTGCTTGTGGCTGTCAAAAGGTTTTGACTTCATAAGTTAAGGAGTTTTTAAAGCTATTTCTAGCTATTTTCAAAAAGGCATTCAATTTTATGAAGAGTTTAAAGCATTCCAAAAAGGTATTTGAATGCTTTATGAAAAACATCAAACATTTTTTATTATTGAGGAGCATGATTTTCATGGCATCGAATATAATTAGAATCTTGATTTTATTTCCTTATTTTGTAACTTTTTGCAAGGAAAGGTAGATTTTGTGAGCTTTTTTTAAGGCAATTTTTATAGAAAATTTTTTGTGGAGTTATTAAGGCAACTTTTTATGGGAAGATATTTTTTTAAAAACTTTCCTTGGTAGAGAGAATATTTAAGAGGAAGTTATTTTAAGAGATATTTCTTTTGATAAGAATTTTTTGTAGATGGATTTTTGGAAGAAGAAAATAAAAAGAAGCATGAAAGTTTTTTTTCTTGAAGGTGATTTTATTTTGCAGATTGAAAGTTTTTAATGCAGGGGAAGATGAAGTTTGAAAGGGCAGATTGGAAAAATTTTTTAATATGAAAGGATTTTTGCAGAGACATTATTTGTGCCAAAATAAATGTCTTTTTATGAAATCTATCTCCTAATTTTTGGAGACTGGGGAAGGTGAAAATAATGTGATTTTCGTTTCAGGTGCAAGGATAAATTATTTTGTTTAGGTGAATGAAATTTTGAAAATGATGAAAATGCAAACAAGATGGAAGATCAAAAGTCTTTTGAAATCTTATAAACATGCAAGTGGAGTGTTGTTGTGTAGATTAATATGCAATGGTGAAGAAAATTTTATGAAGATTCTCTTTAAAAGAAAATACAGATGAATGTGTGAACAAATTTGCAGTGAAATAGACACATTTTTGTGAAATGTTCTTGATGGAAGATCAGGTGATTTCAAGGATGAATTGTTTAGAGGATTGAAAAAAATGATGAGATATGCATCTATCAGAAAATGTAAAAGAGATGAATGAGAGTATGCAATGGTGCAGATTAGATTGAGTTGCAATCATTTCTTGCACACAAGATTTTATATGTTGATCATGGTGATTGTATTTTTCTAGTGAAGCTTCTGGTCAGTGAGACCTCTGTATGTGCCAGTGAGGCATCTTGTAAAGCTAGTGAAGCTTCTTTGGTCAGTGAGACCTTCATGTAACCAGTGAGGTTTTGAATAAGCCAGTGAGGCAACTTTGAGTGGTTTTTCTACCCCAAGAGGGTTTTCCACTCTAGAAATTTTTGTGTCATAATTTGTCTCTATGTGTGCATATTTGTATTTTGCTTATAAGTTTTTGGTTCACATCTTTCACTGTTAGTCTTGTGCATATGAGCTCAACAAATTGTTAATGTCTTCCTTTATATTTGTCTAGTAAGATAAAGTTTACAAAAAGTTAAGAATTTACATAACACTGATTCACCCCCCTCTCAGTGTTGTCCATGACTCCAATAGGATAGACCTAAGTTCAAGATGAAGCAGGCTATTGGAGGAGAGCAAGGTGTTGTGGAAGTGTATGTAATCCATCAGACACAATGGGATTAGTTACATGTTGAGTGCAATCAAGGGGTAGATATGAACAAAGGATCCATTGATTTCAAGGTTGCAGATTTACCTTTTGATGTATACTCTTTACAAGTATTTGTGGTTGCAAGTCATGGTACAGATTCTCAAGTATTTGCATATGTTGGGAGAGTACAAGAGTTTCCACCAAGGTTGGAGTGTGTCTTAGACATGAAGGCACTCAAAAACCTAAGAAACAAAGCCTACTTTTAGTATTTGACTGAATGGAAGGGTCTGCCATATGAAGAGATGGTGCAGGAGCACCTAACACAAGGTGGCCTCCATGAGGCATTTAAATTCATGTTTGTTTAGAAAATCAGGTTTTGTGTTGTAATAAGGTCTATTTGACCAATGCATGTCATTTCTGTTTATATCTAGACCTAGAACAAACTTTGTAAGTCCCAAGTACTTATTTTGCATTTGTCAAATTGTTAGTGGTTAGACGGTTGGTCTCCCAGCCACTTGGAATCAGTTAGTTTTCTCCCAGCCGCTTGGAATGGGTTGGTGTTCCTCAGGGCAAGCTTATAAACCCCATAGAAATGAATCAAAGGCATATAGATTAGATATTGTAATCAGATCAAAGAGGAGATTGAATGTAATTGTGCATTGTGTTAAGGAGAAATTGAACTGTTCTATTTCGTCAATCTATTTTCTGTTCTCTGTAATTACCAATTGCATAGCTATAGATTTCTTTTCTATACTTCCGTTGTTGCAAAATGTTGATGTGAAGCATTCCACTGGTGAGATTTCTATTGTAATCAGTGGAATGGCTTCATTGTACCGTATTCATTTGTTTCCTGCTATGTTTCATGGTTTGGCAGTGCAGATGTTCCAAATCGAGGGTTGTGCACAGTAGATCGCCTAGCATCTCCATGTGCTAGGGTTTGGATTAGAGGAGTTGGAGTTGTTATTGGTGAGACAGAGGCCATCAGAAAAGCATTCCTCACTTAGAGTGATGAGGGTGGTCTGGTCGAAGAGAGGATCAAGCCATTGACAGGAGATCCATTGGGAGGAATCAACTGATGACAAGAGATCTTAGGGTTTGGCTGAAGGCATTCGTCACACCGATGAGCCATTGGTCCATCGGCGCATCAGCCTAAGTGTGTAAGTGTTCACCAATAACAAGAGTCCCACTAAAGACACTAGCATTAGCATAAGTTTCAAATGTATATTGTGAATGCATATCGCAAAAGCATGTTGAGAATGTATGTGGAGAATGTACCTTTTATTAGATACAAATGGTGACCGGTCATAATGGTGAATCAGGGTATTGCCACCAGTAGTAGAAAGTTACACCAAACATATACTAAGTTAGTACATCGGCATATCGGCAACAGGTTGTAAGTGTCCGGTGGTTCATTTGTTAGTTTTTTTGAATTGTGAGGAATTAGGACCCAGTCTGTGGAATCTGTTGTGCGCTCCCCATCATATTGTATCAAAGCTAGTGAAAGATCTAGGCAGTTGGGTTTTCTATCACTGAGAAGGTAGATGAAGAGCTGCTCATGCCATCTAGTTGCGAGAAGGGATAGGATTCCTATAGCATGTGGGTAGACGATGATGAGGACTGTCAAGACCATTCACCAATAGAGGCTTGGCTAGAAGAGGGTGTAGAGTGAGGCCACTGCGAGAGAGAGTGGTAGTGCATCTCCAAGATCTATTGTTGGACGAGAGGAATTGGTCTGTGAAGCAGCGTGTAGGATGGACAGCTAATTGAGCATTGTGTTGTAGTCAAATTGAGGATTTGTAGAAGTGTTGGCATTGTCTATGAATGTTTATGTCAGACAAAGAGAGTGAAGGAGAGGCTAGCAATATGCCTCCAAAGGGGATGACCACTGAAGTGGTCAAGAAATTTAAAGAGATGGAAGATATGATCAAAACTGGAGTCAGGGAAGCACTCCAAGAAAAATTGAAGGCAATGAAGATAGGAAAAAGGATAGAGGAAGGTTCAGATGGAGAAGAAGAGAAAGAGGAAGAAGTAGAAGAACAAGAAGAGGCAAATATATCGGCTAAACAAAAGCAATTCCTGGAAGCCATCAAGGCAATTGGCAAGGACTCTTTGGAGGCTTGGATAGATATCCCCATGTTTAGTGGAAAGATGAATGTTGATGAAGTCATGGAGTGGATTTAGGCTTTAAACAACTACTTTGAGTACAAAGAAGTTCCTAAACATAAGAAAGTTAAGTTTGCAAAAACTAAACTCAAAGGTGATGCACTTACATGGTGGAATTACACCCAAGGAGAATGGGTAAAGAATGGGAAGAGCGTGATCTCTTCATGGAGCGGAATGCTGGAGAAGATCAAGTCCTAGTTCCTTCCATCTGACTACGAGGTGTAGATTTACAGGAAAATGCAGAACCTTAAGCAAAAAGATATGGATGTGGCTACTTACACCGAGGAGTTTCACAAATACACTCTTCATTTTGGGTACATGGAGGATGAAAAAACCAAGGTAGCAAGGTATCTAAATGGTCTGAGGATCAATATTCAAGATGAGATAAGTCTATTTACACCTGAAACTATGGAAAAATGCTTTCAAGTAGTATTAAGAGCTGAAGAGAAGCTGAAGAGGAAAGGTGAGTAACAAAGTAAAGGAAGAGGTGACAAAAATTTTAGAGGTAATTTTGGAGGAAGAAGTCCTAACCAGAGGCCTAGTGGTGAGTCTAGCCAAGAAGAGCAATTTGGAGACTCAAGTAGCAAAGGAGGCTACCAAGGAAGAAGGCCAAGTGAAAGAGGTGGGACAAATGGACCAAACAGAGGATCCATGTTCTCCAATATGAGATGTTATAACTACAATCAGATAGGGCACTTGGCCTATAAGTGTCCAGAGAAGGCCTCAACTTCTCATGGTAATGAGAGAAGAACCACATTGACTTAAGAGGATGCAGGGAGTGTGACATCTCCTAAAGTGAATTTGACATCAGAGGTGGGAGAAAATATGATGATCAAGCAAACACTACTCAAAGAACCAGTGAAGATTGAACATCACAAAGGAGAGCACTTTTCAGGATCAATTGCAAAAGCAAAGGTAAAATATGCAAGGTAGTCATAGATTCTGGTTCGACAGATAATATGGTGTCTAGGGAAATGGTGGATAAATTGAACATAGAAAGGATTCCTCATCAAACTCCTTACAGGGCATCTTGGGTAAGTGATAGCCAATCACTTTTGGTAGATGAACAAGCATATGTTGATTTTTAGATCGGAGAAAATAAGGAGAGAATTTTATGTGACATTTTGCCCATGGAGTGTTGTCACCTACTTTTAGGTAGGCCATGGCAATTTGATAGGCAAGCATTGTATGATGGATATGCTAACACATACACCATCAAGAAAGATGGAAAGACTTTTGTGATGACACCATTGCAGGAGGAAGCTGAAGCAAAGAAGGCAGCCAAGATCATTTTGGTGGGTAAGAAAGAGTTTGTAAAGATCAATGAAGAAGAGACAGGGAAAGTTGAGGATGTCTCAAGGAGTGGGGTTGCCAAAGGTCCAAGTTTGAAGGTGATTTTAGTTTTGAATGATGGAGATTAGATGGTAACATCTGAGATGGATCAGCAAAAGGTCAAAGAGCAGGTCTACAAGCATCCACAAGTTGATTGGAAAGAAGAGGATGCTATCATAGTTGGAACCATTGTTTGTCCCCTAGAGCCAACAAGAGTTGAAAGGCAAACATATTCTACCATAGCAGCAGTACAGGAAGCATCAAACAAGGTTTTGAATGTAGGTGTTCAGGCAGATATGACAATAAGCAATCATGGCATGCAACATCCAAGTTTGGTTGCAAGCACTCACTCATAGCAAGGTGTGAGTAGAGCCTACAATTCTAGGCATGAATTTTTTATTCCATGGAAGCAAGTTGCAGTCCAGAGATCATGGGGAAGGCCTGATGCAATAGAGGATATAGGTGGAGCACGACAAAAAATCAACTCATGGGACATGAGTTCTTTTCTAGGTGGGGTGTATGGTGCAGGAGCACCTAACACAAGGTGGCCTCCATGAGGCATTTAAATTCATGTTTGTTTAGAAAATTAGGTTTTGTGTTGTAATAAGGTCTATTTGACCAATGCATGTCATTTTTGTTTGTATCTAGACCTAGAACAAACTTTGTAAGTCCCAAGTACTTAGTTTGCATTTGTCAAATTGTTAGTGGTTAGACGGTTGGTCTCCCAGCCGCTTGGAATCAGTCTCCAAGCCACTTGGAATGGGTTGGTGTTCCTCAAGGCAAGCTTATAAACCCCAAATAAATGAATCAAAGGCATATAGATTAGATATTGTAATCAGATCGAAGAGGAGATTGAATATAATTGTGTGAATGTAATTGTGCATTGTGTTAAGGAGAAATCGAACTGTTTTGTTTCATCAATCTATTTTCTGTTCTTTGTAATTACCAATTGCATAGCTGTAGATTTCTTTTATGTACTTCTGTTGTTACAAAATGTCAATGTGAAGCATTCCACTAGTGAGATTTCTATCAAAATTAGTGGAATGGATTCATTGTACCATATTCATTTGTTTCCTGTTATGTTTCATGGTTTGGCGGTGCAGATGTTCTAGATCGAGGGTTGTGCACAGTAGATCGCCTAGCATCTCCATGTGCTAGGGTTCAGACTGGAGGAGTTGGACTTGTTATCAGTGAGATAGAGGACATCAAAAAAGTATTCCTCACTCAAAGCAACGAGGGTGGTCTGGCCGAAGAGAGGATCAAGCCATTGACAGGAGATCCATCGAGAGGAATCGGCTGGCGGAAAGAGATCTTAGGGTTTGGTCGAAGGCATTTGTCACATTGATGATAAGTTGGTCCATTAATGCATTAGCCTAAGTGTGTAAGCATTCACTGATAACAAGAGTCCTGCCGAAGACACTAGCATCGGCATAAGTTTCGAATGTATATTGCGAATGCATATCGCAAAAGCATGTTGAGAATGTATGTGGAGAATGTACCTTTCGTCAGATACAAACGGTGACTAGTCGTAATGGTGAATCAGGGTATTACCACAGGTAATAGCAAGTCACACCAAGCATATACTAAGTTAGTGCATCAGCATATCGATAATAGGTTGTAAGTGTCCGGTCGATGGAAATGTTTCAGCGGTTCATTTGTTAGTTTTTGCCAATTGTGAGGAATTAGGACCCGGTCTATGGAATCCACTATGCTCTCCCCATCAAGAGACCACTTGGATGGTTGAGGACCATGTCATCATGTAGGGATACATTGTTGCAGACCTGAATTCAAGTGGAACTTGAATTTTATTCTTCCCGGGAATATGGTGCAGGGTACCCTCAAGTTTCATGCCTCCAATAGGCAAAAGTGTCATGTTGTTTTGATTTTATCATGTAATAAGGTCCTCATGGATCATTTTATAATTGTAAGAGTCTAGATTGAGTCTTAGGACATAAGGTGTTGTTTAGATTGCAAAAAGTGACATTCTTATGTTTTTAGAGGAAGTTGAACAGTCAAGTAGTTCAAAATCTAGTTGGAAATGGTGGGACATGGTTGGGAGTGATTGTATATATCTTTTTGTGTTGGAAGCAACTCATGGGTGATGGCTGGAGATGTTATTTTGAAGATCAAACAATTAAATATACTCTATTTTCTATGTTTTTCTAGCATTTTCTACTGCTATAGTGAATAGTACATCTTGGTATGACCTGTAAGTGATCATTTAAGAATGTGGATTGATGAAGCATTGAATGTTCTTTCATTTTCATTTGGTCTCATCATTTTGCATTAAGATTTGAGCATTTGGCAGCTATTTTTCTAAAACTGGGCAGAAAACCTCTCGTTTTAGCATAGGAGATGCATAGGTGTTAGGGTTTGTAGAAAATCTCTTGGGAAATGGTTTGAATGGATTTTAAATGTTTAGGAAGACTATTTGTGACATGTTTGAGCTATTTTAATGGAGGTTTGAGGTTGGAGTTTTGAAAACCTAGCTGTGAGCCATTCAAACAAGCTTAATTAGGCCTAAATTACAGCATAACAGTCCTATTTTGACCCTTGTGTTACAAAACACCCCCATCTTAATTTTAAGTATGTTGTGTAAGAGGATAATCAATATCCAAAACAATTTTTATTTCATGGGTTGGAGTTGTTTCCTTCAAATTATGTCAAAAATACCCCATTTGTTGTCCTAATTGGCCTAATGTTGAAATGTAACAGTCAATTTTAGAGGGTTTTGTTCCAAAACAACCCTATCCACAAATTTGATATGTTTCTAAAAGGATTAAAGGGTATCTATAATGATGTTTGGTTTTTGGGTTTAAGGCTTTGTCTGAAAGTTATTGTGGAAAAACATTGTTTGGAGTACTACTAGGGAAGTTGAAGAGTTTGTGAGAAAACCCACCAACTTAGGGTTCCAAAGGTGAATGGTTTGTTAACCTCCACCCTACTCTATATCACCATAGTGGAAAGGAATGAAGGCAATCCATAGCACACCTTAGCTTGGACCTAAATTCATCCAAGCACACTACTCCACACTTTCACAATCACCAAAGCAACTCTGCAATTAGTGTAAAAACCCAAGGTTGGCCAAACCTGTGTTAACACAATGAAACTTTAAGTACACACTTCCTCAAACCTAAAGACGACTTTTAGATCACATGCAAGGCTTCAACAAAATCTAGAGTATTCCACAATCATCCTAAAACTTCCAGAAATTCAACAAATTCCTCTGCAACTACTTTCACCTACCATACAACCTTATCATGTTTACCCAACAAACTCAGATATCTCTACCATACACTACAACTTGATAAGTCCTCTTCCAGAGTACCAAATCATGAACAACCTCAACTGGAGAAATATAGAAACCTTATAATTATGCATCTAGAACTGCAAGATCAAAATCCATTTTGCAGAGAAATGCAGAGAAAAAAATTTCTCCCAGACCCCTCTTGCAACATTCAAAAACATAGTCTTCATATTGGTGAACACGACTTCCTTTGTACAATGAACCAGAGCATGAAACTTGGAATATAACATTTCTGAACATCTCATAACAACATATCTTTAACAAAGAGGAAATGTGAAGAAGAACCAAAACACTACTCTATTAAGCCAGATAGTCTCTTCAACGCATTGTTTCCTTTATTAATCAAATTTTCTCAAAAGCACTTGGAAACCAACCAATAGAACCATGTATTCTTCACTTCTTTAGCACTTCTTCAAGGAAGCCAAATCATCTTCAACAAAGAAACTCAATCAAACAACAACAACCTCATCAATAGACACAATTGACACTAATGACAACACAAGCTTGTTGGCATCAACAACAATACCAATAGCACATACTTGCAACAAATTCATCTTCACATAAATAACCTGCAAACTGAGACAACCAAGAAGATATCATGACAATAAAGAGCATACATATCCAAGAACTCCCACTGCATGGGCAATGCCAAATATGAAAAATAATATTAAGTCATTAACAAATCCTCCTATAGCACTTGTCTTAGAGGAAGTGGCTAACTCCTCTACCACATAGTGTCAAAACATATAATGATATGCATAAAACATCTCTCATTACCAATATCTAAATAACTCTCCCAAGTCCTCTTAACCAATGAAGAAAAAGATTAAGGAGCTACCAAATCATTGTTAACAATAATAACAGTTGACTCCAATTCAAACCTCAACACCATAAACATGAGAACCTTTAAGAAGGCATTATACCAGGAAAGAGAGAAACTACAAAATCATACCATGTCTTTATATCACACTAACCTATGCCAAACTATGTAAAGTAAGTTCTCTTTCAACACTTCCAAACTGAAAGGGTATCAACATCTAACATCCAAATTATGATGAAAACATGGTAGCAATAGATTTCAACCTCTTACTGAAAGTACATCAAACTAGCTAAACATTTGAAGATCACAACAAAGGGAATAAGCCCAAAAACCACAAACCATTTATGTACCTCTCCAAAAAAATCCTCAAAACTAGTTCCATACCTCAAGATCAAATACTAATGAGAACAATAGAAATCCATAAACCCATGCATCTACTTCTCAACAATCCTTTTCAAGACTAGTGTAAAAGAGAAGACAAGATACATATAAAGAATGCATCTAATAATTAGGTGGGCAACACCTATTAGATCATTTACCTGTTGAGTAGACCAAGAGTGGGATACAAGATTGTCCTTGCATATAGCACTAAGCAATAAAAGCTTATAATAAAGACAACCTTCTCATAAGGTCTATAATGGACTCACATCCATTTCCAAGTGTAGGCTTCTTGGTCCTTTTGTTAACATTTCATAACGATAAATCTTTCCAACACATATATCTAAGTTCAAGAGATATCAAGCCTCACCCAATTCTCTCTAGTATCCATGAGTTTTTAGCAATCAATTTATGCCAACTTCAAATGCAATCTGCACAATCATGAAGCCCCAAGAAAATGATTAATACTTCAAAACCAAAGAGAACAAACGAAACCATTGCCAAAATTCTAACTCTAGAATCAAGAATATATCATGACATCATGATCTAACATCTTCTTAAAAGATCATATACTCCAATGAACATTTTCTACTCCCAAGAGCACCTGTATCATGCCAAAAACTCTAACTCATGATCAAGAGTGTATCATGACATAATATTATACATCCTCTAAACCAAGGATCATATATCAAAAACTGATAAGTTATAAACTCAATAGCTCACCAAAAACTCCAAGAGTCCTCCATGGAAAACTAAGATGTCAACACCTCTTCAAAAACATGAAGATCTAACATTCTCTATCAATAGAACCAAAAATTTTAGTGAACCCTTACTACAAACTAAAGGCATAATCCAAGAGCTTCTTATGACACCAACAACCATTGCAAAAGATCATCCATCTTCTAAAAATATTATGCATGGCTCACAACACTAAAACAATGATAGTTTAGAACCAATATCTTGAAACAAAGAAGATAGGATACATTATGAAACTGCAAAAAACTCCAACTAAAAGTGATACCAAGTTATGCATGGTATCATGATCAACATCATTACCAAAACTCCATTGAAAGTGAAAAGAGCTTCTCATGCAACATAACTTTACTGCTATAAATTCCAATGAATAACTAAATTAGGTAATCCAAAATACCCTTTTGTCTCATACAAAAAATATCAATGTAATTAAGGCAACCAAGAAGAGGTTTACCAAATAGAACCCACATCAGCTTATTCACAAGATCTACACACATGCAACATCTCATAGGAGAAAAAAACATGATTAGTGCTTCAACATTTAATAACTAAAAAAATAGATTCAACCCCACATCAGTAACATGTAGAAAAATTGTAACCAGGTATAACATGTAGATTTCCAAGACTCAAACACTAGAATCAACTCTAGATCTAATTTTCTAAATAAATCCACATAGGAGAAACCATAGATCATAATAACCCAACAAGTAGCCTTGCAAATCTGAAATTATTTCCATCTAGAAAGTGTCTAAACATAATTTTCCACAGATCTACAAACCACAAATTTTGGTTAATATGTGAAACCTACAAAACCATATCTCTATAAATCTAAAACCACTTAAACATCCAAAAATTCACACCAATTAACACCATCAAATATGTCATATGAAATAATGGAATATCACAGATCTACAAACCCACAATCTTTTGAAACAAGAAAACTATGAAAACCTACATATTCAAAATAGTATGAATATGAGAAAGGAGAAACTAGGTTGTTTAGGAGTGTCCATATCATAAAAATACCAACTCCACAACCTCCATACAACCAGTGATAAATCATCTAGTGCTTTCATGTAACAATGGACTGAAATCATGAACCCAACATAAGCACTCCAAACTATAGTCCAATAAATGAGTGTTTTTCCATGTGATTAAGGCACCAAAAGTAACCATCCAACATAAACACCCTTTCACTGCGCATGTCCATAAGGTAAAGGAATAAAACCACCAAACAAGAGAATATACACATATTGTCAAAATGGAGCTCCAAATCACTATCACAGGATCAACTCCATAAAGATCCATAACCTTGAGGCTCAAGTGCCCAACAAGGATTCTTTTGACAATATCCATCTGAGAGGTAAATACCATGGCTTCCAAATGCATAGATCTTCAAAACAATGTTAACACATAGAACTTCCCCTGCAATGAAAATTCCTTCAATACTTTAGAAAAAAGCATCCTTCTCTCACTACAACAATTAGCTCTGATACCACATGTTGGAAAATGGGAGAGAGGAAAAGGTAAAGTTGCAGCTAAGTAGCTTTAAAATGTTTTCAAAACTAAAATTATTAGCATGTGTAAATCTAAAAATTATTTTCAATTTAGATGAACTAGAGTATTTCTCCAATTTAATCATTGTAGTAGAAGAAAATAGCTTGCAAAAAGAAGACAAGTATTTACGTGGAGAAAACCCTAAGGGGAAAAACTCCACACCAAAGGTGTGTATTCTTGTATTGAATCTCTTGTGAAAGATTACATTCAATACTGAAATTGTTTGATTCCTTGATGCACTTCAAAAGCTTCTTCAATCTTCAAACCTGTAAAAAATTCAAAAAGCTTCTTGTTTTTTTCTTCTAAGTCTTTTATAATCAACTCTCTAGAAAATGTATGAGGCCTTTTCAATTAATACAAAATCTTCTTAATTCAAAAGATTCTTAATTGGAAAGATTGAAAATCAAATTACAATCAATTGTAATTGATAACATGAGAAAAAATCCTCATGAAAAACCCAAGCACTCCAAATAGAGAAGACAGAAGTCAAGCTAAGTCAAGCTTCCTATTAACTTCATGTCCTAGATGTGGGTGCCCAAGTCTGGCCAAGTAAAATTAGCTAACATCAAATGCATTTCCAAATAAAAGCAACAACATAAAGTCCCAATATTGGGCATCCAAGTTTTCCCAATCTCTTTCAATCAACGGAAGTAATCAACACACACCAATCTCATGCAAACATATATGCAAGATTGATATCCCCAATGTTATTTTGAATTACCTTGTTTTGTACATTCAAGTGACATGCAAACACTTGATTCAACATGCAACTGATACCCATTATCTAAAACACTAAGATGTACCATCCTGCAAGTTTCTAGAGTTGGAGTGTTTTGCAAGCAACCTCTCAAAACTGACATACAACAACATGCAAGATCATATAACTGACATGCAACAATATGCAAGAACATGCAAGTCCATAGGAGCAACATGAAACAACATGCAAGCACATGCAAGTGAAATGCAACAACATGCAAGTATATGCAAGTCCATAGAAGAAACATGCAACAACATGCAAGTACATGCAAGTAACATGCAACAACATTGAAGCACATGCAAGTTCATATAAGTGACATGCAACAACATGCAAGCCCATATAAGAAACATGCAACAAAATGCAAGTCTATGCAAGTAACATGCAACTCTAACTTCATTGTTAACTACCACATCATATTCATGCAAATATCATGCATCTTTGAATCTAATGGTAACTGCTATATCATGTTCATGCAAACATCATGCATCTCTAACTCCTCTGTTAACTCCAACATTATATCCATGCAAAGTGTATCAAAAATATCCACTCATGTACATTAAAAAGAAAACTCTAAGTATAAATATAAGACACCTCCAAAAGTGGGTGCCCAGTTTAACTCCCACTCACTCTGAGTTGTCAAAGTTTCAAAAATAGACTTCATGGAGTTGTCAACAAGTCTTAATGGACCCCACTCCAAAAGTGGATGTCCAAGTTTGACACTATCAATTAGGAGTTGATTACAATAAGTGAAGTGATATAATTAAATAATATTTAATCTCTCAAATTCATTGTGTTGGAGAACACATTCCAAGAACTTTAGAGACACATGAATTGGTTAGCATTGCAAGTTATTGGCAACTTATCCCAATAGTCATTGATCTCAACACTATGCTTGGAGGCTTATGTTGATATACTTTAATGGTGTGCTAGCAGTGATGTTGGTGATGTTCATGGTTGGATGGCATGCCTTGATTAATGTCAAGTAAAGTTGTATTAAGCATGTCTGTGGTCGGTAGAGATGATTTCATGATGAGATACCAAGATGGGAATTAGAAGCATTAAGATGAATGATGATATTTTAAGATGTAAATTAGAAGCTATGTTGAGTTTGAGAAGATGTTGCTGATGAATTGTAGCATATTATATGATTCTTCATGTTGTTCCTAAGGAAGTATTTGTTGATACAAGAAGACTCTGGTCTCCAGATATTGGTGAAGGTGTTAGATTTAGGGAAGACAACTGAGAGGGGGGGTGAATCAGTTGTCAAAAACTTTCTTGCAATTTTAATCACTTAAATCCTTTTCTTAATTCAGTAGCATAATAATAAACCAATCATAGAAACTTAATGCAACAATTCAAGAGCAGAAACATATTAACACATATGACACCAAGATTTTGATGTGGAAAACCTAGTTAAGGGAAAAACCACAGGGTGACTAACCCAAGATTGTATTCTCTGTTAGAAGAATAGAAAGAACAAAATGGCACATGCCAATTAGGGCTCACTAGCTAAGCACACTACTCGCAAGAGGCTCACTGCCTACAAGAGACACTATCATGCCCACATCTCCCGTGCAGACACGACACACATACGCACATGTCATGCCCACATTTGCCATGTGGTCATGACATGAACCACGAAAAACTTTTCCACCTAACCCTAGGAACCCCCTCACATGCGTCTACGTGCTCGGTGGCAAATGTAAAAGGTGAAAAAATATCCTACGTAACTGCGAGATGACAGCCTTCTAGGGGATATGTGACACGTACGATGTCGCTTCTAGGGTTAAACTCTTTAGAAGCTAAACCCTAAGTTTTCCTAGGTGAGATGATTTCAAATTCAATCCCTAACTTAACGCTTAGCGAAGAGTGATAAGCAAAACAATGGCAAGATTGAGCATGTTTCAAGTGGAATGATGGAATGGAATAAATAGAACATCGCATAAAATTAACCCTAGGAATCTAGCAAAATTCTGATAGCATAACGCATTTTGATAAACGCAAATTAAAATTTAAAAAACAAATCACCCTTAGGGAATTAAGTAAAAATTAATAATAAAAAATTAAATCAAACTTAAAGAATAAATTCAGAAACGATTTAAAATAAATTAATAAGATAAAGTTAAATGACAAGATGTCAATAAGTCCAAGAAGAAATATGAGTTCATTATTAAATACAATTTGGCAATTATCTTTAATAACTAACTCGGCCGATGATGGCATGGTTCGGTGGTTAAGTCGCTCAGGATGTAGTGGCGGCCACCAGAGTTCAAACCCCCGCTGGGCCAACGAGCTCGCAAGGCTTTACGCCTTCGTTGGGCCAATGAGCTCGCGGGTTTGAAGTGTTCTTCCTAGGGGATGAGGTCCCCCAGTTGTGGCCTCACCGGTTCATTGCTCCGGGCAAAAGCATTCGCGTGGAGCCGGAGGGCGTGTCGCACCAGCGTCACCGGTCACGTTAAAAAGTTTACCAGGCGCATTTAAAAAAAAAAAAATAACTAACTCAAAATTTAATAGAGGGAGGAGGAGAGTTTAATTAACTCTCCCCGTAAAATAATAATAAAATAGGTGAAATTGAACTAATAAAATTCCGTCAAAATAAATTCATTATCCCCATTTAAATAATTCCATAAACAAGGAAAAGAGAAAAATACCCTTTTTCAAAAATTAAATTTCAAAACACAAGACAAAATCAAATGAAAACATTAACCCATTCAAAATGAAATTGAAACATTTCAAAAGGATTTACCAAGAGTTTAAAATTTAACAATAAAGGGAATAAGAGGTTTAAAGGAAATTAAAATTTAAATCCACTTCCTCACAAATAAAAACAATAAGAAAGGTCCTATTTCAAAATAACACTAAGTTTTCAAACAAAACCCTAATCCTATTTTCTATTGTTTTCTCATCTCTAGTATGCCCTAATCTCTTCTAACTCACTATCTCTTCTTTCTTTGGTTTAGTTTTCTTGCTTGCAGGTCTAGGGTTTGTGATAGCTTTGGAGACCATGATTGAACCTACCATTACCTCTCATGGAGGTATGCATTCAAAACCCAGCTAGTTTCTTTTTTTTTTCTCTTTTATTTGTCTATGCTCATGCTGGAAATAAGTATATATTTCATATAGAGGGGGGCGGGTGTGATGTAAATATAATGATATAAGCTCTTTTTTTTTTCATAAGTTGTAGGTTGGAGTGGGCATGTGGGTTGACAGTGGCCATGAGGAGAGGAGTGGCAGACTTAGGGCGTAGCAATGGCGGCAGAGAAGCAGAAAAAATGCAGGGGAGAAAGTGGAGAGGTCACCGCAAGGGGAAGCATGAGGGAGACAGACTATGGAGGAGGGGAAGTGGCGGTGGTATGTGGCGCGGAGGTTAGAGAGGGGGTGGAGCTGTGGCCAAGATGTAGCGGAAGATGGGTCTGCGGGCGGCGCACTGGCCAGTGAGCGGCGGGGGAGATAGCGCAGGGGGTTTCGGGGGGTGTCAAGGGTAATGGGGTGTGGGGGAGGCAGTGCCTCCACCCACACCCCTCTTATTTCTATGCAAATGGGACTGTGGGTGCTGCCCACAGTCCCACCCTTATTTTTTTGTTATTTTTATTTTTTATTTTTTATATATATTATATATATATGTGGATATATATATATTTATGTATATATATATATATATATATATATATATTTATATATATATATGTATATATATATTTATATATATGTATATATATATATATCAGTATATATAGACACTCCTCCAAAAGCTTTAGCCTAAATAAACTATCACAGAATTTATTTTTCTACATCATTTTATTGTACAAAAAAATACAAGTATACCCATGTTATTTAAATTTATGTAGATATAAATGAGCGTTAACACAATTCACAAAATAAACAACAGAAATGTAATATATGACTTTCCCTTTTATATTTCTTTCTTTTTTTGTATACCTGCAGTGGTAAGAACAATAACAAACAGCGACAATTTTTTTTTTCTTTACTGAATCACACTAAATGGATAACTGAGTATATATTTTTTTGAAAACCAGAAACATACCATAATGGGAATATACACTTTTCTTTGAGTAGTAAAAAATATACATAATACATTTTTTTCTCTTTTGAACAGCAATACGGTGGAGCATATATCTCAGTCTAGTTTTACTTTCTTTTCAACAACAACTTTATATGCATTTCACAACTCTTATCTCACAAAAAAGAGAAAAAAATAAATAGCCTTCTAATTAAACAAAGAATACTTTTCATACATCATTTATAATAGTCAACTCCATGGCAACATAACTTGCTAAAACAATTACACTATGGCCAGGGCTCCAACGGCCATTAAAACACTTCAAGCCACACAAAGAGACTTTATGAACACCAGCATGAGCCCCAAAACAACTCCATCTCTTCACTTAATAACCTGCAACTAAACACAACAACAAGACAACAAAAACTAGCCACTACGAAAGCTCTCCTCCCTATCGTAGACCCGCAAATGGGTCACCCCCGAGCTAGGGATTCACACAGGTGAAGATCATTCCACAACAAAATCAAACACAACACAGAAGAACAGCCCATAGGTTTAACACAAAACTCAACTCATGCAAATGAGTTTGGTGAGGGTAGGGAATGGACCCTTCAACTTCAAAGGGCTCCCAAATGATAAAATCTCAACTCATGGCCTCAAGCCAAAATCTCCAAAACACCTCTCCACAAAAATCACAAATAATCTCCATGGCACTCTTGCCATTCAATAATCTCCTCCACAAATAAAATCCCTCAAGGCATAAAAACTTACTGTGGGAGAGACCTCAAGGAGGTTCCTTTCCCCTACCCATACAAGTTGAGCATTACCTCCATTGGAGGTGCTCTCACCATACTCCCATCCCAACAACACAGTGCAAACAACAGACAACCAAAAACTAAAAAAAAACACAGAACATCATATAGCAAGGGTGAGTTAACAAGTTAAGAGGCCTACCTTACAAGCCCTTATAATGGAAGTAAGTTTGGTGAAGAGCTCCAAGCCTTCCCAAGCCTTCCAACTTCAAGAATTTCTCCAACCTTCTCCCAACTTCTCCCAAAATAGAAGAAAACTGAAAATTGCAAGAACTCAAAGAAAAGAGAACTAGAAAAAGAACCCCCACTCCTCAACAAGAGGAGATATTATAGGCCATCAACTTGGCCTTGAAGAATGAGAAGGTGACACTTGTCACTTTCTCCTTCCCCCTCCAATACCACTTGCAAGGGAGAGGAAGTATGAGGATGACAAGTGTCATCCTCTCATTCCACCTCCATCTCCACCCCATCCACTTGTACTCTCACATAAGTGGGGGGGGAACAAATGGTGAGTTGGATTCCCACTCACACCTCCAAGAAGACAAGGGTCTTGGAGGGAGCTCCCACTCACTTGGGAGTCTTGGAGGCCTCCCAAGTCTTCCTTGGGAGTCTTGGAGACCTCCCAATTCTTCCTTGGGAATGATTCCCAAACCTTGGGAAGGGAGCTGAGTCTTTCCAAGGCATGGCTCATCTCCCACCTTCCCTTATTTCCAAATTCGTCACTTTTACTAAACCATAGTTTAGAGTGACCTAGGGTGAGTCAAATCTAGGGTTAGATAGTCCAAGTTGACCCTAGACTCAGGGTTAACCACCTACGGTAACTTTTAGGGCACTAGGGTTCATGAAGGGGTTAAAAATCCACATATAAATGGCCTCAAGAAATAAGATAAATACCAAGTGGTGTAAATCAAGTAAAATTATACAACACTTATTATTAATCAATTTAAATAAAAAGGGTACTAAGGCCAAAATAAATAAAATTAAATCGAGCACTATAAATCAACATTCAAATTCAAACATGATCCTTATCCCTCTTGGGAATGGATCAGTCTTATAGGGGATAACATAGTGTGAATTCTACCTCTAATTTCTCATGGCTAGGGAATGTAAAACCTGCACATCTCGATCAAGTGTCAGTCCTGTCATGAAAAGTCATAGCCGAAGCAACTAAAATTAAATTCACGCAATTGAATGCAACAATAAACATCAACAAATAAATCCAAATTAAACTGCATTATCCAATCACATGTCAATTAGTCCACATCCCATAAACAACTAGAATCTTATCACAAAACATCATCAAATATATAACTTGTACATCAAATCACAAAAATAGCATCACTATGATTAAATCAAATCAAATATGTCAAATCAATGCCCTATCATAATCAATGGATAAAATCAAGTCTACATAATGAAACATAGTCACTAAGGTCTGATAATGTCATCTACTAAATAGCATAACGAATAAAATATGGGAGGTAAAATAATCAGCCTCACATCCTCCCCCCTAAGACTAAACTTCCTCTTGGAAGTCATCAAATAGGTGAGGATAGAGTGCCCTCAACCTAGCTGCATCCTCCCAAGTCGCTATGACCTCATCATAATGATCCCACTGGACCTGAACCTGGTCCAGCTCTCGACCACAAAGGCCCAACGTCTGACGAGCCAATATGCAAATTGGCTCCAAGGCCAATTGCCCGTCCACCTCTACCTATAAGGCACTCCAGTCCAGTACATGAGATACATCAGATATATATCACCTCAAAATAGAAATATGAAAGACATCGTGGATACGCGATAGGCTAGGTGGCAATGCTAGACGATGGGCAACTAGTCCTATCTGCTGCAAAATCTCGAAGGGTCCTACAAACTGTGGTGCGAGCTTAGAGCCCTTTCCATAATGGATTGGACTCTTGTGTGGCCACACTCTAAGGAATACCTTGTCACCCACTGAGAAGCTCCGATAAGTCCTCTTAGCATCGACATACTTCTTCTGTCTATCCTGTGCCTCCTACAACCTCTGTCTAATCAGTGTGACCTACTGCTCCATATCCTAAACTCGCTCTGGACCAATGGCAACTCTGTCCTCTATCTGATCCCAACTCAATGGTGTCCTGCATGGCCTGCCATATAAAGCCTGAAAGGGAGGTATACCCAACGAGCTGTGATGCCCATTATTATAGGCAAACTCAACTAGATATGGATACTCCTCCCATCTAGACTAATGGTCCATAACATACATCCGAAGCATGTCCTCCAACACTTGATTTACCTGCTCTATCTATCCATCCGTCTCGGGATGATAAGCAGAGCTAAAGTTGAGCTATGTGCCCAACGCCTACTGTAAGGCTCTCCAGAATGTTGAAGTGAAAACTGGACCTCTTTCTGAGATGATGTGATGGGGTACTCCATGTAATCTCACAATATCATCCAAGAATACCCTCGCCACTGTTGGCATGTTATACGTCATGCGTACAGGTGAGAAATGTGCCACCTTGGTCAACTTGTCGACTATCACCATGATGGCATCATGGCGACATGAAGACATAGGAAGACCAACAATAAAATCCATGGAAATGGTGTCCCATTTCCACTCAGGTATATCATGAGGGTATAGAAGACCCGCTGGATGCTGATGCTTGGCCTTGACCCTCTGGCACTCAAGGCAACGAGCAATAATACCTGCTATATCTCGTCTCATACTTGCCCAATAGTACAGTTGTCATAGATCGGCATGCATCTTCTTCACCCCCGGATGTGTCACGTATGGTGCTCTATGAGCCTCTGATAGCACTATAGTACGTAGGTCACCTGCGTGGGGTACATAGATGTGCTATCGATGATGAAGTAACCCATCTGCCTCAAGTGAATACCCTGCATACTTTCCCACAAGGGCCCTCTATGAACTGATCTCCTGCTGCACCTCAAGAAACTACTCATCCTCTAGTAGATGCTGAATAATGCGATCCCTCAAGTCCACACTCAAGGTCAAAGTCAAAAGCTCATGGCACCTCCAACTCAATGCATCAGCAACCACGTTCTCCTTCCCTTTGATGTAGTGGACATCAAAGTCATACTCGTAGAGTCATACTCGTAGAGGAACTCCATCCAACGCCACTGACGGGCATTTAGATTCGGTTGTGTAAAGATATATTGAAGACTGTGATGATAGGAATGGAGTTTAAAGTGACGACCCAACAAGAAATGTCTCCAATGGACTAGAGAATGAACCACTACCGCTAACTCCAAGTCGTGCATGGAGTAGTTCATCTCATGGGTCTTGAGCTTTCGTGACTCATACACGATCATTCTACCACCCTGCATAAGTACAGCTCCCAATCCCTCGAGTGATGCATCCATGTAAAACATAAAATCTACTGCAAGATTAGGAACTGCTAAAATAGGAGCGCTGGTGAGACGCTCCTTGAGAACCCTAAAGGCCCTCTCACACTACTCAGTCCATAGGAAGCTCTTCCCTTTCTACTGAAGGGAAGTGATAGGGTGCGCTATCTAAGAAAAACCCTCAACAAAGCGACGACAATAACCAGCTAACCCCATAAAACTCCTGACCTCATCATCAAATATATAACTCGTACGTCGAATCACAAAAATAGCATCACTATGATCAAATCGAATCAAATATGTCAAATCAATGCCCTATCATAATCAATGGATAAATCAAGTCTGCATAATGAAACATAGTCACTGAGGTCTAATAATGTCATCTAATGAATAGAATAATGATCAAAATATAGGAGGTAAAATAATCAGCCTCATAGACACACTATCATATTAGAAAAGATGCTTGCAGACCTCCAGACCATGAACCAATTGAGTTGTCAATTCACATTGAATTCCTAAACACTCCACCAGATCCACAAAATAGGATATTTCATTTCCAGATCTCACCGGACCTATCTGTATCACTCTATCACCTTTAAACACTTGCTAGAACTAGTTTTATTTAAGTGGCTATAACTTCTTCAGATCTTCATGCGAACCTCTAAAATCTTTACTGAATCATCTCAAGACACATATCTACAAACCCTTTGAAGCGCATCCTTGGATCTTCATCTTAGTTGGGATCTTTACCTTACTATTTTCACTATTCTTCTCTGTTCCTATTTAGGACTAATTTTCTCAATATCCTCAGCACACAACACATACAATCCTTATCATTAATGTAACAGGAGTAGTTGACATCAATGACAACACCGATTAAGCCCATACTTGCAACAATCTCCCCCTTTGTCATTGATGGCAACATATGATGTGAAAAACTGTTAACCATCAAGACAAGAATTTCTCCTCATTGTCACAAGTCCCCCTATCAGCAACAACCATTCACATGTCTTCTCTTCCTTTCCTGCTCCCCCTTTGATCAGCAACCACTTGTTTTTCACATGTCTTCTCTCCCCCTTTGACATCAACGGCAAAGGGCACATACTTGCATTACTTTCAGAATCATACCAGCTGGTCCCCCTAAGTGGCAGCTTCCCAAACATTAATCCAGATCACAAGATATGACTATGAGATCCACCAGACTAATGCACATTAGTGCACCTTAATGTAGAACTAGAGGGGTAATAACCCCTAACTTCTCCCTGAGATACTCAAAAGAGTCCTTAGGTAGAGGCTTAGTAAAGATATCTGCAATCTAATCTTTGGAAGGCACAAACTCCAATCTGACTTCATTCTTGTTCACTTGCTCTCTCAAAAAGTGAAACTTGATGATATAAGTTTAGTCTTTGAATGCAATACCGGATTCTTAGATCTTGAATTATCATAGAAGATTGTGATAGGTTTCTCATACTCCACTCTAATGTCTCTTAGCATTTGCTTCATCCACAAAACTTGAGTGCAACTACCTGTTGCTACAATATATTCTGCTTCAGCTATGGACAAAGATATTGCCTCTTGTTTCTTGCTTAGCCAAGAAACCAATCTCTTCCCCAAAAAGAATGCTTCACCACTGGTACTGTTCCGGTCATCCACATCTCCTGCCCAATCCGTATCTGTATATGCATGAAGAGAGAAATTATGATCTCTAGTATACCACAAACCATACTCAACTATCCCTTTTAGATATCTAAATATCCTCTTGATTGCCATGACATGAGAGTCTCTAGGATCAGCTTGGAATCTAGCAACAAGACCAACAACATTCATAATGTCAGGTCTAGTTTGAGTGAGATGCAATAGTCCTCCAATCATTGACCTGCAGTTTTTCTGATCAACCTTAAGAGAGTCATCATCTTTTCTTGATTTACATCCGATTTCCATGGGAGTATTCATTGGTTTTGAGTCTTCAATCCCAAATTTCTTCAACAATTATCTCACATATTTGGTCTGAGAAATGAAGATTCCTTTCTTTGTTTGAGTGATTTGTAGAACCAAGAAGAATTTCATTTCCCCGAACATGGACATCTCAAATTCACTTTTCATTTGATTTGCAAAAGTCTTGCACATACTATCACTTCCTCCAAAAATGATATCATCAACAAACACTTCAACAATCAAGATATTTTCATGATCAATTTTGAAGTACAAATTATTATCAACAGTACCTTTTTTAAAACCAATCTTCAAAAGATGCTTATCCAATCTTTCATACTAGGCTCTTGGGGCTTGCTTCAGTCCATACAATGCTTTCTTCAACTTGCAAACCAAATCACCATGATCAGACAATTGAAATCCATTTGGTTGCTCAATGTATACTTGTTCTTCCAAGTCACCATTCAGGAAGGCGGATTTGACATCCATCTGATATAGTTTAAAATCCTTGAAGGCAGCAAAATCAAGAAATAATCAGACTGCTTCAATTCTTGCCACCGGAGCAAAAGTTTCTTCAAAATCAACTCCTTCTACTTGGGAGTAACCCTTGTAGACCAATCTAGCTTTGTTTCTAACTACTTCACCATCTTCATTTAGTTTATTCCAGAAGACCCATTTGGTTCCAATCACATTCTTGTTTTTAGGTCTAGGAACAAGATCCCAAGTGTGATTTTTCTCAATTTGCATCAGCTCTTCCTCCATTGCTTTAGTCTAATTTTCATCATTGCAAGCTCCATTCACTGTCTTAGGTTCAATCTTTGAAATCAGACAATACTCTTCTGAATCTTGAGAAATCCTTCTTGTTTATACACCTTTTCTTTTATCACCTATGATTTGATCTTTAGAGTGGTTTAGTCTTACATACCTGGGAACTTTGGAAGTTTCTTGCACTTCTGATTCTTGAATAGGTTCATTCAAACTTATTTCTTCTTCCTGATTTACCGGATCAGTCTGAATCTAAATTTTAGAGGGAGCTTGGACTTCTTGAACAAAAACATCATTTTGATCATCTTCATCATATTCATAAAACCTTGAGGGTTTTTCAATACCTTCATCAACCTTCACATTTGTACTTTCCACAATCTCTTGTTATAACACCAATATGCTTTGCTTTGAGTAGAATAACCCAAGAATATTCCTTCATCACTTCTAGCATCAAATTTTCTTAGATCTTAATCTCTTTTAATGTAACATTTGCTACCAAAGACTCTGAAATACCTCACAGTGGGAGTGATGTCAAACCAAAGTTCATAAGGAGTCTTACTGATATTGCTTCTGATTTGTACTCGATTGAGAGTATAGATTGCAGTGCTTACAGCTTCTCTCCAATAGATCTGAGGAACATTTGCTTCCATCATCATGGTTCTAGATGCTTCCTAGATGGTCCAGTTCTTTCTCTCCACTACTCCATTCTATTGTGGAGTCCTAGGAGCACACAACTGTCTTTTTATTCCATGTTTCTTACATAATTCTATGAACTCACCGGTTGTGAATTCTCCACCTCTATAAGACCTTAGATATTTTAATTTTAATCTGGTTTCATTCTCTACCATAGCCTTGAATATTTTGAATTTCTCAAGAGCTTCTGATTTCTCTTTCAGAAAAGTTACCCACATCATCCGAGAGTAGTCATCAATTAATAGCATGAAGTATATATCACCTTGCACACTTCTAATTCTTGCTAGACCACATAAATCAGTATGAACTAAGTCCAATAATTTGGTAGAGGACCGTTCCTTACTTTTGAATGTGACTCTTCTCTGCTTGCCCAACTGACATTCTTTGCACAAACTATTAGTAGGTTTCACAAGTCTTGGAAGATCTCTTATAGCCTGAGTGTTGCTTATCTTGATGATATTATCAAAATTCACATGACACATTCTCCTATGCCACAACCAACTCTGATCAATTTGAACAAATAAGTAACTTTTACTAGTTCCAACCAAGTGGAAGATATTACCTTTAGTTTGAGTACTGGATGCAATCTCTGTTTCAGAACTTTCAAAGATCTTGCATTTTCCATTTTTGAATTAGAGATCTTAGCCTTTGTCCACCAACTGTCCAACACTGAGAAGATTGTGCTTCAGGCCTTCAACATATAGTACATTACCAGTTTTGTTCTTTCCATCAAAAGAAATAGTTCCTCTACCTCTGATTCTACCAGCAGAATTATCACCAAATTTTACCACTCCTCCTTCATACCTTTCCAAATCTATGAACTTATTTTTGTCACCTGTCATATGGTGGGAGCATCCACTGTCAATGACCAAATCATCCTTTTCTTCAACTTGGGCAGCCAGAGTTCTTTCTATAATTTTATGATTGACAGATTCAAAGGGCATTGGATCTTCTTCCTTGATGGCAATAAAAACCTAGTCACTTCCAGATTTGTTTCCTATCTTTGATTCATCATTTGTTACTCCATCATCATCTTCATGAACATAGTAACATTTCTTTTGGAACCTTGATCTATTAGGATTTGGCCTTGAAAATGGTTTCAGACACCTTGAGGCAAAATGACCAATCTTATTGTAGCTAAAACATTTAAAAGGCAATTTCCCCTCATACTTACCAAATCCTCTTGGTAGCCTTTTTGCAATAAGGGCTTCAAGTTGAGCAACTTCTGCTTCATCTTCTTCCAGGACTTTTCTTGTGTTTTCATACCATGATAGTTTCCCTGAAGAGTCCTCTTCTAGATCAAACCTTTGTTTTCCTTTTACAAAGGCACTAGCTTTGAATGCAAATTCAATCTTGGGGGGCATCTCCAAACTCGGTCAATTCAAATGCAGCCAATTTACCAACCAATTGATCTCTTGTGATACCTGAATAGGACATGAATTCTTCAATGGTAGCAACCTTGTACTTGTAAGAATTAGGAAGGGGTCTGAGAACTTTGCCAATAATCTCATCTTCATCCAAGACTCCACCAGCACATCTAATGCCACAAACAAGCTCATTTACTCTTGGCATAAATGTAGTGATATTTTCATCTTCTCTCATCTTCAGATTTTCAAATTTTCCTTTCAGACTCTGTAGCGTGGCACATTTAACATACTTGTCTCCTTCATGCAGAAGTTCTAGTTTTTCCCCAATCTCAAAAGCAGTTTGTAGGTCAACAACATTTGTCAGCTCTGAATCAGACAAGGCACTTAGAAGAGCTTCTTTAGTCTGCAGATGGTTTTTAGCATCTCTGATTTCATCTACAATTCTCGAACCATCCTATGGAGGAGTATACTTCTTTGAAGACATAGTCCAATACTGTATTCCCATAAATTGCAAGTGACATTCCATGTGACTTTTCCAAAGAGTGAAATTGGTTCCATCGAACCTTGGGCTATCCTTCTTGTAGGATGACACCTTGGATCTCCTCAAGTGGTTAAGCTCTTTTAGAGGGACTTAGCTCTGATACCAATTGTTAGATTTAGGGCAGACAACTAAGAGGGGGGTTGAATCAGTTGTCAAAAACTTTCTTGCAATTTTAATCACTTAAATCCTTTTCTTAATTCAGCAGCATAATAATAAATCAATCATAGAAACTTAATGCAACAATTCAAGAGCATAAACATATTAACGCATATGAAACCAAGATTTTGATATGGAAAACCCAGTTAAGGGAAAAACCACGGGGTGACTAACCCAAGATTGTATTCTCTATTAGAAGAATAGAAAGAACAAAATGGCACATGCCAATTAGGGCTTACTGCCCAAGCACACTGCTCACTACCTACAATAGACACACTGTCTATAGAATAATAAGTATCACATACTTGAACTGAAGAATAGCATCTTCACCATGCTTGAGTCAATTCCATTTAGGCTCAATACTCCTGCTCTGCTCCTCTCTACCACACTCTCATCTCTACAAGATACACTTTCAAATGACTTTACAACTCCTTATTTATACAAGACATTGACTTAGGAATAACCATCCAAGTCAGCATACATTACAGAGAAAATATATAAATACAACATGACTTATTACAAAAAGACTTCACATAGAACAACACACTGTCAACCACACAGATTTGAGACTTCAATCTTCTTATAGGAATACGCCAATCTTCTCAGAACATCATCGAGATTATCTGCAGGATGTATAACTCATCCAGTCAGCTTGACTTGGGAAGAGCATCATCAACCGGAAGTAATTCTTCAATTACAAGCTCAATCTTTAATGCGGACCACCAACACGAACTGGATGCAATCCAAAGATCTCCACAAGCTTTCTTGAATCACCAAAAATATCCACACTACTTCTTACTGAAAATATTCTCTCCTTCATCCGGAACCTCAAGAACACAGTCTGTCATCACTGTCATATTAGAAAAGATTCTTGTAGACCTCCAGACCATGAACCAATTGAGTTGTCAATTCACATTGAATTCCTAAACACTCCACCAGATCCGCAGAATAGGATATTTCATTTCTGGATCTCACTGGACTTATCTATATCACTCTGTCAGCTCTGAACACCTGCCAGAACTAGTTTTACTTAAGTGGCCATAACTTCTTCAGATCTTCATGCGGACCTCTAAAATCTTTACTGAATCATCTCAAGACACATATCTACAAACCCTTTGAAGTGCATCCTTAGATCTTCATCTTAGATGGGTTCTTTACCTTATTGTTTTCACTGTTCTTCTTTGTTCCTATTTAGGACTAATTTTCTCAATATCCTTAGCACATAGCTCATACAATCCTTATCATTAATGCAATAAGAGTATGTTGACATCAATGACAACACTGGTTAGGCCCATAATTGCAATAGAAGGTTTCTGCTACAAGAAGTTACTTGGACGACTACTTGGTAAAATGCTCCACATTCCTCCCCATTTGAAGATATTGTCATGAAGTTCAAAATTTAAGTTCAATATGTTGTAAAGGTACTAAATCCAAAGTTTCAGATCATTTTCTCCTCTGCAACGAAGGTTATAGGTGATAGAGTTCTAGTATGTGCTCTGGAAGTGTAAAGTGATGATGAAGGCATGTTGAAATGCTCTAGATTTATCTAGAAGTGAAGGTTTTCCCATGAAATTCTATAAACATGATCAGAGATGTTAAATGCATGCTACTTTGCAGCATTAGGTGATTTAGAGGTCTGCAAGTTCATTTTTCAAATTACAGTTTACTACATATGGTTTGGGATGCCTAATTGTTCTTAGAACACATGATTGAGTACTTGCGCCAGTTGGAGATTTTATAGATCAGTTATATGAGTTCGTGTGAACATTCTACATGTCTCTATTCTTCTCAGGTTTGATGTACATGCAAATCTTTCAAGTTTCCAATACTACACAAAGTTTTCAAGTTAGTATGGGAAGAGTTATTGTTGTTGAGGCCGGCTGAGGTATGTTGATGATGTGCACCACAAAGTTCTTGTTGTGCGGAGTCCAAGGAGTGTTTGGAGATAGTTTATGGGTCATGTCGACTCATCTAGAAGAAGAACAAGTAATGTTTAATTAGTCATGAGTACTGCCAAGATTGTAAAGACCGACGTGCTACAAGCTTCATTTGTTCTTGTTTAAGGGTGACCTAATTCAATTTTCTAAAGCATATGGATGTTGTTCTTTGAAAGATGATGCTGTGAAGGATGTTTAGGACCGGGATAAGCATGTGTTGGGATCCACAAGGTGTGTTTCTCTTCCTGGTGTTATGTGTAGTTCATGTTGGAGCTTTCCCTCTACATGTTTCATGTTGTGTGACATCTGACCAACTTGTAAATTGTAATATTCCTATTGTATTGGCTGACTTGTAATGTAATCAATGTAATGTCATATATATATATATATATTATAATCCTAGTTGATCTAGGTGAAGCATGATTGTGAATATGATTGTGTGAAGAGTAGAATGTGAATATGATATGCATTATGATGTGTGACTGAAGGAGAAAGAGTAGAAGCAATAAGGTCTATCCTAATTCATCTTGAAGGCATTTTTGTGATAGAAGGGAAGTGAAGAGTATTCTTAATTGTTCCAATCATCAAAAGAGGAGTGAAGAGGTAGAAGTGCAATCATCAAAGGAGTGAGCTTCATTGTTAGTTTTGGGCAATAGAAGGACTGTCATACTATAATAATTTCTAATTTTGTTCTCAGTTCAGGGAGCAGTTGCTTCCTTGGGTTCTATTTTGAACACCCTGAATACTGAGAGGGGGGTGAATTAGTATTCTTTTAAACCATTCAAACATCAAATATCCAATCTATTTGGTAGATTCAATTGCAGTAATTGAAATAAAACATAAAGCATGTAACAACACATAACACATGAACACCAGTATTTTTACATGGAAAACCCAAAATGGGAAAAACCCATGGTGAGGATTAGCTCACAATATATTATAACCAATTATAGTATATTTACATAATTGTTCACTACAAATGGACTCATTGTCCAAGTGGATTCACTTCCCACTAATGAAAAGATAGAAGAAAGATTGTGGCTCACAGCGTAGATTGAACTGTTACAATTGCATCTAACATATGCATGAGATATAGTTCCAATGAAGCTCAATAAACTAGCTTTACACACATTATCTGATTCTGATATTACAATTTGCTTTCCTCTACAATCACATCACTAAGATCTTCTACTCAACATTCACAACATAAGTTCACACTCTACTAATAGTATTCGCATACATACATATATGTTCATCTATAAAACATCGAAAAGGATAGCATATATATCCGCTTCAAGCATAACCTCAATTAGGTTGGCCTAATTGAGTGTAACATACAAAATATACAATATATGACTTGTCAACTCAAAACCTTCCACACACACTTCGCACCAAGATCCAATACTTAAAGCAATTTGAAATAGGTCAGCATGGACCTAAAATAGCTCCCACATAACTCCTCAATGCTTATTTAACTTTCATATATCTTCACATCTATTAGGTTGGCACCGCTCAAGACCTAATACAAACATCCTTCAACTGCATACCCATATTCAGACACATGTACCTTGAAACATCATGTCAACTAGAAATCACACTCTACTGACATCTGTCAACATCTCCTTAAAACTACAAAGCCAAAAACCAATCCACAGAGAAATGTGGACTCTCTTACTCACATGCACAATATAGGAAATGATTGTATTCTACTAGGCTAAACTTCTGTCATTCATAATTTCCAAACTATAGGACAAAATCAGATAAAATTATGGAATTAGATGCTTCTGACAACCAACAATAATATACTAGAACTACAGAGCAAAGTATTCATTTACAAACTAGTGTGGACCCAAAATCTGAATGCTCTGTAACACAAAATTACCAGAATTGACACTTAGTCAATTTTCATCACAAGCCTCTTTGTTGGATCAAACCTTCTTGCAAAATTGTCTTTCATAGACATCCTGAAGCATGGTAGAAGCAACCAAAATGATCTTCTATGATCTAGATAGAAGTCTTTATACCAAGATACAATGTTGACATCAATGACAACATTGTAACACATAGTAGCATATCATGTGCTTACTGTACATGCTCATGTTGCCAACAACAACATCAATGACAATCTTCCAACAATCTCCCCTTTTGTCATTGATGGAAATGTGCCAAAATATTCTCCCTCTTTGGCATCAAGGGCAAATGGTGCTTTCAACCAATATTCTTGACATGTATAGGATCTCATCCTGAGAAATATATTCATATGTATAAGATGAAAGATTGAATTAACTCCCCTAAGTCATGTACCAGAGAAAGAACCAAAAATTTGTATCAGAATCTACTCTATATACTCCACATATGTACAAAGAATTTGAAACTAAAAACCAAAAATAAATGCATAAAAGGTAAGAAGTGTTGTCAACTAGATGAAGTAGGCATTTTTTAGCTTTTGTACTAGGGTATGCCATTCCTGTTTGCCTTCATTGCATGCCTTCTTGGCTTCTCCAAGCAATCTGCATTGAGTTTCAAACTCCATCAAAAACTCTTCTCCTCCTTCCAGAGTGCTAGGTATAGGATTTATTTGTGAAGCTTTGGTAGCACTCAAAAGGGCTCTTGAAACAAGCATGAATTTTGGATTTATTAAGTCCCTTATTTCTCTAAACTACAAAATAATATTCTCTTTTTGAGCTTGTAATTGAAATAATTTCTTATGCAAAACTTCTATTGTATTCCTTGTATTTCCATCAAGATCAAGTGCTGGATCATAAGCACTAGAGGCATTATTGATCTGTGGTGAAGGGGGTAAATCATAAAACACACAACAATAGAAATTACAGATAGAAAATAGGAATGTTCTTTTATTTATTTGGAAAACACATTACATTAAGAAGCTCAAATACAATCAGAGGATGAATCCTCCACAAGCTGCAACACATTACAACTTCCTATCTCCAGACTCTAGAACCTTCTGCCTTTTGTAGCTCTAAATCTGATAGGGTTTTTATTTTACCGCTTTTTCTTGACTCTACAGGGGTTCCCAAAATGGTCATTATAAATAACCCTTTTGGTGGCCTCCAGCCAAAATTTTGAAATTTATAACTCCCTCCAAATATAGGTCAACTTCCGGGAACCATAACTTTTGATTTGGTTGTCTGATTGACAAACCATTTGAAGCACTGGAAAGCTCGTGTAGTGAACTACAATGCTATAAATCTATAAAAAAAATTCCATAAACTTTTCAAGGCGTTATGGGATGTTTAATTACGTTAAATCTAATTTCAAAACTTTTCTGGGGACCTCACAAATTAAAACTTTAATATCTTGAAATCTAGACATGATCTTGAGCTGAAATTTACCAAGAATGTCTATTTGACAATTCTGAAACTTTGGGGAAAATTTTGGCCACTTCTTTGATATAGGGTTACTAAAAATAGTAAATTTTGGTATTCTTAGCCCTATTAGAAACTTTGAAGGTTTTGAATCATTATTCAAGAAAATGGGTATTCAAAAACACAAATTTTGAAAAGAAAAGAAAACAAATCATCATTTTTTTAGGTGATACAAGATTGCCCTTACACCACTGGATGCTCCTACATCAATTTGGGACTCAATGGAGTCCATCTCCTTTCTGATGCTTTGTGTGGCTCTCAGCCTCTTCATGCCAAAATGATAGAGAGCCTTTGCTTCATCTACATAGTCTTGTGCATCCTTCAAAATTTCTTGAAACTTTTTATGTGCAAGAGCACATTTCTCAATGATCTCTATCATTTTCTTATCATTCATTCTCTTTTCAATTTGTCTTTTGAGACTGGAGGCATATTCTTTAAAGGAATCAATTAAAAGCTTTAAATTTTCCATAACAAAGAGAGATGTATCAATGTTGCACTGGGTATGACCTCTTGCAATGCCTTCACTACCTCATCCATCAGCTCTCCACTCTTTTGATGAGTCTCTATGACTTCCTTCCAGGAAGATGCATGGAATACATCTCCCAACTATAACTTTTGGAGAGGGGAAATCTTATCTAGATCTATACTTCCCTGTTGGCATTTGTGAAGATACAACAGGCTAGAAATTAAGTTGTATACTTAATATATTCTTCAAAGAGTCTCCGGAGGAGCCAGAGGATTTGTTGAAAGACTTTGTTATCTCCATAGCCTTTTATTGTAGGTCCTTTTCCTCATTTTTGTTGGAGTTTTTAGGATTTTCTTCCTTAGTCTCTGCATCTCCAGATGCATCCTTATCTTCATCTTTCTCTTTATTGTTATTGTAGACACCTAAAATTGACTTGCTCTGTAAACCAATTTCCCGTACCTTTATACTAATTTATCCCTAACCATCTGCCTATCCCTTGTGATCAATTAATTCATTTAATTTATCACTATACCTTACAACACTATCCTCATCAATTAAATAAATATTTCTAATATTTATTTAGCTGATTTGTCCATCTCCCTAATCCCTATTAATTAGATAAATTGGTCTTATCTAATTAATCTATCATACTTCAATCAATCTACCCTACCCTACCTATCCCCTAGACCTAAGTTAATTAAGCTAAACACTTAATCAACCTTGCTTAGCCCATCCTTCCACACACCTTTGAATAAAAATCAATTTCTTATTCAAAGGGTCAAATCCTCCTTACCCCTCATTTATCACCCTCTTACACCTGTAAGAGTACATCTTCACATCTCTGCATAAAAGTAAATTTTTAATTCACACTCCCCCATGAGGTGAATTTTTAACTCACTTGTCATATCCACTCCTCCCAAAAATGAATTTGTAATTCATTTTTATCCTCAACACCTTTCCCCATGTGAATTTAAAATTCACAAATAATGAGAGCCCTCCATATCTATTGACCAAGCTTCAACCCTTGATCTCTCTCATCCACTCCCCTTGTGACACTTGTCATAAGGCTATGGCTTCAATCCAAACCCTAACTATCATTTATTTCTAGCCCTTGATCTCATCTTGTGATCCTCACCCTCCATCATCTTTTCAAAAATCTATAAATGAAACCCTCACCCAAGCCATTGGGGAGGAACTTCTTCTTGCATCCAAACTCTGCCAAAATCTCTCCAAAATCTCCTCATCATACTACCATAATGCTAAAATTACACTAGCCATTCCATCTAATGTATCAATCTATCATCCAAATCCTTCATCTACATTGTGTTGAAAGCAAGAGCAATCCACATTTCATCATCTTGGGTACAATCTAAGGAGGTTGGGTGCAACTCCTTCCACCCTATCTTGGATTTGTGGGTTAAGTGAAGGTATATCATTTGTATTTATGCATTTGATTTGTATTTTGACTTTTATTTTGATTCATAGATCACATTGGCACACCCTGTCTTGGATCTAATTATCGGTTTTTACAGGTTTTGTTGTCAAAATCTTCATTTTCTAACCCTAGTTGTATCAAGTTTTGCAAGTTTTGGGACTGAGCTATTACAGGTTACATCCTTGGCAAAAACTAACCTCGCTGTTGTGATAAGAAGGTTGTTTCTAAGTTTTTTGACAGAACATTTGACTATGTTCTGTGACTAAAATTTTTGAAAATTTTTTAGGGTACGGTCTGTACGGTATGGATCCGTACCATACAGACTGTCTGTACAGTATGGATCCATACCGTACAGACTATCCGTAGTAATTCGTACAGGGGCTTGTGTTTGATAGTCGCAGGCATTTTCAGGTTGCAAGTCTAATGGTCAAACTTGTGGGTTTTTTGCATTAACAAATATTTTTGGGTCGACACCTTCCAAACCCTATTCGTAGCCTCCTCCTACCACTCCTTGAAGCTGTCGAAACCCTTATATCTCCCGTCGCCACCATGTTGCCTTAAGATCCCTCCTATCAAAACCCAGTCGCCGCCCCTGCATACCTGTTGTCACCTACCTTCAATACCCTAACAACCGCCACTGCCCACTATCCACCAGATCTCCTCCATTTTTTGCCTGATCCACATTGTACGTCATTTGTAAATCTCTACCCGATCACCGCCTGGTTATCATTTTTCCTTGTTGCTGCCATCAACGGTGACCAAAATCTTGTGTTGCCACTAGTTTCAAAGCTCTGCTTGGTCAAAACCCTTATACACTACACGTTCTCTACAATCTCCATTCGACCACCCTAAATCTACCTTCAACCACTATCTGTGTCGCTCCACCTCTATCTTTGACTACATTACCTACCGACAGTCCTTCCCGCCACTCAGTTGACACCCACCAACCACTGTTCTTCTGTCACTTGCTTCGTCACCCACTTCAAACTTCGCTGCCATCTTTGGTGGTGACCAACAGCACCATCGACCACCAAAACCCTGTATAAAACCACCGTCACCACTCACTTGGCCTTCTTTGTGCCTTTCAAAATACAAATCAAAATTTCCTGTCAGCGGTCATTCTATTTTTACGGATTCAAGCCCTTTGTGGCTTGGGGAGTTTTAACCCCCTACGAGCATAAGACATGGTCCCTTTAGCGATCGGGGAGGCATTTCTTTCTTATTTTTTTTTTTCCTTCGAGTTAGCCCCTGGTCATATGGGTGACCAGGGGCTCAACCCTTAACTACTAGCAAAACATCAAACCGCCAGCAATAAACCACCAGAGCACAGACCGGTGCATGTGACCACTATCACTAGACCACCAACCATCAATTTTCAAACTGCCAAGCTGACCTCTTGTGCTCTCTACATACCAAAGGAGGCTTTTTTTTCTCTCACTCACAACTTTCACATACGGAGTCAAAAATTCGTAAACAAGGACTTGCCAGAAAGTTGATGAGGCGAACTACACAGTTGTGAGGAAACTTTTAGGTGACTATACCGTTTTGTAGCATTTTTTTGCAGTCAAAGTCAAACATGCATGAAAACTTCAAATGCTCATATCTTTTGGAAATTTGATCCTTTTACAGCAATTTTTTTAAAAAAATTACATGGAATTTCATCTAGAATCTGTTTATGCAGTCTTTTTTTCTATATCAATTCATTTGTCATCAGATTTTATCAGATTCTCAATTTTTACATAACGATCATCTTAGCTAGTCTACTTGCTCCGTTTTCGTTCTTATAACTTGCAAGTGTTCATTCGGGACTGGAACAACAGCAGGACTAGCAAATATAGCAATTTGGATAGCAAAATAATCAAGTGCACTCATTCTATTTCTCATTTCATCATACTCTTGTTTGCAAACACACTTTAATTTGGGACATAAAACAAATCATTGTTTGCATACACATTTCGATTTGGGCTTCTAAAATGAACATTGCTTGATCACACATCATTGAAATTGGACATAAAATCAACAAGTTTCTTCATCACACATTTGGATTTGGGCATAAAAAGAACAAGTGCTTGAAGTGTCTTCCTCACCTTTCAATTTCTAAGGGATAATTTACAAGTGTGAGTGTGAGTCAGGTGTGTGTGTCTATGCTCTCTCCTCGCACTGCAAGGTGATCTTGGAGACCAAAAACACCTCACTTGATTCTCTTTTGTTTACTCTTTCCTAGGAGGCCTGCTAAGGGATTTCATCACCCCTAGGGATGACCTCATAAGAGGCTGAATCCAAAGACACCCTCATTGAAATCAGAATCTTGTCACTCTTGGCTAAGCCCCAAAGAACTTTCTACCTTTGGGAAGTGAAGGTGAAGGGTGGGTTACCCCCTTCTCCCAACTGTGTGATAGGATTTCACTTTCAATTCCTAGTCAACCTCATGTAAACATTGCCCAAGACCTAATTGGCCATACCCCATCAAACTAAAAGTTAGGGCATGTTGATGTGTCTTCCACATGTGTTTGTTTAATCATCATTACATTTCATTCTCAAAATTCAAAATTGCTTATGTGTCTTGTGTGAGTGATTCATGATTGTACATGTGTGATTATTTCATTGAACATTGCCAAATCAAGCTAAACACCAAACACATAAAGACAAGTCATTCAACTCATTCTTCCAATACATTCAAATCCAATCACATTCATCCTAATCACTCATTTTTTGCCACTTCATTCCTAATCACATCTAAGTCATCCTAAATCAATCCTAATCATATCCTTGTTACTCTACATCACCAAATCATCATCATTCTATCTAAATCATTATCCAAACAACATCATTCTAATCACTACACATCATCATTATCTCCATTCTTTCCAAATCAACCTTGATCCCCATCATCCCTAAGCACATCCTAGTCATATCTCCATCCTTCATCCTCATCCTATCAATATCATCCTAATCATTATCCTAGTCATCCTTAATCATTCCATATCAAACCCTAATCATATCTAAGTCATCATCACATCACATCAACATCAATCCCAATCAACATCCAAGTCCCCCAACATCGCTATCAAACTCCAAATCCAAATCAACCTAATAAAAAATCAAGACCTTATTTGATCATCCAATCAAATCAACCAAATCAACTATATTACTTAAGTGTCATTAGTCCACCTAAAGTATAGAGAATCATCCACCCTTTGAAGAAAATCAAATCATCCTAAGGTGTTGAAATTTAATTCCCAACATCACAATCATTCATCACCCTCCATTTCATCTCATATCTCTCCCACAAAATGGATCCTTATGAAGCAATGCAACATTTACAAAGACTTAGAAAAGTCTATGAGAACATGGATCCTAATGCTAAGGAACAATCCAAAAATGACATTATAGATATGCCCTTAGCACACCTCATCATTGGGGAATCCCAAACCTCATACCAACCTTCATCATATCAACCAACACCCTACACACCATCCCCATCCACATCATATCAATCTTTATTCTTTCAACCATCATATCAACAAACATCCTACATATCCACACCATCAACCTCCCATCAACCTTCATCATATCAACCTCCATCATATCAACAAACATCCTACATATCCACACCATCAACCTTCATCATATCAACAAACATCTTATATATCCACACCATCAACCTCCTACCAACTTCCATCATATCAACCTTCAACATCCTACATATCCACACCATCAACCTCATACCAACTTCCATCATATCAACCTTCATCATATCAACCTTTACCCTCATATCAATATTCATCCCCTTATACATCCATGCCATCATACCTACCCCACTAATCAATACCTCCAACTTACCCATCCCCCAACCTTTGTCATGCTAACTTTGATTAAGGGAACACCAATCTAGCACACCTTATCTCTAAAATCCAAAGCTTATATCAACAACCATTTCCCCATGTAAATCCCCATTCCCTAATCCCCATCCTCCAATCCCTCCATCACCCTACCTACCTTACAATCCATCAATCCCAAATCCCCCAACACAATGTTCCTCCAATCTTAATCCCTCACCTTATGTATCTCCCAATCCACCAACCCCTATTACCTATACACCTTCTAATCCACCATCAAATCTTCCAAATCCTAAGCCCATGACATCTAAAGAATCCTTGTGGGATTTCCTCCAAAGAACATCACCAAGAAAAGCAATGGAATCCCCCAAATCCTCCACCCCTCCAACACCACCATCTGGTCCAACACCTATTCTTGAACCCATCCAAGAACCATTACTACCTAATCCCATCACCCCCCTATCCAATCCCAATCCTAATCCTACACCATCCACCATCATTATCCATCCATTATATTGTTCATCAACCCATACACTCATAAAAGACACCATCCATTGGCTATTAGCAAGGAATCAAACACCCTCATGCAAACCAACATCCACCAAACCTCTTGAACAATCTCCTATCATAACTCAAGAACCATCATGCAGCCATGTTCAAGAACACATAAGTCAAGCACCTATCGCATCCATCCAAACACCTATCACATCCATCCAAGCAGCCCCCACATCTATCCAAGTCACTCCCACTTCTATCCAAGCACACGAGCTATGTCAAGACTCAAATCCAAAGCATGTTGAAACATCAACCCCTTCTCCTAATCAAGATCTAACCATTCCATCTAATCCCATCCCCAATCCCCTCCCATCTATTGATCAACTTATTGATCTCACACCATCTTCTACCACCCCTTTACCATCCCCCATGAATTCTTCACCTCCATCTACCAATCCCATCCCAAATCCATCTTCCTATTCACTTGGACAAAGCACTTTCATCCGTGGTGACTCCCTTTTACGAGGAGAACAACTTCCATCCACCACCTATCCTTCTCCAACAAATAATGGACTCGCATCTTGTTTCCAAAGCACCAAACATACCATTGCATGTCGCATGCTCCAACACATGAACTATTAAGGAAAAGGCTTAGGCCTTCATGAACAAGGCATCTTAGAGCCCATCCACACTACATTCCATCCATCCACGCATGGCCTTGGCTATACATCCCAAGGAAAACAATCTCAACATGTTGGTACCACCCACCCACCTTCCAAAATCCATTCATCCAATCCCAAACATAGTGCATCTCATCGCACCCCCAAATCATATGTCGCCATCCCCCCTCCATCATCCTATCATTTGCAAAAGCATGTGACCATCCATCTTCCTCCATCAAATTTACCTCCACTACTTCCAACTCCAAATATTCCTATTAAATCCACTCTACTTCCTATCCTACCAACGCCAAACATCCCTATCCATAAATCCTCTTATCCTCCCATCCTCCCAACTCCTAATATCCCCATCATCAAATCCCCTCATCCATCTACCCAAAAATCCACTTTTTACCCCTCCACCCATAAACCCCCTAAATTTCCTAATCAAGACCAACAAAATCACACATCATCCAAACATGAAGATTCCATCAAATCCATGGGATTCAAAAGTAATAATTTGAATACCCCAACTCATAAAGCACAAAAGACTAAAGATGTTATCCCTTCCAAACAAAATTATAAATCCAAAAGGCTATCAAAGCCCACACCATCACAAGAAAAAGCAAAAACAAAAATGGTGTGGGTCCCTAAAAAAAAAGCACCAAACTCTAATGAGGCATCCACATCCCAATCCACCCCAAAATCCCATACACCCCCCTCCCCATCTAAAAATCCCCCAACACCTAAGTCTATTTGGGTCCCTAAAACCCCAAATCGACCATCCAAAAATCCCCTATCCTGATCCCCATTACTCCCAACTCCACATCCAAAATACAAGCTTCTAAATACATCATGATGTGTGCAACCATTGGTCTTGGTTCCCCTCCACCACTTGACATTCCCACATACCCCCATCTCTCCATCTTTCATTCACAATCCTACATATCTTCCCCATCAAATTCCTATGGTCCATGCTATTGGATAATCCACATCATAATCCACATAATCCACATCATAACCCACTATCCACCAACATCCATGCAATCGACATCCATAATGCTATCCAACATGGGACCATCTTATCCTTGCTTTAGAAACAGACGCTAGAGTCCCCATTCCATCAAAAAATCAAGAAAATAGTAAAGAGAAAAAAATCCATCCAATGGTGAAAACCACTCCTTGTGGCACCTTGGGCAAGTACCATGATAAAAACCCCTTGTGGGCGTCATGCATAATCCCTTCTCCATCCATTTTGTATCCCTACACTTGGAGGCAAAACCATCTAATCATCCACATCCATAACACCCTTTTGCATATCCTATCCATGTATCCTTATCTTATCATATTCTTATCCACCATCCCCTATTTATCCTATCATTCCCCATCCATTCTATCCACTATATCCTCCTCCTTAGATTTTGATAAAGACAAGGGGCAAAATATAAAAAAAAAAACATGCTTTGGAGACCTCTTGGCATACTCCCTTTGTATGTATATCCTCCATCCATCTACTGCAAAGTCCATCCATTCAAGCATGAGCCCATCATGCAAACTTATAAGCATTGGGGCATATGATTCCTTACAACCTAGCCCTTGGAGAAAATCCTTATCCCCATCTCCCAACCATCTATCTTGCATCCATATCTCTATCTTCCAATCCATCTATCATGAATCTCCTCTCTATCACCTTCCACTACCAAACCCCCCATCCATCTATCATGTACCCCTACCCAATCCTTTATCCCCCACCCTACCCCTTATCTGCATGTATCTATCCATTTATCAAAGTCTCTTATCCATTATCGTTTCATCGCCAAATCCCCCAACCCAACCCAATCACTTTCACCTCTAGACTTGGTGTTCCCTTGTCATTGGTATCTAGCATAAAGGTTATCCAAACGAAATCCAATGCAACCATCTCATAATAAACCATTCCTTTCACAAAAATTAGAAAATCCAACAACACCAAAAAAAATTAAAAAAAATATATATCCATCACAAAATCAACATCTCATCATCTTCCAACATCCTCCAAATCACCCAAATCATCCAACACATCATCTTCCAACATCATCACATCTATCCATCACAAATCAGAACTACATATCATAACCACCTGCATCTTAATGTGCCTTGATCTAGTGGATACAGGGTATGTAGGCGGTCTAGAATATGAAGGAAGTTTCCAGTACTTAGGTATCTAAGAAGTACCCATCCAACCTGTTGAGCTTACACTAGATCCAAACATCCCATAACCTATCAAAGCATTGTCCCATAATAAAAAATCATCAACTATCAAATCAGCATCAACCACAACTTGTCGCCATCATATCTTGAGCCAATCTTACAACATCAACTAGACATGATCCAATCATCAATCAATTCTTGCCTTAGGATATATCGTTCCTACAATAGGCAGAATCTATCCTATCATCATCCATCTTGGCAAGAGATACAATGGCTACTTGTTTGGTTCATTGGTCTTTTCATTTTTTATTTTTATCTTTTGTCCTATTCAAATATCACATCAAAGCTACCTTGATCTCACTATATCATGGTATGTGGCAAAAACATCTAGAATGGGGCATAGTCTTGCTTTTTTATCTTGTGCTGGTGGGTTGGTTTCATTACTCCAAGCTAGTATTCATATCTTGTGGATTGTAGGGTCGGTTCTAGCATATTGATCTCCTTATGCATCTAAGGTTCATCATACCTTTTGTGTACTAAGGACTTATGCTATGAGTCCCCTTCCCTCGTCTAGACAAGGTTGTACTATCTAGGGCATGCATGAGATCATCCCTTTGTCTTTGTGTCTAGTCCATGCAAATGTTGGATAAACATCATCACCCTGGTCTTCTATACCTTGGTGAAAATATCCACTTTGCTATATCAAACCTAGGAATGCTCTAAAATCATTTTCAGCACAATGATCATCCACCAATCAATCTCCCAACATTATCACACTTTCATCTCGTCCCTTATCCTCCAACCACTTCTACCAATCTCTTCCATCCATTTTGAGAGCACAACCATGTTCTTGCAAACCACCTATCCTCTTGAGGGGGCATCACCCTTACCAATTATCCCCAAACCTTACCCTATTCTTCTAAGCCAAAATATTTTTTTTATCCAATCCAACTCTATGTTTTAACTTCTTTGAAATGATGTTACTTAGCTGCAACACCATCTCAAAGAGGGGCAAATGTAGACACCTAAAATTGACTTGCTCTGCAAACCAATTTCCCGTACCTTTACACTAATTTATCCCTAACCATCTGCCTATCCCTTGTGATCAATTAATTTATTTAATTTATCACTATACCTTACAACACTATCCTCATCAATTAAATAAATACTTCTAATATTTATTTAGCTGATTTTTCCATCTCCCCAATCCCTATTAATTAGATAAATTGGTCTTATCTAATTAATCTATCCTACTGATCAATCTACCCTACCCTACCTATCCCCTAGACCTAAGTTAATTAAGCTAAACACTTAATCAACCTTGATTAGCCCATCCTTCCACACACCTTTGAATAAAAATCAATTTCTCATTCAAAGGGTCAAATCCTCCTTACCCCTCATTTATCACCCTCTTACACATGTAAGAGTACATCTTCACATCTCCACATAAAAGTGAATTTTTAATTCACACTCCCCCATGAGGTGAATTTTTAATTCACTTGTCATATCCACTCTTCCCAAAAATGAATTTGTAATTCATTTTTATCCTCAACACCTTTCCCCATGTGAATTTAAAATTCACAAATAATGAGAGCCCTCCAAATCCATTGACCAAGCTTCAACCCTTGATCTCTCTCATCCACTCTCCTTGTGACACTTGTCACAAGGCTATGGATTCAATCCAAACCCTAACTCTCATTTATCTCTAGCCCTTGATCTCATCTTGTGATCCTCACCCTCCATCATCTTTTCAAAAATCTATAAATGAAACCCTCACCCAAGCCATTGGTGAGGAACTTATTCTTGCATCCAAACACTGCCAAAATCTCTCCAAAATCTCCTCATCATACTACCATAATGCCAAAATCACTCTAGCCATTGCATCTAATCTATCAATCTATCATCCAAATCCTTCATCTACATTGTGCTGAAAGAAAGAGCAATCCACATTTCATCATCTTGGGTACAATCTAAGGAGGTTGGGTGCAACTCCTTCCACCCTATCTTGGATTTGTGGGTGAAGGGAAGGTATATCATTTGTATTTGTGCATTTGATTTGTATTTTGACTTTCATTTTGATTCATAGATCACATTTATCACCCAAAAAGAAGTTATTTCAAAATCATTGTAGTTGTTTTCATTTCTTTCCATAATTAGTGTCTCTGGTTCCATAATATCCTGAATAATGATGTAGGACTTTCAGTTTTTTCAAAACTGCTAAAAATAGCAAACTGCCAGTTTTAGAAAGTTTACCTGCCATTTTAGAAAAGTTCACATTTGGGTACGGATTGAGCTGAAAAGTTATAGAAAGATTCATAACTGAAATATAAGACCTTTGGCAAAGGAATCAGTTAAAGATCATTTGTGAGCTGAAAGATATTAAAGTTTTTGTTTTCTGAAAAGCCCTTGAAAATTTTTGAAACGAGATATGAGGCACTAAAACATCCCATAACATCCTGAAAATTTGGCAAAAATCCATTTACAGATTTCTAGCATGATATTTCACATCGCGCGCTTTCTGAAACTTAAAACAGTTCGTCGATCAGACACCCGAATCAAAAGTTATGCTTCTTGGAAGTTGACCTACTTTTGGAGGGAGTTGTAAATTTCAAAATTTAGTTGGAGGCCACCAAAAAGTGCTATTTATGACTATTTTGGGAACCTTGGGTAGTAGGAGAGTTAAGGGGGAAAGTGTAGAGTCAACAATAGGTGGGAAAATAGAAACCCTAGCTGATTTGGGGTTACAGAAGGCAGAAAATTCTAGAGCCCGATGATGTGTAGCTGTAGTGTGTTGCAGCCTGGGGAGGATTGATTCCTCTGATTGTAAATGAGCTCCTGTGATGTAATAAGTTGTCCAAATCAATAAAGAAATATTCTATTTTTTGTGTCCCATTTATGTTGTGTGTTTTATGATTTACCTCCTTCATCAAGTGGTATCAGAGTAAGGGTTCCTGAGTGTGTAGACAGATCACCGACCCTGAGACAGTTTGCACTAGGACCTGAGGTTGTGGGTTTGCTATGGAAATCAAGATGACTCCACGAAGAAATTGTATTGGGAGGAATGCTTTGATGGAAGAGGGTTTTAGAGCCCTGCAAAGGCAAATCGATGCATTACAAGAGGAGGTACGAAGAGGGTTTGATCTGAGAACAAGAGAAGAAAGCGAAGATGAAGCTGAAGAAGAGCTATGTGAGGAAGAACAAGAAGCTATAGGAGATCCTGTAGAAGTTAGGTTGTTGAGGGCCATTTCGAAGATCAGAAAGAGGCCTAGGATCAAAGTTTCTACATATTTTGGAGATTTGAATATGGAACAACTTATTGATTGGTTCAATGAGATGGAGGAGTATTTCGAGTATGAAGATATGGAGGACCCAGATTGGGTCAAGTTTGCAAAAACAAAGTTGAAGGGCCATGCCACTATTTGGTGGAAGGAGGTCTAGTTAGAGAGGAATAGAAGAGGAAAAGTAAAGATCACCATATGGGATCAGATGGTAGAGAAATTGAAGAAGCAGTTCATTCCTGTGGACTATGAGATGGAGCTATTGAAGAAGCTGCAAGGACTAAAGCAAGGTAACAAGTATGTTAAGGAGTATATAGAAGAGTTTTATAAAATTACTACCAGGACAGGCCATGCAGAGCCCAACAAGAAGGTAGCCTGTTACATTAATGGGTTGAGGCCGAGTATTCAAGAGGAGATAAGCCTAGTTAGAATGACCATCATAGAAGATGCATACCAATTTTCCCTGAAGGTGGAAGAGAAGTTGAATAAAAGATTTGACAGTAAGCAAAGTGGAAGAGGTCAAGGCAAAAGGACTGGTGGAAGACCCTATGGGGGCTAAAATGAAGATTTAAAGAAAAGTGAAGAAGCCGACACTAGTCGAAATCAACGAGGAGATAATACCTACCGCCCTCATGACCAGAACAATGGTGAACAAAGAGGAAGAGGAAGAGGCAGACCTGGGCAAGGACCCGGAAGAGGAGGATTCAAAGGAACATGTTTTCAATGTGGAGAAGAAGGGCATCAAGCATACGAGTGTCCGCAACATCAAGGAAGGACAAATAGAAGACTTGAAGGTAATGCATGAGTTGCACATGTAGATGAAGATGCGTAGTCTGAGTGTTCTGAAGATCCTGAAAGGGGAGAAACCCTAGTTGTTAGAAGAACTTTGTTGAATGAGGAGAAAGAACCCAATCAAAGGAAGAGTTTATTTTGCACAAGGTGAAAATGTGAAGGTAAGTGTTATGATATTATTATTGATAGTGGAAGCACTGATAATCTTGTTTTAGAGGAGATGGTTGACAAGTTGAACTTGACAAGAAGAAAGCATCTGCATCCATATCGGATTGCATGGTTGCAGAAGGACCATAGAGCTTTGATCAATGAGCAGTGTTTAGTGAAGTTCAAGATTAGTGACTACCATGATGAGGTGCTATGTGACATCATACCGATGGATGCATGTCATATGTTATTAGGGAGGTCATGGTAGTATGATACAAGCATTGTCCATGATGGTCATGCAAACACATACTCCCTAACAAAGGATGGAGTTTGTCATAAATTGAAGCCCTGAAAGGAGGTGGAAGAAAAGGTATGTAGTATTGCTAGAATTTGCTTGGTAGATGGTAGGAAATTTTTGGAGGGTATGAAGCATGAGCATCATTGCTTTGCATTGATTCTTAAGATTAGTCAAGAGGAATGTGAAGATGTACTAACAGAAGTTTCAGATATGTTAAAAGAATTTCAAGACATTATCTTTGATAATGTACCAGAAGGTTTACCACCGGTGAGGAAGATAAGTCATTAAATGGATTTGATACCAAGAGCCAATTTGTTGAATAAGGTAGCCCACAGAATGACCCCTACAGAGAGTGAAGAGCTGAACAAACAAGTTCAAGAGCTGTTAAGGAAGGGACTGATAAGGTAGAGCCTAAGTCCATGTGTAGTACCTGTAGTACTAGCACCAAAGAAAGATGGAGAATGGAGAATGTGTACAGATTCTTGGGCCATTAATAAGATCATGATCAAGTACAGATTTCCATTACCCATAATGGATGACATAATGGATTGTTTGAGTGGAGCCAAGTACTTCACAAAGATTGATCTAAAGAGTGGGTATCACCAGATCTAAATCAGAGAAGGAGATGAATGGAAGACAACCTTCAAGACAAAGGAGGGTTTGTATGAGTGGTTAGTCATGCCATTTGGGCTAACCAATGCACTGAGCACATTTATGCGGCTCATGAATGAGTTACTGGAAAAATTTTTGGGAAATTTTGTTATTGTTTATTTGGATGATATTTTGATTTTCAGTAAGACTTGGGATGAGCATCTGATGCATATCAGAAGAGTTCTAGAGAAACTGAGGGAGGAGAAGTTGATTAATTTGAAGAAATGTAGTTTTGCAAAGAAGGAGTTGGTATACCTAGGATTTGTTGTCTCAGAGGAAGGTCTTAAGGTGGACCCAGAGAAGGTGAGGGCTATCATTGAATGGCCTACACCAAGGAGTGCTTCTGAGGTAAGATCTTTTCATGGTTTGGCAAGTTTTTACATAAATTTTATCAGGAATTTTAGTAGCATTTGTTCACCCCTAACTGAGACAATGAGAGGGGATAGAAAAGAGTTTAGATGGACTAAAAGAGAAGACAAAAGCTTTCATACATTGAAGCAAAAAGTCACAGAGCAACTTGTTTTGGCACTTCCAGATTTCAATAAGGTATTTTAGGTAGATTGTGATGCTAGTGGCAGTGCTATAGGAGTTGTTTTGAGCCAAGAAGGTCAGAGAAGCTTAATGATGCCAAGAAAAAGTATTTTGTTTATGATCAGGAGTTTTATGTAATAGTTCAGGCTTTGAAAAATGGAGACATTATTTGTTGCCAAAGGAGTTTGTTTTATATACTGATCATTAGGCTTTACAGTATCTTAATAGTCAAGGAAAGTTGAATCAAAGGCACTTAAAATGGGTTGAGTTTTTGCAGAGCTATACTTTTGTTTTGAAGCACAGGAGTGGGAAGTCCAACAGAGTTGTAGATGCCTTAAGCAGAAGACAAAATTTGTTGATAGAACTGAAGATAGAGGTTGTTGAGTTTAATAAGCTCAAGAGTTTGTATCCAAAAGATCCAAGTTTTGTAGAGGCCTGGAAAGCTTGTCTGGAACCTTCCTTTGGACAAGACAAAATGGTTGGATTTCATAATCCAAGATGACATGTTGTTTAGAGGAAGCCAGTTGTGCATTCTCAGTAGTTCCATGAGAGAGAACCTGATAAAGGAGAAGCATAGTGGAGGATTGGCTGGACACTTTGGTCGAGATAAGACCATTGCTATTATTGGTGAAAATTATTATTGGCCACCATTGCAGCAAGATGTGAGGAAATTTTTGCAGAATTGGAGAGTGTGTCAGATGGCAAAAGGTACAAGTCAAAATATAGGGCTATATCATCCATTACCTGTACCAAAGAAGCCATGGGATGATATTAGTATGGATTGTGTTCTTGGTCTACCAAGGACATAGAGAGGACATGATTCCATTTTTTAAGTGGTGGACAGATTCTTGAAGATGGCACATTTTATTCCTTGCAAGAAGACTAATGATGATGTTCATATTGCAGAGTTATTTTTTAGGGAGGTGGTGAGATTACATGGTCTACCAAAGAGCATAGTTTCAGATCGAGATACCAAGTTTGTTGGTTATTTCTGGAGGACATTGTGGAAGAAGTTGAAGACAGATTTCAAGTTCAGTTCTGTACACCATCCACAGACTGATGGACAGACAGAAGTGGTGAATAGGAGTTTGGGTAACCTACTACAATGCTTAGTAGGAGATAAGGCCCAAGGGATGGGATTTGATTTTACCACAAGTAGAATTTTCTTACAACAATTCTGTCAATAGGAGTACTGGTAAATCACCATTCTAGATTATATATGGCAATAGCCCAAGAAATGCTTCTGAGTTAAGGAAGCTGGACAAAGGAGAAAAGACAAGTGTTGAAGTTAAAGACTTTGTGGAACATCTGAAGAATTTGCATGAAGAGGTGAGAAAGCATATTAATAAGATGAATATTCAATACAAGGCTAAGGTAGATCAAAAGAGTAGATATAAGGAATTCCAGGTAGGAAATGAAGTCATGGTTCACTTGAGAAAAGAAAGGTTCCCAATTGGAACATACAATAAGTTAAAAATGAAGAAATTTGGACCATGCAGAATCCTAAATAAGCATGATTTGGGAAATGCATATGAGGTAGAGCTACCAAGTGGGATCAATATTTCCCCTATGTTCAACATTTCTGATTTAACAGAATATCATGAAGGTGGCACAAAGGATGGACCAACAAAAGAACAGTGGAGTATTTCAACATCTACTTCAACAAAGGAGATATAAGAGATCTTGGATAGCCATGTGGGAAGAAGTACTTGGAACCAGCAATATGAAGAATATCTGGTGAAATGGAAAGGAAGGCCTATTGAAGATTCTTCTTAGTTGTCTAAGGTAGAGGTTGGCCATTTGGGTTTTCCTCAAATAAACACCTGAGATGTGATAGGGTCACTTCTCAAATTACCCTAGGTGTCTGATGTAGGAGCATCCAATGGTGTAAGGGCAATCTTGCATCACCCAAAAAGAAGTTACTTCAAAATCATTGTAGTTGTTTTCATTTCTTTCTATAATTAGTGTTTTTGGTTCCATAATATCCCAAACAATGATGTAGGACTTTCAGTTTTTCCAAAACTGCTAAAAATAGCAAACTGCCAATTTTGGAAAGTTTACCTACCATTTAGGAAAGTTTGCTTTTGGGTATAGATTAAGGTGAAAAGTTACAGAAATATTCATAACTAAAATATAAGATATTTGGCAAAGGAATCAGGCAAAGATCATTTGTGAGCTGAAAGATATTAAAGTTTTTATTTTCTAAAAAGCCCCTGAACATTTCTGAAACAAGATATGAGGCACTAAAACATCCCATAACATCCCAAAAAGTTGATGGAAATCTATTTACGAATTTCTAGCATGATAGTTCACATCGTGAGCTTTCTGGCACTTAAAATAGTTTGTCAATTAGACACAGGGATCAAAAGTTATGCTTCCCGAAAGTTGACCTACTTTTGGAGGGAGTTGCAAATTTTGAAATTTAGCTGGAGGCTGCCAAAAAGTGCTATTTATGACTATTTTGGGAACCCTAGGCAGTAGGAGAGTTAAGGGGGAAAGTGTAGAGTCAAGAATAGGTGGGAAAATAGAAACCCTAGTTGATTTGGGGTTACACAAGGCGGAAGATTCCAGAGCCTGGTGATGTGTAGCTATAGTGTGTTGCAACTTGGGGAGGATTGATTCCTCTTATTGTAAATGAGCTTCTGTAATGTAATAAGTTGTCCAAATCAATAAAGAAATATTCCATTTTCTATGTGCCATTTATGTTGTTGTGTGTTTTATGATTTACCCCCTTCATCATGTTTTCTGGTCCTTCTTTCCTTTCTGTTTCAGCCTTTGCTCCATCATCTTTCTTATTTGCATTCTCTACCTCTGTAGATTTCTCAGTGTTTCCTAGAGGAGTGGCATTTACATCTGGTGTTGGAGGAGGAGTGGATGTATTTTCCTTTTCAACTTCCTCAGTAGTTACTATCTCTTCTTCAACATTCTCCTCTGCTTCTTTATATTTTTGAGCTATTTCTTCCAAGGCCAGAGGAACATTGTCCTAAGTTTGTTCATTTTCTATTGTATGCTCATTTTGAGCATCAACGTTCTGAGCCTCTTCTCTAGTAACCACTTCTGGAATAGTGTCTTATGAAAACATTCCATATTTATGAGAAATGTCAAAAAAATTCTCAACTATCTCCTTCTGTAGCTTTTCAAAATCATTTTTATCCTTACTCATAAGGGTAGTTACCCTTTGTTTTGCCCTGAATTCAATAGAGTAAAGCTTAGCCAATGTGGCTCTATTCTCCAAATACAAAGAAGTGCCAACCTTTTCCAATGCAAACTCTTTTATCTTTCCTTCTTTGATTTCTTCTTGTCTTCTCTTCAACAAAACATCCCAAAGCTCCACAGGAATTTGATCTTCAATATTTTTCATATCTACCTCTCATACAATGATATATTTAATAATAACCTCAACAATGGTGGCCTTATCCACCTCATTTGCCTCATTATAGAGAGTAGCAATCTCTCCTAGTGCATCATGTTGCAAAATGTTGTTGAGAAAAGATTCTAATTTCATTGGAGAGAGAGGTCTTACAAGTTTTGATTGATCTTGCATTTTGCCTTCATCCAAAGTCTTCTCCTGGCTTGTTTCTGCTTACTTCTTCTTGGGAGTGACCTATCTGGTGGCTTCTTTCTTTTGCTCTCTCATGTGAGTAATAAATTTCTCCTTTTCTTCCTCTAACTCTTCTTCACTATCAAAGTTAATGATATCAACTTTTTTCCTTTTGGCACTTGCTTCACCTTGTGAAGCATCATTTCTCCTTTTTCGGATCAACTGAGGTACTTCTTCCTCTTCTTCCTCTTCTTGTGTATTTACACTTATATCCCTTTTTTCTTACTACCTTTTTCTTCAGTATTTTCTTCCAAGAGACTGTTGGAGGTGTTTTTGTGGCCTTCTTTGTAGCCCTGGTAACCTGCAAAACTAGAGGAGATTTCTCCTTTACTAGAGGATTAGCAGTTGATTTTCTCTTATCTCTGATAGAGGGCACAATGCCAAAGGACTTTTGGATTGTAGGAGGGGTGGTAGCCATCCTACCAGATCTTCTTATGCTCCCTGAGCTCTCTGCAGCACTTGATTCTCCCTTGGCTTTTGCTTTAGCCTACTACACTTGCTCCTTAGGAATGCTCATTTCCTCTGCATATTTGTCAACCATTTTCTCAACTTTCTTTCTTATCTAAGGCTTGCACTGCTCCATATGAACCTCCATAGACGTTTCCTCAAAGGTACCATATCTTGCTTTAGATGTTTCTTTGGGGATTTTCAACAAAATGTCAGCCAAAGCAGTAATTTCTTGTTCATTAATTTCATATCCCAAGACAAGGATCCATACTCACCTTGGTTCCATGAATTCCATCATGCATTCATTAGTTGATACTAGGAAAGTAATGTCAGTTTTATATTTTTCTACCATCTTCCTTTGTATCCTCTCTCTTTTATGCATCCTCTTCTTAAATGCTACAAAGAATGCAGTATGAGCATCATCTTGTGCCTTTACATCACCAAGACTTCTCATGAAGTGTGCAATCTGATGGGCCACAAGTCTTCCTTGTAACCATCTCACATTTTTTTGTTCCAAGAAGCTCTTGTAGGAATTAAAAGAGTAAACATATAAAAAGAGTTCCATACTTGAATGCATATTTCTTCTCCTTTGTTTGCTTCAGGTTCTCTAACAGTTGTTGTCTTAACAATTCACAAAGATCATAGTCTATCCCTTTCTCAACCATTTCATATGCCACATTGATTACAGTGGTAGAAACAATGTTTTCTCTATTTGTGAAATAGATTTTATATCTAATCATCACTGTTTCATATCTCACAGCTGGATTCTTGATAGGATTGATAGTAAGAGCTCTTTTGTCAAATGTTACACCTATTAGTTCCATTACCACTTTATTTTTGATGGATCTTAACACAGGAACATGTCTGGTGGAGCATAGACCTGTAACTTCTCTAATCACCTCTTTCGTTATCATTCCTGGCATATTAGTCCACACAAACTTATCATAAATTTTGTTTAGTGCCATCCTGACCCATTTGTGATCAAAACAAAAATTTGGAAACCATTGCCATACATCAAGCTTTTTGTTGATTAGGTTTTCATATTCTAGTTTTAGGGAAAAATAATCACATGTAAGTTCTTTTACCCATATATCCCCTAGCTTACTATGATCATATTCTTCCATCTTTCCATGATATAAATTTAGATATCCTCTATCGGCAACACTCTATAAGGAATATTTGAAAATGTGCCTAACGAGTCGTCTTCAATAGATTTGGTAGGTTATTTCTTGAATTTAGGTTGTGGTTTCTTAGTAACCTCTATAACCCTCAATGTAGCCATTTGTAAACAAATTCAAATTCTTTAAAAATAAAGTTCTCTATGAAATTATGGCTAACCAGAGATTGTAAATACATTTACTTTCAATTGCCGAACTAGGGTTTGAATGCACTAAAACTTAAATTGCCTTGATCACTCTTTAGCTACTCTACTCTTTCTCGAATGATTTTGCAAATGAATTTTCACTAAGTGAAATCACTTCATAACCTTTTGGATCTGACCTAATTTCACATTAAATGCTTCAAACAATAGAGCTGGCAATTCTTTCTCTAAATGGACAATCATCTTAGTAAACCCTACTTTGTGTGAATAATGTCTTGATAAAGGAGTTATGCATTGAAAGATTGATTGTGTTGGTGTGGACTAGAGCTCCCAACTTCTTCTCTTTCCCTTGTAAACCATGTTAGTGTGATTAAAACCTTGTTACATTAAGAACATGGTTGGGTTGTTTCTTTGACTTAAGCCTTCAATTTGAGTCAAGTTATCATAACTTGCACTATAGTTATGTTTGCATTCTATTTTTCTATGTTTGTCATCATGCTGTGGAGAAAGTTTAGTCTTGTGAGGATGGAATGTTGGGTAAGAGCTTAATTACCAACCTAATTCTCCCTTGTATTTATTCTTGTTGAATGTAAAAGTTACATTAATGCATTACCCATATGATTGGAGAATACCTGCATCTAGGGTGGAATTTATGTTAACCACTCCTTGTTGTGAGAGTGATGTGTTTCCATATCTTGGTTTGTGAGCTTGATTTTGTCCTAGCTTAATCTTGGTTGCTAGATGTTTTATAGAGTGAGACTACATGTGCCACTACATGGTGATTGTAATTCCCTTGAATGGGATGAATCTTTTGTTACTTGCCAACTTGAGTTATGTTTGTTTGGTGAAGTGGAAATTAATCTCATGCTTTCTGGCTTCATTGGCATCTTATAAGACCTGTTGGTTTGGTGTGCTTGAGAATGTTCTCTTACTCACCTTGAATTTTTTAATCCAGGTGTAGGTTAGCATTGTACTCCATTGCTAGTGACTAGAATTGGTCATGTAGTGCATGTAAAGTGTACCTTTTGAATTTTCATACTTTTCTTCATATATTAGTGAATTCTCTAAATGTTAGTAAGGGATAGCATTGACTTGTTATTCTTTTTTATGAATAAGTCTAGCCATCAAATTTTGATATTTATTTATCTTGTGAATTTTATGGTAATGCTTGATTTATTGTTGAAATTGAGCTCATTTTATGCCTTATTGCTAGAATTGACTTGTCTTCCACTTTGGTATTCATTTTTTTAATTATGGTGGCTATTCTTGAATGTTTTAATTCTTGGTCATGTATCATCTAATGTTCTCTATTATATCCTCTATGAGTCTCTGATGGATTGTATAAGGGAGTAGATTGCAGAGAACACACTAGTTCTTGGTGTGTTTGTTATTAGATCTATGGTAAATTGAATTCTTTGTTCATTGTTGAATGCAAGTGAATATTATGTAAAGTGTTTGAGAATTTTTTGAAATGGATTTTTTCTAGTATGGATCACTTGATGTGAGTTATCTTGCTAATTGGTGTTAATGTCATGCCTAGATGGTAGCAAATGATGTGAAAATAATTTTTTGTTGGATCTTAATTACTATTCTTTAACTATTGTCTATGTGAATAAGATATGTAGAGATCTTTTTCTAGATTTAATCTTTATTTTAGTAGATAATTTATGGTTGTTTTTGCTTCTCTCATTGCTATTAGTCTTGGTCATAATACCATACTCCTAGTTTTCAGACATTAGTTGAATGTATGATAAATTTTATCCTAGACACAAAGTCCATGTTATTAGATAACATACTAGTGTGCATAATGTCATTTAGATTTGAGTTTCATAACTACAATCATGTTTCAACATAGTGTAGGGTATGATGGTGTGTTAGTAGTGTTTTCAGGAAGGATTGCACCCTTGTCAAGCACTAAACCTAACAATCCTGTGAAACATTGGATCACTCTCAGACTGTGGGTTCTCTATGGTGAAAGTGAACCTCTAGAAGAGCTATTTCCCTTTAAAATCTCTTGGACCTAATGTACTTTGCAAGGAAAAGGAAAGAAAGATTACTATGAAAATGAAAATGGATCCTAGAAGGTGATGCACCAAAGTCTATAACTATAACTTGCTACTATGATTCACAATTATTTCTCAATATATTTGTTCACATAACTCAGCTTGGGCAATCTTTTCACATAAATATTTCATAAGAAGGCTTAAAAAGTTCTACTATCTTTGAAGGAGAACTGATGTTTTCACAACTAGGAAAGTCAGAAACTAACTTGCACAATATACAGCCTATAAAAAATCAATTGCTTTTTCTATATATATTTTTCAAGGAATGAGACATAAATTTAAAGGATTTGATGTTAAAACACAATAAAATTCTTATCAAAATCACTCAATAGAACATAAAACCTAAATATGAGAAGGTAACACTAGTTTTATTGAAAAATAATAGGAATACCTCTACAAAACTATATAAAATGTTGAATAATAATGTTGCTACTATATCAAAATCAATAAAAACTATTGAGTTACAATACTGTGATCTCTCTCTCCAATGTGCAAAGGAAAAATGAAAGCAAGAACTGAGAAAAAAGCATCATCTTTTTCTCCTATACAATACAAACTCTCTTGCAAAGCATGGGGAAGTCAACTCCAGTCTAACTGAACACTCATTTGATGCATGAATAGGTTGGAAAGAAGTCCTCAACCCAAAAATAGTGAAGTCCCAATTGTTGGGTGAGCAAGGGAAAAATACCTAGCTGTTCCATTTTGAGCTATTTTAGCTTTGAACTCCTCTTATCAAGCCACTTGACTAAGTGGGTCTCCAAAAATAGCCATGTTTGACCAAAAGTCAAATTAAAATAAAAAATACCCCCTTGCATGATTTTGCAACTCATGTTTGACTATTTCTTTTTCTCTTCTCTCTTTTGCATGATTTAAGGATAATTATAGGTTTACTTTAACAAATATTTAAGGTAAATTATATTTAGTAACTACCTTAATAAGTGTTATTGTAACTATAATATTATTTTACTAGATTACTTTAACAAGTATTAAGGTAGATTATGTTTATTTATCTTACCTTAATATTTGCTAAAGTGGACAATGATTATCTTTGGTTGACCATGCAAAAGAGATTAAGGTAAATGTTGCCTATTTTGAAAAGATTTATTCTCATGATAATGTTTTCTCTGATCTCCATGTGTTGAAAAGACCTTAAAAGATCATGTCTCCATCATTTCTTTGATTTTTTCCCCTTACCTCTCACGGGCTCATGATGTAAGTCACTTTCTCAACACTTTAGAAAGTGTTTGACCATGGGCAAGGATATTATTTCATTTATTTGATCTTCAAAAAGTCACAAAATACTTTAGAAAACCCCATGCATTGGCTTGGACAAAAGTTAGGGCATTTTTTGTATAGAAAAAGTGCTTGAAACCCTAAAACAAAAGCTCATTTGGACATATCACTTTTCATTCTTTTCTCGTTTTGCTGCTCTACTAGTTTGGAGCACTACCATGGAGGGTTTGAGCTACTTTGAGGGGCTTCTTCGTCTACTACCTTGCATCTTGGTGATTGATAAGAACCTATAGCAACATTCTAATCCTCTTGCTTTCTCTGATGAAAAAACATTAATATGCTCTTCTCTTTTGAAAGGAAAAACTATAAGATTTTTGCTGCTCTAACACCTTACATACTATGATATCTCAAAACTATGAAGATCACTTGTTTTTTTCCTTTTGATAACTGTGAGGAGCTTAAAGTAAGGGTTTTTCTTGAGAAAAAAAGTGAAACCCTCAGTTGTTTCCTATTGTTCTTCCTGTGAAAAGGTAATGATCTGCTAGGGTTTATTCAAAAACTGTGGATATTCTGTTATTTCTTCTTTGATCTCAAATGAAGACTGTAAAAATCTCTCTTTTCTATCTCCGAGTTGTGTAATAGTTTCATATGCTGGTTCTTTGGGAAAAGTAAAAAGAGAGTAAGAAAACTCTTCTTTATCTATTCATTCTCTTTATTCTTAGGAAAAATATGCATTTTCCTCTTAGGAAAACTATGGAAAAGTTTGTGTCTATATGCTCCTATAAGAAAAAACAGTGAAAGATTGCTCTTATCTCTGTGGCTCTTTTCTATACATGAAAATAGTGAAAAATGTTGCTTTTATTTCTACACTTTTCTTGTTGTGAATAATGGGAAAAATCTTTTTGTCATCTAGGTGCATATCTTCATTGTTTGCAATCCCCTTTGGTCCTGTCTTCAACTTTCTCAACTCTAAGATTGTCAACCATCACATAAAACCTTGCAAGTTGAGCCTCCTATTTATCCACAATCTCCATAGTTTGGAAATGGTTTCATTATCTGTAAATCTTTTTAGAGCACTAGTTAAGAGAGATGATGATATTAATGGATCTCTAGAGAAAAACATGATCCATATGAATGTAATGATAGGAAAATGTTGTCTATAATGTACGCCATAATTGAGGGTATTGACTAGTAACCATGACTATCATGTCTAAACTTCATTAAACTTTAGGATCAGTCAACTACATCAGTTCCAGACATGGTTGAGTACAAAGGAAGACTGTGTATAGCTACCCACCATCCTTCACATTTTTGATGCACTACTCCTTTCATCCTTATTGTGTGTTGCTCCTTTATTTTTGACTGTCCCTTTTATATCTCAGGAACTGCTCTTTTACTTGAGGGGAAAATGACTGTCTCATATTTGAAAGACACCTTGTAAAGTGCAGAATGAAATGCCTTGATGATCTAATAGGGGCATGCAATGTTTACAAGCCTTTTGGTGACTTTGATCTCCATCTTCATTGTTGTCCTCATAACTGTTTTGATAGTTAGATGATTGTCTATGTCATATGACAGTACTGCCTCTATCTTTATGACTATTCCATCATGAGTAATCTCTGCAACTTTCTCCATTTTGTTGTCTTCCTCATAACATGCCTTTCATAAACACTCTTAGCAGTGACTGCTCTTAGTCTCTTTGATTGTGAGATTGTTGTTCCCCCAAATCAGTATGTTTTCTCTACCTTGCTATTGCTAACTGTCATCTATTTGTTGATGATTGTTTGCTACTCCTCCATTGAAATCTTGGCATGCCTCTACAGAGTCTATAGATGATTATTTCCTTAGTAGACTATAGATGCAAGTGTTTTCAATAGTCTTTTGAATGACTATTTTCTTTATGTTATTCTTGACAATTTTTTGTGAAAGAGCTCCCTCTATCTCACTCATTTTCAGGGCCATATTCTTTGTGCTTCTTATCATTGATGTGTCTTGTATGCTACTTCTTCATTGTTTTGAACAAGGTCCAATAAGATAATGTAGACCTCAGTCTTACTTCCTATAGCAAATCCTAACATTAGTCTACTCTCTGCATGTATTTTGAATCTTTGTGCCCACTAAATACTATAGGTCCCTATCATTTGTCAAAGTTGATATGCTACCTATAGATAATGCCTCTGTCCAAGTGTTGTTACGCCTCTAATGCCTTATCAATGCCTTCAATAGGCCCTAGACTCCAAATACATCCTAACTTCTTGCATATAGACCTCTGCATGTTCCTTGTAAGCCTTTGTTTCTTATTGAAATGTTCTTATAACCCCTGAAACTATGTATGCATCCTACAATGTCTGATAGGTGTTTGACATGTGTACAAGGTAGGGGTACATGGTGAAGATCCCTTCCCTCTTTAGTCCTCATTTACCCCTCTACTAGAATACAGACTTCTGCCAACTATAGTCTATCTCCTATTAACAATATGCAAACTCATTTGGTATTCCATAGGCCTATCAAACATCTCTAGAATATAGTGAAACAAGCTGTTATTTCCTTCACTAACTCATGACAAACATTTTATACTCCATGGAATTGTTGAAAATGTGTGTAGGTCCTAAGATGTGGTGGGTTTGACCAATAGTCATGAAACATCAGACAACCTTGGAATATATCTATACATACTGTGCACTCCTCTAGTATCTCTATGTTCAAAGTCTCCATGATAACTCTTACATTCTTTCTTAGACTTGAACAGACCTACAGACCTTTCTATGGTGATATAAGGTTTCTATATGATAATGTAGACCTTTATCATGACTCTAGAAGTATAAAGTATCATGTACATTCAATATCATATGGACTCTTTATTCTCATAGGTGCAAGAGACCTTTCAACTTCACAAAACCTCAAAAACCCTTACCTCTTTGAAAAGTGTCCATTTTTGTGTACTCATAGGCCTTATTCTTGACTGAGGCTTTAATGGTTTTGTGGTAGATCTCTGAGAAGGATGTAGACTTTAACAAGTTCCTCTTACCCCTCTATGTCTTTAGACCACTATCAAGACCTCCCATCACTGTCTAAATCATGACTATGTCAATCTACACCAACCCTATCCATTGATGCAAATCTCTATTCTCATATGAAGACCTCTTATGCTGACTCTTTGTCTTTGTCAGATTGTTGCCATCTCAGTATGCCTTGTAAAGAGTCTTCAATTATTTCATGGGTTGTATCTTTCACTCTCTGATCACTGTACCTCTCATTTAAGAGTTCATTCACTATCTTCTTGAACTTCTATCCACTAACCTTTGCTATGATTGTGCAAAGTGTTCTTTTCCTCACTCTTGTCATGGATTCATATATATTCCTTATACTTTTAGGACTGTTTCTTGATACAAATTCATGACTTCCTTCCTATTGAAAGGCCTATCCTTAGATGGTGTCTTTGTGTATAACTATTTCTTGATCTTTCTTGACTGTCCTATTGAACTGATCTAACTATCAAGAACAATCTCTCTTTGTGTAGCTTAATCTTTGCACACTATCACCTTTCATGACTACCTCTCAATGATGTATATGGCTGCTATCTTTATGTCATCAATGTGATTCCTTCTTGTACTTGTACCTACACACTTAGAAGACAAGTTAGAGAAAAAATTGAGGCAAAAAGCATCTCTTTTGATTATATGATCTCCATTGCTTGCATCTTCTTATGACTGCATAGTTGCATCTGGAGGTTCTTTATCTATTTCACTTCCTAATTTGATGCTTATGAGAGGATAGCATGTACATTTGATGTTCTTACATATAGGAACAAAGGAGATCTTGAGCTCTAACATGCTTCTTTCTCTCTCTTACAGGTAACTCTAAAGATAGTAATGGAGGATCTAAAGATGGTACAGCCACCAGTGGGGATTCATCATGCCAGGTAATGATAGATCCCCTTTTTCCTCTTCTATGTTTCTTCTTACTTCAGATGTATATGTGTTTTTTCATTTAATCTTTTACAGTCAATTCTCATGGCTTGTGTGGGAAATCTAAACACATTTTCCTTGTGAATATAAATAGTTGTGTTATGCAATGATATGTATATTGTTCTTCTTTTTGTGAACTTATTCAATTGCATAAGGAAAACACATATGAAACCTAATGCATGACACAGTTGCTTATAATCATAAGTAGATTTAACAAATTTGTGTACCTTTATCATTTGAGACTTGAACAAACTATAATGAATAGATCTGAAACAATTTGAAACTCATAGCTTATTTTGGGATGTCTCATACTCATGTAGGGTGCCCTTCCCACTTTTATCTAGGTCCTATAGCAAGTCATACTGAGTTGACACATGATTCTGGTAAAAGTGATGATTGGAATGGCCTTGTACCTGAGTAGTAGACCTTCCAAATCTAGTTGTGAGCATTCATCCTTCCTTAGTCTTCTTCCTTTCCTCTTGACTTAGACACTTGGTCTAAGTTTCTATTGTACCTGTCTCCCTCTTCAAGGCAGAATCAAATAGTGTTGTCCCAGCCTGACCTATTTGGGATGAAGTGCACAAATAGGTAACATTTTTTATGATCTCTACATCAATTTTTCCTACTAAAACTTATAGGACTAGTTTCCTAGTATATCCATTGGGTAATAATGTCTTTGAGGCCCTTTACAACTTAGAAAATAATTTGTTACTCAGCTGTTAGAAACATTGAATAGCAACAACACATGGACACAAACAACTGAAAACAAGACAAGACTGACCCTAAACAGGGCCAACAAACTGTGCATCAACACTTATTGGAAAAAAACACAACTGAAGCAAATGTACAACATGAATTACCTACCTAAAACTAAACAAATGAAACATGTCTAAACAAATCCATTAACTGGTGCCACAAAGTAGCTTCCTTTCCTCCTCAACTAAGAATGTAGTTTGTTCTTGTAAGTAGCCAACAAGGGGTGAGGGAAGGGTGGACATCCAATAAAATTATGTAATACCTTCAACAAAGGGAACAACAACACATACCCACTTGTTTTGACTAAAAATATAGTTGCTTTGAGGGGGATGAGTGATTTGCTTTGAGGTGGACAAGTGAGTTGGTTCTTCTCTTCCTGCTATTCATCTTCATGCCTTGAAACAAGCATGATAAGTAATGGCTTCTCCTTGTTGGTTTCCAACTAGATTAGATATCAAATAGGACATCCTCTTGATAACTAATGTGCAAACAATCAATGCTAGTTTGATCTTTGCATTCTGATGCCCTATCACCCTGAGTCTGAATTATGGACTGATTAGGGGGGTCTAGAAGTTTACTCAAATTGGAGTTGTCTATCTCCCGCTCCTCTTCCTAAGTGAATAGGCTTGATACACTCTTTCTTGTATGGTAAGGAAACTCTTTCAAAACTGCCCTTTGACAGTCCATTCTTTGAGACAAAATGTCTTCTATCAGGTGTTGTTATTGAATGTCCAAGAAACCAGTAGTAACATTGAATCCTTTTTGACATTTGGCCTCTTCTTCCAAAGGTTCTATTTGCATACTTCCCTCATCTATCTCAAACTGATTAGCCTCATCTTGTTCAAATGAAAGAGGAAGAATTTTAGAAAACTATTTTACATTGTTTTTCTCATCATTCATTAACTTGGGGTCTTGATCATCACAAGAATTCAAGAGAGTGAAAATCTCTCTACAAGTTGAGCAATTAAGATCTTGATAGTCAAACATAGAATAAACTTGAAAAGGCTGAGTCTCTTTAATTAGTTCACTTGACTATTCTTCAAGGCAATCTGCCTTCAAGTTGTCTATGTCAACCTCTTCATTGTAGTACAAAGGGAGTTCTAAAAAAAAATTAGATGTTTCACATCCATGTAGAACATGATCCTCTTTGCAAATGGGACTCTCTTCTTTTACTAATAGACTTTCTAGATCTTCTTCATCATTGTACTAGCTGGATACTTTAAAACAACTATCAATACTCTACTATTCAAACTAACCTTGGTCAATATGAATGGGTGGATCATTCATGAAGGAAGACTCCTCATTGTTTCTTCCTTCTGGAATAGAATTTCCTTGATCTTACAAAATCTTCCCTCCTTGGATTACATCACTTCTTGCTTCTGACTTGCAACCTACTATGAAACTTCTACTTCAACCAATGTTTTATCTTACTACCCTCCTAACCCCTCTGCTTCTAGATTTTTCTTTTGCATTGGAGTAGGAGTTTTCTCAAGGTTAGGCATCTTGAAGTTTGGATGCTTTGTCCACCAAGGTTGCCATGATTGTTCAAACTTTGATGACTTGGTTCAGGCTCTTGAGATGACTGAAACTCGGGGCTAGAGAACTCATTTTGGATGCAAACATTCTTCTGAACAAAATTAGAACCTCTAAAACTTGGAATTTCAAGACCTTGGGAAGGCTTTTGGATGGGTTTAACCTGGGAAATAGGCTGATTTTGGTTGAAACTAGGAAAAGGAAAGGTACTTTGGGCTTTGGGTCTTTGAAGTCAACCCAAAGGTTGTCTCATTTGTTCCTCCTTAACAACAATTTGCTTCTTTAGACATTCTTCATCATATTTTCTCCTCTTCCATCTCTTGTTGATAACAAAAGGCCTCATAAGACTATTGTTACTCCTGCATATTATATTAATTTTCTCCTTCTATTTATGACATCTGCCTTTGAAAATCTAGCATCATACTCTTGATGGTACCCAAGTCAGTGTCAAAATTGTCATCACTTTGAGGTTCGTTGTGAAAACTACAAGGATAGTTTGAAGCAAGATCAGTTCCATAAGGTCGGGCATGGGTGTAAATAGGCTGCAAAGATGGCTAATAATGTTGGTTATAATGAGGAAAAAGATTGTTTGGTGGAAAAAAACTTGGATTTTTTTTATATGGTGAAGAATCACCATAACTGCTACAATATTTAGACATTTTGTATGAAAGGCCTGAATCATATGGCAGTCAAAACATGAACATTAAAATACAACACTAACCTAATTCATTGTAGATTTATGGGCTATTGAAACTAGATGATATAAGCTTAGAGTCACCATGGTGTTTTATGATTTTGCTTCCAAAGGTTGATAATACTGAAGAAAAAACTAGATCCTTCAGTATGTACTCTTCTCATGTGTTGTTCACACTAGATCTTCTTGAAAACCAGAAGAATAGAGTCACCAAGTATATGTTTATAACCTCAAAAGATTAAAAACACCATTGTCTATACCAAAACAACAATGAAAATGATATCTAGTGGATTGAATCTTAGTTCAGAGTCCCACCAAGCATGCCAAAAATTGTTGTCACAAAGGATTGCACACTTGTCAAGAACTAAGCCTAACAATCCTGTGAAACATTGGATCACTCTTAGAGTGTGGATTGTCTATGGTGAAAGTGAACCTCCAGAAGAGTCGGTTCCCTTTAAAATCTCCTAGATCTGACATACTTTGCAAGGAAAAGGAAAGAAAGATTACTATGAAAATGAAAATGGATCTTAGGAGGTGATGCAGCAAAGTCTATAATTCTAACTTGCTACTCTGATTCACAATTATTTCTCAATATATCTATTCACACAACTCATCTTGGGCAATCTTTTCACATAAATATTTCATAAGAAGGCTTGATAACTTCTGCTATCTTTGAAGGAGAACTAATATTTCACAACTAGGAAAGTCAAAAACTAACTTGCACAGCCTACAACCTGTAAAAAATCAATTTATTTTTCTGTATATATGTTTCAAGGAATGAGATAGAAATTTAAAGGACTTGACATTAGAACACAATAAATGTCTTATCAAAATCACTCAATAGAACATAACACCTGAATCTGAGAAGGTAACACTAATTTTATTGGAGAATAATAGGAATACCTCCACAAAGCTCTATAAAATGTTGAATAATAATGTTTCTACTGTATAAAAATCAATAAAAACTATTGAGTTACAATATTGTGATCTCTCTCTCCAATGTGCAAAGGAAAAATAAAATCAAGAACTGAGAAAAAAGCATCAACTTTCTCTCCTACACAATAAAAATTCTCTCCCAAAGCATGGGGAAGTCAATTCCAGTCTAACCAAACACTCATCTGAAGCATGAATAGGTTGGAAAGAAGTCCTCAACCCAAAAATAGTGAAGTCCCAATTGTTGGGTGAGAAAGGGGAAAAGGCCTAGATTAGAGGGTTCAAAACTATTCCATTTTGAGCTATTTTAGCTTTGAACTCCTCTTATCAAGCCACTTGACTAAGTGGGTCTCCAAAAATAGCCATGTTTGACCTAAAGTCAAAATAAAAGCAAAAATGCCCCCTTGCATGATATTGTAACTCTTGTTTGACTATTTCTTTTTCTCTTCTCTCTTTTGCATGATTTGAGGATAATTATAGGTTTACTTTAACAAATATTTAAGGTAATTTATATTTAGTAACTACCTTAATAAGTGCTATTGTAACTATAATATCATTTTACTAGATTACTTTAACAAGTATTAAGGTAGATTATGTTTATTTATCTTACCTCAATCTTTGCTAAAGTGGACAATGATTATCTTTGGCTAACCATGCAAAAGAGATTAAGGTAAATGATGCCTATTTTGAAAAGATTTTTGCTCATGATAATGTTTTCTCTAATCTCCATGTTTTGCAAAGACCTTAAAAGGTCATATCTCTCCATCATTTCTTTAATTTTTTCCCTTACCCCTCACGGGCTCATGATCTAAGTCTCTTTCTCAACACTTTAGAAAGTGTTTGACCATGGGCAATGATATTATTTCATTTATTTTATCTTCAAAAAGTCACAAAAAGCTTTAGAAAACCCCATGCATTGGCTCGGACAAAAGTTAGGGCATTTTTTGTATAGAAAAAGTGCTTGAAACCCTAAAACAAGAGCTCATTTGGACATATCACTTTTTATTATTTTCTCATTTTGTTGCTCTACTAGTTTGGATCACTGCCATGGAGGGTTTGAGCTACTTTGAGGGGCTTCTTTGTTTACTACATTGCATCTTTGTAATTGGTAAGCATCTATAGAAACATTCTAATCCTCTTGCTTTCTCTGATGAAAAAACAATAATATGCTTTGTCTTTTGAAGAGAAAAATTGTAAGATTTTTGCTGCTCTAAAACCCTGCATACTATGATATCTCAGAACTATGAAAATCACTATTTTTTTCCTTTTGATAACTATGAGCTGCTTAAAGTCAAGGTTTTTCTTGAGAAAAGAGTGAAACCCTCAATTGTATACTATTGTTCTACCTGTGAAAATGTAATGCTCTGTTAGGGTTTATTTGGAAACTGTGGATATTATTTTATTTCTTCTTCCATCTTAGATGAAGACTAGAAATCTATCTTTTCTCTCTCCTAGCTATGTAATAGTTTCATATGCTAGTTCTTTGGGAAAAGTAAAAAGAGAGTAATAGAACTCTGCTTTATCTATTCATGCTCTTTATTCTCAAGAAAAATATGCTTTTTACTCTTAGAAAAACTATGGAAAAGTTTGTGTCTATATGTTCCTTCTATAAGCAAAAAATAGTGAAAGATTGCTCTTATCTCTATGGCTCTTTTCTATGTATGAAAATATTGAAAAAGTTTACTTTTCTTTCTGCACTTTTCTTGCTATGAATAATGGAAAAAGCTTTTTGTCATCTAGTGGCATATCTTCATTTTTTACAATCCCCTTTGGTTCTGCCTTCAACTTTCTCAACTCTAGGATTGTTAGCCATCACATAAAACCTTGCAAGTTGAACCTCTTATTCACCCACAATCTCCATAGTTTGGAAATGGTTACCTATAGTCTCTCTAAATCTTTGTAGAGCACTAGTTAAGAGAGATGATGATATTAATGGATCTCCGGAGAAAAACATGATCTATATGAATGTAAAGATAGGAAAATGTTGTCTTTAATGTATGTCATAGTTGTGGGTATTGACTAGTAACCATGAAAATCATGTCTAAACTTCATTAAACTTTAGGTTCAATCAACTACGTCAATTCCCCACATGGCTGGATACAAAGAAAGACTGTGTATAGCTACCCGCCATCCTTCACATTTTTAATGGAATGCTCCTTTCATTCTTACTGTGTGTTGCTCCTTTATTTTTTACTATCCCTTTTAAATCTCAGGGACTATTCTTTTACTTGAGGGGAAAATAATTGTCTCATCTTTGAAAGACACATTGAAAAGTGCAACATGAAACCCTCTTGATGATATAATAGGGGAATGCAAGGTTTACAAGCCTTTTGGTGACTTTGATCTCCATCTTCATTGTTCTACTCATAATTATTTTGACTGTTAGATCACTATCTGTGCCATATGACAGCACTGCCTCTATCATTATGACTGTTCCATCATGAGTAATCTCTACAACTTTCTACATTTTGTTGTCTTCCTCATAACATGCATTTTGCAAACACTCTTAGCAATGACTACTCTTAGTCTCTTTGATTGTGATACTATTGTTCCTTCACATTAGTATATTGTCTCTACCTTTCTACTACTAACTGTCATCTATTTGTTGATGACTATTTGTTGCTCCTCCATTGGAATCTTGTCATGCCTCTACATAGTCTTTAGATGACTATTTTCTTAGTAGCTTATAGATGGTTGTTTTCAAAATTCTTGTGAATGACTATTTTCTTTATGTTATTCTTGATTGTTTTTGGTGAAAGAGCTCCCTCTATCGCTGTAATTTTAAGGGCCTTACTCTTTGTGCTTCTTGTCATTGATGTGTCTTGTATGCTTCTTCTTCACTAATTTAAAGAAGATCCAATAAGATACTGTAACCTCAGTCTTACTTCCTATAGCATATATTGACATTAGTCTATCTCTCTACATGTATCTTGAATCTTTGTGCCTTCTAAATACTATAGGCCCCTACCATTTCTCAAAGTTGACATGCTACCTATAGATAATACCTTTGTCCAAGTGTTTTCATACCTCTAATGATTTATCAATGCCTTCAATAGGGCCTAGACTCCAAATACCTCCTAACTTCCTGTATATATACCTCTGCATGTTCCTTATAAGCCTTTGTTTCTTATTGAAATAGTCCTATAACCCTTGAAACTATGTATGCATCCTACAATGTCTGATAGGTGTTTGACATGTGTACAAGGTATGGGTACATGGTGAAGATCCCTTCTCTCTTTACTCCTCATTTACCTCTCTACTAGCATACAGACTTCTGCCACTTGTACTCTATCTCCTATTAACATGTAGACCCATTTGGCATTCCATAGGCCTTTCAAACATCTCTAGAATATATTGAAATAAAGGTATCTCTTCTATTGCCTTCACTAACCCATGACAAACATTTTTTACTCTGTGGAATTGATGAAAATGTATGAAAGTCCTAAGATGTGGTGGATTTGACCAATAGTCTTGAAACATCAGATAACCTTGGAATATATCTATACATACTCTGCACTCCTCTAGTATCTCTATGTTCAAAGTCTCCATGATAACTTTTGCATTCTTTGTTAGACTTGAATAGACCTACTTACCTTTTTATGGTGATACAAGGTTCCTATATGATTGTGTAGACCTTTATCATCACTTTGGAGGTATAAAATATCATGCAGGTTCAATATCATATGGACTCTCTATTCTCATAGGTGCAAGAGACCTTTCAACTTCACAAAACCTCAAAAATCCTTACCTCTCTGAAAAGTGTCCATTTCTATGTACTCACATGCCTTATTCTTGACTAAGGCTTTAATGATTTAGTGGAAGATCTCTAAGAAGCATGCAGACTTTAACAAGTTCCTCTTACTGCTGTATGTCTTCAGACCACTGTCAAGGCCTCCTATCACTATCTAAATCATGACTATGTCAATCTACACCAACCCTATCCATTTATGCAGATTTCTATTCTCATATGAAGACCTCTTATGCAGACTCTTTATCTCTATCAGATTGTTGCCATCTCAGTATGCCTTGCAAAGAGTCTTCAAGTCTTTCATGGGCTATATCTTTCACTCTCTAATCACTATACCTCTCACTTGGGAGTTCATTCACTATCTTCTTAAATTTCTATCCACTAACCTTTGCTATGATTGCTTGAATTGTAAAAAGTGTTCTTTTCCTCACTATTATTATAGATTCATGTATATTCCTTATACTTTTAGGACTATTTCTTGATACAATTTCAAGACTTCTTGCCTATTGACAGGCCTATCCTTAGATGGTGTCTTTGTGTATGATTATTTTGTGATGTTTCTTGACTATCCTATTGACCTAATCTAACTATCAGGAACAATCCCTCTTTGTGTAACTTAATCTCTACACATTGTCACCTTTCATGACTACCTCTCAATGATGTATATGGCTGCTATCTTTATTATTACAAGTATGTGCCTAATCGGTGTTGTCATTGATGTCAACATATCTTTGTTGTCATTGGTGTCAACTGTATCCTATTTTGTTATTTGTTTAGAAGCTTTATATGTTGAGGATATTGAGAAAATTAGCCCCTTTGGAAGAATAAAAAAGTAAACAGTGAAGCACAGTGAAGACAGTGAGATGCATACTGAAGAATAGTATAGAATATTCCTCTACATTTCTTGCTAACTAAAGATCTTGGTCTATGGATTGGAAGTTGTTTAGAAGCATGACTGAAGATGCTAAATCCTATGTTTGAGCCTCTGGTATGAAGATTTGAGTGAGTTACATTCACTAGAGTAAAACCTAATTTTTTTGATTATTCACTGGTGCCTGAGAGAAAGTATTTTGCTTCTCCTTCCTCTGTATTGAAGTGTTTTGCTCTGTGGTTCTAGAGGGAAGTCTAGGATGATGATAAGTGCCTACAATTGCAATGGTTCATGTTTTGGTGGTCCGCAAGCTATCTTTATTTTATAACAGTTGAAGATAGTGAAGTTCATGTGCTCTGGTGTGAATAATCTCATGGATAAAGTGGTTTGAGTTTGTGCAGTTGCTCTAGTGATTTCAACATGCTTGTGGATACCTCTTGATCATGTTCCTACCTTTACATTGGTTCGCATTAAGGAATTGAGATCATGTTTGAAGATTATTCCTAGATAACATAGTGTGTAACTAGTATTAGCTAACTTGGTTAATTCTAGTGATTGCAGAGATCCCTTGAAGATTATGGAAGCATGTTGTGGCATGGAAGATCATGTTTGAGTCCTAGATAAGGCATGACATGATCTACATACATCTATACTACAAATCCTTAGCATAATTTTGTATTAGGTCAAGACCTATTTTGTAAATGTTTGTAATGCCGACCTTGGAGATTGTTGTAATGGTTGATGATTGTAGTGCCAACCTTGATGATCATTCCAAGGTTGATGAAGTGTATAAATACTTGTAATTGAATCATGGAAAAGATTTCCTTGTGTGAAGATGAGAAGATAAGGAAAAGAAGTGGAAAGACAGAGCAGAGTAGAGGAACTGTTGTACTTCAATGTATTAATCTCATATGTGAAGAATATGATGATCTTGGTATTGAGCCTGGTAGTGAGCCACCAGTAGGGTTTAATAGCCCTCATTGTAAACTTTCTAGGTTTAGGGTTGAGGCAGTGAGCCTGCTATACCTAGTTGTACTTCATGGCAGTGAGCCAGTAAGTTCTAGGCTCGTGGAGTGACCAAGCCTAAATATCATTTTTCAAAGATTGCAATATATTTTTAGAGCTAATCCTCTATGTGGTCTTTCCCCACTTTGGGGTTTTCCACATAAAAATCTAGTGTCTCTTGTGTTTAATGTTGCATCTATGTTTAAGTTTTTGATTTCATGCATTCATTGTTTAATCATAATAACTATGGACAAGTGATTAATGTTTAAGTGTAGAAGTGTTTGAGTTTTTGGGACAACTGATTCACCCCCCCTCTCAATTGTCTGGCGCATTTCAACAATTGGTATCATAACCAAGTCCCTTCGGAAAGAGTCTAACAACTCAAGGGAGATCCTAAATGGAGTCAAAAGGAAAATAGCTACACACTGATGCACCTGAATGCTCATCAAGATATAATAAAGGAGAATTGTCCAAGGAAGCGTTTCATGAAGAAAAGAGTGTTAACCATCAAATAAGTTCTGATCTAGAAGTATGCATCAGTAATGAAGCCATGTTTCAAGGTGAGAACTATTGGGTTATTGATAGTAATTGTTAAAACCACATGACTGGTGATACGAGTAAGTTTGTAAGTCTAGAAAGATGTGGTGGAGGGCTAGTTACATTTGGAGATGACTGTACTATTGAAATATGCGGAATAGGATCAATCAATTTTGGTAAAAGATAAATTTCTAAAGATGTTCTTTATGTTAAAAATTTGAAGCAAAATCTCTTAAGCGTTGGACAGTTATGCAAAAAGGGATTTAGTTTTGTGTTTGAAAATGATACCCTTGAAATCAAAGAAAAATCTAGAGTTGCAATAGAAATTGGAAAAAGGACAGAAGAGAATCTCTATCATCTCAGAAAAAGTGACTTTCTTGGGTTCACATCTCAGACCAATGAAAGTTGGGTCTTGCATAGAAGACTATGTCATGCAAATCTTGATGTTTTAATAAAAACAAGCTCAGTTCAAATTGTAAAGGATCTAACAAAAATTGATTACTCGAACAACATCATTTGTAGGAAATGTCAAGATTAATGACTGTCAAGAAAAATATTGTTGTGATCTATGAGAACAAAATGAAGTCAAAATACAAATCAAATGCAAAACACAAATGATATACCTTCACGATGACCCACAAATCCAAGATTGTGGGAAGGAGTTGCACTCGATAGCTCCTCAAATTTTACCCAAGTAGATGAAATGTGGATTGCTCTTGCTTTCAACACAATAGACTAGAGATTGGATGATGGATTGATAGATTAGATGGAGATTGAGATGGAATGGCTAGAATGACTTTGGCATTATGATGTTGGGATAAGAGGATTTTAGAGAGATTTTGGTAGAGGTTTGATGCAAGATTGAGTTCCTTTCTCCCCCTCCTTAATGGCTTAGAGAAGGGTCTCATTTATAGATTTTTTGAAAAGAGGATGGAGGGTGAGGATCAAGAGTTGAGATCAAGGGCTCTCATTATTTGTGAATTTTAAATTCATAGTGGAGGACAAAAATAAATTATAGATTCATTTTTGAGAAGAGTGGATTATGACAAGTTGAATTTTTAATTCAACTAGTGGAGGACAAAAATGAATTAAAGATTCATTTTTGGGGGGTGGAGGACTAATTAAATTTTTAATTCAATTAGTGGAGGATAAAAAATGAATTAAAGATTCATTTTTGGGGAGTGGAGGATAAATTGAATTTTTAATTCAATTAGTGGAGGATAAAAATGAATTAAAGATTCATTTTTGGGGAGTGGAGGATATTAGCTAATTAAATATTAAAAATATTAAATTATATGTGCAACATGGTGAGGTGGAAAAGTTGAGGTGGAAAGATGAGGTGGATTGATGAGGTGGGTTGATGAGGTGGATTTAGGATTAATTAAATAATGTAGGATTATTTAATTTATGTGAGACATTAGAAGAATTTAGGGAATTTAAATAAATAAAGTGATTTTATTTAATTATGGGATAATGAACCAATCAAATAAACTTAGAATATCTATTTAATTGATAGAAGAAAATAAGAATTAAGATAAATATTAAAATATTTACTTAATTCAACATGAGCCAATTTTAGGTGTCTACATTTGCCCCTCTTTGAGATAGTGTTGCAGCTAAGTAACATCATTTCAAATAAGTTAAAACATAGAATTGGATTAGATAGAAAAAATATTTTGGCTTAGAAGAATAGGGTAAGGTTTGGGGATAATTGGTATGGGTGATGCCCCCTCGAGAGGATAGGCGGGTTGCAAGAACATGGTTGTGCTCTCAAAATGGATGGAACAGATTGATAGAAGTGATTGGAGGATAAGGGGTGAGATGAAAGTGTGATAATGTTGGGAGATTGATTGGTGGATGATCATTGTGCTGAAAATAATTTAGAGCAATCCTAGATTTGATATAGCAAAGTGGATATTTTCACCAAAGTATAGAAGACCAGGGTGATGATGTTTATCCAACATTTGCATGGACTAGACACGCAAACAAAGGGATGATCTCATGCATGCCCAAGATAGTACAACCTTGTCTAGATGAGGGAGGGGGACTCATAGCATAAGCCCTTAGTACACAAAAGGTATGATGAACCTTAGATGCATAAGGAGATCAATATGCTCTAACTGACCCTACGATCAACAAGATATGAATACTAGCTTAAAGTAATGAAACCAACCCACAAGCATAGCATAAAAAAGCAAGACTATGCCCCATTCTAGATGTTTTTGCCACATACCATGATATAGTGAGATCAAGGTAGCTTTGATGTGATCTTTGAATAGGACAAAAGATAAAAAAAACAAAAAGACCAATGAACCAAACAAGTAGCCATTGTATCTCTTGCCAAGATAAATGACGATTTGATAGATTCTGCCTATTGTAGGAATGATATATCCTAAGGCAAGAATCGATGGATGATTGGATCATGCTTAGTTGATGTTGTAAGATTGGCTCAAGATGTGATGGTGACAAGTTGTGGTTGATGCTAATTTGATAGTTGATGATTTTTGTTAAGGGATGATGCTTTGATAGGTGATGTGATGCTTGGATTTAGTGTAAGCTCATTGAGGATAGGTGTGGTGATGTTGGAAGATGAAATGTGTTGGATGATTTGGGTGATTTTGAGTATGTTGGAAGATGATGAGATCTTGATGGAGCAGTGTTGATTTTGTGATGGATATGTTTGGGATTTTATGGATTTTTTTATTTTTTTAGATTTTCAAATTTTTTGATTTTTTTGGATTTTCATGATTTTGGAAAAGGAATTGTTTATTATGCGATGGTTGCATTGGATTTTGTTTGGATAACCGTTATGCTAGAAACCATTGACAAGGGAACACCAAGTTGAGAGATGAAAGTGATGGGATTGGATAGTGGGATTGACATTGAAAGGATAATGGATAGGAGATGTTGATAAATGGATGGACAAGCGAGAGGGATGCATGTTAGATAGATGGAAGATAGGGATGAGGGATAGAATAAGTATGCATGATGTATGGATTGGGGGTTTTAGGATTTTCTCCAAGGGCTAGGTTGCAAGGAATCATATGCCCCAATGCTTAGAATTTTGCATGATGGGTTCATGTTTGAATGGATGGACTTTGTAATAGATGGATGGAGGATATGCTTGAATAGGGAGTATGCCAAAAGGTGTCCAAAGCATTTTTTTTTTTTTATATTTTGCCCCTTGTCTTTATCAAGATCTAAGGAGGGGGATAGTAAGAGCAAGATAGGATGGATAGGATGGATGGGAAATGATAGGATAAATAGGGGAAGGTGGATAGGAATATTATAGGATAAAGATAGGTGATGGATAGTATAGGAATATTATAGGATATTATGGATGTGGATGAAGGGTATGGTTTTTCCCCCAAGAGTAGGGATACAAAATGGATGGAGAAGGGATTACGCATGATGCCCACAAGGGGTTTTCATCATGGTACTTGCCCAAGGCGCCACGAGGAGTGGTTTTCACCATTGGACAGATTTTTTCTCTTTATTATTTTCTTGATTTTTTTGATTTTTTTACTTTTTTTAATGGAAGGGGGACTCTAGTGTCTGTTTCCATAGCAAGGAGAAGATGGTCCCATGTTGGATAGCATTATGGATGATGATTGCATAGATGTTGGTAGTTAGGGGAAGATGGAATGTATGGTGGGTAGTGGATTATGCGGATTATGATGTGGACTATGCGGATTATGATATGGATTATGTGGGTTATGATGTGGTTTATGCAATAGCATGGACCATATGAATGTGATGAGGAAGATATGTAGGATAGTGGATGAAAGATGGAGAAATGGGGGTATGTGGGAATGTCAAGTGATGGAGGGGAACCAAGACCAGCGGTTGCACACACCATTTTGGATTTTGAAGCCTATGTTTTGGATGTGGAGTTGGGAGTAATGGGGATCGGGATAGGGGATTTTTAGATGGGGAGGGGGATGTTTGGGATTTTGGGGTGGATTGGGATGTGGATGCCTCATTAGAGTTTGGTGCTTGTTGTTTAGGGACCCATACCATTGTTGTTTTTTCTTTTTCTTGTGATGGTGTGGGCTTTGATAGCCATTTGGATTTATGATTTTGCTTGGAAGGGATAATATCTTGAGGCTTTTGTGCTTTATGAGTCGAGGCATTCAAATTTTTACTTTTGAATCCCATGGATTTGATGGAAGCTTCATGTTTGAAAGATGTGTGCCTTTGTTGGTCTTGATTGGGAAATTTAGGGGGTTTATGGGTGGAGGGGTTAATAGTGGATCTTTGGATAAATGGATAAGGAGATTTGAGGATGGGGATATTGGGAGTTGGGAGGATGGGAGGATAAGAGGATTTGTGGATAGGGATGTTTGGCATTGGTAGGATAGGAGGTAAAGTGGATTTGATATGGCTATTTGGAGTGGGAAGTAGTGGAGGTAAATTTGATGGGGGAAGATGGATGTCACATGCTTTTGCAAATGATAGGATGATGGAGGAGGGATGGGGACATATGATTTGGGAGTGCGATGAGATGCACCATGTTTGGGATTGGATGAATGGATTTTGGAAGGTGGGTGGATGGTATCAACTTGTTTAGATTGTGCGCCTTGGGATGTATAGCCAAGGCCATGCAAGGATGGATGGAATGTGGTATGGATGGGCTCCAAGATGCCTTGTTCATGAAGGCCTAAGCCTTTGCCTTGATAGTTCATATGTTGGAGCATGCGACAGGCAATGGGATGTTTGTTGCTTTGGAAACAAGATGCGAGTCTATTATTTGTTAGAAGAGGATAGGTGGGGGAAGGGAGTTGTTTACCTCCTATAAGGGATTTACCATGGATGAAGGTACTTTTTCCAAGTGGATAAGGGGATGGATTTGGGATGGGATTGGTAGATGGAGGTAAAGGATTCAGGGGGGATGGTAAAGGGGTGGTAGAAGATGGTGTGAGATCAATAAGTTGACCAATAGAAGGTAGGGGATCAGGGATGAGATTAGAAGGGATGGTTAGATCCTAATTAGGAGAAGGGGTTGATGTTTCAACATGCTTTGGATTTGATTCTTGACATAGCTCGTGTGCTTGGATAGAAGTGGGAGTGACTTGGATAGATGTGGTGGGTGCTTGGATGGATGTGATAGGTGCTTGGATGGATGCAATAGGTTCTTGGCTTATGGATTCTTGAACATGGCTGCATGATGGTTCTTGAGTTATGATAGGATATTGTTCAAGAGGTTTGGTGGGTGTTGGATAGCATGAGGATGTTTGATTCCTTGCTACTAGCCAATGGATGGCATTCTTCATGAGTGTATGGGTTGAAGAACAATATAATGGATGGATAATGATTTTAGTTGGTGTGGAATTAGGATTGGGATTGGATAGGTGGGTGATGGGTTTAGGTAGTGATGGTTCTTGGATGGGTTCAAGGATAGGTGTGGAACTAGATGGTGGTGTTGGAGGGGTGGGGGATTTGGGGGATTCCATTGCTTTGCTTGGTGATGTTCTTTGGAGGCAATCCCACAAGGATTCGTTGGATGTCATGGTGGTAGGATTTGGAAGATTTAATGGTGGATTAGATGGTGTATGGGTGATAGGGGTTGGTGGATTGGGAGATACATAGGGTGATGGATTAAGATTGGAGGAACATTGTGTTAGGGGGGTTGGGATTGATGGATTGTAAGGTAGGTAGGGTGATGGATTAATGTTGATAAGGTTGGGAGGATATTGTGATGGGAGGGTTGGAGGATGGAGATTGGGCGATTGGGGATTTTCTTGGGGAAATGGTTGTTGATATAAGGTTTGGATTTTGGGGATAAAGTGTAATGAATTAGTGTTCCCTTGATCAAAGTAAGCATGACAAAGGTTGGGGGATGGATAAGTTGGAGGTAATGATTGATTTGATAAGTATGATGGCATGGATGTGTAAGGGGATGGTGATTGATATGAGGGTAAAGGTTGATATGATGAAGTTTGATATGATGGAAGTTGGTATGAGGTTGAAGGTTGATATGAGGTTGATGGAGTGGATATGTAAGATGTTGAAGGTTGATATGATGGTTGAAAGAATTAAGATTGATATGATGTGGATGGGAATGATGTGTAGGATGTTTGTTGATATGATGAAGGTTGGGTAGGGGCTTGGGATTCTCCAATGATGAGGTGTGCTAAGGGTATATCCTTAATGTCATTTTTGTATTTTTCCTTAGCATTAGGATCCATGCTCTCATAGACTTTTCTAAGTCTTTGTAAGTGTTGCATTGCTTCATAAGGATCCATTTTGTTGGAGAGATATGAGATGATGGGGGATAATGGATGATTGTGATGTTCGGGATCAAATTTCAAGACCTTAGGATGATTTGATTTGATTTGATTTGATGAATGGTTGATGATCCTATTATGCTTAAGGTAGACTAATGACACTTAAGCAATAGGGTTGATTGGTTGCATTGTTGATTGGATGATCAATTAAGGTCTTGGATTTTGATTGGGTTGATTTGGATTTGGAGTTTGATAATGATGTTGGGGGACTTGGATAATGATTGGGATTGATGTTGATTTTGGATTGGACTTGGAATATGGTTTGGAAGATTATGGATTGATGTTGGTTGGATTTTGGATTTGATTTGGAAGAGATGGGATTATAATTATGTTGATGAATTGGATTAAGGATGATGAGGGTGTTTATAATAAGATTGGATTGAATGATTTGGATGATGATGTGGATAAGATAGGTTGTTAGGATGATTAGGATAGATGGGTGATTGGATTAAGATGAAGTGTATAAGAATGATTAGGATGATAAAGAGATTATGACTAGAGAGGAAGTGGATTAGAATTGTACCAAACTCAAATAAAGGGATTGGATAAGCTCAACTTATGGGGTTTGATAAATGGGGGGATGGTTTAGTAGTGTTGGGAGGAAAAATGGGCTTATAAAATTGATGTTTTTGATGAGAAAATTTGATTTTTAGACATGGATGAAGAAGGCACTAAAATAGATGGAAAATGGCATTGAAACAAAGAGGAATGGTGCTAAAGGATGTGAATGGTTGGATTGATGGATGAATTTGATTTTTCTTGGCAAGTAGACAAACAATCAAGTAAGAAAACACAATGGTCAAAGGTTTGATTTATAAAAATGTGATAATCAAGCATGTACAACCTAAGGCGAGGCAAGGACAATACTTGTAGAACAAGTAGAGGGATTTGGGCCACTAAAACAAAGGTTCATAGTGGGGGAACATCCATGGGATCGGTACCTTACGAGAATCCAATAAACCACTTAAGGTTTTGACTAGCTCTACTAGGAGTTTAATATACCTCGAGGGTACTACTTCCTTTCAAACTAGCACCAAATGGTAAGCGCTCATACTGATTAGACTTGGCTTTCACCTTATCCTCAATTTACATATAGCGGACTAGATGAAAGTACCGCTTGGGGTCGCCAATGAGTTCTCTGAATGGATGTGTCTCAAGGGCAGGCCCATGTCCTAAAAAGAAAAATAGAATAGAACCATTTCTCTTCACCTAAGATCCTTTTGAAGGAAAGCGGAGAGGATACTTTGATTCTACCCTATGGGATAACATAAATGTGCAAGTGCACAAGACACGACAAACAAGAGCTAATGTTCATTTTAAGCCTAAATTGAAATGTGCCTAAAGTTGTTTTGTTGCAAGCAATGATTAGTTTTAGTTGCACCAAAATCAAATGTTCTTTACACTAAGGCACTCAAAGATTCTTTTTAGGTGCACCAAGATAAAGTGTTTGATTGTAGATTATTTGCAAGCAAGATTGATTTTATGCACCAAATTCCAGTGTTTTCTAAGCTAAGAAAATAAAGGTTCTTTTTAGTGCACCAAAAGAAGATGTGTGTTAATCTACTAAATCCCTGCAAAAGATGTTAGTAGTTTTGAGATGATGGTCTTGGATGACCTGCAAAAAAGAGACCCAACCCTGTACAAGTCCCTAAGCTAGTACATAAAAATAGCACTAAAATAGAGGGAAGATAGCGCCAATATTGAAGATAGCGCTAATACAAAAAATAGTGCCAATACAGAAAATAGCGCTAAACTATGTTTTTTTCTTAGTTTATCTTCTACATCAAGAAAGATAGCACCGAATTGGGTGACAATAGCACCTATACGGTACAGAGTTGGTCAACAGATGATTTTAGGAAAATTTTGCCATAGTCTCCCCTTCTTTGTTCAAGATACCTGTAGAAACAGAGAGTAGATAGAATAGAAAGATAGTCGGAAGAAGAGAGATCAGAGGCGAAAAGCTGGTGAGCAAGATGTAAGAGAAAAAGTGTTTTGTCAGATAGCGCTAAAACAATAAATAGCGCTAAAAGGCACCAAAGATAGTGCCACTACGCAAGGTAGATAGTGCCACACCTGCAAAAACACGTCTCCAACACAAAAACTCACCAAAAAAAGATTAGATATGGACCTTGTGGGTCCCATCGGGCTTGCCAATGTGATCTATGAGAACAAAATGAAGTCAAAATACAAATCAAATGCAAAACACAAATGAAATACCTTCACAATGACCCACAAATCCAAGATCGCGGGAAGGAGTTGCACCCGATAGCTCCTCAGATTTTACCCAAGTAGATGAAATGTGGTTTGCTCTTTCTTTCAACACAATAGGACTAGAGATTGGATGATGGATTGATAGATTAGATGGAGATTGAAATGGAATGGCTAGAATGATTTTGGCATTATGATGCTGGGATAAGAGGATTTTAGAGAGATTTTGGCAGAGGTTTGATGCAAGATGGAGTTCCTTTCTCCCCCTCCTTAATGGCTTAGAGAAGGGTCTCATTTATAGATTTTTGAAAAGAGGATGGAGGGTGAGGATCAAGAGTTGAGATCAAGGGCTCTCATTATTTGTGAATTTTAAATTCACAGTGGAGGACAAAAATGAATTAAAGATTCATTTTTGGGAAGAGTGGATTATGACAAGTTGAATTTTTAATTCAACTAGTGGAGGACAAAAATGAATTAAAGATTCATTTTTGGGGAGTGGAGGACTTATTGAATTTTTAATTCAATTAGTGGAGGATAAAAAATAAATTAAAGATTCATTTTTGGGGAGTGGAAGATAAATTAAATTTTTAATTCAATTAGTGGAGGACAAAAAATGAATTAAAGATTCATTTTTGGGGAGTGGAGGATAAATTGAATTTTTAATTCAATTAGTGGAGGATAAAAATGAATTAAAGATTCATTTTTTGGGAGTGGAGGATATTAGCTAATTAAATATTAAAAATATTTAATTATATGTGCAACATGGTGAGGTGGAAAAGTTGAGGTGGAAAGATGAGGTGGATTAATGAGGTGGATTGATGAGGTGGGTTGATGAGGTGGATTTAGGATTAATTAAATAATGTATGATTATTTAATTTATGTGAGACATTAGAAGAATTTAGGGAATTTAATTAAATAAAGTGATTTTATTTAATTATGGGATAATGAACCAATCAAATAAACTTAGAATATTTATTTAATTGACAGAAGAAAATAAGAATTAAGATAAATATTAAAATATTTACTTAATTCGACATGAGCCAATTTTAGGTGTCTACAATTGTATGATAAAGAAAGATCTTCCACTGAACGACTGGAATTGATCCATACAAGCCTTTTGGGTCCTACAAGAATACCAAGCCTTCATGATGATAGGTACTTTATGTTTTTTATTGATAATTTTTCTAGAATGACTTGGGTTACCTTTTTCAAAGATAAATTAGAGATTCTAGATGTACTCAAAGATTTTAAAGAAATGGTTGAAAATGAGCTAGGCATGAAAATCAAGAGTTTAAGAATTGGCAAAGAAGAAGAGCTCACCTCTAACAATTTCAATATATTATGTGAGACCTATGGGATAGAGAAATAACTCTCTGTAAAAAATAAGGTAATGGAAGAAGCAAGTAGGACTACTCAGGAAACTACAAAATTAATGTTGGAAGAAGCAAATCTACCAAACACTTTTTGGAAGGAGGCAATCCAAACCACTGTCTATACATTAAATAGAGTTCAAGTAAAAACCAAAGATGAAAATGATCCCTTTGAACTATGGTATGGAACAATACCTACTGTGAAATATTTCAAAATCTTTGGAAGCAAATGCCTTATCAAAATGGAAAAGGATAATGCTAAGTATGAGGAGGGCATTTTTCTTGGAAATTCATCTTGGACCAAAGCCTACCACTACTACTCGGAAGGATTGTTGAAAGCACAAATCTTAAAGTTAATGAGATTGTTCAAGAGTACTCAGACCCAACCAATGAGGATCTACAAATTGAAGCACAAGAGGGTTCTCAGACCATCAGAGACAAAACAAAATGTGATATAGAAGATCACAGAGCTACTGTGAATCAAATGAATCTATGCTTGATTGCTAGTATTGACAAAAACTATTCCAAAACTATAGAAGAAAACATGGATTTGAAAGAAAATATAATAGAAGCAAATGATTACATCAAAGAGTTAAGAAAGCAAATCAGGTAGCTTCAGCAAAGACTAAAATAGGACAATGAAGAAAAATAAAAATTGAGGAATGTCTGAAAGACAAAACTAAGGATTGCATGAAACTTGAAGAAGTTGTAGATCTGAAAGTTGATCTAAAACATGTACGGGCTCAAAGAGACCAATTCAGTGTGAGTGCTACCAAATATGATAAACTAATGGCAAGCCAGAAAAATGATGATGACAAAGAAAGCATGAGACTTGAAAAAGGTAAAGATTTTAGAGCAGGTCAAGAAGAGGACAAAAGTGGGTTGAATCAAACAAATAGACCTAGAATACCATCAATCATGCAGCCAAACGCTCAAAGGTACCCATCCTTCAATGGTTATTGTAATTCATGCAACAAGATTAGTCACAAGGACACTTGGTGTAGAAATAGGATGAATCAAAATGTTCCATCATTCTCTAGTTAGTGTTTCACATGTAATAAAATTGGTCATAAAGTTCTTGAATGCATAAGTAAAGTAATCTAGAACCCTATTAGATGCTATGCATGCCATAAAATGGGACACAAGGCAAATGAGTGTAGGAGCCAAGGGAGAAAAGGCTATGGCACAAATAGGATAATGGAATCCTTTAGTGGCCATTGTTATACTTGCAATGAATTTGGGCACAAGGCCAACCTATGTAGGTCAAGGATAAATGGAAGAAACAATCATTAGAAAAATATTGCATGCTTCAATTGCAACAAGCCTAGACATACTGCAAAACACTGCAGAGATAAGAACATGAAGAAGGATGATCAATCAGAGTCGAGGATATTAGTGGAAAATTTTGATCTGACAAAAGTCAAGAAAGAAATGAACATGATTTGGGTTAGCAAGGGAACAAAGAAAGAAAGAGATGAGTCTACTCCAGACTCTAGAGCAGCTACTTCCTCTAGGAAGTAGATTGTGGTCTATGGCTCAGCGGGATCCATATTAAAAATTCTAAATCCCCCATCCAGATAGTCTGTGCTAAGATTCAGCACAAAAATATGTTATATCCCTAGAAAGGATTCTGGTCTAGAAGCCTAAAATGACTAAGTATGAGTAGTGTACAAAGAAGTACCATTGTGAATTGTCCAAATCCAAATGGATGAAGTCAAGCCTAGAATAGTGTGCAATACCAAAATACAAGGGTTTGCATTTCTTCATTGTTGTATATTTTGTTCTGCAGTTCTGAAAACATGTTAAGAGGTCAATGATGAATGTTGGATATAAATCCTAGAGTCTCATATGATCTGCACTGGGAGATATGTTGTGACAGATAAATTAGTCACTCATGCACTAAAGGGACAAGCTGACAGGTCATGAATTTTGAAAAGGTGAAAAAGACATTGTTTTAGCTACCAATAAGGAATTGACAGGTGCAATTGATATTGAGACAAGGCTGCAGAAAAAAAGCTTTAGACAGAAGAATGTTGATCCATGGAAATTATTGGCTATATGTGGTGTCATTGATTGATAAGCACTATTTTCTTAAGGTGTCACATTATGTTCCCTAGGAAGAAGAAAGAAAATTCATGCACACCCTGATGTGTACTTCTAAAAGGAAGTATTCATAATAGCAAAAAGAAAAGGGTGTAGCAGTGCAAGTAGTAATCAAGTTAGCTATTGAGGACAAGAGGATCATAAGATATGAGTATCAAATAAAGAGCAGTAAAGTGTTGCGGTGTTGTTGACAGAGGAAATAGTGCAATAGCAGCAAGGTTTGAAGTTGAGGTTTGACAAACCAAGAAGAAGAGAAGTTCATCAAGTAAGGGGGAGTAGTCAACTAAAGGAAGTTCAGAAGAGACATTGGTTTAGAGAAGAAGAGTGCAAATATGTGCCCTTTTCCATTGATGTCAAAGGGGGAGAGAAATCATGTGAAAAAATTAGAGGGAAATAGTGCAAATGTGTAAAGAGATAGGGGGATAATCTTGTCTTGATGGCTGTTGTAGTTTTTCACATCATATGTTACCATCAATGACAAAGGGGGAGATTGTTACAAGTATGTGCCTAATCAGTGTTGTCATTGATGTCAACATATCTTTGTTGTCATTGGTGTCAATTGTATCCTATTTTTTTATATGTTTAGAAGCTTTATATGTTGAGGATATTGAGAAAATTAGCCCCTCCGGAAGAATCAGAAAGTAAATAGTGAATCACAGTGAAGACAATGAGTTGTATACTAAAGAACAGTCCAAAAGATTGCTCTGCATTTCTTGCTAACTAAAGATATTGGTCTGTGGATTGGAAGTTATTTAGAAGCATGGCTGAAGATGCTAAATCCTAAGTTTGAGCCTCTGGTATGAAGATTTGAGTGAGTTACATTCACCTGAGTAAAACCTGCTTTTTCTGATTATTCACTGGTGCCTGAGAGAAAGTATTTTGCTTTACATTCCTCCACATTAAAGTGTTTTGCTCTACAGTTCTAGAGGGAAGCCTGGGATAATGATAAGTACCTACAATTGCAACAGTTCATGTTTTGGTGGTCTGCAAGCTATCTTACTTTTATGACAGTTGAAGATAGTGAATTTCATGTGCTCTGGTGTGAAGAATCTCATGGATAAAGTGGTTTGAGTTTGTGCGTTTGCTCCTGGTGATTTCAACGTGCTTGTGGATACCTCCTGATCATGTCCCTACCTTTACATTGGTCCGCATTAAGGAATTTAGAACATGTTTGAAGATTATTCCTAGATAACATAGCGTGTAACCAATCTTAGCTGACTTTGTTAATTCCAGTGATTGCGGAGATCCCTTGAAGATTATGGAAGAGAGTTGTGGAGTGGAAGATCATGTTTGAGTACTAGCTAAGGCGTGGTGTGATCCACATACATCTATACTACAAATCCTTAGCATAATTTTGTATTAGGTCAAGACCTATTTTGTAAATGTTTGTAATGCCGACCTTGGAGATTGTTGTAATGGTTGATGATTGTAGTGCCAACCTTGATGATCATTCCAAGGTTGATGAAGTGTATAAATACTTGTAATTGAATCATGGAAAAGATTTCCTTGTGTGAAGATGAGAAGATAAGGAAAAGAAGTGGAAAGACAGAGCAGAGTAGAGGAACTGTTGTACTTCAATGTATTAATCTCATACGTGAAGAATATGATGAACTTGGTATTGAGCTTGGTAGTGAGCCACTAGTAGGGTTTAATTGACCTTAGGGTTTAATAGCCCTCATTGTAAACTTTCTACGTTTAGGGTTGAGGCAGTGAGCTTGCTATACCTAGTTGTACTTCATGGCAGTGAACCACTAAGTTCTAGGCCCGTGGAGTGACCAAGCCTAAATATCATTTTTCAAAGATTGCAATATATTTTTAGAGATAATTGTCTATGTGGTCTTTCCCCACTTTGGGGTTTTCCACATAAAAATCTAGTGTCTCTTGTGTTTAATGTTGCATCTATGTTTAAGTTTCTAATTTCATGCATTCATTGTTTAATCATAATAACTATGGACAAGTGATTAATGTTTAAGTGTAGAAGTGTTTGAGTTTTTGGGACAACTGATTCACCCCCCCTCTCAATTGTCTGGTGCATTTCAACATTTATGTCATCAGTGTGATGCCTTCTTGTACCTGTACCTACACACTTAAAAGACAAGTTAGAGGAAACATGGAGGCAAGGAGCCTCCCTTTTGATTATATGATCTTCATTTCTTGAATCTTCTTATGATTGCACAATTGCATCTAGAGGTTCTTTATCTATTTCACTTCCTAATTTGATGCTTATGAGAGGATAACATGTACATTTGATGTTCTTACATATAGGAACAGAGGATATCCTGAGCTCTAACATGCTTCTTTCTCTCTCTTGTAGGTAACTCTGGAGATAGCAATGTAGGATCTGAAGATGGTACAGCCATCAATGGGGATTCATCATGTCAGGCAATGATGGATCCCCTTTTTCCTCTTCTATGTGTCTTCTTACTTTAGATGTATATGTGTTCTTTTATTTCATCTTTTATAGTCAATTCCCATGGCTGTGTGGAAAATTTGAACACATTTTCCTTGTGAATATAAATAGTTATTTTATGCAATGATTTTTATATTGTTCTTCTTTTGTAAACTTATTCAATTGCATAAGGAAAACACAGTTGAAACCTAATGCATGACACAGTTGCTTATAATCATAAGTAGATTTAACAAATTTGTGTACCTTTGTTATTTGAGACTGGAACAAACTGTAATGAATAGATCTGAAACAATTTGAAACTCGTAGCTTATTTTCCTCCTCTTGCCTATTTTGGGATGTCTCTTACTCATATAGGGTGCCCTTCCCACTTTTATCTTGGTCCTACAGCAACTCATACTGAGTTGATGTATGATTCTGGTAAAAGTGATGATTAGAATGGCCTTCTACCTGAGTAGTAGGCCTTCTAAAGCTAGGTATAAGCCTTCACCCCTCCTTAGTATTCTTCCTTTTCTCCTCACTTAGACACCTGGCCTAATTTTTTGTTGTACGTGTCTCCCTCTTTAAGGCAAAAATGAAATAGTGATGTCCCAGCCTGACCTATTTGGGCTGAAGTGCACCAATAGGTAACAAGTAGCACATGAGCACATATTATTTATATATTTATTGTATTATAGTTGTTTGCTTTCTCTTATTCAGTTGCCAACTTTATGAATTTCATTTTTTCAAGAGTTTCTCTTTAGTAATTGGACATTTCCTAGAATGGTTCTAGAATGGATGCAATTCTTGTGTGAAGAAGTTTCCATCATATGTATTCCATTGTATGGATACTTGGTGTTTTGGCCATGACAAATTCTTGTGTTTCCTAACTAAAAATGAATTTATGATTGTGTTGTGTCATTTGACCTTTTTGTCTAGGTTAGTTTAGTGTTGAAGTGGTGTTGATAGTAGTCTTGCACCTTTGTTTTTGTGTGGTTGTCTCCTTAGATGTATTCCTCATGAGAAGCGAGTTGCTAATAATTGCTTGATGGAAGTGCTTATGATTTCAGGAGAATGTGATCTAGATTCTTGCCTCTAAGAAATCATATGGTTCAACATTGTGTTGTCGTGTGGAGCTAGAGTTTTAGAGAATACCCTCTCTTTTTAGGAATGGATCATGAGGAAGTACCCCATGGAGAGAAACCATGATTGGAGATGATGATGCTATTGGTAAGAATGAAGGTGATCTAGTGGTGCCTACATCCTTTAAGAGTTAGTTGTGTTAGAGTTGGCTATGAATGGAGCCACCTAAGATCTAGGACTTCATGAAAGCACAAGAGAGATCAAATGAGAATAATTTTATTCTATCAATGAATGCAAAAGATTGATATGCGTTGCTTATAAAGACAAGGATGAAATGTAGGATGTTGTAGTCATGTGACAAGTGTCTTAATCCTATGAGATATGACAACTATAGGATAAGACAACTATCAACAAATAGAAACAACTAGAAACATCTAGTAGACTCACTAAGTCAACTTAACAGGTGAATTATGTGTGATGTGTGAATATTATTTAACTAATAAATAGATAAATAATATGAATTATTCACAAAAGGGGAAGTTAACTAGGAAATACTAAACTAGTTAGGAAAAAACCCCTATTCACACCAACACCCCCTTAAGTGCAACGTAGGAAGTAGTTGACTAAAGAAAAGATGCAATGATGGGTCCTAACTATTAGGCCATGTTAGGTACCAATGGGCAAACAATCCTCCCAAAAATAGAGTAAAGGAGAAAAACCCTCTCCAAAAGAGAGAAAAACATGAAATTGAAAGAAGTGATAGTAGGAGGACTCAGCATGATCCCCCATGGAAAACTTCTATCACATATGTATAATCAAATACCCCCCATAGGAGAGCAAGAGTGAGACTATAAGTCCCCCACAAAGAAGTAGATCATGTTCCAATGGTAAATGCATGAAGATGAACGTTGGAAAGTGTCTTGTAGCTACAAACAACTTTTCTTCCCTTAGGAAGAAACCAATCCAAAGGCAGATATAGAAGAAACTCCATCTCCAAAAAGAGATATGAGGGAAGAAGTCTTAGGATGGATGCCTCTGAAAACTACGCAAACGTCCACATGTGAGAATCAAAGGATGGCACTTTGCAATGAGGTGTGACCAATCCAAAATCCTGGGTAGACTCATGAAGAACAACCTCCAAAGATGAAGTAGATAGGATAACAGTTGCGCTACATCTATCATTAAAGAGGAGAGATATCCCCTCAAGTGTTTCCTCCAAATCTACAATATGATGCTCACAAAACAAGTCTAATATACCTACCAAGAAAGTATACCACAAAGCTATGTCTAAAAGACTAGAAGTATCCTGCTCAACTAAAGTAGATGAAACCATGTCGATATCGATCTCTGAAGAAGTAGGAAGTGGAGGAGATGGAATCTCGACACTAGTCTCAAGAACTAAAGTAGATGAAAGAACACCAAGATTCAAGCGACCAAACTTCTCCTCACAAACATGATTCACACTTGATCCATGAGTGTGAATATCAATCAATGTATCTACAACATCAAAAGAAGAAAAATGGGAGAATGTATAGAAGCGAGATGCATGATCAACCATCCCAATAGCAATGACATCTCTACTTTTCAAGTCCTTTATGATCACTGAATCAAGATTGAACTCAATTATATTCCCTACACCACAATGAGTAATCTAGTAGATGGAAAGGAGATTGGTTGACAAGGAAGGTACACACAATACATTACTAAAAATACCCTCACTAATATCAATAGTCCATTTTCCACTTGCATGCATGTATGTATTGTTACCCATCAAAATAGGTGGTAAAGTACATGACTCAAATGAAGAGAACATCCCTTGTGATGATACCATATGATGAGAAGCTCTAGAATCAAGAAGCCATCTCTCTAACTCAAGACTTGTAGAAGAAAAGAGTGCTTGTCCTTTCTCCTTATTTGTCCCATTAGCAATACCTATTGTCCATGTCTGTGTAGATGATGATGGTGTTGAAGAAGAGGATGTACTAGGAAACATGCACAATGGCATTTTGATATTGTGCTTTTGACAAATGTGAGTCAACTCATCAATTTTCTTCTCATAACACTGGGTGCTGCCACAATAATGGGTTACACTTTCTGGGACATCCTGATTTTTGCTGTAATCACATATTTTTAGAAAATATAATGATTTAAGCCTTGAAAGGTTCCATTTAAAGGATTTTAAATGATGAGGGTTTGATCAAAACCCCTTCGATAGAACCCTATTAGCTTTAAACCATACCTATAATGGAGTCTCCTCTACACCTATCAAAATGCTGATAAAAAACCACTTTTGATTTACCTTTTGGGGAATCAAATGAATTCATTTAAAATTTATGTTTTGTAAGTATGTAGTCCTTATTATAAGCGTCGCAAAAAGTATAATTATAAATATATCTAATTTGATTATTATATTTATTTTTTATTTCTTGTGAATGTAGGTTTTTCACCAAACATCAAGTTCTCTGTTCTACACACATGGAAAATTAGTAAATTAATGAAAAAAAATTCTGAAAAATATCTATGCCCTAGGTATTGATGTCCTTGTTTCAACACAAAAAATTGAATTCTAATACATACAGAAAAAGTTATGTTTTACGGAATATGCCTATGTCTAAATTATAATTGGTTTAACTTCAAAATTTAATTCAAAAAAACATTACAAGACCAAATGCATGCCCTATATATCAGTGTTATCAATCTAAATTCAAAAGAATCATAATTTTATCCTTTGTAGAAAAAAGTTATGTGCTACAGAATACACATCACTTTAAAAAAATATTGTTTACTATTAAAAACTAGTTATCAAAGGAGATGCAATTACAATTTAACTCCAATTTTTTTAAAAAAATATATTTAGAATCTACAAATAAATTCTCACAAATCACTAGTTTGCATCATCTTCAAATTCCTAATGGTTTAGCAGCTATAGGTGTTAGAAAGTGAAGATTTAGTTCAAAATATTGATTTCAATGTCAAGTTTGGCCAAAAAGTGTAACCCATTATTGTGGGATGACCCCACTTATGCTCATCATGTCCTAGTTTCTTGCAATATGCACACTTTATTCTCTCCTTCTTAGATGATTCCTCTTTAGGAGAGGATGAGGACTTAGGTGAATTATTTGACTCCTTTGCTTGCTCATTGTTCTTGAAATCCTTATTTTCCTATTTCTTGCCTTTGCTAGGTTAAGCCTTTTGGTCCTTTGTACCTTGATTAGCAAGAAGATCTTGAGGTCTAGGAGACTTCAATGTGCCCATGTATACTAACTTAACTTACTCCCTAGTGAGTGATGTGGCAAACTCGTCAACTGAAGGCATTGTGAAAGCTTTCCCAAGTGCATCCATAGTAGCATAAAAGGTAGAAACAAAAATCAAATAGTAAGGACCAAGATTGGCAAGGATTGAAAGAATCAATTAAGTGTCCTCTTTCTCAATTCCACATTGTTTGAGCTGAAATCTATGTGACTTTAGCTTTGTGAAGAAGTCTTGGATGCTTGCAAAATTGGTTGGATTCAAACCAATTAGTTCATTCTCCAATTTGAAACCTCTCATAGTATCTTTCTTACCAAAGAGATTCTCTAAGGTATTCCACACTTCATTAGGTGTATTAGAAGATTTAATATGAAAAATAAGATCAGGAGAGATAAACAAGTATAATGTTCCATAGGCTGGATCAAATCTATTGTACTACTTTCTCTTTTATGCAGATATTGTTGGTTCAATTTATGTACCCATTATTACTATATGAATTTTCAAACTTCCTAAATGAATCTCCAATCTAGTTTTCCACTCATGATAGTTATATGGTGTGAGTAGAGGAAGTTTGGTTTGATCCATGATACAAGAGTACAAAAAAACACAAGTACAACCCCCTTTCACTCAATCAATGAGATTAGCCCCATAAAAAATGATTATGGGACTTTATATTTAGTCCAATTACAATTTCCACAAGCCAAAACAACAAAGTGGTCTTTGATTTTGGTACAGTGCAAAAGTTAAAAATGGGATATAATTGAAAGTACAATTTATGAGAAAAATGAGATCAAACTAATAGTATATATGGAAAGTACTTGAAAAATTATGCACTTTCAAAAAAAATTCACCAAAAAAATGTTACCGTATGAGCCCAAACAAAGCCTTTAAAGTTCTAAAAACAGGAACTCCTAAGGTACAATGATGATAAACTATAATTTCTAGAAACATCAGGAACCAATACTAAAATCTGATTACACCACTGTGAAGCCTATGAAATTCTAGCCCAAATAAAAAAATTGCACAAAAAATGAAGCAAAATTGAGCAAGATATGAGCCTTTGAAGTTGGATTGCAAAAATGAAAAGCTCAATGAGAGGGGGCCAAATTGGGCCAAGTCTGTTGATGACATGAGCAGATGGATTATTGAGATCAACAGAATTAGTGGCTAGAACCTTAGAATATTCCTTAGAATATTCCTCTGATTCCCCAGGATGATGACATGACCATGATAGAAAATGATGTCAGCAAACAGAAAAATAAAAACACCAGAATATGCACAGATTCTTTCTAAGATTCTGAAACTAGTCTTTTTTTTCTACAGAAACTGCCCTTAATCACTGAAAAATACCTCTCTTTTGTCTAAAACTGCCTCCGGATGGTGGGAAACTGCTGAAAATTGTCTATAGAGTGGAATATTCTATGTATATGCATTGCTATGTGTTTTGAAGCCCCGTTGGGTGGTATTTACCTATGCCTAGTTTGGAAGCCATCGGAGGGGGCCGATCCTTTTAAGGTCGTCGACTGAGGTTTACACCCTGTTAGTTTTGGTAGTCGACCAAGAGTTTGACCTTGGCGGTATGGCTGCCTGGCTAAGAATGGGGTCCCATGCCTGCAGGTGCCCCATACGGGGTCTACAGGTGTCACGTACCATGTGTACCCCTGTAACAAAAAAAATTTGCAGAGAATAATAAAAAATAGCAAACAATTCAATTAACCTATTTATAGTGCTTTTACCTGACAGATATTATTCTGATTCTCACCTGCACAGTGCTTGTGCCATAGAATATTTTGAAGAATATTCCACCTATGGTTCCATACAAAAGAATCAGCTAAATTTTTTTGCCTTTTCCTACAACTTTATCTGATTTTAATGAATTGACAATCGATCTTGTAGTTTTTAGGCCTATTAAGCGCAATGGCAGGGTCAGATTTGAACCAAAGTGCTTAAGATCAGGTACCTGCTAGACCTGGCATGTACCTCCCAACTTCAAACCCTCATCTAGAATTGGCATTCAATGTCTTATTTCGATGAAACAAAAGGTGATTTTGACTATCTCGTACCTCTTGAACATAATGGTGTGCTTAGATTTGTAGTAGCATGCTCCAAAATGAACTTGCAATACAAGGCCACAATGAGGAAAACCCTCCAAATCTAGTTTTTCTATCAAGTCTTTGCGATTCTCTAGGTCATCATTTTATGCAAGAGAAGAGCATACTCAACTATCAAGATCCACCATGATTTAGATTCAAGATCTCTAAAAAATTGACTAACACAAAGTGCTTCTTCCTAGAGCATTAATACCATGTTAGAGTTGGCTATGATTGGAGCCACCCAAGATCTAGGACTTCATAGAAGCATAAGAGAGATCAAATGAGAGAATTTTTCTATTCTATCAATGAATGCAAAAGATTGTTCTTACAATGTACATGATATGCCCTGCTTATAAATACAAGGATGAAAAATAGAATGTTGTAGTCATGTCACATATGTCTTAATCCTATGACATGTGACAACTATAGAATAAGACAACCATAAGACAACTATCAACAACTAGACACAACTAGAAACATCTAGTAGACTCACTAAGTCAACTTAACATATGAATTAGGTGTGATGTGTAAATATTATTTAACTAATAAATAGTTAAATAATATGAATTATTCACATAAGGGGAAATTAACTAGGAAATATTAAACTAGTTAGGAAAAAACCCCTATTCACACCAACAGGTTGCCCTGACATTTTAGTTTTAGTGTTGTGGGTAGAGTCCTTAGTGTTAGGGGGACTATAGAGAGTGTAACGTTGCATTGACAAATCTCATTGAGAGCAAAATTTTTGGCATTGTGAGGTTTTTCTTAGGTGTAGTTGAGATCTTGAGAAGTTATCAAGCATAGTAGTAGTCTTGAGTTATATGGCCTTGAGTTGCTTGAAGTTGTTGGACCTTTAGGCTAGACCCTCTCTTTAATTGCAGTGGTAGTTGGAGGGTAGAGTGGTGTAGTCTTAGAGGAGTTAGTTGGCATGGTGGTTGGTTATGACCTCATTGGTCTACCTTTGGAGACTTTTTAAGAACTGATGCAAGACCTAAACTTGGTGAAGGTATAGGGACATAATATTTTGAGGTCTTGGTGTAGTCATGGTTAGGAGGGTCCATAGAGTGAACTATCTAGACCGTGCAGTGAGAGTAAACACAACAAAAGCAACTCAATTATAGAATGTGAAGAAAGATTCAGATGTTTAATATATCATAGATTCAAAATGTTGATATGTCGGCAACATGAGGGCTTTCAAATTAGGGCTCACATGCCTAATTCTCTAGTTACAATATATGCGAAACATATGGCTTTGAAGCGCCTTGTAGAATAAAATCCTAAGACTAAAACATCATATTATGATTCAATACTTTCGTATGCATCTATTACATAATTATATATCATTTCCAAGATCAATAAATCCTTTGTGTCAGCTAAGGAAGAAGATACAGTCTCTAATGTAGGTGTAATGTGTGTACATAGATAGGTCGACATTAAGCAACTTGTACTCCTCCGCAAGTGAATGAAATAAGATGCAGATCTTAGGGAAGGTCGGCCATGTCCCAAAGTACCTTTAATGATGTTTCATTTAGCTCCACAAGTCATGGAAGTAGTCTGCAGGTCTTCTTCTTCAACTGACTGTCTGAGACTGTCTAAATGCTCTATTCTAAGAAAATAGTTGTGTTGTGATGTTCACAACACACCCATTTTACTCGGAGGCAAAATGAGGACCCCTTGTTTGCTTTTACTTTTGTGTGGGTTGGTTTGGTTTGTGGGGGTGGTATAGGTAAAATGTTCTTAGTAATAGAAATTCAAGATGCCCAGTGCATGATGGAGAATAGTTATGGTCATTGAGATCTACTTGAAAAATGAACTAAGGTTGCCTTTTGAGTGGCTCGTAAATTCCTTGTATTTTGAGAGTTATGAATTTTTTGAGAAAATCCAATAGTTGAATAAATTTGTATTTCATATACAAATTTTATTTGCATATATGTTGAGTGCATTATTTTTATGTTCGTCAAGTCGGAGTATACATTCATATATTATACATATTTGGACCCAAAAAATGTATTCAATTGAACCTAGAGAGAATAAATAAACAAATGCATATTTGTATGTATAAAGTTTGTATTTAGCATACAAATACATTACCGGGCACGACAGGAAATTTAAACATGGTGAAATAGTGGGCGGGGCGCACATAGGTATAAAATAAAATGTAGGCAGCGATGCATGTATTGGATATACAAAAAAAGAAAATACAATCTCGGACGTCAAATTGAATTAAATCGAGCCTAAAATACACTAGTACATAACGAGAGGGTAAAAAGTCAAAGTCAACAGCATTTTTTTGTATATCGGGATGTATGTCTTTGATATACAAAAAATATGCAAAAGTAAGTGTGTAAAAGTGGAACCAAAAATAACTACAATTCAGCTGATAAGTAGATAGAGTCTAGATTTGTATGCATATTGTGATTGCATCCGATATATAAAAAAGTATACAAAGCAAAAATGAAGGAACATACAAGGTGATATAAAATGCATATTAGAAGATACAAAATCAACTTAATTGCGGAAAAGAACATTAGGTGAAATAGGTAAAATGGCATCAGCATTTCTCTTTTGCATCTTAGTGAAGTATTTGCACATGATATACAAAACGAAGAAATGCATAAGTTAAATGGATACAAATTTGAAATATGCATTTTAAATGAAGGAGAGATAGAGAAAATTAAATAGTATATGTATGCCCTACAATTAATGTGCATTAATAGCAAGGAAATGCTTAAGTTTGAAATGGTAAAAGTAAAATTCATTTCTGTTTAGTCTCACTCTTGCATTCGGGAATCAAAATTGTAGGGTGAATTGTGGAATTAGGATGAATTGCAGAATGGATAACGACGGAAAGGAAGAATGGTAAGGATCTGAAGAGCAGTATAATGGTCAAATCGTTGTGAATTCAGGATGTCGCCCAGGAAGAGAACCGAGACCAAGAAGGTCGTTGAGAAGGAAATGGTGGATAGGAGAAGAATTTATAAAAAAGGGATATAACTCAAGTATCTATGCTACAAGAGATAGGGGCCCCTAGAGCATCACTAGCAATGAGGAGCATATTCGATACTAGATTATACAAGGCTATCAGATTCCCATTGGCAATGGAGGCCAGAGATTTGGTCCTATAATGTATATGCAGAGGAAAGGGGAAAAACAATCAAATACTACTGGCACTAAATAATGTGCAAATTCAATACAAGTTTCTTTCTTTCGTCTTATGCTCAGGAAAAGTCAAGGGGCAAAGTCAAGTGAAAAGATATTTTGGGCATTTCAGAAGATCCCAAAGGCATCCTTTGTGCCAAAAGGGAATATACTTCTCAAGATATTTTGAACAAGTGGTGGGCTTTCTTTCTTACCATTGATACTGTGGGTTTGAATGTGGTCCATGGATGAAGTTTTCTAACCGTAGTAGATGGGGATTCAAATCTATATAATGGTCCCTACTACTTGTATTTAGACACACAGGGATTTGTAGCAATCAACATAAGACTTTAGTTCAGTAATTTTACTTTTGAATGCAAAAGGAAGTGATTCTTGATGAATACTTTGAGCATCAGTAGCATAGAAGGGAGGTCACCTGTGTCTACATGAAGGAACATGTGGAATGTCCTACTTCCTTGATGTATCTGTAACTGTATTTGTGGGTTGTTTATGTTGATTAATTCAGTTGAAGTCATATATACATTGTAAAATTGAAATGACTTTCTTTATATGAAATGAATGCAAACATCAGATTTCTATGTCTATTCTAGAATGCTATCTAATTAAGGCATTATTTTGTATGTATATATTTTAAAGATTGCAATTCTATATGCACATTTGTGATATTGCTCAAGATTTGCATGTGTGGATTTAATTACAATTGAATTGATTCAGGATTAACAAATTCATGATACGTGTGGAGCAGAGCATTCTATCATGTCGAATGTTGTTCTTAGCTCTAACCTTTTCTATCTTTTCCTCAAAAGACTAAATAATTAGCATACATGCAGTCATCGTAAGTGAATTGCTATTGATTCAGATAAATAATTATGAATTTCAAAGATCTTTAGTAGTTTTCATAGAAATTAGAAATACAAAGCATGTTTATTGAAATTCATGTAAAGCTTTGTAAGAGAATGGTAAATATATGCAAAGGACCACTCATTTCAGTGTAATTTATTGTTATTTATATAAATTGAACAAGTCTAGTCATCATATAACACTTAAGTCACGTAAGGCCCCTTGAACAAACAACTTCACAATGAACTACTGACCTATCCTACAGTCAAGACCTGACCATACATAAGAATTATCAATGAATTCTTCATATCTTCCAAGATAGCTAAGGTTCCTTTGTGAATTTTAACTCTATTGTGCATGTGTAAAAACATTCATCAACAGTTATTTGGTGCTAGAAGGAGGGCCTCATTGGATTTAAGGTAGGATTTGTGCAGACTGGCTAACAGGATCATATCAATACTTTGGAATTTGAGTGTTCTGACTACAAATATCTCTTGTCTAAGAGGATTTGACTATATCTTTGCAAAGATTGAGCTCAAAGCTTCAAAGATCAATCTGAGTTTTTGAGCTCTCAAGTTTTATTCTGAGATATGTTAGATCCCATTAAATTTCAAAATTCTAAAAAAATTAAAATAGAGTCTCATTTTCAATGGTTATAAGAAGACAATTTCCAAGTTAATATTCCTTTCTTGTAGGGAACTTTAAAAAAGAAACTTTATCCTCAAAATTTATCTGACTTTGGTTTGTCCAGAAAATGCAGGATACATAATTCTACAAAGCACGGTGAAGTTAATTGTTTAACTTTCCTCATAAGGCTAGATTTAGCTTTAAAAAAATTAATTCCTTTCTCAGATGTAAACAAGACTGAAGCTCAGTTGGAAGATGAGAGAAATTTGGAACAATAAGAAGACACGACACAGAAATTCATGAATTGTTCAGAAAAATCAAAAGTTAAACCAATTCTGGAAAAAAAAGATAATAAAACATCTTGCCTTGAATCATTTGATGGTAAGAATAAGAGTTTCCCACTTCTCTATCAAAGTTCAGGTATAAAGGAAGCAGATTGCAGGTATGTGTTTTATGAAAAGTGTAGAGAGGAGATCACATATTGTTTTCAGTCACTAGATAATAAATCAAGAAGATTAGAGTATCCTGATACACTTGATAAATATTTTGAAATATCAAGAAATGTTTGTCAGGATAATGTCTCTAGATCTGATTTTAATAATTTTGATAAGGATGATTTTATAAAAAAGTGTAAACAGGTGATAAAAAAATTAAAACGCACTGCTGCTAAAGAAGTTTCTATACCATTAACTAAAGGAGTCATAGAGAATATCTAGAGTAAATCCTAATTTATTATTTGATTCCTTTAAATTAAATGATCAATTACAAGGTTGTTGCAGGACAATGGAACCAGACACTCTACTAGATGGTAGAAGTGAACTATTTGAGGAACAATTCATGAAAATAGAGGATACGGAAAGCTTTGTTGTTGTTGTGCATGAGCAGATGTCAATCCACTACCATTTTGAAAATAAAACAGGGAAGTACTCTTATCAATTAAATGTTGTTTCACCTTCATAGTTATATGAGATAGAAATGATAGATTTATGTATATCAAATTTGGATGATGATGATACTCACTCAGATGTTGATGTGTAGAAAATTGAAGAAAACATTGAGATGTTTCTTGAGGTTAAAATCAGATAAGCTTGCAGAATGAAGAGGTGGAGTGGGATAAAGATGAAGAAATAATCCATCAAGAGTCATACATCTATCAAGTTGGAGTGAGACAAGACATTGAGTCAAAAGACAAAAATGCAAAGTCAAATGAAGGACTAGCTGGTAGTGGACAAGCATGTCCATAGAACTAGAAATGCACCAGGTTGTATTTTTCCTTTTCCCAGTGAATGATGTTGAGTATTATTTTGATTATAGAAATTTAGGGGATAAAATGTGTAAATGGATCAATCATGAACATAATGAGCTTCCTCAATAGTTGATCATTAGGGTTTATTCTGTTAAATACTATAAATCTAGAATACAAGAATTTTTTTTAGAATTCAAAGATAAATTTGCTAAGATGAGAACTATAACTAATGCCCTGATGCTCTTGCATATTTTGAAAAGGCATGTAAGTACAGGTGTTCGTGGGTGTTATCCTGGGTTTCTTTTACCTTGTGGTGTCTTGTATATGGTCTGGTAGAGTAGTTATTCCCTAGGTTTGTTTTGTTGGTTTGGTTGTTATTTTGTTGGTTTGTTGTTCTATTTGCTATGGTCCTCATTTTAATTTAGGGTATACAAGAGCAGACTACAACAATTGAAAATAGTGAAATTTTTAGAACTACAGGAATCATTTGACATTTATGCATAACTTGTGACTTTCATAGATGTAGTTTTCTTATTTGGTCTGTGAAAAGGTTATATTCACCTTCAGCAAATCAAAACATTCAAGGAATCATATAAATACACATTTTAAAATTTCTAGGAGTAGGTTTGGGGAATAGTGGACACTTGCATTAAGTGAAAAATCTAAAGATTTGCCTTTGCTACCACTATAATCTCCACCCTACATAACAAGATTCTATTATCTGTTAAACATGAGCTTTATTGCAATATCAGAAGTATTAATGATGAGTATGAAATGAATGATCTAAAGATATCATTTGAAACATATGATGGCTACCAGATAACTCCACTGGGGCTGTGGACACTTGTTGGTAGTGGGGCCCTATTTGGGGAGATTATAGTGATAACCTTGTCGGGGCTATGGATGCCTACTGGTAGCAAGGCTCTATCCAGTTGGCTTAGAAGGTCAAATCCACCTATGTAGTTTAATGGAAATAGAAACTTGTTTTCTGAGTTTGTTCTAAAGAAAGAGAATAAATCAATTGCACACACTTAGATTCTCTTGGAATGTCTTTTGGGTTAGTGAATGCATGCTTTCTATAACTAAATGAAATTTTTGCATACAAGAAGTTAGAAGGTTATGATTTATTTCATCTTGTTCTTTGAGTTGTGTTAAATTTAGTTGTTTTATTTGGTTGCTAGTTGTTGTGATGTTCACAACATGCCCCATTTTACTTGGAGGCAAAATGAGGACCTCCTGTTTGCTTTTGCTTTTGTGTGGGTTGGTTTGGTTTGTGGGGGTGGTATAGGCAAAATGTTCTTGGTACTAGAAATTCAAGATGCTAGTGCATGCTGGAGAATAGTTATGGTCAATGAGATCTACTTGAAAAATAAACTAAGGTTGCCTTTTGAGTGGCTTGTAAATTCCTTGTATTTTGAGAGTTATGAATTTTTTGAGAAAATCCAATAGTTAAATAAATTTGCATTTCATATACAAGTTTTATTTGCTTATATGTTGAGTGCATTGTATTTATGTTCATCAAGTCGCAATATACATTCATATATTATACATACCTAGACCCAAAAATGTATTCAATCGAACCTAGAGAGCATAAATAAACAAATGCATATTGGTATGTATAAAGTTTGTATTTAGCATACAAATGCATTACCAGGCATGATAGGAAATTTAAACTTGGTGAAATAGTGGTCGGGGCCCACATAGGTATAAAATAAAATGTAGGCAGAGATGCATGTATTGGATATACAAAAAAAGGAAAATACAATCCTGAACATCAAATTGAATTAAATCAAGCCTAAAATACAATAGTACATAACAAGAGGGTAAAAAGTCAAAGTCCACAGCATTTTTTTTGTATATCAGGATGTATGTCTTTGATATACAAAAAATATGCAAAAGTAAGTGTGCAAAAGCGGAACCAAAAATAATTACAATTCAGTTGATAAGCAAATAGAGTCTAGATTTGTATGCATATTGTGATTGCATCCAATATACAAAAAAGTATACAAAGAAAAAACAAAGGAAAATACAAGGGGATATAAAATGCATATTTGAAGATACAAAATGAACTAAAATGTGGGAAAAAACATTAGGCGAAATAGGTAAAATGACATCAGCATTTCTCTTTTGCATCTTAGTGAAGTATTTGCGCATGATATACAAAATGGAGAAATGCATAAGTTAAACGGATACAAATTTGAAATATGCATTTTAAATGAAGAAGAGATAGAGAAAATAAATAGTATATGTATGCCCTACAATTAATGTGCATTAATAGCAAGGAAATGCTTAACTTTGAAATGGTAAAAGTAAAATTCATTTATGTTTAGTCTCACTCTTGTATTCAGGAATCAAAATTGCAGGGTGAATTGCAGAATTAGGATGAATTGCAGAATGAATAATGACAGAAAGGAAGAGTGGTAAGGATCTAAAGAGTGGTAAGGATCAGAAGAGTGGTATAACAGATAAATCATTGTGAATTCAGGATTCCACCCAGGAAGAGAACCAAGACCAAGAAGGTCGTTGAGAAGGAAAGTTTGAATAGCAGAAGAATTTCTGAAAAAGGGATATAACTCAAGTATCTATTCTGTAGGAGATAGGGGCCCTCAGAGCATCACTGGCAATGAGGAGCATATTAGATATTGGATTATACAAGGCTGCTAGATTCCCATTGGTGATGGAGGCTAGAGATTTGGTCCTAGAATGTATATGCAGAAGAAAGGGGAAAAACAATCAAATACTATTGGCACTAAATAATGTACAAATTTAATACGAGTTTCTTTATTTTGTCTTATACTCAGGAAAAGTCAAGGGGCAAAGTCAAGTGAAAAGATATTTTGGACATTTCAGAAGATTCCAAGGGTATCCTTTGTGCCAAAAGGGAATACACTTCTCAAGATATTTTGAACAACAAGTGGCGGGCTTTCTTTCTTACCATTGATCCTGTGGGTTTGAATGTGGTTTGTGGATGAAGTTTTGTAACTATAGCAGAGGGGGATTCAAATCTATATAATGGGCCCTACTACTGTTATTTAGAGACATAGGGATTTGTAGCAATCAACATAAGACTTTAGTTCAGTAATTTTACTTTTGAATGCAAAAGGAAGTGATTCTTGATGAATACTTTGAGCATTAGTAGCATAGAAGGGAGGTCACTTATGTCTGCATGAAGGAATGTGTGGAATGTCTTGCTTCCTTGATGTATCTATAACTATGTTTGTGACTTATTTATGTTGATTAATTCAGTTGAAGTCATATATACATTGTAAAATTGAAATGACTTTCTTTTTATGAAATGAATGCAAACATCAGATTTCTGTCTATTCCAGAATGCTATCTAATTAAGTCATTATTTTATATGTATATCTTTTAAAGATTGCAATTCCATATGCACATTTGTTAAATTGCTCAAGATTTGCATGTGTGGATTTAATTACAATTGAATTGATTCAGGATTAACAAATTCATGATACGTGTGGAGTAGAGCATTCTATCCTATCAAATGTTGTTCTTAACTCTAACCTTTTCTCTCTTTTCCTCAAAAGAGTAAATAATTATCATACATGCAGTCATCATAAGTGAATTGCTATTGATTCAGATAAATAATTGTGAATTTCAAAGATCTTTAGCAGTTTTCATAGAAATTAGAAATATAGAGCATGTTTATTGAAATTTATGTAAAGCTTTGTAAGAGAATGGTAAATATATGCAAAGGACCACTCATTTCAGTGTAATTTGTTGTTATTTACATAAATTGAACAAGTACAATCATCATATAACACTTAAGTCATGTAAGGCCCCTTGAACAAACAGCTTCACAATGAATTGCTGACCTATCCAACATGGTCAAGACATAACCATACAGAAACTTGAGATTAAGAATTCTCAGTGAATTCTTCATATCTTCCAAGATAGCTAAGGTTCCTTTGTGAATTTTAACTCTATTGTGTATGTGTAAAAACATTCATCAACAAGTTGATCTTATGATAGTGACATCTTTCCAAAAACTGATCCAAATGATCTAAATTTTGGATATGATGTTCATGATGATGTCTAGATGCTAAGTCCTACTCTGTAAGCTTTGAAATGCAAACACAACAAAATGCGGTACAAAATATAAAAACTGCTTTTGATTGTCTGAACTTGAATTAACTGGAAAATGAAAGAAAACAAAATAATGCAAATATTTTTGGTTGATGCAAGATTGGTCTACAACCTAAGATGCTCCTGCATCAGACAACTAGGGTTGTTGAAAAAGTGAGTCCCTCACTTTGCTATGGCTAGAGGAAAACCAAGACGCTCCACTTTAGTGTGAGAAATCCATGATGAATCTTCTTCTAGTCTACCTTTCCACTTTACCAAATATTCATTGTATTGCTTTCCTCTGTTGCCGCGTCCAACACTGCTATCCAAGATGTCTTCAATCTGCTCTAGTGTTTGCTATGGTAACTACTTCTTCATGTTTTCTTCAATGCTATCACTAGTTTGCCCCTCATGATACTTATGTAGATCTGTAATGTTAAAAATAGGTGATATACCCAATGTCTCTGGTAGCTCCACTTCATATGCATTTCCTAAATAAACTTTTTGAGTATCCCACATGGTCCAAACTTCTTCATCTTCAACTTGTTATACATGTCCCTATTGGAAATCTCTCTTTTCTTAGATATACCATTACCTCATCTCCTACTAAAAATTCGTTGTGTCTTCTCTTCTCATCTACTTTCTCCTTATACTTGTTGTTCATATTCTCCCAATGCTTCTTAACTTGATTATGCACTGTCTCCATGTGTCCTCCAAATTCTTCTACCTCTGCACTTCTTTTATTCTCCATATTGATATCTCTCAACTCTGCTACTCCTCTAGGGTTAGTTCAAGTCACAATTTCAAATGGTGTTCTTCATGTTCTCCTATTCACTAAATTATTATATGCAAACTCTACTTGTGACAGAATGAGATCCCAATTTCCCACCTTCTCTCCAACCAAACATTTGAAGAAGTTTTCCAAACTCCTATTTACCACTTTTGTCTTTCCATCAGTCTATGGATGAAATGCTGAACTAAACTTCAAATCTATCTTCATCTTCTTCTAAAGTGTCCTCCAAAAGTGTCCAATGAATCTTGTATCTTTGTCTAAAACTATGCTCTTAGGTAATCCATGCAATCTCATAATCTCTTTGAAAAATAGGTCAGCCACATGAACTACATCACTTGTCTTCTTGCAAGGTATGAAATGTGCCATCTTTGAAAATCTATCTACCACTACAACTATAGAATCATGTCCTCTCTGTATCTTCGGAATCCTAATATGAAATTTATGCTTATGTCTTCCCAAGGTCTCTCTGGTACTATCAAAGATTTGTACAACCTAGTATTCTGATTACTTCCCTTCGTAACTTGACATAATCTACAAATTTGCACAAAATTCCCAACATCCTTATATATCTGAGGCTAAAAGTAATGTTCACTTACCAAGGCCACTGTCTTATCAATTCCAAAAATTTCGACCAATCCACCACTATACTTTTCTTTTATCAAATTATCTCTCATTAAACTCCAAGGTATATACAACTGGTTTCCTTTGAACAACATACCTTTCTGAATGAAATAATCCAACCACTTACTTCTATCTGTCACAACAGGTTCCTTACATGCTTTCCAAGGCTTTGCAAAATCAAGGTCTCCTTAATACATGTTCTTCAACTCCTCAAACCCTAACACTTCAACTATCATCTCTGTCGGCAAATTTCTTCTTCTACTCAATGCATCTGCAACCTTGTTTGATTTTCCACTTCTATGCTTCAATACAAAGGTGTAACTCTTCATGAACTCTACCCATCTCATATGTCTCTGATTCAACTTTCCTTGACTATTCAAATACTACAAAGCTTGATGATCCATATACAATAGAAATTCCTTAGGCAACAAGAAATGTCTCCATTTCTTCAAGGCTTGAATTATGGCATAGAATTATTGATCATAAACTAAATATCGTCTTGCATCATTCAACTTCTCACTAAAATATGCTACTGGTCTACCTTCTTGACTTAACACTGCTCCTATTGCATTTCCACTTGCATCACAATCTACTTGAAATACCTTATTGAAATCTAGTAATGCTAGCACTGGTTGCTCTATCACTTTCTTCTTCAATAATTCAAAACTTTTATTTGCTCCTAACATCCACTTAAAGTCCTTCCTGTCACCTCTCATTGTCTCTATCATAGGTGTGCATACTAAACTAAAACTTCTGATGAACTTCTAGTAGAAACTAGCTAATCCATGAAATGATCTGACTTCTCCAATACTCTCAGGTGTTGGCCACTCAATATTTTCTCTAACTTTCTTAGGGTCCATCTTCAATTCTTCCACAAAAATCACAAATCCTAAGTATACTAATTCTTCATGAAACTACACTTCTTGATGTTTATCAACAATTTCTCTTCTCTCAACCTCTGCAATACTTGTCTCAGGTGCCACATATGTTCTTCTTTTGTCTTCCTAAAAATCAGAATATCATCCAAATATATTGTCTAACAAACTTACCCAAGAATTTATTCAAAACTTCATTCATCAACCTCATGAAAATACTCGGTGCATTTGTCAATCCAAAGGGCATCACTAACCATTCATACAATCCTTCATTTGTCTTGAAAGCGGTCTTCCATTCATCTCCTTCTCTGATTTTGATCTGATGGTATCCACTCTTCAATTCTATCTTTGTAAAATACTTTGCTCGACTCAAATAGTCCATAATGTCATCCATCCTAGGCAATGGAAATCTATACTTAATTGTGATCTTGTTGATTGCTCTAGTAGAGTTTGTAGACATCCTCCATTATCCATCCTTCCTTGGTGCTAGCACTATAGATACTGCACAAGGAATCAAGCTTTCTCTGATCAAAACCTTTCCCAGCAATTGTTGTATCTATCTATTCAATTATGTATTATCTGTTGGTGTCATTTTGTGTGCTACTTTATTAGGCAAACTAGCTCCTAGTATAAGATCCATATGATGACTGATACTTATGATTGGTGGCAATCCTTCAGGTACATTATCTGATATGATGTCTTCATACTTTGTTAGCAATTTAGTTATCTCATCCTGTTTTGATACTTTAGTCTCTGTCTTTAGGGTTCTAGGGTTTTTCAGAATCAAAGCATAACACATATTCTCATGTCTCAAACCATCCAAGAATTTCCTTCCATTAACCAAACAGATTCTAGCATTCCCACATACTTCACCTTTAGGTTCATCTTCCAAAGGAATCAAGTTAATTCTCTTTCCATTTGATGTTATAGTATAGGTATTCTTTCTTCCATCATGTATATCTTTTCTATCATACTACCATGGTCTAGCCAACAATATATGACATACATCCATAGGCATAATATTACACAATACTTCATCATGATAAGATCCAATATGAAATTTTACCAAACATTGTTCACTCACCAGTACCTTGTGATCATCCTAAATCCATGCTATCTGATAGGGCTTAAGGTATTTCAATCTCTCCAGATTCATCTTAGTCACAATCTCCTCTGAAACCAAATTATCAAAACTACCAGTATCAATTACAACCTTACAACATTTACCTCCTGATTTGCATCTAGTCTGGAACAAGATTTTCCTCTATAGTGGTTCCTTATTTGTCTCTACTTGAAATAGTGCTCTCCTCATGACTAGTGATTCTCCTTTCACAGGTTTACCAACTGAATTAGGTGACCCAATAGGTTCTTCTTCCACATAAGCTACTCTTCCACTATTCTATGTCTTTTTTCTTGTACTTCCTTGATGACATTCAAATGCTTTGTGTCCTTCACCTCCACACTTAAAACAAGTTTCTCTAAATGTTCTCTTATCATACCCTCTTTCATCTCTCCTATATCCTTCACTCCGATAAGAATTATGATTCCCTCTATAGTAGAAAGTTATGTCATCTCTCTGGTGTGAATTGTTATCTTTGTCTTCCTTCTTGAATGAACTGTCTTGTCTATTTTGTTCTACATATGATCCTTCTCCCCCAGAAAATGTTCTACCTCTTTGTCTCTGCTCATGCTTCTTGTTCAACTTTTCTTCAACTTTCAGGGCAAATTGATATGCTTCTTCCAGTGTTGTCATCCTCACCAAACTTAGTTCTTCTTGAAAGTTAAATCTCAGTCCATTTATGTATCTTGCCACTTTATCCTTGCTTCACTATGTCCTATCCTTATAATCATCTTATGAAATTCTTCAGTATACTTATTCACAAATTTCTCCTTTTGTCTTAGATTTTGCAATCTCTTCAACAATTCCAACTCATAGTCAGCAGGTATGAACTCGTTCTTCAACTTTTTCACCATTCTATCCCATTTTGTAATCCTTTCTTTTCCTCTTCTATTTCTATTCAACTAAACTTCTTTCTACCAAATAGTAGCATGTCCTTTCAAGTTAGTCTTTGCAAATCTCACCTACTGCAGATCTTCAATTTCTTCATATTCAAAGTATTTTTCTAGGTCATTTATCCAATCAATCAATTCCTCCAGATACGGGTTTCCAATATAGTTCGGTACATCCACTCTAGGTCTCTTTCCAATCTTTGAAATAGCTCTCAACATTTTTACGTGATTTGATTGTTCTCCTTCTAGGGTTTCTTCATTTTGATCAGCGGATTGAAATTCTTCATCATCATCACTTTTAATATTAGGTCAAGGTGTAAGTCCTCTCATTCAATCTTCTTCAACAAAATCTAATCAAAATCCCATTGTTTTCATCATCTCCATCATCTCATCCATTGTTCTAGACATAGTACCAACAACAAGTATTCTCCTCGGTAGCATCTCTTACTAGGATCAAGTGTAACTGCCTCAAGTTTGGTGATCAGGCTACAAGGTGACAACTGCCTCACAATCGGTGATCGGTTGACAACATAGGTAGTCTACCTTGGGTTCGACGATCTGTTCACAGTAAGATCTTATAGAACACCTTCACAAACTTCACTCCCAAATAATTCAAACTTCTCTCTAATACCACTTGGTGTAGTCATGGTTAGGAGGGTCCACATAATGACCTATCCATGCCGTGCAATGAGAGTAAACACAACAAAAGAAACTCAACTATAGAATGCAAAGAAAGATTCAGATGTTCAATATATCATAGATTCAAAATTCTGATATGTTGGCAACATGCGGGCTTATAAATTAGGGCTCATAAGCCTGATTCTCAAGCTACAACATATGCGCAAGATATGGCTTTGAAGCGCCTTGTAGAACAAAATCCTAAGAGTAAAACATCATATTATGATTCACTACTTTATTATGCATCTATTACATTATTATATATCATTTCCAAGCTCAAGAAATCCTCTGCATCAGCCAAGGAAGAAGTTACAGTCTCCAATGTAGGTGTAACATGTGTACACGGCTAGGTTGGCCTTAAGCAACTTGTACTCCTTTGAAAGTGAATGAAACAAGATGAGGATCTTAGGAAAGGTTGGCCATGTCCCAAAGTACCTTGAATGATGTTTCATTTAGCTCCACAAGTCATGGAAGTGCTCTGCAGGTCTTCTCCTTTAGCTAACTATCTGAGACTGTCTGAATGCTCTGTTATGAGAAAATAGTTGATCTTTTGATAGCAATATCTTTCCATAAATTTATCCAAATGATCTAAATTTTGGATATGATGTTCATGATGATGTCTAGATTCTAAGTCCTTCTCTGCAAGCTTTGAAATGCAAGTGCGGTACAAAATATAGAAGTTGCTTTTGACTGTCTAAACTGGAATGAACTAGAAAATAAAAGAAAATAAAAGAAAACAAAAGAATGCAAATATTTTTGGTTGATGCAAGATTTCTCTGCAACCTAGGATGCTCCAGCATCAGGTCTATTATGTTTGTAAAGGATTGTGTACTATGGGTACTTTGTCCTTATGTGTTTGCAGGCTTCCACGAGACTAGGAGTAAGCCTAATTCTAGTGGGGGAGGATGTAATGTCCACCATGGTGTTTTCCTAGTGTTCTTTTTGATTCATATGTTATAATCTATATTGACTGTTTATTAGTTTATTATGTGATTCTCATGGTTGATCTATTTCACTAGACTTGATGATGAGACCTATTGTACCATCAAGGGGTTCTGAGGGTGTATTTTGGATGACCATCGAGGTGTTTTTGATAGGGTTTGCATCAACATTTGGATTCCAACTTTGTATTATGGGATGTATATGTTGTGATTGTGTATGATAGATCAATGCAGTGTTTCAACTTCATTATTTTCACTATATATGTTATTGTTGTGATTATTATATTATTTCAGGATTTTGAAATGTTGATGATTATGCATAATTTTCCTAGATCATGCTAGTCATAGATGCTTGATATAGATGTGATGATTTTATATCATGTATGATTTATGGCACATTGGGGTGGATTATGTTGCTTTGGCTATTATATGTGGAGTAGGTACATTTGATCTTTGACTTGAGTATGCAGGTAAATTATAGGTGTTTGACTAATCAGGGAAATGTGGAGAAGGTTGACATGGGATGCTTCTCTATCTCACCCTTGTCATTGTGTTGTGGAAACCTATAATGTATGATTGAGTCCTTTACACGTGTTTCCTTTAGCTTTTTGTATTATATTGTAAATTATCTCAAATACCATGTTTTTGCATTTTTGAAATATTTTAATGATTTAGTAAAAAATTATTAAATTTATCTTAACAAAAAGGTTTATTGCATTATTATATGCTAGAGGAAGAAATTTTAAGTGATTTTGATTATTTTTAAAAAATTAAATACTTTTGCCTTCGAAAAAGTTGAATTGCATTATTAAGGAAATTAAACTCATTCTATGAGTGTTGGATTTTTTGGAATGTAGTTATATCATATTGTAATTTCCTTGTGAAAATAATTACATTGATTTAATTAGTTTCAAAGTATTTTTGGAAAAAATTGTTTTGGCAAATAGAAATTAGAAAAAGGAAATAAAAGAAAAAGTGCTTTTGGGTATAAAGGAAAAATTGAGTTATTTTTTCATTGTGCATTTTTCTTTGGCATTTTGGCTCTCTCAAAACGCTCTTCTTTATTGGTTGAAATAAATTTTGTGTGGATTGGAAAATGAAAATTATTGCTTTCTTTTATTGAGGACTGGTTTGAATATTGTTTGGTGGTGGATAGATTAGCATAGCAAAACAGTAAAAGTTTAGAATTGTGTCACACTTTTATAAAGGAAATGGCTAACACAAATATATCTTTCCAACTTAAATGATGAAAAAGTCATATGTATATTTTAAATTTTAAAATGACATAAACTAATGAAATGTATAAATTCTAATGTAGTTTATGCTTATAATTTTTTTTCAAAATTAGTCGAATGTTTTTTTTAATGAATTTAAGAGATGAATTTTAATTGCTAATTTTTTTAAAAAAAGTGACATCGATGGGATGTCAAGAAAAATATAGAAAAATTAATTTTTTTTCCTAATTAAACAACTCAAATATCTAGTGCATGGGGAAAAAATTTTAATTGTTTATGAATAATTTTTTTTTAATAATTTTTTAAAGTCAAATTTAATCAATGTTATAGTTTTCATGGGACATCAAGTTTTGTATATTTTTTTTATTTTTTATTTTTAAAAAATACCCTCTTGGAGAAGATTCTCTCCTTTAGTGCACCGTATATTTTTCAAAAAAATTTAATATATTTTACCTATTTATTTTTAATTTCTAATTAGTTGTATGTTTGATTATAATAACCTACAGGTCTGCAATAAATTTAAAATTAATCCTAATAGAACTAACAAAAATATAGAAAAATATATATTTCTAAGTTCTAGGCTCTAACATCTACCAAAAGGTATTTTCAGATTTTCATGGAAATGCCCTTTGGTTGGAGAAATTTGCAGTTGAACTTCAAGTTTTGTTCAATTTGTTATAAATGGGGGGTTTGGCTACCACATGGGTGCCACATAGACAGTTTTGAGCAATATTGTATTGCTTGGAAAGGTTCTAGGTAAAACTTTCTCTCCAAAAAATTTCCATGTAAATAAACACCCTTTTAAAATATGAAATTAGATTTTATGTTTTTAAAATTTGGGCAAAAAGGTTTCAGGTAGAACTATTAATGCCACGTAGGTGCTACATGGTTTCAGACATAACCGTTTAGAGTGGAACTATTTAGAGAAAAACTATTTCTATAGAAACTATTTAGTTGGTCAAAAGTGTGACAAATATTTGAACTTTTACCCAAAAGAATTGTCTTAAAAAAACTTCATTGTTCTTAGTTTTTTAAGAATGTTTGGAAATGCATTTTTCTTCAAATTTCCTATTTAAAAAAAAAAAAAAATTGGTCTCCATTTGCCATGTCACTTTATGTGGTTTTCTTATGGTTTCATTTGGATAGGAATTGATTTGTAGAAAATGGTAGTAGTTATTTATTTGTTAAGTTTTAATTTTTTAAAAAATTTGTAAAATCAAACAAAACTATGGAAAATTTTTATTAGAAACACCCATCTTCAGTCTTATTACATGAATGGAGTGTTGTGCATATTTGGGACAATGGGTTGTTATTTGGTTTTCAAAAAAATTGTATTCTAGAAAATGAAAAAAATTGAAGGTTGCAAAGCAACCATTAATGGTGGAAATGGAATTTTTATGATTATTTGCATTATGTGAAAAATGGAAATTTTTCATTTTAGAACCAATTTAAATGTAGGAAGAGTAGCGTCCCTTATGAATTTGAGTATTGCATCTTGTTAATTCATGTCACAATTTTTATGACATTGTTTTCCATGCCATGCTCAAATTGTTAAAGTGGTGAGATAGATGTGTAGGAAGAGGTATAGGATAAGAAAGGAGTGGCTCTCATTGTGCACCATGATACAAAGGGGTTATAGGAAATAATGAGTGGGAAGTTTAAATAATGTTAACTGTAATTTATTAGGTAAATAAAATTTAAGAATAAGATCTACGCCAAATAGGGATGCTTTCCTAGATCTAGTTTCAATCATAAAGAGCATGTCATGACTCATTGAGTTGGTGAATGTTGGAGTAGACCCCATGATTAGGATGCTAGCTACTCATATTCTATAAGGTTGTTGAGCCATCATAATGACACTTCTTGTCTTGATTGCTATGGCTCTCCTTCTTTACCATTGGAGTTATATTTGATGTATGATGTGATCCTGGCATTTGATTGTGCATTGGGGTGATTAATTTATGCATACAAGTGTGTGTGATGGTGTATGATTTATATCTTTTCTAGAATGCATTGAAGGTGTAATAATCTCCCTTATTCTTGAATGTTATGATGTCATTCTATTATGTTTGTTGGCTTGTGTGAGCCATTCATGCTTGTATGTTTTTGATTGCCAGTTGTGCCACATGTGTGTTGTGTGCATTGATCGGGGTGCATGCCATATGTTTCATTATATGTTGGTTGTGTTGGATCTAGGGCATACAACTGAGAGGGGGGTGAATCAGTTGTATACAAACTTGCTTTCTATTTCAAACACTTGATTCGTCTTGTTAGTTAACAGCATATCAATTAATCATCCATGAAAGTAAAACGCACAAACACAAGAGCAGATAAACATCAACACAATGAACACCAAGATTTTGACGTGGAAAACCCGGTTAAGGGAAAAACCATAGGGTGATTAACCCAAGGATTATTCTCTATTAAAAGAATAAGAAAAAGAATGGCACTTTCCAATTAGGGCTCACTGCCCGAGCACACTGCTCACAAAGAGGCCCACTACCTACAAGGAGACACACTGTCTACAAAGTGATAAGAATCATGGTCTTGAACTGGAGAATGACATCTTTACCATGTCTGGATCAGTTCCATTTAAGCCTAAAGACCTCTGCTTTGCCTTCCGCACTTCTCTTCGCTACACCACTCTCATCCACACAATCCACACTACAAAATGAACTCACAAACCTTTATTTATACAAGACATCGACTTAGGAACAATCATCTAAGTCGGCAATCAACCATAAGAATATCCACAAGATGAATAACACATCCGGTCGGCCACCACAAGAACATTCGCAGGATGAACAACTCATCCAGTCGGCTAAATAGAGCAAGAACTTCATCTGGAAGATTATCTTCAATTTCGGGCTCTACCATCAATGCGGACCAACAACACAACCTAAACATGATCCACGGACATTTCCAAGCCTGCCTAAATGACCAGGTACATCCGCACTTCCTCTACTTACTAGAATCTCTTCTCTTCCTTATCCGGAACTTCAAGAACACAGTCTGTCGCCACTGTCACAATGCAAAAGGTACTTCCAGACCTCCAAATCATACACAACTTGAGATGACACATCACAAGGACATCTCAAACACTCCTTCCAATCTGTAGATTAGGATTATACAATTCTGGACCTCACCGGACCTTTCTGTGATCCTCTGTCACCTCTGAACACTTGCTGGAACCGGTTCCACACCGACCGCCACAACTCCTTCAGATCTTCATGCGGACCTCTGAAATCTTAACTGAAGCATCTCAAGACTCATATATACAAACCCTTTAATCCGCATCCTCCAGTTCGCATCCTATACAATACATTTGCCTTCTTCTCATCACTGTTCTTCACTGTTCCTGACTGAGGCTAATTTTCTCAATATCCTCAGCACACTGCTCATCGAATCCCTCTTGTCAATGCAATATGAGTATGTTGACATCAATGACAACACTGGTTCACCTCATACTTGCAACAGGTTGTATCATGAGTTGCCACATGTGCGAGGTGTGTTTGATTAGCTTGAATGTTGTGATGTATACCCTAAATTTGTGTGATATGGCCTTGATAGTGGCATTGCGATGATCTTATTTGAGTTGTAACTCAAGGGATGCTTATAGTGGCATACACATTGATTGTGCTCAATGATGACAATACAGTAGGGTGGTGGGTAACATTTCCCCATTGGTCCTCACACAAAGATCTTTTAAGAGCTGGATTGCTTTCTTGTTCATTCTGGCATGTTGAGCATGTTGTTCTATATTCCTATTGTAGCACATTGGAAGTGATTTATTAATGATGTGTATTTATGCCATGTGTAATTTAATTATTGGAGTGTGATACTTCCATGTTTGGGAAGTAGCCTCCATCATATTATGTATGTAGAAATATGGAAACCAAATAAGGAAACAATACAATGAAAGTATCAATTCCATACTTGAACAACACCTCATCTAGAGATCAAAGGACTAAAAGATATAATGAAAAATGACTAAACAATCCTATGATATTTGATAATGATTTTGATATTTTGGTCACTCAATTCTGCAACATAAATAGATAATGATAAGGGAAGAGCTAGGATTATTTTGGCAGCATGGTGTTGTATGAAGATGTGATCCAAAAATGACTTAGTTGAGGCTTGATTTATAGAGGTTGGATATGATGAATGAAGGGCGAGGATTAAAAGATTAGATCAATGACTAGAATTTATTGAGAGCACATTAGGGAAAGGATAAGGATTTCTAGTGTAACAAAGGAAGCTTCTAGGGCTTATCCTAATGTGAATGGCTAGGATTAGAAGATGTAGTATGAAATGGATGGCTAGGATGAAAATCTCATTTATTGATTGTCGCACTTGTTTAATGATTGTGGCAAGTGGTTGAGGATAAGGACAAGCTAGTCATGTAACTCTCAATAAGTTTTTTTAAAAGCAAAGAGCATATAGCCCATATATTAATATTATATAAATAAAGGTCTTCTTATAGATCAAAGATTATTAGAATCAGAGGCTCTTGCTAGCCAGATAACACATTTCATTTACAATTGCCAAAAATCCAGGGTCTGAAAACCCATATACTACCCTAATAAATTAATTAAATAAATAAGATTTATTCAATTAATTTTGGCTACAAGGGGATAAATGAATTAAATAAATAAATAAACAAAATTTATTTATTTATTTTAGGTGATGAGGAAATGGATTAATTAAATAAATTTAAGTTATTTAATTAATTTGGGAAAGATATATGGTAAAGGGGACTCTTAGGACAAAAGTGTCACAAGGTGGTGTCAACAAGGTGATGAAAATGACATGGTCAATTTTAGGTGTCTACATTTTGCCCCTCTTTGAGATGATGTTGTGACTAAGAGAAGTAACATCATTTCAAAGAATATAAGGTATGGATGAAGGGAAAAAGGATGCTCCAGCCACTTAAAGGAGTGACAAGGAGGAACAATGTAAGGATGGGATGCCCCTCAAGAGGATAGGCGGGTTGGAAGAACATAGGTACATGCTCTCAAAATGGATGAAATGGATTGGCTAAAGAGAGGGAGGAATGATTAGAGATGGAGAAAAATGGATGAACGGTATGTTATGCTATATTAGGTGAGAAACCATATAGTTTGATATAACACTAGACATTATGCACCAAGGTATAAAGACTAGGGTGACGATGTGTCATGTGCATGAATGTAGTTGAAACATAAAACAAAAAGGGTGTCCTTATACATGCCTAGAGCATAATACAACCTTGTCTAGACATGTGAGGAAGGAAACTTAGAGCATTAAAGTCCAAATGTACAAAAGGTATGAAATGACCTTAGATGCAAAGGACGACTGGTATGCAAAAAGCTATTCCACCACACACAAGATATGAATATTAGCTGGAGTAATAAGAACATCCAACAAACACACAAAAATACAAGATCAAATGATAACACACACACACAAGAAAGAAAGCATGCACAAATAATTCAAAAAACAAACAAGGTATTGCCTCTATAAAGTTGTAAACCAATGATTGATTGATTAATTGATTAAGATAGTGTTGTCATTGCAAGGAATGATATATCCCTAGATCAATACAAGGATGCAGGAATGATATATCCCATTGATGATGATTGATTGAAATTCAGTTGATAGCCAGGTTGGAGGTAAGACCAAGGATGTGATTGGATAATTTGATTAGATTGCTTAGCTAGATTGGTATAGATTAAGGATGGCTTGTATTTGGATTTATTTCTTAGATTTTTGTTTGGATATTTGATTTTTTGGGGTTTTGGGGATGTTTTGATTATTTTTGTGTTTTTTGACTATTTTGATGTTTTGGCATTTTTGAAATGTTTTTTATTTTTTACGATTTTGTTATGGGATGGCATTGGATTGCAATTTAGATAGCCTAGATGCTAGATACCGATGACAAGGGAAAACAAAGTCGAAGGATAAGGATGAAAGAAGGATTTGATAGATGGACAAAAGGATTATGGATGAAAGATGGGAAGGATGGAGGATACATAATGGATGGATGGAGAGGTTTAGGATGTGATCTCCAAGGACTATGTTGTAGGGGAAGAACATGCCCCACTTGAGATATTAGACTAAGGATTTTCATGATAATGTTTGTAGTGATAAGGATGATAAGATTGTTTGGAAATGATTAGCTATATCATAAGATGTCCAAAGAATTTTCAACATTTGTCCTCTATCCTTATCTAGATCAAATGAAGGGAAGATAGGTGTGTTCAGTAAATGGGATAGGTAGGTGGAGAGAATGGATGGGTGGAATGATAGGTGAAAAATGATAGGATGGGATAGATGAGACAACATACCACCAAGTGTGAGGTGCATAGATAATCGATCTACATGTGACACCTATTTGTCAAGTTTTCATCATGGTACTTATCCAAGACACCATTGGATGAAAGATTTCTCTTTACTATTTTGCTTTCTCTTTTTTTTATTGTTTGCTTTTTTGGATGGGATATGTGGATATGGATAAGAGGGATTTGGAAAAGGATGGGGACTCAAGCATCTAGTTATATGAAAGGTGATAATGTCCCATGATAGATGGATGTCACACATGGACCATGAAAAGTGTCATGGTATGCATGGATGTTGGTAGAGGATTGCATGAAATGGAAATGGAGTGGATTATGGATGGATGGGGGATTATGATGTGGATTATAGATGGATGGATGAAAGTTTTATGAAAAAGCATGGACCATAGGAAGGTGATGGGGGAAATATGTAGGATAATGGATAAAAGATGGGGAGATGGAGGTATGTGGGAATGTTGTGGAATGGAAAGGAACCAAGACTAATGGTTGCACACACCATGATGGATGTTGAAGCTTTTGATTTGGAGGAGGTGTAAGAAGTAATGGATATTTAGAATTAATTATGGATTTAGGAACCCAAATAGACTTAGGATTGTTATGGTTTTTGTATTGGGTGTGGGATGAATAAATTTGGGATTTTTGGATGGAGTGGAATTGGGATACTCCACTTGGATTGATGGATTTTTGGTTAGGGACCCACACCATTTTAGTTCTAGATGGTGCTTTTGGAGGTGTGGGATTTTGTGGCCTTTTGTATTTTTGGTTGGGCATTAGGGATTGATGCCTTATGGAATGACCATTCTTAGGCTAGGATGGAGATTTTTATTTACATGGGGAGGCATCCAAATTTTTACATTTGAATCCCATAGGTTTTGTGATAGCTTCATATTTAGACAATGTGTTCATTTGTTGATCATGATTAGGAATGTTAGGTAATTTAAGAGAGTAGGATTTATGGATGGAAGGATTAGCAAACTTGTGGATGAAAAGATAAGGGGATATGAGGATGGGGATATTAGGCATTGGGAGAAGTGGATATAGAATGGATGGAGGTAGATGTATGGTAACGTGCTTTTGGGATTTTATGATAATGGAGGAGGGATAGCAACATATGTTTTGGAGGTACAATGGGATGCATGGGGTTGGGAAGGAAAGAAGTGAATTTAGAAGGCATGGAGGTAGTACTAACATCTTTAGATTATTGTTCTTAGGATGTATAGCCAAGGCCATACGATCATGGAGGGACTTTGACATGGATCATGGGCTCCAAGATACCTTGTTCATGAAGGTTTAAGTCTTTGCCTTGATAATTAATGATTTGGAGTATGCGATGTGCAATGGGATGTTTATTGTTTAGGACACACGATACAAGTCCATTATTAGATGGAGAAGATGGGGTGGTGGATAGAAGTTGTTCCTCTTGGACAAGATAACCACCATGAATAAAGGCATTGGGTCCAAGAGGATATGATGATGGATTTGGAATGGTATCAATAGAGGATGGTGAAGAATCATGAGGCTTTTTCTCAACATTATGCTCATTAAGATGTTGATTGTCTATGTTTTCTTGGGGACCAAGTGTCTCATCAAGGGAAGTGGATGTTATAGAATGATGTATAGGACTAGTGGGATGGTTGGTAGGACTAGTGTTGGTGGGATAATGGATAGAAGGAAGAGCTTGGATGGTTTTATCTAGACTTGGTGAGGGACAAATTTGATCATGCTTTAGATTGGACTCTTGACATAGATCTTGGGTTTCTTGGATGCATGTGATAGGCTTCGGATCATTAACAATGTGATTACATGAGGGATTTTGATTTACACTTATGCTAAGAAGCTTGTCAAGAGGCATGATAAGAATTAGACTAGAATATGGTGATGGAGGAATAGGCATGATATGTGGAAGCTCTTTGATAGGCACAAGGATAGATATTTGAATACATGATGGTGTTTGATTCCTTGCCAATAGCCATTGGATAACATCCTTCATAAGTTCATGAGTGAATGGACAATATAATGGACGGAGAATAAGGGTGGATGTTGTAGGATTAGGATTAGGATTAGGATTAGGTGGATGGATAATAGGAGGAAATGGATTAGGATTGGGAGTGCTCATGCTAGAGGGGGATAACATGGGATGGATGGATTTGGAGGACTCCATAGGTTTGTTTCTACAATGTTGTTCATAGAGTCTATAGAGGTCATTTGGGAGAGGTAATTTAAATTTAGGATGAGGAGTTGATGGCGGATTAGATAGTGGATTAGATTGAGGGGATGGTTGTTAGGATTAAAGTGCCATCAACCTTGTAAATCCTATATAATTTATTATTCCTATTATTGTTTGTAAATCACCCATAATAGATGAAAGGTTTCACCAATAGCGATTTTGTTTCAGCCACATGTTTATATCTAGTATCCGATGCTAATTCATTTGTGATGGGGGGTCACAAGGGGTTTCCCCCCTATGAGGAGTCTGGGGGGATCATCCCCTCGGTGGGGGGTCTGGGGGCCACGCGCCCCCACAGAGATTCAGGGGCAGTGCCCTCGAAACCATATTTTATTTATATTTTATCATTGTAAATCTAGACCATTTGTTATTAGGTCACAGATCTAACAGTTGATATTATGTTAGTTTTCTTACCCTAGAAGGCAACCCCCTTCTATAAGTATATTTGTACTACATTTTTAGCAGAGTTGAGAGTAACAGGCACTACTGGATTGAAGACTGAAGAAGAAGGTGAAGTGCATGTATTGCAATCTCATATTTGAAGATAATACAACTTGAAGTCTCTTTTCTTGGTGGATTTTTTTACCTGAAAGGGTTTTCTCCACATTACATATTGTGTCATGTGTTTAGCTCTTAATGCATGTTATTTTTTTGTAGTGGGTTTTATTTTTGTTGCAATCTCCTTTGATTCTACATTATTTAGAGGATATTAATAAGGTTTGAATTAGATTTCCATTGTGTGGTTTGTACCTTCATTTCTAACAATGGTAAAGGGTATGTTGGTGGACAAAGTTGATTTTCCTTGTTAAAGGTAGCATAAGGACTCATAGATGTTGGATTGTGACTCAAGGCATGACTAGTACTAGCATGTTCTTGGTGTAAAGAAACTTTTGATAGCTACATGTATTCACATGACGATAATGTTCAAGATTGTCAAGATATGCATCATGATCTACAAGGTCCTCATACCAGAGGTTTGCATTACCATTAGCAAATTTAGGACCTCCTAAGATTGTGAGTTTGGATTTAGCATGGTCAACTTGGAGAGGTCATGGATATGGATGTTGGATGGTATAGGAAGAGGATTGTTGATACAATCATTGGGGATAAGTCGATGTTGGATTATCTTGATAAGGGATATATGATGGGGATGTAGTGCATTGGGATAAGTTATATAGGTAGGGGACATTTGGAGAATATTGTGGTATTGATGTATGAGAGTGAGATGGTGTATAGTTTGGTTGAGATGACCTATCCCTATAAGAGGGTGAAGGTTGGTATGAGGTTGATGGAGATGACACATGTTTGAAGGATGTTTGGTGAGCCTATAGGATCCTCATAATCACAACCAAATTTGAGACCTCCTATTATGAATTTGGGTATTTGGTTTGACATAGGCTTTTTGATGATCACAACCATTTTGGACAAAGAAAATGAATTATGGGTTAGGTTGATTAGGACCTTGATTAGATAGACAAATTGATTAGGATTAGGGTCCTAAATGATGCCTTGGATTAGATAGAGAATAGATTGGTATGAGGTGATTAGGATGAAGTTGGATTAGATAGGATGAGGATGAAGATGATAAGAAGGTGATTGGATGGTTTCAAAGCTTGAATTAGGCAAATTGGCAAACACAATGTTTATACACACATGCATAAGTTTTTCAATTTATAAGGATTTGGCCAATGCAAATGATCATACACACAATGTAACAACAACCAACCTAGAGTATTCATGTAGGTGTATCTTCATAGTGTAGGCCCACACAATAGAATACCTCTCAATCTTCTTACCTAACTAAGAACACCTTTTCAAGTGGATAACTAGGGATAAAGGCATTACACCAAATATCCCTTCCCTTGGAGGCCTTTACGCCTTACCTAAAGAGAATGATTATCTCTACTTGATGAAGTATATGATGAGTAACTTCAGGCTTGATCAGCTAAACCCTGCACCACACTAGAAGATGGCCGAAAGGTCTTAAATTAGGATATATAAGATTCTATGGGAGTTCTCCAAATACACAAGGTATGATGAGGCCCAAGTCTGTGAACACTAGTCTATTGAAGGGATGTGGCATAAGAGATCCAGCAAACACCACTTCACCTTGTGTCTGAAATTACCCAGGGCCCTAATGTTGTCCCAATGACTAATTGACTAGATTGAGATACAACTTTCACCAGAACATGTGGCTGAGGTCTCCCATTTAGAGTGGGTGTCTCTAAAGGCATGCCTCCCGAGGGAAATATTATACTTGGTGTTTTTGATCCCCAAGATTGCACAAAGCATGAAGAGAGGATACACACAAACAAGAAAATCTTAAGGTGAAAAAGGTGAATCTAGAGATGTTTTTGATGCTCAAGATCACCTAATGGTGTAAGAGTAGAGCATACACATGCACTTAACCCATAAAAAAATATTAATTAACCCTTAGATGAATGTGGCTCAAGGATTCTTTTGATTCCCAAGATCACACTAAGTGCAAAGGAGAGCATACACACCATAAGTCACACTCAAATGCACCAAGAAAAGCAAACACAAAAGTACACACAATGTTTCAAATGATGTCTTTAACAAGCGAAAACTTGTTAGTACTTTGAGATATGATTTTGGACAAGCATAAATAAGCTGCACAAACGTGTTAGCTCCAAAACAACCACAAAATATTAGCTAAAATCAGATAATCAAGAAAAAAGCGTGAAAATATAGCCAAGGGCACAAATTTAGAGATATCATAAATCAGAAAATTGAACTATGATACCTCCTGTTAAAGGTGTGGATATGTGAAGCAAAGGTGCTAAATTATGAAGTAAGGCCACTAATTTGTAGTGCAAGGGCACTAATCTACATAGCAAGAGTGCTAATATGTAGTGCAACGGTGCTAATATGCATAGCAAGGGTGTTAATCTACATAGCAAGGGTGCTAATCTATAGTGTAAGGGTGCTAATCTACACAACAAGGGTGCTAATTTGTGATAGAGGCCAAAGTGAACTATAAAATGACATAAAAATCCTAAAAACATACTAGCAAGCTAAAATAGGATGAGATTTAGAAACTAGAAGTGAAATCACATAAAACCCAGAAGTCGGAACCTAGAGATGAGTCCCAAAAACAAAAGGTGCTAAATTGGCTTGCAAGGGCATGCCTCTGGCTAGCAAGGGCACTAAACTAGAAAATAGGAGCTTGGAACCATCAAATGGAGACGTGGATTCATAACACAGGTGCAGATTGATAGTCGTAGGCATGGATCTACAACATGCAAGACAAAATGACAAAATTTCTTCCCAAAAAGGGGTCAAGTCAAGGACGTGGATCCAATCGAGAATGCCAAAAATATGTATACAGAAATATGGAAATCAAATAAGGAAACAATACAATGAAAGTACCAATTCCATACTTGAACAACACCTCATCTAGGGATCAAGGGACTAAAAGATATAATGAAAATGACTAAACAATCCTATGATACTTGATAATGATTTTGATATGTTGGTTGTTCAATTTTGAATCATAACAACTAGATAATGATAATGGATATGATAATGGAAGATAATGGAAGAGCTAGGATGATTTTGACAGCATGGTGTTGTATGAAGATATGATCCAAAAATGACTTGGTTGAGGCTTGATTTATAGAGGTTGGATATGATGAATGAAGGGCTAGGATTAAAAGATTAGATCAATGGCTAGAATTGGTTGACAACACATTAGGACAAGGATAAGGATTTCTAGGAAAACAAAAGAAGATTCTAGGGATTATCCTTATGTGAATGGCTAGGATTAGAAGATGTTGATATGTTGGTTGCTCAATTTTGAAGCATAACAACTAGATAATGATAATGGAAGATAATGGAAGAGCTAGGATGATTTTGACAGCATGGTGTTGTATGAAGATGTGATCCAAAAATGACTTGGTTGAGGTTTGATTTATAGAGGTTGGATATGATGAATGAAGGGCTAGGATTAAAAATTGGATCAATGGCTAGAATTGGTTGAGAGCACATTAGGGCAAGGATAAGGATTTCTAGGATAGCAAAGGAAGCATGTTGTAGCATTGTTTCATGTGATGGATATGGTTAAATGAGGATGTTGGAGCACTCAGTTTTATATGTTATGTTTATTTTATGCCATGTTTATTGATTAGGTTATATTGTGCCCACATTATGGTTGAGTTTCCCATAATTATTTCTAGCATGTATCGGTGTTGGTGTCAAACAAGCACGGCATTCCATTTGGTATCTCTCATTTTGGTATGTATGTTAGCATGATTTGAGAAACGTATATTATCTTGAATTGATTTATTCTCATGCTTTTGAGTTGGCTAGCATGTTGATTAAAGGTTAGTGAGTAGACGCTATGTGATTTGTTTTCATTTTGGATGCTTTGTCCTTGCGAGGTTTCATGATCAAACCTCATTTTTGCTTGGTAGCCATTTGTCAACATTTGCTAGCTAGTTGACCACATGTTGACATTGATTGTTCTTGTCTTGTAGAGAAGGGTATGTCATTTGTTCCATCTTTTCTTGTGTGCCTTAGTGTGACACTTTGTGGTTTTCTGTGCTTTGGTGTGAAATTGTGTCATGTGAATGTATAATTGCATTGCAAAAAATTTGTTCATCTTGTGTTTGTTAGCTAAAGTCCTAGTGTAAAATTTGGGGCATTATAGTCAACCCATGGAAATGAGCACAAATGATCGAAAACAACAATCTTTAGTCATGTGTATACTCATATGAATGTTTGTATCGAACTAGATTCCTTTTGGTGTACCAATTGAAGTTTTTGAATATGAATGATAATCGAATAATGCTCTCAATCATGGATGTCCAAAATGAATGCATTTACATACAAAGACATAATAACACATCAGGTAAGTTTGTGTTCAATCAGTCCTAGGAAGGAAGGATAAAGGTGAAAGTCAACCAAAATTTGAATTTAATTTTTAAAAAATGGGTGAGACAAGTCTATGATTATGAGTCCACATTCCTCTGATTGCAAACTACTCCTACAACATGAAATAAGCTAAATCATAGTGGATAGTGTGTGCATGGAAGTATGTGCATGCATATGTGATGAATAATTTGATAGGGCAATTATGACGTGTAATTATTTAGATGGGAATATGAAATAAGTGTACAAGAAAATGTCTAATAAGTAAATAAGTAACATAAGACAAAGAATCCAACTTCACACAAAATATACCATTTATAAATATATCTATACATTTAAACACTTTCCTTAAAATAAACCTAAATTATATGAAGAATAACATAAATATCAAAATTTCACTATCATCAATATTTGAAGTCACTCTACACAAGGCTTACGATTTAAACAAGTATGTTACCCTATTTAAAGGTTCCTCGTTTACTATTAGATTTAATGTTACCCTATTTAAAGCTTCCCCCTTTACTATTAGATTTAATTCAAAAATAAAGTGGGATTCCATCTTCCCTTAAAAAAGAAAGGGAGAAGTAAGAAATAAATAAACAAATGGAAAGGGCGATACGATCTATTAATCCTTTCTACTTTGGTCCCGCTTAATGCTTTGGACGGTGTCTAAAGAATCATTTGACCATTACTAAGAGACACAAAGGATTCATTCGCTATCAACCAATGGAGGTCTAACAAATGTATACATATTATTATTCACTCAAAAATCTTTCTAGAAGCTTATCCAATTTTACGACCAGACTTTTTTTTAATTGCATGTATGAGAGAGTGGATTGGCTTCGCGGAAATAAAAAATAATTTGCTCTCCCACCACAAAGCCACTTTTGAAACTACTTTTTACAAGCAAGATTTTATTGTAGATTCACGACAGCTGTTACTTTTATTTATTTATTATTTTTAAATTGACAGTGTTGAATTGTAATAAAATAAGAACTTACAAAATTTTTGATGGGAAAAAATATTAAAATAATATATATTTTTTTATCTTCGAAATAAGAGTTAGGAAGGTGGCATTTCATTCTTAAAAAAAAAATTCTAATATTTTCTTAAAGGTATAAATACATAATTTTTTTACTATGCCACAACAATTGATAAAAAATATAGTCATAAAACCATCCATGCCTATAGCTTTTTTTACTAACACATTAGGCATTGAAAGCTTATCTAACTTATATTTTCTTAATAGTCCTCGTTATGAGGTCATGACATGATGTTATTCAATAATTTTTATTGGACTTTATTTTTTTTTAATTTTATTTTTTTTCTTTTATAGATGATTCTTGTAGAAATTTTGTGCTTCCTACTCAATTTTTACATTATTAATTAGAATCAATCTTAAAATACAATGAGTTATCAATTAGGTTGTCATTCTTTTCAGTACATTTGATGTAAGATAAAATTTGAATACTTGTCAGTTTCTTCCACCCACTTAACAATGTCTTAATAAATACATATATAGAGAATATTCAAACAATAATCAAAATATGTTTGTGATTCTTGTATAATTATGTTCAATATACTATTTTATTATGTCATGATGTGATTTCATTTTATGAATGTTTTGATTCCATTCTATGACACTACTAATTCTTGATTGCTATGTTCTTTTGCAAGGTATATTAGGCTTAGTGTGTATGGGGAAATCTGGAATTCATAAAGGGATCAATATAACAAAAGAATCATACCGAACTCCATCATAACCTTCAAGAAATCAACAATAGCATAACAAATATAAAATAAAAGCATGAAACACTAAATGTTACCCATTGCTTGGAATTCCTTGGTGTATTTGCAAATGTGGATTGCTCAAATACAAAAGCATAACCTTAGTAGTGAGATGGATGGATGATAGCCCAAATTGATACATGATTGCTTCAATGAATGCTCAAAAGTGCTTGGAGATAAGCCCCTAGGGGTGGGTGGGAGGGTGGAGATTGTTGGTTTGAGGTTTCAAGCAATCAATGGAATCGAGGGATCGCAATAACAACTACCGAGGGCCCCCTTCTGAAGAATGGGGGTGGGTGGGAGGGTAGAGATTGTTGTGGGCTTTATGATAGATAGGACCCCTAGCTGCTTTTCTCTCTCAATCCATTTTGTTCAAAAGCCCTATCCCCATCCCGTGGGGATGCCAATTGCTCAAAGTTAATGAAGGGTTTTTTGAAGAGGTGAATGGGCATATTTATGGCTTTCAAAAGAGATTGATCAACGATATAGAAAATTAGATGAAATCGGTGGATGAGATAAATTCAAGAATCATGAGTGAATGTGCACATGACAAGTGTACATACAAAGAGTTGTTTTAACAAGTTAATTGCTTTCTGGGCTAAAGATAGGATTGATTTTCATAAAATAGAATGTTTTTTTCTATTTAATGAATTGATTGAGAAAAATAAAGATTTAAAGCCAATTAAACTCAATGCATGATTTACTTTTTGACATGCAATAGATAAAATTAAATAATAAATTATTTAATTTATATGCATGGAAGACTTTTATAAGAAAAAGATATTATTAAGAGATGAGAAGATAAATTATAAATTAAATAAATAAACTTATTTAATTTGTTGTGCATGATGGAAGAAAATAAATAAAATAATGGTTTCTTTTTCATTAGGAGATAAGAAAAGTCAACTTAAATAAATTAGAATAATTTATTTAATTTTGGAAGAATAATTAGCCAATTAAATAATTGAAATTATTTAATTATTGTGGATAGGAGGAATAATATGTTGAATTAATCAAATAATTGGTTTATTTAATTAATGGGAAAATAGAAGAATAAGGTGGTAAATTGATGAAATTAATCAAACAATTTAGAATTATTAAATTAATGTTGGATTAAGGTGAAATTAGAAGAATTGATGCTAGAAGAATGATGTGTATGCAAGGTGATAATGAAATGGTCATTTTTAGGTGTCCACATTTTGCCTCTTTCTGAGATAATGTGTTTCATGGTGTTGTTTCAAAGAATTACTAATGATATGAATTAATGTATCGACTACTATGCCTCAATGTAGCAGGTAATAGAGGTAGGATGCCACCTTGAGAGGAAAATGAGGTAAACAAAAGATAGACTGGGTGGACTCGTGATAAGAAGAAAAGACTGACGACATAGAACAAATAGGCTAAAAAGGACTAGAATAGGAAGTGGAGGCTGACAAATTAGAGAATAATGATGGACATGAAGAAAACTAGGTCACGGGAGGGAAGGAATTAATGTTGGGAGCCTATAAGTAGGGCCCAGGGATCACATTCAATTCATTTGCACCCTCAAAGTTTAGAGTTTTTGTCCACTAGTGCTAAGGATATTTTAGGAGCTTAGAGCAGACTACATTGCAGAGATGTCTGGGATTCCACGAGAAGATCATCACATGGAGAGGGTTTAGACACATGAGCGACTGATATGAGCACCAAGAGTGGTATGTACCTTTTTTCAAACCTTGTAGTGCATTTATTAGGGTCATTCATGAGGGTTAAATGGGGTAGGTCCTAGGTCATGACCAGAAGTGAACTGTAATGCCCCTCATTTTTGGTTTGAGATAGATATTGGTTTTCTATTGTTTTAGATAATTGATACAGTTAGTAGTTTTATACTACACTATGACAGTCGAGATATTTGAGATGTTAGACATATGTTTGATGCTTATCATGATCATGATGACATTATTGATATTTCAGCTTATGATGTGTTTTGACATGTTTAGTTGATGGCTAGATGGATTATGCAGATTGATATAATCTTGATTATGTAGTTTAATGTTATCTAACTTCTAGTTAGGGATGCATATGTTATTGTCATGATCTCAGAGAAGGGATAGTGTAGTAGTGCTCACTCCAAGCACCCTACTATGCTGCAAATCCCTAATTCTGTGTATGTGTTATGAAGGTATATATATATGCAACATATTATTCTGATACAGGTTGCAGGTATTGGGCCTCAACTCCACCTGACTTAGTAGGTCTGAGTGGGCCCTTGCACCAATGGATAACTTTGATGGAGATAACATGAGGTTTATTCCCTAGGTCAGTTCAATCTTTAGTTTGTTGGTCATGATGTGGTTTGTAGGTTTATTGTCGAGTCCTTGATTAGTCAGACTATGTGTATTCTAGTATGCATAAATGGATCAATATTATTATAATGTCAAACATTATAGTATTTTTGCTTAGTCATAAAATTGGAATACTTTTAGTGGAATACTATTTAAGTAAATTTTAATGCAGAATCAATTAACTATTCTAATGTTTGTAAAAACATATATGTGGGTCAAATGCTTTATTTTAATTCATTAATATATATAGATATGTATAGAATCATTCTAGTGAATAATTAAATGTGGTTAGTTGTCATTTATGATTCCAGAGTGCGGAATCTCTATTATAAGTAAAAATTTAAAATTCTTCTGGTGGAGAGAATTCTCAGGAACATATTGGTGATAGTGGGCATTTATGACTCTTTGCTATTTTGTTTCTGGGGGGATTTTGGGAAGAGGTGATTCTAAGAAAGGGAGAAGGAAGAGAAGTTCTGCAGGAGGATTCAATTTTTGGAGCGTGAAAAGTACGGGTATGTCAATATTGCTATATAGTTAAATTCTGTGAAATTCTTTATTCTTACCTTTGTTGTGCCATGAGAAATTAGAATATTTTGTTGCCTAGTTGCTCTCAAAGTTTTGGAAACTCTGAGTCTGAGTCATCCTCTTGAACATTCTAGCTCCTCAAATGAAACTGATCTGTAATTCATCTTTTTCAACTCTATAATCATTTTACGACTTGTTGGATGCTCTTACAAGATGATTTGGCAAAAATAGTTAGCCTGCAAAACCATCTCAATACAACACTAATCTTTTTTTCCTTAGATGGGATCGACTGTAATTTTTGCCTTGGAGTCCAATTCGAGTATGTGGGTTCTTGTCGTATTAAGATTATCTTGTTTTCAAAATCTCATTTCTCTACTGTTTTTCCCACCGATTCATTGTGTCACTTGAGTGTCAGATTTTATGATGTAAAGCTTGTAGGAACCATGTGTCCCTCTTGCAACCCTGCCATTCTTCTTGATGGATGTAATCAAGTTCTTTTGTAGTCCCTTTGAAAACTCCTTATTTTTAACCCGGTCCGCCTTGTGAGGGAGAATCTTCAAGTTCCAATAAAAGTTTTAGGTTCGATGCCCTCACCAATGCCTCAAAGACTGTCGACCTAATGTGGTCATTTTGCTTGAATCCATTGCCAAAAGCACGCAGTGTTCCTCTGTCTTGTGCGACCACATTTATCCCTAGTGACATCTTGTCACTGCCTTAGATCGTCGTGTCTCTCTCTCTGTGGATGATGAGCACTTAGACCAGTCTACGGCTAAGGATGGAGGTCAAAAAATTCACTCCTCTTCATAGTTTATGACGGTGGAAATTATATATCTATGAAACCCTTGCTTGTTCACGTCCTCTGGATTCCATTAAGCCATTTTTGTGCAAACTCTCAGATCTCTGTAATTTGTTTTCCCTTGGTCATTGTCAGTGGGTGGTTTTATAGGTTATTTGAGTCGGTATGTTTGTAGAATCATAGCACTTTTCTTATCTTATTTTAGATAGTGTTAAACTAACATCTGGTCTCATGGAGGCATTGGGCAGTGATGGTGACTATGTTCAGTATTGTCTGATGTTTATGTCCCTCATTCCGCCAGAGAAGGGTTGGTCACTGAGACTCTTTTAGGTAGTATTTCCTTAAAGATCATCCCAGTATGCAGAGCTTTAGGAATCAGGTGGCTAAATATTAGTTACCTTAAATAAGTTTGGCATCGTTGGCCCCATCTAGTCAAACTCATAGGAGTATAGTACTCTTTCAATCCGTTAGATGTGGTTGACAACGATTTTCTTTAAGTGTTATCTATCTAGTCGAATAGGGTATCACTAATAACTAACTTAGAGTGAATCATTATTAGAACCAAATTCTATGGTTCTTGAGTGCCTTGTGGTTTAGTTTAATGTTTTTTCTTATAAGCTTTTGTAATAAAATTAATCATGGGGTTTGGAAGATGGTTTTAGAATAGAATTTAATTTAATAAAAATTTACCCTTGCTTATTGATGTCTCTATCGGTTAATTGTTTTATATTTATATAATGGTCAAATTAAGATTATTTTAGAGTCAAATGTGGAGTTCAAAATAGTTCCTTAGAATTGTAGTCATATTATGATGTCTGTCATTTTATTAATCTAATGATGTTAAACTATTATTCTTTCTTGAGCAAGTTTAGTGTCTTGTAATGTTTGGAGCTCTTTATTGTCGATAATGCGTGACTATAGAAGGAAGTAAGAATGTTTTGGATATGGGTTGTAATGTTGTATTAACCTTTTCCTTGAAGTGTTTCATTTTGGTAAACCTTGTTTGGAAGTGGTATGTTCAGTCATTGATATCATAGTGTAAGCTCACCCTTGGAACACCATTGTATATTATTATCGACTTGTAATAATGATGGTATTGAGTTATTTTTCTTTTTCTTTTTTATTCTCATTGGCCCTAAATCATATTGGTCTAAGGGAAAGTCATAGTCGTTTAAACCTAGTTTCCATATCGGGAGATGTACTTTTGTAACATGGTAAAGAGTTCAAATTACCAACTCCAGAGGCTTAACTGCTTGGGTTTCAACTTGTTAATTGTGTCTTTTCATTCCAATGTTGTATTGATTTGAGTTTTGAAGTGGATAAGGGAACTTTTATTGTTGAGGTTAAAGTTGAAGGGCCTATGTAATGGATCAGATTGTAAGAAATGGATGTCTTATAGACCCTTGTCCATGCATGTTTTGGTTTTTGGATGCTAGTTGTATACAGGAGAGTGGCTTCCATGGTGGGGCTGGTGCCCAAAGTGGCTGCCTAGATAACCCCATGGAAGTTATAATACAGTGATAACTTAATTAATTTATCTAGGTGGGTTGGGTAGTAATTCACATAATAAGATAAGTATAATGCCTCACCCATGCCTTGAGTGCTCTCCCAGGCTAAGGATGGGATGAGAAGGCCTGGTTGGCAAGGTCGACCTCCTTGTCTCCATGAAAGGATGTGTCAACTCCGCATGTGTCACCCTATGGGGCCGGTGCCTATAGAGAGGTCACCTGGATAACCATAGATGGGGGTCAGTTTCTAGTGAGAGATAACCTAGATAAGCCATGCTAGGACCATGCGATGACACTCTCCTTACTACAGCTTAATTAATTCTTGTTTTTATCTTTGTTGATGCCTCTGGAGAACTATATTGTCTTATCTTGATGTGACTTGTCCTCATGATTGTCTAGTCTTAATGATTGTCTTGATGTGTTGACTGGTCTTGTTGATTAGTGTAGTCTCATTTATCTATTTAATCTATGTTGAGTTATCTTCTGGTACACCTGGTCTTAGGGGGAGCCTCATTGTTATCTCATAGCTCAGAGGGGTGGACATCAGGGTTCCACATGGTTGGGTGGAAGAGCTATCTGTTGGTCTTCCAGGATGTTATGGTTCGAGATCAATGTAGAAGTATTCCAGTTCCAGATTTGGTCTACATCTTCAAAGTTGGAGTATACATTCATAATTGTATTATTTGTAAACTGATGTTATCGGTCTTGTAATCTTGAATTGAACCTTTGTAATTATTCATCTCTGCAAATGTATAATGTAATACTCTTATGTTGTATTATAATGTATGTCACTTGTATTGTTATAATTTTATCTGATGCAGTTATGTTCCCTAGAGGTGTTAGCTATTCATTTCATTTAATGTTGTTAATAGTGTAATTGTATTTAATTACTAATGCATTTACTTGCTTCAAAAAAAAATATTTTTGTTATTTTTTCTCTTGATAGTCTAACACTCTAGGGTTGCATGATGGGGCATCACATTTGGTATCAGAGCCAGGTTTAAACACTTGGTACTTTGGTTACAATTGAGCCCATTATGTGACCTAGTGCTTAAACTTTGTAGATTAACTTCATCCCTATTTTTTCCCTTTCTATGTGTAACAAATCATATTTTGGTGTTGTAGATAGATGCCTAGAGGTAGGGGTCATGGGAGAGGTGACGACAGTACACCTCCTCCCAGTTCTCCTCATGAGAGTGCCCATGAAGGTGGGGGTCAAAATATGGAAGGTTAGGACCAGCCTGAGGGAGCCTAGTTGCGACAGTTACTTGAGGAGGCCCTTGCCCGTTTAGGCCCTAGACAGGAGGTTGAGCAACCTAGAGGGGGTCAGGAGGTAGATCAGCTGGAACCTAGGGAAAGAAAGAGATCACCTAGGTAGAGAAAGTTGACAGCTGAGCAGGAGGCCACACTAGCCAACCATATGATAGATCTACTGAGGGCACGCCCTCCCACCTTTGATGGAGCTATTAGTAGTCTATAGGTGGAGACTTGGTTATTGGATATAGGCAGGTGTTTTGCCATGCATCCTTATGGAAGCAACACTAAAGCTAGATGTGCTATTTTACATCTCTGAGGTTTTGCTTTGACTTGGTGGTAGTTAGAGAAGCAGAAGCTACACTTGGACATTAGCATTATTTCTTGGGAGTTGTTCTTAGAGAGATTCAGAGCCCGTTTCCTATCAGATCATTGGAGGCAGCATCACGCAGATGAGTTCCATGAGCTGAGGCAGATGGCCATGTCAGTTGAACAGTATGAGCACAGATTCTATGAGCTCAAGCAGCATGCGAGTATCGAAGATGATGAATCTATGTTGGTGAAACATTTTATCAGGAGCCTAAATGCCTGGATTAGCGGAGGGGTTTGTGTATTCAAACCTAAGTCTATGGAGATAGTAGTGGAAAAAGCTCGGTTAGTGGAGGAGAATTTGGCTATGGCACTCAGTGGGCATACTGGTGTGCATATTGGTAGTGCACCATCTACAGGATATAGTTCTCGTGGTGGTCATGCTTAGGCATCAATATCTCTTGCGCTCTCAAAGGGTGGATGGTAGTAGCACTCTCAGACCAAACCAAAGAATTCTCAGACTTAGCAGGATGTTAGATTTTAGAATAAGAAGAACTGAAGTTGGTAGCATTCTAGACAGGACCATGTTGATAACCCCACTCAGAGCACATAGTCTGCAGCAACCAGGGGTAGTTTCCAGTAGTCTAGTGCTTTCTAGGGTGGCGGTGGTTTTAGTAGAGGCACCAGGTGCTTCTCTTGTGGCCAAAATGGCCATATTGCTAGATAGTGTCCTCAGAGGAGTACTCCAAGGTTTGGACATCGACTGGCGGCTTCAGAGCCAATGGTTGGTGATGCAGGCAGATCGCACAGAGTCTTTGCAGTGGTTGATAACCATCAGGAAGAGAATCAGGGCACCATGGTGGAGACTTCTAGTTTCATGCGAGGTATTGGTTTTTCTATTCTCTTTGATTTTGGTGCATTTGATTCATTCATATCTCCTTCTCTTGTGGAGCATTGTGGCTTAGTGGCAACAAAGCAGGATGATAGGTGGTAGGTTGAGTTAGCTTCTAGGGCTAAGGTCACAATTGAATCTCTAGTGCTTAGGTGTGAGTTGAGGATTGGTTCCCTATCTACTATTGTAGACCTTCGCATCCTACCCCTTGGTTCATATGATATAGTTTTGGGGATGGATTGGCTAGAGGCCCATCAGGTAGTGATCGATTGTCAGCATAAGTTTGTCAGTTGTGTGGATAATTCTGGTAGAGGGGTGAAGGTAGTAGGAGTTTAGAGACCTATTTCCCTATGTATGATCTCTGCTATGCAGCTTAAGAGATGCATGCATCAGGGATGTCAGCTTTTTGCAGTGTCATTTAGTGACTTGGAGATGGAGGAGAGTCAAGAGGCATCTCTTGACGATCACCCACTATTGAAGGAGTATGCTGATGTCTTTCCTTCTGAGATTCCAGGGATGCCACCTAAGCATGACATCGACTTCAGGATTGATCTTGTTCCTGGTGTAGAGCCTATCTCATGAGCTTAAGGAGCTTTGACTATAGTTGGAGGAGTTGTTAGCCAAGGGATTCATTTGACCTAGTGTCTCTCCTTGGGGAGCACCTGTGATCTTTGTGAAAAAGAAGGATGGATCTCTATGGTTGTGTATCGATTATTGATAGCTCAATAAGGTGACAATGAAAAATAGGTACCCTTTACCTCAGATCGATGATTTGTTTAACTAGATTAAGGGAGAAAAGGTGTTTTCTAAAATTGACCTTAAGTTGAGATATCAACAATTATGGATATTTGAGATAGATATTCATAAAATGACATTTCACACCAGTTATGGGCATTGAGTTCACAATAGTACCATTCGGGTTGACGAATGCACCTTCAATTTTCATGAGCCTAATGAATGGTGTTTTCCACACTTATCTCAACAAGTTTGTCCTTGTATTTTTGGATGATATATTGATCTATTCGAAGACTATGGAGGAGCATGAGGAGCATTTGTGTCAGGTGTTGCAGTGTCTGAGAGCAAATTAGTTCTATGTTAATTTGTCGAAGTGCAAATTCTTTCAGATAGAGGTGAAGTATTTGGGTCATGTCATCACTGGAGAGGGTATTGCGGTGGACCCTTTGAAGATCCAAGCTATTATGGATTGGCCTGCACCTACTAATGTTTCTAAGGTCTATAGTTTTATGGGTTTGCTAGGTTACTATCACCGTTTTGTTATGGGGTTTTCAAGGATTGCTCATCCTATTACTTCCCTCCAGAGTAAAGAGAAGAAGTTTGTTTGGTTAGAATAGTGTCAGGTAGCTTTTCAGACCCTTAAGGAGCAATTGACCAGAGCACCTATTTTAGCAGTTCTTGATCCTACCAGGGACTTTGTTGTATGTACAGATGCTTCTTTGGAGGGTTTAGGAGTAGTTCTGATGCAGGATGGTCACGTGATTGCCTATGAGTCTCACAAACTCAAGGATCATGAATTGAACTATCCCACTCATGATCTTGAGTTAGCTGTAGTTGTGCATGCCTTGGTGAGGTGGAGGGATTTTCTCTTAGGGCATCGGTTTGAGCTGCACAGTGATCATCATAGCTTGCAATATATTTTCACACAGCCAAACTTGAATGCGAGGTAGAGGTGATGGATGGAGTTCTTGTGCAAGTATGACTTTGAGGTCAAGTATATTTAGGGCAAAGAGAATGTGGTAGCAGATGCTCTTAGTCATCAGAGACATGAGATCTCAGCAGTCTCTCTCACAATTGACTTGAGAGGTCAGATTCTTGCAGCACTTCCTACCGACAGTTGGTACTAAGAGGTGAAGTCTGAGATTGAGTCAGGTAGACCTTTGGAGGGTAGATTTTCTAGTTAATCTCATGAGCCAGATGGTCTTTTGTGACATTTGGGTTGTATCTATGTTCCTAATTTAGAGGGTCTTTGTACCCTAGTTTTGTCAGGGGCGCATCAGGCATCTTATTCTGCTCATCCTGGTGTCAAGAAGATGCATGCAGATCTGTGTCAGCTGTACTTTTGGAGTGGCATAAAGTGGGATATTGCTGATTTTGTGTCGAGATGTCTTGAGTGTCAAAGGGTGAAGGTGGAGCATCAGCACCATGTAGGTCTTTTGCAGCCTCATTTGATTCTAGAATGGAAATGAGACATCATTTCGATAGACTTCATTGTTGGCTTACCAGTATCCTCTCGTCAACACGATGCCATTATGGTCACTGTGGATAGGTTGATGAAGGTAGCTCACTTCTAACCTGTCCGTTCTTCTTACAATGCTTCTACAGTGGCCAGAGTGTTCATGGAGGATATAGTCAGACTTCATGGGATCCCTCGTAGGATCATCTCTGATAGGGATCCAGTTTTTACTTCCACCCTTTGGACTTCTCTGCAACATGCCTTGGGGACACAGCTGAACTTAAGTTCAACATACCATCCTGAGACTAATGGTCAAACCGAGAGGGTTAATCAGGTTCTCGAGGATATGCTTAGGATGTATGTGATGGATTGGCAGAGCCATTGGGAGGACTACCTATATCTAGTAGATTTTTCTTATAATAATGGATATCACAGTTCTATCGGCATGTCTCCATTTCAAGCTTTGTATGGTCATCCTTGTCAAACCCCTCTGAGTTGGGATCATCTCGAGGATAGAGTCCTTCTAGGACCAGATATGCTTAGAGATATGGAGTAGTAGGTTGAGAGAATTAGAGAGCAGAAGAAGTATGCAAATGCTCATAGAGTCGATCGACAATTTTCAATTGGGGATCAACTGTTCTTGCGTGTGTGACCGCGAAAGAATTTGATCCACTACCGAAAGGGCTCTAAGATAGCACCACACTTTGTTGGACCTTTGGAGGTGTTGGAGAGGATTGGTCCTGTTGCTTATCATCTTGCTTTGCCACCCAGTCTTTCATGCATACATGATGTGTTTCATGTTTCTGTACTTAGACCTTACTATCCAAATATTGCTCATGTTCTTGATTGGACTGCTCTATAGGTAGAGGATGAGCACCTGGCATTAGAGCCCACAGGCATTCTATAGCATAGGAGACTTGCTCTCAGGGATAGAGACATGGAACAGGTCAGGCTCCAATGGGATCCTAATGACGAGACTTCTGCTACCTAGGAGGATGCTTCCAGGATGAGAGAGTTATATCCTTATTTGTAGTCTTCCAAGAGTAAGCTTGACTAGTGGGGGGAGGATGTAATGCCCCTCATTTTTGGTTTGAGATAGATATTGGTTTTCTATTGTTTTAGATAGTTCATATAGTTAGTAGTTTTATATTGCACTATGACAGTCGGGATATTTGAGATGTTAGACATATGTTTGATGCTTATCATGATCATGGTGACATTATTGATATGTCATCTTATGATGTGTTTCGACATGTTTAGTTGATGGCTAGATGGATTATACAAATTGATATAATCTTGATTATGTAGTTTAATGTTATCTAACTTCTAGTTAGGGATGCATATGTTATTGTCATGATCTCAGAGAAGGGACAGTGTAGTATTGCTCACTCCGAGCACCCTACTACACTGTGAATCCCTAACTTTGTGTATGTGTTATGAAGGTATATATATATATTTGTATGCAACATATTGTTTTGATATAGGTTGCAGGTACCGGGCCTCGACTCCACCTGACTTAGTAGGTCTGAGTGGGCCCTTGCACCAATGGATAACGTTGATGGAGATAACATGAGGTTTATTCCCTAGGTCAGTTCAATCTTCAATTTGTTGGTTGTCATGTGGTTTGTAGGTTTATTGTTGAGTCCTTGTTTACTCAGCCTATGTGTATTCTAGTATGCATAAATGGATCAATATTATTATAATGTTATTATTGTCAAACATTATACTATTTTTACTTAGTCGTAAAATTGGAATACTTTTAGTGGAATACTATTTAAGTAAATTTTAATGCATAATCAATTAACTATTCTAATGTTTGTAAAAACATATGTGTGGGTCAAAAGATTTATTTTAATTCATTAATATATATAGTTCTGTATAGAATCATTCTGGTGAATAATTAAATGTGGTTAGTTGTCATTTATGATTCCAGAGTGGGGAATCTCTATTATAAGTAAAAATTTAAAATTCTTTTGGTGGAGAGGATTCTCAGGGACGGATTGGTGATAGTGGGCATTTATGACTCTTGGCTATTTTGTTTCTGGGGGGATTTTTGGGAAAAGGTCATTTTGAGAAAGGGAGAGGGAAGAGAAGTTATGTAGGAGGATTCAATTTTTGGAGCATGAAAAGTACAGGTATGTCAATATTGATGTATAGTTAAATTCTATGAAATTCTTTATTCTTGCCTATGTTGTGCTCTAAGAAATTAGAATATTTTGTTGCCTAGTTGCTCTCAAAGCTTTGGAAACATTGAGTCTAAGTCATCCTCCTGACCGTTCTAGCTCCTCAAATGAAACCGATTTGTAATTCATCTTTTTCAACTTTGTAATCATTTTGCGACTTGTTGGATGCTCTTACAAGATGATTTGGCAAAAATAGTTAGCCTGCAAAACCATCTCACTACAACACTAATCTTTTTTTTCCTTAGATGGGATTGATTGTAATTTTTGCCCTATAGTCCAATTTGAGTATGTGGGTTCTTGTCGTATTAAGATTATCTTGTTTTCAAAATCTCATTTCCCTATTGTTTTCCCCACCGATTCATTGTGTCACTTGAGTGTCAGATTTTCTGATGTAAAGCTTATAGGAACCATGTGTCCCTCTTGCAACCCTACCATTCTTCTTGATAGATGTAATCAATTTCTTTCGTAATCCCTTTGAAAACTTCTTATTTTTAACCCGGTCCACCTTGTGAGGGAGAATATTCAAGCTCCAATAGAAGTTTTAGGTTCGATGCCCCAACCGATGCATCAGAGACTATCGACCTGATGTGGTCATTTTGCTTGAAGTTGCTATCAAAAGCACGTAGTGTTCCTCTGTCTTGTGCGACCACATTTATCCCTGGTAACATCTTGTCGCTACCTTAGTTCATCATGCCTCTCTCTCTATGGATGATGAGCACTTAGACCAGTCCGTTGTCTAAGGATGGAGGTCAAAAACTTGACTCCTCTTCATAGTTTGTGGCGATGAAAATTATATATCTATGAAACCCTCACCTGTTCACGTCCTCTGGATTCCATTAATCTATTTTTGTGCAAACTCTCAGATCTCTATAATTTGTTTTCCCTTGGTCACTGTCAGTGGGTGGTTTTATAGGTTATCTGAGTCGATATGTTTGCAGAATTGTAGCACTTTCCTTATTTTGTTTTAGATAGTGTTAAACTAATGTCTCGTCTCTTGGAGGCATCGAGCAGTGATGGCGACTATGTTTAGTATTGTCTAATGCTTATGTCCCTCATTCTGCTAGAGAAGGGTCATACGTTGAGACTCTTTTAGGCAGTATTTCCTTAAATATCATCCTAGTAAGAAGAGCTTTAGGAATCAGGTGGCTAAATATTAGTTACCTTAAATTAGTTTGGCATTGTTGGCCCCATGTAGTCGAACTCATAGGAGTATAGTACTCCTTCAATCCGTTAGATGTGGTTGACAGTGATTTTCTTTAGGTGTTATTTATCTAGTTGAATAGGGTATCACTAATAACTAACTTAGAGCGAATCATTATTAGAACCAAATTCTATGGGCCTTGAGTGCCTCATGATTTAGTTTAATATTTTTTTATAAGCTTTTGTAATAAAATTAATCATGGGGTTTGGAAGATGGTTTTAGAATAGAATTTAATTTAATAAAAAATTACCCTTGCTTATTGATGTCTCTATCAGTTAATTGTTTTATATTTATATAATGGTCAAATTAAGATTATTTTAGAGTCAAATGTGGAGTTCAAAATAGTTCCTTAGAATTGTAGTCGTATTATGATGTCTATCATTGTATTAATCTAATGACGTTAAACTATTATTCTTTCTTGAGCAAGTTTAGTGTCTTGTAAAGTTTGGAGCTCTTTATTGTCGATAATGCATGACTATAGAAGGAAGTAAGAATGTTTTGGATATGGGTTGTAATATTGTATTAACCTTTTTGTTGAAGTGTTTCATTTTGGTAAACCTTGTTCAGAAGTGGTATGTTGAGTCATTAATATCATAGTGTAAGGTCGCCCTTGGAACACCATATATTATTATCAACTTGTAATAATGATGGTATTGAGTTATTTTTCTTTTTCTTCTTTATTCTCGTTAGCCCTAAATCATATTGGTCTAAGGGAAAGTCATAGTCATTTAAACCTAGTTTCCATATCGGGAGATGTACTTTTGTAACAAGGTAAAGAGTTCAAATTATTGACTCCAGAGGCTTAATTGCTTGGGTTTCAACTTGTTAATTGTGTCTTTCTATTCTAATGTTGTATTGATTTGAGTTTTTGAAGTGGATAAGGGAACTTTTATTGTTGAGGTTAAAGTTGAAGGGCCTATGTAATGGATTAGATTGTAAGAAATGGATGTCTTGTAGACCCTTGTCCATGCATGTTTTGGTTTTTGGATGCTAGCTATATAAAGGAGAGTAGCTTCCATGGTGGGGCTGGTGTCCAAAGTGGCTGCCTGGATAACCCCATGGAAGTTGTAATCTAGTGAGAACTTAAATAATTTATCTAGGTGGATCAGGTAGTAATTCACATAATAAGATAAGTATGATGCCTCACCCATGCCTTGAGTTCTCTCACAGGCTAAGGATGGGATGAGAAGGCCTAGTTGGCAAGGTTGACCTCCTTGTCTCCATGAAAGGATGCGTCGGCTCTACATGTGTCACCCTATGGGGCCGGTGCCTATAGAGAGGTCACCTGGATAACCATAGATGGGGGCGAGTTTCTAGTGAGAGATAGCATGGATAACCCATGCTAGGACCATGCAATGACACTCTCCTTACTACAACTAAATTACTTCTTATTTTTATCTTTGTTGATGCCTCTGGAGAACTATATTGTCTTATCTTGATGTGACTTGTCCTCATGATTGTCTAGTCTTAATGATTGTCTTGATGTGTTGACTGGTCTTGTTGATTGGTGTAGTCTCATTTATCTATTTAATCTGTGTCGAGTTGTCTTCTGGTACACCTGGTCTTAGGGGAAGCCTCATTGTTATCTTCTAGCTCAGAGGGGTGGACCTCAGGGTTCCACATGGTTGGGTGGAAGAGCTATCCGTTGGTCTTTTTGGATGTTATGGTTCAAGATCAATGTAGAAGTGTTCCTGTTCCAGATTTGTTCTACATCTTCAGAGTTTTAGTATACATTCATAATTGTATTATTTGTAAACCGATGTGATTGGTCTTGTAATCTTGAATTGAACCTTTGTAATTATTCATCTCTGCAAATGTATAATTTAATACTCTTCTGTTGTATTATAATGTATATCACTTTTATTGTTAGAATTTTATCTGATGCAGTTATGTTCCCTAGAGGTGTTAGCTATTCATTTCATTTAATTTTGTTAATAGTGTAATTGTATTTAATGACTAATGCATTTACTTGCTTCAAAAAAAAAAATTGTTATTTTTGCTCTTGATAGTCTAACACTCTAGGGTTGCATGACGGGGCATCACATGAACTTTGGCTAGGATGGCACTTTTGGCTAGAATCATGGAGCTTTCAGAATGCAATGGCACCAATGACATGCATAATGGTACTTTTTTAAAAACATGCTACTTTTGGTTAGGGCTAGGGATATGCTAAAGCCCTTGTTGTGTGAATAATTCATATTATTTAACTTTTTATTAGTTAAATAATATTCACACACATATTCACATACTAAGTTGACTTAAGAAGCATTCTAGTTGTTTTTAGATAATAAGAGTTGTCATATAGTTGGCTTATCCTATAGTTGTCACATGTCATAGGATTAAGACACTTGTCACATGACTACAACATCGTAGCTCTCATGCTTGCCGTTATAAACAAGGTATGTGATAGCATATTGTAATGGGAGAGTAATCTTGTATATTGTTGTAGTTGCATTATTTGATAGCAATATAATTTATTCTTGTCATATTGATCTTCTCTTTTATATGTGGTTTCCATTAGGCTTCTAGATCTTGGGTGGCTATTTCCATAGCCAGATCTTACATGATACCAGAGCTTGTAGATTGCCTTTGGTTAGTCTATTGAGAGATCTTGAGTGCAAATCTCGTTGGATCTTAAAAAATTGAGTATGCTCTTCTCTTGCATCACATGATGACATGGAGAATTAGAAAAAATTGATAGAAAAACCATATTTGGGAGGGATTCCTTCTTGTGGCTTTATATTGTAGGTTCATTTTGGAGCATGCTGGTGCAAATTGGAGGTCACCATTTCATCCAAATCAGCTGAGAAAGTCAAAACCACCTTTTGTTTCATCTAGATCAGACATCAGAGGTCTAATCTATGAGGGTTTGAAGTTGGGAGGTGCATGCAAGATCTAGCAGGTACCTGATCCTTTGGAGCATTTTGGGTAAAATCTGCCATCTCATTTAGGAGGCCCAAAAACCCTAAGATCAATTGTCAAATTGTCGAAATCAGAAGTCGTCTCAAAAGGCAAATTTTTTTAATTCCCCACCATACGGATCGTACAACATGGAATATTCCCTACACAAATAGAATATTCATCCTAGATCCTCTACCTACGCAAGCATTGATGATGGTACAGATTAAAAAAAATCTATTTTTTATTAAGGCAAAAAGTTTTATTTGCAGAAAAGATAAAGTTTGCATTGTAAAATATATTTGAAAAATTAATAAAAAAATTAAAAAAAATTGGTACCACAGGGTACCTGTGCAGTGCACAGGGTACCCTGCGTACCTTATAGTAGGGTATGCCCCATAAGAGCACAAAGCTATTTCACACTTTCAGCCCACTTATCAGCACAAGTGAATTTAAGTATTTCTAACTAAAAATAAATCTTGGTCAAACATATGATCTTGTAAGATTCATTCTAGCTAAGTTAGATATGTCCATAACTTTTCCAACTAAAATTGTTGGCTAAATGCATATGTAGCACCATAATGAGGCCAATTTACCAAAAAAAAAAATTTATTTGAAAACTTGATATTTCAACAATTTCTACTCATGTAAATAACATTTTTGTAAAAATATAAAAATACCCTTTTGTAGATCTATAAATTTTGTTTTCAAATATATATATATATATATATTAATAGTTTAACTATTATTTATATTTTCCTTTTTGTTTTTTTTTACTAAAACTAGGTTATCGGCACAAAACATTAGGTTGATTACCATGTCAAGGAAAAATAGTAAAACTTATTAAAAAAATTGAAAAAAATATGATGCACTAGATAAAAGAATCTATATCAAGATGGTATAATTTTTTGTCTATTTTAGATAAATAGTTAATATGAAATTTGACGTCAAATGGAAACAACTATGTTTTAATACACGCACATTTTAATACTTATTTAAAAATATGTATTTATCAAAATTGGAAAAAAAAATCCATGCACTAAAGTTTCAAGTTATAAATACACATAAAACAATTGAAGGAAAAAGTCAAAATTTACTATATAAAGATTGGCATCTCATGTAACTTCATTTTTCAACATTTTATCAGCAACTAAATTATAGTGTCAATTTATTAAAACCTATAGTCAAATAATTTTTTAATTTTTTCAAAAAAAATACAAAAATAAAATATACTAAAAAATAAATATTTTTTAGTTTACATCATTTCAAAATTTAAAACATAAATGCCACTTTTTAGTGATTCAAGTTTAAAAGTTGGATTGCTAGCCATTTCCCTTATAAAGTGTGATACAACTTTATGCTTTTACCACTTAGATGCATAGGGCATACCACCCTTACACAAGGCCCTGCACCTAGCAAGGGCTCCGGCCTATTGAAGGGTTCGCAGACCCCTTAACAGGGTGTGTGGGGTGCGACCTACATGGCCCCCCAACCCCTTTCAAACAGGCTTCAACTTATATAGAGATTCGCTTTATTTTTATTTTTAATTTGCAAAAAAAATAGATTCCCTTGTCTGTACAGTAGCACCCTGCGCAGGCCTTTTTTCCTTTGTAAAAAAAATTATTATTTTTTAAAATCTACTGTCAGATCGCATAGGTCAGGTGCTATAAATTTATTTATTTTTAGACAAATTTTCCACATCCACCATTTTGGTGGTGAGTTTGGAAGCTTGCCAAACTTGGTGGAGTATTTGGCAATCTGACAAGTTTAGTAGGGTTCTAGACATTTTGGTAGAGGTTCTAGTTGTAGCAAAACTTCAAATTTAATTGGTGGTCTTCTACATTTAGTGAGAACTATTTTTATTTGGCGAACCTCCACATTTAATAGTTTTGATAATTTGGTAGTAGTTCTGCCAAATTTGGTAGAATTTTTTTTTGAATTTTCTCCCCTGCTCCAATGTACTTTTCGATTTGGCACTCAGATTTCAAATGCCTGTAACTTGGTCATATCTTCTCTGATTTTGGTGAATTTTTTTTATTTGGGCCATAATTTTGAAGGCTTTGCAGCACGGTGCAGATGATTTTTGATTTTGGTGTCTAGATTTTTTAGAAATTGTAGATTTTTGTCATTATTGATGAGCAGTCCTCATTTTTAGACCTTCTGAGGCTCCATTTAGAGTCATACGGTAACATTTTTGGTGAATTGTTTTTTGAAAGTGCATAATGTTTTTAGTACTTCTCAGATCTACAATCAGTTTGGTATAGTTTTCCTCAGAAGTTATACTTTCAGTTATAGCCTAATTTTGGCATTTGCATGTACCAAAATCAAAAGACCACTTGGTGTAGTCATGGTAGGAGGGTTCAAAAAATGAATTGTCCAAACTATACAACTATAGTAAACACAACAGAAACAACACAAATATAGAATGCAATTGGGGATTCATATATTCAATATATCAAAGAAATACAATGCACATATGCTAGCAACATACGAGCTATAATCAAAGGGCTCACAGGTCTGTCTTCCGAGTTACAATAGATATGCAAGATATGGCATTGAAATGCCTCCCGAAAAGAATCTAACGTCTAGAACTACATAACTTAACTAATGCTTTCCTAATGCATCTAAGAGGTCTATATATATCATCTTCAAGCTCATAGAATCCTCTGCATCAGCCACAAGAGGTTACGAACTCCAATGAAAGATGTAACGTGTAGAAACATGTAGGTCAGCCTACAACACATGGTAATGTTCTGCAAATGAATGAAACTTGGTGTGAACCTCAAGAAAGGTCTATCTGGTCCTTATGTGCCATGTAGATGTTTCATTAGGCTCTGCAAGTCATGGAACTACTCTGTAAACCTTCTCCTTTCAACTGACTATTTGGATACTCTGTTCTGTAAGAGCTGATGATCTTCTGATAGCGATAACTCTTAGGAAACCAATCCAAATCACTTGAAATCTGAATATGATGTAGTTAACATGGTATAGATGCTAAATCCCACTCCGCAAGCTCTGATACGAAGATGTGGCAAAATGTGGTACAAAATGCTAAAACTACAAATGATTCAACTGAACTGAAAAATGAAAAAACACAAAAGAATGCAAATATTTTTGGTTGATGCAAGATTGCTCTGCAACTTGGGATGCTCCTACATTAGACACTCCAAGTTGTTGAAAAAGTGAGTCCCTCACTTTGTTGGGGCTGGAGGAAAACCAAGGCAATCTACCTCAACCTGAGAAATCCATGATGAATCATCTTCTGCTCTTCCTTTCCACTTGATTAGGTACTCTTTATATTGCTTGCCTCTGGTATTGCATCTGACTCTGCTATCCAAGATGTTCTCTATCTGGTCTAGTTGTGGTTGTGGTAATTGATTCCTCAAACCATCTTCAATGCTATCACTTGACTCTCCTTCATGATACTGGTATAGGTCTACGATGCAAATATTTTTGGTTGATGCAAGATTGCTCTGCAACCTAGGATGCTCCTAGATTAGACAATCTAGGTTGTTGAAAAAGTGAGTCCCTCACTTTGTTGGGGCTAGAGGAAAACCAAGGCAATCTACCTCAGCCTAAGAAATCCATGATGAATCATCTTCCGCTCTTCCTTTTCACTTGATTAGGTACTCTTTATACTACTTGCCTTTGGTATTGCATCCGACTCTGCTATCCAAGATGTTCTCTATCTGGTCTAGTCGTGGTTGTGGTAACTAATTCCTCAAACCATCTTCAATGCTATCACTTGACTCTCCTTCATGATACTAGTATAGGTCTACGATGTTGAATATAGGTGATATACCCAATGTCTCTGGTAGCTCTACTTCATATGCATTCCCTAAGTCAAACTTCTTAAATATCCTACATGGTCCAAACTTGTTCATCTTCAACTTTTTGTATGTCCCCACTGGAAATCTCTCCTTCCTTAGATATACCATAACTTCATCTCCTACTAAAAATTCTTTGTGTCTCCTCTTCTCATCTGCTTGCTCCTTATACTTTCTATTCATCTCCTCCAAATGATTCCTAACCTAATTATGTAGTGTCTCCATGTATCCTACAAATTCTTTTGTCCCTGCACTTCTCTTGTTCTCCAAACTGATCTCTCTCAACTCTGAAACTCCTCTAGGTTTCACTCATGTCACAACTTCAAATGGTGTCTTCCCTATACTCCTATTCACTGATTAGGTCTGTCTTCATCTTCTTCCACAATGTCCTCCAAAAATATCCAATGAATCTTGTATCCCTGTGTGAAACTATACTCTTAGGTAATCCATGCAATCTCACAATCTCCTTGAAAAATAGGTCAGCAACATGCACTGCATCATTTGTCTTCTTACAAGGATCGAAATGTGACATCTTTAAAAATCTATCAACTACTATGAATATAGAATCATATCCCCTCTATGTTCTTGGCAAACCCAATATGAAATCCATACTTATATCTTCCCAATGTCTCTCCGGTACTATCAAAAATTTATATAAACTAGTATTCTAACTCTTCCCTTTTGCAACTTGACAAACACTACAACTTTGAACAAACTTCCTTACATCCTTATATATCTGAGGCCAAAAGTAATGTTCACTTACCAAAGATACTCTCTTGTCAATCCCAAAATGTCCCACCAATACACCACTGTGTTTCTCCTTTATCAAATTATCTCTCATTGAACTCCTAGGTATACACAACTAATTTCCCTTGAACAACATATCTTCCTGAACAAAATAATCTAACCACTTATTTCTATCTATTACAATAGGTTCCTTACTTGCCTTCCATGCTTCTACAAAATCAAGATCCTCTTCATACATGTGCTTTAGTTCTTCAAATCCTAATACTTCTACTCTCATCTCTGTTAGCAAATTCCTTCTTCTGCTCAATGCATCTGCAACTTTGTTTGACTTCCTACTCCTATGCTTCACTACAAATGTGTAACTCTGCATGAACTCTACCCATCTCATATGTCTCTGATTTAACTTTCCCTGACTGTTCAAATACTGCAAAGCTTGATGGTCAGTGTACAACACAAATTCCTTAGGCAACAAGTAATGTCTCCACTTCTTCAAGGCTTGAATTATGGCATAGAACTCCTGATCATAAATTGAATATCTTATCCTTGCATCATTCAACTTCTCACTAAAATATGCTATTGGTCCCCCTTCTAGACTTAATACTACTCCTATTGCACTTCCACTAGTATCACAATCAACCTGAAATACTTTGTTGAAATCTGGTAATGCTAACAATGGCTACTCTGTCACCTTCTGCTTCTATAACTCGAAACCCTTATTAGCTCCCGATGTCCACTTAAAATTATTTTTGTCACCCCTCATGGTCTCTATCATTGGTGTGCATACTGTACTAAAATTTCTGATGAACTTTCGGTAGAAACATGATAATCCATGAAATGATCTTACCTCCCCAATGTTCATAGGTATTGGTCACTCAACAATTGCTTTAACTTTCTTAATATCCATCTTCAATCCCTCCACAGAAATCACAAATCCCAAATATACCAACTCTTCTTTCATGAAACTATATTTCTTGATGTTTATCAACAATTTCTCTTCCCTCAACCTCTGCAATACTTGTCTAATATGCCATAAATGTTCTTCTTTTGTCTTACTAAAACTCAAAATATCATCCAATTATACAATAAAAAACTTACTGAAGAATTTTTTCAAAACCTCATTCATCAAGTCATGAAAGTACTTGGTGCATTAGTCAATCCAAAAGGCATCACTAACCATTCATACAATCCCTCATTTGTCTTGAATGCAGTCTTCCACTCATCCCCTTCTCTGATCCTCATCTGATGTATCCACTCTTCAAGTCTATCTTTGTGAAATACTTTGCTCCACTCAAACAGTCCATGATGTCGCCCATCCTTGGCAATCGAAATCTATACTTAACTGTGATATTATTAAATACTCTAGAGTCTGTACACATCCTCCATTCTTCATCTTTCTTTGGTGCTAGTACTATAGGTACCACACATGGGCTTAAACTTTCTCTAATCAATCCTTTCCTGAACAATTCTTGTATCTATCTATTCAGCTCCACATTCTCTACTGGTGTCATCTGGTGTGCTACTTTGTTAGGCAAACTAGCTCCCAGTATAAGGTCCATATGATGACTGATACTCTAGATTGGTGGCAATCTTTTAGGTACATTATCTGATATGATGTCTTGATATTGATGCAGAGTGGAACGCAACGGAGGCAACCTAACAGGAAGGAGCTGCCAACAAAACAAACAGCATGATAAACTTCTCTATCGGCTGAACCTCATCATCATATTTCCTAACAACACCAACTGCATCATCATATTTCAACAGCATCATCATATTTCTGATGATCGCAAATATCCTCCTGTCGACTACTATTTACCTCCTTCGACTGTCGCCTGTCATCATCATCATGATAATCAACGGGCGCAAACATCCTCCGGTTGCACTGTTCATCGGGTGCCAAACACAAGCGGCATCATCAGGATATTCAATATCACCTTCGTCAGCAGGATATCCAAATATCCGGTTGTCCAAATATCCTGATGACGTTCCACTTCAACAACTTGCCTTCGATGCTTCACTGCCCGACGATACAAGCAACAGCATCATGATATTGTTCATCCGGTTCTTCGAAACCTCCTGATGATGCTAATACAACTTCCTGCCTACGTCGATACCTTTCCACTTAGCGACAACAGGATAAACCCGCATAGAGGGATTTCTTAATATCCTGATGATGATGACGTCATATCCTGATGACGATGACGTCACACATCATCCTGATGAACTCTTCAACACTTAGCCAAAAAACTCAACTTTCACACCCGCATCCGTTAGCGATATGCGGATGATGACCTTCCCCGAGAGATGATCCTGACTGCGATATATACACTGAGTATATATCCAACTCAAAACATCATGATGCACCTGCAACATGCAAATTTCAACAACTTCATGACCCGATCCTGATGGCGATGGATTCGCAGATGATGTTGCGGCTCGTTTCGACTGGAAACGCACATGCAGACTCCTGTGTATCCTTCCACTGCATGAAAACACTCACAACCGCATAATTTCACAAAGATCATGTGACGACCGGGCCGGATCACCTTCAAACCAAAATCTAACAACTTATCTTCTAGACCTAGCACATGAGGATGCTAGGCTGGTTTACAGCATGCTTCTAACAGATCTCCTGAACAATGCAATGCACAAACAGAAAACACAAATGCAATCTAAGCTATGATACAGGACCATTCCACCGATTTGCAGGATCAACCAGTGGAAGGGTTGAAAGTGGTCATTAGCTTGCAAAACGGAAAGGAAATCAACATAGATGCAAACAGATAATGCAAAAGACGAGATCTTATTCAATTGAAATTCAGTGTCCTGAATACAGCTTCACAATGTCTGAACTGCTCTCCTGAATCTCAACTCAACACAACACCAGTACATCTAGCAACATCAATATCAAAACTATATCTCTAAAACCCTACAGATCGAAGGTATATATAACAAATCCTTCGAGTACTACTAACATCACTTCCCAGCGGCTGGGAGCTTCCAAACGGCTGGGAGAGAGGACAGCTCAGACTCTCTTATCCCGATCTCTAACTGCCTACACATACTCCTATGCTGAACTATTACATAGCATCGGTCACAGTGGACCTTATTACATGATAAGTCAAACATACTAAAAATAGATTATCCCGTCAGCATGATGATAACTATCCTACATCCTGATCATGTATGTCATCATGCGGACCAATATCCTGATCATGTATGTCATCATGCGGACCTATATCCTGATCATGTGCGGGTGCTCCTGCACCATACTCCCCAAAAGAAGAAATCTCAAGTCCACTTGAGATGAGAGTATCAAGGTCGGCACCATGTTTCTGTATCTGTTCTGCAGTCATCCATACTGCTTCAGAAGTCGGTTGTCCCTTCCAAGAGACGAGGTACTCCAAGTACTTCTTGTTCCTGGTCTGTTTGACCACTCTAGTGTCCAAAATCTGCTGTATCTGTGGAGGATCATGTGGAGGAATGTCTTCAGCAACTGTATCCTGTAGGATGTCCTGATCTGCATCTGGATTAGCCTTGTATGGAGTTAAGTCACATACATTGAAGATAGGAGATAAACCAAGATCAGGTGGTAGTTGGATCTTATAAGCATTCTGTCCATGCTTTTGCAAAATCGGACATGGTCCAACTTTCTTTTGCATGAGCTTAGTATACTTCCCCTTAGGGAGCCTGTCTTTCTTCAAGTGAACCCAAACCAAATCTCCAACAGCAAATTGAACATCCTTCTTCTTCTTGTCAGCATACTCCTTATATTTCAAAGTGGTTTGCTGGAGTTGGGTCTTAACCTGATCATGAACTTCTTTGATTGCTTCAGCAAAAGCTTCTCCATCTGCACTAACAGGATCTGCTGTAGGTAGTTCTCGCAACTCGAAAATACCTCTGGGATGCATTCCATATACTACCTGAAAAGGCGATTTTCCTGTGCTCCTGTTGACAGTATCATTATATGAAAACTCAGCTTGAGACAGAATATTGTCCCACTTCTCTCCATGCTGTTTTGTCAAGCATCTAAGTAGATTCCCTAAGGAACGGTTCACAACCTCAGTTTGTCCATCCGTTTGAGGATGATATGCAGAGGAAAAAGATAAATTGGTTCCCAGCTTCCTCCATAGGGTTCTCCAGAAATGACCCACAAACTTCACATCTCTGTCTGAAACTATGCTCAAAGGCAACCCATGAATTCTGACAACTTCCCTGAAGAATAAATCTGCAATATATGAGGCATCTGCAGTGGTTTTGCATGGCAAGAAATGTGCCATCTTACTGAACCTGTCCACTACAACAAAGACACTGTCAAATCCTCTCCTGGTCCTTGGTAAACCTAAAACAAAATCCATACTGATACTTTCCCATGGTCTGGAAGGTATGGGTAAGGGCTGATATAACCCTGCATTAGTTGACCTGCCTTTAGCCTTCTGACAAATTACACAGGTTTCTACAAATTTCTTGACATCTGACTGCAACTTAGGCCAGAAATAATGCCTCCTGACCAGATCAAGAGTCTTGTCTATACCAAAATGACCTGCCATTGCTCCACAATGTTTCTCCTTGATTATATTCAACCTCATAGAACATCTGGGAATACACAACTGTCCACCCTTGAACAGCAATCCATCTTGGATCAGGTATTCAGAGAACTCAGCATGGTATTTCTCCCCAAAAGAAGTACAGACCTGATATATTTCTCCAAAATCTTCATCAGACTCATACATGGTCTTGAGTGAGTCAATGCCAACACTCTCTAACTGAATCTGATTTACTGTGAGAACTCTCCTGCTCAAAGCATCTGCAACTTTGTTCTTAACCCCTTTCTTATGCTTCAAGGTAAAAGTGAAAGCCTGTAGTGTTTCTACCCACTTCATATGTCTGTGGTTCAGCTTCTCCTGACTGTTGATGAAACTCAAAGCTTGATTATCTGTGAAGACTATGAACTCCTTTGGCATCAGGTAATGCCTCCATTTCTTTAGGGACTGAACTAGAGCATACATTTCCAGATCATATGATGAATACCTTTTCTTAGCATCATTGAGCTTTTCACTGAAAAATGCAATTGGTCTACCCTCTTGACTGAGTACTGCTCCAATGGCCATGTGACTGGCATCACACTCTACCTGAAAGATCTTATTGAAATCTGGAAGTGCAAGGACTGGCTGCTGTGCCACCTTCCTCTTCAATGCCTCAAAGGAATCATCTGCTCCTTGAGTCCAAACAAACCTGCACTTTTGTCCTCCTTTGATGGTATCCAACATGGGTGCACAAATATGACTGAACCCTCTGATGAACTTTCTGTAGAAGGTTGCTAACCCATGGAAACTTCTGACTTCATTCATGGTCTGTGGAGTTGGCCAATTCAAAATGGCACTCACCTTCTCCTTATCCATCTGCAGCTTGCCTTGTGAGATGACAAAACCTAAATAGGTGATCTCCTGTTTCATGAACAAACACTTGTCCAAGTTTATCATCAGCTTCTCTTCATGTAACCTCTTGAGAACCAGCTCTATATGCCTGAGATGTTCTTCTCTGGTGTTACTGAAAATCAGAATGTCATCTAAATAGACTATGACAAACTTACCAATGAATTCCTTCAGAACCTCATTCATCAGCCTCATGAAAGTACTAGGGGCATTAGACAAACCAAAAGGCATAACCTTCCATTCATACAAACCTTCATTTGTTTTGAATGCTGTCTTCCACTCATCACCTGGTCTAATCCTGATCTGATGGTATCCACTCTTCAAGTCTATTTTAGTAAAGTACTTAGCATTTCCCAAACAATCAAGTAAATCCTCAATTCTGGGGATTGGAAACCTATACCTGATTGTGATCTTGTTGATGGCTCTGGAATCGGTGCAAAGTCTCCAAGTGCCTTCCTTCTTAGGTGCTAGTACAGCTGGTACTGCACATGGGCTCAAACTCTTTCCAATCAGACCTGAATTCATCAATTCTTCAATCTGCCTGGCTACTTCTGCATTCTGTTCTGGGGTAAGCTTATAAGCTGCTTTATTTGGAAGTGTAGACCCTGGAATCAAGTCTATGCAATGACTGATATCTCTGATAGGTGGTAGGGATCTTGGCATTCCCTCTGAGATAACACCTTTGTACTTATCCAATAACTCTTGGACAGCTGGGTCTATCAACCTTGGCTTCTTCTCCTTCTTGGCTTCTTGCTGTTGTTTCTTATTCACACTCATACATGGGATTAGGGCATATGCAACTGCACCTTCTGCTGCCACTTCTTTCATAAACTGTTTGCCTTCCATCAGCATGACCTTCACTTCTTTGCCTTTAGACTTCTCCTCTTTCTCCTTCAATGGGAGTAGTGTTACGTCTTTACCATCCTTAGTGATTTTATAGGTGTTTTTGACACCATCATGCTGTGCCTTCAGATCATATTGCCATGGTCTACCAAACAAAAGGTTGCAAGCATCCATCTTGGTGATATCAAACAACAACTTATCTTTATATCCACCAATCTGAAACTCTACCCAAGCCTGCTCTTCTACAGTTGTCTGCTGACCTTGAGTAAGCCATGAGACTTTATATGGAGATGGATGAGGCAATCTCCTAAGCTTCAGCTTCACCACCATTTCTTCAGACACAAAGTTCTCAGTAGAACCAGAATCAATCAAAACTTTACAAGCCTTACCTCCTGCTTTGCAAGTGGTTCTGAAAAGGGACTTCCTCTGAGGGGCTTCTTTATCAGGTACCTTCATGGTAGTTACTGTTCTTCTCATCATCAGGGACTCTCCACTTTCTGGATATCCATAATTCTCAGGACCATTCACACTCTGAAAATCATTAGAACTTGTCCTACTCTGATTATCAGGTTCATTGACCAGATTTGTCCTCCTTTCACCTGCTGAGCTTGTGGCCTTGTCTGGACATCTGCTGGCTATATGGCCTTCTTTGTTACAGTTGTAACACCTGATGGATCCTCTGCCCTGGGATCTTCCTCTGTAAGGTCTTCTACCTCTGAAGTTTCCTTGCTGACTGAAATTCTCTTTCTGACCCTGGCTATTGTTGCCCTTGCTATTGTCTTGACTAGACTCTCCTTGATATCCCTGTCCTTGTCCTCTGCCTCTGAAAGGACTTCTTCCACCTCTTTGTTGTCTTCCTCTTCCTCTGTTGTTCTGATCTTGCTTTCTCTTCAGCTTTTCTTCCACCTTCAGTGCCAACTGAAAACTTTTCTGCACTGTATCTGGGTTATGCAGACTCAGATCTTCCTGAATATTAAACCTCAGTCCATTAAGGTATCTGGCTACCTTTTCTTCTTCACTTTCTTTCACCTTGGTCTTCATACAGAGTTTCATGAACTCTTCTGTATATGAGCTGACATCTAGCTCCTTCTGCTTCAGGTTCTGCTTCCTCTTGTGTAACTGGATACTGTAATCCAAAGGGATATAAGCCTCCTTTACCAACTCCATCATCTTCTTCCATGTGGCAACTCTACGTTTTCCCTCCTGCACTCTATCATCCTGAACAAAGTTCCACCATGCCAAGGCAGCTTCTTTCATCTTTGACTGTGCTATCTTCACTCTCTGCTGTTCTGGTATCTCCTCTGTCACAAAGAAATTGTTCAGACAGTCTATCCATTCCATTACTGAATCAGGGTCCATCTTACCTGTAAACACTGGCAAGTCCAGCTTCACATCCATGGTTCTCCTCTCCATGGCCTTGAGGGCGTTCAACAGCGGTCTCTGGTCTGCAGGAACGACCTCCTCGCTCCAATTAGGGATATCCTCTTCTTCCCTATCATCTTCTCTACCAGAACCTACTCTGCTCCTCAACTTTGCTAATTCATCTTTCAACTCCTGATTCTGAGCCTTCACGGCCCTGCTTTCCGCAATCTGTTTCTTCACCAGAACTGCCAACTCAGCGTTGGTCATCTTTGTTGGAAACTCAGATGTTCCTTCTTCGTCTGACATCCTGCTTATCTTTTCCAAAAGATCCTAACCTTTTCTCTGATACCACTATGATGCAGAGTGGAACGCAACGGAGGCAACCTAACAGGAAGGAGCTGCCAACAAAACAAACAGCATGATAAACTTCTCTATCGGCTGAACCTCATCATCATATTTCCTAACAACACCAACTGCATCATCATATTTCAACAGCATCATCATATTTCTGATGATCGCAAATATCCTCCTGTCGACTACTATTTACCTCCCTCGACTGTCGCCTGTCATCATCATCATGATAATCAACGGGCGCAAACATCCTCCGGTTGCACTGTTCATCGGGTGCCAAACACAAGCGGCATCATCATGATATTCAATATCACCTTCGTCAGCAGGATATCCAAATATCCGGTTGTCCAAATATCCTGATGACGTTCCACTTCAACAACTTGCCTTCGATGCTTCACTGCCCGACGATACAAGCAACAGCATCATGATATTGTTCATCTGGTTCTTCGAAACCTCCTGATGATGCTAATACAACTTCCTGCCTACGCCGATACCTTTCCACTTAGCGACAACAGGATAAACCTGCATAGAGGGATTTCTTAATATCCTGATGACGATGACGTCATATCCTGATGACGATGACGTCACACATCATCCTGATGAACTCTTCAACACTTAGCCAAAAAACTCAACTTTCACACCCGCATCCGTTAGCGATATGCGGATGATGACCTTCCCCGAGAGATGATCCTGACTGCGATATATACACTGAGTATATATCCAACTCAAAACATCATGATGCACCTGCAACATGCAAATTTCAACAACTTCATGACCCGATCCTGATGGCGATGGATTCGCAGATGATGTTGCGGCTCGTTCCGACTGGAAACGCACATGCAGACTCCTGTGTATCCTTCCACTGCATGAAAACACTCACAACCGCATAATTTCACAAAGATCATGTGACGACCGGGCCGGATCACCTTCAAACCAAAATCTAACAACTTATCTTCTAGACCTAGCACATGAGGATGCTAGGCTGGTTTACAGCATGCTTCTAACAGATCTCCTGAACAATGCAATGCACAAACAGAAAACACAAATGCAATCTAAGCTATGATACAGGACCATTCCACCGATTTGCAGGATCAACCAGTGGAAGGGTTGAAAGTGGTCATTAGCTTGCAAAACGGAAATGAAATCAACACAGATGCAAACAGATAATGCAAAAGACGAGATCTTATTCAATTGAAATTCAGTGTCCTGAATACAGCTTCACAATGTCTGAACTGCTCTCCTGAATCTCAACTCAACACAACACCAGTACATCTAGCAACATCAATATCAAAACTATATCTCTAAAACCCTACAGATCGAAGGTATATATAACAAATCCTTCGAGTACTACTAACATCACTTCCCAGCGGCTGGGAGCTTCCAAACGGCTGGGAGAGAGGACAGCTCAGACTCTCTTATCCCGATCTCTAACTGCCTACACATACTCCTATGCTGAACTATTACATAGCATCGGTCACAGTGGACCTTATTACATGATAAGTCAAACATACTAAAAATAGATTATCCCGTCAGCATGATGATAACTATCCTACATCCTGATCATGTATGTCATCATGCGGACCAATATCCTGATCATGTATGTCATCATGCGGACCTATATCCTGATCATGTGCGGGTGCTCCTGCACCAGATATTCTGTCAATAATTCAGTTATCTCCTCTGGCAGTAGTTCTTCTTCTTTTTCTATGATGTCTTCTGCACTTAGGGATCTACACTTCTTTGGAATCAAAGAAAAACACATATTCTCAAGGCTCAATCCATCCAGAAATTTCCTTCCATCTACCAAGCAGATTCTAGGATTCCCACATACTTCACTTTTAGACTCATCTTCCAAAGGTATCAAGATATGTTTCTTCCCATTAGATGTTATAGTATAGGTATTCTTTCTCCCATCATGTATAGCTTTTTTATTATATTGACATGGTCTCTCCAACAATATATGACATACATCCATCAAGATAATATCACATAATACTTCATCATTATAAGGTCCTATATGAAATTTCACCAAACATTATTCACTCACTAGCACCTTGTGTTCATCTTGAATCCATGCTATCTTGTAGGGCTTGGGGTGTTTCAACCTTTCCAGGTTCAACTTAGTCACCATCTCCTTTGAAACCAAATTATCAGTACTACCACTATTAATTACAACCTTACAAAATTTACCTCATGATTTGCATCTTGTCCAGAACAAACTTTTCCTTTGCAGTGGTTGCTCAGTTGTCTCTACTTGAAATAATACTCTCCTCATGACTAATGTTTCTCCTTTCTTTGGTTTTCCAATGGAACTAGGTGATCCAATAGGTTCTTCCTCCACATAAGTTGTCTTTGCACTATTCTCTATCCTTTCTTGTACTTCCCTAATGACATTCAAATGCTCTATGTCCTTCACCTCCACACTTAAAACAAGTCCCTCTGAATGATCTTTTATCAAACCCTCTTTCATCTCTCTTGTATCCTTCATTGCAATAGAAATTATGATTCCCTTTGCTATTGCAGTAGAAACTTTTGTCATCTCTCCGTTTGTAATATGAATTTTTGCCCTTTTCTTCCTTCCAGTATGGGCTACTTTCTTTGTTCTACTACACATATGGTCTTTCTCCTTTGGAATGTGTTCCACCTCTTTGAAATTTGCATCTTCTACCTCTCCGTCTTTGCTCATGCCTCTTATGCAACTTGTCTTCAACTTTCAATGCAAATTGATATGCTTCTATTGTTGGCATTATCACCAAAATTAGTTCTTCTTGAATGTTAATCCTCAATCCATTTATGTGTCTTGTCACTTTCTCCTTGCTTTCTTCACTATGTCTAGTCATTATGATCATCTTATGAAATTCTTCAGTGTACTCCCTCACATATTTCTCCTTTTGCTTTAGGTTTTGCAATCTCTTCAACAATTCCAACTCATAGTCAGCAGGTATGAACTAATTTTTCAACTTTGTCACCATCCTATCCCATTTTATGATCTTCTCTTTTCCTCTCCTCTTTCTATCCAATTGAACTTCTTTCCACCAAATAGAAGCATGTCCTTTCAACTTAAGTTTTTGCAAATCTCACTTCTGGATCTTCAATTTCTTCATATTCAAAGTATTCTTCCAAGTCAATTATCTAGTCAATCAATTCCTTAGGATTCAAATTTCCAACATAGTTCAGTACTTCCACTATAGGTCTCTTAACCATCCTAGAAATAACTTTCAACATCTTCACCTGATCTGATTCTTCTTCTTCTAGGGCATCTTCATTTTGGTCAGTTGGTTGAAATTCTTCATCATCACTTTCATCTTCATGTCTAGGGTTTAGTCCTCTTCTTCTATCTTCTTCTACAACATTCAATCAAACTTTCATTATCCTCATCATCTTTATCATTTCTTCCATTCTCTGAGCAATATTGGCCATAATAGGCATCCTCTTTGGTGGCATCTCTTCCTAGGATCCCGTGCAACTACCTCAATTTGGCAATCTAAGTATAGTGCTGTAACTATCTCATGATTGGTGCTTTGTTGACAAACACAAGTAGACTACCTTAGGTTGGCACTCTTTTCACCACAAGATCTTACATAATGCCTTCACTCTCAAAGGATTCAAAACTTTGCTCTGATACCACTTGGTGTAGTCATGGTAGGAGGGTTCAAAGAATTAATTGTCCAAACAATGCAGCTAGAGTAAACACAATGGAAACAACACGAATATAGAACACAATGGGGGATTCATATATTCAGTATATAAAAAAAATACAATGCTCATATGCTAGCAACATGAAAGCTACAATCAAAGGGCTCACAAGCCTATCTTCTGAGTTACAACATATATGCAAGATATGGCATTGAAGTGCCTCCTGAAAAGAATCTAACTTCTAGAACTACATAACTTAACTATTTCTTTCCTAATGCATCTAAGAGGTCTATATATATATCATCTTCAAGCTCATAGAATCCTCCATGTCAGCCACAAGAGGTTACAAACTCCAATGAAAAATGTAATGTGTAGAAACATGTAGGTCTGCCTACAACACATGGTAATTGATGGTGACTGGTTGTCATTAATGTCAAAAAGACTGGTTGTTGAGTGGTCTTGTAGAGAATGTTTATCAGGGATGCAAAATGCTTGATAGAGTTGTGTTTGGTCTTGTGAAAATACTTCATGAATAAATCTTCAAGAATGGTGTAGTTTTAATTCAGGATGTCTTCAAGTGGTAGTGATTTAATACAGAGACAATGTATTATTTGTTTCTTCTTTTGAATCCTTAATTGTCTTGTGATGATCACATCATGTGAGTCTTGTAGATGGTCTATCCTTCTTGTTGCTTTAGAAGTTGATATGTTGATCATGATGCAAAGTTGGTTGACAAAGTAAGTTCTCAAGATTGGCATAGGTCATTCAGGATGATGTCTTTCACAATTTGTCATTCTATCAATAATGCCAAACATGAGTTGTTCATTTGGAGATGATTTCTTGATATTACAGGTTGATAAGAGTGATTATAACTAGATTGCTATTGGTAAAGTTTTTGATGTCATCAACATGTTTGTTCAGAGGTGAGCAAAGGTGAACAAGAGTCTACAAGTGGATCATCCTTCTAGTAGTATATTGTTGTTGAATTAATGGCAAAGTTTGTGATTCAGTTGCTTTGAAAAATACATCTTTAGGAGTTGAGGAATTGCCTTATGTGGTAACAATGTTGTTTATAACAGAGACATTTATAGTGAAATCTTAAGTCTTTATTTACTAAGATTTAAATGAATTTCAAGGTGGATTTGTTGAAGGTTATGTTGAAACCTTAGAAGTTAATTATCATGCATCTAAAACATATCTTCTCTGCCCGTTTAAGTGTGACTTGCACTTTATGTTCTAAACTGTTGGTGACTCACAATAGCGGGTTTATAACTTATATGCCACCGTTTGAAGGGTCCTCCAGTCGTGGTAGTTACCGGCCCTCTCTCTAGTGTTACCGGCATTGTCGGTCCATCCTTAAAGCTCAGGCGCCAAAATGAAATCAACGGCGTAAGTTTAATTCTTGATAGGCGGGAAAATTTATATCAATGGATGTCTTTGAAAACCCGACCACCTCCTCTGCCGATCAAATTTGAAGGTCTTTGAAACGTCATGAATGCTTAAACTACTGTCAAAACCTAATGTTTAGCCCGATTGAAAGGAATTTCTTTGGGATTCCTATATTTGTTTTTAGAAGTTTTTGTTTGTGAGATTTTCAAAAGGAATTCTTTCTAATTTTTTACATCTCGTGGCAGAGAAATAAATAAGGAGAAGTTTTTATTGGAAAGAGTTTTTTTTATGTTTAAACTTCCTTGTGAAGGCTTTTGGATCTGAATGGACTTGTGAAGAAAGTTTTTTTTAAGATCTATTTTTTAAAAGGCAGATGCAGATGAAGACGAAAAGTTTGATTTTTAAGATCTATTTTTTTAAAAAGGCAGATGCAGATGAAGATGAATAGTTTGAAATGTTTTCTTGAAAAATATTTTTTGAGAAGGAGATTTTTTGTTTGAAGTTCATAGAAGATGAAGAGTTTTTTTGTTTGTATAGGAGTTGAAGATTTTATTGCAGGTTCTTCATGAAAAAGAAATTGAAAGGTTCCAAGACAGGGGCAATATGATTTATGGAAGGTTTGGAGATTTTGAAGGATTATGCAAAGATTAATGTGAAATGAAGATGTTTTCATAAAAGAAGAAAATTGTAGAAGATGAAGCATTTTGACAGGAGCAAATTAATTTATTGTTTTCTTGTAGATGAAAAAAAATATTTTGCAGATTGAAATGTCAATTGAGGAAGATCAACATTATGAGAAAGATTTTATTTTTCTAAGACAGAGATAAAGCAATTAAGTTTTGAAGATGGAAGACCAAAAAGTTTGTTTTGGGGGTTTGATTTTATTTTTGAATAGGCACAAAGAAATATTTTCTTGCAGGTGAAATTATGTGGAGTATGAAGAGAAATAAAATAAAAGATAAAATGGTTGCAGGGTTATTGTGAAATGTTTTATAGAAGCAATATTGAAGATCTCTGAATTATCTTGTGCAGAATATGAAATGTTTTTCATCTTGTATATATTGGCTTGGCAGATGGATTAAAGTGTGTGTGGTGATGCAGATCAGAAAAAGGGTTGTTAAGTGTATCCGGATGTAGGATTGATTTTGAGTAGAATGGACATTTGACAGACACATTAGAGAGAAGAAATGTTCTGTATTGAAACAGAGAAACCCTCTGAATTTTTGTTTTCAGTTTGTTCTATAGTAGGGGTTGGTGCTCCTTGAAGCTGGTGCTTCTAAATAGTATGCCAGTGAGGCTTATAGGTCAGTGTGACCTTAATATTTGTCAGTGAGACAATTTGTATTGCCAGTGAGGCATGTTTTTCAGTTAAGCCAGTGAGACAATTCTGGAGTGGTTTTTCTACCCCTGGAGGGTTTTCCACTCGTGTAATTCTTGTGTCTTGATCTTCTCTCTGTGAATTTATGTTTTACTCATGAGTTTTGTTTTTCATTCTCAGTTATGTGCACATGTATGTGAGAAATCAATGATAGCTCTCTCTCCTTGTACTCTGCAAGTTAAAGTTTGTAAAAAGATTAGAAATTTCACACAACACTGATTCACCCCCCCTCTCAGTGTTGTCCTTGACTCCTACAGTAATGTTCTACAAATGAATGAAACTTGGTGCAGACCTCAAGGAAGGTCTATCTGGTCCTTATGTGCCATGTAGATGTTTCATCAAGCTCCATAAGTCATGGAAATGCTCCACAAACCTTCTCCTTTCAACTGACTATCTGGATGCTCTATTCTGTAGGAGCTGATGATCTTGTAATAGTGATAACTCTTAGGAAACAAAAAATCACTTGAAATCTAAATATGATGTAGTTAACATGGTACAGATACTAAATCCTACTCTATGAGCTCTGATATGAAGATACATCAAAATATGGTACAAAATATTGAAACTACAAATGACTGAACTAAACTGAAAATGAAAGAAACAAAAGAATGCAAATATTTTTAGTTGATGCAAGATTGCTCTACAACTTGGGATGCTCCTACATCACCACTTAGCTATTTTGGCTTTTGGAAACTATAATTAGACTAATTATAAAGTTCCAAGATTATATTTTGTTGGGTAGATCATTGATTGAGTGAATTTAGGGGGTAATCTTATGCTTTTGTTGGATTGAGTCTCTTGATTGGTCTATTATGTGAATAAAATTGAGGAGTTAATCATGGGTATTAAAAGGCATCTTGCTGTAATAAGATTGGTTAGAGGAAACTATAATTCTTGGAAAGATGGAATCTTGATGCATTTCAAGTGGCTTCATATTTTGCCCCATCTCTATGGACTTGTTCCTCAACCTACATTCTTTTGGTGGAAACTTGTGTGGAATTTTAAGATTGAACACATCCTAGGAGTGATTAATTGTAGTGTTGATATTGACACCCAGATGGCCACTATTGATATTGAGTGTCCACCTAACCTTTGGATCAAAATTTGGGAGATATATGGAGATCCAATTGATCCTTTGTTCCTAGAAGATCCTACCTTGGATTATTTTCTTCCACTTGATGTTTCTCAACCATGTGATCATAAAACAACTATAGTACTTAATGAATGGCAAGAACTTGAATGCCATGATGACATAGAAACTTATATAGATGCCCTTTATCCTACAAAGACTTCTATTGAGACTTGGCTTCTATGACTCCTAATCAATATTTAGAGGGTTCATCTTCCTTATCTATGAGTCAACATATTGAGGCTAAGGAATCTTATATTCCAACATTTGCAGACACCTCTAATGTTCATAGTCAGACATATTTTATGGACACATCATTGATCGATGAGTAGTGTAGTCAGATGTCATGCATTGAGACCTCATCTCCATCTCTTGTTGCATCTACAAAATTCAGTGTTGCTACATACATGGTTTCTAGTGATTCAGTGCAACAGGATATTCATAATCTTCTAGATTTAGCTACTTGGGATGAGTACTTGATAGGTATTGTAGGATTTTTTTGTGAGTCCTATCTTGTAGACTTGGAGGACACCATTGAGGATATTCATCTCCTCTTCAATGTCGACTCTCATGGAGTTGCATCATCTACTTCAGATGTGATGGGGGAACCTTCATACCCTCTTGTTCTTTCTTCTCCTCTTCACTTGTCACAGTTTGGAATTGAGTTGGAGATCCTTGAGCAAAATTTGGAGGATTCTTTGTCTTTGGATCATGTTCTACATTGGTTTCCACTAGATCCTTGATTGTCACATTTTTCAATTTGGCATGAGACTCTTGATTGGTTTGTGGCTTCTTTTGGCATCAACATGGTGACACCTGAGCAAAGTTTAGAGACATCATACATTTTGAGTTTTCTTCCTTCATATTCCTTTCAGGAATGGGAAGACTTCCTGCATACATTCTTGGTCTTGTTTCTTCCTAAGGGGAGGAACATTGTTCGGCAATCATGAATCATCTTTAGCATTCATTGTCGGGCATCTACCATCAGTGTAGGTGACTCTACATTAAGGGGGGTCTACTTCATCTTTCTTATTTTCCTCTCTTCTAGGGGTATTATTCATTGTATATATGTGTTAGAATGGGTAGCATATGATTCATGTTGACTCTACCTTTTCACACTTCTTGCATTCTCACCTTTGGGGAGGAGTTTTTTCCCATGAGATTTTCTACTTTTCTCCACTTGAGATTTGTTGTACATGGGTACCTAACATGGCCTAGTAGCTAGGACCCATCCATCATTACATCCTTGCATTTGTCAGCTTCCCCCTAACTTGCACTTAAGGGGGGTGTTAGTGTGAATAGGGCATATCTAGTTTGATATTTACTAGCTATTTCCCCTTGTTGTGTGAATAATTCATATTATTGAACTATTTATTAGTTAAATAATATTCACAAACATATTCACATGTTAAGTTGACTTAGGAAGCATTCTAGTTATTTCTAGATGTTGAGAGTTGCCTCTAGTTATTGATAGTTGTCATATAGTTGTCATATCTTATAGTTGTCACATGTCATAGGATTAATAACTACAAAATCTTAGCTCTCATCCTTGCCTTTATAAGCAAGGTATGTCATAACATATTGTAATGGGAGAGTAATCTTGTATATTGTTGTATTTGCATTATTTGATAGGAATATAATTTATTCTTCTCATATTGATGTTTTCTTTTATTTGTACTTTCCATTAGGATTCTAGATCTTGGGTGGCTATCTCCATAGTGAAATATTACAATCCTACAAAGAGGTATGATAGAATGATACAAGTGGCAAACAGGTTGGTGCATTTAGCGGATAAATGTGTGCATTTGGAGGATAGTTTGGCGCAAATGGTTAGTAGGTTGGTGCTAGCGATGGGAAGAGACACACTATTGGTTGTGTGGCACAAATGGTGGATAGTTTGGTACAAGTGGTCAGTAGATTTGCACTATTGGTTGAAAGATATGCATTTTTGGAAATAGTTAGGTGCTTTGGGCAAACAAGTCACTTTTGGATTTTTATGCAAATGTCTTGAGTTTTCTAAGGGCTGATAAGTTGGTGATTGTGAATGTAGGTTGCACTTCCACCATTGATGTCTTGGGAATGACATCTAGTGACACTGGCCCTAGTTGTAGATTTGGATGAGGATGAGGACCTATTCCTTGAGGTGATGGGTTTGTGGTATGTGGCGCATATGACACATGTTCGAGCTCACTGTGAGATGATGACAATGTTGGTGGAGATATGGTGCAGTGAGCATAGCTCATTCCTATTGCCAACTAGGGAGATTACCATTACCTTGCAAGATTTGTGTAGGATTATGTGCATCCCGATACATGGGGCACGAGTTGTGTATAATACCAACATAGGGGAGGCTGCACTAGCCCAATTATTGATGACATGGGATCTAGGTATCAAGGAGGTACATGCCAAGAAAATAAGGAGGATATTTGACAGGATCCAACTGGTAGTAGTAGGTATGTTAAGCGGGGTACTAGTGCCAAACTGGTGATCTCGTGGCTTTTCAGTTATGGAGGGGATGTTCACACATGGGGGCCATGCCTACTAGACTAGTTATATCATGACATACATTAGGTTGTATACAGGTATGGCTCAAGTTTGGCTATTAGGGTTACACTACTGCATGTGTGGGCCTAAGAGCATATAGCAATGATGCAACTCATTTTGCCATGACAATGACTGGTAGGGTAGCCCTTCATTCATTTATATGATGAGGCAATAACCCATAGGAGGCTCAAGGAGTTGACCTATTGACATCAAACTTTTGATGAGCTTAACACTGTGATATGGAGACCATGGAGAGACTACAAGCTATGGTGGGATGATGTAGAGTGGTTGCTCTACTGTAGGCAGGCTTGATACCTCTTCAGTTGTACCATGTACATCATAGAGAGGTTTCTCCCTAAGAGGCTTCTATGATAGTTTTGATTACCCTAGCCCATGCTAGTAGGAGACACCATATTTGCGCGCACGCAGAGAGATGTGCTTGAGTGGGGACCAGAGGTGGTAGTGGCCACATCATTAGCAGAGTTTGACATGCTTACCTTAGTGCATTGGGATCTAGTGGGGGAGGTGTAGATATAGGGTCTACTCTAGAGTATGATGCCTGGTGGTTAGAACATAGGCCGACTAGATTGACCATCCCTAGTGTGGTGCGTAGTTGAGAGAGATAGGTGGGAGAGCTAGATGGCAGAGGACTAGACATGAGAACTAGAAAGTCTTGGAGAAAGAGGCAGAGGGTTGTAGTGATAGAGGAGGTCAACCAGTAGGATGTGGCTGGGGGCCTAGAGCAGGTACATGGAGAGATTGGCCAACAAGATCTAGCCATGGGTGAGGTTGGGAAACAAGATGTTCTTGCTGCAAGTTAAGAGCTAGACTAAGTACAACACCTCTTAGAGGTAGAGACTCATAGGCAAACTAGGGCTGAGCTACTGATAGTTAGGATCTACCAAGAAGGGATGAGGCAAGGACCGAGTTGTAGGGTAGGTGTAGGGGCAGGGGTAGGTACCAAATATAGGAGAGATTAACTAGATTACAATAGAGAGAGACATGGTGATAGTGATGTGGCTTTGAGCCAAGTCATCCCTACAACATGTCACACAAGAGTGGGATATAGCCTATGGTTTGATTGGGGTGGATCAACCCACCATGGCCTTGGTCATTGAGCTATCTCGTGTATAACATGAGATGACTAGGGTTATTAGAGAGGATGAGCATTAAAAGGAGGCTTTACCATAGTGTCGTACCTCTAAAGTAGAGGCAACCTGACTTCAGAAAGATGAGCACGCCAAGAGCCTATTCTTCGAGGAGGTCTGGGGGATCAGTGATGGGGCCACTACCACCACGACCATCAGGGGTACAGTGGCCACCTCTAGCTATATGACCATCACCATTGAGGGCTAAGCCATCAGAGGGTAGCTCCACATAGGTGCACATTTGATGATGTATATATGAATTAACACGATGATGTTTGCGGGCTATTTGTACAACCTTATATATATTATAGCTTATATAGCCCCTTTTGTATGGACATTCATATGATGCTTTATTTAATGTTTTGATATGTATGAGAGATGACATTATTTGATGACCTGTATGATGTGTAATGGATTATGTATATGATTCTTATATGATGTTGAGATGTGATATGATGATGTATATGATCCTTATATGTGGATACTGATGCTATGGATGACTGACATGTATTTATGATTATGGATTTAGTTGATGATGTGCTTATATATGTATTACTATGGATGATGAATGAATTTATGATGCCAACATGATTCTTAGCCAAATGATTTATTAATTTTTATGCTATGGATAATTGACATATACTTAGCTAGATGATTAATTGATTTTTTATGTTATGGATGATTGATGTTGTTGAACACATAAAGATGTTGAGAGGGGGGGTGAATCAACATTTATAAAAACTTAACTACTTCATTTGAAAATCAAATCAAAGTACTTAGAGAATAGAAAGTAAAGCATGCACCACATTAATCAACACAATGACACCTAGATTTTTACGTGGAAAACTTAATTAGGGAAAAACCATGGTGAAGATTACCTCACAATATAATATGCTCACAGCTATAAAAGATTACAACTTTGTTTTAGGGCTACAACCCAGTGAAGCTACTACTCCCTACTGAATTTGTTTTAGGGATACAACCCAAGGAAGCTACTAATCCCCGCTGACTTGTAAGTAAGGCTACAACCTTATAACAAGATACAAAGAATTACAATGAAAATAGGAACCTGAACAGATGTGAAAGAAGCATCTGACTTATGTTGATATTGCAGTCCTCTTTTTCTACACAACTACTCCATCATACTAACTTTGCACGCTTCATCCTTGATATAGATTTCTCCCATGTTCTCAAACCTCACAAATGACTTTGTTCTTCTATATATACCATCTGCAACATCTCAAATCCTTAATTAGGTCGGCACCAAAAAGACCTTTAGATGAAACGTACAATTCTCCATGAGTTGGCATCAATCATATTCAATATGAAGAGAAAATAGGTTGTGGATCTCAAAACATCATAACAAGACCCAAACAGTGTCACAACATATCCTTAAATGCCAAACCAAGTGATCATGATCCACTGCACATGAAGAAACCATACTGTCGACCCAAACAACACTATCACTACTAACTGTCCATCTTTGCACCACCAGAGAGACACCAAAAACATGATGTGGAGAAAGATATAGGAAATGTACCTTATCCTCACTATCCTTACACCATACACCTTAAGTATATAATCATTATATGCATCTGCAAAAGAAGAAACATGTTGAACTGATGAAAAAAGGGTATTCCAGATTGACTGTAACATATCAAAACATAGGATATTGCATTACGGACCACAGAAGCATTTGAAATACTCATGAATGAATTTGTACAACATTATAAACATATAATTAGATCCACATAACCACATCTATCACTTCTAGAGGGATTTAGAGATATTTAATTCAGTTGTACAATGATTGGCATTCATATATAACTCAAGGTGACTTAAGCAATCTATGCAGTACTAGAAACAAAGAAGAATTTATTGCACTTCAAACTTGAGATGTATTGAGACATGTAGAACCTCTACATAAACTCATATTTTTTATCTATATACTCTACATCTTCCACAAGTACTCAAACATGTGCACTAAGAACAACTTAGACATCCAGAACTATCTATATTACTTCTATCATTTGAAAACTAACCTTGTAGACCATCAGAATACTTGATACTACAAGGAAGCATGTATTACACCTCTCTGATCATGTTCTCACAAATGCATAGCCATATCTATCCTTGTGGAGGAAGGTAGAGCATTCCATCAATCCTTCATCATTATTCTACCCTGCCATAACATAGACCAGAACTCTGTCACTTATAACTTTTACTGTGGAAGGTTTCATGGCTTGAAATATTGGATATAACACCTTCATATGCCAAACCAACTTATCTTGTAAATGATAAGACTAAATATTTCTTTGTAGAGGAATGCAATCAAAGCATTGAGACTCTATCTTCGGGTATACACTATAAATGCCTTAAGCAAACTTCTGCAACTTATCTCTAAGTGCAATACACCAAACTGGTAAGATATCAATGTAGATATATAGGAAAGATGTTAGAACATGTTTACAAAGCTCCACATCACACTTAGACATCAGGTTGAAAATCATTCTTTCCCATCCTACAATGTTGACTGATATTACTACATATTGACTCCTTAAGTATCTAATCATTATATGCATCCACAAAAGAAGAAACATGTTGAACTGATGAAAAAGGGTATTTTAGACTGACTGTAACATATAAAAACATAGGATATTGAATTGAGGACCACATAAGCATCTAAAATACTCATGAATGAACTTGTACAAAATTATGAACATATCCTTATATCTGCATAACCACATCTATCACTTCCAGAGAGATTCAAAGATATTTAACTCAGTTGTATAGTGATCAGCATTCATATATAACTCAAGGTGACTTGAACACTCTATGTGGTACTGGAAACAAAGAGGAATTTCTTGTGCTTCAAACCTGAGATGAATTGAGACATGTAGAACCTCTGTATAAACTTATATTATTGATCTATATGCTCTCTATCTTCCACAAGTACTCAAACATGTGTATTGAGAACAACTTAGACATCCAAAACTATCTATATTACTTATGTCATTTGAAAAATGGCCTTATAGACCATCAGAACACTTTATACCATAAGGAGGCATGTATTACACATCTCTGATCATGTTCTCAAAACCACATAGCCATATCTATCCTTGTGGAGGAATGTGGAGCATTCCATCAATCCTTCATCATTGCTCTACCCTACTAGAACACAGACTGGAACTCTGTCACTTATAACTTTTACTACAGAAGGTTTCATGACTTGAAATCTTGGATATAACACCTTCATATGCCAAACCAACTTATCTTTTGAATCACAAGAATAAATCTTTCTTTGCAGAGGAATGCGACCAAAACACTGAGACTCTGTCTAAGGGTATACAATGTAAATGCCTTAACCAAACTTATGCAACTTATCTCTAAGTGCGGTACACCAAACTAGTAAGATATCAATGTAGACATATAGGAAAAATGTTAGAATAGGTTTACACACCTCCACATCACACTTAGACATCTGGATGAACATAATTCTTTCCCATCCTATAATGTTGACTGATATTAATGCATATTTACTACCTCCAGAATATATACAATGATAAACAATCGTATTTGCACTTTACTTTTGACATCAATGATAACTAATCTTATCAAGATGCCAACACGTGTACTATGATTATGGGTTTAGTTGATGATATGCTTACATATGATGCTATGGATATGATGTCTAGCATGAATGTTTTTGTAGGACTTCTATATGGATGTAAGACAAGAAGATGATCACGATGTTAGTATGGATAGAAGAAATGATGTCTAGAATGGAGAAATAATGATTGATCGATCTTCATAAAAGCTATAGGTTTTATTATGGTATATGGGTGGACGAATGTAGGGATTTTTCTTTGGTTATGCTTTATAAAAATGTAAAGAGCAATCCTTATTTTGATATAGCATATGAATATTATGCACTAGGGTATATAAGACTAAGGTGACGATGTATCCAATGCATAGGAATTTGACTTTGCAAAAAAATGGTTTGAACTTATTCATATTAGACATAATAGAACCTTGTTGGATACATGGATGGAAAATAGTCTTAGCATAGACTAATCCTAATACACAAGGATTTTTCAAGGCCTTAGATACAAAGGATATTGACATACAAGATGCTAATTTAAACACATACAAGATAAATATTATCCTTGGTAGGATAATAAAAACATTCCATAAACACAACATACAAAAGCAATGATTATGCCCCCATGTATACTTTATTGTAATGTACCAAGATATAGAAAGATCAAGGTAGTCTTGATTAGGTATTAGAAAGGAACAAAAGATAAACCAAAACTAAATTGACCAACTAATAAAACAAATACATAGCCATAATATATCTTGTCAAAGAGGGTGCTCATATTAGATTAGGCCTTATTGTAGGAAAGATATATCTATTAAAGGATTTGGATGAGGAAAATAGATTTAGTAGATGAGGCAAGCAGTATGCAGAAAAGTGCACTGCTTCAGGAGTAGTCTTTTGCTTATGATTTGATAAGTACTTGAGCTTTCAAAGGATGCATAATTCATCTTTTGCTTGAGTTAGTCAAGTTGGGGTGATAGGTGGATAGGATGAATTGTGATAGATGGATGAAGTGAAAGTTTAAATTTATTATGGGTTATAGTGGATGGGTGAATGTTTACAGAAAATGAGTGAAAATAACAATTACTCTCGAGACAACAGTGATATATTCCTAGACTTAAGTTAAGGAAATGTGCCCCCAGTCAGGTATAGGATTTAGTATGGAGAATGATGGATGGGTTGAAGGGGTTTTATTATGAAAAGGAATGGAAAGGTATGGATGAAGACTTAATAGATGGTAGATTCTAATACTTACACATAGCGTATTTTTGCTAGGTTTTCACTATGGTACTTATCCAAAGCACCTATTTACGAGGTTTTCACCAGAGGATGGATTATTTTATTTTTTTATTTTTCTATTTATTTAATTCTTTTTAATTTTTTTAATTTATTGATTTTTTTTTGGATTTTTTCTATTTGTTTGATATTTTTGGATTTTTCTACTAGTGATACTTTAAGGATCAAGCATAGAATTTCTTAATATGAACACTATTGATGATTTCATCTAAAGGAATGCCTCCAGGTGTCGATAATGTGTAATCTCTTGATCCATATATTATTGTAACAATGAAGGGTCCCAACCAATTAGGTTCAAACTTGCCCTTTTTGTCTCTATACTATCGATTTCTTTGATTTTCTTTTAGGACAAGATCACCTAATTGAAACTATCTTTCCTTGATATTCTTATTAAGTTGTGATGAAGGTGGTTTTGGTAGACCTGAAGATGATTAAGTTATGTAAGACACCTCTCATCCAATAATTCAAGATCATGTGATCTAGCAATTCTATACTCTTCTCCATCGATGAGATGTTGCATAGAAACTCTAAGAGAAGGGAGCTCAAACTCAATAGGTAAAATGGCCTCAGTGCCATAGACTAATGCATATGGAGTAGCACCTATTGGGGTTCAAATACTAGTGCAGTATTCCCATAAGGCGAGATTGAGATACAAATGCCAATCACGACCAACTCCATTGACTATTTTTTAAGGATTTTTAAGATAGTTTTATTGGAAGCCTCAGCTTGGTTGTTACTTTGTAGATAGTAAGGGGTGGAGAAGTGATGCTAAATATGGAACTGAGTGCACAAGGCACAAACATCTTGGTTCTTAAAAGGTCTTCCATTATCGATGACTATAGTGTTGATGTGGTGTTTAGTCACATTCAGACGAAATAAAATTCACACACTAAACCCTTATTCATCTTGAAAGACTTCAAGATCTCTAAAGATTTGAAGTCCCAAGTCTTCGGTTGTCATGTCTTGACTCTCTAGTCTTCACTTAGGGTTTGTTGTGTTTTTTTGTTTCCATTTTGGGAACTTATAGACCTTTAAGTCATCGTACTCTTGATTTGATCAAATTTTACAAATATTCTACATACTTAGCACAATATGCACATATCCTCAACAACTTATGTCAAATTCTCAAGTGAATAACCAAATTTCAAGTATACTATTATGAATTGGACATAACTTTGATCAGTTCTTCTGAAACTATCCTTAACTTTAATCAATTCTTCTAAGATTATATCCTTTAACTAGCCTTTACATATAAACCTTGAATTCACTTAAAGATCTTCTTTAAAGTAGGAGATTCATCACTATTTTCTCTAGATTTAGCATTATTTGCAATTGGTTACCACAACTTGTAAAATAAAGGACAAAAGACAGGGTTGAGAAGAAAGAGTTCAAAGAAATCTAAATTTATCAATGATCCACATGTATATCTAGACACTTTAATGAAAATGAAGCTAATATAATGATAATTCACAAGGAATTGCACAGCTATGTATAAAAGATGCTAATCTTCAAAGGAAATTGATAATAGTAAGCAATTGGTTGAATGCACTCCAAAGGGACATAATAATTCAAAATTCCATACCAGAAATCAATGAATTATTACTCAGGATTTATGATTTAACTATAATATGCATCTTCGATTCCATTATATGCTCAAGAGATATACAAATGTTTCATTGACTTGAGAGAGAACCATGAGGTAAGCCAGAAAGCCATAAAGAAAACAAACTTAGTGCTTAGATTTCATCAATTCAATCTCCCTATTTAAAAATGATCTAGATCCTTTTATAGACAAGGATCCAGGATCGATTACAAAAGATCAATGGTCAAGATCTATTTCAAAACATCTACAGTCATAAAAGGAGATATGTGATTGCCATTTGGGAATCAAGATTTGATGACATCTGGCAATTAGTATATTCCTCAGCATCTTCAAAGTGCACCCTCTAGAATATTCTATTGGATCAACCACTATGCATCACCAATCATTAGGATATGTACCTTGACAAATACTCTTCTCCTTGACATCCTTTTACGAAATTGACCTACTAGGCTTTAGACTATTTTGTATCTGAAACTATGTCCTCTTCGATTATTCCTCCTCTGGAATATAGGAACTTATACTGATCATCTACTACGATGTTCTTATCTATATCAGTGTTATCAAACTACTATGCCTCAGGCCTAGCAGATTCTTGTATTTGAAGCTAGTCACCTATGGATATCCACTTATTTGTTTGAACATCTAGTTTCTCTTTGTATGGATTTATCTTTGTAGATAAATCCATAACTTCCTCTATGGTCTTCTCCAAAATATGCCCAATGATATCCTTCAAAACAAGCTCATATCTATCCTTAGACACTCCTACAAAGTCTTTCTCTTCATAGGTCTCCTTCTCATCCATCAAGGTTCCAAGAAGCTCCTCCAAAATATTTATCTCATCTATTAGGAGGTCATGTGCTTTGGTGCTTATGTCCACTACTTTATGCCTGCACCCTTTTGAGATGTCTACCTCAAATTTTAGGTCTTTTATCCATATGGATATCATCGACATGATCTAGACTGTCATTACATTATGCTTCAAAAACACCTTGTCATGTAGTTTGCAGATTATTTTCAATTTACCAAGATCTTGATCATTTTGATCAAGTCTTGCTGTACATTCCTTCTTCAACATATCCACTTTATTCTTGATAAATGTTAAGGTTTCCTAGTTTGACAATGAGGTTTGGATCACCTCCCCACCATCCTTTATAAATTTCTGGAACCACCCTTGCATCACCTGTGCCTGATTCTTCTTTGCATCTAGGTTGCTTATTTCATCTTGTGTCACTAGCGTAAAATTAGATGAGCTTCTATCATTTGCACTCCTAGGGCCAATTACCCCTTGATAAACCCTTCAAACTAGGCAATGTTCCCTTTCATCTCCTTCTTCTGTAGCTTATCCTTATAGATTCTAGCTACTGTGGCCTCTGCACTACCCATGAGATCATCAATTTCCTGCTTATCAGTGGCATGTACCAGGTCCAGGGTGGTGATCTGATATTCACTTGTAGTGATCTCACCCATCACTTTGTCTACTGTAGGAACATTTAGATGAACTATCCTATGACCTATTGTGTCCCTCTTAATAGTAGACACTGCCCTTTCCTTTTGCTTGTGCTTTAATCTCTCTACATAAGACAATGATTTAAAATCAAAAGGGACTATGTTAATAGGAGGTTCAATTACCTCTGAAACCAACCATTCTGGTATATCCAGTGCAGGTCCTTCTTGACCAGATTACTCAATGTGAGTATTTTTTATTGCTAACACTGTGTCCTTGTTCCCTATATTGTGGAATTTCTTCTTGGGGAATCTCTTGTTGAGGAAATTCATGTTGAGGCAATTCATGTTGAGGGGCATGTTCTTGTAGGGTCTCTTGCTAAAGATCCCCTGTACCAACCTCCATAGATCCATAATCAAGATTTTCCACCTTCTGATGCGTTTCTTCCTCTCCTTGGTCCTGTGGACCTTATTCTTCAGGTAACAACAAATGCTACACTTTCTCATGTTGCTCAATTTCTCCACTTGTTCTTTGGCCTATTCCATATCTCCTTCTTCATGTGTGTCTTGAAGAGCTTCTCTTCTATCCTCTAGAAGGGTGACATCCCCAACTGATTTATCCATTACCACTTGTTGAGATGACTCCACCTCCTCCTATACCATAAACCCTATAATTGGGATATTTGACTGGTCTAATGGAACATGTGGTGATCCAGACCTTTCAATATTAGATATTTACTCTACTTCTAGATCTTTTATAGCCTCAATATTTTCTATTACTTCTACTTCAGCTTCCACTCATTGGGGCTCAGGTGGAGGTGGTGTTGAATATGCAAGTAAAGAAGCAACTAGATCATTGGTCACTACTTGAGTGACCTCGTCATCAATCAAGTCTACTATCTAACTTAGTGGTAGTTGGAGCTCCTCAGCTCAAGCTTGTTTTTGTACCTTCACCTCCTCAACTAGCTCTTACTTTATTTTCATAATTTGCTGAACTGATTGGTCACCTTGGAGCTGCATGACCTTCCCTCCAGTGTGAACCTGATATGCTTCCATGTGTCATGCTAGATGTGCTTGAAGTGTAAGTTGAGGTGATGGAACTTCCTCCTGAGGCTGATCAAATGTGAACATAAGTTCCATCTTCATTGGTTCTAATGTCTCTACCTAGGTGTCCACTAATTTTGTAATTCCACCCCTCATAGGCGTTGTTGGAATTCCCCTCTTCTTCTTGGGAATCACCACTCCCTTTAGTATATCTATAGGATGACACTTTTCAAGTGCCTCAACTGGGATGGGGATCACCTTTAGTGGTTTTTCTCTTGGAGGAGATGGTGTAGTGGAAACAGTGATGCCTTTTGTAGCTAGATCCTTTCCATATGCTGATGTTCTTGGCTATGCCAATTTGGCCTCCATGATCCACCTCTTGACAATGAGGAAATTATCATAATCTATCTCCTCTTTATTTTCTCTTCCTCTTCTTATCATATGTTAAAGCTATGCCTTTGGCCTTTAGCTCATTTGCCTTTTCATCAACCCACCTCTAAAACTAATGGACCTTCCTTGTAATGACATCAATGGATGTCTCATCTAGTTGATTCCAGTCTGGAAGAGATAAAGTTTCCTTGTATACTTGTTTCTCATTATAGTCCTGGTCAAGAACCTGACCATCATCAAACTTTACTTATGGAGGCACTTCCAGACATCTGAATGTCTAGATCTGATTGAGGGTCAACCTTTGGTATCCTCTTTTCTTGACATCCTCCTCATCAATGCAATCTACCCAACAATCCTCCAGATGAGGAACATGTTGCAATTTCTTGCTAAAAAACCTTTCCATCCTATTGTAAGGACCAAAGGTTCTTGTGAGGGGAAATGGCTGCAATTTCAACATGTGCAACTCAACTTCTAATAGTTTAGAGTTCTCAAACTCACCACACCTGTACTAGCCAATGTCAAGTGGAACTTGATTGTTCCTTGACCGTTCTTCTAGACATATGCTTCATATGAAGGAATTATCCACTTGGTGATTTAAAGAAGCAAAACCTTATCAGTTGGATACCAAGGCAACATGAGGGGGTTGCCTTCAAATCTCTCCATCATGATGCAAGTGAATGTTAGGAACTAGATGAACTAGGACCCATGTGATATGATGGCCACTTGGGCCTTGCTTGAGATCCTCTCAGCTTTGTCCCCTTCCATTAACTAGACTAGCCACATCATCAAACCGTTTACCCTTTTATAATGCATGATAGACTACTTATTCTCTAGTTGTGGGTAATACTCCCACACCAACTATTCTATCTTCTTGCTCCCAAGATTCCCAACCGTGTATAGTCCATTAAACTGGGATCAATATACACAGGAGTATACAACATAGGTGGTCATATAGAACCTCCACTTCTTCTTCCAAACTAGCATCCCTACATGTAGGGAGTCACTGATGAGACTCACCTAATGTACTACACCACCTACCTACTTTACTTAATGAATGAGGCTGAACATCTATAATTCCAAGGACCCAGAGTCCTTCCTAGCCATTCTACTCAGCAAGGTTATCATGTGTTGTAGTTCAAGATTGAAGTCATACTTATATAAAGTCTATGGCATATGTAGATTGCTTTAGGCCTAGTCACAAGATCCAACCATGAGGTGTGCATAATTTTGTCACATCTTGCAACATTGGAGTTATACTCTATTCAGTAAAGCATTCAGGTCAATTTTAAAGACCTCTTAGCTTCGTCGTAACTTGAAGGTTTCTGTGATTGTCTTTTTTGAGAAGTCTACATACACACCCTTGATGCTTGACTTTCCTGTTGAGGTGATTGTATTTCTGGGTGCATTTAATTACTATCTCTAGGGTGACTGTGGCATATGGGAAACCTATGGTGTGGTACATCTCACTATCAATTGTGTTGTTCTTCATAGGTTCATCTTCATGAGCCTGAATCCTTTCCCTGAAGACCTCTAGATCTATGTTCCCGTAGTTAGTATCCAATGCATACCCATACTTACTCCATACCCCACTAGGAGTAGGAAACATCAACGTTTTGAATTGATCATCACGTTTTCTTTGTATTTTCTATATTTTGTCCAACATGATATAAGTATCTAAAATTATTTCATGCATTAGAGATTAAGGCATGTAGATTAATCTTAACCCTATAGAGTAATTCATGATTGTTTTATAACAAGATGAAATGTTGAATTCACCTTAGGAATTTACCTTTGGTAACAAGAAATTAACCTTCTAGTAAAGAGAGACTTACTATAACTATCAAGGAAAGGGGTTTTGTTATATACACACCTATCAAATAGGATAATCACCTTGGTTATTCTATGTGGAGAAAAGTTTTTTCACTATTGCGCTCATTTTCCATTCAAATGCTTATGTTGTATTAGTCTCTACAAATATGCTCTCTCAACAGTAATTCTTTGCACTTATGCTCTTTAGATCTCTAGAAAATGCTTTTGTGATTTATCTGTGTAAAAATTAGCTTTTAACTTCAATAAATTCTCTAAGTGTGGGTGCATTGAATGTTACTAAAGTTTGGTGAGCAATTACTATTTGAGCGTGAGTGAAATTGATCACTGGAGAAGAGTTTATACTTTATATTTAAATCTCAATGGCTAAAAGCATCTCGCGGTCCGCATGACAGGTGTCAAAATTTCATAGTGGTGCGGTGTTGACACATCCCTAACAAATTGATCTTGTGATGGCACACAACCAATAGGAAACACATCTGTGGGATAAGAAAAAATTGATGGGTTTGTGATGGATATTCGAATTGGACATGACATTTACTCAATCTATCATGTCATGTTGAAATCTGGTAGATATGTTCATGACTTGCTAGGGTAATTTTGATGGTTTCAATAGGATATGAACATGGATATTTATGCTTAGGATGCACTAATGTTTGGTTCATTATGGATAGTGATTAAGCTATATTTAATTCTATCTTTAGGTCTAGATGTTATTTCCATGTATTTGGAACCCAATTTGGAGACTGGACATGACATTTTGTTTTGCCGATGTCCAGGTCCAGTTGACTAGAACTTCCAAGTGGCATAACTTGTTTTTTTCAATGAATTTTCACTTGATCCAAGAGGAAAACCTGACTAGAATTTCACGCTTTATCCATTCATGGAGTTCATAGGGGTTTATTTTCAACTTGAATTTTAACCTAAATTTGGCTTTAAGGGTACATGACATTTTACCATTACCACTCAAGCAGACAAAAGATAAATAAGGACAATAAAAAATGTTGGGTCCTCATTTTCCTAGGGCAAAATGGGGTGTGTTGTGAGACTACACAGCAACTTGCAACCAAGTAAAACCATTAAATTTCAACCAATTTAGGAAAGAAAGATTAATTCAAACATAAATTTCCAACTTTTGTTGGACTTGATCATTCTATCTTGACTAAATGGAATTATATTCATCAATGTAACTAGATCTTAGAAGGAATGCTAGTGTGTGCATTTGATTCACTCCCTTTCCTTTTGGGATTATCTAAAAATAGAAGTCATTTGCATTAAGCTACATAGATTTATTCAACCTTTTAAGCCAAACTTGGATAGAGCCTTGTTGCCAGTTAAACATCCATAGCCCAAACAAGGTTATCTCTATAATTCTCCCAAATATTTCTCTACTGCAATTTAGGCATCTATAGCCCTAGTAGAGTTACTTGGATGACCTAGAGAGTAAATCTCTTTATTGATTTTCAATGTTTCATTTTTGGATCTCGTATGATATGTCTTGTTAGCTCATTTGCAAGGTTATGACACTTGCTATTAGGTTGATAATTAAAGTTGTAACAAATAAAAAATTTAGATTTTTCACTTAATGCAAATGCGATTATTTCTAACCGATCCAAGGAACTTTAAGTGTGTTCATTAGTGTGATCCCTTGGATAATCTGTGCTTCTATCACTGAATATGATTTCATAAAGCAAACTAGACTAGTCACACCTGTAGAAGTCACAACTTATGTAGCAATTTGAACTTCTATCCTAAATTCTAGAAATTCTATTATTTTCTAAGGTTACAATCTACTCCTTTTTGCACCCAACCAAAATAAATCCTCAACACCAAACAGAAGGAAAACAAAATAGACAAGCAAAGCATTGTATAGAAATATTTACATTTATAACATATTTTCATCTCTTTTGAGACAATTAGGCTTGGAAATAATGTTTTAGGAACTATCCATTGACTGGTGATGGGACATCCTCTCCAGTTAAGGTCCTTAGCCTATAGGTGCTATCACCTAATATCTCTATGATTTGGAAGGAACCAATCCAAAGTTTATCAAATTTTCCATGGTCTTCCTTCCTCTCATGGGATTTATCCCAGTATAAAACAAGTTCAGATATCTGAAAGGTTTTAACCTTATCTCTTTTGTCAAAACAATGCTTGACTATAGCCTGATGTTTGGAGAAATGGTCTATGGCCTAATTTCTCTTTTCTTCTAGGTGCAGGAGTTGTAATAATTTGAATTCTAATTTATCCTCCAAATCTAGGTATTCCTTAGAAAACTATAAGGTAGGGATTTTTAGATTTATAGGGAGGATTGGATCTACTCCATAAACCAGTTGGTATGGGGAATTGCCTAAAGCTAACATCACTCTATTTCTATCAACCCATAAATCATATTTCAGTAATGTATTCTATTCTCTAGGATCCCTTTCTTCCTGCTTCTTGATGATGTCTAATAAATTTTTATTAATGGATTTGGCAAGTCCATTACCTTGGGGATAATAGTTAGATGGGAATTTCAAAGTAATTCCACATTCAAATGCCTAGTTATAGAAATCTAATGAAGCAAAAGAAGGGTCATTATCACATACTAGTACATATGGAATGCAAAATATGGTGATGATATTATCTTCCAGTAACTTGATCATGACATCTATTGTGCACAACTTCTTGCATATAGCTTTGGTCCACCTGGTAGAATAATTTGTAATAGTTAAAAGATACCTATGTCTAGCTGATGATGGAGGATTAATCATGCCAATGAAATTCTTTCCATATTGTGTGAATGAGTGTATTTCCATTACTAGTTGTAAAGGTTTCACTGCATATCTCTCTCTATTTGTGGCTACCTAACATGTATGATAGTGTTTGATATGTTTGGAAGTATCTTTGAATATATTTGGCCAGTAGTAACTAGCTCTAAGAATTCAATGCTTAGTTGCTAGGTGCAACGTGTGGGCTATTCCAAACTTGTCATGTAATTCATGTAGGACCTTGTTTGCTTCTTGTTGATTAAGGCATCTTAGACATATGCCTTCACGATTCTTCTTTAAGAGGATTCCTCCTTGAATCATGTATCCTTGAGCTTTGATCCTCAAGGCTCTCCTTTAGGATGCCCTCAAATGTGATGGACATTGGCCTGTGATTAGAATATGTGTGATGTTTGCATCCAGTCATCTTGTTCAACCAAGTTGACTGTGTACTACTGGCTAACTAGACCAGGGTCTATTTCATATATCATTTACATCAAGGCCTATCCTCTAACTAATTTCGTTGGGGTAATTTCGATATCATACTCTTGTAGGATGGTAATCTATTTGGCTTGTCTCTCCCCTGGTTCATTCTACATCAATAACATATTTACTGTTGAATCAGGTACAATGACGATCACTTGACTTCTCAAGATATAATGTTGAAATTTCTTAACTGCTTTGACTAGGGATAGAGCTTGTCTTTCATCATTCAGGTATTTCAACTAAGCATCCATGAATGGACTAGTCATAAAAGCAATAGGCTTTTCTTTGTTTGCATCATTTCTTTGTGTTAGGATGACAACGCATGTGTGATTAGAAGCAAATGAATTTATGTAGAATGATCTCATGTAATTAGAACTATTTAGGATGAGAGTATTAGCAATGGCCTTCTTGATGTCTTCAAATGCATCTTTGGCTTCAAGTGTCCATTCTATTTTGGCATCCTTTTTTAACATTGCATTAAGTGGTCTTACTATCTCAGCAAGACCAATTATAAACTTCCTGACGAACTTTATCTTGCCGAAGTATGACTTTAACTCCTTCTTACTTCTTGGAAATTGGAGCTTCATAATGGAGTTGACCCTATCTGGATCAATGGATATTCTATTCTCTGATATAACATGTCCTAACAATTTACCTATGGTGACTCTAAAAACACACTTCTTGGGATTTAGGAAGGTGCCATATTGTTCACATCTCTGTAACACTTTTCTTAAATCAACAATGTGATCTCCTCTATTTTTGGAAAACATAGTCAAGTCATCCATGTAGATGATAATGCATTGGCCAACTAGAACTCTGAAGGCAATGTCCATGACATGCTAAAAGGTTGCACTAGCATTAATCAAGACAAACGACTTTTGTCTATATGCAAAAATCCTCTACTTAGTAGTGAAAGCAGTTTTCAATCTATCAATCTTGTCCACCTTGACTTGATTATACCCTAAGAATCTATCAAGGAAGAACATCATCTGGCCTCCATTTACCATCTACAATACCTCATCTAAAAAGGAAAGTGGATAATTATCCTTTTACGATGCCTTGCTTATATTCAAGAAGTCTACACATAACCAGATGTCTCTATTTTTCTTTCTGACTGACACTAAATTAGTGACCCACGTCGAATGTCTTACTGAAAAGATGATATGTGCTGCCAAGAATTTCTTAACTTCTTTGAAGATCAAAGGTTCTATTAGGGCAATCACTAGCCTTTTCTTTTGCCAAAAAGTCTTCACATCTAGCTTCCGTGGAATAGTGTGGGTGATAATAGACGTATCATACATTTTTACCTCATCATATGTCCACGTGATCACATGTATGTAATCATTCAGAGCTTGGGTAATCCTTTCCCTTTCTACCTGAGTGTAGACCTTTCCAATCCAGACTTTATGAGGTTCTAGATCTTCACTTAACTTGACAGGCTCATACTCACCTCCACTAGTTTTAGGGATATCCTTTTATTTTTTCATATTATCCAAATCAAATGACCTTTCTAATTCAATCATCCCCTTGGGAATTTTGATCTTGTAGATCAATGATGGATTCTTCATCCCATTCTAGATCTTCATGATGCTATTTGTCCATCACTTGAGCTTCGTAGACATCTCAATTGGAAATGACATTGAGGATATGATGATCATCATCAAAAACTTGAAAATTGGTAACATTGTCTAGTATTGACGGGATAGACATCATCTCTACTAAGAATCTTTTCAATCATGATAGTGTCAATGGCTCTAGAGTGCTAGTGGTGATAGCCAATGTGTCAGCTTGATGATTGAATTTTCTTGGCATGTGCATAATATTGAAGGCAACAAAGCCTTCAATTAGATCCCAGACTTTAGGTCTATAGTTGGACAGTCATTTACAAATGTAGGTGTATTGTCTTCTTACTTGCTTGACCACTAGCTTAGAATCTCCAAATACATGAAGTATCCAGACTTTCTTTTTTAGCACTAGGAGTAGTCCATGGATCAAGGCTTCATATTCTACAACATTGTTAGTGTAATGAAACTGTAACCTATATGCTACCAAAAATGACTTTCCTTGTGGACTTACCAAGTCAATTCCAATTCCAACACCTTGTTTAAATTTTGATCCATCAAACTTTAGTGTCCATGGATGATCACTCTTAAGGTCCTTCTCAAGATCTTTTATTTTATTTTTAAGATCCTCTAGAAAATCTTCCTTTGCAACAACCTTTGACTCTTGAAGTTTGGGTTGTACTTTCACCTTTCGGTTTGGAATAATATAAGCATTTGGACTTTTGTCACAGATATCACTTGACTTAATGCCGGTACATGACTTTTCTTTTGTGTATTTTTCACCATCCAGTGCTTCATTTTTAGATAAGAGAGCAACATCAAATTGTATTGATCTAGATATATCTACTTTTCCTGTAAGTTCACTTGGACTTCTACCTATTTCTGATATATCTAGATCTTTGTCTGACACAATATGAATTCTATTTCAAACATCCAGTCCTATTTTGTTTAAACCTTTGGTCTATAAGTCTAGCTCCTTTTGCGAGTATTCACATTCTTTCTTGTTTACAATGTCCAGGAATAATGCACATGTAGTCTTAGATTGTGTAGTCTAGTGTAATCTACACCATCCTTGTAGCATAGCTTCTTTCACAGGCATCTTTTGTTGTATGCATTTCTTCATTTCTTTGGACAAATATCTTTCAAAGTCACAAAAATGACTTTCTTCATCATCTAAATATTTATTGTTGGGTCCCAAAATGACTACAATCCAAAACTCTAAAACATTTCTAAATCACCTAGGCTAAGGATTGTCATCAAGGTGATAGAAAGAGGTTTATCAACAAGTAATGGGTGATACTAGCCAACTAATAGGAGTGGGCAGACTCCTTTTCTCTTTGAGCTCAACTTAAATTTTGGAGGGATATTCCAAGGGTTATACCTAAGTAGGTATTGAATTCAAACCAGATGACCAACTAAAAATAAATGAACAACCAAACCCAAATCGCTTTCTTATCCCCAAATTTGTCACTAAAATAAGAAAACATGGTTGTTACAAGACCCCTATATAGCTGATAAAGGCAATCCTACACAATAAGGATGCATAAAAACTACAATATCTTCTATAGATAAATATTTTGTTTTGTTTTAGAGATTGGTTGATCTAAGGCTACTCAAACTGGTGCCTATCCATTGGGATGTAGAGTCTAATGTCCAATGGAGGAAAAACAACTACAAAGAAACGTATAGCTTCCTATTTGATAAATCAAATGCATGAAAATCAATACCAAATCACTAAGAATGCTTAATGATCTGACACCATACCATATCTTTCCTTATGCAATATTGAAAAGATTAGTTACAAAGCCTTGGAAATGATTTAAGAACTATCACATTCATTAAAATCAATGCTTACATTCACACCACTAAATGTGATAAGAGAAAACTACAACTGCAATTAAGTTTTCTAGAAAGAACATCTACAACAGTGGAGAAAAATAGTGGTCTAATAAAAAAAAATTTCAAAATATACTACATACATTTCTTGACTTTTTCATGCTAAACAAAGACTGTAAGAATAACCTTTTTCTAGTCTGCCTTCTAGAGCTCAAATCATGCTGAGAAAATTGTTCAACTGACCAACCAACCCCTATTACATCAAAGAATTATGCATATATAGAAATTTAACTTTTCTCCCTCATCCCAAGAACTACACTCATTCAATGAGTACACCGATGCCACATTAAATGTATTCCCACTATAATGTTAGGAAGTATGCATGTTTGAAAGCTTGCCCATTCCTTGACAACACTAAACATGTCAGAAGAAGTTTACCTGCACTTATATTGTACCTGGAACAATAAAGAGGGAAGGTTCAACCCCCTTTTCTTGACACATGCAACATCTGACATATCCAATTTGTCTTCTAAATGTACCTATGCAATGAAGACTTTTACTATGTCAACCACCTGCATGGCACTATTATGTAGAATCATAAATTTATGGATATAAATCAGCCTATGTAAATCCTGTAATCATGGCACGCCTTTAGGAAATTACCCATTTGAAGTCTCCACAACACATTTAAAGTGTTCTTCATTTTTTCCCTTTTAGGTCATTTGATTTTTTATTGTACCTTTCTGCATACTAGGCATCCTCCCACCTTTATTGGCCTTTTTCCTTTTTCACAAACTTCTTGGATTTCCCTCTTCTACTCACTTTGTTCAAAAATTTTCACTTTTTTGAAGAATGGGAGACATCTTCATTTTCTTTGGCACTTAACCTTTATTTTCAGCCTCCTTTGTACCTCATCAACAAATCTCACTTTTAATGAACTTGGCTTGTCGTTGCTTTCTCATTTTCTCCTTTAATCGGTGAATTTTAACTTTTGTGAACTAGCCTTGTTTTGCCCTTTGTCAACAATTTCTTGCCTCTGCAAACCAATTGGCCTTGGATTTCTTTCTTTCTTCTTTGTTTTTGGTTTCTTTATCGGTGATTTACCTTGGTGACAAACCACATTGTTGGTGAACCTGAAGGTTCGCTAACCATTATTCATTCTGACCAAGGCTTACTTTTGCTTTTATTTTTTCCTTAGCCAAGCTATCCTTCCTTTGGTCATCCTTTTTCCTTTGAATCTCTCTTCACTATTGGAGAAAGTCCTTATCAGCAAACCCTTTGTCGGTGAAACCATGAGTTCGTGAAACAAAGGGTTCACTGACCAAAACTTCAACTTTATCTTTGTCCTTACTCGTTGGACCCTTCCTCTATTAATGAAGTCAGAAAAACTTTGAAATGGTGAAATGTTGTCAGTGAAATCAACAATTCATGAACCAACTGAGCCATAATGGATCAAATTTTCCATGTTTCCCCTTATCTTTAGATTTTACATCCCAAAGAAGCACCAAGTCACCAATCTAGAAATCTCTTGATTCAGTCAATGTAGGAGAGTTCGATGAGGGACAATCCAACCTTGTAGCCTTAAAAAACTAACACCATGATCATAATAGGGATGCAACAAAACATACAACTAATAATAGCATGAAAGAGATATTCATAAACACATGACACAAGATATATTCTGGGAAAACCCTAAAAGGGAAAAACCTAGCCTTTAAAGCTCATTCCTCATTATATTATAACCTCAAATCAAATTACACATGCCTCTAGGGATTTACAGATGCTAGGCTACAACCTAGGTTTACAAAAGATCTGTACACCACAAATTCATGTCCCCTTACTTCTTCTTCATGATTCTCTTCTTTGTACCTTCTTCTATTCACTGCTATGGCCTCTGCTCTATTCTGCTACTTCTCTAAATAAAAAAACTCATCTCCTTGCTTCATATCTTCGCACACTTGATCACTTCTTTTTTATACTTTGAAACAAACATTTATCCTTCATTTATATCCTCTGCAAGCGTTCTTAACATTATCAAGTTGCCCAAGAGTTAACTATCTCATGAAATGTGTAGACATGAATAGGTCAGACCTAAAAATATGGTATTGCTCCGCAGGTGAATAGAACTTTGTGTGGAACTCCCTAAAGATTGGACAAGTCCTAAATCACCTTTAATCATGTTCCATTAGGCTCTGTAAGTCACGAAATTGCTCCACAAACCAATTAGACTTCACTAAACATTGTCTGCTTTGGTATGTGAAAACATGTAATCTTCTGATAGCGATATCTCTCCGGAAATGAACCCAAATGATCTAAATTTTGGATATGATGTAGATGATGATGGATAGATTCTTAGTCCAACTCTGTAGCCTCAAATATGCAAATGTGGTAAAATGCAGTAATCTCCAAGGTCACTCTCCCTAGCACTTTGGACTTAATGTTAACTATCTGAATTCATTTGAATGCTTTTGGATGCTCCTACATCAGACTCTGGGGGTTAATTGAAAAGTGAGCCTCTTTACTTTGGTCTATATTATTTTCAAAATTAATGTGATCCCTTAGGATAAGTTTGGCGGTCTACTTGCAAGCCTTGCACTGCCTCAATGATCGGTAGTCTAAGCAAGTCTTCTCTACAAGCTGCCTCAATTTCTTCATGTTCTGGTGGTCTAGGTTTGAAAATCTACTTGCAAGCCTTGCACTACCTCAATGATCAGTGATTTGAGTAAGTCTTCTCTGCAAGTTGCCTCAAATTTCTTCATCTTGCCATGGTCTAGGTTCGGCAGTCTGGCTACAATGTTGCAACTGCCTCTCAATTCAACATTCTATTGTCAAACACTATAGGCTTCCTCAAGATAAATGTCTAATTCAATCAATGAGTAAATCAATACATACTTGCATCCTTTGGAAAAACCATGTGACTTCCTTGATTCATTCAATATACTTTCTAATCTCTAGTTCTAGATAAAATTTCTTCTACACACATCAAAATCTTACAATTTATGTTCTGCATATACTATTTCAATACTTTTCTCTATTTCTTTATAAATGTTTCCTTTACTCCAGTACACAAACTTTCTCCTTTGGTAGAATACCTTGTCATTCCCTCTTTCTCTACAACATGAATTTCCTTTCCTTGCTATGATTCACACTTGTTCACACAAACTTTCTCTTGCATTGCTTTCTCAGTTCAATAACACGACTCTCCTCAAGATCAATGTTTCACCTTCTTCTAGTTTCTCTATTAAATTTGATAACTCAAAAGGTTCCTCTTCCTCTGCATAAACTACCTCTGTATTATTTATTGTTTCTTCATCATTAGCCTCCCTAGTAACAGGTTCTTGGTGACATTGATTGCTTGACCCTTTTCACATCCAAACTTGAAAATAGGTTCCCCTTCTAGCAAATCCTCTTTCATTCCTCTTGTATCCTTCACTATGATAAGAATTATGACTCCTATCATTTATCCCTCTGTGGTTTGAATTACTATCCTTGTTCTACTCCACATAAGGTCTTCTCTCTGCATCCAGATCCATATCCTCTTCTCTCTCCAACACATGAATACTTCCATCTATACAACCTTCTAAACATACCAGTAACATGTTACCATTTTGGTCCATCAATCCATCCATAATCCATCTGCATACAATATGTCATAGGATTTCTCCTCCTCATTTTATTCCAACACATCTTTCCAGAATGATTCCTCAATCCATAGAACTTACAAGGGTATAAATCCCAACACAATTCCTTTTCATGTCCATGTCCATTACAATAAGAACAATGCATACCTCTTCTTCCATGAGTTAATTTGTTTGAACTTGTAACTGTTGGCAAGAAACACTACTTGAGTATTGACTTATATGTTGTCATTGAAGGAAATAAGGCTTAGAGAACCTATCTCCATAACAAGAAGAGATATCTTTGGAAGAACATGTTGGATTCTGGGTCTGGCTGATAAAAAATAGCTAAGTATGGAAGGTATGCTGAGTGGAAGATAGTAAGTTAGCTAGTATGCCTCCACAATTGAAGACTTGCATATGTGGTTCAGGTATGATGTCAGTTGGTGTTTTATAGTGTTATGTCTCAAAGATTAAGTCTCGATCCTCTCCGAAAGTCATCTTGAAGAAATGTCTAAGTCTAGGTAAGCAAAGGTATAGCAAGAATAGTGAATAGGGTCTAGTGCAGTGGTCTGCATTCCTCCATAGACAAGTATTTCGTTATGTGGTTTTGAAGTATTGTAAATACTTATATGAAGTGTCTTATTCTAGAGTTAGGAGATTTGAAGTTCACCAGAAGGATAGTTACAAGATGCTAAGTATCGGCATAGTGTTTGACAAGGTCTGATAGAGACAGAGTCTGCGTTTTGATGGTTTGCATTTTTTCACAAGATGATATGATGCCTTGTGGTTCTAAGGGTAGGATTGGGAATGTATAAAGAGTCCTTGATATGTTTTGGAAGGTGTTCTGAGATCCTCAATAAAAGTTGTAAGTCAGCAGATGAAGTTGTTAAGAATACTCTTAAGGAAGAGGCCGACAATTATATAAATCATTGTGTGGAGAAGACTTAATGTTTGGAGGATTTATGTAAGTAATTTAATGATTAGATCTTACCTATATAAACACACTTGAAAGAAGATTTGGGTCTGTACGACACATAGTGCATTGGATTGAGTGACAAGGTACATCTTTTATGTACACTTTTCACTTCTTAGATGCCAACCTGATTATGGATTAAATCATGATGCGAATATATATAAAGTGATGATCTTCAGTTGAGGGTGTGGTGCAAGTATGTGTGTGTGATGCGAGCATGCGAATAGAAGAGCAAAGTTAGAAGAGAAGCAACGATGAAGACTTGGGATTCAAAATTTAGTTACTAAATGACTACACCCTAGCATAGTGGCAGATGCTTAAGCAGTACTCAATTATCATGTGCAATCCGATTGGAAGCAAGTGTTCATCTTTAAGGTAGTGATCCTTCAACAGGTTTTAACAACCCTTATTGTAATCTTGCTAGGTTTAGGGTTGAGGCAGTGAGACTGCTAAGCTTGGTTGTACATCATGACAATAATCCCACATGTTCTAGGCCTGTTGAGTGACCAAGCCTGAACATGATTTTTGTAAAGATTGCAATATATTTATGAGAGCTAATCCTCTCTGTGGTTTTTCCCATTTTGGGTTTTCCACATAAAATCTTGGTGTTGTGTGTCATGCTTTTGTGGATACTATTTAGTTGTATATTTTTCTTCTACTGGATTATTCTTTTGAAATGGTTAAAAGTAAAAGTGCAAGAAAAGATTTATAGAACACTGATTCACCCCCCCCTCTCAGTGTTCTTGGCAATCAACAGTAACAACATCTTTACCTCTATCATATCCAAGGCCTTCACTTATTGATCTCATTACTGGTTTAATAGGTTCTGTAATTCCTTGATGCTGCTTTCCCAATCCTTTTCCTTCATATCTAATTCTTTGCATGATTTTGAAACCAATACCATCACCAACAACTGCAGGTTCAGTTACATTGTCATCTTCAATCTCACTTTCTAAATAAGATTCTACATCATAACACTGTTGATAACTGAGAGGGGGGGTGAATCAGTTATCCTAAATATTTCTTCTTTTGAACTTTCTTATTATTCAAAGCAATATTGAATTAAACAAACAAACATTACCATGAAATGAGAAACACATGACACAGTATTTTTGACGTGGAAACCCGGTTAAGGGAGAAAACCACGGGGTGATTAACCCAAAGATAATTCTCTGTTAGAAGAATAAGGAGTTACAAAAATGGCACTTGCCAATTAGGGCTCACTACCCGAGCACACTGCTCACATGAGGCACACTACCTACAAAGAGACACACTGTCTACAAAAAAATGTTATATAATACTTGAACTAATTGGAAGCATCTACATATGCTGGAGTTTAGTTCTGGTTAGGCTTAGCACACTGATCTGCTGCACTTCATCTTTCCTCTATTCTTTATTCTACTATCCTTTCACATACCGGATCTTTCTTACTACTCCTGCTCTGCTCTGCACTTATTTGCATACACCATCACACCATTCCACATCTCACAACAAAATCCATCCTCTATATATATATCCGCACAAGTAATTTCATTACCTTTCTAGTCGGCATCCGGAACAGTTTAGTTTCTTACAAACTCTGTTCTGTCAGCTGAATCCTTGCTCACCAAGCAATGCAGATCAAGTATATACTTGTAGATATCATTAATCATGTCGGCCAAACATGATTCATGCCTTCACAACCTTTACCATCAATAGTAACACATCTGGAAAATAGTCTGATGCTCTGTCAGTTAGTTCTTCCTCTGCTCTCACTGTCTTTCAGGAATCTGGTACTCAGCTGTTCATATCTTTTTCTTTGTCCATCACCGGAGGCTAAATCCTTGGAATATACTACTCAAGGTAGTCCTCTTGACTTCCCCAAATCCGCACTGCACTAAGACACTTCCTCTGAGAGGTCCGGACCAATCTGTCAGACCTTGCCACATGCTCTGTTCTTGTTCACCGGACCACAACAGTTCTTCATTCTGACTTCCAGTAGAGGCACACCATGACTTGCGGATATGTGGGATGACCTTTGTTGCCATCAATGACAACAACCATGAATCCATATAGTCTCTTGCCAACAGTCTCTCCCTTTGGCATTGATGGCAACACTTAGTGAAAAATGACTAAGTGTTTACACTATGCTCCCCCTTTGCTGATGCACTATCTTTATATACAATTTCTAGAACTCCCCCTTAGTTAGATTCCTCATTTTTCACTGCTCCTCACTCCCCCTTTGACATCAATGGCAAAGGGTAGGGTCCGCACACCAAAATTTAAAAAAAAAAATTTCTATACATAGCCACATGTTTACTTACTCACATAAACTGCAGAATATCTGCAAAAGATGTCTTCAGTTGGATCAATTCTGTAGCCCAACTTTGCTTCATTCTATCCAAAATTGAAATGTGACCACTCAACAAAAATGCAAAAGCTTCTGCCCTCTTGATATTTGTTAGATCATTTGTTTGGGCGGTAGTTTGAGCATCACTGATGGTCTCATGCATAGTTTCTAACTTAGGGATTATAATCCTTCTAAGTTCTCCCATCCGGTTAGTGATATTCTTCCTTTCCTTCTCAAAGTTCTTTATTGCATTTGTGATTGCAATAGTTTGACATTCTTGATTTACTATGGAGGAAGAGAGAGGATCAAAACTTTGAGACAAACTTTGTAGTTTGTCCTGTTCCGCTTTTATTTTCTTATCAATTTCTACTATTGCCTTTGACCAAGAGATACAAAATTTGTAAATATCACCGCCATCCTTAAGAGCATTTTCTAAGCTCTTTATTCCAATACTCATATTTCTCCTATCATTTGAGATTAATCCTAGTACTTCTGAAAATCTTTTATCCAAAAATTCCTTCTGGACCTTTTCTTCAGCTAATTTTTTGAGAGAATCAAAATGTGTATCAACACTGCTAACTAAGGTTTTGAGATTACCGGAAGAGGAGGCTGTCGGATCTATCTAGATTGATGGCATTGTTGGTTCTTCTTCTGAATCAGCATTAGGGTTTGCCACTTCTAATGCACAGGCAGATTCAGCCAACTAAATATAGGAGGTTGCGTGAGCTGCCTCCCCTTCACTTCTGGTTCTGTCGCACCAAGGGGGTATCCCTATAACTCAAGATGTAACCTTGACTAGCTCAAAGATAGAAAGATTTAACTTGACAACAACAGGCAGAATACTCTCATGTATGGACCAAGATCTGTATGATAGATCACAAGGTTGGCAACATTCTTGGACATGATGTCTGGTTGGGTATGAGAGCATGCAGGGGGTTCCTAATCCTACTCCTACAACTAACAGGTGGAAGGAAGAGATGGTTTGAAATGGATTTTGGATGCAAAGCTGGACATGGTGTATAACCTCAACACAAAGCTAGATTGGTGCCTATCCAGGGCTTGGAGTCGGTAGACATACACCTGTGAATGATCAGCATGAATAGCTAAAACTAGATTTCAGGGGGATACACATGATATCTGCCTTACAGATATCTCCCAATAAAGAGTGTTAAGTTGTCTATACTTATGGCATCCCTATTGCAGTAAGAAAGATACATGCAAAACTGGAGACAGAATCAGCATAACACATGCAAACACAACATTATTCATATAAGATTAACCATGAAATCAGTGGATTCATGCCAAATCGTACAACAGGAGATACATAAACTCACAAGTTTTGCTGCACAGAGCAACCAAAACCAGTTGTATCTTATTACAGAGCCAAAATGTCCAGTTTTCAACAACCTTCAAATGAGCAACACAACCTGCTATATACAGCAAGGAGGTGCTCAGCCTTAATTACATAGTTGACCAAAAAAAACCCGCTAGATACACAGTATCATCAGATTGGTGCTCAAACATTCAATGCAGCAGGTGGGAGAGGAGACAAGAAGAAATCTCGAGCCTTGCGCCGCCACCTAGGGATCCACATCTTCAATCGGGTACTAGATCCGTCCACACCATCGCCCATACCTCTGCAACAATCGCCATTAATGGCGCACCAACCCGCGGCCTTGGGAAATGTAGAATACTGTGCGTCGCAACCGTTTCCTGCCAAGATACATCGTCATGATATTTGAAAATATGCAGGGTCAAATTATCCCACATGCACCCCGCAGTAACCTCCTCATCACCTTGTATACTAGGCCACGAGCATATATGATGTCGGTGCTTTTGCTCCCGATGACACTAGTATAAGACCTTCATCATCCTCATCCTCCAGCAGCATGATATCCTGTTGCTTGAAATATCACCCTGACGTCAGCATCATCATCGTAATATCACCTGCATGATAATCGCCTTCATCGGCACAACCTGATCCATCGGAGGAAGATCCTCCTGCTCAGCCGATACTAAATGTCTGGCTGATGAACATCCTGATGACATCACCGTCATATCCTGCTGACGTCATCAGCATATCTGCCTATTGCGCACCTCCTCATATCCGGATGACATCATCGTCATATTCGCAACATATCGGGAGATCTTCATAGGATGAGTAATGTTAGAAATATGACCCCCCGGACCTTGATGACGTCACCACCACATGTCGGCATCAGGATGATATTCGGAAGATAACCGGATATTTGGAAATATCATCCTGATGCATAAATATCATGCTGCACTGTAGCTCCGCTATAAGATCAGGGTGATATATGAATATGACAGATATTTGAAATGATCACCCCCCACTGGATAATGCATGAAGTCGACAGGCAGATATCTCCCTTCGGAAATATCATGATGCAGATAGGCAGAGAAAAAGATATCACCCTGACATAAGAATGACGTCAGCATCATCAGGGTGATAAAACAACGAACATGAAGTGATAAAACAACATCAGGATGATCTTGACTAAGATCACCCGATGTTCAAATATGATGACCCCGATGAAGATCGGATCATACTTAGGACTTTGCAGCAACATCATCAGGATGATCTTAACCAAGATCACCCGATGTTAGAATATGACCCCAGCGAAAGATCATGCTGACAGAAAATATGATGACCCTCGTAAGCAACATCAGGGTGATGTCTGGAAACATGATGATGATGACCTCCTCCAAAGAAAATATGATGCTGATGTTAAAACATGCTGAGGAGGCCCAAAGACTTAGAACTTTTTGGATTTTTTGGGAAGGTGCCTGCATGTTTATATGCTTGAAAACTGACTGCTCATGCAGGCACCAACAGTGGCTCTGTTTGGGGACGTGCAGGTGCAAGACTGCAGTGAGAACCCCAGATCTCTGGGATGCAGACCAGTCCCTTATCCATTGGGCACAGAGTCATGAGGTTACAATGATCTGCATCACCAATCAAACTTGATGGCCTAAGGCCACCAAGAAAAGGAAAACCAATATTTCCCCTTGTCAAACACCTTGTTCTCATCTGCATACACTGGGTCAAGCCTGGAGATACTGCCATGATCTGACCCCAAACAAACCTGGTCATCTGCACATTCATCCCTTTGATTTGGCTTGTCATTGTCACCCCTACGCAGATAACCTTCAGCATCCGGCAACAAGTGGATGCAGAATGCATCAGGCAATGCATACTCAAAGGGAATGTAACACTTATCATCATCTGCATCAGCAGTATGCATTGTAAAATGATCTCCTAGCTGGACTGAAAACTGAAAACACTCAAAGTCCACCACACAGCTAGGAAGATCAGAGCTCATTGTATATGCTGGCATATCAAAAGAAAAGCTTTCAAATTCACAATTGTGCACATCATGTACACAACCAATAGTAGCACCAAGCTGGAAAAGATTAGGCTCTGGCATCTCTTTCAAATCAGGCACATTTTCACAGTCACTTACCTGATGCATGTTGTTTCCTCTTTCATCAGGATGAGAAACAGAATCCAAGCCAAAAATAGTGTCAAGATCCTCACCATACTCAGATAGATCCTCATCACCATATGTGTCATAGATGGGTGACCCAGGTGCATCAGTTTCATCATAGTATGCCATTTGTTCATGGGCAGCAGAGCATGCATCTTCATCACCAATGGATTCCTTCTGTGGAGGAGTATCAGCCTGTATGCTTATTTCTTCTCTATCTTGAGCACAATACTCACAATTGTCTCCACAGGTCCATTCCAAAAATTGCTCATTGCTGTCCAAACCTCATTGTTGTTTTCATGGTCAGATGCCTCATCATTGCAATGGGAATCCTCATTAGTCCTTTCACTGGCATCCTCAACATTCATCTTTTCATCTTCACATGATGTCTTAATTATTTGGTCATTTGCAGCTTCACAACGATTATTCACACCAAGGCCTGGGGACAGGGGTTTCAGCAGGTGCACATTTCTGATTTTTTCTATCTTTTCTATGAACCTGTATGCCATCTGCATACTTGTCACCTTGAAATCCCTCAGTATTGCACTAAAGCCCTCCTCAAAAGCTTCAAAGAATATGCCAACACAGGCTGAAATATCAGGTCTGAAGACTTCTGGGATCTGTGAAAGGGCTACTGCAAACCTATGACTGAAATCAACACACGGCTCTTCATCTTGTTTTCTAATGTTCAACAATTCTGCAACAAGATCAGCAGGTTCTCTTGCAAATTCCTCTTTAAAATAGTCAGTAAGCTCATCCCAACAGGTAAAGGATCCTTTTGAAAAGCTCAAATACCAGTCTTTTGCTTTTGTATCAAAGGACCTAACAAAAAACCTCATCCACATATCCTCATCTCTAAATGAATGTTTTCCCATGAACTCATGAAAATTTTGGATATGTGCATTCCCATCACATACACTGTGACCACTAAATCTGGGCATCTGACAGTATATCCTAGCAGGCATAGTTTCTACTTTATAATCAACCCATGACAAATCCAGTTGGTCATACAAAGGATCAAAAGGGTTGAGAAGAGGTTTAGCCTTCTGACTAGCAGACACAACAGGGTTACTGCTTTTTAACTGGGCCTGCTCAGCCTCTAAGAATATCAACCTATTTCTTATCTCTTCTATTCTTTTCTCCAACATTTCACCACTGAGTATGGGATAATTCATACTTGGATTCGTAAAAATCTTACTCTTAGACATCCTTTGTTTGCCTAAGACCTGTAACCTCCCCTAGCATCTAACCTATGCAGCAAAATAGTAAATATATAAAGGGGAAGGAACAAGATACCTTTTCTCATACAGATGCTGAAATATGAATAGCACATTTTTGTCACATCACATACATCCATCTTTTCATGTGCATTTAGATCTTTTGCAGAGTCGCCACCTCTCCAGAGGACAAAATTTTCAATAGCTGACAGCTACTTTTCCAGATTCATTCCACCAGCAGAGCATCATTTTGTTCACATGAAAGACTCCCCAGCAGAGTCGCCATTTTGTTGGTGACTCAGATGGGCCACAAGATATAACACTTTTTCATCAATTTTCTCCCCAGTGGAGTCGCCATTTTGTTGGTTCTTCTTCTGAATCAGCATTAGGGTTTGCCACTTCTAATGCACAGGCAGATTCAGCCAACTAAATACAGGAGGTTGCATGAGCTGCCTCCCCTTCACTTCTGGTTCTGCCGCACCAAGGGGGGTATCCCTATAACTCAAGATGTAACCTTGACTAGCTCAAAGATAGAAAGATTTAACTTGACAACAACAGGCAGAATACTCTCATGTATGGACCAAGATCTGTATGATAGATCACAAGGTTGGCAACATTCTTGGACATGATGTCTGGTTGGGTATGAGAGCATGCAGGGGGTTCCTAATCCTACTCCTACAACTAACAGGTGGAAGGAAGAGATGGTTTGAAATGGATTTTGGATGCAAAGCTGGACATGGTGTATAACCTCAACATAGAGCTAGATTGGTGCCTATCCAGGGCTTGGAGTCGGTAGACATACACCTGTGAATGATCAGCATGAATAGCTAAAACTGGATTTCAGGGGGATACACATGATATCTGCCTTACAGATATCTCCCAATAAAGAGTGTTAAGCTGTCTATACTTATGGCATCCCTATTGCAGTAAGAAAGATACATGCAAAACTGGAGACAGAATCAGCATAACACATGCAAACACAGCATTATTCATATAAGATTAACCATGAAATCAGTGGATTCATGCCAAATCGTACAACAGGAGATACATAAACTCAAGTTTTTCTGCACAGAGCAACCAAAACCAGTTGTATCTTATTACAGAGCCAAAATGTCCAGTTTTCAACAACCTTCAAATGAGCAACACAACCTGATATATACAGCAAGGAGGTGCTCAGCCTTAATTACATAGTTGACCAAAAAAAACCTGCCAGATACACAGTATCATCAGATTGGCGCTCAAACATTCAATGCAGCAGGTGGGAGAGGAGACAGGAAGAAATCTCGAGCCTTGCGCCGCCGCCTAGGGATCCACATCTTCAATCAGGTACTAGATCCGTCCACACCATCGCCCATACCTCTGCAATAATCGCCATTAATGGCGCACCAACCCGCGGCCTTGGGAAATGCAGAATACTGTGCGTCGCAACCGTTTCGCACCAAGATACATCGTCATGATATTTGAAAATATGCAGGGTCGAATTATCCCACATGCACCCCGCATCAACCTCCTCATCACCTTGTATACTAGGCCACGAGCATATATGATGTCGGTGCTTTTGCTCTCGATGACACTAGTATAAGACCTTCATCATCCTCATCCTCTAGCAGCATGATATCCTGTTGCTTGAAATATCACCCTGACATCAGCATCATCATCGCAATATCACCTGCATGATAATCGCCTTCATCGGCACAACCTGATCCATCGGAGGAAGATCCTCCTGCTCAGCTGATACTAAATGTCTGGCCGATGAACATCCTGATGACGTCACCGTCATATCCTACTGACGTCATCAGCATATCTGCCTACTGTGCACCTCCTCATATCCGGATGATGTCATCGTCATATTCGCAACATATCGGGGGATCTTCATAAGATGAGTAATGTTAGAAATATGACCCCCCGGACCTTGATGACGTCACCACCACATGTCGGCATCAGGATGATATTCGGAAGATAACCAGATATTTAGAAATATCATCCTGATGCACAAATATCATGCTGCACTGTAGCTCCGCTATAAGATCGGGGTGATATATGAATATGACAGATATTTGAAATGATCACCCCCCACTGGATAATGCATGAAGCTGACAGGCGGATATCTCCCTTCGGAAATATCATGATGCAGATAGGCAGAGAAAAAGATATCACCCTGACATAAGAATGACGTCGGCATCATCAGGGTGATAAAACAACGAACATGAAGTGATAAAACAACATCAGGATGATCTTGACTAAGATCACCCGATGTTCAAATATGATGACCCCAATGAAGATCGGATCATACTTAGGACTTTGCAGCAACATCATCAGGATGATCTTAACCAAGATCACCCGATGTTAGAATATCACCCCAGCGAAAGATCATGCTGACAGAAAATATGATGACCCTCGTAAGCAACATCAGGGTGATGTCTGGAAACATGATGATGATGACCTCCTCCAAAGAAAATATGATGCTGATGTTAAAACATGCTGAGGAGGCCCAAAGACTTAGAACTTTTTGGATTTTTTGGGAAGGTGCCTGCATGTTTATATGCTTGAAAACTGACTGCTCATGCAGGCACCAACAGGCATAATCTTTTCAAGCACTCCAGAAGCAGCCTCTATCAACTCACAGTCTTCCATATGAGACTTTAGGAGTTTTTCATTTGCCTTAGCATTTGCAAATGAAGCTATCTTCATTGTCTGTACCAGAGAGAGAGAGTCAAAATCAAATGGGCCTTTTAGAAGCTCCGGTTCATCAATCTCTAATGTTTCTTGGCTTAGAAACTTTTGAATAGTTTGTGCAGTGTCTCTTGCCAGAGACAGATGTTTCTTTTCTTCTGCAGTTTTGTCCTTTGGAGTCTTTTCTCCTTCCACATTCTTACCACTTTTAGTTGTGGTTTTCTCTGTTGGATTCTTCTCTTTCTCTGTATCCTTGGTGCTGTCAACCTCTTTTTCTTTTTCTGCTGCTTCTTTCTCCTGTAATTTCTCTTCTTCTTGGGATCCGGAGACTGTAGGAGAAGACGGAGAAGAGATGTTAGTTTGTTCAAGTGGCACTTCTTCCGGAGCAGATGATTCCAAGTCCGCAGCTGTTTCTACACCTAAGTCCTCTGTAATAGGAATGTTGAACCTTTTGAATGTATTCCAGAGGATCTCTTCAGTGTCCTTGGCTACTTTGTCAGTCTCACCAAGCATAAGCTGATTCATCCTTGCTTTGCTTCTGAATTCATCCTTGCAGTCCTTGAATATCATGTTCATTGTTTTGTGATCAATTGAAGGATATAGCTGAATAGCTATCTGTTCCCTAATCTCAAGGTCTTTTGCCATGGCATTGTTCTTTCTTATTTCTAGTTCCATCTCTAGACTCTTTGGAATTTCAGAGATAATCTCAATAAAAGCTTTATTGTAAATTTTCAGGTACCTAATTATAGCTTCCTACAGGATCTTTTGATCTGCCTCATTGTAGTCATCATAGAATTCAGCCACCGGTTGAAGGTTCCCATCCATAGTGACTGATTTGACTACACTGTCTAGAGACAGGGTGGGCTTTTCAGCAAATTCTTCTATCATTTCTTCCTTGTCTTGGCCTGAAGAGGGTTTACTGGATCCTTTCTTCTTCTGTTTCTTTATTTCTTTTACTCCCTCATCTGACTCAGTTTCTTCTTCATCCTTTTGGCTTTGATAAGCTCTTGAGGCTTTTGTCTTAGATCTCTTACCGGATCCCTGGACTTTCAGTTTTGAGCTTTTGGTTTTGATAGGTGTAGATCCTTTTGATGATCTGGTCCGGGTTGAGGATTCCACCGGAGCACTTTTCTTGCTTTTCTTTTCTACCTATTTCTTTTCTTCCTCAGCTTTTCTTCTCTTTTCCCAGTTGGCATCAAGTGCCTCTTTGGGGATGCTTAGGCCTTGAGCAATATGCTCTACTTCTTTTCTCACCTTCCTCTTTATCTCAGGTTCCCTGAGTTCTACATGGATCTTTACACTCAGCTCCTCAAAGGTTCCAAACCTTTCTGCCTTTGGATCTTTGGGCTGACTTCGCATGTGTTGAACATGCAGCTCCACTATCTATTCATCCACTTCATACCCCATGGGCATGATCCATATAGTTCCTTGTTCTACTGCCTCCATTAGACACTGATCTGTTTCTACCATGAAGCATACTGTGTCTTTGTACTTTTCAACAAGGGATTGGGGTATTCTTTCTCTTGCATGCATCATGCTTTGGAAGTTCTTGAAATATCCCCATAGAGCTATATTTCTTACTTTAGCATCCCCAAGTCCATGCAAATAGTCTTTGATTTGGATGGCAACCGGTCTGTCATTCTGCCATATCCATCCACTGGATTCGGGAAGCTCATTCATGTAGTAAAAGAAGAGACAAAGGATCAGATTGCCATACTTGAAGGAGTTTTTCTTGTCCTTCTTAATCTTCTGCAGATTTTCAAAAAGTTGGTTTACAAGAAGCTCACACAAGTCATAGTCTGCATTCTCCTTTAACATTTGATAAGCTATGTAGATTGCAGTTCCCGGTACTGAATTTTCCCTACTGGAGTGATAGATTTTGTAACCAATTATCATAGATGCAAATTTGACATCCGGTTCAGTGATGTCATCAACTGTCATAGCTCTCTTGTCAAACTTGGATCCAGTTGCATCACTAACTGTTTGATTTTTCACAGACTTGAGAACAAGTAATCCACCGGATGAGTGCAGGCCGGTTACAGCCCTAATTGCATCTTTGGTGATCTTGAAGGGCTTGTTCAACCATAGGAAGTTGTCATGCACTCTACTTAGTACATACCGGACCCATTCATCTTCTTCAAAATAGGGGAAATGGATGCACTGTGCAAAGTGTTTGTCCCGGATGGCTTTGTACTAAGGTTTGATCTCAAAGGAGTCATCTATCAATTGTTTGTGATAGATATCCATCAGTTTTGATTCTCCAAAGTCTTCAAAATTTGCATGGATGTAAACCCTAATGTCTTCCGTATGCAATACACCATGTGGAACACTAGAGAAGGCTCCTAGTGGATCTACCTCCAAGGATTTGTAAGGATGTTTCTTGAATGTGGGACGAGGTCTATCAGAGATCTTAACTATATTCGGAGTAGCCATTTTTCAAAGATTTGCAGGGAGATATTGAAAACAAAAAATACCTTATGCGCCTTCGGTTATTTGGATTGATTTCTGTATGTAGTAACTTCTGTAAGTGATCTTCAGTGGACTTGATGAATTTTGTTGCAGAGCTCTGCTTTTCGCTTCTTCTTGGGTGTGGAATGATCAAGTGATTATTGAGAAATCCCTTATATCGTTTCGCAAACCCTAATATCTGTTTGCAATAAATGCTCCACCTACATTATTCCAGTTTGCCTTATCTGGATAGCTTGGAGTATCCCGGATCAGTCCTGATCTATGAACATCATGCGGATCTTTCAATCATGAATAAATCGAGATGACACATTACAAGAACATCCCAAACACTCTGTCCAATCCACAGAGTAAAATAATGTACTTTTGGATCTCTCCGGACCCTTTTGTAATCCTCTGTCATTCCGGAGCACCTCCGGGAACAGGTCTTACTTGATCGATCACAACTTCTTTATATCTTCATGCGGACCTCTAAAATCTTATTTGGATTATCTCAAGACTTATATCTTCAAACCCTTTACTCCGCATCTTGTGCCATAACTGGCACCACTTGATTGGCTGGGGGAACAGGATTTTCTTTGAGTCTCCCCTTGAGCCAGAGCTCACTTTTTAATTTCTGAAAGGAATATCAGCACCAGAGTCTAGTGTGGATCCAGTTTCTATATTCTCTGAACTTTTCTTTACCCAAATCTTGCTCATCTGATTCCTAACTTCATCCGCATTCATCTTTTGTTTACCCTTGTCTTGATTCTGATTATACACCGGACCTCTTTTGTCCTGATTCTTGCTTCTACAGACTTTAGCATTATGACTGGACCTATTACAGATTTGGCAAATAACATTTCTTTGCATATTTGACTGATAACCTCTTGATCTGCATTGATTAGCCATATGACCTATTCTATAGCATGCAAAGCATCTACCATTGAGTGATTTGTTTACTTGCATATTTCTGCATTCATGAAACTTGTGTCCATACCTTTTGTAGTTAAAGCACTGTCCGGAGAAGGATGGATTAGTTTGATTCATTCTTTTTCTACACTGATTAGCTTTGTGACCAAAGTGATTGCAGCTGTGGCAGTATCCATTGAAAGATGGATATCTTTGAGCACTGGGCTGTCTTACCGGAGGTCTTCTAGGTCTAGTCTTTGGATTTTCTGATCTAAAGTTCTTTTGACTAGATCCAGAGCTTTCTCCTTTCTCATATCCCAAACCATACTTGTCATCTGTCTTCTTTTGACTTCCAAGAAGTACTTCAAGTTGGGCAGAACTTATCTTGAATTTTTCTTTATATTCATTTGCTATTTGAAGATCTCTTTTGAGGGAGACAATTTGATCCTCAAGTTTTTCTTCATTATCTTTGGCATCTTCAAGATCAGATTCAAGATGTCTGATAATCCTATCCATCTGGTGGCATTCTTCTGATTTCTCTTTAAGAGATTGTCTTAGATTGTCTTCATCTTTTCTTCTTTCTTCAATCTCTTGAGTAAACTTTATAGTCCTGATTCCATTTCATGTCTTAACATAATGACTTCTTTTGATAACTTATCACATAACTTGGTTTTCTCAGTCAATTCTTCATTTGTATTGCTTTCTTCACTTTGTCTTGCCAATTGTTGGAGCAACTCCTTTCTCTTTTTCATAGAGAGACTTAATTTGTCTTTTAGTTCTCTCATGAATTCATCAGCCTATTTGAGTCTTTCCTTTAATTCATTGACTTCAAAGTTTGACTGTTCCAGATCCTCAAGGGCAGTCTTGAGTTGCTCCCTTAAACCATATGCATCCATTTGAACTCCCAGATCTTCCTCAAGCTGTTAGGCTCTATTAGGAGGAACTTAGCTCTGATACCAATTGTTGATAACTGAGAGGGGGGGTGAATCAGTTATCCTAAATATTTCTTCTTTTGAACTTTCTTATTATTCAAAGCAATATTGAATTAAACAAACAAACATTACCATGAAATGAGAAACACATGACACAGTATTTTTGACGTGGAAACCCGGTTAAGGGAGAAAACCACGGGGTGATTAACCCAAAGATAATTCTCTATTAGAAGGATAAGGAGTTACAAAAATGGCACTTGCCAATTAGGGCTCACTGCTCACATGAGGCACACTGCCTACAAAGAGACACACTATCTACAAAAGAATGTTATATAATACTTGAACTAATTGGAAGCATCTACATATGCTGGAGTTCAGTTCCGATTAGGCTTAGTACACTGATCTGCTGCACTTCATCTTTCCTCTGTTCTTTATTCTGCTATCCTTTCACATACCGGATCTTTCTTACTACTCCTGTTCTGCTCTGCACTTATTCGCATACACCATCACACCATTCCACATCTCACAACAAAATCCATCCTCTATATATATCCGCACAAGTAATTTCATTACCTTTCTAGTCGACATCCGGAACAGTTTAGTTTCTTACAAACTCTGTTCTGTCGGCTGAATCCTTGCTCACCAAGCAATGCGGATCAAGTATATACTTGTAGATATCATTAATCATGTCAGCCAAACATGATTCATGACTTCACAACCTTTACCATCAATAGTAACACATCCAGAAAATAGTCTGATGCTCTGTCAGTCAGTTCTTCCTCTGCTCTCACTATCTTTCAGGAATCCGGTACTCAGCTATTCATATCTTTTTCTTTGTCCATCACCGGAGGCTAAATCCTTGGAATATACTACTCAAGGTAGTCCTCTTAACTTCCCCAAATCCACACTGCACCAAGACACTTCCTCTGAGAGGTCCGAACCAATCTGTCGGACCTTGCCACATGCTCTGTTCTTGTTCACCGGACCACAACAGTTCTTCATTCTGACTTCCAGTAGAGGCACACCATGACTTGCGGATATGTGGGATGACCTTTGTTGCCATCAATGACAACAACCATGAATCCATATAGTGTCTCTTGCCAACAAACACAAATCATTAGTATCACAAGAAACTTCACAAAGTTTAGGCTTAGATCTCAAACTTTGATTCTCTTTTCTGCATGCTACAAGTGACTACTCTAACTGATTAACCTATTCTTTCAATCCTAATATTTCACTCTTCTATAGACTATTTTCCTTTTTCAACTCTTCTAAATTTTCCTCCAGATCTTTGTTCCTCTTTTCCACCTTCCCAAACAACTTGAATCCTTCTTCCAAGTCTTCAAAACTCTTTTCAACATACTCAAACAAATTTAGCTCTACTACTAATCCTTCATTCCTCCTTTTTACATTTTCCAGTTCTTCTTCAAGAGCATCATATTTGTCTTCTCCTAGTTCTTTTATCCTTTCCATCAATTCTGAATTACACCTTTACATTTCACATAGTTCTTCCAAAATATCCTTTTTGCATATTAGGTTTTCATTTTCTTTCTCCATCCTTTTTCCAATCTTCCCCATTGAAACAAATCAGATAAACAACTTAATTTTAAAATCTTACCTGAATCTTTCTTGTCTTCATCTTCTTCAGCGATGACACTTGTTACTTCTAGGGTTTCACACTTTCTTCTAACACTTTCTTCCTTCCCAACAGATTCACAACTAGCTCTAATACCATTTGATGTAGTCAAGGTAGGAGGGTCCAATGAGGGATAGTCCGACCTTGCAGCCTTAAACAACTAACACCATGATTATAATAAGGATGCAATAGAAACATACAACTAATAATAGCATGAAAGAGACATTCATAAACACATGACACAAGATATATCCTGGGAAAACCCTAAAAGGTAAAAACCCAACCTTCAAAGCTTATTCCTCATTATATTAATCACATTACACATACCTCTAGGGCTTTATAGATGCTATGCCACAACCTAGGTTTACAAAAGATTCGTACAACACAAATTCATGTCATCTTGCTTCTTCTTCTTCTTCTTCTCAATTCTCTGCTCCGTACCTTCTTCTATTCACTGCTCTGTCCTGTGCTCTATTCTACTTCTCTGAATCAAAACAACTCATCTCCTTGCTTCATATCTTTGCACACTTGATCAATCATTTTTGCTGCTTTGAAACAAAAATTTATCCTTCATTTATATCCTCTATAAGCCTTCATAACATTATCAAGTTAGCCAAGAGTTAACTATCTCATGAAATGTGTAGACACGGATAGGTCAGACCTAAACATATGGTATTGCTCCACAGGAGAATAGAACTTTGTACAAATATCCTTGAAGGTCATCTAGGTCCTAAATCACCTTCAATGATGTTCCATTAGTCTCCACAAGTCATAGAATTGCTCTGCAAACCAATTAGACTTCACTAAACACTGTTTGCTCTGCTCTATGAAAACAAGTAAAATCTTCTGATAACGATATCTCTCTGGAAATGAACCCAAATGATCTAAATTTTGGATATGATGTAGATGATAATGTCTAGATGCTAAGTCCAGTTCCACAACCTTTGATATGCAAATACATTAAAATTTGGTACTCTCCAAGGTCGCTCTCCATGACACTTTGTGACTTAATGTTAACTGTCCCAATTGATTTGGATGCTTCTGGATACTTCTACATCATCTCTTGATACTATATTCTTATCAAATAAAATATTCATTTTCTACTTATGATTCAACACTTTATCATGTGCAGCTATTCTCTATTCTTCTAATTTAGTCAACGACAATATCCTCTAGGACATTGCATCATACTGATCCTCTTCTATATCATGTAGCAATTGGTAGATTGGTAGTTCCATTTTGATTGGCATCTTTACCTCTACTCCATACACTAGATCAAATGGGATTCTTCTAATAGATCTTTTGAAGGTTATCCTATCAACCCATAGAGCATACTTCAACTTATCATCCCATCTTTTCTTGTTCTGATCCAATGTTCTTTTTATGATTTTCATCAAGCTTTTATTACTAGATTCAACATGTCCATTACTTTGGGGATGATAGGGGATGATAGGGGATGAATGTACAAGATTTATACCAAACTTAGAACACATGGCATTATCTACCAAAATCTGAGCTGGCACTCCAAATCTAGTGATTATATTGCTGACTATGAAATCAATAACCACTTTGGAAGTTGCATTACGAATGGGAATTGCTTCTACCCATTTGGTAAAGTAATCAATGGCCACAAGAATCCACTTAAATCCATTGCTAGACTTCTCTTATATCTCCCTAATAAAATTAATTCCCCACTACTGAAAAGGTACATCAACAGCAAGGGGCAAAATGGGTAATGGTCCAACAAATTTCATCTTGCTAGAAAATTATTGGCAAGCATCACATTTCCTTATCTTTTGTGCCACATCTTTGAATAAAGTAGGCCACCAATACCCAACCCTAAGGATTTTATGGGGAGTAGTTTTAGTTTTGAAGTGTCCCCCACAAACACCATGGTGACACTCATTCATCACAGCTTCAGCTTGCTCTTGATTCAAACATTTGAGTAATATTCCTTCATGATTTCTCCACATTATCTCATTTTGGAACAAAACATACCTTTGAGATTTTAGCTTGAGAGTCCTTTTCTAATTCTCATCCATACATGGTGGACAATTCATGTTTTCAAGATAGAATAAAACATCCTTATACCATGCATTGTCAACCAATCTACAATGAGGAACAACATCATCTTCCTTTGTTTCATTTATTTTTGTTGCTTCAAGATTAGAATTAGCCATTAGCTTGCCTAAGCCTTGGCCTCTAACCAACTTTGTGACTTGTATATCCATGTAATATTCTTGGTTCTTGTTGATCCATCTGCACCTTTTACCTAAAGCTTCTTACTGCATGAATATGTCCTTTACTGTTGTGTGTGGTACATATGCTATGATCTTTGCACCTGTGAAATAAGATCTAAAATTTTTTGTAGCCTTGACCAATGCATAGGCATGCTTCTCCATAATGGAATTATTTAATTCAGCAACTTGCAAAGGCTTGCTAAAAAATCCTATTGGCTTCTTAAATCCATCCTTATTCTTTTGCAACAACACAATAGCAATAGTATAAAATGAACCAAAATAGAAGATCTCGAAGGGCTTGGAATAATCTGGGCTTACAAGCACTGGTGCATTCTTTAGGGCCTCTTTTATGTCAATAAAGGCCTCAGTTGACTCCTTTTCCCATGTGATGTATTGTCCCTTCTTGAGCATCCTGGAAATTGCTTTGGTTTTCTTAGTGAAGTTAGGGACAAACTGCCTCACAAAGTTAATCTGCCTAAAGAAGGACTGGACACCCTTGACCATTTTGGGCTAAGGGATAAGGTCAATGTCCTTAACTCTTTCAAAATCAATTCTAACCCCATTCCTTGACACAATATGTCCACACAAATTTCCTTCCTCTACTCCAAATTGGCATTTCTTGGGATTCAAAGAGATCCCATACTCCAAACATCTATCAAAAATCATTTACAATTGCTTGCAATGATCTTTCCTATCCTTTGAATATGCAGTAAGATATCTTGGTATAAAACCATGATCTCATCGATAAGGCCTAGAAAGGTCACATCCATTTCCCTTTGAAACATTGATCCTACATTTTTCAATCCAAATGGCATTCTCAAATAAACATATGTTCCCCAAGGAGTGATGAATGTTGTCTTGTACTATTCTGACTCCTTGACCAACACTTGATTATATCCTGAGAACCCATCCATCAAAGACATCAGCTCTGAACCAACAACCCTTTGCAAAAGATGATCCATGCTTGGAAGAGGATAATCATCCTTAAGAGATTTGATGTTCAAATTTTTGAAATCCACACATAGTCTAATCTCCCCATTCCTTTTCCTTATTGGGACAAGAATTGACACCCACTCAGAATGTTTTATTGGTTTAATAATACCTCCCTCTTTCATTTTTAACAATTCTGTCTACATTTTGGGAGCTATAGTGGGGTTTATAGGCCTCTATTTCTTCCTAAATAGTTTTGCATTAGGTTAAAGGGGGATAGTATGCTGAAATAAATCCTCCCTATAAGCTTTCATCTCATCATATGACCATGCAAAACATTTTCTGAATTTTCTCAATAAAGCAATCAACCTTTTCTTTTCATGAGGATTCAACTTCTTGCCTATATAAACCATTTGAGGTACCTCCTTAGTTCCAAGGTTAACACCTTCAACACTATCCTTTTCAATAGGTTTACCTTTACTCTTCCATCTGGTCTATGTTATCAAACATTCTTTCTAGCACCAACAATCCCTTGGGAATGGCATTTGTCTTTGGCTACACTAATTCATTGTCAAACAACATTTCCTTGCCATTTTCCATTTTTATCATAGGGTGTCATTCGATCACTTGACTATCAAACTCATCCATGCAATTGAGGAAACTAAAACTTTGATTATTATCATTGAACATTTGCCAACTGTATATGTTATTAGGGATTGTTGGCCTTGTAAGAACTTCAACAGCATGATGGCCATGAGGAAAATATGATTAAGGATCATACTTTGACACATCTACAACTAGGGAATCTACCTCTTCAATTTTAATCCTATCAATCCATTTGATGCTAATGGCATAAAAAAGCTCTGCAGTATCCCATACAACATTCATGTATGCCCTTAACCTTTTATCCTTGGTAACAAACTTATTTCTAATTTGTTGCACCACTAATTTTGAGTCACCATAAATCTTCAAGCACTTTATTTTATGCTTGTGAGAAACATTTAAACCTAAGAACAATGCTTCATACTTAGCTATGTTGTTAGTGCATGGAAAATCAAGTCTAAAAGACATACCAAATTGTTCACCATCTAGGGATATTAGAACAATTCCACCACCTGAGCCTTCTCTTGAGCATGCACCATCAAAATACAATGTCCATAAATTAGATGTATCACAAATAGAATTGATAGGATTAGAAGATAAAACACCCAGGCAAGGATTATCATCACTACAATATCCCATAAAATGGTATATATCAGTGTCAAAGAAATTGGCATGATTTTACTCTGTTTTATATCTATCCTCTATGTTTTGGTCTTCAACCTTCATCTCCCTATATAACTTCACTTCAACACACTGGATTGGAATAGTGACATATGACAGATCCATATGAATGCTTCCACCCATGGAGGCTACCCACTTTCTTGATAATAGTATGCCCCACTTGGTAGGGTAGTCCATAACAATTATATCCATCAGGAAGGATTTATCTAGGTAAGCAGCAAGTTTGACCTCAATGTCCTTAACCAAACCTATGACATTAACCTCCCTAGAATCCATGACAAAGCATTTACCAAAGGACTTGGACACCATCAACCCCAAATTATTCATGATTTCAAGTGACATGACATTGCTAGATGTCCCTAAATCAAGCATACAATTGTGTAACAACCAACCATTTATGATCAAAGTGGTGTAAAAAGGGTCTACTCCCATCCTATTGTTATCCATAAATGACCCTAAATAAACCTCAACTATTTCATCATGACCTATGCCCTTATCATTACCACTGGGAACAACAATAGGTTATTTTTGTGCATCTACAACAGTGATAAATGACTTTGCCCTATCTCTATGTTTAGAGATTCTAACGAGTTTACTATTGGTACATAAATTTTGATTTGGCTAAAGACTTGAGCCATATGAATAGGGTTATAATTGGGCAAAGGAGTATCACATGAAATAGTTACATCATTTGCACAAGGAATGTAAGGTATTACTTGATTAGATAAAACATCCTTACCTTTTTCCTTTGTCTTCACCTTTTCTGGTTCCTTTTGTCCTTGAGGTTGATCATGCTTCTCACCACCTTTTGGATAATGAACCCCTACAATGGGTGTAGTAACTAGGTACACTATTGGTGTTGGATTCTTTTGTACATATTTGTTTTTTCTGTTGGAGACTGTGGTGGAACTTTCTTCTTTTCTAGCACACTCTTCTTTGGAGCACTACTACCTTTTTTCTCCACATTCCCCTTGCATTTGTCCCTATCCCCATTCAATCTTTGTTGTTTTGATTCCTTGGTAGGGGCATTGTGCACAGAAACAATCTTATTTCTTAGTTAATATCCTCCTTGGACTTGCAAAATGGTTGCATTAGTCAAGGCTTTCATGTCCTCTTTTGAAGGCTTGGATTACTGATATTTCTTCTACATTAGGTTCCTCAAGTGCCCAAAATAATGAGCTAGCAATTGATACTTCTTTGGAACTTCATCATAATCATATTGGAAAATATGATCATCTTCTTCATAGTTGTTGTAATCAAAATCTTGACCCATTTGCTCATAATCTTCTACATCAAACTAATTTATTTCTTCTTCATAATACTCAGTTGCACCCTCTTCATTTGGAAATTCTTCTTCTCTGCTCAATGAATGAGCCACCACACAATTAGATAGGTCATGGGGAAGGAAACAAGCCTAACACCATAAAGATTCATCTTGAAAATTGACTTGATCCTTTCTAAAAGGATCGGGGGTGTCCCTCTTAGGCTGTTTGAAACTAACATGCCTAGGGGCAGCCTGTCTATTATTTTTTTGTGGTCTCTTAGACCAATCAGTATTATAAGGACTATTTTACAATCTCTGACCTTCATTAAAATGAGTTGCAACACATTGAGGTGGAAACGCTTTGTCATTTCTAGCAACCTTGTAGGACAAATCTTTCACAACCCCCATGATTTTATCCAATTTGTCATCGGTAGTGAGGGGTTTGTTGAAATATGGTTTATCTCCCTAGGACAATTTGATATCAAACATTTTGATGTGCTTCCCTGAATCTCTCATATTACTTTCTATGTTTATGGTTGTAGCATATTCCTCTCTTAATGTTTGTGGACTCTTGTCCCTCAAACAATAACCAATTTTTGAATCAAAGGCACCACAATATAAAATGAAGCACATAGATTCATTGGGTCTCATACGAGGAGGTAGCTTTCACATTGTCATGATGAAATGGCTATTGAAATCAACTACTATTTCATTTATTGCTTTCTTGATGGTTGTAAGTTCATGGATAGCAAACTTGGGATCAATCATGTCCTATATTGCAATCTGAATACTCTCATGAACTCCTCCCAAGAATCAATACTATTATCAGGGAGGGCTTTATACCATTCTTTAGCACTCTCTTCCAATGAGTGTACAAATAACTTCATCATAACATATTCATCCTTAATTTCATATTCATCATGGACATTAATGAAATGTCTAAGATGTCCCTCACCTATGACAGCATTATTACCTTGAAACTTAGGAATTTTCCCCCTAATCTTAGTTGGAATTGGATTAGGAAAGTCATGTATGCCAAAGAAATCGATATTTTTATACCTTTCATCTCTCAACGACTGTCTCTATGGAAGAAACCTCTATGGTTGTATTCATTTTGCATGCCCAATGTTCTGAAAATTGTCATGCTGCTAATTAGCCCATTTTTACTATGGTGGAATGTTAATGTTTTGAGCATGGGCTTGATTTATGCGCTGCTATCCCATTTTATGTTGTTGTTATTATCTCTAATTAATTTTCTGATTGTAGTGTTGTGGGGGTGTACATTATTGATTTGCATTTTGATTTAGGCCTTGCTAAGCTGTGCATTCTAGTTTTGTTGGGCCTACTGGGCAAATTGAGATTGTTGTTGATCAAGTAAGGCCTGCACTTCCCTTTGTCTATTTCTGATATGATCAAGCAACTCCACTTCATCTTGGATTCTTATTTCTCTTTCCTCATCATCAAGTTGCTAGTGTTGATTACCCTCATTAGGGATATTGTCATGTTTACCTTCAAATGATCTAGTGGAGGAATTAGGATGCCTTGTACCCTGATACATCTCTTCATTTCTCACTAGTATTCCCAAACATCCTCAAATATGGATCATGAGATCTATCTCTACTTCCTCTACCAATAATATTCTCATTTCTACTAACATCATACTCATTTCTATTTGTTCTTCTATTTGTTCTGAGCATGTTTGTTATGTTGGAAAATGTATCCCTAGACTTAAGTTTAGCTCTCAGGTCCCTTGCTTTGAATCTTGCATGATTATTTTAACTCCCAGAAGAAAATGGCCTGAAACCCATGTCACATGGGGTTTGTGATGCAGAGGAGGGGTTGTTAAATGATTCAACAGACTCAATTTGGTTTGACTCAAACAACTTTCAAACCTCAAGTATCGATCTTCACACTTTTCATCTTTCTACCAAACCTAGTCTAGTAGGACAGCAGACCCTATTTTTGGGCCTTTTCTCTCAACTTTTCCAAAAGACCTCCCAAAAAAAATGCAGATTCAGATACCCATTTCCAAGTTACATAACATATCCCAAAACCAATAGTGACTCCTTTGGACCATGTGCCTCAAAAATGGCATTTTTTGCAGTCTAAAATAGGCTAATTAGGCCTAGTTTGTGAAGGAACATACCTATAAACACCCAACAACCACTTGGACTTGATGGGGCAGCATTCACCATGTGTCAAAACCCCCAAAAACACCATTTGTTTCAAGAGACACTCTCACTAACGTGACAAACCATAAAACTCTTAGTTTTGGCCAAATTGAGGAGGGTTTATTGGAAATGAAGGTTCCAATCACTTTCTCCACAAGCCACTACCTCAAACACCTTAGAATAGACCTTCACAAACTCACAAAACCATCAGATAGATTTTTCCATTGACATTTTGTCAAATACCCTCTTTAGTTCCTCTTTTCCACATTGAAAATACTACAAACAACTCAAGGGCATCACCACAAACTCACACAACATACCTTTTCTGCCTCCCTAAACCATTGGAACATCTAACCTACTATAAATAAAGTCATTCCATCGAGTTACAAGTCTGGACAGCAAGTGGAATGACTAAAATACCATTTTTTACTCCCTCAAAACCCTTAACAGACTATAAACAAGTAGTTTCAAAAAAACAGTGATAATTTCCTCTAGGAATGGAGTTAGGACCTCAAACTAGATGAATTTGAAAGGTTATTCAATCCTCTTTCCAACCATATATGGCTTGTCTCTGTATCTATCCGTACAGAACCGTACCAATGCTGGAAATAGCAAATTTGCAGTCAAAAAGTACAGAAAAACAAGGAAAAGAGGCAAAAACGTGATTTTTATTCATCCAACCTATTTTTCTCAATGTTTGTGAGCATATTTCAATAGATTACAATGATAATCAATGGCCATAACCATCCATAACCACTTTTGGGTTGGTTGGCCTTTGCAACTTCCACATTACAACATGTTTTGCACCTTTTTTACATTAATAACTTTGAAATAGTTTTGTAACCTTTTGAATCTTTGACACACCATAACCCTAATGATCTCAAAACATGAAGGATGACCTCAAAATGATATTAGTGGACATGGTCCTTATTAAAAAAATATGAGAAATGGTCTTTCAAGACCTTATTGACAACCATGGTCTCTTAGAACACAAAAACTTCAAAATGTGCCTTATGGGGGTTTGATGACACCTTAGGTGCTCCTGCACCAGTTTGAGAGACATTGTGTACTTTAGACCTAGCCTAAAAAGGGGACCTTGGACATGGGTGCCCACACCCTTGTCCTGCCCTATTTTAGGTAGGTTCCAAATTTGAATGTCGGTTATGTGACCGTTAATTAGATCCCATGCCGACATCTTAAGTTTGAATTATGAAATTATTACTGGGAATGTGTGTTGTTGCATATATAAGCATGTTTAGTGTTTCATTCGTAAACTAGAAGATGATTAGGAACTTTTGGTGAACCTATGATTTTAGAGCATTAAAAATATTCATTGTTGCAGAGCAGAGCAGTGTTATTGTGTTTGTGATTACAGATTTAACTTCATCTTCTCATGTGTCAGAATCTTCATCTATGTGAGAGCTACACCTCTGAGGTGATATCTATTTGTGTTTGAATCATTTATCAATTGTTTTTGCCTCTATCATGCAGGGATACACACTCTTTATCTGACAATGGTGTTTAGAAGACTTGAATGTCCTTCCAGGGCTTGATTGAGGCAAGCTCCTAAAGACCACAACCCCCAACCACACTCCTTGTGATTCTAGGTTACATGTATCAGATTTCACAGAGTGGAGTTGTAGAAGATAAGCATTCTAGATCCAGTAGAAAGAACCAGTTCATAGCACTTTCAGGATAAGGGTGCCTTGGATAATGTCCTTCAAGCTTGCAAACACAAGAATCTCTGTGACATTGACAATCAACATCTAAAGAAACTTCAACATCCTGAAGATTAGCCTACCTTAGACTAGGGCGCTTAGGGCAATGTCCTCTGCATCTCCCGTGATAGAAATAGATGGAATAGTGATTATTAGTGTTGGAAGGAGCCCCATATTCCTTGAAGAAGACTGTACCTTAGACCAGGGTGCCTAAGGCATTGTCCTTGAACATTCTACATTAGGAACTTTAAAAAATGGTCAGTAATTAATATATATCTACTGGTTTAGTCTACGAGCATTTGTCATGATTTATCAGTTTGCTTCTGATTTTACATAATTAGAGTTTTGAGCATATTTAAGCATTAAATTAATACATTAATTGACAATTTATAAATTTTCATATCATTCCAAGTGACACACCCATGTGTAGGAGAATCCTCTTGCAAAAGTTGTGATTCAATTTGGTGGGATGTCCTTGAATGTTTGTAGTGAAAGGAGGATTTAACCCTTTTATCATTTTCCCTCTTTTCTATAAAACATTTTGGTGAACTTGTGTTTATTTGAATTTTTCACCTTGCTGAGTATTCTACTCTAGATTTGCATCCATTCATTTTATGGCATTTGAAAATTTACAAAAAAATTGAAAATTTTGAAAATATTGGCATCTTAGGCTTGTATTTTGAAATAATTTACATTAATTTAATTTAATTTCATTTAATTTCTTATATTTTCATTAGATCTGATTTAAATTATAGAAATTCATCATTAATTTATCATTTACATTACATTTTCATACTTAAATTGTTAGAAATTGCTTGAAATTGTGCATTTTTCATAAAAACCTAGTTTTTGCATTAGCTAGGGTTTGTAGTTAAAATCTTGTTTCAGATTTTACTACTGTTTTAAGCACTCACTTAAGAATGATTTATAATTGTAGTGTTGCATCATAGTGTCTTTTTTGCAAAAATTCATGTCCAGGGTTTGAAAACCTTACATTTTCACTAGATTTGTCCTTGTCATCTACTTAGAATTGCATTATAGGCATGTTGTGAGGGATATTGTTGCATTATTGGATTGATATTGAGCTTATTATTTTCTTTCCCTCTTAAATTTCTTCACAACACCTCTTCGTTTAGTGATTTGCATTGAAAATTTATGAAAAAGGTAAAAAAACAAGCATTTTAGATCTTAAGAATATCTTGTTCTTTGCATAAGTATTGAAAATATTTTAAAATCTGATCTTGCATACATTTGAACACATATACACATGGACTATAATAGCAACAATAATTCTAGGCTTCCTCCTAGGCCTTATGTGAAAAGAAGGATCCATGAACCTGAAACTACATTTACGCCTCATGACAAAACATTTGTAGACAATGAAGGGCCTCTTTACATTACCGTGAAAATAATGGAGATTCTAATGAATGGTACACTTATAGATCCTAATTGCATGACTAATGTGGTAATAGAAGAGTTTCTTCTTGCACATAATTTGACACAAGTTTCCTATGAACCTTCAGATTTAAGGATTAACACATAATGGAGCTTTAATGCCTACCTTTGGGAAGATAACTCTATTGGTTACAGTTTCTGATAAAGCCGTGGATCAAGTATTTGAGGTTATCCCTTTATGCGATCTCTTCCATATAAAATTAGGACAGCCATGGTTGAATGCTATGCACATTATCCCTTCAACTAATCACAATTGCATAAAATTCCCTTTACATGGACAAGTGCATACTATTCAACGTAATACATATCAACCTTTGGCAATGGACAACAACTTTACTCTTGATTACTTTTAACCACAACCGAATAGAGACACTGATCCATTGAGAGATCACTCTTTCCTACAATATAATGATACAAAGAAAAACTAATATCTAGAGTGACCGAGCTTCCTATACAAACAATAGGAGATGAACAACTTGCATTAGAATAAATTCCTAGAGTAAAAGGAAAAGGACCCTATGCTGAGGCTCCTCCTCCATCATCCTTACAAGGATTGGGAGGTATTCATCAAGAACAAAACACTTCATCAAGACAAATGATATTTGAACATGGCACTTCCTCCTCTAACATGTGAAAACCTATGGAAAAACATGACAATACTTTTGAATATATAAGAAACAAGACAAAAAGAAATAGACAAGCAAGAGAAAGAAGGAGAAAAAGACAAGCTTTACCTAGCGACATGCATCTCAACTAGAAAACATTCCACCTAATATTGAATCAAACCAAGAAGATCTTAAGAATGAACAACTTGAATACAAGAACAAAATTTGGGCTATGGTACCTTATGTACCTCTTTCCTCTAACATTCAAGATTGGGAAGATGATGAATTACTCGACGATGACCACTAGTTTGGTTGTCTTTGCAGGTAAGTATTTCTAACCCTTTACCTCTATGTTGTGTTTCCCCCGTGATGTGTTATGTGCTATTTAGTCCTCCTTGGATGACCCTTGATACTCTTGTAAGGTCAAGGATACAGGGAGTCCACCTCTGTTGTGACCCTTCTTCTATTTGTATCATCATTCTTCTATCTTGCCTCTCCTTTATTTTCATTGCTATGTGTTGTGTCCTAGGGGCATAACGTTGTAGTTGGTGACCTGGGGGCACCTTCCTATGTGACAACCCTATGGAACTTGTTCTCCTCTTTTGATTTATTGTTTACTTTCCTCTAGTGGTTCTATCTAGCTGGTGGATGATGAAAAACAAATAAGACTAATACGGATCATGTGTCCCTTTAGCGAGTAAGCGAAAATGGACCTAGTCCATATATGAATATGGGGTTCATATATATTAGCCAATGCTTGGCTAGTAGAATCACTCCGTGATATTTTGATGATGTCTAATATTTGAACAAACCATAACAATATAGTTGCTCTATGCACTTTGTTTATCTTGGGTCTCACCTTGGTTACACTCAGTTTTGAGATCTATACAGTATAGCACCATAGTTATACTCAGTTTCCAAATCCATAGTATAGCCTTGGCTCTTGATGTGATTATGTTTATGCATTGCTTTTATCATGTGATGTGGTTATTATCTTAGAGAAAGATTTCTAACCTCTCTTCTTATAGGAAATTGTGTGTTTGTGGAAATATTCGGTGATCACAAAATACAAGTCACCTTTAGGGGCATGGGATTTGTGAAAGCTCTTGTTCCCTTGTGTGTTTTCTTCCTACCTTAAAGCATTTGATATTGGTAAATGATAGATCAACCACCTTAAGGTGGGGGCATATATAAGGTAAGCTATCTGATAATTTTGGTAGTAATAAAGTGTGTTTGCATACATTGATCTATTGTGTATACCTCCTTTTCACTGTAAGGTGTCTTAGTGACGTGGGTGGGGTTGTATACGTTTGGTGTATGCTTCCTTTTCACTATAAGCCATCTCCATGACATGGTTGGGGTTGCATTTTGAAAGCCCTCTATAGAGGTAGGGATGGTGTATCTCTTGAGCTAGTAGTGGACATCCTTTTTATTTGAAAAGTCCTCCAAGTAGGCGAGGTTGGTGTATCCTCCCTTAAGAGTGTCTTTGGTGGTTGTTGTGGCATAAGCCCAACTGTCAAGTGTTCCTATAATATGCTTGAGATGGTGGTGAACCTAGCAATAGGCTCCTTCTATCAGTTTTTTTCCATGTTTTAGATGTATAGAAAGTCTTTGGCATGCTATACAGAGCTCATGTTTTATGTGTGTTTGTTCCCAAGTATAGTCCAAAGATTGTGGTGAAATGCCCCTCCCATCCTTTGGGATTTCTACAGTGTGTTTTTTCTCAAGTGTAGTCCAAAGAGCATGTCGAAATGCCCCCCTCCTACATTTTGAGATTTGTATTGCATGTTTGTTGTCCCATATGTCGTCCAAAGAGTGGAAAAATGCTCCTCCTACATTTTGGGTGGTGTGTTGCATTTTTATTTTCCATGTATCTGCATCTATATTCATATATATATGAAAATGAAAAAGAAATAATCACTCCATTCACTGTATTCATTATGTTTTGCATGTCTTTAATACTGTCTTCTCTATGTTTTGCATGCCTGTTATTGTTTTCACTATGTTTGGCGTGTCTACGATGTGTTTTCTCTAATGTCTACTTAAGACTAGGGGCTAGAAATAGTTCATTAATCTTTGTGTATGCATTAGCTCTAAGTGCCTGGCATGTTTGTTGTGTTTTGACCATAATTTAATGCATGTATGGGCTTTGCATTCATGCATACATTAAAGTGGGGGCTGAATGTTAGGTCAGAAAATGTCTCCCTAGACTTTTTCACTCCTCAGTTTAGCTCCTGGGTCCCTTGTTTTGCATCTTGGATAATTATTTTAACTCCTAGAAGAAAATGTCCTGAAACCCATGTCACATGAGGATTGAGGGATATTTTGTACTTTAGACCCAGCCTAAAAAGGGGACCTAGGACATGGGCGCATGTGCCCTTGTCTTGCCCTATTTTAGGTAGGTCTCAAATTTGAATGTCGGTTATGTGACTATTAATTAGGTCCCATGATGACATCTTAAGTTTGAATTATGAAATTCTTAGTGGGAATGTGTGTTGTTTCATATATAAGCATGTTTAGTTTTCTTTTTTAAACTAGAAGATGATTAGGAACTTTTGGTGAACTTCTAATTTTAGAGCATTCACGATATTCATTATTGTAGAGTAAAGCATTGTTATTGTGTTTGTGATTACAGATTTAGGTTCATCTTCTCATGTGTTGAAGAATCTTCATCTATGTGAGAGCTACACCTCTGAGGTGATATCTATTTGTGTTTGAATCATTTATCAATTTGTTTTTGCCTCTATCCTGTAGGGATACACACTCTTTATTTGACAATGGTGTTTGAAAGACTTGAATGTCCTTCTGGGGCTTGACTGAGGCGAGCTCCTAAACACCATAACCCCCAACCACACTTCTTGTGATTATAGGTTATAAGTATCAGATTTCATGGAGTGGAGTTGCAGAGGAAGGTTATAAAAAATAAGGTTTTTAGATCTGGCAGAAAGAAGTAGTTCGGAGCACTTTCAGGATAAGGGCACCTTGGGCAATGTCCTCCGAGGTTTTAGACATAGGAATATCTGTGACAGTGACAATCAACATCTAGATAAGCTCTATCATCTCGAAGATTAGCTTACCTTGGACTAGGGTGCCTAGGGCAATGTCCTCCGCATCTTCCGTGATAGAAACAATCAGAGTAGTGATTATCAATACCAGAAGGAGCCCCGTATTCCCTGAAGAAAACTATACCTTGCACTTAGGTGCCTAGGGCATTGTCCCTGAACATTCTACATCATGAACTTCAAAAAATGGTCAATAATTAATCTCTATCTACTATTTTAGTCTACGAGCATTTGTCGTGATTTATCAGATTGCTTCTGATTTTGCATAATTAGGGTTTTGAGCATATTTAAACATTAAATTAATACATTAATTGATAATTTTTAAATTTCCACATTGTTCCAAGTGACACACCCATCTGTAGGAGAATCCTCTTGCAAAAGTTGTGATTCAACTTGGTGGGATGTCCTTTAATGTTTGTAGTGAAAGGAGGATTTAACCCTTTTATTCTTTTTCCCTTTTTTCTACAAAATAATGTTATCTAGACAGAATCCTCAGAAGTAAAATTGTATTATCTCCTAAGGTTGACAAATGTGCTATCTTAGATATTCCTTGGAGATGCCACATTGGGTCTTCTTACCATATATCTACTCCTATTTCCTATATTGCTAGAGGATTCTTCATGTCGAGGCTGCTCTTTGTTTCTTCCTCTATTCATTATGAAACATTTTCCACTTCAAACTGAAATTAATTTCTGGGTTATAAAATATAGTTTCCACTTCCCTTGCTGCGAAGAAAAACTTGAACAAACACTACTCTTTAATATTACAGCAACCAGAAATAAAATCTAGGTTCCCTAGAAATGATGCCAATCTATTGGGTCCCAAAATGACTACATCAAAAAACTCTAAAACATTTCTAAATCACCTAGGCTAGGGATTGTCATCAAGGTGATAGAAAGAGGTTTATCAACACGTAATGGGCGATTTTGGCCAACTAACAGGAGTGGGCAGGCTCCTCTACTCTTTGAGCTCAGCTTATACTCTGGAGGGATATTCAAAGGGGTATACCTAAGTAGGTATTGAATTCAAACCAGATGAACAACTAAAAATAGATGAACAACCAAACCCAAATCACTTTCTTAGCCCCAAATCTATCACTAAACTAACAAAAAATGGTTGTTACAAGACCCCTATATAGCTAATAAAGGCACTCCTACACAATAAGGACACATAAAAACTACAATTGCTTCTAAAGATAAAAATTTTGTTTTGTTTTGGAGATTGGATGATCTAAGGCTACTCAAACAAGTGCCTATCCATTAGGTTGCAGAGAAAAACAACTACAAAGAAATGTACATATGCCTATTTGATTAATCAAATGCATGAAAATCAATATCAAATCACTGAGAATGCTTAATGATCCAACACCATAGCATATCCTTCCTTATGTAATATTGAAAAGATCATTTACAAGGCCTTGGAAATGATTTAAGAACTATCACATTCATTCAAATCAATGCTTACATTCACACCACTAAATGTGGCAAGAACAAACTACAACTGCGATTAAGTTTTCTAGAAAGAACATCTACAACAGTGGTTTGATACAAAGATTTGCAAAATATACTACCTAAATTTCATGGTTGTTTCATGCTAAACAAAGACTGTAAGAATAACCTTTTGTAATCCACCTTCTGGAGCTCAAAACCTACTAAGAAAATTGCCCAACTAACCAACTAACCCCTATTGCATCAAAGACTTATGCATATATAGAAATTCAAGTTTTCTCCCTTATCACAAGTGTTGCACTCAGTTAATGAGTACACCCATGCCACATTAAATTCAGCCCCACTGCAATGTCAGGAAGTATCACGTTTGGAAGCTTGCCCATTCCTTGACAACATTGAACATGTCATAAAAAGATTGCCTACACTCAAACTGTACCTAGTACAATAAAGAGGGAAGGTGTGACCCCCTTTTCCTGACACCTGTAACCTCTAACATATCCAAATTTTCTTCGAAATGTACCTGTGCAATGAAGAATTTTACTGTGTCAACCACTTGCATGGTACTTTTTTGCATAATCATAAATTTTTGGGTGCAAATCAGTCTACACAAATCATGCAATCATGCCATGCCTTTAGTAAATTACCCCTTTGAAGTCTCCACAACACATTTAAAGTGTTGTTCAATTTTCCCCTTTTAGGCCATCTGATTTCTGACTGTAGCTTTATGCATACTGGGCATCCTCCCACCTTTATCAGCCTTTTTCCTTTTTCACAAACTTCTTGTATTTCCCTCTTCTACTCACTTTGTCAGCAAACTTTCACTTTTTCGAATCATGGAAGACATCTTCCTTTTCTTTAGCACTTAATTTTTATTTTCTACCTCCTTTGTGCATTATCAGCAAATCACACTTTTCACGAACCTGACTTCTCTCCCCTTTCTCATTTTCTCCTTTGCTCAGTGACTTTTAACTTTTGCGAACTAGCCTTGTTTTTTCCTTTGTCGGCAATTTCTTGCCTCTGCGAACCACTTGGCCTTGGCCTTCTTTCTTTCTTCTTTGTTTCTAGCTTCTTTATTGGTGATTTACCTTGGTGGCAAACCACATTGTCAGCAAACTAAAGGTTCACTAACCATTCCTTATTCTGACTAAGGCTTTCTTTTGCTTTTATTATTCCCTTAGCTGGGCTAACCTTCCTTTGTTCATCCCTTTGCCTTTGAATCTCTCTTCACTATTGGGGAAAGTCCTTATCAGCAAACCCTTTGTCAGTGAAATCATGAGTTCACAAACCAAAGGGTTTGCTGACCAAAAGTTTAACTTTATCTTTATCCTTACTCAACAGACCCTTCCTCTATTGGCAAAGTCAAATTTTTTTTGAAATGGTGAACTATTGTTGAAATCGATGATTCATGAACTAGCCATTTCACCGACCAAAGACTTAGCTTTTTCCTTTTTAACTTTCGCCTCCATCCTTTGTTCTATTGGCAAATCCTCATGACGAAGAATGTCCTATCAATGAATTGACAAGTTTGCAAACCAAGCCTATCACCAACAAAGCTTATCTTTTCTTTTCTCTTTCTTTCCTAAGAACTTTTAAGCTTCCACGACCCCTTCACTTTTCCTCAGTCAGCAATCTCTTTGTGTTTAATATGAAAAGGGGGGGTTTGAATGTAGTTGTCTTAGTTTGAATCCTTCTTTCCACAAAACATTCCAAGGGATTTTCAACCGAGTGCTTCTCCTATCGAGAGGAGAGTCATCTATCAGATTGGGTTGCCACTTGGTTTTCTACTGGGAAATTTAGAAGTTATCACACAATGTTTCTAATTAATACTTTGATGCTCTTAAAACCCTAATTTAAACAAAACAGTAATTAAATCTATGAATTACAACAAATGCCACCAGAATTAGACAAAGGATAGAGAACCTTAATTCATTATTTTTTGCAGTCCAAAAAAAGGAAATGCCAAGGACAGTGGTGATGGCACCCTAGTCCAATGTGCTACTTTTTCTGTGGATTCCTGATCTCCTTCTGACACTGATCTCTACTATGTCTCCTATTTCTGGTGATTGAAATGCAGAGGACAAGGTTGATGGCACCCTAGTCGAAAAATCTCACACAGTGTCTGCTTCTTTTTGGATCCTGAATCTTCAATGTTTTTCTGTCTTCCCTACAACTCCACTTTCTCTAGATCCAATACCTATAACCTACAATCACAAGGAGTGTGGGAGGGGATTGTGATGTTTAAAGTCTTGCCTTGGTCAAGCCTTGGAGAGACATTTAAGTCTTCTGAACACTGTTGTCAGAGAAAGTGCGTATCCTTGTGGGATAGAGGCAAAAATCCAAATGATAATGGTGATAAAACACAAATATGTCACTATGATGATGAATCTCTCATGGAAGGAAGAGGCTCTTCAATGCCATGAGGAGAAGATACAATCCAACCTACAAAAACAAACACAATAACAATATTATGCTCTGCAACATAATGAAAATCACAAGTATGCCAATAGCTCACAATCATAAACATATTCTAGATATCTTCTAGTTTGCAAATGAAACCCTAAACATGCTTTTATATGCAACTACAAAGTTTTCCGCCAAGAATTTTATATTTGAAACTTATGATGTCAGCCTAGAAAACAAATAACGGTCACAAACCCAACATTTGAATTTATGGTAGACCCAAAACAGGGCTAGACTAGGGCACTAGTGCACTTGCCCACCCCCTATCTTTGTTCCAGAATCATTAAATTAGGACCCCTTGGGTCCTATTTGTAACAAGACCCAAGGGTTTTCTCATCAGGAGTCTAAATTATCATGTAAGATGCTCTAAATGCATTCTAAAGACCCAGGAGCTAAACCTTAAAGAAAAAAGCCCTCAAAGGTACATTTTTCCACCATAACATTTAGCCCCCACTTTAATGTATGTATTAAATGCAAGGCCAATACATACATTAAATTAAGTTCAACAAACATAGCAAACACGCCAAGCACGAAGAAGACACGCGAAACAGATTGAAGACATTAACAGGCATGCAAAACATGGAGAAGACAGTTACAGGCACGCAAAATATAGAGAATACAAAATTGAAGACATGTAAAGCACATAGAATACAATGAATGCAGTGATTATTTTCTTTTTGATTTGTCCATATGAAATGCAAGATGCAAGTACAAGGAAAGTAAACAAACAAATCCGAAAAAGTGTAGATGAGCTATTCACCACCGGTCTTGCACTTTTTGAGAATAGACATGTCAAACAAAATCCCAAGGTGTAGATGAGTTGTTCACCACTAATCTTGTACCTTGAGAAAAAACATGCCAAACAAATCCCAAAGTGTAGAGGACCTCATCGCCACCGGTATTGCACTTTGAGAACAAACACACCATACACACACATGCTGAAGACATGGAGAAAACACGACAGACAAGTAATGGAGTGAAACTATTGCTAGGTTCATCACCATCTCAGGCACATTAAAGGCACACAATGATGATTGGGCTTCACCACAGCAACTGCCAAAAACACACTTAAGGGTTGAGTTAGTCATAGAACTACTCCCTGCCTCACGATAAGGACTTTTGAAAATGACAGGATAATGCAATCTCTCCGAGAAATACACCATCCCTACCTTACGATGAGGGCTTAAGATAAAAGGATATGCTCAATATCCCACCTCTACAGAGGTCTTAAATGATTTTGATTGATTTTTAGATTGTTCAAACACACTTTACTATGATATAAATTAGACATCTTACCTTATATGTGCCCCCACCTTAAGGTGGTTGATATCACATATTGATATCAAGCACGTTAAGGTAGGAAGAAAACACACAAGGGAACATGAGCTCTCGCAACGCCCATGCCCCCCAGAGGTGACATGTACTTTACGATCACTGAATGTTCCCACAAACACATCCCTACAAGAAAAGTGTTAGTGTCCAAATAATCATGATAAACAACAATGCATATGATCTACTACATGAAAGAGCCAAGCAAGGTGATATTCATGATAAACAAAGTATGTGGACTAGTAGTATTGTTAAAGTGTTGTTAGCAAGATAAGATAACATTGACATCAACATCAAGATAGAGAAATCATGGAGTGATTCCACTAGCCAAGTGTCAGATAATTTGTAACAACCTTGTCGTCATGTATGGACTAGGTCCATTTTTTTTATTACTCACGAAAGGGACACTAGGTCCGCATCAGTATAATATGTTTTTCATCATTTGCCAGCTAGGTAGAAACACTAGAGGAAGTTAAACAATAAATCAGAGAGGAGAACAAGTTCCTTAGGGACAATCATGTAGGAGGGTGCCCCCGAGTCACCAACCGCAACGCTATGTCCATAAGATACAACACACAACAATTAAATTAGAGGAGAGGAGATATAGAAGAATGATGATACAAATAGAAGAAGGTCACAATAGAGGCAGTTTCCTAGTATCCTTGACCTTACAAGAGAATTAAGGGTCATATTAGGAGGCCTAAACAACACGTAACACATCACGGGGGAAGCACATCACAGAGGCAAAGAGTTAGAAATATTTACCTGTAGAGAGATTCATGCTAGAGGTTATCAATAATCAAATCATCCTCTTTCCAATTTCAAATACTAGAGGGAATAGGTGTGTAAGGTACAATTGCCAAATCTTTGTCATTATTCTTTTGTTCATTCTTAAATGCTTCTTGGTTTGACTCAATGTTGGGTTGAATGTTTTCTTGTTAGGGCTTACTAGTATACCTATTCTCTATCTTCTTAGGAGGTGAAAGAAGCAAACTATTTTGAGTGATCTCAACATCCATCCCTAAGGGATTTAATGTGAGATACTTCTCCTCATACACTAGTGCCATATCCTTAGTGATGTCCAAATGACTTGAATAGTCAATCAAAGAAGGGAGATTAAGGTCTTCTCCTCCTTAGTGATATCCAAGGTGTGAACAATCAACTAAAGGAAGAAAGTTGGTAGGATGATCTCTAAAGGTTTCATGCACTATGGTATGAGTTTGATTATTACTAAATGAATGCTCATTATCTATACATGGGATGTTCTTTCTTAAAGGGAGCTCTTCATTCACTAATGCTTCATCTTGGCTAGAGTGAGCATTGGAATGGAAAAGTGATGGCTCTTCATTTACTAATGCTTCATCTTGGCCAAAGTGAACATTAGAATGAAGATTTGGTGGTATGATGTTAAGGGATGTGTCAATTAAATCATCCTCATGCATCAAAGTGTCCTCATGAGGAGGAACAACCTTGGGAGAGGGATCATAAGGTAAACCTAAGTTATCCTCACATGGTTTAGCAATAGGTACCATAGTGGAATGTTCCATAAAGTCATTTATGGCTTCATCTAACATCTTGAGGTCATCACTAGTATATATATTATTGATCATGAATTTAGTTAGATCATCTAATATCAAAGGATATATTCCCATGAGATTTGTGAAGCTATAAAATTTGGATATATAACAAAGGATTTCATATGTGGAGCAGATAGAAAGATCAACATCATGTATGTATGCTATTTGTTCCAAGACTTGAGGATATGCATGAGTAAATTTAGAGAAATGATCAATGTCTATGATGTATGCAAACAAAGTTTCCAAAGAAGTACCCATGATTTATTTTTTAAATTGACTTCCAAATCAGATTTTCAAGATCTTCCAAAACTTATGCAAAAATGTGAAGGCAACAGTGATGTCGAATATGCTCTAAAATGCTTGACTTTTCAACTTTTCTCAATGCAAACAAATGGAAGAAGAGGTGTTGTGAAGATTTTCAAGAGGGAAAGAAAATGATATACCTAATAAAAGTCCACTAATGTAAAAATACCTTTCACAACATGTTTTTGAAGCAACTCTAGAAAGTTGATAAGCCAAAACCTAGTGAAAATAGGCCAAAATATGTGATTTTTCACCAAATCTCCATGGAAAACAGTAGGGAAATGGGTGTTGTAAGTAAAATGATTATGGAAAGAAACTTATAACAGTAACAACAGCCACCCAATACCAAAAAATATGTTACAACACACCTATAGTGCCACTCTAGATCAAACCCTAGTGCAAAAATAGCGAAAATATGCAAATTTTCACAAAATTTAAATGCAAAAGCCCAAAAGAAAGGGTTTTGTAAGGAAATTGAGAAGGGGAAGTAGATAATAATGACAATAATATCCAATTAGCACATTAATATCCCTTACAACACACTTGGAGTGCAAGTCTAGTAGGACGATAAGGCCAAATCTAGTGAAAAATGCAAGTTTTTCAAGCCCTAGACGTGAAATTTCACAAGGAGGCCACTATAATGCAACACTACATTTATAAATCAGGCCTAATGAGTGTTTTAAAAAGGTAGGAAAATCTGAAACAAGATTTCGACTACAACCCTAGCTCATCCAAAACTAGGTTTTCATGAAAAATGGAAAATTTCAAGCAATTTAATAAAAAATCAAGCATGCGAATGCAATGTGAATGAATTGTAAATGATGAATTTATGTATTTTGGATCAGATATAATGTAAATAATATAAATTAGTTGAAATTAGATGCCAATTAATTCAAATTTTACAAAAATACAAGACTAATATGCCAATTTTTGCAAATTTTCTAATTTTTTCAATTTTTTTTGTGATTTTTCAAATGCAATATTGAAAATAATGATTTGAAGGATAATAAATTTCAGATATGATGTAAAAATCAGAGAATTAATTCAATACAATTGAATGAATGCAAACTATGTCAACAATCAAACCCTAGAATGCAATTTTAAATTTTTTTTCAAATATATCAATTTTTTTGTAAATTTTTGAATGCAATGGAATGAATGAATGTAAATCTATGAAACAACACTCAGAAAGGTGCCAAAAATTCCAAAAGATGGGTTCACCAAAATATTTAATATGAAAAGGGGGGATTTTGAATGTGGTTGTCTTAGTTGGAATCCTCCTTTCCACAAAACATTCCAAGGGCTTTTCAACTAAGTGCTTCTCCTATCAAGAGGAGAGTTATCTATCAGATTAAGTTGCCACTTGGTTTTCTACTAGGAAATTTAGAAGTTATCACACAATGTTTCTAATTAATGATTTAATGCTCTTGAAACCCTAATTTAAATAAAATAGTAATTGAATATGTGAATTACGACAAATGCCACCAGAATTAGACAAATGGCAGAGAACCTTAACTCATTGTTTTTTGCAGTCCAAAAAATAGAAATGTTGGGGACAATGGTGATGGTACCCTAGTCCAATGTGCTACTTTTTCTATGGATTCTTGATATCCTTCTGACATTGATCTCTATAATGTCTCCTTTTCTAGTGATTGAAATGCGGAGGACAAGGTTGATGGCACCCTAGTTCAGAAATCCCACACATTGTCTACTTCTTTTTAGATCCTAAATCTTCAATGTTTTCCTATCTTCCCAGCAACTCCTCTTTCTAGATCTGATGCTTATAACCTACAATCACACAAGGTTAATGGCGCCCTAGTCTAAAAATCCCACCCATTGTCTACTTCTTTTTAGATCCTAAATCTTCAATGTTTTCTTATCTTCCCAGCAACTCCTCTTTCTAGATCTGATACCTATAACCTGCAATCGCAAGGAGTGTGGGAGGGGGCTGTGGTGTTTAGAGGCTTGCCTCAGTCAAGCCCCAGAGAGACATTCAAGTCTTATGAACACTGTTGTTAGAGAGAGTGTGTATCCTTGTGGGATAGAGGCAAAAATATAAATGATAATGGTGATAAAACACAATAGATGTCACCTTGATTATGAAGCTCTCATGGAAGGAAGAGGCTCTTCAATGCCATGAGGAGAAGATGTAATCCAACCTACAAAAACAAACACAATAACAATGCTATGATCTACAACACAATGAAAATCACAAGTATGCCAATAGCTCACAATCATAAACATATTCTAGATATCTTCTAGTTTGAAAATGAAACCCCAAACATGCTTTTATATGCAACTACAAAGATTCCCGCCAAGAATTTCATATTTGAAACTTATGATGTTGGCCTGGAAACCAAATAATGGTCACAAACTTGAAATTTGAATTTAGGGCAGACCCAAAATAGGGTTGGACTAGGGCGCTAGCACCCTTGTCCAACCCCTATCTTTGTTCTAGAATCATGAAATTAGCACCCTCTGGGTCCTATTTGTCACAAGACCCAAGGGTTTTCTCATTGAGAGTCTAAATTATCATGCAAGATGCTCTAAATGCATTCTAAAGACCTGAGAGCTAAACCTTAAAGGAAAAAGCCCCCAAGGGTACATTTTTCTGACATAACACTTTGATCAGCGAACCTACCAGTCAGCGAACTGATGGGTTTGCAAACTTCACAACTTGCCAACAAAGCTTCACTCTTTCCTTTTCTTTCTTTTCTTACCTTCATGTCACCTTTCTGATGCCTTTCTAATGAATCAGGGAATTAGGAAAAAGATGAACTCATGAACTAGTTCACCAGTTTGCACTTTTTTCAATTTGCTAATAAAGACCATGAAAGTTGAATTTTTTAAAGGAAGAAAACAAAGATACAACACTTAGAATATTTTGAACTAAAAAAGCCTATAAAAAATCTCTCTGATTGGGTATATATGAGGGATTTTAATTGCAAAGGCAAAACTGGGAAATTTAATGGATTTTTGGGGCAATAATAATGCATGTTTGGGAGAAAAATTTTAAAAGTCTGAATAGTCATGATCTGACTCTATCAGGATATTAGTTCCTTGTGTAATCTAACTTACTTCATTGAGTTCATGTGTCTGAGTATACGTCAGTATTTATTCAACTCAAACATCAGGAGGCTTGACACAATATACTCCTTGCTCTACTTCTGTATACAACACATTATTTTGATGATACTCAGTGATCATATGCTTCAATCGAGGCTCTACTTCTATGCAAATCTGATTTGGAATTCCTCTCCATTGCAACCACATATGGGAGAAATCAGTTGCCATATATCCATTCAACATTTTTGACCAGTCTCTACTCAATAACATACCATATGTGTCAGGAATGTCTACCACTTGAATATAAATAAAATGTTTGACTCTAGGATCAAAAGCTAACTATATATGGATATGAGTTAATTCTCCTATGACATTTACTTTAGACTTGTCCAACTAAGTGATTTTCTTTAGAGACTTAGTAGGGGAAAAAATTAGGATTTGAAAAACTGACAAAGGCATGACATTTGTGGATGCTCCTAAGTCAACTAGGCATTTATGCAAATTATTACCAAAAATCCTTAATTTTAAGAGGAAAGGAGGAGATTTAGTTTTCTCCTTATAAACTATGATCTATATATCAACAACATGTACTTGACCTTTGTCTCTAGGCTTATGGGGAATATCTTTGTTTGGAGGTTCTCTAGTCTAGACATTACAAGGGAAATTTTCCTTTTGTAACGGTTCCTCTAAAAACTTGAGGAAAGCTCTTTTAATTACTAGATTTTTGAGTAATTCAAATAAGGACAAGCTTATTTTCATCTTCTTGATTTCTTCAGCTAAGTAACTGACCAACTTATCTAATTCAAAAAGTTTGGACATATCTTTAGTTGTGGCTGAGAGTGAAGTAGAATGTTGCTGGTTTACCTTTGGCAGTAATGGACTATTGCTAGATGACTTGTCTAGAGGTGTATTGAAATTATTCTGTGGAATAGAACTCATCAAAGGTCTTATTGGTCTATTATTGCTATTGTTTCTGAGGTTGTAATTATGACCTCTTTGAAACTGGTGGAAGGCATGAACCTCATCTACCACTTGCTCAAGCTCATTGTCACCTTTGGAAGGGAAAGTGTAAGCTTCTAGTGCTAGAGCTGATTCTTCACATATAAGTGTGTAATTCTCATAGACCATGTTCATTTTTTCTTCTAGGAACATGGAGCTTTCTAACATCATGGAGGATTCATATCCAAGGGGAACAATCTCATTTCCTTTTTGGAAATTTGTCTCTCTTTTAGTATTTTGTACTTCTATTTGGAAAATACTTGTAGCAATCCTCAATTGTGGATAATCTAGTTTGGCATGTGGACTAGTATTATATATCCTACACCAATTGTTTAGTGTAGCTTCAGCTAGATTGACTCTCATTGCCTATTTTGGTTTAGTAGGAACCTAATTATCTAGTGGTGAAGGAATACTTTAGTTATTCAGTTTGGTGTTCTAGACTTTGGGAGGTTGACGAGAATTATATCCTCTGTTTTGTTGATTTTAACTATTACTTTGAGCATAAAATCTCTGATTCCTCAATTGAGTGACTTTAGTGGTAAACCTTTTTAGCTGAGTTGTGATCTTTCTCATATCTTGTTTCTCTTCTTACAATTTTTCTACTACATTATCTTGAGCAAGGAGAAAGAAAGAATTGCCATTTAGTTGGACCTCAGTGAAGGTAGGTCTAGGGTGTACTACCATCTGGTTGTTCTCTTGCGGTTGAAAAGAATTAATCGGGGGAACCGGTAGAGGGTTCATCAAAGGAGCATGGTTCATCAAGGGTCCATTTATCTGCTACATTTGATTAGGTACAAGAAGATGTCCTATACTTTGCAAAGGACCATATCCCACCTATTTCATCTAAGTGTTCACTTTTACTACTTCTGCATATGTACCTAATAAAGTTGTGATGCCAAGATCCACTCTTCTTACAAACATTGTAGTTAGATGATGCAATGTGGTGTAATAGACTAACATGACTGCAACTTTAGGAATATTGTAAGGGGTTATCAATTTTAAATATTCTCTCTAGAACCTATAAATGTTCAGGTTTTTATGAATTCACCTTCTCCTCTTTTGATCTCAATGAAATGATTGTACAAAGTAGTTGCATCAACCAAAACTCTGAATCTAGACTTAAAATCATGTTCCATCATCGGACAGGTTGTGATAGAGTTCTACGATAAATTGACATACCAATAGTATGCTTTTTCTCTGAGAGTGTAGGGAAACAATTGATAGACAACATCTTCATGTTGAATTCTTGCTCTAAAGTAAGCTTCCTTAAAGTTTCTAAGGTGATCTACAGCATCTTGATGGATGTAATATTTTGGACACAATTTGTTTGGATTCTTTGGCATATTATTAAAAGCAGCAAAGCTGATAGGTGATTCACCATTGAAGAATGCCACCAGGATTTGGACTAGAATTACTATGATGACCAAATTGGAATGTCTAGGTTGAGCACTAGTTGAGTTAGTTCTCTATCTAACGTTAGGTAGTTCACCTAAAGGATGATTGGATCGACACCTAGTGATAGGTTGGTAAGCCAACTTGAGAAATTAAGATTAAATTTGCATTTTGTGACTAGATCTTTGAAAAGATACATCAGGATGGTCAAATACTAAAGATATTTGTAGTAAACTAGCTAAGGATGTGAAATATTGACAAGACCTTTGAAGGACTACTGACTAAAGTGAAGAAATTGCCCTCCTTCTAGCACCAATTCTATTGATGTGGTGTTTAGTCACATTCACACGAATAAAAGTTCACACAATAAACCCTTATTCATCTTGAAAGACTTTAGGATCTCTAAAGATTTGAAGTCCCAAATCTCTAGTTGTTAGGTCTTAAGTATCTAGTCTTCACTTAGGGTTTGTTGTGTTTCAAATGATGTTTCCATTTTAGAGACTTACAGAACTTTAATTCATCTTCCTCCTAATTTGATCAAATTTCACAAATATCCTACATACTTAGCACAATCTTCACATATCTTCAACATATTATGTCAAATTATTAAGTGAATAACCAAATTTCAAGTATACTACTATGAATTAGACATAACTTTGATCAGTTCTTCTAAAACTATCCTTAACTTTGATCAATTCTTCTAATATTATATCCTTCAACTAACCTTTACATATAAACCTTGAATTCACTTAAATCTCTTCTTTAAAGTAGGAGATTCATCATTATTTACTATTATTTGCTCTAGATTTAGCATTATTTGCAATTGTTACCACAATTTCTAAAATAAAGGACAAAACACTAGTTTGAGAAGAAATAGTACTAAGAAATCTAAATTTATCAATGATCCACATGCATATCCAAACACTTTAATGAAAATGAAGCCAACTTAGTTATACTTCACTAGGAATTCCATGGCTATGTATAATAGATGTTAATCTTCAAAGGAAATTGATAACAATAAGCAATCGGTTGAATTCACTCCAAAGGGATGCAAGAATTCAACATTCCATACCATAAATCAATGAAAGATGACTCAATATTTACAATTTAACTATAATCTACATCTATAATTCCATTATATGCTCAAGTGATATACAAATGTTTCCTAACTTTAGAGAGAACCATGAGGTAAGCCACAAAGTCACAAAGAAAACAAACTTAGTGCTTAGCAAAAGTTCATCAATTCAATCTCCCTATTTACAAACGATCTAGATCCTTTTATAGAACAATGATCCAAGATTAGTTACAAAAGATCAACGATCAAGATCTCTTTCAAAACATCCATGGTCAATTAATGAGGCACATGATTGCCAGTTGGCAATCAAGATTTGATGATAGATGGCAATCAGTATATTCCTCAACATCTTCAAAGTGTACCATCTAGAATATTCTACCAGATCAACCATTGTACATCACCAATCATCACAATATGTACCTTGACAAATACTATTCACCTTGATATCCTGTTGTAAAATTGACCTACTGGGCTTTAGACTATTCTGTATCTAAAGCTATGTCATGTTCAATTATTCCTCCTCTGGAATCTAGGAACTTATACTGAGCATATGTTGCGATGGTCTTATCTATATCAGCCTTATCAAACTGCTATTCCTTGGTCCCAACATATTCCTAGATTTGGTGCTGGTCACCTATGGATATCCACTTATTTATTTGGACATCTAATTTCTCTTTGTATGAATTTATATTTTAGATAAATACATCACTTCATCTATGGTCTTCTCCAAAAGATGCCCAACAAGATCCTTCAAAATAGCCTCATATCTAGCCTTAAACAGTCTTACAGAGGCTTTCTATTCATAGGTCTACTTCTCGTCCATCAAGGTCTTGAGAAGCTCCTCCAAAATATTCATCTCATATGTTAGGAGGTCATGTGCTTTGGCGCTTATGTCCACTGCTTTATGCTTGCACCCTTCTAAGATGTCTGCCTTAAATTTCAAGTCTCTTATCCACATGGTTATCCTCAACATCATCTAGACCATCATTATATTATGCTTCAACAACACCTTGTCATGTAGCTTGCAGATGATTTTTAGTTTACCAATATCCTGATCATTTTGATCAAGTCTTGTTGCACACTCCTTCAACATATTTACTTTATTCTTGATAAATGTTAAGGTGTCCTAGTTTAACAATGAGATTTGGATCACCTCTTCACCATCCTTTATAGATTTCTGGAACCACCCTTGCATCACCTGTGCCTGATGGTTCTTTGAATCTAGCTCACTTATTTCATCTTGTGTCACTAGCGTCAAATTGGGTAGGGCTTCTGTCATTAGCACTCTTGGGGCTAGTAACCCCTTGATAAACACTTCAAGTTGGGTAATGCACCCTTTCATCTCCTTCTTCAACTTATCCTTACAAACTCTAGCTATTGTGGCCTCTACACTATCCATGACCTCATCAATTTCCTACTCACTAGTGGTGTGTCCTAGGTCCAGGGTGGTGATCTCACCATTCACCTTGTCTACTATAGGCATATCTAGATGAGCTATCCTATGACCTATTGTGTCCCTGTTAATAGTAGACACTACCCTTTCCTTTTACTTGGGCTTTAATCCCTCTACAGAAAACAATGATTTAAAATCAAAAGGGACTAAGTTAACAGGAGGTTCAATTACCTCTAAAGCCAAGCATTCTAGTATATCTGATGCAGGTCCTTCTTGACTAGATTGCTCAATGTGAGCATCTTTTATTGCTAACTCTGTGTCCTTGTTTGGATCTTCCCTCTATTGTGGCATTTCCTCCTGGAGAATCTCTTGTTGAGGCAGTTCATGTTGAGGGGCATCCTTCTATAGGGTCTCTTGCTGAAGAGCCCCTGTATCAACCTCCATAGATCCATACTCAGGATTTTCCACCTCTTGGCACATTTCTTCCTCTCCTTGGTTATGTGGACCTTGTTCTTCAAGTGATAGTGAATGTTGCACTTGCTCATCTTGCTCTTTCACCACTTGTTCTTCAGCCCGTTCCATACCTCCTTCTTCAGGTGCATCTTGAAGAACTTCTTTTCTATCCTCCAAAAGGGTGACATCCCTAGCTAATTTATTCATTACCTCTTGCTGAGACAACTCCACCTCCTCCTATGCCATAACCCCTATAGTCAGGACATTTGGTTGGTCTAATGGCACCTGTGGTGATCCAGAACTTTTAGTATCAGATATATCCTCTACTTCTGGATCTTTAATAGCATCTAAATTTTCTATTACTTCTACTTCAGCTTCCACTCACTAGGGATCGGGTCGAGGTAGTGCTGAATATACAAGTAAAGAAGTGACTGGATCATTGGTCACTGCTTGAGTGACCTCATCATTAGTCAAGTATACTATCTAACTTAGTGGAAGTTGTAAATCCTCAGATGAAGCTTGTTCTTGTACATTCGCCTCCTCAACCAACTCTTTCTTTACTTTGATAACCTACTAAACTGATTTGCCACATTGGAGATGCATCACCTGCCCTCGAGTGTGAGCCTAATATGCTTCCACCTACAATGTTATATGTGCTTTAAGTGTAAGTTGAGGCAATGGAACTTCCTCCTGAGGTTGATCAGATATGAACATAAGTTCCATCTTTGTTACTTATGATGTCTCTACCTAGGTGTCCACTAATTTTGTAATTGTACCCCTCATAGGCATTATTAGAATTCCCCTCTTCTACTTGGGAATCACCACTCCCTTCAGTATATCTATAGGATGATGCTCGTCAGACACCTTGACTAGGATAGGGATCACCTTTAGTGGTTTTTCTCTTAGAGGAGATGGTGTGGTGGCAAAAGTGATGCCTTCTACAATTAGATCTTCACTAGATGCTAATGTTCCTAGCTATACCAATTTGGCCTCCATGATCTGCCTCTTGACATTAAGGAAATCATCATAATCTATGTCTCCTCTATCTTTTCTCTTCCTCTTCTTATCATATGTTAGAGCTATTCCTTTGGCCTTTATCTCATTTACCTTTTCATCAACCCACCTCTAGGTGGTGATCATGACCTTCCTTGTATTGACATCAATGGATGTTTCATCTAGCTGAGTCTAGTCTAGAAGAGATAAAGTTTCCTTGCATACTAGTTTTTCATTATAGTTTAGGTCAAGAACCTGACCATCATTAGACTTTACCTATGGAGGGACATTTAGACATCCCAATGCTCAGATCTTATTAAGAGTCAATATTTGGTATCCCCTTTTTCTGGCATCCTCCTCATCAATGCAATCTGCCCAATAGTCCTCTAGATGAGGAACATGTTACAATTTCTTGCTAACAAACCTTTCCATCCAATTCTAAGGATCAAAGGTTCTTTTGAAGGGAAATGGCTGCATGTTCAGCATGTACAACTCAACTTTTGATAGTTTAGAGTTCTCAAACATGCCACATCTGTAACAACCAATGTCCTATGGAAACTTGATGGTTCCTTGGCCGTTCTTCTAGACATATGCTTCATATGAAGGAATTAGCTTCTTGGTGATTTCAAGAAGTGGAACCTTATTAGTTGGATACCAAGGTAACATGAGATGGTTGCCTTCAAATCCCTCCATCCCAATGTAAGTGAATGTTTGGAACTGGATGAACCAGGACCCTTGTGTTGTGATGACCGATTCGGCCTCTCTTGAGATCCTCCTAGCTTGGTCCCCTTCCATTAACCAGACCAGCCACATCATAAAACAATCATTTACCCTTCTATAATACATGACAAACTACTTCCCTAGTTGTAGGTAATACTCCCACACCAACTATTCTATTTACTTACTCCCAAGATTCCCAACCGTGTATAGCCCTCAAACTAGGATTGCTATGTGTAATAGTATACCACATTCGAGGTCATACATAACCTCTTATTCTTCTTCTTCCAACCTATCATCACTGCATGTAGGGAGTCACTGATGAGCCTCACCCAATTCACTACCCCGCCTATCTCCTTTACAAAATGAATGAGGCCAAACATCCATAATTCCAATGACCTAGAGTCCTCCTTCCCAGCCATTCTACTTAGCAAGGTTATCATGTATTATACTTCAATATTGACTCATACTTATAGAAACTTTGTGGCATCTTGGAGACTTCCTTTGGTCTAGTCACCAGATCCAACCATGAGGTGTGCATAATTTTGTGGCTTCCCACAACATTGGAGTTATACTCTGTTGATAAAGCATTCAAGTCAATTTCAAAGACCTCCCAACTCTATGGTAACCTGAAGGTTTCTTCGATTCCCTTTATCAAGAAGTTTGCATACAATCACCCTTGATGCAATACCTTCCTATTGAGGGGATTGCATTTCTAAGTGCATTCGATCACTAGCTTCAGGGCCTCTATGAAGTATGGGAATCTTGTGGTGTGGTACATCCTAGTATTGATAGTGTTGTTCAGTGTATGTTCATCTTCATGGGCCTGGATCCATTCTTTGAAGACCTCTAGATCTATGTTCCCATGGTGGGTATCTAATGCATACCCATACTTACTCCATACCACACCAGGAGTAGGAAACATCAGCGTTTTCAATTCATTATCGCATTTTCTTTCTATTTTTGACATTTTGTCCAGTATGATGCAAGTATCTAAAATTAGTTCTTGCATTAGAGATTAAGGAATGTAGATTAATCTTAACCCTATAGAGTAATTCATGATTATTTTATAACAAGATGAAACATTAAATTCACCTTAGGAATTTTCATGATTGTTTTATAACAAGATGAAACATTGAATTCACCTTAGGAATTTACCTTTGGTAACAAGAGATTAACCTTTTAGTAAAGAGAGACTTATTGTAAGTATCAAGGAAAGGCATTTTGTCATATACACACTTGTCAAATGGGATAATCACCTTAGTTAAACTCTATGTGGAGAAAATCTCGTTCATTGTTGCAATCCATGTCCATTCAAATGTGTACTCTATATTAGTCTCTGCAAATTTGCTCTCTCAATGGTAATTCTTTGTGCTTATGATCTTTAGATCTCTAGCAAATGCTTTTGTGATTTATCTATGTGTCAAAATTAGCTTTTAACTTCATGAAATTCTCTAAGTGTGGGTATATTGAATGTTACTAAAGTTTGGTGAGTAATTACTATTTGAGCACAGGTAAAATTGATAGCTAGAGAAGATTTTATACTTTAAATTTAAATCTCAATAGCCAAAAGCATCTCACTATATGGGAATTAAAGATGAGGACTTTATGGACATCTGGATCTGAAATATCTAGTTCAAATATCTGGTGGAAATGTCTAGTTGACTTTGGCCATAGTCAAGTGGACAACAATCGCATCAGCATGTCCCTCATCAAGTCCCACCTAACTGATGATGTCATCATGCAGTCTACATCCACATAGAATGTACTAATACCACTCTTCAAAGTCCTTAGGCTAACCTTGTACATGTGACAGCCTATCACAACAACGTAGAGATGACTTGGCTCTGGCAACTACCCTTTGTGTAGATGCGCTACCAACTAAAAATGTTCACACAAGACTTTTCCTTTGTTGAATGAGACTATGGGTCCACATCATAGGTGTCAAAATTTCATAGTGGCATAGTGTTGACACATCCCGAAGAAAATGACCTTGTGATAGAGTGAGCCAATAGGAAACACATCAGTGGGCTAAGATAAAATTGATAATTTACAATGGATATTCAGACCAGACATGACATTTACTCAATCAATCATGCCATGTTGAAATGTCTTATCTAGTAGACATGTTCATGACTTGCTAGGGTAATTTTGATGGTTTCGACGGCATATGAACATGGATATTTATGCTCAAGATGCACTAATGTCCAATCCATTATGGATAGTGATTGAAAATTATTTAATTCTATCTTCATGTCTGAATGTTATTTCCATGTATTTGGAACCTGATATGGAGACTGGACATGACATTTTTCTTTGCCAATGTTCAGGTCTGGTTGACCAGAAATGTCCAATTTACCAGAACTTCCAAGTGACATGTTTATATCAATGAATTTTCACCTGATCCAAGAGGCAAATTTGATTAGAATTTTGCCCTCTATCCATTCATGGCCTTCACAGGGGATTATTTCCAACTTAAATTTTGACCTAAATTTAGCTTTGAGGGGACATGTCATTTTACCATTACTACCTAGGCGAATAACAGACAAACAAGGACAACAAAAATGTTGGGTCCTTATTTTTCCAGGGCAAAATGAGGTGTGTTGTGAGACTACACAACATATAGCAAGTGGAATATTTTATTGGAAAATGATGTAATGCAAGATGAACTTGGCTATCTATTTACCAGTAATGTATTTCATATGGATGGCTTCTACCCACTTTGTGAAATACTCAGTGGAATTGATTATGAACTTATGGCCATTAGAGGATGATGGATGGATTTTACCTACGACATCAAGACCCCATTGTAAAAATGGCCAAGGAGTAGTAATATGTTGCAACTGGTGTGTTGGTATATGAATCAGGTCTCCATACTACTGACATTGAAGGTGTTTCTTAGCAAACTTATGGGCATCATGTTCCATAGTGGGCCAATATTATCCTGTACGCAAAAATTCTTAGTAAGGTTTGGACCGGTGGAATGTGATCCACAGACACCTTCATGAACTTTTTGTAAAGCAACATTAACCTCTTCCAAGGTGAGACATCTAAGTAAGATACCATCAAGTCTCTGTCGGTATAAGGTTTCACCAAGGATAGTAAATTAGGAAGCTCGATAGATAAAGGTCTTCTTTTGGGTGTTTGTTAGGTTTGATGGAAAAGTGTTATCATGGAGGTAATCATAGATGTCTTGGTACAAGGGAGAATTGGGACCATCAAGTTCATAATCAATTTAGAAGGTGGAACATCAAAAACTAATATCAAGAGTTGTTTGACCAAGAACTCACAACATTTAGTATTAGTTAGTGTATACACCTAAAAATGACATGATTCAGTCTAAATAAATATTCTTAATATTTATTCCATCTAATTCCTCTATCAATAAATAAATAAACAAATTTATTTATTTGATTCACATTCCTCTAAATTAATTAAATATCGAAATATTTAAATACCTCTTCTAAAGTCAAAATTAAATAAAATCCTTCTAAACAATTAAATAATTCTTAATTATTTAATTAAATCAAATCATTCTTCCAAATTTAAATAAATCAAATCAAATTTATTTAAATCCTCTCAATCTCTAAAAATAAAATATAATCAAATATTTTATTTATTCTTCCAAATCATGCACAAACAATTAATTAAATTTATTTATTTAATTTACTTTCTTATCTTCTAATTCTTCCAAAATCATTCTAAATTAAATAATACCAATTATTTAATTGTTTCTTCCAATAATATCTTCTCTAAATTTAAATAAATCAATTGTTTATTTAAGTTGTCTATTTCTTCTAAATTGAGTTATCTCTAAATATAATTCAATCCTTGTGTACATGCAATTGAATATTCTAAATATTTAATTGAGCTAAAATATCTTCTCATCCTCATGCATTTCCATTCTCTAGTTCTATTCTCTTAACTAATTGATCTATTCTTTTAATTGATTTACCTCTTCAGTTAACTCATTCTTCTATTTCTTTAATTCCTCTCATGCAAAATATACCAAGACACATGTCTTCTTCTTATTTGTGCACATTCCTCAATCGTTCTATATCGTTGATCTTCTCATTTCTTCTATACCATTGATCTTCTCTCTCACAAGTCTATAAATTGAACCCTATTCTTCCATTTCATTCATCCAATATTTAAGTACCGTTACTCTGCAGGAATTATAGCGGGCCTTTGGCACCAATTCCTTCATTGCTTGTGATCACACTCATTACTACACACTACTAGCATTGTTGTGAAGCTCATCTTCATTTCAAGGAAATTATCATAGTCATTCTCCATTGACAATCTTGGAATCATAGTAAGAAAGTGCACTCTCTGAGGGCCTTATTCATATGTGCAAGATATATTGAGATAGGCAACCAACGGAAGCTATGAATCTTTAAGGTTTGCAAAGGTTTGAAGTTCTTTGTTTGATTGATCTCTTTGTTTCTATATTTTCTTGAGTTTTGGGTATCATTGATATATTATATTGATTATTTATCTTTACACCAATTTTTCCTTAATAGTTAGCATATCCAAGAGAGCTGTTATCACTGCCATAGCATCGACAACTTTGTTATTCAATCTAGGGATATGCTCAAAGGAGATTTTATAAACAATAATTCTTGATGTCATCAACCATCCTTTTATAAGGAAGCAATTTGTCATCTTTAGTCTGATACTCATCTGTAATCTATCAAATGACCAACTGGGAAATGCCATGGACTTGTAACTACTGAATGTTCCATTGTACTACCATACAAAGTCTTGTAATTAAATCTTCATACTCAACAATATTATTGCTACAAGGAAAAACTAACCAATATGAATTAGGAATACAGTCGCCCTATGGTGTGATGAAAAGGACTCCAACACTTGAACCATGCTAGGTGTATGAACCATCAAAGTAATGCTACCATAGAACAAATGGATAGAAATTGAATATCCCTTCATCTGAAAAATCTAGAATCATAGGATGTGTGTTTGTGATAGGAACCTCTGCTAATTGATCTACGATGACTTGTCCTTTGATTGCTTTGCGATCAACATACTCAATATCAAATTCACTAGGAATTATGACCCATTTTGCTAATATTCTTGTAAGAACTACCTTAGATAAGAGGTATTTCAATGGGTCAATCTTAGATATAAGCTTAGTTTGTTGATTCAACATGTAGGGTCACAACTTTTGGGAAGCAAGCACAACAGCCAAACATGCCCACTCCATAGGAGTATAATTAATCTCGTAACCTCTAAGGTGTGATTGATATAATAGATTGTATGTTCTTTTCTAGATTCATCATGTTGAGCTAGGAGAGCTCCCAGGGTAGTTGATGTGGTAGAATTATATAATAGTTAAGGTCTCCCTAAAACTAGTGGTACCAACACTGGTGGTGTAGCAAGATACTCTTTCAATTAGTCGAATGCCTATTGACACTTACTATTCCATTTGAAGGATACATCTTTATGAAGTGTAATAAAGGTTGACATTTGTTGGCAAGATGAGCTATGAAACACCTAATTGACTATGGTTTTCCTTGAAGGCTTCTTAGTTGTTTCAAATTAGAAGGTGGAGCCATCTCGACTATATTCTTGACCTTGGTAGGATCTACTTCAATTCCTCTATGAGACACTATGTATCCTAGTAATTTCACTAATGTAATGCCAAATACACACTTCTTAGGGTTGAGTCTAACCTAGTACTATTCTAAACTATCAAAAATTTATGCCAAGACTTGTAAATGACCATCTCTAGCAGTTGATTTCCCTAATAAATCATCAACATAATCTTCCATGATAGTGTGAAAAAAGGTCATGAAATATAACATTCATGGCTCTTTGGTAGTTGCTCCTACATTTTCAAGCCAAAAGGCTTGACTTGCCAATAATAGGTACCTCAAAGACATGTGAAAGTTATTTTGTACTGATCTTTAGGTGCTATAAGGATTTGATTGTAACCAAAAAAACCATCTATTAGGGAAAGCATTTCATGACCAGGTGTCAAGTCTACTATGATGTCAATATTAGGTAGAGGAAAATTATCCTTTAGACATACTTTGTTTAGATCCTTGAAATTGGTACATATACGAATGACCCCAGTGACTTTGGATATAGGTACCAATTTAGAAACCCATTCTAGATAATCAATAGGGTGAATGAATTTTATGTCTAGTAACTTTTGAAGTTCTTCCTTAACAAGCAATGCTATGAGGGGATGCGTCTTTCAAAGATTTTTTTTTAACTAGCTTGGCATTAGGAAATACTACTAAGTGATGAACCAATAATGAGGGATCCAATTTAGGCATGTCTATGTATGACCAAGAGAAGTTAACTATCCTTTACATGATGAAAGTGGTGAAGACCTTTTTCTCTTGCTTTAAAAGGGATGCTGCTAGAAAGGTGATCTTTGGGTTTTGTACAGTACCCAAATTGATTTTCTGTGATTTCTTGGCCAATAGTGGAGACTTTTCTTGATATACTAAAGTCAAGGGAAGGGCAAATCCTCCATCCTCAGGTGCCTCAGAGAGGTTTTCACCATTGGATGTCCATCCTTTTTTTTCACTATTTTAGGATATGATGGCGCCACAATGTGGTTTTCACCAGGGGATCTGATATTTTTATTTTTACTTTTGTGACTAGAGTATTTGGCCTTCTCACCAAAGTGTGCTATATGATCTAGGTCAATGATAAAGCCTTGTTTGTGGTCACCAAGAGGAATACCATCTCGTAGTCCCATGAATTCTGCCATGGCCTAATCATTCTAAAAGATATCAAGAATGTGAGACTCTTGTTGATCCCAATCGATAAGGTCAAGGTATACGAGTGAAAGGTTCTAGGTTTTGGTTGTAGATGTGAGGTATATGGAGGATATCATGAAGATGGAAGTCTCTTGAAATAAATTAGTGAGGTATAAATAGGAGTCATCAATAGTATCCTCATTAGAAATCACAATTGTGGGAAAAGCTTTCACTACTTCATCAAGAATATACTTAATGTCTGATAATCGTGGTACCTACTTTCTGTATCCTAACACATGTCTGTTATGTTTATTTGTCATAAAAATGGGTTCTATGCTTCCTTGTCCATGTAAACCAAGGCTACCTTGTCCTTTGTAACCCATGTTCTTAACAATGCGGAGACCTCTACTATACTGCTCAATTGGTAATGTAATTGGATCTTGATCTTTTGTGAATAGCCAAGAGGAGATGTCTTCAATGGAGTCATCTTCTAGCAATCCCCAATGAATAAGTACTATGGGGTTAGCTCGTATGACAAATTTTGGACTTGCTTTTAATTATTGGTGGTTTTCTATAAGATCCAGGTGATAGAGGCAAGTTCCCCACATAGCAAGATTTGTGTAGGTCATACTCACCAAATCCATTTTCTTTATTTTGGACCTTGATCTCGAGAAAAGGAATATCATATTCTTTGGTTAATGTAGATGGATCAATGTACAAGGGTGATGGTTGAGTTGCACTGTTGTTAGGAATTTGGTTTGAATTCTGGTATTGGCCTTCATATCTTGATAAAACTCAAAAGGATTAGGATCCCCAAGGATAGTAATTTCTATTCCATTGTATGGAAATTTGAGACACTGATGATATGTATCCATGGGCAACCTAGAATGATATTGTAGGGTAGATCAAGGTCTAATACCTGACAATGAGTCTCTATGCTTGTGGGACCAACTTGGATGAGTAAATGGATAACACCATCAGATTCTTGTTTTGTGTCATCATATGCTTTGATGGTTATACTTTTGTCTAAATCAATAACATCCTCAAAGTATCCCAATTATTTTAGAAACTTTAGAGAACATATGTTTAATCTAGCACCACCATCTATAAGGATTCTTTTGACTTTGTGTTGGTGGATATAGACCTCTATGTGTAGAGTGCCATTATGGTACAGATTTTGTGATGGAAGGTCTTTCTCAGTGAACACCTAGTGATGAGGTGAAGCAATATGCCATATCATGGCTTGGAATTGGACAATATCAAAGTTATTAGGGACAGATGACTTTTGAAGGGCTTTCTCAAGTATAGCTTTATGTGTGGGTGATGTTCTAAGAAGGTCCAAGATAGATATTTGGGATGGTGTTTTTCCTAGATGGTCCAAGATGTACTCAAAATTTGGATAGGTATTTGGCGCTTCCCCATGAAGGGTAACACGACCACAACAAGTTGTAATTGCACAATCTAGGGTTTCTCACTTAATAGAGAAGGTACACACATGAATTTCTTCTATATGCCCTACAACATAATCATAGGAATTAGATATATGGTTGATACTTTTACATTTGTTAGAAGAACTTCCTTTACCATGAGCTGGAAGTGGATCCTTGTATATGTTGAAGTTGCTTTTTGAGGTTTGTTTAGGAGGATCATTGACATTTACCTCTCCTCTATCAATAAGATTCTAGATGAGATTTTTGAGTTTCATGCATCTATATGTTTTATGTTCTTTTACTCTATGGTATTCATAGTATTAATTGTATTTATACCAAGAGGGTTTGAATTGAGTGTCATCATATTGATGTGCTTCGAGGAGTGTGATGAGACCTGTTTGGACAAGTTTCCTTAAGATAGATTCAATAGGTTCTCCTAGTGGAGTGATCTTGCAGCTAGGCATTGAATCTTGTCGGGGTTGTTCTTTGGGAGTAAATGTGGTATTTTTGGCTGGTTGAAAATTGACATGTGTTTGGATGTTTTGAATGTGTTTGGCATCCACAACACCATCATTAAAAACATTTTTATTTTTAGACCAGAAACAAGGTTTTTCATTTGATTGTTGAGTATTGTCTTTGGTCTCTTTGAAGATTTTGACTAGTCCTTTAGTGGTGAGGGCCTTTTCTATGTTTGTTCCCTTATAGATAATCTCATCAAAAGAATTATCACATTGAATTTGCAGGTAAAAACCTATTTCAATATTTAATTTTGGATGAATATGCTCACCAATTAATTTTCACAAATAGGCCAAGGAAATCTACTAGCCATGTTTCTCCATCGTTGTAAAAATGATATAAAAGTTTTCCTATTTATTTGTTTATTGTTGCATAGGTTGGTCATGGAAATCTCATGTTCTATGTTGAATGAAAAATGAGTTACAAACTTTTCATCCAACTCATTAAAGGTCTTGATTCCTAGGGGTAAATGGGAAAATCATTCTATAGCTTGCCCACCAAGACTACGAGGGAAGTGGCATAGAGAATATGTATCATTGTGAACTACCTATAGACAAGTGATGTGTAATTCCATAAGATGTTCTTTAGGACCCCCTTTTCCTTTGTGCTTATCAAATTTTGGCATTTCAAAATTACGTGGAAGAGGTATCATAGAGAGAGACTGATCAAAAGGATAAGGACAAACTTCTAAAGAGAATTTCTTCTTGGTATGTCCTAAGTTGATGTCAAAGAATTGTTTTTGCAAATGCAAGATTTTCTGATCTAGTTTTGATGTGGGATATTGATTTGTAGCGAGACCTCGATAGTTGGATCATAGTGATTGTGACACTAGAGGTGGATTGGTATGAGGTAGATATGAGTATGGGTGTGAATTGTGGATTTGTGATGGATGTGGTGGGTTGATATGTGATATGAATGGATTGGAAGATTGGGGTTGTCATGTGTGAGATTTTTGGGGTGTATGTGAAGTTGTAACTTGGTTGGGTTGGGTCATAGATGACATGGATGAAATGACTTGAGGAATGGATGATGGAATACCAGAAGAAGCATGACCAAATGATGTGGGAGGTTAGTAAAGTGGATTGGTGAATTGGTTGGTGAATGGTGATGTAGAAATGTTATGTGTAGGTGTAGGTGTGGTTGGTATGAAGGGTGCTATGGTATACATGGTAGGAATAGGAATAGGATGTGATTCTCCCATAGCAGCAATAACAATGTTTATAGGGTTTTTCTCCTTAAGCATAAATGTGTCAAAAGTCATTAGGCAACTTAGCTTCTTGCTTGGAAAATAAAAGAAAGTATCTATTTGGGTCTGATGCTAAGAGCCTATTTAGAGCTTGCAAGGTATCTAGGTCTTGGAATTCTTCAGCTGGGTCTAGGGATATTTCATGTGATTGTTGTCCAAAATCAATGGAAGATGAAGGGCCTAGTGTATTTCCACTTGGAAGGAAGACATTAAGAGGCATACTTATGGTGAATTGTGTAGCATCAATGAGGGTGTTTAGATCATGTTGAGGGCCACTTTGATTAGTTTCCATAGCTTTCTTGTATTGAGACCTAGTGAGAGGCATATGATATTTTAGACCTTGTGGATGACGAGGATGGATGATGGATGGAGTTTTTGGACTTTGGTAACAATTTTGAGATTGTAAGATAATTGGATGATTGGATGTTTTGATAAAAGATAAATCTAGAATAATTTTGATAGGATTTGAATTAAGATTATCTCCCAAGAGACTGACTAATGAACTCAAGGAAAGATGAGATGGGTAGTGAGGTTCACCAACTCAAGAAGAGCCACTCTCCCAAGCTATCTATTTCACTAGCTGATAGATGCTAACTTATTTGCTAATTTGAGAGAGGCAACTTCTGAAATAAGAGACAAGTTAGTAGATGTGATCTAGGTCTGGATGGTAAATAAAATGATGTAAATAGTTGGATGATAGAAAGGATTGTGCTAGGTGGTGATGATAGGGATATCATGTAGTCTCAATGGAATAAAAACTATAAAGTTCAAAATGATGATATGATGATGAATTATGATAATGGGATGACCAAAAGACTAATGGTAGGTGGTCTGAAAGGTCTTAGTTCTGAGTGTAAAATATATCGAATGTGAAAGGTCTCTAATTTTGGCTGACTATTGACTGAAAACTACGTGTGGAATTAGAAGCACAAGACTATCTACTAGAAGCACAAGAGAATAATACATATGGGGTATGATGTAGATGCAAATTGGATGGGAGAAGATAGATAAACTAGACAAGGTTCTACTACACCTACAAGCCCAAAATCAAATATCTTTATGCAAAAGTGGGAACAACAGAAAGAAACTCAAGGATCATCATAGAAATGTTGGTTTGGGATGTTAGGGGGCCCATTCCATCCATTGGCCAAGGTAGATTAGACTTAGGGTTGGTACTTCCTTTACAAACCCACCAAAATGGCTTGTAGCCCTCCAAAATGACAACAATCCAAATAAATTTTGACTCAGACCTCTAAACTGAGATCTTAGACAATCAGTAGATACCCATTATGGCCCTCTATCACATATCCCAAACTTGACATATGTTGTTTTGGATGGAATATCTCAACCAATAACCCCTATCAGTGGCCTAAAGCCCCAATTAGGCCAAAATTACAAAGAGACTACCTTCAAATACAAGCCCATAACTCAAGGAAGGGTTTTAACACTTAGAATGCATGCTAAAACAAATTATTTTGTGGGTTTCAAACTTCTACTCTCTGTTGTTCCCAAAAATGCACCTATGGTTCCTTCAATGTGCTCTTAAACTACACCTAACACATGGTTTTGTTAGGTTTCTCAATGCAAACTCCTCCTCTGCAAGTTTTCTGACAAAAAAACACCATAAAATGCTAGCATAGTCCTACCACCATCCATTCCACTAACCACAAGTGGATCAAATTAGTGGAATGGCAAAGGAATGCATATTCTTCCATCAAAACCCTAGAGGAGGGTTTCACAACCAAGTTTAGAATGAAACCTTATAACTCCCTTCAATATTATTGTTAAGATACCAAACTACATTCAAATGACAGATACCTCAATGTAGCATCAAATCAAAACATGATAAAATGATGACAATCTTGTACCTTTCTGCAGTACGGCCTGTAGCAACATGCAAATTCAGAAAAATAATCCCTAAAGAGCAGTCTGAGGAGAATGGTTATAACTTTCTTTTTAATTGGTGTCAAGACCCCAAATCAATCTTGTTTGAAAGTTACTCCATCATACTACATTCCCAAACAACCTTGAATCCATGACACGTCTGTATAGGAGTAAGGTACGGCCAGAAACAGTGAATAACTTAGAAAAGGCAGAAAACTTGTTGTTTATTATTATTTCTTCAACTACAATGTCTTCCCCTTCAACAATGATCATTGGCAGGCTTAAAAGAAGCCTCCTACATTCCCTTGAGGTAGTTTGAGAGTGGTTGGGGTCTATGGAACTACCCAACCATCGAACTTCCTCTCCAAACTTCTCTATTTTTAACTACAACAGCTAATTACCTTTGTTTGGCAAAGTTACATCTTTTGTTTGGGCTTAACACAGCCTCCAAACATGTTTACAATGTAAATCATTCTTTGAACATGCCTTAGGCTTTTTGAACATGCCTTAGACTTTTTGAACATGCCTTAACAAGGCTTACAAACATGGAGACTTACATGACTACCTTTTATGGCTTTATGACAGTAATAAATCTTTGGACAAAGTCCTTATTACATCGTGAAAATGGTCTCTAAGACCTTATGAAACCAACAAATTAAAATGAATAACAAAACAAGATATGATTCTCCTTGGTGCTCCTGTACCATACTCCCCACGTGGAAAAAGAACTCAAGTCTCTTGAGGAAGTAGATCAGCAATTGTGACACCATGTTTCAAGATGTCTTCTTCAGTCATCCAAGTGGCATGTTCAATAGGCAAACCACTCCATTTGACAAGAAATTGTTTGTATGTCTTCTTCCTTGTCTTCTTCAAGACCTTGGTGTTAAGAATGCATTCCAACTTCAATGGTTGATTGGGTGGAAGACCCTTAACCCAATCTTCATCTCCTGCTGCTATCATATCTACCTCTGAACCTGCATTAGAATCACCTTTGAAAGGGAACAAATATGAAACATTCAAGATAGGAGATATGGCCAAGCCATGAGGAAGTTCAATCTCATAGGCATTGGGCCCAAACTTGTGCACAATCTAGCATGGTCCTATCTTCTTCATGAGGAGTTTGGTTGGCTACCCCTTAGGAAGTCTTTCCTTCTTCAAATGTGCAATGACCAAATCCCCAACCTTGTATTGTACATCTCTCCTTCTCTCATTGGCTTTCTCCTTGTACTTGTCATTGTTGTTTTGAAGAGTTTCCTTGACATTATCATGAATGTTCTTCATGGCCAATTTAAATTCTTCACCTTGAGTACTTTTCCTTTCCAGTCCATGGAGATCTCTCAATTTAAGAATACCTCTTGGATGAATGCCATAAACAATCTCAAATGAACTCCTTCCTATGCTCCTATTGGTGGAATCATTATAGGCAAACTCTGCTTGAGGGATGATCATATCCCATGCCTTTCCACGATGTTTGGTAAGACAAATGAGAAGGTTTCCCAAGGACCTATTCACCACCTCAGTTTGGCCATTAGTCTGAGGGTGATACACTGAAGTAAAGGACAATTGAGTGCCCAACTTCTTCCACAAAGTGCGTCAAAAATGGCCTACAAACTTTGGATCCTTGTCAGTCACAATGTTAAGAGGCAAACCATGGATTCTAACAATTTCTTTGAAGAACAAACCAGTAATGTGAGAAGCATCATTAGTGCATTTACATGGCAAGAAATGAGTAGTCTTACTGAATCTATAGACCACAACAAACATACTATCAAAGCCTCTTTGAGTCTTAGGAAGACCCAACACAAATCCATGCTAATACTTTCCCATGGCCTATTAGGAATAGGAAGTGGCTGATATAGACTAGCATTAGATGAAGTGCCCTTTGACAAATACTACAACATTCAACAAATTTTCTAATATCTAATTGCATTTTAGGCCAAAAATAAAACCTCTTCACCTGATCCAATGTTTTATCCAACCCAAAATGACCTCCAAGTCCACCACAATGTTTTTCCTTTATGATGTTCTCCTTCATGGAATACCTAGGAACACATAGTTGGATACCTTTTAACAACAACCCCTGCTGTAACAAAAACTCAGAAAAATTGTGAACAAACTTCATATACCTCCTTGAAATCTTCATCATCCTGATCCATGTGTTTGAGAGCATCAACCCCTACACTTTGCAACTGAATTTCTTGAACCATACACAATCTTCTACTCAATGCATCTGCCACCTTGTTAGCCTACCCCTTCTTGTGTTTGATTGAAAAAGTATAGGCTTGGAGTTGCTCAACCCATTTCATATGCCTATGATTGAGTTTCTCCTATGAATTTAGAAAACTATGTGCATGGTTGTTAGTATAAACAATAAATTATTTTGGCAAGAGATAATGCCTCCATTTTTTCAAAGCTTGCACCATCACATACAATTACAAATCATAAGTAGAGTACTTTATCTTAGCATCATTCAAATTTGCACTAAAGAAAGCAATAGACCTGCCCTCTTGACTTAGGACAACCCCTATAGCATGATTACTAGCATCACATTCCACCACAAACAACTTATTAAAGTCAGGCAAAACAAGTATGGGCTGTTGTGCTACCTTTTTTTTTAGAATTTCAAAAGAATCATCGGCTATCTTTGTCCACAAAAACTTACATTTCTACCCCCCTTTGATGGTATCCAAAATTGGTACACAAATATGACTAAAACCCCTTATAAATTTCCTATAAAATGTTGCCAAACCATGAAAACTTTTCACATCACCTGCTGTTTTTGGAGTTGGCCATGACAAAATGGCTTTTACCTTTGTTGGATCCATCTTCAAACTACCTTGTGAAATCACAAAACCAAGATAGGTGAGTTCTTCCTTCATGAAGACACTCTTTTCCATGTTAATCATCAATTGTTCATCATGCAACTTCTTCAAAACCTGATCCAAATGTTGCAAATGCTCTTCCTTAGTCCTGCTGAAAACAAGAATGTCATCCAAATATACCACAACAAATTTTCCAATGAAATCCTTCAACACTTCATTCATGAGATGCATAAAAGTACTTGGAGCATTAGATATACCAAATGGCATCACCAACCACTCATAAAGACCCTCATTTGTTTTGAATGTTGTCTTCCATTCATCCCCTTGTTTGATTCTAATTTGATGATATCCACTCTTAAGGTCAATCTTAGAAAAGTATCTAGCCCCTCCCAAATAGTCCATTAGGTCCTCAATTCTTGGCATAGGGAACCTATATCTTATGGTATCCTATTAATGGCTCTAGAATCCATGCACAACCTCCATTTACCATCCTTTTTAGGGTCTAGGATTGTTGGGACAACACATGGGCTAAGGCTCTTTCTCACCAATCCCTTATCCAACAATTCTTGCACTTGCTTGGCAATCTCTTCATTTTGTGAAGCTGTCTTGTTTGGCAAAGTAGATCCCAGTATGAAGTCAATTTGATGGCTTATGTCGCTAATAGGTGGAAACTCATTAGGCATCTCTTCTACCATAATCCCCTTATACTTCTCTAGCAATTGTTGCACCTCATTAGGAACTTCTTCCTTCCTAGGATCATGCAAACTAGGACTGTTTTTAGGCTACAAAATTAGAGCATAACCTTGGGTTCCTTCCTCCTTGAGGGCATCTAGAAACTCTTTACCATTCACAATCATGACACTTGACCCAACATTCTTTTCTACATGCTCATTAGGCAATGGATCCATTCTATACTTTCTACCATTCTTAGTTATGATGAAAGAATTAGTTTTATCATCATGTTGTGATTGAATATCATATTACCATGGGCATCCTAATATAAAATGACAAGCATCCATAGGAATTATATCACACAAAATTTTGTCCTTATATTCTCCTATCTCAAATTCAACCCATGATTGTTCATCTACCAAAACTTGTTGCCCCTTATTCAACCATGATACTTTATAAGGACTAATATGAGGAAGCCTTTTCAATTTCAATTTGTCTACCATCTCAATGGAAACCAAATTTTCAGTTGAGCCTGAATCAACAATTACCTTGCAAATCTTACCATAGGCCTTGCATGTTGTCCTGAACAATGTCTTCCTTTGAGGGGGTTCTTGTGTTTGAAACACCTTCAACATGGTTCTTCTCATCATCAAACTTTCTCCTTCATGGACTGGGGCTGCACTTCAAATTGGAGAGTTGACACTTTGGCAATCTTCCTCTTGAATCAATTGGTTCCTTCTCTCTCCTCCATGAGAGCTTGAGGCTTGCTTTTTAGGACACTTGAAGGCTGGATGTCCCACTTGGTTGCAATTGTAGCACCTTCCTATGAAGACATTAGTACCTCTTCCTGGTCCACCAAATATACCTCTTCCATTAGGCCTTCTTCCTCTAAAGCCTCCTCTAGAACTGGATTCTCCACTTTGCTCTTGGGAACTAGATTTCCTTTGGCTTCTTTGGGACTAATTTCTGCCTCCAAAACTACCCCTACCTCTGAAATTTCTGCCACCTCTTCCTCTATTTTGCTGCTCACCTTTCCTCTTCAACTTCTCTTCAGCCCTTAATGCTACTTGAAAACATTTCTCCATGGTTTCAGGGGTTAATAAACTTATCTCATCTTGGATATTGAATCTCAAACCATTTAGATACCTTGCTACCTTAGCTTTTTCATCCTCCATGTACTCACAATGAAGAGTGTATTTGTGAAACTCCTCAGTGTAAGTAGCCACATCCAAATCTCTTTGCTTGAGATTTTGTATCCTCTTGTAGATCTGCACCTCATAGTCTAATGGAAGGAATTGGGACTTGATTCTCTCCAACATTCTTCTCCATGAAGAGATCATACTCTTCCCATTCTTTACCCTCTCTCCTTAGGTGTAATTCCACCATGTAAGGGCAGCACCTTTGAGTTTAGTTTTTGCAAACTTAACCCTCTTACTTTTAGGAACTTCTTTGTATTCAAAGTAGTTGTTCAAAGCCTCAATCCACTCCATGACTTCATTAGTATTCATCTTCCCACTAAACATGGGAATCTCAATCCGAGCCTCTGAAGAATCCTTGCCAATTGCCTTGATGGCTTCAAGGAAATGCCTTTGATCAGCTGGTACTTCTACCTCTTCTTGTTCTTCTTCTTCTTCATCTTTCTCTTCCTCTTCATATAAACCTTCATCTATCCTCTTCCCTATCCTCAATGCATTCAACTCTGCTTGGAGTGCTTCCTTGACTCCACTTTTGATTTTCTCTTCCATCTCCTTGAACTTCTTGACCACTTCAGTGGTCATCCCCTCTGGAGGCATATTGCTAGCCTCTCCTTCACTCTCCTCTACTAACATATACTAGACCTTATACCACCAACAATAGAATCTTTTATGGCTCTAATACCACTATGATGTAGATGCAAATTGGATGGGAGAAGATAAACAAACTAGACAAGGTTCTACTACACCTACAAGCCCAAAATCAAAGATCTTTATGTAAAACTAGGAACATCAGAAAGAAACTCAAGGATTATCATGCAAATTTTGGTTTGGGATGTTAGCAGACCCATTCCATCCATTGGCCAAGGTATATTAGACTCTGGGTTGGTACTTCCTTCACAAACCCCCCAAAATGGCTTGTAGCCCTCCAAAATGACAACAACCCAAATAACTTTTGACTCAGACCTCCAAACCTAGATCTTAGATAATTAGTAGAGACCCATTATGGCCTTCTATCACATATCCTAAACTTGACATAGGTTGTTTTGGACTGAATATCTCAAACAATTACCCCTATGAGTGGCCTAAAGCCCCAAATAGGCCAAAATTATAAAGAGACTACCTTTAAATTCAAGCCCAAAACTCATTGAAGGGTTTGAATACTTAGAATGCATGCTAAAACAAAGGATTTTGTGGGTTTCAAACTTCTACTCTCTGTTGTTCCCAAAAATGCACCTATGGTTCCTTCAATGTGCTCTTAAACTACACCTAACACATGGTTTTGTTAGGTTTCTCAATGTAAACTCCTCCTCTACAAGTTCTCTACCAAAAAACCACCATAACATGCTAGCACAGTCCTACCACCATCCATTCCACTAAGCACAAGTGGATCAAATCAGTGGAATGGCAAAGGAATGCATATTCTTCTATCAAAACCCTAGAGGAGGGTTTCACAACCAAGTTTAGAATGAAACCTTATAACTCCCTTCAATATTATTGTTAAGATGCCAAACTACATTCAAATGATAGATAATTCAATGTAGCATCAAATCAAAACATGAGAAAATGATGACAATCTGGTACCTTTCTACAGTACGGCCTGTAGCAACATGCAAATTTAGAAAAATAGTCCCTAAAGAGTAGTCCAAGGAGAATGGTTATAACTTTCTTTGTAATTGATGTCAAGACCCCAAATCAATCTTGTTTGAAATTTACTCCATCATACTACATTCCCAAACAGCCTTGAATCCATGACACATCCGTACAGGAGTAAGGTACATCCAGAAACAACGAATAACTCAAAAAAGGAAGAAAACTTGTTTATTGTTATTTCTTCAACTACAATGTCTTCGCCTTCAACAATGATCATCAGCAGGCTTAAAAAAACCTCCTACATTCCCTTGAGGTAGTTTGAGAGTGGTTGGGGTCGATGGAACTACCCAACCATCAAACTTCCTCTCCAAACTTCTTTGTTTTTAACTGCAACAGCTAATTACCTTTGGCAAAGTTACATCTTTTGTTTGGGCTTAACATAGCCTCCAAACATGTTTACAATGTAAATCAGGCTTTGAACATGCCTTAGGATTTTTGAACATGCCTTATACTTTTTGAACATGCCTTAACAAGGCTTACAAACATGGAGACTTACATGACTACCTTTTATGGCTTTATGACAGTAATAAATCTTTGGACAAAGTCCTTATTACAAAATGGCATCATAGCCTTATTACATCATGAAAATAGTCTCTAAGACCTTATGAAACCAACAAAAGAAAATGAATAACAAAACAAGATATGATTCTCCTTGGTGCTCCTGTACTAGGGTAATCGGATAGCTTAGATGTGCAACATTAATTGCTAGAAGTGTCGTTCTATCTACCAAGTGCACAATAGTATGTCTTAGAAGTGATAACAGGATAGCTCAGATGCATAATTCTGTGGATACAATAAATAGGAGATAGAATAAAATGAATAACTTTGTTTTCCAAAAGTGCAACTCTATTTTCTAGAAGCGTAACTCTGTTTTCCAGAAGTGCAACTATGTATGCCAGAAGTGCAACTATGTGTGCTAGAAGTCCAGGTGTATATGCCAAAAGTGCAAGACTATGTAGTGGAATATGAAAATAGTTTTGGATTAGAAGCACAATAGTTTTGGTTAAAAGCACCACTCTATCATCCAAAAGTGTAGCAAGAAGGATTAAAAGCACAGTGTTAATGCTCAAAAGCAAAACCTTGTAGCTCAAAAGTGAAATTTTTGTGACTATTTGTTTGGATATAGGTTGTAATGAGTTCTTTGGCAAGAGAATCAAACAATAAGACAAAATCATTGTAGACTCTTTCGGAGTTGGGTGCGCAAGGCTATGAACCTCCATAGACAACAAATGGTAAATATAGGTAGATCACAAGAAAACATGCCAAATAGTCCTACACAAGCCTAATATTTATTCAATCAAGGAGTGTCATATCTCATGGACTCATTCAAGTGTGACTTCAACCCCCACTATTAGATAATGGAAGTTTCCATCCCCTTGATACCATCTACCATTGCTTGGATGGGTAGGGAATGCAAGGTTATCTACCATCTTACACCCCTCACTTTGGAGACTAAATTCTTGCCCAAAGTTTATTCCATCTCAAACAACAGAGGTAATAACATGAGATTTTCTCCTCGTACAACAATATGCCACAAGATATGATGATCAAAGGTTTTATCTAGGTTAACAAGGTGTCTAGGGTGCCCAAAATACACATGAGGTATGGTGGGGTAAAAGTCTATGAATGGGAGTGGCCCAATCATCCAACCAAGTGTCAACCACACAAGTCTTAGCAGACAGAGGGTTTTAGCATTTTTGCTAGACTAGAGGGGGGTCCTTCCTTTGAAATGAGTCTTTCAATTCTCATAACATTTATATACTACACCAGAACATGCAATTAAGGTCATCCTTAAGGGTGATGAAATCCATTAACATACCTTCTATAAAGGATTCCAAGTACTTTTGATTCTCAATATCATCTTGCAACATAAGAGAAGAGCATACATATGACTCTTAGGTCCCTAGGAATAAAGAAAATAAAGAAAGTAAAGTGAATTATCTAGTACTTTTGATCTCCAAGATCACCTTTTGGCACAAGGAGAGAGCATACATACATAAGCATTAAAGACATAGCAAGAAATTGTATATTCCCTTAATGAAATTGAAGTTCTCTACTAAACTAGTGAGAAATCTATATACACCTAAAAATGACACGACTCTGTCCAAATAAATATTCTTAATATTTATTTCATTCTAATTCTTCTATCAATAAATAAATAAACAAATTTATTTATTTGATTCATATTCCTCTAAGTTAATTAAATATCAAAATATTTAATTACCTCTTCTAAAGTCAAAATTAAATAAAATCCTTTATTTAATTAAATTCTTCCAAATAATTAAATAATTCTCAATTATTTAATTAAATCAAATCATTCTTCCAAATTTAAATAAATCAAATCAAATTTATTTAAAATCCTCTCAATCTCAAAAAATAAAATAAAATCAAATATTTTATTTATTCTTCCAAATCATGCACAACAATTAAATAAATTTATTTATTTAATTTGTTTTCTTATCTTCTAATATCTTCCAAATCTTCTAAAAATAAGTCTTCCTCTTCATGCACACAAAATTAAATAATTTATTAGTTAATTTCTCTTAAATCATGCAAGAGCAAATCTCAAGTTGAGTTATCTATTCAATCAACCTTATTTTTATCAATATCTCTTAAATTAGAAAAAAACTTTCTAATTTATGAAAAGCATGTCTTATCTTTAGAAAAGAAAATAGTTAACTCAAATAAAGCAGCTTTTGGGTGACACTTGTCTTCTTCCTATTCGCGCACGTTCCTCAATGGTTCTCAACCATTGATCTTCTCATTCTTTCTATACCATTGATCTTCTCTCTCATGAGTCTATAAATTGTACCCTATTCTTCCATTTCATTCATCAAAGCTTTAAGTATTGTTACTCTATAGGAATTACAGTACGCCTTTGGGACCAATTTCTTCATTGCTTGTGATCACACTCATTACTATGCACTACTACCATTGTTGTGAAGCTCATCTTCATGATGATATTATCATAGTCGTTCCCATTTGAACATCTTGGAATCATAGCAAGGAAGTGCACCTTCTAAGGACCATATTCATAGACAAGATCATTTGTGATAGGCGATCAACGGAAGCTACGAATTAAAAGAGGTTTGCTTTGTATTGTTCATTGTTTTGATTAAATCTCTTTTGTTTACTATTTCATTGAGTTTTGGGTATCTTGATATTTGATATTATTGATTATTCATTTGAATCCAATTTTTCCTTAACATTTTTGGTGCCCACTGTGGGGCCTAGCCCCAAATTTAACCCAAAAACTAAGTTTTTGTGTTTTAGAAGCTGTACACATGAGGAAATAGTGCATCTGATACATCCTAACATGCATATACTATCTGTTCTGGTGCATATACCATTTTAGCGCATACAGTCTCTATTACAACGCTTTTACCCTCTGATACAGTGCATACATCAGATTAGCACATATACACTATTTTCTAGCGCTTTTGACCTCTGTCTTAGCGCATATGTACTATGGCGCTTCTGTTCTCTATTTCTGCGTATTCAGTCTCTGAAGCGGTGCATCTATTTTAGACAGTGAATTTTAGGGTTTCCTTGGAATTTTTGCTAACATTGACATCTTTTTACAGGAACTCTCTTGATCTATTTTGTAGGCTAGGCACTGGTTTAGATTCATATAGTTGCACTTGTTAGCTCACACTTTGATTTTTAACAGGGAAGTAAAATGGATGCTCATACAAATCTCACATAGTTTTAACTAGGAAAGTGGTAAATGAATCATTGCTATTGCTATCTTTTCAAAGTTAACAATTCATGCTACGTGGATAAAATTGAACTCATCATTGCTATATGAGTAAAACTAAACCATTGCTATCTCAATCTTCACTTCAGAGTTAACAATTCGTGCTACGTGGATAAAATTGAACTCATCATTGCTATCTGGGTAAAACTGAACCATTGCTATCTTGATCTTCACTTCAAAGTTAAAAATTCATGCTACGTGGATAAAATTGAACTCATCATTGCTATCTTGGTAAAATTGGACCATTGCTATCTTGTTATCACTTCAAAGTTAACAAAATTATGTGCTTGCCCAAGTAGATAGCTCATCTAGTTTTTCTTATTTTAACTAGGGGAAAAGAACCACTATATTCTGTGTTTTGGGAATGATACTAGGCCTATGCTCTCCCCTATCTTGGGTGACAAAAATGCCAGAAATATCATTTTTGCATGTGTTTTTCCTTTAGAGGGGCCTGCTCTTGGATACCGTTCATCCAAGTAGGAATGACCCTAAGTGGTAACAGGTTAGACGCCAAGCCCTTCCAAGCCACTATAAATAAATTGTGTTTGGAGTGAAAGCTTCAAACAATGAGTGCAGTTGTGTTATACCGACAGCCAACCTCCCCCAAAACCCTCCAAGGCGCAACCCTTGCAGGCTGGGAGACTCCATAACAGAGAGTAGTGCTGCCGCATGTATAACCACTTGAACAGTTGCCTTTATTACTCATCCTTTGTTCTAGTGGCCAAAAACCCCTATAATCCATTTGAAGCCTAGGATTGTACTTGCTTTTCTTTTTTAGTCCAAAAAGAGTCAAAAAATCACAAAAAAATAAAAAACCATAAAAATATTCTTTGCGTTTGCTGTGTCTTCTTGCCATAATTTTAGAAAATCAGATCAAAAATACCTTCTTGCAACCAAAGTACCAAAAACATCAAAAATTTGCCAAAAACTTGCAAAAATACCGAGAAAACTAGAGCGGCGCATCCGTCCTCTGTTGCTGCACATTTGTACTGACCTACAGCGCATCTATACTGATTTGCAACACTTTTACTACCTGTTATAGTGCATATACCTTTTACCAGTGTGGCGCATCTGTCCTGACTTCCTGCCCATTTACCATTTTCTGCAGCGCATCTGTTCCAGCGCATGCGTGACAGTGAGCACTTGCACAATCTTTCAAAGAAAATTTTTTAGGTTTTCTAGGTACCCATTTTAGTCTTGTGTTAGTTTCTATTGAAATGACAAACTAATTAGAAGTAATTGCTCAAGAACTCCAATACCTATGAGAGCAATAAGACTTTGACACCTCACCCCAAGATTGTACAGAAATTGCTCAAGAACTCTAAGTCATACAATAAGAGATGGCCATCTTACAAGCTGAATGTGTCAGTACTAGCTACACCTCGCCCCAAACTCATACATCTATTTCTCGTCTTAATGATGCTCATGACAAGGCAAGCACCACCTCAAGTTGGAAATTGTATACCACTCTGTCTAGTCCTCCTTCACCATCTTCTAAGACACATATCCCAAAGCATACCAATCCTACACCAACACCACCATCGAGTTCCTCGAGCTCTAAATGGACAACCAAAAACGCCTCAGATAATTTTTGGGAAAGATGTTTTCTAGATTTACACAGCAAAAGAAAAGCTATAGAGAACTCCAAATCCACTCATCCATTACCTCACTCCTCTACCTATGCACCTACCAATGATGTGATCCAAGGGCTACTAGCAGAGAGTCAACCATGTCCCCAAATTCTGGTCCTTGACCTTATCAAAGAGTCTTCAAACATGCCAAATCCTACAACCCCTTCATGTAACTTGTAACCCCTTGAGCATATGGAAGAACCTCCTACCATGCACGAAAGCCAAGGTCCATCGCACCTTTGTGTTGATGACCAAGAGCCTATCCAAGAGTCTTCTACCTCAACTTCAATTCAAACAACCCAAGAGTTATGTCAAGAGCACATTTTAGAACATGTAGAAACATCAACCCCTTATCTAAATCAAGATCAAAGTACTCCCATCCGACCCTTACATAACCTTTATCTTTTTGATGATCCTATACCTATACATGAGCAAGAAGTCCAATTTCAAACCATTCATAACCTATATCTTTTCCATGATAAAGATACTACCTTTGATGAAGAAGCTATCCATGAGCAACTTGATCCTATACATGAGCTAGAGATCCAATTTTAGCCCCTCCATAACCTCTATCCTTTTTGTGATCAGGATATTATCGTTGATGAGGAACCTATACAAGAGGACCTTAATTCCATCATGCTAAATCCTATATATGATCAAGATCCCATCTGTGATCAAGAGCCTATCTATGATCAAGCAGACCATGATGATCCTCTTAGCCCACTTTATACATTCCACGGGCCTGAGCTTATAATGCATCTAGTCCTATCCAAGATCCAACAACTTCCACTTCCCTTGATGAGACACTTGCCTCCTAAGCAAGCATAGAAGATCAAACCAAAAATACTCCTCCACCATCCATTATTGACCATGCTGTAAATCTCCCACCATATATCCTTGGTCTTACTACCTTCATTCACGAGTGTTCCTCCTTAGAACACCAGCCACCATTATCCTCTATCCCACCTTCTTCATCCAATAAGGAACTTGTGTCTAGTGTTCCACCTACACATAATCCTTCTGTCCAACGCATACTCCAACATATGAACTATCAAGGTAAAGGCTTAGGCCTTCACAAACAAGGTATTTTGGAGCCCGTGCATGTCAATGTTCCTACTCATTCATATGGCCTTGGATACACACCCCAAGGTGAACAATCTCAAGATGTTTGTACTTCCTCCACTCCTCCTAAATCCCCCACTTTCCATCATACATTTTATCATATCCCCAAAACGTATGTCACCATTTCACCTCCCTTATCATATACATCCCAAGAGCATGTGACCATACACCTTCCACCATCTAATCTACCTCCGCTACTTCCAACTCCTAACATCCCTCCATGCATTTTACCACCACTTCTTCCAACACCTTATTCGCGCATCTATGAATCTTCTAACAATCCCAATCATGACCAACCAATGCATGTGTTGTCTAAACAAAGGGCTTCCACAAACCTCACTTCCACTATCCCAAGGGAATTTCACAGCAAAAATCTGGATGCCTCTACCTATAAAGTCAAAAATCCTAAGAGTCCTCATGACCTAGGATACAAAAGCCAAGAATTAAAGAAACATCCTTCTCAAGAGCTGTATACACCCACACACCTATATGCCAAACTAAAAAAGGTGTGGGTCTGCATCCAACAAATGATTACTCCAAAAGCTGTATACACCCAAACCCATACCTTCATAGGTACTATCTAAAAACAAAATGGCTTGGGTACCTAAGCAAAAAGCACTCAAGTTACATGAGGCATCTACCTCTCCAAAATCTCAACCATCCACTTTCTCCCTTTCCATCCAAAAGTCTCCAATTCTTCCATCCCACATGACAAGCAAAAATTAGAAAAATATGCAGTCTATGTGGATCCCTACATGCCTAAGTCATTCATCCACAAGCAAAAGTCTCTTTTGCTTCCTACACTACTTTCCCATCACCAACTTTAATGTTTATCACAGTATGTGCAATCATTAGTCATGATTCCCTTCCATCCCACAAACATTTCCATATACCTCCATCTCCCCTTCCACTATTATCCTACATATCTTCCTCATCCTATTCCTATGGTCCATGCTTTTTCATAGACTTTTCATCCATCCTTGCATAAATCCTCTGTATTCTGCATCATCATCCACTATTACACCCTTCATAATACAATATCTACCTTCTCCATCTCGCTTTCATGCAATCCCCTACCAACATCTATGAGAACACTTGACATGGTCCATTCGACAACATCTATCTAGTGGGATTATCACCTTTCAAGGAGCTAGATGCTTGAGTTTCTCCTTTCCATATCCACCTTCTCCCATCCAAATGTTTCAAAAAAAATGAAAAAAATAAAGAAAAATCCCTTCATCCAATGGTAAAAATCTGGCAAATAGGTGCCTTGGATAAGTACCATGATGAAAACTTGGCAAACATGCGTCATGTGTAATTTGATCTTCTACATCACCTACACTTGGGGGAACCTTGTCTCATCAGCATATCACTCTTCTCCTATCAGTTTCCTTCCATACCATTTCCTATCCTAGTCGTTACATACCTATACTGTCTAGTCTATCTATCCTAATCTTCCATTCCGCTATTTTTGATCTTGATAAAGATTGGAGGCACAGTGTTGACAAATGTTTTAGATGTCTCTTGACATACCTTATCCCTCCAAACCACGCCAATCTTTCATTATCCTCTCATCCTCCTATCATCATAAGCATTGTCATGAAAAATCCTAAGTATTCTACCTACAGTGGGGCACGTTATTCCTATACGACTTAGTCCTTGGAGATCACATCCTTGATTCCTTCTATCCACTATTACCTATCCTCATACCTACCTATTCCATTCTTTATCACCCATCCATCTGTCTATCTGTGGTGTTTCCTTGTCATTAGTATTATCCATTCCATATTTGATCCATATCTGTTCCATATATGATCCATATCTGTTCCATTTCTGATCCATATCTGTTCCATATCATGTCTTATCTGATCCATATCTATTCTATATCTGATCCATATCTGTTCCATATCATGCCTTATCTGATCCATATCTGTTCCATGTCTATTCCATGTCATGTCTTATCTGATCCATATATATTCCATGTCTGATCCATATTTGTTCCATATCGTGTCTCATCTGATCCATATCTTAGGTCCATTAGGGTTTACCCTGAACTACATTGTCTTTGCATCGTCACGTAGGGAAGGCCATTTAGCAATGAGCCCCCGAGGCACTAGGTTAGTCCCTTAGGGTCCGTCTCACCAATAAAGATTGTAGAATCTTCTCACTAGGCAAGCAAGCGCAAGCAAAACCTGCTCTTTTCAAGCAGATATCCTAACGCAGGACATTAACCTATCCAAAGCAAAGAAAACAAACTCCTAAGGCCTTCTAAATGATTTTACCCAAATTATGGCAAGAAACAAACACATCTAAATGCAAAAATGTTTTGTGGATTGGAAACATGGTTAAAATACAAAGTCTTGATTTTTTCTATCATGCCTTTCTATGCTACTTGAGGATGCCAAAAGCTAGAGATGCTATGATGGGGGCATGATTATTTTCTTTGTTTGTTGTTGGTGGATTAAATTTTAGTAATGTGAAGCCTTGTCTAAAGACATGATCGGCAAAAGATCATCGAGGACATCAAAGGTCTAACATGAATGAGGGCAATCCTTATATGTTAATACGCAAGAAATACTCAGGTTATCTCGGTTCAATTATACCTAGATGCTTGTATTAACTTGCTAAATCAAAATCCATGTAAGCGATTCTCAGGTCATCATATATCAATTATACCTCGATGCTTGTATTTTCTTACAACATTTCAAAAACACAAAAAAACAAAAAAAGCCCAATTATGAAATAAGCACTTCAAAATACTTGCAAATATCCATATCCATACCATATCCAATTGCATTTCATATCCACATCCATATCATATCCATTTACATCCATATCCCATGCAATAAAAATTCTTTGCCGAGTATCAATGTTTACAAATCAAAGCTTGTGAGTCCTTATGTCGAGTCATTCTTCTATCAATCAAAATTCTATCTATCGTTGTATATCTAGTCAATAGTTCTAGTTGTCAATCCAAGCAATGATCCAAATGTAAGTCCATCCTTAATCCATACCAATCAAGTCAAGTCAATCTTGTCAAATGATCCAATCACAATAAGTGGTCTTGATCCTTGTCTAGTCGTAAACTAACTCGATTAGTTATAATCAATCAATTGTCTTATACAGGATGTAACATTATTGAAATTAGACCAACACACATGTCTTACATGACATGCTTCATTTCCTAAAACCAGACACTATCCTTTGTGTTTACTCTAGGGATCTATCATTCCCCACCATGATAACACGCATGCTGTGTTGGTCTAGGGATATATCGTTCCTCACTGTGACAACACTATCGTATATCGTTATCAGTATATTGATGGTTTACCACTCGATAGGGGAAATACCTTGTTTGTTCTTGTATCATTTATGCATACTTGCTTACTTTCTTGTGTATGTCATCATTCTATCTTGCATAACATCTCGTTCAGCTCTTTCTTCAACCAATTTCTTCACCAACCTATTTCTCCTTCTTCATCGTGAGATTGTCCATCTCACGTCTTTCTGCCTTCTTCCTATCCAATCTCCCAAGGGGGCATCCTGTTGTCATAACCTGTAGCAGGGGTAAACTAGGGCATGTATCATTAATAGAAACTCATTCTTTGAAGTAATGTCGTAAACTACATTGCATCAAAGAGAGGCAAAATATATACGCCTAAAAATGACATGACTCTGTCTAAATAAATATTCTTAATATTTATTTCATTCTAATTCTTCTATCAATAAATAAATAAACAAATTTATTTATTTGATTCATATTCCTCTAAGTTAATTAAATATCAAAATATTTAATTACCTCTTCTAAAGTCAAAATTAAATAAAATCCTTTATTTAATTAAATTCTTCCAAACAATTAAATAATTCTCAATTATTTAATTAAAGTAAATCATTCTTCCAAATTTAAATAAATCAAATCAAATTTATTTAAAATCCTCTCAATCTCCAAAATAAAATAAAATCAAATATTTTATTTATTCTTCCAAATCATGCACAACAATTAAATAAATTTATTTATTTAATTTGTTTTCTTATCTTCTAATATCTTCCAAATCTTCTAAAAATAAGTCTTCCTCTTCATGCACACAAAATTAAATAATTTATTATTTAATTTCTCTTAAATCATGCAAAAGCAAATCTCAAGTTAAGTTATCTATTCAATCAACCTTGTTTTTATCAATCTCTTAAATTAGAAAAAAAACTTTCTAATTTATGAAAAACATGTCTTATCTTTAGAAAAGAAAGTAGTTAACTCAAATAAAATAGCTTTTGGATGACACTTGTCTTCTTCCTATTCGCGCACGTTCCTTAATGGTTATCAACTGTCGATCTTCTCATTCTTTCTATACCATTGATCTTCTCTCTCATGAGTCTATAAATTGAACCCTATTCTTCCATTTCATTCATCCAAGCTTTAAGTATTGTTATGCTGCAGGAATTACAGTGTGCCTTTGGCACCAATTCCTTCATTGCTTGTGATCACACTCATTACTATGCACTACTACCATTATTGTGAAGCTCATCTTCATGGTGATATTATCATAGCCATTCCCATTTGAACATCTTGGAATCATAGAAAGGAAGTGCACCTTCTGAGGGCCATATTCATAGACAAGATCATTTGTGATAGGTGATCAATGGAAGCCACAAATTGAAAGAGGTTTGCTTTGTATTGTTCATTGTTTTGATTGAATCTCTTTTATTCACTATTTCATTGAGTTTTGGGTATCTTGATATTTGATATTATTGATTATTCATTTGAATCCAATTTTCCCTTAACAAAATCAAATCTTTGTCAAGCGTCCTACACCAAATACATTAGTAGTTCACTTTTGCTTCTTTGAAAAGCAATTAGAGGCTGCACAAATGATGTTAGATTCCAAAAAGCAACTTGTTAGATGTGAAAATCTAAAATTAAGACTTTCAAAATCAAAAGCATTAGTATAGTGATAAATAGTGACATGGATCTAACCTTGAAAGTGCAACAGTATTGACCAAAGTGCACAACATTAACCAAAAATACCAATACAGAATTTAGTTACATAAAATAGTTTACCAGAAGCATCCACAATACCAACCAAATGCACAATTTTGTTTCCTAGAAGCGTAACTCTACTTTGTGGCAACCTACAAATAGATAAAGCACACAAAGTCAAAAGTGTAATCCTTTTGCTCAAAAGTGAATTAGGATGCCTCAGATGTGCTAGGGGATTGTTCAGAAGCATTACTCGGTTAGGTCTACACAATCAAAAAGCAAAAGAAAGATAGAATAATGGGTTAATTAAGTCAAAAGGAAAATAGATATGTCAATAAATACATCATCTTGTGAAATAATCAATAATCAATGCCTATAAATAAGTTAGCTTGCATGCAAAGAGATAAAAAAGTGCCTAACAACCCTACAAAAAGTTAGAATCTCAAGATATAACTCAGAAACTAGAAGTACCACTCTGTAGACCAGATGCGCAATATTATCAACCAAAAGTGCAACACCTCAGACCAGATGTGCAATACTATCAACCAGAAGCACCAAAGTTTGAATGAGATGCATCGTTCTGTCATCCAAATGTGCAGCTCCATACTTGTAGCCTAAAAAACAAAATTTCTCAAGCCAAAACATGTTAAAATCAGGGAGTGATTCCCACTGGGCATGCCAAAATATGTATGGGGAAATCTAGAATTCATAAAGGTATCAATATAATGAAATAATCATACCAAACTCCATCATAACCTTCAAGAAATCAACAATAGCATAAAAAAGATAACATTAAAGCATGAAATACTAAATTTTACTGTTATGTCGTAAAATGTCCCCCTAGGACTTTTACCTCCTAAGTTTAGCTCCTAGGTCCCTTAGATTTAACCATGCATGTTAAAAATGGATCTTGTAGAAAAAACCCCTGAAACCCATGATAAATGGGACTTAAGGGTGTACTTTAAAGCTTAATCTAGACCAAAAATAGGCTTCTAGACTTGGGCGCCCACGCCCTAGTCCAGACCTATTTTTTCAAGACCCAAATTTAAATTGTCAACAAAGTGACCGTTAAAAGGTTTCCCTTTGTTAGCCTTGTCAATTTGAATTACGAATGTTTAGCAGGAATGCATATATAAACATGTTTAGGACTTCATTTTACTCCTAGTTGATGAAGGCGAACTTATGATCATTCAAGGCATTATGAATTGTGTTGCAGAGCACCATTGTGTTGTGTTTGTATGTGTTTGTTGCAGATTTGGCTCCATCAACTCATTTCCTTATGATGTGAAGGCATTTCATCTCCATGAGGGTTTACACCCACTAAGATGATATCTACTTTATGTTTCAATCAGTCAATATTATCATTTGTTTTTGCATCTATCCACCAAGGACATGCACTCTATCTAACAATTGTGTTGGAAGTCTTGAATACCATTTCAAGGCTTGACCAAGGTAAGCTCCTAAACACCACAACCCCCAACCCCTCTCTTGTGATTGCATGTTACAAGTGTGGAATCTTGTAGAGAGAAGTTATAGGAGATCAAAGCAGAGGACAAAGATTTGGGATCTGAAGAAAACAATGAAAAATATTCATTTCTTGCCAAGGGCACTTGGCCCTGTGTCCTCCAATTTCTTATTGTCGGAAGCTCTGAAGTAAGTTGCAGATTTCACCATCTCAAAGTTTTAGATCCACAAAAAAATCATCCAATTAGACTAGGGCACCTACCCAAGTATCCCCAAAGTTTCTGCTTTCTGGAATCTAAATTCTAGTATGTTTCTAATTTGCATCTGGTGCCTTCTTATGTGAGCATTTGTCATGTTTCATCTATTTGTAACTTATGATTTCATATATTAGAGTTTAAGGCTTAATCAGATTAAGGTTTAACAAATTAATCAACAAATTCCAAATTTCTGTATCATTCCAAGTGACAGGAAACTTGTAGCTAAGTCCTCTTGCAAAAGTTGTGACTTTACTCAATTTAATGTCCTTGAATGTTAGATGTGAAAGGAACATTTAATCACACTATCAAACATTATCATCATCCCTCTTTTCCTACATATCATTTGGTGAACTCATGTTTATTTTTATGAACTTGCATCTTGTTTAGTGTTGTAATCAGATTTACATTCATTCATTTTCATCATCATACATTCAAAAATCTTGCATAAAAATAGGCATTTTTGGCTTACATTAAGACATAGTTTGCACTATTTTCCGTGCATACCATTGAAAAAAATTTGCTTTTCTGATATTTACATCAGATATGAGATAAATTACAACATTTCATATTTTTATCATCATTTACCTTGCATTTGCATCTCTTATTGGCTAGGGTTTTGCTTGAAATTTTGTTATTTTTTTTCATATAACCTAGTAATTTGAAAAGCTAGGATTTGCAATTAAAATATTATTTCAAATTTTATTACTCATTTTAACACTCTTTTAAATCTTATTTTGGACTGTAGTGTTTCATCATTGTGTTTTTTTGCATCTACATTTCAAAATTTGTATCTACACATTGTGTATCTCAACAAAAACAAGCATATTCATTCATCTTGCCTTAATTTTGACTTTACATTGAGAATTGGACCACTTTGGCATAATTTTAAAAATTGATCTGAGTTATTTTACACATTAAATCAGATTAGATTTCAATTATCTATCATTGGGCATAATTTTATAACATTTTTTGTGCATTTACATTGAAAAAAGTGAAAAAAAAGAGAGCATTTTAGATGCATAAGCAAGCATAGTTTTGCCTTGTTCCATTGCATTTGTCATTAATATCATTCATTTTAGATCTTGTATTCATTTTCAAACATACATCCATTGGTAATTTGAAAATTTTGCTTCATTTCATAAAATTTTGTGAAAAATTGGCATATTTGTTAAATTACACATTATATATTCAAAAAGTATAACTTGCTCCTTTGGTATGTGTTGTTCTCAAAATCAACTACTTTTGTTTTTGTAGACAACCCCTACAAAACTTGTCCATTTCGTAGCCTACACTCTAACTTTGCAAAATGAGACAAGTACTCTTGATCTCGAGCGAAGTCATTTGACATCCTAGAAGAGTTTGCGACATTTCCTTATGACAGTTTCTCAAAAATCGTGAAGCTTATTTTGGTCGTAAGCTTGCCAAAATATCAGTTATTGAACATTTTTAGGTGTTAGAAAAATTTTTGTGTTTACATGCAATAGCGGTCTGAATAGCCTCTATTACATGTGTTTTGTTATTTTTTGTAAAGTCAGCCTTTTTTGCTGCTATTACATGTTCTGCGAAAAGTTCTTTCAATATGCGAGGGGGGTTAAAACTGCCACCCACGCATCCCCTTACCAAATTTTCACATGTATGGGTAGTTGTTATGACCACTCTAGCACATCAAACCTTCACATGTCCGAACGGGCTTTTTCTCCACCCCGACAGATCTCACCAAATCTTGGGACTATGGTGCCATTAATGCCACTTGTGTCGGCATTAATGGCTTCAGGTTTTTAACCTTTTTAAAACATGTTTTAGTCATTTTGATTAGTTATCTTCTATTGTCGAAACCTTGAACAAACTGGTAAACCTTCTTGGAGATCATTTGATCGTGATGTTGGTAGATTCAATTGTATTTTGCTATTTGTGCATGATTTAGGGTTTTGCATCGGCCTTTCAAGGTAAGTCTTCATTTCATTTTCTTGCTTTTTCTATCTGGGTTTTATTTAAACATTTTCCATTTTGAAAATTTATGTAGATGTTTATTTTTCTTTGAGTCATCAAAATCATATGTCAGTGTAGTTTGAAACCCTATGTTGGATGTGTAGTTTTCATCGTCCCTTTGTTTGAATAGCAGCACATTTATCATGCCTCACTTCACTGCCTTGTGAAAACCTTAGTTGTGTTTTAACCCTTATGCATTGGTAGAGTTATCACCCATCTTTGCATCCTTTAGAGGTATTTCCCAAACACATGTAAGGGTAGTTAAAACTGCTGCCCTTACATAGCCCTTGCAAACTTTCCAACATGTGAAGGCGGTGAAATATACTGCTTTTACACAATTCAGAGAGAACAAAACAAAGCAGATGTAGTGGTGGTTAAAACCACTGACGATACATCAAAACCCTTCGTTCAACATGCACCGACAGTCTGTTTAGCTGGCCTTGCATATGCCTATAGACTTGCAAAAGTTACCTATGTGTAAGGGCAATCATTTTGACTACCCCTACATGTAAAACTTAGATTTTTTCCAAAAAAAACATCCAAAGGCAGTATTTTTCCCTGACTTTGCACAAGAATGGTAAACTCTTCCCAAACAACACATGTAAAAGTTGTCAAAACAACCAACTTTACATATGTGAAATAATCCCTCATGCAGGAGCAGTTATTTTGACCGCTTGTGCACATTTTCTTGAATTTTTCCTAACACTGGGAAAATTTGCCTTTCAAGACCTGTTAACCCGCTTTCGTCCTTTACCTCGATTTGCGCACACTCAAACCCTTCAACACATGCTTTCCTTCCCATGATCATCAAATCACAGTTATTCTAGTTTATCCATTCTTTCCCTAACTGTGAGATCATGGCCTTTTGTAGTTCTCAACAGGCGTCCGTGATAGATATTTCTTCCAGAGTTCTCTCTAGAGTTGATGTCAAAGCCGTCTCCATCCAAAGCCAAAATCATGAAGTACAAGTACCAAGGTGTCTTCTTGGTCACTTTAGTGTAGTTGAATATTGATCAAATTAGGGATATAGAAATAGGACATGTGGATATTGAAGAATTTATAGAAAGAATGAAACAAACAAACCCATCCAAACACATGCAAAAGATCATCGACAACAATATTCACTTGGTTGCCTCATTTCTAGTTTCTGTAAATAATCCCGAGTTCATTCTTCAGGTGGCTAGTCATTACAATAGGGACACTAGGGTTTTGACAGATTCCCAAGGGAATGTGATCATGAGGTTAGATGCAAAATTCCTTGATAAAATCTTCATGTGTCCGCCTATTGTGAATATTGGATAGATTGACTTTGCTCAGGGACAAAAGGACTATGATATAGATGTCGAAGCTGCAAGAAGGTATATAAACAACAAGTGGTTAAAAATTCCTTGAAGCAATCTAACTAGATGGCCAAAGGATCTCCCTAGGAGTGACTTTGTTGAGGAAGTTTGTGACTTGATCACACTTTTGAGTCACATCAAAGGACTCCCTTCTTCCTCCAAGTTTCAAGAATGGATGTACACATACATCAAGGTAATTCTTCTGGGCACATAGAGAATATTCTAGGGAGAGCATATCAGTAATGCATTGCATGAACAACAGGTGAAGGTCAACACAACATTCAAATTCTATATGACCTCGTATCTTGTACATGTTGCTGCTAGCATGAGAAGCTTTCCAGGTTTGACTCAGGTTGGTGATAGGAGATTGGTTCTTGTATATGAGTATTACCCTCAAATTATTTTAAAGGGATCAATCCATCATTTCTAAAGGGTCAATGATGCCTTCTTTTCAATATTCATGTGCTTATGGGACAATGAACTTGCTCAAAAAAGGGTCTCAGATGAAGCTTGGGAGGTTGTGAATTCTTTCAGCTGCTTGTTCTTATAATTCCCCAATTTCACATATCTCAGGGTAGGGTATTATCCTAGCTACCCTTATATTCTTCCACGGTATCCTAGTGACTATATTGTTCTCATGTAGTTATGCAGACAGCTGATTGTAGTGCATAATAAACAAATGGAGCTAAAGAAGTAGGGATAAATTTCCCCATTGAAATTGGAAGGTATTCAATTCAATTAGCTAACAAAGCAAAAATAGTTGATTTTGAATTACAGCTGGTCACTATGAGAACTTTCAAGAAAAGGGGCCGTTTTGACTTCAGAAGAGTGCAAGATAAGATCAAAAGAAAGTCAACCTTTCATGTGCCTATGGTGCAAGATATTTGGGTTGATCTCCGAACACAAAAAGAGATCAGGAAGCTAGACTACTACAGAATTCATCTGAGTCATATTGAAGAACTGGGCCTCACTGATATTCCAGATGGAATGGAGCATGATGGGGATGTTCTAGACCCCAAATATAACACTGAGAATTTTGAAGTCTCACCTCTTCCAAAGGTGAAATGGTCAGTTAAAGAGGAAACATCCATAAGGAAAAGATTTCAGTCGATCCTGGCCAACACAAATATATGGTTGGAGAGCAAAGGTATCAAATTGAAGGAATTTCTCACAAGGTCAGAGACTGAAGCACAGGAACAGATGGGCAAAAAGGTAGAGAACAGAACCAAAAATAAGAGTGACACGCCTTCTTCCTCCAAGATACAAAAACCAAAAATTAAGTTTGTATCCAAAGGAGGGAAGAAGAAAGAAATTGCAGAAACCTCCAATATCACTGAATCAGGTGCTAAAGATACAAATGTTGATCAAATGGAGATTGAAGATGTTGAGGCTGAAGAGCAAAATATTCAAAAGTCCATGAATGCTCAACAAACAAAAGTATCTGATAAATCTGATAAGGAAGATGAAACTAAACAAGACAAGGATGAGGATGCAGAAAAGGAACAACTTGGTGATCCACATCAGTCCCCAGAGAAAGATCTTCCCACTGGAACACAAGTTTCTACACCCCTTCCTCATGCTCTAGTTTCTGGTAGTTCCCTAATAATTTCAAGTGTTCCTCTTTCACTTATCTTTGTTATTTCTTCTAATAATACCCCTACTTCTATAAGAACTAGTTTTGGGACTACTTTTTATTCTTCCGGTTCTATCCCAAGTTTATCTTCTCTATCTTTTGACATTGGTGAACAATCTATTTTAGAGAATTTTCTGGATGGATCAGAGAAGGTTGTTGATACAGGTGTAGTTTTTACCAACACTAGTCCTATTATGACTATAACAGGTGTAAATATGGATCCGGTGAAACAAGTAGTAGACTCATCTCCAATTGTTGGTGCTTCTTTGCTTCCCCCATGGTTGTCTACATATACTCCAAAGAGGAAGAAGCAAGCCATTTCACCTGATGAGATTGATATTGAAAAGTTGTTACCTATAAAATCAAAGACTCTGAAGAAGAAGCCTAAGACTGTTTCTAGGCTTATCAATGAGAAAGGAATCAGATATGCAGAGATTGCTAAGCCACTAGAAGATGCTACTGTTGACAATTTTGACATGAATGATTATGTTGTTTCAAGGGTTGAGTTAGGCAAGCTAACTCATGAGGGCAAAAAAGAAGATTTTTAAACTACTGCCAGCACCTTGCTTGAAAAATATGATGAAGTCAAAAAAGAGAAAGAATAGTACAAGGCCAAAGCAGAACAACTTGCTAAAGTTCTTCAAAAGATAGTAAAGTCATCTGAAATTGTAGAACCCATGCCAGTGACTGTAGAAGATCCGCTGATCCAGAAGGTTGAAAAAGCTCAGGCCAGAGGGAGGGGTAGGAGATATTGTGGACTGTTTGTTAGCTCAAGGGTGAATTCTACTAAAGACCAATGTAGAAAGAAGAGAGAAGATAGATAAAGCGAAAGCTGAGCTTGATAACATGGTTGACTTACTCTCACAAGAGCTGCAGGATCAAGAAGAGAGCTTGGAGGAGTGGATAGAGATGAAAAAGATTAAGATAAAGAATCTGATTACCATCGAGGTCATTGTAAACATGGAATCATATCTTAAAACCAAGGAGTCTCTGGTTCATCATATCCACATAATAAAAGGTTTACTTGAAGATCTATGTCAAGCCCAAGAAGCCAGTGAAGACAGTGATGTCACACTTCTACACCTAGAAGAACTTCCATGCATCCTCACAGGTGAAGATCATAAATTCCTTTCAGCAAATGAGATGATAAGTTCCTTCGAAAAGATGGTTCAAAGGAAATTTGAAGAGGAGGTGCCCTCAGTACTTTCCATGGATAATCTCTATGATCAACATTTGACTTTTGAGAAATTGAAGGACAATCTAGACAAACATGAGAAGGCAATAAAGGTAGTAAAAGATGCAATTCTTCAGGCCCGCACTATCTCAGAAAATACAGCTAAACCAGATGCAGGTGAGATGGTAGCCATACAGGCCATGTACTAGAATTTTCTAAAGAAGAATGATGGAGCAAGCTAATACCTTAGTTTATTTTATTCTTGTTTATGTAATTTAAATTTTGTTGTGGACATATCCATATGTAATTTTCTAAAATGTAATTACATGTGAAGAAAAGGAAGTCCTAAGTCAAATAGGATTCTTCTGTTTGAATAAGTCAAAGTAGTTAGGATTTTCCTATTTTTGCTCTCGGTTTCTCTTATAAATAAAGAGGAACCCCATTGTAAATAATCATCTTTTAGTTATTGAAGCAAAACTCTACCAAATTGAAGAGCATTTTGAGACTTTGTGTTCAAATTGTAAATCACATTTTATCAAGTGAATAGAAAAGCAAGTGATCATTCAATCTTTGTGTTGAAATAACTTGTGGCATATTGGAAATTGTTCTTATGTCCTTTTCCTAATACTATCTTATCTGCTTGATCAAATTGTAGTGTGAGTGTGAATAATCTGGGAGATGTTCTAAAGCTGATTTTGGAGACTTTGTGCTACAATAATTATCTTTAGTTTGTGATTTTATGTTTTAAAGTAAAAGATATTGGAAAGGCTTTGAACTACTATTATCTTTTGTGATCATATATTTTCTCGTAGTATTTGGTGAAGACTTTGGACTGCATCTTATCCTACTTGGTTCTAAATTATAAATTAGTAAAAGAAACAACGATAGACTTTGTGCTTTCATGGGTTTCTAGGTTATTCAAATTTGTATTGAGAAAGTGCTCTTTCATTTTGTAAACATCATTTCTGAAAAAAGAGAAATGGATGATATGGTCTCACCCCTAAGTTAGTATTTAGTTTAAATAAGTTTGTGATAGTTGATAGGGAACCTCCCCTTGGTGAGAGGAGAGATTTATCTCATTACACTGTGGTCGATATAACCATTTTGCCTTTAGTTAGTTGAAGGTAGAATATTCACCCAACAGTTTTTGGCGACTCTACTGGGGAAGGAACGCGCAACTTGAAGCCTCATGCTCTGAGTTGAAGCATTTCAGTTCTTTTCCATTTGTTCTAAAATTTTTCAAAATTTTGTTGAGTACACTACATTCTGGTAGATTCATGGTATACAAGAAGCAAGAGAGCTCAAGGTATTATTGATCCTGTATTTGAGTTAATGTAGCAAAATAATTTTGGTCTTTTGCCGCCATGACCTCGACTTCAGTGAACTAGGAGTTTTCCTCCTACCAACTCTAGGTTACCAGGTGAAGCTTCTAGTTATAGTACTAGCAGAGTTTTGTCTACTCATACTCCATAGAGTTTTGTTATCCCACCCTTTAATCAGCACACCATGGTAGCTCAAGGCCCTTGGGGTAGCACTTTTGGTCTTTTGAATTTAACTCCACCATTGCATGAACTACCTTGTAGTTCAAGGAAGAATTTTCCTAAGTTCTATGGCAATGGGAAAGTCCACCTGGATGAACACATTACAGTTTTCTGCATAGCATGTGGTGTAATAGGTGTCAAGCATGAAGATGTAGCAGTAAGAATTTTTGTGGAAACACTGCAAGGTGCCACTGTAGATTGGTTTTACCATCTTCAAGCTCAAACTATAACCAATTGGAATACTCTCAAGACCAAGTTTGAAGCTAGGTTCAAACCTACAGAAGATGCACATGCCTCATTGGCTCAGCTCACACAAATGAAGAAAGAACCTCACGAACCCATGCGAGACTTCATCGCTAAGTTCAATAAGCTAAGAAATAGGATTCCTACAACTGCTTAGCCAACAACAGAGAATCTTAAGTATTTCTTTATCAATACTCAACTTCCTGAGGTGAGCTTTCTGTTAAGATAGGCTAGCCCCATAGATCTTCCTACAACTCAGATTTTGGCTACTGAATTTGAAGATGATCTTATCCTTGCAGGTAAGATAAGAAGATATTCTAACAGAAATAGAGGTCCTTCTTCTACTGATAATTCTTCCACAAGCACCACAGATCTTATGGTGCAAAAGTTAGCAAATGAATTGCTAGCTCTAAAAAGGTAAATGTCACAAGGTATGTCTATCCCTCCTTCTTATCAAGATATACCTAGGAGGACATTTCCCAATAATTCATATCAAGGCAACACTGCTAAAAATCAAGGGCAACACAACCGTCTTCCACCTACATAGGGGAAGCCCGCCATTGAAGCAGTGACAGTCAAATCAGCAGTTGGCTATTATGAAGTAGAACATGATCATTCTTTCCAACTTGAGTTGGACTAGGAGAATGATGCTAATATTTTTGCAGAAGGAGAAGAAGAATTAGCTGGTGACTCTACCATTGGCTTTCTGAATTACCAAGATGAAGTCAAAAAAGAAGGAGAAGTGTATGATGGAGCATATGCTATTTTTACTAGGTCCCAAAATTAGTCAACTCAACAAGCTAATAAAGGAAAGGCAAGAGAGGAACCTCATATAGTGATCACAATTTCCAAACAAGGAATTATGTTACCTTTTTAGTCGAAGGACCCGGTGCCCAATAAGCAAGTAAGTACATCTAACAATCTTGTATCTTCTACTTCTATCCCTCAGACTAGTACTACCCCTAATAAAACTCAGAATGATGGATTTCCTTCCATTATCTCTAGTTCATTTCAGCTATTTGACATAATAGATCATGCTAGGAAGACCAAAATCCAAATGTTCGAGGTTGAGTATTTACAAGCTAATCTTGAACAGTTTGATAGGTTGGCTAAATACGTCAAAAACAAGATTGTCCCTATAGGACAAGATTTTCCAAAAGTTGTCCATGATTCCTCAAAGAACAAATCTACCCAAAATAATCTTGTCACTACTCCCCTTGTTGCCTCCGATAAAATAGAACCTTTCTATGTTTCTCTATTGGTAAATGGTCATAAGTTGAGCAATTGCATAATAGATTCTGGGGCCTTCGATAATGTCATGCTGGCTAAAGTAGCAGACGCCCTTGGCCTCACCTTAAATAAGACCTTTGGGAGATGTTTCTCCAAGGAAAATAAGCAAGTACCACTGTTGGGTCAAATAAAAGATGCCTAATTTGCATTTGTAGCCTTTTCGGACAAGAGGATTAAGATGACCATCCTAGTCGCTGATGTTCCAGCTTCTTATGGCATTCTGCTAGGTGTAATTTTTGTAAAGATGTGGGTGGGGAATTGAACATGGATCTATCCGAAGCAAGGATACCTATTAAAGGCGTCATGCAAAAGTTGCTTCCTGAGAAAGAGGCAAAATACATTGTTACCCAAACAACAAATCCCAAAGCCCAAATTTTGTTTGAGCCCTCGGGTATGGGTAATTATTTCCTATCTACTAAAGATATTCCTAGTTCATCAAATGAGAGCTCATCAGGTGAGAGCTCAGACAATTCAGATGGAGAATCAGAAGAGTATTTAGATGAAAGTGCAGATGAAGGTATAGTAATGCCAGATTCTTCCCTCACTGATGAAGAAGAATCTTTTGATCAAAGAAATTCCAAAAAATCAAATTCTAATGAGGTTTGGGTTTTAAAATTTGATGGCAGTTGTTCCTCTACTAGTTCTAGAGCTGGAGTTGTTTTGTTATCTCCACAAGGTGATATTTTCCCTTTCTCATACAAGCTGCAATTTGACAATACCAATAACACCGCTGAATACGAGTCATTGTTGCTCAGATTAGAGGCTTCTCATGCTAAGGGTGTTAAAAATCTTCATGCTCAAGGAGATGCCGAATTAGTGGTTTGTCAAGTGAGAAATTTATATCAGACCAAAAATGAAAGATTGAGACATTATCACAATCACGTATGGGATTGCATTGAAGGTTTTGATGCTTTCAATATTTCTGCAATGCCTAGAGAATTTAATGATCAGGCAGATTCATTAGCTATCTTTGCAACCCTTATGGTTCCCCATAAGGACTTCAAAGGAAACAAGTACACAATTGAGCTGGTCTTTCGACCAAGTGTACCTAATAATGCTAACCATTGGCAGGTGTTCAATGGTGATAATCAAATCATTACTTTCTTGGAAAAGATGGATAGCTTTGATGAGCTCTATTTTGAAGTTAGTGAATCTCCACCATGGGAATACATTTCTGAAATAGATTCACAAACTGGTGAAGAGTTTCTTCAACTGAAAGGGAATAAGATTCCAAAAGGTTTGGTTTCCTTGGAAAAGCTATTTGATAAGCATGATAGATACATTAAACAACAGCAACAACTTGATTCAAGTTCCTCTATAGAATTTGAGCAAGTAAATTTGAGTTATAAGGCAGATCCCAAAATGGTCAACACTGGGAAGTGTTGCACTATCGACAAGAAGTTTAAATTCATTACACTCCTTCGTCATCACATTGATGTTTTGGCATATTCGTATGATGATCTAAAGTCCTTTAGGCCTAAGGAGATTTAGCATGAAATTCCTCTCAAAGTTGGGTCATTGCCTCACAAACAAAAACAAAGGCAATACAATCCCAAAATATTAGGTACTATCTTTTCTGAGATTCAGAAAATGTCGAATGCAAGGATCATCTTTCCAATTCATCATTCCACCTGGATTGCAAATATAGTTCCTGTAAGAAAGAAGAATGGAGAAATCTATATCTTTGTTGATTTCAGGAATCTCAACCAGCCTTCTCTAAAAGATAACTACCCCTACCCATCATGGACCAAGTGTTGTAAATAGTAACTGGTTCAGAAATGCTGTCTATGTTAGACAGTTTTTTGGGATATAATCAAGTAGAGGTCAACGAAGCAGATCAGTACAAGACTGCTTTCACAACACCTTAGGGCATGTTTGCATATCACAGGATGCCTTTTGGTTTGATCAATGCTAGCACCACATTCCAAAGAGTAATGGACCTTGCCTTCAGAGATGAGATGGGGAAGTTCATTGTGGTATATCTTGATGACTTGATTGTTTTCTCCAAACAACGTCATGATCATGCGTATCATTTACGACATGTGTTGGAAAGATGTCGACAAAATGGTATCTCCCTCAACCCTAAGAAATCAATTTTTGGGGTTACAGAAGGTAAACTTCTCAGTCACATTGTTTCCTGAGAAGGCACTAAAATTGAATTAGAAAGAGTCAGATCTATTCAAAGTCTTACTCTGCCTACTAGTAAGACTGTACTTCACTCTTTCTTCAAAAAGGTGAATTTTCTGCAGAGATTCATTTCAAAATTCGCAGAGAAAACTTGTCACATTCTCAACATGATGAAGGTTAAAGCTACTTTATGTTGGAGTGTGGAAGGTAAAGAAGCATTTGATGACATCAAGAAGGCTATTGCTCATGCTCCAATTTTGGTTTCTCCTGACTATACTAGAGATTATGTAGTATACAGATACGCTTCTAAACATACACTTTTAGCCATTTTGGTTTAGCAGAATGAGGAAGGTGTGGAATCTCCCATTTCATTAATGACTTGTCCTCTGAAGGCTTGTGAATTAAAATATTCAATTATGGAGAAACATGCTTATGCCATGGTCAAGGTAGTAAAGCATTTCTAGTTCTATATTCTAAATTCACATACTGTTGTTTTGGTGCCTGATACAACAGTAAAGTCAATTTTGACTCAACAGGACTTTAGAACCAAAATAGGCAATTGGATTGCTAAGATCCAAGAGTTTGATCTTGATATCAAACCTACCAAGCTTGTGCGTGGTAGAGGTTTGTGTCAATTGATTGCTAACAATGTACCAAAGGAGACAGGGGATGAAGAAGGAGTTGAAGATATGCCAACTATTCTTTTTGTCACTACTACTGATGAGTGGTATTCAAATATTGCTCATTTTCTTACCTATGGTGAGTGTCCTTCTCATCTATCTTATAAGGAGAAAAGAACTATTAAATTGAAAGATGCTAATTATGTCCTATGGGACAATGGTTTGTATAAGAGGAATCTTGATGGAGTATTTCTCCCTTGCGTGGATAAAGCATAACAAAGTAGACTTCTCGAGTCTTTCCACAATTTGGCCTATGGAGGACATTTTTTTGCACCTATGATGTCTCATAAGATTCTGCGGGCTAGGTACTATTGGCCCACACTATTTCAAGATGTGTATGATTAGGTACGTAGGTGTGAGTTGTGTCAACAGTTTGTTGGAAAACCTAAGTTGGCTGCACTACCTATCAAGCCAGTTGTGATTGAAGAACCTTTTCAGCAATGGGGCATCGATTTCATTAGTGCTGTGAACCCACTATCAAGTGCAGGACACAACTTTGTTCTCATCGCGACAGATTATTTTACCAAGTGGGTGGAAGCCATTCCAGTAAAGCATGCTACTTCTAATGTGGTATGTAATATCCTTAAGGAAAATATTATTTCCTGGTTTGGAGTCCCAAACAAGGTAGTAGCAAATAATGCTACTTGTTTCTCTTCCAACGAGATTACTGGCTTTTGCTATGAGCATGGGATCATTCTTTCCCACTCTTTAGACTATTATCTGCAAGAAAATGGTTAGGTGGAATCAAGTAACAAAAATCTGGTTACTATTATCAGGAAATTAGTGGAAGAAAATCAGAGAACTTGGCATAAAGCATTGTTTGATACTTTATGGGCAGATAGGATTACCCCTAAAAGGGCAATAGGTATGTCACCTTTTTAGCTTATGTATGGTCTGAATGTAGAGATACCTATTACCTTGGAGTTGCCAGCACTGAAGTTGGCAAAGGCAGTGGAAGATAGAACTTTTGAAAGTTCTATTGACAAAAGGATCATGTACCTAACTGAACTTGAGGAGTGGTGAGCTATGGTAGTAGATTGTATCATTGAACATCAAAGTTAGGTGAAGAAACTCTTTGACAAGAAAACAAGGGTTCGTGAGTTTCAAATTGGAGATCAAGTCTTGTTATGGGACAAGCGGAGAGAACCAAAAGGTATGCATGGGAAGTTTGATTCCCTTTGGAGAGGCCCATTCACCATTCATCAACTTTGTGGTGAAAATAGTTTCTTGTTGGAGTATCTGGATGGAACATCATTCTTGCTACCTCACAATGGACAACATCTAAAGCACTTCAATCCTTGACGTATCAGATAAGTTCATTTGTACATCTGTATAGTTTTGTGTTTTTATTTTTGTGTTTTTGTTTAGTCTTTTGTGTCTTTTTCTTTTTGGTATCTTGACTCTATGGCCCAATGGCATGGATGAAGGCACTTTGAGATTGGATTCTTCTTCCTTCGATCATTTCAAAGTTTGATTGTTGGAAGTTCCCCAGTCAGAGCTAGCTGTTGTTCTCAAAATTAGCTACTTTCATTTTTGTAGACAACCCCTACGAAACTTGTCTGTTTCGTGGCCTACACTCTAAGTTCACAAAATGAGACAAGTACTCTTGATCTCAAGCAAAGTCATTTGACATCCTAGAAGAGTTTGTGACATTTCATTATGACAATTTCTCAAAAATCGTGAAGCTTATTTTGGTCATAAGCTCACCAAAATATCAGTTATTGAACATTTTTAGGTGTTAGAAAAGTTTTTGTGTTTACATGCAATAGTGGTCTGGATAGCCGCTATTACATGTGTTTTGTTGTTTTGTGTAAAGTCGGCCTTTTTTACCACTATTACATGTTCTACGAAAAGTTCTTTCAATATACGAGGGCAGTTAAAACCACCGCCCACGCATCCCCTTACTAAAGTTTCACATGTATGGGCAGTTGTTATGACCGCTCTAGCACATCAAACCTTCACATGTCCGAGCGAGCTTTTTCGCCGCCCCGATGGATCTCACCAAATCTTGGAACTATGGTGCCATTAATGCCATTCATGTCGGTATTAATGGCTTCAGGTTTTTAACCTTTATAAACATGTTTTAGTCATTTTGATTAGTTATCTTCTATTGTCTAAACCTTGAACAAACTGGTAAACCTTCTTGGAGATCATTTGATCATGACATTGGTGGATTCAAGTGTATTTCACTATTTATGCATGATTTAGGGTTTCGTGTCGGTCTTTCAAGGTAAGTCTTCATTTCATTTTCTTGCTTTTTCTAATAGGCCTTTATTTAAACATTTTCCATTTTGAAAATTTATGTAGATGTTTATTTTGCTTCGAGTCATCAAAAGCATACGTCAGTGTAGTTTGAAACCCTATGTTGGATATGTAGTTTTTTCCATCCCTTTGTTTGAATAGTGGCACATTTGTCATGCCTCACTTCACCACCTTGTGAAAACCTTAGTTGTGTTTTAACCTTTATGCATTGGTGGAGTTATTGCCTGTCTTTGCATCCTTCAGGAGTCTTTCCCAAACACACGTAAGGGTGGTTAAAACCACCGCCCTTACAAGACCCTTGCAAACTTTCCAACATGTGAAGGCGGTGAAATATATTGTTTTTACACAATTTAGAGAGAACAAAACAAAACAGATGCAGTGGCAGTTAAAAATGCTGATGATACATCAAAACCCTTCATTCAACATGCATCGGCGGTCTGTTTAGCCAACCTTGCATATGCCTATAGACTTATAAAAGTTACCTATGTGTAAGGGCGGTCAGTTTGATGGCCCCTACATGTAAAACTTAGATTTTCCAAAAGAACACATGCAAAGGCGGTATTTTTCACCGACTTTGCACAAGAATGGTAAACTCTTCCCAAACACATGTAAATACGGTCAAAACAACCAAATTTACATATGTGAAATAATCCCTCATGCAGGAGTGGTTATTTTGACTGCTCGTGCACATTTTCCTAAATTTTTCCTAACATTGGGAAAATTCACCTTTCAAGACATGTTAACCCGCTTTCACCCTTTACCTCAACTTGCGTGCACTTAAGCCCTTCAACATATGCTTTCCTGCCCATGATCATCGAATCACGGTTATCCCAGTTTATCCATTTTTCCCCTAACTGTGACCTCATGGCCTTTTGCAGTTCTCAACAAGCGTCCGTGATAGATATTTCTTCCAGAGTTCTCTTTAGAGCTGATGTCAGAGCCTTCTCCATCCAAAGCCAAAATAGTGAAGTACATGTACCAAGGTGTCTTCTCGGTCACTTCAGTGCAGTCGAATATTAATGAAATCAAGGATACAGAAATATGACATGTGGATATGGCAGAATTTGTGGAAAGAATGAAACAAACAAACCCGTCCAGACACGCAAAATATCACCGACAACAATATTCACTTGGTTGCATCATTTCCAGTTTCTGCACATAATCTCAAGTTCATTCTTTAGGTGGCTAGTCATTACAATAGGGACACTAGGGTTGTGACAGATTCCCAAGGGAATGTGATCATGAGGTTAGATGCATAATTCCTTGATAAAATCTTCATGTGTCCACCTATTGTGAACATTGGATAGATTAACTTTGCTCAGGGACAAAAGGACTATGATAAAGATGTGGAAGTTGCAAGAAGGTATATAAACAACAAGTGGTTAAAAATTCCTCGAAGCAATGGCCAAAGGATTTCCCTAGGAGTGACTTTGTTGAGGAAGCTTGTGACTTGATCACACTTTTGAGTCACATCAGAGGACTCCCTTCTTCCTCCAAGTTTCAAGAATGGATGTACACATACATCAAGGTAATTCTTCGGCGTACACAAAGAATATTCTAGGGAGAGCATATCAGTAATGCATTGCATGAACAACTGGTGAAGGTCAACACAACATTCAAATTCTATATGACCTCGTATCTTGTATATGTTGCTGCTAGCATGAGAAGCTTTCTAGGTTTGACTCAGGTTGGTGACAGGAGATTGGTTCCTGTATATATGAGTATTACCCTCAAATTACTTTCAAGGGATCAATCCATCATTTTTGAAGGGTCAATGATGCCTTATTTTTAGTATTCATGTGCTTATGGGACAATGAACTTGCTTAGAAAAGGGTCTCAGATGAAACTTGGGAGGTTGTGAATTCTTTCGGCTGCTTGTTCTTACAATTCCCCACTTTCACATATCTCAGGGTAGGGTATTATCCTAGCTACCCTTATATTCTTCCACGGTATCCTAGTGACTTTATTGTTCTCATGGAGTTATGCAGATAGCTGATTGTAGTGCATAATAAACAAATGGAGCTGAAGAAGTTAGGGATAAAATTCCCCATTGAAATTGGAAGGTATTCAATTCAATCAGCTAACAAAGCAAAAATAGTTGATTCTGAATTACAGCTGGTCACTATGAGAACTTTCAAGAAAAGGGACCATTTTGACTTCAAAAGAGTGCAAGATAAGATCAAAAGAAAGTCAACCTTTCATGTGCCTATGGTGGAAGATATTTGGGCTGATCTTTGGACACAAAATGAGATCAGGAAGCTAGACTACTGCAGACTTCATCTGAGTCAGATTGAAGAACTGGGCCTCGCTGATATTCTAGATGGAATGGAGGATGATTGGGACATTCTAGACCCCAAATATAACATTGAGAATGTTGAAGTCTCACCTCTTCCAGAGGTGAAATGGTCAGTTAAAGAGGAAACATCCATAAGGAAAAGATTTCAGCCGATCCTGGCCAACACAATTATATGATTGGAGAGCAAAGGTATAAAATTGAAGGAATTTCTCATAGGGTCAGAGACTGAAGCACAGGAATAGACAGGCAAGAAGGTAGAGAACAGAACCAAAAATAAGAGTGACACCCCTTCTTCCTCCAAGATACGAAAACCAAAAATTAAGTTTGTATCCAAAGGAGGGAAGAAGAAAGAAATTGCAGAAACCTCCAATATCACTGAATCAGGTGCTGAAGATACAAATGTTGATCAAATGGAGATTGAAGACCTTGAGGCTAAAGAGCAAAATATTTAGAAGTCCAAGGATGCTCAACAAATAGAAGTATCTGATAAATCTGATAAGGAAGATGAAACTGAACAAGGCAAGGATGAGGATGCAGAAAAGGAACAAATTGGTGATCCACATCAGTCCCCAGAGAAAGATCTTCCCACTTAAACACAAGTTTCTACACCCCTTCCTCATGCTCTAGTTTCTGGTAGTTCCTAGTAATTTCAAGTGTTCCTCTTTCACCTATCTTCATTGTTTCTTCTGATAATACCCCTACTTCTGTAAGAATGAGTTTTGGGACCGTTCTTGATTCTTCTGATTCTATCCCAAGTTTATCTTCTCCATCTTTTGATATTTGTGAACAATCTGTTTTAGAGAATCTTCTAGATGGATCAGAGAAGGTTGTTGATACAGGTGTAGTTTTTACCAACACCAGTCCTATTGTGACTATAACAGGTGTAAATATGGATCCATTGAAATAAGTAGTAGACTCATCTCTAGTTGTTGGTGCTTCTTTGCTTCCCCCATGGTTGTCTGCATATACTCCAAAGACGAAGAAGAAAGCTATTTCACCTGATGAGATTGATATTGAAAAGATGTTACCTATAAAATCAAAGACTCTGAAGAAGAAGCCTAAGACTGTTTCTAGGCTTATCAATGAGAAAGGAATCAGATATGTAGAGATTGGTAAGCCACCAAAAGATGCTACTATTGACAATTTTGACATGAATGATTATGTCGTTTCAAGGGTTGAGTTAGGCAAGCTAACTCATGAGAGCATAAAAGCATATTTTTAAACTACTGCCAGCACCTTGCTCAAAAAATATGATGAAGTCAAAAAAGAGAAAGAATAGTATAAGGCCAAAGTAGAACAACTTGTTGTAGTTCTTCAAAAGATAGTAAAGTCATCTAAAATTGTCGAACCCATGGCAATGACTATAGAAGATCTCTTGATCCAAAAGGTTGAAAAAGATCAGGACAGAGGGAGGGTGGTAGGAGATATTGTGGAACATTTGTTAGCTCAAGGGTGAATTCTACTAAAGACCACTATAGAAAGAAGAGAGAAGATGGATAAAGCTAAAGCTGAGCTTGATAACATGGTTGACTTACTCTCACAAGAGCTACAGGATCAAGAAGAGAGCTTGGAGGAGTGGATAGAGATGAAAAAGATCAAGATAAAGAATTTGATTACCATCAAGGTCATTGCAAATAGGGAATCATATCTTAAAATGGAGTCTCTGGTTCATCGTATCCACATAATAAAAGGTTTACTTGAAGATCTATGTCAAGCTCGAGAAGCCAGTGAAGACAACAATGTCACACTTCTACACAGACTGGAAGAACTTCCATGCATCATCACAGGTGAAGATCATAAATTCCTTTTAGCAAATGAGATGATAAGTTCCTTTGAAAAGATGGTTCAAAGGAAATTCGAAGAGGAGGTGCCCTTAGTACTTTCCATGGATAATCTTTATGATCAACATTTGACTTTTGAGAACTTGAAGGACAATCTGGACAAACATGAGAAGGCAATAAAGGTAGTAAAAGATTCAATTCTTCAGGCCCGCACTATCTCAGAAAATATAGCTAAACCAGATGTATGCGAGATAGCAGCCATACAAACAATGTACCAAAATTTTCTAAAGAAGAATGATGGAGGAAGCTAATGCCTTAGTTTATTTTATTCTTGTTTATGTAATTTGAATTTTGTTGTGGACATATCCATATGTAATTTTCTAAAATGTAATTACATGTGAAGCAAATGAAGTCCTAAGTCAAATAGGACTCTTTTGTTTGAATAAGTCAAAGTAGTTAGGATTTTGCTATTTTTGCTCTCGGTTTCTCTTATAAATAAAGAGGACCCCCATTGTAAATAATCATCTTTTAGTTATTGAAGAAAAACTCTGCCAAATTGAAGAGCATTTTGAGACTTTGTGTTCAAATTGTAAATCACATTTTATCAAGTGAATAGAAAAGCAAGTGATCGTTCAATCTTTGCATTGAAATAACTTGTGGCATATTGGAAATTGTTCTTATATCCTTTTCCTAATACTATCTTATTTGCTTGATCAAATTGTAGTGTGAGTGTGAATAATCTGGGAGATGTTCTAAAGCTGATTTTGGAGACTTTGTGCTACAACAATTATCTTTAGTTTGTGATTTTATGTTTTAAAGTAAAAGATATTGGAAAGGCTTTGAACTACTATTATCTTTTGTGATCATATATTTTGTCCTAGTATTCGGTGAAGACTTTGGGCTGCATCTTATCCTACTTGGTTCTAAATTATAAATCAGTAAAAGAAGCAATGATAGACTTTGTGCTTTTGTGGGTTTCTAGGTTATTCAAATTTTTATTGAGAAAGTGCTCTTTCATTTTGTAAACATCATTTCTAAAAAAAGAGAAATGGATGATATGGTCTCACCCCTAAGTTAGTATTTAGTTTAAATAAGTTTGTGATAGTTGATAGGGAACCTCCCCTTGCTGAGAGGAGATATTTATCTCATTACATTGTGGTTGATATAACCATTTTGCCTTCAGTTAGTTGAAGAAAAAATATTCACCCAACAGTATGTTTCTATTAGTTTGTGCATTGAGTGTTGTATGCTTTTGTATTAGTTTTATAACCCTCTTCCCTAATAGAAACATCCCTTTAAGGAGAAGTTTTAGAATAATGGGTTCTGGTGCTACTGATAGCAACAATGTACCAACATTAGAAAATCCATTAAATGCCTATTTTACAAAAGGAGAAACACAAACTTTACAAGATATCATACCTCCTACAACTATAATGGAATAACAAACATTTCATGACTTTGAAGATCCTATTGAAGTGATAACACATCTATCTCATGATCAAATAAACAAACTTGATAAGGAACTAGCAAATTTTCAAGCATTTGTGGAAAAAGAAAGAATAGTTGAAGAGGCTGTACCTGTTGTTGATAGACTAAGAGAGTTACTGAAAGAAGGACAAGATGGTGTTAATACATTACATGGACTAGCCCATATAGTGTATAGCAACATTATGATAGTGAGTAAATGTGCAAATACCATTAATAATATGTCATCACTGACTCATACACAAGTATCGACACCTATACTAACTACTGGAATGTCTACTTTTACATTATCAATTCTCACTACTAATGCACATGCTTGTAGTGATTCTACCACCAGTATTAGGGTATCTAATGGAAGTAATTCATATAATTACAAGTTTGTGGGATTCAACTATCAAAACTTAGCACCTAGGGTGACTTATTATATAAATAATCACTCTCAACCACTTATCCATTCCACCTATTCTCAACCACCTTTCACTTACAATTGTTCTCAACCACCTGTCATGACCACAACTTCTAATTCTTCTTAACAACAAACCGCATCTCCTAATGTTGCCCTCTTAAAGAAAATCTTGTAAGGCATGACATATTTATAGAAGAAACTGACAAACTTGACCAATGCTTCTTCTCAACCTAGCATACCAACATACCATGCTTGTAATCCTTTATCCTATGCAATCTTAAGAACTCCTATGCCTAATAAGTTTGAGACTCCTCACTTTGAAAAGTATAATGGCAAAGGTTATCCTAATACTCATGTGGTATCATTCACAACTATGTGTAGTGATTTCTTCTTTGAAGAGGAGTTGTTAGCAAAACTCTTTCCATGATCCCTCAAAGATACTGCTTTGGACTACTTTTTCTGCTTACCACAAAATTCAATAAAATCTTTCTCTTAGCCAGTTGTTCATTTCTTACAATATTTTCAAGAAAATATTGGACTGTCAGTCTCATTGATTGATTTGTTTCATTGTAAACAAGGTCCAAAAGAGAAGTTAACCAAGTACATCAGTCGATATCAAGCTCTCTTTGCACAAATTCAATACCCAATTATAGATGAGGATGTTCAGAAGATATTCATTATGGATTTACAACCTAACATTTGTGATAAAATCCTCTTGATGAAGTATAGCTCTTTTCAACATTTATGCACAACCCTTCGTGATTACCGACTTTCGTCTAGTTAGTATGAAAATCAAAACTCATTGGCACAAGTTGGTCAATCCACGGTTGGACCTTCAGAAAACAACTTTAAGAGGAATAACAAGAGCTTCATCAAGATCAATGGACAACATTCAAACAATTTTCAATCACAAGTGTCTGTTATTAGTAATCCTAAACATACACCTTTTCAATTCAAACAACAGCTATATCGACAATTTACTCCATTATCTGAATCTCTTCAATCAATCATGAATCAAGTAGTAAGAAACAATCTTTTGAAGCTTCCTAATGTGAAACCATTTGATAGTAATAGGATACAAGGACCTAATTTTGATGTTAATGCTTTTTGTCAGTATCACCAATTGACAGGACATGACACTGAATGATGTATGCATCTGAAACATGAAATTCAAGACCTCATCAATTCTAACATAATATAGGTAACTTGAGTGAATGAAAATGGAAATAAGTTAGTAGCCCCTCTGAATTAGAATTTATAGATCTTTACAAATCCATTTCCTAAGCATAGTGACAATAATATGGTGGAACAAAATACAATAGAGCAAGAAGATGGCTATCTTGACTATGATGAAATAGTTGGCATGATAAAAGTAGATAAGGAGAAGATTGAAAAATCACCTCATCCACAAGGAAAAGATATCTATGCTACGTTTCCTCCACCATTACCCCTTCAAGGATCAGGAGTCAACCAAAACATAATGGATATGAAAATTAAACAACTGTGACAAGATATTATGATATAAGAAAAGGTTGTTATGGTGAAAAATATCCCATTTCATTGTGAGAAGCTTAATACCAAAGCAAAGAATCAAAAAAGAATAAGGCAGTTATCATCAGTGGGAAATAGAAATATCTCCCCTCCTCATAAGAAACAAAAGATTTGAAATATACAGGTATTGGAGAAACAAGTACCACATGAGCGTCTTGGAAATAAGAATCAATCAGGTATGAACTACTCACACTTTGTACAAAACTTGATGGAGTACCTTTCTAAGATGCTCACAAGTTTAGACTCCTCTTAGATAAAATATAAATATAAATATATATATATATATGTGTGTGTTGTGTTCCCCCGTGATGTGTTATGTGTTGTTTAGGCCTCCTTAGATGACCCTTGATACTCTTATATGGTCAAAGGTACCAGGAGACCACCTGTATTGTGATTATTCTTCTATTTGTTTCATCATTCTTCTATCTTGCCTCTCCTCTATAGATTTTATTGTTGTGTGTTGTGCCTTAGGGGCATAGCATTGTGGAGGGTGTTTTGGGGGCATCCACCTATAGGGTGTTCCTAAGGCACTTGTTCTCCTCTCTCATTTTTATTGTTTACCTTCTTTAGTGATTCTACCTAGTTGTCAGATGATGAAAACAAACAAATACTAATATGGACCGTGCATCCCTTCAGCGAGCAAGCAAAAATGGACCTAGTCCATCTATGAAGATGGAGTTGATATATATATATATATATCTGACACTTGGCTAGTAGAATCACTCTGTGTGATATATCATCTTAAGGCATGTCTTGTGACTAACATTTTACAATCCACTCAATTTGCTCTTGCACACTTTGATTGGTATCTCACCTTGTTTCTACACTTGGTTCTGAGGTACTTGCAGTATAGCCCAATGGTTATACTCAGCTTAGAACCCATGAGTATAGCCTTGGTCCTTGATGTAACCATTTTCATGCATAGCTTTCATGATTTGATCTTGTTGTTTATCTTAGCATATCTTATCAATGTGTTTGGGGAAAAATTTTGTGATCATAAGCACATGTCACCTTGGGGGCATGGGATTTATGAGAGCTCTTGTTCCCTTGCATGTTTTCTCTCTACCTTAATGTGCTTGATATCGATAAACGACATTAACCACCTTAAGGTGGGGGCATATATAATGGTATCTGTTTGATGATTTTGGCAGCGAGGTAGGATAACATATCTCTTGAGGTAGTGTGTATCCTTTTACACAAAAGCCCTTTTGCAAAAGGTAGGATGGTGTATCTCTTGAGCTAGTGCACATCCTTTTATAGAAAGTCCTCATCAGGAGCCAGAGTTGGATCTTGAGATATTCTCCCTTAAGCATGTCTTTGGCATTTGTTGTGGCATAAGCCCAACCATCAGGTGTGTCTATAGCATGTTTGAGATGGTGGGACTTAGCAATAAGCTCCTTCCATCGCCTGTATTTGCCACATTTAAGATGTATAGTATGTCTATGGCATGTTGTACAGTGCTCATGTATTTCACATATCTCTTGTGTGTTTTCCCTCATGTGTGGTGTAAAGGGCATGGCGATGAGTCCCTCCCACACTCAAGTTTTGTTTGGCATGTCTTCCTTCATGTGTGGTGTAAAGGGTGTGGTGATGAGCCCCCCACACTTAGTTTTTGTATGGTGTGTTTTTCCTGTAGTGTAGTGTAAAGGGTGTGGCGATGAGTCCCCCCTACACTTTGGGCTTTATATTGCATGTTTTTAGTGGTCTAAAGGGTGTAGAAATAATTTGCCCCCACCCCTTAGAATTTTATTGCATATATGTGAAAATGTTATATCACTGCATTCATCATGTTTTAAATGTCTTCAATACTACCTTCTTCATGTCTTGCATGCTTCCTACTATCTTCATTGTGTCTTGCGTGTCTTCAATGTGTTTTCTAATGCTTACCTAAGACTGGGGGCTAGAAATAGTTCCTCAATCTTTGTGTATGCCTTAGCTTAATGTGCCTGGCATGTTTGATGTATTTTTGACTGTACTTTAATTCATGTATGGGTTGTAAGATCATACACACATTAAAGTGGGGGCTAAATGTTATGTCGTAAAATGTCCCCTAAGACTTTTACATCCTAAGTTTAGCTCCTAGGTCCCTTAGATTTAATCATGCATGTTAAAAATGAATCCTAGAGAAAAAACCCCTAAAACCCATGATAAATGGGACTTAAAGGTGTACTTTAAAGCGTAATCTACGCCAAAAATTGGCCTCTAGACTTGGGTGCCCATGCCTTAGTCCAGACCTATTTTGTTAGGACCCAAATTTAAATTGTTGACAAAGTGACCATTAAAAGGTTTCCCTTTGTCAACCTTGTCAATTTGAATTACAAATGTTTAGCAGGAATGCATATATAAACAAGTTTAGGACTTCATTTTACTCCTAGTTGATGAAGGTGAACTTATGATCATCAAGCAAAGAGAATTCAAGGCATTCATTTTGTTATAGTTGTGTTGTGTTTGTATGTGTTTGTTGCAGATTTAGCTCCATCAACTCATTTCCTCATGATGTGAAGGCATTTCATCTCCATAAGGGTTTACACCTACTAAGGTGATATCTACTTTGTGTTTCAATCAATCAATCTTATCATTTGCTTTTGCCTTTGTCCACCAAGGAAATGCACTCTATCTAAAAACAGTGTTGGAAGGATTGAATGCCATTCTAGGGCTTGACTGAGGCAAGCTCCTAAACACCACAACCCCAAACCCCTCTCTTGTGATTATAGGTTATAGGTGTGGAATCTTGTGTCCAAAGGAGTTGTAAGAGATCAGAGCAGAGGATAAAGATTTAGGATATGAAGAAAATAGAAAAGAATATTCCTTTCTAGACAAGGACCGTGCCCACCCCTATGTCCTCCAATTTCTTGTTGTCAAAAGTTCTGAAGTAGGTTACAGATTTCATCATCTCAAAGTTCTAGATCCACAAAAAAATTACCTATTAGACTAGGCCTACCCTAGTGTCCTTGAAGTTTCCACTTTCCAAAATATGAATCCTGGAATGTTTCTAATGTACATTGGGTGCCTTCCTATGTGAGCATTTGTCATGTTTCATCTATTTGTTTATGATTTCATATAATTAGGGTTTAAGGCTTAAGTGAATTAAAGTTTAACAAATTAATCAACAAATTCTAAATTTCCTTATCATTCCAAGTGACACCAAACCTATACCTGAGTCCTCTTGCAAAAGTTGTGACTTTACTCATTTTAATGTCCTTGAATGTTATATGTGAAAGGAGGATTTAATCACACTATCAAACATTATCATCATCCCTCTTTTTCTACATAACAATTACCCATTTCTTAGAATTCCTTGGTGTATTTGTGAATGTGGATTTCTCAAATACAAAATCATAACCTTAGTAGTGAGATAGATGGATGATAGCCCAAATAGATGCATGGTTTCTTCAATGAATGCTCAAAAGCATTGGGATATATGGATGCCAAATGCTCAAAGTTTGTGAAGGGTTTTGTGAAGAGGTGAATGGGTGTATTTATAGCTTTTAAAATAGATCAATCAATGGTGGAGGAAATTAGATGAAATCGATGGATGAGATAAATTCAGGAATCATGAGTGAATCTACACATGGCAAGTGTACATGCAAAAAGTTGTTTTAAAGAGTTAATTGCTTTCTTGGCTAAAGATGGGATTGATTTTTATAAAATAGAATGCTTTTTCTATTTAATGAATTGATTGATAAAAAATATATATTTAAAGCCAATTAAACTCAATGCATGATTTACTTTTTGGCGTGCAATAGTTAAAATTAAATAATAAATTATTTAATTTATGCGCATGGAAGATTTTTAGAAGAAAAAAAATATTATTAAGAGATGAGAAGATAAATTAGAAATTAAATAAATAAATTTATTTAATTTGTTGTGCATGATGGAAGAAAACAAATAAAATAATGATTTAATTTATTAGGAGATAAGAAAAGTCAACTTAAACAAATTATAATAATTTATTTAATTTTGGAAGAATAATTAGCCAATTAAATAATTGAAATTATATAATTGTTGTGGATAGGAGGAATAAGATGTTGAAATAATTAAATAATTGGTTTATTTAATTAATGAAAAAATAGAAGAATAAGGTGGTGAATTTATGAAATTAATTAAACAATTTAGAATTATTTAATTTGTTGGATTAAGATGAAATTAGAAGAATTGATACTAGAAGAATGATGTGTATGCAAGGCGATAATGCAATGGTTATTTTTGGGTGTCTGCACTTAGGTTAAGAAGATTACATGAACAAAGTTAATAATGTAATAAAAGAGTAAGAGGGTGTGTCATGAATCATATCTACATTTATATTTAATGTGATTTACATGAGTAATGATTGAAATTGTGTTTTTAATTGTATAAATTATTATTTGTTATTTAGTAATTCTAATGCTCTTATGTGCCCTTTTAATTTTTGTTGACTTGTCACTTACACGGTACACCATTACATGAGAATTATGAAAAACTTAATAAAATGGCCATTAAGTGGATTTGATTAACACTCTTTTATATAGAAAAGGGACAAAGCCCATGTAGTTTGGCTCTCCTCCAAAGGTAGAAGCCAAAATTTGTTTGTGTTCGAATGTTGATAGAAGAGGGTTTGGCCTAGTTTAGGGTTTTAAAGTAAGTCTCCCTTTTCCATCAAACATTCTGGTGAACCTGACGTATCTTGTACCCTTGTATCCTTCTTGCTTCATATTTGAGTTATTTTCTACCCTAGATCTAATTAGGTTGAGTTCATTGATCATTTTACATAGTTTCATAGTTTACTTTTCCATTATTTCATTGTTAGGGTTTACAAAAGGCTTGCACTTCTAAGAAAGCCTAGCTAGTCTTAAAGCCTAGGGTTTGTGATTGATGTCTTGTTTCAAATTTTTTTGATGTTATTTGCTTATCAAATCTAATTTTACATTGCTTTAGCATATCATAAATATCATATTGTGTCGAAATTTGAAAGATAGAGAATTCTTGAATTGTTAGATTTAGGGTTTGATTTAAATATGAGTATTGTTTAAATCTAATTGAACTTGAGTAGAGGTGAATTTGATCAAAGGTTTATTATTGCATTATATTTGTTTACATTTGATCGGAGGAGAGAAAAACATCGATTCATTTAACCTAAAAATTAGCCTATTCTTCTATCACATAATTCATTTCTTCAATTTATGCATCTTGAGTGTCACTCAAACTTGTAACCACTTTATGAGTTTTGTGACCCGATGCCCCAACTCTAACATCTTTGTGCAAACAAGTCATCGAATTATGGGTTTTAATGTTTTGAATAGAACCGATATCAACACATTAGAACCCCAATTCGTGAATCCAATCACACATGAGGGCCCATCACCTCTTCATGATATTCTTATTTCACATATACCAAAAGCATCAAATTCTCATGAATCCATTGACATAGAGGACCTCGTGGCTCATGTTCCTAAAGCTCAAATTCAAAAATTAGACACTGAGTTGGCTAATTTTTAGCAATTTGTAAGCTCAAAACATATAGCTAAGGAGATCATCCCTATTTCTAAGATTCTAAGAAGTTTATTTCTTAAAGGATAAAAGGGACTAGAAGTCTTGCATGGCATAGATCACATAGTGTACAATAACATTATGTCAACAACTAGTTGTGCGGAAATCATCACCAATGTGGCTTCTTCAAATCAAATAGGAACTCAAGTGTTGGCACCCATACCAAAACTCCTATTCATACATACACTTCTTCTATTCTCACCACAACTACACAACCAAGTAATAGTGCTACCACATGTGTTGGGTTATCTACCAGGAATCCCATTCATCATTATGGTGTCATTCCCTTCAATTATCCAAGTTCTACTCAACCTATAGCTAACCAACCTAAACCTAATGTAACTTTCCAAAAATCCAATCATACAATGTCGTAATCAATGGTTAGCACTATTTATTATTACCAATCTCAACCTATTTCACCTCTTGACCCTGTCATTAACCATATTTTGTAAAATATGACTTTCATCCAACAACAATTAGAAAACATAAGTCAAGATCCCTCCAAACCTATTATTTCATCACATTATACCTATATCCCATTATCTTATCTAGTCCTAAGAGATCAAATGCCTAAGAAGGTTGAAACCCCTCTCTTTGAGAAGTATAATGGGAAGGGAGACCCTAACAACCATGTGGTGGCCTTTACTAATATGTGTAGTCATTTCTTCTTTGAAGATGCAATGTTCGCTAAAATATTTCCTAGGTTACTCAAAGACATAGCCTTGCATTGGTTTTGCTCCTTGTGTCTTAATTTAATCAATTCTTTCTCACAATTAATCAATAAATTTCAACACTTTCAAGAAAACATTAGACCTCAAGTTTCTTTGACCAATTTGGTCCATTGTAAACAAGGAATAAAGGAGAAAGTAATGGATTTCATGGGACATTATCAATTCCTCTTCTCACAAGTTCAATATTCTATTATGGATGCTGATATACAAAGAATATTCATTGGAAACTTACAACTTCACATCCGTGACAAAATTTTGTTGATGCGTTATGACTCTTTCACTAATCTTTGCACAACTTTCCATGATTACCAACTTTTAGTTAGTTAGTATGAGAATATTAATCACTCATTGGCTCTGATTGGTCAATCTAAAGTCACTACCTTGCACACTCATTCATTCAAAAGGCACAAAAAAAATTTCATCAAAATCAATGCAATATCATCAAATCACATTCAAAAACATGTAGCGGCTACACCATCTTATACTCCCACACCATATAAACTAAAATAAGAAACTAGATAATTCACACCATTATCAAATTCTCTTTATTCTATAATTATGCAAATTTTAAACAACAATCTCATCAAGCTTCCACCAATTCAACCTCTTGATCCAAGTAAGATGCTAGCATCTTTCTTTTGATTCAAAAACCTTTTTTCAATTTCACCACACCATCGTTCATGACACTAAAAGATGTATGCCTCTTACACATGAAGTTCAAGACCTCATTAATTCCAATGCCATCTAGGTTGTTGGCATAAATGACAAAGGAAATAAATTGGTGGCTCCACCTAATCAAAACTTGCAAATATTTACAAATCCATTCCCTCATCACAAAGCTAACATTGTGGATCCATCTCAAGAAATGCAATATACTTATAATCATCAAGAACAAGATCATGATGGAGATATTTGCATGGTGGATGTTTTCCCTCATCAAGAGTGAGGAGAGCTTGAACCAACTATATATTTCACTCCTCATGATGCTACCATTGAAGCTCCTAATGGACCTTTATAAAACACCATTTGAATCAATGATAAACCCATAAGAGGTGCTATGATCGATCTTGTTTGCATGGTAAATGTAGAAACTAAAGAATTTCTCTACATGCATGGTTTACACTACAATGACTACGATGTATCAAACATCATGATTAGAGCACATGACAGGTCTATTCTTCCAACTATTTTGTGCCTTGACCCTTGCCATCAAAGTTGGGCCAAGAACCTTGGATGTTAATTTTCTATCATTCCAACATTAGACTTATTTCATGTGAATTTGGGTCACCCATGGCTCCACTCCATGAAGGAAGTTCCCTCTATGGTTCATAAGTGCTTAAAGTTTCCATTTGAGGGTTGTGTACATGTTGTACATCATAGTTGATATCAACTCATCGCTCATTATGGACACTTTACACTTGACTACTTCTAGCCAAAACCTGTTGGAGTTGCTCAAACTAGGGAGGATCTATTCTTTTTATCATATCAAAAATATAAGGCACAAAAAATTGCTGAGTTGTTGCTTAGTAATATACCTTATATTGATTCCATGGACCATCTCAATCTTCTGAGGCTATGATGGTAGTTCCCCCTCTCCCATAGGTGGTGAATGAAGTTAAACCCAAATTGAAGGTTCCTCCTCATCCCTGAGCATCTGGTAGATACACTAAGGTTCTCCCTCTACCATCTCTTCAAGGACAACAAGGCAACCATCTACCACAAAATAAACCTCACTGTAATTGCAATATTACTTTTGTCCCACCTACCTCTTCGGAGACTAGTGAAATGTAATTGATTGTGCATAAATTATTTCCTAATGTTTCTCAACCACTTGTGGATGCTCAAGTACCTCCACCTATTTTACAAGTTGAGAGGGGAGAGTAGACTGCTTTGAAGAACCTTCCCCACATGGTCTCTCAACATTTGGCGGTTCCTCTCATTTCTTCTAATGTTCCTGAAGCAAAGGAAGAAAAGGAAGCCAGGTTGAAAGACACTATGATTCCCCTAACAAAAATCACAAACAAAACTAAGAGAAATCAAATTTCAAGAGAACAAAAGAAGCATCGTCATGTTATGGCTCACCTTGTTGTAGGAGAGAAGAATCTCCCTCCTTACAAGCGTCAGTCACTGATGGATGTGAAGGATACATCTACTAGTGCTTTGTCTCTAGTGAAAGATAGTGTTTCACAACATATTGGTTCCTAAATTTACACACATCAAACTCTAAAGGTTTGCCACTTCTTATGCTCAAGTTCAATGGTGACCTGGTCAACAGAGTGGGAGATTATTTTTCACATATCTCCCCTACACTTAAGGCTTTTCCAAACCTATGGGGTGTCCCTTATTTGTAATCAATAGATTTATCTTTCACTGTATCAGGTAGAAATGTTCTCATAAATTTGTACCAAGATGTGTAAGATAAACCCTAGACTAGCAATATTCTTGGATTATCTTCACTATTTAGTCCTGAGAACATACATTTAGACGTACTCAAACTACAATCAAACAAACTAAAATATTTTAATTGATATATCTTTAGATTTTTGTTATTTCTAGACCCTTAGGCAAGTAAATCTCTTGATTGGTGCCTTATCAAGGGTAACATAGTCAAAATTCCACACTGTAAATGTTCTTTTATGACAACAAAAATTCAAATTTAGAGGCTATATCTGTATCAATGACTTGAAATGATACACCCAAGGAAAAGCATCTCCTATAACTCATATTCAACAATCCCTAATGTAGTACATCACTTCCTATGTTTTGTTTAAAGAATATTTAATCCAATCCTTGATTAGAAACAGTAAAAAAATTCAATACAACAAATGTGTATAGATGAAATCCAGAACCCTTGATTCATTCATTCACAAAAGAAATGCATACATTTAAGGAAACAATTGCAGAAAATACACACATATAGTGTTATTCATATATTGCAATATAAATTGAAAATCATCATACAAGCATTTATTCATATACAAGCATCATTTTACTCTGTAATCTTGACAATACACTTACTCAACTATAGAAACTACTCCCCAAGACGTGGATAACTAGTATCCAAAGTCTAGAAAAGAATTCCCTTACCCCTCTTCTTCAGGAATGTCTTTCTTACACTCTCTATATCATACTATGACTTTTGAAATTATATAAATACACAAACTATGTTAGCTAGAATTTCCTTAGTACAACTTTTCATTTACAATACATTTAATATTTGTGACGTAGGAAACAACATCCATGTTCTAATTGGTAGGAAGTTTATTTTATCCAATTCTTTGTTATAGAATGTTCTAATTGGTTGGAAGTTCTTCTGGGTAGTTAGAAATAGATGTCCACTCTTTATCCAGAATTCAGGCTCAAATTATGGACTATTGGGAAGGCAATGTAACTCTCCATCTCTCAATCCTCATTCACTAGAGATATAAAATCTAGAATCATTAAGGCATCTCTCGACGGTTGAACCAGAAGATGTCATCCTTGTTGGGTCCATGACTTATTGGACTCTATCAACAAAGTCCCCCTTCTGCACTATGGTCCCTGGCATCAAACTATGATGCCTTCCCTCTACAACTGTTCTTGATGAAATTCATCAAAGGGAGGGAAGATGTAAGAGAAAACTAGTATCTCTCCTCCTGCACTCTTGAATTCTAGTCCTGGTCAATATTGTTGCAATCATACCCAGTTGGTCCATCCCTAGGAAATAGCTTCATTCAATTGGAATATTTGGATGACCTATCTAGTTTCCCACCAGAATAACACTATTCATCAATGGTTCTGATAAATTGGCAAGAGTGCTATAGCCAAACACTCAAACCTTTTCTAATACCTCCCATTCCAATGGCCAATACTTGACTTTCCTTAATTCGGAATGAAAAGACCTGCAACCAAGAGAACATGGACATACTTCTTTGGGAAACATTTGAAAGAAACTACAGGGAAGTATTCTGCATAGTGCTCATGATGGTAACTGATGTGAACAATCGATGGGAACACTTCCATTTATAGAAAGAATGAATGGGGGTCATTTACCTGAGCAATTTCTATTTTCTAACAACTTCTTTAATCCCATTCCAAGTGTTTGCAGGCTCAACACACTTGAATTTATATCTAGAGATCCTCAATGATTCATCCACACCCTCGAAAGCATGAAATAGAGACACAAATTAATGTCACCTGACTATGCATGCCTTCTCCATGAACAACAAATGCCTGGTTCATGTACCAAGATCGAGATAAGTATAAAGAATTACTAGAGAAATGTGTAAATTGTCAAATCACCTTCTTGTATACTCGATCCACATCAGAACTAGGCCAATAATTTCAAAATTTCAAGAAAAAAATATCATGTTATTGTTGCTTCAGAATTTGAACCTAGACCATTGATTTGGAACACATTAGAGCAAGATCATCAGCTTAGACTTAAAAAGAATCCACTAGGACCATTGAAAAAGTCATCAGCTAATCTGAGAATGCCAACAAAGAAAGCCTTTACAATCAACAAACCACAACCTCTCCATGTGTAACCTCATTGTAGTAGAGCAAACCCGAAAAGGGGCCCATGCTACTACTTCCGTGCTCATGCACTATGCACTTCTTTAATTCCTTAAGACAGAACTAGGTTCCAATTGTCATACCATCGCAATAGAGTAAGGAATAATCCACATCACATTTCTTGCAATACACTTATGTAGTCCAACAAAAAATAAACACATGGTGATAAGATCGATAGGCAAAATCCTAGGACTACCAACTCAAAATCAATGGCCATCACATCAACACAATCCCAATAAATATGATGGGTGAAAGGTCTATGATAGTGCAATAACCATCCATTATACTTAGAGAACATTTTCCTAAACAAGGAAAGTTGCTAACTATGCTCATGAGCTTAGGGTTTAAGCTTCTTGGTCATAAGTTAGGCCAACATTTAGGATTCAAGATCAAAGAATAAATAAATTATAGGGGGGTTCCACCAATGGCTCTGGTTGGGGATGCATGGCTCCTATAGGCATGATGAGAATCATAGAACTTTGGGGTGGAGACCATGTACAAAATTTATTTGGCTACTGAGTAATTTCCTCAATTAGGAGTTGAAGACCAATTGTAAGGTGACTCTAATTTCAACTCTAAAGAACTAAAGACTAATCAAAACTTAACTCCAATTTCCACACTTTTTACCATGTCTTTAGTTTCTTTATGAGGTGGCCCAGGGCCACTAGAAACAATAAATTAATGTTTGCCTCTGTCAAATACCTTGCTTTCAATAGACAACCCTGTGCTCAACCTAAGAGACCATACAATTTTACCATTGAGCAAATCAATTTGCATTGTGTGAACAATGTTAACATATGATAAAAGATATGCATCAAGTTCATCATTCTTATGTTCACACTACTCCTGATCCATCAAACTGTCACTATAAATCCTTAGATTCTGATTTAAAAAATATAACATCTCGTAGCCCTCTAGATGACTATCATCATCAAGTTTAGCCCTATCCCTATTTACCACATCAAATCTAAAACCCTAATAAAATATTTCTGATAACTATTGTTGTGAAGTGTGTTCACCACTTGTTAAATCTTCATCAGAGAAAATGAAGAATTCATATTCAACCATCTTTCTTCTTGACCTATATCAAATCTATATTCCTTTAGGTTCTAGAATTCATCTGCTTCATCACACACCTTGGTGTCTTGTAGGGAGTATTCAACCAAATTTAAATCATGTTTTTTACAAGACTGAATAGGTTTGTCAAACATCTGAGCACATGAGACCCAGTCAGTCTTTACCAACTCATAAGTAAATCCATTTACCTCAGGTTGGTCTTGGTCAAGTCCATTACATTCTTCATCACCTACAAAGATAGGATTATCCCGACACCAATGAGGATTACCATTTCCTATTGGTGATGGGACCAAAGAATCATCATAAAGGACATTCATCCATGTCTTAAAAGTTTTTGCCTTGTCATTGTGAAAATTTGCATCATTCTCAACATCATCATACTCAAAATCACCAAAAGAATACATACTTTCACCATCATAGTCATCAATCACCTCTTCTTCCTTTGGGAATTGTCCATTCTCAATAGATTAGGTACCTTCATCAGTACACCTAACAGTAGGTGCTTCCACCTTTGCTTCACACAAACTATCATTCATACTTATAAAACAATCATCAATATATGAATTGCATATAAGATATTTAGGAATGACATTTATATGTCCACGTGGTTCCTTCTTATTATCATTTTCAAGAGAGATAACTTCATGTATATCTTTGTAGTTGTTTCCTTCAAATTCAGTTCTTACAGAATAATCCTGAATTCTACTACCTTTGTGACAATCTTGATTACTTTGTTCTATCATAAGATTTTCATTCCTATTCACCATACTAAATTCTTCCTTATTCTTCTCAACATGACCATCATTACTATGAGATGAAATATTAACAACATTATGAGTTAAAGAGGACATACTTATTGATTTATCCTGCATACCTGTATGAAAATTTTGGTGACAGCCTTGGTTAGCAATTACTTTTCCTCCTATCATCTCATTCCTTTGATTATTTTCTATGTCCATTGCACCTATAAATGCCTGACAAAGTGTAGTAGGTTCCTTATCTCTTAGCATATAACTCATTTCTTCCTCTAATGCACCCAAATATACAACTAAACAAAATGCATCATTTTGGCTTATGTATTCTGGGATATCTCTGATTGCTTTTGAAAATCTTAAATTGAAAGAAGATAGTGATTCATACTTCTTCTTTTGAATTTTTATGAAGTTAGTCACTAATAAAATAATATCGAATCTTTCACCAAATTGTTCCAAAAATGCAATCTTGAATTCAAACCATGAAGAGATAGAACAACTAGCTAAGAAAGAAAACCAGTCTCTAGCATCATCCTTCAATGACTAAACAAAAATCTTCATAACAACATCTTCAGCCTCAATCTCATAATCTCCTATCAAATCACAGAAATTTTGTAAATGGCTATTTGTTGACTCAGAATTTATTCCACTATACTTTGGCAAATATTTTCTAGTTTCACTAGGATTAGCATTTGGGTACCCATGAATACCATTAAAATTTAGAGCCTTATATCTTTCAGTAGAGAATAACTTCCTCTGAGGACATGACTAGCAATGTTGTTCTAGACTAACCATAAAAAATGAAAGATATGAAGTACCCAAGAATATATTGTAGATTCAAATAGGTTCAATCAATAGAGTCACCACCTCTCCAAAGAGGACAAAGTATCAAGCAGCTAAAAGATCCTATTTGATTAATTATATTCTAGATTCACTTCACCAGCAGAGCACCTTTCTTTAAACAAACTACAACAAACTCTTTCTCCAGGTATGAAGACCTTCACTATCTTACCCTAATGATCAGATCATGATAATGGCTTGACTCTTTTCAAATGGATAACTAAACCTTTCCCCAGTGGTTTGCTAATTCTGTTGGTTCCCAAATCTGTACATATCAAACTCTAAAGGTTTATCACTTCTTATGCTCAAGTTCAGTGGTGACTGGCCAATGGAATGGGAGATTATTTTTCACCTATCTCCCATGCACTTTAGGCTCTACCAAACCTAGGGGATGTCCATTATTTGCAATCAACAAATTTCTCTTTTACTATATCAGGAAGAAATGTTCCCATAAATTTATATCAAGATGTGTAAGATAAATTGTAGACTGGCAATATTCTTGGACTATCTTCACTGTTTAGTCCTAAGAATATATATTTAGACCTACTCAAACTACAACCAAACAAACTAAAATATTTTAACTGATCTATCTTTATATTTTTGTTCTTTATGAATCCTTAGGCAAGTAAATCTCTTGAGAAATGCCTTATCAAGGGTAACAGAGTCAAAATTCCACACTGCAGATGTTCTTTTATGATAACAAAACTTCAAATTCAGAGGGTATATCCATATCAATGACTTGCAATGACACACCCAAGGAAAAGTATCTCCTACAAGTCTTCTTCAACAATCCCTAATGCAGTGCATCACTTCCTATGTTTTATTTAAAGAATATTTAATCCAAAACTGATTAGAAGTAGTAATAAAAAAATATTCGATACAACAAATGTGTATAGGTGAAATCTAGAACCCTTGATTCATCCATTCACAAAAGAAATGCATATAGTCAAGGAGAGAATTGCAAAAAATACACACATATAGTGTTATTCATATATTGCAATCTAAATTGAAAAACATCATACAAGAATTTATTCATATATAGCCATCATTCTGCTTTGGAATCTTGACAGTATAATTACTCAACTATAGAAACTACTCCCCAAGATGTGGATAACTTGTATCCAATGCCTAGAATATAATTCCCTTACCTATCTTCTTCAGGAATGTCTTTCTTACACTTTCTATATCATACTATGACTTTTGAAATTCTAGAAATAGGCAAACTAGGTCGGCCAAAACTTCCTTAGTATAACTTTTCATTTATAATACATTTAATATTTTTGACTTAGGAAACTACATACTTTCTCTTATTGATAGGCACTTTATTTTAGCCAATTCCTTATTCTAGAATGTTGTAATTGGCTGGAAGTTCTTCTACACAGTTAGAAATAGATGTTCACTCTTTATCTAGAATTTAGGCTTAGATTGTGGACTACTGGGAAGACAATGCAACTCTCCATCTCTCAATCCTCATTCATTGGATATATAAAATCTGGAATCATTGAGGTGGCTCTTAACAGTTGAACTAGAAGATGTCATCCTTGTTGGGTCTAAGACTTCTTTGACTCTGTCAACAGAGTCGCACTTCTACACTATGGTCCCTAGCATCAAACCATGATACCTTCCCTCTGCAACTATTCTTGATGAAAGTCATCAAAGGGACAGATGAAACAAGAGAAAAATATTATCTCTCCTTGGGTACATTCTTGAATGCCAATCATGGTCAAGATTGCTACAATCATACCCAGTTAGTCCATCCCCAAGAAATAGCTTCATGCAATTGGAATATTTGGATGATTTGACCAGTTTCCCACTAGAATAAAACTATTCAACTATGGTTTTAGAAAAATGGCAAGGCTGTTGTAGCCAAACACTCACACTTTTTCCAATACTTCCCATTCCAATGACCAATACCTACCTTTCCTTAATTCAGAATGAATAGACCTACAACCAAGAGAACATGGACATACTTCCTCGGGAAACATAGGATAGAGACCATAGGGAAGTATTCTGCATAGTACTCATGATGGTAACTAATGTGAATAATCCATAGGAACACTTCCATTTATAGAAAGAATGAATAGGGCTCCTTTACCTGAGCAATTTCCATTTTCCAACAACTTCTTTAATCCCATTCTAGGTGTTCACAGGCTCAAGACACTTAAATTCATATCTAGAGATCCTGAATGAACCGTCCACACCCTCCAAAGTATGAAATAGAGGTGCAAATTAATGTCACTTGACTATGAGTTCCTTCCACACAAACAACAAAGGTCTGGTTCATGTACCAAGATCAAGCTAAGTATCAAGAATTACTGGAGAAATGTGTTAATTGTCAAGTCACCTTCTTGCATACTCAGGCTACATTAGAACTTGGCCAATAATTTTAAAAATCCAAGAAAAACATGTCATGTTATTGTTGCTTTAGAATTTGAACTTAGACCATTGAATTGGAACACATTAGAGCAAGATCATCAGCTCAGACTTAAAAAGAATCCACTAGGACCATTGAAAAATTCATCAACCAATCTAAGAATACCAACAAAGAAAGACTTTACAATCAACAAACCATGACTTCTCCACATGTCACCTCATCGTAAAAGTGCAAACCCAAAAGGGACCCACACTTCTACCTCCATGCTCATGTGCTATGTGCTTCTTTAATTCCTTAAGACAAAACTAGTTGTCATACCATCACAACAATGCAAGGAATATTCCACAACACCTTTCTTGCAATACGCTCATGCGATGCAACAAAAAATAAACATATGGTGATCATATTGCAAGGCAAAATCCTAGGCCCTCCAACTCAAAATCAACAGTCATCACATCAACATAATCATAATAAATCTGATAGATAAAAGGTCTGTGATAGTGTAATAACCATCCATTATACTTAGAGAATAATCACCTAAACAAGGAAAGCCAATGACTAGGTTCATGGGCTTATGGTTTAAGCTTCTCAGTCACAAGTTAGGCCAACATTTAGGGTTCAAGGTCAAATAATAAAGAAATTATGGGGGATTCCACCACAACCCACAACATAGCCTATTGTGTTATATTTTGATAGTGAATCTGAAGGTAATAATGATACATGTATGGCTCATGATACTTGCACCACATTTGTGGTAGTTCCTCTTGCATATTGTCCACCATCCCTAAATGATGATGAGCAAGATTTAGAGGTAGACAATTTTCTTTAGGATAAACCATGGGTGTGATGCCTCTCTCTCTTGTGCCATGAGTGAATTTAATTGTTTTTCCTCATATTGTGTTACTTGATCTATTTTTTATGCTATTAATCTCTCTTTGGATGACCCTTAATACCCTTGTTGGTACAAGGATACAAAGGGACTGAAATTCATTGTGACATTCTCTGATGAAGGGGGTAAATCATAAAATGCACAACAATAGAAATTGCACATAGAAAATAGAACTTTCTTTATTGATTTGGACAACTTATTACATTACAGAAGCTCAAATGCAATCAAAGGAATCAACCCTCCACAGGCTGCAACACATTACAACTTCTTGTCACAAGACTCTGGAATCATCTACCATCTGTAACCCCAAATCTACTAGGGTTTCTATTTTCTTGCCTATTCTTGACTCCACACTTTCCCCCTTAAATCTACTACCGCCCAGGGTTCCCAAAAATGGTTATTAATAGTCTTTTTGGCGGCCAACAACCTAATTTTGAAATTTACATCTCCCTCCAAAAATAGGTCAACTTCTGGGAGCCATAACTTTTGTTCCAAGTGTCTGATTGACAAATTGTTTTATGCATTAGAAATCTCGTAGAGTGCTCTACATGCTAAGAACCAACTATCAGTTTGGCCATTTTTGGGCCTGTACGGGGCCATTTAGTGCCTCAAACCTAAGTTTGAATAATTTTCAGGCATTTTTCAGGAAACAGAAACTTTAATATCTTTCAGCTCACAAATGATCTTTACGTGATTCTTTTGCCAAAGGCCTTATTTTTTAGTTATGTAGCTTCCTATAAAATTTCACTTCATTTCGTGCCCAAATGCAAACTTTCTAAAAATAGCAGGTTGCTATTTTTAGCAGTTTGGAAAAATTAAAAGTTCTACATCATTATTCAAGCGATTATGGAATCAGAACCACAAGTTTTGAAAATAAATGGAAAGAACTTCAACAATTTTGAAACACATCTTTTTTTTGGTGATGTAAGATTGCCCTTACACCACTAGATGCTCCTGCATCAGACACCCAAGGTAATTTGAGAAGTGACCTCTGCCTTTGACAACCAAGAAGAATCTTCAAAAGGCCTTCCTTTCCATTTCACTAGATATTCTTCATATTGCCTATTCTGAGTACTTCTTCCCACACAGCTATCCAGGATCTCTTCTATCTCATCTATTGAAGTAGATGCTGGAATACTCCACTATGCTTCTGTTGGTCCATCCTCTGTTCCACCTTCATGATATTCTGATAAATTAGCAATGTTGAAAACAAGGGAAATATTGATCCCACTCGGTAGCTCTACCTCATATGCATTTCTTGAATCATGCTTTTTCAAGATTTTGCATGGTCCAAATTTCTTCATTTTCAACTTATTGTATGTCCAATTGGGAACCTTTCTTTTCTCAAGTGAACCATGACTTCATCTCCTACCTGGAACTCCTTATATCTCCTAATCTGATATGCCTTACCCTTGTACTAAATATTCATCTTATTAATGTGCTTCCTCACCTCTTCATACAAATTCTTTAGATGTTCTGCAAAGTCTTCGGCTTCAGCACTTGTCTTTTCTCCTTTGTCCAGCTTCCTTAACTTAGAAGCATTTCTTGGGCTATTACCATATACAATCTAGAATGGTGATTTACTAGTACTCCTATTGATAGAATTGTTGTAAGCAAATTATGCTTGTGGTAAAATCAAATCCCACCCCTTGGTCTTATCTCCTACTAAGCATTGTAGAAGGTTACCCAAAATCCTATTCACCACTTCTGTCTATCCATTAGTCTGTGGATGGTGTGTAGAACTGAACTTCAAATCCATCTTCAACTTCTTCCACAATGTCCTCCAAAAATAACCAACAAACTTGGTATGTCGATCTGAAACTATGCTCTTTGGTAGACCGTGTAATCTCACCACCTCTTTGAAAAATAATTCAACAATATGAACAACATCATTAGTCTTCTTGTAAGGAATGAAATGTGCCATCTTCGAGAATCTATGCACCACCACAAAAATGGAATCATGTCCTCTCTGTGTCCTTGGTAATCCAAGAACAAAATCCATACTAATATCATGCCATGGCTTCTCTGGTATAGGTAGTGGCTGATATAGACCTGTATTCTGACTTGCTTCGTTTTCCATCTGACATACTCTGCAACTTTGCACAAATTTCCTTGCATCCCATTGCAACTGTGCCCAATAATAATTTTGACCAATAATAGAAATGGTCTAATCTCGACCAAAGTATCTAGCCAATCCTCCATTATGCTTCTCCTTAATCAGGTTCTCTCTCATGGAACTCCTCGGAATGCACAACTGGCTTTCTTTAAACAACATACCATCTTGGATTATGAAATCCAACCATTTTGTCTTGTCCAAAGTAACAGGTTCCAGATAGGCTGTCCAAGCCTTTGCAAAATCTGGATCTTTAGGATACAAACTTTTGAGCTCATCGAACCCAACAACTTCTATCTTCATTTTTGTCAACAAATTTTACCTTCTGCTCAAGGCATCTGTAACTCTATTGGACTTCCCACTCCTATGCTTTAGAACAAAATTATAACTCTACAAAAACTCAACCCATTTTAAATGCCTTTGATTTAACTTTCCTTGACTATTAAGATACTGAAAAGCTTGATGATCAGTATAGAAAACAAACTCCTTTGGCAATAGATAATGTCTCCATTTCTTCAAAGCCTGAACTATTGCATAAAATTCTTGATCATAAATAAAATACTTTTTCTTGGCATCATTAAGCCTCTCACTAAAATAGGTAATGGGCTTACCTTCTTGACTCAAAACAACTCCTATAGCATTGCCACTAGCATCACAATCTACCTAAAATACCTTATTGAAATCTGGAAATGCCAAAATAGGTTGCTTTGTGACTTTCTACTTCAATGTATCAAAGCTTTTGTCTGCTCCTTTAGTCCATCTAAACTCTTTTCTATCCCCTCTCATTATCTCAGTTAGGGGTGCACAAATGCTACTAAAATTCCTGATAAACTTTCTGTAAAAACTTGCCAAACCATGAAAAGATCTTACCTCGGAAGCACTCCTTTGTGTAGGCCATTCAATGATAGCCCTCATCTTCTCTGGGTCTATCTTAAGACCTTCCTCTAAGTCAACAAATCCCAGGTATACCAACTCCTTCTTTGTAAAACTACATTTCTTCAGATTGATCAACAACTTATCCTCCCTCAGCTTCTCAAAAACTTTTCTGATATGCATCATATGTTCATCCCAAGTCTTACTAAAAATCAAAATATCATCTAAATAAACAATAACAAAACTTCCCAAAAATTCTATCAATACCTCATTCATGAGCTACATGAATGTGCTCGGTGCATTGGTTAGCCCAAATGGCATGACTAACCACTCATACAAACCTTCCTTTGTCTTGAAGGTTGTCTTCCATTCATCTCCTTCCTTGATACGAATCTAGTGATACCCACTCTCCAAGTCAATTTTCATGAAGTACATGGCTCCACTCAAATAGTCCATTATGTCATCCATTCTTGGCAATGGAAACTTGTACTTGATCATGATCTTATTGATGGCTCAAGAATCTGTACACATTCTCCACTCTCCATCTTTCTTCAGTGCTAGTACTACAGGTACCGTACATGGACTTAGTCTCTCTCTTATTAGCCCCTTCCTTAATAGCTCTTGAACTTGTCTATTCAGCTATTCACTCTCTGTAGGGGTCATTCTATGGGCTGCCTTATTCAGCAAACTGGCTCCCTGTATCAAATCCATTTGATGACTTATCTTCGTCACTGGTGGTAAACCTTTGGTTACATTATTAGAGACAATATCTTGAAATTCTTCCAACATTTCTAAGATTTCTGCTGGTACATATTCACATCTCTTGACTAATCTTAGGAATCAATACAAAGCAATGACACTCATGCTTCATAGCCTCCAAAAATTTTCTACCATCTACCAAGCAAATTCTGGTAGTACTACATACCTTTTCTTCCACCTCCTTCAAGGGCTTCAACTTATATTGAACTCCATCCTTTGTTAGGGAGTATGTGTTTAGACGGCCATCATGGACAGTGCTCCTATTATACTGCCACGACCTCCCCAATAACATATGACATGCATCCATCGGTATGATGTCACACAGCACCTCATCATGGTAGTCACCAATCTTGAACTTCACTAAACACTGCTTATTGACCAAAGCTCTATGGTCCTTCTGCAACCATGCAATTTGATATGGATGCAAATGCTTTCTTCTTATCAACTTCAACTTGTCAACCATCTCCTCTGAAACAAGATTATCAGTGCTTCCACTGTCAATAATAATATCACAACACTTACCTTCACATTTACACCTTATGTGGAATAAACTCTTCCTCTGATTGGGTTCTTTCTCCTCATTCAACAAAGTTCTTCTAACAACTAGGGTTTCTCCCCTTTCAGCATCTTCAGAGCGCTTAGATTGTGCATCTTCATCGATATGTGCAACTCATGCATTACCTTCAGGTCTTCTATTTGTCCTTCCTTGATGTTGTGGACACTCGTATGCTCAATGTCCTTCTCCACATTGGAAACAGATTCCTCTGAAACCTCCCCTTCCAGGTCCTTGCCCAGGTCTGCCTCTTCCTCTTCCTCTTTGCTCACCATTGTTCTAGTCATGAGGGTGGTAGGTATTATCTCCTCTCTGATTTTGACTGGTGTCGGCTTCTTCACTTTTCTTTGAATCTTCATTTTGCCCTTATAACTTCTTCCACCAATCCTTTTGCCTTGACCTCTTCCTCTTTGCTTTCTCTCAAATCTTTTATTTAGCTTCTCTTCCATCTTCAGGGAAAACTGGTATGCATCTTCTATGGTGGTCATTCTGACCAGGCTCAGCTCCTCTTGAATACTCAGCCTCAACCTATTAATGTAATGGGATACCTTCTCCTTGTTGGGCTCTACATGGCTTGTCCTAATAGTAATTTTATAAAACTCTTCTGTATACTCCTTAACAGACTTGTTACCTTGCTTCAGTCCTTCCAGCTTCTTCAGTAGCTCCATCTCATAGTCCACAGGAATGAACTACTTCTTCAATTTCTCCACCATCCAATCCCATCTAGTGATCTTTCCTTTTCCTCTTCTATTCCTCTCTAATTGGACCTCCTTCCACCAAATGCTGGCATGGCCCTTCAACTTTGTTTCTGCAAACTTAACCCGATCTGGGTCCTCCACATCTTCATACTTGAAATACTCCTCCATGTCATTTATCCAATCAATAAGCTATTCTGGATTCAAATCTCTAGAATATGTAGAAACTTTGATCTTGGGCATCTTTCCAATCTTTAAAATGACCCTCAACAACCTAACTTCTGCAAGATCACCTGCAACTTCTTGTTCTTCCTCAGATAGCTCTTCTTCAGCTTCATCTTCACTTTCCTCTCTTGTTCTCAGCTCAAACCCTCTTCGTAGCTCCTCTTGCAATGCATCCATTTGCCTTTGCAGGGCTCTAAAACACTCTTCTATCAAAGCATTCCTCCCAATACGATTTCTTCGTGGAGGCATCTTGATCTCTGTGTCAAACCCACAACCTCACATCCTGGTGCAAATTGCCTCACGGTCGGTGATTTGTCTACACACTCAAGAACCTGGCTCTGATACCACTTGATGAAGGGGATAAATCAAAAAATGCACAACAGAAAAAATTGCACATAGAAAATAGAAATTTATTTATTGATTTGGACAACATATTACATTATAGAAGCTCAAATACAATCAGAGGAATCAACCCTCCACAGGCTGCAACACATTATAGCTTCCTCTGACAAGACTCTGGAATCATCTGCCATATGTGACCCCAAATTTGCTAGGGTTTCTATTTTCCCACATATTCTTTACTCCACACTTTCCCCCTTAACTCTAGTACAGCCCAGGGTTCCCAAAAATGGTTATTAATAGCCTCTTTGGTGGCCAACAACCTAATTTCAAAATTTGCATCTCCCTCCAAAAATAGGTCAACTTCTGGGAGCCATAACTTTTCATCCAGGTGTCCGATTGATGAACTATTTTATGTGTCGAAAATCTCGTGGAGTGTTCTATGTTCTAAGAACTAGATCTATTGGTTCCGGCCATTTTTGGGCCTATACAGGGCCATTTAGTGCCTCAAACCTGAGTTTGAATAATTTTCAGGCATTTTACAGGAAATAAAAACTTTAATATCTTTCAGCTCACAAATGATCTTTACGTGATTCCTTCGCCAAAGGTCTTATTTTTCAGTTATGTAGCTTGCTATAAATTTTCACTTCATTTCATGCCCAAATGCAAACTTTCTAAAAATAGCAGGTTGCTATTTTTAGCAGTTTGGAAAAACTAAAAGTTCTACATCATTATTCAAGCGATTATGGAACCAAAACCACAAATTTTGAAAAGAAATGGAAAGAACATCAACAATTTTGAAATGCATCTTTTTTTGGGTGATGCAAGATTTCCCTTACACCATTGGATGCTCTTGCATCATTCTCTCTATCTGTATCATCATTCCTCTATATGTCATAAGTTGTATTTCTCGTTGTTGTTTCCTTTGAGGATGATGGAAGGCATAGAATGATTTAGCACCCTTCCTTGTTGACCCAAGGTTTTATATTTGCTTTCATGTGATATTTCCTCCTTTGTCTCTGTAGTTCTACTGATTGGCGGATGATGATAGTTCCAAATATTTATAATCATGAGACACCTCCTATTTATGCAACCATTCATATACTAACTCTAGTCAAGTATATCCCTTTATGTTATTATGTTATATTATTCACTCTAGAATGATAATTTCTTATATGATTTGATTTATGTGGCACCTTGTTGCTATGCTTGGCGTCATACCATAACTACACAAGCCATTGTGTATTATGTTCACAACATTGTCTTGGTTTGTATTTTCTGGGGTCGACCCCTTGTTGCAATGTAGCTTTTTGGAACACATATCATATAGGCATGTGCTTTGGAAAGTTCTCATGCCTGTCTTGTATTTTATTCTACCTTAAATTAATTATTCTCTGAGGAAGTAAGAAATCAATTAGAAAGAGAGAGAAGACCAATAGGGAGAGATATAGGAGATAGAGGGGAGATATAGGGAGATAGAGAGGGAGGGAGATGTCTAGAGACATGGGGAGAGAGATTGAGAGGTAGAGGGATGATGGAGATAGGGAGATAGGGGAGAGATAAGGGTTAGGTGTTGGGGTTTAGGGAACTTAGACCTACCCTAAGTGCATGGTGGGGATATTTAGGGAATTGAGAGATGGAGGGACAATAGAGATAGGGAGATAAATGTTTAGGGGTTAGATTTTAGAGATAGATAGAAAGATATAGAGAGAGTTAGAAAGAGATAGATAGTGAGAGAAAAAGAGTTTGTAAAACAATAGAAGAAAGGATGATAAATTTAGCATTTTAACTACTTTAGACCGTGCTCATGTTATGATGCGAGCACATTTTGAACTAGTTAAAATGATGTGTAATGGTCTACAAAAAGGTATGACATGTGATTTTTAGTGCACATGCTCTATTTTATTCCTTATTCTGTGCTTTTTCCAACATTGAAAGAGACTTTTCATAATTTTGAGGTTCTACCATCATTGGTTGACAAATATTGATGAACTTTTTGTTCTTGTTTCGATACACAAAATTCCAATTACATGTTTTAGATTCAAATTTGATATTGGAAATCATTTTTTTCATATTTTGAGGGATTGCAACACTAGATTGAATACATTAACTAGTTTTTTGTTTTATATTGACAAAAAATAATAAGATTGTGCATGTTTTGTATTATAACTTGATAAATTATCAAATATTTTTTGTGTTATTTTGACCATTGTTTTATAGTGATATAGAATTCAATACAATGCCAAGGAAATGAGAAAAACCTCTAACACTAGAGGACCATGAAGCCGAGAATGCAAAGAAAAGAGAACAAATGAGAAAACTTTGTGAAAATAAGAAATTGAACTTCATAAACGAAGGTGAACCATCTTTATCGATTGAATTGGATGATGAAGCATTGAAGAGAGAGAAGGAATTGGAGAAACAAAGGGAACAAATGAAAAACCTTCGTGCAAGTAAGAAATTGAATGTGGGAGAACTTGAAGGTATGTCATCTTTACCATCTCAATTTGATAATGTAGAAAATGTTCAATCTCCAATTGAAAATTATGATGCATTTGCAAATGTTGAAGTAGATGATTCCCCAATTGATCAAGTGTTTAGTGATCAAATTTTATCTTGTGAATCAAGTTTTCCATCAAGAACACCTCCTAGAATTTTGCATAAAAAGCCTAAGTTTTTTATTGAAATTGATAAGAATATTATAAAACCATTTGTTGATATGATTCCCGAATGTACTTGTAGAATAAATGTGAATAAGATATGGAAATTGTTTTTTCAAAACATAAGTGAAACTAGAAGATGCCAATTATTTACTGAGATGATGAAAAATCTAAGGTTTAGGCCAATCATGAAGATTCTTGGCCTAAGTGAGAACATAAGAATATACTGAGAGGGGGGATGAATCAATATATATATATATAAAAACTTATTCTAGTTTAACATTGTCAATCATAATTCTAGAGACCAGTCGATTCTGCAACATATTAACCTAGGATTTTTTACTGTAAATTCTTACCTAGATTTTTTACCCTAATTCTTACCTAGGGTTTTTACTGGGTGTTTTGTCCTACTTGAGCATGGAGGGTGCTGCTGATGGTAGTACCTTGGAACCCCCACGTGTATTGGGTGTTGTTCAACAGCCCCACTAGAAAAATGCCCTAACGGGCATTGTTGCTTCCCATTCCACCATTGCTCAGATAGCAGACTATCAGCTTAAGGAATCAATAGAGGGTTCATCCCTGGTCATCCCTGATAACCTCATGGATAGGATTGTCTCCTCAATGGATCTTACCCTATTGGGTAAGTTCTTTTCCCTTCGCCTGAGCATAGAAATGGTGTGAAAATGGATTTCCAACCGATGGCATCTCAAAGGCAGTGTTTCGACAATGGCAATGGTGCACGAGATGTTCTTGTTTAGTTTCACGAGCAAGGAGGACACGCTGTCCGTTCTATCTGGATGGCCTTTGCTTTACGGTTCTCATTCCCTCTCTGTTTGCTACTAAAACCTGGTTTGGACCCAGCTGTAGATCTCAACCGCTGTGCCCCTGTTTGGGTAAGATTACCTGGTTTCCCCCTTGAGTTTTGGGATGAGTCTATTTTCAAGATTCTTGGTAATTCCTTCGGGCATTTTGTCACCTTAGACATTCCTACCAATACCAAGTCTCGCTTTGTTTACGCGAGATTCTGTGTGAATGTGCAAATTCATAAAACTCTACCCTCCTCCATTAAGATTACATCCAAGTTTGGAATATGGACCCAGCCCATTTCTTATGAGAACTCTACTCTTTTCTGTCAGTCCTGCAAAAGGAAGGGGCACCTTATTTCCCATTGTAAGTCCAAGAGAACTGAGGAAGTTAGGGATAGAGGTAAAAACAAGTTGACAGAGGAATGCCCAATCAAGCCTACAGATAATGGGACAATGGTGGATAAGGATCTTATTCCTCAAATTGAGGTGCCAAAACTCACTCCCACCTTTAGGACAGTGGAATCTAAGTCAACCCCTTTATTAGAAGAAGGAGAGATTTTGGAAACGGTAAAAAAGACCCAACACCCAGATATTCCAGATGCTAAGTTGGATGAAGAATTGATACAGAAGAAGGTTAGCCTGGTGAAGGACAAGATCCCCTTGACACAAGAAGAGGATAATGTATTCCAGATCCAAAAGGATCCTGTAGTTGCTCAGGAAGCCCCTTCTCTGATCGATAGGAAAATTTCTGTCAAAGAAAACATGCCCCCCCTTCTCAGAGCCTGGATCATATTTCCCCTATTAAGCTGGGCCAGAATTCTTTAAAAGGGATCTCATCCCCTAGGTAGAAAGCCTTATCCATAGTGAGTTCACCTGGAGCAAGCACAAGTGCTTCGCTAAGTGACCAGGAGGAATGGACATCTCATAAGAAAAGAGGTAGGAAACCTAAAAAGACTGCTGATGTTGGTGTAGATCTAGCAAAGGGTAGGCCCTCCATGAGGGAAACCAGACAAAGAGAGGCAATGCAGGAGATCGCCAATGGAAGGCAGAAAACTCTGGAGACTCACTCCAGGAAGATTTTTACATGAAGATTCTCTCTTGGAATATGAGGGGTCTCAACAACCCCTCAAAATAGTTCGAGGTTAGAAATTGTATTTTGGATTACAAAGTAGACATTTTGCTGCTCCAAGAAGTCAAAATGACAGAGGATAATTTCAAGACCATTGCCAACAATATTTGGCCCAATGCTTCCTACTTCATTAGCCCGACGATTGGAGCCTCTAGTGGCATTGTCACTATGTGAAATGCTTTGAAGATTAAAGGTTTGCTTGTTCACTTTAATAAGAATTGTTTAGCTATTGAGTTATCTTTGCCTTCTTTCAGTTGGTACCTCATCAATGTGTATGCCCCTAATACTCATGTTTTGAGAAAGAACCTTTGGGAGGATCTTTCTGGGAAACTTGTTTCACACATAGCCTCACAATGGATGTTGGCTGGGGATTTTAATACCCCTTTATACCCTTCTGAGAAATCTGTAGGTATTGTGGATTACTCAGACAGTATGATGGATTTGGCGGACTTCATCAACACCTGTGGTCTTACAGATATTGATTTGACTAATCAGCAATTCACTTGGTCCAATAGAAGGAATGGGGAACACTTAATTCAAGTCAAACTAGATAGGGTTTTAACCTCCAATAATTGGCCCCTCAACTTCGCTCTCTCTCTTAGAGCGCTCCCCAGAACGGTTTCAGATCATAACCCCATTGTTTTGGAGTGGGCTGATGATAGAAGAAAATGACCTTTTCCTTTTAGATTTGAAGCAATGTGGATCAAGCACCCTAACTTTAGAAATCTCCTTTCTGGCTGGTGGTAAATTAAGGTGGCTGGTACTCCTATGTTTCGTCTTCACAAGAAACTCCTCCACATCCGACATCAGGTTTATGGCTGGAATAGGTACAGCTTTGGTAATATTTTTTCCAAGAAGAAATTCATCTCTAATAATCTTGAGGACATACAACTTAGGATTGCCCAGGGGGATAGGTCTCAGTCTTTGGCTACTTCCAAAGACAACCTCATTAAGGATTGGAAGGATATCATGTACAAGGAAGAAATTTTTTAGAAACAAAAGTCTCGCATCCAATGGCTCAAAGAAGGGGATTGGAACATGGCCTTCTTTCATAAATCCGCCCTTAAACATAGAAAATCCAATCCTATATCTTCTATTAAATTGGAGGATGGTAGTTTTATTACTAAAGATGAGGAGATTGGAGATAATGCTGTTAGTTTCTTTCACAACCTGCTGTTGGAGTCTGGGCCAATTGCTAACAATTCACTGTCTATTTCTCAACTGTTACAAGAGATACCTTCTATTTTGACCATGGAAGATAATGCTAACATTTTGAAAACTGTTACTAAGGAAGAAGTCAGGGATGTTGTCTTTTCTATGGGCCCTTATAAAGCTCCTAGTCCCGATGGTTTTCCTCCAGTGTTTTTCCAAGAATTCTGGGAAATCATTGGGTTTGATGTCACTACTACTGTTAAAGACTTTTTTAGGACTGGTAAGCTCCTTAGACAATTTAATAACACCTATATTGCTTTGATTCCTAAAAAACCTAACCCTAATATGTTCAAAGATTTCTGGCCTATAAGCCTCTATAACACTTTTTATAAAATATGCACTAAGTTGTTGGTTTTCAGATTGCAACATTATCTGGATAAGATCATTTCTCCCATGCAAAAAGGTTTTGTTCCTGGCAGGCAGATTTTGGATGCTATTCTTGCTACTCATGAGACTATCCATTCCATGGAAAAAAGTCAGATACCTAGCATGGCTCTCAAACTCGACATCTCTAAAGCTTACGACCGGGTTTCCTGGCAGTTTCTGTTCAAAATTCTTCACAAATTTAGTTTTAATGATAAACTCCTCATTCTTGTCAAGGAAGTTGTTACTACTGCTAAATATTCAGTTCTTGTGAATGGTATCCCAAGAGGGTTTTTCTCCCCTTCTAGGGGGATTCATCAGGGAGACCCTCTCTCTCCCTACCTTTTTATTATGATTGTTGAGGTGCTAGGTAGATCTTTTCTGAACAAAGTCTCTTCTAAAGTTATCACTGGGATTAAACCTGCCACCTCCCTTACTCCTTTGATGATCCAATAGTTTGTGGATGATACTATTTTGTTTGGCATTTCTTCCATGGTGGAGGCTTCTACTTGGAAAAGGGTACTGAATGAGTATGCTTAGGCTTCTGGGCAACATATAAATTTTTAGAAGAGTAATGTTTTTTTCTTCAATACTCCTGATGATCTTCAAAGAAAAATTGTTAAGATTCTTGGTTGTGCTACTGCTAATCTCCCTTCCGTTTATTTGGGCCTAACCCTCACTGTTAAAGATGTCACTCCTGCCTTTTGGCACAGCATTATTGAAAGAACTCAGAGGAAGCTCATGGGCTGGAAAGGCAAACTTCTCAGCAATGCTGGGAAACTTCAACTTTTACGAGCTTCCCTCCAAGGCATTCCCATGTACTTCCTCTCTCTTTTTAAGATGCCTAGATACCTAGCTGAAAAATTGGAACAGATACAAAGAACTTTTTTATGGACTGGTATGGAGGAAAAGAAGAGGATTTCTTTGGTCAAGTGGGAGCAGGTCTGCTATCCTAAATCTCATGGGGGTCTTAACATCAGGACTGTCTAAAGCATGAATAAAGCTCTACTGTCCAAGGTAATGTGGAACTTCATCAACAAAAATAAAGATTGGGGAGACATAATGAAGGCCAAATATCTCAAAGATTCTAATAGCTACTCAGTACTTCTTCAAGAAGGTATTCCACCAGGTTCTACCATCTGGAATAAAATGATAAAAATTAGAAGCATCATTAGAAAAGGAATGAGATGGAAATTAGGGGAAGGTTTTCTCATCAACTTCTAGGAAGACCCCTGGTTAACTAATCAGGCTCTCTCAGCCCAAGTTGATAATAAAGATATTGTTGACTTGGCCAAGTAATTTTTTGGCTCTAAAGTTAGTAATTACCTTACCCAAGACCATGGGCTTAAAAGTTGGAAGAATCTATTACAATGCACCATGAATAACCCTGAGTTTCATCAGAAACTGAATATGGTCCAACAATTACTGATGGATATCAGACTCCCTTTATTCCCTCAGAAGGATGAACTCCTGTGGCATGCTAACAAAAAAGGGAGGTTCTCAGTAAAATCTGCTTACCTTCTGCTAGTGGAGGATGTCAACAAAGATGAGATATGGGAGAAAGTCTGGAATTGTAAATCTTCCTAAAATTAACCTCTTTTGGTGGACTACCACCCATAATAAAATTTTGACTCAAGATAACCTCCAACGTAGAGGGTTGCAGCTTGTTAACAGATGTGTTCTTTGTGGCAATCAAGAAGAAACTGTGGCACATCTCCTCATTCATTGACTTTGCCCATGATGTCTGGAGCAGAATTATGGAAAATTTTGGTATACAATGGGTTTTTAATAGAGAGATTCGTGATTGTATCACCAGTTGGAATGTTCCCCTTAATCACCCTTGGTTGCGAGAACTATGGAAGCAGACCCTTCCTTCTCTCAGGTGGGCCCTGTGGAAAGAAAGAAACAATAGGATCTTTAGGGACACTCATAGGTCTCCGATGCAAGTTTGGATCTCTTTATTTAAGGCTATTATTGAAAATGTTTCTAATGATAACATTAAACCTGCAGATCAACCTTTGACCAAACAGGATTCTTGGGTGGCTTCTAACTGGGGTTTGCTGAACCAAATCCCAGATTTTGATGATACAAAACTTTAGAAAAGACTTAATACTATTTGGACCCTGCCTGAGCTGGGGTGGTTGAAACTTAATTTTGATGGTGGTGCTAAAGTTGATGGATGCGCTAGTGGGGGAGGTATATTAAGGGATGAACATGGTGATCTTGTTGCGGCTTATGCAAGAGGACTTGGAAAGCATTCTAACAAATTTGCTGAGGCAATGGCCCTCCTCTAGGGTCTCAAAGTGGTGATCTCTATGGGGATTAGCCATCTCCACATACAAGGTGACTCTAAAATCATTCTGGATGTGGTTACTGGTCTCTCTACTTGTGGGTGGAAGCTGAGTGACATTATATCTGATATTCAAACTATTCTCCATGGCATCCTGAATGTCTCTTTCTCCCATACTTATAGGGAAAGCAACTCGGTTGCTGATGGTCTTGCCAACTTAGGTTAGGAATTTCAAATCTGGCGGGTATGGCACCAAATTAGCAACATTCCTAGTCACATTGGAATGCTTATTCATAAGGAGAAGAATGTTATTATTAATGATGTCTAATCAAGTGTCAAGTGATGAGGTGGCATGTTTTCCCACCCTGTCTAGGCTTATGCATGAGTCCCATGTGAATTGCTAGCAGAGTCTGTACTCCCTCCATGCAAACTTAATCCTCATTATTTCTCTTGCGTTTTGGAACTTAATGTATCATGATTAGCATCGGCTAGGTTTTGTTCATATGAATACCACTTGCTGGTTTTCTCTGAAGGGTATTCTACATCTTAATTATCTTCTCTTGTTGGGTATTGCGGCATGGGCTTCCATTATGGGTGGCAAAAGAATTCGCACTGAACCTAACAACTGCAATGATTTCAAAGAAAATGCCATTGTCTGGCATTACTGCAAGGAGGGGGGCATAATTTCATTCCTAGAATGCCTTAACGGGCATGATGAGTTGTTATCCATCCAGTGTGCTTCTTCGTGGGTTGATAGACGGGTCACCATTGGCAGTGTTAGCTTTGAGATCTTAGAGAAAAGTATTGCTGAGGTGATAGGCTTATCCCTTAAAGGCATTAAGTTGCCAAGAAAGAAGAGGATTTCTAAAGCGCAGAACCAAAAGCTTTTCTTGGGTGATGGCGAAGAGCTAGTTCCCTACCAGGGACGGTTTGAAAGGGTGAAGCTTCCTTAGCCATGGGTAGACATATGCTTTTTAATTATAAAGTACTTCACACTGGAAGGCCGCTATGCCAGGTTTTATTACTACCATCTTCCCCTGCTCAATCATTTTCGTAGAAATTTGGCTATTTGTTTCCCTTACTACTTGCTTTCCTCTTTAGAGCACTTGGTTAAAATGGTTCATAAGAACTTAACCTCTAGGCCGTCGGAGAAGCCTGTGCCCCTTCACCAAGGCCTCATTCACAAGCTTTACCAGTTTCACTTGGCCCTGACGCCCCTTGCCACTCTCCATCACCCGGCTATGGAACCCTCCCCCAATACTCCATCAGCTTCTATCAAATGTGATTCTCTTCACACCCCTGTGAATAATAGTCATGATGGCCTGACTTCAGCCTCTGTGGAAACTAATAGCCCCACTCCTGGGTCTACCTCTACCCCTAAGATGAAGGGCTCTATTAAGTCTAGGAAGTGGCTTCATCACCTCTCTGAGCTGGTTGAGGAAGCGGCTATTCTTAGCTCCCTCAAAGATAGTCAAGAGACCCCCAAAGGTGTTAACATGTCTGCTGAGAATCTTGCTAAAAAGGCTAGGAAGGGCAAAGGGAAAAGCATTTCCACTAGTGTCAGACACTCTACCAGAATTACTAGGAAGCATGCCCCCCAGGTTAAACTCATAGACTACTCAAAAAGTAATTCTGAGGCTTCTTCTCATGGTAAGGAGGCCGACAGTGATGATTTGTAGGAAATTTACATGGAGAACCCTGTTTCTGGGGAACAATTTGATGGCCATGACTCTTTGCATAATGTTTACAGGGACAGCCTCGAGAATGTGATTGGTACTGGTAGTGATAAAGAGGAGTTTGACCATTAGAGCCTTGTGGAGGCCCAGTATGATACTGGCGAAGGAGAGGGGAACACAAATGAGCAAAACCCTGCTGGTGCTGAAGAGGTTTAAGCGAACAGTCAGTCTATCCCTGAAGAGAATGATGATGTCAGGGCTTCTACTGAGGAAGGCAATGGGGATGAGGGTAGGGACAGTAACTCTCTTTTTGCTGAAGTGACTCAGTTAAAGGACAAGATTTTTGGCTCTGCAACTCAAGATGTCTACTCTTTATAAGTTCATTAGTCACATGCTGTGCAGGTCTTCCATGATCAACTTAACCCTTTTGTAGGATATTCAACTCTTCTCCCAGGGAACTGACAATGACAGAACTCAGGAGCTGGACAAAATTTTTGAACTTCTTGCTAATGACTGGGAGGACTCTGTCCTAGTGTGCCTTCAGCTGCTTGGATGCTGGTTTTTTGCTATTGCTTACTTTCTGTCGTTTGTTAGTTGGTGTTTCCTGGGTTTTGGTTCTGGGCTCTTTTTGTTTCCTGAGCCTGTGCTTTTTCTTATGTAATCTCTATTAAGGGTTCGGCCCCTTGTTTTTGTCACCTGATGTAATCAAAAACATTGTCAATCATAACTTCTAACTACTTTAATCAAAAGATCAACAAATTAAACCAATTAAAGCACAACACATAAGCACACAACCACAACACTAGATTTATGTGGAAAACCCAAGAAGGGAAAAACCATGGTGAGCAAGTTGCTTGGATCTACTATCCAAATCTAGCCTCATAAATGAAAACAAAATTATAATATTATTTATGGGCTACAACCCAAAGGAATCTGCAACTCCCTGAACTACAATACAATAGCACTTACAGAATTAGGTTGCAACCTCTGAACATTACATCCTATAGATTTTACAAGAAACAACACCTCTGCATCATCTGCACACTTTACTTCGTCACAAAACTTCACCTTTTATACACAACGAACACTACTACCTTCAACACAACTTCACAAACATACTCACATCTGTTTACACATCTTCACACATTCTCACACACTCTTACTTTCCTCAACACACAAGATCTTTCATTTATACCTTCCACAAATTTCAAAATCCTTTTCCCATGTCGACGAAGATGAAATGTGTATTTATGAACGTGAAAGACCACACCAAGTCAGCATCCAAAAGATATAGAGAATCAATGCAATTCAAGCCAAGTGATAACTAGGGCCTATTATTCATTAACACATTCTTCTTAGTAGATGCACAGTTCAAATTATCTGGTGGGAATGTCAAAACACTTGAATTCAACCTAGCTATTGTGTGGTTACACAACACGCCCCATTTTGACTTAGCAAAACAGGGACCCAACTTTTCTTTTGGCTTGTGTTGTCTGCTTTCTGGCGGTTTGGTAAAATCAGTCATGTTCATCATCATGTGGAGTCAAGATGAGGTAAGTCCCAATATGAGGTCAGTTTGTCAAAATTTGTATTTCATATATATGACCACATATTCTGAAAGAGCATTAAAATTCATACAGGTTTGCCTTTTACATCACCCTGATATTCATCAGGATGTGAGAGTTATGAACAGTCAAAGTCTTGGTCAAACCTGATATTCGCAAGAAGAGGGTCATATCTTATAAACTCAGTTTTGCTATTTGAAGAACATCATCATCATATTTGAAACGTCCCCCCGATAATATCCTGCGGTTCAAATATCTGGACGTCAACTTTAAGTGATTGTAAGTCTTCCCCGTCGAACGGTCTTTTGTATCGCGAGCATCATATTTTGAAAGTAACCCGATATTCATTAATATCATCCTGATGCAAAATATCACCCTTGGTAAACATCCTGATGACATCATCTGAATGCGATAAACAAAGAAACAAACATCCTGATGACATCATCATCATATTTACATTTCGGCAGGATATTTTCCAAAACATGATCCGGTTCGCGAATATGATGATGATGTCATGCTTCAAGTTTAACAAAAGTCCCGGATATCCTGATCATCATCATCATCCTGATCTTTCGAGAGGGTTACCTTGGCCACAAAGGGGTCATATTACATTCACCACCTGATCATCTTCCTTAGGTGACCCGATATTACATTTATCCCCTGATCTTAACTAAACATGACGGTGACGTCATCTTTTGCATTTTAATGAAGCCCGGATATGACGATGACGTCACCATCATATTCCATTCCTCAGCAGCAGGATCATATTTCATATCCTCCTATTTTCCTTCGACATAATGATGATGATGATGTCATTCTTTTCCCCAATATACAGAAGCGAAACATGACGGTGACGTCATCTGGACATTCGGAAGGGGGAGCATCATATTTCCAAAATATCATGCAGACGAAAGTTTTAAGTCTTGCTATCGGCCTTATCTTGAGTTATCATGCCGGTAGAACATGTCTTCCCGATGGAAGGACATCATCATGATTTTGGCGTCGGTATAAGTTTCACCGTCGGCCTAATGAAAAATTGTCATCTCGACCGGGTGTAGTCACGTCGATACATACATGATCATATTTGAACCCGATATACAAGGAAATGGGCGGGAAAATGAAACGATGGTTGACCCAAGTGTTTTTTAATGTTGTTTGTGCATTTAGTGCATATTTTCCACAGGTATGAAGCCCGACTGCCTGTAGCTGCACATTTTGAGGCATGTTTAATAAAACATTTACTTCCTGTTGTTTATCCACATGATGATGAACTTAATGTTTGTCTGTTTATTTGCAGGAAGTCATGATGCTGTTAGAGCTGCTGCTGAAGCTGATAATTACAAAGTTGCACATGGAGGCAACATGAACCAGAAGTGAGGAAGATATTGTCAAATATGTTGTTTGCCAGCTGGAGACCGAATCAAATCAAAGATGCTGGAATATTCTGTGCCAGCTGTGCATTTGCCAACTGGCGAAGCATGTGCTTTTCATTTGGACCGTTGATTATTATGAGAGGATCCTGATCCTTGGATCATTGTAACTGTTTTCTGGTGTTTGTTCTATATAAGAGCCAGATCCTGGGGGGATAAAAAAAAAGAGACACAGACGCATCTGGCGCATTAAGGCCGATTACTGTAGAATCAATTATGAGATCGGATTGCTGAGACTAATGAGGATAGAATTGTTGAAATGTCAAGGTTCTTTCTTCAGATCACTGTAAATGTACCTGTTCTTGAGCATACTGAATGGATATGAAGTTTCAGATTACATCCTGATTGTAAATTTTACGTAATCTTCCTGTTGGTTTCTGGATATGTACTGGTGAATGCTGTGTTCAACTAGAAGCGCTTTCATTTCATTACATGTTGTTATCAACTTTTCCTTTGAAGATTTGCACTAGATCATGCGGATTTGTGGAATGTCCTAGTGAAGTATGATTCTAGTTTCCTTCTTTTCATTGCATGTATGGGAGCTTGTATGTGGATCAGTGATCTAAGTCAAGTGGTTTTGGGAATCTTATTCTTTAACCCTTTTCCTTTTTTTAATTTCATAAATTCATCACCATAACTGCAAATCATGATAAATAACAAGCAGAACAGAGAAATATGCTGAAATCCCATAGGTAACTGAAAATCATTAGCATATTTGAGTTAAATGCATGTAGTATTGAAAATATCATGCAAAGAATCATAAATAATGGTAGAAATCATGCAAATACCAGCCTGTAGGCACATTATTTGACTAAATTCACAGTGCAGAGGTAGAATTGTTGGAGCTTTATGCAGAGCAGACATATAGAGCAGGATATTTGAAGAAATGATGATGAACTTTGCAGAAGCACGTAAGGCCCCTGAATGGAAAACAGCAACACACATCAACCACTGAGTAACGTCAGTAGATTAAGACCTAATCAACGGAGACTTGGGATCATGAATTCTCTGAATTCATCGTATCTTTCAAGATGAGTAAAGGTTGTTGTGTAACTTTTATTCTATGTTTGTGAATGACTAACATCATGACCAACATAAATTGGCGCTAGAAGGAGGGCCCGACCGGAAGATCATGCTCATCATCAGTATTTTCAGGTTTGATGATGTATAAGAGTAAGGTACCCTCAGATCGTCTGTGAATTTCAGTAAATTACGTAAATATTTGCTGTGACAAGATTGTATATGCACATTCTATGTAAAGATTTCTAGATCTCACATAAATATTGCAAGCTTTACAGTAGATATCTCTGAATTCACTAATATCAGCTAAAGATGCATAAATTTGTTCAAGCTTTGAGAATTTCAGCCTTAAACACTTGAGATCTTGTGCTACGGGTCAGGATATCCCAATATCCTGTCATATTTGTAGTATCTTCACAAATATTTCGTAAATATCAAGTCTGATTTACCGTTTAACCGCAAATATCACCTCATCCGGTGGAATCCAGCCAATATTTGCAAAGTTTTAGCCAATTTGCCTCCAAATCAAGAAATCCTGGCTTACAGGATAAATACCAGGTCTAGACCTAGTGAAGTTTTTGAAGAATTGCCTGTTAGAGGTTTCAGACCTAGGACTGTGGACATTCACCATACTCCAGGATCAAGCGCGTCTAGAGCTTCACCGGGACCTCCTCCTGTAACCCCTGTCAGTTTGCAAATACCTTCCGGTATATCCGCGACACCTCCTGTTCAAACCTAGGGTATACCTTTAGTTCAACCTCAGCCAACTGCACCACCAGTTCAGCCCCCTCAGGCTATAATGTCTTTCTTTGCAGCAGAGTCACCCTTGACTTTTACTGCATATCATGAGTTACCAAAGAATCCGGACAAACTTTGTCCAAGGTATCATCCTTATCAAGATGCTGATGATCATATCAGGACATTTAAAGAAGCGTGCTGCAGAGCCAGAATAGAACATCAGGACGTGGTGTGCCGATTATTTCCTTTTTCCCTAGGGGAAGAAGCTTATAATTGGTTCATCAGTCTTGGCCAAGCTTCTGTCGGTTCGTGGGCTGTCTTAGAGAAAGCCTTTGTTGACAGGTTCAAAGTCCCTATTGATCCATCCATGAATTACCACATGTTTGCCACAATCAAAAGATTTGAGAATGAGCCTATTGGTAATTTCAATGCTAGGTTCCAGAAAATGTTGTCCAAGCTAGTTGCCCCATATGTGGTGACTGATGCTGCTGCCAGGAGTATATATTATTCAGCCCTGGATCCATTAACTTCCATGTTCATCAGGAGAACACATCCTGAGATCACTACTTTGACAGGAGCTTTTCAAGAAGCTATCAAGGTAAATCAGCAGTTGATACCTGCTCCTACTCCAAATATATCATTCCCTACTTTGCCTGGCATGCAATCACAATATCCAGCACAATATCCTGTAGCTTATCCTTCACAATATCCTGCACAATATCCAAATGGATCATTGATACCCCTAGCAGTCATGCCTGCACCTTTGCAAGTACCTCCATTGAGTAATATGCCTCCTCCTAATGGAAATAGCCAATTGCCACAATATCCTGCACATGCTCAGACACCTCAGGGTACAGATCTATCCAACAATAACCATGGATCTTCCTTTTTCAAGCCTCAGACCGAAAATGTAGTGGCCAAAGCTCAAGAGGCGAAGGAGGAAATCAAAGAAATTTCTGCTCAACTCAGAAAACTCACCACAGAAGTAACACATTTGAGAAATCAAGGGTTTTATTCGCAGTCAGGTCAGAATAGGAGTTATTCCAATGACAGACCAAACTACCCTGACAGAGGATATAACAACAATAACTTCAACAATAATGGTGGAAACAATAATAATCCTCTTAGACAGCCCAGAGTGTGGAACTCTAGGCCAAATAACGGTTCATTACCATCACCCCTAGACAATTAGCCTCCTGGTGAAGCCAAATAGACTACCAGAGTCAATCTTGTTGAAGCAGCCCTTACCAATTGGTGCAGGATCCACAATACCAATGCACATGCAGAATTAGATTGTCCACAATTTAGGATTGCTGCCAGCATTTTTCAGACTGAAGTGTCTAATACTTCTGGAAATCCACCTCAGGTAGAAGGAAATGAAATAGTTCCTTGTGGATATGACTCAGCTTTTGTGCTAGAAACATACACTAATCAACCTCATCAGGATTCTAATCAGACCTGTGAAGAATCTGCCTTAACCTTTGAAACAAATTATGTCTTCCCCTTTGAGGATGAAAATGAACCTGCAAGAGAGCATGAGGAAGTACATGCATACCAGCAGCAATATCCTGGTAAGCACAATTATAACCTGAGGAGCAATGCCAACAGACCTGTTGGTCCATTGACATCATCTCTACCTCCAAACAACTTCAACACACCTCCAGATCCTAAGGCTAGCAATAACCCTGGATTCCTTAAGGTGAATGCTCAATACTTGTCTCCTCAAAACACAGTAACAAAAGTCATAAATGCACCTCAGGAGTCTGACAAGTTAGTCAGCTATTTGGCTGATGAAATGAAGAAAATCAAGATCAGCCTGTCCTTATCTGAGCTATTGAAAACTCCTGCCATCAAAAGGGCATTCATGAAGTCACTAGATGATCCTGCTCCTAAAGAGGATAATCATCTTTCAAGTCAATCCAATGGCAAAGATCATGCTGCTAAAGATAATACTATCAAGTCTAAGGTGTCAGCTACAGTCCAAGCTGCTGAAACCTCCCACATGACCTTGTATAGAGATAAAACTGAATCACCTCCGTTTCTCCTCACCATAAGAATGTTCAGCAAGAACTTGCACAACTGTTTAGTTGATTCAGGAGCCTCAACGAATGTTATGCCTTTGTCAATATGCAACGCATTAGGACTGCATCCTGCTAAATCCTTAAAGAAGGTCACTCAACTAGACAAGACAGAAGTGAGTGTCGTAGGAGAACTGACTCACATTCACATGCAGCTAGCATCTGATCCTAGGATACAGTATTACATTGACATTCAGGTAGTTGACATACCTGATACATATGGGATGTTGCTTAGCCAAGACTGGTCTAAAACGCTTAACGGATATATGTCCACAGACTTCAGTCACATGTGGTTACCATGGAAAGGTATACCTAATCAGATCAGGATTGATGCTGAGCCTAGGATGAAACATATGATCACGGAATATAACAAAACAAATGAGATCATGTATGTAAACGTAGAACCTGGAGTTTATCACATCAGGCCGCAAACTGTTAAAATAGAGGAGATCCTGATGCTGGATGTTCATCATCATCATGATAATGATTATCATGAGGACATGCCGAGTATGGAATTTGATAATAATCCAGATAATGAGAATGAAATAGATCGCTTCAGAGATTTTGAGATGCATTTATCTACTCAGGTAAAACGTTGCCAATTATTGAATATATCTGCTAATGATATTTTGATTGATGGATGGTGCAGATTACATGGCGAAGCACATTCAGAAAAGACTTGTGAACCATGCTTAGACATGATGATACTGGAGCAAACGTATAGTGAAGCATCATCATCATATTCTGAGGTGAGTGCTATGTCTGATGATGATGATGGCACTAATTCTTATTTGTTTTCTGCAAAAGCAGAGGTACCGACAGATCCTGATGAAGATCATATCCGGAGAACAGAAGAGTCAACGGATCATGATGAAGATCATATCCGGTGAGAAGAAGAGGTCCTGGTGTCGGATCCGATAAATGATGCGAGAAAAGAAAAGATCACTCCTGGTAGTGATTGCTTCATGGAATCAGATTATGAGTTGTCTGATGAAGATAAAGGCAGTGACCTGACGAAGTTCGAAGAATTTCTGGTAAAAGAAATAGAAAAGATGACACAACAGCATAAATCTCCCCAGGAGGTTTTAATTAAAGGTTGGTGTAGGTTGCATGAGGCACTTCACTCAGAAACAACTTGCTCACTATGCTTACATATTTTGAAGAAGCATGCAGCTGTATGTGCTGAACATCATCCTCCTGCTGAGATGGAAGAGAAAATAGAAAAGCCATCAGGCTCACCAAATAAAGGAAAGAAGAAACTTGAGGATGACATCCCCAAGTTAAAGTGGATATCAGGCGGAGCAGCAGCCAGAGCTACAAAGAAGAAAGGAAGTTCAAGTAAATATCCTGCTGAAGACAAATGTCCTGCTGAAGATAAGCCTTGGATCCTGAGGTTTGATGGATCCAAATCCAAGCAAGGTGCCGGGGTAGGAATTGACCTTATTGATCCATCAGGGAAATCCTACTTAGCAGCTTACAGACTACAGTTCCCCTGCACCAATAATGTCGCAGAGTATGAAGCTCTGATTCATGGAATGTTGTTTGCCCATAAGAAGAAAGTGAAGATCTTGCATGTCTTTGGAGATTCAGAACTGGTTGTGAGACAAGTAAGAGGAATTTACTCTTGTAATTACAGAAAGCTATCAAATTACAGACATCGTGTGTGGGACCTGATTAAAGACTTTGATGCCTTTAATATCGTTCACGTACCAAGAGAACAGAACCAGAGGGCAGATGCACTTGCCCAGGCCGCCAGTACGTTGGAACCGCTGTCTATATCTGGTCTAAAGAGATTTTCAGTAGAATTGGTGTCAGTACCTTCAGTACCTGACAATGTGACTAATCTCCAGGTGTTTGATGATGATCAGCACATCCTGGACTTCATATCAAACAGAGACATATTTGAAGCTCAGATTATAGATGAGAATGATATGGAAGATCATGTCTGGGAAGAAGATGAGATATTAGAGTTACCTAGCAACAGAATTCCCAAAGGTATGATTGAATTAGAAAGAGCCTTTGATCTAGATAATATGCTTAAACATAAGGATCTGCCTAAGGCAGATGGAGGTCAATATTCACAGGTGAATATTGGACAAGCTGATGACAACAGAAATGTCTTATTGGGTAAGGTTTGTACACCAGAAGAGTTAGAAGGAATAACTCAGGCCCTTAAAGATTACATACATGTAATTGCATGGACTTATGATGAGCTAAAGACATATGACACTTCTGTCATAACTCATACTATACCTCTCAAGCCAGATGCAAAACCTTTCAGACAGAAGCAGAGGCTAGTCAATGCTCTGCTTGAGCCAATCATTCTTGAAGAAGTCAAGAAATTGTTAAATGCCCGGATAATATTTCCTGTGAGGCACTCCACTTGGGTGGCGAATCTTGTGCCAGTCAGAAAGAAGAATGGAGACATCAGATTATGTGTAGATTTCAGGAACCTGAACAGAGCATCAGAAAAAGATAATTATCCTTTGCCCTCTTTGGATGAAGTTCTACAAATTGTGAATGGAGCCAAGATGATGTCCTTCTTGGATGGTTTTTAGGATACAACCAAGTGATGGTTGATAAAATTGACAGATTGAAAACTGCCTTCACCACAAAGTGGGGGATATTTGCATATAGACGTATGCCATTTGGACTTATAAATGCTGGAGCTACATTCCAGCGAGCAATGGACATAGCCTTCAGAGGCTTAGTAGGAAAATGTATAGTCATCTACATGGATGACCTGATAGTATTCTCTAAGGAAAGAGGAAATCATGTTGCTGATCTCAGAAGTGTACTAAAGAAATGTGAAGAATATGGAATATCTTTGAATCCTAAGAAGTGCATATTCGGGGTCACAACAGGAAAGTTACTAGGCCACCTGATCACAGAAGATGGAATTATCATTGATCCTGACAGGGTGGAATCTATTATGAAGTTACAACTTCCAGGAAGTAAAAGGGAACTTAAATCTTATTTTGGTAAGATAAATTTTGTGAGGAAGTTCATCACCGGCTTTGCTGAGATTGTCAGACCACTAAATGCCATGTTGAAAAAAGATGCACAAATTGAGTGGACACCAGAAGCCAAGGCTGCCTTTGAAGATATAAAGAAGGCCATTTCAGATGCTCCTGTCCTCATTAGTCTAGATTATACAAGAGATTTCTACATCTACTCATTTGCCTTAGAACATACTTCTGCAGCAGTGTTAACTCAAAGAAATGAAGAGAAAGAAGAGAAACCAATTGCTTTCATGAGCTGTCCTTTTAGGGATGCTGAATTGAGATATGTAGATGTTGAAAGACAGGCACTTGCATTAGTCAGAGCAGTAAAAAAGTTCAGACATTATATACTGAGAAGCAAAGTGATTGCTGTGGTACCAGATGCAGCAGTAAAGATGCTGCTGATGCAGAGTGAACCCGGTGAAAAAAGAGCCAAATGGATTACTGTATTACAAGAATATGACATGGAGATCACACCAATGAAGCTAGTAAGAGGACAAGCTCTGAGCCAGATGATATCTGAAACTGATCCAAACATCATCAGTCAGCAGTATGTGATCAATGAGAAAGACAATGGGGAATGGTATTCAGACATCAAGCACATCCTGATCACCGGAAGATGTCCTTCAAGAATGCAAGCCTCACAGAGAAGAGCCTTAAAGATAAGATCCCAGAAGTATATGATGAAGGGAGGAACCTTGTTTAAGAAGAATTATGAAGGAATATACCTGAGATGCTTAGAGAAACCAGAAGTAAATAAAGTTTTAACAGAGTTACATGACAAGTTTGGTACTGCACACGGATCAGCATTAGCCACAACACATGCAATCCTTATAGCAGGATATTACTGGCCTACAATTTTTAAAGACACGGCTGATCATGTTAAATGTTGCCATATTTGCTAGGTTGCTGCCAACAGAGAAAAATATGCTGCACAACCGTTGCAGCCAGTGATGGAAGAGCACCCATTTGCACAGTGGGGCATGGATTTCATAGGACCGATCAATCCTCTGTCTTCCTCAGGCCATAGGTATGTCCTAACGATTACTGATTATTGTACCAGATGGACTGAGGCTATCAGCAGCAAAACTTGTACTGCAGATGATGTCATTAATTTTTTGGAAAGCAACATTGTCACCAGGTATGGAATTCCTTATGCATTGGTAAGTGATAATGGTTCTGCCTTCATTTCCACCAAATTGTCAAGTTGGGCTTTTGATCATGGGATCATACTTAAGTTCTCATCCAACTACTATCCCCAGGGAAATGGATTAGCAGAATCCACCAACAAGAATTTACTGAGTATAATAAGAAAATTGATAGAGAAAAATCCCAGGGAATGGAACTCATTTCTAAAATATGCCTTATGGGTAGACAGAACTAGAATGAAAATTGCATTAGGAAACTCACCCTTCCAACTAGTATATGGGGTAGATCCTATCCTCCCTGTAAACTTGAAAATTCCTACTCTGCAGTTTGCCCAAGAGTATCTAGGCGTAGACAATAAACAGGAAGTCAGGTTGCTTCAGTTGATGCATTTGGAAGAAAAACGAAGTCAAGCGATTGACCAATTTGCAAAACATCAGGCTGTTGTCAAACGCTGGTTTGACAAGAGAGCCAGAATTAAAGCTTTCAGGATATCTGATTTAGTCCTGATGTGGGATAAAGCCCATGAAAAGAAAGGTGATCATGGTAAGTTTGATAGATTATGGATAGGTCCCTTTCAGATTTCTAAAATTTTAGGAGACAGCACTTATAGGCTTAAGAACCTGACAGGTGAGGATGTCCCATTGCCAGTCAATGGACAATTCCTCAAACATTATTTCTAGGCCTGAATGACTTCATGACAGTCATATGTATCATATTGTATATTTGTATAGTTGTTTGTACAGTTTGTTTGTTGTTGTTGTTGTTTTGTTGGTTGGGACCTTGTTCTGGTAAGTCAGGATGATGCACTTCATCACCCTAAGAAAATAATTAAATTGTTGGGATTTAGATGATGAGATCACATTTAAATATAGGTTATGATTCATTCTAAGAAGTGTTCATGATCAGGTTTATGATGTCTTTTCATCAGGGTGCTTTTTCTTGGTCAAAGTGAATCCATCACAATGAAACACCTAACAGCCTTGGGTTTGTTGAACACACTAGTATAGGTGTTAAGTGAAAAATCTAAAGGGACTCCCTTGCTACCAATACAATCTCCAACCTAAAGCTGCAAGTGACTACACCTTGTACAAATGAGCTGACATGATGATATCAAATATAAATTTTTAAAGGAAAATCAGCAAAGAAAGAAAATTAGGCCATCTAAGTAACTCTACCGGGGCTATGGACGCCTGCTGGCAGTGGGGCTCTACTTAGGGAGATTGTATAGATAACCTTGCCGGGGCTATAGACGCCTGCTGGCAGCAAGGCTCTATCCAGGTTGGCTATGAGGGATGATCTCCAACTATGTAGTTTAACACCAGTTACTTATGTTTTCAACTTACTTTCAAGATGAGGATAATTAATCATATGCACACACCTGATCCTTTGTTAGCTTTATCACCATAATGAAATTTTATCATTCAGAGGATTATGATGCTAACACATAGACAGAATTAGAACACTATAGATAAATGTGATCACATCACTTGAATCATTGGAATTTGTTTATTTTCTTTGGTGGCAAGTTGTTGTGTGGTTACACAACACGCCCCATTTTGACTTGGCAAAACAGGGACCCAACTTTTCTTTTGGCTTGTGTTGTCTGCTTTCTGGCGGTTTGGTAAAATCAGTCATGTTCATCATCATGTGGAGTCAAGATGAGGTAAGTCCCAATATGAGGTTAGTTTGTCAAAATTTGTATTTCATATATATGACCACATATTCTGAAAGAGCATTAAAATTCATACAGGTTTGCCTTTTACATCACCCTGATATTCATCAGGATGTGAGAGTTATGAACAGTCAAAGTCTTGGTCAAACCTGATATTCGCAAGAAGAGGGTCATATCTTATAAACTCAGTTGTACTGTTTGAAGAACATCATCATCATATTTGAAACGTCCCCCCGATAATATCTTGCGGTTCAAATATCTGGATGTCAACTTTAAGTGATTGTAAGTCTTCCCCGTCGAATGGTCTTTTGTATCACGAGCATCATATTTTGAAAGTAACCCGATATTCGTTAATATCATCCTGATGCAAAATATCACCCTTGGTAAACATCCTGATGACATCATCTGAATGCGATAAACAAAGAAACAAACATCCTGATGACATCATCATCATATTTACATTTCGGCAGGATATTTTCCAAAACATGATCCGGTTCGCGAATATGATGATGACGTCATGCTTCAAGTTTAACAAAAGCCCCGGATATCCTGATGATCATCATCATCCTGATCTTTCGAGAGGGTTACCTTGGCCGCAAAGGGGTCATATTACATTCACCACCTGATCTTCTTCCTTAGGTGACCCGATATTACATTTATCCACTGATCTTAACTAAACATGACGGTGACGTCATCTTTTGCATTTTAATGAAGCCTGGATATGACGATGACGTCACCATCATATTCCATTCCTCAGCAGCAGGATCATATTTCATATCCTCCTATTTTCCTTCGACATAATGATGATGATGATGTCATTCTTTTCCCCAATATACAGAAGCGAAACATGACGGTGACGTCATCTGGACATTCGGAAGGGGGAGCATCATATTTCCAAAATATCATGCAGACGAAAGTTTTAAGTCTTGCTATCGGCCTTATCTTGAGTTATCATGCTGGTAGAACATGTCTTCCCGATGGAAGGACATCATCATGATTTTGGCGTTGGTATAAGTTTCACCGTCGGCCTAATGAAAAATTGTCATCCCGACCGGGTGTAGTTACGTCGATACATACATGATCATATTTGAACCCGATATACAAGGAAATGGGCGGGAAAATGAAATGATGGTTGACCCGAGTGTTTTTTAATGCTGTTTGTGCATTTAGTGCATATTTTCCATAGGTATGAAGCCCGACTACCTGTAGCTGCACATTTTGAGGCATGTTTAATAAAACGTTTACTTCCTGTTGTTTATCCACATGATGATGAACTTAATGTTTGTCTGTTTATTTGCAGGAAGTCATGATGCTGTTAGAGCTGCTGCTGAAGCTGATAATTACAAAGTTGCACATGGAGGCAACATGAACCAGAAGTGAGGAGGATATTGTCAAATATGTTGTTTGCCAGCTGGAGACCGAATCAAATCAAAGATGCTGGAATATTCTGTGCCAGCTGTGCATTTGCCAACTGGCGAAGCATGTGCTTTTCATCTGGACCGTTGATTATTATGAGAGGATCCTGATCCTTGGATCATTGTAACTATTTTCTGGCGTTTGTTCTATATAAGAGCCAGATCCTGGGGGGATAAAAAAAAAGAGACACAGACGCATCTGGTGCATTAAGGCCGATTACTATAGAATCAATTATGAGATCGGATTGCTGAGACTAATGAGGATAGAATTGTTGAAATGTCAAGGTTCTTTCTTTAGATCACTGTAAATGTACCTGTTCTTGAGCATACTGAATGGATATGAAGTTTCAGATTACATCCTGATTGTAAATTTTATGTAATCTTCCTGTTGGTTTCTGGATATGTATTGGTGAATGCTGTGTTCAACTAGAAGCGCTTTCATTTCATTACATGTTGTTATCAACTTTTCCTTTGAAGATTTGCACTAGATCATGCGGATTTGTGGAATGTCCTGGTGAAGTATGATTCTAGTTTCCTTCTTTTCATTGCATGTATGGGAGCTTGTATGTGGATCAGTGATCTAAGTCAAGTAGTTTTGGGAATCTTATTCTTTAACCTTTTTCCTTTTTTTAATTTCATAAATTCATCACCATAACTGCTGAAGAGAACTTGTGTCTCAAATTACTACTTGAACCTCTTAGTTGAACCTATGTTTTGAACCTCTTTGTTGAACCTTTCTAGAGTTCATTTGGTAGGTTCAATGAATTTTAGTTCAACTGTTCCTTGGTTCATTGGTCTGAGGATATGCGATGTCGGCATCGCTGTGACGAAGCACTATCGGCAGGACCATGTTGAAGACCATTGGCATCGGTGAGACAAGGGCCGTCAGAATAAGCATCGAAGGTTTGTCCGATGCTGAGTGTCACCTCGATGGAAGCATTCAACCGTCGGCAAGACAAGGCCTATCGGCCAAACTTTGTGGAGTTACTCCGACAGGAGTAGTCACTCCGACGAAGGATACGGTCGTCGGCAAGACAAGGCCTATCGGCCAAACTTTGTGGAGTTACTCCGACAGGAGTAGTCACTCCGACGAAGGTTACGGTCGTCGGCAAGACAAGGGCCTATCGGCCAAAATCTGTAGAGTTACTCCGACAGGAGTAGTCACTCCGATGGCGTATGTCTATCGGCAAGAGAATACCCGTCGGCTAAAGGTGTTGGGCCGATGTACTGCGGACATCCTGATGGAAGTCTTATTGGTATCGGTGAGACAAACCTCTGTCGGAGCGAGGGCTAGATCTTTTGCCGATGGAGAATGTCATACCGATGGTAACCTTGGTGATCGGGGAGACAATGCTCATCGGTGGGAGGTGAAGTCTGAGGGCCGATGGGAGTTGTTATGCTGATGGACTTGGAGACTTGGTATTGTCGGCAACAAAATTGCTGACAATACTCTTTCGCCTGTTGGCAGTTATAAACTGCAAAGTCCTTTGCGACTTGGTACATGTGGGACTAAACGCCTCACTGAAATATGAACCGTTGCGACGGTTAGATGACAGCGACGTATGAGGAATCTGTTCTATCAGTTAGAGCAGAAGTCTGTAACGACTCTTGTTCTTGCAGATTGGAAATAGAATGATATGTATATAGGTGTCGTTGGTATTATGATGATGAGACTTGAATAAAGGTTCGTTCTGTAAATGTACAGGGAGATGAACTGTGTATGATGTCGAGAATCAAACACCTGAGCAAGAAGCTGAGTTCTTTATTGTAACTGTATATCTTACTGTAATAAAGATTGTTTTCTTGTGGTGGTGGGTTTTTTACCCGTAAGGGTTTTCCCACGTAATTCTGTGTGTCTGTGTTCTAACCATGTCTATTTTGGTTTCTCTTGTGTATTCATCTGTGTTATTGTAATTCAAAGTGACTGGTCTACACTATCCCCTGGGAATTAACATTAGGGAAGCTGTTTTCCGCACCTGTGCTTTCCTTACAACTGCAAATCATGATAAATAACAAGCAGAACAGAGAAATATGCTAAAATCCCGTAGGTAACTAAAAATCATTAGCATATTTGAGTTAAATGCATGTAGTATTGAAAATATCATGCAAAGAATCATAAATAATGGTAGAAATCATGCAAATACCAGCCTGTAGGCACATTATTTGACTAAATTCACAGTGTAGAGGTAGAATTGTTGGAGATTTATGTAGAGCAGACATATAGAGCAGGATATTTGAAGAAATGATGATGAACTTTGTAGAAGCACGTAAGGCCCCTGAATGGAAAACAGCAACACACATCAACCACTGAGTAACGTCAGTAGATTAAGACCTAATCAACAGAGACTTGGGATCATGAATTCTCTGAATTCATCGTATCTTTCAAGATGAGTAAAGGTTGTTGTGTAACTTTTATTCTATGTTTGTGAATGACTAATGTGAGGGTAAAATAGTGCATCAATCAAATGAATAACAGATGACCCAAACATCAACAGAATAGAGAAACAAGGAAGATTCAAATGAACAAAGCAATGAACAAACACAGCAAACCTCTTCCGTTTCGAAACTTCTGTTGTTCGCCTATCACGAATCGTCCTTTCGCAGATGAGATGAGCCCTCAGAGAGTGCAATCTTTTAAAGCTGTTGGAGGAAGTCGATGGTGAACGGCTGTAGTGTGATATGTAATGAAGGTGAGCTCCAATGCAACAATGGTGATCTCAAGCTTGTAGATGACAAAGGGGTGCCAAAGGCGCGCTGGTGATATTTCTGCAGAGTAACGATGTCAAAAGCCTGGATGAATAGAATGAAGGGATGAAGCTTCATTTATAGACCCGGAGGAATAGGAATCAACGGTTGAGAGAAGATATGAAGATCAACGGTTGAGGATGGTTGAGGAATGTGCAACCAGTGGAAATGTGACAAGTGTCCCAGCTCCATCATGAAAGGTGGGATGTGACAAAACTGATTGGAGAGTTAACTCCCTTGACTGGTCTGTTAACAGAATTGATTGATCAGTTAGAAGAGTGGATTGTGGAACTGACTGGATTGATTGAGGATTTGACTCAACTGACAGGTTAGTTAACAGACTTGATTGATTGGTTAACTGACCTCTGATTGGAGAAGAAATAGGCCATGTGGGTGAGGGAAAATAAGATAATTAAATATTAAATATATTTAATTACATGTGCAACCTGATGAGGTGGACAAGGTGAGGTGGAAAAGGTGAGGTGTAAAGGTGATGTGGAATTTTGAATTTAGAACTTTAGGATAGAAGAATTAGGATTAATTAAATAATTTATGATTATTTAATTGTGAAGGATAAATGGAAGAATTTTAATTAAATAAATAGAATTTATTTAATTATGGAATAGTGAATTGATTAAATAAATTTGGAATATTTATTTAATCGGTAGAAGAATGGAATAAATATTTAGAATATTTATTTAGGATGAATCGTGTCATTTTTAGGCATATACATTTTGCCCCTCTTTGATGCAATGCAGTTTACAGCGTTGCTTCAAAGAAATTGATAGTCTGAATGATGATACATGCCCCAGTTTGCCCCTGGTGTAGGTTAAATGACGATAGGATGCCCCCTCGGGAGATTGGACGGGAAAAACGGCGAAAGTTTTGGAGACGGACGATCTCACGACGAGGAAGGGGTTAGGATAGGTTGGAGGAAAAGGGACGCGGTCAGGGACGCGGGAAGAAAACGGGAGGAAAAACGGACACGGGAGGTAGTCACAGTCATCACCTAGCCAGAATTAGGGTTTTGGAGGCTATAAATAGGAGCTGGGTCCACAAGAATAGTCATTTGCACACTTGTTAGATCTAGATTGGAGAAGGAGAGCTCAGAGCAAACCTAGAGCAGCATGGCGGCCAGAGCAGCAGACATTCCACGCGAGAAGCATCGATTCGAGCGAGTCCGACGATTCGGGCGGCCAGCAGAGGCAGGACCCCCGGTATGTGCTTCGAAAAAATTCTCCTAGGGTTGAGTTTAGGTGTCATAAATGCTCATAGAAAATAGGTGAAATGAATGCGCCGAAATGCAGAACGGCGCATATGCCTCGCGAGGCTGCGCTTTTGTGATTTCGCGGCGCATATGCCTGTTTCGGCGGCGCATGCGTGAAAGCTGCGCATGTGTTCGTTTTGGCGGCGCTTTTGTAATTTAGCGGCGCTTTTGTATTTTCGCCGCGCGTGTGTGAAATGTAGCAGCGCATTTGCCGAAGTTGCGCATATGTGACTTATTGCGGCGCATCTGTAATTTAGCGGCGCATATGTTGCTTTATGCGGCGCATGCGTTAGAACGGCGCGCATGTGGCATGTAGCGGCGCATATGTATTTGTGCGGCGCATACGTCGATTGTTGCGGCGCATATACCAGAAATGGCGCATTTACCACCTGTAGTGGCGCATTTGCTTGGGATGGCAAATTACTTAGCCAAACTGACTCGATTAGCGTCCTGTTTGACGCAGGAATCGATGAGCTATCTCCGAGATTGCAGGAATCTAGTCAAGAGATGTAGTGTGCTGTTTTGATCAATTTGAAATGCTAAGTTTAGTTGATATAGTCCAATAGATATGTTGAGTATGGTATATGCGGTTTGAGACTGACGCCTTGCTTTGCGTGTTTGCAGGAGGAGATACGAGAGACACTGCAGTCGAGGGAGACGTTCCCTATGCCTCTATTGCAGAGACATATGTTGACGGAGGCTGACAGGGTGGCGCTTGGGGCTATGGGCCTAGATTATGTTTGCTTCATGCCCGAGGTGCGGGCGAACCGAGGACTGCTGACAGCTGCCATGGAGAGATTCCATAGCGAGGACGGGACCTTCCACTTCCCTACTGGAGAGATGACTGTGACGTTGGAGGACGTCTATAGGATACTGCACTTGCCCGTGGTAGGCGAGTTGGTGGAGTACGACGCACAGCGGGACGCGGGACTCGCCGAGTGTCAGCGAGTATTCGACGATCCCGAGCTGGCGGGACAGGTCATCCCGTGGCAGGATATCTATGACTGCTACGACTACTTCCCTGGGATCGTGGCTGGACTGATTGCGGGCGTTGTATGCCCTGACAGGAGATCGCACGGGTTCCCCATTGGATGGGGCAGGATTATGGAGCGGATGGTGACTGAGGGCACCCGATATGCGTGGGGACCTTGCGTGCTAGCTCACCTATACCACGACATGCATCAGGTGGTGTACCATCGCAGCACGAGTCTATCGGCTGGGGTGCTGCTGTTACAGTTTTGGCTGTGGGAGCACATAGCGGTGACCAGGCCGATATGTGTTTTTGCTAGGCAGAGGGGAGAGCCGTACAGCTATGGCTACGCAGGAGTGATTTCCCAGCACAGGCTGGGGAAGCTAGAGTATTGGAGGCATACATTGGATGGGATAGATGTGGTCGTCTGGCGACCATATCTAGACTGCGAGCCTTGGGACGACGAGGCAGATGAGCTGCCTTTCTGCTTCCAGACCAGGTGGTTGATTGGCCGGACACGGCACATCTTGGAGAGGCAGATGGTGGGCCGAGTACTGAGACAGTTCGGCAGGAGACAGGGCATGCCGCAGGGACAGGCCATGTTCGCACGGACACATGCAGAGAGGGTCCGATGGGGGCCGATGGCTTCTTACGAGGAGGCTCTGGCAGAGTTCCGGCAGTTGCCCTATGTGGCCTGGGATATGAGGCGAGAGATTGCAGATGCTGGGGTTACACAGGAGTATGAGGACTGGATTACTGCACATCCATTTCTGAGATATTCCGGACCTGGTATGCTGGTGCCTCGTATCGACGAGGCGGACTCAGAGGAGGAGGGAGAGGCTGGTCTAGGGCGGAGGGCCGCTAGAGGAGGACGAGGACGTGGTGGCCGAGCTGCAGAGAGGCCGAGGCAGCGGAGGAGGATAGACAGGGCCGGGTAGGCAGTGCCAGGACAGGGGGAGGGACAGCAGCAGGCACAGATGCCACCACCCCAGCAGGTACCACAGCAGCAGGTGCCACAGCAGCAGGTGCCCCAGCAGCAGGGGCTAGGACAGGCAGGGGCAGCACAGGGGCCAGTGCAGGGTGAGGCACACGACAGGACCATAGCCAGCCTGAGAGGACAGGTGCGGGAGCTGCAGGCACAGCTGAGGAGAGTGGAGAGGATGCGAGATACAGACGCAGCAGTGATTGCTGGGTTGACTCGCGAGCGAGACATGGCAGACGCCCGGGTACGTCTGATCTGAGTAGAGAGGGACACAGCAGTAGCTGCCATGGGCACAGATGCAGCGAGTACCTTTTTGGTTGGGCAGGTGCAGCAGGCACAGGCACAGGTAGGCCAGTTGCAGACGCAGTTGGCACAGGCACAGACAGACTTAGCCAGAGCACAGCAGCAGGTACAGTACTACCGAGGTCTATATCATGGTGCCGTGTCGGCGAGCCAGAGGGCAGGTAGTTTCAGGACTCAGTCTGGGGTGGCTCACAGAGCAGGTCCATCCCAGTCAGGGGCATCTGTCATGGGACCTCAGCAGTCAGGAGCCGGCAGTGGTGGCTCACAGCCGCAGGGGTAGTCAGAGACCAGATTTTGTACTTTTTGGGACATGTATCACCGTCCATTTAGACGTATATTGTATATGACATTTTGATTTTGAGAGAGATGGTGATATTGTACATTTGGACATCCTTGTATATGATAGTATGGATGATGATGCAGCTTTGTGTATCTATTGCCTGCGTTTATGAGATGATTACTTCTATTGCATGATGTGGTTCTATTGCATAGTTAGATGGTTTATATGATGTTTATATGAGAAATACTTTGATATGCTGCTATATGATGTCTATATGATTTAATGTGACAAATGACTGCAAAGTTAATATGATGTTCTTGCGATGATGCAAATGTATATGTATATGAAACATGATTTCTATGCTATGATGCTATATATGTATGTGAGATGCTATTGGATACTTATATGATGTAATGTTTTGAATGTATGCATTGGTAACATGAGTACTATGGGGTGATGTAACTATGTATGTGATGCAAATGTATATGTGACCTAATGCATTGGATGATGTACTATACTAACCTAATCGTGTTCATGACTAGTTTCTACGAGTGATGTGATATGCTCCTATATGCCTTGTTTTTGTGATGTCCAAATGTACGCTATCGACAGAAGATTGACATGATGGATAGAGGGATGGTTGCGAAAGAACGACTGAGGAATTTTTCTTGATATCGTTACCCTGCATAGTTTGAATGATGAGGATTGTATGGATGGGTGTATGGATATAGGACGGATGCTTTGCTTTTAGATTGCTTTATTTCATCATTGGGCACTTTGTTTTTGGTATTTTTCTGAAATGTTGTAAGTGAATACAAGCATCGAGGTATAATTGAACCGAGATGACCTGAGCATCGCTTACATGGATTGTGATTTAGCAAGTTAAGACAAGCATCTAGTCAAAATTGAATCTAGATGACCTGAGTATCGCTTGCGTTTCAACAAGCAAGGATTGCCCCCGTTCATGTTAGACCTTTGATGTCCTCGGTGATCTTTTGCCGATCACGTCCTAAGACAAGGCTTCACATTACTAAAGTTTGATCCCCAAATAGCAAACAAAGAAAGTAATCATGCCCCCCATCATAACATCTCTAGCTTTTGGCATCCTTGAGTAGCATAGGAGGGTATGACAGCAAAAATCAAGACTCTGTAACTTAACACTGTGTCTGGTCTACAAAGCATATTTGCGTTGATATGTGTTTATTTCTTGCCTTAATTTGCATAAAATCATTTAGAAGACCTTGGGTATTTGCTTTGTATTGGATAGGTTAAGATGCTCACAGTCAAGATTTCTGCTTGAAGCGCGGGTGTTTGCTTGCATTTGCTTGCTTGGTGAGAAGATTGCACAATCCTTATTAAGAAGACGGACCCTAAGGGACTGACCTAGTGCCTCGGGGGCTCATTGCTAAATGGCCTTGCCTACGTGACGACGCAGAGGCAACGTAGTTCGGGGTAAACCCTAATGGACCATGGATGGACTAGAAGAAAGACGACAAGAACGAAGACAAGAGGGGAGATGGAAGCCTCGGGGGCGCATGTAGAATAATGGCCTTGCCTACGTGACGGCGCAGAGGCAACGTAGTTCATGGGTTCGGACCATAGACATTGACGAGAGACACTACGCTAGGCTCACTTCGAGGGGACGATATGGGACAAAACCTTGGTTGACAAGGCCACGAGCTGAGTATCAAGCCATGATAGGTAACTGCCAAGTGTTTATTGTGGGATGGATATGGGTCGAATGGGGAAAATAGAGAGAGAAAGGGCTCAAGGTGATTGGGTTCCCAAAGATGGAGAATGCGGTTTGTCACAAGTAACGCCTGTTTACCAGGTTTTCATCACTTGCTTTTATTTGCACGAGAAGCTAGAAAGTAACATGACGCCTGATTGCCAGGTTTTCCCCATGATACCTATCCAAGGCGCCTGTTTGCCAGGTTTTCACCAAAGGACGATTTTTTTGCATGCTTTCTAATATTTTTATTTTTATTTTTATTATTTTTTTGTAGCTTTTTTGATTTTTTTGATTTTATTGTGCCCCCTTGCATTGGGGTTCTCTTAGGTATAGAACCTGCGAAGGTGCATGCTGTTGATTGGATCATCAAACAACTCACCTTCCGATGTGGCCAACTGATATGCCCCCGATCCATAAGCTGCTACGATTACATAGGGTCCCAGCCAGTTAGGCTCGAACTTACCTTTCTTTTCTCTGTCCTGCTGGTTGCGAGGGTTCTCTTTTAGAACTAGGTCCCCAACCTTGAAGCATCTTGGTCTGACCTTGTGGTTGTAGCTTCTTGACATCATCTGTTGGTAGGCTTTGAGATGGTCAAAAGCTTTCTGGCGCCGTTCCTCTAGCAGTTCTAGCTCTTGCAGTCTGGTGACTCTGTACTCTTCGTCTGAGATGAGACCTTTCAACGACACCCGAAGGGAGGGGAGTTCGACCTCGATGGGAAGGATGGCTTCGGAACCATAGACGAGGGCGTAAGGTGTAGCACCTGTGGGAGTGCGTATGCTGGTTCGATAGGCCCACAGAGCGGGATTGAGCTGGACGTGCCAATCGCGACCGGCTTCATTGACAGTCTTCTTTAAGAGTTTCAGAATGGTTTTGTTTGATGCCTCAGCTTGGCCGTTACCTTGGGGGTAATATGGGGTGGAGAAGCGATGTTGGATCTTGAACCATTCACAAAGTTCCTGGACATCTTGATTTTTAAAAGGTCTCCCGTTATCCGTTATGATGGATGAAGGGATGCCATATCGGCAGATAATGTAATTTAGAATGAAAGAGGAAATTTGTTTTCCTGTGACGGTTGATAAGGGAACGGCTTCAATCCACTTTGTGAAGTATTCAGTAGCGGTTATGATGAATTTATGGCCGTTGGAAGAAGGCGGATGAATCTTTCCTACGAGATCTAGTCCCCATTGGCAAAAGGGCCAGGGTGTCGTTAGAGGTCTCAACTCTTGAGCAGGTGCATGAATCAGGTTCCCATGTATCTGGCACTGTCTGCACTTTTTGACGAACTGATATGAATCCATTTCCATATTGGGCCAGTAATAACCCAAACGCATGAGTTTCTTAGCTAAGGAAGGACCACTGGAGTGTGTTCCGCAGATCCCTTCGTGCACGTCTTGCAAGGCAGTAATAGATTCCTCCTGTTCTAGACAACGGAGTAAAGTACCATCCAGACCACGTCGGTAAAGGGTATTGGTGATAATGGTGTAACGGGAGGCTTGTCGGATGAAGGTTCTTTTTTGGTTGGAAGAGAGGTCCAAAGGAAGGATATTGTCCTTGAGGTAGGTGTAGGTCTTACCGTACCACGGTGAATCAGATCCTACTAGGTGGCAGATGGAATGGGTTTCAAGGAGATCATAAGCCGGCTGTCGAATTGTTTCTACTAGGAACTCATACCGTGACTCCTGTTCAGGTATCTCAAGAAGAGAGGCTATGGTCGCCATTGCGTCGGCTGCTTTGTTCTCTATCCTGGGTATTTGCTCAAACGAGATGGTCCCAAAGTGGTCTTTGAGATCGTCGACCATTCGCTTGTATGGGATGAGCTTCTCATCTTTGGTCTGATACTCGTCGTTGACCTGGTTTATGACAAGCTGAGAATCACCATAGACATGTAGTGCTTGAATTTTCCACTCAGTGGCCATGTTGAGACCAATTACCAAAGCCTCATACTCTGCTATGTTGTTAGTACATGGAAATAACAACCTGTAGGACTTTGGAATTGTGTCGCCTTGGGCAGTGATGAACAAGATACCTGCCCCCGATCCATGGTTGGTGTAAGACCCGTCGAAGTAGAGTTTCCAAGGAGATGTGGATAGGGTGAATAGAGATTCATCGGGGAACTCAAACTGCATTGGTGAAGTGTCCTGTAATGGTGCCTCAGCTAGTTGATCTGCGATGATTTGCCCCTTGATGGCTTTTCTATCCACATACTCTATATCATATTCGCTAAGAAGCATAACCCATTTGGCTAGTCGTCCTGTGAGAGCTGCCTTGCTGAGAAGATATTTTAGTGGGTCGATCTTGGCAATGAGTTTGACAGGATGTGCCAACATGTAGTGTCGGAGTTTTTGTGAGGCAAAAACCACCGCAAGGCATGAACGTTCCACCTGTGAGTACTGTAGCTCGTAGCCCACTAAGGTTCGACTGATATAGTACACAGCTCTTTCCTTGTTCTCATAGTCTTGCTGCGCTAGGAGAGCCCCAATAGCAGTAGGTGTAGCGGATATGTAGAGGATCAAAGGTTTTCCTTGGATCGGAGGCATGAGTATAGGAGGATTCGTGAGGTACTCCTTGAGCTTGTGGAATGCCTCTTCGCACTGCTCATCCCACTTAAATGGAACGTTCTTATGTAGAAGGTGGCTGAAAGGATGGCACTTGTCGGCCAACTGTGAGATGAACCTGCGGATGGCCTGTAGCTTGCCCTGTAAGGATCTCAACTGTGTTAGAGTTTTGGGCGGAGGCATGTCCATGATTGCCTTGACCTTAGCCGGGTCTACCTCTATGCCGTTAGCTGACACGATGAAGCCTAGCAGCTTACCTGATGTGACCCCAAACACACATTTCTTCGGGTTCAATTTTACTTGGAATTGGTCCAGCCGTTGGAAGACTTTCTCTAATGTGTCCAGGTGTGAGTCCCTGGTGAGTGATTTTGCCAAGATGTCGTCGACATAATCTTCCATGGTCACATGCATCATGTCGTGGAATATAGTTGTCATGGCCCGCTGGTATGTAGCGCCTGCATTTTTCAGCCCAAACGGCATGACATTCCAGCAAAAGGTACCCCATGGACAAGTGAAAGCGGTTTTGTGCTGATCCTCTGGTGCTATTTTGATCTGGTTGTACCCTGAGAATCCATCCATAAGTGACAACATTGTATGTCCCGCTGTGAGGTCGACTATGATATCGATGTTGGGCAAGGGGAAGTCATCCTTGCGACATGCTTTGTTTAAGTCTCTAAAATCGTTGCATAGTCGCACCCTGCCATCTGGTTTAGACACTGGCACGATGTTTGATATCCATTCGGGGTAATCAATGGCCCTGATGAACCCTACGTCTAACAATTTCTTGAGTTCTTCCTTGACCAGGAGGGCAATATGGGGATGCATTTTTCTCAGTTTTTGCTTTACGGGCTTCACCCCTGGATCCAAAGGCAAGTGATGTAGAATCAGGTTTGGGTCCAAACCTGGCATGTCGGCATATGACCAAGCAAAGCTGCCTCTCTTCTTTTTAAAGAATGGCACAAACTTGGTTTTCTCAGGCGGCGTGAGAGATTTTGCAAAGTGGATTATCTGAGGCTGCTCTTCGTTTCCAATGTTTACTGGCTCTGTTGGCTCTACCACGATCTGTGACCTTTCTTGATACATGTCACTTGGGAGGGTGTCAAGCAATCCATCGTCAGGTGCCACAGTTGGGTTTTCACCTTCAGATACGTCCTTTCTTTTTACTTTTTTATGATCTGACACTGCCGCATGGCGGTTTTCACCGTCAGATCCCTTTTTGATCTTTACATTTTTGCGACTAGAAGGCTTGGCACCCTCCCCAAAGTAAGCTACAGTATTGAGTTCGATAGCGAAGCCGGCTTTATGATCTCCTTTTGGTAAGTGATCTCGAAGTTCCATATAGTCAATGTAGGCATCATCATTCTGGAACATATCTAATTGAGGGGTCCCTTTTAGGTCCCAGTCGATAAGTTCAGGGTGTAAAAGGGGAAGGGAGTCGGATGAAAGACCTGATTCGTTGATAGTGTGGATGGAAATACTAGGAGCACAGGTGGGGGTAGTGTTCTGGATGGTACTTTCTTCCAGGTTGTTTATCGCGATGGAATCAATACTTTCCTCGAAAGCCATAACTTCGGGGAGGGGCAAATCAGACTCCAGTGGTCTGTCCCGTTGCGTTTGTCTCTCATGATATGGGCTAAGGGTTTGGATGGTATCAATCTCCTTATCATCATAGGAGTGTTCTGTCAGCTCGTCCCATTCATACTGATTGGAATCATCTGAATCTGCATCACTATCCCCTTGGAGTGTTTGAATTGTCTCCACTAGGCAGGCATTTTCTTTGGCTTTACCTTTACCTTTGTAGCCTAGGCCAGTCGTGTTTCTAGCTGAAGAGGAGGAAGAGGGTTGTATAGGTTCGATGATCCCCTCTTTTCTGAGGCCGATGGGGCCTTGTCCTTCATATCCCATCCTATGCAAGATGGTTTCACCTTGCCCATAGAGCTCTGTGGGGAGTTTGGGTGGATCTTGGGATGTGTTTTCTTCTTCGGCATAGAGCCATTGTAAGAGATCTCGCTCCTCTGATTCATCGGATAAGGTCCCCCATTTTACAAAGGGGTTTGCGGGAGTTGTAGGAGGAGCAGAGGGCTTTGGAAAATGCCTGGGTTGATGCTTGGGCTGGCCAAAGGAGCGAGGAGACAAGGGCATTTTTGCAAGGTTGAGGCTATGCTCAATCTGGTATTCCCCCACGCCATTTTCTTTTATGGTGATTTTCATTGGTTTGGGCTGTGAAGAGGAAGCTTCAGCAGTATGGTCTTGTGGCGGAGTGGGGGAGATATGGGCTCGATTGTTGGGAATGACACATTCGGGTTTGGCTTGGAATGAGTTGCAATGCTGGTAGGGATCGGGGTCGCCGTGTATGGTGACCTGCTTGCCATCGTGTGGAAATTTTATGCACTGATGGTAGGTGGAGGGGACGGCTTTCATGGCATGGATCCATGGTCTCCCTAGTAGAATATTGTAAGCAAGCTCCCGATCAAGGACTTGGCACACCACATCTTTAATTACCGGTCCCACTTGAATGGGTAGGACAACCGTGCCCTTTGTGGTGCGTTCCTCCTCGTCATAGGCCTTTATGGTAATCTTTCTCCGTGGATCCACTGCCTGTTCAGAGAACCCCAATGCAAGGACTAGCTTCAAAGTGCAAATATTCAAACCAGCACCCCCATCAATGAGAACCCTCTTGATGCGGTGCCTGTGTACGAATGCGACAATGTGTAGAGGAGTGTTGTGGGGTTGAGACATGGAAAGGTCGTCTTGTTCTGTGAATGATATGGAAGGGGAGGATGTCAAGTTACCCACCATGGTTTGAAACTTTTCTTGGGCTAGGTTAGTGGGGACAGTAGTCTCCACTAAGGCTTTCTCAAGAATCTCCTTATGAGAAGGAGATAGACGTAGGAGCTCCAGTATAGAAATATGAGCCGGAGTCTTTTGCAATTGGTCGATGACATTATATGGGCGGGGATTGGACGGAGATGGTGACGACCTTGGAGGAGTGGTGTTGATCGTGACTCTACCACTGCGGGTAATTATACTACAACCAGTTCCGTTAGGTCCTGGTTGTTGGTTGGGGGATATGACGTTGACTTGCGGAACATGCTCAGAAATGTAGTTAATGGTGTATTCAAAGGGGACGCTTGCATAGTTAGCATTACTCGACCCACTGTTCTGGTTTGGCCTGTTACGATTGTTGTCATTATTGTTATGACCATTGGAGTTGTTGCCATTGTTACCATTGTTGTGGTTGTAACCAGTGTTGTTGTGGCCGCCATTGTGATTGTTGTTATATGGCCGGTTGTGGTTTAGGAGAGGATCTCGGTAGGCCACATGAGATTCATTGGAGGTATGCTGTTGTGTTCCTCCCTGATTTTGGTCCAGTATATCTTGTATGACGTTCTTAAGACGGATGCAATTATTGGTTGTGTGCCCCCTTCCTCGGTGATATTCGCAATAGTCTGTGTCCTTCCAATAGGGAGGTTTGACTATGGGCTCATAGTCACTTGTTGGCGGTAGAGAAATTTCATTGTTAGCCAACAATTTCCTGAGAGCGGACTCTTGAGATTCTCCTAACGGCGTGAATTTTCTCCTTGGATTTGAATTGAACCAAGGTCTAGATTCCCGAGGGGATGGCTTGTTGAGTGCACCGTGATTTGCTTCTTCCTTAAGAGTGAAGATGGGTTGTTGTTTAGGGGCTGCCGCCTTGGCATCCACTACTCCATCGTTGACCACATTCTTGTTCTTGGTCCAAAACTTTGACTTGTCCGTTGTGTAATTAGAAGGAGGTGTGTCCTTGTAGAGCTTGAGAGTCCCTTTAGCGATCATAGCTTTCTCAATGAATAGCCCCATTTCGATGACTTTGGTGAATGAGGTAGGGCATTGTATCTGAATCTGATAGCTAAGGTCGGGATTCAAATTGTGGACAAACATTTCCAATAGTTGTTTCTCAGGCATGTCGTAAGAACACTTGCTAGCTAGCTGTCTCCATCGTTGTAAGAAGGTTGCGAAAGACTCACCACCCTTTTGTTTGGTGTTGCATAGGTCTAGCATAGATACTTCGTGTTCTATGTTGTAAGAGAAGTGCGTTATGAATTTATTGACAAGCTCATCAAAAGTTTTGATTCCTGGTGGAAGACGCGAGAACCACTCCATAGCTTGACCTCCTAAAGATCTTGGGAATAGTCTCATTAAGTAGGTCTCGTTGTGAGCTACTTCTAAACATGCTGCAGTGAATTCCCTGATATGATCTCTAGGGTCCCCCTTCCCTTTGTATTTGTCGAATTTCGGGATTCCGAACTGAAAGGGGAATGGTTTCATGACCAAATTTCTGTCAAAGGGGTACGGTGCTATATCCTCCAAGGAGTAGTTCTTGGAGCTGGTGCTGATCTTAAGGTTGGAGATTTCTAGCTTTAGACTCTCAATTTGTTGTCTCACATCCGCTATAGGAGCATTTTGATCTATGTGTTGTTTTCCTCTTTCATTGGCTTGGGGGACCGTGTCATTTGTGCCTCTCTCATGTGCCTTTGGGACCGTGTCAGTTGTGTCCCTCTCATGTTCATTGTCTGCATTTTCCATGATGGAGCTAATGTCAAAGTCTGCGGGGAGTTTGAGTCCGAGACTAGCAAGATGATGGAAATATTTGGTGGGATCCTCAAGGAGTACTCTCTCCACTAGGCGTTGGAATTTGCTATCTTGCATGTGTGCCACTAATTCTTCACGAGAAAATTCATCATCATCATCGTGTGGTGGGGCGATGTGATCGGAAGGGTCGGCCATTTCAGTTAGCTTGTTGTGTTGGGATCGAGTAAGAACCATGCAAGGTGGGATGGGATGAAATGGACTAGGATGGAGAATTTGGGCAAGGTGCCAACTAAGACTGTAGTGAATAGGATACCTAGGACAAGATTTGGACAAAGGGTTCTCTCGCTCAATGACTTCAGGTAAGACGGTTGACACAAGACTCTAGCCACTAGCAAGGGTAGTCGATACCAGTCTCACTGTGTAGGGCTTAGTCGTTCAACAAGACTACTAGCAAAAGGTACTGTGACCTACTAGGCTTACGTGAATTCACTAAAGAAGGACCTATGTCGAATCGGTATGGGACAGAATGACGTTGGGGTAAGAGTGACTAGGACAGGAGGTGACTGGGACGACTGTCGAAAGAGAGAGAAATGGGTGAAATGGATGAAAACTGACTGCAAGGTTGATTCTGACCTTGAAAAATGAAACTAGGCTGAAATGGGTACTCCGAACAGCTGACAAAAATTTCTCAAAAATAGGGCTTATGCTCACTGTCACGCATGCGCAGGAACAGAAGCGCAGCAAGAATAGACAAATGCGCAGTAAGTCGTTGTAAATGCGCCGCTCTGGTGAGGTATGTATGCGCAGTAACAGTGCACAAATGCGCAGCAGAAAAGTATATGCGCAGCAGGTCGGCGTACATGCGCAGCAAGTCGCTGTAAAAGCGCAGCAGAACATAGTATATGCGCAGCAGAAGGGTACAAAAGCACTGCAAGTCGGTACAGAAGCGCAGCAAGTCGCTGTATATGCACCGCAGAAATAGATATATGCGCAGTTCTGGTATTTTTTGGTAAATTTTTGGGATTTTTCTCTGTTTTTGGGTATTTTTTTGGCTGGAATAAGTCTTCCTGATATGATTTTATGAATTAATTTAGCAAGAAAACACAGCAAGCACAAAAAATGTTTTGTAGTTTTTCATTGTTTTTGTAGTTTTTCGACTCTATTTTGGACAAAAGCAAGTACAAAATCCTAGGCGAGAAATGGATTATAAGGGATTTGGGCCACTAAAACAAGAGGTTTGTAATTCGGGCAACCGTTCAAGTGGTTACACATGCGGCGGCGCTACTCTCCGTTATGGAGTCTCCCAGCCTCACAGGGTTGCGCCTGAGAGGGTTTTGGGGGAGGTTGGCCGTCGGTGTAACATAACAACACTCGTTGCAGGAGGTTTTCACCTCAAGCACAATTTATTTTAAGTGGCTCGGTAGGGCTTGGCGTTAGCCTGTTACCACTCAGGGTCGTTCCCGCTTGGACAAGCGTGTATCCAAGGGCAGGCCCCTCCTAAAGGTTAGACAAGTAGAATGACAAGTCTGGCATTCTGATCACCCAGAAGAGGGGAGAGCATAAGCCTATTGTCATTCGCAAACACAGAATACACTGATTCAATCCACCCTAGTTAAAAAGATAAAAACTAAATGGGCTAAGCTAGTCAAACAAAACTTTGAAGTGATTTTGACAATATTGCAGTGGTTCAATTTTAAGTCCCAGAAAGCAGTTGTGAGTTCAATTTTAAGTCCACGTTTGCACGAGATTGTTAACTTTGAAGTTCAGGTCTCACGATATAGCAATGGTTCATTTTAACTCCAGGATGCAGTTGTGAGTTCAATTTTAAGTCCACGTTTGCATGAGATTGTTAACTTTGAAATTCAGGTCTCACGATATAGCAATGGTTCATTTTAACTCCAGAATGCAGTTGTGAGTTCAATTTTAAGTCTTAGATAGCAATAACTTGGAAGTTTGTTTGCAATGCAAGCATGAAATAAACAAGTTTACTTCCTCCCTAATTAAGACTAGATGAAGATTTGTAATGAACAGCCGTTTTACTATTTCCCAGAAAATGAAAGGTGAGCTATTTAGATGCAACTACATGTAACTGAACCCGTGCCTAACCTGCAAAACCGCTCCAGCAAACACCTACAAAAGGGTTAGCGTTAGCAAAATACCCTAGAAAAGTACTCAAAAACTGAACCAGTTACAAATGCGCAGCTTCAGTGATCAGATGCGCAGAAATGATCAACAGAAGCGCCACATTAACGAATGCGCTGTAAGAATGAACATATGCGCCGTTAAAATAAACAGATGCGCGGTTTTAACGTATGCGCAGTAACAGACAACGGATGCGCCGTTTCAACATATGCGCAGCAATATTATATGAAAGCACAGCAAAAATCAACGAATGCGCAATTTAAACAAAAGCGCAGCAACAGTACATAAAAGCGCCATTACAGTTAACAAATGCGCAGTTTTACAAAAGCGCCGTAACAGTCTTCAAAAGCGCCGTAAAAAATCACAGATGCGCCGAAAGAACCTGTGCGTGACTCTGCGGGGTCTGTACGGAACCTGCCTTCAAAAAAGCTCAAAAATGGTAAAATAAAGGGGCAACTGCCCCACGGTGGGCGCCAAAAATGTGAGGGTAAAATAGTGCATCAATCAAATGAATAACAGATGACCCAAACATCAACAGAATAGAGAAACAAGGAAGATTCAAATGAACAAAGCAATGAACAAACACAGCAAACCTCTTCCGTTTCGAAACTTCTGTTGTTCGCCTATCACGAATCGTCCTTTCGCAGATGAGATGAGCCCTCAGAGAGTGCAATCTTTTAAAGCTGTTGGAGGAAGTCGATGGTGAACGGCTGTAGTGTGATATGTAATGAAGGTGAGCTCCAATGCAACAATGGTGATCTCAAGCTTGTAGATGACAAAGGGGTGCCAAAGGCGCGCTGGTGATATTTCTGCAGAGTAACGATGTCAAAAGCCTGGATGAATAGAATGAAGGGATGAAGCTTCATTTATAGACCCGGAGGAATAGGAATCAACGGTTGAGAGAAGATATGAAGATCAACGGTTGAGGATGGTTGAGGAATGTGCAACCAGTGGAAATGTGACAAGTGTCCCAGCTCCATCATGAAAGGTGGGATGTGACAAAACTGATTGGAGAGTTAACTCCCTTGACTGGTCTGTTAACAGAATTGATTGATCAGTTAGAAGAGTGGATTGTGGAACTGACTGGATTGATTGAGGATTTGACTCAACTGACAGGTTAGTTAACAGACTTGATTGATTGGTTAACTGACCTCTGATTGGAGAAGAAATAGGCCATGTGGGTGAGGGAAAATAAGATAATTAAATATTAAATATATTTAATTACATGTGCAACCTGATGAGGTGGACAAGGTGAGGTGGAAAAGGTGAGGTGTAAAGGTGATGTGGAATTTTGAATTTAGAACTTTAGGATAGAAGAATTAGGATTAATTAAATAATTTATGATTATTTAATTGTGAAGGATAAATGGAAGAATTTTAATTAAATAAATAGAATTTATTTAATTATGGAATAGTGAATTGATTAAATAAATTTGGAATATTTATTTAATCGGTAGAAGAATGGAATAAATATTTAGAATATTTATTTAGGATGAATCGTGTCATTTTTAGGCATATACAACTAACATCATGACCAACACTAGCAAACACTTATTCTTCCACACAATAGATCCAAACCTAAAGCAGTACTAGAGGGATCAATAATCATCATGTGGATCATTACACAAGAAACACAAGACTTACACAAACCTTCTCAACCAATCCTTCCTCTGAAATATATGTTTTCTTTCAAGCGCAAATAATCAGAAAGTAAGGCTAGTATCACAAACGAACACTGAACACACAGTCTTGGGATAGAGCATTAACAAATCAATTTGCGGTGCATTTTAGCACTAGAAACCTAAACTAAACCATCAAATTGAATATCTGAACTCATCCTCCAAATACCAAAGCCAAAAGATAAACTGCGGTGAAATACAGTGGCTTTTGTTTTCTCCTCCATACAACCCTAGTCAATAGCAAGATATGTCTTTGTTCTATTGACCCTGAAGAACCTCTATGGTACACCTTAGCAACTAAAACTTGAATATTGCCATCTTCTCATCTATAAATGATCATCCTTCAAACCACAGGACCTCAAATTCAAAAGTAGAGAAATGGGGAGAATTTCCAAGATGCATCCTAACTACAACAATCTATGAACAATTGTCTTCACTCTACGAGCTCTAGAATCTTTTGTGTTAACCTTCAAGCTCTGAAATAAAAAAACATACAAGATTCACATATGTCTTTAACAAACTCCAAAACTACAAGTTCATACCTTCAAATGTGGAGGAATGTGGAGCATTCTCTCAAGCTTATTCTGTGCAAACTCTAGTGCCTTGGACAACTTGAATCTTCCTTTCAAAACTAAAGTAATGCTTTTCCTCAAGAAACAATGCATACAATTTTTACTACATCAGAGACTTCATTCTCAACTTCTTATAACAATAACAAACTCTTTTATCAAAACATTAATCTTCATGTTAACGCAATATTTGTCTATGAACTTCAAGAGAAAGGGTAGAACTATGTACATAGTATATGACATCCATCACCTTACCCTTCTCATCATAACTTCTCTAATACATCTTTCTCTTCTTCTTTGATCACATTACCACACACTTCCTTTGACATTACATCTTGTTCACTTTACTTCCAACCTTCTTCATTACAACACTACTGACAACACTCCTGAACCTCACACTGTTGACATCAATGACAACATAAGTGCAACAATCTCTCCCTTTAGCATTGATGGAAACACCTGACCTGATGTATAAATTTCTCCCCCTTTGACATCAAGTACAAAGGGCTAGTGGTCTTCTTGTGAACTAATCTTCCTTTAGCTCCCCTTGTCTGTATTCTTCTTGATTTTTCTTTCACTGATCCTCACTGTTGTGTGGTTACATAACACGCCCCATTTTGACTTGGCAAAACAGGGACCCATTATTTTGGTTTGGCTTGTGCATCTGCTTCTGGGCGGTTTGGTAAAAGTAAGTTGAGTGCATCATCATGCAAGATCATGATGAGGTAGGTCACCATGAGGTTAGTTTGTGAAAGTTCATATTTCATCTCTGTGACCCTATATTTTGAAAGAGCATTGAAATTTAGGCAGGTTTGCCTTTTACATCACCTTGATATTTGTCAGGATATAAAAGTTATGAACAGTCAAAGTTTCAGTCAAACCTGATATTCACAAGAGGAGGGTCATGTTATTGGAGTTCATCATCATATTTGAAACATTCCCTCCGATATGTCATGCGGTTCAAATATCCAGACGTCAACTTTGAATGGTTGCAAACTCTTCCCGTCAAACAGTTTTATCTATCATTTGCATCATACTTCACATATAACCCGATGTGTCTTTATATCCTCCTGATGCAAATATCACCCTTAGCCAACATCTTGATGACATCATCCTAATACGATAAACGAAAGAACATACATCCTGATGACATCAGCATCACATTTACACTGTCGCAGGATTTTTCTCTAAAACATGATCATGTTAGCCTAATATGATGATGACGTCATGATGCACTTCCGATACAAAGAGCGAATATCAGGATGACATCATCCTGATATTCCGAAAGAGAGAGAGATGTAAGTTTGTCTCAACATCATCATATTTTGAAACATCACCCGATACACTGAAATATCCTCCTGATGTACTACGTAGAAATAAAAGGTGCTTTTGTCACCCGAATCTTGTCACGATAACAATGTCAATACGAGGGAGGATGATATTGAAACTCAACCCGATATTTTGCGAATATCATCCTACCCTCATGATATCCTATCATAGGGATATTCTCCTGCTCCCGTTGCCACCATTATCATTTAATGCGCGCAGCCATGGTAGATGGTTCCCGCCGACCCCGGAACCCAATGAAACACCTGGTGAGATCATGCATTTTTCACATGGATAAGCAAGGAACATGATCTAATCTGTCAGAGTTGCCCTAAATGCGCCCTAAATGCGAGGTTAAAAGGTAATTCAACCACCATTTTCACATTTACCTTATGATAAACTTGTTTTATAGAGCACCAGCTTCCATATCTAAATACCAGCTACCTCTGCACGATTTGAGCTCACGAGCAGAAAGAAGAAGTGATCACCAGCTGAATTAAGAACGTCTCGGCAATCTATTGGTATAAAAAGGAAATCTGCACAACCAGGTAAGTGAATAAAACCCTCATCATATTGTTTCTATTCTAGTGCAATAATTGTAAGTTCTAGTTTATGCGTCCGTATGATCAAGTAATCTTGGAGTTCATACAGTAGGCATAGTGATTTATAAATTCAACTGCAGTATGCATGCATATATGTACCTTGTTGTGAGATAGAATTGTTGTTAATTGTAGGTACTCATGGCTGAGAAGCAATTGGTCAAATGTCAGGAAGAGTTCAGCAAGCCCATGTTTTCTACTCAGAGGGGGGTCCTGTTTAAATACGGAGCAATCACAGACACCCATCAGGGAGGCACTAATTTGGAAGCCTGGTCAGCCAAGCTAAACAATGGGCATGACAAGAGTCCTATGCTGGACGCAGTGTTCATATATGGATTGTGGAATGCTGCTAGTTTTCCATACTCCATGGAGTCTCCGGAGCTCGTCATTGAGTGTGCCTAGAATTACAACCCTCAAACCAGGCAGGTAGTGAAGCATGGAAGGGTATATGCAGATCTCTCCATCAAAGGTCTCTCCCAGACATTCAGATTGCTGCTGGGAAGTAAAGTCAAAAGTGTGGACCTGAAGAAGTCTGAGAGGGAGTATGAAGCCAATAAGAAATCAGCTAGGAAGAACATGTATCCGTGGCGGGCTGAGAACAGCACCTATAATGTAGCCGCCAAGCTTCCTGTGCACCTGTTCAAGTATGATTTTAATGAGGAGTATCAGTACATGATCGCACTCCTGAACAGGGTTACTGGCCAACCTGATACTGGCAGTTTTAGAGACTGGATGTACGGGATTATAATGATGTGTCTGTATTCAGACACCAAGCCACTGTGGGGGCAAATTATAAGTGATGCTCTGCATGAGCAACTGATGAACCTGGGAGGTTCTAATTGTGCTTTTTTCATGTCCTCATATATTATGTATTCTTGTGCATATAGAGGCACTTTTGATGCCTTGGTTACAGATGGGAAACTCACAGGCACAAACGCAGCATATATCTGGGATCATCATCCCCAGCTGCAGAGGACTAACTACCTGAAAGATTACAAACTGGTCAATGATGCATTCTCTATGCATCTGGTAAGGACCATGGAAGAAGACAGAACAAAAAGATTAAGCTTGGAAGCTCAAGAGGCAGTCTACAGGCATGGGGCCTGGTACATACAATTTGCAACCTTTTCCTATATCAGGGTTGAAGGTTTCGAGGGACATCCCCTGATGCTGCCGAGGTATCCTACCGACGCCGTAGTATTAATGGAATTTATCAGGCAGGGCTCCACCATAGTACAAATGTACAAGGATGCCAAGAAGTTGCCACCAATTTTGTTCCCAGTCAGCATCGGCAATTATATGTGCCCTGACTCGGATAACATCAAGAAGGTGATGGTCACCCTGAATAAGATGAACTTGCAGCCCTTTCCAATAACTAGACCATATGATCCTTACAGCAGAATACAGAAGGTGCTAGGAAAGCCTGTTCACGAGAGGCACCTACAGGATTTTTGGGTTGACTGCGAGGATGAATCAGAAGCCAGGAGGAGGAGGTATCAGAGATTAACTCTGAAACAAGTTAGAACATTTGATTGCATCTCCTTACCTCAGCAATTAAAGAAGGATGATGGCAGGACGATGGCAGATGAGTATGAGGAGAAAAAGATATATAATGACACCATCTCTACACCTGACCTCACTATGCAGGAGGATATATCCTTGGACCCGTTCATTGCTAGGACCCTACGCCTAACCCAAGCTTGGGTTGATGAACAAGTAGAGGCATTGAAGAAGAAGGGTGTTGCCATTACGGTGGACAACAAGAAGAAGGGGCAGGATATCCCCGCAGATGAATATGATGACTTCCTGTTGGAGAAAAGGAAGACCAAGGGAGATAAGGTCCCTCCACCACAGCAGCAGAGCAAAAGACCCCCGAAGGGCAAAAAGGTGGAACATAGACCAAAGGGGATTATAATTGAAAGAGCAGTGTTTACAACTGAGCAGGCCACAGGGTTAGGATCTGAATCAGCATCCCCTCCAGAAAAGGACAGGCCCAAGAAAAGTAAGACAACAGAGGCTGGAATCATTGAGACCCAAGAGGTGGGTCAGTCTTCTAAACAACCAGGGGTAGAGGGCACCCTCATAGAAGAAGAGCCGGAGGAGGAGGAGACTCCATTGATAATAAGAAGGAAGAGGAGAGCTCCGCAGGTGCTGGTGTCTTCCCCACCAAAGAAACAGAGAACCTCCATGAGAGGTGGAATAAGCCAAACCCCTACTTCATCACAAGAAGAGGGTAGTGAAGTGCACAAGGAACTGCAACACAATGTTCCACTTCCTACCATTGTCAAGTTCAAAACTGAACTTGCTGAGGAGGAGTTGAAAGAGACCTCCCAAACACAAGCAGAAGGGCATGTCTCGCTAGACGAGACAATAAACTTGTCTGACGATGAGGTGGTGTAGGATGTGGCTGCACAAGAAATGGAAACACTTGCTGCTAATGTAGGTGTGACTCCTCACAAGCCTCCAACGGTTCAAACAGTGCTTGAGGAGATGAAACAAGCAGAAGAGGAGCAAGAAAAGAGCCCAGAGCAAATAGCTCAGGAAATAGGGCTAGACACATTGATCACAGAGGTGACCAGTCCTGTAGTGGAGGATCTGACAGAGAAGCAGGATCACCTGATAAGGGTCACCTAACAGAGGAGATGGAGATGGCAGAGACAGAAGGCCATGCTCTCAAAACTGGCCAACAAAGTCCACAGGATACAACGAAGGAGCCTGCTATAGTAGAGGTTCAGGAAGCGAGGGCTGGTGAAAAAGAAACACTAGAGGACCTAGCTGCCAAAGTACAAGAAGTGGGTGGTGCAGGCTCAGAAGACGTAGTAGCTGCAGAACAATCTCCACCACATCAGGCAGAGTCCCCAATATCTGGTGTAGTGGATAAACCACAAGAAGAAGAAGAAGTGGGAATAGATGAAATAATGGCAGAGGCGGGTCATGATCATCATGATCAGCACATAGCTGCGCCTCAAGGCTCCCCACAGCACATAGCTGCAGCACAAGGTTCCCCACAGCATGAAGATGCTCCTCTAGAGAAGGAAATCCCTCAACAGGAGGAGGTGCCTCAAGATCAACAACAAGAGGAACATCAAGAAGAAGAACTGAGGAAGTCACCATCTCCACAACAATTGTTGACAGAAACAGGAGATATAGGTGAACATCAGGATGATGTTGAGAAACATGATCAGGTACCTCCGTGGTTGGCAAAAGAGGTAAGTGCTGAGGAGGAGATTGAAATTCAGGAATTCGACGTCTCCACCCTATTTTCTGCGGACATAATGAAGCCAAGTAGGAAGGCCAGAATGACTTCGGCCATTAGGAGAGATCCGACAACATGGAGAAGGACCGTACAAATTGCCATACCTGCGGTGGAGAAAGAAAAAGGTAAAATCACCGTCGATGAATTTCAGATTAGTACAGTAGATTTGGGCTTTGCCAATGAGGACCAAGAAGGTCAGGAAGGCAAAGATATTATTGACTCTCTAATTCAGAAAGTGAAAAGAGAGAAGGAGAAAAATAAGCAACATAAAGAGCACATTGCTCAGTTGCACGCCTATATCAAAGGGATGACCAATCCTGATGATACCGCAACTGAACATGCAGTCCCATTGACTGCCATTTCTCAGGAGGAGGTAAATAAATTGGACATCATGAAGCATGAGGCGTCCGTAATAAGGAGATAGATGTCATCCACATTGGATGATGCTATAGAAATAATGAAGGCCTCCTTGAAGAGGTGGACCACCCTAAGTGACTCTAAGGCCAAAGTGGATAGATTGCAGATGCAGACCGGAAAGAGGTCTTACAAGCTGGAGAGAGTCTTGACCCTATTAGGGGAAATAAGAAATATAAATCCACAACTGCTTATCAGTAAGCAGGTACTGAATAATAATACTGCATTATTAATTGATATTTGGTACAAGGACACTTAGTTTGAGTGCGCAGTCCTCAAAAGGTGTAATAATAAGCTGAGGGATGTCAGCATGAGGCTACGAGATTTAATGGCTGAAGAGGCAGTGATACTAGAGGCTTTGGAAGGCAAGGTGGAAGGAAAAATAGAGAATCAGGATGAAGAGTCCGCCATCAAAGCTGTACACAGCAACTTCCAAGCAGAGACAGATAGTCCACTTGTCCCTTTGACAGAGGAATTGATAGACAAAATAATGAGGATCAAGGTCCAGATGGAGAAATAAAAGGAAATGCTGCAGGATAGGAAAAATAAGCTAGACAACAGTAGGGATAAATATGAAGCACATAAGCACGCCATTGTAAAGGCAAAGACTCAAGATGGCAGAGGGATAGATCAAGTTGTGCATTCATACGAGCAGGTCCGCAGTAGTATGCAGCCCCATATGCAGCCGCGTCATCATCAGGATAGTGAAAGTTCAGAAAGTGAGGCACATGATGATGACGCGCATGAATCAGCTGAAGAGCATGATGAAGATACATCATAAAGGGGGATACTAACATAAGTAGTATAGATAGTTGCCAGCTGGCAACTTGTGCCTTTTTGTAAAGATTTAAAAAATCGAATGAATCGGGACCGTAGATAGGTATTGATGAATCTAGATTGTAGATCTTTTGTAATGGATTCCTCACCTTATTCTATAAAAGGTGGTGGAATGCCTTGTTGAAACATTCAAAACTTAATTGAAATCTATTTGCTGAAATATTCAGGGCTTATTTCAAAGTTATTGCATATGTACATGTCTTTTGCATACTTAATGAAAGAGAAGAGTATTTCGATTACACATCTTCATAAATCTTGAGTAATCTATGTCTGAATTCTAGATATGAGCTTTGATTTGCTGCGTCCCTTGGAGTGCTCATCATGTTGCATGTATTGTTTTCATTCATCATCCTCTAAAGTTTGCATCAACTATATCTAGCTGTGGAACATCCTGGTGAACATATGGTTTGATTTCTTCTCATCATGATAGTATCTAGTATGTATGTGGATCAATAGCTGAAGATTCAACTTTAAATTTGTAGTATTCCTTTAATTTCTTTCAAATTCAGAACATTTCACTACCACAATTGCAAATAATTGATAATCTCAAGCAAATAACGCAAATATGCATACATCTCGTAGGTAATCGCAAATATTTAGCATATTTTGAATGCAAAGCATGCACCATTGAAAATATCATGCAAAGATTGAGGTATTTCTACATCTTTTCATTTAATAACTGCATAATATGACTTCTCTGTAAAGAATTTCTGCAGGAAAGTCATGATGATGGCACAATTTCATGTAAGGCCCCAAAATGGAAATAGCAACTCACATTAACCTCTGAGTAACGTCAGATGATTAAGACCTAATCACCAGAGACTTGAGATCCTGAATTCCTTGAATTCACAGTATCTTTCAAGATGAATAAAGGTTAATGTGTACTTTTATTCTATGCTTGTTTATGAATAACATCATGACCAACACTCACTTGTTAGCTCCCCCTAACTAATCAAACCTTTTTATCCTTCAAAAAATATTTCCTACCTACTTCCCCTGAGAGGTAGCCACCATCAATCTAGGGATAAGAATATATCTTGAACTGCTCCCCCTGGATTGATGCACCATCTATGGATCTAGTTAGAAGAAAGATGAGAAACAACCCCTAACTTCTATCTGAGATACTCAAATGTATCCTTAGAAAGTGTCTTGGTGAAGATGTCTGCAACCTGATCCTTTATAGGCACATATTCCAATCTGACTTCTTAATCTGCAACCTTCTCTCTCAAAAATTGATACTTGATGGATTTGTTCTTGGTTCTAGAATACATCACTAGATTCTTTAAAATTTTGATGGCACTTGTATTATCACAAAGAATAGGAATGGTTTCATCATATACCACCTTGATATCCTTCAATGTTTTCTTCATCCACAACGCTTGGGTACAACAAGAAGTTCTAACTATATATTATGCCTATACTATTGATAAGGACATTGAATCCTACTTCTGCTAATCCATGAGACTAGTCTGTCTCCCAAAAACAAAGCTCCTCCACTGGTACTTCTTCTATCATCAACACTGCCAGCCCAATTTGCATCAGTATAAGCACTCAGGGAAAATTCATCACCCTTTTGATACCACATTCCATGTTCCAGAGTGTTCTTTAATTATCTAAATATTCTCTTGACTATCTTCACATGTGTTTCCTTAGGATCAGCTTGAAACCGTGCAACCAAACACACAATTTGCATAATGTCAAGCCTGGATGCTATTAGATATAGTAGGCCCCCAATCATAGACTTGTACTAAGTCTGATCAGCTTCAGGAAACTCATAAGCTTTACTCGAGTGGCAACTAGTTGCTAAAGGAGTACTTACAGGTTTGTAATCTTCCATTCCAAATTTCTTCAACATTTCCTTAACATACTTTGCTTGGGAGATAAGGATGCCATCATTTGATTGAGAAATTTGAGTCTAAGAAAGAATGACAGCTCTCCTAACAAAGACATTTGAAACTCTTTTTGAATCTCTCCTACAAACTTTCTACACATCTCACCATATCCACAAAAGATTATACCATCAAGATACACAACAACAATTAGAATTTGTTCACCTTTATTTAGATGTAAAGATTACTATCTGTGGTACCTTTCTTGAAACCCTACTGGAGTAAGTACTTGTCCAACCTTGCATACCAAGCCCTAGGGGCTTGTTTGAGACCATACAGAGCCTTCTTGAGTTTGCACACCATGCTTGGGTCTTCTAATAATTGAAAACCATCCAATTGCTCTATATAGACCTCTTCTTCCAAGTCACCATTTAGGAAAACAGATTTGACATCCATCTGATATACCTTGAATCCCTTATGTACTGCAAAAACAAGGACTATTCTGATTACTTCCATTCTTTCCACCAAAGAAAATGTCTCATCATAGTCATCCCCTTCAACTTATGAATATCCTTTGCAAACCAACATTGCTTTGTTCCTGACCACTACTCCATCTTCATTCAACTTGTTCCTAGAAACCCATTTTGTTCCTATCACATTTTTGTCCGCGGGCCTTGGTACCAACTCCCAAGTCAAATTCTTTTCTATCTAATTTAATTTTTCTTCCATGGTTTGTATCCATCCTTCATCCTTGCTAGCCTCATTAAATTTTTAGGTTCTATTCTTGACAATAAAGCAAAGTTTACCTATTCATTTGTTCTTACAAATCTTCTTCTTGTCTAAACTCCTTCATTCTTGTCTCCAATGATCTGATCTTCTAAATGATTTTTCTTGACATACTTGGCTGGAGTCTTAGAACTATTCTCTAGAGTTTCTTCCTTTTCTTCAACTTCTACAACTTCCTCTATGTAGGGAGGTTCATCTAGCCAACAATCCTCTTGCTCAACTGATTTTTGATGTGATTCTTCATCCACTCTTACATTTGCAATCTCAACTATCTTCCTTAGTCTTTTATTGTAACATTTGTAGGCTTTACTGGTAGTTGAGTACCAAAGGAAAATACCTTCATCTTCTCTTGAGTCAAACTTCCCTAGACCTTCTTCATCTCTTGTGATATAGCATTTTCTTCCAAAAACTCTAAAATACTTGATTGTTGTAGGTCTTCCATTCCAAATCTCATAAGGGGTCTTGGTGTTGTGCTTTCTTAGTTCTCCTCTGTTAAGAATGTAGACTACAGTGTGAATTGCTTCTTTCTAGTATATGTTAGGTAGTTTAGCTTCACTCAACATTGTCTTGGCCATCTCCTAAACAATCCAATTCTTTCTCTCAGCAACACCATTCTACTGAGGGGTTCTAGTAGCTGCATAGTGTCTTTTGATTCCAAGTTCTTGACAAAACTCTACAAACTCATTTGAAGTGAACTCACCAGCTCTATCAAATATTAAGCACTTGATTCTAGCATTCATTTAATTTTCAACCATAGATAGGAAGATCTTGAATCTACTGAAAGCTTTTGATTTTTCTTTCAAAAATGTAACCCATGTCATTCTAGAGAAATCATCAATGAGCAACATACAATGCCTCTCACCTTTCAATGTTGGTCCACACAAGTCAGTATGAACCAACTTCAAAGGTCTTGTAGTAGAATATGTTGGAGTACAATCAACACTGAGAGGGGGGTGAATCAGTGTTGTTTCAAAAATGAAGTTATTTATTCCTTATCAAACTTGAAAAGAGAAAATTAAAGAATCAACCATGACAATATGCTTCATCAAATGAAGGAGTCAAATACTGAATGTACAAGTATGAAGAACAATCAAATCACACAAAATTGAAATTAGGACATAAAATATTTCATGAGTAGAAAACCCTCATAGGGATGAAAAACCACTCAAAATTGCCTCACTGGGTTAATCATAAAAATCAACAATTACATAGCCTCATTAGCTAATGAATGCCTCATTGGAAATAAAAATGTCTCACTGACTTGTACAATCACCTTGAATCAAAATAAGATAACTCAGGGGGTTACCCTAATTCACTTCAATACAAAAACCTTATATCTCCTTTTGATTTTCACTTTACAAAAATTTCTTCAATTTCACATCAGTCAAGCTACAATCTTTGAAGCACTATATATTGCAAATATCATGCAAAAAACTCCATATACTCAACATATCATACTATAAACTCCTTACTTCAAATATCAAACTTTGTTATAGATATCATTATGCAATTATCATTTTACATTCAATACTCTACACAAAAATGATTAATTTTTCATGTAGGCAGGTAGATAACAATCTCACTATCTCAAAACAACAATCATAGTCTGCAAAAACATCATACTATCTCCTGTATGAAATTTCTTGGCACACACAGTTCAAAAAGACATAGAAAAACCTTCATTTTTCCTTTTTATAGTTTCCTACCTGTCAAATTTCACTGACTAGTGATGACTGTTGGGCTTCCAAAAAGCTTTAAAAAGCCACCATTCAATTGAGACTTCATGCCACTTTTCCTTTTTATATTTGACTGCATGACATGCCTTTGGTTCTCAAAAGCTTTTCTTACCTTTTGTCTTCAATGCCCCTAGGAGGTTGGGGCCAATCACCTCATGGGGCCGGTACCCTTAAAATGTAACTTAAGTTGCATGTCACTGGTTAAGCTGGTCAACGCAGAGAAACAAATAAAGTGCATGATGGGGATCTTAGGGCTATTAAGATATGCTTTTATAAACTTTAGTTTAGGGTTTTGATGCCTTTGACACTTTATCACAAACCCTAATAAGGAAAAAAAATGACAAGTTATGCATCTTTTACCCAATCAATTAAATGGTAATAACTCTACACAGTCCACAGAGACTTCAAAAATTAACCTCTATCATGAACAAATCATATCTTAACTCTCTCATATGCATTGGGCCATATCAACATCAAATTAGGTATTTAGATCATATTGAGAGCACCAAAATGAGGTATAGTAGTATCACCACTATGATCAAGCATGGCACTTGTGAATGATCCTCTATGTGAATGAATGGATTTCACCCAGTGATATCAACACAATTATGACTATATCAAGAATCATTAACGACTCAAAATACATAGTACAAGAACCTGATAAGATGGCATAACAGAGGCATCCTAATGACCTTAATAGTAGTGTAAACCTTGAAACTAATTTACTCAACGTTATAGCATCCTAAAGAAGACGGATGTCATTGTGCCATCTCAACACCATACTAGCCAACTATACCATGAGAACAACCAACCTTGAGTCTTAAACATACAACTCCACCTAATGAGTGTGAAGAAGGTCCTACTTCAAACACTCTACACCTACAAAGATGACATGATGGCATACCATGTATACTGATGATAGATGTCCCACTTAGACACTTCAAACCACTTGAAGAATTACATCTTGATTATCAACTGTCCACATCAATAACATCTTTTGAATACTTCACATACATCACTAACCTTGACATTCACTGTCATTATAATTTGAGCTCCAAACATAGTACCTTGAAACCCTAAGCACTTGTCAACCATGGAGATGTACTATTTTGACATCAATGGCAAGAAAACAAAGATGCCAAACATAACAAACTCCCCCTTTGGCTTTGGCATTGATGTCAAAACACCATCAAATCTTTTCAATCTATCTCCCCCTTTTTGGCAATCAATGGTAAAGACTGCCCTTCAATACAGTCATAAATTAAGAGCAGCAATCAAATAATGAATGACAAGACATTCACTAACCTCTGTCTTCTGACAGTATACTTCCCCTATCTCATGAAATTTTTAACATGATTTCAACTTACACAAGTAGAAATGATAAAATGATCACTGCTTCTTTCTGTTCACTGTCTCTACCCATTAAGAACTATTATGTAGTAGTCTATAAGAGAAGAAAATTCACTATAGCATCAAGGTTACCCCTGTCTTAGGAGATTAATTGACTATCTAATAACCTCTGTTTGATAAAGTGAAAGAATACTGAGGTTGACCACTGCCACATAGTCATTAGAATCCTCAACTAAAACTCAGTATAATTGAAACACATTCTAACTAAAACACAGTCCTCACATACTTATTTATGCATGTAGTCTATGTATACTATCAACATGTAGTCTATGTAGACCAATCAATGCAAAGCATACAGATCATACCATCATCAAGTTTGTTTCTAAAAACACATTTTGCACCAATAAAATTTTTACCTTTAGGTCTAGGAACAAGCTCCCATGTCTTGTTCTTCTCTATTTGAGTCAATTCCTCTTCCATAGCTTTAATCCAAGCTTCATCCTTGCTGGCCTCCACATAGGTTTTTTATTCCATTTCTGATATCAAACACACATGTGATTGATTACTTGCAGAGGCAAGTATCCTCCTTGTTAACACACCAATATCTTTATCTCCAATAATTAGCTCTTGTGGATGATCTCTTTGCAATGTCTTTAAAGGAGTTTTACATTTAGTTTCAATAGGCTTTTCAGGAGTTTCTTCTTCCACTTGAACTTCCTCTTCTTTTTCTAAATGATGTTCTTCTTCTTCTTTGTTTTGAATCAGCTGCACACATGGCTGCAAATTCTTATCCACCTTTACATTAGTACTTTCTATCACCTTTTTGAGTCTCTTGTTAAAACATTTGTAGGATTTACTATGTGTAGAATAGCCTAGAAATATGCCCTCATCACACCTAGACTCAAAACTTCCCAAATTATCATCATCTCTCTTAATGAAGCATTTACTACCAAAAATTTTAAACTAACCAACATTAGTTGACCTACCATACCATAATTCATAAGGAGTATGGTTAGATTTTACCCTCAATTGAACTCTATTTAGATACTTATATACTACTGTATGGACAACTTCCTTCCAAAAAGTATTGGGCAGATTTGCATCATGTAGTAATGTCCTTTCCATCTCCTTCATAGTCCTATTCTTCCTTTCATCTACTCCATTATGTTGTAGAGTTCAAGGAGCTGAAAATTGTCTTTTGGTCCCATGTTTCTCACAATATTCTTCAAACTCCTTGGATGTATACTCTCCACCCTTATCCGAGCTTAGACATTTGAGCTTGAAATCTAATTCCTTTTCAACCATCTTCTTAAAAATCTTAAATCTATCAAAGGCTTTTGATTTGTGCTTCAAAAAGTTCACCCGAGTCATTCTAGAAAAGTCATCAATAAAGAGCATAAAATATCTTTCACCTCCTAAAGCTTTAGTCCTTGTAGGACCACACAAATCAAAATGAACAAGTTGTAGAGGCTTAGAAGAAGAATACTCTTTAGATTTAAAATTGACTATAGTTTGCTTACCAAATTGGCATTCTTTGCAAGTAGTATTGCTTGGCTTGGAAATGTGAGGCATATTCCTTACATTCTAATTTTTGCTAATCTTTTCAAGATTGTCAAAATTTACATGACCAAGTCTCCTATGCCATAACCAACTTTCTTCAACTTGACCCATGAAGCAAATATGTCCATCTGTACTTGTATTTTCAGTCTCATGAAGATTATAGATGTTTCCACTTGTTCTTAACCCTGCTGCAACCACTTTTCCTTATTTCTTTTTGATTTCACAACCATGAGCATCAAAAACAACATTGAATCCATTGTCACAAATTTGACTTACACTCAATAGATTATGTTTTAGGCCTTCAACATAATATACATCATGTAAAGGAGTCCCATCATCTAGAATAATAGTACCTTTTCCTTTCATCAAAATGCAAACATTGTTACTAAACATAACCGATCCTTCAGTGTGATCTTCAAGCTTGATGAATTTGCTTTTGTCTCCTGTCATATGGTTAGAGAAACCACTGTCTATAACCCACTATTCTTTCTTCTTGGCATGAAAGGTAGTTTGAACAAACATAGCTTCAACATTCTTGCTCATTATCTTAGGTTTCCAAACAAGTATTTTCTTATCAGCACTTGAAGAAGACATTTCGGAAGGAGCATTCATCCTAGTTTGCTACACTTGCAGGTTAGGTCTACAAAATTTGGCTATGTGCCCAAAATATTGCAATTGAAACACCTCAATCCTCTTAAGAACACAAAAGATTCCTTCTCAAAAAAATTTCTCTTCTTCTAAAAAAAAACCTGCACTCATTTGCTTTGTGTCCATACTTGTTACAACAAAAACAATAACCAAGAAAATGTAGATTATACCTAAAAGAATCACTCCTTTTGATGTTTGTTGCTTTCATGGTACTTTTTTACTGATATCATCATGTTGAAGATTATTGGTGTAAGAGCATTGTCCTTATTCAAACCCTAGAGTAGTTTTGTCTTTGAAGCCTTTTTGTTTTTCCAAGAGATCTTCAAGTTTGCCACTGCTACTACACATATCAAGTCTTCTTCTTAAGATTACAATTTTAGCTTCTAGAGTATGACACTCTTTGACTTTGGCATCTAACTCCTTGTAACATCAACAACTCTTTTACTCTCCTCAAGACACAATTTTAGGTCTACAATTTGTTTCTCATATTCAGTGACCTTGCTGATCATAATTTCATTGTCCTTTTGAAATTGATTTCTTTAAGCAATTGCCTACTTTTTAAGCTTCTTAACCTCACCAAGAGGACACTTCAACTCACCTTCAAGATCAACTATTGCTTCATCATTTTCTGACTGATCCTCACATATATTATTCTAATATTCATTTATGATAGCCATGAACAAGGTCTCTGCACCTTCCTCAAGTGACTCTTCTAAACCACTATCTGTTATATCAGCATCTTTTATGAACAAACTCTTCTTCTTTTTGAAATTGCTTTTCTTTTTCGGATAGAATTATTTATTCTTGAATTGTTTCTTATTTTCTTCTTCGTCACTATCTAAATCTTTATAATGACATTTAGTAGCATAGTGTCCTACTCTTCCACAACCAAAACATTTGAATGGAAGTTTACCTTTATACTTTCCTGTTGACCCCTTTTTCAATCTGTTGACAAAGAAAGATTCCTAATCATCATCTACCTCTTCTAAATCAGACTTTATCTCTTTCTCCTTTTTGACTAATTTAAATGTAGCTTCTTTACTTGGTGAATTTTCATTACAAACTCTCATCTCAAAAGTAGTAAAGGTACCATGAAGTTCATCAAAGGTCACTTTTCTCAAATCTCTCTCTTCAACTACAAAAACCTTGGACTCATATTTAGGAGTTAAAGTCCTTAAAACCTTGGTTACAACTACCTTTTCTTCTAAGGTATCACCCAAACCTCTAATAGCATTAACAACCTCTTGAACCCTAAGAAGATAATCAGCCACCTTTTCATCATCATTCATTATGAGACTTTCAAATTTAGCTCTGTAAGATTGTAACTTTGCTTCTTTGATTTTTTCATCTCCTTGATAGATATTGGATAGCTTATCCCAAATAGCCTTGGCTGACTTACAACCATAATTTTGACAAGTATCTCATTGGACAAACCACAAAAGATTACATTTTTGGCCTTAGCATTATTGTCATAGGCCTTCTTCTCATCAGCAGTTGAGGGAGGACTTGTTGCTTTATACTTAATTTCTATAGCAGCCCAAACATCATACCCCAAAGAAGACAAGTATGACTCCATCTTGAATTTCTAAAAAGCATTTAGACCCATCAAATCAAGGTGCTTTGAATGTAGAAAATCCTTCTTGACTTTCCATGACTAGGACTCCACTTATAGGACCTACCCAAGCTTGTTAGGCTTTTAAAAGGGAATGTGGCTCTAATACCACTTGTTGGAGTACAATCAACACTAAGAGGGGGGGTGAATCAGTGTTGTATCAAAAACTAAGTTAGTTATTCCTTATCAAACTCGAAAAGAGAAAATTAAAGAATCAACCATGACAATATGCTTCATCAAATGAAGGAGTCAAATATTGAATGTACAAGTATGAAGAACAATCAAATCACACAAAATTGAAATCAGGACACAAAAGATTTCACAAGTGCAAAAACCTCACAAGGATGAAAAACCACTCAAAACTGCCTCACTGGCTTAATCATGAAAATCAACAATTACACAACCTCACTGGCTGATGAATGCCTCACTGGAAAAAACAAAGTCTCACTGAATTGTACAATCACCTTGAATCAAAATAAGATAACTCAGGGGGTTACCCTGATTCACTTCAATACAAAAACCTTATATCTCTTTCTGATTTTCACTTTACAAAATTTTCTTCAATTTCACATCAGTCAAGCTGCAATCCTTGAAGCATTATATACTGCAAATATCATGCAACAAACTCCATATGTACTCAACATATCATACTGCAAACTCCTTACTTCAAATATCAAACAACTTTGTTATAGATATCATTATGCAATTACCATTTTACATTCAATACTCTGCACAAAAATGATCAATTTTTCATGTAGGCAGGTAGATAACAATCTCACTATCTCAAAACAACAATCATAGTCTGCAAAAACATCATACTGACTCCTGTATGAAATTTCCTGGCACACACAGTTCAAAAAGACATAGAAAAACCTTCATTTTTCCTTTTTATAGTTTCCTACCTGTCAAATTTCACTGACTAGTGATGACTGTTGGGCTTCCAAAAAGCTTTAAAAAGCCACCATTCAATCGAGACTTCATGCCACTTTGCCTTTTTATATTTGACCGCATGATGTACCTTTGGTGCTCAAAATATTTTCTTACCTTTTGTCTTCGGTGCCCCTAGGAGGTCAGGGCTAGTCACCTCACGGGGCCGGTACCCTTAAAATGTAACTTAAGTTACATGTCACTGGTTGATCCGGTCAACATAGAGAAACAAATAAAGTGCATGAGGGGGATCTTATCGCTATTAAGATATGCTTTTATAAACTTTAGTTTAGTGTTTTGATGCCATTGACACTTTATCACAAACCCTAATAAGAAAAAATGACAAGTTATGCATCTTTTACCCAATACATTGAATGGTAATAACTCTACACAGTCCACAGAGACTTCAAAAATCAACCTCTATCATGAACAAATCATATCTTAACTCTATAATATGCATTGAGCCATATCAACATCAAATTAGGTATTTAGATCATATTGAGAGCACCAAAATGAGGTATAGCAGTATCACCATTGTGATCAAGCATAGTACTTGTGAATGATCCTCTATGTGAATGAATGGATTTCAACCAATGACATCAACATAATTATGACTAAATCAAGAATCATCAACAACTCAAAATACAAATTGCAAGAACATGATAAGATGGCATAACAAAGGTATCCTGATGACCTTAATAGTAGTGTAAATGTTGAAACTAATTTACTCAACATTATAGCATCCTAAAGAAGACTGATGTCATTGTACCATCTCAACACCATACTAGCCAACTATACCATGACAACAACTAGTCTTGAGTCTTAAACATACAACTCCACCTAATGAGTGTGAAGAAGGTCCTACTTCAAACACTCTACACCTGCAAAGATGACATGATGGCATACCATGCATACTGATGATAGATGTCCCACTGAGACACATCAAACCACATGAAAAATTGCATCTTGATTATCAACTGTCCACATCAATAAAATCTTTTGAATACTTCACATGCATCACTGACCTTGGCATTCACTGCCGTCATAATTTGAGCTCCAAACATAGTACCTTGAGACCCTGAGCACTTGACAACCATGAAGATGTACTATTTGACATCAATGGCAAGACAACAAAGATTCCAAACATAACAAAATATTCCTTGGACTTGAAAGTTATCCTTTTATGCTTTCCAATCTAACATTCCTTGCATATGGTGCTTGTAGGCTTTGGGATCTTTGGCGTGTCCCTTACTAATTTCATCGAACTGAGCTTCACAAGATTATCAAAGTTGATGTGCCCCATTCTCTTATATGACATCCATCATTCATTTGTTTGTCCTAGCAGACATGTGTTGATAACTGAGGGGGGGGGTGAATCAGTTATCCTAATTATTTCCCTTTTTGAACTTTCTTATTAATTAATGCAGCATTGAATCAAACACAAAAACATTACCATGAAATAAGAAACACATGACACAGTATTTTTGACGTGGAAACCCTGTTAAGGGAGAAAACCACGGGGTGATTAACCCAAAAATTATTCTCTGTTAGAAGAATAGGAAATTACAAAATGGCACTTGCCAATTAGGGCTCACTGCCCGAGCACACTCCTCACAAGAGGTCCACTGCCTACAAGAAGACACACTGTCTACAAAGTGATAAGAATCACAGTCTTGAACTGATTGGAAGCATCTGCATATGCTGGAGTTCAGTTCCGGTTAGGCTCAGTACACTGATCTGCTGCACTTCATCTTTCCTCTGTTCTTTATTCTGCTATCCTTTCACATACCGGATCTTTCTTGCTACTTCTGCTCTGTTCTGCACTTATTCGCATATATCTTAATACATTCACACACTTCACAACTAAATCCATCCCCTATATATATCCGCACAAGTAATTTCATCACCTTTCTAGTCGGCATCCGGAACAGTCTAGTTTCTTACAAACTCTATTCTGTCGCCTGAATCCTTGCTCACCAAGCAATGCGGATCAAGCATATACTTGTAGATATCATTAATCATGTCAGCCAAACATGATTCATGCCTTCACAACCTTTATCATCAACAGTAACACATCCGGAAAGTAGTCTGATACTATGTCAGTCAGTTCTTCCTCTGTTTTCACTGTCTCTCAGGAATCCGGTACTCAACTATTCATATCTTTTTCCTTGTCCATCACCGGAGGCTAAATCCTTGGAATATACCACTCAAGGTAGTCCTCTTGACTTCCCCAAATCCGCACTGCACCAAGATACTTCCTCTGAGAGATCCGGACCAATCTGTCGGACCTTGCCACATGCTCTGTTCTTGTTCACCGGACCACAACAATCTTTATTCTGACTTCCGGTAGGGACACACCATGACTTGCGGATATGTGGGATGACCTTTGTTGCCATCAATGACAACAACCATGAATCCATATAGTGTCTCTTGCCAACAATCTCCCCCTTTGGCATTGATGGCAACACTTAGTGAAAAATGACTAAGTGTTTACACTATGTTCCCCCTTGGCTGATGCTCTATCTTTATATACAATTTCCGGAACTCCCCCTTAGTTGGATTCCTCATTTTTCACTGCTCCTCACTCCCCCTTTGACATCAATGGCAAAGGGTAGGGTCCACACACCAAAATTTTCAAAAATTTTCTATACATAGCCGCATATTTACATACTCACATATACTGAAGAATGTCTGCAAAGGATGTCTGCAATTGGATCATTTCTGTAGCCCAACTTTGCTTCATTCTATCCAAAATTGAAATGTGACCACTCAACAAAAATGCAAAAGCTTCTGCTCGCTTGAGATCTGCCGGATCATTTGTTTGGGCGGTGGTCTGAGCATCACTAATGGCCTCATGCATAGTTTTCAACTTAGGGATTATAATCCTTCTAAGTTCTCCCATCCAGTTAGTGGTATTCTTCCTTTCCTTCTCAAGATTCTTTATTTCATTCAAGACTGCAATAGTCTGACATTCTTGATTTATTATGGAGGAAGAGAGAGGATCAAAACTTTGAGATAAACTTTGTAGCTTGTCCTGTTCCTCTTTTATTTTCTTATCAATTGCTGTTGTTGCCTTTGACCAGGATATACAAAATTTGTAAATGTTACCGCCATCCTTAAGAGCATTTTCTAAGCTCTTTATTCCAATACTCACAATTCTCCTATCTTTAGAGATTAATTCTAATACTTCTGAAAGTCTTTTATCCAAAAATTCCTTCCGGACCTTTTCTTCAGCAGAATTTTCTAGAGATTCAAAATGTGTACTAACACTGCTGACTAAGGTTTTGAGATTACCGGAAGAGGAGGCTGTGGGATCCTTTTGAAAGGATGGCATGATCTTTTCTAGCACTCCAGATGCTACCTCCATAAGCTCACAGTCTTCCATGTGAGATTTCAGCAGCTTCTCTTTGACTTTCTCATTTGCAAATGAGGCTATTTTCATTGTTTGCACCGGTGACAAAGAGTCAAAATCTAATGGTCCTTTTAGCAAGTCCGGTTCATCAATTTCTATAGTGGCTTTTGTCAGGAATTCTTGAACAGTTTGTGCAGTGTCTCTTGCCGGAGACAGATGTTTCTTCTCTTCTGCAATTTTGTCTTTTTGAATCTTTTCTCCTTCCTTACTCTTACCACTTTCAGTCGTGGTTTTCTCTGTTGGGGTGCTGTCAACCTCTTTTTCTTTAGCTGCTGCTTCTTTCTCCTGTAGTTTCTCTTCTTCTTGGGATCTGGAGACTGTAGGGGAAACCGGAGGAGAGATGTTTGTCTGTTCAGGGCCCACTTCTTCCGGAACAGATGATTCCAAATCCGCAGCTGTTTCTGCACCTAAGTCCTCTACAACAGGAAGATTGAACCTTTTGAAGGCCTTCCGGAGGATCTCTTCTGTCTCTTGGGCCACTTTGTCAGTCTCACCAAGCATGAGTTGATTCATCCTAGCTTTACTTCTGAACTCATCTTTGCAGTCTTTGAAGATTATGTTCATTATCTTGGGATCAATTTGAGGATATAGCTGAATAGCTATCTGCTCCCGGATCTCAAGATCTTTTGCATGAGCATTATTCTTTCTTATTTCTAATTCCTTTTCTAGGCTTTTAGGAATAAGAGATATGATCTCAATGAAAGCCTTATTGTATATGTTCAGATATTTGACTGTGGCTTCCTGTAGAATCTTTTGGTCAGCCTCATTGTAGTCATCATAAAATTCAGTCATTGGTTGAAGGTTTCCATCCACCGTGACCGACTTGATTACACTCTCTAGAGACAGAGTGGGCTTTTCAACAGATACCTCTGCCATTTCATCCTTGTCTTGGCCTATTGACGGTTTACCGGATCCTTTCTTCTTCTGCTTCTTTATTTCTTTTACTCCCTCATCTGACTCTGTTTCCTCTTCATCCTTTTGGCTTTCATAAGCCCTTGTGGCTTTTGTCTTGGATCTTTTACCGGATGCCTGGACTTCTGGTTTTGAACTTTTGGTTGTGGGAGGTGCAGATCTTTTTGATGATCTGGTCCGGGTGGGAGTTTCAACTGGAACACTTTCTTTACTTTTCTCTTCTTCCTCAGTCTTCCTCCTCTTTTCCCGGCTGGCATCAAGTGCCTCTTTTGAGATGCCTAGGCCTTGAGCAATATGCTCAACTTCTTTTCTTACCTTCCTCTTTATCTCCAGTTCCCTGAGTTCTACATGTATCTTTACACTCAGTTCCTCAAAGGTTCCAAACCTTTCTACCTTTGGATCTTTGGGCTGACTTAGAATGTGTTGAACATGCAGCTCCACTATTTGTTCATCCACTTCATACCCCATGGGCATGATCCATACAGTTCTTGGTTCTACTACCTCCATTAGACACTGATCTATTTCTACCATGAAGCATACTGTGTCTTTGTACTTTTCAACAAGGGATTGGGGTATTCTTTCTCTTGCATGCATCATGCTTTGGAAGTTCTTGAAGTATCCCCATAGAGCTGTATTTCTTGCTTTAGCATCCCCAAGTCCATGCAAATAGTCTCTGATTTGGATGGCAACCGGTCTGTCATTCTACCATATCCATCCACTGGATCCGGGAAGCTCATTCATGTAGTAAAAGAAGAGACAAAGGATCAGATTGCCATACTTGAAGGATTTTTTCTTGTCCTTCTTGATCTTCTGCAGATTTTCAAAGAGTTGGTTCACCAGAAGCTCACACAAGTCATAGTCTGCATTCTCCTTTAACATTTGATAAGCTGTGTAGATTGCAGTTCCCGGTACTGAATTTTCCCTACTGGAGTGATAGATTTTGTAACCAATTATCATAGCTGCAAATTTGACATCCAGTTCAGTGATGTCATCAATTGTCATAGCTCTCTTGTCAAACTTGGATCCGGTTGCATCACTAACTGTCTGATTTTTGACAGACTTGAGAACAGGTAATCCACCGGATGAGTGCAGACCGGTTACAGCCCTAATTGCATCCTTGGTGATCTTGAAGGGCTTGTTCAACCATAGGAAGTTGTCATGTACTCTGCTTAGTACATACCGGACCCATTCATCTTCTTCAAAACAGGGGAAATGAATGCACTGTGCAAAGTGTTTGTCCCGGATGGCTTTGTACTGAGGTTTGATCTCAAAGGAGTCATCTATCAATTGTTTGTGATAGATATCCATCAGTTTTGATTCTCCAAAGTCTTCAAGATTCGCATGGATGTAAACCCTAATATCTTCCGTATGCAATACACCATGAGGAACACTAGAGAAGGCTCCTAGTGGATCTACCTCCAATGATTTGTAAGGATGTTTCTTGAATGTGGGGCGAGGTCTATCAGAGATCTTAACTATATTTGGAGTAGCCATTCTTCAAAGATTTGCAGTGAGATAATGAAAACGGAGAATACCTTATGCGCCTTCGGTTAGCACGGAGTGGTTGGATTGATTTCTTTATGCAATGACTTCGGCAGGAGATCTTTGGTGTGCTTGAAGAATCTTGTTGCAGAGCTCCACTTTTCGCTTCTTCTTGAGTACAGAATGAGCAAATGATTTTTGAGAAATCCCTTATATTGCTCCGCAAACCCTAATATCTATTTGCAATAAATGCTTCACCTACATTATTCCGGTTTGTCTTGTCCGGATAGCTTGGAGTATCCCGGATCAGTCCTGATCTATGAACATCATGCGGATCTTTCAATCATGAATAAATTGAGATGACACATTACAAGAACATCCCAAACACTCTGTCCAATCCGCAGAATAAGATAGTGCACTTCTGGATCTCTCCAGACCTTTTTGTAATCTTCTGTCATACCGGAGCATCTCCCGGAACAGGTCTTACTTGATCGATCACAGCTTCTTCATAACTCCATGCGGACCTCTGAAATCTTATCTGGATCATCTCAAGACTTATATCTTTAAACCCTTTACTCCGCATCTTGTGCCACATCCGGCACCACTTGATTGGCTGGGGGAACAGGATTTTCTTTGAGTCTCCCCCTGAGCCAGAGCTCACTTTTTAATTTCTGGAAGAAATATCAGCACCAGAGTCTGGTGCGGATCCAACCTCTACATTCTCTGAACTTTTCTTCACCCAAATCTTTCTCATCTGATTCCTAACTTCATCCGCATTCATCTTTTGTTTACCCTTGTCTTGATTCTGATTATACACCGGACCTCTTTTGTCCTGATTCTTGCTTCTGCAGACTTTAGCATTATGACCGGACCTATTACAGATTTGGCAAATAACATTTCTTTGCATATTTGACTGATATCCTCTTGATCTGCATTGATTAGCCATATGACCTACTCTATTGCATGTAAAGCATCTACCTTTGAATGATTTGTTTACTTGCATATTTCTGCATTCATGGGATTTGTGTCCATACCTTTTGCAGTTGAAGCACTGTCCGGAGAAGGATGAATTAATCTGATTCATTCTCTTTCTGCACTGATTAGCTTTGTGACCAAAGTGGTTGCAGCTGTGGCAGTATCCATTGAAAGATGGATATCTTTGAACATTAGGCTATCTTACCGGAGGTCTTCTAGGCCTGCTCCTTGGATTTTTTGATCCAAAATTCTTTTGACCAGATCCAGAGCTTTCTCCTTTCTCATATCCCAAACCATACTTGTCATCTGTCCTCTTTTGACTTCCAAGAAGAACTTCAAGTTGAGCAGAACTTATCTTGAATTTCTCTTTATATTCATTTGTTGTTTGAAGGTCTCTTTTGAGAGAGGCAATTTGATCCTCAAGTTTTTCTTCATTATCTTTGGCATCTTCAAGATCAGATTCAAGATGTCTGATAATCCTGTCCATCTGGTGGCATTCTTCTGATTTTTCTTTAAGAGATTGTCTTAGATTGTCTTCAGCCTTTCTTTTTTCTTCAATCTCTTGAGTAAACTTTATAGTTCCTGATTCCATTTCATGTCTTAACATAATGACTTCTTTTGATAACTTTTCACATAACTTGGTTTGCTCAGTCAATTCTTCATTTGTATTGCTTTCATCACTTTGTCTTGCCAATTGTTGGAGCAGCTCCTTTCTCTTTTTCATAGAGAGACTTAATTTGTCTTTTAATTCTCTCATGAATTCATCAGCCTGTTTGAGTCTTTCCTTTAATTCATTGACTTTAGAATTTGACTGTTCAAGATCCTCAAGGGCAGTCTTGAGTTGCTCCCTTAAACCATATGCATCCATTTGAACTCCCAGATCTTCCTCAAGCTGTTAGGCTCTATTAGGAGGAACTTGGCTCTGATACCAATTGTTGATAACTGAGGGGGGGGGGGGTGAATCAGTTATCCTAATTATTTCCCTTTTTGAACTTTCTTATTAATTAATGCAGCATTGAATCAAACACAAAAACATTACCATGAAATAAGAAACACATGACACAGTATTTTTGACGTGGAAACCCTGTTAAGGGAGAAAACCACGGGGTGATTAACCCAAAAATTATTCTCTGTTAGAAGAATAGGAAATTACAAAATGGCACTTGCCAATTAGGGCTCACTGCCCGAGCACACTGCTCACAAGAGGTCCACTGCCTACAAGAAGACACACTGTCTACAAAGTGATAAGAATCACAATCTTGAACTGATTGGAAGCATCTGCATATGCTAGAGTTCAGTTCCGGTTAGGCTCAGTACACTGATCTGCTGCACTTCATCTTTCCTCTGTTCTTTATTCTGCTATCCTTTCACATACCGGATCTTTCTTGCTACTTCTGCTCTGTTCTACACTTATTCGCATATATCTTAATACATTCACACACTTCACAACTAAATCCATCCCCTATATATATCCGCACAAGTAATTTCATCACCTTTCTAGTCGGCATCCGGAACAGTCTAGTTTCTTACAAACTCTGTTCTGTCGGCTGAATCCTTGCTCACCAAGCAATGCGGATCAAGCATATACTTGTAGATATCATTAATCATGTCGGCCAAACATGATTCATGCCTTCACAACCTTTATCATCAACAGTAACACATCCGGAAAGTAGTCTGATACTATGTCAGTCAGTTCTTCCTCTGTTTTCACTGTCTCTCAGGAATCCGGTACTCAACTATTCATATCTTTTTCCTTGTCCATCACCGGAGGCTAAATCCTTGGAATATACCACTCAAGGTAGTCCTCTTGACTTCCCCAAATCCGCACTGCACCAAGATACTTCCTCTGAGAGATCCGGACCAATCTGTCGGACCTTGCCACATGCTCTGTTCTTGTTCACCGGACCACAACAATCTTTATTCTGACTTTCGGCAGGGACACACCATGACTTGCGGATATGTGGGATGACCTTTGTTGCCATCAATGACAACAACCATGAATCCATATAGTGTCTCTTGCCAACAATCTCCCCCTTTGGCATTGATGGCAACACTTAGTGAAAAATGACTAAGTGTTTACACTATGCTCCCCCTTGGCTGATGCTCTATCTTTATATACAATTTCCAGAACTCCCCCTTAGTTGGATTCCTCATTTTTCACTGCTCCTCACTCCCCCTTTGACATCAATGGCAAAGGGTAGGGTCCGCACACCAAAATTTTCAAAAATTTTCTATACATAGCCGCATATTTACATACTCACATATACTGAAGAATGTCTGCAAAGGATGTCTGCAATTGGATCATTTCTGTAGCCCAACTTTGCTTCATTCTATCCAAAATTGAAATGTGACCACTCAACAAAAATGCAAAAGCTTCTGCTCGCTTGAGATCTGTCGGATCATTTGTTTGGGCGGTTGTCTGAGCATCACTGATGGCCTCATGCATAGTTTTCAACTTAGGGATTATAATCCTTCTAAGTTCTCCCATCCGGTTAGTGGTATTCTTCCTTTCCTTCTCAAGATTCTTTATTTCATTCAAGACTGCAATAGTCTGACATTCTTGATTTATTATGGAGGAAGAGAGAGGATCAAAACTTTGAGATAAACTTTGTAGCTTGTCCTGTTCCTCTTTTATTTTCTTATCAATTGCTGCTGTTGCCTTTGACCAGGATATAGAAAATTTGTAAATGTCACCGCCATCCTTAAGAGCATTTTCTAAGCTCTTTATTCCAATACTCACAATTCTCCTATCTTTAGAGATTAATTCTAATACTTCTGAGAGTCTTTTATCCAAAAATTCCTTCCGGACCTTTTCTTCAGCAGATTTTTCTAGAGATTCAAAATGTGTACTAACACTGCTGACTAAGGTTTTGAGATTACCGGAAGAGGAGGCTGTGGGATCCTTTTGAAAGGATGGCATGATCTTTTCTAGCACTCCAGATGCTACCTCCATAAGCTCACAGTCTTCCATGTGAGATTTCAGCAGCTTCTCTTTGACTTTCTCATTTGCAAATGAGGCTATTTTCATTGTTTGCACCGGTGACAAAGAGTCAAAATCTAATGGTCCTTTTAGCAGGTCCGGTTCATCAATTTCTATAGTGGCTTTTGTCAGGAATTCTTGAACAGTTTGTGCAGTGTCTCTTGCTGGAGACAGATGTTTCTTCTCTTCTGCAGTTTTGTCTTTTTGAATCTTTTCTCCTTCCTTACTCTTACCACTTTCAGTCGTGGTTTTCTCTGTTGGGGTGCTGTCAACCTCTTTTTCTTTAGCTGCTGCTTCTTTCTCCTGTAGTTTCTCTTCTTCTTGGGATCTGGAGACTGTAGGGGAAACCGGAGGAGAGATGTTTGTTTGTTCAGGGCCCACTTCTTCCGGAAGAGATGATTCCAAATCCGCAGCTGTTTCTGCACCTAAGTCCTCTACAACAGGAAGATTGAACCTTTTGAAGGCCTTCCGGAGGATCTCTTCTGTCTCTTGGGCCACTTTGTCAGTCTCACCAAGCATGAGTTGATTCATCCTGGCTTTACTTCTGAACTCATCTTTGCAGTCTTTGAAGATTATGTTCATTATCTTGGGATCAATTTGAGGATATAGCTGAATAGCTATCTGCTCCCGGATCTCAAGATCTTTTGCATGAGCATTATTCTTTCTTATTTCTAATTCCTTTTCTAGGCTTTTAGGAATAAGAGATATGATCTCAATGAAAGCCTTATTGTATATGTTCAGATATTTGACTGTGGCTTCCTGCAGAATCTTTTGGTCAGCCTCATTGTAGTCATCATAAAATTCAGTCATTGGTTGAAGGTTTCCATCCACCGTGACCGACTTGATTACACTCTCTAGAGACAGAGTGGGCTTTTCAACAGATACCTCTGCCATTTCATCCTTGTCTTGGCCTATGGAGGGTTTACCAGATCCTTTCTTCTTCTGCTTCTTTATTTCTTTTACTCCCTCATCTGACTCTGTTTCCTCTTCATCCTTTTGGCTTTCATAAGCCCTTGTGGCTTTTGTCTTGGATCTTTTACCGGATGCCTGGACTTCCGGTTTTGAACTTTTGGTTGTGGGAGGTGCAGATCTTTTTGATGATCTGGTCCGGGTGGGAGTTTCAACCGGAACACTTTCTTTACTTTTCTCTTCTTCCTCAGTCTTCCTCCTCTTTTCCCAGCTGGCATCAAGTGCCTCTTTTGAGATGCCTAGGCCTTGAGCAATATGCTCAACTTCTTTTCTTACCTTCCTCTTTATCTCCGGTTCCCTGAGTTCTACATGTATCTTTACACTCAGTTCCTCAAAGGTTCCAAACCTTTCTGCCTTTGGATCTTTGGGCTGACTTAGCATGTGTTGAACATGCAGCTCCACTATTTGTTCATCCACTTCATACCCCATGGGCATGATCCATACAGTTCTTGGTTCTACTGCCTCCATTAGACACTGATCTATTTCTACCATGAAGCATACTGTGTCTTTGTACTTTTCAACAAGGGATTGGGGTATTCTTTCTCTTGCATGCATCATGCTTTGGAAGTTCTTGAAGTATCCCCATAGAGCTGTATTTCTTGCTTTAGCATCCCCAAGTCCATGCAAATAGTCTCTGATTTGGATGGCAACGGGTCTGTCATTCTGCCATATCCATCCACTGGATCCGGGAAGCTCATTCATGTAGTAAAAGAAGAGACAAAGGATCAGATTGCCATACTTGAAGGAGTTTTTCTTGTCCTTCTTGATCTTCTGCAGATTTTCAAAGAGTTGGTTCACCAGAAGCTCACACAAGTCATAGTATGCATTCTCCTTTAACATTTGATAAGCTGTGTAGATTGCAGTTCCCGGTACTGAATTTTCCCTACTGGAGTGATAGATTTTGTAACCAATTATCATAGCTGCAAATTTGACATCCGGTTCAGTGATGTCATCAACTGTCATAGCTCTCTTGTCAAACTTGGATCCGGTTGCATCACTAACTGTCTGATTTTTGACAGACTTGAGAACAGGTAATCCACCGGATGAGTGCAGACCGGTTACAGCCCTAATTGCATCCTTGGTGATCTTGAAGGGCTTGTTCAACCATAGGAAGTTGTCATGTACTCTGCTTAGTACATACCGGACCCATTCATCTTCTTCAAAACAGGGGAAATGAATGCACTGTGCAAAGTGTTTGTCCCGGATGGCTTTGTACTGAGGTTTGATCTCAAAGGAGTCATCTATCAATTGTTTGTGATAGATATCCATCAGTTTTGATTCTCCAAAGTCTTCAAGATTCGCATGGATGTAAACCCTAATATCTTCCGTATGCAATACACCATGAGGAACACTAGAGAAGGCTCCTAGTGGATCTACCTCCAATGATTTGTAAGGATGTTTCTTGAATGTGGGGCGAGGTCTATCAGAGATCTTAACTATATTTGGAGTAGCCATTCTTCAAAGATTTGCAGTGAGATAATGAAAACGGAGAATACCTTATGCGCCTTCGGTTAGCACGGAGTGGTTGGATTGATTTCTTTATGCAATGACTTCGGCAGGAGATCTTTGGTGTGCTTGAAGAATCTTGTTGCAGAGCTCCACTTTTCGCTTCTTCTTGAGTACAGAATGAGCAAATGATTTTTGAGAAATCCCTTATATTGCTCCGCAAACCCTAATATCTATTTGCAATAAATGCTTCACCTACATTATTCCGGTTTGTCTTGTCCGGATAGCTTGGAGTATCCCGGATCAGTCCTGATCTATGAACATCATGCGGATCTTTCAATCATGAATAAATCGAGATGACACATTACAAGAACATCCCAAACACTCTGTCCAATCCACAGAATAAGATAGTGCACTTCCGGATCTCTCCGGACCTTTTTGTAATCCTCTGTCATACCGGAGCATCTCCCGGAACAGGTCTTACTTGATTGATCACAGCTTCTTCATAACTCCATGCGGACCTCTGAAATCTTATCTGGATCATCTCAAGACTTATATCTTTAAACCCTTTACTCCGCATCTTGTGCCACATCCGGCACCACTTGATTGGCTGGGGGAACAAGATTTTCTTTGAGTCTCCCCCTGAGCCAGAGCTCACTTTTTAATTTCCGGAAGAAATATCAGCACCAGAGTCTGGTGCGGATCCAACCTCTACATTCTCTAAACTTTTCTTCACCCAAATCTTTCTCATCTGATTCCTAACTTCATCCGCATTCATCTTTTGTTTACCCTTGTCTTGATTCTGATTATACACCGAACCTCTTTTGTCCTGATTCTTGCTTCTGCAGACTTTAGCATTATGACCGGACCTATTACAGATTTGGCAAATAACATTTCTTTGCATATTTGACTGATATCCTCTTGATCTGCATTGATTAGCCATATGACCTACTCTATTGCATGTAAAGCATCTACCTTTGAATGATTTGTTTACTTGCATATTTCTGCATTCATGGGATTTGTGTCCATACCTTTTGCAGTTGAAGCACTGTCTGGAGAAGGATAAATTAATCTGATTCATTCTCTTTCTGCACTGATTAGCTTTGTGACCAAAGTGGTTGCAGCTGTGGCAGTATCCATTGAAAGATGGATATCTTTGAACATTAGGCTATCTTACTGGAGGTCTTCTAGGCCTGCTCCTTGGATTTTCTGATCCAAAATTCTTTTGACCGGATCCGGAGCTTTCTCCTTTCTCATATCCCAAACCATACTTGTCATCTGTCCTCTTTTGACTTCCAAGAAGAACTTCAAGTTGAGCAGAACTTATCTTGAATTTCTCTTTATATTCATTTGTTGTTTGAAGGTCTCTTTTGAGAGAGGCAATTTGATCCTCAAGTTTTTCTTCATTATCTTTGGCATCTTCAAGATCAGATTCAAGATGTCTGATAATCCTGTCCATCTGGTGGCATTCTTTTGATTTTTCTTTAAGAGATTGTCTTAGATTGTCTTCAGCCTTTCTTTTTTCTTCAATCTCTTGAGTAAACTTTATAGTTCCTGATTCCATTTCATGTCTTAACATAATGACTTCTTTTGATAACTTTTCACATAACTTGGTTTGCTCAGTCAATTCTTCATTTGTATTGCTTTCATCACTTTGTCTTGCCAATTGTTGGAGCAGCTCCTTTCTCTTTTTCATAGAGAGACTTAATTTGTCTTTTAATTCTCTCATGAATTCATCAGCCTGTTTGAGTCTTTCCTTTAATTCATTGACTTTAGAATTTGACTGTTCAAGATCCTCAAGGGCAGTCTTGAGTTGCTCCCTTAAACCATATGCATCCATTTGAACTCCCAGATCTTCCTCAAGCTGTTAGGCTCTATTAGGAGGAACTTGGCTCTGATACCAATTGTTGATAACTGAGGGGGGGGGTGAATCAGTTATCCTAATTATTTCCCTTTTTGAACTTTCTTATTAATTAATGCAGCATTGAATCAAACACAAAAACATTACCATGAAATAAGAAACACATGACATAGTATTTTTGACATGGAAACCCTGTTAAGGGAGAAAACCACGGGGTGATTAACCCAAAAATTATTCTCTGTTAGAAGAATAGGAAATTACAAAATGGCACTTGCCAATTAGGGCTCACTGCCCGAGCACACTGCTCACAAGAGGTCCACTACCTACAAGAAGACACACTATCTACAAAGTGATAAGAATCACAGTCTTGAACTGATTGGAAGCATCTGCATATGCTGGAGTTCAGTTCCAGTTAGGCTCAGTACACTGATCTGCTGCACTTCATCTTTCCTCTGTTCTTTATTCTGCTATCCTTTCACATACCGGATCTTTCTTGCTACTTCTGCTCTGTTCTGCACTTATTCGCATATATCTTAATACATTCACACACTTCACAACTAAATCCATCCCCTATATATATCCGCACAAGTAATTTCATCACCTTTCTAGTCGGCATCCGGAACAGTCTAGTTTCTTACAAACTCTGTTCTGTCGGCTGAATCCTTGCTCACCAAGCAATGCGGATCAAGCATATACTTGTAGATATCATTAATCATGTCGGCAAACATGATTCATGCCTTCACAACCTTTATCATCAACAGTAACACATCCGGAAAGTAGTCTGATACTATGTCAATCAGTTCTTCCTCTGTTTTCACTGTCTCTCAGGAATCCGGTACTCAACTATTCATATATTTTTCCTTGTCCATCACCAGAGGCTAAATCCTTGGAATATACCACTCAAGGTAGTCCTCTTGACTTCCCCAAATCCGCACTGCACCAAGATACTTCCTCTGAGAGATCCGGACCAATCTGTCGGACCTTGCCACATGCTCTGTTCTTGTTCACCGGACCACAACAATCTTTATTCTGACTTCCGGTAGGGACACACCATGACTTGCGGATATGTGGGATGACCTTTGTTGCCATCAATGACAACAACCATGAATCCATATAGTGTCTCTTGCCAACAACATGTCCTCTCATTAACCCCTTTCAAATTATACAATTTTCCTGTTATCTTAAATCCTTCTGCCACTAATTTTCTAGATTTTGCTCTTCTGATTTCACACCCTTGATCATGAAATGTGAGATTATATCATTTGCTACACATTTGACTCACGCTAAAAATATTATTCTTGAGACCTTCTACATAAAGAACATCATGTGTCTGAGGCTTTCCATCGATGCTTATAGTACCTTTTCCAGTGATCTTTGTAGAAGAGTTATCTCCAAACCTAACCAATCCACCATTCCACTTGCCAAGATTGATAAACTTGCTCTTGTCACCTATCATGTGATTTGTACATCCACTATCTATCACCTAGATACTAGTTTTTCCTTGAGCATGAAATATTGTTTGGACAATTAGTAAGTTCTCAACTCCATTGGCATTCTCCTTGTCTTGCTCAGTTACATCGGTTATCTGAGATTCTAAATTTTCAAGACCATTCTTGCAATACTTGGTTGTGTCCAAACTTATTGCAAATTTGGCATACCACATGGCAATCCACAAGAGAAGCAAAAGAATTTCTACTCATAGGATTTCTTCTATTTATTTTAGACTTGCAATCCATAGCCTTATGCCCAAATTTAGTGTAGATAAAATAATCACCAAAGAAAACATGATTAAACATGTTCATGGAGAATTATCATGCATGAAGAGATTTTCCTTGAGGCAAGATAATATATATACATTCTATATCATCTGGAATTCAAATCTTTGCCTTCTTCAACTCCTTTTTGAGTAACTGAATTTATTTCTAAATTTGTATACATTCTTTTGTCTTAGATTCAATCAGATCTCTTTGTTCTCGATTCTCCTTCCTTGCACAATCCAAGTCTTTAAGAGCAGAAAAAAGTTTACCTTCAAAATCAACTTCATATTTTTCTTCATCTACATCCTTATCTAAATCATCTGAACTCACCATTTCCATGAATAGAGATTCTCCTCTATCCTCATTAGATGAGTAGTGATATACTTCTTCTTCAGGACTGTAGTCTTCTTTTGAAAGAAGGTTCCTCTTGAAATTGTCTCTCTTGAACCCCTTTTTACTACTTTCACTTTCTTTGAAAGGACATTTAGAGGCATAATGACTAATTCTACCACATTTGGAACATTTGAAAGGTAGCTTACCTTTATATTTGCCTAGTCCTCTTCAACTTTCCTACAAAATTTTCTTCTTCTTCCTCAGTATCATTGCATATATCAGATGTTCCTTCATTCTTCACATCATTGAAAGCAGCTTCTTTTTGACATGGATCTATGACTTCATTTCTCATTTCATAGGTAGTGAGGGACCCAAACATTTTTACCATGGTGAGTTTCTTCAAGTCTTTGGCTTCTTCTATTGCAGAAACTTTTGAATCAAATTTGTGAGGGAGAGATCTCAATACTTTATTTACAACTAATGATTCAGCTATGTCTTCACCCATACTTCTGATTCCATTGACTACTTCATCTACCTGGTGTAAGTAGCTAGCTATGTTCTCTTCTTCTTTCATCCTTAGATTCTCAAATACTATTTGTAGGATTGTAGTTGGCTTCCTTTATGGTGTCATCTCCTTCATAGAGACCTTTGAGCTTCTCCCATATCCCCTTTGTTGTCTTGTACTGCACAACCTTGACTAACTCTGAACTACTCAAACCACTTAAGATTGCATTCTTAGCTTTGGCATTGTTTTCATGGGCCTTCTTCACATTTGAATCTGTAATGGGATGACTGGGTTCAACATAATTAGTCCTGATCACTCTCTAGACATCATACCCTAAGAAGGTAAGATAGGCTTCCATCCTTACACTCCATAAGTAATAGGTATTTCCATCAAATATTGGACCTTTAGAAGAAGATCTACCTTCAACTGTTATACTACACCAAGGAACATAGCTATAATGCCAATTGTTAGAACACAAGGATATACTAAGAGGGGGGTGAATTAGTATATATCAAAACTTATTCAAGTTTAACATTTTCAATCAAAACTTCTAACTACTTTAATCAGAAGATCAGAAAATTAAACCAATTAAAGCACAACACATAAGCACACAACCAAAACATCAAATTTATGTGGAAAACCTAAGAAGGGGAAAACCACGATGAGCAACAGCTACTTGGATCTATGGTCCAAATCTAGCCTCACAAATGAAAATAGGATTACAATATTATTTATGGGATACAACTTACAGGAAGCTTCAACTCCCTGAACTATAATACAATAGCACTTACAGAATGAGGTTACAACCTCTAAACATTACATCTAATAGATTTTACAAGACAAAACACCTATGCATCATCTACACACTTTACTTTTTCATAAAACTTCACCTTTTCTAAAAAATGAACACTACTACCTTCAACACACCTTCACAAACATACTCACATCTATTCACACATCTTCGTACATTCTCACACACTCTTACTTTCCTCAACAAACAAGATATTTCATTTATACCTTCCACAAATTTCAAAATCCTTATCCCATGTCAGCTAAGATGAAACATGTATTCATGAAATGTGCAAGACCACACCAAGTCAGTATCCAAAAGATATAGAGAATAAATGTGGTTCAAGCCAAGTGATAACCAGGACCTATTCTTCATTAACACATTCTTCCAAGTAGGAGCACACTTAAAATTATTTGGCAAGAACATCAAAACACATGAAGTCAGCCCAACAAACACTTATTATTTCACACAATAGCTCCAGACCTAAAGCAATACCAGGGGGATCAATAATCATCATGTGGATCATTACACAAGCAACACAAGACTTACACAAACCTTCTCAATCAATCCTTCCTTTGAAATATTTGTTTTCTTTTAGGTGCAAACAATCATAAACTAAGCCTGGTATCACAAATGAACATTGAATACACAATCTTGAGATAGAGCATTAACAAATCAACTTGTGGTGCACTTTAGCACTAGCAACCTGAACTGAACCATCAAACTGAATATCTAAACTCATCCTCCAAACACCAAAGCCAAAAGATAAACTATGGTGAAATGTGGTGGCTTTTGCTTTCTCCTCCAGACAACCCTAGCCAGCAGCAAGATATATATTTGTTTTGCTAACCTCAAAGAACCTCTACCATACACCTTATCAACTAAAACTTGAATATTATCATCTTCTCATCTATAAATGACCAACCTTCAAATTGTAGGACATCAACTTCAAAAGCAAAGAAATGTGGAACATTTCCTAGACGTATCCTGACTACAACAATCTCTGAACAATTATCTTCACTCTACGAGCTCTAGAATCTTTTGTGTTAACCTTCAAGCTCTGAAAAAGGAAACATACAACCTTCACATATGTCTTTGACAAACTCCAAAACCGCAAGTTTGTACCTTCAAATGTGGAGGAATGTAGAGCATTCTCCTGAGCTTATTTAATGCAAACTCTAGTGCCTTAGACAAATTGAATCTTCCTTTCAAAACTAAAGTAATTTTTTTCCTCTGGAAACAATGAATACAATTTTTACTACATCAGAGATTTCATTCTCAACTTCTTATAGCAACAACAAAATCTTTTCTCAAAAAAAAATCTTCATGTTAGCATAATCTTGTCTATGAACTTTAGGAGAAAGGGTACAACTATATACATAGTATATGACATCCATCACCTTACCCTTCTCATCACAACTTCTCTAATCCATCTTCTTTGTCTTATTCTCTGATCACATTGTCAGGACCTTCCTTTGATATTACCTCTTGTTCACTTTATTTCCAGCCTTCTTCATTACAACACTCATGAACCTCACATTGTTGACATCAATGACAACATAAGTGCAACACTAAGAACATCAGTCATAATAGTTAAAAATCTATTGTAAGAAATCTAATCAATGCATATTAAAACATTGGTTCCACCTCACACACCAAAGATAGTAATGCTACATGACATGTCATTACATTGACTATTGTGAGCAATCAAGAAAATAAATCTCGCTTGATAAGAAAAACAAGTCAAGTACTAATTATAAATAGAAAAAATTTGATGAAAGTCATTGGGAGGCATGAAAGAATTGAGAACCTGAATAGCAATGAACTATGGGCATTTTCTAATAGACTCCCACAAAAAGATAAAGCCATAGTTGAGGCCTTAAAATCCCTAATTGAGGATTTTTGGTCTAATAACACAAGAGTGTCTCCCAATCAAAGGGATGTTGTAAGAAGGAGAATTGGTTGTCAAAACTATGAGACACATCCAAAACATTTTTTAGATATGACTCAAACACATTTTTTTACACATATGGTTCTTAGGGTTTTCATTGATGTCAACATTGTCACTAGGTTGTCATTGATGTCAATACTATCATGGTGGTGTGTGTTTGCAAGAGACACTATATGGATTCATGATTGTTGTCATTGATGGCAACAAAGTTCATCCCATACATCCGCAGGACATGGTGTGTCTCTACCGGAAGTCAGAATGAAGATTGTTGTGGTCTGGTAAACAAGAATAGAGCATGTGGCAAGGTCCGACAGATAGGTTCAGATCTCTCAGAGGAAGTATCTTGGTGAAGTACAGATTTGGGGAAGTCAAGAGGACTACCTTGAGTGATAGATCCCAAGGTTTTAGCCTCCGGTGATAGATGAGGAAAAAGATATGAATAGTTGAGTACCGGATTCCTGAGTGACAGTGTGAATAGAGGAAGAACTGACTGACAGAACATCAGACTACTTTCTGGATGTGCTACTGATGGTGGTAAAGGTTATGAAGGCATGAATCATGTTTGGCTGACATGCTTAATGATTTCTACAAGCATATACTTGATCCGCATTACTTGATGTGCAAGGATTCAGCCGACAGATCAAAATTAGTGAAAAGATTGACTATTTCGGGTGCCGACTAGAAAGGTGATGAAATTACTTGTGCGGATATATATACATGATGGATTTAGTTGTGAGAGTTGTTGTTGTGGTTAGTGGTGTGTGAATAAAAGCAGAAAAGTAGAGCAGAAGCAGTAAAGAAGGTCCGGTATGTGAAAGGAAAGTAGCAAAAGAAAAGAGGAAAGATGAAGTGCAGCAGATCAGTGTACTGAGCTTAACTGGAACTGAACTCTAGCATTTGTAGATGCTCCCAATCAGTTCAAGTATTGTATAACATTCTTTTTGTAGACAGTGAGTCTCTTGTAGGCAGTGTGCCTCTTGTGAGCAGTGTGCTCAGGCAATGAGCCCTAATTGGCAAGTGCCATTTTGTTTTTCTATTCTTCTAATAGAGAATACAATCTTGGGTTAATCACCCTATGGTTTTCTCCCTTAACAGGGTTTCCACATCAAAAATATTGTGTCATGTGTATTTCCATTTCATGGTTGTGTTTGCTTGTTTGAATTAATGCTGCATTGATGGTGCAGGGCACCTAGGAGCACCTTGGTTCCTAAAGTCACTTTGTTTGCATTTTTTTGAAAGGTTGTGATTTTTGTTTAATGTTGTAAGGGTAAAATGGTGATCAATCAAATGAATTAAACAAGACCCAAACATCAATAGAATAGTGAAACAAAAAGGATTCAATAAACAAAGCAATGACCAAACACAATGCAAACCTCTCCCGTTTCGAAACTTCTATTGTTCGCCTATCACAGATCGTCCTTTTTGCAGATGAGATGAGCCCTCAGAGAGTGCAATCTTTTTAGCTGTTTTGGGAAGTCGATGGTGAATGGCTATGGTGATAAGCAATGAAGATGAGCTCCAATGCAAGTATGTGATCTCAAGCTTGTGGATGGTAAAAGGGTGCCAAAGGCGCGCTGGTGATATATCTGCAGAGTAACGATGTCAAAAGCCTGGATGAATAGAGTGGAGGGATGAAGCTTCATTTATAGACTTGGAAGAATGGGAATCAATGGTTGAGAGGAGATATGAAGATCGACGGCTGAGGATGGTTGAGGAATGTGCAACCAGTGGAAATGTGACAAGTGTCCCAGCTCCATCATGAACGGGGGGATGTGACAAAACTGATTGGAGAGTTAACTCCATTGACTAGTATGTTAACAGACTTGATTGATCAGTTAGAAGAATAAATCGTGGAACTGACTGAATTGATTGAGGATTTGACTCAATTGACAGGTTAGTTAACTTTTTTGATTGATTAGTTAACTAATCTCTGATTTGAGAAGAAATAGGGCATGTGGGTGAGGGAAAATAAGATAATTAAATATTAAATATATTTAATTACATGTGCAACCTGATGAGGTGGACAAGGTGAGGTGGAAAAGATGAGGTGTAAAGGTGATGTGGAATTTTGGAATTTAGAACTTAGGATAGAGGAATTTGGATTAATTAAATAATTTATGATTCTTTAATCATGTAGGACATTTAGAAGAATTTTAATTAAATAAATAGATTTTATTTAATTATGGAATAGTGAATCGATTAAATAAATTTAGAATATTTATTTAATTAATAGAAGAAGGGAATAAATATTTAGAATATTTATTTAGGATGATTTGTGTCATTTTTAGGCGTATACATTTTGCCCCTCTTTGATGTAATGCAGTTTACAGCGTTGCTTCAAAGAAATCGATAGTCTGATGGTGATACATGCCCCAGTTTGCCCCTGGTATAGGTTTAATGATGATAGGATGCCCCCTCAGGAGATTGGATGGGAAAAGGGTGAAAGAAACGAAGATGGACAATCTCATGAAGACGAAGGGGTAAGGATAGGTTGGAGGAAAAAGGGATGCGGTCAGGGATGCGGGAAGAAAACAGGAAGAAAAATGGGCACGGGAAGTAGTCACAGTCATCACCTAGCCAGAATTAGGGTTTGGAGGCTATAAATAGGAGCTGGGTCCACAAGAATAGTCATTTGTACACTTGTTTACTCTAGATTGGATTGAGAGAGCTTAGAGCAACTTGGAGCAGCATGGCAGCCAGAGCAGCAGACATTCCACGCGAGGAGCATCGGTTTGAGCGAGTCCGTCGATTCGGGCGGCCAGCAGAGGCAGGACCCCTGGTATGTGCTTCGAAAAATTTCTCCTAGGGTCGATTTAGGATGTAATAAATGCACTTAGAAAATAGGTAAAGTGTATGCGCTGAAACTCAGAATGGCACATATGCCTCGCGAAGCGACACTTTTGTCGTTGCGCGGTGCATATGCCGGTTTTGGCGGCGCATACATGAAAGCTGCGCATCTGTGCAATGTAGCGGCGCTTTTGTGATTTGGCGGCGCATGTGTAGAGAAGCCACGCATATGTTGAAAGTAGCAACGTATCTGTTGATGTTGCGCATATGTCAATTTTAGTGGCGCTTTCATAATATGCCGGCGCATATGCCTAATTTGGCGGCGCATCTGTCGGATCTACGCATACGTGCACTGGGGCGGCGCATTTGTGTGAAGCAGCGCATATGCTGATTTTAGCGGCGCATATACCAAAAAATGGTGCTTTTACCACCTGTAGTGGCCCATTTGCTGTGAATAGCAAAGGACTTAGCCAAATTGACCCGATTAGCATCCTATTTGATGTGGTAATCGATGAGCTACCTCTGAGATTGTAGAAATCTAGTCAAGAGATGTAGTGTGCTGTTTTGATCAATTTGAAATGCTTAGTTGATATAGTTCAGTAGGTATGTTGGGTATGGTATATGTCGCTTGAGATTGATGCTTTGCCTTGCTTGCTTGCAGGAGGAGATTCGGGACACACTGCAGTCGAGGGAGATGTTTCCCATGCCCTTATTGCAGAGATACATGCTGACAGAGTCTGACAGAGTGGCGCTTGGTGCCATGGGTTTGGATTACATATGCTTTATGCCCGAGGTGCGGTGAACCGTGGACTGCTGACAGCTACCGTGGAGAGATTCCACAGTGAGGACGGGACCTTCCACTTCCTGACGGGAGAGATGACGGTGACCTTGGAGGACGTCTACCAGATACTGCACTTGCCTGTGGTGGTGAGCTAGTGGAGTATGATGCACAGCGGGACGTGGGACTCACCGAGTGTCAGCGGGTATTTGATGATCCCGAGCTAGCTGGGCAGGTTATCCCGTGGCAGGATATATATGACTATTATGACTACTTCCCTAGGATTGTGGCAGGACTGATTGGGGGTGTTGTATGCCCGGACAGGAGATCACATGGGTTCCCCATTGGATGGGGTAGGATCATGGAGCAGATGCTGACTGAGGGCACCTGATATGCGTGGGGAGTCTGCGTACTGGCCCACTTAAACGACGACATGCATCAGGTGGTATACCACCGCAGCACGAGTCTATCGGCTAGGGTGTTGCTGTTACAGTTCTGGCTGTGGGAGCACATAGCGGTGATGAGGCCGATATGTGTCTTTGCGAGGCAGCGAGGAGAGCCATACAGTTATGGCTACACCGGAGTTATTTCCCAACACAGGCTGGGGAAGCTAGAGTACTGGAGACACACCCTGGATGGAGTAGATGTGGTCGTTTGGTGACCATATCTGGACTGCGAGCCCTGGGATGACGAGGGAGACGAGCTGCCATACTGCTTTCAGACCAGGTGGCTGATAGGCCGGACACGGCATATTTTGGAGAGACAGATGGTGGGCAGGGTGCAGCGACAGTTTGGGCGGAGACAGGTATGCCACAGGGGCAGGCCATGTTCGCACGGACGCACGCAGAGAGGGTCTGATGGGGGCCGATGGCTTCTTATGAGGAGGCTCTGGCAGAGTTTCAGTAGACGTCGTATGTGACCTGGGACATGCAGAGAGAGATAGCAGATGCAGGGGTGACACAGGAGTACGAGGATTGGATTACTGCGCATCCTTTCCTGAGATATTCAGGACCCGGCATACTGGTGCCTCGTATTGATGAGGCAGACTCAGAGGAGGAGGGAGAGGCTGGCCCAGGGCGGAGGGCAGTTAGAGGAGGACGAGGATGACAGGGTGGCAGGGCCAGAGAGAGGCCAAGACAGCGGAGGAGGATAGCTCAGGCTGAGCAGGTAGTGCCAAGGCAGGCAGGGGTACAGCAGCAGATACCGCAGTAGGCACAAATGCCACCACCCCAGCAGGTACCACAGCAGCAGGTGCCCCAGCCACAGGGGCCAGGACAGGCAGAGGCAGCACAGGGGCCAGTACAGGGAGAGGCTCACAAGAGGACCATAGCCGGCCTGAGGAGACAGGTGCGAGAGCTGCAGGCACAGCTGAGGAGGGTAGAGCAGAGGCGAGAGACAAACGCAGCAGTGATCGCTAGGTTGACTCGCGAGAGAGACATGGCCGACGCACGGGTATGGATTATCCGTGTAGAGCGGGACACTGCTGTGGCTGCTATGGGGATAGATGCAACGAGTTCCTTTTTGGTTGGGCAGGTGCAGCAGGCACAGGCACAAGTTGGCCAGTTGCAGACACAGTTGGCACAGGCACAGACAGACCTAGCCAGAGCACAGTCCCAGGTGCAGTATTACTGAGGGTTATACCACGGTGCCGTGGCATCGAGCCAGAGGGCAGGGAGCTTCAGGAGTCAGTCTGGGGTGACTCATAGAGCAGGTCCATCACAGTCAGGGGCCTCCGTGATGGGTCCTCAGCAGTCAGGAGCTGGCAGTGGTGGCCCACAGCAGCAGGGATAGACAGAGACTGGATTTTGTACATTTTGGGACATGTATCACCATCTGTTTGGATGCATATTGTATATGACACTTTTATTCCAGAGATGGATGACGATTTTGTACATTTGGACTGCTTTTATATGATAGTATATATGATGATGCAGTTTTTTTTGTGTATCTATTTCATGTGCCATGTGATGAAGATGTACTTCTATTATATGATGTGATGTATGTGCATAGTTAGACGATCTATTTGCTGCTAAATGAGATGCATTATGATATGCTGCTATATGATGTCTATGTGGTTTAATGTTTTCAAATGAATGCAAAATGTACTATGATTTCTATGCGTGATGATGCAACTGTGTTATGGGATGTCTATATGATCTAATGCAAATGTATGTATATGTGTTATGATTTCTATGTTATGATGCAACTGTGATATGGGACGTCTATATGATCTAATGCAAATGTATGTATATGTGTTATGATTTCTATGTTATTATCTGTGCTTTGAGATGTGATGTGATGCAAATGTATTGATGACCTAATGCATTGGATGGTGTATTCTACGAACCTAAGCATGTGCATGACTAGTCCTACGAGTGATATGATATGCTCCTATATGCTTTGTTTTTGTGAAGTCCAAATGTACCCTATCGACACAAGAATGACATGATAGACAGATAGAAGAAAGGTTGTGATAAGATGACTTAGAAACTTTACTTGATATCGTTACTCTGCATAGTTTGGATAATGAGGATTGCATGGATGTGTATGAGGATATAGGATGGATGCTTTGCTTTTTAGAGTGCTTTATTTCATCATTGGGCAATTTGTTTTTGGTACATTTTCTAAAATGTTGTAAGTGAATACAAGCATCTAGGTATAATTGAACCAAGATGACCTGAGTATCGCTTACATGGATTGTGATTTAGCAGGTTAATACAAGCATCTAGTCAAAATTGAATCTAGATGACCTGAGTACTTCCTGCATTTCAACAAGCAAGGATTGCCCCCGTTCATGTTAGACCTTTGATGTCCTCGATGATCTTTTGCTGATCACATCCTAAGACAAGGCTTCACATTACTAAAGTTTAATCCCCAAATAGCAAACAAAGAAAATAATCATGCCCCCATCATAGCATCTCTAGCTTTTGGCATCCTTGAGTAGCATAGGAGGGTATGATAGCAAAAATCCAGACTCTATAACTTAACCATGGTTCCAATCCACAAAACATTCTTGCATTTAGATGTGTTTTTCTTGCCATAATTTAGATAAAATCAGTTAGAAGACCTTGGGTATTTGCTTTGCCATGGATAGGTTAAGATGCTCATTGTCAAAATTTTTTGCTTGAAGCGCAGGTTCTACTTGCATTCGTTTGCTTGGTGAGAAGATTGCACAATCCGCATTGGGGAGATGGACCCTAAGGGACTGACCTAGTGCCTCGGGGGCTCATTGCTAAATGGCCTTGCCTACGTGACGACGCAAAGGCAACATAGTTCGGGGTAAACCCTAATGGACCATGGATGGACTAGAAGAAAGACGACAAGAATGAAGACAAGGAGGAGGATGAATGGGATTATAGAAGAAATGGAAGCCTCGGGGGCACATAAGAATAATGGCCTTGCCTACGTGACGGTGCAGAGGCAACGTAGTTCACAGACTTGGACCATGGACACCAACGAGAGACACTATACTAGGCTCACATTCAGGAGACGGTATGGGACAAAACCTTGGTTGACAAGGCCACAAGGTGAGTATCAAGCCATGATAGGTAACTGTCAAGTGTTTATTGTGGGGTAGATATGGGTCGAATGGAAAATGAGTGAAGGAAGAATGGACTCAAGGTGATTGGATTCTCAAAGATGGAGAAGGCGGTTTATCACAAGTAACGCCCGTTTACTAGGTTTTCATCACTTTCTTTTATTTGCACGAGAAGCTAGAAAGTAAACATGACGCCTGTTTACCAGGTTTTCATCACGATACCTATCCAAGGCACCTGTTTGCCAGGTTTTCACCAAAGGACAATTTTTTTTTTGTATACTTTCTATTTTTTTCTGATTTTTCCCTTTTCAACTTTTTTTTGTATTTTCTCTTTTCAACTTTTTTGATTTTTTGACTTTTTGATTTTATTGCACCCCCTTGCATTGGGATTCTCCTAGGTATAGAACCGGCAAAGATGCATACTGTTGATTGGATCATCTAACAACTCACCCTCAGATGTGGCCAACTGATATGCCCCCGATCCGTAAGCAGCTACAATCACATAGGGCCCAAGCCAGTTAGGCTCGAACTTACCTTTCTTTTCTCTGTCCTGCTGATTGCGAGGGTTCTCTTTTAGACCGAGGTCCCCAACCTTGAAGCATCTTGGTCTAACCTTGTGGTTGTAGCTTCGTGACATCATCTGTTGATAGGCTTTGAGATGGTTAAAGGCTTTCTGGTGCCTTTCCTCTAGCAGCTCTAGTTCTTGTAGCCTGGAGACTCTGTATTCTTCATCTGATATGAGACCTTTCGATGACACCCTGAGGGATGGGAGTTCGACCTCAATGGGAAGGATGGCTTCGGAGCCATAGACAAGGGCGTAGGGTGTGGCACCTGTGGGAGTGCATATACTAGCTCTGTAGGCCCACAGAGCGGGATTGAGTTGGACGTGCCAATCGCGACCAGCTTCATTGACAGTCTTCTTTAGGATTTTCAGAATGGTTTTATTTGATGCCTCAGCTTGGCCGTTACCTTGGGGGTAGTATGGAGTGGAGAAACGATGTTGGATTTTGAAATGCTCACAAAGTTCCTGGACATCCTGATTTTTGAATGGTCTCCCATTATCCGTTATGATGGATGAAGGGATGCCGTATCAGTAGATAATGTAATTCAGAATGAACGAGGAAATTTGTTTTCTTGTGGATTATCCGTGTAGAGCGGGACACTGCTGTGGCCGCTATGGGGACAGATGCAGCGAGTTCCTTTTTGGTTGGGTAGGTGCAGCAGGCATAGGCACAGGTTGGCCAGTTGCAGACGCAGTTGGCACAGGCACAGACAGACCTAGCCAGAGCACAGTCCCAGGCGCAGTATTACCGAGGGTTATACCACGGTGCCGTGGCATCGAGCCAGAGGGCAGGGAGCTTCAAGAGTCAGTCTGGGGCGACTCATAGAGCAGGTCCATCACAGTCAGGGGCCTTCGTGATGGGTCCTCAGCAGTCAGGAGCTGGCAGTGGTGGCCCACAGCAGCAGGGATAGACAGAGACTAGATTTTGTACATTTTGGGACATGTATCACCATCCGTTTGGATGCATATTGTATATGACACTTTTATTCCAGAGATGGATGACGATTTTGTACATTTGGACCGCTTTAATATGATAGTATATATGATGATGCAGTTTTTTTTGTGTATCTATTTCATGTGCCATGTGATGAAGATGTACTTCTATTATATGATGTGATGTATGTGCATAGTTAGATGATCTATTTGCTGCTAAATGAGATGCGTTATGATATGCTGCTATATGATGTCTATGTGGTTTAATGTTTTCAAATGAATGCAAAATGTAGTATGATTTCTATGTGTGATGATGCAACTGTGTTATGAGACGTCTATATGATCTAATGCAAATGTATGTATATGTGTTATGATTTCTATGTTATGATGCAACTGTGATATGGGACGTCTATATGATCTAATGCAAATGTATGTATATGTGTTATGATTTCTATGTTATTATCTGTGCTTTGAGATGTGATGTGATGCAAATGTATTGATGACCTAATGCATTGGATGGTGTATTCTACGAACCTAAGCATGTGCATGACTAGTCCTACGAGTGATATGATATGCTCCTATATGCTTTGTTTTTGTGAAGTCCAAATGTACCCTATCGACACAAGAATGACATGATAGACAGATAGAAGAAAGGTTGTGATAAGATGACTTAGAAACTTTACTTGATATCATTACTTTGCATAGTTTGGATAATGAGGATTGCATGGATGTGTATGAGATATAGGATGGATGCTTTGCTTTTTAGAGTGCTTTATTTCATCATTGGGCAATTTGTTTTTGGTACATTTTCTAAAATGTTGTAAGTGAATACAAGCATCTAGGTATAATTGAACCGAGATGACCTGAGTATCGCTTACATGGATTGTGATTTAGCAGGTTAATACAAGCATCTAGTCAAAATTGAATCTAGATGACCTAAGTACTTCCTGCATTTCAACAAGCAAGGATTGCCCCCGTTCATGTTAGACCTTTGATGTCCTCGATGATCTTTTGCCGATCACGTCCTAAGACAAGGCTTCACATTACTAAAGTTTAATCCCCAAATAGCAAACAAAGAAAATAATCATGCCCCCATCATAACATCTCTAGCTTTTGGCATCCTTGAGTAGCATAGGAGGGTATGATAGCAAAAATCCAGACTCTGTAACTTAACCATGGTTCCAATCCACAAAACATTCTTGCATTTAGATGTGTTTTTCTTGCCATAGTTTAGATAAAATCAGTTAGAAGACCTTGGGTATTTGCTTTGCCATGGATAGGTTAAGATGCTCATTGTCAAGATTTTTTTGCTTGAAGCGCAGGTTCTGCTTGCATTCGTTTGCTTGGTGAGAAGATTGCACAATCCGTATTGGGGAGATGGACCCTAAGGGACTGACCTAGTGCCTCGGGGGCTCATTGCTAAATGGTCTTGCCTACGTGATGACGCAGAGGCAACGTAGTTCGGGGTAAACCCTAATGGGCCATGGATGGACTAGAAGAAAGATGACAAGAATGAAGACAAGGAGGAGGATGAATGGGATTATAGAAGAAATGGAAGCCTCGGGGGTGCATAAGAATAATGGCCTTGCCTACGTGACGACGCAGAGGCAACATAGTTCGGGGTAAACCCTAATGGACCATGGATGGACTAGAAGAAAGACGACAAGAATGAAGACAAGGAGGAGGATGAATGGGATTATAGAAGAAATGGAAGCCTTGGGGGTGCATAAGAATAATGGCCTTGCCTACATGACGGTGCAGAGGCAACGTAGTTCACGGACTCGGACCATGGACACCGACGAGAGACACTATACTAGGCTCACATTGAGGAGACGGTATGGGACAAAACCTTGGTTGACAAGGCCACAAGGTGAGTATCAAGCCATGATAGGTAACTGTCAAGTGTTTATTGTGTGGTAGATATGGGTCGAATGGAAAGTGAGCGAAGGAAGAATGGACTCAAGGCGATTGGATTCTCAAAGATGGAGAAGGCAGTTTATCACAAGTAATGCCTGTTTACCAGGTTTTCATCACTTGCTTTTATTGGCACGAGAAGCTAGAGAGTAACATGACGCCTGTTTGCCAGGTTTTCATCACGATACCTATCCACGGCACCTGTTTGCTAGGTTTTCACCAAAGGATGATTTTTTTTTGCATGCTTTCTATTTTTTTCTGATTTTTCTCTTTTCAATTTTTTTTTGTATATATATATATATATATATATATATATATTTGACATTTTTGATTTTATTGTGCCCCCTTGCATTGGGATTCTCCTAGGTATAGAACCGGGGAAGATGCATGCTGTTGATTGGATCATCTAACAACTCACCCTCAGATGTGGCCAACTGATATGTCCCCGATCCGTAAGCAGCTACAATCACATAGGGCCCAAGCCAGTTAGGCTCGAACTTACCTTTCTTTTCTCTGTCCTGCTGATTGCGAGGGTTCTCTTTTAGAACGAGGTCCCCAACCTTGAAGCATCTTGGGCTAACCTTGTGGTTGTAGCTTCTTGACATCATCTGTTGATAGGCTTTGAGATGGTCAAAGGCTTTCTAGCGCCTTTCCTCTAGCAGCTCTAGTTCTTGTAGCCTGGAGACTCTGTATTTTTCATCTGATATGAGACCTTTCAACGACACCCTGAGGGATGGGAGTTCGACCTCAATGGGAAGGATGGCTTCGGAGCCATAGACAAGGGCATAGGGTGTAGCACCTGTGGGAGTGCGTATACTGGTTCTGTAGGCCCACAGAGCGGGATTGAGTTGGAGGTGCCAGTCACGACCAGCTTCATTGACAGTTTTCTTTAGGATTTTCAGAATGGTTTTATTTGATGCCTCAGCTTGGCCGTTACCTTGGGGGTAGTATGGAGTGGAGAAACGATGTTGGATTTTGAAACGCTCACAAAGCTCCTGGACATCCTAATTTTTGAATGGTCTCCCATTATCCGTTATGATGGATGAAGGGATGCCATATCGGCAGATGATGTAATTCAGAATGAATGAGGAAATTTGCTTCCTGTGACGGTGGTTAGGGGAACAACTTCAATCCACTTGGTGAAGTACTCAATGGCGGTTATGATGAATTTATGGCCGTTGGAAGAAGGTGGATGGATCTTTCCCACAAGGTCAAGTCCCCACTGGCAAAAGGGCCAGGGTGTCATTAAAGGTCTCAACTCTTGAGCAGGTGCATGAATTAGGTTCCCATGTATTTGGCACTGTTTGCACTTTTTGACGAACTGATATGAATCCATTTCCATATTGGGTCAGTAATAACCCAAACGCATGAGTTTCTTAGCTAAGGAAGGACCGCTGGAGTGTGTTCCACAGATCCCTTCGTGTATGTCTCGCAAGGCCGTTATGGATTCTTCTTGTTCTAGACAACGGAGTAAAGTACCATCCAGACCACGTCGGTAAAGGGTATTAGCAATGATGGTGTAACGGGAGGCTTGTCGGATGAAAGTCTGTTTTTAATTGGAAGAGAGGTCGGGTGGAAGAATATTGTCCTTGAGGTAAGTGTAGGTCTTACCGTACCAAGGTGAATCGGATCCTACTAGGAGGAAAATGGAATGGGTTTCGAGGAGATCATAAGCCGGTTGTCGAATGGTTTCTACTAAGAACTCATACCGTGACTCGTATTCAGGTATTTCAAGAAGAGAGGCTATTTTAGCCATTGCATCTACTGCTTTGTTCTCGATCCTGGGTATTTGTTCAAAGGAGATGGTCCCAAAGTGTTCTTTGACGTCATTGACCATCTGTTTGTATGGGATGAGCTTCTCATCTTTGGTTTGACATTCATCGTTGACCTGATTTATGATAAGCTGAGAATCACCGTAGACACATAGTGCTTGGATTTTCCACTCAGTGGCCATCTTGAGACCAATTACCAAGGCTTCATATTCAGCTATATTGTTAGTGCATGGAAATAACAACCTGTAGGACTTTGGAATTGTGTCACCTTGGGCAGTAATAAACAGGATTCCTACCCCCGATCCGTGGTTGGTGTAAGACCCGTCAAAGTAGAGTTTCCAGGGAGAATGTGACAGGGTAAATAAAGACTCATCGAGAAACTCAAACTGCATTGGTGAAGTGTCCTGTAATGGTGCCTCAGCCAGTTGGTCAGCTATGATTTGCCCTTTGATGGCTTTTCTGTCCACATATTCTATATCATATTCACTAAGAAGCATAACCCACTTTTCTAGTCGACCTGTGAGAGCTGCTTTGCTGAGAAGATACTTTAGTGGGTCGATTTTGGCAATGAGTTTGACAGGATGCGCCAACATGTAGTGTCAGAGTTTTTGTGAAGCAAAAACCACCACAAGGCATGATCATTCTACCTGTGAGTATTGTAACTCATAGCCCACTAAGGTTTGACTAATGTAGTATACAGCTCTTTCCTTGTTTTCATAGTCTTGCTGCGCGAGGAGAGCCCCAAGAGCAGTAGGTGTAGCAGAAATGTAGAGAATCAAAGGTTTTCCTTGGATCGGAGGCATGAGTATAGGAGGGTTCATAAGGTACTCCTTTAGCTTGTTGAATGCCTCTTCGCACCGCTCATCCCATTTAAAAAGGGATATTCTTATGTAGGAGGTGATTGAAAGGTTGGCACTTGTCTGCCAACTGTGAGATGAACCTTCGGATGGCCTGCAGCTTGCCCTGTAAGGATCTCAACTGTGTTAGAGTCTTGGGCGGTGGCATGTCCATTATTTCTTTGACCTTGGCCGGGTCTACCTCTATGCCATTTGCTGACACAATGAAGCCTAGCAGCTTGCCCGATGTTACCCCAAACACACACTTCTTCAGGTTCAATTTAACTTGGAATTGATCCAACCGTTGGAAGACTTTCTCTAGGATGTCCAGGTGTGAGTCCCTCGTGAGAGATTTTGCCAAGATATTGTCAACATAATCCTCCATGGTCACATGCATCATGTCGTGGAATATAGTTGTCATGGCCCGCTGATAAGTAGCACCTGCATTTTTCAGCCCAAAAGGCATGACATTCCAGCAAAAGGTACCCCATGGACAAGTGAAAGCTGTTTTGTGTTGATCCTCTGGTGCTATTTTGATTTGGTTGTACCCTGAGAATCCATCCATGAGTGATAGCATTGTATGTCCTGTCGTGAGATCGACTATGATATCGATGTTAGGCAATGGAAAGTCATCCTTGCGGCATGCTTTGTTTAAATCTCTAAAATCGTTGCATAGTCGAACCCTGCCATCTGGTTTAGACACTGGCACAATGTTTGATATCCATTCGGGGTAATCTATGGCCCTGATGAACCCCACGTCTAGTAATTTCTTGAGTTCTTCCTTGACCAAAAGGGCTATATGGGGATGCATCTTTCTCAATTTCTGCTTTACAGGCTTCACCCCTGGATCTAATGGTAGATGATGCAGAATCAGGTTAGGGTCTAGACCTGGCATGTCAGCATATGACCAAGCAAAGCTGCCTCTCTTCTTCTTAAAGAATGGTACAAACCTGGTTTTCTCAGGTGGTGTGAGAGATTTTGCGAAGTGGATAATCTTGGGCTACTCTTCGGTGCCAATATTCACTGGCTCTGTTGGTTCCACCATAATCTGTGACCGCTCCTGGTACATATCACTGGGGAGAGTGTCAAGCATTCCATCGTCAGGTGCCACAGTTGGGTTTTCACCTTCGGATACGTCCTTTCTTTTTACTGTTTTATGACCTGACACTGCCGCACGGCGGTTTTCACCGTCAGATCCATTTTTTATTTTAATATTTTTGCGACTAGAAGGCTTGGCACCCTCCCCAAAGTAAGCCACAGTATTGAGTTCGATAGCAAAACCAGCTTTATGATCTCCTCTTGGTAAGTGATCCCAAAGTTCCATATAGTCAATGTAAGCATCATCATTCTGGAACATATCTAATTGAGGGGTTCCTTGCAGATCCCAGTCGATAAGCTCAGGGTGTAAGAGGAGAAGGGAGTCGGATGAGAGATCTGATTCGTTAATGTTGTGAATGGAAATATTATGGGCACTGGTGGGGATAGTGTTCTGGGTGGTACTCTCCTCCAGGTTGTTTATTGCAATGGAATCAAAACTTTCCTTGAAAGCCATAACCTCAGGGAGGGGCAAATCAGACTCCAGTGGTCTGTCCTGTTGCGTCTGTTTCTCATGGTAGGGGCTGAGAGTTTGGATGGTGTCAATCTCCTTGTCATCGTAGGAGTGCTCTGTCAGCTCATCCCACTCATACTCATTCGACTCATCTGAGTTTGTGTCACTATTCACTTGGAGTGTTTGAATTGTCTCCACTAGGCAGGCATTTTCTTTGGCCTTACCTTTACCTTTGTACCCTAGGCCAGTTGTGTTTCTAGCTGAAGAGGATGAAGAAGGTTGTATGGGTTCAATGATTCCTTCTTTTCTGAGGCCTATGGGGCCTTGTCCCTCATATCCCATCCTGTGCAAAATGGTTTCACCCCGTCCATAGAGTTTTGTAGGGAGTCTAGGCGGTTCTTGGGGTGTGTTTTCCTCTTCAGCATAAAGCCATTGCAGGAGATCTCGCTCCTCTGTCTCATCGGATAAGGTCCCCCATTTTACAAAGGAATTTGCAGGAGTTGTAGGAGGAGCAGATGGCTTTGAAAAATGCCTAGGTTGATGCTTGGGTTTGCCAAAGGAGCGAGGAGACAAAGGCATGGTGGCAAGGTTGAGGCTGTGCTCAATGGAGTACTCCCCCACGCCATTTTCTTCTATGGTAAGTTTCAGCGGTTTGGGCCTCGAGGAGGAAGCTTCGGTGGTATGGTCTTGTTGCGGAGTAGGGGAAATGTAGGCTCTGTTGTTGGGAATGACGCATTCAAATTTTGCTTGGAATGAATTGCAATGTTGGTAGGGGTCGGGGTCGCCTTGTATGGTGACCTACTTGCCATCATGTGGGAACTTTATGCATTGATGGTAGGTGGAGGGGATAGCCTTCATGGCGTGGATCCATGGTCTCCCTAGTAGAATATTGTAAGCAAGCTCTCGATCAAGGACTTGGCACACCACATCTTTAATTACCGGTCCCACTTGAATGGGTAGGACAACTGTTCCTTTGGTGGTTCGTTCCTCCTCGTTATAGGCTTTGATGGTAATTTTCTGTCTTCGATCAACTGCCTGTTCAGAGAACCCCAGTGCAAGGACTAGCTTCAAAGTACAAATATTTAAACCGGCACCCCCATCAATGAGAACCCTCTTGATGCGATGCTTGTGCGCGAATGCGACAATGTGTAGAGGAGTGTTGTGGGGTTGAGATATGGAAAGGTCATCTTGCTCCGTAAATGAGATGGAAGTGGAGGATGGCAAATTACCTACCATGGTTTGAAACTTTTCTTGGGCTAGGTTAGTGGGGACAGTAGTTTCCACTAAGGCTTTCTCAAGAATCTCCTTATGAGAAGGAGATAGACGCAAGAGCTCTAATATAGAAATGTGAGCTGGAGTTTTTTGCAACTAGTCGATGACATTGTATGGGCGGGAGGTGGACAGAGATGGTGATGACCTTGGAGGAGTGGTGTTGATCGTGACCTTACCACTGCGGGTAATTATACTACAACCAATTCTGTTAGGTCCTGGTTGTTGGTTGGGGGATATGACGTTGACTTGCAGAATATGCTCAGAAATGTAGTTAATGGTGTACTCAAAGGGAACGCTTGCATAGTTAGCATTACTCGACCCACTGTTCTGGTTTGGCCTGTTGCGATTGTTGTCATTATTGTTATGGCCACTAGAGTTGTTGCCGTTGTGACCCTCGTTGCTGTTGTGGCCATTGTTGTGATTATTATTATATGGCCGGTTGTGGTTTAGAAGAGGATCCCGGTAGGCCACATGAGATTCATTGGAGGTATGCTGTTGTGTCCCTCCCTGATTCTGATCCAGTATATCCTGTATGACATTCTTGAGGCGGATGTAATTGTTAGTTGTGTGCCCCCATCCTCGATGATACTCACAATAATCTATGTCCTTCCAATAGGGAGGTTTGACAATAGGCTCATAGTCACTTGTTGGCGGTAGAGAAATTTCATTGTTAGCCAACAACTTCCTGAGGGCAGACTCTTGAGATTCCCCCAACGGTGTGAATTTTCTCCTTGGATTTAAATTAAACCAAGGTCTAGGTTCCCGAGGGGGTGGCTTGTTGAGTGCACCGGTATTTGCTTCTCCCTTAAGAGTGAATATGGGTTGTTGCTTAGGGGCCGCCGCCTTGGCGTCCACTACTCCATCGTTGACCACATTCTTGTTCTTGGTCCAAAACTTTGATTTATCTGTTGTGTAATTGGAAAGAGGTAGGGCATTGTATCTGAATCTGATAGCTAAGATCAGTGTTTAGGTTGTAGACAAACATTTCCAATAGCTGCTTCTCAGGCATGTCGTAAGAACACTTACTAGCTAGCTGTCTCCATCGTTGTAGGAAGGCGGCGAATGACTCACCACCCTTTTGTTTGGTGTTGCATAGATCTAGCATAGATACCTCGTGTTCTATGTTGTAAGAGAAGTGCGTTATAAATTTATTGACAAGTTCATCAAAAGTTTTGATTCCTGGTGGGAGACACGAGAACCACTCCATAGCTCGACCACCTAAAGATCGCGGGAATAGTCTCATTAAGTAGGTCTCGTTGTGAGCTTCTTCTAAACATGCTGCAGTGAATTCCCTGATATGATCTCTAGGGTTCCCCTTCCCTTTATATTTGTCAAATTTTGAAACTCTGAACTGATAGGGGAATGGTTTCATGATCAAATTTCTGTCAAAGGGGTATGGTGCTATATCTTCCAAAGAGTAGTTCTTAGAACTTGTACCAGTCTTAAGGTTGGATATCTCGAGCTTTAGACTTTTGATTTGTTGTCTCACGTCTGCCATAGGAGTAGTTGGATCTACGGGTTGCTTTCCTCTCTCATTTGTATGAGGAACCGTGTCATTTGTACCTCTCTCATGCACATGTGGGACTATGTCATTTGTGCCCCTCTCATGATCATTGTCTGCATTTTCCATGATGGAGCTAATGTCAAAGTCTATGGGGAGCTTGATTCCGAGACTAGCAAGATGATGGAAATAATTATGGGGGTCTTCGAGGATCATCTTCTCTACGACGCATTGGAATTTTCTATCTTGCATGTGCGCCACTAATTCTTCATGAGAAATCTCTTCTTCACCATCACGTGGTGGGAGAATGTGATCAGATGAGTCAGCCATTTCGATTTGTTTGTTGTACTGGGATCGAGTAAGAATCATGCAAGGTGATGCGGGATGGAGGGGGTGAGGACTAGAAATTCTGGCAAGGTGCTGACCGAGACTATTATGAATGGGATACCTAGGATAAGACTTGGACAAAGGATTCTCTCGCTCAATGACTTCAAGTAAGACGGTTGACACAAGACTTTAGCCACTAGCAAGGGTAGTCGATACCAGTCTTACTGTGCAGGGCTTAGTCGTTCAACAAGACTACTAGCAAAGGTACTGTGACCTACTAGGCTTACGTGAATGCACTAATGAAATGAAAAAGAACTTATGCCGAATTGATATGGGATAGGCTGACTTTGGGACAAGAGTGATTTGGACAGAAAGCGAGTGCGACAATGGATGAAAAAGAAAGAGTTGGGTGAAACAGACGGAGAATGACTGCAAGGTTGATTCTGATCTTGGAAAGTGAAACTAGGCTGAAATGGGTGCTCTGATCAGGTGAAAATTTCTCCTCAAAAATAAGGCAAGTGCTCACTGTCGTGTATGCGCTGAAACAGATGCCTAGCAGAAAAGGACAAATGTGCAGCAAGTCGCAGTAAATGCGCCGGTCTGGTGAACTATATATGCGCAGGAACAGTGCATGTATGCGCAGCAAAAAGGCATATGCGCAGTAAGTCGCTACAAAAGCGCAGTAAGTCTCTGTGTATGCGCAGCAGAAATGTGTAAATGCGCAGCTCTAAAGTTTTTTGCAAAATTTTTAGTTTTTCTTCTGTTTTTGGTATTTGTTTGGCTAGAAAAGGTCTTCCTGATTTGATATTATGAATTTAATAGCAAGAAAACACAGCAAGCACAAAGAATATTTTGTAGTTTTCCATTGTTTTTGTAAATTTTCTGACTCTATTTTGGACAAAAGCAAGCACAAAATCCTAGGTGAGAAATGGATTATAAGGGTTTTGGGCCACTAAAACAAGAGGTATTTAATTCGGGCAACCGTTCAAGTGGTTACACGTGCGGCGGCGCTACTCTTCGTTATGGAGTCTCCCAGCCTCACAGGGTTGCACCTGAGAGGGTTTTGGGGGAGGTTGGCCGTCGGTGTAACATAACAGCACTTGTTGCAAGAAGTTTTCACCTCAAGCACAATTTATTTTAAGTGGCTTGGTAGGGCTTGGCGTTAGCCTGTTACCACTCAGGGTCGTTCCCTCTTGGACAAGCGTGCATCCAAGGGCAGGCCCCTCCTAAAGGTTAAACAGATAGAATGACAAGTCTGGCACTCCGATCACCCAGAAGAGGGGAGAGCATAAACCTATTATCATTCACAAGCACAGAATACACTAATTAATCCACCCTAGTTAAAAGTGAAAAACTAAATGGGCTAATCTACTCAAACAAAACTTTGAAGTGATTCAGCAATATAGCAGTAGTTCATTTTTAAATCCCAGAAAGTAGTAGTGAGTTCAATTCTTAAACCACGTAGCACAAGTTTGTTAACTTTTAAATTCAGGTCTCATGATATAGCAATGGTTCATTTTAACTTCAGAAAGCAGTAGTGAGTTCAATTCTTAAACCGCGTAGCACGAGTTTGTTAACTTTGAAATTCAAGTCTCACGATATAGCAATGGTCCATTTTAACTTCAAAATCATTGATGAGTTTAATTTTAACCTTTAGATAGCAATAACTTGGAAGGTGTTTGCAATGCAAGCAAGAAATAAACCAGTTACTTCCTCCCTACTTAGGACTAGATGAAGATTTGAATGAACATTAATTTTTACTTCCCCTTTGAAAATGAAATGTGAACTAATTAGATGCAACTACATGGAACTAAACCTGCACCTATCCTGCAAAAATGCTCTAGCAAACACCTGTGGAAAGGTTAGCGTTAGCAACTTCACCTAGAAAAGTACTAAAACTTCAGCCAGTTACAAATGCGCAGCTTCAGTGATCAGATGCGCAGAAATGATCAACAGAAGCGCAGCTTCAATAAATGTGCCACAATATTAAACATATGCGCAGTTAAAAGTAATGAATGCACAGTATTAACGTATGCGCAGTAACAGTCTGCAAAAGTGCAACAGAAATGCACATATGCGCAGAAACACAAAAGCGTCGTAACAGTGTGTAGAAGCGCAGTGAAAATACACAGATGCGCAGGATAAACAAAAGCGCCGTAACAGTGTTTATATGTGTCATGGAAATGAACAGATGCGCCGAAGTAATCTGTGCGTGACTCTATGTGACCTGTACGGAACCTGCCTTCAAAAAAGCTCAGAAACGGTAAAATAAAGGGGCAAACGGCCCCACGGTGGGCGCCAAAAATGTAAGGGTAAAATGGTGATCAATCAAATGAATTAAACAAGACCCAAACATCAACAGAATAGTGAACCAAGAAGGATTCAATAAACAAAGCAATGACCAAACACAATGCAAACCTCTCCCATTTCGAAACTTCTGTTGTTCGCCTATCACAGATCGTCCTTTTTGCAGATGAGATGAGGTCTCAGAGAGTGCAATCTTTTTAGCTATTTTGGGAAGTCGATGGTGAATGGCTATGGTGATAAGCAATGAAGATGAGCTCCAATGCAAGTATGTGATCTCAAGCTTGTGGATGGTAAAAGGGTGCCAAAGGCGCGCTGGTGATATTTCTGCAGAGTAACGATGTCAAAAGCCTGGATGAATAGAGTGGAGGGATGAAGCTTCATTTATAGACTTGGAAGAATGGGAATCAACGGTTGAGAGGAGATATGAAGATCGACGGCTGAGGATGGTTGAGGAATGTGCAACCAGTGGAAATGTGACAAGTGTCCCAGCTCCATCATGAAAGGGGGGATGTGACAAAACTGATTGGAGAGTTAACTCCATTGACTGGTCTGTTAACAGACTTGATTGATCAGTTAGAAGAATAAATCGTGGAACTGACTGAATTGATTGAGGATTTGACTCAATTGACAGGTTAGTTAACTTTTTTGATTGATTAGTTAACTAATCTCTGATTTGAGAAGAAATAGGCCATGTGGGTGAGGGAAAATAAGATAATTAAATATTAAATATATTTAATTACATGTGCAACCTGATGAGGTGGACAAGGTGATGTGGAATTTTAGAATTTAGAACTTAGGATAGAGGAATTTGGATTAATTAAATAATTTATGATTCTTTAATCATGTAGGACATTTAGAAGAATTTTAATTAAATAAATAGATTTTATTTAATTATGGAATAGTGAATCGATTAAATAAATTTAGAATATTTATTTAATTAATAGAAGAAGGGAATAAATATTTAGAATATTTATTTAGGATGATTTGTGTCATTTTTAGGCGTATACAAATGTGTTTTGTAATAAGGCTTTTCATAGCCATGTTGGAAGGTCTATTCTTGTGTGGTCAAGAGGTCTGGGGTAACTTTATAAACCTCATATCCTTCTTAGTCCACTTGGACCTAGTTGTGCCACTTAGGCCTAGAAGGTCTAATATTGGCTTTTTGAGTTTGTTTGAGTTGTCTTAGTGTTTTAGCATGGTCTAAGGAGTGTGATGGCGGTTTGATTCCATTTGACAAGCAAACCTAATTGCCATCCTCTTGAAAATGCAAAAACTCCATAGTGTAACAAGTTGCCAATGTTGCCAATGACACATTGGCCGGTTCAAAACTTAGTTTGGGCGGTTGAATCTACTTTTGGAAGTTAGAAACTAACTTGGATAGGTGAAAAACAATTGTAATTCACTCCTGTACGGCAGAGGAGGTCTGGTACGGAGTTTTGGGGCTTTGAAACTACAGAAAATAGTAAATTTTCCTATTTTTCTCACTGTGTATGGATTGTACGGACTTTTCACGTGTGCAAATGACATTTTTCTAAAAGCTCTTGGAGTCAAGGTTCCAATGCAACTAGTTTGAGGTCCTGAAGTGACCGGGATCAAAAGTTATAGATTTTTCTTTCAAAACAGGTCTAGAAACCCTGTTTTCTAGGGCAGCCATAGAAATCCGGCCCTAGAATGCATTTCCACCATTGAAAATTCACAAAAACTGGTGAAATGTAGGATAGGGGTATGTACTATAAGATTCCAAAAGATTTTTGTTTGAAAATGCAGTCTTCTATTTTTAATTTGATGCCCTAGGTCAAGTATTCCTATGTATTTGGCCAGAATTGTGTAATTTATTGATGTACATGACAAAATCTGATAGGTGGGCAAATGAAAGTTGGTTTGTGAGTTGTTTGTAGGTCATAGAAGAGATCCAAGTTCCTACCCCAGATTTATGACCCCAATTTTGAGCACCTGCTTTGTAACCTAGCCTAAATTGATCAATTAGGCCTAGAAGACCAAATGAGTGTTCTGGATTGCTGGAGTAGAGTTGGAACAGGAGACTTGGGAGTTTGATAGGGTTCCATAGAGTGTATCTAAAACCATCATTTGCTTGCCTGGTCATATGGGATTTTGTCAAGTTTTGTTGAGAAAACCTAGTTTGGAGGGCTAGTAGCCTTACTAGTCAAGGTATAGGTTGAAGAGTTTTGGGAAGTTGGAGATCAAACCAACTGCATAGAAGGTGTTTGTTGATCTGTCCTAAGGTGTTGGAGAAGCCTAGAAGGTGGAGCCATCACTAGGATACCGAATCCTTCATACACCCTTGAATGTGCCTTTGGTTGCTTGGTTGAAGCCTATTTGAAGTGGGTGAGTGGGCAAAGGACAGTAGAGGAAACTCTTGTGTGTTGCTTCCCTTGTGCCACTCTGCATTAGGTGGTATTAGAGCCATCAGAGACATGGGAGATAGAGAAGAAGAGGAGGAAATTCCTTCAAAGGTGACAAATGCCAAATTGGCAAAGATAGTGAGAGAGCAAGCAGCCAAGAACAAAAGGATGGAAGCTGAGATAGAAAAGTTGAAGAAAGACAAAGACAAGAAGAAGAAGTCAGAAGTCATCTTGGATTAAGATTAAGAGGATCAAGATGAGGAAGAAGAAGTGCCAATGGAAGAGCCACAAGGAGGCATGTCAGAGAGACAATTCCTAGATGCACTTGGAAAGTTGAGTAGGAAGGACACTAAGGCAGACTTACCTATGTTTCTTGGTAAGATGAATCCAGAGGAGTGCCTTGATTGGATTGAGGCAATGGAGAACTATTTTGAATGTGAAGAAGTGGCAGAAAATCAGAAAGTGAAGATTGCCAAATCAAGAATGAAAGGGCCAGCCTTGAGTTGGTGGAATTTTATTCAAAATGAAAGGATAGAAGATGATAGGAATCCTATCTCTACATGGAGGAAGATGGTACTTGAAATCAAGAAGCAATTTGTCCCTGAGGATTATGAGGTCAACTTGAACAAGAAGTTGCACAACTTGAGACAAAAGGACATGGATGTGAACACCTACACAGAGGAGTTTCACAAGATGACATTGAAAGCCAAGATGCCTGAGAATGAAAAACAGAAGCTTGCAAGGTATCTTAATGGCCTCAAGTTCTCCATTCAAGATGAATTAACTCTCTTTAACCCGGAGACAGTCCATAAGTGTTTTCAAATGGCATTGAGAATTGAGGATAAACAAAGAAGAAAAGGTGATTCATACAGCAGTAGCAGAGGCAGAGGAAATCAGAATTTTAGGGGCAGGGGCAGATTTCAAAACAGAGATAATTTCTCTAGATTCCAAGGTGGCGGATCACAAGAAGGCAGCCAAGGGCAGGCTGATAAAAATAGTGCTGATAAGGGTTAGTTTAGGGGCAGAGGTAATGGCAGAGGAAGAAGTGGGGGCAGAGGTCCCAATGTGTTTACTGGAAGGTGTTTCTCTTGCAATCAGATTGGACATCAGTCCTTTAGGTGCCCGGAGAAGATGGGAAACACTACTGCAAATCAGAAAGAAATAAGAGTACAACTCCTTCAAGAAAAGGACTATCAAAGCACCACAAGTTACCAAACAGCCTCTTCCAAGTTTGCAGCACCTGAGAGTGGAGAATGCATCATGTTCAATAGGTCACTCATCATGCCAGCCACCAAGGAGCAGCCCCAATGAAACAACTTGTTCAGAACCACTTGCAAGGTGAAAGGAAAAGTGTGCAAGGTAATAGTTGATTTAGGTTCTTCTGAAAATTTGGCTTCTAATGAAATGGTGACTAAGTTAGGATTGGAAAGAATGCCTCATCCTAACCCCTATAGAGTCTTTTGGCTAACCAAGGAACAACAAATTGTGGTGAAAGAGCAATGTTGGGTTGAATTCAAGATAGGTGAATATCATGATAAGGTTCTTTGTGAGATAGTGGATATGGATGCATGCCACCTTCTTCTTGGAAGGCCTTGGCAACATGACACAAGTGCCCAACATGATGGTAAGAACAATGTGATTCATTTGTCCAAGAATGGTGTAAAGTTTACAATGACTCCTTTGATTGATGATTGCAAAGAGAAAGTCATTTCTAGTTCAGTTATGTTGGTAGGTGAAAAAGAGTTTTTGGCTAACCTCAAGGAAGAGAAAGTGCTATGTTTTGCAGTAGTCATTAAGCCCAAGGATGTGAATTCCAAGAAGGTCAAAGTGCAGCAACCTCTTAGGAGGATTGGACCAAAGGAAGTGGAAGAACTATTGGAGAGGTTTCAGGATGTGATAGCTGATGAAGGCAAGGATGCCCTTCCACCAAAGAGGGAGATTAGTCATTGCATTGATCTCATCCCTGGATCCACCCTACCAAACCAAGCAGCCTACAAGTTGACTCCAGAGAAAAATGTTGAAGTGGCAAGACAAATCCAAGACTTGTTGGATAGAGGACTTATCAAGAGGAGTATTAGTCCATGTGCAGTACCTGTAGTACTTGCACCCAAGAAGGAAGGAACATGGAGACTATGCACTGACATGGAGACTATGCACTGATTCTAGGGCCATCAACAAGATCACTATCAGCAAGGAAGACCACATAAGGCATATCCATCAAGTGCTCAGGAGGCTTAAAGAGGAGAAGTTGAGAATCAATCTTGACAAAAGTGTCTTCCTACAAGAAGAGTTGATATTTTTGGGGTTTGTCATCTCCAAGGGCAGCCTAAAAATGGATCCAAGTAAGGTTGTAGCCATTCTTAATTGGCCAACACCTACAACAGCCTCGGAGGTAAGGAGTTTCCATGGTTTATGCAGCTTTTATAGAAAGTTCATTAGAGGGTTTAGTGGCATTTGTGCTCCACTTGTTGACACCATAAAAGGGGGCAAGAAATGTGTGTTTTTATGGACAAATGAGGCCAACCAAGCCTTTGAACTGTTAAAGAAAAAAATATCAGAAAAACTGGTCATTGTTCTTCCTGATTTTGACAAGGTCTTTATGGTAGAATGTGATGCAAGTAAGAGGGCTGTTGGAGGAGTCCTAAGTCAAGATGGGAGGCCTGTAGCATTCTTAGTGAGAAGTTAAATGAGGCAAAACAAAACTATGCCACCTATGATCTAGGGTTATATGCCATGGTTTAGTCATTAAGGAAATGGAGACACTACTTATTGCCAAAGGAATTTATAGTTTTTACTGACAACCATGCATTAAGCTTCTTGAACAGGCAGCAAAAGTTGAATCACAGACATGTCAAGTGGATGGAGTACATCCAAGCATACACCTTCTCCATAAAACATAAGAAAGGAGTGGCCAATAAGGTAGCCGATGCCTTAAGCAGGAGAAATCTTGTTGTGCAAACTATTCAGTTGGAAAGTACAGGTATTCATGCCATTAAAGATCAGTATACAACAAATGAGGACTTCAAAGAGCCATACCTATCTTGCAAGGCCATGACAGGAAGGTATAATACTAATTTTTCTGATTTTTTGTTGCAAGATGGATATCTTTTCAAGGGTAGCATGTTGTGTATCCCAAGAGGATCTGTTAGAGAGAATATAATCAGGGAAAAGCATTGTGGCAGCATGTCAGGTCACTTTGGTATTGATAAGACCCTAGAATTGGTTAGGAGGTACTATTTTTGGCCAAAATTGCCAACCGATGTAAGGAAGTTTGTTGAAACTTGTCAAATTTGCCAAAGAGCAAAGGGGCATACATCCAATGCAGGTTTATACACTCCTCTACCTATTCCTTCAAAGCCTTGGGATTCCATAAGTTTGTACTTGGTTTGCCTAGGACAAAGAATGGACATGACAGCATTTTTGTGGTTGTAGATCTGTTCTAAAAAATGGCTCACTTCATCCCATGTAGAACCACACATGATGCCTCACACATAGTAGGTCTTTTCTTCAAGGAAATAGTTAGGTTACATGGTTTACCTTTGTCCATAATCTCAGACAGAGACCCCAAGTTCATTGGACACTTCTGGAGGACACTGTGGAAGAGACTAGGTACAAATTTGTCCTTATCATCTGCCTATCACCCTCAGTCTGATGGACAAACAGAGGTGATTAATAGGTCACTTGGCAACCTCCTAAGATGCCTAACCAAGGAGTAGGGTGCTAGTTGGGATTCAATTTTGGCTCAGGCAGAGTTCTCATACAATGACACTGTCAATAGAAGCACCGGCCTGTCTCCTTTCCAAATTGTTTATGGCACTCACCCAAGGGGTATTTTGGAACTAAGGGAGGTTAAAGGACTGGGAAACAGCAGTGCCTTGGCTGAAGACTTTGTTCAAGTCATGAAAGATGTCCATGAACAAGTACAACAGAAATTGCTGTCCACTTCTCAGAAATATAAACAATTTGCTGACAGAAAAAGAAGGGATTTGCAGTTCAAGGAAGGTGATTTAGTAATGGTTCATCTAAAGAAGGAGAGGCTCCCTATAGATAAACACACTAAGCTACTCATGAAGAAGATTGGGCCTTGTGAAGTGCTCAAGAAATGTGGAGAAAATGCCTACAAAATCAGACTTCCGGATGGCATTGCTTTGTCTCCAATTTTTAATGTTTTAGACCTTTATCCCTATAAAGGATCTAATCCTTAGACTACTGTTGAAGAAGATCAAACTGATCAGACACTCCAGGAACTCATTCCTTCATCTCCAAATCAGATTGAGTGCATTTTGGACAAGATGATTGCAAAACAAACTAGAAGGCACACCTATCATGACTATTTGGTGAAGTGGCTAAACAAACCTTAGGAGGATGCCACTTGGATGAGCAGGGCAGACATTGAGAAGGCAGGTTTCACATTTGACAGCATTCCAACTCAAGAGACTTGAGTTTTGTTTGACAGTGGGTGTATGGTGCAGGGCACCTAGGAGCACCTTGGTTCCTAAAGTCACTTTGTTTGCATTTTTTTGAAAGGTTGTGATTTTTTTTAATGTGTTTTGTAATAAGGCTTTTCATAGCCATGTTGGAAGGTCTATTCTTGTGTGGTCAAGAGGTCTGGGGTAACTTTATAAACCTCATATCCTTCTTAGTCCACTTGGACCTAGTTGTGCCACTTAGGTCTAGAAGGTCTAATATTGGCTTTTTGAGTTTCTTTGAGTTGTCTTAGTGTTTTAGAATGGTCTAAGGAGTGTGATGGTGGTTTGATTCCATTTGACAAGCAAACCTAATCGCCATCCTCTTGAAAATGCAAAAACTCCATAGTGTAACAAGTTGCCAATGTTGCCAATGACACATTAGCCAGTTCAAAACTTAGTTTGGGCGGTTGAATCTGCTTTTGGAAGTTAGAAACCAACTTGGATAGGTGAAAAACAATTGTAATTCACTCCTGTATGGCAGAGGAGGTCTGGTACGGAGTTTTGGGGCTTTGAAACTACAGAAAATAGCAAATTTTCCTATTTTTCTCGCTGTGTATGGATTGTATAGACTTTTCACATGTGCAAATGACATTTTTCTGAAAGCTCTTGGAGCCAGGGTTCCAATGCAACTAGTTTGAGGTCCTGAAGTGATCAGGATCAAAAGTTACAGATTTTTCTTTCAAAATAGGTCTAGAAACCCTGTTTTCTAGGGCAGCCATAGAAATCCGGCCCTAGAATGCATTTCCACCATTGAAAAAACTAGTGAAATGCAGGCTAGGGGTATGTACTATAAGATTCCAAAAGATTTTTGTTTGAAAATGCAGTCTTCTATTTTTAATTTGATGCCCTAGGTCAAGTATTCCTATGTATTTGGCCAGAATTGTGGAATTTATTGATGTAGATGACAAAATCTGATAGGTGGGCAAATGAAAGTTGGTTTGTGAGTTGTTTGTAGATCATAGAAGAGATCCAAGTTCCTGCCCCAGGTTTATGACCCCAATTTTGAGCACTTGCTTTGTAACCTAGCCTAAATTGATCAATTAGGCCTGGAAGACCAAATGAGTGTTCTGGATTACTGGAGTAGAGTTGGAATAGGAGACTTGGGAGTTTGATAGGGTTCCATAGAGTGTATCTAAAACCATCATTTGCTTGCCTGGTCATATGGGATTTTGTCAAGTTTTGTTGAGAAAACCTAGTTTGGAGGGCTAGTAGCCTTACTAGTCAAGGTATAGGTTGAAGAGTTTTGGGAAGTTGGAGATCAAACCAACTGCATAGAAGGTGTTTGTTGATCTGTCCTAAGGTGTTGGAGAAGCCTAGAAGGTGGAGCCATCATTAGGATACCGAATCCTTCATACACCCTTGAATGTGCCTTTGGTTGCTTAGTTGAAGCCTGTTTGAAGTGGGTGAGTGGGCAAAGGACAGCAGAGGAAACTCTTGTGTGTTGCTTCCTTTGTGCCACTCTGCATCAATTGATTAATAAGAAAGTTCAGAAAGAAGAATTAATTAGGATAATTGATTCACCCCCCCTCTTAGTCATCAACAATTGGTATCAGAGCCAAATTCCTCCTAACAAAGTCTAATAGCTCAAGGAAGATCTGGGAATCCAAATGGATGCATATGGTTTAAAGGAGCAACTCAAGACTGCCCTTGAGCATCTTGAACAGTCAAACTCTAAAGTTAATGAATTAAAGGAAAGACTCAAACAGGCTGATGATTTCATGAGAGAACTAAAAGACAAATTAAGTCTCTCTATGAAAAAGAGAAAGGAGCTACTTCAGCAATTGGCAAGACAAGGTGAAGCTAATGATGCAAATGAAGAGCTGACTGAAAAAAACAAGTTATGTGAAAAGTTATCAAAAGAAGTCATTATGGTAAGACATGAAATGGAATCAGGAGTTATAAAGTTTACCCAAGAGATTGAAGAGAAAACAAAAACTAAAGATAATCTAAGACAATCTCTCAAGGAGAAATCAGAAGATTGCCACCAAATGGATAGAATTATCAGACATCTTGAATCTAATCTTGAAGATGCTAAAGAAAATGAAGAAAAACTTGAGGATCAAATTGTCTCTCTCAAAAGGGATCTTCAATCAGCAAATGAATATAAAGAGAAATTCAAGATAAGTTCTACTTGACTTGAAGTTCTTGGAAGTCAAAAGAGGGCAGATGACAAGTGTGGTTTGGGATATGAGAAAGGAGAAAGCTCCAGATCCGGTCAAAAGAATTTTGGATCAGAAAATCTGAGGAACAGGCCTAGAAGACCTCCGGTAAGACAGCCCAATGCTCAAAGATATCCATCTTTCAATCGATACTGCCACAGCTATAATCACTTTGGTCACAAAGCTAATCAGTACAGAAAGAGAATGAATCAGACTAATTCATCCTTCTTCGGACAATGTTTTAACTACAAAAGGTATGGTCACAAATCTCATGAATGTAGAAATATGCAAATGAACAAATCATTCAATGGTAGATGCTTTGCATGCAATAGAGTAGATCATATGGCTAATCAATGCAGATCAAGAGGATATCAGTCAAATATACAAAGAAATGTTGTTTGCCAAATCTACAATAGGTCTGGTCATAGTGCAAAATTCTGTAGAAGCAAGAATCAGGACAAAAGAGGTCCGGTATATCATAATCAGAATCAACATAAGGGTAAACAAAAGGTGAATGCGGATGAAGTTAAAAGTGAGATGAGCAATATTTGGGTGAAGAAAGGTACTGAGAATGTATAGGTTGGATCCGCACCAGACTCTGGTGCTGATATTCCTTCTAGAAATTAAAAAGTGAGCTCTAGCTCAGGGGGAGACACAAAGAAAACCTTGTTCCCCCAGCTAGTCAAGTGGGGCTGGAACTGGCACAAGAAGAGTTGTGGATTGAAGGGTTCATAAGGGAAACATCCAAACAAACTATGGTTAAGATTTGGAAGATCCACATGATGTTTAAAGATCACGACAGATTTGGTTCTTCAAATCATTCGAATAAGGCAAACTAGAATAATGTAGGTCAAGCATTTATTGCAATCTGATATTAGGGTTTCCTCATTAATCACTTGTTCATTCTACACTCAAGAAGAAATGAAAAGTGGAGTTCTGCAATGAAATTCCTTAAGTTCATCAAAGATCATTTGCAGAAGTCATTACATCCAGAAATCAATCTAACCAACTCCGTGAAACCGAAAGGTGCAAAAGGTATTTTTCGTTTTCAATATCTCACTGCAAATCTTTTGATGATGGCTACTTCGAATATAGTAAATATTTTTGATAGACCTCACCCCACATTTAAGAAACATCCTTACCAATCCTTGGAGGTAGATCCCCTAGGTGCCTTTTCTAGTGTTCTGCATGGTGTTTTGCATACTGAAGATATTAGGGTTTACATACACGCAAATGTTGAAGAGTTTGGGGAATTCAAACTAAGAGATATCTATCACAAACAACTATTAGATATTTGAGCTTAAACTAGAATATAAGGGTATCCAAGAGAAACATTTTGATCAATTCATTCATTTCCCCTACTTTGAAGAAGATGAATGGGTCCGGTATGTGTTAAGTAGGGTGCATGATAACTTCCTATGGCTGAACAGACCTTACAAGATCACAAAGGAGGCAATTAGGGCAGTAACTAGTTTATACTCCTTCAGAGGGATACCTGTTCTCAAATTTGTCAAAAACAACATTGTAACTAAGACCACCAGATCAAAATTTGATAAGAGGGCAATGACTATTGAAGATATTACTGACCCGGACATCAAATTTGCATCTATGATAATAGGATACAAGATATATCACTCCAGTAGGGAGAATTTAGTATCCAGAACTGCAATATATACTGCCTATGAGATGTTGAGAAAAAATGCAAAATATGATCTCTGTGAACTTCTTTTGAGCCAATTAATGGAAAACATACAAAAGATCAAAAAGGACAAGAAAAACTCTTTCAAATATGGTGTACTAATAGTATGTTTATTTTTCTACTTCATGAATGAGTTGCCTGGATCAAATGGATGGGTATGGCAGAATGACAAACTGGTAGCAGTTCAGATTAGAGACTATTTGCATGAGCTTGGGGATGCTAAAGCAAGAAATACAGGCCTATGGGGATATTTCAAGAACTTTCAGAGCATGATGCAAGCAAGAGAAAGAATTCCCCAGTCTCTTGTTGAGAAATACAAAGACACAGTATGCTTTATGGTAGAGACTGATCAATGCCTAATGGAGGCAGTAGAACCAAGGATAGTATGGATCAAGCCCATGGGGTATGAAGTTGATGAACAGATTGTGGAGTTGCATGTTCAACACATGCTAAGTCAGCCAAAGGATCCAAAGGTAGAAAGGTTTGGAACCTTTGAGGAGCTGAGTGTAAAGATTCATGTGGAACTTAGAGAACTAGAGATCAAAAGGAAGGTGAGAAAAGAAGTAGAACATATTTCCCAAGGCCTTGGCATCTCAAAGGAAGCACTTGATGCCCACAGGGAAAAGAGACAAAAGGCTGAGGAAGAGAAGAAAGAGGCAGAAAAGGGAAGCAAGGAAAGTGCTCCGGTAGAGACCTCAACCTGGACCAGATCATCAAAGAGATCTGCACCTGTCATAGCTAAAGGCTCAAAAACTTCAAAACTGGAAATCCAGGCATCCGGCAAAGGAGAGAAAAGGTCAAAGACAAAAGCCACAAGGGCTTATGCAAGTCAAAGAGATGAAGAGGAAACAGAATCAAATAAGGGGGTAAAGGAAATAAAGAAGCAGAAGAAGAAAGGATCCATTAAACCTACCACAGGACAAGACAAGGAAGAAATGGCAGAGGAATTTGTTGAAAAACCCACCCTATTTTTAGAAAGTGTAATAAAATTAGTCACTGTGGATGGAAACCTTCAACCAATGGCCGAATTTTATGATGATTATAATGAGGCTGACCAAAAGATCCTGTAGGAAGCTATAGTCAAGTACCTGAACATATATAATAAGGCCTTCATTGAGATTATATCTCTTATTCCCAAGAGCCTAGAAAAGGAGTTGGAAATAAGAAAGACAAATGCCATGGAAAAAGACCTTGAGATCTGGGAAAAGATAGCTATTCAGCTATATCCTTCAATTGATCCCAAGACAATGAACATGGTATTCAAAGACTGCAAGGATGAATTCAGGAGCAAAGCAAGGATGAATCAGCTTATGCTTGGTGAGACCGACAAGGTAGCCAAGGACATAGAAGAGATTCTCTGGAAAGCCCTCAAAAGATTTAATCTTCCTATTATAGAGGACTTGGGTACTGATCCCTCAACCACAAGTGTTGCAGAAGAAACTACTGAGAAAATGACAGAAGAGGTGGGCCCTGAATAGACTAACATTTCTCCTCTGGTTTCCCCTACAGTCTCCAGATTTAAAGGAGAAGAAAAATTATAGGAGAAAGAAGCAGAGGTGAAGGAAAAAGAAGATGACAGTGCTAAGGTTGCAGAAGGAGAGAAGACTTCAACAGAGAAGACCACAACTACTAGTGGTGAGAACGTAGAAGGAGAGAAAGCTCCAAGAGACAGCTCTAATAATGCAAAAATAAAGAAAAATCTATCTCTAGCAAGAGACACTGCAGAATCAGTCAAGGACTTCTTGACAAAAGCAACTATAGAAATTGATGAACCAGACCTACTAAAAGGACCATTAGATTTTGACTCTCTGTCACTAGTGCAAACAATGAAAATAGCCTCATTTGCAAATGAGAAGGTCAAAGAGAAACTACTGAAATCTCACATGGAAGACTGTGAGCTTATGGAGGTAGCATTTAGAGTGCTAGAAAAGATCATGCCATCTTTTCAGAAGGATCCCACAGCCTCCTCTTCCGATAATCTCAAAACCTTAGTCAGTAGTGTTAGTACACATTTTGATTCTTTAGAAAAATTAGCTGAAGAAAAGGTCTGGAAGGAGTTTTTGGATAAAAGGTTCTCTGAGGTACAGGGTTTGATCATTAATGATAGGAGAAACATGAATACTAGGATAAAGAGCTTAGAAAATGCTCTTAAGGATGGCAGAGAAATATACAAATTTTGTATTTCCTGGTCCAAAGTAACACTGGACATTGAGAAGAAAATAAAAGAACAGGAGGATAAACTATCAAACCTATCAAAGAATTTTGATCCTCTCTCTTCCTCTATAATAAATCAAGAATGTCAAACTATCACAGTCTTGAGTGAAATCAAGAATTTGGAGAAGGAAAGAAAAAATAGAATAAGCAGGTTGAGTGAGCTCAGGGGGTTAATTGTCCCTAAGTTAGAGGCCATGCATGAGGCCATAAAAGAAGCCCAAATTACAGCCTAGACCAATGATCTGACAGATCTAAAAAGGGCAGATGCGTTTGCATTGCTGTTGAGTGGCCACATCTCAATTTTAGACAGGATGCAGCAGAGTTGGGTGATAGAAGTTGTACAGTTGAAGAACACTTTTGTAGACATACTTAAGTATATGTGAGTATTCCATATGTATATACTTATGCGGCTAAGTATAGTTAAATTTTTGAAAATTTTGGTATGCGGACCCTACCCTTTGCCATTGATGTCAAAGGAGGAGTGAGGAGCACTGAAAAATGAGGAATCTAACTAAGGGGGAGCTCTAGAAAATGTATATAAAGACAGAGCATCAGCCAAGGAGGAGCATAGTGTAAACACTTAGTCATTTTTCACTAAGTGTTGCCATCAATGCCAAAAGGGGAGATTGTTGGCAAGAGACACTATATGGATTCATGATTGTTGTCATTGATGGAAACAAAGTTCATCCCATACATCCGCAGGACATGGTGTGTCTCTACCGGAAGTCAGAATGAAGATTGTTGTGGTCTGGTAAACAAGAACAGAGCATGTGGCAAGGTCTGATAGACAGGTCTGGATCTCTCAGAGGAAGTATCTTGGTGAAGTGCAGATTTGGGGAAGTCAAGAGGACTACCTTTAGTGATAGATTCCAAGGTTTTAGACTCCAGTGATAGATGAGGAAAAAGATATGAATAGTTGAGTACCAGATTCTTGAGTGACAGTGTGAACAGAGGAAGAACTGACTGATAGAACATCAGACTACTTTTCAGATGTGCTATTGATGGTGGTAAAGGTTATGAACGCATGAATCATGTTTGGCCAACATGATTAATGATTTCTACAAGCATATACTTGATCCGCATTACTTGATGTGCAAGGATTTAGCCGACAGATCAGAATTAGTGAAAAGATTGACTATTCTGAGTGCTAGCTAGAAAGGTGATGAAATTACTTGTGTGGATATATATACACGATGGATTTAGTTGTGAGAGTTGTTGTGGTTAGTGGTGTGTGAATAAAAGTAGAAAAGTAGAGTAGAAGTAGTAAAGAAGGTCTGGTATGTGAAAGGAAAGCAGCAAAAGAGAAGAGGAAAGATGAAGTGTAGCAGATCAGTGTACTGAGCTTAATCAGAACTGAACTCTAGCATTTGTAGATCCTCTCAATCAGTTCAAGTATTGTATAACATTCTTTTTGTAGACAGTGAGTCTCTTGTAGGCAGTGTGCCTCTTGTGAGTAGTGTGCTCGGGTAGTGAGCCCTAATTGGCAAGTGCCATTTTGTTTTTCTATTCTTCTAACAGAGAATACAATCTTGGGTTAATCACCCCATGGTTTTCTCCTGTAATAGGGTTTCCACGTCAAAAATATTTTGTCATGTGTATTTCCATTTCATGGTTGTGTTTGTTTGTTTGTTTGAATTAATGCTGCATTGATTAATAAGAAAGTTCAAAAAGAAGAATTAATTAGGATAACTGATTCACCCCCCCTCTCAGTTATCAACAGTGTGATGGTGTTCATGGTTGGATGTCATGGCCCATCCAATAAGAGAAGATGATGTTAATTCATGATTGGATGTCATGTCCCATCCAACAAGAGAAGGGAGAGATATAGTTCATATTAATATGGGAATTGGAAGAACGAAGATGATCAGATGTATTGTTGATGGCTTGAAGTATGTTCCTAAGTTGTATGTGTTGATACAAAGAATATTTGGCCTCTGAAGTTTGTGACAAGACTCTATTCTAGGATGATTTCTTTTGAAGACTATCTAGGAGATTGCTCATTTCATGTTGTACTTTTGTGGATTGGAACATAGCTTCATATAGTGTCATATTTTGTATGATCCAAGCTCCATGATGATTGCATTACCAGAAGAGTGTTTTGATATTGATTATTTGAAGACAATGTCACTTCTATGAAGATATTATGTGTAGGACAATGGAATGCTCTATATTCCTCCACATTTCCAAATATGGCCATGTGGTTCTAGAATTGTGTTTAGGATATAGTGAAGGTGATAAATCCAAGTTTTCAAAACATTTATCCTTCCATTATGAAAGTTATGCATGATAGAGTACCGACATGTGTTCTAGTAGAGTATGCTAGTGTTGAAGGTCTATTGGAATGCTCTGCATTCCTCCACAAATGAATGATTTACCTTGTAGTTTTGAGGACATATTTATGGATGTGTATTACATGTTTCCTTGCAGTTTTAAGGTTCTTGGTGGTCGGCAACTTAGTTTTTCAAATGATAGCATGTTGCAGTGTGTTTTTGATGATAGATTGTTCTCAAAGTTCATGATTGAAGTTGTGCGGTATAATTCTTTGATGTATAATGGCAAAGTAGTGTTTGGGGATGTTGTATGAGTCATGCGGACTCATCTAGAAAATTTTCATGAAGATCTTTCTTGTTTCTAGTATCGCACAAGGTTTTCAAGTTGATGTGGTCATTATACTTCAAGTCTTCATGTGTTTTTCTTAAAGTTGTCCTATTTCTAAATTAGTAGGGTGTGTGGATGTAATTCCTTGGTGTTTGAAGCTATTAAGGATGTTTTGGACCTAGTTAAGAAAGAGTTGGTGTCTACAAGGCATGGATCTTTTGCTAGTGTAACGTGTGGCTTCACTTAGGACCTATCTTCTACATGTTTCATATTGTGTGTCGTTTGGATGACTTATAAATGTATTTTTTATGTTGTATCTAGTTGAAAAGAAATGTAATCAATGTAATATCATGTATAAATAGTAAATAAAATTGAGTGAGGAGAGGTGTGATTGCAAGTTGATTGAAAAGTTCACAAGTAGATAAAAGGCAGAATAAATGCATTATTTATGTGCGACTGAAGGAGAAAGAGTAGAAGTTGTTGATGACGTTTGGATTCATCTTGAAGACATATTTATGATAGTGATCATGTATAGAGTGTGCATAACTAATCAAATCATCATAAGAAAGTGTGAAGAGGCAGAAGTTCAATCATCAAAAGTGTGAGTTTCAATGTCAGTTTTCATACAGTAGAAAGATTGTCATACTGTAATCTTTTGTAAGTGTGTTCTCATTTCAAGGAGTAGTAGCTTCCTTGGGAGTGACCCTAAAACAAAGTCTTCAAGGAGTAGTAGCTTTCTTGGGAGTGACCCTAAATCAAAGTACTTCAGGTAGTAGAAGCTTCCTTAGGTTGTAGCCCTAAAACAAAGTTGTTATTTGAGCTTCATATATTGTGAGTTAATCCTCACTGTGGTTTTTCCATTCTAGGGTTTTCCAAATATATCTAGTGTTACGTGTTGATATACATTGTATTAATCTTTCATGTTCATGTTAATATTGTAATGCTTAAGTTTTAAATATGCTCTAGATAAGTTGAAGTTGTTAAAATTGAAGATTGTTTAGATACTAATTCACCCCCCTCTTAGTATCTTGGTGTGCTCAACAATTGGTATCATAGCCAGGTTGGACTCTAAGGGAAGCTTGACTAATTGAGGAAGGTCTGGGATGGCACAAAATGAATCTAGCAAGATACCTAGGTTTGATGGGACAAATTATTCTTTTTGGAATCTAAGGATGGAAGCTTATATCAATTCTCTAGGGTGTGGTGTTTAGGAATCTATCAATTTAGGTTACATTGTTCCTGCTACTATTCCTATAAATGCAAATGAAGTTAAGAAGTATGATAACAATGCCAAGCCAAAGCTTGCTATCATGAGTGGGTTAGATGATTCAGAACATTCAAAGGTGATGAGAACTTGCAGTTCTGCTCAAGAAGTTTGGGATAAACTTAAAGCCATTTATGAAGGAGATAAGAAAGTAAAGTAATCCAATATGTAGATCTTCAAGAGAAAATTTGAGAACTGTTAGAGGATGAAGAAATTGTTGGATACATGCTCTAGGTGAATGAAGTGGTCAATGGCATTAAAGGTCTTGGTGGAGAAGTGAAAGAAGATGAAGTTGTGAAAAAGGTTATGAGATCTCTTCCCAAATCTTACAGTCATAACGTATTTGTCATTGAGGAGAATGCAGACTTGGGTAATTACATTATAGAAAAATTATTTGGTTCCCTTATTGCCTTTGAAATGAGAGAGTTTGGCAGTGATGCTCCAAAGAAAGAAGCTCCTTTCAAAACCATTATGAAGACAAAAGAAGAAGTTTCTAATGAAGATGAGAGCTCTAATGAAGTTGAAGCAAATTTTATACGAAGACTGAAGAAAGGTACTAGAAAATACAAAGGTAAGTTACCCTTTAAATGTTTCAATTGTGGAAAGGTTGGTCATTTTGCTTCTAAATGTCCTTTCAAAGATTCAAGGGGTAATAATAGAAGTGTTGGCAAGAGACACTGTGTGGCTTCATTGGTGTTGTCATTGATGGCAACAAAGACCATTCCACACATCCGCAGGACATGGTGTATCTTTACCAGAAGTTAGATTGAAGAATACTTTGGTCCAGTAAGAAAGAATAGAGCATGCAGCAAGGTCCGACAGTTAGGTCCAGATCTCTTAGAGAAAATATCTTTGCAAAGTGTGGACTTGGGGAAGTCAAGAGGAATACCTTGACTATTTGATTCTAGGGATTGAACCTCCGGTGATGAAAGATTGAAGAGATATGAGCATCTAAGTATTGGGGTCCGGTTTGGTAGAGTAGACAGAGGAAGAACTGACCGACAGAGCATCAAAATTATTCCGGATGAGATATTGATGGTGATCAAGGTTCTTAAGGTATCATCCATGATTGGTTGACATGTTAGATGACTTCTATAAGTATCTCCTTGATTCACATCACTTGGTAAGAAAAGATTCTACTGACAGACTAGAGTTTGGGAAAATATTGATTATTCCAGATGCTGACTAAAAAGAGGATGAAATCCCTTAGATGGATATATATATACCAGAGGGATTTAGATGTGAAGTGTGTGTGTGGTGTATTGTGGTGTGCGAAGAAAAGAAGAAGAGCAGTGTGAAGACAGTAAGACAAGTCCAGAATCTAACAAGAAAGTAGCACCTAAGAGAGTAAGAATGAAGTGTAGTAGATCAGTTATTGAGCTTAACCGAAACTGAACCTTAGCATATGTGGATGCTTCTCATCAGTTCAAGTATCTAATTTCCCTGTATAAACCATTGTAGGTAGTGAGACTCTTGTGAGCAGTGTGCTCGGATAGTGAGCCCTAATTGGCAAGTGCCATTTTGTACTATCTTATTCTTCTAACAGAGAATACAATCTTGGCTTAATCACCCCATGGATTTTCCCCTAATAGGGTTTTCCACATCAAAATCATTGTGTCATGTGTATTGTTGTTATTTCCATTTCATAGTCATGTTTGCTTATTTAATTTAATTTGACAAGGAAATTCAGAAAGCTGAAATAACTAAGATAATTGATTCACCCCCCTCTCAGTTATCAATAATTGGTATCAGAGCTAAGTTTCTCCAAACAGAGCCTAACAACTTGAGGAAGATCTGGGAATTTAAATGGATGTGTATGGTATGAGGGAACAACTTCAGTTTGCCCTAGATGATCTTGAGCAATCTAACTCTAAAGTCAATGAATTGAAGGAAAGACTCAAACAGGCTGATGATTTCATAAATGAACTAAAAGGGAAATTGAGTATCTCTATGAAAAAGAGAAAGGATCTACTTCAGCAATTGGCCAGTCAAGGTGAAGACAATGATAGAAATGAAGATCTGAAGGAGAAAACCAAGTTATGTGAAAAGTTATCAAAAGAGGTTATTATGGTAAGACATGAAATGGAATCAGGAGTTATGAAATTTACCTATGAAATTGAAGAAAAAAGAAAAACTGAAGATGATCTAAGATGATCTCTCAAAGAGAAATCAAAAGATTGTCACAAAATGGATAGAATAATCAGGCATCTAGAATCTGACCTTGAAGATGCTAGAGATAATGAAGAAAAACTTGAGGATCAAATAGACACTCTTAAAAAGGATCTTCAAACAACAAATGAATACAAAGAGAAATTCAAGATAAGCTCTTCTCAACTTGAAGTTCTTCTTGAAAGTCAAAAGAGGATAGATGACAAGAGTGGCTTGGGATATGAGAAAGGTGAAAGCTCTGGATCCAGTCAGAAGAATTTTGGATTAGGAAATCCAAGGAACAGGCCTAGAAAACCTCCGGTAAGGCAACCTAATGCTCAAAGATATCCATCCTTCAATGGATACTGCCACAAATGCAATAACTTTGGTCATAAAACTAATCAATGTAGAAAGAGATTAAATCAGACTAATACATCCTTCTCCGGATAGTGTTTCAACTACAAAATGTATGGTCACAAATCTCATGAATGCAGAAATATGCAAATGAACAATTCATTCAATGGTAAATGCTTTGCATGCAATAGAATGGGACATATGGCTAATCAATGTAGATCAAGAGGATACCATTAAAATATGCAAAGAAATGTTGTTTGCCACAATTGTAATAGATCCAGTCATGTTGCCAAATTCTGTAGAAGCAAGAATTAGAACAAAAGGCGTCCGGTGCATCATAATCAGAATCAAGACAAAGGAAAAGGAAAAGTGAATGTGGATGAAGTTAAAAGTGAGATGAACAAGATTTGGGTGAAGAGAAGTACAAAGAATGTAGGGGATGGATCCGCACTAGAATCTGATGCTGATATTCCTTCCAGAAATTAAAAAGTGAGCTCTAGCTCAGGGGGAGACATAAGGAAAAACATTTTCCCCCAGCCAGTTAATTGGTGTCAGAATTGGCACAAGGAAAGTTGTGGATTAAAGGGTTCACAAAGGAACATCTAAATAAGCTTTGGTAAAGAGATGAAAGATCCGCAAGAAGTTTTGAATAAGTTAATCTTCCAAGTTTGATCCAGTTAAATAGTCGTTTAGTAAAAATAGGATTTTCACAGTTAGATCTGGCATGATTCGAATTTGAGGCATCTTGATCTGAGGCTAAATGGAATGATTGTAAAAGGTAGATAGATTGCTAATATCCACTAAGAGTAACTTTAAGTGCATCTTAGTGATCTAGAAAAATCTCTCAGGACAAGGAGAACAGAGCAACCAGAATAACTTAAGACATGCATTTATTGCAAACAAAATTAGGGTTTGCAGAGAGATAAAAGGGTTCTTGTATTCATCATTTGTACATATGCACTCAAGAAAAGAAGAAAAGGAGCTCTGCAAATGAAATGTCTCAAGCCTCTTGAAGATAAACCACAGAAGTCATTTCTTTCAACAATCTGATTCAACTCATTCCGTGAAACCTAGAAGCACAAAAGGTATTTTCTATTTTTGAATATCTTTCTGCAAATCTTCTTGGAAATAGCTACTCTGAATGTTGTGAAGATTTCTGATAGACCGCGCCCTAAGTTTAAGAAACATCCTTACAAATCTCTAGAAGTGGATCCCTTAGAGGCTTTTTCAGCATTCTGCATGGGGTTTTACATGTAGAAGACGTTAGGGCTTACATTCACGCAAACATTGAAGACTTTGGTGAATCCAAGCTGATGGACATGTACCACAAGGAACTGATAGATGAATCTTTTGAACTAAAACCTCAGTATAAGGCCATCCAGGATAAACATTTCAGTTAGTACATCCATTTCCCCTATCTTGAAGAAGATGAGTGGGTCTGGTATGTGTTGAGTAGAGTGCATGATAACTTCTTATGGTTGAATAAACCATTCAAGATCACCAAGGATACAATTAGGGCAGTAACTAGTTTACACTCTTCTGGAGGGTTACCTGTTCTCAAATCTATCAAAAACCAAACTGTGACTGAGGCCACTGGATCAAAATTTGATAAGAGAGCAATGACCATAGAAGATATCACTAATCTATATATCAAGTTTGCATCTATGATATTTGGCTATAAGATATATCACTCCAGCAGGGAGAATTCAATATATGAAACTATTGTGTATACTACTTATGAGATGTTGAGAAAAAATGCAGATTATGATCTCTGTGAACTCCTTCTAAGCCAACTAATGGAAAACTTACAAAAGATAAAGAAGGACAAAAAGAACTCTTTTAAATATGGTGGACTGATATTGTGTTTGTTTTTCTACTTTATGAATGAGCTACCCTGATCCAGTGGTTAGGTATGGCAGAGTGACAGACCTATTGCAATTCAAATCAGAGATTACTTGCATGGGCTTGGGGATGCTAAGGCCAGAAATATAGCTCTATGGGGTTACTTCAAGAACTTTCAAAATATGATGTAGACTAGAGAAAGAATTCCCTAATCATTGGTTGAGAAGTACAAAGATACAGTGTGTTTTATGGTTGACACTGATCAATGCCTAATGGAGGTAGTGGAGCCAAGGACAGTCTAGATCATGCCAATGGGGTATGAAGTAGATGAGAAAATTGTAGAGTTACATATCCAACATCTACTGAGCCAACCCAAAGACCCAAAGGCAGAAAGATTTGGAACCTTCCAAGAGCTGAGTGTAAAAGTTCATGTGGAACTTAGACAACCTAAAATCAAAAGGAAAGTGAGAAGGGAAGTTGAAGAATTTGCTAAGAGGCATGGAATCTCAAAACAGGCACTTGATGCCCACAGAGAAAAGAAGGAAAGAGTAGAAAAAGAAAAGGAGGAAGCAGAAAAAGAAAGTGATCCGGTAAAATCCCCCTCCCAGACCAGATCTTCTAAGAGCTCTGCACCTACAACTGCTAAAAGCTCAAAAGCATCTAAACTAGAAGCAAAATAATCTGATAAAGTAGAGAAAAGAACTAAAACAAAGGCTACAAGGTCTTACATCAATTAGAAGGATGATGAAGAGACTGAATTAGATGAGGAAGTAAAGAAAATGAAAAAGAAAAGGAAAACATCTGGTGAACCCTCTACTGAAGAAGTAACAGAAGAATTTTTTGAAAGGTCCACTCTGTCCTTAGATGATGTAGTTAAAGCAGTTACGATGGATGGGAACCTACAACCAATAACAGAATTCTATGATGCAGATAGAAAGATCTTGGAGGAAACCACAGTTAAGTACTTGAACATATACAATAAGGCTTTTATTGAAATCATATCTCTCATTCCCAAAATCCTAGAGAAGGAATTAGAGATGAGAAAGAATAATGCTAGGGAAAAGGATCTTGAGATCTGGGAATAGATAGCCATTCAACTCTTTCCTTCAATCACTTAGAAGCAAATGAATATGATCTTCAAAGATTGCAAGGATGAGTTCCGGAGCAAAGCTAGAATGAATCAACTTATGCTTGGTGAAATTGACAAAATAGCAAAAGAGATAGAAGAGATTCTCTAGAATGCATACAAAAGATTCAACATTCCTATTATAGAGGACTTGGGTGATAATCCCTTGGCCACATATGTTGAAGAAGAATCTACTGAGATAGTGGTAGAAGAGGTAAAGGAGACAAGTGAACAAAAAGGTAAGGACTTAGATTCCTCTGCTCTGGAAGAGGAGGTCCATGATCAAGAAAACATCTCTCCTCTGGTTTCCCCTACAGACTCTGGCTTCAAAGGAGAAGAAAGAGTAGAAGAGAAGATCAATCAAGAAGCAAAAGAAAAAGAAGATGACAGTATCAAGGTTGCAGAAGGAGAGAAAACTCCAACAAAGAAGGCCACAGATGATAGTGGTAAGGTTGCAGAAGGGGAGAAAATTTTGTCTCCAGCAAGAGACACAGTAGAAGCAGTCAAAGAGTTCTTGACCAAAGAGATGATGGAATTTGATGAACCAGAATTGCTTCAAGGTCCATTCAATTTTGATTCCCTCTCTCTGGTCCAAACCATGAAACTAGCTTCCTTCACTCAAGCGAAGGCTAAAGAGAAACTTCTAAAGTCTCACATAGAAGACTGTGAGCTACTAGAAATTGCATCCGGTGTGCTTGAAAAGATCATGCCATCCTTTTAGAAGGATTCCTCAGCTTCTTCATCTGGTAATCTCAAGTCTCTTGTTAGTTCTGTTAGCACTCATTTTGAATCTTTAGAGAAATCAGTTGAGATGAAGGTCTGGAAAGAGTTTTTGGATAAGAGATTCTCTGAGTTTCAAGGCTTAATAACCAATGATAGGAGAAATATGGATATAGGGATAAAGAGCTTAGAAAATGCTCTTAAGGATGGAGGAGAAGTATATAAATTTTGTATATACAGGACTAAAGCAACAAAGGATATTGAGACGAAAGTGAAAGAACAAGAGGATAAACTATTAAGCCTCTCTCAAAATTTTGATCCTCTCACTGTATCCATAATAAACCAGGAATGTCAAACTATTGTAGTCATGAATGAGATTAAGAAGCTTGAGAAGGAAAGGAAGAACATATTAAGTAGGATGGGTGAACTTAGAGGGATGATTATCCCTAAATTAGAGGCCATGCATGAGGCCCTAACTGATGCCCAGACCACAGCCCGAACCAGCAATCCGACAGATCTTAAGAGGGCAGAAGCATTTGCATTCCTGTTGAGTGGTCACATCTCAATTTTGGACAGGATGAAGCAGAGTTGGGCAACAAAATTTACCCAGTTGAAGACATCTTTTGTAGATATACTTCAGTATATGTAAGTATAGCATGTATACATACTTATGCAGCTAAATATAGATTATTTTTGGGAAATTTTAGTGTGTAGACCCTACCCTTTGCCATTGATGTCAAAGGGGGAGTGAGGAGCAGTGAAAAATGTGGAATCTAGCTAAGAGGGAGCTTCGGTAAAATGTACAATAGAACAAAGCATCAACCAAGGGGGAGTGTAGTATAACACTTAGTCATTTTTCACTAAGTGTTGCCATCAATGCCAAAGGGGGAGATTGTTGGAAAGAGACATTGTGTGGCTTCATTGGTGTTGTCATTGATGGCAACAAAGACCATTCCACACATCTGTAGGACATGGTGTATCTTTACCGGAAGTCAAATTGAAGAATACTTTGGTCTGGTAAGTAAGAACAGAGCATGCAGCAAAGTATGACAGTCAAGTCTGGATCTCTTAGAGGAAATATCTTTGTAAAGTGTGGACTTGGGGAAGTCAAGAGGAATACCTTGACTAATTGATTTTAGGGATTGAGCCTCCGGTGATGAAAGATTAAAGAGATATGAGCATCTAAGTATTGGGGTCTAGTTTGGCAGAGTAGAAAGAGGAAGAACTAATTGACAGAGCATCAAAATTATTCTGGATGAGATATTGATGGTGATCAAGGTTCTTAAGGTATCATCCATGATTGACCGACATGTTAGATGACTTCTATAAGTATCTCCTTGATTTGCATCACTTGGTAAGTAAGGATTCTGCCGACAGACTAGAGTTTGGGAAAATATTGATTATTCCGGATGCTGACTAAAAAGAGGATGAAATCCTTTATACGGATATATATATACTAAATGGATTTAGATGTGAAGTGTGTGTGTGGTGTATTTTGGTGTGTGAAGAAAAGTAGAAGAGCAGTGTGAAGACAGTAAGACAAGTTCAGAATGTAATAGGACAGCAACACCTAAGAGAGTAAGAATGAAGTGGAGCAGATCAGTATATTGAGCTTAACCAAAACTGAACCTTAGCATAGGTGGATGCTTCTCATCAGTTCAAGTATCTAATTTCCTTGTATAAACTATTGTAGGTAGTGAGCCTCTTGTGAGCAGTGTGCTCAAGCAGTGAGCCCTAATTAGCATGTGCCATTTTGTACTATCTTATTCTTCTAACAGAGAATACAATCTTGGGTTAATCACCCCATGGTTTTTCCCCTAATAGGGTTTTCCACATCAAAATTATTATGTCATGTGTATTGTTGTTATTTCCATTTCATAGTCATGTTTGCTTATTTAATTTAATTTGACAAGGAAATTCAGAAAGCTGAAATAACTAAGATAACTGATTCACCCCCCTCTCAGTTATCAACAAGAAGAAACGAGTTCAAGAAAAGTCTATATTCTATAGAAAGCAATTATTCTTTATAAGATGAGGATCATGATGATTCAAATGATTAAACACTTTTCATGGCCCTAAGTGTTGGTAATGAAAAGGATGATCCTAGAACATGTGAGAAGACTGATACCTTGTAAATAAATCAAAAGAATGAAAGATAAATGGTTGTATGGACTGCCTTTCATGCAAGAGAAGAATCTAAGGCTTGGGTAATTGACAGTGGATGCTCAAATCATATGACTGGTGACAAGGAGAATTTTATCAGCCTTGAGAAGTGGGATGGTGGTGTTGTCTAGTTTGGTGGTGATGAGTCAGCATAGATTTGTAGAAAAGGTGCTATAACTATCAATGGGAAGAATAGGACCAAGGATGTCCTCTATGTCAATGGGCTAAAACACAATCTTCTCATTGTTAGTCAAATATGTAGCAAGGGGTATAATCTCACCATTCATGCCAATGGCTATGAAATCAAGAAGGCAAGTGATAGGCTGTCATGAGGTTCTAACACTTTAGTCAAAAAATATTAGTTTATCAATTGTGGTAGTGTTTGAGGCTTATGCAATAGGGAGTATGTTGTAATGCACTGGACAACTGAGAGGGGGGTGAATAAGTTGTCCCAAAAACTCAAATACTTCTGCACTTAAACATTAATCACTTGTTTGCACTTATTATGATTAAAAAATGAATGCATGAAATTAGAAACTTAAACACAGATGCAACATTAAACACAAGAGACACCAAATTTTTATGTGGAAAACCCCAAGGTGGATAAAAACCATAGAGAGAGTTAGCTCTCAAAATATATTGCAATCTTTGGAAAATGATATTCAGTCTTGGTCACTCCACAGGCCTAGAACATACTAGCTCACTGCCATGAAGTACAGCTAGGTCTAGTAGGTTCATTGCCTCAACCCTAAACCTAGAAAGATTACAATGAGGGATGTTAAACCATGAGGGCTGTTAAACCCTACTGGTGGCTCACTACCAAGCTCACTGCCAAAATCAACATCTTCTTCATGTTTGAGATTTAAACATTGAAGTACAATAGTTCCTCTATTCTACTTTGCCTTTTCACCTCTTTCCTTATCTTCCCATCTTTGCACAAGGAAACCTTTTCCACAACTCAATTACAAGTATTTATACACTTCATCAACCTTGGAATGATCATCAAGGTCGGCACTACAATCATCAACCATTGGAACAATCTCCAAGGTCAGAATTACAAACATTTACAAAATGGGTCTTGACCTACTACAAAATTATGCTAAGGAATTGTATTATAGATGTATGTGGATCACACCATGCCTTAGATGGGACTCAAACATGATCTTCCACAACATGCTTCCATAATCTTCAAGGGATCTCAACAATCATTGGAATTAACCAAGTCGGATAAGACTAGTTACAAGCTATGTTATCTCGGAATAATCTTCAAACACAATCTCAATTCCTTAATACAGACCAATGTAAAGGTAGGAACATGATCAGGAGGTATCCAAAAGTACATTGAAATCACTAGGAGCAACCGCACAAACTCAAACCATTTTATTTATGAGATTCTTCACACTGGAGCACATGAACTTCACTGTCTTCAACTGTCATAAAAGAAAGATAGCTTGCGGACCATCAAAACATGAACCACTGCAATTGTAGGCACTTATCATCATCCCATACTTCCCTCTAGAACCACAGAGAAAAACACTTTAATGCAGAGGAATGTGGAGCAAAATACTTTCTCTCAGGCACTTGTGAATAATTAAAAAAATAGGTTTTACTCTAGTGAATGTAACTCACTCAAATCTTCATGCCGGAGGCTCAAACTCAGGATTTAGTATCTTCAGCCAAGCTTATAAATAACTTCCAATCCATAGACCAAGATATTTAGTTAGAAAGAAATGCAGAGCAATCTTCTAGACTATTCTTTAGTATGCAACTCACTGTCTTCACTATGATTCACTGTTTACTTTCTGATTCTTCCGGAGAGGCTAATTGTCTCAATATCCTCAACATATAAGGCTTCTAAACAAATAACAAAATTGGATATAGTTGACACCAATGACAACAAAGATATGTTGACACCAATGACAAGACCAATTAGGCACATACTTGCAACAATCTCCCCCTTTGTCATTAATGGCAACATAAGATGTGAAAAACTACAACAACCATCAAGACAAGATTCTCCCCCTATCTCTTTACACTCTACACTCTTTCCTTCTAATTTTTTCACATGATTTATCTCCCCCTTTGACATCAATGGCAAAGGGCACATACTTGCACTCTTCTTCTTTGATTTAATCTCTCTTCTGAACTCTCTAACTACTCCCCCTAAGAAGTAGCCCTAAAAGCATCAATCTAGATCTAAAGAAGGAACTCTAAGCACCATTGGACTGATGCACTCTTGTGCATCTTAGTTTAGAGTAGGAGGGGTATAACCCCTAATGTTTCTCTACGATACTCAAAAGTATCTTTAGGTAGAGGTTTGGTGAAAATTTTTGCAATCTAGTCTTTTGTAGATACATATTCCAACTTGAATTCATTCTCTGTCACTTTTTCCCTCAGAAAGTGATATCTTATGGATATGTGCTTTATCCTTGAATGCATTACTAGAGTCTTTGATATATTTATGGCAATTGTATTGTCACAAAAGATTGTAATTGGATCTTCATACACAACTCTGATGTCCTTCAATGTCTGCTTCATCCACAACACTTGAATACAACTACATGCTGATACAATATATTCTACTTCTACAGTGGATAGAGATATTGAATCTTGTTTGTTGCTTATCCAAGATACTAGCCTTTTTCCCAAAATGAATGCACCTCCACTTGTACTTTTTCTGTCATCTACATCTCCGGCCTAATCTGCATCAGTATATGCACTGATAGTGAAATCATTGTCCTTTGGATACCACAAACCATAATCCATTGTGCCTTTCAAGTATCTTAGAATTCTCTTGACTGCCATCACATGTGACTCCTTAGGCTCTGCTTGAAATCTTGCCATAAGATAAACTACATGCATTATGTTAGGTCTGGTTTGAGTCAGATAAAGCAATCCTCCAATCATGGATCTGTACCTTTTTTGATCTGCCATAGGTGAATCATCATTTTTGCTCAACTTACAATTGGTTATCATGGGAGTATTTACCAGTTTAGAGTCTTCCATCCCAAACTTCTTTAATAACTCTTTCAAATACGTAGACTGAGAAATGAAGATACCTTTATCTGATTGATTTAATTATAGACCTAAAAAGAAATTCATCTCACCAAACATTGACATTTCAAATTCACTTTGCATTTCTCCAACAAAAACTTTGCACATACTTTCATTGCCTCCAAAGATAATGTCATCAACAAAGACTGCAACAATTAGGATTTGTTCACTATTGATCTTGAAATAGAGATTGTTGTTGGTGGTACCCTTGTTGAATCCTAACTATATCAGATACTTATCCGACCTAACATACCAAGCCCTAGGAGCTTGTTTTAATCCATACAATGCCTTCTTCAATCTACATACCATGTCACCCTGATGTTATTACTGGAATTCTTCCGGTTGTTCAATATAGACTTCTTCTTCCAACTCTCTATTCAAGAATGAATACTTTACATCCATCTGATATCCCTTAAAATCTTTGTAAGATACAAATGCCAAAAACATTCTTATAGCTTCAATCCTTGCCACTGGTGCAAATTTTTCCTCAAAATCTATTCCTTCAACTTGAGAGTATCCTTTGCATAGCAACCTTTCTTTGTTTCTTACCACTTCACCATTTTCATTCATCTTGTTTCTAAAAACCCACTTGGTGCCAATTAAATTTTTATCTGCTGGTCTGGGAACAAGATTCCACATTTGATTCTTCTCTATCTGCATCAATTCTTCTTTCATAGCCTTTGCCCAATTCTCATCATTGCACGCTTCATTTAGTCTTAAGTTCAATCTTGGAAATCAAACAAAAATTTACTTGTTCTTCTGCAGCTCTTCTTCTGGTCATGATTCCTTTACTCTTATCTCCTATGATTTGATCTTCAAAATGATTATGTTTTACATACCTTGGTGTCTTGGTAGCACTTTTTGGAGCTTGTTCCTCTTCATCTGAGTTGTCTTCATGTTGCACCACTTCTAAAACATCATATCCACTTGATTCTAGAGACTTCTCCTTGCTTTCATCAACCTTGACATTTGCACTTTCAATGATTTTATTCAAACTCTTACTCTAGTACCGATAGGCCTTTCTCTTGGTGGAATAACCAAGGAAGATTCCTTCATCACACCTAGCATCAAACTTGCCTAGATTTTCTTCTCTTTTGATATAACATTTGCTACCAAAAAATTTGAGATATTTCACAGTAGGAACTTTACCATACCACAAGTCATAAGGAGTCTCAGAACTGTTACCTTTGACTTGGACTTTGTTTAGGATATATACCACAATGTGAATTGTCTCTCTCTAATATACTTCTTGAAGATCATCTTCTTTCATCATGGTTCTAGCAGCTTCTTGAACTGTCCTATTTTTCCTTTCAACAACTCTATTTTGTTGTGGAGTTCTAGGTGCAGATAACTGTCTCTTTATCCCATGTTCTTTACAAAAGAAATTGAATTCATTTGATGTAAACTCTCCTCCTCTATCAGACCTTAAACATTTGATCTTCAATTCCATCTCATTTTCAACCATTGCCTTAAATGCCTTGAACTTATCTAGAGCTTCTGCTTTTTCTTTCAAAAAGGTAACCCAAGTCATTCTAGAATAATCATCAATAAGCAACATGAAATACTTGTCTCCTTGCAAACTTCTTACTTGTAGGTCCACACAAAATTTTATGCACTAGTTCTAGTAGTCCATCAACTGATTGGTCCTTGCTTTTGAAACTTGTTCTTGTTTGTTTTCCAAATTGACACTCCTTGCAAATAGGATTAGCAAGCTTCACAAGTTTAGGCAAATCTATAACAACTCGTGCAGTACTTATCTTCATAATGTTATCAAAATTTATGTGACACATCCTTCTATGCCATAGACAACTTTCATCAGTCTGAGCTAATAAACAATAATTATCAGTTCCTTTCAAGTGATAGATATTATCTCTGGTATTCTTACCAGTTGCAATGACTATTCTGGAGCTTTTGTTGATCTTGCATCAATTGTCCTTGAAGCTTAAATCATAACCTTTGTCACACATCTGACCCACACTCAAAAGATTGTGCTTTAATCCTTTCACATACAAGACATCTTTAGTATTATGCTTGCCATCAAAAGAAATAGATCCTTTTCCACAAATCTTACCAACTGTATCATCTCCAAACCTAACCAGTCCACCATCATATCTTTCCAAACTCACAAACTTACTTTTGTCACCAGTCATGTGGTGAGAGCAACCACTATCAATAACCCATTCATTTTGTCTTCAACAACCTGAGCAACCAAAGCACATTCCACTAGTTTTTCTTCCTTCACACAGGTAGTAGGATTAGTAGACATAGGTTCTTCCTTAATAGAAATAAATAAGCATTCATTACTAGAAGTACTAGCATTATCTGGTTCACCATTATCTGATACTCCTTCTTCATCATCAAAATCTTCAACATAATAGCATTTCTTTTAGATCCTAGGCTTATTCTCACATCTTTATTCTATTTCTTTCAATTCTTTCAGGACATTTGGAAGCAAAGTGGCCTACTTTACCATAGGAAAAACATTTTAATGGTAATTTACCTTTAAACTTACCAGATCCTCTTTGCGGTCTATCCACAAATTTAGCTTTAATTTCATCAAGCTCATCATCAGATTCTACCTTGTACTTTTCTAATCTAGAGGTTTTCCCAGAAGTATTGGCTTTTAAGGCAATCTCTACTTTTGGCAAGGCATCACCAAACTCTCTCATTTCAAAGGCAGTAAGCTTACCAAGTAACTGATCTCTGTCAATAGCTTTTACTTGCATACATTCTTCAATTGCAGCTACCTTATGACTATAGGACTTTGGTAGTGATCTAATAATTTTCATCACAACTTCCTTATCACCAAGAGTTCCCCCCATACCTTTTATTCCGTTGACAAGTTCATCAACCCTTTTCATAAAGGCTGTTATGTTTTCATCTTCATTCATCTTCAAACTTTCATATTTCACTTTCAGACTTTGTAGCTTGGCCTCCTTCACAGAATCATCTCCCTCATACAAATTTTTTAGCTTTTCCCATACCTCATTTGCAGTTTCAAGATCCACAACTTTTGTCAGTACTAAGTCATTTAATGAACTTAACAGAGCATCTTTTGCTTTAACATTCACTTCATATTCTTTGATATCATCTTTAGTCATCAAACCATTTTGAGGCAAGCTGTATTTTATTTCTGTAGCTTTCCATACTTTGTAACCAAGACAAAGAAGATGGCTTTTCATGCATGCCTTCCAAAGAGCATAATTCATTCCATCAAAATGCGGTACTTCCTTCTTATAAGATATTTTGGATCTTCCTCAAGCTACTAAACTTTCTTCAGAGGAACCTTTCTTTGATACCAATTGTTGGAATGCACTGGACAACTAAGAGAGGGGGGTGATTTAGTTGTCCCAAAACTCAAATACTTCTGCACTTAAACATTAATCACGTGTCCGCACTTATTATGATTAAACAATGAATGCATGAAATCAGAAACTTAAACATAGATGCAACATTAAACACAAGAGACACAAGATTTTTATGTGGAAAACCCTAAGGTGGGGAAAAACCATGGAGAGGATTAGCTCTCCAAATATATTGCAATCTTTGAAAAATGATGTTTAGGCTTGGTCACTCCATGGGCCTAGAACATACTGGCTCACTGCCATGAAGTATAGCTAGGTCTAGCAGGCTCACTATCTCAACCCTAAACCTAGAAAGATTACAATGAGGGTTGTTAAACCCTACTAGTGGATAATTGCCAGGATCACTGCCAAAACCAACATCTTCTTCATGTTTGTGATTTAAACATTGAAGTACAATAGTTCCTTTGCTCTGTTCTACCTTTCCACCTCTTTCCTTATCTACCCATCTTCGCACAAGGACACCTTTTCCATGACTCAATTACAAATATTTATACACTTCATCAACCTTGGAATGATCATCAAGGTCAGCACTACAATCATCAACCATTGGAACAATCTCCAAGGTTGGCATTACAAACACTACAAAATAAGTCTTGACCTACTACAAAATTATGCTAAGGAATTGTAGTGTAGATGTATGTGGATCACACCATGCCTTACCTGGGACTCAAACACAATCTTCCACAACATGCTTCCATAATCTTCAAGGGATCTTCGCAATCATTGGAATTAACGAAGTCAGCTAAGACTGGTTACACACTACATTATCTAGGAATAATATTCAAACATGATCTTAATTTCATAATGTGGACCAATGTAAAGGTAGGAACATGATGAAGAGGTATCCATAAGCACATTGAAATCACCAGGAGTAACCACACAAACTCAAACCACTTTATTCATGAGATTCTTCACACCAGAGGACATGAACTTCACTATCTTCGACTGTCATAAAAGAAAGATAGCTTGTGGACCACCAAAGCATGAACCACTACAATTGTAGGCACTTATCATCATCCCATACTTCCCTCTAGAACCACAGAGAAAAACACTTTAATGCAGAGGAATGTGGAGCAAAATACTTTCTCTCAGGCACTTGTGAATAATCAACAAAAGTAGGTTTTACTCTGGTGAGTGTAACTCACTCAAATCTTCATACCAGAGGATCAAACTCAAGATTTAGCATCTTCAGCCAAGCTTCTAAATAACTTCAAATCTATGGACTAAGATCTTCAATTAGCAAGAAATGCGGAGCAATCTTCTAGACTGCTCTTTAGTATGCAACTCAATGTCTTCACTATGATTCATTGTTTACTTTCTGATTCTTCTAAAGAGGCTAATTTTATCAATATCCTCAACATATAAGGCTTCTAAACAAATAAAAAAATAGGATATAGTTGACACCAATGACAACAAAGATATGTTGGCATCAATGACAACAAAGATTAGGCACATACTTGCAACAGAGTATTGTATGGATATCTCATCTAGAAACAATTTCCTAATTCCTTTAGAAAGACTTAAACATCATATCAAACTAGAAAGCATTTGCATTCTATCCTAGAAAGCATTTGAACTCTATACTAAAAAGAATATAAATTCTATACTAGACAGCATATAAACTCTATACTAGAAAGCATACAAACTCTATACTAGAAAACATATAAACTCTTTACTAGAAAGCATGCATACTCTATACTAGAAATTCATATATACAAACTTTACTATGATCTTGAATAGTGACAAATCCTATAACTACACACACATTCTAGCTTTCAACTAATAATAAACAACAGTTTAAACTAAAGCAAATGCTCTGGAAATATTTAAACAAACAAAGCTCTAAGAATTAATGTCTTAAACAACACACCCTGTAATCTCACAACAGAAAACTAAACATAAACTTTAGCTGAAATGAAACATCCATAGAAATAGAAATACTTATCTACTCTACAATCCCGTGAGTGGCTAGCTTTTGGGAGAAATTCCTCTTTTAACTTAGATCACATTCAATTGTTTCCACAACAACATGGTAACTCCATTCATATCTTCATAACTCAAAAAGAAATACTCAGAATAACACTATTTGCATTCATGAAAATATTGCAGAACATAACTCTCTGGTTATTTGCCAAAAAGAGATATATTGATATTCATTTTTTTCACATCATATGATATATATCCATGTTTTGAGCAACTAACTAAAACTGAACTATTATGAAATCCTATATTCCAAATGGTGGTAAAATGCCATTGAAAAAGTCTTATAACAGAAAAACATAATTTTAACTACTGATGTCTTTAAAGCATATAAAAGTCTCTGTGTGGAGCCATAATGTCTAAGATAACCAATAGAAATAAACATAATTAAAAGAAAGTCTTGAATCAATGCACGCCTAAAATTTCTGGTGCCCTCAACTTCTGGCACACTTGACCTCAGCTGCTTGAAGTCCACTCCTTTCGTAGGCCATGCATTAATCCTGCACAATTACTCAACTCTACATACCATTATATCAACATTTAATAGCTAATTCCAATCAATTTAGGAAATAAATATTTGTACAACATTTCATTAAAAATAGATAAATTTTGCTTATAAAAACAAACAAATTGGCAATGCTAGGGTGATTGGGCAATGCAAAAAGGGTTATTTGTTTTATCAAAGGAATGAGGTTGTTTATACCTCATCAGCAAGGTCCAGAAAACTAGTTGCAGAAGGTATCAAGACATATGGTTACATCTATAATTTGAAGGAGGTAAATGGAAGAACGTGTTTGTTGGCTCAATCTAGTGAGTGTTGGCTATGGCACAAGAGAATGGGACACAACAATTTTGAAAATATGGTAAAGATCAGTTCTACTCATGCAGTTAGAGATATGCCTAAGATAATCAAGCCTACAAATGCAGTATGCAGGGAATGTCAAATGGGAAAGCAAACAAAGAAAAACTTCAAAAGAAATGAGTATTCTTCTTTAAAGACATTGGAGTTGATTCACACTGATGTATGTGGCCCTACAAGAGTAAAGAGTAAAAAAGGTGAGAGGTATTTCATGTTGCTTATTGATGATTATTTTAGAATGATTTGGGTTACTTTCTTAAGAGAAAAATTAGATGCCCTTGATAAATTTAAAGTGTTCAAAGCTATGGTTGAGAATGAAGTTGATTCCAAAGATTAAATGTTTGAGGTCTGAGAGAGGATGTGATTTTACTTCAAACGAAATGTTTTGTGAAGATACTGGTATTAAGAGACATCTGTCAGCTCCTAGGACCCCTCAACAAAATGGGGGTAGTGGAAAGAAAGAATAGGATTGTGCAAGAGATGTCTAGGCCAATGTTGAAAGATGTAGATCTTCCTGATATGTACTGGAAGGATACAGTTCATACTATTGTCTATCTAATTAACAGAGTGCAACTAAGGGTCAACAACACTAAGACCCCTTATGAGCTATGGTATGGAAGACCTCCCACAATCAGATACTTCAAGATCTTTGGCAGAAAATGCTAAATTAGAAGAGGTGAAGAAGACCTAGGAAAGTTTGATTCAAGAAGTGATGAAGCAATCTTTCATGGCTACTCAACTAGAAGCAAGGCTTATAGATGCTACAATAAAAGGTTGGTAAAAATGTTTGAAAGCACAAATGTCAAGGTAGATGAAGACCTATATCAGATCTCACATGAATCAAAGGACTCTGAGTCTAATATCTTTCCATGCATTGTAGATGAGGAAGATGAAGTGAAAGAAGAAAAGGAATAAGAACTAGAGCAGATGCCTGACTCTAGCAATGTATGTTTAGAAGAACCACTCCGCAGATTAGATCATTGGAGATAAGGATGAAGGTGTGTAGACAAGGAAAAGACTTTCTAAGACACATGAGCAAGTAAACTTGTATTTGTTATCAAAGGTGGAAGGGTCATCCCACAATAATGGGTTACACTTTTTGGCCAAACTCGACATTGAAATCAACATTTTGAACTAAATCTTCACTTTCTAACACCTATAGCCGCTAAACCATTAGGAATTTGAAGATGATGCAAACTAGTGATTTGTGAGATTTTTTTTTGTAGATTCTAAATATATTTTCTTAAAAAAATTTGGAGTTAAATTGTAATTTTTGTTGCGTCTCCTTTGATAACTAGTTTTTAATAGTAAATAACATTTTTTTAAAGTGATGTGCATTTCGTAGCATATAACTTTTTTCCTACAAAGGATAAAATTCTGATTCTTTTGAATTTAGATTGGCAACACTGATATATAGGGCATGCATTTGGTTTTATAATGTTTTGTTGAATATTTTTTTAATTAATTTTTTAAGTCAAACCAGTTATAATTTAGAAATAGGTGTATTCCATAAAACATAACATATTTTTGTATGCATCAAAATTCATTTTTACTTTTTTGTTTGAAACAAGGACATCAATACCTAGGCCATAGATATTTTTCAAAAAATAATTTCACTGATTTACTAATTTTCCATGTGTGTAGAATAGAGAACTTGATGTTTGGTGAAAAACCTACATTCACAAGAAATAAAAAATAAATATAATAATCAAATTAAATATATTTAAAATTATACTTTTTGGGAACCTTATAATAAGGACTACATACTTACAAAACATAAAATTTATATGAATTCATTTGATCCCCCAAAAGGTAAATCAAATGTGGTTTTTTATCAACATTTTGATAGGTGTAGAGGAGACTCCATTAGAGGTATGGTTTAAAGCTAGCAGGGTTCTATCCAAGGGGCTTTAAATCTAAGGGGGTTTGATCAAACACTCTTCTATTAAAATCCTTTAAATGGAACCTTTCAAGGCTTAAATCATTATATTTTCTAAAAATATGCGATTTCAGAAAAAAATAGGATGTCACAGAAAGTGTAACCCATTATTGTGGTAGCACCCGGAACCCAAAAACTTTGTTGATGTTAGCAAAGATGATGGATGGATAAAAGCGATGGACAAAGCTTTGGATCAGATTGAGAAGAATTAGACATGGGAATTGGTTCCCATACCAACAAATAAGAATGTTATAGGAACAAAATGGGTGTTCTAGAACAAACTGAATGAAGAAGGTGAAGTTGTAATGAATAAGACAAGACTAGTGTTGACTCTAAAAATAACTACAACCCTAAACCTTAAACCATTCCTAAATCACTTGGGCTAGGGATGGTCATTCTAGATGAATGGAAGACGTTTATCAACAAGTTCAAGGTGATTTTGGGCAACCTACAGGAGTGGGTTAACTCCTTTGTACTTTAGGCTCAACTTAAACCTAGGAGGGATATTCCAAGGGGTATACCTAAACAGGTATTAGGTTCAAACTAGATGAACAACTAAAAATAACAGGACAACCAAACCCAAACTACCTTCTAAGCCCCAAAGATTGTCATGGGACCTTAAACAACTGGTTGCGTTTAGTAACCTCTATATAGCTAATAAAAGAGCACTCCCATTGACAATGGAAGGTGCAGGTATGCTTGTTTGCAAGACATAAAAATTAATTACTTTCTTATTGCAGGATCTTATTGCTATATTAGAATGATATCAGACATATAATTTTATTCCCCTGATCAAAAACCTTATAAAACCTTTTGTTTCATTCATTTGCATTGAAAAAGTACAAAAAATCAAGCATTTTAGGTCATTTTTGCATATAGTTTTGCACTTGTCTTTTGCATCAAATTTGAAAAAAATTTCAAATCTGATTTGGAATATCATTATGGAATCTTCATGTTATTCATCTTTGAAATCTTTGCATGAGTATATCCTAGATTTTGAAAATTTCTCTAATTTCACTAATGAGAATCCTCATGTTCTAGAACACATAGCTTATATTAGTGGTATTGATGCTTCTATATGTTCTACATATGAGTTGCAATTGCTTTGTTTTAAACATGATTTTAGTAGCTTCACTTTACTCATAGGAGCATATCCTTTGATATTAGAAGATTTAGCCAAATTCATCTCTAGGAATACTCATGAGAAAGATGAGAGTGAAAAGCCTTTTTCCGCCACAGAGTATGATGATGATGATGTACCTTCCTCTCATCCCATTTCTCTCCCTAGCCAAGATGTAGCATTAGAGAATGAGATAAGGTCTCTCACATTCAATACTTTAGGGATGGATGTTGGGTGCAATCAAGAGAGGAACAATGTTAATTTGATATTCACTAATAAACTTTGTCACAATATTCCTAAGATGATTGTCCGAGGGGCACCTAGTGCACCCTCTTTCTCAAAGACGGTGATTATGGTTCAAGGTAAACCTCTCAATCACATCTATGACTATGCAAAACAAATTTCTCAAAGAAATCTAGGTGTTCAAAATGTGTTACAACAACCACACCACAATGTGATTGCTCACACATTCAACACCTGTAATAACAAGTAAAGTAAACAAGCACCACATGTGCCTATCTCTCTTCCATGTTCTCAATGTCTGCTCCCTCCACCACCTTATCTTACTCATAAAAGTGGTCAAGAGTATGATCTTGTCAAACAGCTTCGCACTACTCCAACTAAGATCTCTCTTTGGGATTTAATACAAACATTTCCTACATACCATGGAATGCTCCAAGAAGCTTTACAAAAGGTGATTGTGCCACCTGCTATTAAGCTGAATGATGTAGCAGCCGTATTGGATAGTATGCATGCAACAAAAATCGATATTCTCTTTCAACCATAGGAATTACCATCAATTGAAGTTCAAAACCAATATGATCCTCTTATAATATTTGTCACAATAAACAAAACATTGGTAAAATGAGTTGTGATTGACAATGGATCGGCTCTTAATGTTTGTAGCATTGACCTACTACACCAAATTAAAGCTAACACATCACAAATCAAACTAGACGGCATTAGCATTCATGGCTTTGACAATGTTGGATGACAATCTATGGGCATTATAACTCTACCTATACAAGTAGGATCTGTGATTGTGCCTACCCTGATTCATGTCATGCCTTGTTCTTTATCTTACAACATGATTCTTGGTAGACCCTGGATCCATGCATTGGGTGCAATTCCTTCTACTTTACATCATTCAATTAAATTTATAGTCAATGGTAAAATTCATACTATTCACGCTGATCCTAAACCAAATAACTACTCACATATTGAAACGTAAAAACTAGTTTACAATAATATGAGCTTAAATAGTTTACGAGTTGATTCATCAATGCCTCTAGCCACAGGTAATGTTGTACAAGACTTTAGAACATCTAATGCACTCTTTGGTGATGATTGGGGCCCATTATATTTTAATCCTTGCAGTATAGGGGAATATAAAATTAATAGCTTGGACACACCAAAAGTAGCATCAATCTCACCTAAGCAATCTTTTGAAACACATAAGAAACCTAAAGTCCCCTTGGTAGAAAATAAAAACAATATTCTCACTTATACCACAAATTACGAGACCTATGAGGCTTCACCATCTTCTAAGGAAATGACATCCCTTTATGGTTGAGGATTTAAAATCCTTTATAACAACTGTGAATATGTAGGTAAGGTATGTGGTGTAAATCAACAAGGGATTTGAGTACCTATAGAATCAGCTTCAACACATTACTCAAGTGGCATTAGATATAATCCTTTTAAAGAAAAGAAAGCCTCATGTCATCCTAAACTTAATGTTAACTCAACAAGATCAAAACAACATGACAGATATCCTAGATATGTATGTTCTTAACAATGGTAACCTAATAGGTAAGTATCACTAACCCTTTGTCTCTCTCGTAATGTGCTTCCCCCGTGATGTGTTATGTGTTATTTAGGCCTCCTGGGATGACCCTTGATTCTGTCATAAGGTTTGGAATACCAAGAGACTGCCGCTATTGTGACCTTCTTCTATTTGTATCATCATTCTTCTATATTGCCTCTCTCTGATTTCATTGTTGTGTGTTGTGTCTTATGGACATAGCTTTGCAGTTGGTGACCTAGGGATACCCTCCTACATGATTGTCCTTAAGACACTTGTTTCTCCTCTCTTATTTATTGTTTCCCTTCTCTAGTGCTTCTATCTAGTGGGCGGATGATGAAAAACATTTATACTAATGCGGATCTAGCGTCCCTTTTGCAAGAAATCAAAAATTGGACTTAGTTCCTTGTTGGAATTAGGTCAGACAACTAAGAGGGGGGTTGAATCAGTTGTCCCACAGAATTAAACTTTCCTTCCTTTTAATCTTCTTTCATGACTTGCAAATAGATTAACAATGTAAACAATAAAGCATGAAACAATAACACATGAGCAGAAACAAAATTAACACACTTGACACCAAGATTTTGACGTGGAAACTTGGTTAAGAGAAAAACCACTGTGGGGGTTAACCCACAAGAATTATACTCTATTAAAAGTATTACAATTGGGAATGCACATGCATTCGAACTCACTACCCAGAGCTCACTGCTCAAAAGAAGGCTCACTACCTATAGAAGGAAGATTACAATGAGTTTAAACTGATAATTAGCATCTACCAATGCAAGGATTCAGTTTCGGTTAAGCACAGAATACTAACTTGATACACTTCATCCTCACTCTGCCTTGTTTACTATTCTACTAACATTTGAACCGTAGATCTCTACCCTTTTCACACTAATTCCATAGTCACATCGCACACACACCCAAATCACTCAAATCCATCAGCTATATATAGCCGCATCATGATATTCAATCACTTTTCAGTTAGCTTCAAGAACACTTAAAACTTTGTTGAAGACTCTACTCTGTCAGCTAGATCCATGTATAACTTGTAACATGGACCAAAAATTGCATTCACAAATCATCAATCGCGTTGGCCACTATCACTAATCATCACAAATCGTCCAACTGACAACTTCCATTTATCTGGAACCAAGATCAATTACAAGGTTGGCTTGTTCTTCTGCTATCTGCACTGTCAAACTGTAACCCCATACTTAGATGCAAATAACTTTTGAATCATTTATTACTGGAGGTTAAAATTCTAGATTTAGATTGCCCTGACTATCCTTATGACTCCTTCAGATCTGCATCACACTCTGATTTACCACCAAAGAGATCTAGACCAAGATACCGGACCCTATCACATGCTCTATTTTTGGCTACCTAGACATAGATAAATTTTGATTCTGACTTCTGGTATGAGCTAATTATGTTATGTGGATGTGTGGAATAGTCTTAGTTGCCATCAATGACAACACCTGTCATGCGAAGTAGTGTCTCTTGCCAACAATCTCCCCCTTTGGCATTGATTGCAACACTTAGTGAAAAATGACTAAGTATTACTCATTTACTCCCTCTTATTCAATACTCTTATGCTTCTCCACTGATTCTGGAGCTCCCCCTTTGCTAGATTCCTTAATTTTCACTGTTCTACATCAATGGCAAAGGATGGGATCCACAAACCAAAATTCACCCAAAAATTTTGTATACATGAGCTTGAGAATATCTACAAAACTAATTTTCAATTTCTCAAGTTCAGAGGCCCAACTTCTTTTCATTCCATCCAAAATTAAGATGTGTCCACTCAGTAGAAATGCATATGCATTTGCCTTTGTTAGATCTGAAGGATCACTTGTCTGAACTACAATTTGAGCTTCTGATAATGCATTAAACATTGTTTCTAACTTGGGAGCAATCAATTCTCGGAGCTCACACATTCTCTTCATAATATTGTCTTTTTCTTTAACAAGCTTCTTTATTTCATCGGTCAAGTTGATTAATTGACATTCCTGACTTATAGGAGAAACTATTAGAGGATCAAAATTTTGAGATAGATTTGACAATTTTTGTTCTTGCTTCTTTATTTTCTTCTCAATATCCTCACTGACTTTGGTCCAGGAAAGACAAAATTTGTAAATATTACCTCCATCACTTAGAGCATTTTGAATACTCTTTATACTAATACCAAGTATCATCCTATCATTCCTTATTAGGCTCTTTATTTCACTAAATTTCTTATCCAAAAATTTATTTCTGACTTTGGTCTCTGTAATATCCCTTGCTCAAACTGACCACATCTTGCTGATTTATAGCTCAAGGACTATTGTCGAACACTTTGTATGCAAGGTCTGATTTTGCTTGGTATTAATTTCTGTTTATTTGGCTATGAGTTTTGATGCTGCAAATGGGGTCTTGGAACACTCCTAATAATGTAAGATGGATTGCCAATGCAATAGGAATGATATACTAATTGATTTTGACGTTTTTACATACATATAAGTGACTAAAATTAACTTGTACAACCAATTGACATTTTGTCAAACACTTTCAATACATCCTAAGATGGTTGGTGTGCACCTACAACAACAAGACATTAATGCAAACACTTGGCATGCATCTATTCCATCTCCAATGAAAGTTAGATATAAATCTATATGCAAATGTATACTTACAGCCAATAGGCATTTCGTCAAACATATGGCATGTAAACTATTATGAAGGTTGAAATCACTACAACAAGTATGTAACTTATCACCCCTTTATTGATTGCAATCTCAAGTACAATGCTGATATAGAAAGCATATCCAAGACTCTGGGCTTACAATGAAATTCAATTACAACATCAAATCTGATATGGATATTCTCCTATAGCTACAACCTTGCAATGACAAATATTATCATGCAATGACATGTAAATTATAATGGACCCTGATTATGAAGCTAGGAATGATCTACAAATTGAATGGCGATGCTTCTTTAATTTAATTGGAATTTTTTAAGCCTCCTTATGTGAAATCATCCCTCATTGAGTAGGTCGCCCCTGCCCTTGCCTGGTGATATTCTGTATAGATTAATGCAGCAATAAAACTCCACTTCTTGGCACCTAAAATGATCGGTAGGACCAAAGGATCAAAATGCAACAATGCCCAGAACCATAGGATGCTTCAATGATGAGATATGAACAAAAATGTCTTGCCAATGGAACCCTTGCTATAGCATATCAGTCCTTAAAATTAATTAATTGTAGCCTAAAACCTCCTCCAATTTGCCCTTGAAATGATTGTCTCGACAAAAGGAATTGATTGCTCAAATACCGAGAATGATTTGATGCTTCAACAGTGCATAATGACCAAAAATCCATGACTCACATAGGTTGTTCAAACCCCATAACAACAAACTAATGTAAAATTGCAGACCTCAAAAAACCCTTCCAATGACTGAAAATAAACTCTAATTAAAAATATATAAATCCTCTAATGTGGCACAGATTGGACCCCTGAAGTGAAGCCCACAATGAAACAATAATTTAGCAGATATTTCACAACCTCAAAATTGCATAACCAATTGGGATTTTTCGTTCCCAATGGCTGAAAAAATTGGCAGAACCCTAGCTAGACTCATCAATTCTAAGTAATCACGGTGCTAGGATGAACCTCATCAATAACACTCCAAAATATATGAAACATCTTGCGAATGACATCTACACAATCCATGGATAACATAATGTTTTCAAATCCGAACGTTGCAAATATTTCAAGTAGTTTTACCCTCTTAGAAAAATAAGGGTTCTTGATGTCATCCAAACCTTTGAAGCTTGCCACCATGATCTGAAGTACTTCTTTAATAATATGGTTGTTATAAGGATCATTAGGAGCTGTTATCCTCATAATTTCACTAATGCATGAGATAGCTACAAGTTTTATCACCTCATCATGATATCTCATAAGTTGTGGCTTAACCAAAGAACTTACCAATGGACTTATAGCAAGTTGCATTGTTTGAGATGGATCTTGTTCAACTTTACATAAACAAGCCTCTGCCTCCTCCAAAGTACTTAGAAGAACCTCCTTTTGCTGAGATGGATGTTCTAATTTCTTCCCTGCCCTGTAAATTCTTTCTTCCAAATATCTTTCACTTGTTGAAGCCATGCTTGTATCTGAAACTCAAGTTTTGGACCCAATCAGGCTGGTAAGAAACCGCTCTGATACCACTGTAATATCCCTTGCTCAAATTGACCTCAACTTGCTGATTTATAGCTCAAGGAATATTGTCGAACACTTTGTATGCAATGTTTGATTTTTCTTGGTATTAATTTCTGTTTATTTGGCTGAGTTTTGATGCTACAGATGGGGTCTTGGAACACTCCTAATAATGTAAGATGGATTGACAATGCAATAGGAATGATATACTAATTGATTTTGACCTTTTTACATACATATAAGTGACTAAAATTAACTTGTACAACCAATTGACATTTTGTCAAACACTTTCAATGCATCCTAAGATGGTTGGTGTGCACCTACAACAACAAGACATTAATGCAAACAGTTGGCATGCATCTATTCCATCTCCAATGAAAGTTACATATAAATCTCTATGCAAATGTATACTTACAGCCAATAGGCATTTTGTCAAATATATGGCATGCAAACTATTATGAGGGTTGAAATCACTACAACAAGTATGTAACTTATCACTCCTTTATTGATTGCAATCTCAAGTACAATTCTGATATAGAAAGCATATCCAAGACTCTTGGCTTACAATGAAATTCAATTACAACATCAAATCTGATATGGATATTCTCCTATAGCTGCAACCTTACAATGACAAATATTATCATGCAATGACATGTAAATTATAATGGAACCTGATTATGAAGCTAGGAATGATCTGCAAATTGAATGGTGATGCTTCTTTAATTTAATTAGAATTTTTGAAGCCTCCTTATGTGAAATTGTCCCTCCTTGAGTAGGTCGCCCTTGCCCTTGCCTGGTGATATACTGTATAAATTAATGCAGCAATAAAACTCCACTTCTTGGCACTTGAAATGATCGGTAGGACCAAAGGATCAAAACGCAACAATGCCTAGAACCATAGGATGCTTCAATGATGAGATATGGATAAAAATGTCTTGCCAATGGCACCCTTGCTATAGTATATCAGTCCTCAAAATTAATTAATTGCAGCCTTGAACCTCCCCCAATTTGCCCTTGAAATGATTGTCTCAACAAAAGGAATTGATTGCTCAAATACCCAGAACGATTTGATGCTTTAGTAGTGCACAATGAGCAAAAATCCATGACTCACATAGGCTGTTCAATCCCCATAACAACAGACTGATGTAAAATTGCATACCTCAAAAAACCCTTCCAATGACTGAAAATAAACTCTAATTGAAAATATATAAATCCTCCAATGTAGCAAAGATTGGACCCCTGAAGTGAAGCCCACAATGAAACAATAATTCAGTTGATATTTCACAACCTCAAAATTGCATAACCAATTGGGAGTTTTCATTCCCAATGGCTGGAAAAAAATGGCATAACCCTAGCTGGACTCACCACCAAACAAACTTAAGTCAAATATCCAATTCTTCATGTCCAATAATGAGCCCATAAGATCCTTTTATTCTTTTCTTGGGGAAGCTCACACACTTTCTTGTCAATGTGGGATAAAAGATATATTTTATATTTGCACTTTATTATAATATAACATTAAAATATATAAAGTGCAAAACATAATGTCAAAACATAACATGAACTTTCCCAAATTAGAGACATTTGTAATAACATAGTAGAACCAAATTCATGAAAGAAAGCCAACCGTTGATCGGGTAACTGCCAAGAAGACCCTCTAATCAAATCGTATTAGCCTACAAGAGCCAGGAATAGGCTAAACCCTCTGCAAACTGATGCTCATAAGAATGGGGACATTACAGTCTTTGCAAACTTCTCATAAGACTCAAAGTACGTACTTTTAGAACTTACAAGATTCTTCAGATTTACGGAAGGAGAGTCAGAAGGGTTCTTCTGGAAAGTTGGCATTAACTTTTCCAATACTCCGGTTGCAAGGCCTAGCAACTCACTGTCCTCAATGTGAGATTTCAAAAACTTTTCTCTTGCCTTGGCTTGTGTGAAAGATGTTATTTTCATTACATGAACCGGAGAGAGAGCATCCAGATTGAACGGTACTTGAAACAGTTCTGGTTCATCAAACTCAAGCATTTCTTTACTCAGGAAATATTTTACTACATCTGTAGTGTCTCTTTCTACAATTCTTGAACCACCTTCCTTCTCTTGAGATTTCTCAGCATCAGAATTTATTTGTGTGGGTGCATTAACATTTGCACCATCTTCTTATGTCTTATCTTCTTTACCTTCTTCTGTATCATCTGTAGGAGGAATCTTTTCTTTGTCTTCACCACTTGCTACTTGTTCTAAAGGGATTTGAGTAGTAGCAATATTATCTTCTTTTCTGGATTGACCAGGTGGAGTTGGAGTATCTCCTGCATCATAAGTTTTGTCTACCATCTCTATGTCTTCTTTGTTCATTTGCTCCTCTTTCAAAATAGAGGAGTCATCAACTTTAGTTTGTTGCTCATTGATGTTTACTTTTTCAACATCTGGAATCGATGAATCAATCCCATCATCTATCTTCTTGAATAGGTTTTCTCCAGAGGATTTAGAGTATCACCTTGATCATCATTTCCTTTTTCAATCTCTTCTTCTAGAGCTTCTTGTTCCAGAACTGAAGGATTGTCTTCTTCAACTTGTTCCTCTGAAACAATATTGTATTTATTTTTATCTAGGGCCTTCCTCAAAGTTTCCTCTATTTCCTTTGCAACTTCCTCAGTTTCACCAAGCATTAGCTTGTTCATCCAGATCTTTCTTCTGAATTTCTCCTTAACTCCCTTGAGGATTTTATCTGCTTCCCTTCTGGTCATTACTGGACATAGGGTGGAGAGGACATATTCTTTGAGTTCTAGATCTTTGGCCTTGGTTGCTTCCTTCCTCATTTCCAGTATTTTCCTTAAACTTTTAGGAAGTTCTTGTAAAATTTCTAGTAGAGCTCCATTGAATTTATTCAAGTATTTGATAGTGGCATCTTCCAATATTTTCTTATTTGCTTGATCAAAATTATCATAATAAACTTTGATAGGACTTAGATTTCCATGAACAGTAATTGTTTTTACATTTTCATCAGCTATCATAGCAACTTTACCAGTTTCTTGCTTTTTACTTGCCTTTTTGCTTCTAGAAGGCTGGTCGTCAGAAGCCTTTGAAATCTTGGCTTTCTTGGATTTAATCTCTTTAACTTCTTCATCTATTTTTGTCTCTTCATCATCTTTTGTGCTCACATATGTTCTTGTAGTATTTATTTTCTTTCTCTTACTTCCTACACCGGATGGTCTGTCTTTTGGTTTTGTAGGTTTAGGGGGAATAGAAGTAGCAGGAAAGCTTCTAGTAGTCCTTGAGGTGGAGGATGGTTCCATTGAAGCATCTTCTTGTTTCTTTTCCTGCCTTTCATTTTCAGATTTTTCAATTCTTTCCCTATTTTATTTCACTGCTTCCTTGGTTAGTCCAATGCTCTCAGCATACTTTTAAACTTGCTTCTGTACTTTCCTTTTGGTCTCTAGTTGTCTGAGCTCCACATGCAATTTTAGACTTCGCTCCTTGTAAGTTCCAAACCTTTCCACAGATGTGTCTTTTGATTTGCTCAAGAGATGTTGAGCATACATTTCCAAAACTTTCTTATCAACCTCATAGCCCATTGGCATAATCCATATGGTTATGGGTTCCACAACCTCCATCAGGCACCGACCAGTGTCAACCATAAAGCATATTTTATTCTCATATTTCTCCACAACTGACTTAGGGATTCTCTCTCTTGCATGCATCATACTTTGAAAGTTTTTGAAGTAACACCAAATGACTTTCTTCTGAGCTTGGGAATCACTAAGGCTGAGTAGATGATCTTTTATTTGCCATGCAACTGGCCTATCATTTGTCCAGTGCACACCTTGAACTTCAAGCACTTTATTCATAAAATAGAAGAACAAACATATAATGAAAGAACCATACTTGAAGGTATTCTTCTTATGTTTCTTTATTTTTCTTAGATTTTCAATCAACTGATTTTGTAGCAGTACACATATGTCATAATCAACATTCTTCTTCAACATTTGATAGGCTAAATTCTCTCTGCTAGAGTGATAGATCTTGTAGGCAATCACCATGGAAGCAAACTTCACATCTAGTTCTATAATGTCATTTATGGTCATAGCCCTCTTATCGAACTTTGCACCGATTGCATCAATAATAGTTTGGTTTTTCATGGCTTTCAGCATGGGTAATCCACCAGTTGAATGTAACCTAGTCACAATTCTGATAACATCCTTTGTAATATTGAATGGTTTCAATAGCCATATGAACTCATCATGTATTCAGCTCAAGATATATCGAACCCACTCATTCTCATCAAATGTTAGAAATTTAATGACTTGCAGAAAGTGTTTGCTTTATATGGATTTGTATTCTGGTTTCAATTTATAGCTATCATCCCTTAGGTAGTTGTTAAACAAATCCAAGAGTTTTAGGTTTCCAAATTCATCAATGCTACAGTGGATGTATGCCCTAATATCCTCAACATCTAGTACGCCATATGGGACATTAGAAAATGCACCTAACGGCTCAACTTCAATTGACTTGTATGGATGCTTCTTAAATATTGGTCAGGGTCTTTTAGTTACATCAACAATTAGAGGTGTAGCCATCTCAACAGATTTTAGATTCAAAGCTTTACAGAGAAGTACCTTTTTTTTTTGCGGGGTTAGGGTTGATCAATTGTTGGTTGAATTCACTCTTTGTGCTTCAATTTCTAGATTTACAGCTCAGATGCTCTTCTTTTTGTTTCCTTTGAATGTAAAGTGATTCAAATGCACAACCAAGTGACCTTTTATCCTCCGCAAAACCTAATTTGGCATTGTAATAAATTTGTTGCCCTAACTTCATCTGGTTACTCTGTTTCTTGAACAATTCTTCATGAATCACTACGTAAATTACCCATGTCTTGCTTATTTCATTCTAGATCTCATTCTCATCAATTGTTACTTTTCCTTTGTCTTGTCTTTGTTCATCCAATTTTCTATTTACCGAGCCCCTTCTTTCAATAATCCTACTTCTACAGAATCTTGTAATATGACCAGATTTATTACAATTAAAGTACACAACATTTCTTTGCTTATATACTTGATTTCCTCGTGATCTGCACTAATTAGCCATGTGTCCAAATCCATTGCAAGCAAAATAGTAACCATTGAAAGAATTGTCATTAGAGTTATTCAATATCATACTTCTACATTCATTGGATCTATGACCATACCTCTTGCACTTGAAGCATTGACCAGAGAAGGATGTACCATTTTGATTTACTCTGCTTCTACACTGAGTAGCTTTATGGCCAAATTTATTGCAGTTGAAACAATTTCCATTGAAGGATGGATATCTTTGAGCATTTGGCTATCTTACCGGAGGTCTTCTAGGTTTGTTTCTTCCATTTCTTGATTAAGAATTTCTTTGTCTAGATCTGGAGCTTTCACCTTTCTCATATCCAAGACCATGCTTTTCATTAACCTTTTTCTATCCTTCGAGTAGTGCTTCAAGTTTAGCTGAGATTATTTTGAACTTCTCCTTGTATTCATTTGCAACTACTAGGTCATGTCTGAGAATGAAAATTTTCTTTTCAAGTTCTCTCTCATTGTCTCTGCTTTCTTGTAGATCAGACTCTAGATGGCTAGCTATTCCAATATACAACATTCTTTAGTTCTTTCTTTTAGTTTTTGATTCAGGTCTTCTTCAATTTTCGTCATGTCTTCAATTTCTTTGGTTTGCCTCATCACCCTAGATTCCATCTCAATTTTTAGAACATCAACTTCTTTGGATAGCTTTTCACATTCCTTTGTCTTTTCTTCCAAAGCTTCATTCATGCCATTTTCTTTAATTAAACTAGATAACTGCAAAAGTAGATCCTTTCTCTTTTCCATAGATTTCTTTAATTTATCTTTTAACATTTCAATGGTATCATCAACATCTTGAAGCTCATCTCTCAGATTACTAACTTCTACTTTAGACTGATCAAGATCTCTTAGGGCCAACTAAAGTTGATCTTTGAGTGAACCCATTGAAAACTCCTTCTAAGATCTTTCCCTCAAGCTATTAGGCTTCTTTTAAGGAACTTTGCTCTGATACCAATTATTGGAATTAGGTCAGACAACTGAGAGGGGGGGTGAATTAGTTGTCCCATAGAATTAAACTTTCTTTTCTTTTAATCTTCTTTCACGACTTGCAAATAGATTAACAATATAAATAATAAAGTATGAAACAATAACACATGAGTGTATATCAAAAAATTTGGATTTATAAATGGAAATGATCAAACAATTGAAATGCATAACCTAAACCCAAATAATTCAATACTTCGAAGATGCAAGATGAGCTCGATTGATTGATCGCTTTGTTGTGTTGATTGCTCGATTCCGCAGCATAACATTGATAAGGAGATAGGTGATGGATGGTTGATGGTTGATAGATTCAAGCTAGATGGATTGAAGATGATGGATGAGGACTTGAGATGAAGATTCAGCAGAGTGAGGTTGCATGAAGAAGAATCATCAATTCCCCCTTTCCTCCATTCCCCCCTAATGGCTCAAGAGAGGCTTGTTTTATAGGAAAGGCTTGGTTCCAATGGATGGCTAGGATCAATTAGAGCTTTAGATGAAATGGATGGATAGGATTAAGTTAGGTTTCCTTGCACATCAAGAAATTGTAGTCATGTGACATGTGGCAAGGAGGATAAGGCTTAGGTGTGCTTGTGTAGATAAATACTAAAATTAGGTCCCATTAGTTGTACATGTGAAAGATTTGAATGAAAGTTGTATTACAACACATGATTGACTGGACAAGTGTTGGAATGTGGTGAAAGGAGAGGACTTAATTCAAATAAAATATTTGAATTAGTTGTGATATAGTTGGGAATTAATTAAATAAATAAAATTTATTTAATTAATTGGGTAAATGAATAGGATGGGATAAGATATGATGTGGAAATTAATTAAATAAATAAAATTTATTTAATTAATTGGGATGAGGATAAGATAAATGGGATTATGCATGTGAAATTAATTAAATAAATTTTATTTATTTAATTAATTGTCTTATGGATAAATAGGATTAAGAGTGGGATTTAGGAAAAAATGCTACATGATGTATTAATGATGTTTTTGACTAGGTGTTGCAAGACATACACGAATTTGGGACAATTTTGGGTGTCTACATTTTGCCCCTCTTTGAGATGATGTTTGAGATGATAAGATTTATGTCGAGTAACATCATTTCAAAGAAGTTAAGGTATGGATAATTGATAGGGATGCTGATGCTGATGATGATGATGATGATAGAAAGGATAGGTTGGTGATGCCCCCTCGAGAGGATAGGTGGGTTGGACAAACACGGGTATGCTCTTGAAATAAAATAGCTTGGCTGCAAAAGAAAGATAAGGGGATAGATAGATAAAAGGATGATGCGTTATGTTGCAATGAAAGTGAGCAACCATGATGTTTGATATAGCACTAAATGTTATGCACCAAGGTATAAGGACCAAAGTGATGATGTGTCTTGTGCCCCAGCGTAATACAACCTTGTCTAACGTATGAGGAAGTAAACTTAGAGCATTGAAGTCCTAATGCACAAAAGGTATAATATGACCTTAGATGCAAAGGATAGTGCAAAAAGATATTCCAACATACATAAGATATGAATATTAGCTAGAATGATATGGATGTGATGCAAATGCAAGATAAAATAATAACACACACAAGCAAGCAAGCATGCATGCACAAATGATACAAAAACAAACAAGGTATTGCCCCTGTCAAGTTGTAAACCAATGATTGATTGTTTTGATGATAGTTGAGAGCATTGTCATGGTGGGGAAAGCTATATCCCTAGATCAACACAAGGTTGTTTGCTAAGCTGGTTGGCTGATTGGCTAATTGATTTGGCTTACAATAAAGTTAGGATCAAGACCATTGATTGTGTGTGGATAACTTGGCTTGATTGATTAACTTGATTGGTATAGCTTAATGATGACTTGCATTTGGATCATTGTTTAGAATGATTTGAAGATGAGAAAATGATTAGATTGATTTGCTTTGATGAAATGTGGATGATGGGATGATATGTGGTGGATTGAGCTACTTTTGATTTGTTGGAGTAGTTGGATTTATTTTGATGGTTGGCTTGATGTGCTTGAGTTAATTTGCTTTGGTGTTGATGTTGATGATTGATAGGATTTGTTTTGATGGTTGGCTTGATGTGCTTTGGTTTTGATGTTTTCTATTGTTGGATTGATTGTTTTGATGATTGGATTGTTTTGAATGATGATAGTGATGGTGTGATGATCAGAGTGTCAACTCAATCTAAGCATAAGCAAGTGTTCTCAGTGTGCTCAAAGGATGTAAAACAAACAAGGTATTGCCTTTGTCAAGTCATAAACTAATGATTGATTGTTTCATTGATAATGATAGATAGTGTTGTCATTGTGGAGAAAGCTATATCCCTAGATCAACACAAGGATGTGGGAACGCTATATCCCATTGATGATGTTTGATGATGATTGATTGGGCTCATGACAAGATTAGGATCAAAACCTATTGATTTGATTAGATAATGTTCCTTGATTGATTAGCTTGCTTGATATGGATTAGTGTGACTTGGATTTAAGATAATTGCTTAGATTGATTTGATTGATATGATTGGAAGAAGTGATTGATTGAAATAGATGAATGAATGTTATTGATAGGAAGAATTAATGATGACGATGATTTTATTTTGATTGAATGTTGAAGTGGATTGTTTTGGATTGATGATGATTGGTTTTATTGCTTGGATTTTTCATTGGATATTGATTTTTTTGTGTTTTTGGAATATTTTGATTTTTTTTTTTGTATTTTTTTGAAATATTTTGGAAGATGCCAATGGATTTACAATTGGGTAGCCTTTGTGCTAGATACCAATGACAAGGGAGAAAACCAAGTCTAGGTGCAAAGGATGGATAAAAGGATGGGCTCATAGTAAATGGGATGAAAGGCTCGTGATAGATGGATAGATAAGAGGATAGGCCATATAAGAGATGGATGCTTGCCTTGTGATAAATGGATAGGTAGGCTATAGTGGAAAGCTCATGATAAACAGATGGGGATAAGCTATAAGATGGAAAGCTCGTGATAAGGATACACCATAGTGGATGGATCATAAGGGAGCTAGGATGTGATCTCGAAAGGCTATGTTGCATAGGAAGAATAACTTGCCCCATTCTATGTGGTAATGCTTAGGATTTTTTGCATGACACATGATGGATTTTACATTGCAAGGCTCATGACAATGGGATGATATGATGGATTGGTTTGAATGGGATGGATAAATGGTCAATGGATAGGACTTGGTTTGGAAAGAAGGTATGTCAAGAAATATCTCAACATGTTTCAACATTTTGCCCCTATGTCTTCATCAAGATCAAAAGGTGGAAGGATGGGTAAATGGGTTCAGTAGGATAGGCATGTTTATGTAATGGCTAAGGATGGTAGGATATGGTAATGGTAGGATAGGATAGGATGGAAAATGATATAATGGGATGGATAGTTTGGAAATGGATAGGTTGGATGAGACAATGTGCCACCAAGTGTAAGTGACATAGAAGATCAACCTACACATGACACCTATTTGCCAGGTTTTCATCAATGGTACTTATCCAAAGTGCTTGTTTACCAAGTTTTCACCGTTGGATGAAGGGATTTCTCTTTTTTATTTTTATTTTTATTTTCTTTTGCTTTTTTTTTAGATGGGATGACAATTACACATGGCGCCTATTTGCCAGGTTTTCACCATGGTAATGGATGGGAGGGACTCAAGTGGCTAGTGCTAAGAAAGGTGATAGTGTCCCATTAGAGATGGATGTTGTCACATGGACCATGTCAAGTGTGCTCATAGATGTTGGTAAGGGATTGCGTGGATGGGAGATGGATTATGTGGATAGTGGATTATAATGTGGAATTATGGTAGGGTAGGCTAGTGGCTTATGGTGTGGATTTATATAGGCTTATGGAATGAAGATGGATGAAAAGTTTATGCCAAAGCATGGACCATAGGGATAGCATGGGGGAGATATGTAGGATAATGGATGGAAGATGGGGAGATGTAGTTATGTGGAGGTGCTGCAGAGTGGAAGGGAACCATGACCAATAGTTGCACACATTGTGATAAACATTGAAGCTTTTGATGAGATGATGGTGTAGGAAGCAATGGAGATGTTTGCTTAGGAGATGGTTGATGAAGTGGTTTAGGAACCCACATAGATTTAGTATTTTTAGTGCTTCTATTTTTCTTGTGGGATTTTTGCAGGGAATGGAAGTTTTGGATGGAAATAGGCTTTTGGATGGAGATAGGTGATTGGGATTCTTGAGAGGTGGATAAGGATGCCTCATTTGCTTTGCTAGCTATTTGTTTAGGAACCCAAACCATTTTTCTTTTGGGCTTTGCATTTGGACGTAAGGGTTTAGATGGCTACTTAGATGAACTTTGCTTTGAGTTTAATTCTTTATGTCCTAAGGTATGAAGACCTTTAGGATTTTTGGTAGGATTTTTAGCTTTATAAGTAGAGGCATTAAAATTTCTTCTTTTGAATCCCATGGGGTGGGTGGAGTGGATGAAATGATTGGAAGCTTAATGCTTAAACGATGTGTGCTTTTCTTGGCCATGATTAGGGATGTAAGGATACTTATGAATGATAGGTATGTTAGGTGTTGGAAACAATGGTGGCAAGTTGGATGGAGGGATATTTGGATTTGGTAAAAGTGGAGGCAAAGTGGATGGCGAAATGTGTACGGTCACATGCTTTTGACATTTATAGGATGATGGAGGTGAAATGACAACATATGTTTTGGGAACATGATGTGGTTTGCAATGGACAGTGGTAGATTTAGGATGCATGAAGGGATTACCAACATCTTGGCCTTGTTTACCTTGGGGTGTGTATCCAAGGCCATATGAGCTTGGAGGGACCTTGACATGGTTTGGATCCAAAATACCTTGTTCATAAAGGCTTAGACCTTTGCCTTGGTAGTTCATGTTTTAGAGGATGCGATTGACTATGGGACTAGATGTGTTTTGGAAACTAGACTTGAGCTCTTTATTGGATGGAGAAGGTGAAGTGGATAAAGGTCGTTGTTGTCCTAAGGAAGAACACTCATGTATAAGGGTGGTAAGACCAATAGGACATGATAGTGGATTTGAAGTGGAATCGATGGTGGATGTGGAAGGTGGATCATTAGGATCTTGATTAGCATTGTGTTCACTAAGATCCAAGTTATTTATTTGATCTTTTATGCTTACTTGGGGGACAAGTGTCCCATCATGACAAGTGGATGTTTGCTCATTATGGATAGGGCTGGATGGTGGATGACTAGGAGCAATGTGGATATCTTGCTCATGGATAGATATAGGATTATGGATAGGATCAAGGTGCTCATAGATAGCTTCTTCATAGGTATCATCTTGATCATAAAGAAGGTAAATGTTATAGATAGGTTGAATTTGGATAGCTTGCTCATGAATGGTTGTTGGGAGATGGATAGGATCAAGTGGCTTATGGATAGATTCATCATTATGGCTATCATCTTGATCATGGAAAAGAAACATATTATGGATGGGTTGCATAAAAGTGTTTTGATCTTGAGTTGGACTAGGGCTTAATATTTCCACATGCTTAGGATTAAACCTTTGACATACCTCTTGAGTTGCTTGAATAGAAGTGGAAGGCTCTTGGATAGGCTCTTGGTCAACAACATGAGAACATGATGACTCTTGACTTGGATTCATGATAGGAGGCTCTTGAATAGGCTTGATGGATTGTAGGTCACATGATGGGCTTGAAGGGCTAGGTATGTTAATGGAAGGCTCGTGGATAGGCTCAAGGATAGGTGGACCACATGATGGGATTATATGATTAGACATGACCTTTGGAAGTTCTTTGGTTGGCTCATGAATGGATGTTTGACATGGAGGTAGTTTATTCCTAGCTAGTAGCCAATGGATCACATCCTTCGCAAGGGTATGAGTGGATGGGAAGTATAATGGATGAATAATAATGGTGGGTGATGTTGCAGGCTTAGGACTAGGATTAGGTTGGGGGCTAATTGGATTGGGTGGATTAGGATTTGGATTGGATGAAGGGATAATCTTACCACAATTTATGAGGTTTGTGATCAATCTCTTAAGTTTGACACAATTGGTTGTTGTATGGCCCTTATACCTATGGTATGCACAATAATAGTTTTCATTATACCATGGGGGTTTAAGGATTGGTTCAAAAGGTTCTATTGGTGGCAGCTCAATTAAATTTGCTCGAACCAATTGTTGTACAGTTATGTCCAAGGGATCTTGTGGTGGAAGATTGGTAGAACATGAGGATGAAGGTGATGAAGGTTGGTGGACCAATGGACTAGGGGTAGGATCATATGATGGTGTTATGATAGGGCTAGTAGGCTCATGTGTTGGTGGGTGATTGGATGATGAAGGCCACTCTAGATTGGTATCTCCCTTGTCAAAGGTTATTAGATCTTGCATAGGATAACTTGGGCTTGTTTGATTTATGTACAAGGGACCACTTGGACTTGCATGTGCTTCTTGTTGCAAAGGTGGACTTAGGCTCATTTGTGCTTGTTGGGGAGGCCAGTGATAGTCTTGGTGGTTGAGTGAAATGGTGGGATATGAAGATAAAATGTCTTGGGTTTGGTATGAAGTTGAGGGCATTTGATCTTGTTGTTAAGGTGGATTTGAGCTTACATGTTCTTGTTGTGATGACATTTGGTTGCCTTGTGAATGGATTTGGTGGTATGTTGGAATGTGAGAATGAGAAATTGGATAATGTTGATGTGGAGGTTGATATGTTGATGTGGCATAGGTTGATATGGAATTGTCATGATAGGTGGATGGATTAGGTTGGTGTGAAGTTGAGGTGGGTGACATGTAGGATTGTGGTTGAAGTTGTTGGAAGTTGTGATGGTGTTGTGATGGTTGGATTTGTTGAATTGGTTAATGTTGTGATGTGATGTGTTGATGTGGATAAGGGATGGAATAAGTTGGTATCGAATTGGGTTGATGAGTGGATAGATATGATGGGGTAGGTGCTAGATAGGATGGTTGTTGGACTTTACAAGTGGCCATGATGTGTTGTATTTCTTCGAAGAGGTATTGTATGTGTGAGGATTGGTTTGTTTGACATATGTGAATCAGTTCTTGAATGCTTTGAAATGTTCACTGCTCTAAAGGTGATTGGCTTGCATGCATGTGGCGAAGCATATGAAGGAGCTTTTGGAGGTCGTCTAAGGTTGACATGATGTGACACAAGTGTTTAAGTCTTAAGTGCTTTTTGGCAAGTGCTTGGTTATGATTCGATGATGATGTGGCTTGTTTGGATGACTTGGCTATGAAGGGTTGGATGATAACTAGGCTATGTTTGGGATGAAAGTGATTGGGTTTGAATGTTATTGGAAGAATGTGTAGGATGACTTGTCTTTATGTGTTTAGGTGTTTAGAGCTTGATGTGGCAATATTCAAATAAATGATAATGCATATACACACATGAATCACTCACACAAGACACATAAGCAAGTTGTTAGTTTGGAATAATGTGATGATGGTTAAACAAGCACATGAAGACACTTCAACAAGTCCTAGTTAAGGCAAGGCCACTATCACAAGGAGGTTCTAGTGAAAATTTGAGGGACCGGCACCCCACGAGCATCCAACAAGCCACTTAAGACTTTAACTAACCCTACTAGGAGTTTTAATATACACAAAGGTACACCTCCTTTCAAGTTAGCACTGTATGGTGAGCGCTAATACTAGTCAGACTTGGCTTTCGCCTTATCCTCTAATTTTTATAGCAGACCAGATGAAAGTACCACTTAAGGTCGTTCCCTTGGGGTGGATACCAAGGCAGGCCTCTCTAAGGCTAAACAAAAGCAACACAAGTAAATTTTTTTGATCTCCAAGTTCATGTTGGGATGCGAGGAGAGAGCATACACATTTACTTGGTCACACTCGCATGGGGTTTATTAACCTTAGAAATTCAATGTGTGGAAAACAATGCAAGCACTTGTTTGTTTTAAAGCCCAAATCTAAATGTGATGAAAGACAATGGTTTGTTTTAGCCCAATTTTTTGATGTGAATTTGCAAACAATTGTTCATTTTATGCCCAAAATCCAAATGTGTTTGCAAATAATGATTAGAAGATGAGAAATGAAATGATTGCACTTGGTTAATTCGCTATCCAAATTGCTGTAGATGTTGATGTCAATGTTACTCCAGCTCGTTATGATCACCTACAACATAAAAAAAATGATATTATAATGCAGGCATAAAAAATAGGCTCATCAAGCAAGAAAAATTATAATTTTAGATGCATAGCTGAATTAGATTTGATTATTTTGATACATTTTTGGTTTGAAAATTAAAAAACAAAGAAGAGACCCCTATTAATTTTTAGAGAGCTTTCTAAAAATGTAAAGAAATCAGAAAAATTCCTTGTTTTGCGCCTAGAAATGCAGATTTATGGAAACGGTATAGTTGGCAAAGATATAATTTTTTGGCACTGTAAATGAGCTCCAAATTAAATCTGTAAAACATAGACCCCCATTAGAATTTTAAGAGATTTCTAGAAATATAAAAATGTCTAAAAAATTCACTGATTTACGCCTAGAATTGTGATTTTATGAAAAAACATAAAAACGTGATAAATCCCGTAAAAATCACGATAAACCCAAAATTTTTCTGCTGTAGCTTCCTTATATAATGGACAAACTTTTGCTAAATCTTGTAGAAAAATTCATAGCCATTTGGAAGATATGATGAAATCTTTAAAACCTAGGGTTTTGTCCAAAAAGTAGTAGATCTGCAACAAAAAGTTAATTAAACCTGCAAAACTCAATAATGGGGGTTATATGAATGCAAATTTTTACTCCAAAACCTGTAAAAAAGATCAAGCAAAGTGAGTCCCACCGGGCGTGCCAAAATGTATATCGAAAAATTTGAATTTATAAATAGAAATGATCAAACAATTGAAATGCATAACCTAAACCCAAATAATTCAATACCTCGAAGATGCAAGATGAGCTCGATTGATTGATCACTTTGTTGTGTTGATTGCTTGATTCCGCAGCATAACATTGATAAGGAGATAGGTGATGGATGGTTGATGGTTGATATATTCAAGCTAGATGGATTAAAGATGATGGATGAGGACTTGAGATGAAGATTCAGCAGAGTGAGGTTGCATGAAGAAGAATCATCAATTCCCCCTTTCCTCCATTCCCCCCTAATGGCTCAAGAAAGGCTTGTTTTATAGGAAAGGCTTAGTTCCAATGGATGGCTAGGATCAATTAGAGTTTTAGATGAAATGGATGGATAGGATTAAGTTAGGTTTCCTTGCACATCAAGAAATTGTAGTCATGTGACATGTGGCAAGGAGGATAAGGCTTAGGTGTGCTTGTGTAGATAAATACTAAAATTAGGTCCCATTAGTTGTACATGTGAAAGATTTGAATGAAAGTTGTATTACAACACATGATTGACTGGACAAGTGTTGGAATGTGGTGAAAGGAGAGGACTTAATTCAAATAAAATATTTGAATTAGTTGTGATATAGTTGGAAATTAATTAAATAAATAATTTATTTAATTAATTAGGTAAATGAATAGGATGGGATAAGATATGATGTGGAAATTAATTAAATAAATAAAATTTATTTAATTAATTGGGATGAGGATAAGATAAATGGGATTATGCATGTGAAATTAATTAAATAAATAAATTTATTTAATTAATTGGCTAAGTAGGATGAGGATGGGATTGAATAGGATTTTAATTAAATAAATAAAATTTATTTAATTAATTAGCTTATGGATAAATGGGATTAAGAGTGGGATTTAGGAAAAAATGCTACATGCTGTCTTAATGATGTTTTTGACTAGGTGTTGCAAGACATACACGAATTTGGGACAATTTTGGGTGTCTACAATGAGAAGAAACAAAATTAAGACACTTGACACCAAGATTTTGATGTGGAAACCTAGTTAATGGAAAAACTACGGTGGGGGTTAATCCACAAGACTTATACTCTGTTAAAAGTATTACAATTGGGAATGCACATGCATTCAGGCTCACTACCCAAAGCTCACTACTCAAAAGAAGGCTCACTGCCTACTGAAGGAAGATTACAATGAGTTTGAACTAATAATTAGCATCTACCAATGTAAGGATTCAATTCTGGTTAAGCATAGAATACTAACTTGATATACTTCATCCTCACTCTACCTTGTTTACTATTCTTCTAACATCTGAACCTTAGATCTCTACCCTTTTCACACTTATTCCATAGTCGCATCGTACACACACCTAAATCACTCAAATCCATCAGCTATATATATCTGCATCATGATATTCAATCACTTTTTAGTCAGCTTCAAGAACACTTAAAACTTCGTTGAAGACTCTACTCTATCGGCTAGATCCATGCATAACTTGTAACACAGACCAAAACTTGCATTCACAAATCATCAATCATGTCAGCCACTATCACTAATTATCACAAATTGTCCAATTGACAACTTCCATTTATCCAAAACCAAGATCAATTACAAGGTCAGCCTACTTCTCTTGTCTGCACTGTCAAATTGTAACCCCATACTCAGATGCAAATAAATTTTGAATCCTTTATTACTGGAGGTTAAAATTCTAGATTTAGATTGCCCTGACTATCCTTATGACTCCTTCAGATCCACATCACACTCTGATTTGCCACCAGAGAGATCTAGACCAAGATACCAGACCCTGTCACATGCTCTATTTCTGGCTACCTGGACTTAGATAAATTCTAATTCTGACTTCCGGTATGAGCTAATTATGTTATGTAGATGTGTGGAATAGTCTTAGTTGCCATCAATGACAACACTTGTCATGCGAAGTAGTGTCTCTTGCCAACATTCCTAATATGACGATGGGGTTGTATATTTTATCTGATGCTTGGCTGGTGGAAGCACTCGTGCTTTCCACGTAGTGATTTTGATGGTGTTCTATCTCATTTACAAATGATAACAATATTTCTACTTTATGCACTTTGTCTATCTTGAATCTTGCATGCCTCAGATTTCATATGCATTGATGTTGTTGTTTTTATGTGGACACTAACATGTTTCTTGCAGGGATGTGTTTGTGGGAACATTTGGCGATTGTAAAGTACATGTCACCTTCGGGGGGCATGGGCTTTGCGAAAGTATGTGTTCCCTTGTGTGTTTTCTTCCTACCTTAACGTGCTTGATATCGAGCATGATATCAACCACCTTAAGGTGGGGGCATATATAAGGTAAGTTGTCTGTTCTAGATGCTAGTAAAGTGTGTTTGAACAATTTTGAACAATCTTGAAATCTATTTCATGTACCTCTTTTTCACCATAAGGTGTCTCTGTGATGTGGGCGGGGTTGTATACTTTTAAGCTCATACCTTCTTTTCACCATAAGGCATCTCTGTGATGCAGGTGGGGTTGTATGTCATGCTTCCTTTTCACTGTAAGCATGATATCAACCACCTTAAGGTGGGGGCATATATAAGGTAAGTTGTCTGTTCTAGATGCTAGTAAAGTGTGTTTGAACAATTTTGAACAATCTTGAAATCTATTTCATGTACCTCCTTTTCACCATAAGGTGTCTCTGTGATGTGGGCGGGGTTGTATACTTTTAAGCTCATACCTTCTTTTCACCATAAGGCATCTCTGTGATGCAGGTGGGGTTGTATGTCATGCTTCCTTTTCACTGTAAGACGTCTTCATGATGCAGGTAGGGTTGCATTTTCAAAAGTCCTTTGCGGAGGCAGGGAGCAGTTTTGTGACTAACTCAACCCTTAAGTTTGTCTTCGATGATTGTTGTGGCGAAGCCCAATCATTAGTGTGTGCCTATAATGTGCCTTAGATGGTGTTGAACCTAGAAATAGGGACACTCCATCACTTATCTGCCGTGTTTTCTTTGTGTCTTCAAAGTGTGTGTGTTTGGCATGCTTTCTTTGTTTAGTGTGTTTGTTGCGCCATATGTAGTCTAAAGACCTACGCAATGAGTGTATCCTACATTTTGGGAGGTTTTGCATGTCTTGCATGTGTGTTTCCCCATATATGCAGTACATCCTACATTATGGGAGATTTGTTTACTTTCCTGTACTTGCATTTGCATTTCATATATATGGGAAAAAGAAAAGAAAATAAATCATCTTTATCTTCCATGTATTAATGTGTCTTCCATGCATTTACTGTATTCTCCGTGTTTTGCATGATTGTAACTATCTTCTCCATGTTTTGTGTGCCTATCATTGTCTTCAATGTGCTTGGTGTGTCTTCTCCATAATTGGTGTGTTTGCTGTGTTTGTTGACCGTACTTTAATGCATGTACTGGCCTCACATTTATACATACATTAAAGTGGGGGCTAAATGTAATGTCAGAAAATGTCCCCTTGGGGGCTTTTCCCTCAAAAGGTTTAGCTCCTGGGTCTCTTAGCTACATTTATGACATCTTGCATCATATTCCAACATCCCGATGGAATGAACCCTGGATATATCATGACAAATGGGACCTAGGGGGACCCCTTGAACCTAAACCTACCCAAAAAAGGGGGGGAGGACTTGGGTGCCTGTGCCCTTGTCCTATCCTATTTTGGGTTAGGCCCAAATTTCTAGTGTCGGTTTATGACCGTTATTTGGTCCCTAGGCCGACATGGTAAATTTGAATTTATGAAATCTTGGTGGGAATGTTTGTAGTTGCATATATAAGCATGTTTAGGCATTCATTTGTAAACTAGATAGTTACTAGCCAGCTATTATGTTCTAAAGGTGATTCAAGGCCTTCATTGTGTTGCAAGAGTAGATTTGTGTTGTCTATGTGTTTGTGTTTGTAGATTTGAGCATCCATCTCCTCATGGAATGAAGAGCTTCTTCCTCCCATGAGATCTTCACTGCAAGGTGATATCTATTGTGATTATTGGGCATTTATCATTTGGTTTTTGCCTTTTCCTCCCAAGGCATGCACTCTTTATCTGACAATAGTGTTCGGAAGGCTTGAATGTCTCTCTAGGGCTTGACTAAGGCAAGCCTCTAAACACCACAACCCCCTCCCAAAGTTTTCATGATTGCAGGTTACAGGTTGGAGTTGCAAACAAAGTGAAGTTGTAGGAAGGTACAACACAGTGTCAAGATTGTAGATCATTGAAAGAAAAAGCTACCTAGACTTGGGTGCCTGCTCATTAGTCCTCAAAGTTTCACAATGGGAAAATCTATGATACAACAGATACAAGTTGTAGTTTGAGTTTATGGATCTTGATAAAAAGCAGGGCACTAGACTTGGGTGCCCGCTCTTTAGTCCGCAACTTTTCCACCTCGAAACCCTGAAAACAGGTGCACAGTTATTTGTTATTTTACACCTTTCTACAGAAGCATTTTCCATAATTTATCTGTTTACTGTCGTATTTGCATAATTAGGGTTTTAATGTACAATTAAGCATAGGAGAAGGAAATTGTCAATCTAATCATAAAAATTTAAGTTTCCCTACATCTCAATAGTGACCTAGGGTATGATAGTACATTGCAAGTCGACCCTAGGTCCTTGAATGTAAGGGTGAAAGGAGGATATACACCAAAACTACCAAAAACCTAACATCCAAATTCCACCCTTTATAGAAACACACACTTTCTAGATATTCAGATGCAAGAAAAACAACAATCAATGGAGAATATGCTTAGTAATCCTTTATCAGGATACAATAAATCATCTACAACCATAAAAGAGATCATCACATAGCATGTAATGTTTTAATAATCTATTCATTCATCTGATCAATGGTTGTACAGTCATACTAAACGAAGTGTGGCAAGAGGAAACCCTAAAAGAAATTTAGGATTTCCTTGAAAGATTACATAAGAGGAAGGAGAAGTTCATACACTAATAGCTGAAATCAATATGAAAAACCTTTCATGACCTGTGTCTTCACTGCTAGAGAACTAGAACTTTTTCCCTTTAAAACCCTAGAGAGCTCTGCACTTGATTGCCTAAAAATGCACAAAAGACCCACACTTGAAAAGAGTTCAAGTCCTCCCTTTATAACACAAGGCAATCTAATCTGAGAGTGAATTGGGTGCCAAAATACTCAGCCATCCCAACCACTACATTAAAAACATTGAATTCGGCCACCCACTTTACAGTAATGGTGCCATCAGAAGTAGTTGGCGCATTCCCAGGCAGTTGGAGAAGCACGAAAGACTACGAAGCCAACCTTTGAAAAGTAAGATTTTTAGACCTTGGGCTTTCGACCTTCATCCCTACCCTTTTATTTTCTTTTGCCTTAATCACTTTGTCACTATCAAACTTTGGCATTCGAGCCTTCATACTTGTGCCTTTTATCGACTCAGGTTGACCCTTCTGAATAATCGAGCTTTGAAATACCATGTCAGCCGAGTCTGCATTTTTTCCCAATCGACAACCTTTCCTACCTTTCAAATGTCTAAGAGACTTCATTAAAATATCAACCATGGATGAATCCTCTTTTAAGATCAATGGCCACCAAAGTTCCTTTTTGATTTTACATTGAAGCTCTGAGGTTCTTCTTATGTGGCAATTTGCAGCTTTGTGAGGAGTCTAGATGAGGCTCAACAAAGGTAAGAGTCTTAGCAAAAATGCCACAGTGTCTGATGAAATGCCCTATCGGCACCTAAGTTCTGTTCTACACCATGTGGAGCATTCACAATTCTATACTTCAACTTACGGGCCTACCAAAAGCCTGCATTAGGACCATGGAGTCCAACGTGGCATCCACATGAGCATTTCACTAGAGCTAGTCTTTGCAGGGCCTTCAGCCATCGTTCAGTGAAGCAGAAAAAAACTCCAAGCAAGAAAGCAGGACCATCCATGTGGATTCCCTTATATAAGCCTTTTCCTTCCTTCTGAGAACACACCACGATATACTTTACACCTGTCCTCATTTTGCAGTCACACAGTGGAGATATGACGCCAGCTTCGGCAATCTGTGGGCTTACGATATCCTTCCATGTGTCCCATCGAAGGAATCATGAAAGGTGAAAAGCCTTAGAGAACTTTTCCTATCAGGGATTAGCCATCGGGCCTTCCGCAAAATGCAGCCAAGACACATGTCGAGCCGACACAATTTTTTGGAAGTATTTTCTTAGCGTTGTATAGAACTTGTGCCTGTTCAACATGTGGCACACTCTTCAGAGACTTTTTTCACATGCCTTCAGAAGGAAGATGGAAGACCAAAGCTTTGACTCCTAACACTCCACCGACTACTTAGAATTTTTAAAACTTAGGCACATTTTAAGGTCGAAACTCATAGCTGATAGACAAGGGAAGGCAAAAGATTGGAACCCTGACCTTGAAAACTCTGACAGGGGTGAAAACACAAGGGAACCTTGGAAATTTAGGACTTAGCCAATTTTGAGCTTTTCCACCTTGCATTTCAAATGGAAAACACATGAAAATCTATGAAAGATGTCTCTGATCAGTTATAAGATATAGATTAAAGTGGGATTCAAAATAAAAAGGGGGCATTCTGAGGACTAATTTTGCAGGTGCCAACACTAGCTCTAGTTGGGGACATGTGCCAAGCAGTGACACAATGAGAATCTAGATCATCGGAGCAAACCACAAAACACCAAAAAATGACACACAAGAACCAAAACAAAACACCATCAAGACCAACAATGGTCAAGACTACTCGAGGTAAAAAAAATTAGATAAAATAAGACTTTACCACAAAATTTGAAGGAAAATCATTACCAATGAGAAGTAATGTTTCAAATACTACCCATGAACAGGCAGCTCCAACAATTCCCCTTCCAAGTTTCTGACATAAAAGGTGTCCACACTGGCTTTTTTATCAATTTGATATGGGCCTAACCATAGTGGCTCAAACTTACCATGTTTGCCCTTGTCTTCTGATTTGGCATTCCAGAGAAGAACCAAATCACCAATTTGAAAACATCTTTAACTATTCTTTTGTTGAACAGATGTTATACCTCTTGTTGCCTTAATAGGGTTTTGTCATGTGCCATCCTTCTGACTTCATCTAGCTTTGTAAACTCATGCATTCTCAATGCCATAGCATCATTTCCATCTTCTCCTATTTGTTGCAACAATTGATACACAGGCAACTCCAACGATATTGGCATTTTGGCCTCTTTCCCATATACTAACTCAAAAGGACTCTTGCCTATAGCACGTTTATAGGTGATCCTATTAGCCCAAATTGCATATTTTATCTTGTCATCCCACCTTTTCTTGTTCTCATCTAAAGTCCTCTTTAAAATTTTCATGAGGCTCTTATTGCTAGACTCGACTTGTCCATTACTTTGTAGATGATCTGGTGATGAATAAATCAAACTTATCCCATACTTAGAACACATATTTGCAATGTCCTAAGATCTAAAACACATAGTGTTGTCTGCAATAATTCTAGATAACACACCAAATCTAGTTATCAGATTGTTCAACAAGAATTCAATCACTACCTTGGACGTGGCATTGTGAGTTGGAATAGCCTCAACCCACTTAGTAAAGTAATCAATTGCCACCAATATCCACCTGTACCCATTGCTGGATCTCTCCTGGATCTCCCCTATGAAATCAGTGCCCCATTGCTGAAGGGGTGCTTCAATGGTAATATTCATAAGGGAAAGCACACCTTGAAACTTCAACTTACTTGCAAATATTTGATAGGCATCACACTTTCTAATTTGTTTTGAAACATCTTTGAAGAGACTAGGCCACCAAAAGTCTGCCCTAATGATCTTACGTGCTATGGTTTTAGCATAAAAATGCCCACCACAAACTCCTTAGTGATATTCATCAATAACCTCCTCAAAGTGTTGCTGACCTAGACAATTTAACAACAATCCTTTGTGATTTCTCCACATTAAAATACCTTGGATCAAGACATACCTTTGGGATTGGAGTTTAAGTGTCCTTTGCTGAGTTATACTCATGCTTGGGGGGCAATGCATGTTGTCAAGATAAAAGATAATATCCCTATACCATGGTTCATTTGTCAAAGCACACACATCAACAAATTGAGAAGCATTTACCTCATTTATCTTAGTTTCCTCTAAGTTGGAATTTGTCATCAACTTAGCTAAACCCTGGCCTCTAACTAATTTGGTGATCTACATGTCCATGTCATATTCCTGGATCCTGTTGATCCATCTGCACCTCCTACTTGAAGCTTCCTGTTGTATGAAGATATCCTTCACAGTTGTGTGTGGCACATATGCTATGATCTTGGCACCTGTGAAATAAGATATGAAATTCTTTATGGCCTTAACCAATACATAGGCATGTGGTGCAGGAGCACCCTTGAAAATCTAAAAAATTCCTGTGCAGGGGCACCTTGTAAATCTAAAAGTTCCTCACATTTCAAGAAATGTTATGTCTGTTTGTAAAGGCTTTCGAGCCATGTTAAATGAATGTAGGTATGTGTCATGAAGGCTTAAAAATGTAATGTAACCGAACTGTTTGTTTTGTAAACGGTGGTCGGTGGTTGATTCACATTCCACCACGTATTGTAACTGTCCTGTTAAGTGTCTTTAAATAGGCAGTTTGTGTTTGTTAGATAGTAGAGTGAGAGACAGAGTGAAAAGAAACTGTATGTACCTTCTGAAACAGAAGAAATAGAAGGATTGTTGTGTTCTGGTGCAATTACAGTGAATCTCGTTTGGGGTCATTCCACTAGAGGATTTCTCTGAAATCAGTGGAATGACCCCCGGTTGTTAGTTTATTTCAATTCATTGCTGAATTAGTAGTTTTTTCTGTGTTGGTTGAATTGTTAGCTTTTCTGTGTTGTTCGGTTACGAATTGTTGTAGAGGAGGTTTTGTGTGTATACAGCAAGTGTATATGACAAATAGTGTGTGTATATCGTAATTTCATGTGAGGCGATTTTGTGGTTTTCCTGCATTTAGATATCAGGTTGTAGAAGGTCAAAGAATAAATGTGCAAAGTCATCGACTTAAGATAGCCCATCACAGAACAAGAAACAAGTGTGGCCGAAGAAGCAAGTCCTGCCGATGACAAAGTTGGTATGTAGCCTGTCGGTGTGAGTAATGCCATCAGCATAGGAAAGTTACTTTGGACCGACGGAAGGAACTCTCACCGATCGAGGTGAGATTCGAGAAGTCTTGCCGATGGAAGGAGAAGGTTGAACCACCGGATTGAACCGGTTCAACAGTTCAATGAAAAGGTTCACCGGCATGAGAATTGTGTCAGCTGAAAGAAAGGAAGTTGCACCGACAATGGGTGTCTTGCCGATGGGGGAAGGTTCACGCGAAAGGTTCAAGGAAATGGTTCAAGTTAATGGTTCAACAGTATAGCCGAAGGAGGGAAGAGTGAAGGTGTATCGGCACGAGTTACATCATCGGCAGAAGGGAGAAAAGTGGCACCGACAGTAAGTGGTCTCGCCGATAGAGAAAGGCTCATTGGTGAGAGATGTGTTGTCGGGGGATGCAGAAAATGTGCTGCTGATGGCCCAAGTCTTACCGACAGCTATGTGTTAGGCTCATCGGAGTGAAAGAGACGTCGGTGGGAAATGTATGAGGGTCGCCGATAGTTAGGGTCTTGCCGATGGTAAGCCTATCGGCGTAACCCGCGGCGTTGGCAGAAGATTCAAGGAGCTCGCCGATAGAATAGTGTCTTGCCGATATGCAAGAATATGTATGTTTCGGTGAGAGAATTCAAGGGTCTTGCCAATAGCCTCTCAAGTGGCTATTTTGTGGGCTTCAAAGGAGTCTTCAACCTATATTATATGTTCAACTAGTTTTCCTCTGCATCAGATTGGTATCAGAGCTCAGCGAAAGAACCGGGCTATTTGTGTATTGGTATTCTGTCACTGAATAGGCAGAAAAAGTTATGGGTATTCTGTCACTGAATAGGCAGAAAAAGTTATGGGTATTTTGTCACTGAATAGGCAGAAGAAGAAAGAAGAAGAAGAGAGAAGCAAGAAGCTGAAAGAAAGAGTGCTAGAAAGGAATTTTGCTGACTTCCAGTTGCAGGTGTTGATTCACTCGCTACGGTAGGCAGATGAGAGATCTGTCATGGAGCCATAGGAGATGGTTCAAGGGCCTGAGAAGAAGGTCCAGTTGGTGTCACCAAAAGTCCTAGGGAGAGAGGCAAGAGAGGACTCCCAGGTGAGGGACAGAGGTGTTGGTGTAGCATGAAGGAGTGGATTTCAGTTGTTGCATTTCGGAGGCAGCCATTGATAGAAGGCACAGTTGAGGACGAAGAGAAATCAGCAGAGGCATCTAGTTAGCATTGAAGACATTGAGAAAGCCAAAAGACATTGCAGGATTTTCACTGAGCATTTCCATGGGACATGGAAATTTTTCAAGTCCGAGAGTATGGTGCAGGAGCACCCTCAAAAATCTAAAAAATTCTTGTGCAGGGGCACCTCGTAAATCTAAAAGTTCCTCACATTTCAAGAAATGTTATGTCTGTTTGTAAAGGCTTTCGAGCCATGTTAAATGAATGTAGGTATGTGTCATGAAGGCTTAAAAATGTAATGTAACCAAACTGTTTGTTTTGTAAACGGTGGTCAGTGGTTGATTCACATTCCACCACGTATTGTAACTGTCCTATTAAGTGTCTTTAAATAGGTAGTTTGTGTTTGTTAGACAGTAGAGTGAGAGACAGAGTGAAAAGAAACAGTATGTACCTTCTGAAATAGAAGAAATAGAAGGATTGTTGTGTTCTGGTGCAATTACAGTGAATCTCGTTTGGGGTCATTCCACTGGAGGATTTCTCTGAAATCAGTGGAATGACCCCCGGTTGTTAGTTTATTTCAATTCATTGCTGAATTAGTAGTTTTTTCTGTGTTGGTTGAATTGTTAGCTTTTCTGTGTTGTTCGGTTACGAATTGTTGTAGAGGAGGTTTTGTGTGTATACAGCAAGTGTATATGACAAACAGTGTGTGTATATCGCAATTTCATGTGAGGCAATTTTGTGGTTTTCCTGCATTTAGATATCAGGTTGTAGAAGGTCAAAGAATAAATGTGCGAAGTCATCGGCTTAAGATAGCCCATCGGAGAACAAGAAACAAGTGTGGCCGAAGAAGCAAGTCCTGCCGATGACAAAGTTGGTATGTAGCCTGTCGGTGTGAGTAATGCCATCGGCATAGGAAAGTTACTTTGGACCGACGGAAGGAACTCTCACCGATCGGGGTGAGATTCGAGAAGTCTTGCCGATGGAAGGAGAAGGTTGAACCACCGGATTGAACCGGTTCAACAGTTCAATGAAAAGGTTCATTGGCATGAGAATTGTGTCGGCCAAAAGAAAGGAAGTTGCACCGACAATGGGTGTCTTACCGATGGGGGAAGGTTCACGCGAAAGGTTCAAGGAAATGGTTCAAGTTAATGGTTCAACAGTATAGCTGAAGGAGGGAAGAGTGAAGGTGTATCGGCACGAGTTACATCATCAGCAGAAGGGAGAAAAGTGGCACCGACAGTAAGTGGTCTCGCCGATAGAGAAAGGCTCATCGGTGAGAGATGTGTTATCGGGGGATGCGGAAAATGTGCTGCCGATGGCCCAAGTCTTACCGACAGCTATGTGTTAGGCTCATCAGAGTGAAAGAGACGTCGGTGGGAAATGTATGAGGGTTGCCGATAGTTAGGGTCTTGCCGATGGTAAGCCTATCAGCGTAACCCGCGGTGTCGGCAGAAGATTCAAGGAGCTCGCCGATAGAATAGTGTCTTGCCGATAGGCAAGAATATGTATGTTTCGGTGAGAGAATTCAAAGGTCTTGCCGATAGCCTCTCAAGTGGCTATTTTGTGGGCTTCAAAGGAGTCTTCAACTTGTATTATATGTTCAACTGGTTTTCCTCTGCATCTGCATGCTTTTCCATTATGGAATAATTCAATTCAGTAGCCTGTAAAGACTTGCTAAAGAAACCAATAGGCTGTACTTCAAATCCATCTTTGTTCTTTTGAAGTAAAACAACATCCACAGTATAAAAAGAAGCAAAGGGAAACAATTGAGGGGGTTTAGAATAATCTGGACTTCTCAATATAGGCACCTACTTGATGGCTTCTTTAATATCCTTGAATGCTTTAGATGCTTCTTTCTCCCATATAATAGATTGCCCTTTCTTGAGTATTTTAGAAATGGCCTTAGTCTTTTCGGCAAAATTAGGAATAAATCTCCTAACAAAGTTGATTTGCCCGAAAAAAGACTATTCATTTAACTGATTTGGGTTGTGGAATGAGATCAATAGCCTTGACTTGTTTTGGATCTATCCTTACCCCATCTTTTGACACAATGTGCCCGAGTAACTTGCCCTCTTCAACTCCGAACTGACATTTTTTTAGGATTCAAATAAATCCCATATTCTAAGCACCTCTGGAAAATTACTTCAAGATGCTTGTAGTGCTCACCTCTTTCTTTTGAGAATGTTGTTAGGTCATCCTGATAAACCACCACAATCTCATCAATAAGACCAGCAAAAGCTACATCCATAGCTCGTTGAAATGTTGACCTAGCATTCTTCAAACCAAATGGCATTCTCAGGTATACGTAGGTCCCCCAAGGAGTGGTGAATGTTGTTTTGTGTTGTTCAGACTCCTTGACTAGCACCTGGTTGTACCCAGAGAATCCATCCATCATTGACATCAACTATGAACCAATAACCCTTTGTAATAAATGGTCCATGCTTGGGAGAGGGTAGTTATCTTTGAGGGATTTGATGTTCAAATTTCTAAAATCAACACACAACCTGATTTCCCCATTCTTCTTTCTTATTGGGACAATGTTGGATACCCACTCAGAATGTCTGATAGGTTTTATAATGCATCCCTCTTTCATCTTCAACAGTTCTTTTTGCATCCTAGAAGCAATGGTAGGATTTATAGGCCTCTGTTTTTGCCTAAATGGTTTTGCATCAGGTTCAAGGGGAATGATATGTTGAAACAAGTCCTCCCTATAAGCCTTAAGCTCATCATAGGACCATGCAAAACACTTCTTGAATTTTCCGAGCAGAGCAATCAACATATGCTTCTCATGAGGCTTCAATCTCTTCCCAATGTATCTAATGACTACATTATTGAAAACAAAATATTTTTATTGTCCATGTCCCTACATGCATAACTGAAAATTTCATTTTTGTCAATGTAACACGTACAAGACCATATCAACCCCTAATGTTAAGATGGACCACTAAGAACCCTTCTCCCCTAATCTAAATTAATTATACTTATATGTATATATTTTTTTTAGATGAGCCTACATTACCCCTATGTTTATTTTCCTTTCCCTCTCTTATCCCCACAATCCCGTAAAAGAATTCTTTTACAATCATATGATTTGACCGGTATATAAAAGTGAAACAAGCGTCAATGACTAAGCCCACACAAGTAACCGTAAGAATCTTATTCCATCTCCATTGACTAAAAAAATATTTTTAATCTAAACTCCACTACTCTTTATTTATTAAAAAGAGAGTCTAGCGGTCCAGCGGTAAAACATTCTCTCGAAGGCTGAACATTCATGGCATGATCGCGTCAACAAAAGGGCAATACGAGAATAACATAGTCAATGATGTGCACGCGTGCGGCTCTGCAATGTCGAATTGTTACGTCAGCATTGAAGGACAAAATTGAAACAAAACTTGTGCGCACTAATGGTCATACAAATTTCAAAAGTTTGTCGATTTGGTGTTTCTCACGTTCAATTTCTTTTACGTTTAGTGTGTGCCTTTACACTTATGGTAGAATAAATGGTCGGTGATTAAATGTCAAGGCAGTTTTTTAATATTTCATTTAATAATAGAGAATAATTGGTCGGTGATTATATGTCGACGCAGTTTTTCACATTTCATTTAATAATAGAGAATAATTGGTGTGCCCTTAAATGTCAACGAAGTTTTTTCATATATTATTTAATAATAGAGATTTGAGTATTTAAGATTTACATGGTAATCATTTGAATTTTTTTTAAATATAACTCTAAAATAAGGATGTAAAGCAAGTTTAAAATGTATTAAGTGGTTAAAGGGTCCTTGGTCTGGGGAAGTTGAAAGGTTCTTAATGAGCCACTAGTGATCAAGTCTTGTTGAGCGCAAGTCCCTCGACACCATAAGGGATGAGGCCAGGATCGTGCCCTGGGCGAATTTGGCGGAATGGATACTCCTTAATCCTTGGCTCTCAACAGAAGAGGTTCAGCCTAAGGCTCGTGCTCCCGAATCGGGTAGCAAAAACAAATATGTGGATGACCTCCATAAAAAAAAATGCATTTAGTTTAATTTTTTTTAAAAAATTAGGTGGTAAATTGTTAGGGATTTGATTGTAAGATCGATCGTTTTAAAGGAAATTATTAGAGTTACATGGACACTGATATGGTATCAGATATAGGTATGGTATCGGATACAGATATGACTATTTTTCAAGACTCCTAATATGGATACGGCTAGACACGACATACATGCATACATATAATGAGCAATAAATAATATTAAATAATTTAAATTTAATAATAATATAATTTAATATAAATAACATATATTTAACAAATATATTATATATTAATAAATTAAACTTAATAAACAATAAACTTAATTAAAAAAATTGCAATCTAATAAGAAGCAATATTAAACTTAATAAAATTTTAATAAATGAAACTTAAATTAAAAGTTAAACATATTAAGCTTAATAAATAAATAAAAGTTTACAATGTAAAGTAAAACAAAAAAGTCAAAAATTAAAAAAAAAAGTATCACCAATTAATAAAATTTGTGTCTTCCTCCATTGCTTGTTGACACTATATCTCCAACTTTAGAATGAACGTGATTATTTGTGTGAATACAATCGCATAGAAAGACATATTTATGATCTTGTGCGTGCTACCCATCTACACACATTTATAAGGATTAGTCTTGATTTTCAATTTGACCATTCTTATATACCTAGGTCAAATCCACGATGCAGAATTGACCCCAAGAATTTTAAATTCAAACTTAAATTTGGGCTTAGGCCAACCACTTCCCAACTAGTTGTTATGAGTCAACTCAAGTGAGAAATGTGTTAATTTGTGTCTTAGGGTGTTTTATAAATTGACAAACCCTAGTTCACTTTTGATCCATCTGAGAGTTCTCATTTTGTAAGATAGTTCTTATTTTTAAGATAACTCTTATTTTAAATTGCATATAGTGGCTTACATCAACATTTACATTTAGTGATAGAATTAGACATATTGGATATCTGCATATTGTCTTTGAAACCCTTGTACCAAAACTGTTAAATCACATCCTAGGGGTTTTACTAAAGGAGAAGACCATTGCCTAACAAACTCCTTAAAGTTGTTTGTCAACACCACTTATTTTTTATTTTTAGATTCCAAGAGGTGAGACAAATAAATTTCAAGTAACCAAAACTTCACAAACTATTTCCACGCATAGTTCACTCAGATCCACAAGCAAGTTTCACTTCTACAAGTGTGGAATTCATATTTGTAGGCACAAATTTGATCTAGAGTAGAACAAATGTTAGTTAGTCATCTAGATCAAATAATTCTAGAACAAAACATAATGTCATAGCACATTTTTGATCACTAAGCAATAGTTTACAATCAAACATCATCAAGCTTCACACAAAGTTAAGTCCGTATCCTTTCTTATGATTTCAAAAAGCATTAAAGTATTGTTTTAAGTTACTATATGATATCTTTAAACTAGGTTTAATTGTTTTCTTATATTAAATTATTGCTTTACCCTAGTTTATTTATGCATGGTGTATTATTTTTTCTTTTCATTTAATGGTGAAATGGTCTAATCTTACACCCTCCTAGATCTTGGACTTAGGGTTTTATGTTAGATTTCACATTTTCTTTCTAGATCTGAGCCTTTTTTATATGGTAAATTTTATATTAGTACATTTCCATTATGACATATTTTTTACTCTTTTAGGGTTTGTGTATTGATTTTACCCCAAAGTTTCAATCCCTCTCACTCTTTGAGATAAAATCACCGTCTCAATCCTACAATAGCCAAGAGTCAAGTTCAAAATGGAATCTTTTCTAGTCTAATGGATAATTTCGTAATGAAGAAGAAAAATTTGATCATGAAGCTCACATTTCAACCAAGAGTTTAGGAAAGAAATCAATAAATCACCACACAATTACTATCTAATGATCTTGTTAATTTAGCTAGTGCTTCTTACCCCACATAGTTGATAGATGTTCTTCATAAATTATTGATTGATAAGCCTTATAGTTTAGAGATAATTCAAGGAATTAGTGTTAGAGCTTCAAGATATTTGAATGATGTGTCATCCTCCCAATCCACCCAAGCCCATTCCTCCATTTTCGTCCCTCCTACTTTAGACATTTCTCATGTTATTCCTACTAGTGTGGTACCTACTCCTCATGTTCCTTCCTCTATTGGCACACATGTGACTACTTCTCACCCTACTAGTCTTTCATCTATTTCTTACATTCCTAAGCTACTAGTATTACACCTTTATGTCACCTACAAATATCACACCTTCATCCCATCCTACTAATGTTATGCACACCTTATTTCCTTCTAGAATTCCCACCACTCATTGCATTCTTTCTATTAATACCACATCTATTCCTCACATTATTTATACTCCATTATCTTTTCATATTATTCAACTTCTTTATACTCCATTCATTATCTCACATGTTCCCACCACTACCATCCCCACTTCTACCCTTGATGTACTCATTAAAAAATTTGATAGAGTAGAGCATACAATTGATACCACACCTAGTGGAAACAAGAAGAATGATTATGTTGATGTATATAACACTCCTCTTGCTTCTGAGATAATGACATATCCATTTCTAGTTTATTTTTTGTGTCAATATTTGAGTTATATACTAGAAAAGATGACCCTAATACACAATTGCAATCTTTCACATCTACATGTTTGGATAAAATGTATATGATGATAAGTTGTTGGCCAAATAATTTCCACATACATTGGGGGACTACACTATATAATGGTTATTTTCCTTACCTCATGGGTTTGTTCACTTTTTTTTCTAAGTTGGTCAAGGATTTTCTTATTCATTTCCATGTGTTGATATGAGGCTCGAATATTATAATTTCATATTTTTTTGAATATTATAGTTTCATGTTTTTTTGAAGATTATAGTTTACATTGGATACACATATCAAAACCATTAAGGAACCATTAATTTCATGCCACAATTTGATTAATTGTTTGCATCATTTACATATGCATGAAGAAAGAAGAATAAATAAGACATATGAGGGCACATGATTCTAGAAAGGAACAAACAAAGAATGTGTATTTTCCTTCCTCTCCTAAATCATCTCAAGAATAGAAAGATATAAGACCTAAAGTTCCTCAAGTGGCACATCATGCACCTCTGAAGAATCAAGATTTCAATATTTGTGAGCCTCTTTGTGGTATGATAGATGCCCATGGGCATCATGAGATTGACAATATCATAGCATGTGAGTTCATAATGGGGTATTTAGTATTAGAAAAAATGAGATCAATATATTTCTAGATATTATGGGGTACAAAGGGTAATTTTATTAATGTTTTCTCACATATTGGTAATGCAATAGTGGAGGGGGTGACAACTTGGTCTAAGTAATGGGAAGTTAGGTGGAGAAAATATGAGGTGTAAATGTTTCCGTCTTTACTTTTAGTTTTCATGAGTTCATACAACAGAATTATTTATAGTATTTATGGAGACCATGTATACACATATATTTTACTATTGAGTGGAACTAATGATGGTGTGTGTACTCCAAAGTGGAGTTAAGAGATTGATTCAAAAATAAAAATATGGTATTTACACATTTTCAAGTAATAAATGAAGTAAATGTGAAAGGAACCTCTTTTGTGGTCCAATTGACAAAGATGATCTCATACATCAAATTAATGTATCATTGGTTGAAAAGTAAAACATTTTTTAATAATTTCATTGACATTGTGAAGAGTTAATGGATATTTTCCTAAAATGATTGAAACATGATAAAAATAAAGATAAAATATTTAATGTTCATGGATAAATCTTAGATAGGCGAACAATTAAATTTCTAGCTTCTTGAAATTTTTCGCAAAAGTATTAATGTGTTTTCTCAATCCAAAACTATAAAGGTAGTCAAGAATGAGCTCATATTAACATGAACTAATTCCCCTTAAATTATTTTGAATTATATTTTCCATTAGTGATCAATATATAATTATCATAATATAAAATATACTTCTAATGTATTTTTTTCCCATGATCTCCAATCCAAATTAATTCAATACATTACATTTTATAAATGTTTGTGATGGTGGAAACAAAATGTTCAATTAAATATGCAAGAGTTACTTGAAATAGGGGTATAAAGAGTATCATGAAGAAAATAAGTACGTAGGGTATATGACAAAAAGAAGAGGTATTTGATAGGGACGGTGTATTAGTAAGAGTATAAAAAATTTAATATTGAAACGTAGAAATGAAAATAAGTTGTTTTGTTTAACATCATATAAATGTAGACACTATAGCATAATTTTAGTAAGTGAATCTCTTGGGAAGAGATCCATGCCTACCATGTGTGATACAAAAGGAAGAAAAGAAATATCATGTTATCACTATAATAAAGGTAATACATCTTTAAAAGGTACTTCTATTGTTGGTTACCAAAGAAAGAGCCATATGTTAAGAACATACAAAATACACATTTGAAGCTCCCTCCATGAAAGAAAGAGTGATGGGATAAGAGAGAAAACTAAAAAATTGAGACATTTTCAAGAGTGTTTTTGAAGAAAACTAATTTACATAAAGATGAGATGGAACAAGTGGATATAAATTGGGAGGAGGAGGATCTCTTGGGCATTGATTATTCCCACACATTTGGTTGATACTTTGAGCTTTTGAGCCTTGTTTATCTATATTATTATGATTATGATCTATATTTACATGTTGTGTTGTCCTTTTGTTCTTATTTTCATATTCATAGTTAGGATGTGAATGATGTTAAAACACCTTTAGTGGTGAGTGAGTTTGATTATGGGTGGAAGCATTAAAGTGTGTCTCAATTGTGGGATATGGTAAAAAAATGAGCCTTGGAAGGAAAAAATTGTAGAACACTTTCAAATGGAGACTCTTCATTTGAAGGTGCAACACTTGCCATGTGAAAACAAAGTTTGAATGGGGGGTTAGATAAAAGGTAATTTTTCACATTTTAAAACTTTACATGCCTAAAATACCTAGATATGATGGGACCTTCAATTGAAGGTAGCTTCAAATGAGCACCCCTCATACAAAGGTCATTTGGCGAACCTTCTACTTGTCCTCACTTGGTTTTTTATATAAAATTCTATTTTGGAGAAAGGTTTGAACAATCATATGAAGTCCCCATGACATGACATTCTATAGGATTGTAACTCTCAAAGTAAGAATTTTTAAAAGTATAACTTGTAATAAATTTTGATTAATTATTATATTTATTTTCTATTTTCTAGTAAACATATTTTTTTTTTACCAAATACAAAGGTCTTTGTTTGGTGCATGTGAAATTTTTTTAAAAAGAAGAAAAATTTATTAAAAATATGACCACCCATTGTATTGATCTCTTTATTTCAAAATAAAATAAAATAATTTGGATATACAAAAAAATATGAATGATGGCACAATATTACTCTAAAGTATAATTAACATGAATTAAAAATTATAATAAATAAAACAAATATAAAATTATTAAAATATGCATGTCCTAGATATCAATGTTAATGATCTATGTTTAAGAAATGAGGAATTTATCTTATTTCTAAAAAATAGTTATTCACAATGGTATAAAATTGCTCATTAAAATTACTATAAAGTATAAAAACCAAGTTATTAACAAATATTTAAAAAATGAGATAAATTATTTTAATTTTAAAATATACATTTAGAATATACATATGAAATCTCATAAATCGCTAGTTCACATCATCTTTAAATCCTTAATTGTTGACAAGTGCTATAAGTGATAAAAAGTAAAACTTTGGTTAAAATGTTGATTTTAGTGTCCCATTGAGACTTAAAAAGTAGAGTAAATTATTATGCTATTGTGTTGTGTCATTCATGTCACTTATTTCTTGTGTTGTGTATCTAATTTCATTTTGTGCTCTCCTTATGGATTTGGGATGATGTGAAGTATAGAGTGATTGTTAACAACTCACATCATCTTGACCAAAAATATAGAGCAAATTTTTATCTACCCTTTTGATTATGTTGAATGCTTGTTGTGGGTCTCCTTGTCTCATATCCTCTTATGTTTTCATTCTCATTTCACCCTCTATATTGTTTTTTATGTCTTTTTTCATGTCTCCCATGTGTTTCCCGACTTGGGGTGATCTCTTTTTATGTCACTTTACTTTTTCTTCACTGATGATGTTGCACTTACATGTTTATCCTATAATTAATATGCTTATTAAGTGACATATTATGTCATCATATCATGTTTACATCTATACGTGCACATCTTAAATTATAATGATTGCATACTCACATGAATCACGATCCTTATGATTACACATTTATCTTATGATCACATGTTTCAATTACATTACTTACATGCAAGTACCATGTTTACATCTTAAATTTATCATACTATCTAGCACTATGGATGGTATCACATGTCTCTAATAGTGGGTGAAACATTAGGGTTGCCTTGTTTCCTTTTCCTTACATAGACTTCCATGATTGCATCATATATGACTTGTTGTTGTATTACATGTTCTAGATCGTTCTATATGATTATTACTTGTTTGTCCTCATCATTTGTGGGCAACACATGGGGTATCCTATCACCCTTGGATATATGTTCTTGTGTATTTATTCTTTAGTATAGTACTAATTGATTTCTAGATGATAATATCTTTGAAATTTAGGACATTGTTATTGCACTTTAAATGATCACATTCTTTTAGAAATCTTTTCCCCCTCTCCAATTTCTTGTATCTTGTTTATGCAACCAATTAGAGGTCATATATAATTTTAGTAATGTTCCTTTGATGAGTATGATCATAGTGATTACCTCATGCTTACACATGGATTTCTACCAATCACAATAGATCATGTGGACTCCTACCATGCCTAATAGATCACACGGCTTCCTTCCATGCTCAATAGATGTTACTTTATATTTTTTACCTTTTTTCCTTTTTTATTATTAAAATTTCAAATAAATGTTATTTTTGCCAATCTTAAATGGATGTTAGATGCTACTCATTGGAATTTTTTTGTTCTTGTGGATTTCAAGATGGAGTGCTCCTTGTAAAGAGAACATATTGAATCATCATCCATATCTTTATTCTTTTATGAGTGTGTGGATATTAATTTTTATGTTGATTGCTTGTTTACTTCGACATGCATCTTCATAGTTGTTCACATACAAATCAAAGTGGTGACAAAATGTAATGGTGAAAAATGCATACCCTACACCTTTCTCTTTTGCTCTGCACTCATTTTGGCCAGGGTGTCCTTAATATAATCACCAATGTATAAGTGACATGTTTTTTCACATGTGCTGGAAAATAACCTGAACCTAACTTGATCCCATCTACACACATCTTGATGGATCAATCATGATCTTCATTTCATCCTTTCCTTTACTCAATTCAAATCTGAATCTAAAAATGACCCTAAAACTTTTAAATTCAAATTTAAATTTGGGCACAAGTTGATGCCTTCCCAACTAAGTGTTACGAGTTGACTCAAGTGTGACATGTGTTAACTTGTGTGTTAGGGTTTTATATAAAAGGACAAACCTTAATGCACTTCTGATCCATCCATGAGCTCTTATTCTAACTTGTATCATCACATAGAGAGCATCACATCAATGACTTACATTAACATCTATATTTGGTGATAGATAGACATATTGTATGATTGTTTGTTGTCTTCAATCCTTATGCAAAAAATGTTAAATTATATCCGAGAATTTTGACCAAAGGAGAAGATCCTTGACTAACAAACTCCTCAAAGTTATTCATCAACCCTGCTTATTTCACAGATTTAGATTCAAACATATGAAATAAATTTGTTTGAGATGACCAAAATTGCATAGAGTCAAATCCATGAGTAGGGTTTACTTTTGCAGGGACGGAGGTCAGTTTTGTGGATCTCACATATTCGATCTAGTGTAAAACAAAGTTCAACTAATCATTTTAATAAGCATTCTAGAACCAAATCTCATGTCATAAACCATTTTAGATCACTAGACGACACTCTATAGTCAAATGTCAACAAACTGCACGTGAAACTAAATCCGTGTCCTTTCTTTTATCATTTCAAGAAATGCACGCTTATTCTTTTCATTACTCTGACAACTCTTTAGACTAAGATTAATTGTTTGCTTGTATTAAATAACTGCTCTACCTTAATCTATTTGTGAGCACTAGACGACACTCTATAGACAAATGTAATCAAACTGCACGTGAAACTCAATTCGTATCCTTTCTTTATCATTTCAAAAAATGCCCTCTTATTCTTTTCATTACTCTGACAACTCTTTAAACTAAGATTAGTTGTTTGCTTGTATTAAATAATTGCTTTACCTTAATTTATTTGTGTGGGGTGTATTATTATTTTCCCCTGACAATTGGTTTCTTTGAGTAACATACTGAGCAAAGAATATGATACAGTACAAAATAAAGCATTAATTACTTTAACATTTCCAAACCAGAAGGAAAATTTATAAAAAGTAAATTATTAGAGAAATTTATAACGTCCATCTTACCGCTGCCAAACCAGCGGAAATGTTTTTCTGTCTGACAGCGTATAAACTACTTTGCCAGAGCAGGAGAAATATCTGATTGATTATCAAAAGAGAAATCTTTTAACATGCTTTCTTTTCGATAGATCATCAATTATCCTTTTGTTCGGCATTTCTCAATCACGACATATCTAGTTTATAATAATTTTTGTTTGTTTCTTAAGTTGCTAACATTTTATAAACCTTTAGTAATAGAAAGAATCAAGACAATTACTTATTTGTTGGATGAGGGCCGGATTTAAACATCGCACTTTTACAATCAAACGATGACAATGTAAAGCTTAAACAGTAACACTGTATTTGTTATTTGAAAACATCTAAAATTCGAGCGTAAACCCGCCCAAAAATTTAAAGGCCACTTAACATTAAGCTACAAGCCAAGTCATTCAACACTCCAATTTAAGTAGATTACAATCCGTTTGGCAAATTCACTGATATTTCCCAGTACGTACCAGGAATACACGTCTGAAGGGTATGTTTTGATATATTTAATAGGGGATAAAGCTTAACCAGCTGGCACGTTGTAAATAGTGGGCGGGTCGAAAATCAATCAAGGTCGAGAAAACCGTAAATAGTCGGCATGACAACGTGCCAGCTGTTTATGGTAAAGCTTAACCAGCCGGTGCATTGTAAAACGACTGGCTGGTCGAAAACATGGCGACGCAAATGCGGTCGACAAATTCGTCGACAAACAGTGCAGAACGTCTGGTCGAAAGCAGATTAATCGATTGGTCGAGAGTAACAGTTGCCACTGTTGCCGGTCGAAAAATCCGTACACAGCCAGCACGACAACGTGCCGGCTGTTTATGGAGGGCGTTTAATATGTGGTATAATGGGGTAAAGCTTAAACACTTGGTAAGTTGTAAATGTAGGCAAACCAAAATCCTGCGACTATTCCAATTTTTTGAATTTTAATCGATAAATAGGAAGGTTGAATGAATGGAAGTTTGTCCATTCAACTCATCGGTTAAAGAAGTCGAAATTATAAGAAACCAAAAATTGAAGATAAACAATCGACACACAACCTGCCTGCTGTTTAGGGTGGGTGATATAATGGTTGACGCCAGCATTAACATGGAAAAGATGGATCCCACTAAAGAATTAGTGCGGTCACTACATGACAGTCGTGCATTGATTCTACACGGATTGTTATTATAACACTCCCGTTCTGAATCCAGTTGCACGTGCATCCCTACCTCTCTAAGCCTCTCTAACAGCCATGGAAAACACTGAGCCCAATGCTTCCCAACAAGCTTTCAATGTTGTCCCTCAACCACTCCCACCCAAAACTACATACGACGTTTTCATTAATCATCGTGGAATCGACGCAAAAGAAACCCTGGCGAGTCTCATTTATTACAATCTCCAAAACAAGGGCTGCAATGCCTTCTTAGACAAGAAGTCTATTCAAGTGGGAAAGAGAATACCCAAATCGATAGCGGAGGCTATTCGCAACGCTTCTGTGCACGTAGCCATTTTTTCAGCCAACTACGCAGAGTCTGCTTGGTGTCTGAAGGAACTCCATCTTATGCTCAAAAGTGAGGCACCCATAATCCCTGTGTTTTGGGGTGTTCAGCCTTCAGAACTTCGCATGAAAGACAAAGACAGAGCATATGCTCGAGCTTTCAAGATGCACAAGCACGCTGGGAAAATCAGGCGTCAAAAGCTTGAGAAATGGAAGAAGGCTCTGAGTAAGGTTTCGCGTATACAGGGCTATATTTTCAAGGGGTAATGTTCCATCTAAACTCAGGCCTGTTGATTATTGTTTTTTTTTTTCAATAAGTATTGTATTATTGGATGAACAAACATTTTCTTCCTTGCAAGAAACATCAAAAGTAGCTTTTCTGTCCTTTTCTTTAATGTTTTTGCAGTGCTTTTTCTTTTGGGTTTCCTTACATCTCCTAGCCTCCTACTGCCCACTGTAAACAGTTGGCATGTTGTGTGCCAATCATTTATTCATTTTTTCGACCTGCAAATTTTTCGACAAAATCAATCGACCCAATCAATTGACCTTCCTGCATATTTTGACTGCTGTGATTTGTCGAAAAAATCGTCGATTGATATCGAGTCGACAATATTTTGATTTTACAACGTGCCAGCTGGTTAAGATTTACAGCCTCCTACGCTTGTTTTATATAGATTGTTTCTTATTATTTGTTTTGCTATGTATGCCAGGGACCAGGGAGAGTTGCTGGACCAAATTGCAACTTCCGTAATTAAATATATTAATGCTGCCAAACGTGTGAAACAGTAGCTTCATTGTTTCCTGGAAGGGTTCCCTGAAGTTATGCAGAAAGTCATGGTTCCAAGATACCTGAAAGCGTGTTAAAGCAATACCCATATCGTAGGGGCATAAAGCCGTCTGTCTGTAAAGCTGTAGGCACAATTAGGTGCCAAGTTCGAATCTGTACCACCCGTGACGATATTAAATACCATAAAAAGGCAATACCCAGATCATTATAGTGGCATATAGATTATGTGACGAGTCGCTTGTGTAAAGTAAAGCCTGCGAGGTTTGGCTTAGTTGAAAGTCAATGTTTGCAAATATGTATTTTTATGTAGGCGTATAATTTTTTATGAACTGTTCTATGATTCCTTCGACCGAATATAAATTTTGTTTTTCATCTGCGACAATGATCAAACTGGTAGAGACGACACTGATATTGATATATGATAAATTCGTCAAGGGAGGGATTGGAAGAACCTAATTCCAAACAAGAGTCTTTTGGCGCTTTTTTTTTATAATGTATCACAGACAACAGATCTATTATTCCAGCAAGCCTTTCGACCTGTTTGTTAGCTTTTTCATATAATAAGAATCCATCCTCGAAATCGCTCACCGTAAACAGCCGACACGTTGTCGTGTCGGCTGTTTATAATTTTTTTCATTTGGGTGGATTTCAATTGATCTGTTTGATGTTTTCAACTGATAATGATCGACTATTTGAATCTTCCTGTTTTTGGATAAAGTCAATTTATGTCGATCAGTCTATGAAATTTCGATTTGTTAAAGTGTTTGATTTGAAAGGACGATACATAAGTGTTCAAATTTTGATTGATATTTTAAAAGTATGGAGAATAGAGTGATTCAACCATCCTTTGTGACATTTTTTTCAACTTGATGAATGGCAATCTAATTTGTTTGAATTGGATCTTGAAATTACAATTGAATCACTTGATTAAATAGATTCTATTGAATGCTTTTTGTAATTCAAATTGTGATTCCAAATCTAACATTTTTTTTAATTCCAAATAGTACTTGTGGAATACTTTTGTTAGTTGAAAAGAATATTTATGAAATGTTTTTATGAATTTAATATAGAATATCTTGAATGCTTTTTTTCCATCCCAAATAATAATTCTAGAATGATTTTGAAAAAGCATAGATATTTAATGTAGTTTTAGATTCTAAATCATCCAATGTAGTTTCATATTCAAAACCATCCAATGCAGGAATTGATTTTAAAGAATATACAAAGTAATCATTAAATACTTTTGATAGAGAGTATTTCATCAATACAATGATCAACAAATGGAATCTCATAATGCTTTATCAAAATTCTTGTCAACTTGAACTTTATATATATTCAATATTAATCATATCAAAGTTTCAATCTATTATTCTTTGATATTACTTGATCTATATATTGATTATCTTTATCAAGAATATTGAGTAGTATAAAGAAAGAATGACACTTTAATTTATCTCTTATCATTGAAGATCTTGTTCAATAATATATTCTTGTTTAGTCCAAATAATTGATTCATGCAGTAATTCACACCTAGAACAATTTTATTTTAGTAACCTTGATTAAGCTTAGTAACCTTGATTAAGCATATTTCAACTTGTTATACCAATCTATAGGGTTTTTATCTAACATTTTTTTGACCACATCTAAGAGATTTCTATTAGTAAACTTAGATAAAACATTACCTTGTGGGTAATAATTAGAATAGTACTTTAAGGAGATCTTATAATCAAATGCCCATTTAGTAAATTGCAATGAAAAAAAGGATGGGCTATTATCACATATTAGAGTGTAGGGTATCCCACATATGGTAATGATGTATTCCTCTAAGAACTTAATTATCATTTTAGTGGTACAATTCTTTAGAGCTTGGACTTATATCCACCTTGTATAGTAATAAGTAGCTATGAATGAATCAATGTTTGACTAATGATTTTGGATTGATGACCCTGATGAAGTCCAATCCCCACTTGGCGAATGGACAAGTGTCAACAATAGGTTGTAACAACATAGTAGGAATGCATTCTCTATGTGCAACTACTTGACATTTCTGACAAGTTTTGACATGCATATGCACATCCTTAAAAATAGTGGATGAATAATACTTCTAGCTCTAAGAATCTTATGTGCTATAGCATCACTAGATCCATGACCTATTCCAAATTTCTCATTAAATTATTTTAATACGATTGTTACTTCTTTCTTATTTGAATATCTTAGTTAGATCCCTTTTTGATTCCTTCTGTATAGGGTACTTACCTTTATCATAAGGTTTATTGACTTTGGCTTCAAAACCCTTCTTTGAGTTGAGTTCATAGACTTTGGGTATTTTTGATGCAACAAATACAAAATCTATTGATATACGCCAGAAAACTAAGAGGGGGGGTGAATCAGTTGTCACAAAAACTCAATCACTTCTCCACTTAAACATTAATAACTCATTCACAATTATTATGATTTAACAATGAAAGCATGAAATCAGAAACTTAATCATAGATACAACATTAAACACAAGAGACACTAGATTTACGTGGAAAACCCCAAGGTGGGGAAAAACTATGGAGAGGATTAGCTCTCAAAATATAGTGCAATCTTTGAAAAATGATGTTCACGCTTAGTCACTCCATAGGCCTAGAACATACTGGCTCACTGCCATGAAGTACAACTAGGTCTAGTAGGCTCACTGCCTCAACCCTAAACCTAGAAAGATTACAATAAGGGTTGTTAAACCATATTGGTGGCTCACTGCCACAATCAACATCTTCTTCATGGCTGAGATTGAAGCACAATAGTTCCTTTTCTTTGCTCTGCCTTTACACCTCTTTCCTTATCTTCCCATTTCCACACATAGACATCTTTTCCATGACTCAACTACAAATATTTATACACTTCATCAACCTTGGAATGATCATCAAGGTCAACATTACAATCATCAACCATTGGAACAATATCCAAGGTCAACATTACAAACATTTACAAAATAGGTCTTGACCTATTACAACATTTTATAGAGGAAATTAAGTAAAAGTGTATGCGGATCATGTTATGCCTTAGCTGGGACTCAAACATGATCTTACACACTACAACATGCTTCCATGATCTTCAAGGGATCTCCACAATTATTGGTTACACGCTACATTATCTGGGAATAATCTTCAAAGATGATCTGAATTCCTTAATGTAGAGCAATGTCAAGATAGGAAAATGATCAGGAGACATCCACAAGCACGTTATAATCATCAGGAGCAACCGCTCAAACTTTAACCACTTTAGCCATAGGAATCTTCACACCAGAACACATGAATTTTGTTGTCTTCAACTATCATAAAAGAAAGATAGCTTGCATACCACCAAAACATGAACCACTACAATTGTGGGCACTTATCACCATCCCAGACTTCCCTTTAGACTTGTAGAGAAAGATAATTTATTGCAGAGGAATGCGGAGCAAAACACTTTCTTCCTGTCACCAGAGAATAATAAAAAAGAGCAAGTTTTACTTTGGTGAATACAACTCTCTCAAATCTTCACACTGGAAGCTTGAACTCAGGATTTAGCATCTTCAGATAACCCTTCAAATAACTTCCAATCCATGGACCAAGATTTTTAAGTAGAAAGAAATGCGGAGCAATCTATTAGATTGTTCTTTAGCATACAACTCACTGTCTATACTACACTTCATTGTAACTCACTTGATTCTTCCGAAGAGGCCAATTTTCTCAACATTCTCAACATATAAAGTTTCCAAACAAGTAGTAGAATAGGATACAGTTGACACCAATGACAACAAAGATATGTTGACATCAATGACAACACCGATTAGGCACATACTTGCAACAATCTCCCCCTTTACATCATTGATGGCAACATATGATGTGAAAAACTGCAACAACCATCAAGACAAGATTCTCCCCCTTTCTCTTTACACATCTGTACTCCTTGTCTACCTAAGTTATTCACATGACTTCTCTCCCCTTTTGACATCAATGGCAAAGGGCACATACTTGCACTCTTCTGCTCTGAACCAATCTCTCTTCTGAACTTTCTTCAACTGACTGCTCCCCCTTACTTGATGCTTTCTCTGACTACAACTATGATTCTTCATATGAAGTTCTCTTCTTCTTGGTTTGTCAATTCTCACCTTCAAATCTTGCTGCTATTTCACTAATTCTACTATCAGCAACATTGCAACATTTACTGCTCTTTAATAGATAATTATATCTCATGATCCTTTTGTCCTTAGCAACCAATCTTGATTACTACTTACACTGCTACACCACATATAACTAATAATTTCCATTGATCAACATTCTTCTGTCTATAGTCTTTCTTCTGTAGCCTTGCCTCATCATCACTTGTATTTATCAATTTCTTATTGGTAGCTAATGCAGTGTCTTTCTTGTCAAGATATCAAAATTTTATGACCTGTTAGCTTGTCCCTTTAGTGCATAAGTGACTAGTTCATTTGTCACATCATATCTCTAGTGCAGATCTGAACTACATATAATGATTTTCCCAAACTCCATCACTTACCTTGCACACTCCTCATACTTAGTCATTTTAGGCTTCTAAACTAGAATTCCTACATGGGATACAACATATTTTTGTGCCAAATCTCAGCATAGGCTATCTGGATGGGGGATTTGGATTTTTCAATATGGCTCCCTCTGAGCCATAGATCACAATTTACTTCATGGAGGAAGTAGCCAGTCCAGAGTCTAGAGCAGACTTATCTTTTGCTTCATTTATTCCCTTTCTGACCCAAATTTTGTTCATCTTTGCTTTAACTTCTCCTCGATCAACTTTTTCCATTGGTATCCTTAATCCTGATTAATCATCTTTCTTCATGTTTTCATTTCCATAGTATCTTGTAGTATGTCTAGGTTGGTTGCAGTTGAAGCACACAATATTTCTCTGATCATTGTTTTTTCCATTTATTCTTGATCTACATAGGTTGGCTTTATGCCCAAATTCATTGCATGCATAATAGTAGCCACTGAAAGATTCCATTTTCCTATTTGTGTCATATCCTTTACTCCCTTGACTCCTGCATTCATTTGCCCTGTGTCCAATTTTGTGACATGCATAGCACCTAATAGAATTCTAACTTACTTTATTTTTGCATTCGGTAGCTTTATGACCAATTTCATTACATGTAAAACACTGACTAGAGATGGGATATTTTGATTCATCTTGTTTCTACACCAAGTAGCCTTGTGATCAAACTTGTTACATGAATTACAATAACCATTAAAGGGTGGATACCTTTGAGCATTTGGTTGCCTGATTGATGGTCTTTTGCTTCTATGATTCTGAATCTATCTACTTTTGTCCTTTTCCTGACTTGCTCTGAACCCTTTATCCTTTTCAATTTTCATGCTTTCTTTGTCGTCATCATTTTTCTAGCTTGCCATTAGTCTATCATATATGGTAGCACTCATACTGAATTGGTCTCTTTGAGCCCACACATGTTTCAGATTAAATTTCAAATCTTCAACTTCTTCTCCAAGCTTCATGTTGTCCTTAGTTTTATCTTTCAGACATTTCTCATTTTTTGTCTTTTCTTCATTGTCCTCTTTTAGTGTTTGCTGTAGCTGCCTGATTTGTTTTCTTAACTCTTTAATGTGATCATTTTCTTCTGTTATATTTTCTTTCAAATCCATGTCTTCTTCTGCATTTTTGGAATTGTTATTGTCAATACTGGCAATTAGGAATAGATTCATTTGATTCACAACAACTTTGTGACCTTCCACATCACATTTTGTATTGATGGTCTAAGAGCCTTCGTTTACTTCAATTTGCAAATCCTTATTGGTTGAGACCAAGTACTCTTGAATGTTCTCATTAACTTTAACATTTGTACTTTCAACAATCCTTCCCACTCTATTGTTGTAACAATGGTAGGCTTTGGTCCAAGATGATTATCCAAGAAAAATGCCTTCCTCATACTTAGCATTGTCCTTTTTCATTTTAATGAGGCATTTGCTTCCAAAGATTTTGAAATATTTCACAGTGGGTATTGTTCCATACCACAATTCAAAGGGAGTCTTTACTTCTTTGGTTTTTACCTAAATTCTGTTTAATGTATAGATGGTGGTTTGAATTGCCTCCTTCCAAAATGTATCTCACTGATTTGCTTCTTCCATCATTAATTTTGTAGTTTCCTAACTAGTTCTACTTGCTTCTTCCCTTATCTTATTTTTTGCAGAGAACTATTTTTCTATTCCATAGGTTTCACAAAACATATTGAAATTGTTGGAGGTGTGTTAGATCTAGGGCACACAACTGAGAGGGGGGGTGAATCAGTTGTATAAAAACTTGTTCTTACTTCAAACACTTGATTCTTCTTTGTTAGTTAATAGCATATCAATTAACCATTCATGAAAGCATAAAGCATAAACACCAGAGTAGATAAATATCAACACATTAGACACCAAGATTTTGATGTGGAAAACCTGGTTAAGGGAAAAACCACGGGGTGATTAACCCAAGGATTATTCTCTGTTAGAAGAATAAGAAAAATGGATGGCACATGCCAATTAGAGCTCACTTCCCGAGCACACTGCTCACAAGGAGGCACACTGCCTACAAGAGACACAGTGTCTACAAGATCACAAGTATTACAAACTTGAACTAGAGATTGACATCTTTACCATGTTTGGATCAGTTCCATTTAAGCTTGAGACACACCTGCTCTGCCTTTCGCTCTTTCGCTATACCACACTCATCCACTCCATGACACCCTTCGAAATGAATTCACAAACCTTTATTTATACAAGGCATCAACTTAGGAAGAATCATCTAAGTCAGCAATCATCCACAAGATCATTTGCAAGATGAATAACTCATTCGGTCGGCCAGCCTGAACAAGAACAACTTCATCTGGAAGTATATCTCCAATTCCAGGCTCTAACACTAATGCGGACCGATAACACAACCTCAACATGATCCAAGAACCTTCACAGGCTTGCCTGAATGACTAGATACATCCGCACTTCCTTCACTTACTCGAATTCTTTTCTTCTTCATCCGGAACTTCAAGAACACAGTCTATCACCACTGTCATACTGAAAAGGGTGCTTTCGGACCTCCAAACTATGTACCAATCAAGATGACACATCACAAGGACATCCCAAACACACATTCCAATCTATAGAATAGGACAATGCACTTCTAGATCTCACCGGACCTTTTTGTAACACTCTGTCATTCCAGAGCATCTCTCGGAACCAGTTTTACTTGATTGATCACAACTTCTTCATATCTTCATGCGGACCTCTGAAATCTTAACTGGAACATATCAAGACTCATATCTATAAACCCTTTAATCCACATCCTCTGATCTGTAACCTATTAAGTACTTTTGCCTTCTTCTCATCACTGTTCTTCACTGTTCCTGATTGAGACTGATTTCCTCAATAACCTCCGCACACAGCTCATCCAATCCTTCTTAACAATGAAATATGAGTATGTTGACATCAATGACAACACTGGTTAACCTCATACTTGCAACAATCTCCCCCTTTGTCATTGATGGCAACATATGATGTGAAAAACCATCAAGACAAGAACTTCTCCTTTCTGTCACAGCTCCCCCTATCAGCAACAACTCTTCACATGTCTTCTCTTCCTTTACTGCTCCCCCTTTGATCATCAACCACTTGTTTTTCACATGTCTTCTCTCCCCCTTTGACATCAATGGCAAAGGGCTCATACTTGCAATTCTAACACATCAAAATCATACCGGCTCCTCCTCCTTAGTAGCAGCTCCCCATCATCAATCCAGTTTATAAGATATGATTGTGATATCCACCAGACTAATGCACATCAGTGCATCCTAGTTCATCACCAGAGGGGCCATGACCCCTAACTTCTCCCTGAGATAGTCAAAAGAGTCCTTGGGAAGAGGTTTAGTAAAAATATCTACAATCTGATCCTTGGAGGGTACATACTCCAATATGAGTTCATCCTTGTTCACTTGTTCTCTCAGAAAGTGAAACTTCATAGATATGTGCTTGGTCTTAGAATGCAATACCAGATTCTTAGAAATATTTATTGCACTTGAATTATCACAGAAAATTGTGATAGGCTCCTCATATTCTACTTTAATGTCTCTTAGCATCTACTTCATCCATAAGATTTGAGTGCAACTACTTGCTACTGCAATGTATTCTGCTTCAGTTGTAGACAAGGATATTGCCTCTTGTTTCTTGCTTAGCCAAGAAACCAACCTTTTTCCCAAAAAGAATGCTCCTCCACTTGTACTCTTCCGGTCATCCACATCTCCTACCTAATCTACATCTGTATATGCATGAGGAGAGAAATCATGATCTCTAGGGTACCATAGACCATACTCAACTGTCCCTTTTAAGTACCTAAATTTTTTTTTGATTGCCATGACATGAGATTCTCTAGGATCAGCCTGGAATCTTGCCACAAGACCAACAACCTGCATTATATCTAGTCTAGTCTGAGTAAGATACAATAGTCCTCCAATCATTGATCTATACTTGGTTTGATTTGTCTTAGGAGAGTCATCATCTTTGCTCAACTTACATCCGGTTGCCATAGGAGTGTTCATTGGCTTTGAATCTTCCATTCTGAATTTCCTCAACAGTTCTTTCACATATTTGGTCTAAGAGAAAAAGATGCTTTTCTTTGTCTGAGTAATTTACAGACCCAAGAAGAAGTTCATTTCACCAAGCATTGACATTTCAAACTCACTTTTCATTTGATTTGCAAAGGTTTTACACATATTGTCTCTTCCTCCAAAGATGGTATCATCAACAAATACTTCAACAATCAAGATGTTTTCATTATCTATTTGGAAATATAGATTACTGTCAACAGTACCTTTGTTGAAACCAATCTGCACAAGATGCTTTTCCAACCTTTCATACCAAGCCCTTGGGACTTGCTTTAATCCATACAGTGCTTTCTTCAACTTGCAGACCATATCACTATGATTAGACAATTGAAATCCATCTAGCTGCTCAATGTATACTTCTTCTTCCAAATTACCATTTAGAACTCAGACTTGACATCCATCTGATATACCTTGAAGTCTTTGAAGGTAGCAAATGCAAGAAATAATCTGACTGCTTCAATTCTTGCCATTGGAGCAAAGGTTTCTTCAAAATCAATTCCTTCTATTTGAGAGTAGCCTTTGCAGACCAATCTGGCTTTGTTTCTGATTACTTCACCAACTTCATTTAGTTTGTTCTGGAAGACCCATTTGGTTCCAATCACATTTTTATTTCTAGGTCTGGGAACAAGATCCCAAGTGTGATTTTTCTTAATTTGCATCAATTCTTCCTCCATTGCTTTGGTCCAATTTTCATCATTGCAGGCTTCATTTATTGTCTTAGGTTCAATCTTTGAAATCAGACAGTAGTCATCTAAATTTTGAGTAATTTTCCTCCTTGTTTGTATGCCTTTGCTTTTGTCACCTATGATCTGATCTTCAGAGTGGTTTAGAGTTACATACCTTGGAACTTTGGGAGTTTCTTACACTACTGTTTCTTGAACAGGCTCATTCAGACAAACCTCTTCTTCTTGATTTACCGGATCAGTCTGAATCTGACTTTCAGAGGAGGATTGAGCTCCTTGCACCAGAGAACCATTCTAATCATCTTCATCATATTCATAAAACCTTGAGGGCTTCTCAATTCCTTCATCAACCTTCACATTTGTACTTTCTATCATCTTGCTCAGTCTCTTATTGTAACACTGGTATGCTTTGCTTTGAGTGGAGTAACCCAAGAAGATTCCTTCATCACTTCTAGCATCAAACTTTCCTAGATATTCATCTCTTTTAATGTAACATTTGCTACCAAATACTCTGAAATATCTCATAGTAGGAGTTATACCAAACCAAAGTTCATAAGGAGTCTTACCGGTATTGCTTCTAATTTGAACTTGATTGAGAGTATAGACTGTAGTGCTGATAGCTTCTCTCCAAAACATCTGGGGAACATTTGCTTCCATCATCATTGTCCTGGATGCTTCCTGGATGGTCTGATTCTTTCTCTCAACTACTCATTTCTGTTGTGGAGTCCTAGGAGCAGACAACTATCTCTTTATACCATGCTTCTCACAAAAGTCTATGAATTCACCAGATGTGAATTCACCACCTCTATCAGACCTCAGACATTTCAGTTTCAATCCGGTTTGATTCTCTACCATAGCTTTGAAGATTTTGAACTTCTCAAAGGCTTCTGATTTCTCTTTTAGAAAGGTAACCCACATCATCCAGGAATGGTCATCAATTAGTAACATGAAATATCTATTACCTTGCATACTCTTGATTCTTGTCAGACCACATAGATCAGTATGAACTAATTCCAATAATCCGGTAGAGGACTGATCCTTGCTTTTGAAAGAGACTCTGCTCTATTTACCTAGCTGACATTCTTTGCACAAACTATTTGTAGGTTTCACCAATTTTGGAAGATCTCTTACAGCCTGAGTATTTCTTATCTTGATGATGTTATCAAAATTTACATGACACATCCTTCTATGCCATAACCAACTCTGATCAACTTGAATAAACAAATAACTTTTATTAGAACCAACTAGATGGAAGATATTACCTTTTGTTTGAGTACCAGATGCAATCTCAGTTTCAGAGCTTTCAAAGATCCTGCATCTTCCATTTTTGAACCGGAGATCATAACCTTTGTCTACCAACTATCCAACACTGAGAAGATTGTGCTTTAATCCTTCAACATATAGTACATTACCAGTTTTGCTTTTTCCATCAAAAGAAATAGTTCCCCTACCTCTGATTCTACTAGCAGAATTATCACCAAACTTTACCATTTCTCCTTCATACCTTTCCAAGTCTAGGAACTTGTTTTTGTCACTTCTCATATGGTGAGAGCATCCACTGTCAATAACCCAATCATCCTTTTCTTTAACTTGGGCAGCCAAAGCTCTTTCTACAACCTTATGATTGACAGATTCAGAGGATATTGAATCTTCTTCCTTGATGGCAATAAACACCCATTCATTTCTAGATTTGCTTCCTATTTCTGATTCATCATCTGTTACTCCTTCATTATCATCTTCTTCATGAACATAATAACAGTTCTTTTGGAACCTTTGTCTGTTAGAATTTGACCTTGCAGATCTTTCCAGACATCTTGAAGCAAAATGACCAATCTTATTGCAGTTGAAACACTTAAAGGGTAATTTTCCTTCATACTTACCGGATCCTCTTGGCAGTCTCTTTGCAATAAGGGCTTCAAGTTGAGCTGTTTCTTCTTCTTCCTCTTCCATGTCTTTCCTTGCTTGATCATACCATGATAGCTTCCTTGAAGAGTTTTCTCCTAGATCAAATCTTTGTTTGCCTTTCACATAGGCACTAGCTTTGAATGCAGATTCAGTCTTGGGGGGATCATCTCCAAACTTGGTCATTTCAAATGTAGCTAGTTTGCCAGCCAATTGCTCTCTTGTGACAGTTGTATGGGCTCTGAATTCATCAATGGCAGCAACCTTGATTTTGTAGGTAGCAGGAAGGGATCTGAGAATTTTGCAAACAATCTCATTTTCATCTAGAATTCCACAAGCATTCCTAATTCCACACACCAGCTCATTTACTCTTGGCATAAAGGTAGTGATATTTTCATCATCTCTCATCTTCAATCTTTCAAATTTTCCTTTGAGACTTTGCAACCTTGCACTCTTAACAAACTCATCTCCTTCATGCAGAAGTTCTAGTTTAACCCAGATCTCATAGGCCGTTGGTAGGTCAATAACATTTGAGAGCTCTAAGTCAGTTAATGCACTTAGAAGAGCTTCTTTTGTTCGTGGATTGTTTTCAGCATCTGTGATTTCATTCAGAGTTATCGGACCACCCTATGGAGGTACATATGCTTTTGTGACCATAGACAAGTATGATTTTCCCATACACTCCAAGTGACATTTCATGCGACCTTTCCAGAGAGAGAAGTTGGTTCCATCAGACTTCAGACTGTCCTTCTTGTATGATGACATCCTGGATCTCCTCAAGCGGTTAAGCTCCTTTTAGAGGAACTTAGCTCTGATACCAATTGTTAGATCTAGGGTACACAACTGAGAGGGGGGGTGAATCAGTTGTACAAAAACTTGCTCTTACTTCAAACACTTGATTCTTCTTTATTAGTTAATAGCATATCATTAACCATTCATGAAAGCATAAAGCATAAACACTGGAGCAGATAAATATCAACACATTAGACACCAAGATTTTGACGTGGAAAACCCAGTTAAGGGAAAAACCATGGGGTGATTAACCCAAGGATTATTCTCTGTTAGAAGAATAAGAAAAATGGATGGCACATGCCAATTAGAGCTCACTACCTGAGCACACTGCTCACAAGGAGGCACACTGCCTATAAGAGACACACTGTCTACAAGATCAAAAGTATTACAAACTTGAACTAGAGATTGACATCTTTACCATGTTTGGATCAGTTCCATTTAAGCCTGAGACACACCTGCTCTGCCTTTCACCCTTTCGCTATACCACACTCATCCGCTCCACGAAACCCTTCGAAATAAATTCACAAACCTTTATTTATACAAGGCATCAACTTAGGAACAATCGTCTAAGTCGGCAATCATCCACAAGAGCATTCGCAAGATGAATAACTCATCCAGTCGGCCAGCCTGAACAAGAACAAGTTCATCCAGAAGTATATCTCCATTTCTGGGCTCTAACACTAATGCGGACCATCAACACAACCTCAACATGATCCAAGAACCTTCACAGGCTTGCCTAAATGACCAGATACATCCACACTTCCTCCACTTACTAGAATTCTTTTCTTCTTCATCCGAAACTTCAATAACACAGTCTATCACCACTGTCATACTGAAAAGGGTGCTTCCGGACCTCCAAACTATGTACCAATCAAGATGACACATCACAAGGACATCCCAAACACACATTCTAATCTGCAAAATAGGACAATGCACTTCCGGATCTCACCGGACCTTTTTGTAACTCTTTGTCATTCTAGAGCATCTCCCGGAACCGGTTTTACTTGATTGATCACAACTTCTTGATATCTTCATGTGGACCTCTGAAATCTTAATTGGAACATATCAAGACTCATATCTATAAACCCTTTAATCTGCATCCTCTGATTTGCAACCTATTGAGTACTTTTGCCTTCTTCTCATCACTATTCTTCACTGTTCCTGATTGAGACTGATTTCCTCAATAACCTCAGCACACAACTCATCCAATCCTTCTTAACAATGAAATATGAGTATGTTGACATCAATGACAACACTGGTTAACCTCATACTTGCAACAAGGCGAACTCTTCTTCTTTGTCAATTCTTAAACTTTTGATTTTCATGCTTAGCCCATTTTCAACCATTTCTTTAAAAATTTTGAGTGCATCTAGAATCTCTGATTTATCCTTTAAAAAACTAACCAAGGTCATATTAGAAAATCATCAATAAAAAACATAAAGTACCTGTCATCATGGAGGCTTGGTGTTCTTGTAGGACTACAAAGTCTTGTATGGATCAATTCCAACCGTTCAATGGAAGATCCTTCTTTATCCTACAATATTTTTCTTGATAGACTTTGACATTTCCTGCAAATGATGTTATTCAAGTAATCAATTTCTAGCAGGTCCTTTACAATTTGAACTAAGCTTGTTTTTGTTAAAACATCAAGATTTGAATGACAAAGTCTTCTATGCCAGACCCAACTTTCATTGTTTTGAGATGTGAACCCAAGAAAGTCACTTTTACTGAGATAATAGAGATTCTCTTTTATCCTTTTTCCAATTGCTATTGTAGCTCCATATTTTTCTTTGATTTCAAGGGTATCATTCTTAAACACAAACTTAAAACCCTTTTTGCATAACTATCCAACACTTAAGAGGTTTTTCTTCTAAATTTTTACATAAAGAACATCTTCAAAAATTTGTCTGTTGCCAAAATTGATTGATCCTATTCCACAAATTTCAACAGTGCAATCATCTCCAAATGTAACTAGCCCTTCATCGCATCCTTCCAGACTTACAAACTTACTCTTGTCACCAGTCATGTGATTTGAACAACTACTATCAATAACCCAATAGTTTTCACTTTGGAACATGACTTCATCACTGGTGCATACTTCAGAACATCTTCGATGATTGACATTCTTTTCTCTATAAATCACTTCCATGAACAATCTTCCATTGATATCCTTTGATGAGCATTCAGGTGCAACGATGAGTACCTGTTTTCCTTTTGACTCCATTTAAGATCTCCCTCAAGTTGTTAGACTCTTTCCAAAGGGACATGGCTCTGACACCAATTGTTGATATATGCTAGACAACTAAGAGAGGGGGGGTGAATCAGTTATCACAAAAACTCAATTACTTCTCCACTTGAACATTAATCACTCATTCACAATTATTATGATTTAATAATGAAAGCATGAAATCAGAAACTTAATCACAGATACAACATTAAACACAAGAGACACTAGATTTACGTGAAAAACCCCAAGGTGGGGAAAAACCATGGAGAGGATTAACCCTCAAAATATATTGCAATCTTTGAAAAATGATGTTCAAGCTTGGTCACTCCACAGGCTAAGAACATACTAGATTACTGCTATGAAGTACAACTAGGTCTAGTAGGCTCACTGCCTCAACCCTAAACCTAGAAAGATTACAATAAGGGATGTTAAACCCTGAGGGATGTTAAACCCTACTGGTGGCTCACTGCCATGATCAACATCTTCTTCATGTCTAAGATTGAAGCACAATAGTTCCTCTACTCTGCTCTGCCTTTACACCTCTTTCCTTATCTTCCCATTTCCCCACACAGACATCTTTTCCATGACTCAACTACAAATATTTATACACTTCATCAACCTTGGAATGATCATCAAGGTCGGCATTACAATCATCAACCATTGGAACAATCTCCAAGGTCAGCATTACAAACATTTACAAAATAGGTCTTGACCTATTAAAACATTTTGCAGAGGAAATGAAGTAAAAGTGTATGTGGATCATGTCATACCTTAGCTAGGACTCAAACACGATCCTTAATGCTACAACACACTTCCATGATCTTCAAGGGATCTTCACAATTACTAGAATTAACCAAGTTGGCTAAGACTGGTTACACGCTATGTTATCTGGGAACGATCTTCAAACACAATCTCAATTCCTTAACGCGGACTAATGTCAAGAGAGGAACATGATCAGGAGACATCCACAAGCACGTTATAATCATCAAAAGTAACTGCACAAACCTTAACCACTTTAGCCATAGGAATCTTCACACTAGAACACATGAACTTCACTGTCTTCAACTGTCATAAAAGAAAGATAGCTTGCAGACCACCAAAACATGAACCACTAAAATTGTGGACACTTATCATCATCCCAGATTTCTCTTTAGAATTGTAGAGAAAAATACTTTATTGCGGAGGAATACAGAGCAAAACACTTTCTTCCTGTTACCAAAGAATAATCAGAAAGAGTAGGTTTTACTCTGGTGAATGCAACTCTCTCAAATCTTCACACCAGAAGCTTGAACTTAGGATTTAGCATCTTCAGATAACCCTTCAAATAACTTCATGATAGTCATGCATTGATTCTACACGGATTGTTATTATAACACTCCCATTCTGAATCCATTTGCACGTGCATCCCTACCTCTCTAACAGCCATGGAAAACACTGAGCCCAATGCTTCCCAACAAGCTTTCAATGTTGTCCCTCAACCATTCCCACCCAAAACTACATATGACATTTTCATCAATCATCGTGGAATTAACGCAAAAGAAACCCTGGCGAGTCTCATTTATTACAATCTCCAAATTAAGAGCTGCAATGTCTTCTTAGACAAAAAGTTTATTCAAGTGGGAAAGAGAATACCCAAATCAATAGGGGAGGCTATTCACATAGCTTCTGTGCATGTAGCCATTTTTTCAGCCAACTATGCAGATTTTGATTGGTGTCTAAAGGAACTCTATCTTATGCTCAAAAGTGAGGCACCCATAATCCCTGTGATTTGGGGAGTTCAGCCTTTAGAACTTTGCATGAAAGACAAAGACAGAGCATATACTCAAGCTTACTAGATGCACAAGCAGGATGGGAAAATCAGGCGTCAAAAGCTTGAGAAATGGAAGAAGGCTCTGAGTAAGGTTTCACGTATACAGGGCTATATTTTCAAGGGGTAATGTTCCATCTAAACTTAGGCATGTTGATTATTGTTTTTTTTTAATAAGTATTGTATTATTGGAGGAACAAACATTTTCTTCCTTGCAAGAAACATGAACAGTAGATTTTCTATCCTTTTCTTTAATGTTTTTGGAGTGTTTTCTCTTTTGGGTTTCCTTACAGCTCCTAGCCTCCTATTGCCCACCGTAAACAACTGGTATGTTGTGTGCCGACTGTTTACTTTTTTTTTCAACCTGACAAAATCAATCGACCTAATCAATCGATCCTCTATATATTTTGACTATTGTGATTTGTCAAAAAAATCATTGATTGATGTTGAGTCGATAACATTTTTACCAACTGGCAGTATTACAACGTGCTCGCTGGTTGAGGTTTACTGCGTCCTAGCTTGTTTTATGTAGATTGTTTCTTATTATTTGTTTTGCTATGTATGCCAAGGACCAGGGAGAGTTGCTGGAGCAAATTGTAACTTCTATAATTAAATATATTAATGTTGCCAAACATCTGAAACTATAGCTTCATTGTTCCCTGGAAGGGTTCCCTGAAATTATGCAGATTTAAGTCATGGTTCCAAAATACTTGAAAGTGTGTTAAAGCAATACCCATATCGTAGGGGCATAAAGCCGTCCATCTATAATGCTATAGGCACAATTAGGTGCTGAGTTCGAATTTGTACCACTTGTGAAGATATTAAATACGATAAAAAAGCAATACCCAGATCATTATAGTGGCATATAGATTATGTGACGAGTTGTTTAAGGTAAAGCCTACGAGGTTTGGCTTAGCTGATAGTCAATGTTTGCAAATATGTATTTCTATGTAGGTGTATAATTTTTTATGAACTGTTTTATGATTCCTTCAACCAAATATAAATTTTGTTTTTCATCCACGACAATGGTCAAATTGATAGAGACAACACTGATATTGATAGATCATAAATTCATCAAGGTAGGGATTGGAAGAATATAATTTTTTTTAAAACTTTATTTCATCACAGAAAATAGATCTATTATTCTAGCAAGCCTTTCGCCTTATGTTTGTTAGTAGTTTCATATAATAAGAACCCATCCTCAAAATCGCTCAATATAAATAGTCGACACGTCGTGTTGGCTATTTACAATTTTTTTGATTCGGGTGGATTTTAATTGGTTTGTTCTATGTTTTCAACTAACAATGATCGATTGTTTGAATTTTTTTGTTTTTGGATAAAATCTATTTATGTCAATCAGTCTATGAGATTTCGTTGTGGTACATTTACAATGTATTGGCTGTTTACGAAATTATAGTATTTTATTTTATTTTTTCAATTGAGATTTCGCAAGCTTGAACAAATTATGAAAATTATGAAAGAATCTAATTCCATACAGGAGTCTGTTGGCGCTCTCTCTCTCTTTTTTAACTTTAATGTATCACAGACAACAGATCTATTATTCAGCAAGCCTTTCGACATGTGTTTGTTAGCTTTTTCATATAATAAGAACCCATCCTCGAAATCACTCACTGTAAATAGCCGACACGTTGTCATGTTGGTTGTTTACAATTTTTTTGATTCGGGTGGATTTCAATTGATTTGTTCTATGTTTTCAACTGACAATGATCGATTGTTTGATTTTTTATTTTTGGATAAAGTTGATCTATGTCAACCAGTCTATGAGATTTTGACTGTGGTACATTTACAATGTACTGACTGTTTACAAAATTATAGTATTTTACTTTATTTTTTCAATTGAGATTTCACAAGCTTGCACAAAATTATGAAAATTAGAGATAGAAACAATCTATGGCACTTCTCAATTTTCTGTAATAATAAAGATATTGGATACATCAACAACATTCTACGTTAAAAAATTGACCTGGCCAGAGTTTATAAACTTGTTTAATTAAACATGTTTCAATAAATAAAAAAATTAATTTTAATAAATAATTTAATATAATTTGGGTTTTATTTGGGATTGTATTCCAAATTATTAGGATTCATTTAAAAAAATGGACTATATTTTAGATTTTATTTTGAATTATTTGGACTTTAATTAATCATATAATTATCAAAATTTAGGAATTGATTTAGATTTGATTCTATATTTCAATTGACTTGGGCATTGCAATTTTTAAATTCTTTTTAAAACCTATGAAAGACATCTCTGATCAGTTATCATCAATAGGTTCAACATTGAAGGCATAAAATGGGATTCAGATGGAACTTGGGGGCAAAATAGGACATGACTGGGAACAAAATTTTACAGGTTCCAACACTGGCTCTGGTTGGGGACATGTGACAAGCAATGCCATAGCGAGGATCTCAAATCTTTGGGTAGACCAAAAAGACACACAAAAACACACAAAGGGAAAACACAAATGTATTTACAACAGAGGCTTATATACAAGGCAAAATAAAGTCATAAACATTAGGGCACAATAAGATTAATGACTATATTCAAAATTCATGGGAAGCACTTACTCACGAGAAGTAAAGCTTCAAATGATGTTCATGAATGGGCAGCTCCAGAAATTCTCCCTCCATGTTTCTAATGTAAAAGGTGTCTTGACGAGCTCTTTCACCAATTCGATAAGGGCCCAACCATAATGGCTCAAATTTTCCATGCTTACCCTTGTCCTCTGATTTTGCATTCCATAGGGGAACTAGATCACCAATCTGAAAGCTCCTTTTGACTGTTCTCTTATTAAACAAATGCTCAGCGTTTCGTTGCTACAACAAATTTTTATCATGTGCCATCCTTTTGGCTTCATCCAACTCAGCCAACTAGTGCATTCTCAGTGTCAAAGCATCATCCTCATTTTCTCCAATTTGTTGTAGTAGCTAATATAATAGAAATTCCAGTGACTGGCATTTTTGCCTCTGCTCCATATACTGGCTCAAATGTGCTTCTTCCAATGGATTTCTTGAAAGTTATCTTGTTAGCCCATAGAGCATACTTCAATTTATCATCCCATCTTTTCTTATTCTAATCCAACGTCCTCTTTATGATCTTCATGAGACTCTTATTATTGGACTTAGCTTGTCCATTGCTCCGGAGGTAGAATGGTGATGAGTGAATCATCTTGATTCCATACTTGGAACACATATCAATAATATCCTAAGATCTGAAGCACATGGAATTATCTACAACAATTATGGATGGCACTCTAAATCTAGTTATCACATTGTTCATAATAAAATCAATCATCACCTTGGATGTGGCATTACAAGTGGGGATAGCCTTAACCCACTTGGTAAAATAGTCAGTGGCCATAAGGATCCACTTAAATCCATTGTTGGATTTCTTTTGAATTTCCCCTATAAAATCAATGCCCCATTGCTGAAATTGTGCTTCAACTACAATTGGTAAAAGGGGTATTGCTCTAGCAAATTTCATCTTCCTAGAGAAATGTTGACAAGCATCACATTTTTAGACCTATTTGGCAACATCTTTGAAGAGACTCGACCATGCGAAGCCTACTCTAATAATCTTGTGCATTGTGGTTTTGGCATAGAAGTGCCCACCATAGATACCTTGGTGGTATTCTTCAATAACTACCCCTAATTGTTGTTGGTTTAGACACTTCAACAACAATCCCTCATGATTTCTCCAAATTAATACACCTTGAATCAAGACATACTTTTTAGACTAGAGCTTAAGCATCCTTTGCTAAGTGACATTCATGCGTGAGGGACAATGCATGTTGACAAGATAAAAATAATATCTTTATACCATGGATTGTTTGTCAAAACACATGCATCAACAAATGGAACATCTATTTCATTAACCTTAGCTACTTGTAAGTTGAAATTTTCCATCAACTTAGGCAAACCCTAGCCTCTAACCAATTTGGTGATCTACAACTCAATGTCAAACTCTTGGATCCTGTTGATCCACCTACATCTTCTTCCAGAAGACTTCTATTGTGTGAAAATATCTTTGACAACAGAATGGGGCACATATGCAATTGTCTTTGCACCCATAAGATATGACCTAAAGTTTTACATCGCTTTAACCAAAGCATATGCATTCTTTTCCATAATGGAAAAATTTAACTCAGCAACTTGCAAAGACTTGCTAAAAAATCCTATTGGTTGCTCGAATCTATCACTGTTCTTTTGTAATAATACAACAATAATAATACAAAATGAAGCAAAAGAGAATAGATGGAAGGTCTTGGAATAGTCTGGGCTTACCAGCACTGGTGTATTTTTGAGAGCCTCCTTGATGTCAAGAAAAGCTTTAGCTATTTCCTTGTCCCATGTGATGGACTGTCCCTTCTTGAACATCTTGGAGATGGCTTTAGTCTTCTGAGCGAAGTCAAGAACAAATCGCCTCACAAAGTTAATCTATCCAAAGAAGGACTGAACACCCTTGACTATTTTGGGTTGAGGGATAAGGTCAATAGCCTTAACTCTTTCTAGATCAATTTTGACCCCACCCTTGGACACAATATGTCCCAACAGCTTTCCTTCTTCCACTCCAAATTGACATTTTTTTGGGATTTAAAGAGATCCCACACTCTAAACATCTCTCAAAAATCAATTGCAAATGCTTGCAATGATCATTTCTATCATTTGAATATGTAGTATGATCTTCTTGGTAAACAACCATGATCTCATCAATAAGGCCATCAAAGGCCACATCCATTGTTCTTTGAAATGTTGATCCTATATTTTTTAATCCAAATTGCATTCTCAGATATACGTACATACCCCAAGGAGTGGTGAATGTTGTTTTGTAATGTTCTAACTCCTTGACTAGCACTTGGTTATATCCTAAGAACCCATCCATCGTAGACATCATCTCTGAACCAACAACCCTTTGTAAAAGATGATCCATGCTTGGAAGAGGATAATTATCCTTAAGGGATTTGATGTTCAAATTTTTGAAGTTGACATAGAGTCTAATCTCCCCATTCTTTTTCCTTACTGGGACAAGATTAGACACTCACTTAGAATATCTGACTGGTTTAATTATACCTCCCTCTTTCATTTTCAATAATTACTTTTGCATTTTGGGAGTTATAGTGGGATTTATAGGCCTCTTTTTTTTCTTAAATAGTTTTGCATCAGGTTGAAGTGGGATAGTATGCTGAAACAAATCCTCCCTATAAGATTTCAACTCATCATATGACCATGCAAAACATTTCTTAAATTTTCTCAATAAAGCAATCTGCATTCGCTTTTCATGAGGCCTTAGCTTTTTACCTATGTAAACCATTTTTTGGGCCTCATTAGTTCCAAGGTTAACACCTTCAACACTACCTTCTTCAACTGATTTACCTTTGCTCTTCTAGCAGTCTGCATTATCAAACATTCTTTCAGCACCACCAGTCCCTTAGGAATGGTATTACTCTTTAGCTGCACGACGTTGTTGCCAAATAATGTTTCCTTGTCATTCTCCATTTCTACCATAGGCTATTAGTTAGTCACTTGACTATCAAACTCATCCATATAGTAAGATAAGAGATTCAGGGAAGTATATCAAAAGGTCTAATATCAAATTATCCTAGCTAGATAAGCCTGCTTTTAACAAACCCCTCACTACTAATGACAAGTTGGACAAACGCATGGGGGTTGTGAAAGATTTTCATACAAGGTTGCTAGAAATGACAAAAGGTTACCACATCAGGGTGTTGCAACACATTTTAATGAAGGTCAGAGGTTGCATAATAAGACTTATAATACTGATTGGTCCAAAAGACCACAAAAGAATGATAGACATGTTTCTCATAGGTATGTAAGTTTCAAACAGCCTGAAAGGAACACCCTTGATCCTTTAAGAAAGGATCAAGTTAATTTTCAAGATCAATAATTGTGGTGCTAGGCTTTCTTCCTTCACCATGACCTAGTGAATTATGATTTGGCTCATTCATTGAGTAAAGGGGAAGAATTTCCAAATGAAGAGGGTGCAGCTGAGTATTACAAAAAGGAAATAAATCAATTTGATGCTAGAGAATATGAGTAGATGGGTCATGATGTTGATAGTAAAATTTATAAGGAAGTTGATCATATTTTCCAATATGATTATGATGAAGGTCCAAAGAGAATACCCAACTTGATAAGGGTAGCTATTCGTACAACTTCTATGCACATAGCCATTTTTCCAACCAACTACACAGAGTCTGCTTGGTGTCTGAAGGAACTCTAACTTATGGTCAAAAGTGAGGCACCCATAATCCATGTGTTTTGGGTAGTTGAGCCTTCAAAACTTCACATGAAAGACAAAGACAGAGCATATGCTTCAACTTTCCTGATGCACAAGCACGCTGGGAAAATCAGGCATCAAAAGCTTGAGAAATGGAAGAAGGCTCTGAGTAAGGTTTCGCATATATAGGGCTATATTTTCAAGGGGTAATGTTCCATCTAAACTCACGCCTGTTGATTATTGTTTTTTTTTTCAATAAGTATTATATTATTAGAGGAACAAACATTTTATTCCTTGCAAGAAACATGAACAATAGCTTTTATGTCCTTTTCTTTAATGTTTTTAGAGTGTTTTTTCTTTTGGGAGCTATAGTGGGATTTATAGGCCTCTTTTTTTTCCTAAATGGTTTTACATCAGGTTGAAGGGGGATAGTATGCTGAAACAAATCATCCCTATAAGCTTTCAACTCATCATATGACCATGCAAAACATTTCTAAAATTTTCTCAATAAAGCAATCTGCATTCATTTTTCATGAGGCCTTAGCTTCTTACCTATGTAAACCATTTTTGGGGCCTCCTTAGTTCCAAGGTTAACACCTTCAATACTACCTTCTTTAATTGATTTACCTTTGCTCTTCTAGCGGTCTACATTATCAAACATTGTTTCCAGCACCACCAGTCCCTTGGGAATGGTATCAGTCTTTAGCTGCATGACCTTGCTGCCAAATAATGTTTCCTTGCCATTCTCCATTTCTACCATAGGCTATCAGTCAATCACTTGACTATCAAACTCATCCATACATTTTAGGAAACTAAAAATTTGATTACTATCATTGAATTCTTGCCAATTGTATATATTATCTACAATGGTTGGCCTTGTAAGTACTTCAATAACGTGATTGCCATGAAGAAAATCTAATTGAAGATCATATTTAGAAGCATCTATAGCCAAGGAGTCCTCCTCATTTTTTGTTCTATCTATCCAATCAATACCAATAACATCATACAGCTCCACAGTATCCCGTACAACATTCATGTATCCCCTTAACCTTTTATCCTTGGTAGCAAATTTATTTCTAATCTATTGCACAACTAATTTTGAGTCACCAAATATCTTCAGGCACTTGACCTTATGCTTGTGAGAAATATTTAATCCTAACAACAATGCTTCATATTCAACTATATTGTTAGTGCACTGAAAATCAAGTCTAAAAGACAAGCCAAATTGTTCACCATCTGGGTCCATCAAAACAATTCCAATGCCTGAGCCTTCCCTGGAGCATGCACCATCAAAATATAGTGTCCATAAATCAAATGCTTTAGTATTAGAAATAATAGGATTGGAAGGTGAAACATTCAGGCAAGGATTATCATAACTGCTATATGCCATAAAATGGTCTATTTTAGTGTTAAAGAAATTTTCATGATCCTCCTTTGTTTTATATATGTCCTTTATGTGTTCATCTTCCACCTTCTTCTCCCTGTATAGTTTGACTTCCACGCCTTGGACCAGAATGGTGGCATATGACAGGTCCATCTAAATATTACCACCCATAGAAGCTGCCCATTTCCTTGACACTAGCATACCCTATTTGGCAGGGCATTCCACAATAATTATGTCCATCAAGAAGGATTTGTTAGGATATGCAACTAATTTGACCTCAACATCTTTGACCAAACCTATAACATTGACCTCCCTAGAATCCATGGAAAAGCATTTGCCAAAGGATTTGGACACCTTCAGTCCCAATTCATTTATGATTTATAGCAACATGACATTACTAGATGCCCCTAAATCAAGCATATAGTTGTGTAACAACCAACCATTTATGATCAAAGTGGTGTAAAAAGGGTCAACCCCCATCTTGCTATTAACCATGGAAGATCCTATGTAGACCTCTATTGTTTCTTCATGACCCATGCCCTCATCATTACTGCAGGGAACAACAACAAGTTGTTTTTATGCATCTACAACAGTAATAAGAGACTCTACCTTATCTCCGTGTTCAGGGATTCTAAGGAGTTCTACTATTGGCACATAAATTCTAATTTGGCTAAAGACTTGAGCCATGTCAATAGGGAGATAATTGGGCTTGAAGGAGTATCACATGAAACAGTTACATCATTCGCATAAGGAATATAAGGTATTACTTGATTGGATGAAAATCCTTACCTTCTTCCTTTGTCTTCTCCTTTTCTGGTTCTTTTTGTGCCTGAGGGTGATCACACTTATTGTATCCTTTTGGATAATGAACCCCTAAAGAAGGTGTATTAATTAGTTGCTCGGTTGGTGTTGGATTTTGTATACGCCTAAAAATGACACGATTCACTCTAGATAAATATTCTTAATATTTATTCCCTTCTAATTCCTCTATCAATAAATAAATAAATAAATTTATTTAAATTTGATTCATATTCCTCTAAATTAATTAAATATCAAAATATTTAATTACTTCTTCTAAAGTCAAAATTAAATAAAATCCTTTATTTAATTAAATTCTTCCAAACAATTAAATAATTCTTAATTATTAATTAAAGTCAAATTCATTCTTCCAAATTTAAATAAATCAATCAAATTTATTTAAAACCTCTCACTCTCTAAAAATAAAATACAATCAAATATTTTATTTATTCTTCCAAATCATGCACAACAATTAAATAAATTTATTTATTTAATTAGTTTTCTTATCTTCTAATTCTTCAAATATCCTCCAAATCTTCTAAAAATAAGTCTTCTTCTCCATGCACACAAAATTAAATAATTTATTATTTAATTTCTCCCAAATCGTGCAAAAACAAATCTTAAGTTGAGTTATCTATTCAATCAACTTTGTTTTTATCAATATCACTTAAATTAGAAAAAAAGCTTTCTAATTTATGAAAAGCATGTCTTCTCTTTAGAAAAGAAAGTAGTTAACTCAAATAAAACAACTTTTGTGTGACACATGTCTTCTTATTATTCGTGCACATTCCTCAAGGTTTCTTAACCATTGATCTTCTCATTCTTTCTATACCATTGATTCTCATTCTCTCAAGTCTATAAATTGAACCCTCTTCTTCCATTACAATCATCCAAGCTTTAAGTATTGTTACTTTGTAGGAATTACAATGCGCCTTTGGCACCAATTCCTTCATTGCTTGTGATCACACTCATTACTATGCACCACTATCATTGTTGTGAAGCTCATCTTCATGGCGATATTATCATAGCCATTCCCATTTGACATCTTGGAATCATAGCAAGGAAGTGCACCTTTTGAGGGCCATATTCATAGACAAGATCATTTGTGATAAGTGATCAATGGAAGATACGAATTAAAGGAGGTTTGCTTTGTTGTTGTTCATTGTTTATTTGAATCTCTTTTATTCACCATTTCATTGAGTTTTGGGTATCTTGATATTTGATATTATTGATTATTCATTTGAATCCAATTTTCCCTTAATAGATTCTTCTACACATATTTCCTTTTTGCTACTAGCAGCTGCATTGGAAGCTTCTTCTTTTCTAGTGCATTCTTCTTTGGAACATTACTACTTTTCTGCTCCACATTCCCCTTGCATTTATCCTTTCCCCATTAGATCTTTATTGTTTTGATTCCTTGGTAGGGGCATTATGCAAAGAGACATTTCTATTTCTCAGTTGTTATCTTCTTTGGACTTGCAAAATGACTGCATTTATCAAGGTTTTCATGTCTTCTTGAACATGCAACTGATACTTCTTTAGACCTTCATAATAATCATATTGGAAAATATGATCAACTTCCTCATAACTTTTACTATCAACATCATGACCCATCTGCTCATAATCTCTAGCATCAAACTAATTTATTTCCTCTTCGTAATATTCAGTTGCACCCTCTTCATTTGGAAATTCTTACTCTTTGCTCAATGAATGAGCCAAAGCACAATTCGCTAGGTCATGGGGAAGGAAGCAATCCTAGCACCACAAAGATTGATCTTGAAAATTAAATTGATCCTTTCTTAAAGGATCAGGGGTGTCCCTTTCAAGCTATTTGAAACTTACATGCCAGTGAGAAACCTGTCTACCATTTTGTTATGGTCTTTTGTACCAATCAGTATTATAAGGCCTGTTATGCAACCTCTAACCTTCATTAGAATGTGCTACAACACCCTGAGGTGGTAATCCTTTGTCATTTCTAGCAACCTCATATGAAAAATCTTTCACAACCCCCCCATGAGTTTGTCCAACTTGTCATTAGTAGTGAGGGGTTTGTTAAAAGCAGGCTTATCTCACTGGGATAGTTTGATATTAGACCTTTTGATATGCTTCCCTAAATCTCTCATCTTACTTTCTATGTTTATGGCTATGGTATAAGCCTCTCTTAATGTCTGTGGACTCTTGTCCCTCAAAGAATAACCTAATTTTAAATCAAAATCACCACAATATAAAAATAAGCATATAGATTCATTGGGTCTCATATGACGAGGTACCTTTCTCATTGTCATGATGAAGTGGTTGTTGAAATCAGCTACTCTCTCATTGATGGACTTTTTAATGGTTGTGAGTTCATGAATGGCAAACTTGGGGTGAATCCTATCCCCATACTATAGTCTGAACACCCTCATGAATTCCTACCAAGAATCAATGTTGTTATCAAGGAGAGCCTTGTTCTTCCAATGAGGGTACAAATAACTTCATCATTACAAATAATTACATTGACTATCAGTGACTTCTTGTCTTCTATGGGTGGTAGTATTTAGATGAACTTGTAATATGCCACCATTCTGGTCCAAGGCATGGAACTCAAACCATATAGGGAGAAGAAGGTGGAAGATGAACACATAAAGGACATATATAAAACAAAGGAGGATCATGAAAATTTCTTTAACACTGAAATAGACTATTTTATGACATATAGTAGTGATAATAATCCTTGCCTGAATGTTTCACCTTCCAATCCTATTATTTCTGATACTAAAGCATTTGATTTATGGACACTATATTTTGATGGTGCGTGCTCAAGGGAAGGCTCAGGCACTGGAATTGTTTTGATGGCCCAAGATGGTGAACAATCTGGCCCATCTTTTAGACTTAATTTTTAGTGCACTAACAACATAGTTGAATATGAAGCATTGTTGTTAGAATTAAATATTTCTCACAAGCATAAGGTCAAGTGCCTGAAGATAGTTGGTGACTCAAAATTAGTTGTGCAGTAGATTAGAAATAAATTTTCTGCTAAGGATAAAAGGTTAAGGGGATACATAAATGTTGTATGGGATACTGTGGAGCTGTATGATGCCATTGGCATTGATTGGACAGATAGAACAAAAAATGAGGAGGTGGACTCCCTGGCTGTAGCTGCTTCTAAATATGATCCTCAATTAGATTTTCTTTATGGCAATCATGCTATTGAAGTACTTACAAGGCCAACCATTGTAGATAATATATACAGTTGGCAAGTATTCAATGATAGTAATCAAATTTTTAGTTTCCTAAACTATATGGATGAGTTTGATAGTCAAGTGATTGACTGATAACCTATGGTAGAAATGGAGAATGGCAAGGAAACATTATTTGGCAGCGAGGTCGTGTAACTAAAGACTAATACCATTTCCAAGGGACTGGTGGTGTTGGAAAGAATGTTTGATAATGCAGACCACTGGAAGAGAAAAAGTAAATTAGTTGAAGAAGGTAGTGTTGAAGATGTTAACCTTGGAACTAAGGAGGCCCCAAAAATGGTTTACATAGGTAAGAAGCTAAGGCCTCATGAAAAGCAAATGCAAATTGTTTTATTGAGAAAATTTAAGAAATGTTTTGCATGGTCATATGATGAGTTCAAAGCTTATAGGGAGGATTTGTTTTAGCATACTATTCCCCTTCAACCTAATGCAAAACCATTTAGGTAAAAAAAGAGGCCTATAAATCCCATTATAGCTCCCAAAATGCAAAAGTAATTGTTGAAAATGAAAGAGGGAGGTATAACTAAACCAATCAGACATTCTAAGTGGGTATCTAATCTTGTCCTAGTCAGGAAAAAGAATGGGGAGATCAGACTCTATGTCAACTTCAGAAATCTGAACATCAAATCCCTTAAGGATAATTATCATCTTCCAAGAATGGATCATCTTTTGCAAAGGGTTGTTGGTTCAGAGCTGATGTCTACAATGGATGGGTTCTAAGGATATAACCAAGTGCTGGTCAAGGATTCAGAACATTACACAACAACATTCACCACTCCTTGGGGTATGTATGTATATCTAAGAATACAATTTGGATTAAAAAATGTAGGATCAACATTTCAAAGAGCAATGGATGTGGCCTTTGATGGCCTTATTGATGAGATCATGGTTGTTTACCAAGAAGATCTTACTACATATTCAAAGGATAAAAATGATCATTGTAAGCATTTGCAATTGATTTTTGAGATATGTTTAGAGTGCGGGATCTCTTTAAATCCCAAAAAATGTCTATTTGGAGTGGAAGAAGGAAAGATGGTGGGACATATTGTGTCCAAGGGTGGGGTCAAAATTGATCCAGAAAGAGTTAAGGCTATTGACCTTATCCCTCAGCTGAAAATAGTCAAGGGTGTTCAGTCCTTCTTTGGATAGATTAACTTTGTGAGGTGATTTGTTCTTGACTTCGCTGAGAAGACTAAAGCCATCTCCAAGATGCTCAAGAAGGGATAGTCCATCACATGGGACAAGGAAATAGCTGAATCTTTTCTTGACATCAAGGAGGCTTTCAAAAATGCACCAGTGCTGGTAAGCCCAGACTATTCCGAGCCCTTCCATCTCTTCTCTTTTTCATCATTCTACACTATTATTGTTATATTATTACAAAATAACAGTGATGGATTCGAGCAACCAATAGGGTTTTTTAGCAAGTCTTTGCAAGCTACTGAGTTAAATTTTTCCATTACGGAAAAGCATGCATATGCTTTGGTTAAATTAGTGTAAAACTTTAGGTCATATCTTATGGGTGCAAAGACAATTGCATATGTGCCCCATTCTATTGTCAAAGATATTTTCACACAATAGGAGGCTTCTGGAAGAAGATGTAGGTGGATCAACAGGATCCAAGAGTTTGACACTGAGATGTAGATCACCAAACTGGTTAGAGGATAGGGTTAGGCTAAGTTGATGGAAAATTTCAACTTATAGGTAGTTGAGGTGAATGAAATAGATGTTGTTCCATCTGTTGATGCATGTGTTTTGACAAACAATCCACGATATAAAGATATTATAGGAAAAAGTGACGACAAGATTAGATGGCCATCCATGACTCAATCATCTTGCACGCCTCTACTTCGATGCTAGCCATGGATTTGCCATGTCAGGTATCTCTTCACTAGAAGGGAAAGTCTTCGGCATAAAAAACTCTCCGCGACGCCATTGGATCCATCTTTCTACGTTTCACTACGAGTCCTCAAACCCCTCACCGTTCTGTTCCTAAAAAAACCACGCTTCCTTAAACCCCGTGGTTCCTCAAAACCCTACTAATCTCTATCAATCTCTGTTGATCTCTGTCAAACCCTGTTTGCATTCTACGCTATCCCCACCAAATCCTAATCCTCAGAACCTTGTTGCAAATGGCAAAGAGGAGGGTTATATTTTTACCAGACCCCTGATCCATCGAACCCTATTCGCAAATATTAATTTCACCTATATTCCCGGTTCACTAAAATATACTCAGTACCTAGGTATTAATTGATTATGACCATTAATTTTCTCCACCATGATTTCATCTCACTCAATTTGCCGCACAAACTTTGACACCATTACTCCCTATGTAGTTTTTTTCCTCTAGTAAGTTGGTTGTGTTTCAAGAAAGCTTCTAAACCAAAAGAAGAAATAGTCTCCTCTTCAGCCTAGGTTCACTTCAAATATTTTCACCTAAACTTTCATAACCATGTTAGCATTCACAACATATATCTTATTCTCATTCATGGTTAAATTTGGTTTTATTCTTATCACAGTGGATGGAATGATTTGACACCATTATTCCCTATGTGGTTTTTTTCCTCTAGTAAATTAGTTGGTCGTGTTTCAAGAAAGCTTCTAAACCAGAAGAAGAAATGGTCTCCTCTTCAGCCCAGGTTCGCTTCAAACATTTTCAGCTAAACCTTCATAACCATGTTAGCATTCACAACATATATCTTATTCTCATTCATGGTTAAATTTGGTTTTCTTCTTATCATAGTAGATGGAATGATTTTCTGGAAGAAAAAGATAACAAGAAAATTGGAGCAGAGGAAAATATGACTATTGGAGGAGCTAAAGTGAATGAGAATTCTAGCAAGAAGAAAAGGAAAATGAGAGAGAAAAGAAAGAGCGAAGAGAAATCAATAATCAGGGGAAAACAGTTTACTGGTGAAGAAGATCAAACAATAAGAGATGCAATAGCTAGATATATTGAGGTGATGGTGGTAGTCATTTTAATTTTATCTTTACAATATATTATTTAAAATTTGCAATGGGAGGGATTGTATTTTTGTGCTTATTTTATACTTACACTATTATCTTTGTACTTATTTTGTTCACTAATTTTGTTGTCCATGGGCCACGAGTATTTCAGTTTATGAAGAAAGTGTCGAGTTCTTATTCTTATTTATGATTTGTTTCACTTGTGTTTTTTCCTTTTTGGTTTGGTCTTTTCAGACCCTTTTTTCATTCACTATTATAGGTAGATGTGTGTTTTTTGAAGTTGCAGGTTCAATTTGGCGAGGGTTTTAATGCATTTTTTGGCTTGCGATTTTCAATTCGGCTAGGGTTTTAATGTATTTTTGATGGCTTGTGATTAAAACACTTAAATCTAGACTGCAACAAAAGCTAAAATAGTTAATTTTGAATTGAACAACTGAAATATGGAAATACACCACTCATGGGTTTTGAGGTATCTTTTCCTCCAGGAATCAATTCAAAAAAATCATCCTCCATTTTTTATTTGCAGCAACAGTCAAAGCGGATGGAGAGCAATGACTCCATAATATTCTTTCAGTATTATTTTTAATTCATAATTAGTTTTGGAGAAAGGAATTACCAGAATTGTTTTCATGATCCTCCTTTGTTTTATATATGTCCTTTATGTGTTCATCTTCCACCTTCTTCTCCTTGTATAGTTTGACTTCCACTCCTTGGACCAAAATGGTGGCATATGAAAAGTCCATCTAAATACTACCACCCATAGAAGACAAGAAGTCACTTATAGTCAATGTAATTATTTGTAATGATGAAGTTATTTGTACCATCATTGGAAGAACAAGGCTCTCCCTAATAACAACATTGATTCTTGGGAAGAATTCATGAGTGTGTTTAGACTGCAGTATGGGGATAGGATTGACCCCAAGTTTGCCATTCATGAACTCACAACCATCAAAAAGTCCATCAATGAGAGAGTAGATGATTTCAACAGTTGCTTCATCATGACAATGAGAAAGGTACCTCCTCATATGAGACCTAATGAATCTATATGCTTATTTTTATATTGTGGTGATTTTGATTTGAAATTAGGTTACTATTTGAGAAACAAGAGTCCACAGACATTAAGAGAGGCTTATACCACATCCATAAACATAGAAAGTAAGATGAGAGATTCAGGGAAGCATATCAAAAGGTCGAATATCAAATTGTCCCAGCTAGATAAGCCTGCTTTTAAAAAACCCCTCACTATTGATGACAAGTTGGACAAACTCATGGGGGTTGTGAAAGATTTTTCATACAAGGTTGCTAGAAATGACAAAGGGTTACCACCTCAGGGTGTTGAAACATATTTTAATGAAGGTCAGAGGTTACATAAGAGGCATTATAATACTGATTGGTCCAAAAGACCACAACAAAATGATAGACAAGTTTCTCATAGGCATGTAAGTTTCAAATAACTTGAAAGGGACAACCCTGATCCTTTAAGAAAGGATCAAGTTAATTTTCAATATCAGTCTTTGTGGTGCTAGGCTTGCTTCCTTCCCCATGACCTAGTGAATTGTGCTTTGGCTCAATCATTGAGCAAAGAGGAAAAATTTCCAAATGAAGAGGGTGCAGCAGAGTATTACGAAGAGCAAATAAATCAGTTTGATGCTAGAGATTGTAAGCAGATGGGTCATGATGTTGATAGAAAAATTTATGAGGAAGTTGATCATATTTTCCAATATGATTATGATGAAGGTCTAAAGAGAATACCCAAATTGATAGGGGAGGCTATTCTCACAGCTTCTGTGCACATAGCCATTTTTTTAGCTAACTACACAGAGTCTACTTAGTGTTTGAAGGAACTCTATCTTATTCTCAAAAGTGAGGCATCCATAATCCCCGTGTTTTGGGGAGTTGAGCCTTAAGAACTTTGCATGAAAGACAAAGATAGAGTATATTCTTGAGCTTTCCAGATGCACAAGCACGCTGGGAAAATCAGGCATCAAAATCTTGAGAAATGGAAGAAGGCTCTGAGTAAGGTTTCGCATATACAAGACTATATTTTCAAGTGGTAATGTTTGAATTAAACTTAGTCCTGTTGATTATTGTTTTTTTTTCAATAAGTATTGTATTATTGGAGGAACAAACATTTTCTTCCTTGCAAGAAACATGAATAGTAGCTTTTTTGTCCTTTTCTTTAATGTTTTTGGACTATTTTTTCTTTTGGGTTTCCTTATAGCTCCTAGCCTCAATCGTCTTGCATGCCTTTGCTTCGATGCTATCCGTAGATCTTCCATGTTAGGTATCTCTTCACTAGAGGGGAACGCCTTCGGCATAAAAAAACTCTCTGCAGCTCCAATGGATCCCTCTTTCTACTTTTCACTGTGAATCCTCAAACCCCTTGCCGTTTTGTTCCTGAAAAAACTGTGCTTCCTCAAACCCCATGATTCCTCAAAACCCTACCAATCTTTGTCAATCTCGGTCGATATCTGTCAAACCCTATATGCATTCTACACTGTCCCCACTGAATCCTAATCCTCAGAACCCTGTTGCAAATGGGGAAGAGGAGGGTTATAATTTTACCAGACCCCTGATCCACCGAACCCTATTTGCAAGTATTAATTTCACCTATTTTCTGAGTTCACTAAAACATACTCGATACCTAGGTATTAATTCATTACGACCATTAACCTACTCTACAGTGATTTCATCTGACTTAATGTTTTCTCATTTCGGTTTCCTTATAGCTCCTAGCCTCAATCATCTTGCACGCCTCTGCTTTGATGCTAGCTATGGATCTGCCATGTCAAGTATCTCTTTGCCAGAGGGGAACGTCTTCAACGTAAAAAACCTTTCCAATCTCTGTCAATCTTTGTCAATCTATTCACAAGAGGGGAACACCTTTGGCATAAAAAAACTCTCCACAGCCCCATTGGATCCCTCTTTCTATGTTTCACCGTGAATCCTCAAACCACTTACCATTCTATTCCTAATAAAACTGCCCTTCCTCAAACCCCACAATTCCTCAAAACCCTACCAATCTCTATCAATCTTTGTCAATATTTGTCAAATCTTCTTTGCATTCTATGTTGTCCCCATTAAATCCTAATCCTCAAAACCTTGTTGCAAATGGGGAAGAGGAGGGTTATATTTTTATCAAACCCCTGATCCACCGAAGCCTGCTCGCAAGTATTAATTTCTATTGGTTTAGGTCCAGACAACTGAGAAGGGGGGTGAATCAATTGCCACACATTTTATTTCTTTTCTACTTTCAATCTTCCTTTAGCTCTTATAATCAATTTAATGATATAAACATTTCAACATCAATCAATAATATATGAACAAAAAACTTAAATAACACATTTGAAACCAGGATTTTGATGTGGAAACCTAGTTAAGGGAAAAACCATGGTGGGGGTTAACCCACAAAAATTAAGACTCTGTTAAAAGTATTTTTACAAATGGGAATGCGCATGCATTCGGGCTCATTGCCCAGAACTCATTGCTCAGAAGGAGGCTCACTGCCTTTGGAAGTATTATAATGAAATAACAAAGATCTAAACTGATTAATATCATCTACTCATGCAGGAGTTTCAGTTTCGGTTAAGTACAAAAATTGATCTTACACATTTCATCTTTGATCTGCTCTTCTTACTATTCTTCCTTCATTCACACTTTGGATTTCTGCTCTTCTCACATATGCCTTCTTCACATACACACCACACTAAATCATCCAATTCCATCAGCTATATATATCCGCAACATGACCTACAATCATTTTCCCAGTCAGCTTCAAAAAAAAAATTAGAACTTGTTGAGTACTCTGCTTTGTCGGCTAGATCCATACATAATATGAGATGTAGACCAAAAATTGCACTAAAAAATCATCAATTAGGTCAGCCAATATCACTGGTCATCATATTTGCCCAATAAACAACTTCTATACATACAAAATCAAGATCTTCTGCAAGGTCGGCCTGTTCTTCTTCTGTCTACTCTGACAAATTGGAACCCAGTACTCAGAGGCTAATATCTTTTGAATCCTTCATCATCAGAGGACAAAATTCTAGAGTTAGACTATATTGACAATGCATATGACTCCCCTAGATCCGCAGCTAATCATGACTTCCCACCAGAGAGATTCGGACCAAAATACCAGACCTTGTTACTGCTCTGTTCCTGGCTGTCCAGACTTAGACAAATTCTGAATCTGACTTCTGGTATGAACAAATTATGTTATGCGGATGATTGAGATGATCTTAGTTGCCATCAATGACAACACCTATCAATGCAAAGCAGTGTCTCTTGCCAACAATCTCCCCCTTTGGCATTGATGACAACACTTAGTGAAAAATGACTAGGTGTCTAGTGCAACTCCCCCTTTGTCTGTACACTCGTGTACTTCACTTATTCCAGTGCTCCCCCTTTGCTGAATACCTCATTTTTTACTACCCTTCACTCCCCCTTTGACCTCAATGGAAAAGGGTGAGGTCTGCAAGCTAAAACTCTCCAAAATTTCTGTATATACTACCACATATGTACAAATAATTATTGAGTCTTATTTACATGAACTTGAGAATCTCTGCAAAGCTAATTTTTATTTCCACAAGTTTAGAGGCCCAAGTACTCTTCATTCCATCCAAAATGGAGATGTACCGACTTAGTAAAAATGAATATGCTTATGCCTTTGACAGATCTGCTGGATCACTAGTCTGAGCTGCACTCTAAGCTTTAGATAGGGCATTATACTTTGTCTCTAACTTAGGAGCAATTAATCTCTGGACTCACACATTCTCTTCATAATGTTACCCTTTTCTTTAACAAGCCTCTTTATTTCATCTGTCAGCCTGATTACTTGACATTCTTGACTTATAGGTGAAATTGTTAGAGGATCAAAATTTTGAGAGAGATCTGACAATTTCTATTCTTGCTCCTTTATCTTTTTCTCAATATCCTCATTAACTTTGGGCCATGATAGATAGAATTTATACATATCACTTCCATCATTTAGAGCATTCTGAATACTTTTTATGCTAATACTTAGTATTCTTCTATCATTTCCTATCAGATTCTTTATTTCACAAAATTTCTTATCCAGGAATTCTTTCTAAACTTTTGCCTCTGCAGACTTCTCAAAGGACTCAAAATGAGTATTCATAGAACTTACAAGATTTTTCAAATGTTCAGAGAGGGAATTAGATGGATTCTTCTGGTAGGTAGGCATTAACTTTTCCAAAATTCTAGATGCAAGCCCCAGTAGTTCATTGTCCTCTATGTGGAATTTTAACATCTTTTCTCTAGCCTTTAGTTGGGTGAATGATGCTATTTTCATCAGTTGAATTGGAGAGAGAGCATCTAGATTGGCTAGACCTTTGAGTAGTTCAGATTCATCAAGCTCACTCATCTCTTTTTCAAGAAGACTTTTCACTGCATCTGCAATGTCTCTTGCAACATTTTCTGAATCATCCTTTTCTTCATCAAATTTCTTAGTATCTATTTTATGTGTTTCAACATTTGCACCATCTTCTTCTACTTTATCTTTCTTTGTGTTCTCTGCAGAAGGACTCTTTCTTGTTTGTTCATCACTTTCTACCTGATCCAGAGGGCTCTGTGAAGTAGTAATATTATCCTTTTTCTCTGACGTATCAGGTGGATTGGGAGTATCTCCTGCACCAACTATTTTATCCAACATTTCTATATTCTCCTGATTTGCATGTTCTACTTCCGGAATAGAGGCTTCACCCAACTCAGATTGCTGCTCAATAATGTTCTCTTCTTCACCATTTGGAACTTCTTTTGTGACTATGGTAAAATTGTGCTTTCTTAATGCTTTCAAAAGAATCTCTTGAGTTTCATCAATGATTTCACTTGTTTCTCCAAGCATGAGCTTGTTCATTCTCCTTTTTTCTTTTAAAGTCATCTTTGACTTCCTTGAATATCATATCTATTTGATTAGGAGAAATTTGAGGACACAAATTTATTAGCTCATGTTCTTTGATCTCCATGTCCTTGCACTTTGCATTTTCTTTTCTCAACTCCAAGATATTTGCTAGACTTTGTGGTAACTCAGAAGTTATCTCGATTAGTGCCTTGTTGTAGATGTCAAGATATCTGATTGTTGCTTCCTCCAACACCCTTTTATCCATATCATTGTATTCATCATAGAATTCAATCATGGGTTTTAGATTACCATCCACAGTGACTAATTTTATCACATCTTCTAGGGAGAGTGTGGGCTTCTCATTCCTCATACTCTTCTATCTTTTGCTTTTTGCTAGTCCTTTTGCTTCTGTAAGACTTTTCTTTGGTTAACTTTGCATCTTTTGTTTCAGTGACCTTTAGTTCCTTGATTTCAATGTCAAAGTCTGTATCTACTTCTTCTTCTCTTATGCTTTCATAGGTCTGGGATTCATTTGTTTTCTTCCTCTTTTCCCATTTTCTGGATGATTTTGCTTCTGGTTTTGCAGTTTTAGGAGCAGAGGCAGTAGCAAAGCTTCTAGTAGTTATTGAAGTGGAAGAGAATTCCACTAGATCACATGTATGTTTCTTATCTTGTTTCTCTTTCTCATCCTTCTCTGTTCTTTCTCTGAATTTCTTCACAACTTCCTTAGTTAGGCCAAGATTTTCAGCTAACTGCTCAACTTCTTGTCTTACTCTCCTATTGGTTTCAGGTTCTCTGAGATCAGTATGCAATTTTAAACTTAGCTCCTCATAAGTTCCAAATCTTTCAACCATTGTGTCTTTGGGCTTGCTTAGTAGATGTTGAGCATAGATATCCAAGATCCTTTCATCTACTTCATACCCCATGGGCATGATCCAAATAGTTCTAGGTTCCACTGCTTTCATTAAACACTGATCAGTATCAACCATGAAGCATATTTCATTTTTGTATTTGTCAACATTTGAATTATGGATTCTTTCCCTTGAGTGCATCATACTTTAAAAATTCTTGAAGTAACCCCATATAGTAGTTTTCTAAGCATTGAAATCACCAATGCTGCGAATATGATTTCTGATCTGAATGGCAACTGGCTCATCCTTAGTCCAGTGCACACCTTTTACCCCAGGTACCTCATTCATGAAGTAAAAGAATAGACATATAATCAATGTACTATACTTGAAAGTATATTTATTATCTTTCTTGATCTTGTTTAAATTTTCAATCAGTTGATTCTGTAGTAGTTCACACAAGTCATAATCAACATTTTCATTTAGCATCTTGTATGTAGCATATATGGCTGTTTCAGAAATGAAATTTTCTCTGCTCGAGTGGTAAATCTTGTACCAAATCACCATGGAGGTGAATTTGACATCCGGTTCTATAATATCATTAATGGTCATTTCCCTTCTATCGAACTTAGCTCCGGTAGCATCAGTTACTATTTAGTTTTTCACAGTTTTTAGGATGGGCAATCCTCCAATTGAGTTTAAACCAGTTACATTTCTGATAGCATCCCTGGTAATCTTGAATCATTTTAACAATCAAATGAATTCATCATGCATTTGAATCAAGACATATTAGACCCATTCATCCTTATCAAATGTTGGAAACCCCATAATCTAAATAAAGTGTTTATCCTGTAGTGCCTTATACTTGGGTTTAAGTTCATGATTTTCATCCTTGAGTTGTTTCTCAAACAAGTCTACATACCTTGAATCTCCAAACTCATCTATATTTGCATGAATGTAAACCCTAATGTCTTCTACATGCAACACACCATACAAAACACTTGAAAAAGCACCTAATGAGTTGACTTCAATTGATTTGTGAGGATGCTTCTTAAATTTTGGGTTGAGGCCTTTCAATGATGTCAATAACATGAGGAGTAGCCATCTTAACAGATTTTAGATTCAAAGATTTATAGAGAGGTACCTTTTTGTTTCACAGGGTTAGGGTTGATCAATTGCCGGTTGAATTTGCTCTTCGCCTCAATCTTTGGATTTGCAGCTCAAAATGCTCTTCTTCTTGTTTTCTTCAAATGCAAGGTGATTCAAATGAGTGACCAAGTGACCTTTTAAAGCTTCGCATTACCTAATTTGCCTTTGTAATAAATGCGTTGCCCTAATTATATCTGGTTACATTATTTTTGATAGTTCTTCATGTATCACTCTGCAAGATTTTATATCAACATCTTTTCTTCCAGAAATCCTTCTAAAGGTTTTGTACTAATTCAGAGTATTCTCTTTTATTGTGCCAGACTCAGGCACCCACTTAATAACTAGGGGAATTTGATGTTCTATGTAGCTCCCTGTGAGCCAGAGCGTCTGACTTAATTCTCGGAGGAATTGTTAGCACCAGATTTCGGTGCAGACCCATCACTATTGTTTATTATATCTTTCTTTGTCCAAATCTTGTTCATTTCACTCCGTATCTCATTCACACCAATTTTATTTTTACCTCTGTCATGTTTTTGCTCATCTAGTTTTTTGTTTATTGGACCTCTTCTTCCATTGTTCCTATTTTTGTAGAATCTTGTAATATGACCAAATTTATTGCAGCTAAAGCACGCTTTATTTCCTCTTGATCTGTACTGATTAGCCATGTGTCCAAATCCATTGCAAGAAAAGCAATAGCCATTGAAAGAATTTCCATTTGAGTTATTCATTGTCAGACTTCTACATTCATTGGATTTGTGACCATAGCTCTTGCATTTGAAGCATTGACCAGAGAAGGATGGACCATTTTGATTTTCTTTACTTTTGCACTGAATAGCTCTATGACCAAATTTATTGCAATTGAAGCAATTTCCATTAAATGATGGATATCTTTGAGCATTAGGCTATCTTACCAGAGGTTTTCTAGTTTTGTTCCTTTTATTCCTTGGTTGGAAATTCCTTTGTCCAGATCTGGAGCTTTCACCTTTCTCATATTTAAGATTACTCTTGTCATTATCCTTTTTCTTTTCTTCAATTAGTGCTTCAAGTTTAGGTGAGCTTATTTTGAACTTTTCTTTATACTCATTTGCAATTTCTAGGTCATGTCTGAGAGTGATAATCTCTCTTAAGTTCTCTCTCATTGTTTCTACTTTCTTGTAGATTAGATTCTAGGAGACCAGCTATTCCATTTAATCTACAACATTCTTCAGTTCTTTCTTTTTGATTTTGCTTCATCTCTTCTTCAGTTTTCTTCCTATCTTCAATTTCCTTGGTTAGTCTCATCACCCTAGTTTCCATCACATGTTTTAGGACACAACTTCTTTAGCTAACTTTTCACATTCTTTTGTCTTTTCTTTTGCTCCTTTCCTTTTGTATTGGATTTACTCAATTTTTCTTTTAAGATCTTAATGAAGTCTTTAGCCTTTTTGAGATTATCTTGTAGTTCTTGGACTTCTGCTTTGGACTACTCAAGATCATCTAGGGCTAGATTAAGTTGTCCTTGAAGATTATATTCATCCATTTTATTGCCTTCCCAGATCTTCCATAAGCTGTTAAACTTTTCCAAAGGAACCTTGCTTTGATACTAATTGTTGGTTTAGGTCTGGACAACTAAGAGGGGGGGTGAATCTGTTGTCACACATTTTCTTTCTTTTCTACTTTCAATCTTCCTTTAGCTCTTATAATCAATTTAATGATATAAACATTTCAACATCAATCAATAACATATGAACATAAAACTTAAATAACACATTTGACACCAAGATTTTGACGTGGAAACCTAGTTAAGGGAAAAACTACGGTGGGGGTTAACCCACAAAAATTAATACTCTGTTAAAAGTATTTTTACAAATGAGAATGCACATACATTCATGCTCACTATCTAGAGCTCACTACTCAATAGGAGGCTCACTGCCTTTGGAAATATTATAATAGAATAATAGAGATCTGAACTGATTAATAGCATCTACTCATGCAGGAGTTTTAGTTCTGGTTAAGTATAAAAACTGATCTTACACATTTCATCTTTGATCTGATCTTCTTACTATTCTGCCTTCATTCGCACATTGGATTTCTGTTCTTCTCACATACGCCTTCTTCACATACACACCACACACTAAATCATCTAATTCCATCGGCTATATATATCCGCAACATGACCTAGAATAATTTTCCCAGTTGGCTTAAAAAAACATTTAGAACTTGTTGAGTACTGTGTTCTATCGGCTAGATCCATACATAATATGAGATGTGGACCAAAACTTGCACTCAAAAATCATCAATTAGGTTAGCCAATATCACTGGTCCTCACATTTTCCCAATAAACAACTTTTATACATCAAGAATCAAGATCTTCTGCAAGGTCGGCCTGTTCTTCTTCTGTCTGCTCTCTCAAACTAGAACCTAGTACTCAGAGGCTAATATCTTTTGAATCCTTCATTATCAGAGGACAAAAGTCTGGAGTTAGACTATCTTGACAATCCATGACTCCCCTAGATCCACAACTAATCATGACTTCCCACCGAAGAGATCTGAACCAAAATACCGAACCCTGTTACTGCTATGTTCCTTGCTGTCCAGACTTAGACAAATTTTGAATCTGACTTCTGGTATGAACAAATTGTTTTATGTGGATGATTGAGATGATCTTAGATGCCATCAATGAAAATACCTATCAATGCAAAGCAATGTCTCTTGCCAAAAAATTTCACCTATTTTCCCAGTTCACTAAAATATACTCGGTACCTAGCTATTAATTCATTACGATCATTAATCTACCCCACCGCGATTTCATCTCACTTAATGTTTTTTCTTTTGGGTTTCCTTACATCTCTTAGCCTCAATCATCTTGCATACCTTTAATTCGATGCTAGCCATGGATCTTCCAGGTCAAGTATCTCTTCGCCACAGGGGAACGCCTTCGGCGTAAAAAAACCTTACCAATCTCTGTCGATCTCTTTGCCAGAGTCGAATGCCTTCGGTGTAAAAAAACTCTCCGCGGCCCCATTGGATCCATCTTTCTACATTTCACCATAAATCCTCAAACCCCTCGCCGTTCTATTCCTAAAAAATTGCCCTTCCTCAAACCTCATGATTCCTCAAAACCCTACCAATCTCTATCAATCTCTGTTGATCTCTATCAAACCCTGTTTGCATTCTACATTGTCCCCATCGAATCCTGATCCTTAAAACCCTGTTGCAAATGGGGAAGAGGAGGGTTATATTTTTACAAGATCCCTGATCCATCGAACCCTGTTCACAAGTATTAATTTCACCTATTTTCCCAATTCACTAAAATATACTCGGTATCTAGGTATTAATTCATTACGACCATTCATTTGCTCTGCCGCAATTTCATCTCACTTAATGTTTTTTTTCTTTTGGGTTTCATTATAGCTCCTAACCTCAATCATCTTGCACTCCTCTACTTCGATGCTAACCGTGGATATGCCATGTCAGGTGTCTCTTCACCAGAGGGGAATGCCTTCGGCGTAAAAAAACCCTGCCAATCTCTGTCAATCTTTGTCAATCTCTTCGCCAGAGGGGAACGCCTTCCGCATAAAAAAACTCTCTACAGCCCCATTGGATCCCTCTTTCTGTGTTTTGCTGTGAATCATCAAACCCCTCGCCGTTCTATTCCTAAAAAAAATGTGTTTCCTCAAACCTCGTGATTCCTCAAAACCCTGCCAATCTCTATCAAACCTTGTTTGTATTCTATGCTGTCCCCACTGAATCCTGATCCTCATAACCCTATTGCAAATGGGGAAGAGGAGGGTTATATTTTTACCAGAGCCATGATCCATCGAACCCTATTCGTAAGTATTAGTTTCACCTATTTTCCTAGTTCACTAAAATATACTCGGTACCTAGGTATTAATTCATTACGACCCTTAATCCTCACTGCCTTGATTTTATCTCACTTAATGTTTTTTTTTTGGGTTTCCTTATAGCTCCTAGCCTCAATAATCTTGCATGCCTCTACTTCGATGCTAGCCATCGATTTGCCCTGCTAGGTATCTCTTTGCCACAGGGGAATGCCTTCGGCATAAAAAAACTCTCTGTAGCCCCATTAGATCCCTCTTTTTGCAATTCACCATGAATCCTCAAACCCCTCGTGGTTTTGTTCCTGAAAAAATTGCGCTTCCTCAAACTTCACAATTCTTCAAAACCCTACCAATCTCTGTCGATCTTAGGTCTGTTGATTATTGTTTAGTTTTTTCATAAATATTGTATTACTAGGGAACAAGCATTTTCTTCCTTACAAGAAACATGAACAATAGCTTTTCTATCCTTTTCTTTAATGTTTATGGACTATTTTTTCTTTTGGGTTTCCTTATAGCTCCTAGCCTCAATCGTCTTGCACCCCTCTACTTCAATGCTAGCTGTGGATATTCCATGTCAGGTATCTCTTCGCTAGAGGGGAACGCCTTCAGCGTAAAAAAACCCTCCACGGCCCCATTGGAACCCTATTTCTGCATTTCACCATTAATCCTCAAACCCCTCACCATTCCATTCCTAAAAAAATCATGCCTCCTCAAAACCCCACGATTCCTCAAAACCCTGCCAATCTCTGTCAATCTCTATCGATCTCTTTCAAACCTTGTTTGTATTCTATGCTATCCCCATCGAATCTTGATCATTAGAACCCTGTTGCAAATAGGGAAGAGGAGGGTTATATTTTTACAAGACTCCTAATCCACCGAACCATGTTCACAAGTATTAATTTCACCTATTTGCTCAGTTCACTAAAATATACTCGGTACCTAGGTATTGATTCATTATGACCATTAATTTTCTCCACCGTGATTTCATCTCACTTAATGTTTTTTCTTTTGGGTTTCCTTACATCTCCTAACCTCAATAATCTTGCGTACCTCTTCTTTGATGCTAGCTGTGGATCTGCCATGCCAGGTATCTCTTTGCCAGAGGGGAACACCTTCAGCGTAAAAAAACCCTGCTAATCTCTGTCAATCGCTATTGATCTCTTCGCCAGAGGGGAATGCCTTTAGCGTAAAAAAACTCTTTGTGGCCCCATTGGATCCATCTTTTTGTGTTTCACTGCGAATCCTCAAATCCCTCACCATTCTATTCCTAAGAAAACTGCTTTTCCTCAAAACCCTACCAATCTCTATCAATCTCTTTCGATCTTTGTCAAACCCTGTTTGCATTCTCCACTATCCCCACCAAATCCTGATCCTCAGAATGCTGTTGCAAACAAGGAAGAGGAGGGTTATATTTTTACAAGACCCTTGATCCATTGAACCCTTTTCGCAAGTATTAGTTTCACCTATTTTCCTAGTTCACTAAAATATACTCGGTACCTAGGTATTAATTCATTATGACCCTTAATCTGCTCTACCGTGATTTCATCTGACTTAATGTTTTTTCTTTTAGGTTTCCTTATAGCTCTTAGCCTCAATCATCTTGCATGCCTCTACTTCAATGCTAGCTGTGGATCTGCCATGTCAGGTATCTCTTCGCCAGAGGGGAATGCCTTCGATGTAAAAAAACTCTTTGTAGCCCCATTGGATCCCTCTTTTAATGTTTCACGATGAATCCTCAAACCCCTTGTGGTTATGTTCCTAAAAAAACCACGCTTCCTCAAACCCCGTGATTCTTCAAAACCCTATCAATCTCTATCAATCTCTGTCAATCTCAGGCCTGTTGATTGTTATTTTTTTCAATAAGTATTGTATTATTGGGGGAACAAACATTTTCTTCCTTGCAAGAAACATGAATAGTAGCTTTTCTCTCCTTTTCTTTAATGTTTTTGGACTACTTTTTCTTTTGGGTTTCCTTACAGCTCCTAGCCTCAATCATCTTGAACACCTCTGCTTCGATGCTAGTTGTGGATCTTCCATGTCAAGTATCACTTCGCCAGAGGGGAACACCTTCAGTGTAAAAAAACCCTCCACAGCCCCATTGGATCCATCTTTCTATGTGTTTCTATGAATCCTCAAACCCCTCACCATTCTGTTCTTGAAAAAATTGCGCTTCCTCAAAACCCCACGATTCCTCAAAACCCTGCCAATCTCTGTCAATTTTTGTTGATCTCTTTCAAACCCTATTTGCATTCTACACTATCCCCACCAAATCCTAATCCTTAGAACCCTATTGTAGATGGGGAAGAGGAGGGTTATATGTTTACCAGACCCCTGATCTACCAAATCCTATTCACAAGTATTAATTTCACCTATTTTCTTAGTTCACTAAAATATACTTGGTAACTAGGTATTAATTCATTACGACCATTAATCTGCTTCGCTATGATTTCATCTCACTTAATATTTTTTCTTTTGGGTTTCCTTACAACTGCTAGCCTCAATCATCTTGCATGCCTCTGCTTTGATGCTAGCCGTGGATCTGCCATGTCAGGTATCTCTTCGCTAAAGGGGAACGCCTTCAGTATAAAAAACCCTACCAATCTTTGTCAATCTCTGTCGATCTCTTCACCAGAGGAGAGCACCTTCAGCATATAAAACTCTTCGCGGCCCCATTAGATCTCTCTTTCTGCATTTCATTGTGAATCCTCAAACCCATCGCTATCCTACTCCTAAAAAATTGTGCTTCCTCAAACCCCATGATTCCTTAAAACCCTGCTAATCTCTGTCAATCTCTGTCGATCTCTGTCAAACCATGTTTGCATTCTACGTTGTTCCCACAGAATCTTAATCCTTAGAACCCTGTTGCAAATGGGGAAGATGAGGGTTATATTTTACCAGACTCCTGATCCATCAAACCCTATTTGCAAGTATTAATTTCACCTATTTTCCCAGTTCACTAAAATATACTTGGTACTTAGGTATTAATTCATTATGATCATTAATCTGCTCCGCTGTGATTTCATCTCACTTAATTATTTTTCTTTTGGCTTTCCTTACAGTTCCTAGCCTCAATCATCTTGCACACCTCTGCTTTGATGCTAGCCATGGATCTGCCATGTTAGGTATCTCTTTGCTAGAGGGGAATGCCTTCTACGTAAAAACACCTTGCCAATCTCTATCAATGTCTACCAATCTCTTCGCCAGAGGGGAACACCTTCAGCAAAAAAATTCTCTGCGGCCCCATTGGATCCCTCTTTTTGTGTTTCTCCACAAATCCTCAAAATCCCTTGCCATTCTTTTCCTAAAAAATTCACACTTCCTCAAACCCCACGATTCCTCAAAACCCTGGCAATCTCTGTCAATCTCTATCGATCTCTATCAAACCCTGTTTTCATTCTACGTTGTCCCCACCGAATCCTGATCCTTAGAACCCTATTGCAAATGGGGAAGAGGAGGGTTATATTTTTACCAGACCCCTGATCCACCAAACCCTATTCACAAATATTAATTTCACCTATTTTCCCAGTTCACTAAAATATATTCGATTTCTAGGTATTAATTAATTACAACCATTAATCTGCTTTGCCGTAATTTCATCTCACTTAATGTTTTTTTCTTTTAGGTTTCTGTATAGCTTCTAGCCTCAATTGTCTTGCACGCCTCTGCTTCTATGCTAGTCGTGGATCTGCCATGTCAGGTATCTCTTCACCAGAGGGGAATGCCTTCAACGTTAAAAAATTCTCCATGGCCCCATTGGATCCCTTTTTCTGTATTTTACTGCGAATCCTCAAACCCCTCACTGTTCTGTTCCTAAAAAAATTGTGCTTCCTCAAACTTCACGATTCCTCAAAACCGTACCAATCTCTATCAATCTTTGTCGATCTCTGTCAAACCCTATTTGCATTCTATGCCATCCCCACTAAATCCTAATCTTCAAAACCCTATTGCAAATGGGGAAGAGGAGGGTTATATTTTTACCAAACCCCTGATACACTGAACCCTATTTGCAAGTATTAATTTCACCTATATTCCCAATTCACTAAAATATACTCAGTACCTAGGTATTAATTCATTACAACCATTAATCTTCTAGTAAGTTAGTTGGTCGTGTTTCAAGAAAGATTCTAAACTAGAAGAATAAATGGTCTCCTCTTCCGTCCAGGTTCGCTTCAAACATTGTCAGCTAAACTTTAATAACCATGTTAGCATTTACAACATATATCTTATTCTCATTCATGGTTAAATTTGGTTTTCTTTTTATCATAGTGAATGGAATGATTTGACACCATTACTCCCTACACGGTTTTTTTCCTCTAGTAAGTTAGCTAGTCTTGTTTCAAGAAAGCTTCTAAACCAGAAGAAGAAATGGTCTCCTCTTCAGCCCAGGTTCACTTCAAACGTTTTCAACTAAACTTTCATAACCATGTTAGCATTCACAACATATATCTTATTCTCATTCATAGTTAATTTTGTTTTTCTTCTTATCACAGTGGATGGAATTATTTTCTAGAATAAAAAGACAACAAGAAAACTGGAGCAGAGGAAAATATGACTATTGGAGGAGCTGAAGTGAACAAGAAATCTAGCAATTACAAAAGGAAAATGATAGAGAAAAGGAAGAGCGAAGAGAAATCAATAATCAGGGGAAAACAATTTATTGGTGAAGAAGATCAATCAATAAGAGATGTAATAGCTATATATATTGAGGTGATGGTGGTAGTCATTTTAATTTTATCTTTACAATATATTATTTAAAATTTGCAATGGGAGGGATTGTATTTTTGTGCTTATTTTATACATACACTGTTATCTTTGTACTTATTTTGTTCACTGATTTTGTTGTCCATGGCCCATGAGTATTTCAATTTATGAAGAAAGTGTCGAGTTCTTATTCTTATTTATGATTTGTTTCACTTGTGTTTTTTCCTTTTTGGTTTAGTCTTTTTAGACCCTTTTTTCATTCACTATTATAGGTAGATGTGTGGTTTTCCGAAGATGCGTGTTCAATTTGGCTAGGGTTTTAATGCATTTCTTGGCTTGTGATTCTCAATTCAGCTAGGGTTTTAAAGTATTTTTTATGCCTTGTGATTAAAACACTTAAATATGGACTGCAAAAAAAGCTAAAATAGTTAATTCTGAATTGAACAACTAAAATATGGAAATACACCACTCATGGGTTTTGAGGTTTCTTTTCCTCCAAGAATCAATTCAGAAAAATTGCCCTCCATTTTTTATTTGTCATAGTAGTCAAAGAGGATGGAGAGCGAGGACTCCATCATATTCTTTTGGTATTATTTTTATTTCTTAATTAGTTTGGGAGAAAGGAATTACTAGAATTGTTTTCATGATCCTCCTTTATTTTATATATGTCCTTATGTGTTCATCTTTCATGTTCTTCTCCCTATATAGTTTGACTTCCACACCATGGACCAGAATAGTGGCATATGACAGGTCCATCTAAATACTACCACCTAACAAAGACAAGAAGTCACTGATAGTCAATGTAATTATTTTTAATGATGAAGTTATTTGTACACTCATTGGAAGAACAAGGCTCTCCCTGATAACAACATTGATTCTTTGGAGGAATTCATGAGGGTGTTTAGACTGTAGTATGGGGATAGGATTGACCCCAAGTTTGCCATTCATGAAATCACAACCATCAAAAAGTCCATCAATGAGAGTGTAGCTAATTTCAACTACCGCTTCATCATGACAATGAGAAAGGTACCTCCTCATATGAGACCCAATGAATCTATATGCTTATTTTTATATTGTGGTGATATTGATTTAAAATTAGGTTATTGTTTGAGGGACACGAATCCACAGACATTAATAGAGGCTTATACCATAACCATAAACATAGAAAGTAAGATGAGAGATTCAGGGAAGCATATCAAAAGGTCTAATATCAAATTGTCCCAGCCAGATAAGTCTGCTTTTAACAAACCCATCACTATTGATGACAAGTTGGACAAACTCATGGAGGTTGTGAAAGATTTTTCATACAAGGTTGCTAGAAATGACAAAGGATTACCACCTCAAGGTGCTACAACACATTTGAATGAAGGTCAGAGGTTGCATAAGAGGCCTTATAATGCTAATTGGTCCAAAAGACCACAACAAAATGATAGACAGGTTTCTAAGAGGTGGGTAAGTTTCAAAGAGCTTGAAAGGGACACCCCTGATCCTTTAAGAAAGGAACAAGTTAATTTTCAAGATCAGTCTTTGTGGTGCTAGGCTTGCTTCCTTCCCCATGACCTAGTAAATTGTGCTTTGGCACATTCATTGAGCAAAGAGGAAGAATTTCCAAATGAAGAGGGTGCAGCTGAGTATTATGAAGAGGAAATAAATGAGTTTGATGCTAGAGATCATGAGCAGATGGGTCATCATGTTGATAGTAAAAGTTATTAGGACGTCGATCATATTTTCCAATATGATTATGATGAATTTCCAAAGAGAATACCCAAATTGATAGGGGAGGCTATTTACACAGCTTTCGTGCATGTAGCCATTTTTTCAGCCAACTATGCAGAGTCTATTTGGTGTTTGAAGGAACTCTATCTTATGCTCAAAAGTGAGGCACCCATAATCCCTATGTTTTGGGGAGTTGAGCCTTGAGAACTTTGCATGAAAGACAAATACATAACATATGCTCGATCTTTTGAAATGCACAAGCTGTTGCAAGTATGGCCCTAACCCGTGTTGTCATTTATGTCAACATACTCCTATTGCATTGATGTCAAGGATTGGATGAGTTGTGTGCTGAGGATATTGAGAAAACTAGCCCTTAGCTCTATGGAACACACTTGTTTATTAATAGCTGGCTCTTCATTTAACTCTGCATTTTCATTGCCCAGCTCTATGTCTAGTCCCTTTTCAAGTTGAAAGAGGAATGACTCTAGATGTATCATTTCTTCATCTTCATCCAGCTCTGTTCCTTCATTCTTGATGTTCAGTTTATCCTCAAATTTAGCACACCTCTCAATGTTCTCATTAGTTTCCTGCACATCAGCACTTAGGTAAGTATCTTCATCATCATCTGATATACAGAATTTAATCATTTCTAAATCACTTGAGAGTAAAGGTGGGACAACATCCTTTGATTGACAAGAGTACTCCCCTGTTTTATTTTCAACATGGCATGGGGGTGATGTCTGACTGTGTACAGCAGCTCCATGATCCTCTGTATCTTCTTTTTTTAAGGATTGTTCATCAGATGACTCATATTTATCATTCAGTGAAGAGTCTAATTCTATTGACCTGCAACAATCTTGATTTTGATTATTTAATTTAAAGAAGTCAGGTGTAACACTAGGATTTACTTTCTTTTCTATGACTTCATTAGTTTCTACAGTAGGGATCTTATCAATTTTAGTGCATTTTAATTCTGCCAATGCTTGTTTACATTTCTTTGCCAAATCATGTTCGTTAAAACTTTTCAGGTCAGACCCAGAGGCTTCTTCTTGACAAATATTCCTTAGTAGTTCCATATATTTATCAAATGTATCAAGATGAACCTCACTTTCCTTTTCTTTTTCATTAAATCCTTTTTGCTTATTATCTAGAAAAGAGATAGGAGCTGTGATTTCTTCTCTGTATTTTTTAGGATATTTATACTTTTCAGTAACTTTAATCACAGCCGGATCCTGACGAAAAGACAGATTTTTTTTCTTACCATCACATGATTCCTGCCAAGAGATCTTATTACCCTTTATTCTTAGCATTGGTTCCATCTTTGTATTCTCTGCACATTTAATGACCGTTGATGCTGCATCCTTCTGTCGCTCAATAATCTCCTCACTTCCCTGCCAACTTTCAGCCTTATACACATCTGAGAGAGAGATTAGTCCTTTCAAATATAAATCTAATCTTGTAAGGAAAGATAGACAATTAAGCTCACCATGCTCTATGGACTTATGTATCCTACACCTTCCAAATAAACCATAGCTATATAAATTTTTGGGATAAAGCTGGTTATTCAAAGCTTTCTGAAATGAAGGAATGTCAACTTGAAAACTGCCCCTATATGAGTCCATTAAAAATAGGACCCTCTTTCAACTTTTTAGGCCTTTGAAATTTTATGAGATCTAACATATCTCAGAATATAGCATTTAAACTCAGAAAATTAACCCTAAACCAAATCAGGCCCTCCTTCTAGCGCCAGAAAACTGTTGATGACTGTTTTGATGCAATCATAACAATAAGTTAAAATTCACATAAAATGAACTGAAACTATACTTGAAAGACAAGAAGGAATCATTTGGTGATTCAACTAATCCCAAGTCTACAATGGTTCGGTTGGTCAAGTTCAGTTGGTCAATGTGAAGCTGTAATGTTCAAGGGGCCTTACGTAGTTTAGGTTTGTTTTGTGGTTTACTGGACTAAGAATATGCAAAGAGGTCATAGATTTCAACAAGTATTCTGTTCATTTGCATACAAGTGATACCGGGCTGCAAGTTTTAGAGGGTTTTCTTGGATTTTTTTTGCAGCTTTCTTCTTGATCTGTTTATGAAAACTGTCTACTTATAGCTCTGTTATCATGCTTCTTCAAATTTGAGACAATTTCCTCCGGATTTCTACGTTTTCAGCTAAATATTTCAGATGGGTTGGGAAAAGTTAGAAAGATCTACTCTATACCTCACTTAATCTACCGAAGGATCTAAGTGTTTCTGTTATGCACTATGTAAATACCACAGTAGTTTGATCAAATCCACAGTAAAAACCCTAAATGTAACTTCTGAGCATTTTCACAAACATACATTTAAAATTGCAAGCTCTCAAAGAAGATATTTCAAAACACAAAGAAGAGCAGGAGAACACTCAGAAGATAGATGCAGAACTCCAGATTCTATTGTATTAGAAACGAATAGCCATACATGATTTACAATGTAAGTATGACTCTTAGTTTCATTGATCATACTACAGAGAACTTACAAGCTTTACAGATACAGTAAGGCAGCCAGACATTCCACGCGCACCTTACTGCAGACAAACAGGCGACCTCCTTCTTCTATTTCTAAACTATTCTAACTTGCTGTATGTTCCTAAAAAAGAAATTCTGTTGTAGCCACTATTGCTTTCCTAAAATCCCTGTTGTGTAGCCCCTGTTGTAAAGTATTACAGTGTAGAGAGGCACAATATAAAGACATTCTGATTGTCCTCACTACAGCAAAAAACCTAACTGAACCCCTGGTTCAAACCCCTAGTTACAGCAATAAATGCAGGTGAACCAGTTCTCAAAAATATCTCAGAGCAGTGGTCAAATCTGGGCGAAATATTGCCCCTTCTGAGAAGTTCCGGCAGCTGGGCAATAACTTCTGCTTGTCTGTTGTGATAATACTCTCAGCTGCGACCTTCTTCTTCACTTGAATGTCTTTGACTTTCGCACTTCATCCTTATCTTCTTGCTCCTGAGATCAGATCCTCTGCCTCCATGAGGTCACTGCGTTGACCTTCCAGCTGCTTCCTCAACTGCAAGCCTGCAAGACAAGACAAGCAATAAGTTTCACATTTATCATAAAAACAACATGAAATTAAAATAAGCATTTAAATCCAGGTGACAGCGCAAGATTGAGAAAATCGGATCCATAATCCTCTCAAAATGCGTCCAAAATGCGCTCAGACTGCTCAAAATTGATCAGGTCAACTATCACTGACTGAAAAAATGCCAGAGGCGCCAAAAAAAAACACTTTAAAATGTTCACCGCCTCATTTCCCGCCCATCGGCATGATCATCGCTGTCGGTGCGTCAAAAAAAACATGTTAGCCGACATACTTCATCATCATGATATTTCGCTTCTGCATATTGGAGAAAAGAACAACATCATCATCATCATCATCATGTTGAAGAAGAATAGGAGGATATGAATATAATCATGCTGCCGAGGAAAGGAAGATGATGGTGACGTCATCATGATATTCGGGCTTCATTGAAATGCTAAGGATGACGTCATCATCATGTTCGGTTAAGATCAGGGGGATATTTGTGATATCGGGTCACCTAAGGAGCATGATCAGGATGATGAAGTGAATATGACCCCTTCGCGGCCAAGGTAACCCTCTCGAAAGATCAGGATGATGATGATCATCATCAAATTTGGGGCTTTTGTCGAACTTGGAATAAGACGTTATCATCATATTTCGTGAACCTGATCGTGTTTTGGAAAATATCCTGTTGAAAGAAAAAATGATGATGCTGATCATCAGGATATTAGCTTCTTCGTTTATCAGATCGGGATGACATCATCATGATATCCGGGGCCTTTGTTAAACTTAAAACATGACGTCATCATGATATTTCGCCAACCGGATCATGTTTGGGAAAAAATCCTGCCGAAGGGAAAATGTGATGATGATGATCATCAGGATACTTGCAAAAGGTTGTATTTCATCGGCAGGAGGGCTTTGCGAAATATCAGGTGGACAAACAAGATCATGATGATCTTGACTACAGGACAGGATAAAACATATGATGATGATGACCCTCATCGATTTATCATGATGACGTCATCATCATAATTTGTCTTCGGAGCACAAGGATGAGTTAAGGTCATCATGATATTTGCGCTAGGGTGATATTGTGAAATATGATCATGCTGTTGAGAAACGCAATATCGACCTCTTCTGAATAGATAGGGTGATCATCATGATATTCTCTAACCGGAGATCAGGAGGATATGAAGATGATGATCCTCTTAATCGAATCATGATGATGATGCTTCCATCACTTAGCGAATTTCAGCAAATGACTCGTGAAAGATCAAGATGATATGGAGTCGTCATCATCATAATTCGATGTTCAGCAAATATCATGATGATGACCCTGCGATAGGATTTGAACGTGCGCATGCAAATATGCCGATAATGAATTTGCTAAGTCAGGGTGATCTTATACTATCATCATGATATTTTAAGATCAGGCGATGCAAAGATATCATGATGATGTTCGCGATACAAAGACCGCTCGACGGGGTAACTTACCTTGACTTAAAGCCGATGTCATCATGATATTTGAACCTCAGGATATTGTCGGGGGGGTGCGTTTCAAATATGATGATGATGTCCTCATACAGCAAAACCAAGTTTATAAAATATGACGCTCCTAAGAAAATCATGATGCTGATGATGCGCCTGAGGCCATTTGACGGGTAAAGGGAACTACCACCTAAAATTGACGTCTGGATATTGCGACTGCATGATTTTTAGCGGGTGATAGACCAAGATCATGATGATCCTGTCAACATGACTTAGGATATAAAAATATGATGATCCTCCTGCGAATATCAGGTTTGACCAAGACTTTGACCGTGCATAACTTCCACATATGGACGAATTTTCAAGTGAAGTAAAAGGCAAACCTGCATGGAATTTCAAGCTCTTTTAAAATATGAGGTCACAGAAACAAAATATGAACTTTGACAAACAGACCTCATGATGATGACCTACCTTATCATATATCATGATGATGATGCACCTGACCTTCATTTTTACCAGACCGCCAGGAAGCAGAAAAAACACAAGCAGAAGCAAAAAGCAAGACATCAGCAGGGGTCCCCATTTTGCTAAGGAGCATAATGGGGTGTGTTGTGAACATCACAACAACTAGCAACCAAAACAAAACAATTAAATTCAGAGTGTTCAAGGAAACTAGGTGAAATGAACTCATAACTTCCAACTATCTTTCCTGCAAATTACTATTCAGCTTGAGACTCAAAGTGTTCAATAAAGATGCATGAATTTCCATTTTCAGTTAAGTTGTGTGCATGTGATTAATTATCCTCATCTTGAAGATCGGTTGAACAAACCAGTGACTGACATTAGCCTACGTAGGTGAGGATATTCCCTCATAGCCGACCAGATAGAGCCTTGCTGCCAGCGAGCGTCTATAGCCCCGACAAGGTATCGTTACAATTCTCCTAAGTAGAGCCCCACTGCCAGCGAGCGTCCATAGCCCCGGTAGAGTTACTTAGATGGCTTAATCTGGATTTTCAGTATAATCCGCTTTATTCATTTATTTATTTATTTTTGTTATTATTATTTATTTTTGTTTTCTAATTTTGAAAGATTTCATAAGATATAGCAATTTGTAACTTCATGATGATGCAAGGAGTGGACACTTGCTGAAATTAAGCTGAGAATTGTAATGGTAGCAAGGGTGACCTCTGATTTTTCACCTAATATCTACACTGGTAGGTTCAACAAACCCAAGGATTTTAGGTGTGTCATCGTGAGAAACCTGCTTCGAATTCTCAATCACGTTTATTGAATACAAAACTTCAGAAGATGAACAACTCTCTACATTCATGACAGTGACAGGTTATGTGTAAATTGCAAATGGTTAACCTGAATATCCTAAATTATATACTGTTTTGAATGGTTGCTAGTTTTGCTCCTTAATACTCTACAGTAAAATAAAGATCCCTGCTGAGGAGACAACAAACAAACCAAACAAACAGGCTGTACAAACAACACAACAACAGAAAAAAACTGTACAAACAGACAGAAACAAAAAGCAAAAAACAAACAGAAAGGAACTATACAAACAACTAACCTAAAAAGAAAACAGCAAAAGAAGAACACAAAAAAATAAAAAACAACTACCCTACCAGACTATATACAAGCCTCCACGAGGCAATTAGAAACCCAGGAAAAGGACCCAAAAACACCCCTACTTGCATATTTCTTTAGGTTGTGCAGGAGTAACAGGGTACTAGTTATGGTCCTCATCATAGCAGATTTATCTTTGAATTCTGAAAAAAATTCTGATATTCTAGATTCATTGTTTTTATCAGAATAGCTCTTAACTAGTAACTGAGGCAGCTCATCAGGCTTATGATTAATCCATAGGCATGTCCTATCTCTTGAATTTCCATAATCAAAATAGCATTTATCATTGTTTACTAAGGAAAGGAAAGAGACAACCTGATGTGCCTTTAGCTCTGTGGAACACACTTGTTTATTAATAGCTGGCTCTTCATTTAACTCTGCATTTTCATTGCCCAGCTCTATGTCTAGTCCCTTTTCAAGTTGAAAGAGGAATGACTCTAGATGTATCATTTCTTCATCTTCATCCAGCTCTGTTCCTTCATTCTGGATGTTCAGTTTATCCTCAAATTTAGCACACCTCTCAATGTTCTCATTAGTTTCCTGCACATCAGCACTTAGGTAAGTATCTTCATCATCATCTGATATACAGAATTTAATCATTTCTAAATCACTTGAGAGTAAAGGTGGGACAACATCCTTTGATTGACAAGAGTACTCCCCTGTTTTATTTTCAACATGGCATGGGGGTGATGTCTGACTGTGTACAGCAGCTCCATGATCCTCTGTATCTTCTTTTTTTAAGGATTGTTCATCAGATGACTCATATTTATCATTCAGTGAAGAGTCTAATTCTATTGACCTGCAACAATCTTGATTTTGATCATTTAATTTAAAGAAGTCAGGTGTAACACTAGGATTTACTTTCTTTTCTATGACTTCATTAGTTTCTACAGTAGGGATCTTATCAATTTTAGTGCATTTTAATTCTGCCAATGCTTGTTTACATTTCTTTGCCAAATCATGTTCGTTAAAACTTTTCAGGTCAGACCCAGAGGCTTCTTCTTGACAAATATTCCTTAGTAGTTCCATATATTTATCAAATGTATCAAGATGAACCTCACTTTCCTTTTCTTTTTCATTAAATCCTTTTTGCTTATTATCTAGAAAAGAGACAGGAGCTGTGATTTCTTCTCTGTATTTTTTAGGATATTTATACTTTTCAGTAACTTTAATCACAACCGGATCCTGACGAAAAGACAGATTTTTTTTCTTACCATCACATGATTCCTGCCAAGAGATCTTATTACCCTTTATTCTTAGCATTGGTTCCATCTTTGTATTCTCTGCACATTTAATGACCGTTGATGCTGCATCCTTCTGTCGCTCAATAATCTCCTCACTTCCCTGCCAACTTTCAGCCTTATACACATCTGAGAGAGAGATTAGTCCTTTCAAATATAAATCTAATCTTGTAAGGAAAGATAGACAATTAAGCTCACCATGCTCTATGGACTTATGTATCCTACACCTTCCAAATAAACCATAGCTATATAAATTTTTGGGATAAAGCTGGTTATTCAAAGCTTTCTGAAATGAAGGAATGTCAACTTGAAAACTGCCCCTATATGAGTCCATTAAAAATAGGACCCTCTTTCAACTTTTTAGGCCTTTGAAATTTTATGAGATCTAACATATCTCAGAATATAGCATTTAAACTCAGAAAATTAACCCTAAACCAAATCAGGCCCTCCTTCTAGCGCCAGAAAACTGTTGATGACTGTTTTGATGCAATCATAACAATAAGTTAAAATTCACATAAAATGAACTGAAACTATACTTGAAAGACAAGAAGGAATCATTTGGTGATTCAACTAATCCCAAGTCTACAATGGTTCGGTTGGTCAAGTTCAGTTGGTCAATGTGAAGCTGTAATGTTCAAGGGGCCTTACGTAGTTTAGGTTTGTTTTGTGGTTTACTGGACTAAGAATATGCAAAGAGGTCATAGATTTCAACAAGTATTCTGTTCATTTGCATACAAGTGATACCGGGCTGCAAGTTTTAGAGGGTTTTCTTGAATTTTTTTTTCAGCTTTCTTCTTGATCTGTTTATGAAAACTGTCTACTTATAGCTCTGTTATCATGCTTCTTCAAATTTGAGACAATTTCCTCCAGATTTCTACGTTTTTAGCTAAATATTTCAGATGGGTTGGGAAAAGTTAGAAAGATCTACTCTATACCTCACTTAATCTACCGAAGGATCTAAGTGTTTCTGTTATGCACTATGTAAATACCACAGTAGTTTGATCAAATCCACAGTAAAAACCCTAAATGTAACTTCTGAGCATTTTCACAAACATACATTTAAAATTGCAAGCTCTCAAAGAAGATATTTCAAAACACAAAGAAGAGCAGGAGAACACTCAGAAGATAGATGCAGAACTCCAGATTCTATTGTATTAGAAACGAATAGCCATACATGATTTACAATGTAAGTATGACTCTTAGTTTCATTGATCATACTACAGAGAACTTACAAGCTTTACAGATACAGTAAGGCAGCCAGACATTCCACGCGCACCTTACTGCAGACAAACAGGCGACCTCCTTCTTCTATTTCTAAACTATTCTAACTTGCTGTATGTTCCTAAAAAAGAAATTCTGTTGTAGCCACTATTGCTTTCCTAAAATCCCTGTTGTGTAGCCCCTGTTGTAAAGTATTACAGTGTAGAGAGGCACAATATAAAGACATTCTGATTGTCCTCACTACAGCAAAAAACCTAACTGAACCCCTGGTTCAAACCCCTAGTTACAGCAATAAATGCAGGTGAACCAGTTCTCAAAAATATCTCAGAGCAGTGGTCAAATCTGGGCGAAATATTGCCCCTTCTGAGAAGTTCCGGCAGCTGGGCAATAACTTCTGCTTGTCTGTTGTGATAATACTCTCAGTTGCGACCTTCTTCTTCACTTGAATGGCTTTGACTTTCACACTTCATCCTTATCTTCTTGCTCCTGAGATCAGATCCTCTACCTCCATGAGGTCACTGCGTTGACCTTCCAACTGCTTCCTCAACTGCAAGCCTGCAAGACAAGACAAGCAATAAGTTTCACATTTATCATAAAAACAGCATGAAATTAAAATAAGCATTTAAATCCAGGTGACAGCGCAAGATTGAGAAAATCGGATCCATAATCCTCTCAAAACGCGTCCAAAATGCGCTCAGACTACTCAAAATTGATCAGGTCAACTATCGCTGACTGAAAAAATGCCAGAGGCGCCAAAAAAAACACTTTAAAATGTCCACCGCCTCATTTCCCGCCCATCGGCATGATCATCGCTGTCGGTGCGTCAAAAAAAACATGTTAGCCGACATACTTCATCATCATGATATTTCGCTTCTGCATATTGGAGAAAAGAACAACATCATCATCATCATCATGTTGAAGAAGAATAGGAGGATATGAATATAATCATGCTGTCGAGGAAAGGAAGATGATGGTGACGTCATCATGATATTCGGGCTTCATTGAAATGCTAAGGATGACGTCATCATCATGTTCGGTTAAGATCAGGGGGATATTTGTGATATCGGGTCACCTAAGGAGCATGATCAGGATGATGAAGTGAATATGACCCCTTCGCGGCCAAGGTAACCCTCTCGAAAGATCAGGATGATGATGATCATCATCAAATTTGGGGCTTTTGTCGAACTTGGAATAAGACGTTATCATCATATTTCGTGAACCTGATCGTGTTTTGGAAAATATCCTGTTGAAAGAAAAAATGATGATGCTGATCATCAGGATATTAGCTTCTTCGTTTATCAGATCGGGATGACATCATCATGATATCCGGGGCCTTTGTTAAACTTAAAACATGACGTCATCATGATATTTCGCCAACCGGATCATGTTTGGGAAAAAATCCTGCCGAAGGGAAAATGTGATGATGATGATCATCAGGATACTTGCAAAAGGTTGTATTTCATCGGCAGGAGGACTTTGCGAAATATCAGGTGGACAAACAAGATCATGATGATCTTGACTACAGGACAGGATAAAACATATGATGATGATGACCCTCATCGATTTATCATGATGACGTCATCATCATAATTTGTCTTCGGAGCACAAGGATGAGTTAAGGTCATCATGATATTTGCGCTAGGGTGATATTGTGAAATATGATCATGCTGTTGAGAAATGCAATATCGACCTCTTCTGAATAGATAGGGTGATCATCATGATATTCGCTAACCGGAGATCAGGAGGATATGAAGATGATGATCCTCTTAATCGAATCATGATGATGATGCTTCCATCACTTAGCGAATTTCAGCAAATGACTCGTGAAAGATCAAGATGATATGGAGTCGTCATCATCATAATTCGATGTTCAGCAAATATCATGATGATGACCCTGCGATAGGATTTGAACGTGCGCATGCAAATATGCCGATAATGAATTTGCTAAGTCAGGGTGATCTTATACTATCATCATGATATTTTAAGATCAGGCGATGCAAAGATATCATGATGATGTTCGCGATACAAAGACCGCTCGACGGGGTAACTTACCTTGACTTAAAGCCGATGTCATCATGATATTTGAACCTCAGGATATTGTCGGGGGGGTGCGTTTCAAATATGATGATGATGTCCTCATACAGCAAAACCAAGTTTATAAAATATGACGTTCCTAAGAAAGTCATGATGCTGATGATGCGCCTGAGGCCATTTGACGGGTAAAGGGAACTACCACCTAAAATTGACGTCTGGATATTGCGACTGCATGATTTTTAGCGGGTGATAGACCAAGATCATGATGATCCTGTCAACATGACTTAGGATATAAAAATATGATGATCCTCCTGCGAATATCAGGTTTGACCAAGACTTTGACCGTGCATAACTTCCACATATGGACGAATTTTCAAGTGAAGTAAAAGGCAAACCTGCATGGAATTTCAAGCTCTTTTAAAATATGAGGTCACAGAAACAAAATATGAACTTTGACAAACAGACCTCATGATGATGACCTACCTTATCATATATCATGATGATGATGCACCTGACCTTCATTTTTACCAGACCGCCAGGAAGCAGAAAAAACACAAGCAGAAGCAAAAAGCAAGACATCAGCAGGGGTCCCCATTTTGCTAAGGAGCATAATGGGGTGTGTTGTGAACATCACAACAACTAGCAACCAAAACAAAACAATTAAATTCAGAGTGTTCAAGGAAACTAGGTGAAATGAACTCATAACTTCCAACTATCTTCCCTGCAAATTACTATTCAGCTTGAGACTCAAAGTGTTCAATAAAGATGCATGAATTTCCATTTTCAGTTAAGTTGTGTGCATGTGATTAATTATCCTCATCTTGAAGATCAGTTGAACAAACCAGTGACTGACATTAGCCTACGTAGGTGAGGATATTCCCTCATAGCCGACCAGATAGAGCCTTGCTGCCAGCGAGCGTCTATAGCCCCGACAAGGTTATCGTTACAATTCTCCTAAGTAGAGCCCCACTGCCAGCGAGCGTCCATAGCCCCGGTAGAGTTACTTAGATGGCTTAATCTGGATTTTCAGTATAATCCGCTTTATTCATTTATTTATTTATTTTTGTTATTATTATTTATTTTTGTTTTCTAATTTTGAAAGATTTCATAAGATATAGCAATTTGTAACTTCATGATGATGCAAGGAGTGGACACTTGCTGAAATTAAGCTGAGAATTGTAATGGTAGCAAGGGTGACCTCTGATTTTTCACCTAATATCTACACTGGTAGGTTCAACAAACCCAAGGATTTTAGGTGTGTCATCGTGAGAAACCTGCTTCGAATTCTCAATCACGTTTATTGAATACAAAACTTCAGAAGATGAACAACTCTCTACATTCATGACAGTGACAGGTTATGTGTAAATTGCAAATGGTTAACCTGAATATCCTAAATTATATACTGTTTTGAATGGTTGCTAGTTTTGCTCCTTAATACTCTACAGTAAAATAAAGATCCCTGCTGAGGAGACAACAAACAAACCAAACAAACAGGCTGTACAAACAACACAACAACAGAAAAAAACTGTACAAACAGACAGAAACAAAAAGCAAAAAACAAACAGAAAGGAACTATACAAACAACTAACCTAAAAAGAAAATAGCAAAAGAAGAACACAAAAAAATAAAAAACAACTACCCTACCAGACTATATACAAGCCTCCACGAGGCAATTAGAAACCCAGGAAAAGGACCCAAAAACACCCCTACTTGCATATTTCTTTAGGTTGTGCAGGAGTAACAGGGTACTAGTTATGGTCCTCATCATAGCAGATTTATCTTTGAATTCTGAAAAAAATTCTGATATTCTAGATTCATTGTTTTTATCAGAATAGCTCTTAACTAGTAACTGAGGCAGCTCATCAGGCTTATGATTAATCCATAGGCATGTCCCATCTCTTGAATTTCCATAATCAAAATAGCATTTATCATTGTTTACTAAGGAAAGGAAAGAGACAACCTGATGTGCCTTTAGCTCTGTGGAACACACTTGTTTATTAATAGCTGGCTCTTCATTTAACTCTGCATTTTCATTGCCCAGCTCTATGTCTAGTCCCTTTTCAAGTTGAAAGAGGAATGACTCTAGATGTATCATTTCTTCATCTTCATCCAGCTCTGTTCCTTCATTCTGGATGTTCAGTTTATCCTCAAATTTAGCACACCTCTCAATGTTCTCATTAGTTTCCTGCACATCAGCACTTAGGTAAGTATCTTCATCATCATCTGATATACAGAATTTAATCATTTCTAAATCACTTGAGAGTAAAGGTGGGACAACATCCTTTGATTGACAAGAGTACTCCCCTGTTTTATTTTCAACATGGCATGGGGGTGATGTCTGACTGTGTACAGCAGCTCCATGATCCTCTGTATCTTCTTTTTTTAAGGATTGTTCATCAGATGACTCATATTTATCATTCAGTGAAGAGTCTAATTCTATTGACCTGCAACAATCTTGATTTTGATCATTTAATTTAAAGAAGTCAGGTGTAACACTAGGATTTACTTTCTTTTCTATGACTTCATTAGTTTCTACAGTAGGGATCTTATCAATTTTAGTGCATTTTAATTCTGCCAATGCTTGTTTACATTTCTTTGCCAAATCATGTTCGTTAAAACTTTTCAGGTCAGACCCAGAGGCTTCTTCTTGACAAATATTCCTTAGTAGTTCCATATATTTATCAAATGTATCAAGATGAACCTCACTTTCCTTTTCTTTTTCATTAAATCCTTTTTGCTTATTATCTAGAAAAGAGACAGGAGCTGTGATTTCTTCTCTGTATTTTTTAGGATATTTATACTTTTCAGTAACTTTAATCACAACCGGATCCTGACGAAAAGACAGATTTTTTTTCTTACCATCACATGATTCCTGCCAAGAGATCTTATTACCCTTTATTCTTAGCATTGGTTCCATCTTTGTATTCTCTGCACATTTAATGACCGTTGATGCTGCATCCTTCTGTCGCTCAATAATCTCCTCACTTCCCTGCCAACTTTCAGCCTTATACACATCTGAGAGAGAGATTAGTCCTTTCAAATATAAATCTAATCTTGTAAGGAAAGATAGACAATTAAGCTCACCATGCTCTATGGACTTATGTATCCTACACCTTCCAAATAAACCATAGCTATATAAATTTTTGGGATAAAGCTGGTTATTCAAAACTTTCTGAAATGAAGGAATGTCAACTTGAAAACTGCCCCTATATGAGTCCATTAAAAATAGGACCCTCTTTCAACTTTTTAGGCCTTTGAAATTTTATGAGATCTAACATATCTCAGAATATAGCATTTAAACTCAGAAAATTAACCCTAAACCAAATCAGGCCCTCCTTCTAGCGCCAGAAAACTGTTGATGACTGTTTTGATGCAATCATAACAATAAGTTAAAATTCACATAAAATAAACTGAAACTATACTTGAAAGACAAGAAGGAATCATTTGGTGATTCAACTAATCCCAAGTCTACAATGGTTCGGTTGGTCAAGTTCAGTTGGTCAATGTGAAGCTGTAATGTTCAAGGGGCCTTACGTAGTTTAGGTTTGTTTTGTGGTTTACTGGACTAAGAATATGCAAAGAGGTCATAGATTTCAACAAGTATTCTGTTCATTTGCATACAAGTGATACCGGGCTGCAAGTTTTAGAGGGTTTTCTTGGATTTTTTTTGCAGCTTTCTTCTTGATCTGTTTATGAAAACTGTCTACTTATAGCTCTGTTATCATGCTTCTTCAAATTTGAGACAATTTCCTCCAGATTTCTACGTTTTCAGCTAAATATTTCAGATGGGTTGGGAAAAGTTAGAAAGATCTACTCTATACCTCACTTAATCTACCGAAGGATCTAAGTGTTTCTGTTATGCACTATGTAAATACCACAGTAGTTTGATCAAATCCACAGTAAAAACCCTAAATGTAACTTCTGAGCATTTTCAAAAACATACATTTAAAATTGCAAGCTCTCAAAGAAGATATTTCAAAACACAAAGAAGAGCAGGAGAACACTCAGAAGATAGATGCAGAACTCCAGATTCTATTGTATTAGAAACGAATAGCCATACATGATTTACAATGTAAGTATGACTCTTAGTTTCATTGATCATACTACAGAGAACTTACAAGCTTTACAGATACAGTAAGGCAGCCAGACATTCCACGCGCACCTTACTGCAGACAAATAGGCGACCTCCTTCTTCTATTTCTAAACTATTCTAACTTGCTGTATGTTCCTAAAAAAGAAATTCTGTTGTAGCCACTATTGCTTTCCTAAAATCCCTGTTGTGTAGCCCCTGTTGTAAAGTATTACAGTGTAGAGAGGCACAATATAAAGACATTCTGATTGTCCTCACTACAGCAAAAAACCTAACTGAACCCCTGGTTCAAACCCCTAGTTACAGCAATAAATGCAGGTGAACCAGTTCTCAAAAATATCTCAGAGCAGTGGTCAAATCTGGGCGAAATATTGCCCCTTCTGAGAAGTTCCGGTAGCTGGGCAATAACTTCTGCTTGTCTTTTGTGATAATACTCTCAGCTGCGACCTTCTTCTTCACTTGAATGGCTTTGACTTTCACACTTCATCCTTATCTTCTTGCTCCTGAGATCAGATCCTCTGCCTCCATGAGGTCACTGCGTTGACCTTCCAGCTGCTTCCTCAACTGCAAGCCTGCAAGACAAGACAAGCAATAAGTTTCACATTTATCATAAAAACAGTATGAAATTAAAATAAGCATTTAAATCCAGGTGACAGCGCAAGATTGAGAAAATCGGATCCAGAATCCTCTCAAAACGCGTCCAAAATGCGCTCAGACTGCTCAAAATTGATCAGGTCAACTATCGCTGACTGAAAAAATGCCAGAGGTGCCAAAAAAAACACTTTAAAATGTCCACCGCCTCATTTCCCGCCCATCGGCATGATCATCGCTGTCGGTGCGTCAAAAAAAACATGTTAGCCGACATACTTCATCATCATGATATTTCGCTTCTGCATATTGGAGAAAAGAACAACATCATCATCATCATCATGTTGAAGAAGAATAGGAGGATATGAATATAATCATGCTGCCGAGGAAAGGAAGATGATGGTGACGTCATCATGATATTCGGGCTTCATTGAAATGCTAAGGATGACGTCATCATCATGTTCGGTTAAGATCAGGGGGATATTTGTGATATCGGGTCACCTAAGGAGCATGATCAGGATGATGAAGTGAATATGACCCCTTCGCGGCCAAGGTAACCCTCTCGAAAGATCAGGATGATGATGATGATCATCAAATTTGGGGCTTTTGTCGAACTTGGAATAAGACGTTATCATCATATTTCGTGAACCTGATCATGTTTTGGAAAATATCCTGTTGAAAGAAAAAATGATGATGCTGATCATCAGGATATTAGCTTCTTCGTTTATCAGATCGGGATGACGTCATCATGATATCCGGGGCCTTTGTTAAACTTAAAACATGACGTCATCATGATATTTCGCCAACCGGATCATGTTTGGGAAAAAATCCTGCCGAAGGGAAAATGTGATGATGATGATCATCAGGATACTTGCAAAAGGTTGTATTTCATCGGCAGGAGGACTTTGCGAAATATCAGGTGGACAAACAAGATCATGATGATCTTGACTACATGACAGGATAAAACATATGATGATGATGACCCTCATCGATTTATCATGATGACGTCATCATCATAATTTGTCTTCGGAGCACAAGGATGAGTTAAGGTCATCATGATATTTGCGCTAGGGTGATATTGTGAAATATGATCATGCTGTTGAGAAATGCAATATCGACCTCTTCTGAATAGATAGGGTGATCATCATGATATTCGCTAACCGGAGATCAGGAGGATATGAAGATGATGATCCTCTTAATCGAATCATGATGATGATGCTTCCATCACTTAGCGAATTTCAGCAAATGACTCGTGAAAGATCAAGATGATGTGGAGTCGTCATCATCATAATTCGATGTTCAACAAATATCATGATGATGACCCTGCGATAGGATTTGAACGTGCGCATGCAAATATGCCGATAATGAATTTGCTAAGTCAGGGTGATCTTATACTATCATCATGATATTTTAAGATCAGGCGATGCAAAGATATCATGATGATGTTCGCGATACAAAGACCGCTCGACGGGGTAACTTACCTTGACTTAAAGCCGATGTCATCATGATATTTGAACCTCAGGATATTGTCGGGGGGGTGCGTTTCAGATATGATGATGATGTCCTCATACAGCAAAACCAAGTTTATAAAATATGACGCTCCTAAGAAAATCATGATGCTGATGATGCGCCTGAGGCCATTTGACGGGTAAAGGGAACTACCACCTAAAATTGACGTCTGGATATTACGACTGCATGATTTTTAGCGGGTGATAGACCAAGATCATGATGATCCTGTCAACATGACTTAGGATATAAAAATATGATGATCCTCCTGTGAATATCAGGTTTGACCAAGACTTTGACCGTGCATAACTTCCACATATGGACGAATTTTCAAGTGAAGTAAAAGGCAAACCTGCATGGAATTTCAAGCTCTTTTAAAATATGAGGTCACAGAAACAAAATATGAACTTTGACAAACAGACCTCATGATGATGACCTACCTTATAATATATCATGATGATGATGCACCTGACCTTCATTTTTACCAGACCGCCAGGAAGCAGAAAAAACACAAGCAGAAGCAAAAAGCAAGACATCAGCAGGGGTCCCCATTTTGCTAAGGAGCATAATGGGGTGTGTTGTGAACATCACAACAACTAGCAACCAAAACAAAACAATTAAATTCAGAGTGTTCAAGGAAACTAGGTGAAATGAACTCATAACTTCCAACTATCTTTCCTGCAAATTACTATTCAGCTTGAGACTCAAAGTGTTCAATAAAGATGCATGAATTTCCATTTTCTGTTAAGTTGTGTGCATGTGATTAATTATCCTCATCTTGAAGATCGGTTGAACAAACCAGTGACTGACATTAGCCTACGTAGGTGAGGATATTCCCTCATAGCCGACCAGATAGAGCCTTGCTGCCAGCGAGCGTCTATAGCCCCGACAAGGTTATCATTACAATTCTCCTAAGTAGAGCCCCACTGCCAGCGAGCGTCCATAGCCCCGGTAGAGTTACTTAGATGGCTTAATCTGGATTTTCAGTATAATCCGCTTTATTCATTTATTTATTTATTTTTGTTATTATTATTATTTTTTGTTTTCTAATTTTGAAAGATTTCATAAGATATAGCAATTTGTAACTTCATGATGATGCAAGGAGTGGACACTTGCTAAAATTAAGCTGAGAATTGTAATGGTAGCAAGGGTGACCTCTAATTTTTCACCTAATATCTACACTGGTAGGTTCAACAAACCCAAGGATTTTAGGTGTGTCATCGTGAGAAACCTGCTTCGAATTCTCAATCACGTTTATTGAATACAAAACTTCAGAAGATGAACAACTCTCTACATTCATGACAGTGACAGGTTATGTGTAAATTGCAAATGGTTAACCTGAATATCCTAAATTATATATTGTTTTGAATGGTTGCTAGTTTTGCTCCTTAATACTCTACAGTAAAATAAAGATCCCTGCTGAGGAGACAACAAACAAACCAAACAAACAGGCTGTACAAACAACACAACAACAGAAAAAAACTGTACAAATAGACAGAAACAAAAAGCAAAAAACAAACAGAAAGGAACTATACAAACAACTAACCTAAAAAGAAAACAGCAAAAGAAGAACACAAAAAAATAAAAAACAACTACCCTACCAGACTATATACAAGCCTCCACGAGGCAATTAGAAACCCAGGAAAAGGACCCAAAAACACCCCTACCTGCATATTTCTTTAGGTTGTGCAGGAGTAACAGGGTACTAGTTATGGTCCTCATCATAGCAGATTTATCTTTGAATTCTGAAAAAAATTCTGATATTCTAGATTCATTGTTTTTATCAGAATAGCTCTTAACTAGTAACTGAGGCAGCTCATCAGGCTTATGATTAATCCATAGGCATGTCCTATCTCTTGAATTTCCATAATCAAAATAGCATTTATCATTGTTTACTAAGGAAAGGAAAGAGACAACCTGATGTGCCTTTAGCTCTGTGGAACACACTTGTTTATTAATAGCTGGCTCTTCATTTAACTCTGCATTTTCATTGCCCAGCTCTATGTCTAGTCCCTTTTCAAGTTGAAAGAGGAATGACTCTAGATGTATCATTTCTTCATCTTCATCCAGCTCTGTTCCTTCATTCTGGATGTTCAGTTTATCCTCAAATTTAGCACACCTCTCAATGTTCTCATTAGTTTCCTGCACATCAGCACTTAGGTAAGTATCTTCATCATCATCTGATATACAGAATTTAATCATTTCTAAATCACTTGAGAGTAAAGGTGGGACAACATCCTTTGATTGACAAGAGTACTCCCCTGTTTTATTTTCAACATGGCATGGGGGTGATGTCTGACTGTGTACAGCAGCTCCATGATCCTCTGTATCTTCTTTTTTTAAGGATTGTTCATCAGATGACTCATATTTATCATTCAGTGAAGAGTCTAATTCTATTGACCTGCAACAATCTTGATTTTGATCATTTAATTTAAAGAAGTCAGGTGTAACACTAGGATTTACTTTCTTTTCTATGACTTCATTAGTTTCTACAGTAGGGATCTTATCAATTTTAGTGCATTTTAATTCTGCCAATGCTTGTTTACATTTCTTTGCCAAATCATGTTCGTTAAAACTTTTCAGGTCAAACCCAGAGGCTTCTTCTTGACAAATATTCCTTAGTAGTTCCATATATTTATCAAATGTATCAAGATGAACCTCACTTTCCTTTTCTTTTTCATTAAATCCTTTTTGCTTATTATCTAGAAAAGAGACAGGAGCTGTGATTTCTTCTCTGTATTTTTTAGGATATTTATACTTTTCAGTAACTTTAATCACAGCCGGATCCTGACGAAAAGACAGATTTTTTTTCTTACCATCACATGATTCCTGCCAAGAGATCTTATTACCCTTTATTCTTAGCATTGGTTCCATCTTTGTATTCTCTGCACATTTAATGACCGTTGATGCTGCATCCTTCTGTCACTCAATAATCTCCTCACTTCCCTGCCAACTTTCAGCCTTATACACATCTGAGAGAGAGATTAGTCCTTTCAAATATAAATCTAATCTTGTACGGAAAGATAGACAATTAAGCTCACCATGCTCTATGGACTTATGTATCCTACACCTTCCAAATAAACCATAGCTATATAAATTTTTGGGATAAAGCTGGTTATTCAAAGCTTTCTGAAATGAAGGAATGTCAACTTGAAAACTGCCCCTATATGAGTCCATTAAAAATAGGACCCTCTTTCAACTTTTTAGGCCTTTGAAATTTTATGAGATCTAACATATCTCAGAATATAGCATTTAAACTCAGAAAATTAACCCTAAACCAAATCAGGCCCTCCTTCTAGCGCCAGAAAACTATTGATGACTGTTTTGATGCAATCATAACAATAAGTTAAAATTCACATAAAATGAACTGAAACTATACTTGAAAGACAAGAAGGAATCATTTGGTGATTCAACTAATCCCAAGTCTACAATGGTTCGGTTGGTCAAGTTCAGTTGGTCAATGTGAAGCTGTAATGTTCAAGGGGCCTTACGTAGTTTAGGTTTGTTTTGTGGTTTACTGGACTAAGAATATGCAAAGAGGTCATAGATTTCAACAAGTATTCTGTTCATTTGCATACAAGTGATACCGGGCTGCAAGTTTTAGAGGGTTTTCTTGGATTTTTTTTGCAGCTTTCTTCTTGATCTGTTTATGAAAACTGTCTACTTATAGCTCTGTTATCATGCTTCTTCAAATTTGAGACAATTTCCTCCGGATTTCTACGTTTTCAGCTAAATATTTCAGATGGGTTGGGAAAAGTTAGAAAGATCTACTCTATACCTCACTTAATCTACCGAAGGATCTAAGTGTTTCTGTTATGCACTATGTAAATACCATAGTAGTTTGATCAAATCCACAGTAAAAACCCTAAATGTAACTTCTGAGCATTTTCACAAACATACATTTAAAATTGCAAGCTCTCAAAGAAGATATTTTAAAACACAAAGAAGAGCAGGAGAACACTTAGAAGATAGATGCAGAACTCCAGATTCTATTGTATTAGAAACGAATAGCCATACATGATTTACAATGTAAGTATGACTCTTAGTTTCATTGATCATACTACAGAGAACTTACAAGCTTTACAGATACAGTAAGGCAGCCAGACATTCCACACGCACCTTACTGCAGACAAACACGCGACCTCCTTCTTCTATTTCTAAACTATTCTAACTTGCTGTATGTTCCTAAAAAAGAAATTCTGTTGTAGCCACTATTGCTTTCCTAAAATCCCTATTATGTAGCCCCTGTTGTAAAGTATTACAGTGTAGAGAGGCACAATATAAAGACATTCTGATTGTCCTCACTACAGCAAAAAACCTAACTGAACCCCTGGTTCAAACCCCTAGTTACAGCAATAAATGCAGGTGAACCAGTTCTCAAAAATATCTCAGAGCAGTGGTCAAATCTGGGCGAAATATTGCCGCTTCTGAGAAGTTCCAGCAGCTGGGCAATAACTTCTGCTTGTCTGTTGTGATAATACTCTCAGCTGCGACCTTCTTCTTCACTTGAATGGCTTTGACTTTCGCACTTCATCCTTATCTTCTTGCTCCTGAGATCAGATCCTCTACCTCCATGAGGTCACTGCGTTGACCTTCCAGCTGCTTCCTCAACTGCAAGCCTGCAAGACAAGACAAGCAATAAGTTTCACATTTATCATAAAAACAGCATGAAATTAAAATAAGCATTTAAATCCAGGTGACAGCGCAAGATTGAGAAAATCGGATCCAGAATCCTCTCAAAACGCGTCCAAAATGCGCTCAGACTGCTCAAAATTGATCAGGTCAACTATCGCTGACTGAAAAAATGCCAGAGGCGCCAAAAAAAAACACTTTAAAATGTCCACCGCCTCATTTCCCACCCATCGGCATGATCATCGCTGTCGGTGCATCAAAAAAAACATGTTAGCCGACATACTTCATCATCATGATATTTCGCTTCTGCATATTGGAGAAAAGAACAACATCATCATCATCATCATGTTGAAGAAGAATAGGAGGATATGAATATAATCATGCTACCGAGGAAAGGAAGATGATGGTGACGTCATCATGATATTCGGGCTTCATTGAAATGCTAAGGATGACGTCATCATCATGTTCGGTTAAGATCAGGGGGATATTTGTGATATCGGGTCACCTAAGGAGCATGATCAGGATGATGAAGCGAATATGACCCCTTCACGGCCAAGGTAACCCTCTCGAAAGATCAGGATGATGATGATCATCATCGAATTTGGGGCTTTTGTCGAACTTGGAATAAGACGTTATCATCATATTTCGTGAACCTGATCGTGTTTTAGAAAATATCCTGTTGAAAGAAAAAATGATGATGCTGATCATCAGGATATTAGCTTCTTCGTTTATCAGATCAGGATGACGTCATCATGATATCCGGGGCCTTTGTTAAACTTAAAACATGACGTCATCATGATATTTCGCCAACCGGATCATGTTTGGGAAAAAATCCTGCCGAAGGGAAAATGTGATGATGATGATCATCAGGATACTTGCAAAAGGTTGTATTTCATTGGCAGGAGGACTTTGCGAAATATCAGGTGGACAAACAAGATCATGATGATCTTGACTACAGGACAGGATAAAACATATGATGATGATGACCCTCATCGATTTATCATGATGACGTCGTCATCATAATTTGTCTTCGGAGCACAAGGATGAGTTAAGGTCATCATGATATTTGCGCTAGGGTGATATTGTGAAATATGATCATGCTGTTGAGAAATGCAATATCGACCTCTTCTGAATAGATAGGGTGATCATCATGATATTCGCTAACCAGAGATCAGGAGGATATGAAGATGATGATCCTCTTAATCGAATCATGATGATGATGCTTCCATCACTTAGCGAATTTCAGCAAATGACTCGTGAAAGATCAAGATGATATGGAGTCGTCATCATCATAATTCGATGTTTAGCAAATATCATGATGATGACCCTGCGATAGGATTTGAACGTGCGCATGCAAATATGCCGATAATGAATTTGCTAAGTCAGGGTGATCTTATACTATCAGCATGATATTTTAAGATCAGGCGATGCAAAGATATCATGATGATGTTCGCGATACAAAGACCGCTCGACGGGGTAACTTACCTTGACTTAAAGCCGATGTCATCATGATATTTGAACCTCAGGATATTGTCGGGGGGGTGCGTTTCAAATATGATGATGATGTCCTCATACAGCAAAACCAAGTTTATAAAATATGACGCTCCTAAGAAAATCATGATGCTGATGATGCGCCTGAGGCCATTTGACGGGTAAAGGGAACTACCACCTAAAATTGACGTCCGGATATTGCGACTGCATGATTTTTAGCGGGTGATAGACCAAGATCATGATGATCCTGTCAACATGACTTAGGATATAAAAATATGATGATCCTCCTGCGAATATCAGGTTTGACCAAGACTTTGACCGTGCATAACTTCCACATATGGACGAATTTTCAAGTGAAGTAAAAGGCAAACCTGCATGGAATTTCAAGCTCTTTTAAAATATGAGGTCACAGAAACAAAATATGAACTTTGACAAACAGACCTCATGATGATGACCTACCTTATCATATATCATGATGATGATGCACCTGACCTTCATTTTTACCAGACCGCCAGGAAGCAGAAAAAACACAAGCAGAAGCAAAAAGCAAGACATCAGCAGGGGTCCCCATTTTTCTAAGGAGCATAATGGGGCGTGTTGTGAACATCACAACAATAGGTCTGATGAGATCAAGAAATGCAATATCTTGTTATGCAGATCTGGTGGCATGTTTGGGAAGCTAATGTTAATTGACAACTCAATTGGTTCATGGTTTAGAGGTCCATAAGCAATCCTTCTAATGTGATAGTGATGACCGACTATGTTCTTGAGGTTCTAGATGAAGATGCAAATTATTTTAGTAAACAACAGTGGTGCGAATGTTCTTGGTGATTCAAGCAAGCTTGTGGGGGTCTCTAGATTGTGTCCAGTTCATGTTGGCTGTCCGCATTGAAGATTGAGCTTGTAATTGAAGATTTACCTTCAGGTGATGGTGTTCTTTCTAATCTTGGCTAACCAAATGATTTGTGCATGTTGCGGATGATCTTGAAGATGTTTTGTGAAGCATTGCATGTTCCTTGAAGAGGATTGAAGTCCCAGATATGTGTGGCTGACAGTGTAGTGATGTGCATGAAGTTTTTGTAACAAGTCAAGTTGTATTTTTGTAATTGCTCTGTAATCAAATAAAGAATGTGCTATGCCAACTTTGATGATCATTCCAAAGTTGATGTCATATATAAATAAGATTTGTGAATTCATTTAAAAGTATCTATCGTCGTGATGAGGAAGTGGCAAAGAAGAGGAGCGAAAAGCAGAGCAGAGGTGCTGAGCTTAAATGGAACTATCTCAAGCATAGTGAAGATGCTAATCTCCAGTTCAAGTATGTAATATTTATAATCTTCTGTAGACAGTGTGTCTCCTATAGGTAGTGGGTCTCTTGTGAGCAGTGCGCTCGGGTAGTGAGCCCTAATTGGCGAGTGCCATTTTATTCTTCTTATTCTTTTAATAGAGAATAAAATCTTGGGTTAGTCACCCTGTGGTTTTTTCCCTTAATTGGGTTTTCCATGTTAAAAGTCTTGGTGTTATATGTGTTGAATGTGTTTCTACTCTTGAGTTATTGCATTATGCTTCCATGATTAAATATTTGTTATGCTGCTGAAATTTAAGAAGATTTTAATTGATTAAGGAACAAAATTTTGGTGACAACTGATTCACCCCCCCTCATAGTTGTCTGTCTTAAAACCAACAATTGGTATCAGAGCCAAGTTCCTCTAGAAGAAGCTTGACCACTTGAGGAGATCCAGGATGTCAACCTACAAGAAGGACAGTCTAAGGTTTGATGGAACAAACTTCACTGCCTCGAAGAACCGCATGACATGTCACTTACAATGCATGGGATATCAGTATTGGAACATAACCTCAACTAAATATCTTCCTCCAAGGAATTGGCCAACAACTATAGATGAAGTCAGAGATGTAAAAAATAATATTTGAGCTAAAGAAACTCTACTAAGTGTCTTGTTTGATATAGAGCTGACAAATGTTATGGGATTAAAGACTGCTTATGAAATTTAGACAAAGCTTGAAAATCTATATGAAGGAGACAAGTGTGTTAAGTGTGCCAAGATGTAAAGTCTGAAAGGAAAGTTTGAAAACCTAAGGATGAGTGAAGATGAGAACACCACTTTATATATGGCAAAAGTAAATGATCTTGTATGTGGCATCAGATGTGCTAGTGAAGTACTGGATGAAGATGAAATTGTTGCTAAAGTTCTCGGATCTTTATCTCCTACATATAAACACAAGGTCACTGCTATTGAGGAAATTAGATCTTTAACAACTATCACAAGGGATCAAATTGTTGGTAAGATATCTGCATTTGAGTTGGCTGAGTTTGGTAATGCACTTCCCAAGACTGAATTTGCTTTCAAAGCTAGAGCCTCTATAAAAGGTAAACAAAGATATGACCTAAAAGAAAGTTCCTCAAATAAATCAACATGGTATTGTAAAGTAAAAAAAGATTTGGAAGAAGATGAGTTAGAAGCTATACAACTTGAAACCCTTACAGCAAAAAGACTGCCAAGAGGATTCGGTAAGTATGAAGGAAAATTGCCTTTCAAATGTTTCAACTGCAACAAGATTGGTCATTTTGCCTCAAGATGTCTGGAAAGATGCTCAAGGCCAAACCCTAATAGATCAAGATTCCAAAATAAGTGTTACTATGTTCAAGAAGATGATGATGAAGGAGTAACAGATGATGAATCTAAGGTAGGAAACAAGTCCGGAAGTGACTGGGTGTTTATTGCCATCAAGGAAGAAGATCCAATGCTTATTGAATTTGTCAATCTTAAAATGGTAGAAAGGGCTCTGGCTACTCAGGTTGAAGAAAAGGATGAATGGGTCATTAACAGTGGATGCTCTTACCATATGAATGGTGACAAGAATAAGTCCATAAACCTGGAAAGATATGAAGGTGGAGTTGTAAAGTTTGGAGATAACTCTGCTAGCAGAATTAAAGGTAGAGGAACCATTTCTTTTGATGGAAAGAACAAAACCAATGATGTTCTGTATGTTAAAGGTCTGAAGCATAATCTTCTCAGTGTTGGATAGTTGGTGGACAAAGGCTATGATCCCCGATTCAAAAATAGAAAATGCAAGATCTTTGAAAGCTCTGGAACTGAGATTGCATCCGGTACATAGACAAAAGGTAACATCTTCCTCTTGGTTGGTACTGACAAAAGTTGTTTATTTGTTCAAATTGATCAAAGTTGGTTGTGGCATAGGAGAATGTGTCATGTAAATTTTGATAATATCATCAAGAGAAGAAATACTTAGGCTATAAGAGATCTTCCAAGACCGGTGAAACCTACTAATAGTTTGTACAAAGAATGTTAGTTGGGTAAGCAGAATAGAGTCACATTCAGTAGTAAGAAACAATCTTCAACCGGATTGTTAGACTTAGTACACATTGATCTCTGTGGTCTGGCAAGAATTAGGAGTCTACAAGTAGATAAATATTTCATGTTGTTGATTAATGACAACTCCCGTATGATGTGGGTAACTTTCTTGAAAGAGAAATCTAAAGCACTTGAGAAATTTAAAATATTCAAGGCTATGGTAGAAAATGAAACTGGCATAAACATAAAATGCCTTAGGTCTGATAGAGGTGGAGAATTCACATCCAGTGAGTTCGTATCATTCTGTGAGGAATATGGGATAAAGAGACAATTATCTGCTCCAAGGACTCCATAGCAGAATGGAGTAGTGGAGAGAAAGAACTAGACCATCCAAGAAGCATCTAGAACCATGATGATGGAAGCAAATGTCCCTCAAATCTACTAGAGAGAAGCTGTAAGCACTGCTATCTATACTCTTAATCAAGTACAAATTAGAGGTCTCAATCATCTTGCACACCTCTGCTTCGATGCTAGCCATGGATCTACCATGCTAGGTATCACTTCACCAGAGGGGAACACATTTAGCATAAAGAAACCTGCCAATCTATGTCAATCTCTGTCGATCTCTTCGCCAAAGGGAAACACCCTCGGCATAAAAAACCTCTCTATAGTCCCATTGGATCCCTCTTTCTGTGTTTTTCCATGAATCCTCAAACCTCTTGCCATCATGTTCCTAAAAAAACTATGCTTCCTCAAACCCCGCTTTTCCTCAAAACCCTGCCAATCTCTGTCGATCTCTATCAAACCTTGTTTGCATTCTACGTTGTCCCCACCAAATCCTGATCCTCAAAACCGTGTTGCAAACAGGGAAGAGGAGGGTTATATTTTTATAAGACCCCTGATCCACAAAACCCTATTCGCAAGTATTAGTTTCACCTATTTTCCCAGTTCACTAAAATATACTCAGTACCTAGGTATTAATTCATTACGACCATTAATCTATTCCGCTGTGATTTCATCTCACTTAATGTTTTTTCTTTTGGGTTTCCTTACAACTCCTAGCCTCAATTGTCTTGCATGTCTCTACTTTGATGCTAGCTATGGATTTGCCATATCAGGTATCTCTTCGCTAGAGGGGAATGCCTTCGGTGCAAAAAAACCCAACCAATCTCTATCAATCTCTGTCGATCTCTTCGCCAGAGGGGAATGCCTTCGACATAAAAGAACTCTTTTATGCCCCATTGGATCCCTCTTTCTACGTTTCACCACGAATCCTCAAACCCCTCGCCATTATGTTCCTAAAAAATTCACTCTTCCTCAAACGCTGTGATTCCTCAAAACCCTACCAATCTGTGTCAAACCCTGTTTGCATTCTACACTATCCCCACCGCATCCTGATCCTCAGAACCCTGTTTCAAATGGAGAAGAGGAGGGTTATATTTTTACTAGACCCCTAATCCACCCAATGCTGTTCACAAGTATTAGTTTCACCTATTTTACCAATTCACTAAAATATACTTGGTACCTAGGTATTAATTCATTACGACCATTAATCTATTCCACCATGATTTCATCTCACTTAATGTTTTTTTCTTTTGGGTTTCCTTGTAGCTCCTAGCCTCAATCATCTTGCATGCCTCTGCTTCGATGCTAGCCATGGATCTGCCATGTCACATATCTCTTTTCCAGAGGGGAATACCTTCGGTGTAAAAAAAATTCTCCATGGCCCCATTAGATCCCTTTTCCTTCATTTTTTTGCGAATCCTCAAACCCCTCGCCGTTCTGTTCCTAAAAAACCACACTTCCTCAAACCCCATGATTCCTCAAAACCCTGCCAATCTCTTTCAATCTCTGTCGATCTCTGTCAAACCTTGTTTGCATTCTATGTTGTCCCCACTGAATCTTGATCCTTAGAACCTTGTTACAAATGGGGAAGAGAATGGTTATATTTTTACCAGACCCCTGATCCACCAAACCTTATTCGCAAGTATTAATTTCACCTATTTTCCTAGTTCACTAAAATATACTCGGTACCTAGGTATTAATTGATTATCACCATTAATATAATCCACTACGATTTTATCTCACTTATTTTGCCGCGCAAACTTTGACACCATTACTCCCTATGCAGTTTTTTTCCTCTAGTAAGTTAGCTGGTCATGTTTCAAGAAAGCTTCTAAACCAGAAGAAGAAATGGTCTCCTCTTCAGTCTAGGTTCACTTCAAACATTTTTAGGTAAACTTTCATAACCATGTTAGTATTCACAACATATATCTTATTCTCATTCATGGTTAAATTTGGTTTCCTTCTTATCACAGTGGATGAAATGATTTGACACCATTAATCCCTACGCGGTTTTTTTCCTCTAGTAAGTTAGCTGGTTGTGTTTCAAAAAAGCTTCTAAATAGGAAGAAGAAATGCTCTCCTTTTCAGCCCATGTTCAATTCAAACATTTTCAGCTAAACTTTCATAACCATGTTAGCATTCACAATATATATCTTATTCTCGTTCATGGTTAAATTTGGTTTTCTTCTTATCATAGTGGATGGAATGATTTTCTAGAAGAAAAAGATAGCAAGAAAATTGGAGTACAGGAAAATATGACTATTGGAGGAGCTGAAATGAACGAGAAATCTAGAAAGAAAAAAAGGAAAATGAGAGAGAAAAGGAAGAGCGAAGAGAAATCAATAATTAGGGGAAAATGGTTTACTGGTGAAGAAGATCAAACAATAAGAGATGCAATATCTAGATATATTGAGGTGATGGTGGTAGTCATTTTAATTTTATCTTTACAATATATTATTTAAAATTTGCAATGGGAGGGATTGTATTTTTGTGCTTATTTTATACTTACACTCTTATCTTTGTACTTATTCTATTCACTGATTTTGTTGTCCATGGACCACGAGTATTTTGGTTTATGAAGAAAGTGCCAAGTTCTTATTCTTATTTATGATTTGTTTCACATGTGTTTTTTCCTTTTTGGTTTGGTCTTGTTAGACCCTTTTTTCATTTACTATTATAGGTAGATATGTGGTTTTTTGAAGTTGTGGGTTCAATTCAGCTAGGGTTTTAATGCATTTTTTGGCTCATAATTTTCAATTCAGCTAGGGTTTCAACATATTTTTTATGGCTTGCAGTTAAAACACTTAAATCTGGACTACAGGAAAAACTGAAATAGTTAATTTTGAATTGAACAACTGAAATATGGAAATACACTGCTTATGGGTTTTGAGGTTTATTTTCCTCCAGGAATCAATTCATAAAAATCACCCTCCATTTTTTATTTACAGTAGCAGTCAAAGCGAATGGAGAGTGAGGACTCCATCATATTCTTTCAACATTATTTTTATTTCGTAATTAGTTTGGGAGAAAGGAATTACCAGAATTGTTTTCATGATCCTCCTTCGTTTTATATATGTCCTTTATGTGTTCATCTTCCACCTTCTTCCCCCTATATAGCTTGACTTCCACGCCTTGGACCGAAATGGTGGCATATGATAGGTCCATCTAAATACTACCACCTATAGAAGACAAGAATTCACTAATAGTCAATGTAATTATTTGTAATGATGAAGTTATTTATACACTCATTGGAACAACAAGCCTCTCCCTGATAACAACATTGATTCTTAGGAGGAATTCGTGAGGGTGTTCAGACTATGGTATGGGGATAGGATTGACCCCAACTTTACCATTCATGAACTCACAACCATCAAAAAGTCCATTAATGAGAGAGTAGCTGATTTCAACAACCACTTCATCATGACAATGAGAAAGGTACCTCATCATATGAGACCCAATGAATCTATATGCTTATTTTTATATTGTGGTGATTTTGATTTAAAATTAGGTTATTGTTTGAGGGACAAGAGTCCATAGACATTAAGAAAGGCTCATATTACAGCCATAAACATAGAAACTAAGATAAGAGATTTAGGGAAGCATATCAAAAGGTATAATATCAAACTGTCCTAGCCAGATAAGCATGCTTTTAACAAATACCTGACTACTGATAACAAGTTGGACAAACTCATGGGGGTTATGAAAGATTTGTAATACAAGGTTGCTAGAAATGAAAAAGGGTTACCACCTCAGGGTGCTGCAACACATTTTAATTAAGGTCAGAGTTTGCATAAAAGGCCTTATAATATTGATTGGTCTAAATGACCACAATAAAATGATAGACAAGTTTCTCACAGGCATGTAAGTTTCAAATAAACTGGAAGGGACACCACTGATCCTTTAAGAAAGGATCAAGTTAATTTTCAAGGTCAGTCTTTGTGGTGCTAGGCTTGCTTCCTTCCCCATGACCTAGTGAATTGTTCTTTGGCTCATTCATTGAGAAAAGAGGAAGAATTTCCAAATGAAGAGGGTGCAGCTGAGTATTACGAAGAGGAAATAAATGAGTTTGATGCTAGAGATTATGAGTAGATGGTTCATGATGTTGATAGTAAAAGCTATGAGGAAGTCGATCTTAATTTCCAATATGATTATGATGAAGTTCCAAAGAGAATACCCAAATCGATAGGGGAGGCTATTCGCACAGCTTCCATGCACATAGCCATTTTTTTAGCCAACTATGCAGAGTCTGGTTGGTGTCTGAAGGAACTCTATCTTATGCTCAAAAGTGAGGCACCCATAATCCCTATGTTTTGGGGAGTTGAGCCTTGAGAACCTCACATGAAAGACAAAAATAGAGCATATGCTCGATCTTTCCAAATGCACAAGCTGTTGCAACTATGGGCCTAACTACTGTTGTCATTGATGTCAACACACTCCTGTTGTATTGATGTCAAGGATTAGATGAGATGTGTGCTGAGGATATTGAGAAAATTAGCCCTATGAGAAATAGAGAAGGACAGTGAAGACAATGAAGTTCTATGAAGAAAAAATCCCAGTCAGTTGAAGATCAGAGTATGCACATCAAAGGGTTTGCAGATATGTGTCTGAAGCTGCTCCAGCCAAAATTTCAGAGATCCGCATGAAGATTTGCAGAAATTATGGCCATATGAATAAAATTGGTTCTCGTAGCTATTCAGAGGTGATAGAGTGGCACAAATACATCTGGTGAGATTCAGAAATGCAATATCTTGTTCTACGGATCTAGTGGCATGTTTGGGAAGCTAATGTGAATTGACAACTCAATTGGTTCGTGGTTTGGAGGTCCACAAGCAATCCTTCTAATCTGAAAGTGATGAACGACTGTGTTCTTGAGGTTTCAGATGAAGATGCGAATGATTTCAGTAAATAGAAGTGGTACAGATGTTCTTGGTGATTCAAGCAAGCTTGTGGGGGTCTCTAGATTCTATCCAGTTCATGTTGGCAGTCGGCATTGAAGATTGAGCTCGTAATTGAAGATTTATCTTCAGGTGATGGTGTTCTTCCTAATCTTGGCTGACCAGATGATTTGTGCATGTTGCGGATGATCTTGAAGATGTTTTATGAAGCATGGTGTGTTCCTTGAAGAATATTGAAGTCCCAAATATGTGTGGCCGACAGTGTAGTGATGCACATAAAGTTTTTGTAACAAGTCAACTTGTATTTTTGTAATTGCTTTGTAATAAAATAAAGTATGTGTTGTGCCAACTTTGATAATCATTCCAAAGTCGATGTCATGTATAAATAAGATTTGTGAAGTCATTTAAAAGTATATATCATTGTGATGAGGAAGTGGTAGAGAAGAGAAGCGAAAAGTAGAGCAAAGGTATTGAGCTTAAATGGAACTGTCTCAAGCATAGTGTAGATGCTAATCTCTAGTTCAAGTATGTATAATTTATATTCTTCTATAGATAGTGTGTTTGATGTAGGCAGTGGGTCTCTTTTGAGTATGGTGCTCAGGTAGTGAGCTCTAATTGGCAAGTACCATTTTATTCTTCTTATTCTTTTAACAAAGAATACAATCTTGGGTTAGTCACCCCGTGGTTTTTTCCCTTAACCAGGTTTTCCATGTTAAAAGTCCTGGTATTATATGTGTTGAATGTGTTTCTGCTCTTGAGTTATTGCATTATGCTTCCATGATTAAATCTTTGTTATGCTGCTGAAATTTAAGAAGGTTTTAAGTGATTAAGGAACATAATTTTGGTGACAACTGATTCACCCCCCTCTCAGTTGTCTATCCTAAAACCAACAATTGGTATCAGAGCCAAGTTCCTCTAGAAGAAGCTTGAGCACTTGAGGAGATCTAAGATGTCGACCTACAAGAAGGAGAGTCTAAGGTTTGATGGAACAAACTTCACTTCCTGGAAGAACTGCATGGAATGTCACTTACAATGCATGGGATATCAGTATTGGAACATAACCTCAACTAAATATGTTCCTCCAAGGAATGGGCCAACAACTATAGATGAAGTCAGAGATGTAGAAAATAATATTTGAGCTAAAGAAGCCTACTAAGTGCCTTGTCTGATACATAGCTGACAAATGTTATGGGATTAAAGACTTATGAAATTTGGACAAAGCTTGAAAATCTATATGAAGGAGACAAGTATGTTAAGTGTGCCAAGCTACAAAGTGTGAAAGGAAAGTTTGAAAACCTAAGGATGAGTGAAGATGAGAACATCACTTTATATATGGCAAAAGTAAATGAGCTTGTATATGGCATTAGATGTGCTGGTGGAGTACTGGATGAATATGAAATTGTTGCTAAAGTTCTCAGATCTTTACCACTTGGGTAACTTGCTACGATGCTTAGTAGGAGATAAGCCCAAGGGATGGGATTTGATTTTACCATAGTCTAAATTTGCTTACAACAATTCTGTCAATAGGAGTACTAGTAAATCACCATTCCAGATTGTATATGGAAATAGTCCAAGAAATGCTTCTGAGTTAAGAAAGCTAGAAAAAGGAGAAAAGACAAGTGCTGAAGCTGAAGACTTTGTAGAACATTAGAAGAATTTGCATGAAGAGGTAAGAAAGGACATTAATAAGATGAATATTTAGTACAAGGCTAAGGTAGATCAGAAGAGGAGATATAATGAATTCCAGGTAGGGGATGAAGTCATGGTTCACTTGAGAAAAGAAAGGTTCCCAATTGGAACATAGAATAAGATGAAAATAAAGAAATTTGGACCATGCAGAATTTTGAAGAAACATGATTCAGGAAATGCATATGAGGTAGAGCTACTGAGTGGGATCAACATTTCCCCTATTTTCAACATTGCTAATTTATCAGAATATCATGAAGGTGGAATAGAGGATGGACCAACAGAAGAATAGTGGAGTATTCTGGTCTACTTCAATAGAGGAGATAGAAGAGATCTTGGATAGCCGTGTGGGAAGAAGTACTCAGAATAGGCAATATGAAGAATATCTGGTGAAATGGAAGGGAAGGCCTGTTGAAGATTCTTCTTGGTTGTCTAAGGTAGATGTTGACCATTTGGGTTTTCCTCACACAAACACCTGAGACGTGACAGAGTCACTTCTCAAATTACCTTGGGTGTCTGATGCAGGAGCATCCAGTGGTGTAAGGGCAATCTTGCATCACCCAAAAAAAGATGTGTTTCAAAATTTTTGATATTCTTTCCATTTCTTTTCAAAATTTGTGGTTCTGGTTCCATAATTGCTTGAATAATGATGTAGAACTTTCAGTTTTTCCAAACTGCTAAAAATAGCAACCTGCTATTTTTAGAAAGTTTGCATTTGGGCACGAAATGAAGTAAAAATTTACAAGAAGCTTCATAAGTAAAAAATAAGACCTTTGGTGAAGGAATCACGCAAAGACCATTTGCAAGCTGAAAGATATTAATGTTTCCGTTTCCTGAAAAATGCCTAAAAATTATTCAAACTCAAGTTTGAGGCACTAAACGGCCACGTACGGGCTTGAAAATGGCCAAAACTAGAAGAGCAGGTTCTTATTGCGTAGAGCACTTTGTGAGCTTACTGACGCATAAAACGGTTTGTCAATCAGACACCCGAATGAAATGTTATGGCTCTCGAAAGTTGACCTATTTTTGGAGGGAGATGCAAATTTTGAAATTAGGTTGTTGGCTAGCAAAAAGGCTATTAATAACCATTTTTGGGAACCTTGGGCAGTAGTAGAGTTAAGGGGGGGAAGTGTAGAGTCAAGAATAGGCGGGAAAATAGAAACCCTAGCAGATTTGGGTCACAGATGACAGATAATTCCAGAGTCTTGTGAGAGGAAGTTGTAATGTGTTGCAACCTATGGAGGGTTGATTCCTCTGATTGTATTTGAGCTTCTATAATGTAATAAGTTGTCCAAATCAATAAAGAAAGTTTTATTTTCTATGTGTAATTTTTGTTGTTGTGCATTTTATGATTTACTTCATTCATCAAGATGTCTTGAAATACCTATATCTGCACATTCAACAAACTAGTTAGAAAAACATATGAGGCTAAGAGCATCTCCTTTGATGGTGATATGATCTCTTCTTGGTTCCTTTTAGTTGTTGTATATCTGCATTTGAGGATTGTTTATCTCTTTTATCTTCCTAATTAGATGTTTAATGAAAGGTAGCATGTACATTTTGATATTGTCTCATATAGTAGTGAAAAGAATCTTGAGCTCTAATAGACTTCCTCTCTCTCTTGTAGGTACCTGTGAAGACATTCCATAGAGGATTTGAAGATGGTGCAGATGTGAGTGGGGTTTATCATTCAGGCAATGATGGATCCCTTTTCCCTTCTATATGTTTACCTTTTTTCATTTCAGATGTATATGCTTTCTTTCATTTTATCTTGTATAGTACATTCAATTCCCACAAATTGTGTGGGAGCCTATCTCTTTATGAATATAAATAGTTATTTCATGCAATGATTTGTGTATTATTTCTCCTTTCTTAAATCAATTGCATAAAGAAAATCTAAAAATGATTGCATAGTACAATTGTTTATGATCATGAGTAAATTTTATCAAAATTTTTGTGTACCTTTCTCTCTTGATAATTGCATCAACTGTAATGAATGGACCATGAAAACAATTTGCAACCCATAGGTTAGTTTTCTTTTCAATTCTCCCTATTTTAGGATGCCTCCTACTCTAGTAGGATGCCTTTCCATTTTATCTGGTTTATGTAGCAACTCTTATTGAGTTGGTACATGAATCTGGTAAAAGTGATCATAGGAAAGGCCTTCTACTTGAGTAGTAGGCATTCCACAATAGGGTGCAAGCTTTCATCCTATCCACTCTTCCTCTTTTCCTCCTACTTTAGACAACCTAGTCTAAGTTTCCATTAATCCTATCTCCTCCTGCAAAGCAAAAAAATTAGTATTGTCACAGCCTAACCTTATTGGGAAAAAATACACAATTAGGTAATAGGCAGAAGAGGTACATATTATGCCACATGGCCTCCTTTGGGTTCTTTAAATGCTAAGATGTAAAAACCTTGCCACATGTCTTCTTCCCATAGTTTTGCAAGCTTGTTATGGGTCCACCTAAAATGCTCAGCAGAATGGTGGAATGCCTTAGAAAGAATTAACACCCATTGGGGTCGGTCGTTGGGCCACCTTCCATGAAGAAGATGGAAGGAATGAAGCCTGAAATCTTACCTCTGACACACTTAGGAAAAATTATGAAAATGCTAGGGGTTGGCACTCGGGCCTTCCCTATTTTGCCCTTCTCAAAGGAAGGAAGAAGAGCCAACCACCGAGCTCCACCACACACTTAATACTTGAAGGATTTTCAACAAGTAGACCCATCAAACTTCGGCATTCAAGTCCTCCACTCCATAACACTGAAGAAGACAAAAGGCCAAAACGAAGACCTCCGACACTCCACTTCAATTAGAAAAATTTCAATACTTAGGCAAATTTTGAGACTCAGACCTCAGAGCCAATAGGGACAATGCGATGAAAGGAAGGAGCCCAAAACTCTGAAACTCTGACCAAGGCCAAAACATAAGGGAATACTTAGAAATATTTGGACTTAGTCATTATTTTGAGCTTTTCCATTACATTTTAAAAGTTAAACAAATGAAAACCTATGAAAGACATCTCTAATCGGTTATCATCAATAGGTTCAACATTGTAGGCATAAAATGGGATTTAAATGTAACTTGGGGGAAAAGTAGGGCATGCCTGGGAACAAAAGTTTATAGGTGCTAACATGCCTTATCCCAAAGTGGGACAAGGTCTAAAATCCTAAAATCTTTTAATTTGGTTGTTTTATCAAGCTAGCACTTCACAACCTCTTGATGTTTGCTAAAATTTTGCAAAGCAACGTGATGTTTCCCTTCCAATTTCAAGAGATTGGGCAAATAGGTTTCAATGATTTTATCATCTTCAAAATATTTGTTCATAAAATGAGGCACATGAGTTTTTAGGTTCATTGGAAACATGGGTTCCTACCCATAAAACAAATTATATGGTGAGGTGTTTAGAGTAGATTTGTTTCTAACTCTATCTTTCCACAAGGCATACTTTAGCTATGTGTGCCAATCTCTAGGATTTTATCTAACATATGTTTAATAACATCTAAGAGATTTTTATTTGTGGATTTAGATAGGTTGTTACCTTAAGGATAATAGTTTGAAGAATAATTTAGAATAAATTTGTAGTCAAATACCCATTTAATAAATTATAACAAACAAAAATAGGGCCATTATCATATACTAGAGCACGTGGAATTTCAAACCTAGTGATAATGTATTCTTCAAGAAACTTTATTACCATGTCAATGGTGTAATTATTGAGTTCTTGTGCTTATATCCACCTATTTTAGTAATCTACAGTATTTAGGATAAATCGATGTCCTATTGAAGAGCTTGGATTTATGACCATAGTGAAGTCTGTAAGGAAAGTAAAGTGTGGAATATGCCTTCCTAATGCTAATCTTCAGGAGAGAGAAGCAACTAAACCACTTAAAACTTTGCAATTACAGTTCTTTTAAGATGCACATAAATAAATAAAACATGAACACTAGAATTTACGTGGGAAAACTCTCTCAGGAAAAAACCCACACACAAAAGCAGAGATCACTTGTATTATAGTAAAATGACAATTACATACAAGTTACAGAGCTATTCCCTTTTAGGTGTTGATTCACAGAATCAAAATAGTAGCATTAAATTCACCCTAATCTTAAACCAACTACCCTTTGACCCACGGCCAATCCATCTGTTACAATGCAATACATTGCATTACCATATTCAATACAACTCTTGTTTTATATTATAGACTTCTCTATATATTTAATCCTCCCCTTTAGGTCAGCTTAACCTACATTGTCATAGTACCACCTCGTTGACCAATAAGAAAAGAGATATCATAGGTAGTTACATGGTTATTAGGGAATTCAACTATCACCTTTAGGTTGAAATCATTGAGCCAATAAACATGTTGATTCACAATAATGATGTGTAATCAACTAACATCTCCATGCCATGCATCGCCATCTAACTTGTCCATTTATTACCACCGAGGAGACCAAGTAGCAACTCTTTTTGATACTATGAAGTCCCACCAACAACACTTTACAAACTACTACCTTACCACAAACACCACCAATAGACCATCGCAGAACAGTGGGATATACACCGCACCACCACAAGCCTAATTGTTAACCATCATGGGGCTGCGGGGTATACCGCATTGTCACAGGCAATTTTACAAATTGTTGTGGGGTGGCGGTATAACCCACACACTTGCTAGCCACTCCAATCATTGTCACAAGGTGGCGAGGTAACTCTTTCTCTACTACCGGTTAATTTCCAAACAACTACGGGGTGGCAGTAAACCAAGTTAGTTTCTGGAGTCTCGCGGGATGGCGGTAAACACTGCCAACCCACACCTCTCTTATTTGCACCCTATGGGACTGTGGTAAGGACCCAAATGCAACCATCAAAGTCAGAGACTGATGGTAACTAAGCTAGGGTTTTATCAGTCAGTTTGAGACACACATTCTCAACATTCTCCCACTTGATGAAGAACTCACTAAACCCCTTCCAACTCTTGAAGTCACGGAACATTCTAGGCGCTAAGGCTGATTGAACTGGTATGCCATTTGAACTTATCCATGCTCACAAGCTTTGTTAATGCATCAACAACATTCATCAGAGTATCAAATTTATCTAGACTAACCTTTCCATCCTCCACCATATCATGAACAAAGTGGTATTGAACGTCAATATGTTTCATCATGGTATGGAAAGTTGGATTTTTTGCCAAACAAATAGCACTCTGATTGTCACAATAGATACTAATCTGCCCTACATCAAACCCAATATAAGAACACAACCTTCTAAGGCAAATGGCTTCCTTGCAAGAGTGAGTTGGTACCATGTACTCTGCTTCAGTAGTAGATAAAGTGACTACAACCTGCCACTTGCTCATCCAACTAAATATACCACCAAACAACATGAATACATATCCATTGGTGCATCTTCTACTGTCAATGTCCCCTACCCAATCAGGATCCACAAATCCATGAATGCTAACAGATCTCTATGATCCAACAGAGTTACCATGATAAAACAAAGCATAATCTATAAGGCCTACTCTTGTCTCACAGGTACATATAAGTTCATTTTACGATTCTAGATTAAATGACAAAATAAGTTGATTATTATAGGATGTAATTATATGGCAGAAATGAACCTAGATAGATTTTGCATCCTCATTGGTCATTATATGTTGCTTTGGCTATGATATCCATTTGTTGCATTTGATGTTGTGTCTTAGTGTGTAGGGCATTCTTCTACAAGTATTGACCAATGGGTGGATGTGGAGGAGGAGACATGGAATCATTAACCGTATGACTATTCCACCTTACCTAGCTAGTGGTTGAGTTATCTACCTTGTTCTCGTGTGGTATGTCAATCACCTAAACCTCCCTATTTGGTTGTGAGTTGAAGGTTGTACTAGTGTCCACCCTATTGTCTCTAATTTGAATCGTTATAATTCTAGATCCTTGTGTATGAATAGACCCATGATGTGCATGTCACCCCTACGTGTGTGTAGTTTAACAATTGTTCCATTTCATGTTTTTATTTTGGCTCTTCCCTCTGTTGCTTTGATGTGTTGCAATTGAACCTTATGTGTCACTGATGAGATAAATCTAGATTAGTAGTCATCCTGGATGGGTCTCGAGTCAACCTAGCTTGGTCCTACACACTTGATTGGGGTGCCATTTGGAAATGCATGATGAACTTAAAGGTGTGTTGGTTCTAATGCCTTTAGCACAACTATTAATGTCATAGGTACCCTTGTTGTTCTTGGGGCCCTATAGCTTATTTTCTTAAGACAATATTTGAGTTAAAACCAATATTACTAAGCCCTACCTAGAGGTTTTTGATGGTATGGTTGTTTTGAGGCTAATAGAGGTAATGTATACTTATTATTGTTAATCATGTTATAACCTTGATCGATTAGGTTGAGGCATACTATTGTTATTGTATCTAGACTATAGTAGTCACTCGTCAAGGTGTGTGTGTGTCTTGTGGGTAACTAATTATTACCTTTAGCTTCATCTTATGTCGGGTAAACTCAATTCATACTTAAACTTTATGCTTAGATGGTTGACCCTTCTCACCAACAACTTCTCTTTAATGGCAAATATCTATTCAATGATGCCTTTATAATACTATGACATGTCTTAATGTGAGAAAAATTATAAATATATATATATATCTTAATCTTATTTAGAATAAGGAAGTTTGTCTTGGATCTTCTTCTTAGGATGCAGAAGGTTTAGAGTTTCAATTGTATTGGTTTAGTCTTTTAAGGTATTGTTGTGATTGGAGGGCAATTGTTCTAAAAAGCATTGCTTCTAATTCTTAGTTGGGGACAACAGTTTTTGTTGGGTTAAAAGTTGTTCTCTTCTTGATATAAGGGAAAAGACCCAATAGGTGGGATAGCTCCAATGGCTGAGATAGTATATGTGCATTTAAGGCCCAATATATTTTTAAGTTTAGTACTATTAGTTGTGACTTTAAGGTTGTTAGTGTTATTATAAGTACTAATAATTGAATGATATGTGCCCTTTAAATTTTTTTAAAAAGTAACCAATCATGTGATGCCACATCAGCCCACCAACAAAACATGACTTAATGCACACCTATTGGTCCACCCTTTGTTTTGGGGAACTATTTGACACGTCAACAAAAAACATATTGATGTGGCATCATTTTTGATGATGTGGCTCTAAAACCTTAGTTATAAGTAGGGGCGTTGCCAAGTAGGCTACTGTTAAAATTTTGGAGTGATTCAAAATTGCCACGTATGACTTTGAGTGACATGAAGTTAGAGTTCACCACTACTGGGTCCTCTCCCCTAACAAGGTTCTAGAGTAGTCAGTGTTGCTAAGTTGTTAAGGAGCAAAATTCATTCTTTTACCTTTCACAAAAAAATGGTCAAAGGATTTTTCTTCGAGATTAACTTTGGCCAATCTCAATAGTCTGATATGAAATTGTGCAGTTGACTCAGAGAAAATCTGAACTGTTGTATGCGATAGGAGGGGAGGGAGGAGAAGTAACCTAAATTTCGGGGGAAAGGGAGGCGGCTCGATGGGCGCCGCAGCAGAGATCTTTCAGACGGGGCATAAGTGGCTTTCTAGAAAAGAAAGGAGGGCGTAGCGGGTGGGATCACAGGAATAAAGGAGGAGAGAGGTCATCGTAGGGAGGAAGATAGGCCCTGTGGAGGAGGATGATTTTCTCAGAAAGAGGATGCCTTCTATTTGTTAGGGATTTGGAGGACTGTCTGAATTCTCAGTGTGGGTTCATCTTTCTGCTGTGTAAATGGCCGATGGGGAGGTATTCCCCTACTCATTTCATCACTTGTGCCTCCCATACGAATGTCCACCCATATTTTCCTTCTCTAGTGGAGTAAAGATTGCAAACCATTTAAGTCTTTAGAAAGTTATTTTTGTTTAATGTTTTTGAGAAGGGCTTCCAGTTATTTCTAGTATAGATTTGGCCTACAACGTGGGTCACAGTGTGTATTTTTAGAGTTCTTAAATAACCAGTAGGGTTATTTTATGGTTTTTAAGAATTTTTGTTTGATTCGATGTTTAGAACCTTTCAGAGTTATCAGCACTTTATTTTTTAATGCAGTTGAGTATTTTTAGGAAACCCTGTGGTACTCCTAATGTTGTCTATGGCTTTTTATATGAAGTTTCAGTGAAGAAATATGATAATCTATCATGTGTTAGTTAAAATTTGCATTACGCTACTTGTAGGAGGAATTTTTATAGGAAAAGGGGAAGATGGTCTTGTCGTATTGTGTTTTCACATTTCTACAGTAGTAGGATGCATGACGTGTTTCTTTTGTAGGCCAAAAATCTCATTTATGCATAATACAAACTGCATTTGCAATATCTTCTTTATTGGGTTTTAAAAAATCTTAGTGCATGGTGCTCAGGACAATCTGATTATGTACATTAGATCTGCACTTTATCACCTCTTATCTTAAGAATTCATGGTGTAACGATTCGTTATGCAATAGGTATTTTTACACTTTTATGACAATCTTAACCATGGTTGGTCTTGCTCTCAATTTAACCTTTCTATTTGCTTCTTTTTAAGTAGTTTTATGCTATTGGTTCCATATATCTTTTTATAGGAATCAAGCGATATATTTTATGCTATCATAGTCCATACAAATTTTGACAGTCGTCCAAAGACTCTTCCAACCTATGATACCAAAAAAAAAGGATAAATCTATCCTTCCTTACAATATAGATCTTTTAAAACTTAAATCCTTCCTTTCGCATGATACAGTGTTGCAAATCATTTTCTTTTTACCTGGTAAAATTCTTGGGCAGTATGATTGGGGTGAAAAGCATATGTTGTCAGTTAAATATTCTTTTTTTCTTTTGGCAAATACTTTGAAATATTTTAGAATTTTAAATGTTTCTTTAAGCTTTATTATTATTTATATAAAAAGGTGGGATGGAATTTCAAAAGTTTGGCCTATAGAAATTTGACTATATTGAAGAATTATCCTCTTGAAACAATTTAGGAATCATGTTGGGATATTATGCAATAACCAACTTCTATGAAGCCATGGTATAATTCACACCCATGCTGAACCAAAAGGGGGACATGTTAGAGTTAGATTTAAATGATGGCCCTTATGCTAATTTTACTAGCCCCTCCCGCTTGCTCAAGCATGAATGATCTTAAGGTGTTTGAGCTTCGTTGTTGTATAAAAAGTATGTGAAGGGTGATGGTCGCATTGGTACTTGTAGACTTGTCGTTCCCCATGTTAATCTTGTTAGTGTGGGTAAGTCTCAAGTTTTGTAGTGTGTGTTGAACCTGTTATCTGGTCGAGACCCTTGAGTTGTGAGTTGACTATTGTTGTGGTTCCTTGATCTCCTCTCTCCGTAGCTTGGGGGTTGCCTAGAGTGCAATAGACATCTATCGCACTTGACGATGGCAATATGGTTGGGAGGAGAGCAACATCTCCCATTGGTCTCGTTCTGGTGTCCTACTGGAGACTCGATGAGATTATTGTGTTGTATCATTTCAATGTACTCCGACCTCAATGGTTAATTACCTTATGGTTATTTGCCTCTATTGGTGTAAAGAAAAAAATGATTGTTGAATTTATCTCTATTGATGTTCTGGATTCGTCTATTGATGTATTCCAGGAAATGAATATCGTATTTACTTTGTTTATCTTTATAATCCAGAGAAGTAATTGATGTATTATTATTTCTTTTGATGTATTCAGGATAATTAGATTAATGTGTATTTTATCCTACTGATGTAAGTAAAAAAAATTTATGCATTTAATGTTTATATTAAATTCATTGATACATAGGAGAATAATTAATGAATAGTATTTCTTGTTGTAAAGAAAAGTATTATTTATCTCTCTTTGGGTCAAGGAGATTAATTATTGGTTATTTTAGCCTCTTGTTGTAAAAGAAATTATTACTGATTGGTTATCTCTCTTGTACAATAAGTGTATAGTATCCCTATTGATGTAAAGGAGAAAGACTATTGTTTAATTATTTCTATTGATGTATAGGAAAATAAGTACGTAATTTTATCTCTCTTGATGTACTAAAGAAAACAATTATTGTTGATTTAGTTCTATTGATGAACAGGAAAATAATTAATGTATATTCATCTTTCTTAATGTACTCAAGAAGATATTTATTGTTTAATTACTCCTATTGATGTATAGGAAAACAAGTGTGTATTTTTATCTCTTGATGTACTCCAAAAAACAATTATTGTTCATTTAGTTCTATTGATGAATAGGAAAATAATTAACATATTTTCACCTTTCTTAATGTACTCAAGAAAATATTTATTGTTTAATTATTTCTATTGATGTATAGGAAAGTAATTAATGTATATTTACCTCTATTGATGTAGGGGAGAATACTTAATGTTGTTTATCTCTAATGTTGTAAAGGGAAAAACATTGATCATTTAATTGTCGCCTTTGTTGTTCGAATTTGTATTGACTAGATGAGGTAGCCCTCTTTCTCTCATTGTGGCTATGTCATATTTTAGTAGTCAATGTAAAACTTTATCTTGTTATCCACTTCTACTCTTGCATGATAGGGTGAACTAAATCATAATACAACCACTCGTGAATGTAATATCCTATTTTTTTTGTTAGATGGATGTTGCTTTAATTCTTTTTGTTTGGTCGTTGTTCTCGTCACTTAATGTGATTATTCCCTTGGTTTGAATCTCTGACAAGGCTTCTTGGATGTCTCATCCATGCCTTGTCTTCCTTTCCCACCTTGTGTGATGGGGATTTAGGGACAGGGGGAAAATTTTTGGTGGTTTATGTCATGACCACATGGGAAATGTGGACATGACATGTGGTTTTCTTGTGTTGTGGCCACTCGTAAAAGTGGGCATGACATTTGGTATCAGATCCCATGTTTCAACATTGGGAGCTCTGGGGTTTGCATGTTGTTGGGCCGACATGGAGTGGATTGAGGGTAGTTGACCCTCGTCCTACTCCATGTAGTTGCATGAGAGCAAGGTTACGGTTTGTTGACTAGCCTTCACCTTGGAGGAATATCCATCCTCTTGTTTTGTCATCGTGGTGGTCTTGTCACATGATTTTTGAAGTCTTTTGCTTGTGTTTTGTGATGGTTGTGTTCCTCGTCGATTGTCCTCTCGAGTCGGTTGGTCTGTATTGTGGGCGTTGTGTTGGACCCTTCCTCGCCCTTGTGTATTTTGTGGAGTGTAGCACCATCTTAATGCATGTTTGATTTATTCTTGCCTTGTGAACTTGGTGTCTGTTTATCATGGTGTTGAATGACACACTTTCATGAATTTCTAACCCTGGTCATCATTGGAAATTTGCATTGTCTCCTTTGGATTGGTAACTAGAAAAGATTGCATGAAGTGTATCTTGCTCTAAATTTAATAAGTGCAAGTTATGACGTGTGTGATTGCATTAGATTACCTAGTAAAAATATTAAGAAAGAAAGAAGGAAAATTAAGATTGATGCTTAGGATTGTTATGAAATAAATTATGTTCTCGAGATGATACAAGGGTAAATGGTGTGTTTGTGGCTATTTTTTTTGTAAAGTACTTCCATAGTTGAATTTGTGTTTTATAACCTTGTTTGTGTGAATTGGATACCTTGATATGCATACCTTGTGAGGAGAAAATGTATGACATCTTTTGGAAAGATACTAAAGTAGGGACTTAAGATTCTTTTATTAGATTCCTCTTGTGATATGCCTCTACCTCATGAACCTTGTTGTTAGATAAGTATGTGTATTGATTGTAGTGTATTTGGAATATGTTATGGTTATCAATAGCCCCATGATGTGTAATGTGATGTGAGACACCATCTTGCGAGACAAATTACTGTTATTTTGATTTAACTACAACCTTGTATGCAAATTCTAGAATGTTGGTATACTTTTGGAGGTGTATTGCATTGTCCCTCAATGTGAAGATATGGTTAGATTCCATTTATGCCTTGAAATGGTGAATCTAATTGATGTTGGTAGACTTCTTAGGAATCTTCATGGTAACTATTATGTGATTTGATGAATGAAAGTTGTACTTCTTCACTAAGTAATGAACGGTAAAGGAAAATTGTGTATGTGCTACCTTGTGAGTGTGAATACCTATTATGAGCATGCTTACTATGTGTTGTGATTATCCCATACATGCTTAGTGTACTCATGAGATTGCGATATTGGGTATCCATCCATGGGTTGAGCGAATAACTACGAGTGTGGTGGAGTCATGCTTGTGGGGATGTTTCTATGTACACTCTGTAAGGTCCAATCTTGGAGTTGGAGACCTTCCATGTGTGGAGTTAAGTAGTGGAGAGGAAGAACTTAGGAAGCTATGAAAACATGTTGTGGCATTGGTTTGGGATTACCCAACCAACCATACCTTCCTATGCCAGAATACCCCCTACTTCTCCTTAGTGAATGGACCTTTGAGAGGCCCATAGTGCTATCCTATCATGTCATGTTTCCTTGATGGTACTATTGACATCTAACATGGGATCTTGGTTATGTTTTGGTATGGGCATGTGATTTGCTCGAGGCCATGCTACTTGTGCAGGTGTATTCTTACCCTTGGTATTTTATTGAGTGGATATGTAGCATCCTAGAGACATTTACATTATAATGATGACGTATACCTTTGAGAAGGGCACGATTCCACGTAAGAGTACGTGAAGGTACATTGATAATACTTACCTACATGACGTTAATGCATTGGTTGTGTTTGCATAAAACATGTAGTGAGTGTGTTTCCCTCCTTCCTTATTGGTGACTTGATGTTAGTCACCTAGTGATGTAATGTGCACTTTCTTGGATTGTGATTATTTCTTTCGGTTGTTTGGTGACCTTTTTGTATCTTGGTTGCATGGACCAGCCATGTTATTTTATCTTGTCTGAAAGTAGCTTATCCACAATCTTTGATTCTTCCTTTTTCACATGACTCTTATGGTTACGTTGTTTTAATGTTGAAATTGCGTGCATTTACTTAATTATTTATTTATTTTATTTTGGTGATGGAAACTTCTCCTTTTGATTTTTCTTGAAACCTGTGTTGGCTAAGCTAGGTTCTTTCTATTTTCTAGTGTTGGTCTTGTGTTGTGTTGTTTTTTTTTCACCATGTCGATGGAGCGACCTCTGGTGGAGTGTATATAAGGAAGCAGACATAGGAAACTTATGAGGATGGGGGTAGGTGTGGACTAGTATGGGCTGGCCATTATCTAGTTACCTTCCTAGTGATCTTGTTCTTATGTTGGCTATCTCTTAGAGGCTAAACCCATTATACAAACAAGAGGTAGGCCATTGTGGGAATGTATGGCGAGGCCCCCAGGCGCATGGCCCTGAGACCATCATTCCACTTGGTTCTTGGATCTTTGGTTACTTGGCACTAGTTATTGGTTACTTGGTTCTATGAGGAGACCATAACATTCCCCTAAACCTTTATCTAAGCCTTGTGAAGTTAATTCCTATAATGTGGATGAATGAAAATGTTTGTTTGTGTAAGATCTGTATTTGATGTAATTGCATATGAGTTGGTGTTTTCTCTATAAACCTATAATGTGATGTGTGAAGATTCTCTATACATGTGTATAGAAGATTGATGATCCTGAGATTAGATGTGCTGAATTTCAACCCATAGAGTGTATTTTATGAAAGGAATTAAGCCTTTATAACATTTAGTTGCCATGCTTTATTTTCTTGAGAAGAGTTCTTTATTGCATATGTTATCTTTTGTACTTACCTTGTCTAGTGCAAAGAAGTTCAGGAAAATGCTTCTAACCTCCTCTTGATGACTTCCCAGAGTAAGTCACTTCCAAGGGGGGTAGTATGTAAGGCCTGCTCTTGTCTCACAGGTACATATCAGTTCATTTTATGGTTCTAGATTAAATGACAAAATAAGTTGATTATTATAGGATGTAATTATATGGCAGAAATGAACCTAGATAAATTTTACATCCTCATTGGTCATTATATGTTGCTTCGGCTATGATATCTGTTTGTTGGATTTGATGTGGTGTCTTAGTGTGCAGGGCATTCTTCTACAAGTATTGACCAATGGCTGGATGTAGAGGAGGAGACATGGAATCATTAACCGTATGACTATTCGACATTACCTAGCGAGTGGTTGAGTTATCTACCTTGTTCTTATGTGGTATGTAAGTCACCTAAACCTCTCTATTTGGTTGTGAGTTGAAGGTTGTACTACTATCCACCCTATTGTCTCTAATTTGAATTGTTATGATTCTAGATCCTTGTGTGTGAATAGACCCATGATGTGCGTGTCACCCCTACATGTGTGTAGTTTAACAATTGTTCCATTTCATGTTTTTATTTTGGCTCTTCCCTCTATTGTTTTCATGTGTTGCAATTAAACCTTATGTGTCGCTGATGAGATCAATCTAGATTAGTAGTCATCTTGGATGGGTCTCGAGTCATCTTAGCTTGGTCCTACATGCTTGATTAGGGTGCCATTTGGAAATGCATGATGAACTTAAAGGTGTGTTGGTTCTAATGTCTTTGGCACAACTATTAATGTCATAGGTACCCTTGCTGTTCTTGGGGCCCTATAGCTTATTTTCTTAAGACAATATTTGAGTTAAAACCAATATTACTAAGCCCTACCTAGAGGTTTTTTATGGTATGGTTGTTTTGAGGCTAATAGAGGTAATGGATATTTATTATTGTTAATCACATTATAATCTTGATCTATTAGGTTGAGGCATACTATTGTTATTGTATCTAGACTATAGTAGTCACTCATCAAGGTGTGTGTGTGTCTTGTGGGTAACTAATTATTACCTTTAGCTTCATCTTATGTCAGGTAAACTCAATTCATACTTAAACCTTATGCTTGGATGGTTGACCCTTCTGACCAACAACTTCTCTTTAATGGCAAATATCTATTCAATGATGCCTTTATAATACTATGACATATCTTAATGTGAGAAAAATTATAAATATATATAAATATATATATATATATATATATATATATATATATATATATATATATATATATATATATATATATATATATATATATATATATATCTTAATCTTATTTAGAATAAGGAACTTTGTCTTGGATCTTCTTCTTAGGATGCGGAAGATTTAGAGTTTTGATTGTATTGGTTTAGTCTTTTAAGGTATTGTTGTGATTGGAGGGCAATTGTTCTGACAAGCATTGCTTCTAATTCTTAGTTGGGGACAATAGTTTTTGTTAGGTTAAAAGTTGTTCTTTTCTTGATATAAGGGAAAAGACCCAATAGGTGGGATAGTTCCAATGGCTGAGATAGTATATGTATATTTAAGGCCCAATATATTTTAAAGTTTAGTACTATTAGTTGTGACTTTAAGGTTGTTAGTGTTATTATAAGTACTAATAATTGAATGAAATGTGCCCTTTAAATTTTTTAAAAAAGCAACCAATCATGTGATGCCACATCAGCCCACCAACAAAACATGACTTAATGCACACCTATTGGTCCACCCTTTGTTTTGGGGAACTATTTGACACCTAAAAAAAAAACATATTGATGTGGCATCATATTTGATGATGTGGCTAAAAAACCTTAGTTATAAGCAAGGGCGTTGCCAAGTAGGCTACTGTTAAAATTTTGGAGTAATTCAAAATTCCCATGTATGACTTTTAGTGATGTGAAGTTAGAGTGCACCACTGCTGGGTCCTCTCCCCTAACGAGGTTCTAGAGTAGTCGGTGTTGCTAAGCTGTCAAGGAGCAAAATTCATTCTTTTACCTTTCACAAAAAAATGGTCAGAGGATTTTTCTTCGAGATTAACCTTGGCCAATCTCAATGGTCCAATATGAAATTGTGTGGTCGACTCAGAGAAAATCTAAACTGTTGAATGAGATAAGAGGGGAGGGAGGAAGTAACCTAAATTTTGGGGGGAAGGGAGGCGGCTCGGTGAGCGCTGTAGCAGAGCTCTTTCAGACGGGGCATAAGTCGCTTTCTAGAAAAGAAAGGAGGGCATAGCGGGCGGGGTTGCAGGAATAAATGAGGAGAGAGGTCATCGTAGGGAGGAGGACAGGCCTTATGGAGGAGGGTGCTTAGTGTTTGCTAGGGATTTGGAGGACTGTCAAAATGCTTAGTGTGGGTTCATCTTTCAGCTGTGTAAATGGCCGATGGGGAGGTATTCCCCTGCTCATTTCATCACTTGTGCCTCCCATAGAAACGTCCACCCATATTTTCCTTCTCTAGTGGAGGAAAGATTGCAAACCATTTAAGTCTTTAGAAAGTTATTTTTGTTTAATGTTTCTGAGAAGGGCTTCCAGTTGTTTCTAGTATAGATTTGGCCTACAACATGGGTCATAGTGTTTAGTTTTAGAGTTCTTAAATAACCAGTAGGGTTGTTTTATGGTTTTTAAGAATTTTTGTTTGATTCGATGTTTGGAACCTTTCAAAGTTATCAATACTTTATTTTTAAATGTAGTTGAGTGTTTTTAGGAAACCATGCAGTACTCCTAACACTATCTATGGCTTCTTATATGAAGTTTCAGTGAAGAAATATGATAATCTATCATGTGTTAGTTAAAATTTGCATTACGCTACTTGTAGGAGGAATTTTTATAGGAAAAGGGGAAGATGGTCTTGTTGTATTGTGTTTTCACATTTCTACAGTAGTAGGATGCATGACGTGTTTCTTTTGTAGGCCAAAAATCTCATTTATGCAAATACAACTGCATTTGCAATATCTTCTTTATTGGGTTTTAAAAAATCTTAGTGCATGGTGCTCAGGACAATCTGGTTATGTACATTAGATCTGCACTTTATCACCTCTTATCTTAAGAATTCATGGTGTAACGATTCGTTATGCAGTAGGTCTTTTTACACTTTTATGACAATCTTAACCATGGTTAGTCTTGCTCTCAATTTAACCTTTCTATTTTCTGCTTTTTAAGTAGTTTTATGCTATTGGTTCCATATATTGTTTTATAGGAATCAAGTGATATATTTTATGCTATTGTAGTCCATACAAATTTTGACAGTCATCCAAAGACTCTTCCGACCTATGATACCAAAAAAAAAAGGATAAATATATCCTTCTTTATGATATAGATCTTTTAAAATATAAATCCTTCCTTTCACATGATACAGTGTTGCAAATCATTTTCTTTTTACCTGGAAAAATTCTTGGACAGTATGATTGGGGTGAAAAGCATATGTTGTCAGTTAAACATTCTTTTTTTCTTTTGGCAAATACTTCAAAATATTTTAGAATTTTAAATGTTTCTTTAAGCTTTATTATTATTTATATAAAAAGGTGGGATGAAATTTCAAAATTTTGGCCTATAGAAATTTGACTATCTTGAAGAATTATCCTCTTGAAACAATTTAGGAATCATGTTGGGATATTATACAATAACCAACTTCTATGAAGCCATGGTATAATTCACACCCATGCTGAACCAAAAGGGGGACATGTTAGAGTTAGATTTAAATGATGGCCCTTATGCTAATTTTACTAGCCCCTCCCACTTGCTCAAGCATGAATGATCTTATGGTGTTTGAGCTTCGTTGTTGTATAAAAAATATGTCAAGGGTGATGGTCGCATTGGTACTTGTAGACTTGTCATTCCCCATGTTAATCTTGTCAGTGTGGGTAAGTCTCAAGTTTTGTAGTGTGTGTTGAACTTGTTATCTAGTCGAGACCCTTGAGTTGTGAGTTGACTATTGTTGTGGTTCCTTGATCTCCTCTCTCCGTAGCTCGGGGGTTGCCTAGAGTGCAATAGACATCTATCACACTCGACGATGGCAATATGGTTGGGAGGAGAGCAACATCTCCCATTGGTCCCATTCTGGCGTCCTACTGGAGACTCGACAAGATTATTGTGTTGTATCATTTTGATGTACTCTGACCTCGATGGTTAATTACCTTATGGTTATTTGCCTCTATTGGTGTAAAGAAAAAAAATGATTGTTGAATTTATCTCTATTGATGTTCCGGATTCCTCTCTTGATGTATTCCAGGAAATGAATATCGTATTTACTTTGTTTATCTTTATAATCTAGAGAAGTAATTGATGTATTATTATTTCTTTTGATGTATTCAGGATAATTAGTTTAATGTGTATTTTATCCTACTGATGTAAGTAAAAATAATTTATGCATTTAATGTTTATATTAAATTCATTGATAAATAGGAGAATAATTAATGAATAGTAGTTCTTGTTGTAAAGAAAAGTATTATTTATCTCTCTTTGGGTCAAGGAGATTAATTATTGGTTATTTTAGCCTCTTGTTGTACAAGAAATTATTACTGATTGGTTATCTCTCTTATACAATAAGTGCATAGTATCCCTATTGATGTAAAGGAGAGACTATTGTTTAATTATTTCTATTGATGTATAGGAAAATAAGTAGGTAATTTTATCTCTTGATGTACTCAAGAAAACAATTATTATTGATTTAGTTCTATTGATGAACAGGAAAATAATTAACGTATATTCATCTTTCTCAATGTACTCAAGAAGATATTTATTGTTTAACTACTCCTATTGATGTATAGGAAAACAAGTGCGTATTTTTATCTCTTTTGATGTACTCAAGAAAACAATTATTGTTCATTTAGTTCTATTGATGTATAGGAAAATAATTAATGTATTTTCACCTTTCTTAATGTACCAAGGAAAATATTTATTTTTTTATTATTTCTTTTGATGTATAGGAAAGTAATTAATGTATATTTACATCTATTGATGTAGGGGAGAATACTTAATGTTGTTTATCTCTAATGTTGTAAAGGAAAAAACAATGATCATTTAATTGTCTCCTTTGTTGTTCAAATTTGTATTGACTGGATGTGGTAGCCCTCTTTATCTCATTGTGGCTATGTCATATTTTAGTAGTCAATATAAAACTTTATCTTGTTATCCACTTCTACTCTTGCATGATAGGGTGAACTAAATCGTAATACAAGCACTCGTGAATGTAATATCCTATTTTTTTTGTTAGATGGATGTTGCTTTAATTCTTCTTATTTGTTTGTTGTTCTCATCACTTAATGTGATTCTTCCCTTGGTTTGAATCTCTAACAAGGCATCTTGGATGTCTCATCCATGCCTTGTCTTCCTTCCCCGCCTTGTGTGACAGGGATTTAGGGATAGGGGGAAAATTTTTGGTGGTTCATGTCATGACCACATGGGAAATGTGGACATGACATGTGGTTTTCTCGTGTTGTGGCCACTCGTAAAAGTGGGCATGACATACTCTGAGGTACCCTTCAAATATCCAAAAACCTTTTTCACAGCATCCCAATGCGGCCTTCCTAGATTAGCCATAAACTGACTAAGCACTCCCACTGCTTGGGCAATGTATGGCCTGGTATAGACCATTGCATACATTAAACTACCAACTACACTTGCATAAGGCACCCTGGTCATGTCCTCCATCTCAACAGGAGATTTTGGACAATCTTTAATAGAGAGTTTTATTCCATGCAACACAGGAACACCTAACTGCTTGTAATCTATCATATTAAACCTCTCTAGGATAGTATTTATATACTTTCTCTGGCTAATCCAAAGTTTTATATTTCCTCTATCCCTTCTAATTTCCATCCCCAAAATATACCTTACTGTACATGAATTTTTCATTTGAAATTGTGTTGATGTTGGTTAACAATTTGTCACCTAACTCTATATTCTCATGCCCGAACAAGTGACAAACGTAAACAATAGTTGAGCCTAATATATTGGTATTTTACATAGGCTCTCTACTTATTTAACAAGGCACATCTACCTTCGACAAATATTTTGATGAATGAAAAAATTCACGATTGCTTTTAACCAGAAAGAAAAACAAAGGTAGAGATTTTGACCTGAAACTAATAAAGGCAAATTTACAACTTAAAAACTAGAAGTTCACATACTTCCCACCACATACCAAGTATTAACAATACATACATACATACATACATACATACATACATACATACATACACACACACACACATATATATATATATATCACCACATTAAATGATATATCAAGAGATAAATATTCTCAACAATGAGCAAAAATATTAATATCCAACCACCAAAACACATGAACACCATTAACATCAGTAGAAACACATTCAACTTAGGAAGAATATGAATTCAAATAATCACAACACACAGATCATTATGACCATGTAAATCTCCACTGCATCAATTTGTATTGCATATATCAAAGTAGCTGAAACAAAATTAACTACCACCCTTGTAAAACAAAGTTTTCCCAAACATCCTGAATTCAACTAGCCATCCAGAATTTATAGCTAAATCAAATTATAACTATCTTAAAACCATAATGGCTTCTTGAAAAAGCTGATTAAAAGATGTTTAAACAATACTCATAATAAAGGGGCCCTCCAGAGCCAATAGTTTTAGAGAAAGCATGGAATAACATAAAAACATGAAAATTAAATCAATTCAGAATTTGCAAGTCCCCATCACCATCATCCACCTCATCCATCTCTTTATCTTCCTTTGATTGTTTGCCTTCTCCAGTGACACTTTGCACTGTCTGAGGTACATGTGCTCTCAATCTAGCCTTGTATGCTCAAAACTTATTGATGACAGGTGTTAACGACATGCCAGGTGGAGATCCTGTCATACTAATGTGACGTCTCCTCTTCATAATCACCCTCTGAAAATCCATCACCTTATGATATGTTTCATCAATGTCACCTCTGCAATTGTTAATTTAGGCTGCCAACTTAGAAAGCCTCCCCAATGACTCCCCTGTAATCGCATTGTAATTCATTATCTCCTCTGGTACCACTGTTTTGATATTTAGCTTGATCACCTTCACATCCAACAACTTCTCATCATTAGATCTGTTAGCCTCTACTTCTAAAGTAGAAAAATCTCTTTTTATTCACATCATCTCTTAGTAATAAGTTGCAACTACTTTTCCCATCTCTTCCTCTGCTGTAGATACAGATTTTCCACTCCACTGCATTGGCCCACATAGTGGTATCCAATTCCTTGGGATCAGTTATAACTTGTTCAACCATCAGGATACTAGGATCCATGTTAGCTATTTCCTAAATTTCTTTAGAGGCTACACATAAGTTGTAGTGATCACTGTGAGCTTTATCAAAATCTAGTATAAAAACTTCCCTTTTAGCATGAATGGAGTCAAACAATTTCATTGCCTCCTTGATAAAAATGAGACCATCAAAGATGATCTTTTCAACCCATTGGTCCATAGCTTTCCTCAGATACAAAGAAACTTTAACTTGTTGTAGTAAGTTAGGGTCAAAAGTGCGAAGGTTAACACTTGAGGAGGCTTCAGTGGATGGAGTTATTACTTTATCAAGTGAATTAGCAAAAGAAGATAGGGAACTTACATGGGAACTTACATGAGCTAGTACCTTTGAATTCTCTTCTTGTAACCCTTTCACCCTTTTAGAAATGTTGTCAACTGAATACTGGACATGATACAAATCACCTTCGATAGTGGATTGTCCTAGATCCACATGACTTACTCTGAAGTCAGCTTCTGTTATCTCATCTTCATTCTTCTCTACCAGTGGGTCTGCAATTTCTAGAAACTGGTTTCTCGAGGTGGCATCAGTCACTATCCTTGACATCCTTTTTGCACACTTGGGTTTTGGAAGCATTAAATAGACTAGCTACAATGTCAACACCTTCATCAGTAGGAAGGGTATATCTTTTCTTCTTTTGGACTACCTTCTTTAACCAATTTGGGGATGGAGTGGGTACATCAGTGGCATTGGAAGTAGCCATTATAGGTGTAGGGTGAGAATTTTTCTCAGGCAACTTTCTCTGTTGTGGAGAATTTGGTAGACTAAGCAATGAATGTAATAAATTATCTTCTCCAATTTGTGAGAAGATGAAAGAATCAGAATCACTTAGATGATTATTAGATGGGGGCACATGGTCTGCTTTAGAGGACAAAGCAACCAATCTGGTATTTCTCTTCATCATTTGAACATCTTTCTCATAAGTGGTCTTTATCTTCCCAGTGTCTTCAAGTGTCCTTTCATCATCACCATTTGATTGTGAGCTGACTCTCTAAAGAGTTGAGTCCAAACTAGATGACCTCCTATATGAATTGGCAGTTTGAGATCTGGCCTGATTTTGAGAGGCCGAGTCCCTTGGTGTTGTGGAACCAACACACTCCTTTACCTTTCCTGGTAATCACTTCTCTATTCTCCTTAGCACATGTAAAGAAAGCAACATAATATCAGTGACTTCCTTTTTTGACCATTTTAGAGGAGGCATGGCTTCTTTGGATGCTGCATCATAACCTTCGCCCAACATATTCGAGAAGTTATCAGTGATATCAAGGACCTGAATATTCAGCTTGAAGGCACAGACTTGATCCACAGTTAACCTCATCCATTTTCTCCTTTGAACCTCTCTCTCATCAACACAATCTTCCCAAAAATCCTTGAGTTGAGGATGGTGTGAATAGGAACCACCTCCATGCATGTTTTCTTTTATGAAATTTTTACTATCAAAAGATACACGGGGAGATAGACTATGTAGGCTGAACTCAGACAACAACTTGTCAACATTTCGAGCACAATCATTATTTTTGCAAGAATAAAATGATAGAGACAGAGGGAAAGAATACCCTTTCTTTTTCATCGCCTGGTACTTAACATTCACTATTGCCATTTGGTGGCATACTTCCAGCAATACCAAATAATCAGAAGGGTACTGTGGCAATTTTAATGGGGCATTTTCAAAACCCCCGATTCTCAAGTAAGAGAAATGATCAAACTGTATATAAAAGCTTCCAAATTTCATGACAAATGTAGATTCTTCCACTGAAAATATCTTCTCAATTGAGCCATCAATTCTCTTAGCTAACATCATAGAAAAGATATCATTAACATGTCTAAAATCTTTCATACCTTCTTTCCTTTGCAATTGGGGAAAAATTTAATACACAGGCACACTTACCGTAGAACTCCCTTGAGTCCTCAAACTAGGCCAAGTAGCCTCTCTTTGTGCCAATATGTAGATTAACTGGGAGCACATGTGGAGACTCACATTTTATGCAAGGTTCATCAACTGTTCATGTAAGCAATCACTGATAATCTTTGTCCAGTCAATACGGTGATCTCCATAAATCAATAGAGTGAATCTAGACATCCAAAATTCAAAAACATCTGACTCAGGGCTCCCAACTACTCTATTTAGCAAGGTTATCATATCTGATATTTTCTCTTTGAAATGGCTCCTCTTTAAATTAGCAGGCAGCTGAGACTTACCAATCTTTTCAATCTCCAACCAATAATTACCAATGTTGGTACAACACCAGTCCTTCCTCTCATTATAATAATTCTAGGTCAAGGATACAGAAACATCAACATTATCTTCATATTCTTCCAAGTGTAGGGCTGAAGCAAAAGATTTAAAATCAATTTTCACTACCACAGGGCCACTGGGTGTCCTTATCTCTTGGGAGTCTAGGAAATAACCATTGGTGCACATGACCATTAGTTCAGGATAATGCACAGCTAGAGGAAAGCCACTAGCCTTATTTAAGCTGTTGCTAATAATTTCCTCCACCAGGGGAGTTCTCTTCTCAGACTGCATTCTTCTCTAAAAATCATCCAAATCGACATGGACCAAATTCGTATCCCTCATCAAAAAGACTATTCTCTACAATAGAGGCTATAGGGGTCCCTTGGAACTTGAATTTCATCTTTACATGCTCAAGAAACTAGAACACCAACGATTCAGAAAGAAATGCAAAAAGCGGAGGGCGAGACAAGACACCAACAAAAAATTCTTTGTATAGATACATGGGAATGGAAATCTCTAAATCCTTGAAGAAAATATTGAGCCTTTATAAAGAGATGAAACTACTAGCTAGGCTAACCTGTAGTAATGGAATTGTGCTGAAATTTTGCACGTAGTAACTATCCGTTTGTTCTCCTGTGATGCATTTCCTTTGTAACACAATACCACCTTAGGCATGCTCAAGAACTTATTGAAGTTTTTTCTCATTAATTTGCCAAGGAAAAATATTAAATAATGGTAGTGAATTCATCTTTATAACTCATAAATGCATGCCTCGACTTTCCCTCCAAGGAATGTACCATTGTGTCTTCACATACTTCAAATTGAATGCAAAGTGACAAGTGTCATTCTTTTGTACTGTATGCCATCGCAGCCAACGCCACTTAGGAAAGTGTGCTGTTCAAAGTCAGCAAGTCGGGCAAAAGTTAAACATTTGAACTAGAAGTCAGAGATTCAAAACTTCAAGGAATCCCTGACCTCCCGACTACAAAGGAAAGACTTCAATATTGGGACACAAAGGAAGGCTCGAAGCATGTTAACCCAAGACAAGTTAGTATGTTAGGCATTTCAAGAACTTATGAACCCACTGACTTTAGTTAAAAGATATGAAGAATCACCGACTTACTGGAAATGACTAAGGAAACTTAGACTGGAGTAAAGAACTAAGTAAAAAGACTAACAAATAATGAAGGAAAAGACTGAGAATGGATGTGGATGCCTTTTGACGAAAAAGGGAGCAATAACTGGCTCTAATTGGGGACAAGGACTCAGGAGGATGTAGAGAACCCAGAAAAACCATGGCAAAGAAGCCTTATTCCAAAGGGTGATAGAGTCACACCAAAAATGGGACAACACACAACAAGAATAGAAAAATTAGGAAAGAAACTATGGTACAGGACCGGACTTAGAAACTCTACCAATTGCATAATTTTAGATCTTGCCCATTATAGGCAAGAGGTAGTGGTGTTCCATCAAGATAAGCCAACAAAAATGCATTCTCTCCAATGAATTCTCTGATCTTAAAGGGGCCCTTACATAAAGAATCAAATTTTTTGTGTGCACCTTTTGGTTCTCTTCTCCTATCCCATAAGAGTCTAGAATCTCCCACAACAAAGCTCCTCTGTTTAGCTGTTTTATCAAAAACCCTTTTTATGGTCTATTGATGTTTGGTAATCCTATCTACATCAACTTCTCTCTACTCTTCTAGATGGTTCAAGTTCAATATTCTCTTCTCCAGTGCTGACTGAAACTATTTGTCTTCAATTGCCTTCTGCAAATTCAACACAGACAATACTAGTGGAATAGGAATTGCACTATCAATGCCATAAACTAGCTTGAAAGGAGACATACCAATTGCCCTTTTATATGTGATCCTATCAACCCCAAGAGAATCATACAAATTTTTATGCCATCCTCTTTGATTTTCTTCTACTAGCTTTTTGACAATAGAGATAATATTTTTATTACTTGATTCTACCTGCCCATTGCCTTGTGGGTAATAATTAGATGAATGGGCAAGGATGATGCCAAAATCATAATAGAAAAGAGTAATTTCTATGGAAGAGAAACTCAAAGCATTATCAGTCACCAACTTCTTGGGCACGCCAAATCTAGCTAAAATATTTTCCTTTAGGAAGATACAAACAACTTCAGAAGTGGTACTCTTAACCAGAATAGCTTCTACCCACTTGGTGAAATAATCTTTTGCAGTTAAGATGTGAGTATGTCAAGCACTGGAACTAGGATTAATTGGCCTAATGAAGTCTAAGCCCCATTGTTGGAATGGTTCATCTATAACCACTGGCCTCAAAGGTAAGGCGGCTAACTGAGGTCTACCCGTGAATTTTGAACATTCTCACATTTAGATACCCAAACATAGGTGTCTTTGAACATACCGGGCCAATAAAAGCAATGCCTCAATATCTTGAAGGCTCTTACTAATGCAAAAAAATGTCCCCCACAAGCTTTGTTATGGAAAGCTTCCAGTAACTTCTTTTGCTGCTCCTTATCCATGCATCTTAGAAATGTCCCATCTACTCCTCCTTTATAAAGGTTACCTCCCCAGATAACATATTTATGTGCCTTAAGCTTTAGATTTCTCCTTTCCTTGGCAGAGAGGTGGGATGGGCAATCACCATAAATTAAGAAGTAAGAAACATTTGAGAACTAGTCATCAGTGTTGCTAGTAAAGACAACCAAGGGTAATTCCTCCTTTTCTTCGACCTCATTTTCAACAATCATTTTGCACAATCCTTTTCCCCTGACTAGATTAGTGGGCCTGATTTCAATATCATACTCCTGAACTTTAGCTATCCAAGCCCCCCTATTGTTGCATCCAATTTCTTGCTAAGTGAGAATACTTTTTACAACTGATTTTGGAACATACAAAATAGCATGCCAATGTAAGATGTAAAACCTAAAGATTTTTAGGGCTTTCACCACTGCATATGCATGTTTTTCCAAAATAGAATACTTAAGCTCATATTTCTTCAATGGCACACTCACGAAAGCACTGGGAGCTTCAATTCCTTGTTCATTTTTCTACAACAAGATAGCTGATAAAGTATGTTCAAAAGAATAACAATAGATAATACAATATTTTTGGAAGTTGGGATGTACAAGTATGGGTACATTAGAGATGGCCCATTTTATCTTCAAATGCTTTCTTCCTTTCAACACTCCACTTAAAGATAGGATTATTCTTCATCATTTCTGCAATGTGTCTGGTTAGCTCAGTAAAGTCAAGAATGAACCTTCTTAGAAAATTTACCTGACTGAAAAAGGATCTTGTATTAGTCTTGGTTGCAGGTAAACTTAGTTGTTGGATCGCCTTAACCCTCTCTAGATCAATCTTTATCCCATCTTTTCAAACAATATGCCCCAACAATTTTCCTTCAGTGGCTGCAAAAATTAATTTTTTTGGGGTTCAAGGAGATACCATTTTCCCTGCAACGTTGCAAAACCACTTCCAATTCATGAAAATGGTTAGCTCTTTTTTTAGAGAAAATTGTTAAGTCATCAAGGTAGACTACAATGATCTTGTTTTTCAAGTCACCAAAAGTCAGATCCATAGCCCTCTAAAATGTGGCCCTAGCATCAATGAGACCAAAAGGCATTATGTTATATGCAAAAACACAAATAGGGCTAGTAAAAGTTATCTTATGTTGATCTTCCCGAGCCACCTCAATCTGGTTGTATCCTAAAAAATCAATCAAGCATAGATGTCATCTCCAAACCTGACACAGTTTGTAGAATATGATTCATCACAAGCAATGGATAATTATCTTTTAGAGAAGCTTGATTTAGATTTCTAAAATTAACACAAATCTGGATCTCTCTATTCTTCTTCCTAACAGGTACAATATTTGCCACCCAAGTAGAATGGTGAATAGAGTAGATGATTTTTGCTTTAAGAATCTTTTCAATTTTGTTGAAGATGGATTTGACTATTTTTGGATTATAGGTTCTTTGCTTTTGTCTAAAGGGTATGGTGCTAGGTTTTAGGGGAATATGATGTTGCATTTCTCCATTCCTAAATTTCTTAAGGTTGGCGTAACACCATGCAAAAACATCTTTATATCTAATAAGCAAAGAAATCAAACATTCCCTTTCTCCTTGAGAACAACATTTACCAATACGCACAATATTAGGCTTAACTTCGGTACCAATATTCACCCTATCATAATCAGCTAAAGTTGTGACATAAACTTTACTCTTCTTCTTAAGATATTGATCATGTCGATTGAAGAGATCTTCAAGAGAAACAAGTCCTTTAGGTATTTTATTCCCTTTCAATTGTACAACTCCTAAACTTGAATCATCAGAAGATTTTATTTCTCCTTCCAAAACATCATTGCTTTCATCACTACTACCCTCAAAGAACACACTAGCAAATGATTTAGCCTTTTCAAGAAACAAAATAATCTACCGATCAAAATTAAAAACTTGCCAATGATTAACATTGTCAAGAACACTAGGCCTGTATACCACTTCAATCCTTTATCATTTATTCTTGAAATCTAGATGTGGCAGTAAAAGAGATGAGGAAATAGCTAAGGAATCAACCCTAGAATTTTGTTCTCTAGGTATCGCTTCTATAGAAAAAGCATCAAAATCTTCAATGCAGTCCCATACTCTATTTCGATAATGCCTCAATCTACCATTTTTGACTGTGTACAGTTTCCTTACTTGTTTAACAATTAACTTAGCATCCCCTTTCACTTTCAATTATTTTGCACCTCTTTCTTTGGCTAATTCTAGACCCAATAATAAGGCCTCATATTCTATGGTATTATTAGTGTTTTCAAACTCAAATTTGAAAGAAAAAGGGAAAGTATATCCATCAGGTGAAATTAGAACAACACCTACCCCAAACCCTGTGGTAGAACGGCTCCCATAAAATTCTAGAGTCCGCAGCTCATCAACTAGGTCAAGACTGATTAAACTCATTTCTTCATCCCCTGTTTATGTACACATGTAGGTACCTAGTCTAGTTTCTACAAACAAAATGTTTGCTCTAGTTTCCCTAGATTTAAGCACAGTGAACTTGGCTTTGGGTTCAGGGTTTAGGAGGAGTTTCTTTCTATCCATAGGTATCAATGCATGTGACCAATCCATCTGGATTTCCCCACCTAGGTCTTTACAAAAGCTATGACTCAAGAGAATCCCATAATTGGTAGGTATATCTACCACAAGAATAGTTAGTTTCAATCTTTTCTTTGGGAAGGTAGCCAGAGTAGTTTGAGTATCTTTAATTTGACCTAAGATAGGTACTAGAGAAGCATCCATTAAAAAACATTTGCCATGAGAAGGCATATAGGATAAACCTAGGGCTTTGGCAACTTGACTGGGCATAACATTCTCTGAGGCTCTAGAATCAATAACACAAATACTAAGATTATAGCCAGCCATGTACAAGGAAACATAAAAATGCTCTAGTTTGTTAAAGGGATACTGAGGGCTAGTATCTTGAGAACAAGTATTTGAATAGTTTTGACCCTTAGCAAGCATTTCCACATCATTGGACACTTGAGCATTACAATTTGAAGGAGAGGGTTCTTGTCTAACATATCTGACTAGTTTATCAAGTTTGGATGGATTAAGCCTCAAATACTCAACTTGGGAAATCTCAATCTTTGTGTTTTTACATGATTCTACAATATCAAATGAACTTGAGACAAGATTTTGAGAATATGAAGTAGATGGTACCTCTACAGCTACAACCTTGAGTGTCACATTCTCTATTTTCTTGGCATTATTTTGTTTGGTCAAGATATATTTAAGGGCAGGGGTTGAATTACTAGACTGGCCTTGAGTATTCTGTCCTCTTTGTGCCTACTGACCCCTAGTAAACACCACATATTTGGAGTTGTCAACTTCAGTTTATATATCTTCTCCACTCCCTTCATCTGATTCATATTCAAAGAAATTCACCCCAGCATCAATAGGTGTAGGAGGTTCTTCCACTAGAGGCTCTTCAGCATGTTCATTCATGGAAAGCATTTGTATAAATCTCATCATCTCAGGATAGGACACTCCATCATGACTAGAAGTGAGATGGAAGTTGCAAACCATATGATTATTTTTTCTAGCCAAGGGTCCTTCAATAGCTAATCGCTAGGTAGGACCAGATAATTGCAATGTCCTATTATAACCTCCTTGAGGAGATTGTTGTGAACCTTTAGACATCTGGCATTTTAGAGTAATAACGTCATTGGCCAGCCTTTGAATGACAAGATCAGTGGAACCAGTTACTAAGGGTTCACCAGTTTGTAACTCTCTTTTCCATTTCCCTGTAGTAATCAAATCATCTTCCACAACAATAGCCAATGATTGAGAATCAACCAGGTTAGGAACTCCTTGTATTTTAAAAGTATAACTAACATTAGGTGGTAATTAATTAATAAAGAAACACATCATTAGTCCATCTCTAGGTCTGACATTGGCAAGAATTCTATTTGCAAGCCTATTGAATTTGGCTACATACTCCCTCATCTACTCATGAATTTCTTTCTTCATAGAAGAAAGTTGGGCCACTAATGTGTGTTTAATGTCAGTAGTTTGAATCTATCTTCAAATTATTGTCTCATTGTAGCCCAATCTCTTATTGAGGCATTAGGAAGGTGATAAAACTATTTAGCAGCCGTGTTAGCGACTAAACAAACAGTCTAACAAACACATCTTCATGTTGAACTCCAATAATAGAACATATAGCAAAGAAAACATTAATACGCTCTTCGGGAGTAACTTTACCATCACCCCTGAACTTAGGTAGAATCTTTCCTAATCCCCTAGGCAAATCATGTAAGTTGGCACCAAGCCTAAGTAGTCCAGCAACTGCACCCCATGGAACAGGTGGAGGTTGTTGTTGATGTTGATATGCCCTGGACAACTGAGAGGGGAGGGGGTGAATTAGTTGTCTTAAAAAATTAAACACTTTTGCAATTAAACATCAATCACTTATCCACAATTATTATGATTTAATAATGAAAGCATGAAATCAAAAACTTAACCACAGATATAACATCAAGCACAAGAGACACCAGATTTTATGTGGAAAACCCCAAGGTGGGGAAAAACCACAGAAAGGATTAGCTCTCAATATATATTGCAATCTTGAAATAATGATGTTCAGGCTTGGTCACTCCATGGGTCTAAACATACTAGCTCACTACCATGAAGAACAACTAGGTCTAGCAGGCTCACTGCCTCAACCCTATACCTAGCAAGATTACAATAAGGGCTATTAAACCCTGACGGCTGTTAAACCCTACTGGCAGCTCACTGCTAGGCTCACTACCACAATCAACACCTTGTTATGTCTATGATTGAAGTACAACAATTCCTCTGCTATGCTCTACCTCTACTTTGCCTCTGCTCTACTCTACCTCTTCTCTGCTCTACCTCTTCTCTGCTCTGCCTCTTCTCTACTCTGCATTTTGGACCTTTCTTATTATCTTTCCATTTTCACTCAAGGACAACTTTTTCATAGCTCAACTACAAGTATTTGTACACTTCTTGGAATGATCATCAAGGTCGGCATTACAATTATCAACCATTGGAGAAATCTCCACGGTTGGCAATACAAGCATTTACAAAATAGGTCCTGACCTATTCCTATATTATGCATAGAAAAAGAAGTAAAGATGTATGCGGATCATGCCATACCTTAGCTGGGTCTCAAACATGATCTTCCATGCTACAAATGCTTCCATGATCTTCAAAGGATCTTTGCAATTATTGGAATTAACCAAGTCGGTTAAGATTGGTTACCTGCGGCCTTATCTGGGAAAAATCTTCAAACACCTTCACAATTCTTCCATGTGGACCAATGTAATGATAGGAACATGATTAGGAGGCATCCACTAGCACATTATAATCATCAGGAGCAACTGTACAAACATTAACCACTTTAACAATAGGATCTTCATACTAGAACACATGAACTTCATTGTCTTCAATTGTCATAAAAGAAAGATAGCTTGTGGACCACCAAAAGATGAACCACTGCAATTGTAGGCACTTATCATCATTCCAAACTTTCCTCTAGAACTGCAGAGCAAAATACTTTATTGTGGAGAAATGTGGAGCAAAACACTTTCTCCCTGTCCCAACTAAACTTACAGAAAAAGAAGGTTTTACTCTGGTGAATGCAACTCTCTCAATTCTTCACAGCGGAGGCTCAAACTCAAGATTTAGCATCTTTAGATATCCCTTTAAATAACTTTCCAATCCATGGACCCAAATCTGTAAGCAGTAGAAAATACGAAGCAATCTACTAGACCGTTCTTTAGCATACAACTCACTGTTTATACTACACTTCATTGTAACTTACTTGATTCTTCTGGGGAGGCCAATTTTCTCAATATCCTCAACATATAAAGCTTCCAAGCAAGTAATAAAATAAGATATAGTTGACACTAATGACAACAAATATATGTTTACATCAATTACAACACTGATTAGGCACATACTTGCATCAATCTCCCCCTTTGTCATTGATGGCAACATATGATGTGAAAAACTGCAACAACCATCAAGACAAGATTCTCCCCCTTTCTCTTTACACATATGTACTCTTTCTCTCTAAGTTTTTCACATGACTTCTCTCCCCCTTTGACATCAATGGAAAAGGGCACATACTTGCACTTTTCTACTCTGATTCAATCTTTCTTCTGAACTCTCTGACTACTCCTAAGAAGTAGCCCTAAAAGGCATCAATCTGGATCTCTGAGCACCTCCGGATTGATGCACTAATGTGCATCTTAGTTTAGAGTAGGAGGGGTGATAACCCCTAACTTTTCTCTGAGATACTCAAAGGTATCCCTAGGCAGAGGCTTGGTGAAAATGTCTACAATTTGATCTTTGGTAGAAACATACTCCAACTTGACTTCATTCTCTATCACCTTTTCTCTCAGAAAATGATACTTAATGGATATGTGCTTTGTCCTTGAATGCATCACTGGATTCTTTGATATGTTTATGGAACTTGTATTGTCACAAAAGATTGCAATTGGATCTTCATACACAACTCTGATGTCCTTCAAAGTTTGCTTCATCCATAAGACTTGAGTGCAACTGCATGTTGCTGCATTGTATTTTGCTTCTGCAGTAGATAGATATATTGAGTCTTTTTCTTGCTCAACCAATATACTAACCTTTTTCCCAAGAAGAATGCACCTCCACTTGTACTTTTTCTGTCATCCACATCTCTGGCCCAATCTGCATCAGTATATGCATTGAGAGTAAAGTCATTATCCTTAGGATACCACAAACCATAATCCATTGTACCTTTTAAATATCTCATAATTCTCTTGACTGCCATCACATGTGATTCCTTGGGTTCTGCTTGAAATCTTGCTACAAGACACACTACATGCATTATGTCACGTCTAGTTTGATTTAGATAAAGTAATCCTCCAATCATAGATCTATACTATTTCTAATCCACCATGGGTGAGTTATCATCTCTGCTTAACTTACAACCAGTTATCGTAGGTGTGCAAACTAGTTTGGAGTCTTCCATCCCAAATTTCTTTAACAACTTTCACATACTTAGACTGAGAAATGAAGATACTTTTATCTGATTGACTTATTTGCAGACCTAAAAAGAAGTTCATCTCTCCAAAGATGGACATTTCAGATACACTTTGCATTTCTGTAGCAAAAACTGAGCACATACGTTCATTGCCTCCAAAAATAATGTCATCAACAAAGACTACAACAATTAGGATTTGTTCATCATTGATCTTGAAGTAGAGATTGTTGTCTATAGTACCTTTACTGAACCCCATCTGTATCAGATACCTATCCAACCATGCATACCATGCCCTGGGGGCTTGTTTTAATCCATACAAACCTTTCTTCAATCTGCGTACCATGTCACCCTAATTAGATGACTGAAATCCTTCTGGTTGTTCAATATAGACTTCTTCTTCCAACTCTCCATTTAAGAAGGTAGACTTTACATCCATTTGGTAAACCTTGAAATATTTGTAGGATGCAAAGGCCAAAAACATCCTTATTGCTTCAATACTTGCCACTGGAGAAAATGTTTCTTTAAAGTCTATTCCTTCAACTTGAGCATATCCTTTGCATACCAACCTTGCTTTGTTTCTTACCACTTCACCATTCTCATTCATCTTGTTTCTGAAAACCCACTTTGTGCCAATCACATTCTTATCTGCTGGTCTAGGAGTAAGATCCCAAGTCTAATTCTTCTCTATTTGACTGAATTCCTCTTCTATAGCCTTTGCCCAATTCTCATCTTTGCAAACCTCATCCACAGTTTTAGGTTCAATCTTGGAAATCAGACAGAAATTTACTTGTTCCTCTGTATCTTTTCTTTTGGTTAGGATCCCTTTGCTCTTATTTCCTATGATATGATCTTCAGAATGACTGAGTTTTACATACCTTGGAGTTTTGGTAGCACTTACCAGAGCTTGTTCTTCTTCATCTAAGTTGTCTTCATGCTACACCACTTCTAAAACATCTAGTTGATCTGATTCATATCCACTTGATTCTGAAGACCTTTCCTTACATTCATCAACTTTGACATTTGCACTTTCAATGATCTTATACAGTCTCTTATTATAGCACTAGTAGGCCTTGCTCTTAGTGGAGTACCCAAGGAAGATTCCTTCATCCCATCTAGCATCAAACTTGCCTAAATCTTCTTCTCTTTTGATATAACATTTGCTACCAAAAACTTTGAAATATTTCACTGTAGGAACTTTACCATGCCACAATTCATAAGGAGTCTTGGAACTATTATCTCTTACTCAGACTCTATTTAGGATATATACAGTAGTGTGAATTGCCTCTCTCCAATAAGCTTCCAGAAGATCAGCTTCTTTCAACATGGTTCTAGCATCTTCTTGAACTATTTTGTTTTTCCTTTCAACAACTCCATTTTGTTGTGGAGTTCTAAGAGCAGATAGTTGTCTCTTTATTCCACATTCTTCACAAAAGAAATTGAATTCATTTGATGTGAACTCTCCTCCTCTATCTGACCTTAGGCATTTGATTTTCAAATCCATCTCATTTTCAACCATTGCCTTGAATGCCTTGAACTTATCTAGAGCTTCAACTTTTTCTTTCAAAAAGGTGACCCAAGTCATTCTAGAGTAATCATCAATAAGTAACATGAAATACTTGTCTCCTTGCAAGCTTCTTACTCTAGTAGGTCCACATAGATCTATATGCACTAGCTCAAGTAGTCCTCCAACTAATTGGTCCTTGCTTTTGAAACTTATTCTAGTTTGTTTCCCAAATTGACATTCATTGCAAATAAGATTAACAGGCTTCACAAGATTAGGCAGATCTCTAACAATCTGTGCAGTACTTATCTTAATAATTTTATCAAAATTTATGTGACACAACCTTCTATGCCATAACCAACTCTCATAAGTCTGAGCCAACAAGCAATAGTTATCAGTTCCTCTCAAGTGATAGTGTGTCAGGTAGAATTTAACAAAGATTAGACAAACAAAAAGTAAGATCAAGATTCAACCCAATCTCAAGAAATCAAACCCAAACTATGATATAAAGACATGCAAACCAAAATGATATCACATGGGTTGAACGATTCCTTGTTTGAAATTTAGGTTCCTCACGTTCTGTAGCTTAACAATGATAGAGATTTGATGGGATTGAGATTGATAGAGGAAAATAGGTAGGTGATGGATGAGGAGGAAATTCAGCAGAGTGATAGCGCTTAGAATATTCATCCATACGAATGGCATGAAAATTGGATGCATTTATAGACAAAAATGTGAAAGAATGGAAGGACATAGTTTCCATTTTGTAAGTGATGATCGAATTGGAAAGTTGCTATGCAACTTGGGAGAAAAGATGGAAGGTGGATGAGTGATTTGGGAGATGGAATTAGAAGGTGATTAGAGATGAGTTGAGTGAAGAGATGAGTTGGAAATGGAAGGTGGGAGAGATAAGTTGAGAAGAAAATGGTAAGTAGGTGAGTCACTATTAAATAATTTAAAAATAAATTATTTAATTTATGATGCATGTGAGGATTAAATGATAAATTAAAATAAAATAAAATATTTATTTTATTTAATTTAAGAGGAAAATGGAAATTAAATAAATAAATAAAATTTATTTATTTAATAATGCTAGGGGATGGGATAAATTAAATAAATGTCATATTTATTTAATTTACTTAGAGGAAAATGGTAGATTAGGTGATGATATGGATGCTTAGGGAAAAAATACTACAAGATACCAATATGATGTGACATTGCGACAAGTGGACATTTTTGAGCATCTACATTTTTCCCCTCTTTGAGATGATGTTCGAGATGATGCGATTTGTGTCGAGTAACATCATTTCAAAGAAGCTAAGATATGGATAGAAGAAAAAGATGATGATGGAAAGGAAGACATGATGGTGATGGAATGATAGGATGATGATGATTATGCCCCCTCGAAAGGATAGGCGGGTTGAACAAACACAGGTAGGCTCTCGAAATGAAATGGATTGGTCGAAAAAGATTCAGAAATGGAGGAAAGAGATGAAGGATACATTATGCTACAATGAAAGTGAGCAACCATATGTTTGATTTAGCACAATACATTATGCACCAGGGTATAAGGACCAAGGTGACAATGTGTCCCATGCCCCAGCGTAATACAACCTTGTCTAGGTACAAGATATGAATATTAGCTGGGAAGATACATATGCAAATGCAAAAATGATAACACACATAAGGAAGCAAGCAAGCATGCACAAATCATTCAAAAACAAACAAGGTATTGCCCCTATCAAGGTGTAAACCAATGATTGATTGCTGCTGCTGATGATAATGTTGTCATGGCGTGGAACGATATATCCCTAGATCAACACAAGGATGATTGATAATTGATTGATTGCTTGAATGAATGGGTTTACAACAAGGCTAGGATCAAGACCATTGATGGTGATTGGATAATATGACACAATCGATTGACTTGATTGGTATGGATAAAAGATTGATTTGCATTTGGATTTATTGCTTGGATGAATGATTGGAAGAAGAAGTGATAGAAGAATTGATTGATGAAGATTGATTGGAAGAATTGTTTTGAAATATTGATGAAGTGATGAAGATCAATGATAGAAGAAGATTAGAGATGGAAGAAAGAGGAGTATTGTTTGTGCCTGAATATGGGCACTTCTTTCATCCTCCAGATTGCCTACATACCCATGTCCACGGGATCAAGGCACGTAACGATAGAGATGGGATGTAGTTATGATTTTGTGTTTTATTGATGGTGATGATGATTGATTTGATTTTTTTTGATTGGTTGGATTGATTGATACATGATGTTGATGTGATTTTGATAGGATTTGATTTGATTTGATGAATTGATTTTGATAATTGAATTTGATGATTGGACTAATAATTGGATTAATGATTTGATTGATGATTTGATTGCTGATTTGATTTGATTTCTGATTTGATTAGAAGTTTGGCTTGATTTGATGTGATGGATTAATAGATTGACTTGATTCAATTTGATTTTGATGATTGACTTTGATGATTGTTTGGATTTTTTGTTGGATTTTATGATTTTTTTATATTTTTGGAATATTTAATTTTTATGTATTTTTTCAAGGCATTTTACAGTTTTTTTGGATTTTTCAGGATAGTTTATGATTTTTTTGGATTTTTTCAGGGCTTTTTTATGATTTTTATGGATTTTATTTATAATATTTTGATTTTTTTGGATTTTTAAATGTTTTGGGATGTCAATGGATTTACAATTTGTACATCCTTTATGCGAAATGCCAATGACAAGGGAGAAAACCAAGTCTAGGTGCAAGAAAGGATATAGGATGGATTAGGATGAATGAATAAAAGGATGGGTGATAAGGGATGGGAAGGAAGGCTCATGATAAGTGATTGGATAAGAGGATAGGCGACATCAGATGTATGCATAAGAGAGCTAGGATGTGATCTCAAAGACTATGTCACATAGGAAATAACATGCCCCATTCTAGATAGTATGCTTGGGATTTTTCATGACAAGGCTCAGGATGATAGGATAGTGATAGGATTGGGCTAATGGCAATGGTATTATGATAGGACAATAGGATTAATTGGTTTGAAAAGGATGGATTACATAAAGAGTTTTTTCCAAGCATGTTTCAACATTTTTTCCCCCAATCTTTATTAAGATCAAGAAGAGGAAGGATGAATGGACTCAATAGGGTAGGTGTATAAATGTAATAGATAAGGATGGTAGGAAATGGTATGGTAGGATATGATAGGATGAGAAATGATAGGTAGGATGAGACAAGGTGCCCCCAAGTGTAGGTGACATAGAAGATCAATTTACACATGACGCCTATTTTCCAAGTTTTCACCGTTGGATGAAGGGATTTCTCTTTATTTTTTTTTTTTCTTTTTTTTTTGCATTTTTGAATAGGATAGGGGGGGATATGGATGAAAGGGACTCAAGTGTCCAGTTCCATGGAAGATGATAGTCTTGTTGGATGGATGTCATCGCATGGACCATGTCAAGTGCGCTCAGAGATCTTGGTAGGGGATTTCATGAAAGATAGATTAGGTAGATGGCAGATTATGATGTGGATGATGGATTATAATGTGGATTATGTATGGAAGATAGTAGATTATGAAGGGCTTATGCAAAAGCATGGACCATAGGGAAGTGATAAGGTAGATATGTAGGATAGTGGATGAAGGATGGGGAGATGGAGGTATGTGGAAATGTTGTGTGATGAAATGGAACCATGACCAACGGTTGCACACACTGTGATAAACATTGAAGCTTTTGGTTGGATGGTGGTGTAGGAAGTAATGGGGATGTTTATTTAGAAGATGGGTGACAAAGTATTTAGGGACCCACATGGACTTGGCATTTTTATGATTTTTTCTTTTCATGTTTGATGAAGGAATTTGAGACTTGTGGATGGAATGGATGGAAGCAGAGGATTGGAATTCACGAGAGATGGATGCCTCATTTGACTTGATGGCTTGTTGCTTAGGGACCCATACCATTTTAATTTTTCACTTTGCTTGTGGAGGTATGGGTTTGGATATATGCAACTTTGGTGTAGCTTCTAAGCTAATTGCTTGCTTCTTGGGGATCCACACCTTTTCCATTTTTGCTTTGAGGTGTGTGGGTGTATACAAATTTTGAGATGAATGTTTCTTTGATTCTTGGATTTTATACCCTAAGGCATGAGGATTTGTAGGATTGTTAGCTTTACAAGTGTAGGTATCCAAATTGTTACTTTTGAATCCCATGGGTATGGTGGAAGGAGATGCAGTTTCATGTTTAGACAATGTGTGCATTTGTTGGTCATGATTGAGATTTTTAGAGGGATTATGGATGGATGGATAAGGTGTTGGAAGTAGTGGAGGTAGATTCAATGGAGGCATGTTAGGAGTTGGAAGAAGCAGAGGCAAATTAGGTGGTGGGAGGTGTATGGTCACATGCTTTTGCAATTTGTAGGAGGATGGAAGAGGAATGGCAACATATGATTTAGAGGTATGATGGGACTCGCGATGGAAAGTGTTGGACTTAGGAGGTATGGAGGAAGTACCAGCATCATTATATTGTTGACCTTGAGGTGTGTATCCAAGGCCAAATGAGCATGGAGGGACCTTGACATGGATTGGCTCCAAAACACCCTATTCAAGAAGGCCTAGGCCTTTACCTTGATAATTTGTGTGTTGAAGCATATGATCGATAATGGGACTAGGTGTAGGTGGAACACTAGACACGAGCTCATTATTGGATGCAGATTGTGAAATAGAGGATAATGGTTGGTGGTGTTCTAAAGAGGAACACTCATGGATGAAGGCGGTAAGATCAAGTGGATATGATGGTGGGATATGCAATAGGGTCGATGGTGGATGTGGAAGGATCATTAGGATCTTGCTTATGTGCACGTAGATCCAAGGTATCTATTTGATCTTCTATGTTTATGTGTTCTTAGGAGACACATGTCTCATTATGAGAAGCAGACGTTGTCTCATTAGGGTTAGATGGAGGATGGATAGGAGCAATTTGGATATCTTGCTCATGGATGGATATGGGATTATGGATAAGATCAAGGTGCTCATGGATATCTTCTTCATAGATAATTTCATCTTGATCATGGAAGAGGTAAATGTTATGAATGGGGTGACTAGGAAGTATTTGATCTTGACTTAGATAGGGAGTTAGTGTTTCCACGTGCTTAGGATTATTTCCTTGACATACCTCTTGGGTTGTTTGAATGGAAGTATGAGGCTCTTGGATGAGTTCTTGGTCAACAACATGAGAGGGCAATGAGCTCACGGGAAGAAAATTTTCAATATGATCAAGGGGTTGTGAACCACATGATGGGGTTGTGGAAGTGGACATAGCATTCAAAGGTTCTTTGGTAGGCTCATCGATGGGTGCCTGACATGGGGATTGTTTATTCCTTGCTAGTATCCCTTGAATCACATCCTTTGTAGGTGGAGGGTTGATGGAAGTTGAAGGCTCATGATTGGGATTAGGTAGAAGGCTAATTAGATTAGGGCTTGTGAGATGGATAGTGGGATTAGATGAGCTAGGACTTGGGCTAGATGGAAGGATACAGGGATTAGATGGATTGGTTTTATCTAACCCAATCTTACCATAATCGTCTAGGTTCTTGATCAATCTTTTAAATTGTGTACAAGTGGATATGAGATGGCCCTTACACCTATTGTATGCACAATATTCATTATCTTTATACCAATGGGGTTTAAAGTAGATTTATTCAAAGGATGTTATCAGTGGTATCTCAATCAAATTTTCCTGGACCAATTGTTGTAGGGTCATCTCTAAGGGATCCTTTAGTGGAGGGTTGGATGGATTAGAAGGTTGACATGAAGGTGTTGGGTGAGGACTAGTTGACTCATGTGTTTGCATGTGCTCAAACGGTGATGGAGGATGTTCATAAGATGCTTGCTCTAGGTTGGTGTCTCCCTTGTCAAAGGTATCATGAGTATCGAAGGATATTAGGTCTTGTATCAAAGGTGGACTTAGATCTATCAATGGTGCTTGATATTCTTGTTGTTGAGACTATTGATAGGCTTGTGAATGGGTTTGATGAAGAGATGAAATGGCAGGATGTGTAGGTAAAAGATCTTGGGGTATGGGTTGTTGTGGATAATGGTTGATATTGGAAGAAGTAGGGTATGGTGATGTGGCATTGTTATGAGAAGGTATAGGATTAGGTGATGTGGAGTTGTTATGGAAAGATATGGGATAAGTTGGTGTGGAATTGTTATGGAAGGATGTAGGATAAGGTGATGTGGAAGAGATTTAAAATGTAGATGGATTAGATTGGTGTGAAATAGGAATGAAGTAGAATTGGTTGGTGTTGAATGGATAAGGGATGATGATGTGGGGTTAGTGATTGGAAAATGGCTACAAGATGTTGGATTTGTGCTATGAGGTGTTGCATGTGAGGTGATTGGCTTGCTTGAAGTTTTGGGATCATGCCGTGGACCTTTTGAATGATTTGTTGGTCTATAGGTTTTGGTATTTCATGAAGTATGTGAATGATCTCTTGTGCTATGTCTTCTAATGTTGGCATGGTGGAAATTTATGTGGATTGGACTTATGTGACAAAGTTGAGACTCTTGGATTGAGTGGTTTTCTTGATTTATTGATTGGATTGGCTTGGTTGATTAATTGGATTGGTTTGATTAGTTGGTTGATTGAATAAGATTATCTCCCAAGAGATAGACTCATGAACTCAAGGGTAGACAAGGTTGGTTGATAATGCTGATATGATCAATTGCTAGATATGGACCAAAGCCAAAGGACAAGGTTGGTTGATTGGATCGATGTTAGATAGCTAATGTAGAGTCTCAAAAAGAATGTAGGGCTCAAGAAGTCTTATGATATGATATGGTCAAACTATATGGGATGGTGTAGAATGATGTGGATTGGATTAGAAGGATGATGATATGGAATGATGAGGTTAGATGACCTAGATTGATTGGGATGTGGTTGAGTGGATGACTAGGATGCTTTTGTTGATAACTGAGAGGGGGGGTGAATCAGTTATCTTAATTACTTCTACTTTCTGATCTTCCTTAACAATTAATGCAGTATTAAATCATATAAGCAAACATAACCATGAAATGGAAATAACATCAATACACATGACACAATTATTTTGATGCACGGAAAACCCTATTAAGGGAAAAAACCATGGGGTGATTAACCCAAGATTGTATTCTCTATTAGAAGAATAAGATAGTACAAAATGGCATTTGCCAATTAGGGCTCACTACCTGAGCACAATTCTCACAAGAGGCTCACTACCTACAAGTTATAAAGAAAGTAACAAGATACTTGAATTGATAAGAAGCATCCACATATGCTGGAGTTTAGTTTTAGTTAGGCTCAGTATACTGATCTACTACACTTCATCCTTTCTCTTCTTCTATGTTGATGTCCTTTCACACACTGGACCTACCTTACTACTTCTGTACTGCTCTTCTGCTTTTCTACGCACACCACAACACCTTCACATCTAAATCCATCTGGTATATATACCCGCAAAAAGGATTTCATCCTCTTTCTAGTCGGCATCTGGAATAGTCAATATTTTCCCAAACTCTAGTTTGTCGGCAAAATCCTTGCTTACCATGTGATGCGAATCAAGGAGATACTTATAGAAGTCATCTAACATGTTAGCCAATCATGGATGATACTTTAAGAACCTTGATCACCATCAATATCTCATCCAGAATAATTCTGATGCTCTGTTGGTCAGTTCTTCCTCTGTCTACTCTACCAAACCAGACCCCAATACTTAGATGCTCATACCTCTTCAATCTTTCATCATCGGAGGCTCAATCCCTAGAATCTATTAGTCAAGGTATTCCTCTTGACTTCCCCAAGTCTGCCCTTTACAAAGATACTTCCTCTAAGAGATCCAGACCTAACTGTCAGACCTTGCTGCATGCTCTATTCTTGCTTACTGGACCAAAGTATTCTTCAATCTGACTTTCGGTAAAGATACACCATGTCCTATGGATGTGTGGAGTGGTCTTTATTGCCATCAATGACAACACTAATGAAGCCACATAGTGTCTCTTGCCAACAGATTTGTCTTGGGAAGGATTGGATGAAGTGTAATGATCAGAATATGTGTTATGACAAGTAGCTTGAGGATGATGTGGCAATATCAAACACAAGATCTCATATACACATGCATGGACACCAAACACAATGATCAATGTGTACACCCTAGGCTAGGCAAGGACAGTATCTGTTGGGTTCCCACTTGGTTTTACCCAGCTGCGCCTACTTATGGCATATAGCTCTAGGAACTTGGGGCACTGGCTCCCCCTTATAGTGCACTCACTTCTCAGGCACACCAAGTTCCAAGTCCTAGGACGTGTAGATCCTGTGGTACCTTGCTATCTTTGCCATAAGCTGTGAAAATATGGGACGGCTATCAGAGTTTCCTCCTATACCAACAGATAGGGGTTTTTGGCTGCTACATAGAGGTTTCTAATAAGGTTTTCTATTCAAGTGGCTATACATGCAGAGATTTGCTCCATTAATGGAGGTTTCCTAGCTTGTAGAGGTTAGGCTCTATAGGGTTTTAAGGGAAACATTTGTCGGTATAGCGGAATAGCACCCGTCATTTGTGACTTTTGTCACAAATGTATTATTTATATAGTGGCTTGGAATGGTCTAGATTTGACCTGTTTCTACTTGGGTCATACCCCTTCTCACAATGGGAAGGCAGGCCCTCTAGAGTTGACAATGATTTCTCGTACACCCCAGATCCATTGGTTAGGCAAGGGGAGAGGATACTCTCATTGCCAAATCGGGTAACAATCAGACTCAAACAAGCAAATGAAGAAAATGAAAAATAGGCACGATGAAGACAAAGATAATTTTAATGCCCAAAACCAAATGTGCGTACTCTAGTGATAAACAAGATATTCTTTGATCACTTATATCTGTAAAAGATAAATTAGTAGTTTTTTTTCTCCATTCTTTGACAAGTGTATTTTGACAAGCTACGTAGATAAATCATTAGTTTCCAAGAAAAAATGATAGAGTTAACCTTGGAAAGATAGCTGAACTTTGACTGAAAAAAGAGCTGATAAAATGCTAAAATTACCTAATCAAACCTACTCCATTGTGAATTTTGTGGAATTACCTTTCCAACGACTCCTCCTGTGTGCAATTTCAACCCCGTATGACAAAGTTATGATAAAAAGAAAAAGATGCCCCCTTTTGCTTGTAGATGAAAGATAGGTTGACTTATTGTTTGTTTTGTTTGACTTTTTTTTGGCTTAGATGTTGTAAAAACTTTTTGTTTGTTGGCACGTGTTGTGTGGAAGAAGATAAGTTTATGTCAATAGTGAAAACCCTAAACTTTGAATGTCAAACACTCAATCCTAAAATGTTAACCATAAATGCGGTATAAAGTGCTAAGTTGAAACACTTAAAATTAAGGTTTTGAGGTTGACTTAAAAGTTGACAGTGACCAAGGTAGGTGACCATGAAGGATATATTAGCGACTGAGGCATAGTCATAAAGTTTAGTCGATATGTAGCTAGGGTTGATGGTTAGGAGAAGAAGGTTGAAGGAGTAATGTATGAAGGAGTAATGTATGTAGGAGGCGACGATGTATGAAGGTCATGTGATCGACAATTTTAGATAGTGGTTGGGTAGCGATCATATGATCAAAGATGGTGATAAGGCCAGAAAGTGGTGGATTTAAAAGTGTCGATAGCGACAAATGAGTTTTTAGGTTTGGCAACAATGGATTTCATGGTGACAAAAACTACAAGCAAGGTTTTGTGAGAGGGTTTCCTACATAGGTTGATGTGATAGGAGGGATGTTGTCAGCAATGAGAAAAATAAGCAATGTAGTGGGTTTATAAGAAAGGTGATGGGAAGAAGTAACAGCAACTGAAGGGTTTTTATAATGTCGACCTTAGAGTTGAGACTGCGATTTTTATCATCTACTTTTATCACCGACTTTTTGCCTTTTTTATCATCGACTGTTAGAGATTTGGAGAGTGCATTGGGGGGGACTGTATGCTAAGTTGATGGAGGACTTATCATATGATTGGATGAGACTGTATGCTAAGTTGATGGTGATGGGGTATGCTTGGAGGGTCAACAAGATATTCTAAGTTAGATTTGAAAGTCGACAGAGAATTTTTAACAAAGCAAACGACAGGTCTGTGAATTAGGGTCTTCTACAAGCTAGAACAACACTGCAAACAGAAAGAAAAACCCTGATAGAAACCTATAACATCATCCAATATGTTAACTATAGAATCCCACACTCACACAAATCCCAAATGGTAGTCCGTACTGTACGGATATATACGGATCTGTACAGTATGGTTGCCAAACTATGTTTTTTTGAATTTTTACAAAAAAAATTCTGTGACAAAAGATATACAAATTTATAGTCCAGAAGCTTGTAAGCAGCCTCCTGAACATGATGGCACTATTTTTTTTTGTCCTAAAGATCACCTACAATAGATTCTTGCAAAAATTCACAAACGAGGATTAAAAGACACAAGTTTTTATAATAAAAACTTGCAAAAACTAATGATTCGTTCCCACCGGGCGTGCCATTTTGTGTTGGGTAGAATTTAACAAAGATCAGACAAACAAAAAGCAAGATCAAGATTCAACCCAATCTCAAGAAATCAAACCCAAACTATAAAATAAAAACATGCAAATCAAAATGATATCACATGGGTTGAACAATTCCTTGTTTGAAATGTAGGTTACTCACGTTCTATAGCTTAACAATGATAGAGATTTGATGGGATTGAGATTGATAGAGGAAAATAGGTAGGTGATGGATGAGGAGGAAATTTGGTAGAGTGACGACGCTTAGAAGATTCATCCATGTGAATGGCATAAAAATTAGATGCATTTATAGGCAAATATGTGAAAGAATGGCAGGATAGAGTTTCTATTTTGCAAGTGATGATCAAATTGGAAAGTTGCTATGCAACTTGGGAGAGAAAGATGGAAGGTGGATGAGTGATTTGGGAGATGGAATTAGAAGGTGATTAGAGATGAGTTGAGTGATGAGATGAGTTGGAAATGGAAGGTGGGAGAGATAAGTTGAGAAGAAAATGGTAAGTAGGTGAGTCAATATTAAATAATTTAAAAATAAATTATTTAATTTATGATGCATGTGAGGATTAAATGATAAATTAAAATAAAATAAAATATTTATTTTATTTAATTTAAGAGGAAAGTGGAAATTAAATAAATAAATAAAATTTATTTATTTAATAATGCTAGGGGATGGGATAAATTAAATAAATGTAATATTTATTTAATTTAATTAGAGGAAAATGGTAGATTAGGTGAAGATATGGATGCTTAGGGCAAAAATGCTACAAGATACATATATGATGTGATGTTGCGACAAGTGGACATTTTTGAGTGTCTACAGATAGATATTACCTCTGGTATTCTTACCAGTTGCAATGACTATTCTAGAGCTTTCCTTGATCTTGCATCTATTGTCCTTGAAGCTTAAATCATATCCCTTATCACACATCTGACCCACACTTAATAGATTGTGCTTTAATCCTTTCACATACAAGACATCTTTAGTATTATGCTTGCCATCAAAAGAGATAGATCCTTTTCTACAAATCTTACCAACTGTATCATCTCCAAACCTAACCAGTCCACCATCATATCTTTCCAAAATCACAAACTTACTTTTGTCACCAGTCATGTGGTGAGAGTAGCCACTATCAATAACCCATTCATCCTTGTCCTTAATGACTTGATCAAGCAAAGCACTTTCCACTAGTTTTTCTTCCTTCACACAGCTAGTAGAATTAGTAGACATGAGATCTTCCTTAATAACAATAAACAAGCATTCATTTCCAGAAGTACTAGCATTATCTAGTTCACCATTATCTGATACTCCTTCATCATCATCAAAATCTTCAACATATTAATACTTCTTTTCAGTCCTAGACCTGTTCTCATGTATATTTCTATTTCTTTAAATTCTTTCAGAACATCTGGAAGCAAAATGGCCTACTTTACTACAAGAAAAACATTTGAAAGGTAATTTACCTGTATACTTATTGAATCCTCTTTGCAGTCTGTCCACAAAGTTGGCTTCAATTTCATCAAACTCATCATCAGATTCTACCTTGTATTTTTCTGATCTAGAAGTTCTTCTGGGAGTACTAGCTTTGGAGGCCATCTCAACTTTTGGCAGAGCATCACCAAACTCTGCCATTTCAAAAGCACTAAGCTTACCAATTAGCTGATCCCTATCAACATCTTTTACTTGCATAAATTCTTCAATTGCAGCGACCATGTGACAACAGGACTTAGGCAGAGATCTGAGAATTTTCATCACAATTTCCTTATCGTTGAGAGTTCCCCCCATGGCTTTTATCCCTGTGACAAGTTCATCAACTCTTTACATAAAGGATGATATGTTTTCATCTTCATTCATCTTCAAACTTTCATATCTCATTTTCAGACTTTGCAGCTTGGCTATCTTCACAAAATCATCTCCTTCATACAGATTTTGTAACTTTTCCCATACCTCATTTGTAGTTTCAAGATCCACAACTTTTGTCAGTATTGAGTCAGTCAGTGACCTTAGCAGAGCATCTTTTGCCTTGAAATCCATCTCATATTCTTTGATTTCATCTTCAGTTGTCAAACCATTTTGAGGCATGGTGTATTTTGTTTTTGCAGCTTTCCATACTTTGTAACCAAGACAAAGAAGATGGCTTTTCATCCGAGCCTTCCACAGACCATAATTCATTCCATCAAAATGTGGTGCTTCCTTCTTGTAAGACATTTTGGATCTTCCTCAAGATGTTAAACTTTATTTAGAGGAACTTGGCTCTGATACCAATTGTTGATATGCCCTGGACAACTAAGAGGGGGCTGAATAAGTTGTCTTAAAAACTTAAACACTTCTGCAATTAAACATCAATCACTTATCCACAATTATTATGATTTAACAATGAAATCATGAAATCAGAAACTTGACAACAGATACAACATCAAACACAAGAGACACCAGATTTTATGTGGAAAACCCCAAGGTGGGGAAAAACCACAGAGGATTAGATCTCAATATATATTGCAATCTTGAAATAATGATGTTCAGGCTTGGTCACTCCACGGGCCTAAACATACTGGCTCACTGCCATGAAGAACAACTAGGTCTAGTAGGCTCACTGCCTCAACCCTAAACCTAGAAAGATTGCAATAAGGGTTGTTAAACCCTGAGGGCTATTAAACCCTACTGGCGGCTCACTGCCACAATCAACACCTTTTTATGTCTATGATTGAAGTACAACAATTCCACTGCTCTACTCTGCCTCTTCTCTACTCTGCCTCTTCTTTGCTCTACCTTTTGGACCTTTCTTATTATCTTTCCATTTGCACTCGAGGACAACTTTTTCATAGCTCAACTACAAGTATTTATACACTTCTTTGAATGATGATCAAGGTTGGCATTACAATCATCAAGCATTGGAACAATCTCCAAGGTCGGCAATACAAGCATTTACAAAATAGGTCCTGACCTATTACTACATTATGCAAAGAAAAATAAGTAAAGATGTATGCAGATCATGCCATGCCTTAACTAGGTCTCAAACATGATCTTCCATGCTACAACATGCTTCCATGATCTTCAAAGGATCTCTACAATTACTGGAATTAACCAAGTCATCTAAGACTGGTTACCTGTTACCTTATTTGGGAACAATCTTCAAAAGCCTTCACAATTATTCCACGTGGAGCAATGTAATGATAGGAGCATGATCAGGAGGCATCCACAAGCATGTTATAATTATCAGGAGCAACCATACAAACATTAACCACTTTAACAATAGGATCTTCACACCGGAACACATGAACTTCATTGTCTTCAATTGTCATAAGAGAAAGATAGCTTGCGGACCACCAAAACATGAACCACTACAATTATAGGCACTTATCATCATCCCAAAATTTCCTCTAGAACCGCAAAACACAATACTTTATTGTGGAGAAATGTAGAGAAAAACACTTTCTCCCTATCCCAATTGAACTTACAGAAAAAGTAGGTTTTACTCTGGTGAATGCAACTCTCTCAATTCTTCACATTGGAGGCTCAAACTTAGGATTTAGCATCTTCAGATATCCCTTTAAACAACTTCTAATCCATGGACCTAGATCTGTAAGAAATAGAAAATGTGGAGCAATCTACCAGACTATTCTTTAGCAAACAACTCACTATTTATACTGCACTTCATTGTAGTTCTTACTTGATTCTTCTAGAGAGGCCAATTTTCTCAATATCCTCAACATACAAAGCTTCCAAAAAAGTAAAAGAATAAGATACATTTGACACAAATGACAACAAAGATATGCTGACATCAATGACGACACCGATTAGGCACATACTTGCAACAGTTGAGCCATGGTAAAAGGAGGGAAGTTTACTTGTAAAGGTAAGACAATACCATGCAAGTTAAGCTTTGACAAGATGAAATAGTAGCACTTCTTATAGGTGGGGGAGAAGATGGTCTACTCAAAGACTTGACTCTTCTTGTTGGAAGAAAGGGAGCAAAATTTAAAGATTGAAGTAAATCGAAGTCAATATCAGCTATACCCTTTTTCCTATCTCATCGTGTATATCTTTTCATAGCCCACGCCTATAGATATATCAATAAAACAATTAAGTAGAGTCACCAAATCACTTACTGGTTGTTACAAGGAGGAGGCGGTCTTACAAGAATCTAATTTCTTGGTCTGATAGTAGGATTTCTTGGCCTATTGTCAGGAACTACTTGGATTTGCAAAGGCCTCTCTCTTCTTGGCACATGAACAACCCCTTCAATAAAAATTATTTCTTGAGTGTCGGTAAAATGATGTGCATTTTCTATGATAATCTCACCAAGCTCTTCTTCTTCTTCCAACACTTTGTCAACTTGGTGATACTATTGATTAGTTCTTCTAGTCTGTCAAGCAACAAGTCTAAGACCAGTAATAAAATCTTCTTGGTCTCCTATTAACTAGTCCACATTAGGCTGTAAAACTAGTGCACATCTTCCACAAAGAACCATAAGTTCAACCAAGCAACTCTCAAAGGTATATATATAGCTTGATACCACAAAGTCCCCAGTAGAGTCACCAAAAATCTATTGGTTAATAGATTTGTCACCTATCTCTATATTCTCACTCCCGGACAAGTGACAAACTTAAACAACAGTTGAGCTTGATATATTGATATTTTACATAGGCTCTCTGCTTATTTAGCAAGGTGCAACTGCCTTTGACAGATATTCTGATGAACGAAAAACTTCATGATTTGTTTTAACCAGAAAGCAAAACAAAGGCAGAGCTTTTGACCCAAAAGCAATAAAGGCAAATTTACAACTTAAAAACTAGAAGTTCACAAACTTCCCACCACATAGCATGTATTAACGATATCATATATATATATATATATATATATATATATATCACCACCTTAAATGATATATCAACAGATAAATATTCCCAACAATGAGCAGAAATATGAATATCCAACCACCAAAACACATGAACACCATTAACATCAACAGAAACACATTCAACTCAAGAAGAATATGAATTCAAATAATCACAACACATAGATTATGACCATCTAAATCTCCACTGCATCAATTTGTTTTACATATATCAAAGTAGCTAAAACAAAATTAACTACCACCCTTGTAAAACAAAGTTTTCCCAAAGATCCTGAATTCGACTAGCCATCCAAAATTTATAGCTAAACTAAATCATAACTATCTTAAAACCATAATGGCTTCTTGAAAAAGCCGATTAAAAGATGATTAAACAATAATATAATAAAATGGCCCTCTAGAGCCAATAGTTTTAGAGCAAGCATGAAATTGTTATGGGAAATATTGTCAAAGTTATTCAACTCAATCAATAAACCAATAATCTCAATAGAAATTGCAAGTAAGAAAAGATTCAAATAACAAAGAATAAACCGTGCAAACCTTGCTACTTTGCTACTTCCATTGTTCGTCTAGTCTCAATCGATCTTTGTATGTGAATTGAAGCCCTCAAAAAGTGTGCTTCCTTGCTTTATTTTTCAAGATGACGATGGAGAGATGGCTATGATACTTTTTGTAGTGAAGATGAGCTTCAATACAATAAAAGGGTGATCGCAAGCTATGGATAGATTTGGGTGCCAAAGGCGTGCTGTTAATTCTGTAGAGTAACGATACTAAAAGCTTGAATGAATGAAATGGAAGAAGAGGGTTCAATTTATAGACTCATGAGAGAGAAGATCAATAGTATAGAAGACTTGAGAGAATGTGTGTGAATAGAAAGAAGACAAGTGTCACACAAAAGCTATTTTGTTTGAGTTAACTACTTTCTTTCATAAATTAGAAAGCTTTTTTCTAACTTAAGAGTTATTGATAAAAACAAGGTTGATTGAGTCAGTTAACTCAACTTGTGATTTGCTTTTGCATGATTTGAGAGAAATTAAATAATAAATAATTTAATTTTGTGTGCATGAAGAAGAAGACTTATTTTTAGAAGATTTGGAAGATATTTGGAGATTTTCAAAGATAAGAAAGTAAATTAAACAAATAAATTTATTTAATTGTTGTGCATGATTTTGGAAGAATAAATAAAATATTCGATTGTATTTTATTTTTAGAGATTGAGAGAATTTAAATAAATTTGATTGATTTATTTAAATTTGAAAGAATGAATTTGACTTAATTAAATAATTAAGAATTATTTAATTGTTTGGAAGAATTAAATTAAATAAAGAATTTATTTAATTTTGACTTTAGAAGAGGTAATTAAATATTTTGATATTTAATTAACTTAGAGGAATGTGAATTGAATAAATAGATTTGTTTATTTATTTATTAATAGAGGAATTAGACTTAAATAAATATTAAGAATATTTATTTAGACAGAGTTGTGTTAATTTTAGGCATATGCTTTTGCCCCTCTTTGATGCAATGCAGTTTACACCATTGCTTCAAAGAATAAAAATTTTTCTGATAATGATACATGCCCCAGTTTGCCCCTAGTACAAGTTACGTTGATAAGATGCCCCCTCGGGAGATTGGACAAGAAGAAGGGTAGAAGGGACGTGAGACGGACAATCTCATGAAGAAGGAGAAAAATAGGTTAGAAATGAAGAAAAATAGGTCACGGTTCAGAGAAATGAGAAGAAATGGGCTTGGGAAGTAGTCACAGTCACCACACAGCCAGTTAGGATTCACTTGCTATATATAGGAGCTGGGTCCAAAAGACAAGTTATTTGCACACTTGGCTTTTGTTGATAGGTCCCTCAGAGCTTAGGAGAGCACAGGAGCATAGAGTAGTCGGCAAAGAGATAGATATTCCATGCGAGGAGCACTGTTTTGAGCGAGTCTAATGGTTTGATCAGCCAGCTGACACAGGACCACCAGTACGTAGTTCGTAAAAACTCACCTAGGGTCATTTATTAGTGCAATAAATGCTAGGGAAAATTTAGGTGAATGAATGCGTCGTTCCATAGTTCAGTGCATATGCCATGTGAAACTACGTTTCTGATATGCTTCAACGCATTTACGGTATGAATCGGTGCATGCATGTTAACTATGCATTTGTTATAAGAAACTGCACTTGTGGGATGTCTTGCTGCGCATGCATGTAGAGCTGTGCATGTCCTATGAAATAGCACATATGTGATATGAATCAGCGCATTCAATGTGAAGTTGCGCTTTTGATATGAAGCTGCACATTTACTCAATGCTACGGCGCATATGCCAGAAGTGGTGCATTTACTGTGAAATGGCGCATGTACCTTCTAGTTTGGCACATATGCTTTAGATAGTCAGCTTACTTAACGAAATTCACTCAATTGGCATCTTGCTCAATGTGTCAATCGATAAGCAATCTCTGAGATTGCAAGAATCTAGTCAAGAGATGTTTATGCTATTTTGATCAATTTGACATGTTAAGTAAGTGATATGATAGTTTGATACTTTGAGTAGTTTTGCAGATTTGGTTGATGCATTGACTTGCTTGATTGCAGGAGGACATCCAGGATGTACTTATGTCACGGGAGTAGTTTCCCTTGCCATTGTTGCAGTGGTACATGCTCATAGAGATGGATCAAGAGGCTCTTGGCACTATGGGTCTAGACTATGTGTGCTTCATGCCTGAGGTTCGTACGAACCTTAGTTTGTTGACTGCATTAGTGGAGTGATTCCACAGCAAGGATGGGACCTTTGACTTGCCTACTAGTGAGATGGCAATTACCTTAGAGGACATCTATAGGATTATGCATCTACTGATACAGGGTGAGCTAGTAGAGTATGAGGCTCAGCATGATGCAGGATTGGCGAAGTGCAGGCAAGTTTTTGATGATGCTGAGCTTGAGGGTTAGGTGATCTCTTGGCAGGACATTCATGATTACTATGACTACTTCCCAGGGATAGTGGCTGGATTGATTGGGGGTGTTGTCTACCCCAATAGGAGCTCGCATGGGTTCCTAATTGGTTAGGGTCAGGGCATGGAGAGGATGATTACAGAGGGCACCCATTTTTCATGGGGTGTCTATGTTTTGGTGCACCTATACCACTATATGCATTAGGTGGTATGCCATAGGGGTGCCATCTTTTCAGCAAGTGTTTCATTACTTCAGTTTTGGCTATGGGAGCATATTGCAATCACTCGGCTAATATGCATGTTTTCTAGGCAGAGGGGTGAGCCTTACAGTTACCGATATGCAGGTGTTATTTCCCAACACAAGATGGGAAAGCTTGAGTACTGGAGGCACACACTGGATAGTGTAAATAGAGTTGTCTAGCATCCCTATCTAGATTGCAAGCATTGGGATGATGAGGATGATGAGATGCCCTACTTCTTTCAGACTTGGTGGTTCATTGGTAGGACTCGGTTTATTCTAGAGAGGCAGCTTGTTAACTGGGTTTGGTGATAATTTGGCAGGATACAGGGTATGCCACAGGGACAAGCCTAGTTTGCAAGAACACATGCAGAGTGGTTCAGATGGGGCCCAATTGCTTCTTATGAGGAGGCACTAGTAGAGTTCCAATAGACTCCTTATGTGGCTTGGCTGATCAGGAGGGAGGTGATGGATGTAGGTATGACTCCTAATTATGAGGAGTGGTTGGCTGTGCACCCATTCTAGAGATATTCAGGACTGAGAGAGTTGGTGCCTCACCTAGATGAGGAGGATTTATATGATGAGGATAGGGAAGGAAAAAGGAGGGGGAGAGGAGGACGGGGAGATGGAGATGATGGAGGGGATCGAGGAGGAGGAGGAGGCGGTGGAGATGGAGGAGATGGAGGTAGAGGGAGGCAGAGACAGAGGAGGAGATCTAGGGAGGGACCCTCTCAATAGCAGTAGGTAGTGCAGCCACAGGTTACACAATAGGTGCAAGGACAACAGATACAGATGCCAACACTGTAGCAGGTGCCTCAGCAGGTAGGTCAGCAACAAGTGCCTCAATAGCAGGTGCCACAACAATAAGTGCCATAGGTTGCACAGGTTCCTCAGGCTCCTGCCCAACCTGATTTACAATAGTAGGCTATTATTACATTGCAGGGATAGGTGAGACAACTTAGGGCTCATCTCAAAGTGATAGAGTCATAGAGAGAGGCCAACACATAGGTTTTATCTAGGCTCACTACAAAGCGGGATGCAACATTAGCAAGAGTGTGGGCATTGAGATTGGAGAGAGACGTGGCTTTAGCCACCTTGGGTACAGATGGGGCTACTGTCTTCTTAGTTACACAGGTGTAGTAGGCACAGACACAGCTTGCATAGATATAGGGTGAGCTTACCAGAGCATAGGCTTAGACATAGTATTATAGAGGACTGTACCATGGGGTGGTGCCAGCAGATCAGAGGGTACCCAGCTTCAAGAGCCAATCAATAGCAGGTACACCTCAGAGTACAGGTGGATCATGGTCAGGAGGGTTAGTAATGGGCCCGTAGTAGTCTGGGGCCAATAGAGGAGGGGATGGAGAGGGCAGTGCTGGGAGTAGTGTCCCACAGTAGCAGGGCTAGCCTATACACTTGTACCGATTTTGGCTTTTATGTATACACTTTTTGATGGCTCAGATAGCCTGATATGTATATACTTGTATCATTTTGTACTGAGACATGTATCATTATTTATGTGATATATACACTTTATGTGACTCAGAGATGGACTTTGATATGTTGTACATTTGGACATGGTTTATGTTTATTTATATGATGATGTAGCTATTGATGATCTCTATATGTAGTTGTTTATACTATATGTTATGGATGCATTCTATCTTATGTTGTTTCATATGTGATACACATGTTATGATACTCTATATGATGTTATGCAATGCCTCTTATGGATGTACATTACTTTTGATGTCTATATGATCTGATGTAGATTTAGATGATTTCATCTTTACACCTAATATGCAAATTTTCTCTATATGATTATGCAATGTTATGCGATGATCTACATGTACTTGTCTATATTTTTTTGATTTTTTCTATTGACACTATGTTATGCTGCAAATGTATATGAATGATCTAATGCATTAGTATGTATACAAATGATTTAATCAAGTCAATGACTATCTAACGTGATATGATATGTAATTTAATGCTATGTTTTTGTTATGTCCAAATGTACTCAATCGACACAGAAATGACACAATGATAGATAGAAGATTGACTGATGGAAGGATCACAGGCTTTTATTTGTAAACATTGATACTCCGGATTTTGGATCTTTATTGCATGGGATATGGATGTAAATGGAATGATATGGATGCGAAAAATGGTTTTGCCATCTTGATATTGCAAGTATTTTGAAGTGCTTGTTTCATCATTGGGTGATTTTTTTTTGGTATTTTTTTGAATGTTGTAAGTTAATACAAGCATCTAGGTATAATTGAACCGAGATGACCTAAGTATTGCTTACATGGGTTTTGATTTAGCAAGTTAATACAAGCATCTAGGTATAATTAAACTGAGATGACCTAAGTATTTATTGTGTATCAACAAACAAGGATTGCCCCCTTTCATGTTAGACCTCTATTGTCCTCGATGATCTTTTGCCGATCATGTCGTTAGACAAGGCTTCGCATTACTAAAGATTGATCCACAAATAGTAAACAAAGAAAATAATCATGCCTCCATCCATAGCATCTCTAGATTTTGGCATCCTCGAGTAGCATAGAAAGACATGAGAACAAAAATCAAGACGCCACAACCTAACCTGATCACAACCACAAAACATTCTTGCATTTAGATGTGTTTTTCTTGCCATAATTTAGATAGAATCAGTTGTTGGCAAGAGACACATTGTAGCTTCATGATTGTTATTATTGATGGCAACAAAGTTCATCCCACACATCCACAGGACATGGTGTGCCTATACCAGAAGTCAGATTGAAGAGCGTTATGGTCTGGTAAGCAAGAACAGAGCATGTGGCAAGGTCCGACAGTCAGGTCTGGATCTCTCAGAGGAAGTATCTTAGTAAAGTGTAGACTTGGGGAAGTCAAGAGGTGTACCTTGACTGATACATTCCAGAGATTGAGCCTTCGGTGATGAAAGAGTGAAAAGATATGAGCACCTAAGTGTTGGGCTCCTGTTTGGCAGAGTTGACAGAAGAAGAACTGACCGACAGAGCATCAGATCTTAATCCGGATGAGTTATTGATTGTGATCAAGTTTCTTAAGGTATCATTCATGATTGGCCGACATGATTGATGACTTCTATAAGCATCTCTTTGATACACATCACTTAATAAGCAAGGATTCAGCTGATAGACCAAGAGTTTGGGAAAATAGTAAGTATTCTGGATGCCAACTAGAAAGTGGATGAAATCCTTGGTGTGGATATATATACCAGATTGATTTTGATATGAAGTAGTGAGTGTGTTGTGGTGTATGAATAAAAGAAGAAGAGCAGTGTGGAAGTAGTAAGGTAGGTCTGATATGTGATAGGATAGTAGCACCAAGAAGAGGAAGAATGAAGTGTAGCAAATTAGTATATTAAACTTAACCGGAACTGAACCTTAGCATATGTGGATGCTTGTCATTAGTTCAAGTATCTAGTTTCCTTGTGTAAACTATTGTAGGCAGTGAGCCTCTTGTGAGCAGTGTGCTCAGGTAGTGAGCCCTAATTAGCAAGTGCCATTGTGTACTATCTTATTGTTTTAATAGAGAATACAATCTTGGGTTAATCACCCCGTGGTTTTTTCCCTTAACAGGGTTTTCCACGTCAAAATCATTGTGTCATGTGTATTGATGTTATTTCTATTTTATGGTTATGTTTTCTTATATGATTTAATGCTGCATTAATTGTTAAGGAAGATTAAAAAGTAGAAGTAATTAAGATAACTAATTCACCCCCCTCTCAATTATCAACAATTGGTATCAGAGCTAAGTTCCTCCAAATAGAGCCTAACAGCTTGAGGAAGATCTGGGAATTCAAATAGATGTGTATGGTATGAGGGAACAACTTCAGTTTGCCGTAGATGATCTTGAGCAATCTAACTCTGAAGTCATTGAATTGAAGGAAAGACTCAAATAGGCTGATGATTTCATAAATGAACTAAAAGGGAAACTGAGTATCTCTATGAAAAAGAGAAAGGATCTACTTCAACAATTGACAAGTCAAGGTGAAGACAATGATACAAATGAAGATCTAAAGGAGAAAACCAAGTTATGTGAAAAATTATCAAAAGAGGTCATTATGGTAAGACATGAAATGGAATCAGGAGTTATGAAATTTACCCAAGAAATTGAAGAGAAAAGGAAAACTGAAGATGATCTAAGACAATCTCTCAAAGAGAAATTAGAAGACTGCCACAAAATGGATAGAATAATCAGGCATCTTGAATCTGATCTTGAAGAAGCTAGGGCTAATGAAGAACAACTTGAGAATCAGATTGACACTCTTAAAAAGGATCTTCAAACAACAAATGAATACAAAGAGAAATTCAAGATAAGCTCTGCCCAACTTGAAGTTCTTCTTCAAAGCCAAAAGAGGGTAGATGACAAGCAAGGCTTGGGGTATGAGAAAGGTGAAAGCTCTGGATCTGGTCAGAAGAACTCCAGATTAGAAAATCCAAGAAACAGGCCTAGAAGACCTCCGGTAAGGCAACCCAATGCTCAAAGATATCCATCCTTCAATGGATACTGCCACAACTGGAATAATTTTGGTCATAAAGCAAATGAGTGTAGAAGAAGAATGAACCAGACTAATTCATCCTTCTCTGAACAATGTTTCAATTGCAAAAGGTATGGTCACAAATCTCATGAGTGTAGAAATATGCAAATAAACAATTCATTCAATAGAAGATGCTTTGCATGCAATAGAATGGGACATATGGCTAATCAGTGTAGATCAAGAGGATATCAGTCAAATATTCAAAGAAATGTTGTCTGCTACAATTGCAATAGGATATCTGGTCATATTGCCAAATTCTACAGAAGTAAGAATCAAAACAATAAGGGTCTGGTACATCATAATCAAAACCAAGACAAAGGAAAAGGAAAAATGAATGCGGATGAAATTCAAAGGGAGATGAACAAGATTTGGGTAAAGAGGAGTATATAAAATGTTGAGGATGGATCTGCACCAGAATCTAGTCCTGATATTCCTTCCAGAAACTAAATAGACAAGCTCTAACTTAGGGGGAGTAACAAAAGAAAAACATTTTCCCCCAGTCAGTCATTAGGTACCCAAAATTGGCACATAAAAGGTTGCAGATTAAAGGATTCTTAGAGAAACATCTAAAGAAGGTTTGGTAAAGATATGAAAGATCCACAAGAAGGTTTTAAGAGTCTAATCTTCCAAGATAGATCTGGTTTGACTGTCATCCAGTAAAAGCAGGATTCTCATAATTAGATCCAGCTTCATTCAAAATTGAGGAATCTTGATATGCGGAAAGATCAAATGATTATGGAAAGGAAGATAGATTGTCTTTATTCACTGAGAATAACTCTAAGTGTATCTCAGTGATCCAGAAAAGATGTATCTCAGATTAAGAAGAACAAGGCAACTGGAATAACTTAAGTTGCACATTTATTGAAATATGGATTTAGGGTTTTCTCAAAAATAAAAAGGTTCATTCGCTTGTCATTTGTATAGTTGCATTTGAGAAGAAAAGAAAAGGAGATCTGAAACAAATTGTTTCAAATTTCTCAAAGATCAACAGCTGAAGTCGATTCATCCAACAAATTAATCTAGCTCACTCCGCGAACCCTAGAAGTGCAAAAGGTATTTTTCGTTATTGAATATCTCTCTGTAAATCTTTTGAAAGATGGCTAATTTGAATATTGTGAAGATCACTGATAGGCCTCACCCTAAATTCAAGAAACATCCCTACAAATCCATGGAAGTAGATCCCCTAGGGGCTTTTTCTGGTGTTCCGCATGGAGTTCTACATGTAGAAGATATTAGGGTTTACATTCACGCAAACATTGAAGAATTTAGAGAATTCAAGTTGAGGGATATCTACCACAAGGAATTGATAAATGAATCACTTGAACTTAAACCCCAATATAAGGCCATCCGGAAAAAACATTTTGGGCAATGCATTCATTTCCCCTATTTTACTAAAGATGAGTGGGTCTGATATGTTTTGAGTAGAGTGCATGGCAACTTCATGTGGCTGAATAGACCATTCAAGATCACAAAAGATGTTATTAAAGCGGGTAACCAGTTTGCACTCATCTGGTGGGTTACCTGTTCTCAAATCAGTCAAGAATTAAATTGTGAGTGAGGCTACTAGATCAAGGTTTGATAAGAGAGCAATGACAATAGAAGATATCACTGATCCGGATATCAAGTTTGCCTCCATGATCATTGGTTATAAGATATATCACTCTAGCAGGTAAAATTCAGTACCCATAACTACAATTTACACTGCTTATGAAATGTTAAGAAAAGATGCCGACTATGACCTTTGTGGGCTCCTTCGGAACCAACTTTTGGAAAACCTACGGAAGATAAAGAAGGATAAGAAGAATTCCTTCAAATATGGTGGCCTAATACTCTGTCTATTCTTCTACTACATGAATGAGCTACCCGGATCTAATGGGTGGATATGGAAAAATGAAAGACCAGTAGAAATAAAAATCAGAGACTATCTACATAGAATTGGCGATGCCAATGCATAGAATACAACACTGTGGGGTTATTTAAAAAATTTCTAAAGTATGATGCAAGCTAGAGAAAGAATTCCCCAATCCCTAGTTGAAAAATACAAGGATACAGTGTGCTTTATGGTAGACACTGATCAATGCCTAATGGAGGCAGTGGAACCAAGAACAGTATGGATCATGCCCATGGGGTATGAAGTGGATGAGAAAATTGTAGAGCTACATGTTCAGCACATGCTATGTCAGCCCAAGGATCCCAAGGCAGAAAGGTTTGGAACCTTTGAAGAATTGAGTGTAAAGATTCATGTGGAACTAAGACAACCAGAGATGAAGAGAAAAGTGAGAAAAGAAGTAGAGAATGTTGTGAAAAGGTATGGCATCTCAAAAGAGGCACTTGATGCACATAGAGAAAAGATGGAAAGGATAGAAAAAGAAAAGGAAGAGGCAGAAAAAGAAAGTGCTCTGGTAGAAGCCCCCTCCTGGACCAGATCCTCTAAAAGCTCTGCATCTGCCACTGCTAAGAGCTCAAAGGCATCAAAACTGGAAGCAAAATCATCTGGTAAAGGAGAAAAGAGAACTAAGACAAAGGCTACAAGATCATATACAAGCCTCAAATATGATGAAGAGACAGAATCTGATGAAGAGATCAAGAAGATGAAGAAGAAGAAGAAAGTATCCGGAGATCCTTTACCAGTCTAGACAAGGAAGAAGAAAAAATAGATAAAAGTGTTGAGAAGCCTACTCTTGATGATATCATCAAGGCAATTACTGTGGATGGAAACTTGAAAACATTAACAGAATTCTATGATGAATGTAGTGAAGCTGACCAAAAGATCCTATAAGATGCCACAGTCAAGTATCTGAATATCTACAACAAAGCTTTCATTGAAATTATATCCCTAATTCCTAAAAGCCTTGAGAAGGAACTTGAAATCAGAAAGAATAATGCTAAAGCAAAGGATATGGAGATCTGGGAATAGATAGCCATTCAGCTCTATCCTTCCATCACTCCTAAGCAAATGAATATGATCTTCAAATATTGCAAGGATGAGTTCCGGAGCAAAGCTAAGATGAATCAGCTTATGCATGGAGAAACTAACAAGGTGGCTAAAGAAACAAAAGACATCCTCCGAAATGCATACAAAAGATTCAATATTCCTATTATAGAGGACTTAGGTGATGATCCCTCGGCCATGGATGACAAAGAAGAATCTACTGAGATAGTGGCGGAAGAGGTAAAGGAGATAGGTGAAGAGAAAGATAAGGACCTGGATTCCTCTGCTCCGGAAGAGGAAGTCCATAAAGAAGAAAACATCTCTCCTTCAGTTTCCCCTGTAGACTCCAGATCTAAAGGAGAAGAAAGAATAAAGAAGAAAACTAGTCAAGGAGAAGAAGTACAGGAAAAAGAAAAAGGTCAAACAGAGAAAACCTCAGATGATAGTGCTAAGGCTGTAGAAGGGGAGAAAACCCTGTCACCGGCAAGAGACACAGTAGAAGCAGTCAAAGATTTCTTAACCAAAGAGATGATGGAATTTGATGAACTGGAACTTCTTCAAGGACCGTTCAATTTTGACTCCCTCTCCCTGGTTCAAACCATGAAGCTAGCATCCTTTACTTCAGCAAAGGCAAAAGAAAAACTTTTGAAATCTCACATAGAAGATTGTGAGCTAATTGAGATTGCATCCGGTGCACTAGAGAAAATCATGCCATCCTTTCAAAAGGATTCTTCAGCCTCCACATCTGGTAACTTAAAATCTCTTGTCAATTTAATTAGTACACATTTTGATTCTTTGGAGAAGTCAACTGAAGAAAAGGTTTGGAAGGAGTTTTTGGGAAAAAGATTCTCCGAAGTGCAGGGTCTAATAAAAAATGATAGGAGAGTTATGGATATTGGAATAAAGGGCTTAGAAAATGCTCTCAAAGATGGCGGAGATATCTATAAATTTTGTTTATCTTGGCCTAAAGTGACCAAGGACATTGAGAAGAAAGTAAAAGAGCAAGAGGATAAACTGTTAAGTTTATCTCAAAATTTTGATCCTCTCTCCTCCATAGTAAATCAAGAGTGTCAGGCTATTGTAGTCACAAATGAAATAAAAAAGCTTGAGAAGGAGAAGAAAAATAGAATAAACAGGTTGAGTGAACTTAGAGGGATAATTATCCCTAAGTTAGAAGTGATGCACAGACCACAGCCTGGACCAATGATCCAACAGATCTAAAGAGGGCAGAAGCTTTTGCATTCCTATTGAGTGGTCACATCTCAATTTTGGACAGGATGAAGAGGAGTTGGGCAATAGAAGTAGTACAATTGAAAACCACTTTTGCAGATATAGTTAAGTATATGTAAGTAAAACATGTATATATGTTTTTGTGGCCAAGTATAGATTTGTTTTTTAGAAATTTTGGTGTGTGGACCTGTTGGTCATGATGTTAGTCATTCGCAAACATAGAATAAAAGTTACACAACAACCTTTACTCATCTTGAAAGATACGATGAATTCAAAGAATTCATGATCCCAAGTCTCCGTTGATTAGGTCTTAATCTACTGACGTTACTCAGTGGTTGATGTGCGTTGCTATTTTCCATTCAGGGGCCTTACGTGTTTCTGCACTGTTCATCATCATCATCTTCAAATATCCTGCTCTGGATGTTCGCTCTGCATAAGTCTCCAACAATTCTGCCTCTGCACTGTAAATTTAGTCAAATAATGTGCATACAGGCTGATATTTGCATGATTTCTACCATTATTTATGATTCCTTGCATGATATTTTCAATACTTTATGCATCTAACTCAAATATGCTAAGGATTTTCAGTTACCTACAGGGTTTCAGCATATTTCATTGTTTCTGCTTGTTATTTATCATGATTTGCAGTTATGGTGATGGACTAATGAAATTAAAAGAAGAAAAAGGGTGAAAGAATGAGATTCCCAAAACTACTGGACTTAGATCACTGATTCACATACAAGCTCCCATACTTGCAATGAAAAGAAGGAAAACTAGAAATCATACTTCACCAGGACATTCCACAAATCCGCATGATCTAGTGCAAAGCTTCAAAGGAAAGTTGACAACAACATGTAATGAAATGAAAGCGCTTCCAGTTGAACACAGCATTCACCAGTACATATCTAGAAATCAACAGAAAGATTACGTAAAATTTACAATTAAGATGTAATCTGGAACTTCATCTTCATTCAGTATGCTTAAGAACAGGTACATTCACAGTGATCTGAAGAAAGAACCTTGACATTTCAACAATTCTATCCTCATTAGTCTCAGTAATCTGATCTCCTAATTGATTCTACAGTAATTGACTCTTTGCGCCAGATGCGTCTGTGTATTCTAATGTATATCCTTTCCCCCTCTAAAATGACAAGCTATGGCTCTTATATAGAGCAACTGCCAGAAAACGGTTACAATGATCCAAGGATCGGGATCCTCTCATAACAAACAACGGTCCAGATGAAAAGCACATGCTTCGTCAGTTAACAAATGTACAGCTGGCGCATAATATTCCAGCATCTTCAACTTGATTCGGTCTCCAGCTGGCGAACAGCATATTTGACAATATCCTCCTCATGTCTGGCCCATGTTGACTCCATGCGTAACTTTGTAATGCTCAGCTTCAGCAGCATCATCATGATTTCAACGCTCAGCTTCAGCAGCATCATGACTTCAATGTTCAGCTTCAGCAGCATCATGACTTCAATGTTCAACTTCAGCAGCATCATCAGGTCTTCCTGCAAGTAAATAGACAAATATTAAGTTCATCATCATGTGGATAAACAACAGGAAGTAAACATTTCATTAAACATACCTCTCAACGCAGCCACAGGCAATCAGGCTTTACCTGCGGAAAATATGCACTAAATGCATAAACAGCATAAAAACAACCAGGTCAACCCTCGTTGACCAAAATCAGGCAGTCGGGCTTTCAAATTTCTATCGTTTCAAATTTTCCCGCCCATTTTCTTGTATATCGGGTTCGAAATATGATGATGATGATCTCAGATTATACAAGGAAATAACCGCCTTTCAACCATCCTTAGAATCTGGCCTTGCATCATCATCATACTTGCATCGGCGAAATTACATACGATCAGGGTGACAGTTTTACCCTAGGCCAACGGCAACAGTTATCATGATGAAGGCAAACAGGTGGACTTGGAAAATGATCCTGCCGCTGAGGAAAATCATGATGACGTCATCGTCATCATCAGGCTTGGTTAAAATGCAAAGGGATGACGTCACCGTCATGTTCCGCCAAGATCAGGAGATAACTGGAATATCGGGTCGCCTCTAAGGAAGCTGATCAGGTGGTGCATGCAATATGACCCTTTCGCGAAGAAGGTGATCCTCTCAAAAGATCAGGATGAAGAACATCATCATCATATCTGCATTGGGTGATTTAGAATATGATCCTACTGAAAGTCCTGACGACGTCATCAGGATATCCGTGGCCCTCATTAATCTTCGAACATGACGTCATCGTCATCATCATATTGGCGAAATGGATCACGCCTTGGAAAATATCCTGCCGAAGGAGAAAGGTGATGGTGACGTCATCGTCATCATCATATTTGCAAAAGGTTATACTTGTCAGCAGGATGATACTACGAACTGCCGGGAAAGACTAACAAGATCATGATGATCTTGTTCAACAAGGTTTCGGCAAGGAAAAAATCACCCTCCGTTTCGAAAGATAAGGTGATCATCATGATCATGCAAAAGGAGGTCAGGAGGATATTAGGAAATGTCGGGTCCTGAAATATCATGATGATGATGATCACCAAGACTGTCATGCGCGCGCAAATTATGCAGATGGCAGATTTCTCTAAGTAAGGTGATATTATAATATCAGCATGATATTATAATATCGGGTGATGTTGGAATATCATGATGCTCGCAATGTTTCCAAGGTTACTCGACGGGTAAAACACACTAGCACTTAAGATTGACGTCCGGATGTTTCGGGACTGCATGATTTTTATCAGGTGATAGAGTAGGATCATGATGATGACTTTGGCGATACAAAAGACCGCCTGACGGGAAAGGATTATTACGACTTAAACTTGACGTCCGGATGTTTCGACCTCAGGATATTATCGGGGGGCTTTTCAAATATCATGATGATGATGTTCATACAACAATTATCAGGTTTGACCAAAACTTTGACTGCTTACAACTCCCTCATATGGACGAATTTTCAAGTGATGCAAAAGGCAAACCTGCATGGAATTTCAAGCTCTTTCTAACCATGAGGTCATAGAAACAAAATATGAACTTTGACAAACTAACCTCTTGATGATGACCTACCTCATCCTGACCTTCATGATGATGATGCACCTGACTTATTTTTACCAAACCGCCAGAAACAGACAACACAAGCCAAAACAAAAGTTGGGTCCCTGTTTTGCCAAGTCAAAATGGGGCGTGTTGTGTAACCACACAACAACTTGCCACCAAAGAAAACAACAAAATTCAAATAATTCAAGTGATATGATCATATTCATCTATAGAGTTCTAATTCTGTCTAAGTAAAATCATCATGATCTTTGAATGATAAAATTTCATTATGGTGATAAAGCTAACAAAGGATCATGTGTGTGCAGATGATTAATTATCCTCATCTTGAAAGTACGTTGAAAACATAATTAACTGGTGTTAAACTACATAGTTGGAGATCATCCCTCATAGCCAACCTGGATAGAGCCTTGCTGCCAGCAGGTGTCTATAACCCCGGCAAGGTTATCTATACAATCTCCCTAAGTAGAGCCCCACTGCCAGCAGGCGTCCATAGCCCCGGTAGAGTTACTTAGATGGCCTAATTTTATTTCGTTTCTGATTTTCCTTTAAAAATTTAAATTTGATATCATCATGTCTGCTCATTTGTACAAGGTGCAGTCACTTGCAGCTTTAGGTTGGAGATTGTATTGGTAGCAAGGGAGTCCCTTTAGATTTTTCACTTAACACCTATACTCATATCTTCAACAAACCCAAGGCTGTTAGGTGTTTCATTGTGTTTGATTCACTTTGGACAAGAAAAAGTACCCTGATGAAAAGACATCATAAACCTGATCATGAGTATTTATCAGAATGAATTACAATCTATATCTAAATCTGATCTCATCACTTGAATCCTAACAATTTGGTTATTTTCTTAGGTGATGAAGTGCATCATCCTGACTTACCAGAACAAGGTCCCAACCAACAAACAACAACAACAACAAGCAAACTGTACAAACAACCATACAAATATACAATATGATACACAAGACTGTCATGAAGTCACTCAGGCCTGGAAATAATGTTTGAAGAATTGTCCATTGACTGGCAACGGGACATCCTCACCTGTCAGGTTCTTAAGCCTATAAGTGCTGTCTCCTAAAATTTCAGAAATCTGAAAGGGACCTATCCATAGTCTATCGAACTTACCATGATCACCTTTCCTTTCATGGGCTTTATCCCACATCAGGACTAAATCTGATATCCTGAACGCTTTAATTCTGGCTCTCTTGTCAAACCAGCGTTTGACAATAGCCTGATGTTTTGCAAATTGGTCAATCGCTTGGCTTCGTTTTTCTTCCAGATGCATCAACTGAAGCAACCTGACTTCCTGTTTATTATCTATGCCTAGATAGTCTTGGGCAAACTGCAGAGTAGGAATTTTCAAGTTTATAGGGAGGATAGGATCTACCCCATATACTAGCTGGAAGGGTGAGTTTCCTAATGCAATTTTCATTCTAGTTCTGTCTACCCATAAGGCATATTTCAGAAATGAATTCCATTCCCTGGGATTTTTCTCTATCAATTTTCTTATGATACTCAGTAAATTCTTATTGGTGGATTCTGCTAATCCATTTCCCTGGGGATAGTAATTGGATGAGAACTTAAGTATAATCCCATGATCAAAAGCCCAACTTGACAATTTAGTGGAAATGAAGGCAGAACCATTATCACTTACCAATGCATAAGGAATCCCATACCTGGTGACAATGTTGCTTTCCAGAAATTTAATGACATCATCAGCAGTACAAGTTTTGCTGCTGATAGCCTCAGTCCATCTGGTACAATAATCAGTAATTGTTAGGACATACCTCTGGCCTGAAGAAGACGGAGGATTGATTGGTCCTATGAAATCCATGCCCCATTGTGCAAATGGGCGCTCCTCCATCACTGGCTGCAACGGTTGTGCAGCATATTTTTCTCTGTTGGCAGCAATCTGGCAAACATGACAACATTTAACATGATCAGTTGTGTCTTTAAAAATTGTAGGCCAGTAATATCCTGCTCTGAGGATTGCATGTGTGGTGGCCAACGCTGATCCGTGGGCAGTTCCAAACTTGTCATGTAACTCTGTCAAGACTTTATTGGCTTCTGGTTTCTCTAAGCATCTCAGGTATATCCCTTCATAATTCCTTTTAAACAGGGCTCCTCCCTTCATCATATATTTCTGGGATCTTATCTTTAAGGCTCTTCTCTGTGAGGCTTGCATCCTCGAAGGACATCTTCCAGTGATCAGGATGTGCCTGATGTCTGAATACCATTCTTTTTTGTCTCTCATCGATTACATACTACTGACTGATGATGTTTGGATCAGTTTCAGATATCATCTGGCTCAGAGCCTGTCCTCTTACTAGCTTCATGGGTGTGATCTCCATGTCATATTCTTGTAGTACCATAATCCATTTGGCCCTTTTTTCACCAGGTTCACTCTGCATCAGCAGCATCTTTACTGCTGCATCTGGTACCACAGCAATCACTTTGCTTCTCAGTATATAATGTCTGAACTTTTTTACTGCTCTGACTAATGCAAGTGCCTGTCTTTCAACATCTACATATCTCAACTCAGCATCCTTGAAAGGACAGCTCATGAAGGCAATTGGTTTCTCTTCTTTATCTTCATTTCTTTGAGTTAACACTGCTGCAGAAGTATGTTCTGAAGCAAATGAGTAGATGTAGAAATCATTTGTATAATCTGGACTAATGAGGACAGGAGCATCTGAAATGGCCTTCTTTATATCTTCAAAAGCAGCTCTGGCTTCTGGTGTCCAGTCAATTTGTGCATCTTTTTTCAACATGGCATTCAGTGGTCTGACAATCTCAGCGAAGCCAGTGATGAACTTCCTCACAAAATTTATCTTACCAAAATAAGATTTAAGCTCCTTTTTGCTTCCTGGAAGTGGTAATTTCATAATAGATTCCACCCTGTCAGGATCAATGATAATCCCATCCTCTGTGATTAGGTGGCCTAGTAACTTTCCTGTTGTGACCCCGAATATGCACTTCTTGGGATTCAAAGATATTCCATATTCTTCACATTTCTTCAGTACATTTCTGAGATCAGCAACATGATCTCCTCTTTCCTTGGAGAATACTGTCAGGTCATCCATGTAGATGACTATACATTTTCCTATTAAGCCTCTGAAGGCTATGTCCATTGCTCGCTGGAATGTAGCTCCAGCATTTATCAGTCCAAACGGCATACGTCTATATGCAAATATCCCCCACTTTGTGGTGAAGGCAGTCTTTAATCTGTCAATTTTATCTACCATCACTTGGTTGTATCCTGAAAAACCGTCCAAGAAGGACATCATCTTGGCTCCATTTACCATCTGCAGAACCTCATCCAAAGAGGGCAAAGGATAGTTATCCTTTTCTGATGCTCTGTTCAGGTTCCTGAAATCCACACACAATCTGATGTCTCCATTCTTCTTCCTGACCGGTACCAGATTTGCCACCCAAGTGGAGTGCCTTACAGGAAAAATTATCCGGGCATTCAACAATTTTTTGACCTCCTCAAGGATGATGGGCTCAAGCAGAGCATTGACTGGCCTCTACTTCTGTCTGAAAGGTTTTGCATCTGGCAAATCCTCATGATAATCATCATCATGATGATGATGAACATCAAGCATCAGGACCTCTTCTATTTGGACAGTTTGAGGCCTGATGTGATAAACTCTAGGTTCTACGTTTACATACATGATCTCATTCGTTCTGTTATATTCCGTGATCATATGTTTCATCCTAGGCTCAGCATCAATCCTGATCTGATTAGGTATACCTTTCCATGGCAACCACATGTGACTGAAGTCTGTGGACATGTATCCGTTAAGCGTTTTAGACCAGTCCCGGCTAAGCAACATCCCGTATGTATCAGGTATGTCAACTACCTGAATGTCAATGTAATACTGGATCCTAGGATCAGACGCTAGCTGCATGTGAATGTGAGTGAGTTCTCCTATGAAACTTACTTCTGTCTTATCCAGTTGAGTGACCTTCTTTAAGGATTTAGCAGGATGCAGTCCTAATGCGTTGCATATTGACAAAGGCATAACATTAGTTGAGGCTCCCGAATCAACTAAACAGTTGTGCAAATTCTTACTGAACATTCTTATGGTGAGGAGAAATGGAGGTGATTCAGTTTTATCTCTGTACAAGGTCATGTGAGAGGTTTCAGCAGCTTGGACTGTGGCTGACACTTTGGGCTTGACAGTGTTATCTTTAGCAGTATGGTCTCTGCTATTGGATTGACTCGAAAGGTGATTATCCTCTTTAGAAGCAGGATCATCCAGCGACTTCATGAATGCCTTTTTGATGGCAGGAGTTTTCATTAACTCAGATAGGGACAGGCTGATCTTGATTTTCTTCATTTCATCAGCCAAATAGCTGACTAACTTGTCAGGCTCATGAGGTGCATTTGCGACTTTTGTTACTGTGTTTTGAGGAGACAAGTATTGAGCATTCACCTTAGGGAACCCAGGGTTATTGCTAGCCTTAGGATCAGGAGGTGTGTTGAAGTTGTTTGGAGGTAGAGATGATGTCAATGGACCGGCAGGTCTATTGGCATTACTCCTCAGGTTATAACTATGCTTACCAGGGTATTGCTGCTGGTATGCATGTACTTCCTCATGCTCTCTTGTAGGTTCATTTTCATCCTCAAAAGGGAAGACATAGTTTGCTTCAAAGGTTAAGGCAGATTCTTCACAGGTCTGATTATATTCCTGATGAGGCTGATTAGTGTATGTTTCCAGCACAAAAGCTGAGTCATATCCACAAGGAACTATTTCATTTCCTTCTGCCTGAGGTGGATTTCCAGAAGTATTAGACACTTCAGTCTGAAAGATGCTGGCAGCAATCCTAAATTGTGGACAATCTAATTCTGCATGTGCATTGGTGTTGTGAATCCTGCACCAATTGGTAAGGGCTGCCTCAGCAAGATTGACTCTAGTAGTCTGTTTGGTTTCACCAGGAGGCTGATTGTCTAGGGGTGATGGTAATGAACCATTATTTGGCCTGGAGTTCCACACTCTGGGCTGCCTAGGAGGATTATTGTTATTTGCAGCACTACTGTTGAAGTTATTGTTGTATCCTCTGTCAGGGTAATTTGGTCTGTCATTGGAATAACTCCTATTCTGACCTGACTGTGAATAAAACCCTTGATTTCTCAAGTGTGTTACTTCTGTGGTGAGTTTTCTCAACTGAGCAGCAATTTCTTTGATTTCCTCTTTCTCCTCTTGAGCTTGGGCCACTACATTTTCAGTCTGAGGCTGGAAAAAGGAGGATCCATGGTTATTGTGAGATAGATCTGTACCCTGGGGTGTCTGAGTATGTGCAGGATATTGTGGCAATTGGCCATTTCCATTAGGAGGAGGCATGATACTCAATGGAGGTACTTGCAAAGGTGCAGGCATGATTGCTGGGGGCATCACTGCTCCATTTGGATATTGTGCAGGATATTGTGAAGGATAAGCTGCAGGATACTATGCTGGATATTGTGACTGTACGCCAGGCAAAGTAGGGAATGCTATATTAGGAGTAGGAGCAGGTATCAGCTGCTGATTTACCTTGATAGCTTCTTGAAAATCTCCTGTCAATGTGGTGATCTCAGGATGTGTTCTCTTGATGAACATGGCGGTTAATGGATCCAGGGCTGAATAATAAATACTCCTAGTAGCATCATCAGCCACCACATATGGGGTAACTAGCTTGGACAACATTTTCTGGAACCTAGCATTGAAATTTGCAATAGGTTCATGCTCAAATCTCTTGATTGTGGCAAACAGGTGGTAATTCATGGATGGATCAATAGGGACCTTGAATCTGTCAAGAAGGCCTTCTCTAAGACAGCCCACGAACCTACAGAAGATTGACCAAGACTGATGAACCAATTATAAGCCTCTTCCCCTAAGGAAAAAGGGAATAATCTGCACACCACATCCTGATGCTCTATTCTGGCTCTGCAGCAAGCTTCTTTAAACGTCCTGATATGATCATCCGCATCCTGATAAGGATGGTATTTTGGACAAAGTTTGTCTGGATACTTTGGTAACTCATGATACGCATTAAAGGTCAATGGTGATTCCGCTGCAAAGAACGACATTGCAACCTGAGGGGGCTGAACTGGTGGTGCAGTTGGCTGAGGTTGGACTAAAGGTATACCTTGAGGTTGAACAGAAGGTGTCACGGGTATACCGGAAGGTATTTGCAAACCAACCAGAGTTACAGGAGGAGGTCCTGGTGAAGTTCTGGACGCACTAGACTCTGGAGTATGGTGAACGTCTACAGTCTTAGGTCTAAAACCTCTGACAGGCAATTCTTCAAAAATTTCACTATGTCTAGACCTGGTATTTATCCTGTGAGCCAGGATTTCTCGATTTGGAGGCCAATTAGCTGAAACTTTGCAAATATTGGCTGGATTCCACCGGACGAGGTGATATTTGCGGTCAACTTGCAAATCAGACTGAATATTCGCGCAATATTTGCGAAGACACTGCAAATATGACAGGATAGTGGGATATTCCGACCAGTAGCACCAGATCTCGCGTGTCTAAGGCTCAAATTCTCAAAGCTTGAACAAATTTATGCATCTTTGGCCAATATTTAGTGAATTTAAAGAAATCTACTGTAAAGCTTGCAATATTTATGTGAGATTTGGAAATCTTTACATAGAATGTGCATATACAAACTTATTGCAGCAAATATTTATGCAATATGATGAAATTCACAAATGATCTGAAGTTACCTTACTCTGAGCGTCATCAAACCTGAAAGTACTGATGATGAACGTGATCTTCTGGATGGCCCTCCTTCTAGCGCCAATTTATGTTGGTCATGATATTAGTCATTCGCAAACATAGAATAAAAGTTACACAACAACCTTTACTCATCTTGAAAGATACGATGAATTCAAAGAATTCATGATCCCAAGTCTCCGTTGATTAGGTCTTAATCTACTGACGTTACTCAGTGGTTGATGTGCGTTGCTGTTTTCCATTCAGGGGCCTTACGTGTTTCTGCACTGTTCATCATCATCATCTTCAAATATCCTACTCTGGATGTTCGCTCTGCATAAGTCTCCAACAATTCTGCCTCTGCACTGTAAATTTAGTCAAATAATGTGCATACAGGCTGATATTTGCATGATTTCTACCATTATTTATGATTCCTTGCATGATATTTTCAATACTTTATGCATCTAACTCAAATATGCTAAGGATTTTCAATTACCTATGGGGTTTCAGCATATTTCATTGTTTCTGCTTGTTATTTATCATGATTTGCAGTTATGGTGATGGACTAATGAAATTAAAAGAAGAAAAAGGGTGAAAGAATGAGATTCCCAAAACTACTGGACTTAGATCACTGATTCACATACAAGCTCCCATACTTGCAATGAAAAGAAGGAAAACTAGAAATCATACTTCACCAGGACATTCCACAAATCCGCATGATCTAGTGCAAAGCTTCAAAGGAAAGTTGACAACAACATGTAATGAAATGAAAGCGCTTCCAGTTGAACACAACATTCACCAGTACATATCCAGAAATCAACAGAAAGATTACGTAAAATTTACAATTAAGATGTAATCTGGAACTTCATCTTCATTCAGTATGCTTAAGAACAGGTACATTCACAGTGATCTGAAGAAAGAACCTTGACATTTCAACAATTCTATCCTCATTAGTCTCAGTAATCCGATCTCCTAATTGATTCTACAGTAATTGACTCTTTGCACCAGATGCGTCTGTGTATTCTAATGTATATCCTTTCCCCCTCTAAAATGACAAGCTATGGCTCTTATATAGAGCAACTGCCAGAAAACGGTTACAATGATCCAAGGATCGGGATCCTCTCATAACAAACAACGGTCCAGATGAAAAGCACATGCTTCGTCAGTTAACAAATGTACAGCTGGCACATAATATTCCAGCATCTTCAACTTGATTCGGTCTCCAGCTGGCGAACAGCATATTTGACAATATCCTCCTCATGTCTGGCCCATGTTGACTCCATGCGTAACTTTGTAATGCTCAGCTTCAGCAGCATCATCATGATTTCAACGCTCAGCTTCAGCAGCATCATGACTTCAATGTTCAGCTTCAGCAGCATCATGACTTCAATGTTCAGCTTCAGCAGCATCATCAGGTCTTCCTGCAAGTAAACAGACAAATATTAAGTTCATCATCATGTGGATAAACAACAGGAAGTAAACATTTCATTAAACATACCTCTCAACGCAGCCACAGGCAATCAGGCTTTACCTGCGGAAAATATGCACTAAATGCATAAACAGCATAAAAACAACCAGGTCAACCCTCGTTGACCAAAATCAGGCAGTCGGGCTTTCAAATTTCTATCGTTTCAAATTTTCCCGCCCATTTTCTTGTATATCGGGTTCGAAATATGATGATGATGATCTCAGATTATACAAGGAAATAACCGCCTTTCAACCATCCTTAGAATCCGGCCTTGCATCATCATCATACTTGCATCGGCGAAATTACATACGATCAGGGTGACAGTTTTACCCTAGGCCAACGGCAACAGTTATCATGATGAAGGCAAACAGGTGGACTTGGAAAATGATCCTGCCGCTGAGGAAAATCATGATGACGTCATCGTCATCATCAGGCTTGGTTAAAATGCAAAGGGATGACGTCACCGTCATGTTCCGCCAAGATCAGGAGATAACTGGAATATCGGGTCGCCTCTAAGGAAGCTGATCAGGTGGTGCATGCAATATGACCCTTTCGCGAAGAAGGTGATCCTCTCAAAAGATCAGGATGAAGAACATCATCATCATCATATCCGCATTGGGTGATTTAGAATATGATCCTGCTGAAAGTCCTGACGACGTCATCAGGATATCCGTGGCCCTCATTAATCTTCGAACATGACGTCATCGTCATCATCATATTGGCGAAATGGATCACGCCTTGGAAAATATCCTGCCGAAGGAGAAAGGTGATGGTGACGTCATCGTCATCATCATATTTGCAAAAGGTTATACTTGTCAGCAGGATGATACTACGAACTGCCGGGAAAGACTAACAAGATCATGATGATCTTGTTCAACAAGGTTTCGGCAAGGAAAAAATCACCCTCCGTTTCGAAAGATAAGGTGATCATCATGATCACGCAAAAGGAGGTCAGGAGGATATTAGGAAATGTCAGGTCCTGAAATATCATGATGATGATGATCACCAAGACTGTCATGCGCGCGCAAATTATGCAGATGGCAGATTTCTCTAAGTAAGGTGATATTATAATATCAGCATGATATTATAATATCGGGTGATGTTGGAATATCATGATGCTCGCAATGTTTCCAAGGTTACTCGACGGGTAAAACACACTAGCACTTAAGATTGACGTCCGGATGTTTCGGGACTGCATGATTTTTATCAGGTGATAGAGTAGGATCATGATGATGACTTTGGCGATACAAAAGACCGCCTGACGGGAAAGGATTATTACGACTTAAACTTGACGTCCGGATGTTTCGACCTCAGGATATTATCGGGGGGCTTTTCAAATATCATGATGATGATGTTCATACAGCAATTATCAGGTTTGACCAAAACTTTGACTGCTTACAACTCCCTCATATGGACGAATTTTCAAGTGATGCAAAAGGCAAACCTGCATGGAATTTCAAGCTCTTTCTAACCATGAGGTCATAGAAACAAAATATGAACTTTGACAAACTAACCTCTTGATGATGACCTACCTCATCCTGACCTTCATGATGATGATGCACTTGACTTATTTTTACCAAACCGCCAGAAACAGACAACACAAGCCAAAACAAAAGTTGGGTCCCTGTTTTGCCAAGTCAAAATGGGGCGTGTTGTGTAACCACACAACAGGACCCTACCCTTTGCCATTGATGTCAAAGGAGGGGTGAGGAACAATAAAAAATATGGAATCCAGCCAAGGGGGAGCTCCGGTAAAGTGTACATTAGAACAAAGCAGCATCTAAGGGGGAGTGTAGTAGGACACTTAGTCATTTTTCACTAAGTGTTTCCATCAATTCCAAAGGGGGAGATTGTTGGCAAGAGACACATTGTAGCTTCATGATTGTTGTCATTGATGGCAACAAAGTTCATCCCACACATCCGTAGGACATGGTGTGCCTATACTAGAAGTCAGATTGAAGAGTGTTATGGTCTAGTAAGCAAGAATAGAGCATGTGGCAAGGTCTGGCAGTCAGGTCTGGATCTCTTAGAGGAAGTATCTTAGTAAAGTGCAGACTTGGGGAAGTCAAGAGGTGTACCTTGACTGATACATTCCAGAGATTGAGCCTCCGGTGATGAAAGACTGAAAAGATATGAGCACCTAAGTGTTGGGCTCCTATTTGGCAGAGTTGACAGAAGAAGAACTGACCGGCAGAACATTAGATCTTAATCCGGATGAGTTATTGATTGTGATCAAGTTTCTTAAGGTATCATTCATGATTGGCCAACATGATTGATGACTTCTATAAGCATCTCTTTGATACACATCACTTGATAAGCAAGGATTCAACCAACAGACCAAGAGTTTGGGAAAATAGTAAGTATTCTGGATGCCAACTAGAAAGTGGATGAAATCCTTGGTGCAGATATATATACCAGATTGATTTCGGTATGAAGTAGTGAGTGTGTTGTGGTGTACAAATAAAAGTAGAAGAGCAATGTGGAATTAGTAAGGCAAGTCCGATATGTGACAGGACAGCAACACCAAGAAGAGGAAGAATGAAGTGCAGCAAATCAGTATATTGAACCTAATCAGAATTGAACCTCAGCATATGTGGATGCTTCTCATCAGATTAAGTATCTAGTTTCCTTGTATAAACTATTGTAGGCAGTGAGCCTCTTGTGAGCAGTGTGCTCGGGTAGTGAGCCCTAATTGGCAAGTGCCATTGTGTACTGTCTTATTCTTTTAACAGAGAATACAATCTTGGGTTAATCACCCCGTGGTTTTTTTCCTTAACAAGGTTTTCCACGTCAAAATCATTGTGTCATGTGTATTAATGTTATTTCCATTTTATGGTTATGTTTTCTTATATGATTTAATGATGCATTACTTGTTAAGGAAGATCAGAAAGTAGAAGTAATTAAGATAACTGATTCACCCCCCCTCTCAGTTATCAACATCAGTTTGAGTACTTTAGGTGCTTGTTTGCTTTGCCTTGGATAGGTTGATGTTTTGCATCAAGATTTTTTCTTTGGAAGTGGGCTTTTCTTGTGTTTGCATGCATGCCTAGTAAAATGGACCCTAAGGGACTGACCTAGTGCCTTGGGGGCGCATTGCTAAATGGCCTTGCCTACGTGACGATGTAGAGGCAACATAGTTAGGGACTTGGACTATGACGTAGATGGACTAGAGGATAGATGACAAGATATGGGATGGACAGGAAAGCCTTGGGGGTTCATTAAAAATGGCCTTGCCTACATGACGATGTAGAGGTAATGTGGTTTTGGGTGACCCTATGATACTGATGACAGACTGATGAGACCATAAAGTGTGTCATCTTTAGTCAATAAAAGCATATATTTTCTCTTCATTAAATAAGTTTTTGAAGTGGACTTGAGTATGGGTTTGAAGATTTTTAGCTAAATATCAAATAAACTTGTCTAAATGTAACAATCAATGCCATGCATAAGTTTATCTTGATATTACATGTTCACCTCAAGATCAGCAATTATTTTATCAATAAAGTGAAGAAAAAGCCTATTTTATGTTAAGTTGTAGAGTTTCAGAGTTGCAGAGTTCCAGAGATGCACAGAGCTCCGGAGACGCATAGAGCGCCAGAGATGGATAGAGCTTCGGAGATGCACAGAGTGCCAGAGATGCATAGAGCATCGAAGATGGATAGAGCTCTAGAGATGCATAAAGCACCAGAGATGCACACAACGCTAGAGATGGATAGAGTGCCAGAGATGCATAGAGCTCCAGAGATGCACAGAGCGCCGGAGATGGATAGAGCTCCGAAGATGCATAGAGTGCCAGAGATGCACAGAGTGCTGGAGATGGATAGAGCACCAAAGATGCATAGAGCTCTAGAGATGCATAGAGCACCAGAGATGCACAGAGCCCTAGAGATGCATAGAGTGCTAGAGATGCACAGAGCGCTAGAGATGTAGAAGTCAAAAAGGCAGTTTCAGTAAAACTGCAATATCTCACTCATTTCTTAATGAAAATTAGAATTTGAAAATGATCCAGAAAGTTTAAAGAGAGAGGAAAAAATCTATGAAGTTCATTTGAAGAGATTCATTAAAATGAATAAATGGTTAATGATATAAGTTTACTGTTATAGAGCGTGAAGATGTAGAATAGAAAAGTCAAGAAAACCAGTTTTAGTAAAACTATGATATCTCTCTCATTTGTTAATGCAATTTAGAAATTCAAAATGATTTGGAAAGATGGAGGATAGAGGAACAAAACCCAAAAATTATTTGTGGAGATCTAGTAAAACAAATGAGCAGTTTATGAAAGAAGTTGACTATTCTGTAATCTGTAGAGATGTTCTAGAAATACTTTATCAAATTGTTGCGGATTCTTCCAATCTACCAACACACACTGCAAGATTTTCTAAAGGATAGATTGACTATAATAACTCCTAAATTAATGGATCTAATTATGGGTAATTTTTCCATACAAAGAATACACACTTAGTGTCATTGCATGTCTTTCTAAAAGACTGCATGTTTTGCCTTGTAATCAACAATTGTATAATCAGTTAACTAAATGAATAAGTTTAGTTAACTAGATAAATAAGTTAGCTGCATGAATAAGTTCTATACTCTAGAGAGACTCTCAATTTGAATTTAATAACCATAGTCAAAATAGAGAACTATGGCGTAGAATAGAGGAAGAGAGGAAGTTGTAAAAGAATTAATTGAAGGAAAGAAGAACTTTGTTTTTTTTACAACATGTAATTTGGATCTTGAAGGTTTTGAATAAAAGAAGTTGTTCTACAAATTTGTTGATTGTTGGAATTGATTAATCTCTCTCTGGAGGAAGGAGCAAGGGCCCACTCCAACCAAAGGGCAGAGACTATTTCTTAATTGCATTAGTTGCTTTGCTATTATGCATAATTCCTTTAGTTGTTCCTGTTTTGCTTTCCATAGAATAATTTATTTTTCTGTTGTGAAATTCCTTTATTCCAGAATTAGATCAACTACTCAAATTATTTCTTTCCTTAGATTATGTTATCTTTTTCAGCAGAGTTTAAACCCTCATTTGTTCCATGCAATTGTTGTCAATTCCCTTTTGTAGAAAAGACTGCCATGCAAGTTATTCCTCTTCCCTTTTGCATACAACCATGGACAGCACCTTGGATTGACATTTATTAAAATTAAATGATGAGGACTACAATGACCCTCATCATTTTTGGCACCATTACCGGGGATAGGTGTCATTAGGGAATTGATGTTGATCTGGTGACATCAGGTTAAAAAGAGGGGAAAATTAGTCTGGTTGTCTTTTTAGGTTTATTATTTTGAAGTCTAGTTTCATCATAGGTAGATAAAAGAAGTTCCCCAAGAGAGATCTATATGCCAAAAACCTCCCCAAACAACAGATCCAAATATTAAGGTTCTTGCATGCAAAGAAGGTGAAAAACCTAAATCAAGAGTGTCAGGCTATTGTAGTCACAAATGAAATAAAGAAGCTTGAGAAGGAGAAGAAAAATAGAATAAACAGGTTGAGTGAACTTAGAGGGATAATTATCCCTAAGTTAGAAGCCATGCATGAAGCCCTAAGTGATGTACAGACCACAGCCTGGACCAATGATCCGACAGATCTAAAGAGGGCAGAAGATTTTGCATTCCTATTGAGTGGTCACATCTCAATTTTGGACAGGATGAAGAGGAGTTGGGCAACAGAAGTAATACAATTGAAAACCACTTTTGCAGATATAGTTAAGTATATGTAAGTAAAACATGTATATATGTTTTTGTGGCCAAGTATAGATTTGTTTTTGGGAAATTTTGGTGTGCGGACCCTACCCTTTGCCATTGATGTCAAAGGGGGAGTGAGGAACAATGAAAAATATGGAATCCAGCTAAGGGGGAGCTCTAGTAAAGTGTACATTAGAACAAAGCAGCATCTAAGGGGGAGTGTAGTAGGACACTTAGTCATTTTTCACTAAGTGTTTCCATCAATTCCAAAGGGGGAGATTGTTGGCAAGAGACACATTGTAGCTTCATGATTGTTGTCATTGATGGCAACAAAGTTCATCCCACACATCCGTAGGACATGGTGTGCCTATACCAAAAGTCAGATTGAAGAGTGTTATGGTCTGGTAAGCAAGAATAGAGCATGTGGCAAGGTCTGACAGTCAGGTCTGGATCTCTCAGAGGAAGTATCTTAGTAAAGTGTAGACTTAGGGAAGTCAAGAGGTGTACCTTGATTGATACATTTCAGAGATTGAGCCTCCGGTGATGAAAGAATGAAAAGATATGAGCACCTAAGTGTTGGGCTCCTGTTTGGCAGAGTTGACAGAAGAAGAACTAATCGGCAGAACATTAGATCTTAATCCGGATGAATTATTGATTGTGATCAAGTTTCTTAAGGTATCATTCATGATTGGCCAACATGATTGATGACTTCTATAAGCATCTCTTTGATACACATCACTTGATAAGCAAGGATTCAGCCGACAGACCAAGAGTTTGGGAAAATAGTAAGTATTCTGGATGCAAACTAGAAAGTGGATGAAATCCTTGGTGCGGATATATATACCAGATTGATTTCGGTATGAAGTAGTGAGTGTGTTGTGGTGTACGAATAAAAGTAAAAGAGCAATGTGGAAGTAGTAAGGCATGTCCGATATGTGACAGGATAGCAACACCAAGAAGAGGAAGAATGAAGTGCAGCAAATCAGTATATTGAACCTAATCGAAATTGAACCTTAGCATATGTGGATGCTTCTCATCAGATTAAGTATCTAGTTTCCTTGTATAAACTATTGTAGGCAGTGAGCCTCTTGTGAGTAGTGTGCTCAGGTAGTGAGCCCTAATTGGTAAGTGCCATTGTGTACTATCTTATTCTTTTAACAGAGAATACAATCTTGGGTTAATCACCCCATGGTTTTTTCCCTTAACAGGGTTTTCCACGTCAAAATCATTGTGTCATGTGTATTGATGTTATTTCCATTTTATGGTTATGTTTTCTTATATGATTTAATGATGCATTAATTGTTAAGGAAGATCAGAAAGTAGAAGTAATTAAGATAACTGATTCTCTCCCCCTCTCAGTTATCAACATCAGTTTGAGTACTTTAGGTGCTTGTTTGCTTTGCCTTGGATAGGTTGATGTTTTGCATCAAGATTTTTTCTTTGGAAGCGGGCTTTGCTTGTGTTTGCATGCATGCCTGGTAAAATGGACCCTAAGGGACTGACCTAGTGCCTTGGGAGCGCATTGCTAAATGGCCTTGCCTATGTGACGATGTAGAGGCAACATAGTTAGGGACTTGGACTATGACGCAAATGGACTAGAGGATAGATGAGAAGATATGGGATGGACAGGAAAGCCTTGGGGGTGCATTAAAAATGGCCTTGCCTATGTGATGATGTAGAGGTAATGTGGTTTTGGGTGACCCTATGATACTGATGACAAACTGATGAGACCATAAAGTGTGTCATCTTTAGTCAATAAAAGCATATATTTTCTCTTCATTAAATAAGTTTTTGAAGTGGACTTGAGTATGGGTTTGAAGATTTTTAGCTAAGTATCAAATAAACTTGTCTAAATGTAACAATCAATGCCATGCATAAGTTTATCTTGATATTACATGTTCACCTCGAGATCAGCAATTATTTTATCAATAAAGTGAAGAGAAAGCCTATTTTATGTTAAGTTGTAGAGTTTCAGAGTTGTAGAGCTCCAGAGATGCACAGAGCTCCAGAGACGCATAGAGCGCCAGAGATGGATAGAGCTTCGGAGATGCACAAAGTGCCAGAGATGCACAGAGCACCGAAGATGGACAGAGCTCTGGAGATGCATAAAGCACCAGAGATGCACATAGCGCTAGAGATGGATAGAGTGCCGGAGATGCACAGAGCTCTGGAGATGCATAGAGCACCGGAGATGGATAGAGCTCCAGAGATGCATAGAGCGCTAGAGATGCACAGAGTGCTAGAGATGGATAGAGCACCAGAGATGCATAGAGCTCTAGAGATGCACAGAGCACCGAAGATGCACAGATCCCTAGAGATGCATAGAGCACTAGAGATGCACAGAGCACTAGAGATGTAGAAGTCAAAAAGGTAGTTTCAGTAAAACTGCAATATCTCACTCATTTCTTAATGAAAATTAGAATTTGAAAATGATCTAGAAAGTTTAAAGAGAGAGGAAAAAATCTATGAAGTTCATTTGAAGAGATTCATTAAAATGAATAAATGGTTAATGATATAAGTTGACTGTTATAGAGCGTGAAGATGTAGAATAGAAAAGTCAAGAAAACCAGTTTTAGTAAAACTATGATATCTCTCTCATTTTTTAATGCAATTTAGAAATTCAAAATGATTTGGAAAGATGGAGGATAGAGGAACAAAACCCAGAAATTATTTGTGGAGATCTAGTAAAACAAATGAGTAGTTTATGAAAGAAGTTGACTATTCTGTAATTTGTAGAGATGTTCTAGAAATACTTTATCAAATTGTTGCGGATTCTTCCAATCTACCAACACACACTGCAAGATTTTCTAAAGGATAGATTGACTATAATTACTCCTAAATTAATGGATCTAATTATGAGTAATTTTTCCATGCAAAGAATACACACTTAGTGTCATTGCATGTCTTTCTAAAAGACTGCATGTTTTGCCTTGTAATCAACAATTGTATAATCAGTTAACTAAATGAATAAATTTAGTTAACTAGATAAATAATTTAGCTGCATGAATAAGTTCTATACTCTAGAGAGACTCTCAATTTGAATTTAATAACCATAGTCAAAATAGAGAACTATGGCGTAGAATAAAGGAAGAGAGGAAGTTGTAAAAGAATTAATTGAAGGAAAGAAGAACTTTATTTTTTTTACATGTAATTTGGATCTTGAAGGTTTTGAATAAAAGAAGTTGTTCTACAAATTTGTTGATTGTTGGAATTGATTAATCTCTCTCTGGAGGAAGGAGCAAGGGCCCACTCCAACCAAAGGGCAGAGACTATTTCTTAATTGCATTAGTTGCTTTGCTATTATGCATAATTCCTTTAGTTGTTCCTGTTTTGCTTTCCATAGAATAATTTATTTTTCTGTTGTGAAATTCCTTTATTCCAGAATTAGATCAACTACTCAAATTATTTCTTTCCTTAGATTATGTTATCTTTTTCAGCAGAGTTTAAACCCTCGTTTGTTCTATGCAATTGTTGTCAATTCCCTTTTGTAGAAAAGACTGCCATGCAAGTTATTCCTCTTCCCTTTTGCATACAACCATGGACACTGCCTTGGATTGACATTTATTAAAATTAAATGATGAAGACTACAACGACCCTCATCATTTTTGGCACCATTGCCGCGGATGATCTGGTGACATCAGGTCAAAAAGAGGGGAAAATTAGTCTGGTTGTCTTTTTAGGTTTATTATTTTGAAGTCTAGTTTCATCATAGGTAGATAAAAGAAGTTCCCCAAGAGAGATCTATATGCTAAAAACCTCCCCAAACAACAGGTCCAAATATTAACGTTCTTGCATGCAAAGAAGGTGAAAAACCTTATTGTTCTATAATTTTAGCTCTTATGCAGCGTCTTCAACTGGATGACCATGACTCCAATGTCTAGCAAGGAAAAATGTATTTTAGAAGGAGAAATTGATGCCCTTGCAATAGGTAACGACTATAATGAATAAATCTTGTCTCCACTGGAGGAGCTTGTATGGCAAAGTATTATTTGGATGCCTTCAAAGTACAAGGAGGGCTACCTAATTAGATAATTGAAGAACAACAAGGAGCTGCCTCTAATCATGCATGTACCAGAATATGAGGAAGGGTTTCAAGATCTCTCCAATTAGCCCATGAATAGCAAGGAGCTGTCTCTAATCATGCATGCACCAGAATGTAAGGAAGGGTTGCAAGATCTCTCCAATCAGCTCATGCATGTACTAGAGTAAGAAATTATGGAGGAGGTTGTTATTTCAAAGGAAGGTGAAGCATCAAAGTTTAAATTTTTGGTCATCTTCTTCTCATGGTTTTCCTTTTCTTTCAAAAAGTTGAATGCATGGATCCATATTTTAAGGAAAGGAAGTTATTTTCCACAACCAGTCAATGGTTTTGTGTAACCTATCTCTACATCACTAAGTAGAGTAGGTTAGGGTCAGTTTATTTTTTTACAAATAAGTGCTTTGCACATGCTTTTTCTATACAATTTGCTACTTCCAAGAACTTTTGCAGATATTTTGGCATTTGAAGAAGTTGAAGACCTCTTTGCATGCATCATGCAAAACATGGGCTAAAAAGATGGAGAACCAACTAGTGCATGATGGTCACATGGAAGACTAAGATGGACAGCAAGGTATCATCTATGAAGATCAGTAGAACAATAGGTTTGGAGATCAGCAAAGTATTAGCTTCAGAGATCAGTAGAGTATTAGCTCTGGAGATGAACAACAAGTATCAGTTCCAGAGATTAGCAGAGTATTAGCTCCAAAGATTAGCAGCACACCAACTCCAGGGATCGACAGGGTATAATCTCCAGAGATTATCAGAATGGAAAATCCAAAGGTCATTAGAAACTGCTCCAGAAAACACCAGAACAACAACTATAAGGCATCTCCAGAGCAACTGCAAGAAAAGTAAGAGGTTAGCTCAAAAAGATGATTATGAAGTGCAAGAGGACCTGCAACCTCTTAAGTGTGGGGGAGATGATGAGACCATAAAGTGTCTCATATTTAGTCAATAAAAGCATATATATTCTCTTCATTAAATTAGTTTTTGAAGTGGACTTGAGTATGGGTTTGAAGATTTTTAGCTAAATATCAAATAAACTTGTCTAAATGCAACAATCAATGCCATGCATGAGTTTATCTTGATATTATATGTTCACCTCGAGATCAACAATTATTTTATCAATAAAGTGAAGAGAAAGTCTATTTTATGTTAAGTTGTAGAGTTTCAGAGTTACAGAGCTCCAGAGATGCATAGAGCGCCGGAGATGGACAGAGCTCCGGAGATGCACAGAGCTCCGGAGATGCATAGAGCACTGGAGATGGATAGAGCTCCGGAGATGCACAAAGTGCCAGAGATGCATAGAGTACCAGAGATGGATAGAGCGCCAGAGATGCATAGAGCTCTAGAGATGTATAGAACTCCAGAGATGCACAGAGCCCCAGAGATGCATAGAGCATTAGAGATGCACAGAGCGCCGGAGATGCAAAAGTCAAAAAGGCAGTTTCAGTAAAACTGCAATATCTCACTCATTTCTTAATGAAAATTAGAATTTCAAAATGATCCAGAAAGATGAAATGAGAGGAACAAATCTATGAAGGTGTTTTGAAGAGATTCTGAAAATGAATAAATGGTTAATGATATAAGTTGATTGTTACAGAGCATGAAGATGCAGAATAGAAAAGTCAAGAAAACTAGTTTCAGTAAAACTGCTATCTCTCTTTCATTTCTTAATGAAATTTAGAAATTCAAAATGATCTGGAAATCTAGAGGTTAGAGGAACAAAACCTAGAAATCATTTGTGGAGATCTAGTAAAAAAATGAGTAGTTTATGACAGAAGTTGACTGTTCTGCAATCTCTGGAGATGTTCTAGAAATACTTTATCAAATTGCTACAGATTCTTCCAATCTACCAACACACACTCCAAGATTTTATGAAGGATAGATTGATTATAATTACTCCTAAATTAATGGATCTAATTATGAGTAATTATTCCATGCAAAGAATACACACTTAGTGTCATTGCATGTCTTTCTAAAAACTGCATGTTTTGCCTTGTAATCAACAATTGTATAATTAGTTAACTAAATGAATAAGTTTAGTTAACTAAATAAATAAGTTTAGTTAGCTGCATAAATAAGTTCTCTACTCTAGAGAGACTCTCAATTAGAATTTAATAACCATAGTCATATATAGAGAACTATGGTGTAGAATAGAGGAAGAAAGGAAGTTGTAAAAGAATTAATTGAAGGAAAGAAGAACTCTATTTTTTTTACAGCAGCATGTAATTTGGATCTTGAAGGTTTTGAATAAAAGAAGTTGTTCTACAAATTTGTTGATTGCTGGAATTGATTAGTCTCTCTCTAGAGGAAGGAGCAAGGGTCCACTCCAACCAAAGGGAAGAGACTTTCTTAATTTCATTAGCTGCTTTGTTGTTATGCAAAATTCCTTTAGTTGTTCCAGTTTTGCTTTCCATAGAATAATTTATTTTTCTGTTGTGAAATTCCTTTATTCCAGAATTAGATCAGTTGCTCAAATTATTTCTTTCCTTAGATTACATTATCTTTTTCAGCAAAGTTTAAACCCTCGTTTGTTCAATGCAATTGTTGTCAATTCCCTTTTGTAGAAAAGACTGCCATGCAAGTTATTCCTCTTACCTTTTGCATACATCCATGGACACCACCTCGGATTGACATTTATTAAAATTAAATGATGAGGACTACAACGACCCTTGTCACAGAAGCTACGCTAGGCTGACACTGTGGATAGGATACTGGATAAGACCTTAGTTGATAAGGTGACAAAAGAGAGAGTATCAAGCCATGATAGGTTATCGTTAGGTTACGCAAGGTGTTTTATTATGGAACAGATATGGATCAGATGAGAAATGATGGTAGGAAGAATGGACACAAGGTGATTGGTTTCCCAAAGATGGAGAAGGTGGTCTATCACAAGTAGCGCCTGTTTACCAGGTTTTCACCACTTATTTTTATTTACATGAAAGATAAAAGTACACATGATGTATGTTTGCTAGGTTTTCATCATGGTACCTATCCAATGTGCCTGTTTTCTAGGTTTTCATGAGAGGATGATTTTTTTGTTGTTTTTCTATTTTTTGATTTTTTTGATTTTGATTTTTATTTTTTAAATTTGCCCGTTACATTGGGGTTCTCTTAGGTATAGAACCGATGAAGATGCATACTGTTGATTGGATCATCAAATAGCTCACCTTCTGATGTTGCTAACTGATATGCCCCCGATCCATAGGAAGTAATGTTGACATAAGGACAAGCCAATTGGGCTCAAACTTACCTTTCTTTTCCTGATCTTGCTAATTGCAGGTATTTTCCTTAAGTACTAGATCACCAAAATTAAAGACCCTTGGATGGACCCTATGATTGTAGCTTCGTGACATCCTCTATTGATATGCCTTGAGATGGTTAAAGGCCTATTGCCTTCTCTCTTCTAACAATTCTAACTCTTACAATCTAGAAACTATGTAGTCTTAATTAGTGATAAGACCTTTTAATGACACCCTTAGAGATGGTAATTTGACCTCGATGGGCAAAATGGCTTCTGATCCATAGACAAGGGTGTATGGGGTAGCACCTGTGGGAGTACGTATACTAGTTCAATAGGCCCACAGAGTGGGATTCAGTTGTATGTGCCAATCACGACCAACATCATTGATAGTCTTCTTGAGGATTTTCAAGATTGTTTTATTGGATGCCTCTACTTGTTTGTTGCCTTGTGGATAGTAGGGGGTGGAGAAACAGTGTTAGATTTTGAATTTGTCACAAAGATCTTGTACATCTGAGTTCTTGAAAGGTCTTCCATTATCCATGACTATGGATGAGGGAATTCCGTATCTCCAGATGAGGTAATTGAGGATGAATGAGGCAATCTGTTTACCTGTGACATTGGTGAGTGGAACAGCTTCAATCCACTTGGTAAAATATTCAGTGGCTATTATTATGAACTTGTGGCCTTCGATGATGGAGGGTGAATTTTGCCCACAAGGTCGAGTCCCCATTGACAAACTGATATGAATCCATGTATCAATTTTCCATGTATCTGGCAGTGCTTGCATTTCTTCACAAACTGATATGAATGAGTTTCCATGTTTGGCCAATAGTATCCCAAATGCATGAGTTTCTTAGCTAAAGAAGGACCGCTAGAGTGGGTTCCACAAATTCCTTCATGCACGTCTCATAAGGTAGTTTGAGATTCTTCTAGTTCTAAACATCAAAGTAAAGTACCATCCAGACCTCATGTGAGGCCTATACTTTTTCATTTCCGTACATAAGACTAATTACCTTATTGTTGTTGATACTTTTACATTTGTGGGACTGTTGATCCCATATTTTCAAACTATTAAACCTTATTATGTTAAAGGAAAACTAATTGGGTGATGTTAGTTAGATGTTTGCTTTAAGAGAAAACAAATTAGGTGATGTTAGATAGATGTTTATTTTATAGGAAAAACTAATTGGGTGATGTCCTATTAATGTTTACATTACAGGGAAACTAATTGGGTGATGTTAGAAAGAAAATGGTCATGTGATTTCATTATGTTTATAAGAATTGTGACATGCTTTAGAAATGCATGTATTAAATTTGCTTCGGCTATGATATGTATATGTGGAATTAACTTTGAGATTGAGTGTGTAGGTATTTCTAACAAAACCACAAATACTGGAGATCATTCTGTACCTTATGTTATAATCCCTTATGAAACCGATCTGGTTCCACGAGGAACCGAGATCAACTCTGTGTTTGATTTAATGTTGTAATATTGTCTTGCATGAGGTTGAATGGGTTAGGTCTACCCTCTTGTAAATTTGAATTATGCTATGTGTTGTAAGAATTATTTTTGAATTTTATCTTATTTTTGAATTTTAAAATTTAAGACCCTTTTCTTGTGTCTTAGCTTGACCCTGGGTGTCCTAACTAAGTTTAAATTGACCTTGGGTTATACCCCATGGGTCTAGGGTCACTTTTGACTGGGATAACCCTTGGGTAACCTTCGTATGGTCACCTTAACTTCACAGTGAAGTTAAGTGACGAATTTGGAGGTAAGGGAGGGATAAGATGAGTGGTATAAACAATCAAGCCTATCCCTTTTTCAAATCCCAAGGCTTGAAATGACTCCATGGTCCACCAATGATGGAGGGGCTTGTCTTCTTATTCCCTCACTTTTGGTAAGAGTTCCCATGAAGTGGTGTGGACCTTCATGAGTGGGGTTATTTTTTTAATCCCACTTGGGATAGTGACAAAAAGGAGAGAAGACTTTGGGGAAGGAGCTCATGAGTGGGGTTATTTTTTAATCCCACTTGGGATAGTCGAAAAAGGAGTGGGGTTATTTTTTTAATCCCACTTGGGATAGTGGAAAAAGGAGTGGGGTTATTTTTTTAATCCCACTTGAGGATAAGGGAATTGGTGGAATTTTAAAAAAAAAGGAAGTTTTAAAGGGAGAAATCTTAGTGTAGAGGGAGTTAGTCAGTTTTTTTTTTAGAAAAGAAATTGGAGAGGAAATTGGAGTGGATCTCTTCATCAACTACTGCCATTAAAGAGCTTGTTAAGGTTGGTATGTAAGGCCTTTTCTTTGTATGTTCTGTTTCTTGCATGATGGATTTGTGAAATGAAATTTAATTTGTTGTGTTGTAAATTTTGTAATTGTGGGAAAATTTATTTGGGTGTTGACAGAGCTTCTTCCACTTGGGAGAAATACTCATCAAGTGTGGGGTAGGGGAGGAGTGATCCTCCTCGAGCGAATGCCTTGTTTCTTTTGGGATGTTGAAAGCCTTGAGGGCATTTGTGTGACTTTGAGAAATTGTGTTATTTGGCTTGAGTCAAAATATGAACTCTTTGGAATCTTTAGTAGCAAGTTGGCTTGAGGCCATGAGAAGGAAACTGTGTTGAAATTTAATTGAAGGGTGACACTCTAGAGTTGAGTGTGTCCACTCTCCTACCCCTTGTTAAACTCACTGTGGTTGAGTTTTTTTGTTGTGTAATATCCATGGGTGTATGTGTGTTTTGGTGTGTTGTTTCTACCTTGTTGTGAAGTGGAATTTTAGAATATCCTAGGTGTGTGGATGATCTCTCTAGCTCGGGGGTGACCCTCTTGTGGGTCTACGGTAGGGAGGAGAGCAGCTTGTGTGGTGTTTCTTCCCTTGTGTGATATGCAGGTTTTTTAGGGAGCTTATTGTGAAGCTTGGAGAAGATTATTGGATCTTAGAAAATATTTTATTTTCCTTAAGTCTTAAGGAGAGCCTGATCTTTTAATAGCTCCTTCCTTGTCAATTTTCCAAAAGGAGAAAATTATCTCCCTATTGTTGTATAAATTGTTATTTTTGGAGTTGTGAGGAAATCCTCTGTTCTTGGGTTGATAGTTGTAATTTTCTTGTTCATTAAGTTTTACCATTTAGAAATGAGAAGAGGAAAATAAAATTTGTTTTTAAAATGATATTAAAATTGTCTAGTTCCTTCTTCTCCTACTTGCAAAGTTGAGAGTTAGTTGATGTTTTAATTAAATTTGTAAAAGTATTATTTCTGTGTAAGCTTAGTGGAAATATTAATTTTAAATTTTGTTATAAGTCAAGTCGTAATTTTGCTACCATGAAAGAATGAAATTTGGGATTACAGTATTATTTTTTTTTGAAATTACCGCAAGTAATTAAATGCTTACTATATGTAGTTTAAAACATTTGACTTGAAATAGAAATTTTAATCAAGGAAAGTGGGATTTATTTATGCATAATGTATAATGCAAATTGAATAGATGTTTAAACTCAGAGTTGCAATTCAGAAATACATTGTTTACACAATTATAATTTAAAAAGAGCATAGGTAAATATATTTTAATTTTAAGGAAGAGTTTCTCAGAAGTTTCAACAATTATCCCAAATTAAATGACAGGAAAATGTAGAGGAAAATATGATCTTTTCATTTACAAAGGACACTGAAAATAAATGCAAACAAATCATCACAGGCATTCCATGAGTGGCCCTTTTTTTAAAAAAAACTCAACTGTAGATTTACAAAATAAACATCCAATTAAAAAAAAAAAGAGAGAGAAAGAGAAAGAACAGCTAACCTTAGAAAACAAAGAGGAGAAAATGCGTGGCATTTCCGAACAGGGCTAAGAGAACTAAGTAAATTTAACCTACCATTAAACATGTTTAGGAACAAGTTGATTATTAAAATTAATTCAATCATTGACCTAAAACCTAGAGCAAAACCCTAGGGAGACTGAGTCAAGTAAAGTTAACCAACCCTGTGTAAGTGATTTGCTTTACCAAGAAATTAGGAATAATGTAAAGGATGTAATGTTATTGCTGTTCGATAAAAAACGTGAAGAAAAAAAATAGAATAACATAAGATCTTGCACAACGGGAAGGAGAAAGAGATAGAAATACAATCAAAATTAAATTTCAGAGAAATGGTAAAATGAATGTGATAGAAATACAATCAAAATTAAATTCCAAGAAAAGGAACAGAGGGCAAATATTAATGTTTACATTATATGGAAACTAATTGGGTGATGTTAGAAAGAAAATGGTCATGTGATTTCATTATGTTTATAAGAACTGTGGCATGCTTTAGAAATGCATGTATTAAATTTGCTTCGGCTATGATATGTATATGTGGAATTAACTTTGAGATTGAGTGTGCAGGTATTTCTAACAAAACCACAGATACTGGAGATCATTCCGTACCTTATGTTGTAATCCCTTGTGAAGCCGATCTGGTTCCACGAGGAACCGAGATCAACTCTGTGTTTGATTTAATGTTGTAATGTTGTCTTGCATGAGGTTGAATGGGTTAGGTCTACCCTCTTGTAAATTTGAATTATGATATGTGTTGTAAGAATTGTTTTTGAATTTTATCTTATTTTTGAATTTTAAAATTTGAGACCCTTTTCTTGTGTCTTAACTTGACCCTGGGTGTCCTAACTAAGTTTAAATTGACCCTGGGTTATACCCCATGGGTTTAGGGTCACTTTTGACTGGGATAACCCTTAGGTAACCTCCATATGGTCACCTTAACTTCACAGTGAAGTTAAGTGACGAATTTGGAGGTAAGGGAGGGATAAGATGAGTGGTACCAACACTCAAGCCTATCCTTTTTTCAAATCCCAAGGCTTGAAATGACTCCATGGTCCACCAATAATAGAGGGGCTTATCTTCTTGTTCCCTCACTTTTGGTGAGACTCCCCATGAAGTGGGGTTATTTTTTTAATCCGACTTGGGATAGTGACAAAAAGGAGGGAAGACTTTGGGGAAGGAGCTCATGAGTGGGGTTATTTTTTAATCCCACTTGGGATAGTGGAAAAATGAGTGGGGTTATTTTTTTAATCCCACTTGGGATAGTGGGAAAAGGACTGGGGTTATTTTTTTAATCCCACTTGAGGATAAGGGAATTGGTGGAATTTTTTTTTTTAAAAGAGTTTTAAAGGGAGAAATCTTAGTGTAGAGGGAGTCAAATTTTTTTGAGAAAGGAAATTGGAGAGGAAAGTGGAGTGGATCTCTTCATCAACTACTTCCATTAAAGGGCTTGTTAAGGTTGGTATGCAAGGCCTTTTCTTTGTATGTTATGTTTCTTGCATGATGGATTTGTGAAATAAAATTTGATTTGTTGTGTTGTAAATTTTGTAATTGTGGAGAAATTTATTTGGGTGTTGACAAAGCTTCTTCCACTTGGGAGAAATGCTCATCAACTGTGGGGTAGGGGAGAAGTGATCCTCCTCAAATGAATGCCTTGTTTCTTTTGGGATGTTGAAAGCCTTGAGGGCATTTGTGTGACTTTGAGAAATTGTGTTATTTGGCTTGAGAGTCAAAATATGAACTCCTTGGAATCTTTGTTGGCAAGTTGGCTTGAGGCCATGAGAAGGAAACTGTGTTGAAATTTAATTGAAGGGTGACACTCTAGAGTTGAGTGTGTCCACTCTCCTACCCCTTGTTAAACTCACTGTGGTTGAGTTTTTATATTGTGTAATATCCATGTGTGTATGTGTGTTTTGGTGTTTTGTTTCTACCTTGTTGTGAAGTGGAATTTTGGAATACCCTAGGTGTGTGGATGATCTCCCTAACTCGAGGGTGACCCTCTTGCGGGTCTACGGTAGGGAGGAGAGCAGCTTGTGTGGTGTTTCTTCCCTTATGTGATATGCAGGTTTTCTAGGAGCTTATTGTGAAGCTTGGAGAAGATTATTGGATCTTAGAAAATATTTTATTTTCCTTAAGTCTTAAGGAGAGCATGATCTTTTAATAGCTCCTTCCTTGTCGATTTTCTAAAAGGAGAAAATTATCTCCCTATTGTTGTATAAATTATTATTTTTGGAGTTGTGAGGAAATCCTCTGTTCTTGGGTTGATAGTTGTAATTTTCTTGTTCATTAAGTTTTACCATTTAGAAATGAGAAGAGGAAAAGAAAAGTTGTTTTTAAAAAGATATTAAAATTGTCTAGTTCCTTCTTCTCCTACTTGCAAAGTTGAGAGTTAGTTGATATTTTAATTGAATTTGTAAAAGTATTATTTCTGTGTAAGCTTAGTGGAAATATTAATTTTAAATTTTGTTATAAGCCAAGTCATAATTTTGCTACCATGAAAGGAATGAAATTTGGGATTACAGTATTGTTTTTTTTTAAATTACCGCAAGTAATTAAATGCTTACTATATGTAGTTTAAAACATTTGACTTGAAATAGAAATTTTAATCGAGGAAAGTGGGATTTATTTATGCATAATGTATAATGTGAATTGAATAGATGTTTAAACTCAGAGTTGCAATTCAGAAATACATTATTTACACAATTATAATTTAAAAAGAGCATAGGTAAATATATTTTAATTTTAAGGAAGAGTTTCTCGGAAGTTTCAACAATTATCCCAAATTAAATGACAGGAAAATGAAGAGGAAAATATGATATTTTCATTTACAAAGGACACTAAAAATAAACGCAAACAAGCCATCACAGGCATTCCATGAGTGGCCCTTTTTTTAAAAAAACTCAACTGTAGATTTACAAAATAAACGTCTAATTAAAAAAAAAGAGAGAGAAAGAGAAAGAATAGCTAACCTTTGAAAACAAAGAGGAGAAAATGTGCGGCATTTCTAAATAGGGCTAAGAGAACTAAGTAAGTTTAACCTACCATTAAACCTATTTAGGGACAAGTTGATTATTAAAATTAATTCAAACGTTGACCTAAAACCTAGAGCAAAACCCTAGGGAGACTGAGTCAAGTGAAGTTAACCAACCTTGTGTAAGTGATTTGGTTTACCAAGAAATTAGGAATAATGTAAAGGATGTAATGTTATTGTTGTTCGATAAAAAATGTGAAGAAAAAAAAAAGGATAACATAAGAAGATCTTGCACAACGGGAAGGAGAAAGAGATAGAAATACAATCAAAATTAAATTTCAGAGAAATGGTAAAATGAACGTGATAGAAATATAATCAAAATTAAATTCCAAGAAAAGGAAGAGAGGGAAAATGAACGGGCTTGGTTGAAAATACTAAGTCTGAAGGAGGAGAAACTAATATGAAATTCTAGAAAATGGAAGAAAGAAAACAGATGATCGTGCTTTGTTGAAAAATGATCTATCACCTAAAACAACTGTTGTTCAAATGTAATTCGTGAGATTAATCTAAGTCAAGAAACCACGCATTTTCTTGAGTAGGGTGTGCACACATGTATTTGGTACCCCACCGACAACTGTATTGTTTTCACCTTAAGCATATGCCACTGAGCACGCCTACGCGTGTGAGGGGATTTCTAGGGAAGCGTGGAAAAATTTTTGGTATTTCTTGTCATGACCACATGGCACATGTGAACATGACATGTGTGATGCGTGTTGTGACTGCATGGGAAATGTGGGCATGACACCTTGTCGATATAGGGTGTCGGTGATAATGGTGTAATGAGAGGTTTGGCGAATGAAGGTTCAGTGTTGGTTAGAAGACAAGTTAGGTGGGAGGGTGTTATCCTTGAGGTAAGTATAAATCTTACCATACCAAGGTGAATCAGATCTGACTAATAGGAATATGGAGTGTGCTTCAGGAAAATCATAAGCTATTTGCATAATTGACTCTACCAAGAACTCATACCGTGACTCATTCTCTGGGATCTCGAGGAGCAAGGCAATGGTTGCCATGGCATCTACTACTTTGTTTTCAATGTGAGGTATCTGCTCAAAGGAGATGATCACAAAGTACTCTTTTAAGTCATTGACCATACACTTGTATGGGATTAACTTGTCATCTTTGGTTTGATAGTCATCATTGACTTGATTGATTACCAGTTGGGAGTCGCCATAGACATGTAGCTCCTTTATTTTCCATTCTGTTGCCAATTTGAGACCAATGACCAAGGCCTCATACTTTGCTATTTTGTTTGTGCATGGGAATAGCAGACAGTAAGACTTAGGTATGCTGTCGTCGTGAGGAGTGACCAACAAGATTCTTGTCCCTAATCAATGGTTTGTATAGGATACATCAAAGTAGATTTTCCATGAGTGTGTTGTGATACTAAATATGGCTTCATCTGGAAACTTGAATGTCATTGGTGTGGTATCCTGTAATGGTGCTTCTGCTAATTGATCTGCAATGATTTGACCTTTGATAGGCTTCCTTTCTACATACTCAATGTCATATTCACTTAGGAGTATTACCCACTTAGCTAGGTGACCTGTTAGAGCTGCTTTACTTAATAGGTATTTTAGTGGATATATCTTTGCAATAATCTTGACTGAATGTGCTAGCATGTAATGTCATAGTTTTTGGGAAGCAAAAACCACAGTAAGACATGATCTTTCTATCTAAGAATATTGTAGTTTGTAGACCACCAATGTGTGAATGATGTAGTAGATAGCCCGTTCTTTGCCTTCATAATCCTGTTGTGCTAATAGGGCTCCCAGAGTTATCTGTGTAGCAGAAATGTAAAGTAATAGTGGCTTTCCTTAGATAGGCGGTATTAGAATAGGAGGGTTCATAAGGTATTCCTTTAGTTTGCCAAATGGTTCTTCACACTTCTCATCCCATCTAAATGGAATGTTTTTATGTAAGAGATGACTGAAAGGTTGGCACTTGTTTGCCAGTTGTGATATGAACTGACAGATTGCTTGTAACTTGCCCTATAGAGACCGCAGTTGAGTGATGTTCTTAGGTGGTGGCATTTCCATGATAGCTTTGACTTTAGCAAGATCCACTTTGATCCCATTTGTTGATATGATGAAGCCTAAGAGCTTGCCAGAGGTGACTCCAAACACACATTTCTTCATATTTAACCTGACTTTGAAGTGTTCTAGTCTCTGAAAGACCTTCTCTAGTGTATCTAGGTGGGATTCCCTTGTTAGTGACTTTTCTAGGATATCATCTACATAGTCCTCTATTGTGATGTGCATCATGTCATGGAAGATAGTGGTCATAGCATGTTGATATGTTGCTCCTGCATTCTTTAACCCAAATGGCATGACATTCTAGTATAAGGTGCCCCATGGACAAGTGAAGGTTGTTTTATGTTGGTCTTCTAGTGCTATCCTAATTTGATTGTACCCAGAGAAGCCATCCATGAGAGATAACATGGTATGTCCTACTGTCAAGTCGACTATGATATCAATATTGGGTAATGGAAAGTCATCCTTGCGGCAAGCCTTGTTTAGATCTTGGAAATCATTGCACAATCTAACTCTGCCATCAATTTTGGAGACTGGAAGTATGTTGGATACCCACTCTGGATAGTCTTTTGCCCTGATGAACCCTACATCTAGCAGTTTCTTAAGTTCCTCTTTTACTAGTAATGTAATGTGTGGGTGCATCTTCCTAAGCTTCTACTTGACTGGTTTGATGCCTGGATCTAGTGGGAGATGATGTAGAATCAAATATGGATCTAAACCAGGCATATTTACGTATGACCAAGTAAAGTTTACTTTCTTTTTCTTGAAGAATGGTACAAATTTGGTCTTTTCTAGTGGAGATAGAGACTTTGCAAAGTGAATGATCTTAGGATTATCCTCTATTCAAATGTTGACAGGTTCTATAGGTTCTACAACAATCTGAGACTTCTCTTGATACATGTCGGTGGGGAGAGTGTCAAGCCTTCCATCATCTAGTGCCTTAGAAAGGTTTTCACCAATTGACGCGTCCTTTCTTTTTACTATTTTGGGATCTGATATTGCCGCAGAGCAGTTTTCACCATCAGATCCATTTTTTATTTTTATGTTTTTGTGACTGGAAGGCTTGGCACCCTCTCCAAAATAAGCCACAGTGTTGAGTTCGATGCCAAAGCCAGCTTTATGATCTCCTATAGGTAGGTGGTCTGTAAGTTCCATGAAGTCAATATAGGAATCATCATTTTGGAACATGTCTAGTTGTGGGGTTCCTTACAAATCCCAATCAATAAGTCTAGGATGCACAAGGGGAAGGGAGTCAGAAGATAGATCTGATTTGTTGGGTGTGATCATTTGAATGGATATACGGTCAGGATTGAGATTGGTAGGGATAGGATCTAGGATGGTACTTTCCTCCAGATTATTTATTGCGATGGAACTCTGACCTTCCTCGAAAGTCGTATTTTGAGGAGTTGGCGAATCAAACTCTAATAGTCTATGCGTTAGCATTTGTCCCTCAAGGTAGGGGCTATAGGTTTGAATGGTGTCAATTCCTTTGTCTTCATAGGAGTGCTCTGTGAGTTCATCCCATTCATATTCATTGGAATCCACATTGTCCTCTTGAAGGTTATGGATTATTTCCACAAGACAAGCATTTGCCTTAGCCTTGCCTTTGTCCTTATATCCTAACCCTTTTGTATTTCTTGCCAATGAGGACAAAGAGGGTTGGATGGGTTCTATTATTCCTTCTTTTCTTAAGCCAATAGGATCTTGTCCTTCATAACCCATTTTGTGTAGGATATACTCACCACGCCCATAGATTTCTATTGGGAGCTTAGGTGGTTCTTGTTGTGTGTTATCTTCCTCTATGTAGAGCAATTGCAAGACATCTCTTTCCTCTGTTTCATTGGATAGGGTCCCCCATTTTACAAAGGGAGCTGTGGGAGGTTTGGGAGAAGCAGAAGGTTTCAGAATGTACTTAGATGGGGGTCACCCAAAGGATCTTGGAGATAGAGACAGTGTGGCTAAGTTGAGGTTGTGCTTGATGGAGTATTCCCCTACCCCTGTTTCTTTGATTGTGACTTTTTGCTCTTTGGGCTTGGATGAGGAAGCTTCAGAGGTAGCATTATGCTGTGAGATGGGGGATGTAGAAGCTCTATTGTTGGGAATGATGTAATCAGGTTTTGAGTAAATAGTGCTGGAGTGCTGGAAAGGATCAGGATCACCCTGGATGGTGATCTATTTTTTTGTTATGAGGAAATTTGATCCATTGATGGTAGGTAGAAGGCACAGCTTTCAAGGCATGAATTCAGGGTCTTCCTAGGAGGATATTATAGGCTAGCTCCCTATCTAGGACTTGGCAAACAACATCCTTTATCACTTGTATGACTTGTATTGGTAACACCACTATTCTGTTAGTAGTTCTTTCCTCTTCATCGTAGGCCTTAATAGTGATCTTTTTCCTTGGATCCACTACATTTTCAGAGAACCCTAATGTGAGGACTAGCTTGAGCGTGCAAATATTTAAACTGGCTCCTCCATCAATAAGAACTCTTTTGATATGGTGTTTATGAATGAAGGTGATGATATGCAAGGGTGTGTTATGAGGCTGAGACACTGAAAGGTCATCCTATTTGGTGAACAAGATGGTGCTAGAGGAGGTTAGATTTCCTACCATGGCTTGAAACTTTGCTTGGGCTAGGTTTGTGGGCATAGTTATTTCCACTAGGGCTTTATCGAGAATTTTCTTGTGGGAGGGAGATAGACGCAACAACTCTAAGATCACTAACTCATTTTACTACAAAATACGATGAAACTTTCTGATGAAAGATGTATAATTAGATGTATTGTCAGGTACCTATGTATTTAATGTGAAATTTTCAATTTTTTTTTAAATTTATGCCCGATGTTCGTTGAACTTGTGACACTCTGTAATTTTCATCGCTATTTCAACATACACTTAAAGTCAACCATCCCCTTCCATCAATTTGTGGGCTAACATATGGTTAGCATCCTTAATTTGTGGGATGACAGGTATATGGTTAGCGTTCGTCAGGGTTCTAACAAATGTTTTTTAATAAATAAAAGTGAGTTTGACAATTTATCTATACTTGCGACAGTGTTTTGCTATACTTGTGACAATTTGATATTTTTAATTATTGGAGTGTGAGTTTGATATTTTTTGAAGATCTAAATATTCAAGCTTGGTAATGAAAAATCATGTTAGATAATATTAGTTTAGAACAAAATGAAGAGACACTTGCTAGATTGTGGGCTAGATTGAAAAGAAAGGGTGATGGAAAATGTTATTGTCCTTGCAATAATTGCAATGGCTTAAAGACGAGAAGACTTTTAATCACAATAGCTGAGAAACATTGTAGGCAACATGGTCACATTGAAGGGGGCATGATTATCGTCCATGGGTAAGTTGTTCATTATATGTCTTTATATTGATTGAATTTGTAAATGTTTATATCATTTTAACATTTTTTATATATATAAAAAATCACTTGATCATGATCATGGTTTATTTGTGTCGATCATTATTATAAAGGTGGGGCACCCTAGGGTACATGATATGGATTATCATGGCCTGGAGAATGTGGTTTTGCAAGCGGAGGAACATGGAGCTGTGAATATCGAAGATGAAGTTAATGATCCTATGGAAGAAGATGATCATGCACTAGAAAATACAGTTGAAGATGATGGTATAAATACATTGATCCATGACACATTTAGTGGCACAGCTAATCATGATGATCGAGATGACTTTGATGATGGTCATGATTTACCTATACTTGAGAAGGCATATGATCCCCTGTATGAAGGCTCCCAAACAACTCTTCTCTCTATTGTATTGTTACTGGTGAACTTGAAGGTTATGAATGGTTTATCCAACATAGCAATCTCCTGGATGTTAAGATATGTCATATATGTCATCTTTTTTCATCTATTTTTGTTGTTAGTTCATCACTAGTAAATAAAGGATGAAATATGTACCATTAATATTCTTTATATTAACAAATTATTTTTTTGTTGTAGATTGATAGGTGAATTTTTGTTACCACCATCAAATATTTTACCTTGCTCATACTGAGATTTATCTGCCATTATGAAAGATATTGGAATGGAGTATCAAGCAATAGATGCATGTCCCAATGATCATATTATATATCATAAACAACATGAATTTGCAATAGAATGCCCAGAATGTCATACCAGTAGATATCAAACAGATCAACTAACAAAAAAGGTACCTCTCAAGGTTCTTCATTATATTCCCATTATTCCACGTATGCAATGATTAGGTGCGAAAGCTTAGGGCAATTTATGGATTATCATGCACGGAATAGAAGTGGACATGACATTCTTCAAATTCCTGTGGATGGTTCTGCATTTAGGGACATGGAGGAAAAATGGCCACACTTTAAAGAAGAACCTCATAATCTCAGGCTTTCATTGGCAGCGGACGGTGTTAATCCATTTGGAGAGCTGAGATCTATTTACCCAGTGTGGCCTATTTTTGTTATCAACAATAACATTCCTCCATGGATGTCAATAAAGAGGGAGCACATAATGTTGGAAATGATTGTTCCAGGTATTTGTTTACATCAATTTTCTTTAACATAGTAGCATCTCATTTGTCTTATTTGTTGCATAATGACTTATATTTTTTTCATTTAATAGTCATGTACATTAATTTATATATATTGCAGTAAAATGGTTATAATAATTATGTAATGTTTATGTTCATTCAACTAGGTAAGTACCAAGTTAAAGATATGAATGTATATATCGAGCCTTTTATCGATGAGTTACTAAAGTTATGGAATGGTGTCACTATGTATGACATCTCTAGACCAATAGGACAAAGACAATTTCAATTCCATGCAATGCTTGTATGGACAATTCATGATGCCCCAGGGCTAACACATTTTTGTGGTATGTTATAACATTCGACTGCACTTTAATGATATTTAATTTTATGAAGTAGATATCATGCATGTTTTTTAAATAATCTATTCATTATACATAATTATAAAAATTGACATATTTAATCCAATTATATATGATCTTGCAAGTCTTCAAAGGGAAAATTTGCATGTCCAGTTTGTGGTCCAAAGAGGAAATCTTGTCGTTCAACAAGTTTAGGAAAGTAGGTGTTTGATGAGTATAGGCACTTCCTCCACATAAATCGTAAGTATCAACCTACTAAAAAACATCTTTTCAATGGGAAAGAAGAGACTACATCAAAACCACGAAGAATGACACCTCACCTATGGAAGTTGGAATATAATAGAATTAATCGTCAAGGTTATACATCGGATCAAATTGTTTATCTATCATAAATGATATGTTTGGAATTTATATTTTTATATTGTGTTTTGTTTACTCATGTTGTAATTGACAATGATTATTGTTGTTAATTTGTTTAACTTATATGCTTCATGAAGGTCATCAAGGCATTAATGGCCAGCTTCCAAATGGACTTAAAAGTTATCCCAAACAATTTAGTAGGTTGCCCTACTATGAGCAGTTACAAATTGTGCATTTGTTTGATATAATGCATATCAGAAAGAATATAACAGAAGTGTTATGGAAAATATTGGATGGAGGGCATGACAAAGAAAAAATTGTCAAAATTTGTAGTGACATTCAGGAAGCCAATCATGCAATGAAAAATGTCATTCAATTAAATAGCGATGGAGACCAAATTAATATAAGTGCCCTTCCTTGGTTATTAACGGAGCAGCAAAGCAATGCTATAAAAGAAGTCATACAAAAAATTTGACTTCCCATAGGATTTGCTGTGAACATAAACAATATCATAACAAAGAAAGGTGAATTTGGGTCAGGGATGAAAACGCATGATTGGCATACCTTCATTAAGGTAATTATTCTAGTATATTTTATATATATTTGTATACTGCATGTACTTTTCAGTGTATTATGTTTACTAGTTTTGGAAAAATAATGAAAAGATCATCTTATAATTGTTGCAGTATGTTCTACCTCTATCTCTCCCAGACAACTTCAACAACAATGTCAAGCAAGTTATATATGATCTTGGAAAATACATGAGGTAAGTAGTGATATTTGTTCAATTCATTGTATAGACCTTATATTTGCCATTTGTTTTACTTGTTATGTAATATATTGTATATTTTTGTTAAATCTCATTAATATATTTGCATCTTGAATCACTTGTAGATGGATGTCATCTAAAGAAATCCATAAAGAAGATATAAATTATTGGAGGAGAAAAATTCCTCTTCTAATGTGTGAAATGCAAAAGTGTCTACCTTCAACATTTTTCAATGCACAAGAACACTACCTTATACACCAAGTTGAGGAGATTGAATTTGTGGACCTGTACACACAAGGTCAATGTGGATGGTTGAGAGGCACTTGAAATTTTTTAAGGCTTTGGTTAGACAAAGAGCACATCCTGAGGGTTCTATGGTAGAGGGATATATGGTATACCAGACCATGGTGTACATTACTGAATATCTTTCTAAGTTAGCAGCAAAGATCCATGTAGATCACATTTGGGATCCCAACTCCATTAACAAATTCGAAGGGGAGTACCTGATGGGGAAAGGTAGATTGAGGAAAGTGAGAGGTAATTATAAGATGGTCATGGAGATTAATTAGAATACATTTTACATTGCCTTCAATTGCTTGAAAAGAAACAACAGAGAACTAGTCCAAATGAAAGAATCTTCCACACACAAATAGAAAAGTACTGGTATTGTATTACTCCAGAAAATAAGTCTTTCACTGCTGAAAAGTATTAAAATCTTAAAAAGTGCTGATGATCAAATATTACAATTTGAATTTCATATATATAAGAAGAAGAGCCAACAAAGGTGTCTCTTCAGATTGTTTTTTGGCAAATGATTAAACTACTGATCTTAATTAAACTTATAAAACAATTTAATCTTCTTTGAACATTGACTTAGCTGCTGAGAGATGTTTTTTATACTCCTCCAAGGTATGGGTATCCATATCATGCACTGCATTTCAGGCTTCATATTCAAGTTTTATCATCACTTCCATATGTCTGCATGCTCCAGCCAGCAATAGCCCTTCTGCTTTGATTGTATCCAATGCTTCCTAAAGTATCCTATTACATTCATCCATCCAATCATCTTGTTCCTTCAGAAACCCATTCTTATCACATAATTTGGGTAATCCCAACTTCACAGTATCATCAAATTATGCATTTTTTGAGTGTAAGTCTTCATCACATTTGTCATGCTTTCTCATGATTGTGTCAATGGTCGAGATGGAATTGGTGTCAGATCCCTCATGTAGTTGCATATCATGTCTCTTAGTACCCAATCTATTTTTCATTCTCCCATGCTCAAGAATGGCTTCATAGTTCTTTTTGTGAACATGCCAAAAATCATCAAGGCATATCTTCAGGTTTGTAAATCTCTTTTGCAATATCGTTTCCATAGTGTCAAACTAAAGGTCCTTCATCTTTTCTACTAGCTATTGATGTTCTTCTTACAACTTCTCATATTCACTCTACAACTCTGTATCAGTTCCAGAGGTGATCCTCATTCTGACATCTTTCATGGCAGTAATTTCCAAATCTGATTTTTTACTTTTCATTTTGTAATAATTCCTTTCTTTCATCAACTGTATTGTTTGTGCCTTGTTGAACTTGGCAATGCTTATGCCCATGTCTGCTAAAGCCACAGGGTCAGTTTCCCCAACTTTAAGGGTCATCATGTGTCCAAAGGCCTTTTGTGAGGTGGGTATAGTGCCCATATCAACATTGAATTTTCATCAGGATTGAATCTTGACCCTATGTAAATTTCCTTCACACCCTCTACGTTTAACTTGTATTCTCCTTCCGTGTTATGCAAAAAACTATCAAAAATTAAAGAGGCACTGAGGTCCCAACCAGGAAATACTATTACACTAGCTTCAAGTAACAACTATCTACCCCTTTCAGGGGTCATGTTCTGCACTTCACTGTCTATATCATCTTCAGGAGCACCTACCTGACAGCTGGCCTTCATGAGGCAGTTAGTAGTTTTAGGTCTTGTTTCTGTTTCCAAGAAGGTCTGATAAGACCAAATGCATGTAATAAGGTCATGCTGATCATGATAAGATCATGCTGACCATGCTTTTGCTATTTTTAGCCAGTTTGTTAGAACAGCTGTCATGATGTATGTTCGGTTGGATCTCCCAGCCGCCTGGAGAGTTCCCAGCCGCTTGGAGTCGGGTCAGTAGTACTCGAAGGCAAATCTATTTAAGCATGAGGATCGATTGGTATTGTAGATATCGATCGAGCTAGGTTGTAGAGAGTGAGACTGAGAGAGAGTCTGATCATTGTATTTGCATCTTTTGAAATCAAATAAAGTGATCCTGTTTGTGTTCATCCTCTGTTTACTTCCATTATCTAATCGATTTGCTAGTTTGGGTGGTTTCATGGATTCACTGATCCATTCCACCGGTTGATTTGTCTGATCGGTGGAATGGTTATGTACAGTAGGTTAGGTGTTAGTTTGTTTGTTCGCATGCAGGTGTGCAGGTTCGCCGTCAAGAGGTGTTGAAGACCCTAGCATGGGCATGTGCTAGGTCGAGCTAATAAGTTTGAGTTGGAAGATCACCCTGAGAGTGGATCGGGTCGTCCCTGGAGGATCGGCGAAGTGAAATTTTGCTAAGGCTAAAAGTTGTTAAAACGGCATCATCAGGATATTTCTGCAAATATCCTGCAGTCGCGTTGGGCGTCGTCATCTAGATAAGTGGAGGAGAACATGATGTTGTCGATTGCATGAAGTGCAAGTGCGTCGGGGTGATCATCCTTAGGAGTTGCCAGAGAGGAGTGCATCGGCATCAGGTAGAAGATCGGGTCATGAAACTGTTGAAGTTTGCATGTTGCAAGTGCATCAGGATCATCTCTCGGGAGTGCCCATCATCCGCGTATCGCTAGCAGATGCGGGAGTGAAAGTTCATTTTTTTTGACTAAGTGTTGAAGAGGTCATCAGGATATTGGGTGACGCCATCGTCATCAGGATATGATGTCATCGTCATCAGGATATTGAGATATCCCCCTATGCAAGTTTATCCTGCTGTCGTTAAGTGCTTAGGTATCGGCAGAAAGTTGTGTTAGCATCATCAGGAGGTTTCGAGAGAACCGGATAAATCATATCATGATGTTGTTGCTTGTATCGTCGGCTATCGGGGTATTGAAGGGAAGGTGCTGAAGGCGATCATCATCAGGATCTTTGGAGCAACTGGATATTGGATATCCTGCTGACGAAGGGGGTGTTGCATATCATGATGATGCCGATGGAGCTTGGCGCCTGATGAACAGTGCAACAGGAGGATGTTTGCACTAATTAAACATCATGATGATGATGATAGGTGGAAAACGGAGGAAGTGAACAGTAGTCGGCAGGAGGATAATTGTGCTCGTCCGAAATATGATGATGATGCTGACAGTGTAAAGCAAAATATGATGATGATGATGATGATGATGATGGGCTGCAGACATCCATGCTGTATTGTAAGGTTATAGTGTGGATGCCTCTGCATCATAGTGGTATCAGAGCTCAGCAAAACATCTGGGCTGTTGTGTGTTGATTCTGTCACCGAAAGGGCAGAGGTAGAGTTGAATTGTGTGTTGTGTGTTGATTGAGAGGTTGACAAAATGCCTCCGAAAGGTAGTGGTACTGCAAGGGAATTGTAGGAAATGAAGGAAAAACATGCTAGAGAGATGAGGAAGATGAAGGAGCTTGCTGAAGCACTTCAAGCCAGGCTTACAGTCCTGGAAAAGAACAAAAAGAGGGAAGTGGCAAACAGTGAGTCTGAAGAAGATGAAGATGCTGTTGAAGAGTATGAAGAGGTAGCTGAAGATCTAGATGCTGAAGACCAGAGATTGGCAAAACTGTTAAAGGCAGTGCAGAATGATAAACCTAAGGTAAAGGTTGATGTTTCCAAATATACTGGAAGTTTGAATGAAGATGAGTTGTTGGATTGGATTGCTGCACTTGATAATCACTTTGAATGTGAAGATATTGCTGAGGATCAGAAGGTAAAGATTGCAAAGACCAAGTTAGGAGGTCATGCTTTGGTATGGTGGGATTATGTACAATCTGAGAGAAGGAAACAAGGGAAGTCAAAGATCACTTCATGGGATAAGATGGTAGCAAGGATCAAAGGTAAATTCTTGCCAAGGGATTATGAAATCCAGATGTTTAAGAAACTGCAATTTTTAAAGCAGAAGGAAAGGGATGTGAAGGCATATACAGAAGAGTTTTACAAGTTGAGTATGAGATCTGGTCATCATGAGAATGAGGTAGAAAAGGTGGCTAGGTACTTGGCTGGTTTGAGATTTAACATACAGGATGAGTTAGTTTTAGCTAACCCTAAGAATGTGGAGGATTGTTATCAAATGGCAATCAGGATTGAAGAAAAGATGAATAGAGGACATGATAAGTCCATGAGAGGAAGAGGAAACAATAGGGGAAGAGGAGCAGCCCCTACACAAAAGCAAACTAATGAGGGTCAAGAAGACACTGGTAAAGGACAGGGACAGTCTGATTTCAGAGGTGGATGGAAAGGTAATAAAGGAAGATTTGGAGGTGGTAGAGGTTCTACTACATTTTCAGGAAAGTGTTACACCTGTGGTGAGTTTGGTCATCCATCTTTCAAATGTCCAGAAAACAAAGGTTCATCATCCAGAAATGATAGAACTAGTGACAAGAGGGTACAACTTGTACAGGAAGAGACAGTAGAGCAAAGTGCACAGAGTTCAAACACTTATCACAAGGATAAGGAGCCTGATAATTGTGCATACCCAGAGAGTGGAGAGTCTTTGCTGATGAGAAGAACAACAACTACCATGAAGGTACATGACAAAGAATCCCCACAAAGAAGAGCTCTTTTCAAGACCATATGCAAGAGCAAAGGTAAAAAATGTAAGGTTGTCATTGATACTGGTTCAACAGACAGCATGGTATCTCAGGAGATGGTGGATAAACTACATTTGGAAAGGATTCCACATCCACACCCTTACAAGGCATCTTGGGTGAGTGATAGTCAATCACTTTTTGTCTCTGAACAGGCATATGTGGATTTTCAGATTGGGGCATATCATGATAGAATTTTGTGTGATATTTTGCCCATGGAATGTTGTCACCTACTGTTGGGTAGACCATGTCAATTTGACAGAAGGGTACTGTATGATGGGTATTCTAATACCTATACCATCAAGAAAGATGGGAAGACTATTAAGTTGATGCCATTGCAGGCAGATGCTGCAGCACAGGGGGCAGCCAAAATCATTTTGATGGGAAAGAAGGAATTTGTGCAGAAGCCTATAGGAGCAGGCATGCAGGCAGTTGAGAACACTGCAGGGAAAGGAGTTGTTAAAGACAACAAGCTGAAGAAAGTTTTAGTTTTGACTGACAGAGATCAGTAGCCGGTGCAGAAACAGGTTTGCACACAGCAATCAGTTAAGAGGAATGACAAGGATGTTGTCATAGTTGGGACTATTGCTTGTCCTACAACGATTGAAAGGAAGATAGGATTGAACATGTCAGAAGTGAAAGAAGCAGTTCAGATAGCGGATCTGGTCAGACAACCTGGCAAACACAGGGTATGTGAGAGAAAGGCCTATATTGACAGGCATGAGGATTTACTTGCCAGAAAGCAAGTTATAGTTCAGAAGACTTGGAGCAGCCAAGGGCCAGCAGAGGACAAAGCTGGAACAGCTCAGCATGTTGCAAAGGCACAGTGTAAAGGTGGAGGACTTCCACATACTAAACTCATGGGACATGAGTTCTTTTCTGTTGGGGAGTATGGTGCAGGAGCACCTACCTGACAGCTGGCCTTCATGAGGCAGTTAGTAGTTTTAGGTCTTGTTTGTGTTTCCAAGAAGGTCTGATAAGACCAAATGCATGTAATAAGGTCATGTTGATCATGATAAGATCATGCTGACCATGCTTTTGCTATTTTTAGCCAGTTTGTTAGAACAGCTGTCATGATGTATGTTCGGTTGGATCTCCCAGCCGCCTGGAGAGTTCCCAGCCGCTTGGAGTCGGGTCAGTAGTACTCGAAGGCAAATCTATTTAAGCATGAGGATCGATTGGTATTGTAGATATCGATCGAGCTAGGTTGTAGAGAGTGAGACTGAGAGAGAGTCTGATCATTGTACTTGCATCTTTTGAAATCAAATAAAGTGATCCTATTTGTGTTCATCCTCTGTTTACTTCCATTATCTAATCGATTTGCTGGTTTGGGTGGTTTCATGGATTCACTGATCCATTCCACCGGTTGATTTGTCTGATCAGTGGAATGGTTATGTACAGTAGGTTAGGTGTTAGTTTGTTTGTTCGCATGCAGGTGTGCAGGTTCGCCGTCAAGAGGTGTTGAAGACCCTAGCATGGGCATGTGCTAGGTCGAGCTAATAAGTTTGAGTTGGAAGATCACCCTGAGAGTGGATCGGGTTGTCCCTGGAGGATCGGCGAAGTGAAATTTCGCTAAGGCTAAAAGTTGTTAAAATGGCATCATCAGGATATTTCTGCAAATATCCTGCAGTCGCGTTGGGCGTCGTCATCCAGATAAGTGGAGGAGAACATGATGTTGTCGATTGCATGAAGTGCAAGTGCGTCGGGGTGATCATCCTCAGGAGTTGCCGGAGAGGAGTGCATCGGCATCAGGTAGAAGATCGGGTCATGAAACTGTTGAAGTTTGCATGTTGCAAGTGCATCAGGATCATCTCTCGGGAGTGTCCATCATCCGCGTATTGCTAGCAGATGCGGGAGTGAAAGTTCATTTTTTTTGACTAAGTGTTGAAGAGGTCATCAGGATATTGGGTGACGCCATCGTCATCAGGATATGACGTCATCGTCATCAGGATATTGAGATATCCCCCTATGCAAGTTTATCCTGCTGTCGTTAAGTGCTTAGGTATCGGCAGAAAGTTGTGTTAGCATCATCAGGAGGTTTCGAGAGAACTGGATAAATCATATCATGATGCTGTTGCTTGTATCGTCGGCTATCGGGGTATCGAAGGGAAGGTGCTGAAGGCGATCATCATCAGGATCTTTGGAGCAACCGGATATTGGATATCCTGCTGACGAAGGGGGTGTTGCATATCATGATGATGCCGATGGAGCTTGGCGCCCGATGAACAGTGCAACAGGAGGATGTTTGCGCTAGTTAAACATCATGATGATGATGATAGGCGGAAAACGGAGGAAGTGAACAGTAGTCGGCAGGAGGATAATTGTGCTCGTCCGAAATATGATGATGATGCTGACAGTGTAAAGCAAAATATGATGATGATGATGATGATGATGATGGGCTGTAGACATCCATGCTGTATTGTAAGGTTATAGTGTGGATGCCTCTGCATCAGAACTAGTTAAGAGGGATCACACAATGATAGCAAAATGTGCACTGACAAAATGAAAATATACTTGATATATTCAATTTTGAACAACTTAATAGTATTGTCTGAAGACAGTATAACAACCTTCAATTATAGACTCTCCTTATCTATCCAATTGATATTTCCAAATTACTATAATCTATTTAAAAGGATTTTAATTCCTACTTGAATAAACCAGTTAAGCAATTTACACAGGAACAACAAATGTGTTTGATGAATTTAATATTCTACTTGGAATAAATTCAAATAATAAGGAATGCCAACTTGGAGACAGCCAAATAATTGCTTATCTTAACAAATAGTTGATACCAGTATAGAGCCATTGAATTTGAGATCTTCAATTGATTTCCTCAAAATATTATGTGCAACATGGTCTTTGTATATGATATAAAACATTTTGATAGTGAATGGAATGGATGAAAGATACTGCTAATGGTAGTGATTCTAATATAATCTTGATGATGATTCAAAAGACAGCCTTGGGTTCTCTTTATATATTGGGAAGTAAACAAGCTTCAGGCTGGTTACAATGGAAGAGTCGCATCTTTTCATAACTAACTGAATTAAGAAAATAAATAGAATTATAATTAAAACACTGATCTATTACTCTTCGAATAGAAACCCGTGACCATTCAAGGCCTGAGCAAGGTTTTCTATTTTCTCATAGGATGTTTCATCTGTGTGTTGGTCAATCTACTCCTTCTGAACAACAGGTGCATTATGAGACTAAACAAACACAATTAAGCCCTACTAAGCCACAAGTAAATATGAGCAAGATGATCTAAGTATTTCTGGCTTAGGTGGGTTTTAGTATATTCAATGGCATCCCTAACATCCACCTCCATTGAGACCATCTTCTCCAAATGCGAGCAAGCCTCCTTAGATGTTAAATCTTCTTGTTTCACAATTTCTAGTTCTTCTTTCAAGATTCCCTGACACTCCTTGATCCATTCATCTTTTCTTTTCAAATCTTTGTCATTTTTGAGTAGTACATTTACACCTATCTATGAAGTTTCCATGCATTCTTTTACTTCATCCAGGAGCCTATCATGATATTTCTTATGCTTCTTAATAAGATTGTCAGCATCAATGTGCTTGCACTGTCAGAGGCTTGTTTGCCCTGTATCTTTTGTAACTTATCTCTTACCCTATTATCTAGTCTCTCATGTTCCTAAATGACCTTTTGATTCTCAGAACAAATGTCCCATAATTTATACATCCATTTCATCATATGATCATCCTGTTGTGCAGGACTGTAGTGAGTGTATCTATTCTGACCTATGTTATTTGATTTTTTGAAGGTGATTGGGCTTGTTGTGAGCTCTCTACTAGTGTAATCATTTTGAGAGGAACTGCATCCTTTAAAAAACCATTTTCCTTTTTCAATCTCTTCCAACTCATCTTATAGGTATCCCTCTCCTTTATCAATAGTTGAATCTAAGCTTTATTTAGCTTTGCTACATTTACTCCAAGCTCTGCTGTGACAACTGGATCAGTTTCTCCAGCTCTCAATGTCATAACATGATCGAAAGCTTTCTCAATATCAATGATTGTAAGCTTCTTATTCGAGGGATACAGAGCCCATATCATGAGAGAATTCTCATCTAGATTGTATTTTGTTCTTGTATACACTTCAATAACTCCTTTAGAACTAAGCTTGTGTTTTGTGTCATCACTATGCAAAAAACTATAAAAAACAAGTGCTAATTTCATATCAAGTCCTGGGAATATTATTACACCAGATTCTCTAAGTAGCTCTCTACCTTTCTCAAGAGTCATATCTTCTATCTCCTTTTCAACCTCTATTTTTAAAGCGTTCATCAATTGTGCTTGGTTATTTGGTGTAACATCTTGGACTGGTTCTCTAATATCCTTTCCCTTGTGTCTGTACAGAAAAGATCTAAACTCAAGAGTATGAATGATTTGCTCATCTGAAATAAAAGATCTATATGCAACCTATCTAACATCATCATCCCCTGTTTCTTCAATTTCTAATTCTCTTTCTGGGAGCTAATATGGTTCAATTTTGTATTTTGAAATTGTATCAAGTAGGTCATGGGTTTCAGCAGCTACAGACCCTTCACTGTTAGAGGACAAAAATTCAATTTATTGTGTTTTTCTTCTCCTTTCCCTTACTTCTTGATTACACTTATCAATGGCTATTTCAACGTCTACTTCTTCCAAATTTCTGATCACATCATCATGAGGGAATGGTACATAAGAATATCCTCCCAATTTTTGCTTCTTTTTAGCATAATCAATAAAGCCCTCTGGGTTAAAATTCTTTCTTTGTATCCCTTTCCCAAGATTAAAATGAGATAATTTATCAAGAATAAGATCATAACCTTCTTTAGCCAACACAGTGATGTCACTAAAACATAAGATGCTTGGCATAAAGGATTGTTTATCATATGCACTAAGATGCATCACATTTGAGTAATCAAGTTGTCTAACTATTTCCAAGTATGCCACCCTATATGGTATAGTTTTTGGCAATAAAAAAGGGGTATCCTCAAACCCATACACTCTGATCATTGTGGAATCAAAGAAACTATACCAATCCCCCCAATTGTGGTTCACAACTGGTGGCCCATCAAAATTTTTGGGTCTCAAAAACCTTTTAATTTCCTCAGACAAAGTATAACTGCATGGGTAGCCATAACATATGTATAGGGTTTTCACAAAGAATTCTTCAAAATAAACATAACTAGAATTTCTAAACCTATTGTCCCAAACAGAGGTCCATAACTGTGGAGGCAGAGGCTAACCATTTTTATCAATTTGTGAAATTTTTACCTGCTTTGGCCATAAATTTAATTCTTGTCCAAAATAAAAAACCATATGCATGAGAATAGAATAGTGTCTGAAGCTGATTGTGGGGGAACTATTTTTTATGGCCTTTAGACCTGAGTCTAGTTCCTTAAAAATAAAAGCAGCATAATCAAATGTCCTAGCTTGATGGCACTAGATATCCGTAGAGATAACCATGGGCACTATAGACATAAACTCTAGAACTTCAGTCCCCAACACCTGTCCCACTGAGTAATATGTGTATCTCAAGTAAGGTTCGAACAAATCTACATGAAATGGTGGTTTGTCCCCTTCTTCAAATGGTACCAGACTCCCTTCATTCCATGGCCTATGTAATGGTAGTCTCCAACCCTTATATGTTGTATCCAATTTGAAATATTCCTTTTCTAGGGCTTCATGCACAATTGGGGTGTTGTATGTGTCATTTATGTCAAAAACTTCACAGATTGCATTTTTGAAAACATGAAATAGGGGCTTTCCTTGTAGATCACATATGGCTTTTTGGTTAGGGTCATAATTGTATGCCAGTAGTTTCAAAAGGTTGATATTGATAAAAACATCTGTAACTATCAATCTCCCCAAATTTTGTTGTCAGGGGTTGCAGACGAGTTCCATCCTATGTCTCTTGTGATAGTGGAACATAAATAACTCATATCCTCAAATAGGAGTCCATACATTTCCTACGTATTTGTATGTAACTTCAAGTTTTTCCACATTTGCTCTTAATTGTGCAGTTCTTTTGGCCTTGGCCCCTGAACCGGGCAACTGGTCTACAAGGTCTTGGTTCAATTTCCTCTCTAGTGTTTTCTCTCCCTTTTCTGTGTCAATTTTCTATTTTTTACCCTTGGTTTGGTTCTTCTCAATTGGTTGCCTCTTCTTTGTTTCAAAGGAACCTTCCATTTTTGGTGACTATCAGAACTTGACTATTCTAGAGAGAGTTCAAGGACTTACTCGTATATGCTCTGTGTAATCTCCTTGGCTCCTAGTGAACTCCTTCTCTGTCTGCAACCCTTGTATTGATCTCAATTGAATTCAATCTGGTTTATACCTCTTATGTTCAATCAACCATTAATGCCTGCCACTTGAATTGAATGCAAGGACTTCACCACTTTCAAAATGTTAGGGCAATGCTCTTTTATTCATATCAGTGAGACTATCTCATTCTTTTTACCAACCTTCATATTGCCTTGGTGCCATTTTCATTCATATGTATCTAATTGGTCGTCATGGGTACATTGGTGTCTCCTTGAAGCAGTTTTTAACCTTTTATCGTTATTTCGGGAAGATATTTCAATTTTCATCCCGACAACATTTGGTCAAGTTGGATTAATATTCACCTTGTCATTGGTGAGTGTTTCTCCAATGGATAGAGATTAGCTTTCCATTATCGGCATGATAATCTTCATCGGCAAGAAAATATGCGGGTCTCCCAATGGGTCATGTCTTCCTGATGGTCTTATTTCCTTCATTCAACTTTACTAGAACATATCAAAGAGAGTCTTTCTGAACAGCCTTTTGCTCCTTATGTCGGGGTGAATTTTATGATCAAAGAAGCTTAAGGATTTCATTCCAACTGTATGTGTCATGTTGATAGCCTTATCGTTATGCATCAGGGAGAGATTGCTTGCCTTCATGTCGATAAGTCATTGATCGATGTGACTTAAAGGCTTGGTGCGACTTCAAGGAATGCTCTTTTATTCATATCAGTGAGACTATCTCATTCTTTTATTGACCTTCATATTGCCTTGGTGCCATTTTCATTCATATGTATCTAATTGGTCATCATGGGTACATTGGTGTCTCCCCGAAGCAGTTTTTAACCTTTTATTGTTATTTCGGGAAGATATTTCAATTTTCATCTTGACAACATTTGGTCAAGTTGGATTAATATTCACCTTGGCATCGGTGAGTGTTTCTTTGATGGATAGAGATTAGCTTGCCATTATTGGCATGATAATCTTCATCGGAAAGAAAATATGTAGGTCTCTCGATGGGTCATGTCTTCCCGATGGTCTTATTTCCTTCATTCAACTTTACTAGAACATATCAGAGAGAGTTTTACCGAAAAGCCTTTTTCTCCTTATGTCGGGGTGACTTTTATGATTGGAGAAGGTTAAGGATTTCATTCTGACTATATGTGTCATGCCGATACCCTTATCATTATGGATCGGGGAGAGATTGCTTGCCTTCATGCCAATAAGTCATTGATCGGTGTGAATTTAGGACTTCGCTCTGATTGTTATACTGATGCCGATGAGAATGTATCAGTGATACATACCAAATGTCTCCTCAAAATTTTTAACATGTGAAATCTTGGTCATTCAGACATTGCTCATCTCTCACCCGTTATCACATTTTCTTCCAAAAATGTATTTGACCATTCCGTGTGAGTTACATGAGGTCTTGCCGATATGGATGAACTAGTATCATAATTGAGCTATGGTCATAGAGCTAGGTATATTCATGAGATCTTTTATGTGTGGACTCTGGTATGGATCTTGTCATGTAAATTTTAGTGGTTGGTCTTGGAAATGAGGGACATTAGTGAATTCTTTAGTAGATGAAAAATGTGAATTTTTTAGTTCCAACAGTGACTTTGCATTATATTTCATCGATGCCCACTTCTTCCATCGATGGATTTCCTTTTCTTGGTCTATCAGTGAGATTCTATGTGTAGTTACTCTGATATAGACTAGCTCGGCCAATACTTATCATATTGGTAATTCTTTTCAGTTATCTCAGGCCATCAGTGAAACTTTATCCTTGGTTCCACCGATCCTTATATGTTTCAGCGATGCTTATTGTCCTTATGGGCTTTTATCAGCATATCAGGGGAACTTGTATATAAGATCTGCCAAAGTCGACATGTTCTAGCTAACTTGAGTTTGTCAGCTCATCAGTGAAGGTGTGACGTGTTAGATCTAGGGCACACAACTGAGAGGGGGGGTGAATCAGTTGTACAAAAACTTGCTTCTACTTCAAACACTTGATTCTTCTTTGTTAGTTAACAGCATATCAATTAACCATTCATGAAAGCGTAAAGCATAAACACCGGAGCAGATAAACATCAACACATTAGACACCAATATTTTTGATGTGGAAAACCCAGTTAAGGGAAAAACCACAGGGTGATTAACCCAAGGATTATTCTCTGTTAGAAGAATAAGAAAAATGAATGGCACATGCCAATTAGGGCTCACTGCTCGAGCACACTACTCACAAGGAGGCACACTACCTACAAGAGACACACTGTCTACAAGATCATAAGTATCACAAACTTGAACTGGAGAATGACATCTTCACCATGTCTGGATCAGTTCCATTTAAGCCCGAGTCACACCTGCTCTACCCTTCGCTCTTCCGCTATACCACTCTCATCCGCTCCACAACACACTTCAAAATGAATTCACAAACCTTTATTTATACAAGGCATCAACTTAGGAACAATCATCTAAGTCAGCAATCAACCACAAGAACATTTGCAAGATAAATAACTCATCTGGTCAACCAATCTAAACAAGAACATCTTCATCTGGAAGAACTCATCTGGTCCGCTAGCCAGAACATCTCCATCCAGAAGAATATCTCCAATTCCAGGCTCTAACACTAATGTGGACCAATAATACAACCTTAACATGATCTAAGAACCTTCACAAGCTTGCCTGAATGACTAGGTAGATCCACACTTCCTCTATTCACTGGAATCTCTTCTCTTCCTCATCTGAAACTTCAAGAACATAGTCTACCACCACTGTCATACTAAGAAAGGTGCTTCCGGACCTCCAAACCATGAACAAATCAAGATGACACATCTCAAGGACATCCCAAACACTCTGTCCAATCCATAGAATAGGACAATGCACTTTTGGATCTCACCGGACCTTTTTGTAACACATTGTCACTCCGGAGCATCTCCCAGAACCGGTTCTACTTGATTGATCACAACTTCTTCATGTCTTCATGTGGACCTCTGAAATCTTGACTGGATCATCTCAAGACTCATATCTATAAACCCTTTAATCCGCATCCTCTGATCCTCAACCTATTGAGTACCTTTGCCTTCTTCTCATCACTATTCTTCACTGTTCCTGATTGAGACTGATTTCCTCAATAACCTCAGCACTCAGCTCATCCAATCCTTCTCATCAATGTAATATGAGTATGTTGACATCAATGATAACACTGGTTAACCTCATACTTGCAACAATATCCCCCTTTGTCATTGATGGCAACATATGATGTGAAAAACTATCAAGACAAGAACTTCTGCTTTCTGTCATAGCTCCCCCTATCAACAACTCTTCACATGTCTTCTCTTCCTTTACTACTCCCCCTTTGATCAACAACCACTTATTTTTCACATATCTTCTCTCCCCCTTTGACATCAATGGCAAAGGGCTCATACTTGCAATTCTAACACATCAGAATCATACCAGCTGCTCCCCCTTAGTAGCAGCTCCCTATCATCAATCTAGATCACAAGATATATGACTATGATATCCACTGGACTGATGCACATTAGTGCATCCTAGTTCATCACCGGAGGGGCCATGACCCCTAACTTCTCCCTGAGATACTAAAAAGAGTCCTTGGGAAGAGGTTTAGTAAAAATATCTGCAATCTAATCCTTAGAGGGTACATACTCCAATCTGATTTCATCCTTGTTCACTTGCTCTCTCGGAAAGTGAAACTTGATAGATATGTGCTTGGTCTTAGAATGCAACACCGGATTCTTAGAAATATTTATTGCACTTGAATTATCATAGAAAATTGTGATAGGCTCCTCATATTCTACTTTAATGTCTCTTAACATTTGCTTCATCCATAAGATCTGAGTGCAACTACCTGCTACTGCAATGTATTTTACTTCAGTTGTAGACAGAGATATTGCCTCTTGTTTCTTTCTTAGCCAAGAAACCAACCTTTTTCCCAAAAAGAATGCTCCTCCACTTGTATTCTTCCAGTCATCCACATCTCCTACCCAATCTGCATCTGTATATGCATGAAGAGAGAAATCATGATCTCTAGGGTACCATAGACCATACTCAACTATCCCCTTTAGATATCTAAAAATCCTCTTGATTGCCATAACATGAGATTCTCTAGGATCAGCCTAGAATCTTGCCACAAGAAAAACAACCTGCATTATATCTGGTCTAGTCTGAGTGAGATACAATAGTCCTCCAATCATTGATCTGTACTTGGTCTGATCTATCTTAGGAGAGTCATCATCTTTGTTCAACTTACATCCAGTTGTAGTAGGAGTGTTCATTAGCTTTGAATCTTCCATAATGAATTTCCTCAACAATTTTTTCACATATTTGGTCTGAGAGATAAAGATGCCTTTCTTTGTCTGAGTAATTTGTAGACCCAAGAAGAAATTCATTTCACCAAGCATTGACATTTCAAACTCACTTTTCATTTGATTTGCAAAAGTTTTACACAAACTATCTCTTCCTCCAAAGATGATATCATCAACAAATACTTCAACAATCAAGATGTTTTCATTATCTATTTGGAAATATAGATTACTATCAGCAGTACCTTTGTTGAAACCAATCTGCACAAGATGCTTATCCAACCTTTCATACCATGCTCTTGGGACTTGCTTCAATCCATACAGTGCTTTCTTCAACTTGCAGACCATATCATCATGACGGGACAATTGAAATCCATCAGACTGCTCAATGTATACTTCTTCTTCCAAACCACCATTTAGGAAGGTAGACTTGACATGCATCTGATATACCTTGAAGTCTTTGAAGGTAGCAAATGTAAGAAATAATCTGACTGCTTCAATTCTTGCCACCGGAGCAAAGGTTTCTCCAAAATCAATTCCTTCTATTTGAGAGTAGCCTTTGTAGACCAATCTAGCTTTGTTTCTGATTACTTCACCAACTTCATTTAGTTTGTTCCGAAAGACCCATTTGGTTCCAATCACATTCTTGTTTCTAGGTCTGGGAACAAGATCCCAAATATGATTTTTCTCAATTTGCATCAACTCTTCCTCCATTGCTTTGGTCTAGTTTTCATCATTGCAAGCTTCATTAATTGTCTTAGCTTCAATCTTTGAAATAAAACAGTATTCATTTGAATTTTGAGCAATTCTCCTCCTTGTTTGTACCCCTTTGCTTTTGTCACCTATGATCTGATCTTCAAAATGATTTAGAGTTACATACCTTGGAACTTTGGGAGTTTCTTGCACTACTATTTCTTGATCAGGCTCATTTAGACAAACCTCTTCTTCCTGATTTAACGTATCAGTCTGAATCTAACTTTTAGAGGAGGATTGAGCTCCTTGAACCAGAACACCATCCTAATCATCTTCATCATATTCATAAAACCTTGAAGGCTTCTCAACTCCTTCATCAACCTTCACATTTGTACTTTCTATCATCTTTCTCAGTCTCTTATTGTAACACCGGTATGCTCTGCTTTGAGTGGAGTAACCCAAGAAAATTCCTTCATCACTTCTAGCATCAAACTATCCTAGATCTTCATCTCTTTCGATGTAACATTTGCTACCAAATACTCTAAAATATCTCACAGTAGGAGTTATAGCAAACCAAAGTTCATAAGGAGTCTTACTGGTATTGCTTCTGATTTGAACTCAATTAAGAGTGTAGACTGCAGTGCTGACAACTTCTCTCCAAAACATCTGAGGGACATTTTCTTAAATCATCATTGTTCTGGATGGTCTGGTTCTTTCTCTTAACTACTCCATTTTTCTATGGAGTCCTAGGAGCAGACAACTGTCTCCATATGCCATGCTTCTCACAAAAATCTATGAATTCACTGGATGTGAATTCACCACCTCTATCAGACCTTAGACATTTCAGTTTCAATCCGGTTTGTTTCACTACCATAGCTTTGAAGATTTTGAACTTCTCAAGGGCTCCTGATTTCTCTTTTAGGAAGGTAACCCACATCATCCAGGAATGATCATCAATTAGTAACATGAAATATCTATCACCTTGCATACTCTTGATTCTTGTTGGACCACATAGATCAGTATGAACTAATTCCAATAATTCAGTAGAGGACTGATCCTTGCTTTTGAAAGAGACTATGCTCTATTTACCTAGCTGACATTCTTTGTACAAACTATTTGTAGGTTTCAAAAAGTTTGGAAGATCTCTTACAGCCTGAGTATTGCTTATCTTGGTGATGTTATCAAAATTTACATGACACATCCTTCTATGCCATAACCAACTCTGATCAACTTGAACAAACAAACAACTTTTATTTGAACCAACTAGATGGAAGATATTACCTTTTGTTTGAGTACCAGATGTAATCTTAGTCCGAAGCTTTCAAAGATCCTGCATCTTCCATTGTTGAACCGGAGATCATAGCCTTTGTCCACCAACTGACCAACACTGAGAAGATTGTGCTTCAATCCTTCAACATATAGTACATTACCAGTTTTGCTCTTTTCATCAAAAGAAATAGTTCCCCTACCTCTGATTCTGCCAGCAGAATTATCACCAAACTTTACCATTCCTCCTTCATAACTTTCCAAATCCAAGAACTTGTTCTTGTCACCTATCATATGGTGAGAACATCCACTATCAATAACCCAATCATCCTTTTCTTCAACTTGGGTAGCCAAAGCTCTTTCCACAACTTTATGATTGACAGATTTAGAGTATATTGGATCTTCTTCCTTGATGGCAATAAACACCCATTCATTTCCAGATTTGCTTCCTAGTTCTGATTCATCATCTGTTACTCCTTCATTATCATCTTCTTCATGAACATAATAACAGTTCTTTTGGAACCTTTGTCTGTTAGTATTTGACCTTGCAGATCTTTCTAGACACCTTGAAGCAAAATGACCAATCTTATTGTAGTTGAAACACTTAAAGGGTAATTTTCCTTCATACTTACCAGATCCTCTTGGCAGTCTCTTGGCAATGAGGGCTTCAAGTTGAGCTATTTCTACTTCTTCCTCTTCCATGTCTTTCCTTGCTTGATCATACCATGATAGCTTCCTTGAAGAGTTCTCTCCTAGATCAAATCTTTGTTTTCCTTTCACATAGGCACTGGCTTTGAATGCAGATTCAGTCTTGGGATGATCATCTCCAAACTCGGTCATTTCAAATGCAGCTAGTTTGCCAGCCAATTGCTCTCTTGTGACAGTTGTATGGGCTCTAAATTCATCAATGGCAGCAACCTTGATTTTGTAGGCAACAGGAAGGGATCTGAGAATTTTACAGACAATCTCATTTTCATCCAGAACTCCACCAGCATTCCTGATTCCACACACCAGCTCATTTACTCTTGGCATAAAGGTAGTGATATTTTCATCATCTCTCATCTTCAATCTTTTAAATTTCCCTTTCGGACATTGCAACCTTGCACTCTTAACAAACTCATCTCCTTCATGCAAAAGTTTCAGTTTAACCTAGATCTCATATGCAGTTGGTAGGTCAATAACATTTGAGAGTTCTGAGTCATTCAATGCGCTTAGAAGAGCTTCTTTTGTCCGTAGATTGTTTTGCAGCATCTGTGATTTCATTCAGAGTTGTCAGACCACCCTGTGGAGGTACATATGCTTTTGTGACCATGGCTAAGTATGCTTTTCCCATACACTCCAAGTGACATTTCATGCGACCTTTCCAGAGTGATAAGTTGGTTCCATCAAACTTCGGACTATCCTTCTTGTATGACGACATCCTGGATCTGCTCAAGCGGTTAAGCTCCTTTCAGAGGAACTTATCTCTGATACCAATTGTTAGATCTAGGGCACACAACTAAGAGGGGGGGTGAATTAGTTGTACAAAAACTTGCTTCTACTTCAAACATGTGATTCTTCTTTGTTAGTTAACAGCATATCAATTAACCATTCATGAAAGCATAAAGCATAAACACCGAAGCAGATAAACATCAACACATTAGACACCGAGAGTTTTGACGTGGAAAACCCAGTTAAGGGAAAAACCACGGGGTGATTTGTTAGATCTAGGGCACACAACTGAGAGGGGGGGTGAATCAGTTGTATAAAAACTTTGCTTCTACTTCAAACACTTGATTCTTCTTGTTAGTTAACAGCATATCAATTAATCATTCATGAAAGCACAAAGCATAAACACTGGAGCAGATAATCATCAACACATTTGACACCAAGATTTTTGACGTGGAAAATCTGGTTAAGGGAAAAACCACGGGTGATTAACCCAAGGATCATTGTTTGTTAGAAGAATAAGAAAAATGAATGGCACATGCCAAATAGGGCTCACTGCCCGAGCACACTGGTCACAAGGAGGCACACTGCCTACAAGAGACACACTATCTACAAGATCATAAGTATCACAACCTTGAACTAGAAAATAACATCTTCACCATGTCTAGATCAGTTCCATTTAAGCTCGAGACACACCTGCTCTGCCTTTCACTCTTTCCCTATTCCACACTCATCCTCTACACAACACTGCTTTGAAATGAATTCACAAACCTTTATTTATATAAGACATCGACTTAGGAACAATCATCTAAGTCAGCAATCAACCATAAGAACATTCACAAGATGAATAACACATCTGGTCGCCCACCACAAAGAACATTTGCAAGATGAACAACTCATCCGGTCATCTAGTCTGAATAAGAACTTCATCCGGAAGAATATCTTCAATTCCGAGCTCTACCACCAATGCGGACCAACAAAACAACCTCAACATGATCCAAGAACTTTCACTAGCTTGTCTGAATGACTAGGTACATCCGCACTTCCTCTACTCACTGGAATCTCTTCTCTTCCTTATCCAGAACTTCAAGAACATAGTTTATTGCCACTATCATACTACAAGAGATGCTTCTGGACCTCCAAACCATGTACCAATAGAGATGACACATCACAAGGACATCCCAAACACTCTGTCCAATCCACAAGATAGGATAATGCACTTTTGGATCTCACCGGACCTCTTTGTAGCAATTTGTCACTCCGGAGCATCTTCCGGAACCGATTCTACTTGTTCAATCACAACTTCTTCAATTCTTCATGTGGACCTCTGAAAACTTAATTGGATCATCTCAAGACTCATATCTACAAACCCTTTAATCTGCATCCTCTGAATGTCAACCTATTGAGTATTTTTGCCTTCTTCTCATCACTGTTCTTTACTATTGCTGTTTGAGACTAGTTTTCTCAATATCCTTAGCACACAATTCATCCAATCCTTCTTGTCAAAGCAATATGAGTATGTTGACATCAATGACAACACTAGTTTACCTCATACTTGCAACAATCTCACCCTTTGTCATTGATGGCAACATATGAAGTGAAAAACCATCAAGACAAGATCTTCTCCTTTCTGTCACAACTCCCCCTATCAGCAATAGCTCTTCACATGTCTTCTCTTCCTTTACTGCTCCCCCTTTGATCATCAACCACTTGTTTTTCACATGTCTTCTCTCCCCCTTTGACATCAATGGCAAAGGGCTCATACTTGCAATTCTAATACATCAGAATCATACTAGCTGCTCCCCCTTAGTAGTAGCTCCCCATCATCAATCTGGATCACAAGATATGACTGTGATATCCACCGGACTGATGCACATCAGTGCATCCTAGTTCATCACCAGAGGGGCCATGACCCCTAACTTCTCCTAGAGATACTCAAAAGAGTCCTTGGGAAGAGGCTTAGTAAAAATATCTGCAATCTGATCCTTGGAGGGTACATACTCCAATCTGACTTCACCCTTGTTCACTTGCTCTCTCAGAAGGTGAAACTTGATAGATATGTGCTTGGTCTTAGAATGCAACACCGGATTCTTAGAAATATTTATTGCACTTGAATTATCACAGAAAATTTTGATAGGCTCCTCATATTCTACTTTCATATCTCTTAGCATCTGCTTCATCCATAAGATTTGAGTGCAACTACTTGCTACTGCAATGTATTCTGCTTCAGTTGTAGATAAAGATATTGCCTCTTGTTTCTTATTTAGCCAAGAAACCAACCTTTTTCTCAAAAAGAATGCTCCTCCACTTGTACTCTTCTAGTCATCCACATCTGCCCAATCTGCATCTATGTATGCATGAAGAGAGAAATCCTGATCTCTAGGATATCATAGACCATACTCAACTGTTCCTTTCAAGTACCTAAAAATTCTTTTGATTGCCATGACATGAGATTCTCTAGGATCAGCCTAAAATCTTGCCACAAGACCAACAACTTGCATTATATCTGGTCTAGTCTGAGTGAGATACAATAGTCCTCCAATCATTGATCTATACTTGGTCTGATATGTTTTAGGAGAGTCATCATCTTTGCTCAACTTACATCCGGTTGCCATAGGAGTGTTCATTGGCTTTGAATCTTCCATTCCGAATTTCCTCAACAATTATTTTGCATATTTGGTCTGATAGATAAAAATGCCTTTCTTTGTCTGAGTAATTTACAGACCCAAGAAGAAATTCATTTCACCAAGCTTTGACATTTCAAATTCACTTTTCATTTGATTTGCAAAATTTTTACACATACTGTCTTTTCCTCCAAAGATGATATCATCAACAAATACTTCAATAATCAAGATGTTTTCCTTATATATTTGGAAGTATAGGTTACTATCAGCAGTGCCTTTGTTGAAACCAATTTGCACAAGATGCTTATCCAACCTTTCATACCATGCTCTTGGGGCTTGCTTCAAACCATACAGTTCTTTCTTCAACTTACAGACCATATCATCATGATCAGACAATTGAAATCCATCTGGTTGGTCAATGTACACTTCTTCTTCCAAATCACCATTTAGGAAGGCAGACTTGACATCCATCCGATATACCTTGAAGTCTTTGAAGGCAGCAAATGCAAGAAATAATCTGACTGCTTCAATTCTTGCCACTGGAGCAAAGGTCTCTTCAAAATCAATTCCTTTTATTTGAGAGTAGCCTTTGTAGACCAATCTAGCTTTGTTTATGATTACTTCACCAACTTCATTTAGTTTGTTCCGGAAGACCCATTTGGTTCCAATCACATTCTTGTTTCTAGGTCTGGGAACAAGATCCCAAATATGATTTTTCTCAATTTGCATCAATTCTTCCTCCATTGCTTTGGTCTAGTTTTCATCATTGCAAGCTTCATTAATTGTCTTAGCTTCAATCTTTGAAATTAGACAGTATTCATTTGAATCTTGAGCAATTATTCTCCTTGTTTGTACCCCTTTACTTTTGTCACCTATGATCTAATCTTCAGAATGATTTAGAGTTACATACCTTGGAACTTTGGGAGTTTCTTGTACTACTGTTTCTTGATTAGGGTCATTCAAACAAACTTCTTCTTCCTGATTTACCGGATCAGTCTGAGTTTGAATTTCAGAGGAGGATTGAGCTCCTTGCACCAGAGAATCATTCTAATCATCTTCATCACATTCATTAAACCTTGAGAGCTTCTCAATTCCTTCATCAACCTTCACATTTGTTCTTTCTATCATCTTTTTCAATCTCTTATTGTAACACTGGTATGCTTTGCTTTGAGTGGAGTAACCCAAGAAAATTTCTTCATCACTTCTAGCATCAATCTTTCCTAGATCTTCATCTCTTTTGATGTAAACCTTGCTACCAAATACTCTAAAATATCTCATAGTGGGAGTTATACCAAACCAAAGTTCATAAGGAGTCTTACCAGTAATGCTTCTGATTTGAACTCAGTTAAGAGTATAGACTGCAGTGCTGACAGCTTCTCTCCAAAACATCTGAGGAACATTTGCTTCCATCATCATTGTCTTGGATGCTTCCTGGATGGTCTGGTTCTTTCTCTCAACTACTCCATTTTGTTGAGTCCTAGGAGCAGACAATTGTCTCCTTATGCCATGCTTCTCACAAAAGTCTACAAATTCACTGGATGTGAATTCACCACCTCTATCAGACCTCAAACATTTCAATTTCAGTCCGATTTGATTCTCTACCATAGCTTTGAAGATTTTGAACTTCTCAAGGGCTTCTGATTTCTCTTTTAGGAAAGTAACCCACATCATCTAGGAATGATCACCAATCAGTGACATGAAATATCTATCACCTTCCATACTCTTGATTCTTGTTGGACCACATAGATTAGTATGAACTAATTCCAATAATCTGGTGGAGGACTAATCCTTGCTTTTGAAAGAGACTCTGCTCTGTTTACCTAGCTGACATTCTTTGCATAAACTATTTGTAGGTTTCACCAATTTTGGAAGATCTCTTACAACCTGAGTATTGCTTATCTTGATGATGTTATCAAATTCACATGACACATTCTTCTATGCCATAACCAACTCTGATCAACTTGAACAAACAGACAACTTTTATTAGAACCAACTAGATGGAAGATATTACCTTTTGTTTGAGTACCGGATGCAATCTCAGTTCCAGAACTTTCAAAGATCCTACATCTTCCATTCTTGAACCGGAGATCATAGCCTTTGTCTACCAGCTGACCAACACTAAGAAGATTGTGCTTCAATCCTTGAACATATAGTACATTACCAGTTTTGCTCTTTCCATCAAAAGAAATAGTTCCCCTACCTCTGATTCTGCCAGCAGAATTATCACCAAACTTTACCATTCCTCCTTCATAACTTTCCAAATCCAAGAACTTGTTCTTGTCACCTGTCATATGGTGAGAACATCCACTGTCAATAACCCAATCATCCTTTTCTTCAATTTGTGCAGCCAAAGCTCTTTCCACAACCTTATGATTGATAGATTTAGAGGATATTGGATTTTCTTCCTTGATGGAAATAAACACCCATTCATTTCTAGATCTGTTTCCTATCTCTGATTCATCATCTATTACACCTTCATTATCATCTTCTTCATGAACATAATAACAGTTCTTTTGGAACCTTTGTCTGTTAGAATTTGATCTTGCAGTTCTTTCCGGACATCTTGAGGCAAAATGACCAATCTTATTGCAGTTGAAGCATTTAAAAGGTAACTTTCCTTTATACGTACCGGATCCTCTTGGCAATCTCTTTGCAATGAGGGCTTCAAGTGAGCTATTTCTGCTTCTTCCTCTTCCATGTGTTTTCTTGCTTGATCATACCATGACAGCTTCCTTGAAGAGTTTTCTCCTGGATCAAATCTTTGTTTGCCTTTCACATAGGCACTGGCTTTGAATGCAGATTCAGTCTTGGGGGGATCATCTCCAAACTTAGTCATTTCAAATGCAGCCAGTTTGCCAGCTAATTGCTCTCTTGTGATAGTTGTATGGGCTCTAAATTCATCAGTGGCAGCAACCTTGATTTTGTAGGTAGCAGGAAGGGATCTGAGAATTTTGCAAACAATTTCATTTTCATCCAGAACTCCACTAGCATTCCTGATTCAACATACTAGCTCATTCACTCTTGGCATAAAGGTAGTGATGTTTTCATCATCTCTCATCTTCAATCTTTCAAATTTCCCTTCCAGACTTTGCAACCTTGCACTCTTAACAAACTCATCTCCTTCATGCAGAAGTTTCAGTTTGACATAGATCTCATATGCAGTTGGTAGGTCAATAACATTTGAGAGCTCTGAATCATTCAATGTGCTTAGAAGAGCTTCTTTGGTCCACAAATTATTTTCAGCATCTGTGATTTAATTCAGTGTTGTCAGACCACCCTGTGGAGGTACATATGCTTTTGTGATCATGGACAAGTATGCTTTTCCCATACATTCCAAGTGACATCTCATGCGACCTTTCCAGAGTGAGAAATTGGTTCCATCGAACTTTGGACTATCCTTCTTGTATGACGACATCCTGGATCTCCTCAAGCGGTTAAGCTCCTTTTAGAGGAACTTGGCTCTGATACCAATTGTTAGATCTAGGGCACACAACTAAGAGGGGGGTGAATTAGTTGTATAAAAGCTTCGCTTCTACTTCAAACACTTGATTCTTCTTGTTAGTTAACAGCATATCAATTAATCATTCATGAAAGCACAAAGCATAAACACCGGAGCAGATAATCATCAACACATTTGACACCAATATTTTTGACGTGGAAAACCCAGTTAAGGGAAAAACCACGAGGTGATTAACCCAAGGATTATTCTCTGTTAGAAGAATAAGAAAAATGAATGGCACATGCCAAATAGGGCTCACTGCTTGAGCACACTACTCACAAGGAGGCACACTACCTACAAGAGACACACTGTCTACAAGATCATAAGTACCACAACCTTGAACTAGAAAATGACATCTTCACCATGTCTGGATCAATTCCATTTAAGCTCGAGACACACCTGCTCTGCCTTTCGTTCTTTTGCTATTCCACACTCATCCTCTTCACAATGCCACTTTGAAATGAATTCACAAACCTTTATTTATACAAGCCACCGACTCAGGAATAATCATCTAAGTCAGCAATCAACCATAAGAACATTCGCAAGATGAATAACGCATCCGGTCGGCCACCACAAAGAACATTTGCAAGATGAACAACTCATCCAGTCAGCTAGTCTAAACAAGAACTTCATCTGGAAGAATATCTTCAATTCTGGGCTCTACCACCAATCTGGACCAATAAAACAACCTCAACATGATCCAAGAACTTTCACTAGCTTGTCTGAATGACCAGGTACATCCGCACTTCCTCTATTCACTGGAATCTCTTCTCTTCCTTATCTGGAACTTCAAGAACATAGTTTATCGCCACTATCATATTGCAAGAGATACTTTCGGACCTCCAAACCACATACCAATAGAGATGACACATCACAAGGATATCCCAAACACTCTGTCCAATCCACAAGATAGGATAATGCACTTTCGGATCTCATCGGACCTCTTTGTAGCACTCTGTCACTCCGGAGCATCTCCCGGAACTAGTTCTACTTGATCAATCACAACTTCTTCAATTCTTCATGTGGACCTCTGAAAACTTAACTGGATCATCTCAAGACTCATATCTACAAACCCTTTAATCCACATCCTCTGAATCTCAACCTATTGAGTACTTTTGCCTTCTTCTCATCACTATTCTTTACTATTTCTATTTGAGACTAGTTTTCTCAATATCCTCAGCACACAGTTCATCTAATCCTTCTTGTCAAAGCAATATGAGTATGTTGACATCAATGACAACACTGGTTAACCTCATACTTGCAACATGATTAACCCAAGGATTATTCTCTGTTAGAAGAATAAGAAAAATGAATGGCACATGCCAAATAGGGCTCACTGCCCGAGCACACTGCTCACAAGGAGGCACACTGCCTACAAGAGACACACTATCTACAAGATCATAAGTATCACAAACTTGAACTAGAGAATGACATCTTCACCATGTCTGGATCAGTTCCATTTAAGCTCGAGTCACACCTGCTCTGCCTTTTGCTCTTCCGCTATACCACTCTGATCTGCTCCACAACACACTTCGAAATGAATTCACAAACCTTTATTTATACAAGGCATCGAATTAGGAACAATCATCTAAGTCAGCAATCAACCACAAGAACATTTGCAAGATAAATAAATCATCTGGTCGGCTAGTCTGAACAAGAACATCTTCATCCGGAAGAACTCATCCGGTCGGCCAACAAGAACATCTCCATCTGGAAGAATATCTCCAATTCTGGGCTCTAACACTAATGCGAACCAACAACACAACCTCAACATGATCCAAGAACCTTCACAGGCTTGCCTAAATGACCAGGTATATCCGCACTTCCTCTACTCACTGGAATCTCTTCTCTTCCTCATCCAGAACTTCAAGAACATAGTCTACCGCCACTGTCATACTGAGAAAGGTGCTTCTGGACCTCCAAACCATGAACAAATTGAGATGACACATCTCAAGGACATCCCAAACACTCTGTCCAATCCGCAGAATAGGACAATGCACTTCCAAATCTCACCGGACCTTTTTGTAACACACTGTCACTCCGGAGCATCTTCTGGAACCGATTCTACTTGATCGATCACAACTTCTTCATGTCTTCATGTGGACCTCTAAAATCTTGACTGGATCATCTCAAGACTCATATCTATAAACCTTTTAATCTGCATCCTCTGATCCTCAACCTATTGAGTACCTTTGCCTTCTTCTTATCAATGTTCTTCACTGTTCTTGATTGAGACTGATTTCCTCAATAACCTCAGCACTCAGCTCATCCAATCCTTCTCATCAATGCAATATGAGTATGTTGACATCAATGACAACATTGGTTAACCTCTTACTTGCAACATGATGTCTATTCCACTGAAGTCTTTATGTTGCGGTGATACAATCTGCATTTACCAATTTTGTCGGCCTATTAGCGAGACCACGATGTGGTTTCCATCGATATCTGCTTGTTATTCCAATAAGTTCACTATGTTTAATTTCATCGATCTATCGGTGGGATGACTCAAAAGTTACTCTAATAGGTCATTGTCATACCGATATAATACTATCTTGTCTCTATTAGAACATCAGTGTAGCATAATGAAAGGTTCCAATGATGGGGTTATTCTAGGCGAATATACCCTTAGCTCATAAGATTTCAAATCTTGTGTAAGTTGTTTGCTTCACGAGTCTAAATCCTTGCTACTTTTTGGGTCGGTATGAAGGGTTCAAAGTCTTGCTGAAGTGGATGTAATGGTATTTTGGTCAGTTGTAACTAGGGTGATGGTACTAATGGTTATGGGTGGCTATCCTATGGATCTTGTCACACAAATGATGGCTCTCATAATACCAAATTTTGTAATTTAGGGTATGATAACTTCATGAAATTTTCTATAACCTCCTCTACTTCTTTGTCTTCTTTGTTCTTAAACACATCTTTGCCTGGTATAGGAACATGGGTGTATTCACTAAGGTTTTGCTTTTTCTTACAAGAGTGTATGTACCCTTCAGGGTCATAATTCATTCTTTGTGCATACTTCTTTTAATTTGAATTCATCCAACAATGAAAGATAATAAGATCATTAGTAGTGGGATGTTAGGTTTTTAGGTACATCAATTATAAATTAAGGACGTATACCGTGGTAATTAACTAATTATACGTCATTTGTGAATTTCATTTTTTTTGTACAATTGGTCAAGAGTGGGATGCACTACATTTGTGAATCGCAAACAATCTTGATTGGATGACGGTATGGATTGAACGATGTCAACAATCTAGTCGTGCATTAACATGGGAAGGTGTGGCTTCATTGGTTAAAGAAGCTCATCATAATGGAGATTCCAATGTTACACCAAGGGAAATTGATTTAGCATATGGTTTAAGAGATAAACAGGTACATATAAATATATTAATCACCCATATTATTTAGTTATTTTTAATTATAGTGATGTATATATATGTTGAGTTTTTTTTCTTTGCATACATTCGGCCAAGAATAAATATTTTTATCAATTGATGATGCAATAATTTTTAGATGTTTGACATATTGTAGGTGAAACACCACAAGGCTATGTGGTGTAATGGTCGTAAATTTTGAATCAAAAAGTTGGATGACATGAAGAAAACTTGTGATTATGTGATAACTGCAATCTTTCAGGTGACTAATGTTTCACTAGAAGCGACATACATCTGAAAGTCTCAAAAAATTGATACTGTGGGATTTTGGATGATATACTTGAGTGTGACTTTAAGTCCTTCAAATTAGTTATGTTTGTCATCCAATGGTACAGGCTACGATTGAATGAAAATGATCCCGAGAGAACTGTTATTGAACATGATAATGGATTTACCATGGTTAATACAAGGTCGAGCGAGCGAGATGGAAATGAGCCCCATGTTCTTCCAAGCCAATGTGAGTAGGTATTTTACTCAGAGGTTCTAGGTAAACTGGGTTGTTCATTTGTTTTTAGACATGATCCAAGAGGAAGAACGGTAAAGTATAATGTGGTGGAAGAAGAAGATACTGAAGAACTAGAAGATGATGTAGATGATGTGCCTGACGAAGATGTCGAAGAAGAGGAACTATATCATGATGATGTAAGAGTTAATGTTCATGAATATGATATCCATATGCATGATGACATTATCAAAATTGATATCAATGATGATGATGATGATGATATGACCAATCCTTACAATGTCGAATCTAGATTGGATGATACAGACAAAGAGTTGGATGAAGAAGAAGATCAATGACATTGAAATGTATGTGTTTGTTGGCAAGAGACACTATATGGACTCATGAATGTTGTCATTCATGGCAACAAAGGTTATCCCACACATCCGTAGGACATGATGAGTCTTTACCGACAGTCAGATTGAAGAAGTGTTGAGGTCCGGTAAGCAAGAACAGAGCAGTCAGTAAGGTCCGACAGACATGTCTGGATCTCTCAAAAGAAGTATCTTAGTGAAGTACAAATTTGGGGAAGTCAAGAGGAGTACCTTTACAAATAGAATCCAATGATTTAGCCTCCGGTGTTGAAAGGATGAAGAGATATGAATACTTGAGTGTCAGGTTCCTGATTGACAGTGTGAACAGAGGAAGAACTGACTGGTAGAACATCAGACATTATTCCGGATGTGTTACTAATGATGGTAAAGGTTCTTAAGGCATGAGTTATGATTGGCTGACATGATTGATGACTTCTACAAGTATATCCTTGATCCGCATACTTAGTATGCAAGGATTCAGCTGACAGACCAGAATTTGAGAAAAATATTGACTATTCCAAATGCCGACTAGAAAGGTGATGAAATCACTTGTACAAATATATATACATGATTGATTTAGATGTGAAGTAGTGTATGTATTGTGTTGGTGTGAAGAAAAGTAGCAGAGCAGAGTGAAGATAGTAAAAGAGGTCTGAAATGTGACAGTATAGCTGCATCAAAAGAGAGTAAGAATGAAGTGTAGCAGATCAGTTTATTGAGCTTAATCAGAACTGAATCTCAACATGTGTGGATGTTTCTCATTAGTTCAAACATTGAGTTACCTTCCTTTTCTATAGACAGTGAGTCTCTTGTAGGAAGTAAGCCTCTTGTGAGCAGTGTGATCAGGCAGTGAGCCCTAATTGGCATGTGCCATTTTGTATCTTCTATTCTTCTAACAGAGAATAATATCTTGGGTTAATCACCCCGTAGTTTTTCCCTTAACCGGGCTTTCCACATCAAAATCACTGTGTCATGTGTATTAGTGGTATTTCATTTTCATGGTTATGTTTGCTCATTTGATTTGATATTGCATTAACTGTTAAAGAAGTTCAAAAGGTAAAAGATTAAGATAACTGATTTACCCCCCCTCTCAGTTATCAACAGAGTTATGCGATTATATTATATATTTGATATTGATTTCTTGATAGAACTATATTTGACTTATATGGTTACATAATTAATTCATGATGTTACAACTATTGTAGTTCTCCTAGAAATTTCCATATGATAAAATCCTAATTACTCTACGACTATTTATGATTAGATATTATTTGATCATATCTTTGGTTATTTCATTCCCAAAAAATTAGTGTTTCCTCATGTTGACCCCGCATAGTGACATGTGAATGGGGCCAACGTTAATTTTTTTTCAATTTGTGCTTGTATGGAGTGAAACTTAACATGGTTAGCCTAGACGCATGCATTGACGATATGGGAGGGTTTCGAGACTCAAACATGAGGTCATGCTATATAAAGGCATCTCATCCTTCCTAGGATAGAAGAAAACTTGTTATGCACAAGGATAAGAATCAAAGATACTGAAAGAATTGATTCACTAGATATGCTCCCCATTACTGTAATAGACCAATGGAAAAAAATAAGTCATAACAAGAATAGGACCAAAAAAAACTAGGAAAAGAAACCTTGTAGGCTACATTAATAAGACATTGATTGCAAGCATTTCTTCCATGATGTTTAAATGATAAAATATTAGATAGCTCAATCTTTAGTCAAGTAGTATTTCAATCACTGATTCTTAGACATCCATCATGATTAAACATCACATATCATAAGCATTTGTAACAATCACTAGGATTGTAGATAATATTCAATCATGTCATAGGAAATAAATCATCAAAAATTATAAAGAAAGAGAAAACCAACTATATAATCTCAACAAACTACCATACAAAAATTATATTTTGTAGAAAAATAAATAAACTATATGTTGACATAGCATATATATAAACTATATATTTTGAATTTTGGCCCTGCGCGCGTAGGAACATGACATAGCATACTACACTGAGACCCTAACTTGAGAGTTGCACCGAGAACCACTGCATCCAACCCCTGAGTGGAGAGTTGCGAGACTTCACTGGACGAGTGCTGCAAGGCCATTGAGTCGAGGAGGAAGACTAGGAACCATTTGGCAGGAGGAAAGCTAGAGCGAGAGGTGAGGGCACTCAGAAAGGCAAAATCAACCAAGGGACAATGACTGTAAGTGATTTTTCCCCCACATTTAGAAATCTTGTTGCAAGTATAGTGATTTAGACTATGTTTGTTCCCATTGAGATGTTGCATGCTATATTTTGGTCAATTTGAGCCAATGTCCCATCGACAAACCCAAGTACTACCTAGTATTGGTGTCTGGTTAGTTTGAACAGGCAAGCTTTGAGATGTTCAATCAGTTGGGTGGCCATTTTTGGCCTGTGAACTTCAGTTTTTTTATCTTTCTTAGCATATTTTTTCTACTATAAGATTGAAAGGAATTCCCATCACATAACAGCACACGAAGTTCACTAGGGTTCAAATTTCTAAACTTTCATGAAATAAATTTACATATTGAGGTCCACAAATGATCAAAGGGACTGAAAACAATACATGGTCCATGACTGCAATGAAAAATGCCTAATGCATGTCCATAAGAAAATGTATAGAAGTACATGATGTAGATTCAGAGGAAGGAAACAAAATCACAATCTCATTTGACAAGTCACAAACAATCTTGAACTTTCCTTCTTTGGACACACTTATTCAACTATATTTCCCTTCACAAAACTCAACATAAACACTCAACTTTTGCTTTAGAGTTCCAAACCATTACCAAACCTTCAAACACCTTAGTCAACTTCATCTTGATCAAAACAAACAATTACCCAGTTTGTCCTTTCATTTTACCATTAACTCTCTTTATGATTGTCCTAAACTACACAATTTCAACTCAACATAAAGTAATCTAACCCAAAATAGTATTTAGGCTAATATATACCACACAATTTCCATTCCATTTCACTTCAAACAAATTTAAACCATCTCCCATCCTTTATTCTTGACAATTTAACAAAATCATATACTATACTTTCATTTTAATCTCCAAAACAGGGCTATTATTAGACAGATCAGTCAAAGTAATGGACTTTTTAACTTCATGCTTACACCAAACCTTATATCAAATGAGATCAAATTATACCTTGGTAATGTCTTAACCAAAACAACCAAGAACTCACACTTAATCATCAAAATCCCTTAAAGTTCTTACTGTCACTGGTTCCTTCATACCATGGTTGCAACGCTTGTAGGTCTGCCAACCTATTTGTCAGGGCTTCATTCACAATCTAAGCACTATTACACAAGTCTATCCACACATTTCAATGCCCTCCTTGTAGATCTAAAACATATTCAAAATGGGTATCAAAACTTTTACAACACACACTTCAAATATTGTTGTCTTAGACAAATTTAGGCCTAATTAAGCTTGATTTGCATAAGGGTTTGTTGCTTTACTAACTCCTGACCAAAGTACACTTGTCCAGTGCTTGGGACATGTTTAGTTTGATTGGTATATGCTCTTCAAAGCATCAAAGTCAATTTACAAAGTATTTTCACAAAACCCTAAGGGCTTAACCTTCATAATTACTCTATTCACAGACTGTACACACAGTTTTTTAGTCAAGAAACTTCATTCCCTCACATCTTATCTTTATGATTTTGCCCTAAATCCATTAAAACATGAAAAAATATTCATAGTAGGATAATCTCACAAGAAACTAGAAGATTCCACCAATTAATAAAGGAGAAATATAATTATTTCTATCTCTACTTACCCTAACTGAGGGTTTTAGTAGTCTGAAGTAAATCCACAATAACTCACACAAATATTAACTAAAATGCATGAACTTTGATGTAATAGGAAGGTGATTGAGATTATTACCATATCCAACCATTCTACCATTCCTTCAAGGCTGTACAATTCCATACAATGCCTAGAAATGGCTTCAAAATACAAGGTTGGTGACCCTACAAACCATTCCCATGCCTACAAACTATTGTTGCCTCCACATGCATTTGACTAGTAGTGTCAACCTTAGTTTTTAATCCTCCAACGCCATACCTTTGGATCACATCACCATGAAATAATTTCATCAACATCCTTATGAGTGCAGGTACCACTAAATAGGTATTTGTTAGATCTGTCTTCCTCGAGCGAGGGAAATTCAGGAAGAGAAGAGGAAAGCGAGACATGTAGTAGGTCTAAAAGAGGGAGATCAACTAGAGGTCAAAAGATTAGAAGAAAATTTTGTAAATGCATGGAATTTTTTCTTGTTAAAGGGGGGTCATGTTCTTATGATGATGAGAGCATAGGCGACATCGAGGTGCCCTTGAGATACAAACTTCTACGGAAACAATGGGTACCCAAGGAACTTCCTCCAATAAACACTAATTTTTGTGTCAACGAGAGGATATATCGCATAGCACCATTGTCATTACATGGTTTGGGCCTATTTTGCATGGATGGCATAAAGGTTTGTTACGACAAAGTTACTAAATTGATGGAGTATGTCGGACCCTGTTACAGTTACAAAGATTGGATGCAGCTGGTTCGATATACATGAAGTATGTGTAGGTATGCACTATCAGCAAATTATATACAGCTAAAAGATAAGGATCAAAATAAAGGAGTGGCTATGTACATTGACGGAAGGCCAAAAGCATTAGGGAATATTGCAGGGTTTATAAATAGTACACGACCTAGGTCAACAAATAAGCAACCCAATTGCATATTCAAGGCGCACGAGGGAAACCATGTATTCGTATGTGTGATAAAATCAATAACTACAGGGGAAGAGTTACTAATCGATTACAATTTGAATCACATAGATACAAACATAGTTACTATGGGGGTGGTACGTACTATATACCATTTTACCCAACCTCCAACTAATGACTCCAATATACCATTTTATTATTATGTTTTTTTTTCGTAAGTCTATTGGTTTAATTTTGGTAATATTTTTTTATATTTAATTTTTGTCACAGCGGGACATTGATCATAGGGGGAAGGCTCCGACCCAGAGCATAAATCATGATGCATTTTCAGGTGTTTCTACCTGACAGGTTTACCTCATTGTAATTGTACAAATAAAATATGAGCAAATTTTTTATTATTATGTTTTTTTTCATAAGTTTATTGGGTTAATTTTGGTAATGTTTTTAATATTCTTGTCGCAGTCGGATGATCGGGGAAAGACACCAGCAGTAGAGTAGAGCATCCATAGGGAGGTGTGGTCACTATTATATGATGATGACATTGCATATTTTGCAAACCCTCTGGACATGATAAGGAAGACCCAAAAAAAATGTAATGAAGAAATCCTTCAGTTGTTATTCATAGTGCCTCAAACAGATGAGATAAGACAAAGGGTTAAAATATTGACTGAGAGAGCACGGAACTTGCAAGTAAGCTATCATGAGATCTTTAATTATAACATAAGTTCATTCATGGTTTTATATTTTGTACTCTTTTCTGTCATGAACTAAAATATGTGTTGTTTTTACAGGATTTTTTGCATCCTCATGATGTTGTTGGCCATGATCAGGATATTGTAGGTGCCACCCGGGGAGTAGGGGTTGGTACAAGTGTTGATCCTAATCTTCCTATGCATTCATCACATCATCCAATCCCATCATCTGTGCCTATATTGTTGACTGAAATGTCAGCAACACATAGCATGCAGGCATCGGGTAGTGCACCCTTTGGCAATGAACACATGCCAGAACATGCATCAAGACATGTACCTGGGGATGTAGAGACCACTAGTATTGGTGATGTTTTAGCAGCATTTCTTGGATCTTCCCATATTACTAGTACGAGAACATTGCCGGTCACATTTGTGGTGACCGAAGATTTCGTTCCCATAAAGATAGAGAAGGTCCCAAGTACTTAAAATTTTTTTAATTATTATTATATATAATCCATTTAAAATTTACTTATTGATAACTCTTTCTATACTAATGATCCCATGATCATTTTGTAGGAAATGATGTTTTTTATAAACATCTAAATGATATTACATTGGAGATCTTCGGGCCCACCATACGCACATGGTGGAATGCCTAAAATCAAGATTTAAAAGATGAGCTCATTAACCATTTAGTTGTGCTATTCGATAATAACACATTCAGGTCCTTAAGAAAGCTGGTACCTATCTAAAGTATGTGAGCGACCAATATAGGTCACATTTAGAGAAGAACAAAAAGTAGGAGCGTCCCCCCATGATTCTGGAGAGGGAGTGGAAGGACCTAGTGTCGGATGGAAAGGAGAAGACTGAAAAGAAAAAAGGCAAGACACCACCAGGCCAAGGAAGGTATGTGATACTATCAACAATGTAATTATATATTGATTACTCTTTCTTTTTACATAATCTAACATATTTCAAACTTTTCATAGGCTGCCTGACACATCGAAGGAAACAAAGGCAAGACTAGAAAAACATGGGCAACACAAACTTGGCTCTAGTGGTTATATGAAATTAGCCACATGAATTATAAGTATCAATAAATAAAATATTGCATCCAAATAATAAATTGCAAACAATTTTGGTTTTATCACATCATAGAAGCAAAATTCATGAGCTTATGCAAAAATGCAAGGCTCTAAATTCAACAGAGTGCCCATAGAAGTGGACCTGAAGATTGCCTTCCAGCAAGGCTATGGAGCCGTGGCTGAATGTCTAAGACTCTTGACTAGGTAAACACAAGCTTCCACTGCATTTAACACACAGGTAAATAAATTCAATGAAGTTTATTTAAAATTGAATACTTGTGCAATCTATTCAATATTAATTTCCACCATAAAGTAATTATGTGCCTATTTGTTTTAAACAGGCAAGCAATGATAATACTACACATGACATTGGAATGCAGCCTGGTGAGGGTGGAGCACAACCTGCAGATGAAGTTCATGGTGTGCATCTCAGTATTGGATGTATTCACGTGCTATACAAAATATAGTATGGATTAATACAATTAAACATCTTTAATTACAATTGGTGTATTAATTAATGTAACCTTTCGTGTTTCAACTTTAGAGCATGTAGAGCATGATCAACATGTTGAGCATGATTAGGCTAGACAAGATTAGGAACATGATGTGGCCCCATCAGGTAAAGAGGACCACTGTAATGTTCTTTTAAACATATTTACTTGCATTTGGTGTATTAATTAATGTAACCTTTCGTGTTTCAAATCCAGAGGATTTAGAGGGTGTTCAGCATGTTCAACATGAGGCTATAAGACAAGATTAAGAACATGGTGTGACCCCATTACGTAAAGAGCACCACTCTAATGTTCTTTAAATTAATGAAATACTTGTAACAATAATAATAAAACATATCAATTTAACATTTATTTGTTATTGCAGCAGACCCCCCCTTGCAGCGGCCTCCACATCGTGAGTACACAACTAGGCATACATTAAGATCATGAGCAGAGGGCAGAACAACTGAAGGGGGGATAGATGATTTAGAAAATGATACTCCACTTCTTTTTTTAGCTACAAAAAAGAAACAAAAAAAAGTGATTGTAATCATATTATGACAACCATATTTTTGATAATATGTAAAAACTGAAAGGTTAATAAATGAATGTCAATATGTTAATGAATGAATGTTATATGTTAATGAATAAATGTTATATGTTATTAATGGATGAATGAATGAATGTTATATGTTATTAATGGATGAATGGATGATTAATGTTATATGATCGAGTATGGGGAATTGAGAGTGATGTGAGTGGGGGGGGGAGGGGCCAAATGAGCTTCCACCATCACATGGTTGGCCCTGTTAAGTAGATAATATTAAACTATTCTCGAAACAAAGAGAAGCTCAATAAGGTAATGCACTTTTCAATATTTCATTGTGCTACACTTTTAAGCTTATGAAATTTTCATTAGTTCTCTTTGTTTCAATATGTTACCCTTTGTACTTATTTGACTTTCTAACACATCCCATATGTTACCCTGGGTGACAACTTTTGCAGGGGAAGCTATCTACAGATGGATCATGCATCTGGGAATATACAAGTTTGGATTACACAAACTTGGGATGTACTCATGTAGTACAGAAACAAAAGAGAAGAGCCCAACCATTTTAGCACAAGAATTGGCTTAAGACTAATACGTGGTTTGAACTAGGTTTGGGTATGAGGGGTCTAGGAGAGAGCCCTGTAACACAGCTAGTATTAAATCATTAAACATACAAATATTGTAATTATGTGGTTAATGCTAAAATCATTCACAATTCACTATGTGATGAGTAGTTAGTGATGATGGCATGCCATTGTTTGGTAGGTTATTGATTCTGTAGTTGCTCCCAATAATCATCTCTAGTTGCTTACATGTCATTTGATCCATATGAGGGGCACCTTTCAATCTAGGTAGTAGTTTTATAGATGATTCTCTTATTTAGTGACCAATGGAATAAGTGAGTGGATGGATTGCTCCTAGTAATCACCTGTCATGTGCTTCATGCACTGATGATAAAATAATTTCATTGGATAGAATTAATATAGTTATGTATTATATGTTGCTGGTTTGGTTTTTGGTTTGGGTTTAACTATTATTTTTATTCACCCAGGTATCATATGAGAAAGCACGCACATATTTTGCTAGATATCCATTACAAAAGTGACCTCTCTCTCTCTCTCACACACACACACACACTTTCTCTCTCACACACACACACAATTGACCAAAAATAGAATGTACTGTTTGGAAATCATTAGTTGTGGATTTAATTTCTATTTGAACTCAATTGTAATTAGGTGGGCTTCATACATTGCAGGAACAATACTTGTTTTGATTCGTGAGCTTGGTGTGCAGTTCAATGATGGCATCAGCATACTTGTATGTTGTCTTTACACTAATGTTTACCTGTAAAATGTTAAGAACATATTTTACTTTATTCCACTATGAGAGAAGAAGGTGACTATTAGATTTTTTACCAAGGAGATCTTCACATATTTGAAATTTTACCATAAGTCTTCCATTTTTTCATTCACACCTGTCTCAACTATTAAAACTGATTTTGTGATTAATCCTTTCAAATTAGTAGACAATTGTTTACTTTTTGATTGGTTAATGAGGGTTTTTGTAGGGATTCCACAACCTTAAGACACAAATTTGGGTCCCTAGTTTCCATGTGTGGGTTTTCAACACTATGCCCATAGGCTTTGGGACTTGCATTATTGCAGGTCATGTGAGACGTATCCAACAATTTCTATGGTAGTTTTTGCCCAAGTCTTCATTGTTGGGTCTTCTACCATTGTTCTTATAAGCTATTTACTCACTATATGTATCCAAGACCCATTGTTCACACATTTCAAATTGAAGAGATATAACAATCGGCCAAGTAGTATCTATGGCACAACAACTAGCAAGATTCACCGATAAAAACATTACAGGAATGGCCTATGTGAATGAGGAAGCACATTGTACAATATCAGCATAGGTACTTTTGCATTCATACTAATCGACAGAAGAAATTAGACTGTATTATTGATAAAAAATGAACAAATAGAGAATATAGCACCACAGGAAATGCATATCGGCATAACTCATGTAGCACATAAAATAAAAGGCTCATATACTACTCTAATGAAGATAAAAGGCTCATATTGGGGACACATTCTTTTTGTTCTACTGATGGGTTATTCAAGAAAGTAAAAGATAGACTCACTCGGGATTTTGGCATGAGGTACACCGATATAATTCATCGGAGGAACACATTGATATTGGAACAACAGAAAATGGACTGCCCGACAACACATCTTACACCAATAACATTTAGTCAGGAAAACATATCTCAAGTTACGCTGACATAGTGGATAACATAAGGCACCATTGGTGAAAGTAAAAGATGTTTGATCAATTTTTTTAAAAAAACTGTAGGGTTTCATCACAATTTTGACGAACATAGCCTGATGAACCACAAAAAATTATGACGAGGTTGCTGTACACGTAACGTAGTTTCTGTCATAATGGCAACGATGGTTTACTCCACCTCATTAGAAAATAGACGAACGCTTGGTGTTTTTTCTATGATTTCAAATTTGCATTCTGCAACATTTTGTGATTTTTTGGGTCGATAGATGGATGAAGTTACGTCAATTTTGTGACGGACACCGCCAACATTTTTTGTGGCACTGACCGACGATGCTGGGTTATGGTTTGCTCCACCTCATTGGAAAATGGATGAATGTTTGGTGTTTTTTTTACGATTTCAAATGGGCGTTCTACAACGTTTTGTGATATTTCGTGTCGATAGATGGATGAAGTTACATCGATTTTGTTATGGACACTGCCAATATTTTTTGTGGTGCTAACTGACAATGCTAGGTGAAGGTTTTGACGTAAAAAAATTGGTCATTCAAGTGATGAAAATTCAGTGACAAAATTTAAATCAGTGTTACATTGGTAAGTCGACAATATTTTGTTGATATGTCACCAAACATTCGTTAGAATTTGTAGTCAAATAAATTAGTGGATAGATATGTGGGCATGAGTTTTCCGAAGTTGGTCTATGACATTGTACATATGGGAGTTAGACGAAGAAAGTGATGACCTTGGAGGAAGCATGTTTAACGTGACCTTACCACTGCAGGTGATGATGTTGCAATCAGTTTTGTTGTGTCCTGATTGTTGGTTGAATGTGACCACATTGACTTGTGGAATGTGCTCCAATATGCAATTGATGGTATAATCAAACAGCACGCTCGCATAGTTAGCATTGTTGTGTCCATTGTTTTGATTCTGCCTGTTGTGGTTGTTGTTGTTGTTGTTGTTTCTATTGTTGTTGCATGGCTCGTCGTGGTTGAGGATTGGATCCTTGTATGCCACATGTGTTTTGTTAGAGGTATGTTCTTTAGTGCCTACCTGATTTTGGTCAAGTATGTCCTGAATGGCATGTTTGAGATGGATACAGTCATTGGTCTTGTGACCTCTTCCTCTATGATACTCAAGAAATCAGTGTCTTTCCAATAATGAGGTTTTATTTGAGGTTCATAGTCGCTAGTGGGAGGAAGAGTGATCTCATTATTGGCCAATACTTTTCTTAATGCATATTCTTGGTGTAGACATAAAAAATTGACCTAAGTTATCCTTCATCCAAAGATTTATTTAATTTTAATTAATTAAGTAAATCTTACCTTTTATACCATATTTCACAAATAATAAATTCAATTTATTTATTATTTATCCATAAACCAAAACACCTCCCGAAAAATAATAAACTTAATTTATTATTTTGTCCAAACTTTAACCTAAATCTATTTCACAAAATAATACAAACCCGTTACCATAACCCTAACCACCTTTTTACCTGCCTTTTTCTTGTTCAACCGATCAAACCACTTTTGAAACCATTCCCAAAACTTTATAAAAATCAAACTCATTTTCATGTATTACCCCCGACAACATTTATAGTGGAGTTATGTAAAAATCGTGAGCAACCACATTTAAATGAATTCGGTAACATTTATTTTATGTGGTTTCAATAATTTATCATTATCTTCCTATTGCATTTGATATTAGGTTTTAGGGTTTTAATTGTAAAGTCTTTTCAATAAAATCTATATCTGGTGCAAACAATGGTGAACCTGACGTGAACAGCCCCTTTGATCATTTTTGTTTGCAAGTATTTTGATGTAAAAAGCTTGCAGAATCTAGATACATACGAATATTGCACCCAAAGTGGCAGGTATTTGTATAGGTTTGAAGCTGTGACTTTATTACTTGCATATTGCATATGTTTCTTTCCCTGTCAGGTTGAAACTCTATAGGCTAAATAATAATTGCATTTGTTGTTATTCTCTCACAATTTCTGGGCTATTTGAATTTTGTTTACCTGCGTTATAGTGCTGGAATTCCCTCACACGGTTGAAAAAATTTAGTCTCATGCCAGAAATTTTGTAATCTCATCCACATAGGCCATGGGATCATCAACTAATCATGTAATAATCATTTAAGTAAATAATGGTTGTAGCCTTTTGGTTCTAGTGAATTTCACTCCTTCAAAGATATTTTATCAAATAGTTGACGTGCTTATATGCTGCTCATTTGCTTATATTTTTATTTGACATTTTGGCAAACCATTCATATTATCTGTCTATGCTTCAGTGTGGTCAATAATAATCTTTATTTTGCATAGTGGTTGTCTCGCTTCTTAACAAAAGATTTGAAGCTTATATCTACACATTGGTCAAAGTTTCTTTTCATAATTGAAACCTCAAATTTGTTTGTCTTCAAAATCATATACGACAGTATTCCTTGAATCCTTTATGATGTGTGTTGGAGTGTTCGTCATTTCTCACAGCATATTTTCTTGAAATTTTCTAATCTTGTCGAATGTTTTTTGGCATAGATTTGGCAATGTCATTACTACTGCATAGAAATATATGACTCCAGTTTTTCTGGCATTATCGTCCCAAATAATAATAGTGTTGATTATATAAGTTTTTTTTTTTGGAATTGAACTTGTCCATTGTTCTCTTTGGCGTATGCTTTTGAACTTCATAAGCTTTTATATAATCACTAGCAATGATTGGGGAAAATTGTGTCATGCCGGCAATTTCAATACAGAAAAATTTGTAAACTTTTAATGTGAACATTCTAGTGTTCAGAATTGTGTGAGAAATGTTCTTATTAGCATATTTCTTGAAATCTTTTAGCTGACAAAGAATAACGTCTTCCATAGCAAATTGTGATTATTCTCTTTTCAATATATATATTGCCACCCTCATTTTTTAAGGCTTCGTGGATTTCAACATGATGAGATGTATCTTGTGTATGTTTCATTTAATCTTGAAAATGTGCTTTTAGAAATTAATGATTTTGATTGAAGAAATCATAACAAGAATGATTGCTAGAAATGTCATTTTATCTTTGTCAGAATGTTTAGTCATGTTCTACTGTAACTAATACTAGCTTTCAATCATCTTGGTTTGAATGGAGAGATGTTCTACAATTTTCATATGCTAGGCTTTTGTGTTCTCACTGATAATTGTCTTCTGTAGTTTCAAGTTGTAGGGCTCTTGCTTGGATTGTTGGATATTTTTCTCCATGTGATTGTAACCTAGTTGTTTCTTCGAGCAGTTAGGTTTTATAATAACTATTAAAACTTTATATGTTTCACCTGCCTGACCACTCTTCTTGGAATAGTCACATCTTTCTCACACTATTTGTAACACAATAGCACAGCTGAAGCACAATCTTTCAATAATAAATCATCATTGTTAACCTGTAAGTTAATATCTTTTGTTAATCACTGATAGTGAGCTATTATCTTGACATTTAATATTGAAGGTTAATGTTGGAGATTAAATGCTGGAGGTTATAAGTGATCAAAAGGAGCCCAAGTAAACTTAAATAGTGAACAAAAGCAACATGTGAACAATTGTAGAAAACATGTGAATAATTTTAGAAAATTGCCAAACATAAGATTTACAAACCACTAGAGTGCCAATTTCTAGATTTTCATGTTTTTTAGGCATCGAAACGGGGATTCGAAGAGCTTCGTAATGGATCATTCATACTGTCCTAACATTTTCAGCTATACGTCTATCGAAGACCAAATTTTTTTGCGAACTACTAATCAGTGTGTTGCAGGTTCAATTGTCAAAGAATGTAATCTTGAAACATCACTTCTTCTTTTCATAGATTAGATCACATCATAAGCAAGGGTTAAAATTAACAAATGTTTGTGATGTATTGTGGCTTGCAATTTTGTCATTGAATGCATATGCTCTTCTCTTGCGGCATTCGACGATCTTGAGAATCAAAAGCATTCCTTTGACATTTTGTATAACCACCCACACATTTGGATTTGGAATTAAAATGAACCACATGTGAGTGTGAGGCAAAGGTGTTGTGTATGCTCTCTCCTTGCGTTTCGTGTGATCTAGGAGATCAAAAACAACATGTTTTCCTTGCTTTTGTCATCCTTAGAGTGGGCCTGCTCTTGAGACACATCCGCAAGGAGAACTCATTTGCGACCCCAAGCGGTACTTTCATCTAGTCCGCTATATAAATTGAGGATAAGGTGAAAGCCAAGTCTAACCGGTATTAGCGCTTACCGTACAGTGCTAGCTCGAAAGGAGGCGTACCTTTGTGTATATTAAATTCCTAGTAGGGTTAGTCAAAGCCTTTAGTGGCTTGCTGGACGCTCGTAAGGTGCCGGTCCCCCGAATATTCACTAGAACCCTTTTGTGTAGTGGCTAAAAACCCTCTACTTGTTGATACAGGAGGAAACTCTGATAACCGTCCCACAATTTCGCGGCTTATGGCAGAGATATCAAGGTACCTCAGGATCTGCACATCCTAGGACCTAGAACTTGGTGTGCCTGAGAAGTGAGTGCACTGTAAGGAGGAGCCCATGCCCGAAGTTCCTAGAGCTATACACCATAAGTAGGCACGGTTGGGTAAAACCAAGTGGGAACTCAACAAGTATTATCCTTTCCAAGCCTAGGATCGTGCATGTTTACAAGTGTTTGCAAAACATCAAGGTGTCATAAAAAACAACCAATCAAATTGTTGTGTGTCTTATATGATTGTGTGTGTCTGATCATCAACATCACTACAACTTGTCTCCTATATCATCAACTTGGCTTTCAGAATCGGGAACCTATCATCCTTCCGTGTCACATCTCAAGTGGAACCTTGTCACTTTGAATCCTAAGAAGCTCTTTCAACTGATCCACCCATTTCCCACCTAGTCCAATCCTTATTCGTCAAAATGGTTGTGACCATCAAAAAATCTAGGACAACTCCAAAACCAAAACTCACACTCCGCAGAGGCCCACCTAGATATATTAATGATGAGAATTTGATAGATCATGATGCATATTTTGATACCCATGAACCATATATCTCCCCATTTTGGCCTGCACCAACATCACTATCATCTCAAGAATATGAGGAAATACAAGAGCCTCGGCATATCTATGATGATCATTATCCACAATTCAATTCTTATCATCTCAACACAACCCAAGATTTTCCATCCATGCCCTCAACCTCACAAAACTATAATCCTACCTAGGTCTCAACTTCGACATCCATTAATCCGCAAGTCCTTCAGCTACAACAACTTGTCCAATTCCAACAACAATTCGGTCAATCACAACAAGAGGCAGATCTTAAATTTCAATTGGCACAACTATCACAATTATCTAGCACATCAACACCCCATCTCTATGAGTCATCTCCATCTACCTCTTATGAATCTTTATCACAACCAATCCACCACTCATATCAACCCAACATATCCATACCTCAAACCTATTTAGCAATAACTTTACCTCAAACCTCATAGGTCTAGATCTCTACCCATGCTTCATCTTCACACATACCAAGTCCCCTCACCTTATATCTTCAACAACAAAGCCAAGAAAAACAAGCCCTCCTTCAACAACAACAAATCTTAGCCTAAAAACCACAACCTTCATTTAACACATCATCCACCATACCTTTATCCATGCAACAACAACAAATTCCATCTAATTTCAATCCTAATCCATTGGTCCCCTAGCCTTCTCATTCATCAATCCCTTTGTTACCTTCACCACCATCATCCACACAACATCAACAAATTCAACCTAAATTCTATGAGTCACCCCCATCATCATGCCAACCTAGTCCCTCCACATCAACCAATCTCATGAATATTCCTCAATATCCATCTCAAAATCCTCCATAACATGAGCATGAATTCACAAATCTTCTTAATGATACTCTTGACAAGGGAGACACCATCTCAAGTTTGGAATCGTACACCAATCCTTCCACTAGTCCTTCTCGTCCATCCATCCCTATGGAACCTAAGCCCAATCCCATGATCTATCAACCTAATCCCAATCCAAGTCTTGATCCTATCATAGCCAATCATATCATCTCCCCAGCTAACCTAGATCCCAATCCTATTATATCCAATCCTCTTGTCCATCCACCCGATCTTAATCCCACTCCTATCATATATAATCCCATTATCCTTCCATTAAATTCTAAGCCTACACCATCTACCATTATTCTCCATCCATTATATTGTCCATCCACCCATGTACTAATGAAGGATGTGATCCGTTGGATACTCGCAAGGAATCAACTATCACCCTCATGCCATCAAATGCCTATTCTTGAAAGTATGCAAGAACCTTCAAATGTTCTCGAAGATCCACTTATTATAAGCCCAATTCATTCTCCACCATACATTGAATCTATCCAAGAAACCTCCATTCCTATCCAAACTCAAGATTTATGTCAAGAGTCAACTCTAAAGCATGATCATCCTTGCTCCTTACCAAATCAAGATCAAAGCTCTTCCATTCAACCTATTCATAACCTATATATTTTTTATGATCAAGATATTATCTATGATCAAGAGCTTCTTACTTCCTCCACTCACAGTCCCAATACTATTCATGTTCAAGAAACCTCCACCACTCATATCCATCATCCCACAATATCCACTTCCCTTGATGAGACACTTGGTCCCCACAAGCACATAGATAATCACACAAATACATTGAATCTTCATGAGCATAATCAAGATCCTATTTCTCCTTCACCATCTCATAATGATACCATTTCAAATCCACCATCATATCCTATTATTCTTACTACTTTCCTAAATGAATGTTCTTCCCTAGGAGAACAGCAACCTATATCTGCCACCTCACCCTCCTCATCCAATAAGGAACGCGTGTCTTGTATCCTCAAAAATAAGCATCCCATTGCGCATCATATGTTCCAAAACATGAACTATCAAGGTGAAGGCTTAGGCCTTCATGAGCAAGGTAATATGGAACCCATCCATGTCAAAGTCCTGCCACACTCATATGGTATTGGTTATACACCCCAAGGTAAGCAACATCAAGATGTTGGTACCACATTTCCGCTTCCTAAATCCACTCCATCTAAGCCCAAACTAGGTGCACTTCATCGTACCCATAATACATATGTTTCCATTCCTCCTCCATTATCCTACAAACCCAAAAGGCATGTGACCATTCAACCTCCACTTCTACCAACTCCTAACATCCCTCCATCCACTCTACTTCACTCCTTCCAACCCCTAATATTCCCATCCTCCAATCTCCTTATCACTTTAACCACAGATCCATTCATACATCCCGTTCCCGTAAATCCCCTACAATTCCTAATCATGATCAACAAATGCACACATTGAATAAACATGGGGCTATCCTAAACACCCCTATGGGATTCAAAAATAAAAATTTGGATGCCTCCACCCATAAAGCCAAAAATCTCAATAATTCTCATGCCATATGGCACAAATGTGAAGAATCAAAGCAAAATCAAAATTCAAAAATGCTACCCAAGTCCACACTCAAAAAGATAATTTCAAAACCAAAATGGTTTGGGTCCCCAAGCAAAAAGTACCTAGTTCAAATGGATCATCCACAATTCTAAAATCCTAAATATCCCGCTCCCTATCACAAAATCCTAAAATTCATAAGTCCATTTGGGGTCCTAAAGACCTAAATAGGAAAATCCCTAAGATAACATCTCCATTACTCCCAAATCCCCCTTCCAAGCTTCAAAATCCATTTCAATGTGTGCAACCGTTGGTCTTGGTTCCCTTCCACTCCACAACATTCCCACATACATCCATCCTCCCATCTCCCATTTGCTATCCTACTTATTTCTTCCATCATAATCCTATGGTCCATGCTTTTGAATAAACCTTCCATCCATCCTTGTGCATATATTCATCCATAATCCTCATCATAACCCACTATTCCCTATCTTTCCATCCTAATACCCATCATGATTAAATATAAATGATCTATACATAATCCACTATCCATCTATACTATGCTATCTCCTTACTTTATTACCCTCTCATGCAATTCTTTACCAACATCTATGAGCACAATGACATTTGACATGGTCTATGAGTTCCTGGCACATTTCTATGGGAACAAAATCTTGAGTCCTCATCTATTCCATCTAACTATCCCCTACAAATAAATAAATAAATTAATTAAAACAATCAAAATAGTAAAGAGAAATTATTTCATCCAATGGTGAAAACCTGGTAAACAGGTGCCTTGGACAAGTACCATGATGAAAACCTAGCAAACAGGCATCATGCGTAGATGATTATCTATGTGCTTTACACCTGGAGGCATGTTGTCTAATCTATCCCATCCTATCTATCCCATCACATATATCCTATCTTATCCATCATATCTATCATACCTTCCTCATTGCACTATCCATCTATATTGCCTTCCTCTTGATCTTGATAAGAGTAGGGGCACAATGTTGAAAATGCTTTTAGACACCTCTTGTCATACTCAAAATTCCATCCATATGTTTCTAAAAATATCCTCCATACATCCATCCACTACTAATTCCATTCGTCCCTTTCAACCATTATCCCTATCATGCATCCTAATCAGCATCACCCTACTGAATCCTAAGGCATAATATAGAGGAGGGGGCAGGTTATTCCTATGTGACATAATCCTTTGAGATCACATCCTCAGTTCCTTTCATCCATATTCAGTTCAATTCATCCATCTATCATATATTTTCCCATTCATTGTCCTTCTATCCCCAATCCCATATTCCTACCTTTATCCCATTACCAATCTTTTTATTCCTACAAGTTTGATCCTGTCACCCATCCTCTTACCCGTTCATCCAATCCTTTTATCTATCACATTCACTATTGTTCATCCCCATTCATTATTGATCCTTGCCTTGTGGTTTGGTTTTCCCTTGTCATTGGTATCTATTCAAAGGCTATCTACACACAATCCCATGCCAAAAATTCAAAAAAATCATAACATTTGAAAAGCAAAACAAAAAAAAAATCACAATATTTCCAAAATACAAAAAAATCAAATATCTAACAAAAATCAAATCAATCAATCCAAATCCAATCCAATCAATTCTTCCAAATCAATCATCATCATCAATGGGATATATCGTTCCCAATCCTAGTGTTGTTCTCAGGATATATTGTTCCCCTATCAACAACACAATCCTCGCATTGTTCTCAGGATAAATTGTTCCCACATCAACAATGCTATCAATCAAAACCTTGCATTGTTCTCAGGATAAATCATTCCCACATCAACAATGCTATCTATCGATCATCATCATTATCAACATCAATCAATCCAATCGATCATCAATTTTTTAGCTTGATAGGGGCAACACCTTGTTTGTTTTTGAATCATTTGTGCCTGCTTGCTTTCTTTCTTGTGTGTGTTATCTTTCTATCTTGCATTTGACTCACATCCATATCATTCTGGCTAATATTCATATCTTGTGTATGTTGGAATAGCTTTTTGCATTATCTTTTGCATCTAAGGTCATATCATCCCTTTTGTGCATTCAGACTTAATGCTTTACGTTTACTTCCTCATACGTTAGACAAGTTGTATTATGCTGGGGCACATGACACATTGTCACCATGGTCATTATACCTTGGTGCATAACGTTAGGTGCTATATCAAACATCAGGTTGCTCAAAGTTTAATTAGCATAACTCTACTTCCTTCCCTCCATTTCCTTTTTCAAGAGCCTATCCATCTCCTTCGTCCCTGCATATCCTCTTGAGGGGGCATTATCTACCAATGCTTCATTTTTATAAGCCCCATGTGATCCCCAGCCTACCCAAAATCTAAATCCAAAACCTATGTTTTATTCTTCTTTGAAACGACATTGCTTTTGCAACATCGTCTCAAAGAGGGGCAAAATGTAGACATAAAAAATTGACCTAAGTTATCCTTCATCCAAAGATTTAATTAATTTTAATTAATTAAGTAAATCTTACCTTTTATACCATATTTTCGTAAATAATAAATTCAATTTATTTATTATTTATCCATAAACCAAAACACCTCCCAAAAAATAATAAACTTAATTTATTATTTTGTCCAAACTTTAACCTAAATCTATTTCACAAAAATAATACAAACCCGTTACCATAACCCTAACCACCTCTTTATCTACCTTTTTCTCATTCAACTGATCAAACCACTTTTGAAACAGTTCCCAAAACTTTATAAAAATCAAACTCATTTTCATTTATTACCCCCGACAACATTTACAGTGGAGTTATGCAAAAATCGTGAGCAATCACATTTAAACGAATTCGGTAACATTTATTTTATGTGGTTTCAATAATCTATCATTATCTTCCTGTTGCATTTGATATTAGGTTTTAGGGTTTTAATTGTAAAGTTTTTTCAATAAAATCTATATCTGGTGCAAACACTTGGGACTCCCCTAGTGGTGTGAATTTTCATCTAGGGTTTGAGGTGAACCATGGCTTCAGCTTGTGAGAGCAGGTTTTGTTTGGTGTAGCATTGCTTGCTTCTCCTTTGAGAGTGAAGATTGGTTGCTGTTTGGGAGCTGCCACTTTGGCATCACCCACTCCATCATTGACAAAATTTTTGTTCTTTGTACAAAATTTCAACTTGTCCATGGTGTAGTTAGAGTTAGGAGTGTCCTTATACAACTTTATTTGCCCCTTGGTGATCATAGCTTTCTCAATAAATAACCCCATCTCGATGACTTTTGTAAATGAGGTAGGGCATTGAATTTGGATTTGGTAACTTAGATCAGGGTTAAGGTTGTGGACAAACATCTCCGTCAATTGCTTCTCAGGCACGTCATATGAGTATTTGCTCATGAGTTGTCTCCACCTTTGTAAGAAAGAGGCGAAGGATTTGCCACCCTTTTGCTTTGTATTGCATAGATCAAGCATGGAAACTTCATGTCCAATGTTATATGAGAAGTGTGTGATGAACTTGTTTACTAACTCATCAAAAGTTTTGATACTTGGTGGAAGTCGTGAAAACCATTCCATGGCTTGACTACCTAGAGATCTAGGGAATAGCCTCATTAATAAAGTTTCATTGTGAGCCACTTCCATGAACGTGGCATTAAATTCCCTAATGTGATCTCTTGGGTCTCCTTTCCCTTTATACTTGTCAAACTTAGGAACTTCTAACCGAAAGGGGAAGGGCACCATGTTCAAACTTTTGTCAAAGGGATATGGTGCGATGTCTTCCAAGGAATAAGTTTTAGTGGTTGTTCCTATTTTGAGATCTATCATTTGGTGTGTTAGGGTCTTGATTTGTTTCTACAATGTTTCCATAGGTATGTTTGAGTCTGCGACCTTACTTCCTTTATCCTCGCTAGTGTGGTTTTCATGAGTTTCCTCTATAGTCTCTTTTAGTTTGTTGAGATCAAAGTCCAAGGAGAGTTTAAGTCCTAAGTTTGCAAGATGAAGAAAGTACCTTTGAGGGTCCTCTTTGAGCACTTTTTCTAGCATGTGTTGAAATTTCCAATCTTGGAGAGTCCCTTGGTAATCTTCATGAGAGATTTCCTCATCACTGTTGTTGGGACAGTAAAAATTTAAAATTTTACTGTATTATCACTTTGCCATATTTGAAAAAATCAGAAAACATCCCAAAATCATAGTAAAATTTTGATACATCCCACAAAAGGTCCATGGCAAAACAATGTGAATAGCTTAAAAGTTTTATACCATCGGCAAGACGTTATGTGCTTATACCGATCCGTGAAAAACCAATAAAAATAACTATCGACATGAGAACAAGGATCGGAGAGAAAATCACAAAAGTCACCGATGGAGGAAATCATCCCGATGGCCTTTTATCGGTAAGAAGATCTATTAGTCACACCAATCGGTATGACTAAGGGTTATCAGGCAATACTTTGAAGATTATCCCGATGGTACATATCATATTCATGGAGTATTTTAGCAAAACTCTCACTGAACATCCTATTGAGCTGAAGGAAATAATACCTATCGGCAGGAGATGAACGTCGGAGTAAAAAACAAATGAGTCTCCGATACTCTGGTGTCTTGGCGAAACAATAAAAGGCACTTTCAGTATGAGTCATATTGATATACTTAACCATCGGCACAGCTAAAATAGGTCAGAATAAAATATGTCTTACCGACCCACAGGTCACATCAATAAAGGTGTCGGTGACACTTCGGGAAGTTCTCTCTAATAAAAGATACAAAATAGCCATCAGGGAGATAACCATGATCGGGTAACCTAAAAAGGATTACCACAATGGTATGACTCACTCTGATAAAATAAGGATTACAACTATTGATAAAGAAGTTCTACTAATCATATTGATGAGATATTAAGAAATCCTGCCGATCCAGGATATAAAGGGCTATCGAGAAGACGATGATGATCAGGTAAACATAGATATGTTATCCCAATGGCATAAATCACCCCGATAACGATTGTTGTAACATATATCAATGAGACTCTCACTGATAGTTATATCTGTAACACTTGATATATCAGAGGGAAATATAAATCACATAGTGATGAAAGAGGTCATGCCGATGGTAGTTGCGTCCACTTTCACGTCAGATAAAGCATAGACATCTCCTACCGATATAACTTAATACATCATCGAAGAACAATTGATGGGTTACATTGATTGATTGTTCGCGCCATAAAGAGATATTAACATCGCCCAGACATTATAAAAGTTATGCCGATAAAAGGAGTTATGATGATGTGACATTTCATAGCGATGAAGGACATTGAATTGCTCAAACAAATAATTGCAAATGGCGATGAAATCCTCTAAGATCATTGCAATTAAAATTAACAAAGTTGTCTGAGAAGAGAATATAGGGGAATTCTTGAATCACAAACAGAGGATTTCGATTGTAGCCACAGACGACAGGTACTTATATACAAACCATTGTGTAATAGACTATATTTTGATTTTCTGTCAAAAACGTGAAAATGGAGACTCTGGGAAAGGGAAAAGGCAGAAAATCACAGGGAGAAACAAGTAAACCTAACAAACAAAAAATTGATATAACCCTAAAAGAAAAGATAAAAGACAGAAAGCTCAATCAGGATTTGATTGATTAATTGCCAGGGTCAACTCCCAAGGCTAGAAGATCTGCTCAACTTAGGGTAGAAGTGGAAAAATTAGAAGACAAATGTAAATGCTTAGGAGATATTTGGACCTCGATCAGAGGATATGAACTCTTCAGATTCCACTATAACATGAGATTTAGAAATGCCCCAGTGTCAAACCCATGTCATTTGAATTTGGGTAAACTGGTTGTGCCTGATGTATTCCTGAATGTTGAACTCCTACAACTTCTTGCCAAACAATACAATCCAAGTCTAAAGGCTATATACAACCCACAAGGGGAGCCTATTATATATTTGTCAAAAAATGCCATCTGTGAAGTATTCAAATTGGATGATTTATGCAATGTCCCTGTTATTTATGAGGATCTAGAAAAGGAATATTGGAGAATGGATACAACCTGCAATGGATGGAGGTTGCCTATTCATAGGCCCAGAGTTGAAGGAGAGTTAGTGCCTCTGAACGAGAATGATGGTCCTCCTTGTGGCAATATTTGAACCATATATATAACATACTTACTATTTTGTGGGCCAGGTCTTAGGATCAGAGGTCCTGAATTCATGACAATCCCTCTAATGGTTATAGCTACTGACATCCAATGTCATAACGCAAGGCAATTTGATTATGCTGCTTATGTTGTTAATAAAATTGATTCTGGCCTGAATGTAATAAGAAATAATGCTCCCGCTGTTGCTTTTGAGCATTACTCACTCCTTATGCACATAGTGCTATATAATGGCTAGGAAATGGGATTATGGCCAAGTGAATTTAAATTTGTTCTTGCAGACTAGAAAGAACAAAGGTTACCAATACAAATGTGGACTACGATATGGGACAACAGATATGCCTTTTCTAGTTATGTGCAATTTGAAGAATATTGTGTAAAAGTACTGTATAGATATTTAAATCACCCTTGTGAGTATTCGGTCTCAATTGAGATAAAGAGATTCCTTAGATCAAAAGATTTTGGTGGCCCTCCTACTGTCATTCATAATTGGGGAGATTGGTATTGCTTTGAAGATGCTACCATGATTAGAGTATATGGTTTTGAAGACACTCTGTTCATCTTGCCCAAAACTGTCCTTGACAGAATTGCTTATCTAGAAATAGTTAGGCAATGCACTGCTCAAATGTAATGCATCTGAGCTCACATGATAAACAATCTTTTATGCCCAGCACTCTATGTTTTAGAGATTTTACTGTGGTGTCCAAAGAGGGTTCCAATCTCATCATGGATAAGTTGTTGCATTACAATATGAAGTGTGCTGAGATGAGGAAGGGATTTGACCCTGAAGGTTTTATTGACTCTGCTGGAAGGAAACAAAACCTCAGTGGATACATACACATCCCTTATCCGCATGATGATGTTATTAGAAACCTAGAAGAGGCTGAGGTAGAATTTGTGGTAGAAAAGTATAATAGGGATCTAAGTGAGAAAAGAAAACAACTAGCAGAGATTGAGGTTGTATCCTCTAAAGATGAAGAACCAGTAGGGCAAGAGGAGCCAGAGGACAAAACAGTAGAAATGTCCAAGAGAAAAATGCTACAATATCAGCCTCCTATCATAATACATGATGAGGAGGGGTCTGCTGAAGAAGATCCACATCAAATAGCTTATGATTCTTTTATCTTTGATGATGAATTTATTCATTCAAAAGAGTTTAAGTCATTTTTGAATAAATGCAAAGGCAAGGAAATCAGAGAGTCAGTAGATGATGTTTCTGCTGAAAATGAAAGGCAATTAATAGATATGCTAAAAACAACAGTGGATAATGAGATGTAGGATATGACCCCTAGCAAGGGTCGACAGTTGCTTAAAGATGCAGGGGTGGTGATTTTTCCTGGACTTGATTTAAATTTTGCTTTAGGTTTTGATAGTTTTCTAAATAATATAGATGATAAGTATAAACTCACTCTAGAAGGTGTTAGTGAAGTATATATGGGTACAAAATACAATAATGATGAAAATTCATTAATGATCTGGGCCCTATATCCTCCCCATAAGAAGACAACTATCATAGACACTGAAAAAACTTTTGGTCATGTCATGACTTTAAAGGCAGGGGAAACTGACCCTCTGATCACTGCAGATATTGGTAGTAATGTTGCAAAGATAAATAAAGCACAAGCTCAAATGTTGATTAAGGAAAGAGATGCATACAAATTGAGCTGCGAGAGAATGACAAAAGAAAATGATTATTTAAAGGATGTTGTCAAGAGCACCTTTGGGGGGTCAACAAGGAGATTAACTCATAGTGAAAGTTCACAGGGCACTCAAGCACTATCCATAGATCAGGCAGCACAAATTCAGATGGATACACTTGTCACAGTGCTACAGAGCAGGCATGCCAGCATGGTACATTGGTTAAACCTATTTTGGGATAATTACTCTTAGAATTATAAAGCAATTCGAGAACATGAAAGGCTCAAACATAGAGTGCAGGAGAAATTGAATGAGATACAAAGTAAAGGTGCTTCTGACATTGCAGGTGTTTCCAATACAAAAGAATTGATCGAGCAACATCAAAAATACTATGATCAACTTAAAACTGATGCTAAGAAGGTGATGAAGCTTCGAATGCAGGAGTGCCCGCATTACTTAAAAGTGATGGAGAACTAAAAAGCAAAGAAGAGTGGAGCATTGATTGTCAAGCTATATTACACGAGGCTATGGGAGCTCTTAAAGACAAAATTTCTAGATCTGGAGAAGCTTGCAAACACCTGGAAAAGATGGTCGCAATTGATGTGATTACAAGAAATGCCATTGAGCTTATTGATTTCCATCGTGATCAAGAATACTTAGACCATGTGGCTAAAATTTACTTATGGTTGAATAGAGCCTAATTGTGGTTATGTAACGATTGTTAATCTTGTTAATTTCCCAAAAGACTTATTGAAGAGTTATGTCTCTTCACAAAAATATCTATATAAGTTCAAACAATTGGTGCTGAAAGATCATCAACAGTTGAATATATACATATATATAATTTACAATGTTTCAGAATGGCCATGTTGCATATTTTATTTGAAGAAGTAGATTGAAGTTCTCTGATCCAGAGGTTCTATCTTGGTATCAATTTTTATTAAAGTTATTTAATTGTGTGGTTGTCTCCAGTTCTGTATTTCCTTGTTATTCAGATTAATATATCAAGTATATATTTAATTTGTCAATACACATTCGCTATATCTGTGTGATTGAGTAAATTGGTTTCCATTTGAGGAATTAAAATCCTTCTGATCAGTCACGGTAGCCTGGAAGTATTAGTTTGGATTACTAAGTAGAGCTATATAATTAGGATTGCCATTCTATCTCCAAAATAATATTATCTATTATTCTTGCACATTCATTTCAATTGGTTCCTTCAAGAAAGGATTAAAATACCTTTTGGTGAATTATAAGATATCTGATTGTATTGGTTGGATTATCAAGAAGAGTTTGTCAGTCATTTCCTTGCACGTTTATACAAGTTATAAACTAAAATTGTGCCAAACAATTAAAATTATTGTCCACTATAAGCCACTAGTCTTAGTCCTTCATTTGACTCTGTTTACCCAACAAGGCACTGGTCTTACTTCAATTCATCATTTAGAATCCTTTTCACCTTGATATTGCTTATACAATTTCTACCAAACCATTTGTTAGACATTATATAGTAGAATTAGTTAGAAAGCTTTCATCTACCTTGCACCATTTGCCACTGTAGGTAGATCCATTTTCTCAGTCAAAATAGTTGCATTCAATCTTCTTTAAATTCCAAGGTTCACCCACCTAGGTGTAGCAAGACCTAAAGTGTAGGAAATCATCAAACCCTAAAGGTTGATTTCATTAAGTTAGTTCAAAAATGTTACAAATCTAAGCATAGAGCCTGGCATCCTCTTAGGATTAGCAACTTACATTTTTGAGACCTAATAAATTGGTGACTCTGCTGGGGATCTAAATAAAAGACCTTAGAAACTAATCATTCCTTTCATAGAGTCATTTTAGAAACTTTGATTTGGTAACTCTACTAGAAACAAGAACCCCTAAAGATAAAACACAAACTTTTCCTATTTACTAAATAGGTGGCGACTCTAGTTACAGTTATAACAAAAAATTCTAATACCAAATGGATGGTAGGAGATCCAAAATGGAAGGCAAGAAATTGCAGTCATCTCCACCACTTAGAAACATTTCCAAAAGAAAAGGAACTTCAAATTATTCTTACCAGGATAATAACTAGGATGCTCAAGAGAATAATACAGAGCAAATTGTTGCAATTCACAATAAGTTTACACCTCTTCATGATGCAAATGAAAATATCAATGGGGTAAATGATGACATATTGGCAAGATACAGACTAACTCCTCAAGAACAGCTCGAGCATGAAGCACAGGTCATGAGGGATATTGATCAAAACCAAGCTGAACATGATTTCAAGATGTCATTACATCAGGGAGAGGGGGTAAGATGTGGGTTCTCAAATCAAGAAATAAATGACAATCCAGAGAATCTAAGAAGTATGAGTGAAGAGCAACAGGAGGTGCTTAGGCTCTAGGAAGAACTCAAAAGGTTCAAGATACAAGAAGAGAAAGGGTTGTTGTAGTAAAAAATTCAATAGATGAAAAGTAAAGCTAAAACAGCTCCCCCAAAATATTTACCTCCGCATAGAGGAAACACTTCAAGAAATCCACAACAAAATACAAGTGGTGTCCAAAATTCACATGCATCTGGAAGTCATCAGAACACTATTCCCCAAAACTCTAGGCCACCTCCCATGCATAATGCATCTCAACATATGACAAATCCTTACCCACCCCCTGGCCAATAGTATTATAGACCACAAAACCCTTACACAAATCCCCACATGAACCAACAACAACAATATGCATATCATCAGCCTTTAGGTGGATATAACTACTATCCTAATCCACCACCCATGAACTTTCCACCTCAAAACCTTGCAAATATATGTAGCCAATTTAATTTAACTGGATATCAGTTGTATCCATATCCTATGGATAGTACCTAGAGAAATATGGTTCCCAAGTTTACTGGAAACAATGCAATATCAGCTGAAGATCATATCAGAAGTTTCAATGCTTTCATACAAGATATTGGTATGGACTGGGAAGATATTAGAATGAGGTTATTCATGATGTCCCTCACTGAAGATGCTAGAGACTGGTTTAATAGCCTGCCTGACGCCTCAATCAGTTTAATAACTGATTTTCATAATCAGTTTAAAGAGCAGTATGGAAACCAATATGCCCCTGAGTTTGCATTACATGAATTGATAAGTATACAGAAGTATCAAAATGAATTAGTATATGATTTCAACCTAAAATTTTCCAAATTACATAACAAGGTACCACATGGAGCCAAGTTATCTGATTCAATAGCACTGAGTATTTATATGAAAGCATTTGACCCCAAGACAGGGTACGAGCTTAGAAATCAGTGTCCTGCAACCCTGGCTGAAGCACAGAAAGTGGCCCTAACTATTGAAAACAATAGGAAAGCTACAGGTATGGTTAGTAAGAGAGACAACCATAGAAATCCTCAGAACCCAAATGTTCAACAGACTAAACCAGAGGGTCAACATAGGTATGAAAGACCTAGGTTGCATGATATGCCATACAATACAAATTGGAAGGATGAGAGACCCATCGACAACAGCAGAAAGCAATAGTATGGCAAGGATACTCCTGACCCTCTGAAAAGAAACATGGCACAGATGGTAGAAAATAAACCTTGGTGTTTGGTTGTAATTTACCACATTTACCTGAATACTGTGAGGTAGCTAAATCAGTACAACACGAGGAAATGTTATACAATTATAATAGAGACAACCACACCATAAATATGATGCAAGACACACCATGTGTGGTGACAGAAGATTATTCTTCCACAGAGGAAGAAGGATATGAGTATGATGCAGGAAACTAGAGGCATCATATCAACATGGGAGAACAAGAAGTGTTCTTAGATCAAGAAGATTGTTATCAGGAACCTGCTTATTATAACAATCAACCATATGGTCAATGGAGAAAGCCTACCGAGGATGAAAGAGAAGCTCTTATAGTAGCTGCAATAGCTCAGGCAAGAAACACTTACAACTTAAGGAATATAACAACGAATGTTGAACAAGGAACTCCTGAGAGTGTATTTATAAAAGATCAGAATAACAAAAAGAATAATACAAAATCATCATTTAAAGAACCAGAAAAGGGTGGTAAGGGTAAAGTGAAAGAAAATTTACAAAATCAAGAAAAGGAAAACACAAAAATAGAAAAGAATGACCAGACCATGGCCCATTCTTTTGACATTGCTCATACAGTGTCTCAGGTAAAAATATCAGTTCCACTCCTAGAGATGATGAAGATAGACAAATATAGGAATACAGTTGTCAAGTTAATTTTTGATACACCAAGTCAAAAATATAAAGGACATGAAAACACAACAAACAATGTTCATCAGCAAACATTCCAAATGCTTGAGGTATACCTTGGTGATACACTGACAAAAAATCCCTCACAGGTAGACCCTTTCTACACTACATTATTAATCAAGAACATGATAGTTAGGAATTGCATGATTGATTCAGGTGTTGCCATGAATATCATGCCTATAGCAGTTATGAAAGAATTGGGAATGTGGGTTGATACTACATTTGGCCAGTGTTATGCAATGGATAATAGATCTATCCCAGTAGTTGGTATTATGAGAGATGTGGAGATAAAACTTGCCTCACACCTTGAAGCAACTTATAACATTGATATTACTGTGGTTGACATCCCACCGTATTATGGAATGCTTCTATCAAGGCAATGGGCTGCAATGGTAGGAGGGAATGTGCAGTTGGACTTATCATATGCCACCATACCAGTGGGAGGCAAAGAAATCAAGCTATGCAGAGAGCCAAGGTATGACAATATTATAGAAAGATTGGATTGGCATCAAATAAATTTCTTTTGTGATACAGATTTGGGAGTCTTCAAAGTTGGAGAGAATATGCCAGAATTGTGTAATACTGATCCAATACATACTAAATCTATGAAAGAAGAAAATGATGTGTGGAAGATGTATTTTGATGGTGCATGTAGCAAAATAGGAAATGGGGCTGTAGTTAGGGTAAAATTGCAAATAGGATAAATGAAGAATCAACAATGATAAAACCCTAGCAATGCACAATGAAGCACAAGACAACATGAAAATCAAAATAAGAAATGTAAATGCAAACTGATCTCCATGCTATGCTTGATTTATCTCCATTGCTCTTCTCCACCTCGCATGAGCATGCAAGATTTTGAAGGATTATTGTTGGAAGAATGTTGGGTGCTCACTTCTGCAGCATAACATTAAGATGAAGATGCTAGAATGAATGATAGATGAAGGATGCAAATGCTCTAATGATATTTCAATAGAATAATGTTACTTGAAGCTCCATGCATGCTAGAAGATTTGGCAAGATAAGGGTACTTGAGGCTCAATGCATTCTAATGGCTTGGTTTCAATGGATGGTTGAGATTAAAAAGCTAATTGATTGATGTGGACGGCTAGGATTGATTCGGTTATCCCACTCTTCAAGGGAGTTGTAGTCATTTGACAAGTGTCAAGGAGAATAGGGCTCATGTGAAAGATAATAAATAAAAGGTTGTAGTACCACTTACCTTTTTAAATGAAAGAGGCACACATATCGGCTAAATGATAAGATAAATTAATTAAATAAATAAAATTTATTTAATTAATTGGAAAGTCGACTTATAATGAGAACTTAATTCAAATAAAATATTTGAATTAGTTGGGATATGAGTTGGATATTAATTAAATAAATAAATTTATTTAATTAATTGGCTAAGTAGGATAAGGATGGGATTGAATGGGATTTTAATTAAATAAATAAAATTTATTTAATTAATTGGCTAATGGAATAAGTGGGGTTAAGAGTGGGATTTAGGACAAAATGCTACATGATGTTTAAGTGATGTTTTTGACAAGGTGTTGCTAGACATGAACAAAGTTGGGACAAATTTGGGTGTCTACAGGGGCTGGAGTAGTTTTTATTTCACCAGGAGGTAAAACTTTCAAATACTCTTTTCTACTAACATTTGAATGCACAAACAATGTAGCTGAGTATGAAGCTTTGCTCATTGGTTTGAACATAGCCACTAAGCATAAAATAAAAAAGTTGGCTATCTATGGTGATTCTGAATTAGTCACTTCCCAAGTAAGAGAAAAATACCTATCAAAAAACAAAAGATTAAGACAGTACAGAAATGCAGTCTGGGATAATATTGAATTGTTTGATGCCTTTTCAATCAACTGGATTGATAGGTCTAAAAACATTATGGCAGATTTTTTAGCAAATATCGCATTGAAGAGGGATGATGTCACATTAGGAGGAATTACAGAGGTTGAATTCAAAACTAGACCTACTATCACAGATAATATACATAACTGGCAAGTGTTTGATAACGATGCAGATATAATCAACTTCTTACATTGTGCTGATTATTATGAAAATCAAGAGATTGATTTCAATGCATTTGTGGAGGAACATGATGGGAAGGAAACCCTTTTTGGCCAAGAGATAGTTCAGTTGAAAACGAATAAGATACCTAAGGGACTTATAGCATTAGAAAAGGCATTTGATGGACATGACCGATTTAAAATAGGACACACTAGTGGCACCTAATGACCTTGAAGAAATCAATTTGGGGACACAAGTAGCCCCAAAGAATGTGTACATTGGAAGAAATCTTAACCTAAAAATCAGGAGTAAAATTATCAACTTAGAAAGTATAGGCATGTATTTGCCTGGTCATATGATGATTTAAAAGCATACAGGGAGGATATGTTTCAGCATGAAATACCACTAAAGCTAGATGCTAAACCATTTAGGCAGAAACAAAGGCCTATCAATCCCACATTGGCTCCTAAGATGCTAGAGGAACTTACAAAACTGAGGGATGGGGCTATCATTAAACCCATAAGACATTCCTCGTGGGTTTCAAATTTAGTACCTGTCAGGAAAAAGAATGGTGATATTAGACTGTGTGGATTTCAAAAATTTAAACAAGTCTTCTCTTAAAGATAACTATCCCCTCCCCAATATGGAATCAATATTACAAAAAGTTACTGGATGTGAATTGTTGTCAATGATGGATGGTTTCTTAGGTTACAATCAGGTAAAAGTTAAAGAATCAGAGCAATTCAAGACTGCATTTACCACTCCATGGGGAACGTATGTATATTTGAGAATGCCATTCGGGCTAACTAATGCTGGAGCAACATTCCAAAGAGCCATGGATGTGGCTTTTGTTGAACTAATAAATAAGATCATGATAGTATATCAGGATGACTTGACAGCATATTCTAAAAGAGCTGAGGATCATTGTTCACATTTAGAGCAAATATTTGTCAAAGCCCTAGAATATGGGATTTCATTGAATCCTAAAAAGTGCCATTTTGTAGTAATAGAAGGAAAATTGCTTGGCCATATAGTCTCGAAGGAAGGAGTGAAAATAGATCTAGAGAGAGTAAAAGCAATTGACCAAGTGCCTATCCCAAAAAATGTGAAATCTATACAATCCTTTTTTGGTCAGATTAATTTTGTCAGAAGATTTATACCAAGATTTACAAAAATTGTTTGTCCTATATCAAAGATGTTGAAGAAGAACTCAGAAGTAAAATGGACAACAGAAACAGTAGAAGCATTTGCCAATATTAAGAGGGAAATCAAGGAAGCCCCAATCTTAATATCTCCTGACTTCAGTAAATCATTCCAACTATTTTTATTTGCTTCTTATCATACAGTTGCAGTAGTGTTATTGCAGAAAAACAATGATGGATATGAACAGCCTATCTCATTTTTTAGCAAATCCCTTCAGAATGCAGAGTTAAAATATGACATTATTGAAAAACAGGCATATGCATTAGTAAAAGAAGTTAAAACTTTTAGACCGTATTTGGTGGGAGCTAAAATCATAGCATATGTTCCTAGTGCTGCAGTAAAGGATGTATTGGTCCAAACCGAAGTCACTGGTAGGCGATGTAGGTTTATCAATAGAATTCAAGAATTCAATATTGAAATCCAGATCACTAAATTAGTGAGAGGGAAGGGTCTTGCCAAATTGATGGCTGAAAGTAATCTTGAAGCTTCTCAGATATGTAATGCTAATGCAAGTTCCAGTATTGAGCATACTCCATGGTATGCTGATATAATATATTATCTAGAACATATGAAGTGTCTTGAAGGGTATGATGATAAAAAAAGGAGGACACCTAAATTACAAGCTTCAAAATATGTACTTATTGATGGGGATCTTTACTAGAAAAATAGAGATGGGATTTTACTATTATGCTTGGATGAATATCAGTCAAAACATATTATGGAGTTACATGAAGGCGTGCGTGGAGGTCATTTCTCAGCAAAGACTACAGTCTACAAAATCTTGAGGGCTGGATACTATTGGCCTAAACTTTTTAATGATTCATATCATTACACTAGGAAGTGTGAAGCATGTCAAAAGTTTTCAGGGAGGTTAAAGTATCAGGGAGCACTACCCTTAAAACCCATGCAGGTTGAGGCTCCATTTTATTAGTGGGGTATTGATTTTATAGGTGAAATTGCAGAGAAATCAAGTGGGGGACATAAATGGATTTTAGTAGCAACTGATTATTTTACAAAATGGGTGGAGGCAATTCCAACCAAACAGGCAACAAGTAAGGTGGTAATTAACTTTCTAATGGAAAATATTATATTCAGATTCGACACTCCAGTGAGATTAATTATAGATAATGGAATGTGTTTTAGATCTGATGAATTCAAAAGATTTTGCAGTACACATGGCATCACTGTATCCTATTTTGCACCCTATCATCCACAAGCAAATAGACAAGTAGAATCAAGTAACAAAAGCCTCTTGAAAATCATAAAAAGAATGTTGGATAAAAACAAAAAGGCATGGGATTCAAAATTAAGAATGGAAGTATGGGCTGATAGGATTACTGTAAAAAGAGCGATTGGGAGATCTCCTTTTGATCTGGTGTATGGAACACAAGCAAGACTACCATTAGAGAATCTTATACTAGTATACAAATTCATTCTCCAGGAAGACTTAAATATTCCTGAACCAATGGAGGAGAGGTTAGAACATCTTGCAGAACTTGATGAAACAAAAAGAATAGCTCGAAGGCAGAATACTAAGTTACAATCACAAGTAAAAATCTCTTTGACAAAAAGGCCAAAGATAGAAAGTTTGAAATAAATGATTTAGTACTAATGTGGAACACGAGGTGTGAAGACAAAGGAAAGCATGGAAAATTTGAAGCCCTATGGTTAGGTCCTTTTGTTATCACTAGCAAAGGAGGTGATGACTCTTATTACTTGCAAAATATGTCTAGAGAAGAGCAAGAATTGCCTGTGCATGGGCAATATTTAAAGCTGTTCTTTTCATAATCATGTACAAGGAGGATTGAGTGTTGCCAGTGCATGGACAAGCCTCAAACAATTCTCAAAAAATATTTTATTCCATGCACAGTAGTTTAGGAATCATTCCCGTTCCCCATTATTGTCACCCTCATTTCCCATTTTCATACAAATCCCATAAAATCACCACCCCGAATAAATGAAACCTGTGGTCTACTCCCCCATCAGATCTGAATCCTTGTTATACTCATAGGGAGTATACATCCCAGATAGAGCCACTGTTGGGACAGTAAAAATTTAAAATTTTACTGTATTATCACTTCACCATATCTGAAAAAATCATAAAACATCCCAAAATCATAGTAAAATTTTGATACATCCCACAAAAGGTCCATGGAAAAACAATGTGAATGGCTTAAAAGTTTTATACCATTGGCAAGACTTTATGTGCTTGTACCGATCCATGAAAAACCAATAAAAATAACTATCGGCATGAGAACAAGGATCAGAGAGAAAATCGTAAAAGTCACCGATGGAGGAAATCATCTCGATGGCCTTTTATCAGTAAGAAGATCTATTAGTCACACCGATCAATATGAATAAGGGTTATTGGGCAATACTTTGAAGATTATCCTGATGGTACACATCATATCGATGGAGTATTTCAGCAAAACTCTCACCGAACATCCTATCGAGCTGAAGGAAATAATACCTATCGGCAGGAGATGAACGTTGGAGTAAAAAACTAATGAGTCTCTGATACTCTAGTGTCTTGGCGAAACAATAAAAGGCACTTTTGGTGTGAGTCATACCAATATACTTATCCGTCGGCATAGCTAAAACAGGTCGGAATGAAATACATGTCTTACTGACCCATAGGTCACAGCGATAAAGGTGTTGGTGACACTTCGGGAAGTTCTCTCTGATAAAAGATACAAAATAGCCATCGAGGAGATAACCATGATCGGGTAACCTAAAAAGGATTACCCTAATGGTATGACTCACTTTGATAAAATAACGATTACACCTATTGATAAAGAAGTTCTATTAATCATATCGATGAGATATAAGAAAGTCCTGCCGATCCAGGATATAAAGGGCTATCGGGAAGATGATGATGATCAGGTAAACATAGATATGTTATCCTGATGGCATAAATCACCCCGATAACAATTGTTGTCATACATATCAATGAGACTCTCACCGATAGTTATATTGGTAACACTTGATATATCAGAGGGAAATATAAATCACATAGTGATGAAAGAGGTCATGCCGATGGTAGTTGCGCCCACTTTCACGTCGGATAAAGCATAGACATCTCCTACCGATATAGCTTAATATAGCATCAAAGAAACAATTGAAGGGTTATAGCAATTGATTGCTCGCGCCATAAAGAGATATTAACATCGCCCAAACATTATGAAAGCTATGCCGATAAAAGGAGTTATGACGATGTGACATTTCACAGTGATGAAGGACATTGAATTGCTCAAACAAATAAATGCAAATGGCGATGAAATCCTCTAAGATCATTGCAATTAAAATTAACAGAGTTGTCTGAGAAAAGAATACAGGGGAATTCTTGAAGCGCAAACAGAGGATTTCGATTGCAGCCACAGATGACAGGTACTTATATACAAACCATTGTGTAATAGCCTATATTTTGATTTTCTGTCAAAAACGTGAAAATGGAGACTCCGGGAAAGGGAAAAGGTAGAAAATCACAAGGAGAAACAAGTAAACCTAAGAAACAAAAAATTGATATAACCCCCGAAGAAAAGATAAAAGACAGAAAGCTCAATCAAGATTTGATTGATCAATTGCCAGGGTCAACTCCCAAGGCTAGAAGATCTACTCAACTTAGGGCAGAAGTGGAAAAATTAGAAGACAAATGTAAACACTTAGGAGATATTTGGACCCCGATCAGAGGATATGAACTCTTCAGATTCCACTATAACAGGAGATTTAGAAATGCCCCAATGTCAAACCCATGGCATTTGAATTTGGGTAAACTGGTTGTGCCTGATGTATTCCTAAATGTTGAACTCCTATAACTTCTTGCCAAACAATACAATCCAAGTCTGAAGGCTATATGCAACCCACAGGGGGAGCCTATTATATATTTGTCAAAAAATGCCATTTGTGAAGTATTCAATTTGCATGATTTATGCACTCTTCCTGTTATTTATGAGGATCTAGAAAAGGAATACTAGAGAATGGATACAACCTAGAATGGATGGAGGTTGCCTATTTATAGGCCCAGAGTTGAAGGAGAGTTAGTGCCTCTGAACGAGACTGATGGTCCTCCTTTTCATGTGGCAATATTTGAACCATATATACAACATACTTACTATTCTGTGGGCCAGGTCTTAGGATCAGAGGTCCCTGAATTCATGACAATCCCTCTGATGGTTATAGCTACTAACATCCAATGTCATAACGCAAGGCAATTTGATTATGCTGCTTATGTTGTTAATAAAATTGATTCTAGCCTGAATGCAATAAGAAATAATGCTCCCATTGTTGCTTTTGAGCATTACTCACTCCTTATGCACATAGTGCTATATTATGGCCAAGAAATGGAATTATGGCCAAGTGAATTTAAATTTGTTCCTGTAGACTAGAAAGGACAAATGTGGACTAGGATATAGGACAACAGATATGCCCTTTCCAGTTATGTGCAATTTGAAGAATATTGTGTAAAAGTACTGTATAGATATTTCAATCACCCTTGTGAGTATTCAGTCTCAACTAAGATAAAGAGATTCCTTAGACTGAAATATTTTGGTGGCCCTCCTACTGTCATTCATAATTGGGGAGATTGGTATTGCTTTGAAGATGCTACCATGATTAGAGTATATGGTTTTGAAGACACTCCATTCATCTTGCCCAAAACTGTCCCTGATAGAATTGCTTATCTAGAAATAGTTAGGCAAATGCACTGCTCAAATGTAATGCATCTGAGCTCAAATGATAAACAATCTTTTATGCCCAGCACTCTATGTTTTGGAGATTTTACTGTGGTGTCCAAAGAGGGTTACAATCTCATCATGGATAAGTTGTTGCATTACAATATGAAGTGTGCTGAGATGAGGAAGGGATTTGACCCTGAAGGTTTTATTGACCCTGCTGGAAGGAAACAAAACCTCAGTGGATACATACACATCCCTTATCCGCATGATGATGTTATTAGAAACCTAGAAGGGGCTGAGGTAGAATTGGTGGTATAAAAGTATAACAGTGATCTAAGTGAGAAAATAAAACAGCTAGCAGAGATTGAGGTTGTATCGTCTGAAGATTAAGAACCGGCAGGGCAAGAAGAGCCATAGGACAAAATAGTAGAAATGTCCAAGAGAAAAATGCTACAATATCAGCCTCTTGTCATAATACATGATGAGGAGGGGTCTGCTGAAGAATATCCACATCAAATAGCTTATGATTCTTCTATCTCTGATGATGAATTTATTCATTCAAAAGAGTTTAAGTCATTTTTGTATAAATGCAAAGGCAAGGAAATCAGAGAGTCAGTAGATGATGTTTCTACTGACAATGAAAGGCAATTAATAGATATGCTAAAAACAACAGTGGGTAATGAGATGCATGATATGACCCCTAGCAAGGGTCAATAGTTGCTTAAAGATGCAGGGGTGATGATTTTTCCTGGACTTGATTTAAATTCTGCTTTAGTTTTTTATAGTTTTCTAAATAATACAGATGATAAGTATAAACTCACTCCAGAAGGTGTTAGTGAAGTGTATATGGGTACAAAATACAATAATGATGAAAATTCATTGATGATCTCGGCCCTATATCCTCCCCATAAGAAGACAGCTATCATAGACACTGAAAAAACTTTTGGTCATGTCATGACTTTAAAGGCAAGGGAAACTGACCCTCTGATCACTACAGATATTGGTATTAATGTTGCAAAGATAAATAAAGCACAAGCTCAAATGTTGATTAAGGAAAGAGATGCATACAAATTGAGCTGTGAGAGAATGACAAAAGAAAATGATTACTTAAAGGATGTTGTCAAGAGTACCTTTGGGGGTCAACAAGGAGATTAACTCATGGTGAAAGTTCACAGGGCACTCAAGCACTATCCATAGATCAGGCAGCACAAATTCAGATGGATACACTTGTCACAGTGCTACAGAGCAGGCATGCCAGCATGGTACATTGGTTAAACCTATTTTGGGATAATTACTCTTAGAATTATAAAGCAATTCGAGAACATGAAAGGCTCGAACAGAGAGTGCAGGAGAAATTGAATGAGATACAAAGTAAAGGTGCTTCTAACATTACAGGTGCTTCCAATGCAAAAGAATTGATTGAGCAACATCAGAAATACTACAATCAACTTAAAACTGATGCTAAGGAAGGTGCTGAAGCTTCGAATGCAGGAGTGCCTGCATTACTTAAAAGTGATGGAGAACTAAAAAGCAAAGAAGAGTGGAGCATTGATTGTCAAGCTATATTACATGAGGCTATGGGAGCTCTTAAAGACAAAAATTCTGCATCTAGAGAAGCTTGCAAACACCTGGAAAAGATGGTTGCAATTGATGTGATTACAAGAAATGCCATTGAGCTTACTGATTTCCATCGTGATCAAGAGTACTTAGACCATGTGGCTAAAATTTACTTATGGTTGAATAGAGCCTAATTGTGGTTATGTAATGATTGTTAATCTTGTTAATTTCCCAAAAGACTTATTGAAGAGTTATGTCTCTTCACAAAAATATCTATATAAGTTCAAAGAATCGGTGCTGAAAGATCATCAGCAGTCGAATATATACATATATATATAATTTACAATGTTTCAGAAAGACCATGTTGCATATTTTCTTTGAAGAAGTAGATTGAAGTTCTCTGATCCAGTGGTTCTATCTTGGTATCAATTGTTGTTAAAGTTACTTAATTGTGTGGTTGTCTCCAGTTCTATATTTCCTTGTTATTTAGATTAATATATCAAGTATATATTTAATTTGTCAATACACATTCGCTGTATCTATGTGATTGAGTAAATTGGTTTCCATTTGAGGAATTAAAATCCTTCTGATCAGTCACAGTAGCCTGGAAGTATTAGTTTGGATTACTAAGTAGAGCCATATAATTAGGATTGCCATTCTGTCTCCAAAATAATATTATCTGTTATTCTTACACATTCATTTCAATTGGTTCCTTCAAGAAAGGGTTAAAATACCTTCTGGTGAATTATAAGATATCTGATTGTATTGGTTGGATTATCAAGAAGAGTTTTTCAGTCATTTCCTTACACGTTTATACAAGTTATAAACTAAAATTGTGCCAAACAATTAGAATTATTGTCCACTATAAGCCACTAGTCTTAGTTCTTCATTTGACTCTATTTACCCAACAAGGCACTGGTCTTACTTCAATTCATCATTTAAAATCCTTGTCACCTTGATATTGCTTATACAATTTCTACCAAACCATTCATTAGACATTAGATAGTAGAATTAGTTAGAAAGCTTTTATCTGCCCTGCACCATTTGCCACTATAGGTAGATCCATTTTCTCAGTAAAAATAGTTGCATTCAATCTTCTTTAAATTCCAAGGTTCACCCACCTAGGTGTAGCAGGACCTAAAGTGTAGGAAATCATCAAACCCTAAAGGTTGATTTCGGTAAGTTAGTTCAAAAATGTTGCGAATCTAAGCATAGAGCCTGGCATCCTCTTAGGATTAGCAACTTGCATTTTTGAGACCTAACAACTGTCATGAGGAGATATAATGCGGTTGGATTTTCTTGCCATTTCAAGTTATTTTTGGTATTGGGATCTAGTTAAGACTATGTGAGGCGACGTGGGAAGAAGTGGGGTGAAACTAGAGATTTTGGTAAGGTGCTGGTGTAGATTGGTGAGAAGAGGATACTTGCGGTGACAAGATTTGGACAAGGGACTCTTTTGATCAATGATTCCAAGTAAATTGGTCGACACAAGACGATAGCCACAAGTAAGGGTAATTGGTACCCATTTACTATGTAGAGACTAGTCTTGCACCAAGACCACTAGTGAAGTTCTACGACCTACTAGGGTTACTTGAATCTAAAATGATCTGAGAAAAGGTCTTACACTAATCTAATATAGAACTTTTGACTTTGTTTTGGAAAGACCTGGTAGAAGGTGGACAAGATGACCGTTGAAAGAGAGGGTATGCTATGGAAATGGATGGAAAAGTTGACTACATGGTAGATCTGATCTCAGAAACTAGAACAAGGCTGAAATGGGTATCCATAAATGCTAAAAATTTTCTCTCAAATGATGTAGAAATGCTCACTATTGTGGATGTGTAGCAATAAATGTGTTGAAATAGAAGGTAAATGCACAACAAGTCATTATAAATGTGCAGCTCTGGTAAATGGTAAAAGCACAATAACAGACAGCAAAAGCACAATAAATGTAGAGCATGTCAAAATGTATGCGTAGCTTCAAAGGGTATATGCATAGCTCTAGTTTTTTGATTGTTTTTACAATTTTCTTGGCACGTTTTTTGATGTTTTTGGTTTCTTGGTTGCAAGTCAGTGTTTTTGATCTGATTTTCTCAATTATGGCAAGTAAAACATAGCAAACACAAAGAAGTTTTTATGATTTTTTTAATCTTTTTTTTAAATTTTATGGACTCTTTTTGACTCAAAAGCAAGTACAAATCATAGGCTGGATGGGACAATATAAACCAAATTCTCACTTTTTCTAGATGAGGCATCTTCAGGAGGTGATAATTGCCCTTCCTTGTATTGGCTTATAGGGGTTTTTGGCCACTAAAAACAAAGGATGATTAATAAGTGCAACTGTTTGAGTGGTTATACATGCGGCAACACTACTCTCCATTATGGAGTCTCCCAACCTGCAAGGGTTACACCTTGGAGGGTTTTAGGGGAGGTTGGCTAATGGTATAACACAACTTCACTCATTGTTTGAAGCTTTCACTCCAAACACAATTTATTTATAGTGGCTTGATAGGGCTTGGCTTTAGCCTATTACCACTTAAGGTCCTTCTTGCTTAGATGGAAAGATATCCAAGGGCAGGCCTCTCTAAAGGTTTAACACATGCGAAAATGATATGTCTGGCATTTTGGTCACCCAAGATAGGGGAGAGCATAGGCCTAGTATCATTCCCAAAAACATGAAAGACAGTGGTTCTTTTCCCCTAATTAAAATGAAAAAGACTATATGAGCTAGCTACTTGGGTACACACATGAGTTGTTAACTTTGAAAAAAAGATAGCAGTGGTTCAATTTTATCCTCCTAGCATTGGGATTAGATTCAATTTGTTGATGCAACAATATTCAAGTTACTTCCTTCCTAGTTAGATCTAGATGTGATTTTACATGAACATTCGATTACTATCCTTTAAAAAGATGATGTGTGTTAACAATGCAACTAGAATGACTATCTAGCATTTAACCCTACAAGTAGATGAGAGAATATCCTTGCGAAAAGTGTTAGCGTTAGCAAAAAAACCACAAAAATACCCTAAAATCACTATTTAGAGTAGATACGTAGCTTCAGAGCCTGAATGCACAGAAATAGAGCTCAGAAACATAGGAATTTCAAAAGTGTAGAGACAAAAGTTAAAAGTGCTGAAGTAGAGAGTATATGCGTTGTTCGGTAGATGCGCCATAACAGAATGCAGATGCACAGCTTTAGGAGGTAAATGCACCGAAAGGGTAGATGCACCAGAACAGAGCTCAGATGCGCATTAGAATTGTTCAGATGCGTCGAATCCTCTTGTGTATGGAACCTTTGCACAAAAAACTTAGTTTTTGGGTTAAATCAGGGCAAGGCTCCATGGTGGGTGCCAAATATGTTAAGGGAAATATTGTCAAAGTTATTCAACTCAATCAATAAACCAATAATCTCAATAGAAATTGTAAGTAAACAAAGATTCAAATAACAAAGAATAAACTATGCAAACCTTGCTACTTTACTGCTTCCATTGTTCGCCTAGTCTCAATCGATCTTTGTATGTGAATTGAAGCCCTCAAAAAGCATGCTTCCTTGCTTTGTTTTTTGAGATGACGATGGAGAGATGGCTATGATACATTTTGTAGTGAAGATGAGCTTCAATATAATAAAAGGGTGATCGCAAGCTATGGATGGATTTGGGTGCCAAAGGTGCACTGTTAATTCTACAAAGAAATGATACTAAAAGCTTGGATGAATGAAATGGAAGAAGAGGGTTCTATTTATAGACTCATGACAGAGAAGATCAATGGTATAGAAGACTTGAGAGAATGTGCACGAATAGAAAGAAGACAAGTGTCACACAAAAGTTGTTTTGTTTAAGTTAATTGCTTTCTTTTATAAAGATAAGATATGCTTTCATAAATTAGAAAGTTTTTTTCTAACTTAAGAGTTATTGATAAAAACAAGGTTGATTGAGTCAGTTAACTCAACTTGTGATTTCCTTTTGCATGATTTGAGAGAAATCAAATAATAAATTATTTAATTTTGTGTGCATGAAGAAGAAGACTTATTTTTAGAAGATAAGATATTTGGAGAATTTCGAAGATAAGAAAGCAAATTAAACAAATAAATTTATTTAATTGTTGTGCATGATTTTGGAAGAATAAATAAAATATTTGATTGTATTTTATTTTTAGAGATTGAGAGAATTTAAATAAATTTGATTGATTTATTTAAATTTGGAAGAATGAATTTGGCTTAATTAAATAATTAAGAATTATTTAATTGTTTGGAAGAATTAAATTAAATAAAGAATTTATTTAATTTTGACTTTAGAAGAGGTAATTAAATATTTTGATATTTAATTAACTTAGAGGAATGTGAATCGAATAAATAAATTTGTTTATTTATTTATTTATTGATAGAGGAATTAGACTTCAATAAATATTAAGAATATTTATTTAGACAGAGTTGTGTCAATTTTAGGCATATACAGAAATAACTTAAAAATATGAAAATTAAATCAATTTAGAATTTGCAAGTCCCCATCGCCATCATCCACCTCATCCATCTCTTCATCGTCCTTTGATTGTTCACCTTCTCCAGTGACACTTTGTGTTGTCTGAGGTACCTATGCTCACAATCTAGCCTTGTATCCTCGGGACTTATTGATGACAGGTGTTAACGACATGCCAAGTGGAGATCCTATCATACTAATACAATGTCTCCTCTTCATAATCACCCTCTCACAATCCATCACCTTACGATACATTTCATCAATGTCACCTCTAGAATTGTTAATGTAGGCTGCCAACTTAGAAAGCCTCTTGAATGACTCCCCTGTAATCACATTATAATTCACTATCTCCTCCATTGCCACCCTTTTTGAAATTTAGCTTGATCAGCTTCATATCTAATAGCTTCTCATCATCAGATCCGTTAGCCTCTACTTCTAAAGCAGAAAAATCTCTTTTTATTCTCATCATCTCTTTGTAATAAATCACAATTGCTTTTCCCATCTCTTCCTCTACTACAGATATGATACAGATTTTCCACTCTACTGCATTGGCCCACACAGCAGTATCCAGTTCGTTGGGATCAGTTATAACTTCTTCATCCATCAGGATACCAAGATCCATGTTAGCTATTTCCTAAATTTCTTTAGAGACTACACATAAGCTATGGTGATCACTACGAGCTTTATCAAACTCTAGTATCAAAACTTCCCTTTTAGCATGAATGGAGTCAAACAATTTCACTACCTCTTCGATAAAAATGAGACCATCAAAGATGATCTTCTCAACCCATTGGTCTATATCTTTCCTCAGAGACAGAAACTTTAACTTGTTGTAGTAAGTTAGGGTCGAGAGTACGAAGGTTAACACTTGAGGAGGCTTCAGTGGAGGGAGTTATTACTTTAGTAAGTGAATTAGCAAAAGAAGATGGGGAACTTACATGAGCTAGTAGCTTTGAATTATCTTCTTGCAACCCTTTCACCCTTTTAGAAATGTTGTCAACTGAATACTGGACATGATACAAATTACCTTCGATAGTGGATGGTCCTAGATCCACTCAACTTACTCTAAAGTTGGCTTCTGTTATCTCACCTTCATTCTTCTCTACTAGTAGGTTTGCAATTTCTAGAAACTAGTTTCTTGAGGTGGCATCAGTCACTATTCTCAATATCTTTTTTGTGTGCTTGGGTTTTGGAACCATTTGTAGTAGACTAGCTATAGTGTCAACACCTTCATCAGCAGGAAGGGTATATCTTTTCTTCTTTTGAACTACATTCTTTAACCAATTTGGGGATGGAGCCAGTACATCAACGACATTGGAAGTAGCCATTATAGGTGCAAGGTGGGAATTTTTCTTAGGCAACTCTCTCTGTTGTGGAGAATTTGGCGGACTAAGCAATGAATGCAATAAATTATCTTCTCCAATTTGTGAGAAGATGAAAGAATCAGAATCACTTGCATGATTATTAGGCGGGGACACATGGTCTGCGTTAGATGACAAAGTAGCCAATCTAGTATTTCTCTTCATCATTTGAACATCTTGCTCACATGTTGTCTTTATATTCCCAGTTTCTTCAGGTAGCCTTTTATCATCGCCATTCGATTGTGAGCCAACCCTTTGAAGAGTCAGGTCCAAACTAGATGAGCTCCTATATGAGTTGGCAGTTTGAGATCTAGCCTGATTCAAAGAGGCTGAGTCCCTTGGTGTTGTGGAACCAGAACACTCCACCTTTCCTTGTAACCACTTCTCTGTTCAACTCAGTACATGTAAAGAAAGCAACATAATATCAGTGACTTCCTTTTCTGACCATTTTATAGGAGGCATGGGTTCTTTGGATGCTGCATCATAACCTTCACTCAACATATTTGAGAAGTCATCAGTGATATCAGGGACCTGAATATTTAGCTTGAAGGCACGGACCTGATCCACAGTTAACCTCATCCATTTTCTCCTTTGAACCTCTCTCTCGTCAGCACAATCTTCCCAAAAATCCTTGAGTTGAGGATGGTGTGAATAGGAACCACCTCCATGCATGTTTTCTTTTATGAAATTTTTATTGTCAAAATATACATGGGGAGACCGACTATGTAGGCTAGACTTAGACAACTTGTCAACATTTCAGGCACAATCATTATTTTTACAAGAATAAAATGATAGAGACACAGGGAAAGAATACCCTTTCTTTTTCATTGCCTAGTACTTAACATTCACTATTTCCATTTGGCAACATACTTCTAGCAACACCGAATAATTAGAAGGGTACTGTGGCAATTTTAATGGGGAATTTTCAAAACCCCTGATTCTCAAGTAAGAGAAACAATCAAACTATATATAAAAGCTTCCATATTTCATGACAAGTGTAGATGCTTTCACTGAAAATCTCTTCTTAGTTGAGCCATCAATTCTCTTAGCTATCATAGAAAAGGAATCATTAACATGTCTAAAATCTTTCATACCTTCTTTCCTTTGCAATTGGGGAAAAATTGATACATAGGCGTACTTGTCATAGAACTCCCTTGAGTCCTCAAACCATGCCAAGTAGCCTCTCTTCGAGCCAATATGTAGATTAGCTGGGAGCAAATGTGGAAGCTCATATTTCACGCAAGGTTCATCAGTTGTTCATGTAAGAAATCACTAATAATCTTTGGCTAGTCAATACGGTGATCTCCACAAATCAACAAAATGAATCTATACATCCAAAATTCAAAAACATCTGACTCGGGTCTCCCAACTACTCTATTTAGGAAGGTTATCATATCTAATATTTCCTCTTTGAGATGGCTTCTCTTTAAATTAGCAGGCAGCTGAGACTTACCAATCTTTTCAATCTCCAACCAATGCTTAGCAATGCTAGTACGACACCATTCCTTCCTCTCGTTATAATAATTTCAATCTGAGGATACAAAAACATCAGCGTTATCTTCATATTCTTCCAAGTGTAGGGCCGAAGCAACAAATTCAGAATCAATTTTCTCTACCACATCGCCACTAGGTGTCCTTATCTCTTGGGAGTCTAGGAAATAACCATTGGTGCATGCGACCATCAATTCAGGATAATGCATAGCTAGAGGAAAACCACCAGCCTTATCTAAGCTGCAGCTGATAATTTTCTTTGCCATGGGAGTTCTCTTCTTAGACTACATTCTTCTCCAAAAATCATCCAAATAAACATGGCCCAAATTCGTATTCCTCACTTTAGAAAGACCATTCTCTACAATAGAGGCTACGGGAGTCCCTTGGAACTTGAATTTCATCTTTACATGCTCATGAAACTAGAAAACCAGAGATTTGGAAAGAAATGTAGAAAGTGGAGGGCGAGACAAGACATCAACATAAAATTCTTTGTGCAGATACATGGGAATTGAAATCTCTAAATCCTTGAAGAAAATATTGAGCCTTTATAAAGAGAAGAAACTACTAGCTAGGCTAACCTATAGTAATGGAACTATGCTAGAATTTTGTACGCCGAAACTAGCCATTTGTTCTCCTGCAATGCATTTCATTTGTAACACAATACCACCTTAAGCACGCTCAAGAACTTATTAAAGTTGTTTCCAATTAATTCGCCAAGGAAAAATATTAAATATTAGTGGTGAATTCATCTTTATAACTCATAAATGCATGCCTTGACTTTCCTTCTGAGGATTGTGCCACTATGTCTTCACATACTTCAAATTGAATGCAAAGTGACAAGTGTCATTCTTTCATACTGTACACCATCGCAACCAACACCACTTAGGAAGGTGTGTTATTTGAAGTCGGCAAGTCGAGTAGAAGTTGAACATTTGAACTAGAAGTCAGAGATTTGGAACTTCAAGGAATCCCCGACCTCCTGACTACAAAGGAAAGACTTCAATATTTGGACACAAAGGAAGGCTCGAAGCATGTTAACCCAAGACAAGTCAGTAAGTCAGGTGTTTCAAGAAATTATGAACCTATTGACTTCAGTTCAAAGATATGAAGAATCGCTGACTTACTAGAAATGACTAAGGAAACTTAGACCAGAGTAAAGAACTAAGGAAAAAGACCAACAAAGAATGAAGGAAAAGACTGAGAATGGATGTGGATGCCTTTTGAGGAAAAAGGGGGCAACAACTGACAATTGAGGTTTTAACTCAGAAACCATACTCTTGCTATTCCAAATGAATAACATATCATCCACATATATAGAAATAATAAGAAGACGACCATTTTTAGTTTTAAAATAAACACAATGATCAAACTTTGATCTCACAAACCCCAAAGACAACACATAGGCATCAAACTTTTGGTACCACATTCTAGGTGACTATTTCAAACCATATAGAGATTTCTTTAATTTGCAAACAAGGTTTTCCTTAACTTATTCAATAAAGTGCTTTGGCTAGGACATGTAAATCTCTTCCTCCAAATCACCATGAAGAAATGCTGTCTTCACATCCATCTGCTCAATTTTTAAGTCATATGTTGTGGGAAGTGACAACAGAAATATGATAGATGTCAGCTTAGATATAGGAAAATAATTCTCCATAGTCAATCCCCTCCACTCGGGAATATCCTTTCGCAACCAACCTTGCTTTATGCTTCTCAACACTACCATCAAGACCAATCTTCTTTTTAAACACCCATTTACATCCAACAGGCTTTCAAACTTCAGGGAAAGGTACTAGATCCCACGTTTCATTCTTTTTCAATGATGCCATTTCCTCATTCATGGCTTCCAACTAGGAATCTAAATAGGACATACCCATAGCCTCTCTAATAGTCTAGGCTCATCAGTGTTAGCAATCAAAGCATAGGCAAAACTAGAATCCTACATAGAATAAACAAACCTTTTAGGTTGCCGCTTCTCATGTGTAGACCTCCTCACTGGCTGAGGCTGAGATTCTTCATCTCATTCAAAATTTTCAGAGTTGCTGGAGCTCTCCTCACTAATAGGTCCACTAGGAGTTCGTAGTTCCTCCTTATCTAGAATAAGAGGAATTTCAACTACCTCCTTTTCCACTTATTTCATCTCTAACTACAGATCCATAGTAGAAGATTTTAGTTCATGAAAGATCACACTTCTACTATACAGTACCTTCTCTGTAACTAGATTCCAAAACTTGTACCCTTTCACACCAATTCCATAATTGATGAAGATACATTTTATAGCCTTATTTTCCAATTTAGATCTTTTTTCACTGGGCACATAAGCATACGCCTCACAACCAAAGACTCTAACATGTCACAAAGAGGGCTTCTTTCCAAACCATGCTTTCATAGGTGTCTTGTCCATGAGCATCAATGTGGGATATCGATTAATTAAGTAACATGTTGTAGCCACAGCCTCAGCTCAGAACTTCTGCTCCATACTAGCACTACTCAACATACTTCTCACCCTCTCTATCAACGTTCTATTCATCCTTTTAGTAACTCCATTTTGTTGTGGAGTGTAAGGAGTAGTTTTATGCATTTTAATTCCATGATCCTTGCAAAACTTATCAAAGTCTACAGAACAAAACTCACCACCATTATCCATCCTCAAACACTTAATTTTTCTACTAGTATGATTTTCAACCAAGGTTTTGAATTCCTTAAATTGACTGAAAACTTTAGATTTACTTCTGAGAAAATAAACAAATGTCCTTCTTGAATAATCCTCTATGAACAAAAAAAATACATAGATTTGGATAATGAAGGAACATTAACTAGACCAAATACATCAAAATGAATATAATCCAAAATTATAGAAGATTTATGAGGACTAGAATAAAAGTAAACACAGTGTTGCTTTCCATATATGCAATGTTCACAAAAAAAGAACTCAAGATTACAATAATCAAGCCCTTCAATCAAATTTTTATTTTTCAAGGCTTTTAAGCATTTTTTGCCAATGTGGCTGAGTCTATGATGCCACAATATTGTTTTCTCTATTGGGAGTTTCACCTCCAAGGAATTAGCACCCATAGAAATAACATCCTCCTTCTCTAGATGATTAGATTTACTTGACTTTGTAGAAGCACTATTGTATTGAACTACATGTGCATCCAACTTATACAGAGTGCGAATTCATGCACCCTTAGCCAACACCATAGATCCTCTAGTCATTCTACAAATACCATTTGAGAAAGAGACTTGTACATCAGTATCATTAATCTTACTTGCAAAAAGTAAATTTTGAGCCAGAGCTTGTATATGCATTACACCATTGATTCCCTTCACTCTTCCATTAGGAAACTAAATTCTACCTCTTCCATGTCCTACAATTTCCAAGTGAGAATCATCGTCCAAATACACCCTTCCACTAGCATACTTCTCATACTTTAAGAACCAATCCCTATGTGAGGTCATGTGAAAGGATGTACCTGAGTTAACTAGCAAACATTATCTGATGCTTGAGTCTCCAAGGGTTCTATGAAGGCATCTACATCACTCTAAGAAGATTCATTATTAGAAGAATTGTTCTTCTTTTTCTTCTTCTTCTCCTCTTTGCATTCTTTTTGGATGTGTCCAATCTGCCCACAATTCTAGCACTTCACCTTGGACTTTTTACCAGGAGACTTTGATCTCCCCTCGGACTTGGATCTAGACTTCTTGTCTTTCTTCTTGCCTTTCTCCTTTGGTCTACCTTAAATAGCAAGGGCCTCCTTGGCCATCTCAGAAGATTTCCTTTGCATTTCCTTTGATAGCAGTGAAGCAACCACATCTTCCATCTTGAAAGTGGTTGTTGTACTCCCAATAGCCATTACCAGGTGATCCCATGTCTTAGGCAATGAACACAATAGGAGCATGCAACAATCCTCATGTTCTATCTTCACACCCATAGATGCCAGCTGAGAAATGATCATGTTAAACACATTTAAATGATTCACAACAGAAGCTCCTTCCTCCATTTTCAAAGAGTACAGCTTCTTCCTCAGGAATAACTTATTTACAAGAGATTTCACCTAATAAATGTCACCAAGCTTCTTCCACAGAAGTTTCACAGTCTTCTCTTCATGGACATTCAAGAGAACTAAATTAGCCAAGCATAGTCTGATTAGACCCTTGCCCTTCCAATCCATTGCATCCCAGTCATCTTGTGAGGTTGCTGATGGGTTTTTAGAGGATAATACATCCCATAACTCATGATCCATGAGTAAATCTTCCATTTTGAGTTTTCACAACTCAAAATTACGACCATTAAACTTCTCAATTTCTATTCTTTCGGATGTGCTTGCCATCTTAAACCTATAATAAGTTTACAACTAGATTTCTCTACAAAACTCCCACTAAACAAGGTCAACACTAAAAACCTATCTTATCCACAAGGACAACAAAGTTGGCCAAGCTCTAATACACCTTATAAGGAAAGCAAAGTGCAGAATACACCTTCCTAATGCTAATCTTTAGAAGAGAGAAGTAACTAAACCACTTAAAACTTTACAATTCTAGTTCATTTAAGATGCACATAAATAAATAAAATATGAACATCAAAATTTACATGGGAAAACCTTCTTAGGAAAAAACCCACACACCAAAGTCGAGATCACTTGTATTACAATAAAATTACAATTACATATAAGCTATAGAGCTATGCTCTTTCAGGTGTCAATTCACAGAATCAAAATAGCAGCATTACATTCACCTTGATCTTAAATCAACTTCCCTTTAACCCATGGTCAATCCATCTGTTACAATGCAATACATTGCATTACCGTATTCATTACAACTCTTTCTTTATATTACAGACTTCTCTATATATTTATCTTCCCCTGTAGGTTGACTTAACCTACACTGTCATAGTACCACCTCGTTGACCAATAAGCAAAGAGATATAACAGGTAGTTACATGGTTATCATGGAATTCAACTATCACCTTCAGGTTGAAATCATCGAGCCAATAAATACGTTGATTCACAACAATGATGTGCAATCAACTAATAGCTCCATGCCATATATCACCATCTAACTTGTCCATTTATTAACACCGAGGAGACCAAGTAGCAACTCCTTCCAATACCACAAAGTCCCACTAACAATGCTTTGCAAACTACCGCCATACCACAAACACCACCAACAAACCATCGCAAGATGGTAGGATATACACCACACCACTGCAAGCTTGTTTACTAACCATCACGGGGCCACAGGGTATACCGCATTACCACAGCCAATTTTATAGACTCTCATGGGGTGGAAGGATAAACCACACACCCGCCAGTCACTTTAGTCATCATCGTGGGGTGGCAAGGAAACTCTTGTTCTACCGCTGATTAATTTCTAAATAGTTGTGTGTGGTGGTAAACACTGCACTATTGTAGGTCAATTTCTGGCATCCTACGGGATGGTGGTAAATGCCGCCAGCCTGCACCTCTCTTATCTGCACCCTACAAGACTGTAGTAAGGACCAGAGTGCAACCATGAAAGTCAAATATTGATGGGACCTGAGCTAGGGTTTTATCAATGAGTTTGAGACATACATTGTCAACAAATTCTAGGCCCCACTTTACAAATATATGTGCCTCCACTACCAAATGTAATGGAATTGTAGGAGTACACTCTATGTGAGCAACTACTTGGCGTGTATGGCTTTTTTGAACATGCTAGTACACATCATTGAAAATTATGAGCCAATAGTACTCGGCTCTAAGGATTTTATGTGTAATAGCATCTCTAGATCCATGGCTAGTCCCAAACTTCTCATAAAACTCTTTAAAAACCTTGGTTTCCTCCTATCTATTCAAACATTGAATGTAAATTCCATCATGATTCCTCCTATATATAAAATGCCTACCTTTATCATGAAATTAGCAAAATTTAGCTTGAGAGCTCTTCTTTTAGTGGAGTTCATATTGTTGGGATAAATTTGATGCAAAAAAAGGCAACCACATCCTCATACCAATCATTTGAGAAAGATTCTTAATGATATTATTAGTGGTAAACCATGTGAGGATCTATTTCAATGATAGTTTTACTTAGCCCTTGCCCCCTGTACTATCTTCATAAGTTGTATTTCAATGTGAAATTCCTACATTAATGTGGCCCAGTTTCCCCTTCTTTAACCTAGTTCATTTTGTATGAGCATATATTTGATAGCTAGGTTGGGAACTATAGCACAAACCTTATAGCTTAGAATATAGTGCCTAAATATTTTAACTATTTTGACTAGACCAAATACTTTCTTGTCAATCATTTAATGTCTAAAGTCTACCCTATGAAGAAGAGAAGTTATAAAGGCAATAGGTCTTTCATCACCTCCATCTCTTTTCTAGGTAACTATGATAACTATTGAATGCTTTCAAGAAAATAAATATATGTAAAATGATAGAGTGTAATCTAGAATAATTAAAAGAGGTGTGTCTATTGAAAATGGTAGAGCAAACACAAGATTACACCATGATTACAGACATAAATAAAATGATATATAATTATTTAAAATGATATTACATTAAATTGCACTAGCTTTTTAAATCATTATTTTTCCCATGAATAACTAACTAACCTAGTGCAGGAGCACCTACCTGACAGCTAGCCTCCATGAGGCAGTTAGTTTGTTTTGAGTCTTGTTAATGTTTCCAAGAAGGTCTTATAAGACCAATGCATGTAATAAGGTCATGTTGACCATGCTTTACTATTTTTAGCTAGTTTGTTAGGACAGCTGTTATGCTGTGTGTTCGGTTGGATCCTCCCAGCCGCTTGGAGTCGGGTCAGTAGTACTCGCAGGAAATCCTATTTATGTAGTAGGATCGGTTGGTATTGGATATCATCGATCATCGATCAGACTGTGCAGAGAGTGAGGCAGAGAGAGAGACTGAATATTGTATTTGCATCTTTTGAAATCAATAAAGAGATCTTGTTTTGTCAATTCTCTGTTTGGATTCCATTGTGTGATCGATTTGCTGTTTTGGTGGTTTCATGGATTCGTTGATCCATTCCACCGGTTGATTCGTCGAATCGGTGGAATGGCTATGTACAGTAGTTTAGGGTTTAGTTTGCATTTTCTGTTTGTTTGCATGTATGTTTGCAGGATCGTCGTTGAAAGGTGTTGAAAACCCTAGCATGGGTATGTGCTAGGTCTTGCTGGTAGTTCGAGTCTGGAAGATCACCCTGAAAGTAGATCAGGTCACCTCAGGAGGTTCGACGGATCGAAATTCGCTAAGGTTGGAAAATCCATCGCAACAGCATCATCAGGATATTTTTGTGTATATCCTGCAGTTACTTCGGGTGTCATCCGAGTAGATGGAGATGAGCATGATGCAATCGTTTGCATAAGGTGAATGTGTTTTGGGGTGATCATCATTAGGTGTTGCCAAGGAGGAGCGTATTGGCATAAGGTAGAAGATCGGGTTGACAATTCCTTTGTGGGCCGATAATGTTAAGTTTGGCCGACAGCAGGATATTGAAGGAACTGCATGTGACGTCATCGTCATCAGGATAATCGTCATCAGGATATCAGGGTGACGTAAGCATCGAAGGAAGGGTGCATGAGGTTGTCGTCATCAGGATATATGGAAGGAACTGGATGTTCTATATCCTGCTGATGAACATGATGTTGAACATCATGATGATGAAGATAGAGGTTGGCGGTAAGATGAATAGTGAACATCAGGAGGATGTTTGCGCTTGCCGAATGTGATGATGCTGCCGATAGCCGGATATGATGATGCTGCTGACAGACGAAGAGTCGAAGGTTTGTCTGCAGGAGGATATCGGTCGGCAGAGAAAATATGATGATGTTGACAGTGTTAAGGGAAATATGATGATGATGAAGGGTTGCGGACATACATGCTGTATGTCAAGGTTTTAGTGTGGATGCCTCTGCATCATAGTGGTATCAGAGCTCAGCAAAAGGTCTGGGCTGTTGTGTGTTGATTTTGTCACCGAAAGGGCAGAGGTAGAGTTGATTCTGTCACCGAAAGGATAGAGGTAGAGGAGTGAGAGGTTGACAAAATGCCTCCGAAAGGTAGTGGTACTGCAAGGGAATTGCAGGAGATGAAGGAAAAACATGCCAGAGAGATGAGGAAGATGAAGGAGCTTGCTGAAGCACTTCAAGCCAGGCTTGTAGCCTTGGAGAAGAACAAAAAGAGGGAAGTGGAAGACAGTGAGTTTGAAGAAGATGAAGATGCTGTTGAAGAGTATGAAGAGGTAGCTGAAGATCTAGATGCTGAAGACCAGAGATTTGCAAAACTGTTAAAGGCAGTGCAGAGTGATAAACCTAAGGTAAAGGTTGATGTTTCCAAGTATAATGGAAGTTTGAATGAAGATGAGTTACTGGATTGGATTGCTGCACTTGATAATCACTTTGAATGTGAAGATGTTGTTGAGGATCAGAAGGTAAAGATTGCAAAGACCAAGTTAAGAGGTCATGCTTTGGTATGGTGGGATTATGTACAATCCGAGAGAAGGAAACAAGGGAAGTCAAAGATCACTTCATGGGATAAAATGGTAGCAAGGATCAAAGGTAAATTCTTGCCTAAGGATTATGAAATTCAGATGTTTAAGAAGCTGCAATTTTTAAGGCAGAAGGAAATGGATGTGAAGGCATATACTGAGGAGTTTTATAAGTTAAGTATGAGATCTGGTCATCATGAGAATGAGGTAGAAAAGGTGGCTAGGTACTTGGCTGGTTTGAGATTGAACATACAGGATGAGTTAGTTTTAGCTAACCCTAAGAGTGTGGAGGATTGTTACCAAATGGCAATCAGGATTGAAGAAAAGATGAATAGGGGACAAGATAAGTCCATGAGAGGAAGAGGCAGCAATATGAGGGGAAGAGAAGCAGCCCCTATAACAAGGCAAACCAATGAGGGTCAAGAAGACACTGGTAAAGGACAGGGACAGTCTGATTTCAGAGGTGGATGGAAAGGTAATAGAGGCAGATTTGGAGGTGGTAGAGGTTCTACTACATTTTCAGGCAAGTGTTACACCTGTGGTGAGTTTGGTCATCCATTTTTCAAATGTCCAGAAAGCAAAGGTTCATCATCCAGAAATGATAGAACGAATGACAAGAGAGTACAACTTGTGCAAGAAGAGAAAGTAGAGCAAAGTGTGCAAAGTTCAAACACTTATCAAGGAGACAGAGTTCCTGAAAGTTATGGATATCCTGAGGAGGGAGAAGCATTGATGCTAAGGAGAATTAGTTTGCAGGCATCAAAGGATATGATGCAAAGAAGAGCTCTTTTCAAGACCACATGCAAGAGCAAAGGTAAAGTATGTAAGGTTGTCATTGATACTGGTTCAACAGACAACATGGTATCTCAGGAAATGGTGGATAAACTGCATTTGGAAAGGATTCCACACCATCACCCTTACAAGGCATCTTGGGTGAGTGATAGTCAATCACTTTTTGTCTATGAACAGGCATATGTGGATTTTCAGATTGGAGCATATCATGATAGAGTTTTGTGTGACATTTTGCCCATGGAATGTTGTCACCTACTGTTGGGTAGACCATGGCAATTTGATAGAAGGGTACTGTATGATGGGTATGCTAATACCTACACCATCAAGAAAGATGGGAAAACTATTATGTTGATGCCATTACAGGAAGCAGCTGCAGCACAGAGGGCAGCCAAAATCATTTTAGTGGGAAAGAAGGAATTTGTGTAGATGCCTATAGGAGCAGGCATAAAGGTAGTTGAGGACACTGTAGGGAAAGAAGTTGTTAAGGACAATAGGTTGAAGACAGTTTCAGTTTTGACTGACAGAGGTCAGCAGCAGGTTCAGAAACAGGTTTGCAAACAGCAACCAGTTGAGAGGAATGACAAGGATGTTGTCATAGTTGGGACTATTGTTTGTCCTATAAAGGTTGAAAGAAAGACAGAGTTGAACATTACAGAAGTTCAAGAGGCAGTTCAGACAGAGGTTCTGGTCAGACAACCTGACAAACACAAGGTATGTGAGAGAAAGGCCTACATTGACAGGCATGAGGATTTACTTGCAAGAAAGCAAGTTACATTTCAGAAGTCTTGGAGCAGCCAAGAGCCAGCAGAGGACAAAGCTGGGACAGGTCAAAACACTGACATGGCAAAGTGTAAAGGTGGAGGACTTCCACAACCAAACTCATGGGACATGAGTTCTTTTCTGTTGGGGAGTATGGTGCAGGAGCACCTACCTGACAGCTGGCCTCCATGAGGCAGTTAGTTTGTTTTGAGTCTTGTTAATGTTTCCAAGAAGGTCTTATAAGACCAATGCATGTAATAAGGTCATGTTGACCATGCTTTACTATTTTTAGCTAGTTTGTTAGGACAGCTGTTATGCTGTGTGTTCGGTTGGATCCTCCCAGCCGCTTGGAAGCTCCCAGCCACTTGGAGTCGGGTCAGTAGTACTCGCAGGAAATCCTATTTATGTAGTAGGATCGGTTGGTATTGGATATCATCGATCATCGATCAGACTGTGCAGAGAGTGAGGCAGAGAGAGAGACTGAATATTGTATTTGCATCTTTTGAAATCAATAAAGAGATCCTGTTTTGTGAATTCTCTGTTTGGATTCCATTGTGTGATCGATTTGCTATTTTGGTGGTTTCATGGATTCGCTGATCCATTCCACCAGTTGATTCGTCGAATCGGTGGAATGGCTATGTACAGTAGTTTAGGGTTTAGTTTGCATTTTCTGTTTATTTGCATGTATGTTTGCAGGATCGTCGTCGAAAGGTGTTGAGAACCCTAGCATGGGTATGTGCTAGGTCGTGCTGGTAGTTCGAGTCTGGAAGATCGCCCTGAAAGTAGATCGGGTCACCTCAGGAGGTTCGGCGGATCGAAATTCACTAAGGTTGGAAAATCCATCGCAACGGCATCATCAGGATATTTCTGTGTATATCCTGCAGTTACTTCGGGCGTCATCCGAGTAGATGGAGATGAGCATGATGCAATTGTTTGCATAAGGTGAATGTGTTTTGGGGTGATCATCATCAGGTGTTGCCGAGGAGGAGCGTATCGGCATAAGGTAGAAGATCGGATTGACAATTCCTTCGCGGGCCGATAATGTTAAGTTTGGCCGACAGCAGGATATTGAAGGAACTGCATGTGACGTCATCGTCATCAGGATAATCATCATCAGGATATCGGGGTGACGTAAGCATCGAAGGAAGGGTGCATGAGGTTGTCGTCATTAGGATATATGGAAGGAACTAGATGTTCTATATCCTGCTGATGAACATGATGTTGAACATCATGATGATGAAGATAGAGGTTGGCGGTAAGATGAACAGTGAACATCAGGAGGATGTTTGCGCTTGCTGAATGTGATGATGCTGCCGATAGCCGGATATGATGATGCTGCTGACAGACAAAGAGTCGAAGGTTTGTTTGCAGGAGGATATCGGTCGGCAGAGAAAATATGATGATGCTGATAGTGTTAAGGGAAATATGATGATGATGAAGGGTTGCGGACATACATGCTGTATGTCAAGGTTTTAGTGTGGATGCCTCTGCATCATAACCTACACTAGAATAACTCCCAACAAACTATGATGTAGGAGCATCCATAAGAATTCAAGACAGTTGAGACAGTTGACAGTGAAAACAGAGTATTGAGACAGTGAATTGGGAGATACCGCATTTGAGTATGAGAGACTGCAGAGCTAGAATTAACATCTAGACATAGTCAGTTACAACATATCAAGAATTTAGATAATTTGGATTTGATTCCTGAGAAATATCGCTATTGGAAGATTGACTATTTTTGCATAACAGAACCGACTGTGTTCAGTGGAGTCTAAATCATCTTGCGGAACAAATCCATGACTTGCAGAGAAAAAAGGAGCATTGTTCAATGAAGTTTAGGACCTGGCCAACCTTCAATGAGATTTGCATGAAGTTCTATGTAGTGCCTTATGTTTAGGCCTGACCTATTTTGTGTACACGTTTCATACTAGTTGATTGCAATTAGGCAGACTTGATAAGGATTGAAGGCTTGTTGAGGATATAAATTAATAATAATGATTTGTTACAAATTAGGGTGATGAAATGAATGATTATGCGAAGACATAAAGCAGATTCATAAGTGTTTGATATGATAAAGAAGCAGAAGTGAAGTAGAGTGCAGAGTAAAGAACTTAATAAGTTGTAGAGCAGAGAATCGAGGAGAAGGAATCATGAAGTAATGTTGTTGTATGAATTATTTGTAATCCCTGGGCTGTGGCCTCGCATCTATAAAGCCCTTGAGGCATGTGTAATTCAATTTGATGTATAATATATGAAGAATGAGCTTTGAAGGCTAGGTTTTCCCTGTTTGGGTTTTCCCAGGATACATATTATGTTATGTGTTCATGAATATCTTTTATCTTTCTATTGATTAGTTGTTGGCTTCCATTGCATATCTATTATGATCATGGTGTCAGTTGTTTAAAGGCTACAAGGTTGCATAGTCCCTCACTAGACCCTCCTACCTTGACTGCATTAAGTGGTATCAGAGCTGGTTTTGAATATGTTGGGCTGGTTACGAATCTTTTAGAAGAACTGAAAAACCCTAGACTGAAGAAGAATCATTGCAGAAGAAAGATCAAGGAAAGAAAGATTCAGTAAGCTTTTCAAATTAAGTGTTTATCTGATTTGTTTTGATGGGGAAGATGGGAAAGAGGATGAAGAAATAAAATGAAACCCTAATATGTGAAAAAAGATATTTTGGAAGAGGAATTGTGTGAAATTAGGAAGTATAATGCAAAATTGTTGGAGAAGATGAAAGATCTAGGAGTGGACAAGTTTGATGCCCTTGAAGAAGAACTAAAAGATGTAAAGAGCAGAAATGAAGACCTAGAAGTAGAGATGAAACTCTTTGAGGATGTCAAAAAGAAATTTTTAGAACTAGAAGAAGGATTTAATTTGTTTTATAAGGTTGAATAGAGGAACATAGAACTAGAAGATAGTTTGGAAGAATTGAAGAAGGAGAATAGTTTGCAAAAAAGTGAAATATTAGAATTAAAAGAGCAGAAAGATTAGTTAGGGGAGTTACTTGTAGAATGTAGAGAAGAGAATGAAAATTTGAGATCTAAACCTGAATTTTGTGATGTTTCTTGTGATACTAATGATTTGTGTAATGTTGTCGAAGTTACTTTAGAAGGTGAAGATGAAAGTAGTAGTGTGACTAAACTTGGAGTTATTGGTGATGGTATTGGTTTCAAGATTATGCAGATAATGGGGTATGAAGGAAAAGGATTGGGAAAGCAACAACAAGGAATTATAGAACCTGTTGAACCAATAATCAGATCAAAAAGTGAAGGGATTGGATATGACAGAGCTAAGGATGTTATGGAAAACCTTAACAAATCAAGTCAAAGAAGAAAAGGTATGTATTGTTTACATTGTAATAGGCATGGACATGAAAAGGAATCATGTTGGGATATATACCATTGTGGAATTTGTGGATTGAGGAACCATTCTGAGAAGTTGTGTTGGAACAAGATGAAGAGAAGAAAGCCTATGATAGGTTGCATACAGAAAGATTATGGATGGATTGATGGACAGGAATGGAGAAATGTTACTGGTATGTTTAGAGGGAGATATAGACTGAAGTATTCATATGTTGGATTAGGATGCAGGGAAAGAAGACCTTATGCAGAGGAGAACAAGGATAGTAATTCAAACCACATAGGGAGAAGTGACAGGAGTCATAATTCTTATCGCAGTAAAAGATACCAGAGGAATGTAAAAGGATTTACAAGAAGAAGAACCTATTTTCAAGTTTGGAGGAGAAAATAATCAAGCAAGGAAAGACATCAAGAACATGTAACCAAATAAATTGATAAAGGAGAAGCAATAAGTAATTCAGAGATAGTTTGTGCAGAGGATGAAAAGCCTGTTGATACAGAGATGATTTGTATAGAAGAAGAAGAACCCTTGGAATCACTAAGTTTGACAGAAGAACCAGAAGAGAATGATGTAAAGATAGTTTATGTAGAGGAAGAAGAAGAACCTTTTGAATCATTGAGTATAATAGAGAAACCAGAAGAAGGAGAAGTGTTAATCTTAAGAGGAATCATGTTATAGACTAATCAGTAGAGAAACAGTGCAAGAGAAAGTTGTGTGAACAAGTGTAAAACATAGCAAGAAAAGAGTTCATGTGGTAGAGGAAGAGGGAATGATAGGATATCATCCCAGAGGAGAAGGATTGTGTACCAAATTGAAGTGATTATGGCAAGGGAAACAAAGTGAAGTACAAAAGCAATATAAGCAGAGTTAAAGTTGTAAGATTTTGATGAGTGGAGGAAATTGTGTTAAGAACCAGAGAGTAGACAGTGTTGTAGAGAAATTAAGAAAGTGTATTGACTGAATTAGAAGGTAACTTGATTGTTCTGGAGGATGCATGTATGTACTCTTGATTGATTGAATAAGATATTGAACTTGAGGCATCTTGCAGAGAAGACTTGCCTAGACTGCCGATCATTGAGGCAATGCAAGGGTTGCAGGTAGACTACCAAACCTAGACCATGACAAGATAATGAACTTGAGGTAGTTTTTTAGGGTGGACTTGAATAGATCGCTAACTTAGAGGCAGTTGCAAGTACTTGAAAATAGATCGCTCAATCTATATTACTTTTGAGGCAATTTTGTAGGGTGGACTTGGACAGACCACCGACCTTGAGGCAGTTGCAAGTACCTGAAGATAGATTGTCAAACCTATTTGATTTTGACACAGTACAGATCCAAGTGATGAGGCTCACTTTTCAAATAACCCCAAGAGTCTGATGTAGGAGCATCCGGAAGAATTCAAGACAGTTGACAGTGAAAACATAGTATTGAGATAGTCAATTGGGAGATATCGCATTTTACCGCATTTGAGTATGAGAGACCACGAAGCTATAATTAACATCTAGACATAGTCAATTACAACATATCAAGAATTCAGATCATTTGGCTTTGATTCTAGAGAGATATCACTATCAAAAGATTGTCTATTTTTGTAGAACGGAGTCGACTGTGTTCAGTGGAGTCTAAATTGGCTTGTGAAACAAATCTGTAACTTGCAGAGTAAAAAGGAGCATTGTTTGATGACTTTTAGGACCTATCCAACCTTCAGTGAGATCTGCACAAAGTTCTATGCAGTTCCTTATGTTTAGGTCTGACCTATTTTGTGTACACGTTTCATACTAGCTGATTGCAATTAGGCCGAGTTGATAAGGATTTGAAGGCTTGTGGAGGATATAAATTAAGTATAATGATTTGTTACAAAGCAGAGTGATGAAATGAATGATTATACAAAGACATAAAGTAAATTCATAAGTTTTTTATCTAATGAAGAAGCAGAAGTGAAGTAGAGTGCAGAGCAGAGAATTGAGGAGAAGGAATCATGAATTAATGTTGTTGTATGAATTATTTGTAATCCCTGGGTTGCAGCCTAGCATCTGTAAATCCCTTGAGGCATGTGTAATTTGATTTGAAGTATAATATATGAATAATGAGCTTTGAAGGCTAGGTTTTTCCCAGGATACATCTTGTGTTATGTGTTCATGAATATCTTTTATCTTTCTATTTATTAATTGTTGGCTTCTATTACACATCTATTATGATCATGGTGTTATTTGTTTAAAGGCTACAAGGTTGGATAGTCCCTCATTGGACCCTCCTACCTTAACTACATCAAACTACCTTTTGTTTTATTTATAAAAACTATAAACTTACCTATGATGTAATATAAACTCTAACATTCCACCCCTTATTACATCAATTTGAACAAAGGATGGAATACTGCAAGGACTAAACACAAGAGCCCTTCTAGAAACTTTTGAGGGATCAAAACTTACTCAATTATCCACCAATTCTCCTCACTCATCTAGGAAACACAAAATTGAACTCGCTAGTGGATCTCCTGGCTGTCAAACCTGTAGAATACTTGTGAATTGAGACACACTCAACTATTCACAAGAAAATCACCAACTGACTATGAATCAAGACTTCCTCAACTATCCATAGTACAAACACCAAACAACTGTGAATCGAGACTAAACTATCCACAGTAACTTTCCTCCATTTGTGGATCGAGACTAACTCCAAAATCTACAAATACAAATCTACAAAACTATGGATTGAGACAAACTCAACTATCCATAGATACCACTCATCAAGTATGTGGATTGAGACATACTCAACTATCCACAAACTAACAAATCACTGCCATGCCCCCTTACTATTGAAGGGATACAAACTAAAAATTGGTCCTTCTAATGCAATGTATCATCTCTGAGTGAAAAGCTAGCTTGAGATGACAAAAAACTTACTGCCTTCGGTGCCTCTTGCCTCCAATATATTGTGTTACACTTTATGCATTTAATGTCACATTAGAATCTTTGATAGCATAAACACACAAGTCTTTCAAATCTCTATCATTGATAGCATATATGGCTTCAAGAACAAACATTTGTATGGCCATGTTAAAATCTCAAAAGTAATAGTGTCAAATTCAACCAATGATGCACCCATACACATATAACTTCAATACATTTTAGAGTGATATGAAATTAAACCTTATCCCTCCAAGAAAAAAAGTACAAAATTTTCACCACTTTGAAATGTAATTTTTATGATGCTAAAAGAACACTATCTAAGAGTTTCAAAAAATTGTGGTGTGCGCAAACTATCTCCTAATTCAATGTATAAACAAAACAAATCATTTAAATACTTTAAATGCCCTTCACCTTATGAAAACTTAACTACTTATGCCTCCTTATTTCTTACAAACTCCACACTTCAAGGTCTGATTTATTAGCAAATACTAAAGATTTTCTCTGATAAAAAAATGATAAAGAATGAAATATCTTTCTAATTCTTTGGAACAATATTAAACAATGAAAAAATGCACCTGCATGGCTAGTTCTCCTTTGGTCCAATACCAAATGTAGCAAATCAAATATTATTCATTAAATGCTAAATTTGGATGCAACTTCCTTTATTCACTCAATGGAACACAAATAACCCTCTTTTGTATTCAATCTTCACTCCTTCCTCAATATCTCATACTGCACAGGTTACTATTAGTAGCCTAAGAATGCATAGAATGGTGCACTTAAAAAACAAAGTGCAGGCCACTATACCATACAAGAATTATTTAGGCATATATGGATCATTGATTAATAGAAAACCTCATACAAAAATTATTCTTCCATTATTGAGGACGCAAAAAGAAATACAACCAATCCTTTGAAATGCTATGACAACATCTAGTATCCATGATGCAGGAGAATCCAGTGGTGTAAGGGCAATCTTGCATCACCCAAAAAGATGTTGATTCAAAATCATTGATGTTGTTTTCATTTATTTTCATAATTAGTGGTTCTAGTTCCATAATCGCTTGAATAATGATGTATAACTTTCAGTTTTCACAAACTACTATTTTTGGAAAGTTGCATTTGGGCACAAATTGAAGCGAAAATTTACAGGAAGCTTCATAAATAAAAAATAGGACCTTTGGCAAAGGAATCATGCAAAGATCATTTGTCAGCTAAAAGATATTAAAGTTTTTATTTCCTGAAAAATGCCTGAAAATTATTTAAATTTAGGTTTGAGGCACTAAATGGCCCCGTACGGGCCCAAAAATGGGCAAAACCAACAAAGCAAGTTCTTAGTGCATAGAGCAGTCCACGAGCTTCCTAGTGATTGAAATGATTCATCAATTAGACACTTGGATTAAAAGTTATGCCTTCTGGAAGTTGACCTATTTTTGGAGGGAGATGCAAAATTTGAAATTTAGCTAGAGGCCACCAAAAAAGGCTATTAATAACCATTTTTGGGAACCCTTAGCAGTAGTGGAGATAAAGGGAAAAATGTAGAGTTAAGAAAAGGTGGGAAAATAGAAACCCTATCTTATTTGGGGTTACAGAAGGCAAAAGATTCTAGAGTCTTGAGATCAGAAGTTGTAATGTGTTGTAGTCTATGGAGGATTGATTCCTTCGATTGTATTTGAGCTTCTGTAATGTAAAGAGTTATCCAAATCAATAAAAGAACATTCTATTTTGTATGTACAATTTATTTTGTTGTGTGTTTTGTGATTTACCCCTTATCAAGTGGTAACAGAGCAAGGGCTCTTAAGTGTGTAGACAAATTGCCAACCATGAGGCAGTTTGCACCAGGACCTGAGGTTGTGGGTTTGCTACAGAGATCAAAATGCCTCCACAAAGAAATCGTGTTGGGAGAAATACTTTCATAGAAGAGGCTTTTAGGGCCCTACAAAGGCAAATCAATGCATTGTAAGAGTTGTGAAGAGGATTTGAGTCGAGAACCAGAGAAGAAAGCGAAGATGAGGTAAAGAAGATCTATCTGAGGAAGAACAAGAAGTTGCAGGGGATCCTACAGAAGTTAGGCTGTTGAGGGCCATTTTGAAGATCAAAAAGAGGCCCAGGATCAAAGTTTCTACCTATTCTAGAGATTTGAATCTATAGTTTAGCTTATTGATTGGATCAATGACATGGAGGAATATTTTGAGTATGAAGATGTGGAGGACCCGAATTGGGTCAAGTTTGCAAAAACAAAGTTGAAGGGCAATGCCAGTATTTGGTGGAAGGAGTTCTAGTTAGAGAGAAATAGAAGAGGAAAAGGAAAGATTACCAGATGGGACTAGATGGTGGACAAATTGAAGAAGAAGTTCATTCTTGTGGACTATGAGATGGAGTTGTTGAAGAAGCTACAAGAATTGAAGCAAGGTAACAAGTCTATCAAGGAGTATACATAAGAGTTTTATAAGATTAGTATCAAGATAGACCATGCAGAGGCCAACAAGGAGAAGGTAGCCCGTTACATTAATGGGTTGAGGCCAAGTATTCAAGAGGAGCTGAGCCTGGTCAGAATGACCACCATAGAAGATGCATACCAATTTTCCCTAAAGGTGGAAGAGAAGTTGAATAAAAGATTCAATAGCAAAAGAGGTCAAGGTGGAAGGACTAGTGAAAGATCCTATGGAGGCCGTAATGATGATCAAAAGAAAAGTGAAGAAGCTAACACTAGTCGAAATTAAAGAGGAGATAATGCCTACTGCCCTCATGACCAAAATAATGGTGGGCAAAGAGGGAGAGAAAGAGGCAGACCTAGGCAAGGACCTGGAAAAGGAGGTTTTAGAGGAACCTATTTCCAATGTGGAGAAGAAGGGCATTTAGCATACGAGTGTCTACAACATCAAGGAAGGACAAATAGAAGACCTGAAGGTAATGAACGAGTTGCACATGTAGACAAAGATGAATAGTCTGAGCATTCTGAATATGCTGAAAGGTGAGAAACCCTAGTTGTCAGAAGAACCTTGTTGAATGAGGAGAAAGAACCAGATCAAAAGAAGAGCTTATTCCACACCAGGTGCAAATGTGAAGGTAAGTGTTGTGATATTATTATTGACAATGGAAGCACTGATAATCTTGTTTCAGAGGAGATGGTTAACAAATTGAAGTTGACAAGAAGAAAGCATCCACATCCATATCAGATTGCATGGTTGTAGAAGGACCATAGAGCTTTGGTCAATGAATAGTGTTTAGTCAAGTTCAAGATTGGTGACTACCATGATGAGGTGCTATGTGACATCATACCGACGGATGCATGTCATATGTTATTGGGGAGGCTATGGAAGTATGATAGGTGTGCTGTCCATTATGGTCATGTAAACACATATTCCCTAACAAATGATGGAATTCGTCATTAGTTGAAGCCCTTGAAGGAGGTGGAAGAAAAGGTATGTAGTACTACTAGAATTTGCTTGGTAGATGGTAGGAAATTTTTGGAGGGTATGAAGCATAAGCATCATTGCTTTGCATTGATTCCTAAGCTTAGTCAAGAGAAATGTGAAGATGTACAACTAGAAGTCTCAGATATGTTGGAAGAATTTTAGGATATTGTCTCTGATAATGTACCAGAAGGTTGACCACTGGTAAGGAAGATAAGTCATCAAATGGATTTGATACCAAGTGCTAGTTTGTCGAATAAGGCAGTCCATAGAATGACTCTTGCAGAGAGTCAAGAGCTGAATAGACAAGTTCATGAGTTGTTAAGGAAGGGATTGATAAGGGAGAGCTTAAGTCCATGTGTGGTACCTATAGTACTAACACCAAAGAAAAATGGAGAGTGGAGAATATGTACAGATTCTTGAGCCATCAATAAGATCATGATCAAGTACAAATTTTTGTTGCCTAGAATGGATGACATCATGGATTGTTTGAGTGGAGCCAAGTACTTTACGAAGATTGACCTAAAGAGTGGTTATCACCAGATCTAAATCAGAGGAGATGAATGGAAGATATCCTTTAAGACAAATGAGGGTTTGTATGAGTGGTTAGTCATGTCATTTGGGCTAACCAATGCACTGAGCACATTCATGCAGCGCATGAATGAGGTATTGAAAGAGTTTTTGGGAAGTTTTGTTATTGTTTATTAAGATGACATTTTGATTTTCAGTAAGACTTGGGATGAGCATCTGATGCATATCAGAAGAGTTTTAGAGAAGTTGAGGGAGGAGAAGTTGCTGGTTAATCTAAAGAAATGTAGTTTTGCAAAGAAGTAGTTGGTATACCTAGGACTTGTTGTCGTAGAGGAAGGTCTTAAGATGGACCCAAAAAAAGTAAGGGCTATCATTGAATGGCCTACGCTAAGAAGTGCTACAAAGGTATGATCTTTTCATGGTTTGGTAAGTTTTTACATAATGTTTTATCAGGAGTTTTAGTAGCATTTGTGCACCCCTAACTAAGACAATGAGAGGGGATAGAAAAGATTTTAAATGGACTACAGGAGCAGCCAAGAGTTTTGATACATTGAAGTAGAAAGTCACAAAGCAACTTATTGGTCATTTTAAATTCCCAACCCGATCTCTAGGAAAACAGATCTATAGGATAGCCATTCTCTAATAACTGACCTGCCTCGAGGGATTGGCCAATGAATAGGAAACAGGGGTTTTCAATCCCTCTTTCATCTGCACTTTAGGCTCTATGAAACCAAGGAGGGTGTCCCAATTCTTTGGATATCCTTCCCTATTAGGGAAGATAGTGTTCTATTCAAATGGATGGGGATTCATGAAATACCTGCTCAATAACACTGCTCCAATGATAGATGTGTTCCTTTAAAATTGCTTAAAGAATATATGATAAGTAAAGAGATGGGCTGGATTCTTAAGCTTAAACCATTTTCTTTGCAAAGGAACATGTAAAATAAATGACCTTAAGTGTAAATACAAAAATTTAAATCTGTTCTTCAAATGAAATGTTCAGGGAGGTCTAAATGAGGATGATAACTATCAAAAGATCAGTGCCTAAATCCAGGGTCACAGAGTCAAAAAATGAATGTAAATGAACTCAGTATCAAGGATGTATATATAACTCTATTAAGAATATTGTAATGATGCATTACATTGCCACATCTTTAAATCAGATCAAACCATTCATGCTTACTTATCCCTGCATACATCTACTATATTTAATATCCTCCTTGAAGCATTTAAATTCACTCTTTGAGTGAAAGCCTTTTGGAATGGATATTCTTACATAGGAAAAGCTATGAAGGTGAATAATATTGATAGTTTATCAATCCATTCAAAAATATAGTAAAAGATACAACTGTAGGAGACAATACGGTCTGAACCTTAACAATATATTCAAAAATGTTGAGTTTAACACAACTTTATATCAATGATTGCAAGTACAAATAATTTTATCCTTTAAAAAACACACCTAGAAAGTAATGACTACTCAATATGATAATGTACTGTGCTTACAGAAAATTTCTCCAAGATCCTCGTAACTAGGTCTTGAATTCCCTTTTATAGAAACAAGGGAGAAAACAAGCTTCAGACCTAGAAATAGATGTCACCCTCCTATTAGACAAAACTATGCATTTAGTCTGGAAATAGAGGTAACTAATTTTATTTAGATAACCTTCACGGGAGCAAAAGTTGTTACAAGTATGTCCACAAGATAAGTGATACTTGGGAATTGTGCCTTCGGAAGAAAATGTAACAAACTATGCCAACCTTTTACTTCTTACCTATATTTTGAGAATAAGAAGATTCCATTGTTAATACTCTTAAATATTAGGAAACTCATTATATCTTTTATCCCAAGTTTGATATTGCTCCTCAGTGGGCCACTGGAAACTGATGAGATTATCCACACAAGATATATATTTATTTTTGTATTTTGCCAAAACCAACTCAGCTTTCCTTTCAAAATTAGTAGCTAGCTGAAAAGAATCCCATAGTTTGTCGATGCTAGTTCTAAACAAGGAAATATCTATCTTTTTATTTTGACAGATGAAGAAAGAGATGACAAGAACAATATTGTTAAATTGGAGAATCCATGATTGGGATGGCTTGATGTCACTGCTTTTAGTTTTTATTGTAGGAATTATCCCAACCTTATCATTATCAAAACCTTGAACTAATTTTAATGCCTTTTCCTCAAGACAGTTTATAAATGACTAGGATTCTCCTGCTTCTTTTGTTGCGATATAAACTTGCTTAACATTCATGGGAGCATTGGGATCATGTTTTGCTCCCTTACAAATACCTACCAGAGAAACAATCCTAGGGATCCATTTATCGAATAGAGGCACCGTTTGCTCCTTATCATCTACAATCTTCTTAATAACTTGTGACAAATCACAATAACCTTTGTGGATCCCAACTCTCTAGCTTGATACTTTGTCCATTAACAATTCTAAAATAACTAAGACAATAGACCAATTATCTTCTTACTACCTATCAAAAGCATTTGTAAAGATGTCCTCAAATGAATCAATTTGTTGCCTTAACTCTTCATTCTCCTTTTCAAGAACAGACTTTGATGATGAAGAAGGAGGATTAGAAAAAATGAAATTTGAATCCATGACTATCAAGGCTGCCTACAACGAGGACGATGTTGAGGCCTATTGCTGCCATTGTATTTCATTTTCCTTCAATCTATTGTACTCTGGCAACAAGCCCATATATTCCTTTAACAAATCATCATATTTTTTTTTGAGAGCACTGGTGGTTGCTTTATTGAACTTTGCAACCTCTACTACTATTTCAGATGCTTCTTCAGTGGGGGTATCAAAGACTCTCTTTATTATCAAGCCACCTTTAAAATCCCTGTCAGGATCTGCAACTAGAGGCTTGTTAGTGTTAGGAGACAAATCCCATATGGCTAAGGTTTCCCACTTTAGGTTAAATTTAGCACCTATAAGTGCAACCTCAGCCTCCTCTTCTGTGGAGAAAATTTGTTTGTCTTGCCTTCTTGTAGTGTCTAGAATAATAGCAAAAGCTATATCCCACTCAGGAATCAATAAGATTCCACTATCTCTAATCATTTGTCTACCTTGATCTGGAGAAATGTCCTTGACCTCCTCCTTCATTTGTTTGAGTATCCTAATGGATACCTAATCATGTGCTTCTTAAGGAGAATGAGACATTTCCTCTTCTAATCTTTTTTCATACTCACTCCTTCTGCTTCTCCACAAGAAATCAAAAAATTCCTTAGTATTGACAAAATTGTCATCACATATAAAATTCATGCATGTTATAGCCCTGATGTCATCTGAAACATCGTTGCCCTTCATGGAAATATCAGAAATTCTACTCAAAGTTAACTTCCCAAGCACATCTCACCTGGGGGATGGTGTCTACTTCTATACCTCTTCCTTAGTTATTTCCATTTCTTCCTCATCATTGGGATAATCAACCAAAGGACTCTCCTCAACTTTTCTTCTTTTTGGAGAAGGCTCTTCATGAGGAGAATCACATTCAATCAGTTGTATATAAGGTGAGGATGACTATGGGGGTGGTGACAAAGAGAGATTTAATTGGGTTGGTGGAAGGGCCTATGAAGCTTGTCCCTTGTCACCTTCATTCTTGGCTCTCCTTTTGAAAGTATACTTTATCAAATTTCTAGCAGAGGGCTGATATGAAGGCCTATCCTCTGTTGGTACCTGAGCATATTCATTGTCTTGTATATCAATTAGTTCATCAATATGAGATAGAATCCTCTTTATCCTCTAGATGGGGTCATTAACCTCTAAGAACAGTCCCTTGTAAGAGGGATTCTTCTTCCTCATCCTTTCTTTTTATTTGACATATATTGTCCATTTATTTCTTTTTATCATCACCTCGTTGTCATTTGGAGAATTCCTGATAACATCCTCAGGAAATAAAAAATGATGGGGAGTGTAAGACCTACTAATACCCCTCCTGATGCTATTGATGAATCCTTTGGGATCAGAGAACCTAGCCTTCTCCTATCTTATCTTGAAAGGAAACAACTTTGTATTTAACTTGGCAAATCAATCTCTATTCATCTTGAATTTAGAGAACACAATTACGAAAGGAAAGAAAGATCCCTTCTTTTGTCTTGCCAGGTGAGCCCTATCTGTTTTAGTCAATTGCCAAATTATTTCCAAGAAACCAACCCTCAATGGAACATACTTGTTGCAAGTATGTGCCTAATCGGTGTTGTCATTTGTGTCAACTATATCTTATTCTATTATATGTTAGGAAGCTTTGTATGTTGATGATATTGATAAAATTGGCCTCTCTGGAAGAAACAAGTAAGCTACAGTGAAGTGCAGAATAGATAGTGAGTGACATGTTGAGGAACACCCTAGTAGACTGCTCCGCATTTCCTTCTAAGTGAAAATCTTGCTGTGTGGATTGGAAGTTATTCAAAGGGATGCCTGAAGTTGTTGAATCTTGAGTTTGAGCCTCCGGTATGAAGAATTGAGAGAGTTACATTCACCAAAGTTAAGTCTACCTTTTTTGGAAGATTAAATGGGATAGGGAGAAAGTAATATGCTCTGCATTCCTCCATAGTAAAGTATTTTATCTGTAGTTTGAGAGTGAAGTCTTTGATGATCATTAGTACCTACAATTGTAGTGGTTCATGGTTTGGTGGTCCGCACTCTATCCTCCTTTTATGACAGTTGAAGGTAGAGAAGTTCATGTGTTCCGGTGAGAAGATTCATATGGATAAAGTGGCTAAGGGTTGTATGGTTTCTCTTGATGATTATAACGTGCTTGTGGATACCTCTTGATCATGTTCCCGTCATTACATTGGTCCATGTGGAAGAATTGTGAAGGTGTTTTGAAGATTACTTTCAGATAGTGTGTTGTGTAACCAGCTTAGCCAGCCTGGTTGATTTTAGCGATTGCGGAGATCTTTTGAAGATTGTGAAGGCCTGTTGAAGCGTGGAAGATTGAGTTTAAGTCCCAGCTAAGGTGTGGCATGATCTACGTGCATTTTTTTTCATCTCCCTTACAAAAAGTTGTAATAGGTCAAGACCTATTTTGTAAATGTTTGTAATGCCAACCTTGATGATCATTCCAAGGTTGATGTAGTGTATAAATACTTGTAAATGAATCATGGAAAAGTTGTCCTTGAGCAAAAATGAAAAGATTTTAAGAAAGGTCCAAAAAGGCAAAGCAGAGAAGAGGTAGAGAAGAGCAGAGAAATTGTTGTACTTCAATGACAAACATAGAAAAGTGTTGATCGTGGTAGTGTACCTGGCAGTGAGCCGCCAATAGGGTTTAACAACCCTTAAGGTTTAACATCCCTTATTGTAATCTTGCTAGGTTTAGGGTTGAGCCAGTGAGCCTGCTAGACCTAGTTGTTCTTCATGACAGTGAGTCAGTATGATTAGGCCTGTGGAGTGACCAAGCCTGATCATCATTATTTCAAGATTACAATATATATTGAGAGCTAGTCCTCTCTGTGGTTTTTCCCCACATTGGGCTTTTCCATGTAAATCTGGTGTCTCTTGTGTTTTTTGCTGCACATGTGGTTAAGTTTTTGAATTTTATGGTTTCATGGTTAAATCTTAATCATTGCGGATAAGTTTTCAATGTTTTAATGCTTAAGTATTTGATTTTTTAAGATAATTGATTAACCCCCCCTCTTAGTTGTCCGGTGCATATCAACAATTGGTATCAGAGCAATGTTCCTAAGAAGAAAGTTTAACAACTTGAGGAAGATCCAAAATGTCTTTCAAGAAGGAAGCGCCATATTTTGATGGAATGTGTGTATATGAAAATTTTGGATAAAATGAAAATGATAAAACAATACAATGCATTACCTAATCCAAATCTTCAATACCTCAAATAGATGCAATTGATGGATGCATTGCAAGATGAATTGATTGATTGATTTGATATGTTGGTTGCTCAATTTGGCACCATAACATTAAGATGAAGATGATAGATGAGAAGATAGAAGATTGTAGATAAATTTTGGCAGCATGAGGATGCAAGAAAGGTGGATCCCTAAAATGGCTTGTGAGGGGATTAATTTATAGGCAAGGCTTGGTTCAAATGGATGGTTGAGATTGAGAGGCTACATGATTGATGTGGACAGATAGGATTGATTAGTTATTCCCACTCTTCAAGGAAGTTGTAGTCATGTGACAAGTGTACAAAGGAGGACAAGGCTCATGTGTGACCGTGTACACAAAAACTAGTACATGTGTGATTGTGTACATAAAAACATTTATTAATTGTGCATGTGAAATATATTAAATGAAAAATGTACTACCACACATGGTTTAATTGAGAGGTAGACAAGTGTTGGAATGTGGTGAAAGGTGAGGACCTAATTCAAATATTTTATTTGAATTAGTTGGAATATGTGGATGGGAAATTAATTAAATAAATAAAATTTATTTAATTAATTGGATAATGAGATGGGAAATTAATTAAATAAATAAGATTTATTTAATTAATTGGCTAAGTGGGATAAGGATGTGGGAAATTAATTAAATGAATAAAATTTATTTAATTAATTAGCTAATTGGATAAGTGGAATTAGAAGTGGGTTTAGGACAAAATGCTACATGATGTCTCTAGTAATGTTTTTGACTAGGTGTTGCATGACATGGACAATTTTGGGTGTCTACATTTTGCCCCTCTTTGAGATGATGTTCGAGATGATAAGCTTTATGTCGAGTAACATCATTTCAAAGAAGCTAAGGTATGGATAGAAAAAAAATGGATGATGATGTAAGGATAGGATGATGATGAAATGATAGGATGAGGATACCCCCTCGAGAGGATAGGTGGGTTGGACAAACACGGGTAGGCTCTCAAAATGAAATGGATTGGTCAAGGAAATAAAGATAAGGAATGGATAGAAGAAATGAAAGATATGTTATGCTGCAATGAAAGTAAGCAAGCATGATGTTTGATATAGTACTAGATGTTATGCTCCAAGGTATAAGGACTAGGATGATGATGTGTCTTGTGCCCTAGCATAATACAACCTTGTCTAAACGTATGAGGAAGAAAACTTAGAGCATTGAAGTCCTAATGCACAAAAGGTATGATATGACCTTAGATGCAAAGGAAAATGCAAAAAGCTATTCCAACAAACACAAGATATGAATATTAGCTGGAATGATATGGATTTTGATACAAATGCAAGATAAAATGATAACACACACAAGCAAGCAAGAAAACATGCACAAATGATACAAAAAAACAAACAAGGTATTGCCCTTGTCAAGCTGTAAACCAATGATTGATTGATAGTGATAAGAGATAGTGTTGTCATTGTAGGGAATGATATATCCCTATCAACACAAGGATGATTGATTAATTGATTGATTTGAGTGGTTGATGATTTGGTTTACAACAAGATTAGGATCAAGACCAAGGATGTGATTCGATAATGTGACAAGATTGGTTGGCTTGATTGGTATGGATTAAGAATGATGAATTTGATTTGATGTGACTTGATTTGATAATTAGAAGAAGTGATGAATTGAATTTGATTTGAGATGATGATTGGATTGATGAATTTGATGGACTGATTGGTTTTTAGGGGTTTATTGATGAGGTGGGAGATAGATGATAGAAGAAATGTGAGATGGATGAAGGGAAAAGATGATTGATGAAGATTAGAAGAAAAATGGAAGAAGAGGTCTATCACCTATGCCTGAATCTAGGTACTTCCTTCATTTCCTAGATTGGCTACATACCCTGTATCCATGGGATCAAGGCATTTAACGATAAAGATGAGATGTAGTTATGATAATGTTTTATTGATGGTGAAGATGAAGGTGGATGGATTGATTGGGTTATGGATTGATTGAGATTGATTAGATGTTTGATGAGATGTTATGGATTGGATTGATGTGATTTTGATTGATTGATAGATTGGCTTGATTTGATGATTTGACTGTGATGATTGTTTGATGATGATTTGATTTGATTTGATTTTGATTATTTGATTGAATTTGTTTGTGATAATTTTATGTGATGGATTGTTTGATAATGATTGATCTTATTGCTTGGATTTTTATTTTTTTTTTGTATTTTTGGGATATATTTGATTTTTTTGTATTTTTGGGGAATATTTTGGAATGTCAATGGATTTACAATTGGGGTAGCCTTTATGCTCTATACCAATGACAAGGGAAGAACCAAGTCTAGATGAAAGGATGTAGAGGGGATGGATGGAGGAGTGTTGTGGAATGTGATGGAGTGATAGTAAATGGGATGGAAGGCTCATGATAGATGGATGTATGCCTCGTAATGGAGTTAGGATGTGATCTCTAAGACTATGTCACGTAGGAATAATATGCCCCATTCTAAGTAGTAGACTTAGGATTTTACATGACAAAGCTTGTGATAGAAGGATGACATGATGGATTTTACATGACAAGGCTTATGAAAATAGGATGACATGATGGATTTGTATGGAAAGGATGGAGGTATATCAAGAGATAACCAAACCATGTTTCAACATTTTGCCCCTATGTCTTTATCAATATCAAAATGAGGAAGGGAGAATGAATGAACTTAATAGGATAGGTATATTGGTGTAATGGATAATGATGGTAGGATGGAATATGATAGGATGTGATAAGATGGACAATGATAGGTTGGATGAGACAATGTGCCCACAAGTGTAAGTGACATAGAAGATCAACCTACACATGATGCCTATTTGCCAGGTTTTCATCATGGTACTTATCCAAGGCAGCACCAAGGGTGGTTTTAACCATTAGATGAAGGGATTTCTCTTTACTTTTTTTTTTCGTTTCTTTTTTTTTTTTTTTTAAAAATATTTTCATGGGATAGCATGACAATTAAACATGGCACCTGTGAGCAGGTTTTCACCATGGTAATTGATAGGAGGGACTCAAGTGTCTAGTTCCATGAGTAGTGATAGTGTCCCACTAGCGATGAATGTCATCGCGTGGACCATCCCAAGTGTGCTCATAGATGTTGGTAATGGATTGAATGAAAGGGTGATGGAATATGTAGGTAGTGGATTATGATGTGGATTTATAGATGGAAGGATAATAGATTTATGAGGTTCATGCTAGGGTAGGTTAGTGGATTATGATGTGGATTATGCAAGATTCATGCAAAGATGGATGGATGGGGGATAGTGGATTATGATGTAGATTATGGTAGGGTAGGATATTGGATTATGATGTGGATTATGTAGGACTTACGGAAAAGGATGGATAAAAGGCTTATGCAAAAGCATGGACCATAGGAAGGTGATGGGGGAGATATGTAGGATAATGGATGAAAGATGGTGAGATGGAGGTATGTGGAATTGTGGAATGGAAGGGAATCATGACCAACGGTTGCACACACCATGATAAACATTAAATCTTTTTATGGGAAGGTGGTGTAGGAAGCAATGGAGATGTTTGCTTAGGAGATGGGTGATGGAGTGATTGAGGGACCCACATAGACTTAGAATTTTTATGATCTTTGCTTTGCTTGTGGGATTTTTGGGATTTTTGAAACTTTTGAATGGAATGGAAATTTTGGATAGAAGTGGATGGTTGAGATTTTTGAGATGTGGATGAGGATGCCTCATTGGACTTGCTTGATTTTTGCTTAGGGACCCAAACCATTTTACTTTTGGACTTTTCTTTTAAAGGTATGGGCTTGGATAGCTTTTTAGATGTATTTTGATTCAATTATTTGCATTGATGCCCTAAGGCATGAGGATCCTTAGGATTTTTGGTAGGATTTTTGGCTTTATGTATAAAGGCATCCAAATGTTTATTTTGGAATCCCATGGGATGGATGGAAGCAGGGTTGGTTGAATGAGTGGAAGCTTCATGTTTAAACAATATGTGCATTGGTTGGTCATGATTATGAATGTAAGGGTACTTATGGATAAGTGGATAATTGGGTGCTGATAGAAGTGGAGGCAAAGTGGATGGAGGGAGGTTAGGAGTTGGAAGAAATGGAGGTAAAGTTGATGGTGGAATGTGTATGGTCACATGTTTTTGACATTTGTAGGATGGTGGAGGAGGAATGGCAACATATGTTTTAGGGGTATGATAGGATTTGTGATGGAAAGTGGTGGATTTAGGAGGGATGGAGGAATTACCAAAATCTTTGGATTGTTTACCTTGGGGTGTGTATCCAAGCCCATATGAGTGTGGAGGGACCTTGACATGGATTGGCTCCAAAATACCTTGTTCATAAAGGCCTAGTCCTTTACCTTGGTAGTTCATGTTTTGGAGCATATGATTGACAATGGGACTAGGTGTAGTGTGAACACTAGACTTGAGTTCATTATTGGATGGAGAAGGTGTGGTGAAGGACAAAGGTTGTTGTTCTCCTAGGGAAGAACATTCATATATAAATGTGGATAGACCAAGGAGATATGATGGCTTTGAAATGGGGTTGATGGTGGATGTGGAAGGATCATTTGTTGCAAGTATGAGGATAACCAGTGTTGTCATTGATGTCAACATACTCATATTACATTAATGAGAAAGATTGGATGAGTTGTGTGCTGAGGATATTGAGAAAATTAGCCTCTATCAGGAACAGTAAAGAACAATGATGACATTAAAGTAAAAGTCCAAGATAAGATGAATATCAGAGGATGTGGTTTAAAGGGTTTTCATATGTGAGTCTTGAGATGCTCCAGTCAAGATTTTAGAGGTCCACATGAAGATATGAAGAAGTTATGGTCGCTCTAGTAGAACCGGTTCCGACAAATGTTTAGTGGTGACAGAGTGTCATAGAATAGTCCAGTGAGATCCAGAATTGCATTATCTCATTCTGTGGATTAGAGGGAGTGTTGTAGAAAGTAGTGTGAAGTGACAACTAGATTTGTTCATGGTTTGGAGGTCTGGAAGCACCTTTTTTAGTATGACAGTGGCAATAGACTGTGTTCTTGAAGTTCCAGATGAAGAAGAGAAGAATTCTAGTAAGCTGATAAAGTGTGGATGTTCTTGGTGACTCAGGAAAGATTTTGGTGATCTTTGGATTGTGTACAATTCTTATTGGCAGTCTGCATTGAAGTCAGAGTTTGCATTTGAAGAATTACCACCGGGTATTGGTGTTCTTCTTGAGACTGGCTGACCGGATGTGTTACACGTCTTGCGAATGATCTTGTAGGTATTTGCCGACTTAGATGATTGTTCCTAAGTCGATGCCTTGTATAAATATGGGATTGTGAATTCATTTTGAAGGGTGTCTTGGAGTGGATAAGTGTGGTGTAGCAAACAGAAGTGCGAAAGGTAGAGAAAGAGTTTCTGGGCTTAAATGGAATTGATCCAGGCATGGTAAAGATGTCAATCTCCAGTTCAAGTTTGTAATACTTGTTACTTTGTAGATAGTGTGTCTCTTGTAGGCAGTGTGCCTCTTGTGAGCAGTGTGCTCAGGTAGTGAGCCCTAATTAGCATGTGCCATCTATTTTTTCTTATTCTTCTAACAAAGAATAATCCTTGGGTTAACCACCTTGTGGTTTTTCCCTTGACCAGGTTTTCCACGTCAAAATCTTGGTGTCTCATGTGTTGATATGTATCTACTCTGGTGTTTATGCTTTATGCTTTCATGAATGATTAATTGATATGCTATTACATAACAAAGAGGATTTAAGTGTTTAAATTAGAAGCAAGTTTTGGACAATTGATTCACCCCACCCCCTCTCAGTTGTCTGTCTGGAATCCAACAATTGGTATCAGAGCCAAGTTCCTCTAAAAGGAGCTTAACCGCTTGAGGAGATCCAGGATGTCATCATACAAGAAGGATAGTCCGAAGTTTGATGGAACCAACTTCTCTCTTTGGAAAGGTCGCATGAAATGTCACTTGGAGTGTATGGGAAAGGTGTACTTATCCATGGTCACAAAAGCATATGTACCTCCACAGGGTGGTCCGACAACTCTAAATGAAATCACAGACGTTGAAAACAATCTGTAGACCAAAGAGGCTCTTCTAAGCACATTGACTGACTCAAAACTCTCAAATGTTATTGACCTACCAACTGCCTATGAGATCTAGGTTAAACTAGAACTTCTGCATGAAGGAGATGAGTATGTTAAGAGTGCAAGGCTGCAGAATCTCAAAGGGAAATTTGAAAGACTGAAGATGAGAGATGATGAAAATATTACTACCTTTATGCCAAGAGTAAATGAGTTGGTGTGTGGAATTAGGAATGCTGGTGGAGTTTTGGATGAAAATGAGATTGTTGGCAAAATTCTCAGATCCCTTCCTACTGTCTACAAAATCAAGGTTTCTGCCATTGATGAATTCAGAGCCCATACAACTGTCACAAGAGACCAATTGGCTGGCAAACTGGCTGCATTTGAAATGACTGAGTTTGGAGATGATCCCCCCAAGACTGAATCTGCATTCAAAGCCAGTGCCTCTGTGAAAGGCAAACAAAGATTTGATCCAGGAGAAAACTCTTCAATGAAGCTATCATGGTATGATCAAGCAAGAAGAGACATGAAAGAAGAAGAAGCAGAAATAGCTCAACTTGAAGCCCTCATTGCAAAGAGACTGCCAAGAGGATCCGGTAAGTATGAAGGAAAATTACCCTTTAAGTGATTCAATTGCAATAAGATTGGTCATTTTGCTTCAAGATGTCTGGAAAGATCTGCAAGGTCAAATTCTAACAGACAAAGGTTCCAAAAGAACTGTTATTATGTTCATGAAGAAGATGATAATGAAGGGGTAACACGTGATGAATCAGAAATAGGAAACAAATCTGGAAATGAATGGGTGTTTATTGCCATCAAGGAAGAAGATCCAATATCCTCTGAATCTGTCAATCATAAGGTTGTAGAAAGAGCTTTGGCTGCCCAAGTTGAAGAAAAGGATGATTGGGTTATTGACAGTGGATGCTCTCACCATATGACAGGTGACAAAAATAAGTTCCTAGACTTGGTAAGGTATGAAGGAGGAATGGTAAAGTTTGGTGATAATTCTGCTGGTAGAATCAGAGGTAGGGGAACTATTTCTTTTGATGGAAAGAGCAAAACTGGTAATGTATTGTATGTTGAAGGTTTGAAGCACAATCTTCTCAGTGTTGGATAGTTGGTAGACAAAGGTTATGATCTCCAGTTCAAAAATGGAAGATGCCGGATCTTTGAAAGCTCCGGAACTGAGATTGCATCCGGTACTCAAACAAAAGGTAATATCTTCCATCTAGTTGGTTCTAATAAAAGTTGTTTGTTTGTTCAAGTTGATCAGAGTTGGTTATGGCATAGAAGGATGTGTCATGTAAATTTTGATAATAGCATCAAGATAAGCAATACTCAGGCTGTAAGAGATCTTCCAAAATTGGTGAAACCTACAAATAGCTTGTGCAAAGAATGTCAGCTGGCTAAACAGAGTAGAGTCTCATTCAAAAGCAAGGATCAGTCCTCTACCAGGTTATTGGAATTAATTCATACTGATCTATGTGGTCCGACAAGAATCAAGAGTATGCAAGGTGATAGATATTTCATATTACTGATTGATGACCATTCTCGGATGATGTGGGTTACCTTTCTGAAAGAGAAATCAGAAGCTTTTAAGAAGTTCAAAATCTTCAAGGCTACGGTAGAAAATAAAATTGGACTGAAACTGAAATGTCTGAGGTCTGATAGAGGTGGTGAATTCACATCTGGTGAATTCATAGATTTTTGTGAGAAGCATGGTATAAAGAGATAGTTATTTGCTCCTAGGACTCCACAGTAGAATGGAGTAGTAGAGAGAAAGAACCGGACCATCCAGGATGCATCCAGGACAATGATGATGGAAGCAAATGTTCCCCAGATGTTTTGGAGAGAAGCTATCAGCACTGCAGTCTATACTCTCAATCAAGTTCAAATCAGAAGTAATACCAGTAAGACTCTTTATGAACTTTGGTTTGGTATAACTCCTACTATGAGATATTTTAGAGTATTTGGTAGCAAATGTTACATTAAAAGAGATGTAGATCTAGGAAAGTTTGATGCTAGAAGTGATGAAAGAATTTTCTTGGGTTACTCCACTCAAAGCAAAGCATACCGGTGTTACAATAAGAGACTGAGAAAGATGATAGAAAGTACAAATGTGAAGGTTGATGAAGGAATTGAGAAGCTCTCAAGATTTTATGATACGATAAAGATGATCAGAATGGTTCTCTAGTTCAAGGATCTCAATCCTCCTTTGAAAGTCAGATTCAGACTGATCCAGTAAATTAGGAAGAAGTGGTTGGTTTGAATGAGCTTGATCAAGAAACAGAAGTGCAAGAAACTCCCAAAATTCCAAGGTATGTAAGATTGAACCACTCTGAAGATTAGATCATAGGTGACAAAAGCAAAGGTGTGCAAACTAGAAGGAAATTTGCTCAAAATTTAGATGAATGTTGTCTGATTTCAAAGATTGAACCTAAGACAATAAATGAAGCCTGCAATGATGAAAATTGGACCAAAGCAATGGAGGAAAAGTTGATGCAAATTGAGAAAAATCACACTTGGGATCTTGTTTCTAGACCTAGAAACAAGAATGTGATTGGAACCAAATGGGTCTTTCGGAACAAACTAAATGAAGTTGGTGAAGTAATCAGAAACAAAGCCAGATTAGTCTGCAAAGGCTACTCTCAAATAGAAGGGATTGATTTTGAGGAAACCTTTGCTCCAGTGGCAAAAATTGAAGCAGTCAGACTATTTCTTGCATTTGCTGCCTTCAAAGATTTCAAAGTGTATCAAATGGATGTCAAATCTACTTTCCTGAATGGTGACTTAGAAGAAGAAGTGTACATTGAACAACCGAATGGATTTCAGTTATCTGAGCATGGTGATATGGTCTGCAAATTAAAGAAGGCATTGTATGGTCTAAAGCAAGCCCCAAGAGCATGGTATGAGAGGCTAGACAAACATTTTTTGAAGATTGGTTTCAACAAAGGTACTGCTAATGGTAACCTATATTTCAAAATTGATCATGAAAACATTTTGATTGAAGTATTTGTTGATGATATCATCTTTGGAGGAAAAGATAGCATGTGTAAAACTTTTTCAAATCAAATGAAAAGTGAGTTTGAGATGTCCATGCTTGGTGAAATGAATTTCTTCTTGGGTCTACAAATTACTCAAACAAAGAAAGGGATCTTCATTTCTTAGACCAAATATGTGAAAGAATTGTTGAGGAAATTTGGGATGGAAGATTCAAAGCCAATGAATACTCCCATGGCAACTGGATGCAAGTTGAGCAAAGATGATGACTCTCCCAAGGTGGATTAGACAAAATATAGGTCAATGATTGGAGGACTATTGTATCTCACTCAAACTAGACTAGATATTATGCAGGTTGTTGGTCTTGTTGCTAGATTCCAAGCTGATCCTAGAGAATCTCATGTTATGGCAATTTTTAGATATCTAAAAGGGTCAGTTGAGTATGGTCTATGGTACCCTAGAGATCATGATTTCTCTCTTCATGTATATACAGATGCAGATTGGGTAGGAGATGTGGATGACCAGAAGAGTACCAGTGGTGGAGCTTTCTTTTTGGGAAAAAGATTGGTTTCTTGGCTAAGCAAGAAACAAGAGGCAATATCTCTCTACAACTGGATCAGAATACATTGTAGCAGTAGGTAGTTGCACTCAAATCTTATGGATGAAGCAGATGCTAAGAGACATTAAAGTAGAATATGAGGAGCCTATCACAATTTTCTGTGATAATTCAAGTGCAATAAATATTTCTAAGAATCTGGTGTTGCATTCTAAGACCAAGCACATATCTATCAAGTTTCACTTTTTGAGAGAGCAAGTGAACAATGATGAAGTCAGATTGGAGTATGTGCCCTCCAAGGATCAGATTGCATATATTTTTACTAAACCTCTTCCCAAGGACTCTTTTGAGTATCCTAGGGAGAAGTTAGGGGTCTTTACCCCTTCCGTGATGAACTAGGATGCACTGATGTGCATCAGTTCGGTGGATATCACAGTCATATCTTGTGATCCAGATTGGTGATGGGGAGCTGCTACTCAGGGGGAGCAGCTAGTATGATTCTGATGTGTTAAAGTTGTAAGTATGAGCCCTTTGCCATTGATGTCAAAGGGGGAGAGAAGACATGTGAAAAACAAGTGGTTGATCAAAGGGGAGTAGTAAAGAAAGAGAAGACATGTGAAGAGTTGTTGCTAATAGGGGGAGCTATGACAGAAAGGAGAAGTTCTTGTCTTGATGGTTTTTCACATCATATGTTGCCATCAATGACAAAGGGGGAGACTGTTACAAGTATGAGGATAACTAGTGTTGTCATTGATGTCAACATACTCATATTGCATTAATGAGAAAGATTGGATGAGCTGTGTGCTGAGGATATTGAGAAAATTAGCCTCAATCAGGAACAATAAAGAATAGTGATGACATTAAGGTAAAAGTCTAAGATAAGATGAATATCAGAGGATGCGGTTTAAAGGATTTTCAGATGTGAGTCTTGAGATGCTCCAGTCAAGATTTTAGAGGTCCACATGAAGATATGAAGAAGTTATGGTCGCTCTAGTAGAACTGGTTCCGGCAGATGTTTAGTGGTGACAGAGTGTCACAGATTGGTCCGGTGAGATCTGAAATTGCATTATCTCATTCTGCGGATTGGAGGGAGTATTGCAGAAAGCAGTGTGAAGTGACAACTAGATTTGTTCATGGTTTGGAGGTCTGGAAGCACCTTTTTCAGTATGACAGTGGTGATAGACTGTGTTCTTGAAGTTTTGGATGAAGAAGAGAAGAATTCTAGTAAGCTAATAAAGTGCAGATGTTCTTGGCGACTCAGGAAAGGTTTTGGTGATCTTTGGATCGTGTACAATTCTTATTGGCAGTCCGTATTGAAGTCAAAGTTTGTATTTGAAGAATTACCACCGGGTATTGGTGTTCTTCTTGAGACTGGCTGACCGGATGTGTTACACATCTTGCAAATGATCTTGTAGGTATTTGCTGAATTAGATGATTGTTTCTAAGTCAATGCCTTGTATAAATAAGGGATTGTGAATTCATTTTGAAGGGCGTCTTGGATTGGATAAGTGTGGTGTAGTGAAGAGAAGTGTGAAAGGTAGAGCAGGAGTTTCTGGGCTTAAATGGAACTGATCCAGGCATGGTAATGATGTCAATCTCTAGTTCAATTTTGTAATACTTGTTACTTTGTAGACAGTGTGTCTCTTGTAGGCAGTGTGCCTCTTGTGAGCAGTGTGCTCAGGCAGTGAGCCCTAATTGGCATGTGCCATCTATTTTTTCTTATTCTTCTAACAGAGAATAATCTTTGGGTTAATCACCCCATGGTTTTTTCCTTGACTGGGTTTTCCACGTCAAAATCTTGGTGTCTCATATGTTGATGTGTATCTTCTCTAGTGTTTATGCTTTATGCTTTCATGAATGATTAATTGATATGCAATTACATAACAAAGAGGATTTAAGTGTTTAAATTAGAAGCAAGTTTTGGACAACTGATTCACGCCCCCCATCTCAGTTGTTTGTCCAGAATCCAACATCATTAGGATCTTGACTAGCATTGTGTTCACTAAGATCCAAGTTATTGATTTGATCTTCTATGTTTTCTTGGGGGACAAATGTCTCATCAAGGGAGGCAGATGTTTTCTCATTATGGATAGGGCTAGGTAGAGGATGGATAGGAGCAATTTGGATATCTTGCTCATGGATGGTTATGGGAATGAGTATAGGATCAAGGTGTTCCTGGATAGCTCCTTCATCATAGATATCCTCTTGATCATGGATTGCATAAAGTTTTTCTAAGAGGATCATCATGGTTTTCATGATCATAGAGAGAACCTTGATCATAAATGTGAGCATAAATAGGATTAAGCGGGCTATGAATGGGATGAAATTGCTCATGAATAGGGCCATGATCATAGCTAATATCTTGATCTTAGAAAATATATAGGTCATGTATAAGTAGAACTTAGAGGTGCTTTGATCTTGATTAGGACTAGGGTTTGATGTGTCCACATGCATTGGATTATACTCTTGACATAGCTCTTGATTTTGGATGGAAGTGGATGATTCTTGGATAGGTTCTTGGTTAACAACATTAGGGTATGATGGGTCTTGACTTGGACTCATGGGGAGAGACTCTTGCATACGCTTGATGGCTTGTCGGTGACATGATGGATTTGGAGAATTGGACATGGCATTTGGAAGTTCTTTGAGAGGCTCATGAATGGGTGTTTGACATGGGGGTGTTCTATTCCTTGCTGATAGTCATTGGATCCTTTGCAAGTGTATGTGTGAATGGACAATATAGGGGATGGATGATAAGGGTGGATGGTGTTGTAGGCTTAGGATTAAGACTTGTTGGATGGATAAAAGGATTATGTGGATTGGGACTTGGGCTAGATGGAAGAATAATGGAATTAGATAGATTGGTTTTATCTAACACAATCTTACCACAATCTTCTAGGTTCTTGACCAATCTTTTAAATTGTGTACAAGTAGATATAGTATGGCCCTTACACCTATGGTATGTACAATATTCATCATATTTATACCAATGGGGTTTAAAGTACATTTTTCCAAGGGGTGTTATCAGTGGCAGCTCAATCAAATTTGCTTGGACCATTTTTTCCAAAAGTATCTCCATGGAATCTTTTAATGAAAGGTTAGTGGAACATGGGGATGAAGGTGATGAAGGTTGATGGACCAATGGACTAGGATTAGGATCACATGAAGGTGTTAGGATAGGATGAGTTGGCTAATGTGTTGGCATGTGATTGGATGGTGAAGGTGACTCATAAGATGCCTTGGCTAGATTGGTGTCTCCCTTGTCAAAGGATATTAAGTCTTGCATAGGGTAACTTGGGCTTATATGATTTATGTACAAGGGGCAACATGGACTTGGATATGCTTGTTGTTACAAAGGTGGACTTAGGTCTATCAATGGTGCTTCTTGTGAGGACACTTGGTTGCCTTGTAGATGGGTTTGGTGGTGTGTTGGAATGAGAAATTTGATAATGTTGAGGTGGAGGTTGATATGGCATTGACTTGGTAAGTGTATGGATTAGGTTTGATGAGTGACACATAGGGATGAGGTGGAATTTGTTGAGGTTGGGATGGTGTTTGGTCCTGTTGTGTCGTATGACTTGTTGTTTTTGGTGCTAAATGTGTTGATGTTGTGGTTGGAGATGTTGATGTTGTGTTGGATGAGGGATCACATAAGATAATGGTTGTTGATAGGTGGATTGATATGGAGAAGGGTTGACAATGGGAGAGGTGTAATATGTTGATGAAGGATTGATGTGACATGTGGATGGATGAGGTTGGTATGGAATGGATGGGGATGACATGTAAGGTTGAGGTGGCATTGGTTGTTGATGAATAGATAGATGTGTTGGAAAGAGACACTACTATGCATGATAGGTGTTGTCATTGATGGAAACTAAGTCTGTCTTACACATCCTCATTACATAATTTATTCATACCGGAAGTCAGAGTGAAGATTTGTCTAAGTCCAGGTAGTTAGAAACAGAGCATGTGACAGGGTCCAATATCTTGGTCTGGATCTCTCCAGTGGTAAATCACAATGTACTATGGATCTGAGGGAGTGATAAGGATTGTCAGGACTATCTAAATCCATAAATTTAGCCTCTGGTGAGGAAGGATTCAAAAGTTATAAGCATCTAAGTATTAAGTTTTAGTTAGTCAGTCAAGTCCGGTAAAGAACAGGCCGACCAAGTGTTTGATCGTTGTGTGGATTAGGAAATGTTGTTGGTTGAGTAATTTGTGAGATCCAGTGATATTGGCTAACATGTAAGGTGACTTAGATACAAAGGTTTTGGTCTACATTGGTGTTTGTGCATGGATTCAGCCGACAGAATGGTGTTCTTAAAAAGACCTTAAGTTTTTCTCAAGGCTGACTACAGTTGATGTTATTTCGTATAGCGGATATATATGATTGATGGATTCGAGCATTTTGTGTGTGAAGTGTGCGAATATGAATGGATAGATGTGAAGTATAGCATAATCAAGTGCGAAGTGAAAGGGTTCAAGCTCTAGATCGTGACAAATCAATGAAGCAGGGCAGAGGAAGATGAAGTGTGCAAAGTCAGTATACTGAGCTCAACTAGAACTGTAATCTTGCATTGTCAGATGTTGTTTCTTAGTTCAAATATTTTAGTGAACTTCTATAATTGATTTGTAGGCAATGAGCCTCTTGGAGCAGTGAGCTCTGGGTAGTGTTCCCTGAAGGCATGTGCCTTCCCCATTTGTAATACTTTTAATAGAGTATAAATTCTTGTGGGTTAACCCCCACCGTGGTTTTTCCCTCAACTGAGTTTCCATGTAAAAATCCTGGTGTTATGTGTGTTGATTCTTGCTTACATTGTTATATCATTTAATAAGTGGTAAAGAAGTTTAATTGTAGCAAAGGATAAAAGTTTTTATGACAACTGATTCACCTCCCCATCTCAGTTGTCTACTCTTATTTCAACAATTGGTATCAGAGCGAGGTTCCTTAGAAGAAGTTTAACAACATAAGGAAGATCTGGGAAGGTGGTTTAGTGCGTTCATCTAGGTATTCTGATGGCATCAGTGAACAACTTCAACTTGCTTTAGAAGATCTTGATCAGTCCAGAGCAGAAGTTAAAGAATTGTAAGAGAACCTTAAAGATGTTGAGGATTTCATTCAAACTTTAAAAGGTCAACTGGGTAAATCTAATGAAAAGAGAAGGGAGCTACTTCATTAGCTAGCAAATCAAAATGAAGACAATAACATGGATGAGGCCCTGAAGGAGAAGACAAAGGAATGTGAGAAGTTAGCAAAAGAAGTTGCTGTCCTAAAACATGAGATGGAATCTGGAGTGATGACACTAACCAAGGAAATTAAGAAAAGGAAGAAAACTAAAGAAAAATTGAATCAATCTCTGAAAGAAAGAATAGAAGAATGTTGCAGATTAGATAGAATAATTGGCTATCTAGAGTCTAATCTACAAGAAACTAGGGACAATGAGGAAGAACTTGAAACATAGATTGTCTTTCTCAAACATGACCTAGAAGTTGCAAATGAATATAAAGAGAAATTCAAGATAAGCTCAGCTAAACTTGAGGTGTTGCTTGATAGTTAGAAGATGACAGATGATAAGCATGGACTATGATTTGAGAAAGGTAAAAGATCTGGATCTGGTCAAAGAAATCCTGAAGCAAGAAATCAAGGATCAAAACCTAAAAGGCCTCTGGTAAGACAACCTAATGCTCAAAGGTATCCATCTTTCAATGGCAATTGTTTCAAATGCAGAAGTAAAGTGAATCAAAATGCATTATCTTTCTTCGGTCAATGCTCTAATTGCAAAAAGTTAGGTCATAAGGCTAAGGAATGCAGAAGTGGATCAAAGAATCCTCTTGCGAACAAACAAGTGTTCAATGGAATATGTTTTACTTGCAATAAGTTTGGGCATATTTCAATGCAATGCAGATCTAAACCTGCTCCAACATGTAATTGTTAAAGAAATAAGATTGTATGTTTCAACTGCAACAAATCTAGACATATTGCTAAATTTTGTAGAAGCAAAAATGTGAACTCATAGACAGGAAGAACATAATAGAAGATGGACAAAGGCAAGGGAAAAATAGATGTGAATGAGATTCAGAATGAAATGAACAAATCATGGGTGAAGAAAGGTGCAAAGAGTGAAGGTGATGGATCTGCACCAGAATCCGGTGCTGATAATTCCTCTGGGAATTGAAACAGGAGCTCTGGCTCAGGGGGAGCTGCATTGAAAATCTAATTCCCCCTGCTAGTAAGTGGGTGCCTGAATCTGGCACGATGAATGAAGATAGAGAAGCCTATTGCAAATCTGTTGAAGCAAATTCCAGAAGAAAAGAAGCAAATGTGGTTGATTGCAAAGAAATTGAAGATTGACTGCATGTAGAAATAGTGTAACTGGATGTATTAGGGCAAGGTATTTATTACAATGATGAATTAGGTTTTGCGGAGCATAAAAAGTCATTCATCCAAGCATTTGAATCACTTTGCATGTTCGAAGAGAACAAGGAGAAGAGCATCTGAGCTGAAATTCTAGAGATTTGAAGTGCAAAGAATGAATTCGACTGCTAACCTTAATTCTGTGAAGAAAAAGGTATTTTTCTGCAAAACTTTTAACTTGTGATCTTTTAGCAATGGCTACTCCATTGGTTGTGGATATCACTGAGTGATCTAGGCCAAACTTTAAAAAGCATCCACACAAATCAATAGAAGTCGACTCACTAGGTGCCTTTTCAAATGTTCCATATGGTGTATTGCATGTTGAAGATATTAGGACCTATATTCATGCAAGCATAGATGAATTTGGGGACTCAAGGTTTGTAGATTTGTTCAAGAATCATCTGAGGGATGAAATTCATAGTCTTAAACTTGAGTATAAGACACTACAGATAAACATTTCATGTAGATTATAGGGTTTCCATGCTTCGATGAAGATGAATGGGTCCGGTATGTGTTGAGTTGCATGCATGATGAGTTTATGTGGCTAATGAAACCTTTCAAGATCACCAAGGACACCATCAAGGCTGTGACAGGGTTAAACTCATTTGGTGGACTGCCCATGTTGAAATCAGTAAAAAATCAAACTGTAATTGATGCTACTAGTTCAAGGTTTGACAAAAGGGTAATGACTATAAATGACATCACTGATTCGGATGTCAAATTTGCTTCAATGGTGATTGGATATAAGATTTATCATTCCAGTAGGGAAAATTTTGTATCTAGTACAACTATCTATGTGGCTTATTAGATGTTGAGAGAGAATGTTGATTATGATTTGTGTGAGTTGCTATAGAACTAGTTGATGGAAAATTTTAATAAGGTTAAGAAGGATAAAAAGAATACCTTCAAATATGGTACATTGGTCTTGTGTTTGTTCTTCTATTTCATGAATGAGTTACCCGACAAGAAAAGCATGTTTTGGACCAATGATAAACTTGTTTCCATATAGATAAGGGAGCACTTGAATAGTATTAGAGACTCCAATGCCCAAAGGACCGCTCTTTGGGGATTTGTCAAGAATTTTTAGAACTTGATGCATTCAAGGGAGAGAATTCCTACATCTATGGTTGACAAATACAAGGATACAGTCTATTTTATGGTGGATATAGATCAATGTCTAATGGAAGCTGTTGAACCAAGAATAGTATGGATCATGCCCATGGGGTATGAGGTTGATAAGCAAGTATTGGATATGTATGCTCAACACCTTTTGAGCAAGCCAAATGACACAACAGTTGAAATATTTGGGACATATGAGGAGCTAAGTGTGAAATTGCATGTTGAGCTAAAAAAACCTAAAATCAAGATGAAAGTTCAAAAGAAAGTAGAAATGTATGCTGAAAGCACTAGCATAACTAAGGAAGTTGTGAAGCAAAACATAGAAAGGATAGAAAAAGTTGAGAAGGAGAAGTAGGATAAGAAACAAGGAAGTGCTCTGGTAGAAAAGCCCACTCTTTCCATGGATGACATCATCAAATCAATCAATGTAGATGGGAACTTAAGGCCACTCTTTCCATATGTAGAGGAAACATATGTTGAAAAGCCCACTCTTTCCATGGATGACATCATCAAATCAATCAATGTAGATGGGAACTTAAGGCCAATGACTAAATTTTATGATGATTATAGTGATGTTGATAAGAAGGTTCTAGAGGAAACAATAGTCAAATATCTGAATATCTACAATAAGGATTTAATTGAAATAATTTTTGAAAACCCAAAAAGTCTTCTAGATATTCTGGAGTTAAGAAAAGAAAATGTAAAAAATAAAGAAATTGAGCTTAAGGAGCATGTGCTGATAAAATTGTGCCCTTAGATTACTCCAGATCAAAGGAACATGATATTCAAAGAAGTGAAAGATGACTTTAGCAGTAAGAAAAGAGTGAATAAACTCATGCTTGGTGAAACTGATGCGATAGTCAAGGATACTCAAGAGATTCTTCTGAGTGCATTGAAAAGGCATAATCTTCCCATTATTGAAGAAGAGATTGATGATGGGATTGATTCCTCAATTCTATATGTTAAAGAATTGAAGATCAATGAGCAACAAACTAAGATAGATGACTCCTCTGTTCTGGAAGAGGAGAAACAGATGCTCAAACTAAAGATGATTCATTGAAGAATAAAGAGCATGAAACAAAAGGAGCTAACAACCAAGAAGCAGAAAAGGCCACGGATAAAAATGAAAAAGAAGAAGAGATTGCAAAGGTTGATGAAGAGCCCAAGCAGGACAATCCAGTTGACAGTACCAATAAGGACCAAATAGATACATCAGCATCTTAGGCAAGAGACACTGTAGAAGTAGTGAATGAAATTTTGGAAAATGATAAACTAGTTGCAAAAGAGTTGAAAGGTCAAATCAATTTGGATAGTCATTCACCAATTTAGAAGATAAAGTGGGCCTCTCTCACACAAGCTAAGGCCAGAGAAGATATTTTAAAGTCTCACATAGAAGACAGTGAGCTACTTGGTCTGGCATTAGGGATTTTGGAGAAAATCATGCCAACATACTAGAAGGACTCATCAACACCCCCCTCTAGTCAGTTAAAGAACTTGATGAACTCTATAAGTACTCATTTTGAATCTCTTGAAAAGTCTAGAGAGGTCAAGGTTCAAAATGGATTCAATGGTAAAAGATTTGATGCTCTAAAAGGGATGATTGGAGTAGATAGAATTGTCCTGGATACCAGTGTAAAGAGTATTCAAAATGCTCTTACAGAAGGAGGAAATATATATAAATTTTGCTTATCTTGTCTAAACAAAAACTATCAAGTGTATCCAAATCTTTTGATCCTTTGACGACATCAGTGGCAAGCAAGGAATGTTAGGCAATCAGCTTGATTGAAGAATAAAGAAATTGACAAAAGAAAAGGAGAGCATTGAGGCAAGGATGAGTGAACTTCAAGGAGTAATTTTTCCCAGAATGGAAGCAATGTTTAATGCTTTGACCGTAACCCAAGCTACCACTCAAACAAGTGACCCCACTGATATGCGGAAGGCAGAGTCACAAGCATTTCTATTCAGTGGCCACATCTCAATTTTGAACAGTATGAAGAAGAGTTGGGATAGTGAGCTAACACTATTGAAAAATATTTTTGGTGATATACTTAAGTTTATGTAAATAGGACTTAAGGATTGTTTGTACATATGTGGTTTGGTATATAGAATTTTTGTGTAAATTCTAGTTTCTGGATCCCATCCTTTGCCATTGATGTCAAAGGTGGAGTGAAGAGTAGTGAAAAATGAGGAATCCAACAAAGGGGGAGCACTGGAGAACAGTGAAAAGCATAAGTGTACATAGTAAGGGGGAGTTGTTTCGACACTTAGTCATTTTTCACTAAGTGTTGCCATCAATGCCAAAGGGGGAGATTGTTGGCAAGAGACACTGCTACGCATGACAAGTGTTGTCATTGATGGCAACTAAGTCTATCTTACACATCCTCATTACATAATTTGTTCATACCAAAAGTTAGAGTGAAGATTTGTCTAAGTCCGGGTAGTCAGAAACAGAGCATGTGACAGGGTCCAATATCTTGGTCTAGATCTCTCCAGTGATAATCACAGTGTGATACAAATCTAAGGGAGTGATAAGGATTGTCAGGACTATCTAAATCCATAAATGTAGCCTCCAGTGATGAAGGATTCAAAAGTTATAAGCATCTGAGTATCAGGTTTTAGTTAGTCAGTCAAGTCCGGTAAAGAACAAGCCGACCAAGTCTTTGATTGTTGTACGGATTAGGAAATGTTGTTGGTTGAGTAATTTGTGAGATCTAGTATATTGGATGACATGTAAGGTGACTTGGATATAGAGGTTTTTGTTTGCATTGGTGTTTGTGCATGGATTCATCCCATAGAACAGTGTTCTTAAAAAGACCTTAAGTTTTTCTCAAGGCTAACTGCAGTTGATGTTATGTCATTTAGCGGATATATATGATCAATAGATTCAAGCATTTTGTGTGTGAAGTGTGTGAATATGAATAGATAGATGTGAAGTATAGCAAAATCAAGTGTGATGTGAAAGAGTTCAAGATCTAGATCATGACAGAGCAGTGAAGCAGGGAAGATGAAGATGAAGTATGCAAAGTCAATATACTGAGCTCAACCAGAACTATAATCTTGCATTGTCAGATGCTATTTCTCAGTTCAAATATTTTAGTGAACTTCTGTAATTGATTTGGAGGCAGTGAGCTCTAGGCAGTGTGCCTTGAAGGCATGTGCCTTCCCCATTTGTAATACTTTTAACAGAGTATAAATTCTTATGGTTAACCCCCACCATGATTTTTCCCTTAACCAGGTTCCCACATAAAAATTCTGGTGTTATGTGTGTTGATTTCATTTCTACTCATGTGTTGTTGATTCTTTCTTACATGGTTATATCATTTAATAAGTGGTAAAGAAGTTTAATTGTAGCAAAGGATAAAGTTTTTGTGACAACTGATTGACCCCCCCTCAATTGTCTCCCCTTATTTCAACAAGATGATGATGTGGCTATTGGGTTTGACAAATGGCCATGAGGTGTTGGGCTTGTGCTATGAGATGTTACATTTGAGGTGATTGGCTTTCTTGAGGTTGAAGTTGTTGGATGATGCCTTGTAGTTCTTGAATGATTCCTTGGTTTAGGGGTTATGGTTCTTGGTAAAGTTTTTGTAGGAGGTTTTGGAATTTGGGTACTATGTCTTCTAATGTTGGCATATTGTCACACAATTGTTTAAGTCTTAAGTCATTTTTGACAAGTGCTTGGTTATAATTCGATGATGATGTGGATTGTTTGGATGATGATTTGATGATTAGGATGAAATTAATTTGGATGTTTTTAGGATGCAATTGATTTGGGTATGATGTGTAGTATGACTTGTTTATGTGTTTGGTGTTTAGAGCTTGTTTTGGCAATGTTCAAACAAATGATTATGCATATACACACATGAATCACTCACGCAAGACACATAAGCAAGTTTTGACTTTGAAAATGAAATATGATGATTATTAAGCAAGCACTTGGAAACACATCAACAAGCCTAATGTCTAGTCAAGTGGGCATGGCCAATTAGGTCTTAGGCTAAATTGCACAACATTGACTAAGGAATTGAAAAAGAAATCCTGCCACACAGCCGGGACAAAGGGGTAACCCACCCTTCACCTTCACTTCCCAAAGGTATAAAGTTCTTTGGGGCTTAGCCAAGAGTGACAAGATTTACAACTCCCAATGAGGGTGTCTTTCAATTCATCCTCAGTTGAGATCGTCCCTTGGAGTGGTGTGTTTCCAAGCAGGCCTCCTAAGATAAGGTATACAAAAGTGAACCAAATGAGGTACTGGCACACACTTGATTCAGACTTGTAGTGGTTAATTCCCCTTTAGAAAATGAGATGTGTGGAAGACAATTCAAGCACTTGTTCTTTTTAGATCAAAATCCAAAATGTGATAGAAGACACTTGTTTATTTTAGCCCAATTTTAATGATGTGATTGCAAGCAAGTTGTTCATTTTAAGCCCAAATCTAAATGTGTTTGTAAACAATGATTAAGATATGAAAGATTAGAATGAGTTCACTTGATAAAATTGTTTTCCAATTTCTTGTTGTGATTGATCCAAATGGTGCTCCATCTCCTTTGATGTCGCTACAAGCCACCAAATCGAAAAAGAAACAAGTAAACTTGCAAAGAAGACGATTATGTGAAAAAGATGAAATCTGATAAAATCTGATGAAAATGATTTGATATAGAAAAATGGATTGCATGAATAGATTCTTCAAGAAATTCTATGCACTTTTAAAAATTTTCATTAAAATTTGATCAAATATGCTCAAGATATGCTCAATTGAAGTTTAAAAACAAATTTGACTTTGACTTATAAAAAATTGGTAAAATGATACATTCACCTGATAATTTATTCTCCATTGTGTAGTTCATCTAATTATCTTTCCAATGAGTGTTTTTTTGCATGATTTTGATACTGTATGCAAACGTTATGGCAAAAAGAAAAAAACAATACCCCCTGTTGTGCCAAATGCGACCTGCTACTGCCAAATGTGACTTACTATGCTTCAATTGCATATGAAATAAATCCAAATATGAAGATCTATTCTTCAATTGCATATGAATAAAGACAATTGCAAGGATCTATGCTTCAATTGTGTATGGATAAAGCCAAATGCAAGGATCTATGCTTCAATTGCGGCTAAGGATGACCAAATGCGCATACAAGGGTTTTAGCAGGAGATTTTTTTAGGGAAGACCAATTGTAAGATAGAATAAGCCAATTGTGATGATGGATATCTCAATTGTGACTAGGGATAATCCAAATACGATAGACTGTTGTTCAATTGTGGCCAGGATTTTAATAGATGCGACGAGCTACTGTTCAATTGTGCTCGAATCTGGACAATTGTGCACAGCCTATAAAATAGAAACCCTAGTGAGCCAAATGCGGCCGCAAAAGACCAGATGTGATGCTCTACTATGCAATTGCACTCAAAGTATGACCAAATATGATTTTCTGTGAATCAATTACGCTTGGTTTACAACCAATTGCAATGATCTATGGTGCAATTATGATTTTTTGTCGAACAATTGTAGTCGAAACCCTGGAAAATCCAACTTCACAAAAACAACTTGCAAAAATATGTTAAATCAAGGACATGAGTCCCACGGGGCATGCCAAAAATGTGTATACAAAAAATTTGGATAAAATGAAAATGATAAAACAATATAATGCATTACCTAATCCAAATCTTCAATACCTCAGATAGATGCAATTGATGGATGCATTGCAACATGAATTGCTTGATTGATTTGATATGTTGGTTGCCCAATTCAATACCATAACATTAAGATGAAGATGATAGATGAGAAGATAGAAGATTGTAGAGAAATTTTGGCAGTATGAGGATGCAAGAAAGGTGGATCCCTAAAATGGCTTGTGAAGGGGTTAATTTATAGGCAAGGCTTGGTTCAAATGGATGGTTGAGATTGAGAGGATATATGTTTGATGTGGATAGCTAGGATTGATTAGTTATTCCCACTCTTCAAGGAAGTTGTAGTCATGTGACAAGTGTACAAAGGAGGATAAGGCTCATGTGTGATCGTGTACACAAAAACTAGTGCATGTGTGATTGTGTACACAAAAACATTTATTAGTTGTGTGTGTGAAAGATATTAAATCAAAAATGTACTACCACACATGGTTTAATTGAGAGGTGGAAAAGTGTTGGAATGTGGTGAAAGGTGAAGACCTAATTCAAATATTTTATTTGAATTAGTTGGGATATGTGGATGGGAAATTAATTAAATAAATAAAATTTATTTAATTAATTAGCTAATTGGATATGTGGAATTAGAAGTGGGTTTAGGACAAAATGCTACATGATGTCTCTAATAATGTTTTTGACTAGGTGTTTCATGACATGGACAATTTTGGGTGTCTACAGAATGAATTATGTTCTCTGGAAGGATTGAATGAAAAGCTATCTTCTTAGTCTTGGTTACAAAGTATGGAAAGCTACAGAAATAGAATACACCATACCTCAAAATAGTCTGACGACTGAAGATGAAATCAAAGAATATGAGATAGATGTCAAGGCAAAGGATTCTCTGCTATGCTCTTTATCTGACTCAATATTGACGAAAGTTGTGGATCTTGAAACTGCAAATAAGGTATGGGAAAAGTTAAAAAATCTATATGAAGGAGATGATTCTATGAAGGAAGCCAAGTTACAAAGTTTGAAAGTGAAATATGAAAGTTTGAAGATGAATGATGATGAAAACATTTCAGCCTTTATGCAAAGAGTTGATGAACTTATTACAAGGATAAAAGCCATGGATGGAACTCTCGACAAAAAGGAAGTTGTTATGAAAATTCTCAGATCCCTACCCAAGGTCTATTGTCACAAAGTAGCCACGATTGAAGAATTCATGCAAGTTAAAATGGTTGATAGGGATCAGCTGCTTGGTAATCTACTACCTTTGAAATGAGAGAGTTTGGTGATGCTCTACCGAAAGTTGAGATGGCCTTCAAAGCTAGCACTCCGAGAAGTACTTCTAGATCAGAAAAATAGAAGGTCGCATCTAATGATGAGTTTGATGAAGTTGAAGCCAACTTCATGGATAGACTGCAAAGAGGATCTAGTAAGTATAAAGGCCAATTACCTTTCAAATGTTTCTCCTATGGTAAAGTAGGTCATTTTGCTTCTAGATGTCCTGAAAGAATTGAAAAAAATAGAAAAAGGTATGAGAACAGACGTAGGACCCAAAAGAAGTGTTATTATGTTGAAGATTTTGATGATGATGGAGTATCAGATAATGGGGAACCTGATAATGCCAGTAATTCAGGAAATGAATGCTTGTTTATTGCTATTAAGGAAGATCCTATGTCTACTAATTCTACTAGCTATGTGAAGGAAGAAAAACTAGTGGAAAGTGCTTTGGTTGCTTAAGTTAGTAAGGAAAAAGATGAATGGGTTATTGATAGTGGATGCTCTCACCACATGACTACGAATAAAAGTAAGTTTGTAAGTTTGGAAAGATATGATGGTGGACTGGTTAGGTTTGGAGATGATACAACTAGTAAGATTTGTGGAAAAGGATCTATTTCTTTTGTTGGCAAGCATAATACTAAAGATGTCTTGTATGTGAAAGGATTAAAGTACAATCTTTTGAGTGTGGGTTAGATGTGTGAGAAGGGATATGATTTAAGCTTCAAGGACAATGGATGAAAGATCAGGGAAAGCTCCGGAATAGTCATTGCAACTAGTAAAAAGACCAAAGGTAATATCTATCACTTGAAAGGAACTGAAAATTATTGTTTGTTGGCTCAGACTGATGAGAGTTGGTTATGGCATAGAAGGTTGTGTCACTTAAATTTTGATAACATTATGAAGATAAGCAACACATAGGATGTTAGAGATTTGTTTAGTCTTGTGAAGCCTGCTAATCAAATTTGAAATGAGTGTCAATTTGGGAAGCAAACAAGAACAAGTTTCAAAAGAAAGGACCAATTAGTTGAAGGACTACTTGATCTAGTGCATACAGATCTGTGTAGACCTACCATAGTAAGAAGTTTGCAAGGAGATGGGTACTTCATGTTGCTTATTGAGGATTATTCTAGAATGACTTGGGTTACCTTTTTGAAAGAAAAAGCTAAAGCCCTAGATAAGTTCAAGGATTTTAAGGAAATGGTTGAAAATGAGATGGACTTGAAGATCAAATGCTTGAGGTCTGACAGAGGAGGAAAGTTCACATCAAATGAATTCAATATCTTTTGTGAAGAACATGGAATAAAAAGATAGCTATCTGCATCTAGAACTCCACAACAAAATGGAGTTGTTGAGAGGAAAAATAGAACAATTCAAGAAGCTGCTAGAACCATGATGAAGGAAGCTGATCTGCTAGAAGCATATTGGAGAGAGGCAATTCATATAGTTGTGTACATCCTAAACAAAGTCCAAGTAAAAGGTAATAGCTCTAAGACTCCTTATGAATTGTGCCATGGTAAAGTTCCTACTGTGAAATATTTTAAAGTTTTTGGTAGCAAATGTTATATCAAAAGGGAAGAAGATCTTGGCAAGTTTGATGATAGATGTGATGAAGGAATCTTCCTTGGTTACTCCACTAAGAGAAAAGCATACCGGTGCTATAATAAGAGGTTGAATAAGATCATTGAAAGCGCAAATGTCAAAGTTGATGAAAGTAAGGAAAGGTCATCAAAATCAAATGGATATGAATATGATGAACCAGAGGTTTTAGAAGTGGTGCAGCATGAAGATAGCTCAGATGAAGAAGAACAAGCCCCATAAAGTGTCACTAGAATTCCAAGGTATGTGAGACTCAATCATTCTGAAGATTGGATTATAGGAGATATGAGCAAAGGGATCTTAACCAAAAGAAAAGTTGCAAAGGAGCAAGTAAATTTGTAAAGGAGCTTTGATCTCCAAGATTGAACCTAAAACTGTGAATGAAGCCTGCAAAGATGAAAACTGGGTAAAGGCTATGGAAGAGAAATTGATGTAGATAGAGAAGAATCAGACTTGGGATCTTGTTCCCAGACTAGAAGATAAGAATGTAATTGGCACAAAGTGGGTTTTCAGAAATAAGTTGAATGAGAATGGTGAAGTGGTAAGAAACAAAGCAAGATTGGTATGCAAAGGATATGCTCAAGTTGAAGGAATAGACTTTGAAGAAACTTTTGCTCCTATGGCAAGGATCAAAGCAATAAGGATGTTTTTGGATTTTGCTACTGTAGACACCTGAAATTGACTTACTCTGCAAATCAATTTCCCATACCTCTTACACTAATTTATCCCTCCTATTAATGAAATAAATTCATTTTATCCCTAACCATCTGTCTATCCCTTGTGATCAATTAATTCACTTAATTTATCACTAGACCTTACAACACTATCCTCATCAATTAAATAAATGTTTCTAATATTTATTTAGCTGATTTGTCCATCTCCCTAATCCCTATTAATTAGATAAATCATTCTTATCTGATTAATCTATCCTACTGATCAATCTACCCTAGACCTAAGTTAATTAAGCTAAACACTTAATTAACCTTACTTAGCCCATCCTCCCACACACATTTGAATAAAATTCAATCTTTTATTCAAATGGTCAAATCCTCCTTACATCTCATTTATCACTCTCTTACACATGTAAGAGTACATCTTCACATCTCGACATAAAAGTGAATTTTTAATTCACACTCCCCCATGAGTTAAATTTTTAATTCACTTGTCATATCCACTCTTCCCAAAAATGAATTTGTAATTCATTTTTATCCTCCACACCTTTCCTCATGTGAATTTAAAATTCACAAATAATGAGAGCCCTCCAATCCCATTGACCAAGATTCAACCCTTGATCTCTCTCATCCACTCCCCTTGTGACACTTGTCACAATTCTATGGCTTCAATCCTAACCCTAACTCTCAACCATTCCTAGCCCTTGATCCCATCTTTTGATCCTCACCCTCCAATCCTTTCACCAAAAATATATAAATGAGACCCTTCCCCAAGCCATTGAAAAGGAACTTCTTCTTGCATCTAAACTCTGCCAAAATCTCTCCAAAGTCTCCTCATCATAACATACTAATGCCAAAATCACTCTAGCCATTCCATCTAATCTATCAATCTATCATCCCCATCTCATCTACATTGTGTTGAATGCATTTGAGCAATCCACATCTACATCAAATTGGGTAAAATCTAAGGAGCTCTTGGGTGCAACTCCTTCCCTCTATCTTGGATATGTGGGTCAAGTGAAGGTATATCATTTGTGTTTTTGCATTTGATTTATGTATTTCAACTTCATTTTGATTTCATAGTTCACAGCTGCCTACAAAGATTTCAAGGTTTACCAAATGGATGTGAAGTCTGCTTTCTTGAATGGAGACTTAGAAGAAGTCTATATTGAACAACCGGAAGGATTCTAGTTACCAGATCAGGGTAACATGGTATGCAGATTGAAGAAGGCTTTGTGTGGATTAAAACAAGCACCTAGAGCTTGGTATGCATGGTTGGATAAATATCTGATTCAGATAGGGTTTAGTAAAGGTACGACAGACAATAATCTCTACTTCAAGATAAATGGTGAACAAATTCTAATTGTTGTAATGTTTGTGGATGACATTATTTTTGGAGGAAATGAAGGTATGTGCTTAGTTTTTGTTGGAGAAATGCAAAGTGAATTTGAAATGTCTATGTTTGGAGAGATGAACTTCTTCTTAGGTCTACAAATATGCCAGTCAGATAAAGGTATCTTCATTTCTCAGTCTAAGTATGTGAAAGAGCTGTTAAAGAAATTTGGGATGGAAGACTCTAAACTAGTTTGCACACGTATGGTTATTGGTTGTAAGTTGAGTAAAGATGATAACTCACCCATGGCAGATCAGAAAAGGTATAGATCTATGATTGGAGGATTGCTTTATCTGACTCAAACTAGACCTAACATAATGCATGTAGTATATCTTGTAGAAAGGTTTCAAGCTAAACCCAAGGAATCTCATGTGATGGCAGTCAAGAGAGTTCTGAGGTATTTAAAAGGTACAATGGATTATGGTTTGTGGTACCCTAAGGACAATGATTTTACCCTTAGAGCATACACTGATGTAGATTGGGCTAGTGATATGGATGATAGGAAAAGCACAAGTGGAGGTACATTCTTCTTGGGGAAAAGGTTGGTATCTTGGTTGAGAAAGAAACAAGATTCAAATCTCTGTCTACTGTAAAAGAAGAATACATTGCAGTAGCATGTAATTACACTCAAGTGTTATGGATGAAGCAGACTTTGAAGGACATCAGAGTTGTGTATGAAGATCCAATTACAATCTTTTGTGACAATACAATTGCCATCAACATATCAAAGAATTAGGTAATGCATTCGAGGACAAAGCACATATCTATTAGGTATCATTTTCTAAGAGAAAAGGTGAAAAAAATGAAGTCAATTTAGAATATGGTTCTACCAAAGATTAGATTGTAGACATCTTCACCAAGCCTCTGCCTAAGGATACTTTTGAGTTTCTCAAAGAAAAATTAAGGGTTATTACCCCTCCTGCTCTAAACTAAGATGCACAATAGTGCATCAGTCCAGAGGTGTTCAGAGATCCAGATTGATGCCTTTCAAGGCTACTTCTTAGGGGGAGTAGTCAAAGAGTTCTGAAGAGAGATTGGATTAAAGAAGAAGAGTGCAAGTATGTGCCATTTGCCATTGATGTCAAAGGGGGAGAGAAGTCATGTGAAAAACTTAGAGAGACAAAGAGTGCAGAGGTGTAAAAAGAAAGGGGGAGAATCTTGTAGAAACAAAGAGGTAGATGTGTAAAGAGAAAGGGGGAGAATCTTGTCTTGATGGTTGTTGTAGTTTTTCACATCATATGTTGCCATCAATGACAAAGGGGGAGATTGTTGCAAGTATGTAACTAATCGTTATTGTCATTGATGTCAATATATCTTTGTTGTCATTGGTGTCAACTATATCTTATTCTATTACATGTTAGGAAGCTCTGCATGTTGAGGATATTGAGAAAATTGGCCTCTCCAGAAGAAACAAGTAAGCTACAATGAAGTGCAGAATAGATAGTGAGTGGCTTGTTGAAGAACAACCTAGTAGACTGCTCCGCATTTCCTTTTGGGTGAAGATCTTGCTATGCAAATTGGAAGTTATTCAAAGGGATGCCTGAAGTTGCTAAATCTTTAGCTTGAGCCTTCGATATGAAGAATTGAGAGAGTTGTATTCACTAGAGTTAATCTGTCTTTTCTGGAAGATTAGTTGGGACAGGTCCAGAAAGTAATATGATCGACATTCCTCTATAGTAAAGTATTTTTCTCTATGGTTCAAGAGTGAAGTCTGTGATGATCATTAGTGCCTACAATTGTAGTGGTTTGTGGTTTGGTGGTCTGCAAGCTATCCTTCTATTATGACACTTGAAGGTAGAGAAGTTCATGTGTTCCGATGAGAAGATTCCTATGGATAAAGTGACTAAGGGTTGTGCGGTTGCTCCTGATGATTATAACGTTCTTGTGGATACCTCTTGATCATGTTCCCATCATTGCATTGGTCCGCGTGGAAGAATTGTGAAGGTGTTTTGAAGATTACTTCTAAATAGTGTGTTATGTAACTATCTTGGCTGATGTGGTTGATTCTAGTGATTGCAAAGATCTTTTGAAGATTGTGAAGGTGTGTTGAAGCATGGAAGATCATGTTTAAGTCCCAGCTAAGGCATGGCATGATCCGCGTGCATTTTTATTTCATCTCCCTTGCATAATGTTGTAATAGTTTAAGACCTATTTTGTAAATGTTTGTAATGTCAACCTTGATGATAATTCCAAGGTTGATGTAGTGTATAAATACTTGTAAATGAATCATGGAAAAGTTGTCATTGAGCCAAAATTAAAAGATTTTAAGAAAGGTCCAAAAAGGTAGAGCAAAGAAGAGGCAAACAAGAGAAGAGGCAGAGCAGAGAAGATGAAGAGCAGAAAAGAGGCAGAGTAGAGTGGAGAAATTGTTGTACTTCAATGATAAACATAGAAAAGTATTGATTGTGGTAGTGTGCCTGGCAGTGAGCCACTAGTAGGGTTTAACATCCCTTAGGGTTTAACAACCCTTATTGTAATCTTGCTAGGTTTAGGGTTGAGGCAGTGAGCCTACTAGACCTAGTTGTTCTTCATGACAGTGAGTCAGTATGATTAGGCCCATGGAGTGACCAAGCCTGATCATCATTATTTCAAGATTACAATATATATTGAGAGCTAATCCTCTCTGTGGTTTTTCCCCACATTGGGGTTTTCCATGTAAATCTGATGTCTCTTATGTTTGTTGCTGTACATGTGGTTAATTTTTTTAATTTTGTGGTTTCATTGTTAAATATTAATCATTGTGGATAACTGTTCAATATTTTAATGCTGAAGTATTTGAGTTTTTAAGACAACCAATTCACCCCCCCTCTCAGTTGTCTAGCACATATCAACAATACTTAGGTAAAATGTGAAACTCTAAAAATTGTGCCCTCTTCATGGGGGATAAAATCACCCCAATTGTGTTTGATTTCTAAAGGAGGGACCCTCACTGCAGGTCTGAGGAAATTCAACAATAGTTCTAGAATCCTAAGTATGTTTGGCTAGAAATGCCTTAATGTAGTGACTACAAAATAATCCCTGAAGAGTCTATAACTAGAATTGGGATCATGCATGTCCCATATATGGGTCCAACATTGGACAGGCAACATATTCCCCATGTTATCAACATGATTAACCCTTAGTTTGGAGTGCCAAACCATCTCTGTTCTTCCATAATATAGGAACATATGGCAAAGCAATGAAAACCATCTGAACTTAATCGGCTCCTTATTTTCCTTAATGTTTACTAACCCTTGATGTGTATGCTTTGCTAAATATGAAGCAAAATCAAATTGAACATTCTGAGACAAATGTTGGATATCAGTAGAAATATAAGTAAAATCAATGGGGATGCATTCCTTCTTGTCCTCCCCTATCACTTGACAGAAAGCATAGTAGGTGTTAGCAAAATAATCTTTAAAAGTGTCTAACTTGAAAGGCTCTTGCTCACTTTGGGGAATTTTTATTGATCTACCATTTGGTCCCTTTTCCCTAAACCTAGGCAAGTATATAGTTCTATAACTACTCATGTCCTTCATATATAGGGATTTGAATCTATTTGTATCAATATTTGTAGAAGCAGCCAAGTTCAGCCTAAAGACCATGGCAATAGCTTCTCTACTAATTTCTATCAGAACTCCTCCCTTCATGCTCCTAATTGCCTTAGATGTTTTATCATAATGAGCCGCCATGGCTTGGAGTAGTTTAATGTCCTCAAATACATTAGTAACTACTAACTTTCCCAGATCACTTTCCCACAAATTAGATAGCGACACATGAGCATTCCTTTTGCCCCACCAGTGTTAAAATAGTGACAACCATGAACATGATTTCTGCATCTCTACAATCAACAAATTTATCAACCAATCCCTCCTTACCTTCAAGGCTCATTACTCTTACCCTTTACACACTAGAGCCAAGGAGTTGTTTCACTATGTCTTCATGCAAGGCTCATTTTTGGGAAACGATGGAAGCCTGGGCTTTAGGTGGGGCTATTCTTTTAATGGTGAATTAAGGTGAGGACTTTCTCTCTAAATCTTCAGGGGTTAGCTCAAGTCACACTGTAGAAGTCTTTCTTATGAATAGAGGGAAAAAGAAAAAACCCTAATGGAAAAGCAAACTATAGTAAGAGGAATAGACAACTCACTAGATTTATCTTATGCAGTCACTTTGAGCTTGGCACCAGAGGTATGGTAGTAGCTTTCATCTTTAATGTCCTTTGGAATAGCACATATGGAAGAGATTTGAGGTGTGAATTGCATTAATATCATTCATCCAAGACTGGGATTAGTCACGTTCATCTTCATTTCATCTTGGGTGAACTAGATATGCAAGATCATGCTCTTTGGGAAGTTTGAATATTAACCATCAGATCTTATGATGTTGGCAGAGATTTGAAGGCCACAATCAATCTTGAAATCTTGATGATGCATGACATGTCCATACCTTTTGCTAAATCAATCAGGAAGTTATCCTTCATTATTTTCTAATTTATTACTAGCACAAACAAGCCATAGATATTATGCCACTTTTGTTGCATGGCAATCTTCAGTCATTCTGTAATTCAGCGAGGCCCACATATTGATAACCCAGTGGAATGGCGGAGGAACAAAAACCATAACATCAGAACATGCCTCTTCCCAACTGGAACCTTTCTTGAGCCATAGTAGCCATGTGTTGAACTTCTGCCTTTTCGTAGATACTAGCCAGGGCTATGGAATAAAGCTTGGCAGAATGGTGGAAACATTTAAAATTGCTTTTTCTCTGGGTAGGACCCTCCACCATTGTCTTTGTAATAAATGGAAATGGTTTTTCATGAGCTGGCACCCTATTCTGCAATTTCACAATCGTTTAGAATGTCCTCTTGGTGAAGTATGGCAGAAAGGCAAAAATATAAAGAAACCATTTTGCATTGTTCTGGGTCCACCATTCTTCCGTCCTTGATAATCACTGACCAGATGTCACTCCTTCAGTGATTCTGTGGGTGTCAACTCCATCAATATTTTATTGTTGGTGGAATGGCAGAAATAAAACCATGCGCTACCACCTGTCAACAAGAGTTAGTAGGACCAGACCTTGGTGTCTAAAAAATAAAGATTTTTAGGGTGTAGGCTAAAAAAGGTAATTGCTTGGCGAGGGGCCGGTCAGACAACATTTCAAGGGGGATACAAGGGAGAAGATTAAACTATGGGTAATAGGAAACAAGCAGTCACTAAGTAAATAGAATGATTTTGAACCTCACATTTTACTTTGGCATGGGGATTTAGGGTTTAGTGTTTCCTTGAGTATGCAAAGAACCCTAAATCTAGAAGTTCATCAACCCAATGACATGAGCCTGAGGAAAAAACATTAGAACCTATGCAAATTTTAATATGGTTCCATCACAACCTATTTTGGCAATTCTAAACTTCAACAAGGTATTTCAAGTAGATTATAATGCTAGTGGTAGTGTTATAGGAGATGTTTTGAGTCAAGAAGGTAAGCCCATTGCCTATTTTAGTGAGAAGCTTAATGATGCCAAGAAAAAGTATTATGTTTATGATCAGGAATTTTATGCAATAGTTCAGGCTTTGAAGAAATGGAGACATTATTTGTTGCCAAAAGAGTTTATTTTATATACTAATCATCAGGCTTTACAATATCTTAATAGTCAAGGGAAGTTGAATCAAGGGCACTTAAAATGAGTTGAATTTTTGCAGAGTTATACTTTTGTTTTGAAGCACAGGAGTGGGAAGTCCAAAAATGTTGTAGATGCCTTAAGCAGAAGGAAAAAATTATTGACAGAAATGAAGATAGAGGTGGTTTGGTTCGATGAGTTCAAAAGTTTGTATCCTGAAGATCCATATTTTGGAGAGGCTTGGAAAGCTTGTTTGGAACCTATTACTTTAGACAAGACAAAATGGTTGGATTTCATAATCTAAGATGGCATGTTGTTTAGAGGAAGCCAGTTGTGCATTCTGAGGAGCTCCATGAGAGAGAACTTGATTAAGGAGAAGCATAGTGGGGGATTAGCTAGACACTTTGGTCGAGATAAGACCATTGCTATTGTTGGTGAGCATTATTATTGGACATAATTGCAGCAAGACGTGAGGAAATTTGTGCAGAGTTGTAGAGTTTGTCAGATGGCAAAAGGAACAAGTTAGAATATAGGGCTATATCAGCCATTACCTATACCAGAGAAGCCATGAGATGATATCAGTATGGATTTTGTTCTTGGTTTACCAAGGACACAAAGAGGACATGATTCAATTTTTGTGGTGGTGGATAGATTCTCAAAGATGGCACATTTTATTCTTTGTACAAAGACTAATGATGTTGTTCATATTGTAGAATTATTTTTCAGAGAGGTGGTGATACTACATGGTCTACCTAAGAGCATAGTTTCAGATTGAGATACCAAGTTTGTTGGTTATTTCTGGAGGACATTGTGGAAGAAGTTGAAGATAGATTTGAAGTTTAGTTCTGTACACCATCCATAGACTGATGGACAGACATAAGTGGTGAATAGGAGTTTGGGTAACCGACTATGATGCTTAGTAGGAGATAAGCCCAAGGGATGGGATTTGATTTTACCATAGACAATTTTCTTACAATAATTTTGTCAATAGGAGTACTGGTAAATCACCATTCAAGATTGTATATGGGAGGAGTCCAAGAAATGCTTCAAAGTTGAGGAAGTTGGACAAGGGAGAAAAGACTAGTGTCAAAGCTGAAGACTTTGCAAAACACCTGAAGAATTTGCATGAAGATGTGAGAAAGCACATCAATAAGATGAATACTCAGTACAAGGCTAAGGTAGATTAGAAGAGGAGATATAAGGAGTTTTAGGTAGGAAATGAAGTCATGGTTCACTTGAGAAAAGAGAGGATCCAATTGGAACATATAATAAGTTGAAAATGAAGAAATTTGGACCATGTAGGATTCTAAAGAAGCATGATTCAGGAAATGCATATGAGGTAGAGCTACCAAATGGGATCAACATTTCCCATGTGATCAATATTGTTGATTTAATAGAATATCATGAAGGTGGAACAGAGGATGGACCAATAAAAGAATAGTGGAGTATTCTGACATCTACTTCAAAGGAGGAGATAGAAGAGATTTTGGATAGCCATGTGGGAAGGAGTACTCAGAATAGGCAATATGAAGAATATCTAGTGAACTAGAAAGGAAGGCCATTGAAGATTCTTCCTGGTTATCTAATGTAGAAGTTGACCATTTGGAGTTTTCCTCAAACACCTGAGATGTGACAAGGTCACTTCTCAAAATTACCCTGGGTGTCTAATGCAGGAGCATCGAATGGTGTATGGGCAACCTTGAATCACCCAAAAAGATGTTACTTCAAAATCATTAATGTTGTTTTCATTTCTTTTCATAATTAGTGGTTCTGGTTCCATAATCGCTTGAATAATGATGTAGAACTTTCAATTTTTCCAAACTGCTTAAAATAGAAAACTGTTATTTTTGGAAAGTTTAGATTTGGGCATTGATTGAAGTGAAAATTTACAGGAAGCTTCATAAATGAAAAATAAAACCTTTGGCAAAGGAATCACGTAAAGATCATATGTGAGATGAAAGATATTAAAGTTTCTGTTTCTCAAAAAATGCTTGAAAATTATTCAAATTTAGGTTTGAGGCACTAAATAGCCCCATACGAGCCTAAAAATGGGCAAAACTAGTAGGGCAAGTGATTAGGGCGTAGAGAACTCTACAAGCTTCCTGACACTTCAAATCATCAATTGAACACCTATATCAAAATTGATGGCTTCCAGAAGTTGATCTATTTTTGGAGGAAGATGCAAAATTTGAAATTTGGCTGGAGGCCACCAAAAAAGGCTATTAATAACCATTTTTGGGAACCCTTGGTAGTAGTAGAGATAAGGGAGAAAATGTAGAGTCAAGAAAAGGTGGGAAAATAGAAACCCTACCTAATTTGGGGTTACATAAGGTAGAAGATTCCAGAGTCTTGAGATTGGAAGTTGTAATGTGTTGCAGCCTGTGGAAGATTGATTCCTCTAATTATATTTGAGCTTCTGTAATGTAAAGAGTTTTTCAAATCAATAAAAGAACATTCTATTTTCTATGTACAATTTTTGTTGTTGTGTGTTTTATGATTTACCCCCTTCATCAATCCATAAGAAATCACAACTTCTTCTCTCACGCCATTTTATACTTGATACAACAAAATAAATTTTAATGCCTTTAAAAACCTTTATTTTGCATAAAAAATCTTAACACCTTTGCAAGAGGAACATCACATGCCCAACAACTAGCAAATTGGATGCCCACAAATGTAAAACACCCAGCAAATTTCAATGCATTCAAACACTCAGGAACAAGTCAATCACAACATCAATAGCAAATGATTTCCATGTAACAAATGAAGATATAGAAGACACTTCTCTTGTTGTAGGAATATCTTCCTTCTTCAATGGTACAGGGGCACCAAGGAGATTCTACTTGTCTTTCCTTTGTTCATGCTTTGTTTGTGATGTATAAGGTTTTGGAAGACCATTTCCAATGTTTTGTAATAAGGACCATGTCCAAAAGACATCATGTTGATGTCATGCTTGTAAGGGGGCAGTCATAAGATGTAATGGAACAGTCATACCATTCATGTTTTATAAATCCTTTTATGGCATGTAGGGGAGCTGTCAAGAGGTCTAATGCCTTGTCAAAGGCTAATTTATCTTGTAATGATGTTTGAAAGCCTTGTAAAGTCTGAAAACACTGATGCATATGATAAGACATGTAGTTAGGAGGAAAATAAGACAAAAGATGTAAACAGAACAGTGGTTGTAGGGTAGTTTTCTACCCTCCCAGAGATCCAAACTACTTGAAACTATTTCCCTTGGTCGAGGCAGACTCCTTTTAAGCCTCCCAAGTGATGGTTGCATTGTATTGCATTCATTCAAGCAGAAATAAGGAAGTAAAACTCTGTTTTCTACCCATTTTGTTGTTCCAGTCGCTGTTCCAAGCCACCTAGTATGACTGTATAGATGAGTGGTGGCTTCATGAGATAATTGAATGAAATTACTATGAGTAACCTTTCAAATGAATGTAGTTTGAGGTTTTGAAATGTTTTCATTGCATAGATATTGTCAATTTTCTAAACATAGGTATAAAACCCTCAACGAGGGTCCTAGGATTGTATTTTCTAGTTCTTTACCCATTCCACTGATGTGTCACCAATAAGATCAATGGAATGGCATTAGATAAGTCTGTTTTAACATGTTTCATAAGTGGGTTGGATAGGAAATAGAGTTTTGTAGGGATTTCATGAGTTAACCTAGCATTCCCATGTGCTAGGCTAGTGAATAGAGGAAAAATATAGATCTGATTGCCTAAAACTAATTGGGGGCCCTCAAAACCTAAAGATTCCTTAGTTTTGACATGTATTTGAAGTGTCCATCTAGTTTAGAGAGTTTTGTGAAACCAACTAGGGGTACTTGCTTTGAAAAAAAGGCCTAATTTAGGCTCTTGTAGGCAAGGCAGTCCTATTGAAAGTCACATATGTGTGAAAGTAACCCAATGCAATATTTTGATAAAGTCAAGTCCCCAAAAGGGTATCTAAAACATCCTAGATCTTGCCTTGAGTGTTGATAGATTGAAAGATATTTCATAACAGTCATAAAAATTGTCCTAGAAGGAGTCATAACAGCATATGAGGGAATTGATGCACATGCTACCTCTAGGCCTCAAGGGATGAGTTCAACATAGTGGTTATGGTGTACTTAGACCTTTACAATGTCTGCCTTCATGTTCTTAAGTCCCAGGAGTTCATGTCTTTGGCTGTCCTCACAATAAAACCTATCAAACACTGTCAAACATAGTGAAATCAGTCACAAACTACCCTGTCCTCTTCATCATATTGGTATCAGAGCCATATAAGGTTCTATTGGTTGGTTGCAATCGGAGTTTTGGTGTATGTCAGTAGAAGAAAGTGAGGGAGAGGCAAGCATCATGCCTCCAAAGGGGATGACCACCGAGGTGGCCAAGAAAATCCAAGAGATGGAAGAGAAGATTAAGGCTGGGGTTAAGGAAGCACTCCAGGCTAAGTTGAAAGCCATGAGAAAGGGCAAGAGGTTGGATGAAGAATCAGAGGAAGAAGAGGACATGGGAGAAGAAGAAGAGGAACCACAAAAGCAAGAGACAGATATACCAGTTGATCAAAAGGTCTTTCTTGAGGCCATCAAATCCTTGGGCAAGGATTCATCGGAGGCTTGGATGGAAATTCCCATGTTTAGTGGGAAGATGGATGCTGATGAGGTCATGGAGTGTATAGAGGCCCTGAATAATTACTTTGAGTACAAAGAAGTCCCTGAGAACAAGAGGGTGAAGTTTGCAAAAACTAAACTCAAAGGTACTGCCCTCACATGGTGGAATTACACCCAAGGTGAGAGGGTGAAGAGTGGGAAGAGAATGATCTCTTCATGGAGCAGAATGTTGGAGAGGATCAAGTCCCAATTCCTTCCATCAGACTATGAGGTGCACATCTACAAGAAGATGCAAAATCTCAAACAAAGATATTTGGATGTGGCCACTTACACTGAGGAGTTTCACAAGTTATCTCTTTGTTGTGGACATGTGGAGGATGAAAAAGGTAAAGTGGCAAGGTATCTAAATGGTTTGAAGTTTAGTATACAAGACGAAATCAATATACTAACCCCTAAAATAGTGGATAAGTACTTTCAAATGGTAGTAAGGGAAGAAGAAAAGTTGAAGAGGAAAGGAGATCAGCAAAATAGAGGAAGAGGGGGCAGAAATTTCAGAGGTAGGGACAGTTTTGGGGGCAGAAATCAGTCCCAAAAGGCTCAAGTGGAGTCTAGTTCCCAAGAACAAAGTGGAGAACTAGGTTTTAGAGGAGGTTTTAGAGGAAGGAGACCCAATGGAAGGGGTAGGTTTGGTGGACTAGGTAGAGGTCCTAATGTCTTCACAAGAAGATATTTCAATTGTAACCAAGTGGGGCACACCATGAACAAGTGTCCCAAGAAAGCCTCAAGCTCTCATGGAGGAGAGAGAAGGAACCAATTGATCCAAGAGGAAGAATGCCAAAGTGTCAACTCTCCAATTGGAAGTGCAGCCCCAGTCTATGATGGAGAAAGTTTGATGATGAGAAGAACTATGTTGAAGGTGCCACAAACTCAAGAACCCCCTCAAAGGAAGACATTGTTCAAGACCACATGCAAGGCCTATGGTAAGATTTGCAAGGTAATTGTTGATTCCGGTTCAACTAAAAATTTGGTTTCTATTGAAATGGTAGACAAGTTGAAATTGAAAAGACTTCCTCATGTTAGTCCTTACAAAGTGTCATGGTTGAATAAGGGGCAACAAGTCTTGGTAGATGAACAAACTTGGGTAGAGTTTGAGATAGAGGAATATAAGGACAAGATTTTGTGTGATATAATCCCCATGGATGCTTGTCATTTGCTGTTAGGACATCCATGGCAATATGATGTTCAATCCCAACATGATGGTAAATCTAACTCCTTCATCATGACCAAGAATGGTAGGAAGTATAGAATGGATCCTTTGTTGGATGAGAATGTAGAGAAGAGTGTTGGGTCAAGTGTCATGATTGTGAGTGGAAAGGAGTTTCTAGACACCCTTAAGGAGGAAGGAACCCAAGGGTATGCTTTGATTTTGAAGCCCACAAGTAGTCCTACTTTGCATGGTCCTAGTAAGGAAGACGTCCCCAAAGAGGTGTAGCAATTGTTAGAGAAATATAAGGGGATCATGGTAGAGGATATGCCCAATGCATTGCCACCTGTTAGAGACATAAGTCACCAAATTGACTTCATACCAGGATCTACATTGCCAAACAAAGAAGCCTATAAGATGACACTATCACAAAATGAAGAAATTGCCAAGCAAGTTCAAGAGTTGTTAGACAAGGGTTTGGTAAGAAAGAGCCTTAGCCCATGTGCTGTCCCAATAGTCCTAGCCCCTAGAAAGGATTGTAAATGGAGGTTGTGTATGGATTCTAGGGCCATTAACAAGATCACCATAAGATATAGGTTCCCTATGCCAAGGATTGAGGACCTAATGGACTATTTGGGAGGGGCTAGATATTTTTCCAAGATTGATCTCAAAAGTGGGTACCATCAAATCTGAATAAGGCAAGGGGATGAATGGAAGACAACCTTCAAAACAAATGAGGGTCTTTATGAAAGGTTGGTGATACCATTCGGCCTATCCAATGCCCCAAGTACTTTTCTACTCCTTATGAATGAAGTGTTGAAGGATTTCATTGGCAAAATTGTTGTGGTGTATCTTGATGACATTCTTGTTTTCAGCAGGACTAAGGAAGAGCATTTGTAACATTTGGATAAATTTTTGAAGAAGTTGCATGATGAGAAGTTGATGATCAACACGGAGAAGAGTGTCTTCATGAAGGAAGAACTCACTTACCTTGGTTTTGTCATCTCCCAGGGTAACTTAAAGATGGATCCAATAAAGGTAGATGCCATATTGTCTTGGCCAACTCCTAGAATAGTAGGTGATGTAAGAAGTTCTCATGGTTTGGAAACATTCTATAGGAAATTTATAAAGGGTTTTAGTCATATTTGTGCACCTATTTTGGAAACCATTAAAGGGGGGCAAAAATGTAAGTTTTCTTGGACAAAGGCAGCCAATGATTCTTTTGAAATTTTGAAACAAAAGGTAGCACAACAACCTCTTCTTGTTTTGCCTGATTTCAATAAGTTGTTTATAGTGGAATGTGATTCTAGTAACCTTGCCATAGGGGCTGTTTTGAGCCAAGAGGGTAGACCAATTGCCTTTTTTAGTGAAAAGTTGAATGATGCCAAGAAGAAGTATTCTACATATGATTTAGAGTTGTATGAAATGGTGCAAGCCTTGAAAAAGTGGAGGCACTATCTTTTGCCAAAGGAGTTTATTGTTTATACTGACAACTGTGCACTTAGCTTTCTGAATTTGCAAGAAAAACTCAGTCATAAAAACATGAAATGGGTGGAGCAAATCCAAGCATATACATTCTCAATCAAGCACAAGAAGGGGTAGACCAACAAGGTAGTAAATGCATTGAGTAGAAGGGTGTGTATGGTACAAGAAATTCAATTGCAAAGTGTGGGGATTGATGCTCTCAAACATATGTACAAAGATGATGAAGATTTCAAGGAGGTATATGAAGTTTGCTCTCAATTTTTGGACTCATATCATTCTAATTTTTCTGAGTTTTTGTTGCAGTAGGGGTTACTGTTTAAAGGCACCCAATTATGTGTCCCTAGGTGTTCCATGAGGGAGAACATCATAAGGGAAAATCATTGTGGTGGACTAGGAGGTCACTTTGGATTGGACAAAACACTTGATCAGGTGAAGAGGTTTTATTTTTGGCCGAAAATGCAATCAGATATCAAAAATTTGTTGAGAATTGTAATATTTGTCAAAGGGCAAAGGGCACATCATCCAATTTTGGTCTATATCAGCCACTTCCCATTCCACATAGGCTATGGGAAAGCATTAGTATGGATTTTGTATTGGGTCTTCCTAGGACTCAAAGAGGATTTGATAGCATTTTTGTTGTGGTGGATAGATTCGATAAAATGACACACTTTTTACCATGTAAATGCACTAATGATGCTTCTCACATTGTTGGTTTGTTTTTCAAAGAAATTGTTAGAATACATGGTTTGCCTCTCAACATTGTGACTGACAGGGATCCAAAGTTTGTGGGCCACTTTTGGCATACCTTGTGGAAAAAGTTGGGCACTCAATTGTCCTTCACTTCAGCCTATCACCCTCAGACTAATGGCCAAACTAAGGTGGTGAATAGGTCCTTGGGCAATCTTCTTAGGTGTCTCACAAAGCAACATGGAGAGGCATGGGATATGATCATGCCTCGAGATGAATTTGCTTACAATGACTCCACTAATAGGAGCACGGGAAGGAGTCCATTTGAGATTGTTTATGGTCTTTATCAAAGAGGGATCCTTGAACTTAGAGATCTACATGGGTTGGAAAGGAGAAGTGCACAAGGAGACGATTTTACATTGGCCATGAAGGATATTCATGATAGGGTGAGAGAGACTCTTCAAAGGAACACCGAGAAGTACAAGGAGAAGGCAAATGAAAGAAAGAGAGATGTGTAATTCAAGGTGGGAGACCTGATCATGGTATACTTGAAGAAGGAAAGACTTCCAAAGGGGCAACCTACAAAACTCCTCATGAGGAAGATTGGTGGGATTGTACACAAGTTTGGGTCCAATGCCTATGAGATTGAGCTTCCTCAAGGCTTGGAAATCTCTCCCATTTTCAATGTTGTAGACTTGTTTCCATACAAGAGTGATGATGTTGCAGGTCTTGATGCAACCCAAGAAGATGAAGAATGGATAAAGAATCTACCTCCCAGCCAACCATTGAAGTTGGAATGCATTCTTGATACCAAGGTCATTAAAAGGACTCAGAAGAAGGTCTATAAAGAGTTCCTTGTCAAATGGAGTGGTCTACCCACTAAAGATGCCACTTGGATGAGTGAAGAAGACATCTTGAAGCACGGAACCACAGTTGTTGATCTACTTCCTCAAGAGACTTGAGTTCTTTCCCACTCCGGGAGTATGGTGCAGGGGCACCAAGGAGATTCTACTTGTCTTTTATTTGTTCATGCTTTGTTTGTGATGTATAAGGTTTTGAAAGACCATTTCCCATGTTTTGTAATAAGGACCATGTCCAAAAGATATCATGTTGATGTCATGTTTGTAAGGGGGCAGTATAAGATGTAATGGAATAATCATAGCATTCATGTTTTGTAAAGCCTTTTATGGCATGTAGGGGAGGTGTCAAGAGGTCTAATGCCTTGTCAAAGGCTCATTTATCTTGTAATGATGTTTGAAAGCCTTGTAAAGTCTAAAAACACCGATGCATATGATAAGACATGTAGTTAGGAGAAAAATAAGACAAAAGATGTAAACAGATCAGTGGTTGCAGGGTAGTTTTCTACCCTCCCACCAATCCAAACTACTTGAAACTACTTCCCTTGGTTGAGGTAGACTCATTTTAAGCCTCCCAAGTGATGGTTGCATTGTATTGCATTGATTCAAGGAGAAATAAGGAAGTAAAACTCTATTTTCTACCCATTTTGTTGTTCCAGTCGCTATTCCAGGCCACCTAGTACGACTGTATGGATGAGTGGTGGTTTCATGAGATAATTGACTAAAATTACTATGAGTAACCTTTCAAATGAATGTAGTTTGAGGTTTTGAAACGTTTTCATTGCATAGACATTGTCAATTTTTTGAACATACATGTAAATCCCTCAACTAGGGTCCTAGGACTGTATTTTCCAGTTCTTTACCCATTTCACTGATGTGTCACCAATAAGATTAGTGGAATGGCATTAGATAAGTCTGTTTTAACATGTTTCATAAGTGGGTTGGATAGGAAACAGAGTTTTGTAGGGATTTCATGAGTTAACCTAGCATTCCCATGTGCTAGACTAGTGAATAGAAGAACAATATAGATCTGATTGCCTAAAATTGATTGGGGGCCCTCAAAACATGAAGATTCCTTTGTTTTGACATGCATTTGAAGTGTCCATCTAGTTCAAAGAGTTCTATGAAACCAACTAGGGGTACTTGCTTTGAAAAAAAGGCCTAATTGAGGCTCTTGTAAGCAGGGTAGTCCTATTGAAAGTCAGATATGTACCAAAGTAACCCAATGCAAGATTTTGATATGAGGTCAAGTCCCCAAAAGGGTATCTAAAACATCCTAGATCTTGCCTTGAATGTGGATATATTGAAAGATATTTCATGACAGTCATAAAAATTGTCCTACAAGGAGTCATAACAACATATGAGGGAATTGATGCACATGCTGCCTCCAAGCCTCAGGGGATGAGTTCAACATAGTGGTTATAGTGTACTTAGACCTTTATAATGTCTTCCTTCATGTTCTTAAGTCCTAGGAGTTCATGTCTTTGTCTGTCCTCACATTAAAACCTGTCAAACTCTGTCAAACATAGTGAAATAAATCACAAACTGCCCTGTCCTCTTCATCATTCAAGACCATGTTTCTTCAATCACAGGCACTAGTGATTGTCTCCTCCATAGGACAGGATCAAATATTGCTCTAATACCATATTGAGAATGGTAGAGCAAACACAAGATTACACCATGATTATAGACAAAAATAAAATGACATAAATGATTTTGAATGTTATTACATTGCATTACACTAGCTTTTTAAAGCCTTATTTTTTCCTGTGAATAACTAATAGTGTCCATAATAGTTTACTTGATCTTCTCAAACTCTTTCTTTGCTTTTGATGTCCACTCAATCTTTGCATCCTTCTTAAGCATGGCATTTAGGGGAAACAATCTCAACGAAACTAGATATGAATTTTTTGACAAAACTAATCTTCCGAAAGAAATACTTCAACTCCTTTTTTCTACCAATATATTTTCAAGATTGCTTCTATCCTTTTGAGATCAATTGAAATCCTTTTTTTTGAGATCATGACCAATATTTTTTCCTTCAGTTACCACAAAGAGACATTTCTTTGGGTTTAATGAAATCTCATGATCTTGACATCTTTGAAGCACCTTAAATATTCAATATGGTTGCCACGCTTCTTGGAAAACATAGTCAAATCATCCATGCATATGACTATGCATTTCCTAATCAGGTCTTTGAATTCTATGCCCATGGCCTTTTGAAAAGTAGCTCTAGCATTTATAAGGCCAATTACATCCTCTTATAGGTAGTTGTACCACATTTTGTATTAAAGGTTTTTTTCAATTTGTCATGGGGTTTACTAGTTTCTTTTCATGGAATCTTTGGTTTTAAGGTATCTACCTCAATAGAAAATCTAGAAGAGAAAAACTATGTTCAAATCAAAGACTAGAAAAGGCCAACAAACAAGAGGTATAGAGAACATCTTCTACACTTTGATCTCTACAAGACCTAGGAGGTGACACTGTCAATACTCACTAGATCCTATGTGAAAGACAATGGATTCATCATAGTGAGAAGCAAATAAAAGGGTTCAATAAGATGTAGCATGGTTTCAATACATAATATATTCATGTGCATTCCTTCTACCCTTGATAACCAATTTCAACATGATAAGTTATAAATAATTTATAACTTAACAAACTTTCATGATTTGATCCCATTGAGGTATGAATGGATAAAGGAAATGATTGGTGCCTTATTATTAGAAAACATAGTCATCTTAGTAGAATTACTACTTCACCTTAACATCAATGTTTTGTTGGTTTAATCTAAGGTGTTAATGCCTTGCAATAACACAAACTTGATGATAGAGATTTATTTAATGTAATAATTCTTAGTTATGTTGATGTTGTTTTGTCATTTATGTCAAAGGTAAATGGAGTTGGATGATGGAGTTTGTTGTTTTGTCATTGATTTTAATGATACTTGTGTTCACATTCACATTCGTTGATGGTGTGATTGATTCATTCATGATGTTCAATTTGATATTTGTTCAGGAGGTTATATGATGTTCATGGTATGATGTTCATGTCAAGATCATGTTTCAAGAGCTACATTGATGGTATTATGTTCAATACATGATCATGTTTCAGGAGTTGGCTTGATGATGTTGATGGTGTTTCATCTTGTTGATCATCCTTCCTTGATAATGTTGATGGTGTTTCATATCCTTCCTTGATGATATTTATGTTGTTAATCATCCTTTTTTGATGAGGTTAATGGTGTTGAATAGAGTTGCTTTAGAATGTTTGAATGGTGTTGTTAATCCCATGGTTTGATATGTTAGTTGAAGACATGTCACTTGTTGTTGCCATGAAGTTTGTTATAACTACAAAGGAAATAAGGTTGGTCATTGATGTTGAAAAGAAACTTCTCATGATGTTTTGTTGGAGTGGTGCAAGTGAAAGGTTGATGGATTTGTCATTGGTGTTGATTTTGATAAGTGTTTGTCAAAGGTACTTATTCCTATTCTTGTTTCTATCTGTTTTGATATCAGAGTTATGAAAGGAGATGTGACTAGTTGTCATTGAATATCAAACAAAGTCATCAAAGGAGTTGGGAGTTTTATTGTGATTTTTTTCATAGAAAAGGCATTGTGAAGTTATTTTGTGAAGTCTTTTTTCTATCATAACAAAGACATAGTGAAGTCCTTAGTTGTGGACTTAAAGGACTCATGTCACCATTTATCAGTGGTGGACTTAGCTAAACACTATCATGGCATCAGTGCATTGGTTGTTGATGGAAGTTTTATCATTCAATTCTAAACAACATTGTTGATACAAGATATTAATTTAATTTGAATGTCAATGAGCAATAAAATTTGGGTTTGAAAACATATCTAAAAGACCTAACCTAGAACTATCTTATAAACCCTAGTAATCACCTAAAACCCAAGTGCAAGTTATAAAGTTTATTTTAGAAGACAAGTTACTTTTTGTTATGTTTTGAAGTTGACTTCCTATTGGTGGTTATCCTGTCACTCAAGTGACAACTTATGTCACTTAGTCCATTGTGAAACCGGCCTCATCTCCTAGGAAGACCGGTACTATTTAGTTGGACAATCTTCGATGGGCACCAAATGAAGATCAATGGGTTACATTTAACTTACCAAGGGTGCCAAATGATGAAAGGGTTTACTTTTGTTATGATGATATACAGGAAGGATGTAAAAAATGTGTAACTTTAATGATGTGTCTGAGTCCTTCAAATATTTTTGGAGACAAATAATGTGAAGTGTTTTTCTAATGTAATTGAGAGGTTTGAAGATGGTCCATCTAACTGAGAAGTAAGAAGAAGGAAGAGTGTATACATTTGAGGGATCTAAGGATGATTATAGCATACAAATAAATATAGAGTGAGAGATATCATGACCAGTTAAAGGAGGGTTTCACTGAGTGAGATAAAAAGCATGAGGGGTTTGTTTTGATATCAATATTGTGCACAGTGAAGGAAAATTGAATGAGAATGCTATATAATACCATCATATCACTGTCTTCATGAAGTGTGTTTCTTTTTGTTTGTATAGAAGTATGATCTGATTAAGAACATTTATTCTTGAAGTTTGTAAGGACAGTGTGCATATGATTTATATGTGAATATGTTCATGTGATTGCAGTTGTCTATGTAATATGAAGTCACTATTTTGTATTATTCTCTTTGATCATTCAAAGAATGTGGTAGTAAAAAATGTGTGCAGAGATTCAATGAATTATTTGTCCATGTATATGGCAAGATAATGGCCATCCATATATGCAGGGTTGGATGTTGATAGATTTTTTGTCAAACAAGTGATATTGGTGACATGATACCATTGTAATCAGGAGTTCTTGTATTGTCCTATGATGTCAAAGTAATGGTCTCTTGTTTTGGATGTATGATGGATCATTTAAAGAGTCTTGTTATGTAAAAGAAAGGGGTTTTTGGTTGAGATATTCATGCAGATCTAAGAGAGTATACTTGACTAAGTAAGAGTTATAGAACTTATCTATAACCTTTATTTTTATTGTAAACAGAGTAGTACTCTGTATGTCCTCATATGTTGTATTTGAAGTTGAAGTAACCAGTGAGGCATATATTGTATTGCCACTGAGGTACTACCAGTGAGGAATATAATGTGTTACCAATGAGGTGTAGCTAGTGAGGCTCATATCATAAACCAGTGAGGTTGTAATTGTGATTTATTAGAGGCTAGATTTGGACAGTAGATCAAAGCATCATTTCTCTTGTGGTTTTTTCCTTTTGGGTTTTCCACGTACATGCATGTGTTATGGTGTGCATTGATGTTCATATGATTGGTTTAACAGCTATTTGTTTGTAAAGTTTTAGAGACCATTGATTCAGCCCCCTTCTCAATGTCAAAAGTGTTCCAACAAGTTATCCTCTTGAAATATAACCAATCTTGTAATTAATTTTGAAAGGTTTACCAAACTTCTTGACTCTGAACTAATAGAAATTAATGACACATACAATAAATATGCATCTTAATATTAAATTATCCTTGATAATCTTATGCTTCAAGATGATCCACACAAAAAAGGAGAGAATTACATCAACAAACTCATACTAAAAAATCATAGAAAAATAAGATTCAAGACAAAGATGCAAAACAAGAGCTTTCATTTGTTTCGACGATATAAGGTGTTACAGTGAGTTTCTAGAATTCCTTTTCTCTAATCCAATTCCAAAACTTTGGACACCTAATCAATAAAATGAAAACTCTATTTGAAGGAGAGGACAAGGCTCATCTCATGTGGATGATTGACACTTGTATCTTCCCAATACAAATTATAGTTATTAAATAGTTCATCCACACTCGAGTACATAGCTTAGGTGTGATATCCTTCTAGTGTTCATGGAGTGATCACATGATAGGGCCTTTCCTAAAAGACATGGCATAATAGCTAATATATCCCTATTATCCCATTCAATCTCTACTCCAAAATATATGCTCATTGGGAAAAGGAGAAGGGGGAGTTGTAGAGATAGACTTTTTTTGGCCAACATCACCAAGTACAAGTGGCATCTTTCCTAGGCAAGTGCTTGAGGAATAAATAGAAGTAGGCCTATAGGATGGGGATGCTATCACACAACTATAACAGTTATTTTATCACTAACAATTTGATCTAGAGAGTGTTGAAGTGGAGCACAATAATCTTACTATGCTCACGTAATCTTGAATTGAGAATTAGAACTCAACCCTACTGCAATTGGACATACATTAGAAAACATGTAACTAGGAAGATAATTATTAGTTTCGTCTGGCAAAGTCCACTTGTGCTTATGACCAAGCTATAGACTGCATGTTGTAGAAGGTTAGTACAGTGCATGACTCTATCCATAGTCTCCTCTCTTTCAAAGTTCTTCTAGACAAAATGGAACCATTTATTGAATCTATACTTCCAAAAGAGGAAGGGAAGTAGAGAGTAATTTTTTGAAGGAAAATATCATGAGACAAGACCAGGAACTCATACCAAATCCTCCCTTTCTCTAGCTAAGTGGGACATAGAAGAATTTCATTGTTACAAGATAAAATCTGATGATGAACACAACAACTACCCCATCCTTAAATAGAGAAACAATATAAGCATGGGGTCAAAGATTGCATGGACCAAAAACCACATGTGTGAAGTAGATGAACATATCAAGCTAGATTTCCAATCAAAGTGTGAAAAAGGAAACACACACATGTAAAAGGAGAAACCCTACCTATCAAATCTCATCACATGATGTGAGGCACGTACCAATGAGCTCCACCCTATGAAGGTGTAGTTATTCATATTCATATAGATGTCATGGAGATCTTTTACACCTTCTTCTTGTCATTCTATTGGATTTATCATCATGTGACTCATAGATTTCTTCAGAGTATTCTAGATCGTATTAATACCAATATTTCACCTAATGCTTACTTCTTGTGAAAATGGCCTCCCCTTTATCACTAAATACCCACCCTCCATGGCTCTAGTTCATCAAAATAGGACACCTTCACATCCTTGATGCACTTTCTTGAGATCTAATTCAAATCAATTAGCATCCCTACAAATGAACACAAAAACACTACAACTAACACCTCTAGCATTAATGTATCTAACTATCTTGATCCTAGTCATTGATAGATACTATTAAAGAAGATTGAAAAATAATATATGTCATCATCCAAGTTACATATGTTCCTCCTAAGTTTGTAAAGTGAAGTAGATCCAACATGTGCCTACATTACCTTTTCACCTCCATTTGAACTTGTTGGGAGCCCACCACTTCCTTTATCAATAAAAGAAGAGAATTTGGAAAATATTATCACAAGTGGCATCTGTTGATAACTGAGAGGGGGGGGTGAATCAGTTATCCTAATTATTTCCCTTATTGAACTTTCTTATTAATTGATGCAGCATTGAATCAAACACAAAAAACATTACCATGAAATAAGAAACACATAACACAGTATTTTTGACGTGGAAACCCTGTTAAGGGAGAAAACCATGGGGTGATTAACCCAAAATTATTCTCTGTTAGAAGAATAGGAGATTACAAAAAATGGCACTTGCCAATTAGGGCTCACTGCCCGAGCACACTGCTCACAAGAGGCCCACTGCCTACAAGAAGACACACTGTCTACAAAGTGATAAGAATCACAGTCTTGAACTGATTGGAAGCATCTGCATATGCCGGAGTTCAGTTCCGGTTAGGCTCAGTACACTGATCTGCTGCACTTCATCTTTCCTCTGTTGTTTATTCTGCTATCTTTCACATACCAGATCCTTTTTGCTGCTTTTGCTCTGTTCTGGACTTATTCGCATATATTTTCACACCATCACACCCTTCACAACTAAATCCATCCTCTATATATATCCGCACAAGTAATTTCATCACCTTTTTTAGTCGGCATCCGGAACAGTCTAGTTTCTTACAAACTCTTGTTCTGTCGGCTGAATCCTTCCTCACCAAGCAATGCGGATCAAGCATATACTTGTAGATATCATTAATCATGTCGGCCAAACATGATTCATGCCTTCACAACCTCTATCATCAATAGTAACACATCCGGAAAGTAGTCTGATACTCTGTCAGTCAGTTCTTCCTCTGTTTTCACTGTCTCTCAGGAATCCGGTACTCAACTGTTCATATCTTTTTCTTTGTCCATCACCGGAGGCTAAATCCTTGGAATATACCACTCAAGGTAGTCCTCTTGACTTCCCCAAATCCGCACTGCACCAAGACACTTCCTCTGAGAGATCCGGATCAATCTGTCGGACCTTGCCACATGCTCTGTTCTTGTTCACCGGACCACAACATTCTTTATTTTGACTTCCGGTAGAGACACATCATGACTTGCGGATATGTGGGATGACCTTTGTTGCCATCAATGACAACAACCATGAATCCATATAGTGTCTCTTGCCAACAATCTCCCCCTTTGGCATTGATGGCAACACTTAGTGAAAAATGACTAAGTGTTTTCACTATGCTCCCCCTTTGCTGATGCTCTGTCTTTATATACAATTTCTGGAACTCCCCCTTAGTTGGATTCCTCATTTTTCACTGCTCCTCACTCCCCCTTTGACATCAATGGCAAAGGGTAGGGTCCGCACACCAAAATTTTCAAAAATTTTCTATACATAGCCGCATATTTACATACTCACATATACTGAAGAATGTCTGCAAAGGATGTCTGCAATTGGATCATTTCTGTAGCCCAACTTTGCTTCATTCTGTCCAAAATTGAAATGTGACCACTCAACAAAAATGCAAAAGCTTCTACCCGCTTGAGATCTATCGGATCTTTTGTTTGGGCGGTGGTCTGAGCATCACTGATGGCCTCATGCATAGTTTCCAACTTAGGGATTATAATCCTTCTAAGTTCTCCCATCCGGTTAGTGATATTCTTCCTTTCCTTCTCAAGATTCTTTATTTCATTCAAGACTGCAATAGTCTGACATTCTTGATTTATTATGGAGGAAGAGAGAGGATCAAAACTTTGAGATAAGCTTTGTAGCTTGTCCTGTTCCTCTTTTATTTTCTTATCAATTACTGCTGTTGCCTTTGGCCAGGATATACAAAATTTGTAGATGTCACCGCCATCCTTAAGAGCATTCTCTAAGCTCTTTATTCCAATGCTCACAATCTTCCTATCTTTAGAGATTAATTCTAATACCTCTGAAAATCTTTTATCCAAAAATTCCTTCCGGACCTTTTCTTCAGCTGATTTTTCTAGAGAATCAAAATGTGTATCAACACTGCTGACTAAGGTTTTTAGATTACCGGGAGAGGAGGCTGTCGGATCTATCTAGATTGATGGCATAATCTTTACAAGTACTCCGGAAGTAGCCTCTATTAACTCACAGTCTTCCATATGAGACTTCAGGAGTTTTTCATTTGCCTTGGCATTTGCAAATGAAGCTATCTTCATTGTTTGTACCGGAGAGAGAGAGTCAAAGTCGAATGGGCCTTTTAGAAGCTCCAGTTCATCAATCTCTAAAGTTTCTTTGCTCAAAAATTGTTGAACAGTTTGTGCAGTGTCTCTTGCCGGAGACAAATATTTCTTTTCTTCTACAGTCTTGGAATTGTCAACCTCTTTGTCTTTCACCACTGCTTCCTTCTCCTGTAATTGCTCTTCTTCTTTGGATCCGGAGACTGTAGGGGAAACCGGAGGAGAGATGCTTGTATGTTCAGGGCCCACTTCTTCTGGAGCAGAGGGTTCCAAGTCCTCAGCTGTTTCTGTACCTAAGTCCTCTACAACAGGAAGATTGAACCTTTTGAAGGCCTTCCGGAGGATCTCTTCTGTCTCTTGGGCCACTTTGTCAGTCTCACCAAGCATGAGTTGATTCATCCTGGCTTTACTTCTGAACTCATCTTTGCAGTCCTTGAAGATTATGTTCATTGTCTTGGGATCAATTTGAGGATATAGCTGAATAGCTATCTGCTCCCGGATCTCAAGATCTTTTGCATGAGCATTGTTCTTTCTTACTTCCAATTCCTTTTCTAGGCTTTTAGGAATAAGAGATATGATCTCAATGAAAGCCTTATTATATATGTTTAGATATTTGACTGTGGCTTCCTGTAGAGTCTTTTGGTCAGCCTCACTGAAGTCATCATAAGATTCAGTCATTGGTTGAAGGTTTCCATCCACCGTGACCGACTTGATTATGCTCTCTAGAGACAGAGTGGGCTTTTCAACAGATACCTCTGCCATTTCATCCTTGTCTTGTCCTGAGGAGGGTTTACCGGATCCTTTCTTCTTCTGCTTCTTTATTTCTTTTACTCCCTCATCTGACTCTGTTTCCTCTTCATCCTTTTTGCTTTTATAAGCCCTTGTGGCTTTTGTCTTGGATCTTTTACCGGATGCCTGGACTTCCGGTTTTGAACTTTTGGTTGAGGGAGGTGCAGATCTTTTTGATGATCTGGTCCGGGTGGGAGTTTCAACCGGAACACTTTCTTTACTTTTCTCTTCTTCCTCATCCTTCCTCCTCTTTTCCCGGTTGGCATCAAGTGCCTCTTTTGAGATGCCTAGGCCTTGAGCAATATGCTCAACTTCTTTTCTTACCTTCCTCTTTATCTCCGGTTCCCTGAGTTCTACATGTAACTTTACACTCAATTCCTCAAAGGTTCCAAACCTTTCTGCCTTAGGATCTTTGGGCTAGCTTAGCATGTGTTGAACATGCAGCTCTACTATCTGTTCATCCACTTCATACCCCATAGGCATGATCCAGACAGTCCTAGGCTCCACTGCCTCCATCAGACACTGATCTGTTTCTACCATGAAGCATACTGTGTCTTTGTATTTTTCAACAAGGGATTGGGGTATTCTTTCCCTTGCATGCATCATGCTTTGGAAGTTCTTGAAGTAACCCCATAGAGCTGTATTTCTTGCTTTTGCATCCCCAAGTTCATGCAAATAGTCTCTGATTTGAATGGTAACCGGTCTGTCATTCTGCCATATCCATCCACTGGATCCGGGAAGCTCATTCATGTAGTAAAAGAAGAGACAAAGGATCAGATTGCCATATTTGAAGGAGTTTTTCTTGTCCTTCTTAATCTTCTGCAGATTTTCAAAGAGTTGGTTTACTAGAAGCTCGCACAAGTCATAGTCTGCATTCTCCTTTAACATCTGATAGGCTGTGTAGATTGCAGTTCCCAGTACTGAATTTTCCCTACTGGAGTGATAGATTTTGTAACCAATTATTATAGCTACAAATTTGACATCCGGTTCAATGATGTCATCAACTGTCATAGCTCTTTTGTCAAACTTGGATCCGGTTGCATCACTGACTGTCTGATTTTTGACAGATTTGAGAACAGGTAATCCACCAGATGAGTGTAGACCGGTTACAGCCTTGATTGCGTCCTTGGTGATCTTGAAGGGCTTGTTCAACCATAGGAAGTTGTCATGTACTCTACTTAGTACATACCGGACCCATTCATCTTCTTCAAAACAGGGGAAATGAATGCACTGTGCAAAGTGTTTGTCCTGGATGGCTTTATACTGAGGTTTGATCTCAAAGGAGTCATCTATCAATTGTTTGTGATAGATATCCATTAGTTTTGATTCTCCAAAGTCTTCAAGATTCGCATGGATGTAAACCCTAATATCTTCCGTATGCAATACACCATGAGGAACACTAGAGAAGGCTCCTAGTGGATCTACCTCCAATGATTTGTAAGGATGTTTCTTGAATGAGGGGCGAGGTCTATCAGAGATCTTAACTATGTTTGGGGTAGCCATTCTTCAAAGATTTGCAGTGAGGTAATGAAAAACGGAGAATACCTTAAGCGCCTTCGATTTGCATGGAGTGATTGGATTGATTTCTTTATGCAATGACTTCGGCAGGAGATCTTTGGTGTGCTTGATGAATCTTGTTGCAGAGCTCCACTATTCGCTTCTTCTTGAGTGCAGAATGAGCAAATGACTTTTAAGAAATCCCTTATATTGCTCCGCGAACCCTAATATCTGTCTGTAATAAATGCTTCACCTACATTAATCCGGTTTGCCTTGTCTGGATAGCTTGGAGTATCCCGGATTAGTCCTGATCTGTGAATATCATCCGGATCTTTCAATCATGAATAAATTGAGGTAACATATTACAAGAACATCCCAAGCATTCTGTCCAAACCGCAGAACAAGATAGTGCACTTCCGGATCTCTCCGGACCTTTTTGTAATCCTTTGTCATACCGGAGCATCTCCCTGAACAGGTCTTATTTGATCGATCACAGCTTCTTCATAACTCCATGCGGACCTCTGAAATCTTGACTGAAGCATCTCAAGACTCATATCTGCAAACCCTTTAATCCGCATCTTGTGCCACATTTGGCACCACTTGTTTGGCTGGGGGAACAGGATTTTCTTTGAGTCTCCCCCTGAGCCTGAGCTCACTTTTTAATTTCTGGAAGAAATATCAGCACCAGAGTCTGGTGCGGATCCAACCTCTACATTCTCTGAACTTTTCTTCACCCAAATCTTGCTCATCTGATTCCTAACTTCATCCGCATTCATCTTTTGTTTACCCTTGTCTTGATTCTAATTATACACCGGACCTCTTTTGTCCTGATACTTGTTTCTGCAGACTCTAGCATTATGACCGGACCTATTGCAGATTTGGCAAATAACATTTCTTTGCATATTTGACTGATATCCTCTTGATCTGCATTGATTAGCCATATGACCTACTCTATTGCATGTAAAGCATCTACCTTTGAATGATTTGTTTACTTGCATAATTCTGCATTCATGGGATTTGTGTCCATACCTTTTGCAGTTGAAGCACTGTCCGGAGAAGGATGAATTAATCTGATTCATTCTCATTCTGCACTGATTAGCTTTGTGACCAAAGTGGTTGCAGCTGTGGCAGTATCCATTGAAGGATGGATATCTTTGAGCATTTGGCTGTCTTACCGGAGGTCTTCTAGGCCTGCTCCTTGGATTTTCTGATCCAAGATTCTTCTGACCGGATCCGGAGCTTTCTCCTTTCTCATATCCCAAACCATACTTGTCATCTGTCCTCTTTTGACTTCCAAGAAGAACTTCAAGTTGAGCAGAACTTATCTTGAATTTCTCTTTATATTCATTTGCTGTTTGAAGGTCTCTTTTGAGAGAGGCAATTTGATTCTCAAGTTTTTCTTCATTATCTTTGGCATCTTCAAGATCAGATTCAAGATGTCTGATAATCCTGTCCATCTGGTGGCATTCTTCTAATTTTTCTTTAAGAGATTGTCTTAGATTGTCTTCAGCCTTTCTTTTTTCTTCAATCTCTTGAGTAAACTTTATAGTTCCTGATTCCATTTCATGTCTTAACATAATGACTTCTTTTGATAACTTTTCACATAACTTGGTTTGCTCAGTCAATTCTTCATTTGTATTGCTTTCTTCACTTTGTCTTGCCAACTGTTGGAGCAGCTCCTTTCTCTTTTTCATAGAGAGACTTAATTTGTCTTTTAATTCTCTCATGAATTCATCAGCCTGTTTGAGTCTTTCCTTTAATTCATTGACTTCAGAATTTGACTGTTCAAGATCCTCAAGAGCAGTCTTGAGTTGCTCCCTTAAACCATATGCATCCATTTGAATTCCCAGATCTTCCTCAAGCTGTTAGGCTCTATTAGGAGGAACTTAGCTCTGATACCAATTGTTGATAACTGAGAGGGGGGGGGTGAATCAGTTATCCTAATTATTTCCCTTATTGAACTTTCTTATTAATTGATGCAGCATTGAATCAAACACAAAAAACATTACCATGAAATAAGAAACACATAATACAGTATTTTTGACGTGGAAACCCTGTTAAAGGAGAAAACCACGGGGTGATTAACCCAAAATTATTCTCTGTTAGAAGAATAGGAGATTACAAAAAATGGCACTTGCCAATTAGGGCTCATTGCCCGAGCACACTGCTCACAAGAGGCCCACTGCCTACAAGAAGACACACTATCTACAAAGTGATAAGAATCACAGTCTTGAACTGATTGGAAGCATCTGCATATGCCGGAGTTCAGTTCCGGTTAGGCTCAGTACACTGATCTACTGCACTTCATCTTTCCTCTGTTGTTTATTCTGCTATCTTTCACATACCGGATCCTTTTTGCTGCTTCTGCTCTGTTCTGGACTTATTCGCATATATTTTCACACCATCACACCCTTCACAACTAAATCCATCCTCTATATATATCCGCACAAGTAATTTCATCACCTTTTTTAGTCGGCATCCGGAACAGTCTAGTTTCTTACAAACTCTTGTTCTGTCGGCTGAATCCTTCCTCACCAAGCAATGCGGATCAAGCATATACTTGTAGATATCATTAATCATGTCGGCCAAACATGATTCATGCCTTCACAACCTCTATCATCAATAGTAACACATCCGGAAAGTAGTCTGATACTCTGTCAGTCAGTTCTTCCTCTGTTTTCACTGTCTCTCAGGAATCCAGTACTCAACTGTTCATATCTTTTTCTTTGTCCATCACCGGAGGCTAAATCCTTGGAATATACCACTCAAGGTAGTCCTCTTGACTTCCCCAAATCCGCACTGCACCAAGACACTTCCTCTGAGAGATCCGGATCAATCTGTCGGACCTTGCCACATGCTCTGTTCTTGTTCACCGGACCACAACATTCTTTATTCTGACTTCCGGTAGAGACACATCATGACTTGCGGATATGTGGGATGACCTTTGTTGCCATCAATGACAACAACCATGAATCCATATAGTGTCTCTTGCCAACAGCATCATGATCAATCAACATCATAACATTTGTCTCAAGTGACAACTTGGATTCCACTAGCACATGGAAGATTGCCACCATTGGATCTTGCCTAATGAGATCAATATTCATTGTGCATTGCCTTTTCATATCAAGGCCCACCACCTAAATTGTGATGCAAATGACCTCTATGATGCAATGGAAATGGGCCATATATCTATCTTGCACTGTTGTTTTACACTTCATCTACAACCTCATAACTTACCAATATGTCAATCAATTAGAAATCTATGTCTAACATGGGATAAACAGATGGTGTCACATTATGTCTTCTACTAACAAGTAACAAATTACTAGGCCCACATTTAATCATTAGGTGAAATAAGCGTCTTTGTATCAAGCCTAACGGAATCGATGACCAACACACATTGCGAGGATGGGACCGAGCCAACCATTCAACACTGTAATGTGAAGATTCATCATGATGTAATAGGGACTTGGCACCTATCAAGTCTAAATGAAATCATTTTAATAATCTTTCAATTCATTATCCAAGTCAGTGATGTAATAGATAAGTGGAGAAAAAAGGACTATAGCATCATGTCAACATAGGTTAGATAGAGGATAACTCAAACCACTACATGGAAGGTGAAGGGATAGATGGCATGATATCACACAACATGCAAATGGTAAAGGGGCCCACCTCTAAAATAGTGATGCAAAGGAATCTTGTTATTGAATGAGAAACTACCACATAGAAAATAACTATGTGACCAAAGCATAATATCAAAAGGTAGGGAAATGCCAACAAGTTGTACACATCATGCAAGGTTGGTAAGGGATCTTTAATGGGATCATGTGGTAATAGTTAAGTGATGACATTGGGGTAACAAGTTACCACATGAATAGAATCAACTACACAATGATAAAACTCAACCCTTTGTACACTGGAAAATATACACCTAACACCCTAAACCCTAACAACTGTTAGAGAATAAGTCATGATAAAACCATTGCAGGGAAGGTTCCAAAACTAGCTCTATCTCAGAGATGCATGCTTCTAATGGGCATGGTGAGATCCTAGAAACCATCTTTGGGTGTGCAGATTAGTATTCCAAAAACTAAGTGTTGAACTAATCAATTTTCTCATCTTCTAAAGTTTCCATCTCCTATCTCATCTTGGTGACTCAAGGCCACTAGAAAAATGAACCTAACAATTCATCCCTATCAAAAATCTTATTCTCTAAGAAGTTCCCAAATTCTAACCTGAATGCATGTGAATGACACCATTGCACATTACTCACACCAATGCTAAGTGAAGTCTATTTAGGCCATTCATCAATGATACTGAATTTGACTTCAAAATTCCTTAAAGTAATGAGAAAACTCATCATGATTGTATAAGGGCCAAAATTCATCCCTTCACCAGATTCCCCTTTGTCATAAATTGTTCTATCCCTAATGTGTTAATTATGAAAGTTAGCAAATGCACCTGTATGGACATAAAACCATAAGCATTAATAATCCACAACTTGTGAATTGTTTTGAAGATGCTTGTGATCGAACAAAAATATATCAAATCTAAAACTTTCATATTTAGTGCCCAACCAAATACTTATTAATCCCTAACCTCATGTTAACTTGTGTTAACATCTAAAGTGTCAACTACATTTACTACAACAATTGGGCCATATTGACTCTAAGGAGATATTCCTACATCATCCTTCAAAGTGGTACCAATATTTTTAAAGAATACCTCATATTTAGGTTGATAATTGAGAAGATCAATACTTTTCTAATTAGTCATACTTGGATCTTCAATGAAAACAAATATCTCATATTTATGTTGGCTGATTGAAAAACATATGCATCAACATTAGTACCAATATCCTCCTTATCATTAGAGTAATTAGATATGAGTTATTTTTCAAAAGGGGAAGATCCATCCTTGCATCCCTCCGTAGGGTAATCCCAACTCATATCAATTGTAATGCTCAAGTCCTCCTTGTCACCAATGCAATCACCCAGTTCTAAGCTCATATTAACACACATGCCTTTTGAAACACAATCATTGGAATCTCTCTTTTTTGAAATCAATTCATCAAGCTACAAATTATCATAAGACATCCTAGGTGATAATAGATATCTTTCATATCCCTTCTCTCCACCTTGTTCCAAAAAGTAGCTCAATAGGTCTTGACCATTGTTGGATGAATACTCCTCAGTCACTATATCCCCTTTAAAATGAAAAGATGTAATTATAACACCATATTGACCTTACCCTCAAGAAAATAATCCTTTTCATTACTTATTCACTCACAAATAGTGGAGTGGCACATCTCTACCCCTTTAGAACATCCATTTTCAACCTAATTTGTATGAATGCAACCATCACAATGTATGCTTTCAATATGATCCTTTGTATTAACTCTTTCCTTATAATGTGCTTTGTTGTCTTATTCTTAAGGCATTTCATCAACACATGCTACACTTTTCTTTTGGTTGGGTGTAATAGAAAATCCATTTCCATTTATACTTGAGGATAAAAGGGCCATCAACTACTCAAATCTTGTATGTTTAGAATCCAAAATCCCTTTGCAAACTTGATCAATATCCACAAGTTTTGGTTCTTTAGGAATTGTTCCCAATAAAAATGCATATGCCTCGTAAAATAAGTCATCATATAACTTGTTTCTAGGTCTATGAAACTAAGGGAATGTATATCATGGATCCACAAGTCTTTCATAAAAATTAGATGGTGATTCTCTTTTGTGCTTCTTAATATTAGTCAGTATTGGAATAAGAGATGCATGATCAACATTACATATACATTACATATGGAAAGCTATGAGTTGTGACTTAGGTTGTCACAAAGTTTAGGTGTCTAAGATTCCCTTGAAATATAAAACTTTTTGTAATCTTCCTTTGATATTTCATCTTCATGACAACATATCCCACACTCAACCATATTGTAACTAAACTCAAATTATATATCACTTTTAAATGTTCTACCTTCTAGCTCTAATTTTATATCATACTCCTCTACTTCAGGTAAGACATCTTCCTTCTCATATTCTTCTTGGAGTCTTTTAGGACTTGAACACTTCCATGGTGGCTTGACTATTAAGATAACTACAAAGTAGTTCTTTTATGACAATTATTTTTGTATCCCATTCCAAACTATTTATCTAAAGGACATGTTTTAAGACTATCAACACCTACAGGTTTGGCACTTTTCATTATAGAGTATTTTAGTTTATTCTCACTATATTTTCCATAGCATATGCTTGTTGGAGTGATGCAAGATTTTTATCTCTCTATAAGAAACCCATTTATTCATCAAATGTACCCAAATATAAAACCAAACATATTAAATCATTTAGTCTTACACCTTATAGAATGTCCCTCACAACCTTTGTAAATCTCACATTAAAAGCATAGACTAACTCTTTTTCACCCTTCTGAATATTAGTGAGTTTATTGATCAAAAAAATTACATTAACTCTTTAGATGAAACAAATTGATCTATAAACATTAATTTGAAATCTTCCCAAGAAGAAATATAACACACTGGTAAATTAGTGAACCAATCCTTTCCATCTTCTTTTAAGGACTACACAAAGAGCTTCATTATGACATCCTTTTCCCCAATCTCATAATCCTCTATTAAATCATTAAATGTTTGAAGATGTTTGTTAGATGATTCAAATCTATTTCGATTAAATTTGGCCAAGTGGTCTATAACTTCAATGGAGATGGGGTTTGGATAATTTGGAATACCAACAAAAACAAGTGGTCTATACCTTTCAAGAACAAAAGGCATTCTTCTAGGACATGATTTAGGGTATTTCATCTTAAGAGGATCCATACCTAAGTGTGTAAGGGAAGGGTCATGGTGGTTGACAAGGGTCGTTGTACCTCGGCATTTAATCATATCATGTGTCAAATCCAGGGCTATGTCCTTGGCTTTCTACAATTAGGAATCCTAGGAGTATTGAAAACAAAGCTGAAACAATGAATTGCTAATGTAGATCTATACTATAACATTCAATTGAAACATACATTTATCTATGAGAAAATAGTAACTATCTCCTTAAATAGAATCTGAAACAGAATAACAAAACAAACAATACTAGCCTTCTGCCTTGGTGGTGGGAGTGAGCCCTTGCTCCACACCCTTAGGGCTGAAGACTAAAGCAATAAATCAGCACTAGAAGATAATATCACAATTCACTTTCAGTCCAATTCCATCAGCTTTTGTATTCAGAAAACTGTTTATATCAAAATGAGATTATAATAACAATAATTCATTTGTTGTGTATCTTTTGTTGTCACTTTTGTAAATTTATATCTAATCTAGTGATGAGATATCACTTACCCTAACTACTAGTTCATCTGTGAGATAGTACCAATCTCTTATTCTACTAACTGTTTAACTATAGAGTAAACATTCATGCAATTAAAATGGATTTAGTGGAACAATAGTCTCACTAAATCTAAGTCTTAGTTTCAAATACAACTAGGCAGTGAGGCCCTGAAATATAGGTATTTAATCAGTTTGTCGAGAACTCATGCAAAATCAAAAAGAAAGATAAAACTTCCAGCAGTTAACTATGTTCTTCATTCGATTACTCAGTGTTGGTCATGATGTTAGTCATTCACAAACATAGAATAAAAGTTACACAACAACCTTTACTCATCTTGAAAGATACGATGAATTCAAAGAATTCATGATCCCAAGTCTCCGTTGATTAGGTCTTAATCTACTGACGTTACTCAGTGGTTGATGTGTGTTGCTGTTTTCCATTCAGGGGCCTTACGTGTTTCTGCACTGTTCATCATCATCATCTTCAAATATCCTGCTCTGGAGAAGGTGATGATGACGTCATCGTCATCATCATATTTGCAAAAGGTTATACTCGTCGGCAGGATGATATTACGAACTGCTGGGAGAGACGAACAAGATCATGATGATCTTGTTCAACATGACTTAAGAAATGAAAATCACCCTCCGCTTCGAAAGATAAGGTGATCATCATGATCACGCGAAAGGAGGTCAGGAGGATATTAGGAAATGTCGGGTCTCGAAATATCATGATGATGTTGATCACCAAGACTTGGTCGTGCGCGCGCAAATTATGCAGATGGCAGATTTCTCTAAGTAAGGTGATATTATAATATCAGCATGATATTATAATATGCTCGCGATGTTGGAATATCATGATGCTCGCGATGTGAGAATATCATGATGCTGATGATGTTAGAATATCATGATGCTCGCTTGACGGGCAAAACACACTAGCATTTAAGATTGACGTCCGGATGTTTCGGGACTGCATGATTTTCATCAGGTGATAAAGTAAGATCATGATGATGACCTTTGGCGATATAAAAGACCGCCTGACAGGAAAAGATTACTACGACTTAAACTTGACGTCCGGATGTTTCGACCTCAGGATATTATCGGGGGGCTTTCCAAATATCATGATGATGATGTTCATATAGCAATTATCAGGTTTGACCAAAACTTTGACTGCTCACAACTCCCTCATATGGACGAATTTTCAAGTGATGCAAAAGGCAAACCTGCATGAAATTTCAAGCTCTTTCTAACCATGAAGTCATAGAAACAAAATATGAACTTTGAAAAACTAACCTCATGATGATGACCTACCCCATCCTGACCTTCATGATGATGATGCACCTGACTTATTTTTACCAAACCGCCAGAAACAGACAACAAAAGCCAAAACAAAAGCTGGGTCCCTGTTTTGCCAAGTCAAAATGGGGCGTGTTGTGTAACCACACAACAACTTGCCACCAAAGAAAACAACAAAATTCAAATGATTCAAGTGATGTGATCACATTCATCTATAGTGTTCTAATTCTGTCTAAGTAAATCATCATGATCTTTGAATGATAAAATTTCATTATGGTGATAAAGCTAACAAAGGATCAAGTGTGTGCAGATGATTAATTATCCTCATCTTGAAAGTAAGTTGAAAACATAAGTAACTGGTGTTAAACTACATAGTTGGAGATCATCCCTCATAGCCAACCTGGATAGAGCCTTGCTGCCAGCAGGTGTCTATAACCCCGGCAAGGTTATCTATACAATCTCCCTAAGTAGAGCCCCACTGCCAGCAGGCGTCCATAGCCCCGGTAGAGTTACTTAGATGGCCTAATTTTATTTTGTTTCTGATTTTCCTTTAAAAATTTTAAATTTGATATCATCATGTCTGCTCATTTGTACAAGGTGTAGTCACTTGCAGCTTTAGGTCAGAGATTGTATTGGTAGCAAGGGAGTCCCTTTAGATTTTTCACTTAACACCTATACTCATATCTTCAACAAACCCAAGGCTGTTAGGTGATTCATTGTGTTTGATTCACTTTGGACAGGAAAAAGTACCCTGATGAAAAGACATCATAAACCTGATCATGAGTATTTATCAGAATGAATCATAACCTATATCTAAATCTGGTCTCATCACTTGAATCCTAACAATTTAATTATTTTCTTAAGGTGATGAAGTGCATCATCCTGACTTACCAAAACAAAACTCAACCAAAACAACACAAAACAGAAGCAACACTATACAAACCACTACTAGGCAAACAAAATCCAGAAAAAGACCTAAGGACACCTGTATTTGCATACTTCTTTTGATTGTGCAGGAGCATCAGGGTATTAGTTATGGTTCTCAACCTAGCAAATTTATCTTTATATTCTGAAGAATATTCTGGTATTCTGAATTCACTGTATTCAACAGAACAACTCTTGATGATCAGCAACTGAGGATGCTCATCATGTTCATGATTAATCCATATGCATGTCTTATCTTCTGAATTTCCATAATTAAAATAATATTCAACATTATTTACTGTGGAAAGGAGAAATACAACCTGGTGTATTTCTGGCTTTGCTGGACATGCTTCTTCATTGGCAGTTGGTCTTCCATTTGTCATTATATTTTCACTTCTTGGCTCAGTGCCTGGTCCCTCTTCAAATTGAAGGATGTATGACTCTTGATGTATTGATTCTTCATCCTTATCCAGCCTTATCCCTTCATTCTGGATGTTCAGTTTATCCTCCAGTTCAGGAAACTTCTCAGTATTTTCTTCAGTTTCCTGCACATCAGCATCTAAATAAGTATCTTTATTATCACAACCTGATATACAGAAAGTTATCATTTCTAAATCATTTGACTGTAAAGGAGAAACAACTTTCACTTGATGAGGACACTCCCCTGTTTCATTTTCAAAATATTTCTGGAGTGACATCTGATTATGCATAACAACTCCAAAGTCTTCTACATCTTCATTTTTCAGGAATTGTTCATTAAATAATTCACATCTTCTATCTATTAGAGGATCTGGTTCCTTTAACCTGCAACATTCTTGCATTTGATCATTTAATTCAAAGAAGTCAGGTAATAAATCAGCATTTATTTTCTTCTCTATGACTCCCTGAGTTACCATCATAGGAACTTCATCATCAGGAGTGCATTTAAATTGCTCTAGCATCTGTTTACACTTCTCTTTACCATAGAATGACTCCAGGAAAGATGTTTCATTTTCTTTATCAAAAGTATTAGGATCAGAATCAAAACTATTATCCTGATGAGTGATTTCTTCTCTAAAATTCTCACAAGATTCATACCTGCATACTGACTGATCCTTACTTGTATTAGGAAGTAGAGAACTCCTATCAATCCCAGCATAAAATGAATCCAGGAAAGATGTTTCATCTTCATTACCTTCTGAAACTGCCTCAGCTATTGTATTTTCTAGAATCTTTTTCAACATGACCAAGCAAGGGTAACAATCTTTTTCTGAATGCTCTTCATCATGTAATCTGCACCAGCTTTCAATCAAGACATCATCAATGGGCAAACCTAATATTTGACTACGCTGTATATTTCTAGACAAATATAATTCAAAATCTTCAGAATGATCTACTTCAGTGTCTGGACAATTAATAACTTCTGGTGCTGCATCTGCTTGTTGCTCCTTTCCTTTATCTGATGAGCCTGATGGCTTTCCTCTTTTCTCTTCCATCCTAGCAGGAAGATGATGTTCAGCACATACAGTTGCATGCTTCTTCAAAATGTGTAAGCACAGTGAGCAAGTGGTTTCTGAGTGAGGCACCTCATGCAGCCTACACCAACCTTTGATTAAAACCTCCTGGGGAGATCTACACTGTTGTGTCATTTTTTCTATTTCTTTAACCAGAAATTCTTCAAACTTCGTCAGGTCACTGCCTTTATCTTCATCAGACAACTCGTAATCCGGTTCCATGAAGCAATCACTACCAGGAGTGATCTTTTCCTTTCTCACATCATTCGTCTGATTGGACACCAGGATCTCTTCTGTTTTTTGGATATGATCCTCATCAGGATCCGTCGACTCTTCTGTTCCTGCAGAAGACAAATAAAAATTAGTATCATCATCATCATCAGATGTAGCACTCACCTCGGAATATGATGATGATGCTTCACTATACGTCTGCCCCAGCATGATCATGTCCAAGCATGGTTCGCAAGTCTTTTTCGAGTGTGCTTCTCCATGCAATCTGCACCATCCGTCAATCAAAATATCATTAGCAGGTATATTTAATAATTGACAATGTTTTATCTGAGTAGATAAATGCATCTGAAAATCCCTGAAGCGATCTATTTCATTCTCATTATCAGGATCATTATTAAGTTCTACAACTGGCATATCCTCATGATAATCATCATCATGATGATGATGAACATCAAGCATCAGGACCTCTTCTATTTGGACAGTTTGCGGCCTGATGTGATAAACTCCAGGTTCTACGTTTACATACATGATCTCATTTGTTCTGTTATATTCGGTGATCATATGTTTCATCCTAGGCTCAGCATCAATCCTGATCTGATTAGGTATACCTTTCCATGGCAACCACATGTGACTGAAGTCTGTGGACATGTATCCGTTAAGCGTTTTAGACCAGTCCCAGCTAAGCAACATCCCATATGTATCAGGTATGTCAACTACCTGAATGTCAATGTAATACTGGATCCTAGGATCAGACGCTAGCTGCATGTGAATATGAGTGAGTTCTCCTACGACACTTACTTCTGTCTTGTCCAATTGAGTGACCTTCTTTAAGGATTTAGCAGGATGCAGTCCTAATGCGTTGCATATTGACAAAGGCATAACATTAGTTGAGGCTCCTGAATCAACTAAGCAGTTGTGCAAATTCTTACTGAACATTCTTATGGTGAGGAGAAACGGTGGTGATTCAGTTTTATCTCTGTACAAGGTCATGTGAGAGGTTTCAGCAGCTTGGACTGTGGCTGACACTTTGGGCTTGACAGTGCTATCTTTAGCAGTATAGTCTCTGCTATTGGATTGACTCGAAAGGTGATTATCCTCTTTAGAAGCAGGATCATCCAGCGACTTCATGAATGCCCTTTTGATGGCAGGAGTTTTCAGTAACTCAGATAGGGACAGGCTGATCTTGATTTTCTTCATTTCATCAGCCAAATAGCTGACTAACCTGTCAGACTCATGAGGTGCATTTGCAACTTTTGTTACTGTGTTTTGAGGAGACAAGTATTGAGCATTCACCTTAGGGAACCCAGGGTTATTGCTAGCCTTAGGATCAGGAGGTGTGTTGAAGTTGTTTGGAGGTAGAGATGATGTCAATGGACCGGCAGGTCTGTTGGCATTACTCCTCAGGTTATAATTGTGCTTACCAGGGTATTGCTGCTGGTATGCATGTACTTCCTCATGCTCTCTTGTAGGTTCATTTTCATCCTCAAAAGGGAAGACATAATTTGCTTCAAAGGTTAAGGCAGATTCTTCACAGGTCCGATTATAATCCTGATGAGGCTGATTAGTGTAGGTTTCCAGCACAAAAGCTGAGTCATATCCACAAGGAACTATTTCATTTCCTTCTGCCTGAGGTGGATTTCCAGAAGTATTAGACACTTCAGTCTGAAAGATGCTGGCAGCAATCCTAAATTGTGGACAATCTAATTCTGCATGTGCATTGGTGTTGTGAATCCTGCACCAATTGGTAAGGGCTGCTTCAGCAAGATTGACTCTAGTAGTTTGTTTGGCTTTACCAGGAGGTTGATTGTCTAGGGGTGATGGTAATGAACCATTATTTGGCCTGGAGTTCCACACTCTGGGCTGCCTAGGAGGATTATTGTTATTTGCAGCACTACTGTTGAAGTTATTGTTGTATCCTCTGTCAGGGTAATTTGATCTGTCATTGGAATAACTCCTATTCTGACCTGACTGTGAATAAAACCCTTGGTTTCTCAAGTGTGTTACTTCTGTGGTGAGCTTTCTCAACTGAGCAGACATTTCTTTGATTTCCTCTTTCTCCTCTTGAGCTTTGGCCACTACATTTTCAGCCTGAGGCTGGAAAAAGGAAGATCCATGGTTATTGTGGGATAGGTCTGTACCCTGAGGTGTCTGAGTATGTGCAGGATATTGTGGCAATTGGCCATTTCCATTAGGAGGGGGCATGATACTCAATGGAGGTACTTGCAAAGGTGCAGGCATGATTGCTGGGGGCATCACTGCTCCATTTGGGTATTGTGCAGGATATTGCGAAGGATAAGCTGCAGGATACTGTGCTGGATATTGTGACTGCATGCCAGGCAAAGCAGGGAATGCTATATTTGGAGTAGGAGCAGGTATCAGCTGTTGATTTACCTTGATAGCTTCTTGAAAAGCTCCTGTCAATGTGGTGATCGCAGGATGTGTTCTCCTGATGAACATGGCGGTTAATGGATCCAGGGCTGAATAATAAATACTTCTAGCAGCATCATCAGCCACCACATATGGGGTAACTAGCTTGGATAACATTTTCTGGAACCTAGCATTGAAATTTGCAATAGGTTCATGCTCAAATCTCTTAATTGTGGCAAACAGGTGGTAATTCATGGATGGATCAATAGGGACCTTGAATCTGTCAAGAAAGGCCTTCTCTAAGACAGCCCACGAACCTACAGAAGATTGACCAAGACTGATGAACCAATTATAGGCCTCTTCCCCTAAGGAAAAAGGGAATAATCTGCACACCACATCCTGATGCTCTATTCTGGCTCTGCAGCAAGCTTCTTTAAATGTCCTGATATGATCATCCGCATCCTGATAAGGATGGTATTTTGGACAAAGCTTGTCCGGATACTTTGGTAACTCATGGTACGCAGTAAAGGTCAATGGTGATTCTGCTGCAAAGAACGACATTGCAACCTGAGGGGGCTGAACTGGTGGTGCAGTTGGCTGAGGTTGGACTAAAGGTATACCCTGAGGTTGAACAGGAGGTGTCACTGGTATACCTGAAGGTATTTGCAAACCAACAGGAGTTACAGGAGGAGGTCCTGGTGAAGCTCTGGACGCACTAGACTCTGGAGTATGGTGAACGTCTACAGTCCTAGGTCTAAAACCTCTGACAGGCAATTCTTCGAAAATTTCACTATGTCTAGACCTGGTATTTATCCTGTGAGCCAGGACTTCTCGATTTGGAGGCCAATTAGCTGAAACTTTGCAAATATTGGCTGGATTCCACCGGACGAGGTGATATTTGCGGTCAACTTGCAAATCAGACTGAATATTTACGCGATATTTGCGAAGATACTGCAAATATGACAGGATATTGGGATATTTCGACCAGTAGCACCAGATCTCACATGTCTAAGGCTCAAATCCTCAAAGCTTGAACAAATTTATGCATCTTTGGCCAATATTTAGTGAATTTAAAGAAATCTACTGTAAAGCTTGCAATATTTATGTGAAATTTGGAAATCTTTACACAGAATGTGCAAATACAAACTTGTCGCAGCAAATATTTACGCAATATGATGAAATTCACAAATGATCTGAAGTTACCTTACTCTGAGCGTCATCAAACCTGAAAGTACTGATGATGAACGTGATCTTCCGGACTCAGGCCCTCCTTCTAGCGCCAATTTATGTTGGTCATGATGTTAGTCATTCACAAACATAGAATAAAAGTTACACAACAACCTTTACTCATCTTGAAAGATACGATGAATTCAAAGAATTCATGATCCCAAGTCTCCGTTGATTAGGTCTTAATCTACTGACGTTACTCAGTGGTTGATGTGTGTTGCTGTTTTCCATTCAGGGGCCTTACGTGTTTCTGCACTGTTCATCATCATCATCTTCAAATATCCTGCTCTGGAGAAGGTGATGATGACGTCATCGTCATCATCATATTTGCAAAAGGTTATACTCGTCGGCAGGATGATATTACGAACTGCTGGGAGAGACGAACAAGATCATGATGATCTTGTTCAACATGACTTAAGAAATGAAAATCACCCTCCGCTTCGAAAGATAAGGTGATCATCATGATCATGCGAAAGGAGGTCAGGAGGATATTAGGAAATGTCGGGTCTCGAAATATCATGATGATGTTGATCACCAAGACTTGGTCGTGTGCGCGCAAATTATGCAGATGGCAGATTTCTCTAAGTAAGGTGATATTATAATATCAGCATGATATTATAATATGCTCGCGATGTTGGAATATCATGATGCTCGCGATGTGAGAATATCATGATGCTGATGATGTTAGAATATCATGATGCTCGCTTGACGGGCAAAACACACTAGCATTTAAGATTGACGTCCGGATGTTTCGGGACTGCATGATTTTCATCAGGTGATAAAGTAAGATCATGATGATGACCTTTGGCGATATAAAAGACCGCCTGACGGGAAAAGATTACTACGACTTAAACTTGACGTCCGGATGTTTCGACCTCAGGATATTATCGGGGGGCTTTCCAAATATCATGATGATGATGTTCATATAGCAATTATCAGGTTTGACCAAAACTTTGACTGCTCACAACTCCCTCATATGGATGAATTTTCAAGTGATGCAAAAGGCAAACCTGCATGAAATTTCAAGCTCTTTCTAACCATGAAGTCATAGAAACAAAATATGAACTTTGAAAAACTAACCTCATGATGATGACCTACCCCATCCTGACCTTCATGATGATGATGCACCTGACTTATTTTTACCAAACTGCCAGAAACAGACAACACAAGCCAAAACAAAAGCTGGGTCCCTGTTTTGCCAAGTCAAAATGGGGCGTGTTGTGTAACCACACAACACTCAGGTGCTAATTGAGTAATATCTAGAGCACCCCAATTACCACTAGAAGTGTTGACTGGCAGTGGCGCTAGAAATCTGCATGTGTTGTGGAGGCTCTGGAGGTGTGTGCTTCTATCTGCAGCTCTAGAGATATGCTTTATGGATTTCTGTTCAGCTTCAGAGATATGCTCATGACTTTAGTCTAGCTCCAGAGATGATTCACCCCCTTATCTCAAAGTCTGTCCAATCATATTGGAAAATATTGGAGACTGGTGCGGTATCCTTATGTCAGCTCTAGAGATTATTAGGACCACCTCCAAAGATGACCAAAATTGTCTTTGCCCAAATATAGAATTTCTGCATATTTCCATTAATTCAATGCACATTAGTCCTTCAATTAGAAATCATGATTTTAAGTAATTCGTCTCTTATTAATCAATTAGAACAATCTTGTTAATCTACTTTGGTGCATTCATCAGGACAATGGAATAAGAAGGAAGGAAAAAGACGGGTTAAAAGGTGTATTTCATGGGTGCTCCCTGGCACTCATCAATGGTACTTCATTTTTAGATCTATTTTTTGAGAAAATAAACTTCCCTTGTCACCACTCTTTCACAACTTCTATCCTCTTACAAGAATTTAGGATTAGACAACACAACTCCTTATCCTTCCTACACTTGTATCCTTGTTTGTTTATAAACTTTAGAACATTAGGCACTCACACCTCTTTTTGGTTGTACATCAGTTATGCATATATAAAAACTAATGTATTTTCACAAAATATGCACATACACAAATGCATAATCCTTTTATTTCTCATCTACTATGCATATTTTACCAGCATACATGCATGGCGATATTTCAAGAACATACAGGTTATAATGCTTTCATCCATTAGAGGTAGAATGTGAAGGGAAATTAAAACACCTATAAATATTGTAGACCTTACACAACCTCTTCTTCTAACTAGATACTTTGTAGATCTATGTAACACACTTGGTTGAGTTTGCATACAACAATAGTTTTCATAATTCCCTGGGTATGTCACCATATCAGGCTTTGTATGGTAGGCCTTGCCATACTCCTTTGAGTTGGGGCCACATTAAGGATAAAATTACGATTGGCCCTAAGTTGGTTCAAGAAATGGAGCAGCAACTGGCATAGATTAGGCAACGCTTGTAGGAGGCAAAGGATAGGCAGAAGAAGTATGCAGATGCTAAGAGGATTGATTAGAGTTTTTCTATTGGTGATAAGGTTTTCTTGAGGGTGTGATCGCATAAGAGCCTGATCCATTATGGAAAAGGTTCTAAGTTAACCCCTTGATTTGTTGGACCATTTGAGGTTTTAGAGTGAGTGGGTCCCGTTGCTTACTATCTAGCACTGCCACCTATCCTGTCTCATGTGCATGATGTTTTCCACATTTTTGTTCTATAGAGATATATTCATGATATTTCTTACATTTTGGATTGGGATGGTTTACAGGTGGAGGAGGATAGACAATTGGCCATGGAGCCAATACATATTATGGGGTAGCAGACTTTGGCTCTTCGAGGGTGAAAGTTAGATTAGGTCAGGGTCCAATGGAATAGGTATGATGAGGTTGCAGCTACCTGGGAGGATGCTTCCCATATGAGGTCCCTCTACCCACATCTATTTGAGGACTTCCAGGAGGAAGCCTAATTCTAGGGGGGAGGATGTGAGACTGCATATTATGTGCCATTCTATTTTACTTATGATGTACTTGATACATTCTAATACATTTGAAACACTTAAAGTAAAAAGCAACTGGGATAGTTAAAGTGATGAAATAACATCGTAGACTTGATGTCATTGAACTAGATCAACTTCAACACTTGACTTTACCTTAGTAGTACTAGCTTATAAAAAAACTTTTATGGTTGTGTATGGTTTTAGTTGCATAAAAGTCAGGGCATGATATACTACATGAAATAATATGTTGATAGTTTGATACCAAAGTCACCATCTCTCAAAGAGGATTGAACCCTAAATACATCATTACTCTTCAAATTTAGAATGATCTTCAAGGTTTGAATCTACAACAGGGTCTTCAAGTTCTCATAATCCAATAGAGCATTGACTCTTTTTTGTTTAAGTTACAAGGGTATCAATAGTTGACAGCCTAGGAAAGACAACAACTGGGTTCTCCCCAATGGAGTCACCAATCTGTTGGATTCTTTTTGTGTAATCTTTGGTTTTAAGGTATCTACTTCAATAGCAAAGCCAAAAGAGAAAACCTATGGTCAAATCAAATACTAGAAAAGGCCAATGAAAAATAGGTATAGAGAACCTCTTCTACACTTTAGGTTCTACATTAAGACCTAGGGGGTCACCCTATCAATGCTCACTGGATTCTATGTGAAAGACAATGTATTCATCATAGTGAGAAGTAGATAAAGGGGTTCAAGAAGATACAACAGGGTTTTCAATACATAATACATTCATGTGCATTCCATATACCCTTGATTCCCCAATTTTAACATGATAAGTTATAAATAATTTATAACTCAAAGGACTTTCATGATTTGATGTTGTTGAGTTAGGAATTGATAAAGGAAATGATTGGTACCTTATTATTGGAAAATAGACTCATCCTAATAGCATTACAGCTTCACCTTAACATCAATGTTTTGTTGGTTTAATCTAGGTGTTAATGCCTTGCAATAACACAAAATTGATGAAAGAGATTTATTCAATGTAATCATTCTTAGTTATCCTCTTTCAATCAAAAGAATCCTGAAATTAATTCTAATAGATTTACCAAAATCCTTGACTCTGAACTAATAGATATTGACACACAAAAAATGTGCAGGTTAAGATTAAATTCTCCTTGATAATTTTATGCTTCAACACAAGCCACACAACAGAGGAGAAAATTACATCAAAAATACATACTCATAGAAATCATAGAAAAACAAAATTCAAGACAAAGATGTAGAACAAGATCTTTTATTTGTTTCCAAGATATAAGGTGTTACAATTAGTTTCTTGAATTCCTTTTCTTCAAATCTAATTCCAAAACTCAAACCCCTATTCAACAAAAAGAAAACTCTATATAAAGGAGATGACAAGGCTCATCTCATGCAAATGATTGACACTTTTTGCTTCCCAATATATATTATAGTTGTAAAAGAGTTCATCCCAACTCAAGTACATAGAGTGGGTGTGATATCCTTCTAGTGTTCATGGATCGATCATGTGATAGGGCCTTTCCTAAAAGAACTAGTAGAAAATATAATATGATGAGGGGGTCAATCCAAAAACACACAATAACACAGATTGCAAACATAAAATAGGAATGTGCTTTTATTGATTTGGATAACACATTACATTATAGAAATCAAAATCAAATCATAGGATGAATCCTTAACATGCTGGAACACTATCTCTAGATGGGTGAGTGCAAGATCATGATGGGCCAAACAGTGGCAATAGAGAAAAAACTTGCTGGATGAAAAAGTGCTAACATTTAGACTAAAATTTAGATTTGGATGGAAAGGGTGTTAATATTTTTAGCTCAAATATGGATTCCCTCCAAAAGTGCATTAGGATTACCTCATATTTAGGCAAGTGGGATTCCTAAAACTTGCCAAAGAAACTTGCAAAACCACCCATTTAGTGTTATCCTGAAATTTTCCACAATTTCATCCTTGAAGCTGGCAGACTTTTTCAGACTAAATTTAATCAAATGAAAAGGGTTTATAGAGGAGCTATTAAGATTCTTAAAATATAAAATATGCCTCATAATAATTTTAATAGGTAATTATTATTAATTTTCTACATACACTATGCCTGATTTCCTGATAGATATGCTTATTGTAAAACATCCATAACATTCAACATATTAATCCTTTTTAAATCCAAAAGATGCGTCACATTCTAGGATTTATTGGGTATACATTAAAATTTAAAATTTTTGAGTTTCATATATTTTGACCAAGTTAGGTTGGCTAGAAAATTAATTTTTAATATTTTAAAAAAGTCACACTAAAAATTCATAAATAATTATTTATTTACTTAAAAAATTCAAAAAAATATGTGTCAAATCTGCTCACGTGTCCTTACTTAAATCCAAATCATGGAGGAAAAATATTATCATTTTCTCATAGTTAGGTTGACCAGAATGACACCTACTTTTACATTTTTCTAAAAATTTTAGTAGTACTTCATTAAAATATCCAATTTTCACAACACTATTTTTAAAATTTTCAAAAAAAAAAAGTAGCAGCCATAAACTACATTCAATTTATTACAAATTTTATCACTACCTTATTTCTAGATTGTGTAGATAACTCATTCAATTTTTGACATGAACTTAGTTAAGTTTTTTTTTCACATTTACATTGCCACTTAGGGGTAGAGTTTGGCCCATCATGATCCTGCACTCACCCATATTCTGAAACCTTCTGCCTTCTGTAGCTTCAAATATACTAAGGTTTCTATTTTCCCTCCTTTTCCTGACTCTCCACTTTTCCCCTTTTCTATACTCCCATAGGATTCCCAAAAATGGTCATAAATAGCCCTTTTTGGCACCTTCTAGCCAAAATTTTGAAATTTGTACTTCCCTCCAAAAATAGGTCAACATCTAGGAGCCGTAACTTTTGACCTGGGTGTCTGATTGACAAATTGTTTGATTTGTTGGAAAGATCGTGAAGTTCTCTGCATGCTAAGATCACTTTAAGGTGGGAGCATACATCATTATGTGCATTGTTCATGCATCACGTGGTTGGTTTCACAACTTGCTAACTCATGCACTTCATGTGACTTTACATCTATGATCACCTAGTAATTTAGTGGTCCTTACTAGCTCATGATCCATGAAGAAAATCTTTGCATGACCCCTAGTGATAGAGCAAGCTAGTGTCCATGTCATGTTCTTTTTATGATTGTTTATATTTCCTTACTTATTGTTTAGTGTGAAAAGAGGAGTGACAGGGTTTTATTTGTATGGGGGTTTTAGTTTGAATCCTCCTTTCCACAAAGCATTCCAAGAGCTTTTCAACCAAGTGCTTCTCCTATCGAGAGGAGAGTCATCTATTAGATTGGGTTACCAATTGGTTTTTGGCTGGGAAATTCAGAAGTTATCACACAATGTCTCTAATTAATGCTTTTATACTCTTAAAACCCTAATTTAAGAAAAACAGTAAGTAAATCTGCAAATTATGACAAATGCTACTGGAATTAGACAAAGGGCAGAGAACCTTAACTCACTATTTTTTGTAGTCCAAAGAACAGAAATGTTGGGGATAATGGTGATGGCACCCTAGTCCAAGGTACAACTTTTTCTATGGATTATTGATCTCCTTCTGACACTGATGTCTAATCAGGCTCCTCCTTTAGGATCTAGAATTTCCACAGTGTCCTCTTGCTCCCTTCATCATGTAACCTACAATCACAAGGAGTGTGGGGGGGGTTGTGGTGTTTAGAGGCTTGCCTTAGTCAAGCCTCGGAGAGACATTTAAGTCTTCTAAACACCGTTGTCAGAGAGAGAGTGTGTATCCTTGTGGGATAGAGAAAAAAATCCATATGATAATGATAAACAAATACAATCGATGTCACCTTGATGATGAATCTCTCATGGAAGGAGGACGCTCTTCAATGCCATGAGGAGAACATGTAATCCAACCTGCAAAAATAAACACAATAAAAATGCTATGTTCTGCAAACAATGAATGTCTTGATCACTTTAACATAAGCTCATGAAGCACAATGTCCATCTAATGATCTTCTAGTTTGCAAATGAAACCCTAAACATGCTTATATATGCAACTACTAAGATTCTTGCTAAGAATTTTGTAATTAAAACTAATGATGTCAGCCTGGGATCCAAATAACAGTCACAAAACTGACATTTGAATTTAGGGTAAACCCAAAATGGGGTGCTAACGCCCTTGTCCACCCCCTGTCTTTATTCAAGGATCACCAAAATAGACCCTCTTAGGTCCCATTTGTCACAAGGCCCAAGGGTTTTCTCACCAAGAGTCTAAATTATCATGCAAGATACTCTAAATGCAATCTAAAGACTCGGGCGGTAAACTTTAATAGGAAAAAGCCCCCAAGGGTGCATTTTTCTGACATAACATTTAGCCCCCACTTTAATGTATTTACTAAAGGCAAGACCAATACATGCATTAAAGTAAGGTCAGCAAACACAGCAAACACGCTAAGCATGGAGAAGACATGCCAAACACATTGAAGACAATAATAGGCACTCAAGACACGGAGAAGATAGTTATAGGCACGCAAAACACAGAGAATATAGTATTGAAGACACGCAGAGCACAAAGAATACAATGAGTGCAGTGATTATTATTTTTATTTTCCCATATGAAATGCAAAATGCAAGTACAAGAAAAGTAAACAAACAAATCACAAAAAGTGTAGAGGAGTTGTTCATCACCGGTCTTGCACTTTTTGAGAATAGACACATGAAACAAAATTCCAAGGTGTAGAGGAGTTGTTCACCACTGATCTTATACCTTGATAACAAACACACCAAACAAATCCCAAAATGTGGAGGAGCTCATCGCCACTGGTCTTGCACTTTGAGAACAAGCACGTCATACACACACACACATCTAAGACATGAAGAAAACACATCAGACAAGTGATGGAGTGAAACTATTGCTAGATTCATCACCATCTCAGATACATTATAGACACACACTGATGATTAGGCTTCACCACAACAACCACCGAAAACATACTTAAGGGTTGAGTTAGTCACAGAACCGCTCGCCGCCTCGTGATGAGGAATTTTTGAAAATGACAGGATAGTGCAATCTCTCCGAGAAATACACCATCTCTGCCTTGTGATGAGGGCTTAAGATAGAAAAGAGATGTGATATCCCCACCTCATGATGAGGGCCTAAATGATTGTGATTGATTTTTAGATTGTTCAAACATGCTTTACTATCATTTAAAGCAGACAACTTACCTTATATATGCCCCCATCTTAAGGTGGTTGATATCGCATACCGATATCAAGCACGTTAAAGTAGGAAGAAAACACATGAGAGAACATGAGCTCTCATAAAGCCCATGCCCCTGAGAGGTGACATGTACTTTACGACCACCGAATGTTCCCACAAACACATCCTTGCAAGAAAAGTGTTAGTGTCCAAATAATAATGATAAACAACAATGCATATGATCAACTACATGAAAGAGCCAAGCAAGGTGATATCCATGATAAACAAAGTGCATAGAGCAACAGTATTGTTAAAGTGTTATTAGCAAGATAAGATAGCATAGACATCAACATCAAGATAGAGAAATCATGGAGTGATTCCACTAGCCAAGCGTCAGATAATTTGTTACAACCCTGTCGTCATATATGGACTAGGTCCATTTTTTGATTACTCTCGAAAGGGACACTAGGTTTGCATCAGTATAATATGTTTTTCATCATCCACCAGCTAGGAGGAAACACTAGAGGAAGGTAAACAATAAATCAGAGAGGAGAACAAGTGCCTTAAGGATAGTCACATAGGAGGGTGCCCCCAAGTTACCAACCGCAACGCTATGTCTGTAAGACACAACACACAACAATGAAATTAGACAAGAAGCAAATATAGAAGAATGATGATACAAATAGAAGAAGGTCATGATAGAGGTAGTCTCCTAGTATCCTTGACCTTACAAGAGAATCAAGGGTCATCCTAGGAGGCCTAACAACACATAACACATCATGGGGGAAGCACATCATGGAGGTAAAGGGTTAGAGATACTTACCTGTGGAGACAACCAGGCTAGCGGTCATCACGGATCTTGATCTTTATCTTAATGGTTAAGGCTTTATCACTTCGTCTCTCTTCCATATGTTCATGAGTTTGCGAGGGTAACCATGTAGGAAAGGTACCCCTTAATGATGGTTGAGAGGGGATGTTGCCATTTTCTTTGTTAGTTCGTATATAGGGTGTTGGAATACCTTGGGTTTGAGGGATAGTTTGTTCTTCAATATTGTGTAAGATTTCATTGTTTTCCAAGGTATGTGAAGGTTCAAGTAAAGATGCATGAACCATTTCTTTGTTTAAGATGTAATTGAGAAGTTCTTGAACATCATGTGGTAAATTTTTAGTAGGTTGAAGCAAATGGTCACAAAGAGAATCTGCATCATTTAAAGCATCTTCCTAGTTAGGGAGAGCAGAAAGGGATGGTAGAGTAGTATGGACAAATGTATCAGTGATATCTTCTTCTTGTGCCAAGATATCCTCACTAAGTGGGGTTATGTTGGGACAAGTCTCTTTGTTTGATGAATCACCCATTGCTATATCATTCTTATAAGTCTCAGAAAGGATTTGCATTATGTCTTCATGAAACAAAGGGAGAGAGGGTGTGATGTTTTCACCACTACTTTCCCCTTGATTATTTTCAGCCATAAAATTAGTAATATTCTCCAAGATCGAAGGAAAAACATCCACAGTAGTAAGAAAGTCATCAAAATAGGCTATTATTTGAAGGATATCACAGGTAGTGCTTTTTTTCATGTCAATGCCATAGATGTATGATATTTGATGCAAGAATTGAGAATATTTATCTATGAATTTGCAAAAATTATCATAATTCATAATGTACTCAAATAAATCTTCCAAAGATGGTCCCTTAGGAGAATCCATGAGTGTAAAAATGGCCTTAAATGCTTGATTTTTCAACTTTTTTCAATGCAAACAAATGGGAGAAGAGGTGTTGTAAAGATTTTCAAGAGGGAAAGAAAATGATATGCCTAATAATAGTCCATTAATTAAAGAATACCTTTCACAACATGCTTTTGAAGCAACTCTAGAAAGTCGATAAGTCAAAACCTAGTAAAAGTAGGCCAAAATATATGATTTTCACCAAACCTCAATGCAAAAGAGTAGGGCTACGGGTGTTGTAAGGAAAATGATGATGCAAAGCAACTTATTATAGTAATAACAACCACCTAATGCTAAAAAATCTATTACAACATGCCTATAGTGCCACTCTAGATCAAACCCCAGTGCAAAGATATCAAAAATATGCAAATTTTTGCAAAATTTCAAAGCGAAGGCCCAAAAGGAAGGGTGTTGTAAGGAAATTGAGAAGGGGCAGTAGATAATAACCCCAATAACAGCCAATTAGTGCAATAAAATCCCTTACAAAATGCCTGGATTGCAAATCTAACAAGACAACAAAGCCAAATCTAGTGAAAAAAAATGCAAGTTTTCAAGCCCTAAACATGATATTTCACAAGGAGGCCACTATGATGCAATACTAAAATTATAAATCAGGCCTAATGAGTGTTTTAACAAGGTAGTAAAATCTGAAACAAGATTTTGACTACAATCCTAGCTCATGCAAAACTAGGTTTTCATGAAAAATACAAAATTTCAAGCAATTTCTAACTAATCAAGCATGCAAATATAATGCAAATGAATTGTAAATGATGAATTTCTATATTTTGTATCAAATATAATGAAAATAATAGAAATTAATTTAAATTAGATGCCAATTAGTTCAAATTTTACAAAAATGCAAATCTAATATGCCATTTTTTGCAAATTTTCCAATTTTTTCAATTTTTTTGTAAATTTTTTAATGCAATAAAATGAATGAATGCAAATCTATCAAACAACATTCAGCAAGGTGCCAAAAAGTTCAAAACATGGGTTCACCAAAATGTTTTATATGGAAAAGATGAGTGACGGGGTTTTGTTTGTATGGGGGTTTTAGTTTGAATCCTCCTTTCCACAAAACATTCCAAGGGCTTTTCAACCGAGTGCTTCTCCTATTGATAGGAGAGTCATCTATTAGATTGGGTTGCCACTTGGTTTTCTGTAGGGAAATTTAGAAGTTAGCACACAATGTCTCTAATTAATGCTTTTATACTCTTAAAACCCTAATTTAAGCAAAAAAGTAAGTAAATCTATGAATTATGACAAATGCTACTGGAATTAGACAAAGGGCAGAGAACCTTAACTCATTATTTTTTGCAGTCTGGAGAATGAAAATGTCAGGGACAATGGAGATGGAACCCTAGTCCAAGGTACAACTTTTTCTATAGATTCCTGATCTCCTTCTGACACTAATTTCTGTTGTCTCTTCAGTTTTTGGTGATCTAATAGTGGAGGACAATGTTGATGGCACCCTAGTCCACTGAGGAGGATTCTTCTGGATGTTGGAAGCTCTACAAATCCTAGTGATCACTGTCCAGTCTATTTCTATGGCTTCAGATGTGGAGGACAACAATGATGGCACCCTGGTCCAATCAGGCTCCTCCTTCGGGATCCAGAATCTCCACAGTGTCCTCCTACTCCCTACAAATCCACTTCTTTCACTTTCGCAACCTATAACCTACAATCACAAGGAGTGTGGGAGGGGGTTGTGGTGTTTAGAGACTTGCCTCAGTCAAGCCCCAGAGAGACATTCAAGTCTTTTGAACACTGTTTTCAGAGAAAGAGTTCATATCCTTGTGGGATAGAGGCAAAAATCCAAATGATAATGATAAACAAATACAATAGATGTCACCTTGATGATGAAGCTCTCTATTAGGAATTGCATGTAGAAGATATCAATTAAATGCAGATAAAGATTAAATAGAGGAATGAAAATACACATAAATAATAACAGTGAGAGATAATTTTTAATGTGGTTCACCCAAACTCAAGCTACATCCACCAATAGCGAGTCTAATATTATTATCTAGAAAATCAAACTAATTACAACCAGCAATCCTTGCAACTCAATACTATTGCAAGTGCTACAATACAATATATATGGAAACCCTAACCCTTAGCCATTTTTATCAAGACTTATGTTGGTTACAAAATAGGGTTTTTTATGTCAGGCAATAGAAAAATAACTCCCGACGCCTTTATAAAATAATAAAAGTCATTTGAGATTTCGGGGGCGCTGCCCCTCGACCCCACCCTGTATTGCGATAGGGAGGGCAGTAGGGGGGCTGCCCCCAAACCCCCATTAAATAATTTGGGGGGAAACTGCACCGATAAAAGTGGGGAAAATTTAACCTTTGAGTCTGATTAGGCTCCATATAATAACACTCTCATGGAAGGAAGACGCTCTTCAATGCCATGAGGAGAAGATGTAATCCAACTCACAAAAACAAACATAATAACAACTCTATGCTCTGCAACACAATGAATGCCTTGATCATTTTAACATAGGCTCATGAATCATAAGGTCCATCTAATGATCTTCTAGTTTGAAAATGAAACCCTAAACATGCTTATATACGCAACTACTACGATTCATGCCAAGAATTTCATAATTAAAACTTATGATGTTGACTTGGGACCCAAAAAATGGTCACAAACCCAACATTTGAATTTAGGGTAGACCCAAAATAGGGCTGGACTAGGGCGCTAGTGTCCTTGTCCAGCCCCTGTCTTTGTTCAAGGATCATCAAAATAGACCCCCTTAGGTCCCATTTGTCACAAGGCCCAAGGGTTTTTTCATCGCAAGTCTGAATTATCATGCAAGATGCTTTAAATGCAATCTAAAGACCCGAGAGCTAAACCTTAATAGGAAAAAGCCCCCAATGGTGCATTTTTCTGACATAATACTTATATGTATATGTGTTACTTAACTTGCATGCTCTTGTTTTTCCATGTATTTTTCTTGTATGCTCTATGTCTATTATGTATCTTCGCGTGTTTACTTCATGTATACTCTATGTCTACTTCGTGTATTACATGTATGCTTCACATTTTATGTGTATTCATTATTGTATGCTTTCTGAATAATCCATGTATGTGTGAATTATGTTGGATATCTTGTGTGTATGTAATCTCTTCTTGCTATGCTTTGTAGACCCTTAGAATCCTAAGTTTGGGGGGTTTCATAGCTCTCAGCTTGGTGTTATTCTAATGGCTTCCACATTATAGTGATGAAGTTTTTTTTCTCTTTACTATAGTGTGTATATGAGTGTAAGGTCATACCCACTCTAAAGTGGGGGCTAAATGTTATGTCATAAATTGTCAACACCAGTAATTTACACTAGATTTAGCACCCTTGTAGACTGATATGCAAATTCATGTTGAAAGAAGACTAGATTTTAAAGTAGAGACTAGTGTATTGGTTAAAATCTGAATATGCAAATAAGATGAAAGTATTATATAAAACACAATGCAAATTACCTTTCACACACACAAAAACAAATGAAATAGATTGAGCGTATCGAGATAGCACCCAAATCTTGAGTCGATTGCTCTTTGCTCTTTGTTGTTTGTGATCTGGATTGCTTTATTGTCAAGCGTAATATGTGATATCCCAAGGAATGATATTGACATCGTAAGTTTACTTAGATGAGAGATGCTAAGAAATGGAGAATGAGGTTCCTTTGATAGACCTGTGAAACAACAGATCAACGGTTGAGGAACACCAAAAAGATCAATGGTTGAGGATGGTTGAGAGAATGTGCATGAATGAGAGAAGGACAAGTGTCCTTGCCTTCTCATGAGTCATGGAAGTTAACAGACCTGCTTGGAGAGTTGACTAGATAGATTGATTAGAGCATTGAATTGATTGATATGTTAACAAATTAGATTGATTTATTAACTGATTTGATTGATTAGATGACTAAATTGATTGATGAGTCAACTCATTTGATTGATCTATTAACTAATTTGTCCAGAGGAAATTATGGTGGGTGAGGATAAATAGGAAATTAAATAAATAATTTATTTAATTTCATGAGCACATGTTAAATAAATTAAATATTAAATTTAATTCATTTTGGAGGAAAAAGATATTTAAATAAATAATTTGAATTTATTTATTTAAAGTGGAGGGAAATTTGATTATTAAATAAATAATTTTGATTTTATTTATTTAAAGTGGAAGAATAATAATTTAATTAAATAATTTGGATTATTTAATTAACATAGAGGAATATGATGATTTTTAATGAATTAATGAATTAATGTGGAATAGTCAAAATTAGGTGATTTGGTGGGAATTTATGCGAATGTAGTGTGATGACATGAATTATGCGTTGGCGAATTTCAAGTGTCTACATTTTGCCCCTCTTTGATGCAGTGTCCCATTAGGTGGCATCGTGTCAAAGAAACTAAAAAAACATGCCTCAGTTAGTGGCCGGAACAGAGAAGAACAATCGAAGTGAATAGGTGTGTTGGGTGCCCCCTCGAGAATTTTTTTAGAAAAAAAAAAAAAAAGAAAAAAATTCTCGACAAGTGTGAATGAGGTTAGGATAGTAGAAAAGTTGAACAAATAGAATAAAAATGGAGAAATAGTAGACAAATAGGGAAAAGGGGAGGGTGGGGTATGCGCTACGGGGAAAAACAAGGGTGGGGGCCTATAAATAGTGGTAGGGGGACCCATTCTGAGTGCCCTTGTACTGTAATGGTACGCTTATCGTAAAGGTACGCCTATGTAGGGAAGATGCACCCACACATGCAAACAATGTAGCCACATAAAGAAAATGTGCGCCAGTGCAGACAATGCAATTTTAGGAGAAAACGTGCCTATGCTTGGCATATGAGCGCCTATGTGCAAGAGTGATGCACTTTTGCAGAAAAATGTGCTTGGGTAGAAAAACAACATGCCTATACTAGAAAAAGGCATGACGGTGCTAAAAAGTATGTCAGAGAATAGAAAAGGAGCACCTGTGTAAGAAGACAACAAGTGGCCAACGAGACTTAAGAAAAACTTGACAAAATGGAAAATTTGATGACCTAGGGACCAAATAGAGGAATTAGGGTAGAACTAGATGAATTAGGGGAACAAATGAGATTATGTTACTAGATTATGGCTAACTGAATAAACTATGATGATGAACATGAGCAACCTCAACCAATTCGATCGCACATGCGTTGAATACGTACAATGAGGTTGGAGATAGATTTTACTAACATTGACAGAGTTTTTCTAGATGGAGTTGGGATGCTACATGTAGCTCAATTTCTAGATATTCAAGCACACACAACGATGATGACTACACTGATAGAGCAGTGGCACAGTGAGAGGAGTGCCTTCTTTCTCCTGACAAGGGAGATGATAGTTATGGAGGATACTACGGGTCCCTATTCATGGATCCTTAGTGCGGTATAACCTACACACAGGGACAGAGGCATTGGAGAGGGTCTTTGTGGATGATGACCTTCCTATTGAGGGTATGCCACTAGATTTGACTCAGGTGATCAATGATGCCGCACTACCACTATTCATCACTAGGTTGATTATCTGTGTTGGTTCTTGGGAGATGGTCATGGTAGTTTGCGATTGGCTAGGGTGATGTGCTAGAGCCCGTGATGTACGGAGAGGTTTTCGCTTGGGGGTTGTGTGTACTAGCCCACCTATATATAGATTTGCATAGCTATGTCTACAATTGGAGCCAGTATATAGGGTGCGGCATGGCATTGCTACATATTTAGGCATGGGAGCACATACCAGTGTTGCGGCTAATGTGTGACAGGGTGAGGTCAGCAGGGAACCCATACTTTTGGTTATAAGTTGGGGTCCCCCATTATAGGAGGATAGGAGACATGACATATTAGAGGAGTGTAATAGATGACATAGACACAGTGATTTGGAGACCATGGTGGACATGCAACACTTGGTGGGATGATTTTTGATAGCTGCCATGGTACATCAAGGGGAGGATGGAGATAACTATTGAGAGATACATGCCCGATATAGTGAGGAGATAGTTTGTGGAGGTACAGATGGCTCTAGTACATGAGGACATCTTTCCCAGGGTTGTACGAGATGTAGGTGCATGGGGAGCACCTATGATTAGGCAGGCAATTGTAGTAGAGTTCAGAGCTTTACAGTCGATGCCATGGGTACCACCAGCCGCAACTATAGAGGATGTAGGGACTAGCCCTAATTATAACACCTGGTGGGCAACACACATGCCTATTAGATTGACACCACCTGGGACATAGGATAGATAGGTAGTAGACCCTCCCATCAAACAACGGGTTAGAGAGAGGGTAGCCCAAGGACATGTTGTGATCCCTCTAGATGCAGGGAGAGGAGGAGATGGAGGAGAATAGGGGCCATAGGTGGCGGCAGTGATACCAGCAATTGGGGGAGATGGAGGAGGAGGAGGAGGAGATGGAGGCCAAGAGCAAGCTATTGTCCTAGGAGATAAAGAGGATCTTGACACATTACGAGCCTCCTGGGATAGCCTTCCGTTAGAGGTATAGAGGCTTCAAGGGGAAGTGACAATAGTGACAGCGGAGAGAGACATCACCCTCCTATAGATACAGACTCTGTAGGGGCAGGCACATGCACTATAGGTACAAATACATCAGGTGTAGGCCTGGGATGGAGGAGATGGCTTGGTACAATAGGTTATTGGAGAGAGAAACACAGTGAGGGATGTTGCTGCACAATTATAGCAGCAACTAGATATAGCCCAGGGTGTGATAGCAGGGACAAGTATGGTGTAGTGCATAGATATGATTGTTGTCTAGGATAGATTGGCCTAGGCTAGGTAGAGAGTAGAGTATTACTAGGGGTTTTATGAGAGTGTGGTGCCTGCATCTCAGAGAGCTCCTAGTTTTAGTAGGCAAAGTCAGGCGAGGGTCTCCAGATTAGTGCGTTCAGGACCATCAGTGATGGGGCCACCTAGGGTAGCTACAAGATAGGGACAATGAGACAAGGGGCAACCCTCAGGGTCACAAGGACCACCCCAACCACCTCTTCTAGGGACAAGCCAGCAGCCAGCTCCTTCAGAGGGTGGGAGTTCAACTTGATGTAGACAACTGATATTTTATTTTGATGAGATGTATACACAAATGTATATTTTTATATTTTGATGCCTGCAGGCTAATGATGTATTTGTATGTATACAGACATTTGTATTATGGCCTCTTTTTTGTATCATGGACATTTTGTGATATGTGTGTGTGTGATGGCTTGATCCAGTAGATGTTTATGATGTTTTAATGATGTTTATGATGAATGCATGCATGTGTAATATGGATGTAGCATAGATGTTTATTGATAATTTCTATGATGTATGATGAGTTAACATGATGTGACAAAAAATGTAACATGAATGATGAAATAAGTAAGTTAGATGAAATGTCAAATAATGAAAACTAATGACACGAATAATCAACATAAAAATGATAATCAAATGATAAGGAAGAACATGATGAAACAAATTATTAACTTAAGAAAAGATAATCAAATGAAATTGACAGAATATGATGAAACAAATGATTGGCTTAAGAAAAGATAATCAAATGGTAATGAAAGAATATGATGAATAGATGATTAACATAAGAAAAGATAATCAAATGATTAGAAAAAATGAGATGAATAGATGATTAACTTAAGAAAAGATAATGAAATGGTAATGAGAGGATATGATGAAACATATGATTAACTTAGAAAAGATAATCAAATGATAAGAAAGAATATGATGAACAAATGATTAACTTAAGAAAAGATAATGAAATGGTAATGAAAGAATATGTTGAAATAGATGATTAACAAAGATATGACAATCAAATGATAAGAATGAAAATGATGAAACAAATGATTAACAAAGCTATGACAATCAAATGGAAATGAAAGAATATGATGAACTAGATGATTAATTGATAATGAAAGAATATGGTGAAACAAATCATCAAAAGACAAACATGAATTGGTGTGGAAAAGAACCTTTTATAATAGATGAATGAATGATGGATTTATTTGGGAGAAGTTACTTTTGACATGTAAAATAGAGAAATCCTTTATTTGGTGTAGCATACGAATGTTATGCACCAAGGTATGAGAACAAAGGTGGCCATGTATCCCATGCATAAGATAGTTAACTCTACAAACAAATGGTTTGATATTATTACTACTAGGTATAATAGAACCTTGTCAGATAAGTGAATGGAAAATAGTCTTATTGTAGAATAGTCTTAATACAAAGAAGGTCTTTATAGAGCCTTAGGTGTAAAAGATATTGATATACAAGATGCTAATCCCAACACACACAACATACATATTAGACCTAATAGGATAATAAAGTCATCCCATAAACACACATCATACGAAATCAATGACTACTCCCCAATCTATATTGTATCACGACATACCAAGATATATAAAGATCAAGTTAGTTTTGAATGTGTATTAAAAAGGGACAAAAGATAAATCAAAAAGACAAAATGACCAACTAATAAAATAGATAGACAACCAACATGTTCTCTTGCCAAAGAGGGTATTCCAGAAAGATTTGAGGCCTTATCGTAGGAAAGATGTATCTGTTAAAGGCTTTGGATCCAAGATGTATGGATATATCAGATGTAGACAAGTGGTATGTGGTGATGGACTATTTTTTAGGAGTAGTCCTTTTGTTTCAGATTTGATAAGAACTTTTAGCTTCCAAAAAGATGCATAGCTTAAGTTCTGCTTGAGTTAGTCATGTCTAAGTGGTAAATGGATAGGATGGATTGTGGTAAATGGATGAAGTGAAAAAGATGAATTTATTATGAGTTGAGATGGACGATGGGGTGTATCGTATGTGCCTAAGTACTGGATACTTCCTTCATATTCTAGACTGCCTACATACCCTATATCCATGGGATCAAGGGACATTACGATGATGATGATGATATGTAGTTCTGGGTGATAAGTGATGAATGTGTTGGTTGATGGAGGATGATGAATGTGTTAAAGTGATGAGATTGTTGATGGATGAGTAATTAGAGTGTTGAGGGGTGAGTGAATGTGCAATAATTCCCTTGTGTCAACAAGGATCCATTCCTAGCCTTAGGTTAAGGAAATGTGTCCCCATTTAGGTAAATGATTTATTATGGAACAAGTGATTGACTATGGAAGAAATTGACTATGAATGAAACTAATAGATAATGCTTGACATTGACAAATTCTGAGCCATGACAGATGGACAACTAGGAATGGGAGGGTCAATGAGTTTTACTATGGATGGATGGGGTTTTATTATGAAAATGAGATGGAAGGAGGGGGAGACTGAATAGATGGTAGTGTTGGCTCCTACACATAGCACTTGTTTGCTAGGTTTTTACTATGGAACTTATTTAAGGCACTTATTTACCAAGTTTTCACCAGAGGATGAACAATTTTTTGTATTTTTGTATTTTTTTGTTATTTTCTGCTAGGATATTCTCAAGGATTAGGCATATAATTTCTTGAGATGAACACTATTGAGGGGTTAATCAAGAGGAATTCCTTCAGGTGTTGCTAGGGTATAAGCCCCTGATCCATATGTTGCTACGATGATGAAAGGTCCCAACCAGTTACGTTCAGATTTACCTTTCTTATCTCTGTTAGATTGCAAGTTTCTCTGATTTTCTTTTAGGACTAGATCACCCAATTGGAACCACCTTTCTTTGATTTTCTTATTGTAACTATGGCGGAGGCAATTCTGGTAAACCTAAAGATAGTTTAATGCTGTAAGACATCTTTCATCATGAAGCTCTAATTCATGTAGCCTAGACATTCTGTACTCCTCTCCATCAATTAGATGTTGCATGGAGATGCAGAGAGATGGGATCTTGACCTCTATAGGCAAAATAGCCTTAGTTTTGTATACTAAATCATAGGGTGTGGCACCAATTGGAGTTTGAATGCTTGTTCGATAGGCCCAGAGGGCAGGGTTAAGCTGGAGATGCCAATCACGACCAGCTTCATTGATGGACTTTTTGAGGATTTTAAGGATTTTTTTGTTTGAAGCCTCAGCCTAGCCATTTTTTTGTGGGTAATACAGAGTAGAAAAGAGGTGTTGGATGTGGTATTGAGTGCACAAAGTATGGACATCTTAGTTGTTGAATGGTTTACCGTTATCGGTTACTATAGCCATAGGGATTCCATATTGGTAGATAATATAGTGTAGGATAAATTTAGAAGTTTGTTTGTCAGTGATGTAAGCCATGGGAATAGCTTCCACCCACTTCGTAAAATACTCAGTGGTGGTAATTATAAGCTTGTGGCCATTGGAAGATGAGAGGTGTATTTTGCCTACAAGGTTGAGTCCCCATTGTGAAAATGGACATGGAGTGGTCACTAGTTGTAGCTGATGAGCAAGGGAATGAATTAGATCTCCATGTTATTGACACTAAAGACATTTTTTGGAAAACTAGTGGGCATCTTGTTCCATTGTGGGCTACAAATATCTAGTTTGAAGTAACTTCTTTGCTAGGTTAGGACCGGTGGAATGTGCTCCACAGATACCTTCATGTATATCTCTTAAAGCGGTGTCAACTTCTTTTGAGTTTAAACATCTGAGGAGGATACCATCGAGACTGCATCAGTATAATGAATCTCCAAAGATGGTGAAATGGGAGGCTCGGCAAATGAAAGTTTTCTTTTGTGTGGATGTTAGATTGGATGGGAGGGTGTTGTTATGAAGGTTGTTATATATATCCTGATACCATGTCAAGTTGGGACCAACAAGCTCACAGATAATTTTGGTTTGCAAAATATCGATGGATGGTATTAGCAGCTGCTCCACCAAGAACTCATAGTTTTGTAGGTCGGTCGGCATGTCTAATAGTGATCCTCTAGTATCCATTGCATCAATAGCCTTGTTGTTAATTTTGGGGATCTGATCAAATGAAAGACTACAAAAGTGTTGTTTATAGTTGTCCAACTATCTTCTTATAGGGCATCAACTTGTCATCCTTAGTTTGATATTCATCTGTGACTTGGTGAATAACAAGTTGAGAATCTTCGTAAACCTAAAGTTGTTTGATGTTCCATTGGATTACCATTCGAAGACCAGTGAGTAATGCTTCATATTCAGCTATGTTGTTGGTACAAGGAAATGCAAGCCTATATGATTTTGGAATACAATCAACTTGTGGGGTGATGAAGAGGATTCCTGCTCCAGACCTGTGCTGGGTGTATGACCCATCAAAGTATAGTTTCCACTCAACCAATGGAGAGATATTGAAGATCAATAAAATCAAACAGCATGGGGTGTGTATCTGTTATTGGAGCCTCTGCTAGTTGGTCTACAATTACATGCCCTTTTATAGTCTTTTGATCTACATATTCAATGTCAAACTCAGTTAAGATCATTACCCATTTTGCTAAACGTCCTGTAAGAGCTGCTTTGGAAAGAAGGTACTTCAAAGGATCTACTTTGGATATTAGCTTGGTTTGTTGGTTCAACATATAGTGCTACAACTTTTGAGAAGTGAACACTAGTGCTAAACATGCTCTTTCCATAGGGGTATAGTTGAGCTCATATCCCACCAAGGTACAACTAATGTAGTAAATTGCATGTTCTTTTCCTAAGTCATCATTTTGTGCAAGAAGTGCCCCAAGGCTACTGATGTAGTGGATATGTAAAGAAATAGAAATTTCCTTGATACTGGAGGCATCAACACAGATTGTGAAGCAAGATAAATTTTAAGTGTTAGATTTAGGACAGACAACTGAGAGGGGGGGTGAATTAGTTGTCCAAAACTTTCTTTCAATTAATCACTTAAATACTTTTCTTAATTCAGTAGCATAATAATAAATCAATCATGGACATATAATGCAACAATTCAAGAGCAGAAACACATTAACACATATGACACCAAGATTTTGACGTCGAAAACCCAGTTAAGGGAAAAACCACGGGGTGACTAACCCAAGATTGTATTCTCTCTTAAAATAATAGAAAGAACAAAATGGCACATGCCAATTAGGGCTCATTGCATGAGCACACTACTCACAAGAGGCCCACTACCTACAGGAGACACACTGTCTACAGAATAATAAGTATTACATACTTGAACTAAAGAATAGCGTCTTCATCATGCTTGAGTCAGTTCCATTTAAGCTCAATACTTCTGCTCTGCCTTTCACTCTACTCCTCTCTACCACACTCTCATCTCCACAAGATGTTTTTGAAATGACTTTACAACTCCTTATTTATACAAGACATCGACTTAGGGATAATCATCCAAGTCGGCATACATTACAGAGCAAACACATAAATACAACATGACTAATTACAAAAAGACTTCACGCGAATCAACACACTGTCAGCCACACAGATCTGAGACTTCAATCTTCCTTAGGAACATGCCATTCTTCACAAAACATCTTCAAGATCATTCGCAGGATGTGTAACTCATCTGGTTGGCCTAACTTGGAAAGAACATCATTATCCAGAAGTAATTCTTCAATTACGAGCTCAATCTTCAATGTGGATCACCAACACGAACTGGACACAATCCAAAGACCTCCACAAAGCTTGCCTGAATCACCAGGAACATCCAAACTACTTTTGCTTACTGAAATCATTCTCTCCTTCATCTGGAACCTTAAGAACACAGTCTGTCATCACTGTCATATTGAAATAGGTTCTCAATTCAAATTGACTTCCTAAACACTCCACCAAATCCACAGAACAAGATATTGCATTTCTGGATCTCACCAGACCTTTCTGTGTCACTCTGTCACTTCTGAACATCTACCAAAACTGGTTTCACTTAAGTGGCCATAACTTCTTCAGATTTTCATGCAAACCTCTAAAATCTTTACTGGATCATCTTAAGACACATATCTACAAATCCTTTGATCTTCATCTTAGATGAGATCTTTACCTCACTGTCTTCACTGTTCTTCACTGTTCCTGATAGGACTAATTTTCTCAATATCCTCAGCATACAGCTCATCCAATCCTTATCATCAATGCAATAGGAGTATGTTGACATCAATGACAACACTGATTAGGCCCATACTTGCAACATTAAGTTGTTTGAAGGCATCTTGGCACTTACTGTCCCATTTAAATGTGACATCTTTGTGAAGTAAGTGTGAGAAGGGTTGACATTTATTAGCTAGTTGTGAGATGAACCATTGAATAGACTGTAACTTTCCCTAAAGACTTCTTAACTATTTGAGGTTTCTTAGAGAAGACATGTCAAGAATAGCTGCTACTTTTGTAGGGTTGACCTCAATGCCTCTATGAGATACAATATAGCCTAGGAATTTTCCAAACATTACTCCGAATACACACTTCTTAGGATTTAGCTTGAGTTGATACTGCTCTAGCCTACCAAATATCTACTCCAACACTTTTAAATGATCTGCTCTAGTGGATTTACCTAAGAGGTCATCAACATAATCTTCCATAATGGTATGAAACAAATTGTGGAAGATTATTGTCATTGCTTGTTGGTATGTGGTGCCAGCATTCTTGAGGCCAAATAGCATGACCTACCAATAGTATGTTCCCCAAGGACATGTGAAAGCCATTTTATGTTGGTCCTCAGGTGCTATCATGATCTGATTGTAGCTAGAAAATCTGTCCATGAGAGAAAGAATTTCATGACCTGTCATTAAATCCACAATGATGTCAATGCTGGGTAGTGGAAATTTGTCTTTTGGACATGCCTTATTTAAGTCTCTAAAGTCAAAACAAATGTAGACACCCCCATTTGGTTTGGCAATAGGTACAAGGTTGGAGACCCATTCTGTATAATCCACTAGCCATATGAACTTGATGTCTAGGAGCTTCTCGAGCTCAACTTTGACCAAAAATGTTATCTGTGGGTGCATCTTGCGCAGTTTTTTCTTGACGGGTTTAGATCCTGGTGAGACTGATAGATGATGGACTACTAATGTAGGATCCAATCCTAGCATGTCGGCATAAGTCTAGGCAAAGTTAACTGTCCTTTTTTAAAAAAACTTTGTGAAGTCCTTATTTTCTTATTCAGACAAAGAGGCTACAAAGAATGTATTTGCACTGTGCCAAGGTTCATTTCTTGCGACTTTTTTACTAATAAAGAAGACTTCTCCTGATATTTTGATGGTGAGGAAAGGTCAAATATTTCATCCTCAAGCACCTCAGAGAGGCCTTCACCATTGGATACATCCTTTCTTTTTACTATTTTGTGATCAGAAGGTTCCACAGTGTGGTTTTCACCTAGGGATTGATTTATTTTATTCATATTTTTGTGACTTAAAGATTTGACATTCTCCCCAAAATATGAGATAGGAGGGAGATCCATTACAAAACCTGCCTTCTAGTAGCCATGGGGTATACCATCTCTTAGTCCCATAAATTTTTCTAAGGCTTCATCATTCTGAAAAGCATCCCAGACAGGAGGCCCTTGTTGGTCCCAACCGACTAGTTCCGGATGTACAAGGGAAATGGTTTGTGATTCAGTCTTTGAGGTCAGGGAAATGCATGAGATCATAAAGATGGAATTTTCTTGAAACAAATTAGTAAGGTGAAGGTAAGAATCATTCATAGTATCCTCCATAAAAGTCTCATTTGTAGGAAAAGCCTTTGCTTCTTCATTGAGTATAAACTATATATCGGAGGAGCGAGGTACCTCCTTACCGTATCCCAACCCATTTCTATTACTTTTTCTAGTGATAGATATGGGTTCTATAGTTCCTTTCTCATGGATTCCAAGTCCACCTCGTCCTTTATATCCCATATTTTTGACAATGTGATGACCATTGTTGTACTTTTCTACAAGTAATATTGTTGGTTCCTTCTCATCTTGGAAAATCCAAGAGGATATTTTTTCAATGCATTCATCTTCTAGATTAGCCCCATGTACAAATACTGTTGGGTGCATGGGTTTGATGACCTTCTTTTTACTTTCTTTTTCCATAGGAGGTTTTCCATAAGACTTAGGTGATAAAGGTAACTTCCCTATATAGCAGGAGTTCTGCAAGTCATATTCTTCTAACCCAATGTCTTTATACTAAACCTTGACCTCAGGAATGTCTTTATTAGGTGGGGTTTTGGATAATGAGAATGGATCAACATAAGAGGATAAAGGTTGAGCTACAAAATTATTAGGGATTTGGTTTGAATTTAGATATCTACCTTGCATAGTGCGGTAGAATTCAAAAGGATTCATATCTCCAAGAATGGTAATTTTGGTACCATTAAAGGGGAATTTCAAACACTAATGGTAGGTGGAGGGTATAGCCTGCATGGTGTGAACCCATGGGTGACCAAGGATGATATTATATGGGATGTTAAGGTCCAGAACTTGACATCGAGTTTCCACTAAGGCATGACCCACTTTGATTGGTAAACGAATGACCCCTTTTGATTATCTTTCACCGTCATCATATGCTTTGATTGTCATTGTTTGAGAAGAGTCAATAGCATCGGCAGAATATCCTAACTCTGTTAGTAGTTTCAAGGAACAAAAATTGAGACCAACACCACCATTTATAAGGATTCTCTTGACTTTTTGTTGGTGTATGTATACTTCTATGTGTAGGGCTTCATTATGGCATGCATTTGGGAATTGGAGATCTTGTTCTATAAAGACTAAGTGATGTGGTGAAGCTATATGTCCTACCAGGGCTTGAAATTGTACAGTGTCAATGTTTTCAAGTATAGATGACCCTTTGAGTGTTTTTTCTAGGATGTCCCTATGCTTGGGTGAAGTGAGAAGGAGATCAAGGATGGATATGAGCGATGGTGTTTTGCCCAAATGATCTGGTAGATTATACTCAGAATTGGGTTGACTATTTGTGTTGACCCATGAAGGGTAACATGACCTTGACAAGTAGTTATTGCACAATTAAGAGATTTACCCTTGATTGTAAGAGTGGATACACAACTTTCTCCAAAATGACCGCCGACAAAATGTTATAGTCCTGACAAATTATTGACACCTTTACCATTATTATTGGAGTTGTTTCCTTTTCCATGAGGAGGGAATGGATCCGTATAAACACCAAGGTCTTTATTTTTTGTAGGTTTGGAAACATCATCTATGTTGACCTCTCCACGAATGATAAGGTTTTGTATGAGGTGTTTTAATTTCATGCATCCTAGAGTTTTATGTCCTTTTGTGTGGTTGTATTCGTAGTATTCATTGTCCTTGTACCATGTGGGTTTAAAAGACAGCTCTTCATATTGCGTAGCTTTAGGTAATGTGATTAAAATATTTTGGATCAATATCTTAAGGATACTTTCAATGGGTTCGCCTAATTGAGTGAATCTACGTTTAGGTGCATAATCTTGCTTATCTTGGTCCCTTTGATGGGTGGAATCATTCTTTGGTGGAAATGGAATGTTAAGAAGCGTTTGGACTGTTTGGATGTGTAGTGCATCCATCACACCATTTTCGACAACATTTTTATTTTTAGCCCAAAAATGTGGCTTGTCATTTGAAGTTTGGGTGCTGTCTTTTGTTTCTTTAAAGATTTTTGTATACGCCTAAAAATGACACGACTCGGTCTAAATAAATATTCTTAATATTTATTTCATTCTAATTCTTCTATCAATAAATAAATAAACAAATTTATTTATTTGATTCATATTCCTCTAAATTAATTAAATATCAAAATATTTAATTACCTCTTCTAAAGTCAAAATTGAATAAAATCCTTTATTTAATTAAATTCTTCCAAACAATTAAATAATTCTTAATTATTTAATTAAGTCAAATTCATTCTTCCAAATTTGAATAAATCAATCAAATTTATATAAATCCTCTCAATCTCCAAAAATAAAATACAATCAAATATTTTATTTATTCTTTCAAAATCATGCACAACAATTAAATAAATTTATTTATTTAATTTGATTTCTTATCTTCAAATATCTTCCAAATCTTCTAAAAATAAGTCTTCTTCTTCATGCACACAAAATTAAATAATTTATTATTTAATTTCTCTGAAATCATGCAAAAGCAAATCACAAGTTGAGTTAACTAACTCAATCAACCTTGTTTTTATCAATATCTCTTAAATTAGAAAAAAAGCTTTCTAATTTATGAAAAGCATGTCTTATCTTTAGAAAAGAAAGTAGTTTACTCAAATAAAACAGCTTTTGGGTGACACTTGTCTTCTTCTTATTCGTACACATTTCCTCAAGGTTTCTATACCGTTGATCTTCTCATTCTTTCTATACTGTTGATCTTCCCTCTCTCAAGTCTATAAATTCAACCATATTCTTCCATTTCATTCATCCAAGCTTTAAGTATTATTACTCTACAAGAATTACAACATGCCTTTGGCACCAATTCCTTCATTGCTTATGATCACACTCATTACCAGGGTCAGTGCAAGAAGTTGGGTCCACTTTTTGGCCAAAAAGTGGAAGTGTTTTCCTTGATTTTTAGAATTCATCACATTTGACCTGAACATTTGAGGCACTTAAAGATTGAATCTTAAAAAAAGTTAGTAATATGAAATGTAGTACTCAGAGTCTAGTTTCCAAATATGTAATTTATTTTAATACCCAGATGACACAAATTGATTTTCAATAGGCATTTCTACAAACCATTGTTTAAAAGTCACTTTTTTTTACCATACCATGCACGTGTACGACCAACATAATTTGACCTAAATAAAAGTATTTTTCTAAATACTTTTGGGGAAAGATGTGTAGTACAGTGAAATTTGATGAGCATATTTTTTTATAATTTTTTTCCAAATATATATTTTTTATTTAATTTTTTATTAGCCCTAATTACTGTTTTCAAAAACCCTTGTGTACGACCAACATAATTTGAGCAAAACTAATCATAAAATAATTATTTTTTCATTGTGTAAAGAATGATGTGTAGATTGATGACATATAATTTTTTTTCAAAAAACTTTAAAAATTAAAAGTTATTAAAAAAATACAAACACCTATCATTTCACATTTTTGGACCAGTTTGCTCATAAATTAAATAATAAATAGAAAAACAAGTCAAATAAAAAAAATTACGTATTTGAAAACTAGACACTGTCATCTGTAATGGGTTTTAATTTCATAAAAGAAATTTAGAAAAAATGGCATCAGCCATATAGGTAAACTCAGTCTTTTCTCTTGTTCTGTACTTAGAAAAAAACTTGCAGGTCTAAGGCAAGGGGCTGGGTTACCATGCCTTTCCCAAGCCTAAGCTTTCAGGAACGAGTACCCATTTCTTTTGGGTGGAAAAAAAAGCGCGCATAGTTTTTTCCAAATTCTTATATCTATATAGAAACAGGTACCCGTTCCTAAACGGGTACCCATTCCTAAGTGGGTACCTATTTAGGCTCGAGCACCCATTCCTAAATGGGTACCTGTTTCTTTTAAAATGGGTACTCATTTCTGTCAGGATTCTTTTTTTGCCTGCAACTTCCCCTCTATGTGGACCCAACTTATTGCACTTAGCCACCATACTATTATCATTGTTGTGAAGCTCATCTTCATGGCGAAACTATCATAGCCATTCTCCATTAACAATCTTGGAATAGCAAGGAAGTGCACTCTCTAAGGGCCTTATTCATACATGCAAGATTGATTGAGATAGGCAACCAACGGAAGCTATGAAGCTTTGAGGTTTTGCAAAGGTTTCTTTGAAGTTCTTTTGTTTAATTGATCTCTTTGTTTCTGTATTCCATTGAGTTTTGGGTATTTTGATATTAATTATTCATTTGAATCCAATTTTCCCTTCACAATTTTCACAAGTCCTTTAGCGATAAGGACCTTTTTGATGTTGTTCCCCTTGGAAATGATTTCTTCAAAGTTGTCAGTGCATTGTATTTGCAAATGGAATCCACATTCAAGATTTAAATTTTGGACAAATATATGTACTAATTATTTTTCTGGTATTTGGCAAGGGAATTTACTGGCCATATTTCTTCACCATTGCAAGAAAGAGGTGAAGGTTTCTCCATTTCTTTGTTTTATGTTACACAAGTTTGTCATGGAGACTTTGTGTTCAATGTTAAAGGAGAAATAGGTAATGAACTTCTCAGCTAATTTGCTAAAGGATTTGATACCCAGAGGTAAATGTGAAAATCATTCCATAGCTTGCCCTCTGAGACTATGGGGAAAGAGGCATAAGAGATAAGCATCGTTGTTGGAAACCTCTAGACAAGCCATGTAGAATTCCCTTAAGTGGTCTTGTAGATCACCTTTTCCTTTATACTTGTCAAATTTGGGTATTTCAAAGTGAGGAGGAAAAGGGATCATGGGAATAGATTGATTGAATGGATAAGGACAAACTTCCTCAAATGAAAAAAGTCTTTTTTGTATTTTTGAGCATAAGATCTAAAAGTTGTTTATGCATGGTTGATATCTGAAGTGTAAACTCTGATTGTGGTGGTGGAGATGGTATGAAGTTTTGTTGGACATTGGATGATGAAGGTGGTTGTTGATATGGATTAGGTTGTTGTAGGTATTGATTGGGTGGTTGTTGATATTGAGGTGGGGGTTGTTGGTATTGAGTTAGAGGTTGTTGGTATTGGTTTGGAGATTATTGATATTGGGTTGGAGGTTGTCAATATTGGGTTGGGGGTTGTTGATATTGGTGGTTTGGTGGTTATTGGTATTGGTAGTTTGGTGGTTGTTGGGATGTGTTAAAGAGGTTTGTGTTATTTTGGTATGAAGCATCTGTCATGCCCACATTTCCCATGCAGTCACAACACACATCACACATGACATGTCCACATGTTTCATGTCGTCATGACACGAAATATAAAATTTTTTCCCATGCTTCCCTAGAAACCCCCTCGCACGCGTAAGTGTGCTCGGTGGCATACGCTTAAGGCATAAATGATATAGTTGTCAGTAGGGTGATACACACCTGTGTGCATACCCATACACAGGAAGGCCAACAAGGGGGTCATCGTGACGCGGTTAATGTTGCTACAAGGGTTGGACTTACTAAGCTCCTAAACCCTAAATTTTAGAAAATTCTGGCAGCATAATGCCTCACAGGCATGAGTGGGATTATTACACTAACACTAATCTTGGTCACATGGTTTCCTGATTTAGATTAATCTGACTAATTACTTTGGTACAACAATTGATTAAGTTGATTTATCATTTTTCAACAAAGCACGATCATCTGCTCTCCTTCACATTTTCTGAAATTTAATATTAATTTCTCCTCCTTCTGATTTTAGCATTTTCAACAAAGCCTATTCATTTGCCCTCTCTTCTATTTCTCTGAAATTTAATTTTTGATTGTATTTCTATCACATTCTCTTTCCCATTTTGTAAGGTTTCTTTATGTTTATCCTACTTTTCTCCATGTTCTCTATCAATCAGAGTTATCACTGCATCCTTTACATTATTCCTAATTTCTTGGTAGACCAGATCACTTAAATAGGGTTTACTAACTTCGCTTGACACAGTCTCATAGGTTTCGGCTCTGGTTTAATTCAACATTTGAATTAATTTTGATAATTAACTTGTCCCTAATCAGGATTAACGGTAGGTCAAACTTACTTAGTTCTCTTATCCCATTTCAGAAATGCTATGCATTTTCTCCTCTTTGTTTTCACTTTTATCTTTCTTTCTCTTTATCTCTCTTTTTCTCAATTGGACGTTTACTCAAACTGACATTTTCTCAATCTTCAGGTTTAGTTTTCAATGGACTCATATGAAATGCAAATGATGGCTTATTTGCATTTATAAAGATACACATATCTATATAAATGCAAATAAGCATATATAATATATATATGCTTATTTGCATTTATAAATATAGGTATATTTTTCTTTTCATTTTCTTGGTATTTTAATTGTGATATTTGTTTAAACTTCCGAAATACATTCTCATACAATTTGAATTAATAGAAATGTATATATTATTGTCAAAATGTAAGCCCTATTTTATTTATTCTTTTTACAAAATTACCCATAGATAATATATATATATATATATATATATATATATATAATATTATTTAAATTAAATACAAAATTACTAGAAAACCATTAATATATATATATATATATATATATATATATATATATATATATATATATGAACCATTTATTTTAATCTTATATTTTATGTTTATTCATTATATAACATTGAAAATTGTTATATTTCCATTCATGCTTTTCTTTTGAATGCCATTGGAGAAACCCTAATTTTTTGTGTGTTTGTATTGGCTGTGTAGGGGTCCAATGGATGACGGTGGCGGCGGCACTTAGGGCAGAGGTCATAGGTAGCAACTTAGCAGCAGAGGTGGAGAAGGCCACGGTGGAGGGGCAGAAGGGCAGATCGCGGTGGAGGTGTGGTCACAGAGGGCACGATGGCAGAGATATGGGGAGAGCGGTGGCGGTAACACAGCAGCTGCGGGGTATGGAGACTACGAGCGGAGGAGTATGGAAAGGGGTCTGTGGGAGTCAGAGGTGGCAGGGGTGAGACCATGCGGAGTGTAAGGAGACGACGGGGGTGTGGGGAGAGGGTGGAGCCCCCACCCACATCCCACTTGGTGGGGTGTGGGTGGGGGCTCTGCCCCCTCCCCACACCCTTTTCGTTAACCATAGTGGGTGGTTCGATTCCCTCCACCATCTCTTGTATATATATATATATATATATATATATATATATATATATATATATATATATATATATATATATATATATATATATATATATATATATATATATATATATATATATATATATATATATATATATATATATATATATATATATATAATTATTTTTTAACTGTGTTTTAAACACAAAAAACTGTGAATCACAATTTTATTTTTATTTTTATTTTTTTCTATTAATTTCGTATAATATTTATAATATATATAAACACACACACACACACACACACACACACACACACACACACACACACACACACACACACACACACACACACACACACATATATATACTCCACAATCACTCACAGTAATAAAATTCTTAGTTTCATAAATAATCCATTTATCTTGTAAAAATACAGAAAATGTAAATATATATATATAATTATTAAATAATCTCTGTCAATTAATTTGTAGGACAGAATATTAATTTAATTTTATTGAGTTTTCAAACAATTTATTTTCATATGCACTTCTAAAACTGAAATTTTAATTTCTCTTTCCTACCATTTCACATGCACAATTAAATCTATTTCTCCTTTTTAATTAAATTTAAATTTCAAGTCACTAATTTCAATTTTAAAATAGTAAGCATAAAATCTAAAATAAAAAGAATTAATTGTATTTGCATTTATTCACAATAAAAACAAATGTATGACTATTATCAAATTTCATTTCTTTTCCAAATGACAAAATTACAACTTCACATAATTTATAAAATTAATATTTTCACTAGTTTACAATGGAATAAAATTTAACAAACTTTGTTTACATCAACAACTAATTCACATCTTTTCTAATAGGATTATAAGGAAATAGACAATTCTAATATCCTTTTAAAAACAAATTTCTTTTCTTCTTTCTCACACAAATGGTACAATTTATTTTACAAACTAAAACCATCACTTCAATGAGAGGATTTTTCTCACAACTCAAGATAACCAAATATTACAACAAGAGAGAGAGAAGTTCTCCTCTCAAAATCAACAAGAGTGAAATTCCCTAATAAGACCAGGCTCTTCTCAAAAGCCATAAGAGTAAAGGAAAATAAAATATTTTCCCAAACAAAAAAACTCTTCAACTCCACTATAAGCTCTATGAAAACCTGCATAACACACAAGGGAAGAAAACACCACTTAACTTGCTCTCCTCCCTACCGTAGACCCGCAAGAGGGTCACCCTCGAGCTAGGGAGATCATCCACACATTTAGGGTATTCCAAAATCCACTACACAACAAAGCAATACAACATCTTAAAAATACATTTACACCCATGGCTATTTATACAACACAAACTCAACCATAGTGAGTTTAACAAGGGGTAGGAGAGTGGATACACTCAACTCTAGAGTGCCACCCTTAAAAAATATATCAACACAAATTTCTCATGGCCTCAAGCCAAACTTGTTAACAAAAATTCCAAGGAGTTCATATTTTGGCTCTCAGGCCATATAACAAATTTTCTCAAAGTCACACAAATGCCCTCAAGGCTTTCAACATCCCAAAATAAAGAAGTGAACTCGAGGAGGATCACTCCTCCCCTACCCCACACTTGATGAGCATTTCTCCCAAGTGGAAGAAGCTCTGTCAACACCCCAATAAAAATTCCCCACAATACAAGCAAAAATAAACATTTTCACACATCCATCATGCAACAAATAGAAAATGCAAAGGAAAGGCCTTGAAATCCAACCTTAAAAAGCCATTTAATGGATGTAGTTGATGTAGAGCTCCACTAAAATCTCCTCCAACCTAAGTCAACAACTCCCCCTATCCTTTTCTCCAAAAAAACAATTTCCAATAAACAAAAATCCTCCAAAAATTCAACTTTTCTCCCTATCCCAAGTGGGATTAAAATAACCCAATCCATGAGTTTAGAGGAATGGGGAGGTGACACTTGTCACCTCCTCATTTTTCCTCCAAACTACTATTGTGTCCCAAAGGATGGGTGTTGACACATGTCACTCACCCATCCCCAAAGTCTTCCTTATCCCTTACCACATGTCATCTCTTTTACACATGGGAGAGAAAAGGGGAGTTAAAGAGGGAAAGGGTGACACATCTCCCCTTCCTTCCTTCTCATGAAGGACCACACAACTCCATGGGGACTCTCACCAATTGTGATGGAGACTTGAAGTCAAGTCCTCCACAATTGGTGGATCTTGGAGTCATCCCTAACCTTGAAAATTGAAAAGGGATGGGCTTGAGTGTTGGTACCACTCATCCTATCACTCCCATACCTCCAAATTCGTCACTTAACTTCACTGTGAAGTTAAGGTGACCATACGGAGGTTAACCAAGGGTTACCCAAGTCAAAAGGGACCCTAGACCCATGGGGTGTAACCCAGGGTCAACTTTAACCTAGTTAGGACACCTAGGGTCAAGTTAAGACACAAGAAAAAGGTGTCAAAAATTTAAAATTTAAAAATAAAATTCAAATACATTTCTTACAACACAAATTATAATTTAAATTTACAAGAGGGTAGACCTAACCCATTCAACCTTATGCAAGACAACATTACAACATTAAATCAAACACAGAGTTGATCTTGGTTCCTCATGGGACCAGATCAGCTTTACAAAAGATTACAACATAAGGTGTGGAATAATCTCCTCTATCTATGGTTTTGTTAGAAATACTTGCACACTCAATTTCAAAGTTAATTCCACATATAAATATCATATCCAAAGAAAATTGAATACATGCATTCCTAAGACATACCACAGTTCTCATAAACATAATGAAATCACATTACAATTTTCTTTCTAACATCACCCAATTGGTTTTCCTCTAATGTAAACATTAATCAGACACCACCCAATTAGTTTTCCTATAAAATAAACATCTATCTAACATCACCCAATTAGTTTTCCTTTAACATAATAAGGTTTAATAGTTCAAAAATCCAGGATCAACAGTTCCAAAAATGTAAACGTATCAACAACAGTAAGGTAAATTGTCACATGAACAGAATGAAAAAAATATAGGCCTCACATCCTCCCCCCTAAGACTGCACTTCCTCCTGGAAGTCATCAAAGAGGTGAGGATAAAGATTCCTCAGTCTCACTGCATCCTCCCATGTCACAGTGACCTCATCATACATGTCCCACTAGACCCTAACCTAGTCCAACTCTCGACCTCGAAGGCCCAGCGTCCAACGAGCCAATATGCGAATTGGCTCCAAAGCCAGCTGTCCGTCTGCCTCTACCTGAAGAGCACTCCAATCCAAAACGTGAGATAAGTCAGAGATGTAATGTCGTAAAACAGAAATATGAAAGACATCGTGGATACACGATAGGCTAGGTGGCAAGGCTAGATGATAGGCTACAGGTCCTATCCGCTCCAAAATCTCAAAAGGTCCTACAAACTGAGGTGCAAGCTTAGAGCCCTTTACGTAATAGATTGGACTCTTGTGCGGTCGTACTCTCAAAAATACCTTGTCACCCAGTAAGAAGCTTCGATCAGTTCTCTTAGCATCGACATACTTCTTCTGTCTATCCTGTGCCTCCTGAAGTCTCTGTCTAATCAATGTAACCTGTTGCTCCATACCCTGAACTATTTCTAGACCAATGGCAACCCTGTCCTCTATCCGATCCCAACTCAAAGGTGTCCTGCATGGTCTGCCGTACAAAGCCTGGAAAGGAGGCATACCTAATGAGCTGTGATGCCCATTATTGTAGGCAAACTCAACTAGATACAGATACTCCTCCCATCTAGACTGATGGTCCATAACATACATACGAAGCATATCTTCTAACACCTGATTAACTCTCTCTGTCCATCCATCGGTCTCCAGATGGTAAGATGAACTAAAGTTGAGCTGTGTGCCCAATGCCTGATGTAAGGATCTCCAAAATGATGAAGTGAATATGGAGTCTCTGTCAGAAATGATGCAGCAAGGTACTCCATGAAGTCTAAAAATCTGATCTAAAAACACTCTCTCTACAGATGGTGCATTGTACGTCGTGCGTATAGGTGAGAAATGCGCCACCTTGGTCAACTTGTCAACTGTCACCATGATGGCATCATGGCGACGTGATGAAATAGGTAGACCAACGATAAAGTTTATGGAAATGGTGTCCCATTTCCACTTAGGTATCTCATGAGGGTACAACAGTCCTGCTAGATGCTGATGCTTAGCCTTGACCCTCTGACACTCAAGGCAATGAGCAACATATTCTGTAATGTTGCGTCTCATCCCAGCCCAATGGTATAACTGTCACAAATCAGCATGCATCTTCTTCACTCCTAGATGTGCTACATAGGGTGCCCGATGAGCCTTTGAAAGAATTACTGCATGCAAATCACCTGCACGGGGTACATAGATGCACTGCCAATGTCTAAGCAAAACATCAGACTCAAGGGAATACCCTGCGAATTTGCCCTTAAGGGCCCTCTGATTCTAAATTTCTTGCTACACCTCAAGAAACCACTCGTCCTCTGGTAGATACTGTAAGATGCACTCTCCCAAGTCCACCCTCAATGTCAAGGTCAGGATCTCATGGCGCCTCCTACTCAAAGCGTCAGCAACCACATTCTCCTTCCCTTTGATGTAGTGGACATCAAAGTCATACTCGCATAAGAACTCCATCCAACGCAACTAGCGGACGTTCAAATTTGGCTATGTGAAAATGTATTGTAAGCTATGGTGATCCGAATAGAGCTCAAAGTGTCAACCTAAGAGAAAATGTCTCCAACGAACAAGAGCATGAATAACTGTTGTGAGCTCTAAATTGTGAGTAGGGTAGTTTAGCTCATGTGTCTTGAGCTTACGCGATTCATATACAATCACTCTACCACCCTGCTTAAGCATGGCTCCCAAACCCTCTAATGATGCATTAGTACAAACAACAAAATCTTCTGTAGGATCTGGAACTGCTAAAATGGGAGTGCTAGTAAGACACTCCTTGAGGACCCCAAAGGCCCTCTCACACTACTCGGTCCAAGTGAAACCTTTCTCTTTCCGTTGAAGGGAAGTGATGGGATGTGCTATCCTAGAAAAGCCCTCGACAAACCTACGGTAATAACCGGCTAATCCCATAAAGCTCTTGACTTCTGTCACACTAGTGGGTGTTGGCCAATTCTGAATCGCTCTGATCTTTGATGGATCTACGGAGATGCCATTGCCTGATAAGATGTGTCCCAAATACTACACCTCTATCCTGAAGAATGCACACTTCGCCAAGTTGCCATAAAGTTGTTGCTCTCGTAAGCACTGTAACACCTGACGCAAATGATCCACATGTTCCTTCTCAGTCCACGAATAGATCAGAATATCATCTAGAAATATGATCATGAACTGATCTAGGTAAGTGCGGAACACCCCATTCATGAGACTCATGAACACTGCAGGGGCATTCGTCAAACTGAAGGATACCACTATAAACTCATAATGGCCATATTTGGTTCGAAAAGCAGACTTATGAATGTCTACCTCTATGATGTGCAATTGGTGATACCTGGATTTTAGATAAATTTTTGAGAACACTCTGGCTCCTTACATCTGATCAATGAGGTCGTCAATCCTAGGCAGAGGATAATGGTTCTTCACCGTCACCTTGTTCAACTACCTGTAATCCATGCATAGTCGAAGAGATCCATCCTTCTTCTTCACAAAGATAACCAGTGCGCCCCATGGTGAAACACTAGGTCAGATGTGTCCCTACTCAAGTAACTCCTCTACTTGTAGTTTGATTTCTATAAGCTCATGTGTAGTCATCTTGTAGGGTGCACGAGACACTGGCTCTACACCCGCCACCAAGTCAATGTGGAAATCAACCTCTCTGCATGGAGGCATACCTAGTAATTCTGGTGAAAATACGTCGACAAAATCTCTCAGGATAGGGTGATCATCTAAGGTAGCCTCAGGCTCATCCTCTGATCTGTCACTGATCGTAATAGCAAACATCTGACAACTTTTTTGCATGCAGTGCTTAAGCTGCTGAGCGGATAACATACGAATAGCCGTGGGCTTCTGAATGCCCACTATCTCAACCTGTGTGCCATGATCATCTAAGTAGCTTATCGTCCTCTGGCAACAATCTAGCTTGGCTCTATGAGCCGCAAGCCAGTCCATACCTAGAACTACACCGTAGGATCCAAATGGTATAACCCTAAGGTCACATGATGTAGTGAAGGAACCCAGGGTGATATCGCAATCTCTAACCAAGGTATCTACTGACATTCTAGCCCCAGAGGCCAACTCAACCTCCCACCTAATGTCCTGTCTAGAAGCCACCAGCCTGCAATGTTCCACTAACAATGTAGACAGAAAAGAATCGGTAGCTCCAGAGTAAAAAAGAATAGAGATGGGGAAATCCCCAATCGTACCTGTTGTCTCAATGACTGAAGCTTGGAAATCATCTTGGTGGTTGTCAACTGCTGTAAACATGCGGTGGGACCTACCCACATCACCTACAATCTGCTCAAAACCTCTTGAATAGGGTTGTCCCCTGCTATAAATCCCTATGGACACTCTCTGGCCAAATGCCCTGCCCCACCACATACATAACACGGGCCCCTAGCCTGTAACTATCCTGACTATGTCCTGCCCGACTGCTGCTACCCAGTCCATCTAGTGGACCCTTGTGAACCTCTGTAAGACTGTTGAGACCTCACAGGTCCCATCGATCATCCCTATTGTCTCTGATCTCTACGCGGGCCCTATTGTTGCCATCCACAATTCTGTCCTCCTTGAATCCTCTGCTGGGGTCTAGATCTCTGCTGATGCTGCTGTGGAGGCCTAGGAGGTAATGATGAAGAATTATATCCTCCTCTCTATGGTGTGTTTTGAGTCCTACGAAAGTTCTATTGTTGCTGGGGATTACGATCCTGATACTGCATGTGTGAATTCTACCCTCGTCCTTGAATTTCCTCTATAATAAGGGCCTTTTCGACAGCCTCACTCATAGTCTGGGGATCTGCCAATGTACTGGTCTTTCTATCTTGTGATTCAGGCCTCTGATGAATTTGTGTACTAGGATTTTCTCGTTGTGGAGATACTCTGCGTAATGAGAAAGCTCAATGAATCGGCTCTCATACTGAGAAACCGTGAGTCCTCTCTGCTATAAATCATGGAACTCATCTATCATGCGCTGTCTATAATGCTCTGACAAATATCACGCATTAAAGCGCTCTATGAAGATGTCCCAAGTGAGTGTATCTAAGGATAGTCGATGCTTGCACTCCTCAATGCGCCACCAGGTAGCTGCTACATCTCTCAGAAGATGTACTGCCACTCGTGCTTTCATGTTGCTCTCGTAAGGTCACAATACGAAACACCTGTCTAGACTAATCAGCCAAGCCTCGGCCATAGCTCCCTTTGTAGCTCCTGTGAAGGTAGGTGGGTTGAGCCTAAGCAGGTCTCTGATGGGGTCTCCTCTGTCTCTAAGTCCTACCATAGGCTCATCCAACCCATACTCATACGATCCATGATATATCTGCTCTACTCTCATGGTCTCATCTCATCTCGAAAGTCTCAGAGGACTCCTACTCCATGCACGGTAGGCTAACCCTACCTCCTCTACTGCAGTATTCAGGATCTCTACGAAAGGCTCCATGCTTGGCATCTCTCATGGATTGACGCAGGGCTCCACATATGGCTCAGCACGTGACTCAGCACGTGGCTCCTTACATGGCTCCTCTCATGGATCAACGCGAGGTTCATCACGTGGCTCTGGAATAGCTAGTGGTAATATTTCTAACATGTCCTGTAGTGTCTGTAGAATCTGTGGACCTATGTCAAATACTGGTGGTTCCTGTGGCACTGGAGGTGCCTGTGGTACTGGTGGGTCTGCTATAACTACAGGTCCCTATCCCTCAGCTAAGAAATCACTATGCACCTCAGTGGATGCCGTGTTGCATGATTGTGCTTGTCAAACACGTCGGGGAGGCATCCTAAAAAACAAGGTAGACACTAATTAATCAAAGTTGTGGAATAAATAACGTGCCCAAATATGCCTAGTGTTTAAACTTGGGCTCTGATACCAAATGTCATGCCCACATTTCCCATACGGTCACAACACACATCACATGTGACATGCCCACATGTGTCATGTGGTCATGACATGAAATATCAAAAATTTTTCCATGCTTCCCTAGAAACCCCCTCGCACGCATAAGCATGCTCGATGGTGTACGCTTAAGGCGTAAACAATATAGTTGTCAGCGGGGTGATACACACCTATGTGCATACCCATACGCAGGAAGGCCAACAAGGGGGTCATCGCGACATGGTTAACATCGCTACAAGGGTTGGACTTACTAAGCTCTTAAACCCTAAATTCTAGAAAATTCTAGCAGCATAACACCTCACGGGCGTGAGTGGGATTTATTACACTAACACTAATCTTGGTCACGTGGTTTCTTGATTTAGATTAATCTCACTAATTACTTTGGTACAAAAATTGATTAAGTTGATTTATCATTTTTCAACAAAGCACGATCTGCTCTCCTTCACATTTTCTGAAATTTAATATTAATTTCTCCTCCTTCTGATTTTAACATTTTCAACAAAGCCTGTTCATTTGCCCTCTCTTCCATTTCTCTGAAATTTAATTTTTGATTATATTTCTATCACATTCTCTTTCCCATTTTGTAAGGTTTCTTTATGTTTATCCTGCTTTTCTCCACATTCTCTATCAATCAGAGTTATCACTACATCCTTTACATTATTCCTAATTTCTTGGTAGACCAGATCACTTAAATAGGGTTTACTAACTTCACTTGACACAGTCTCCTAGGTTTCAGCTCTGGTTTAATTCAACGTTTGAATTAATTTTGATAATTAACTTGTCCCTAATTAGGATTAATGGTAGGTCAAACTTACTTAGTTCTCTTAGCCCATTTCGGAAATGCCACGCATTTTCTCCTCTTTATTTTCACTTTTATCTTTCTTTCTCTTTGTCTCTCTTTTTCTCAATTGGACGTTTACTCAAACTGACGTTTTCTCAATCTTCAGGTTTGGTTTTCAACGGCCTCATATGAAATGCATATGATGGCTTATTTGCATTTATAAAGATACGCATATCTATATAAATGCAATTAAGCATATATAATATATATATGTTTATTTGCATTTATAAATATAGGTATATTTTTCTTTTCGTTTTCTTGGTATTTTAATTGTGATATTTGTTTAAACTTCTGAAATACATTCTCATACAGTTTGAATTAATATAAATGTATATATTATTGTCAAAATGTAAGCCCTATTTTATTTATTCTTTTTACAAAACTACCCATAGATTATATATATATATATATAGATATATTAACCATTTATTTTAATCTTATATTTTATGTTTATTCATTATATAACATTGAAAATTGTTATATTTCCATTCATGGTTTTCTTTTGAATTCCATTAGAGAAACCCTAATTTTTGTGTGTTTGTATTGGCTGTGTAGGGGTCCAATGGATGACGGTGGCGGCGGCACTTACGGCAGAGGTCACAGGTAGCAACTTGGCCGCAGAGGTGGAGAAGGCCATGCTGGAGGGGCGGAAGGGAGAGTTAGGCAGTGGAAGGGAAGATCATAGTGGAGGTGTGGTCGCAGAGGGCATGGTGGCAGAGATATGGGGAGAGCGGCGGCAGTAACACAGCGGCCGCTGGGTATGGAGACTACAAGCGGAGGAGTATGGAAAGGGGTCTGCGGGAGTCAAAGGTGGCGGGGGTGAGACCGCGCGGAGTGTAAGGAGACGGTGGGGGCATGGGGAGGGGGTGGACTGGGGTGTGGGTGGGGGCTCTGCCCCCTCCCCACACCCTTTTTGTTAACCATAGTGGGGGGTTCGACTCCCCCACCATCTCTTGTATATATATATATATATTTTTTAACTATGTTTTAAACATAGAAAACTGTGAATCACAATTTTATTTTATTTTATTTTTTTCCATTAATTTCGTATAATATTTATAATATATATAAAAACAAATATATATATATATATATATATATATATATATATATATACTCCACAATCACTCACAGTAATAAAATTCTTAGTTTCATAAATAATCCATTTATCTTGTAAAAATACAGAAAATGTAAAAATATATATATAAAATTATTATATAATCTCTGTCAATTAATTTGTAGGACAGAAATATTGATTTAATTTTATTGAGTTTTCAAACAATTTATTTTCATATGCACCTCTAAAACTAAAATTTTAATTTCTCCTTCCTACCATTTCACATGAACAATTAAATCTATTTCTCCTTTTTAATTAAATTTAAATTTCACATCACTAATTTCAATTTTAAAATAGTAAGCATAAAATCTAAAATAAAAAGAATTAATTGTATTTGCATTTATTCACAACAAAAACAAATGTATGACTATTATCAAATTTCATTTCTTTTCCAAATAACAAAATTACAACTTCACATAATTTTTAAAATTAATATTTTCACTAGTTTACAATGGAATAAAATTTAACAAACTTTGTTTACATCAACAACTAATTCACATCTTTTCTAATAGGATTATAAGGAAATAGACAATTCTAATATCATTTTAAAAACAAATTTCTTTTCTTCTTTCTCACACAAATGGTATAATTTATTTTACAAACTAAAACTATCACTTCAATGAGAGGATTTTTCTCACAACTCAAGATAACCAAATATTACAACAAGAGAGAGAGAAGTTCTCCTCTCAAAATCAACAAGAGTGAAATTCCCTAATAAGACCAAGCTCTTCTCAAAATCCATAAGAGTAAAGGAAAATAAAATATTTTCCCAAACAAGAAAACTCTTCAACTCCACTATAAGCTCCATGAAAACCTACATAACACACAAGGGAAGAAAACACCACTCAACTTGCTCTCCTCCCTATTGTAGACCCACAAGAGGGTCACCCCCGAGCTAGGGAGATCATCCACACACTTAGGATATTTCAAAATCCACTCCACAACAAAGCAATACAACATCCCAAAAATACATTTACACCCATGGCTATTTACACAACACAAACTCAACCACAGTGAGTTTAACAAGGGGTAGGAGAGTGGACACACTCAACTCTAGAGTGCCACCCTTCAAAAATATATCAACACAAATTTCTCATGGCCTCAAGCCAAACTTGTTAACAAAAATTCCAAGGAGTTCATATTTTGGCTCTCAAGCCATATAACAAATTTTCTCAAAGTCACACAAATGCCCTCAAGGCTTTCAACATCCCAAAACAAAGAAGTGAACTCGAGGAGGATCACTCCTCCCCTACCCCACACTTGATGAGCATTTCTCCCAAGTGGAAGAAGCTTTGTCAACACCCCAATAAAAATTCCCCACAATAACAAAAATTACAATACAAGCAAAAATAAACATTTTCACACATCCATCATGCAACAAATAGAAAATGCAAAGGAAAGGCCTTGAAATCCAACCTTAAAAAGCCCTTTAATGGATGTAGTTGATGTAGAGCTCCACTAAAATCTCCTCCAACCTAAGTCACCAACTCCCTCTATCCTTTTCTCCAAAAAAACAATTTCCAATAAACAAAAATCCTCCAAAAATTCAACAACCTTTCTCCCTATCCCAAGTGGGATTAAAATAACCCAATCCATGAGTTTAGAGGAATGGGGAGGTGACACTTGTCACCTCCTCATTCTTCCTCCAAACTACTATTGTGTCCCAAGGGATGGGTGTTGACACATGTCACTCACCCATCCCCAAAGTCTTCATTATCCCTTACCACATATCTCTCTTACACATGGGAGAGAAAAGGGGAGTTAAAGAGGGAAAGGGTGACACATGTCTCACCTTCCTTCCTTCTCATGAAGGACCACACAACTCCATGGGGACTCTCACCAATTGTGACGGAGACTTGAAGTCAAGTCCTCCACAATTGGTGGATCTTGGAGTCATCCCTAACCTTGGGAATTGAAAAGGGATGGGCTTGAGTGTTGGTACCACTCATCCTATCCCTCCCATACCTCCAAATTCGTCACTTAACTTCACTGTGAAGTTAAGGTTACCATACGAAGGTTAACCAAGGGTTACCCAAGTCAAAAGGGACCCTAGACTCATGGGGTATAACCCACGGTCAACTTTAACCTAGTTAGGACACCCAGGGTCAAGTTAAGACACAAGAAAAGGGTGTCAAAAATTTAAAATTTAAAAATGAAATTCAAATACATTTCTTACAACACAAATCATAATTCAAATTTACAAGAGGGTAGACTTAACCCATTCAACCTTATGCAAGACAACATTACAACATTAAATCAAACACAGAGTTGATCTCGGTTCCTCGTGGGACCAGATCAGCTTTACAAGGGATTACAACATAAGGTGTGGAATAATCTCCTGTATCTGTGGTTTTGTTAGAAATACCTGCATACTCAATTTCAAAGTTAATTCCACATATAAATATCATAGCCGAAGCAAATTTAATACATGCATTCCTAAGACATACCACAGTTCTCATAAACATAATGAAATCACATTACAATTTTCTTTCTAACATCACCCAATTAGTTTTCCTGTAATGTAAATATTAATCAGACATCACCCAATTAGTTTTCCTATAAAATAAACATCTATCTAACATCACCCAGTTAGTTTTCCTTTAACATAATAAGGTTTAATAGTTTGAAAATCTAGGATCAATAGTCCCACAAATGTAAACGTATCAACAACAGTAAGGTAAATAGTCACATGAACAGAATGAAAAAAATGTAGGCCTCACAGCATCCAGGGATGGATTGATGGGTATGTTAGTTGTGCAAGATTGGACTTGAGATACTTGTGGCAAATTTGCACAAGTATTATTTGGGATAAAAGAAGATGAGGGAGATGTTTGTCATGGATTAGTATTAGGATTGTTTGGAATAGAAGAAGATGTTTGCGGTTGATTAGGAGTAGGGTTGTTTGGGATAGAAGAAGATGTTTGTGGTAAATTAGGAGTATGGTTGTTTGGGATAGAAGAAGGTGGTTTTTGTGGATTAGTAGGGGGATTGTTTAGGATGGAAGAAGATGGGTTATTTTGAACATAAGATTGGTGTTGGAATCCTATGTATGATGGTGTGAGGAGTGGTTCAAGTGGTGTTTTGGTGAATAGGTTTGTGAAGGGAAGAGCATCATAAGTGGGTAGATTTGGAAGAGAAGGTGGTAATGTAGATGTGGTGGGTAATGAAGATGGAGGACCTCCACCCATGGTAGTAATGGAGATGTTAATGGGATCTTCTTCTTGGATTCTAGAAGTATCAAAGTTGCTAAGCAACTTAGATCCTTTTTGAGAAGGTAGATGGAAGTAATTATTGCAATTTGAGTCCAAAATTTTACTTATGGCCTCCAAGATCTTCGGATCTTGTAGGTTGTCATCTTGGTCTTGGGATTCTTCATGGATTTGTTGACTTAGATTTTGGGATGAAGAGGCACCACCTGTATATCCTGTTGGGAAAAAAGATGTTTGAGTCAATGCCTGTGGTAAACTTTGATGCATCAATGGATACTTCAGGTATAGGTACCTTAGGATTGCCTTGCAGCAGATTGTGAGTGTTTTCCATGGTCTTGTTGTGTTGTGATTGAGTGGCAGGCATACGAATAGGAAAAATTTGATGAATGATGAAAAAATTGCATGGATGATGAAGCAAATGATGTCTGATTTTACTTGATGCACAAGCGTGCTGACATACAATGAAGGCGCATTGACACAGGGTGGAAGTTCACTGATGGAGAACACCAGTACGTGTTTACAGATTTTTTTTATAGTCACAGGCATGCTTTAGACAGAGATAAGGATGGATGATGTGTTTAGAATTTTTCTTGGACAAAAATTGAGACAAGATGATTTGGATGAATGATTTTCCTAGTTAAGAGTTATAATACCTAGATCAAAAGATTTTTGTGATGGTGAGATTATGATTATCTACCCCAAAATAGACTAATGATTTTGAGGTGAGACAAGATAAAGGTATAGTGAATTTGACTATATTAAAAGGAGCCACCCTTTTGAAGGTAGGTTTTGTTCACTAGTTGGTTTGATACGAATTGGTCTATAGGTTTAAGAGAGGCAATTTCTTAAACTACAAAACAAATTAGGGGATTGTATGATCTAGATTTTGGGATTAATAACCAAGTTGATGGAAAGATGTTGTGATGTTTGGCATAGCTTTGGAAAACAATTCTTGATGGGGATGGAATGATCTTGTAGTCTCAAAAGGATGAAATATTTGAAAAGTCTAAAACAAGATGAAAGAGGGATGGATGTGGATGACCTATGAAATTGTGTAGAAATGGATGAAAGAGTCTAGATTTTTGGATTTTTTTGATTTTTTGAAAAAGGAAAATGCTAAATGGGAAACTTAGCACTATTTTTTTGGATTTTGGATTTTTTGAAAAGGAAAATGCTAAGCAAATGAAAAGATTAAGACTATGTTTTTGAATTTTTTGGATATTTGGAAAAAGAAAATGCTAAATGGGAAAGATTAATACTATGTTATTGCATTTTTGGATATTTGGAAAAAAGAAAATGCTAAATGGGAAAGAATAAGACTATGTTTTTAGATTTTTTTTTTTGGATTTTTTGGACAAAAGGAAAATACTAAAAAGAAAAGATTAAAACTATGTTTTTAGATTTTTTTGGAATTTTTGGACAAAAGGAAAATGCTAAAAAGTAAAGATTAAGACTATGTTTTTGGATTTTTTAGATTTTTTGGACAAAAGGAAAATGCTATTGAAAGGATAGTTTAAGGACTAATTTTTTTAATTTTTTGTAATATTTGGAAAAAGAAAATGCTATTGAATGGAAAAATTAGTCTAATGTTTTTGGATTTTTGGAATATTTAGATTTATTTGTGGTATTTTCACTTTGTTTTTGGAAGATAGGAGGTAGAACAATCTCTTGGCAAGAGAAACACACAAAGACACAATGACAATTTTAACACTTGTAACTATGGAAGTTGGTGCAAAAGGTGATGAACCTTCATGGATGACAAATGGTTTTATACGTAGATAACAACAAATAGAAAACATTTCAAACAATTTTTTAATGCAACAACCAAGAAATTATTCAAGTAGGAGTGAATTATATTGTGAGCCCACATGATTGAATACTTGTCCATGTGCTTACCTAACTAAGAACACTTCCCCCTAAGTAGATAGCTAGAGATAAGAGGTGTACACCCAATATCTCTTTCCTTGGAGGTTTTGACACCTTGCTCAAAGAAGTGTTATATCTAGTCCTTAAGGTAGTATGAATGGTGAGTAACGTCAGGGTGCGTTCCACATCCCTTCCATCACAATACAACATAGTCGATGGTCTTATCTAGGTTTACAAAAGCTTCTAGGGTGTCCTCAATATATGCAATGTATTAGAGGCCCAAATCTATGAACCGGGGTGTCACAATTAATTAACACTCAACTATCTAATTCTTGGCAGACCAAGTATCTCGAGAGTGCATTGCTTGGAGTTAAAAGGGTCCTTCCTTTAAAGTTGACGCTTTCACTACTCCCAACATTTATAGACCATGCCAGAACATGCAGTTGGGGTCATCCCTTGAGGTGATGAAATCCCCAAGCAAGCCCCCTAGAGAGGATATCAAACACTTGTGATTCTCAAGATTGTCTTACGATGTGAGAGAAGAGCATAATGTGATGAGTCCCCAATAAATAAGCAAATGAAAGCATGTAAATGAATGTCTTAAGTGTTTTTGATTTCCAAGGTCACTTTTAGTGTGAGAAAAGAGCATACACACTTAAGAGATTCCAAACACAATAGACACACACTAATTCCTTTAAGAAATGAAATCATTTCCTAAGACTTGGTATGAAAAATATTTGTCTTTGGTACATGTCCTGCAACAAATCACGCTAGTAGTTTCAATCAATTTTCTTCTTTGGCCAAGGTATATGTTGTGCAATGTTAGTTCCAACACCTAAAGAGATTAATTTCAAAATAATGAATAATTGACAAAAGTGGAGAAACAAAAAGTGCAAAATTGATGATTAGGCAGAGAACACAGTAAGTAATAGAAAACAGAAAGAAACTCATTGTTTTTACCTTTTTGTATAGGCACGCTGATAGATGACATAGGCGCGCCGACCAATAGGTAGGGCGCACCAACAAATAGCAAAGGTGTGCTTTCAAAAAATTAAAATATACAATCACATGCATGTATTTAGACACATGTGCATTTTTATCAGACACAGGTGCTCTTCTACAGAGCATAGCCACACTTTCAGAACAATGAATAAAACCTGCCAAAAATAGAGAATAAGTCTGACATAAAGGATGATTTGTCACATTTAGAGTGATCTAATGGCCTGGGAGGATGGATCTAAGGAGATAAAAACTGTTTAAAGTCTATCCTAACATGGGTGTGCTTTTGCAAGGCAAAGGTACACTTTTACATAGCGATGACCTAGAGCTATACAATCGATGCCTAAACCTATCAAAAGTAACAGCATGAATAGACAAAGATAGATGTTAGGAAAACATAGAAAGTAGAAAGCAAGCAAAATCAACTAAAATAACCCCTGATTTACAAAAATAAGCACCAAACTGTTAGAAACATAGGTGCGTAGTTATCTAGTGTAGGCACATCGACTAACTACATAGGCATGCTGACCTGCTACGTAGGTGTGCTGACATAGGGCATAGGCATGCATTGACAATCATAGGCACATTTCCATTCCTATATGAAATTTGTACGGAAAAACTCCACACAAATGTTGGTTTTTAGGGACGTGGGTCCTGCTAGACGTGCCAAAATGTATTGGTTAAAATCTAAATATGCAAATAAGATGAAAGCAATACAAAACACAATACAAATTAACTTTCACACATACACAAACAAACCAAACAAATTGAGCATACTAAGATAGCACCCAAATCTTGAGTCGATTGCTCTTTGCGATGTGGATTGCTCTATTGTCAAGCATAATATGTGATCTCCCAAGGAATGATAATGATAGCATAAGTTTACTTAGATCAGAGATGTTGAGAAATGGAGAATGAGGTTCCTTTTATAGATGTGTGAAATAGCAGATCAACAATTGAGGAACACCATAAAGATCAATGGTTGAGGATGGTTGAGAGAATGTGCGCAAATGAGAGAAAGACAAGTGTCCTTGCCTTCTCATGAGCCATGGGAGTTAATAGACCTAATTGGAGAGTTGACTGGATATATTGATCAAAGGACTAAATTGATTGATCTGTTAACAAATTAGATTGATTTGTTAATTGATTTGATTGATCAGAGGACTGATTTGATTAATTATATGATTGAATTGATTGATGAGTCAACTCATTTGATTGATCTGTTAACTGATTTGACCAAAGGAAATTATGGTGGGTGAGGATAAATGGGAAATTAAATGAATAATTTATTTAATTTCATGAGCACATGTGATAAATAAATTAAATGTTAAATTTTTTGGAGGAAAAAAATATTTAAATAAATAATTCGAATTTATTTATTCAAAGTGGAGGGAAATTTGATTTGAATTAAATAAATAATTTTGATTTATTTATTTAAAGTGGAAGAATATGATTTAATTAAATAATTTGGATTATTTAATTAACATAGAGGAATATGATGATTTTTAATGAATTAATAAATTAATGTGGAATAGTTGAAATTAGGTGATTTGATGATAATTTGTGCGAATGTAGTGTGATGACATGAATTATGCGTTGGCAAATTTCAAGTGTCTACAAATGGTTCTAGGTGTTATTCTTTGCGTTCAAGCCCTGAAAGGACCTCAAACACCTTGACACTAGCACCCAAGCATTAGTGTCCTTGGATGTCAGCTTTGCTCAAAAGCTTTTCTTGAGAGTGAATTGATATGCATATATAAACAAGTTTGAATCTAGATGGGAAGGTTAAGAAACATTAGGACTTCAAGTTATATTCAAGTGATCAAAACTCTATTGTGAAGATTATGTAGATCTATGTGATGCTCTCTATTGCATATTTATAACATTTACTATAGGTTCTAAGGGAAGCTCCTTCCTTCATATTCATCCTTGTGGTGATCTTGAGTCATCCCACTAGGGTTCGTGTTGTGGTAAAGGTAATTTATTATAGCATTCATTTATTATTTATTTTTCCTATGTCCTACGAGGACACACACTCTCTCATCATCATCTTGGTTGTTGTGGAGGTGGGAACACCATTCATGGGGTTTAACTAAGGCAAGCCCCTAAAAAGGAACAAACCATTTTCCTTCTTGTGTTTGTGCAGTTTATGGAAGATCAGAGATAGGTGCAAAAGGTGGGGAAGTGGATTAATGAATATAGATCCGGACTCTTGGAAACTACCTTCAGAGGGCCTAAAACCCTAAGACACCTACACCTGGTTGAAATAGTCCTACCAAATCTACCCTAATTTTTAGCAGTAACCTCTAACAATTATGTACTACTCATTCCAGATCCTGTTTTCTAGGTTTTGAGTTCTGACTTGTATGTTATCTTTGTTTTGGCATATTTCATTGTAGAAACCCTAGATCTAGCATATTTCATCTCAATACTTCTAATTACAACAAAGTAACAAAACCCTAGTAGTTTGGTTCTCTTTTCAAGACTATAGCCAAGCTCAGTTTGTGTTCTAATGTTTGATCTAAAGGATTGACTTAGTTAACACATGATTAACTAGGTCCCTCTTTTTAATCAAACACAAGAAATCTATGATAGCTAATTCTGTGGCCTTATTAAGTGGGATAGCTTCAACACATCCAGTAGAAGAGTTGGTTGTAGTCAAAACCCACCTATAACTAGTGTTGGATATAGGGTTTATCATGCCGATGAAGTCCAGGCCCCACTGTGAAAAGGGTTGATCTACCTAGATGGGATAAGAGGGAGAGTTGCAAGACTTTTCTTGGTGGAAAAAAGAGCACACTCCTTGCACTTTCTCACCCATTTGTGGGCATCATTAAACAATATGGGCCAAAAGTAGCCCACTCTCATGATCTTCATAGTTGTGAGTCATGGAGAGAAATGACCCCCACCTAAGCCTTCATGAAACTCACTAAGAATATTGTCAATTTTCTTTTCTTCTATTCATCTGAGTAGGACTCCCTCTAGGTTCCTTTTGAAAAGGAGACATCTATTAGGACATAGGGAATATACTATACTCTAAAATGTGTTTTGTTGGTTTTGTCCAATACATAAGGTTACTCACTAGTACATAGAAACCTTGTCATATCCTCTATCTAGGATATTTTAATTACTATCCCTTCTATTTCTTGCTCCTCTTGCAAGACATAAGATGAGCTTTCCTCATTTGCCCCATCTTGGCCTAACTCTTACAAGAGCCTCTCCCTCTAATCAATTTTTTGGCCTTGATGGTAACATAATATTCTAGGATTTTGGTTACCCATTCATATCTCTTCTCACTTATCTCTATTCCCATTATGAAATCTCTCACACTAGGGTGAGAAACCAACACCTTAATGTGATTATTAGCAAGCATATATTTGAATTTCTTAAGGGATCTCAAAATGGAGAACACATGTTTCTCCATAGGGTTATATCCAATCTCATGTTCTTTCAATTTTTTACAAAAAAAATCAAAGGTTCCTCTAAAGCCCGATCATTATGCTGGGATAGAATGACTAAGACATTGCTTTCTCCTCCATAAGCATAGAGGATAAAATCCTTCTTGAATTTTGGATTGATGAGGGTAGGTACCTAGACAATTTCCTCCTTTATTTTTTCAAAACTCTCCTTCCCCTCAGTGGTCTATTTGAAAATAGCATCCTTCTTCAACATTAAGGCAATGGGCTTGAGCAATCCTACATAGTTAGAAATGAACTTCCTAACAAAATTTATCTTTCCTAAGAAGGACTGTAATGCCTTCTTATGTGTAGGAAAAGGGGGAGAGAGGATAGAAAAGGTCCTCTTAGCATCTATGGAGATAGCCTTTGTTGACACAAGTGATCCAAAAGTTTACCCTAGGGGACAACAAAGATATACTTCTTTGGATTCAGTGATATCCAAAACTCTACACCTTTCAAAAGCCTTCTCAACATGTTCCATGTGATTCTCACCTACTTTTGAAAAAATAGTTATGTCATCCAAGTAAATCAAAATAAACTTATTTATGAACCCCTTAAAAGGAATGTCCATTGCCCTCTAGAAGGTGGCACTTGCATTAGAGAGACCAAAAGGCATCTTAGTATAAGCCATTGTCCCCATTTTGTGGTAAAGGTTATTTTATACCTGTCTTCTTATTTCACAAAGATTTGGTTGTAACTCGAATAAACATCTAGAAGTGAAAACATTTCTTCCCTTGCCATAGTCTATAAAATTTGGTCCATAGAAGGAAAAAGATGGTGGTCCTTCAAGGAAGCTCAGTTCAGGTCTCAGAAATCAACACAAAGTCTAATTTCCCTATTTTTCTTTCTAACAAATACTAATTTGGCCACCCAAGAGGAGTACCTAATGGGAAAGATGATTTAGGATTCTATAAGCCTCACAAACTCTTTCCTCATCAAAGGTTTGATTTTAGGGCTCATTGGCCTTTACTTCTTCTTTACAAGTTTAGCACTGGGATTTAGCTCTATGGTATGCTAAGCAACCTTTGGATAAAACCCCTTAAAGTCTTGATAACTTCAAGAGAAAAGATCACCATATTTTTGAGATTGAGAAATTAAAGTTTGTACCTCAGCATCAATACATACCTTCCTAGCATCAACTCCATGTCTGTGGCAACTACAACTTTTTTGGTAATTTTCCTTCCTGGCAATCATGTTCTTCTTTTCCCCATTGAACTCATCATCAGGGTTAAAGATGTCTTCAAGATTGACTAACCCCTTTGGTATCTTGTTGGTCTTGAATTGCATGATCTAGTCACCATATCCCTCTTGCAATCTTGGTTACAAGCCTAATGAAAACTCAACTTCATTTTGGATAAAGCTAGCTATTTGTTCATTCCTATCAAAGAATTGCAGGCTTATATCATTATCAGGAACAAAAGACCTAACTACCATCTTGACATGCTTATCAAGGCCTTGAAAAGGTCTAAGGGAGGAGAGAACTGTGACCCAACTACTGCTAACTGATCATCTTTAGCATTTAATTTCCTTGGGACAACTTGCAAATTTAGAACATCAAAGTTATCAAATAGGCTCCAAACTTTATTTCTGTAAGCCCTAAGGAGCTAATTTTTAGTAGCACATGTCTTCCTTACATGGTTGACCACTAATTTAGTGTCCCCAAATATTTGCAGATGTTTAATTTTCTTCTTCTTAGCCAATAATAGACCATGGATTAATGGCTCATACTCTAAAGCATATTTTGTGCAAGAAAAATGTAGTATGTGAGAAAAACATAATTTCTTCCCAAATGGAGAGATAAAAAACACACCCACACCAGTCCTACTTCTACTCTTTACACCATCATGAAAAATTTTCCATAGTCTATTTGAAACATCTCCTTGATTAATTGAAGAGGACACAAAGGCATTTTCTTCCTAGATCATGTAAGTACCCAACCCAATCATCTCAGTAGTATCATAGGGGTCAAAACCATAATGTTCCTTAGCCCACTCATTAAGAAAGAGATCAAGGATAGGAAGAGGTGAAGAGACTACCTCTAAAGGTCCTGAATTATTTCCTTCACCTTATATCATGAAGTTAGGGTTAAGAAGGTTGTGGTCATAATTGTCCATATGATAATTTGAGATTGGCTCAGTCTTAATGGTGAACCTTTTTCCATATCTTGTCCTTAGAAGCATGTGAGACTAGTTAGGAGATAGATAACCACCAACCTTGGTAGTGAAGTCCCTTGACAAAAAATGGCAAATAAAGGAGGTAAATCAATGACTCATATGCCTCAATTGATATTCAAATTTGGGCAAGCATACAAAGTCATATCTGGCCCCTTAATCACACCAAATGTGTTGACTGAAGCACCGTCTAGTTGTAGTACACCTTTAGAAACATGAGTGTACTTAATTCCCAATGTACCTTTTATTTTCTTTGGCATTACTGAGACATTGGGCCCCAAATCTATCATGGAATTGTGCACTAGAAACTTCCCAACAATAAGAGACAAATAGAAGGGAGATGGCTTTTTTATTAGATTTGATTGTTCCTCCTCTGGTTGAAAAAGGCTAACTAGATTCTTCTCCTTCTCAACTATTGGCTCAGTTGATGGGAACTACCTTAGGGCATCCTATAACAGGTCTCTCTGGGATCAGATTAAGAGGGTATACCACATAGACACATTCAAGCTTGTTTTCTTTATTCAATCCACAATGTTCAGAGGGTCGACTATTACTTTGTGTATTAAATGGATCCAAGGCCCTCTCTTTAGATAATCTATAGCTTGATTAGGCACCTTAGGGTAGGATGAAGCTTCATTTGTAGTAGTAGGCCTACTACTCTATGTTATATTTATAGCTCCCACCATAGGTCCTTTCCCTTTTTATGAAGGCTATGTCTATGTCAACTGTCAAAGAAGATACAAGGTGATTTTCAAAGTATCTCTTCTTTCACCTTGTGTTATCTACAACAACATTGATGAGCATGACTACACTATCCATAGCCTAATTGACAACACAATGGTCTTTACGGGTCCAAAACATGAGATTGGATTCTAGGAGTGCCTCATTTGACACATTAGTAACGTATTGGGGTTTGCAACTCTTATCACTAGTTCTTGCTGATTGAGGAAGTTTTGCACCATTAAAGCTTGTCCTTGCACTCCAAATGAGAAAGTGGACTATTGATGAGGTTGATTTCAAGAGGTTCACCACTCAACTTCTTGGGCCATATTGTTTTGGACTAGTACCAAGGCCATGGTTGTGCTAACAACATGTATTTTCATAGAGGTTGAATGGCTTGCAAGGGGAAATTTAGGTTGCCCTAATACCTATTTGGCTATGGATTTTGGTTCCTATTTTGATTTTTGTTTGAATGGTACCCTTTACCCTAGGTTTGATTTGAGGATTGTCCTTGATTGTAGCCTTGGTAAGGTTTAGGAACATGTTGATTAGTTAGAATGTTTATCTTGGTAGACATATTTTTCACTAGGGCCTTAAGATCATATACATCACTTGAAGAACTAGATGTAGACTCAGATAGAGAGGCCTTAGACTCTAGGAAGGGAGAAAGTATAGGTTGATTTTTTTGTAGGGGTAATTCAATGGGTACAAGAGGCATGGGAGCTATCTTTCTTGCCTATTGGAGCCCAAATTTACCATTTCCAAAATGCTCAATTTTGCCTCATAAAACTCACAAGATTCATTTTATTCAATCAATTTCCCATGTTTCACCTTTGAGTCCAAAACCCATCTTTTATATCTGATCAGACATTATTTTTAATGGGTTCCCATAATAAAAATCCTCTAAGTATTTGCCCCCTCTTTTTCATCTTCTTGCCTTAGTGATTTTCTTCAATTTTTACCCTTTGTCGGCAAATCGACAAATTGCCAAACTTGTGAACTTCTTCGTAAGTTCAATTATTTTCTAGTTTTCGAACAATAGTATTCATTGGTAGTGGATGCAAGGAGGCACATATTCCAATGGTAACAACAGGGGTTCCAAAGGCCTTTATCGATGACTTTTCAAGTTCACAAACTGGAAAGTTCACTGATAGTGGACTTTGCCGATAGTGAAGAATGAAGGGCAAAGGGTGGCATGTGTTTTATCAGTAGGAGAAGAGGAAACAAAAGTGCTAAAGTTTCTTTATCAATGAAAGTGTTGGTTCACGAACCAACAAGTTTGCTAACATATGACTTCACTGACAGAATAACGAGGAAGTTGCCGCAGTGTAGAATAGGGATAAGGCTTGAGGAAGAAGTTAAAGAAAAAGGAAAAGCTTTGTTGATGAAAGTGGAGGTTCACAAACCTCCAAGTTCACTGTTAGAAGGTTCAGCTGATGAAATATTCATTGATAAAGGGAAAGAAGGAAGCAGTGTGGCATGAAAAATTTTCTAAGGTATGGAGAAGAAAAAGGAAAATCTTTGTCGGTGAAGTTGGAGGTTCATGAACCTCCAAGTTCACTAATGGATGGTTTCACTGATGGAAGATTTTGAAGACAAAAGGAAGAGAAGGACGCAGTGGAAAAGTAACAAGGAAATAAAGAGTTAAGTGTTTATCAGTAAATTGGCTAGTTTGAGAATTGTCGATTCTGTCGACAAGGTTCTTAAGTTCAACATTTCACTGATTTGCCAATAAGGGAAACAAAGAGGCTGCAACGAGGGAAGAAAAGAACCAAAAAATGGTTCAAAAAAATTTATTTATGCTGACAAAGGAAAAATTGGTTAAGGAAGAAACATGTGGAAAAGGAGAGATAAAGAGGAAAGAAATGGAAGGCTTCGTCGGTGAAAGTGGAGGTTTGCAAACCTCCAAGTTTGTCAACTGGAGGTTTTCCTGACAAGGGGGAAAGGTGGTGAAAAGGTGCTAAGTTCAGAAGGGCATGTTTTTGTAGAGAAAGCAAATAGGGTTCAGCAAAACTATTTTTTTCTAACATAGGGTGAAAATGTGAAAATGGTTAAGAGGGCTTTATCAGGGAATCTACAAAATCCCTAACTTTGAAAATTTTGCCTTTTCATACTTTTGCTGATAAGATGATATAGGGGCAAAATAGATAAAAGGAAGGGTTTGGCAAAAGTGATTTTCACTAATAAAGGTGAAAATGGAGCCGAGGGTGGTAGGTTTGGAAAGGCTAACTTTTGCAGACTAAGCAATGGCAAAGAAAAAATAAAAGTAGTTTGACAAAGTGGTTTTTTGCCGATAAAGGACACATAATGAAGTAGTTTGGCAAAGTGGGTTTTTATCGATAAGGAAGAAAAGGAAGTGCTAGGGATGAGTTCAAAAATTGGTAGATTTGTTGATAAAGCTAGCCAAGTTTGAGAAAGTTGACATTTGTCGATAAGGCAAATAATGAAGGAGATAAAGATAAAGTTCAGTAAATTAAAGATTTGTCGATAAAGGAGGAAAATAGCCTAGTTCTGAAATGACCAGATTCACTAACAAAAGGCAAAAACAAAGGAAGAGGGCATAGTTAGAAAAAGTGAAAACTTGCTGATAAAGGAAAAGTTGCTTGGTTTGGTATAATAACATTTTTCTAACTAAAGCATGAAATAAGGTGAAAATGAAGGTGGCAAGCAAAAGAAGAAATGTGTTGATGAATCAAGTAGAGGCTAGTTTCTGTTGGAGGACTTTTTCTAATAAGGCAAAATTGAAATGTAGAATCAGATGTAAAGCAAGAATTTATAAAGTATAAAGGCTTTAAATTTTAAAGTGTTGTAAAAGATTTACAAACATTGTTGATAGACCCTTATTTAAAAATAGCCCTCTTCTCCCTTGGCCGACATTAATGCAAAATTGTTGATGTCATGTTGGTGGCTAGAACAATGTATGCATAGGTACCAAATTTAATATGAGGATGGTGTGTTCTAGTATCTGATATCTTCTGCAGGTACCTCAAGGATGCAAGTCAATATGCAGGGCATGGGCACCCAATATTTCCACTGATTCTTCTGATAGAGGCCATGGGCCACATTCATTGTAGCAGTGGTTGCTTGTTGACTGCATTTTCAAACATCTAGGAGCTGCATGATTAATATATATGCATGTTTGAAAGACATTCTTAGGTTTGGTCTTTGAGCCAATTGTCCGGTTTGGGAGAGCCTAAGGAGTTTCTCTAGCATCAACACATGATCTGTCTAGTTTGTTAGTGAAGGGATTTATTCAACATAGAGTAGGAAGGTTGTGTAATGCAAATTGAATGTAGTGGTATGTCTCCATGTGAGTTTGTTTTGATTTTAGTAAATATATAATTACAGTTGTATATTTTCCCTTGCCACATTTGTTGGTATGATTGTAACAGAGGTTTGGAGGTGTCTAACATCTTCTAAGTTAATACAAGGATTTGTACTTTCCATTTCTTTGTTGCATATGAATCAGTACATTTCTCTTTTGGATCATTAAGTATGTCCATTGTATGAAGATCATATTTGTAAATGTATGCATGGTTCTATTGATCCTTTGCTGTGTCTTTCCTTTCCTCCTTTCATTCTATGACTTTATTGCCCAATAGAGTAGGCACCAATCCATATTGGAGAGAGATCAAACACTCTTTATAAATCAAACAAATCATTCACTTGTGGTTTAGGGTAAAAAACCATCTTTCCTATGCATGTACATTCTCATAGTTGAATTAGCTTAATGAGAGGTTTGTGCATCTAGTTTGTCTTGATCTAGTGACATATTTGTTGGCAAGAGACACTATATGGGTTCATGATTGTTGTCATTGATGGCAACAAAGTTCATCCCACACATCCGTAGAACATGGTGTGTCTCTACCGAAAGTCAGAGTGAAGAATGTTGTGGTCCGGTAAACAAGAACAGAGCATATGGCGAGGTCTGACAGATAGGTCCGGATCTCACAGAGGAAGTATCCTGGTGAAGTACAAATTTGGGGAAGTCAAGAGGACTACCTTGAGTAATATATTCCAAGGATTTAGCCTCCGGTGATAGATGAGGAAAAAGATATGAATACTTGAGTATCGGGTTCCTGATTGGCAATGTGACAGAGGAAGAACTGACTGGCAGAACATCAGACATTATTCCGGATGTGTTACTGATGTGGGTAAAGGTTATGAAGGCTTGAATTATGTTTGGCCGACATGATTAATGATTTCCACAAGTATATCCTTGATCCGCAATACTTGGTAAGCAAGGATTCAGCCGACAGATCAGAGTTTGTGAAAAGATTGACTATTCCAGATGCTGACTTGAAAAGTGATGAAATCACTTGTGCGGATATATATACAAGATGGATTTAGTTGTGAGATGTGTCGTGGTTGTTTTTTTGATGTGCGAATAAAAGTAGAAGAGCAGAGTAAAAGTAGTAAGGAAGATCCGATATGTGAAGGGAAAGCAGCATAAAAGAAAAGGAAAGATGAAGTGTAGCAGATCAGTGTACTGAGCCTAACTGGAACTGAACTGTAGCATATGTAGATGCTCCCAATCAGTTCAAGTATTGTTTTACATTCTTTTTGTAGATAGTGAGTCTCTTGTAGGTAGTGTGCCTCTTGTGAGTAGTGTGCTCAGGCAGTGAACCCTAATTGGCAAGTGCCATTTTGTATTTCCATTCTTCTAACAGAGAATACTATCTTGGGTTAATCACCCTATGGTTTTCTCCCTTAACAGGGTTTCCACATCAAAAATATTGTGTCATAGTTATGTTTGCTAATTTGAATTAATGTTGCATTGATTATTAAGAAAGTTCAGAAAGCAGAAATAATTAGGATAACTGATTCACCCCCCCTCTCAGTTATCAACAATTGATATCAGAGCCAAGTTCCTCCTAACAGAGTCTAACAGCTTGAGGAAGATCTGGGAATCCAAATGGATGCATATGGTTTAAGGGAGCAACTCAAGACTGCCCTTGATGATCTTGAATAGTCGAACTCTGAAGTCAATGAATTAAAGGAAAGACTCAAATAGGTTGATGATTTCATGAGAGAACTAAAAGACAAATTAAGTCTCTCTATGAAAAAGAGAAAGGAGCTGCTTCAGCAATTGGCAAGTCAAGGTGAAGCAAATGATGCAAATGAAGAGCTAAAGGAGAAAACCAAGTTATGTGAAAAGTTATCAAAAGAAATCATTATGGTAAGACATGAAATGGAATCAGGAGTTATGAAGTTTACCCAAGAAGTTGAAGAGAAAAGAAAAACTGAAGATAATCTAAGATAATCTCTCAAGGAGAAATCAGAAGATTGCCACTAGATGGATAGAATCATTAGACATCTTGAGTCTGATCTTGAAGATGCTAAAGATAATGAAGAAAAACTTGAGGGTCAAATTGTCTCTCTCAAAAGGGATCTTCAAACAACAAATGAATATAAAGAGAAATTCAAGATAAGTTTTGCTCAACTTGAAGTTCTTCTTGGAAGTCAAAAGAAGGTAGATGACAAGTGTGGTTTGGGATATGAGAAAGGAGAAAGCTCCGGATCTGGTCAGAAGAATTTTGGATCAAAAAATCCAAGGAACAGGCCTAGAAGACCTCCGGTAAGACAGCCTAATGCTCAAAGATATCCATCCTTCAATGGATACTGCCACAACTGCAATAACTTTGGTCATAAAGCTAATCAGTGTAGAAAGAGAATGAATCAAACTAATTCATCCTTCTCCGGACAGTGTTTTAACTATAAAAGGTATGGTCACAAATCTCATGAATGCAGAAATATGCAAATGAACAAATCATTCAATGGTAGATGCTTTGCATGCAATAGAATAGGTCATATGGCTAATCAATGCAGATCAAGAGGATATTAGTCAAATATGCAAAGAAATGTTGTTTACCAAATCTGCAATAGATCCAGTCATAGTGCAAAATTCTGTAGAAGCAAGAATCAGGACAAAAGAGGTCCGGTATATCATAACCAAAATCAAGACAAGGGTAAACAAAAAGTGAATACGGATGAAGTTAAAAGTGAGATGAACAAGATTTGGGTGAAGAAAAGTACAGAGAATGTAGAGGATGGATCCGCACCAGACTCTGGTGCTGATATTCCTGCTGGAAATTAAAAAGTGAGCTCTGGCTCAGGGGGAGACACAAAGAAAACCTTGTTCCCCCAGCCAGTCAATTGGTACCGGAATTAGCACAAGGAGAGATGCAGATTAAAAGGGGTCATACGAGAAACATCTAAAAGGGGTATGGTAAAGATTTGAGAGATTCACAAGAAGTTTTGATGAGTCTAATCTTACCAGAATTGATCCGGTAAAACAGTCTTCCAGTAAAAATAGATTCCTTACAAGTTTGATCTGGTATGATTCAAACTATGGTGTCTTGATCTGTAAATAGATCAAATGACTAATGAAAGGAAGATAGATTATCACTACTCTCCTAGAATAATTTCAAAATCTGTCTCAGTGATCCGGAAAGGTTTTGTATCTGAAGAAGACAAACAAGGCAAACCAAAATGAATTAGGTTGCGCATTTATTACCGAATGAAAATTAGGGCTTCTCAGAAATAAAAGAGTTCATTCGGTCATCATTTGTACACTCACATGTGAAGAACAGAGAAAAGGAGCTCTGCAACTACTTCTCCCAAAGATCAAGACAATTCTTCATACAACTCAATCTAGATTTCATCGTGTGTGCCCTAATCAGCATAAAAGGTATTCTTCGTTCTTGATATCTTTCAGTAAAATTCCTTAATGATGGCTACTCTGAATATAGTAAAGATTTCTGATAGACCTCGCCCCATTTTTAAGAAGCATCCATACAAATCCTTGGAGGTAGATCCCTTAGGAGCCTTCTCTAGTGTTTTGCATGGTGTTTTGCACACCGAAGATATTAAGGTTTACATACACACAAATGTTGAATAGTTTGGGGAATTCAAACTAAGAGATATCTATCACAAACAACTATTAGATGATTCATTTGAGCTCAAACCCTAATACAAGGGCCTCCGGAATAAGCACTTTGCACAATACACACATTTCCCCTATTTTACTGAGGATGAATGGATTAGGTACATTTTGAGCTGAATACATGACAACTTCATGTGGTTAAATAGACCATTCAAAATCACAAAAGATGCCATCAGGGCAGTTACCAGATTACACTCATCTGGTGGGATTCCTGTTCTTAAATCCATGAAGAATCAAACTGTGAGTGAGGCTACCAGATCCAAGTTTGACAAAAGAGCAATTACAGTAGATGACATCTCTGATCTGGATGTCAAGTTTGCCTCCATGATCATTGGATATAAAATTTATCATTCTAGCAAGGAAAATTCAGTACCTAGAACTGCCATCTACACTGCTTATGAAATGCTAAGAAAGGATGCAGACTACGATATTTGTCAGCTTCTCTTGAACCAACTCTTGGAGAATCTATAGAAAATAAAGAAAGATAAAAAGAATTCATTCAAGTATGGTGGATTAATATTGTACTTATTCTTCTACTTTATGAATGAGCTTCCCAGATCTAGTGGCTGGGTGTGGGAGAATGATAGACCAGTAGCTATCCAAATCAGAGATTATTTGCATGGACTCGGTGATAACAAAGCACAAAATACAGCTCTTTGGGGATATTTCAAGAATTTTCAGAACATGATGCAAGCAAGAGAAAGGATTCCCTAGTCTCTTGTTGAGAAATACAAACACACAGTTTGTTTTATGGTAGAGACTGATCAGTGCCTAATGGAGGCAGTAGAACCAAGAACTATATGGATCATGCCCATGGGGTATGAAGTTGATGAACAAATTATGGAGCTGCATGTTCAACACATGCTAAGTCAGCCAAAGGTTCCAAAGGCAGAAAGGTTTGGAAACTTTGAAGAGCTAAGTGTAAAAGTTCATGTGGAACTCAGACAACCGGAAATAAAGAGGAAAGTGAGAAAAGAAGTTGAAGAAATTGCCAAAGGCTTAGGCATCTCAAAGGAGGCTCTTGATGCCAATAGAGAAAAGGTGGAAAGGGCAGAGAAAGAGGAGAAAGAGGCAGAAAAGAAAAGTGAGGAAAGTGTTCTGGTGAAATCTTCCACCCGGACTAGATCATCCAAGAGATCTGCACCTACTCTACCAAAAGCTCAAAGCCATCAAAACCAGAAGCTAAATTATTTGGCAAAGGAGAGAAAAGAACAAAGACAAAAGCCACAAGGGCTTATGCCCGTCAAAGGGATGAAGAGGAGACTGAATCAGATGAGGAGATAAAGAAACTGAAGAAGAAGAAGAAATCATTTGGTGAACACTCTACCAGTCAAGGAGAAGAAGAGAAGGAAGTGGAATTTATTGAAAAACCCACTCTATCCTTAGATGTTGTAGTGAAAGCAGTCACTATGGATGGGAACCTGCAACCCTTAACCGAATTCTATGATGAATATAATGAAGCAGATAAAAAGATTCTGGAGGAAGCCACAGTTCAGTTTTTGAACACTTACAACAAAGCTTTTATTGAAATTATCTCTCTAATTCCCAAAAGCTTAGAGAAAAGGCTTGAAATGAGGAAGAACAATGCTCGAGCAAAAGATCTTGAGATCTAGGAACATGTCACCATTCAGCTCTTCCCTTCAATCACTCTGAAACAAATGAACATGATCTTTAAAGATTACAAGGATGAGTTCTGAAGCAAAGCCAGGATGAATTAACTAATGCTTGGTGAAACTGACAAAGTGGCAAGAGAGACTGAAGAGATCCTCTGAAATGCTTTTAAGAAATTCAACATTCCAATTATAGAGGACTTGGGTACTGACCCCTTGACCACAAGTGTTGCAGAAGAGCCTACTGAGAAAATGACAGAAGAGGTAATGGATTCTGGTGCAGAAAAAGATAAAGACTTGGAATCTTCTATTCCGGAAGAGGTGGCTCATGAACAAACAAACATCTCTCCTTCAGTTTCCCCTATAGTCTCCGGATCTAAAGGAGAAGACAGAATACAGGAGAAAGAAGCAGAGGTGAAGGAAAAAGAAGTTGACAGTACCAATGTTGCAGAAGGAGAGAAGACCTTAATAGAGAAGACCACAACTGCTAGTGGTAAGAATGTAGAAGGAGAGAAAGCTCCAAGAGACAGCTCTAAGAATGCAGAAGAGAAGAAACATCTGTCTCCGGAAAGAGACACTGCAAAAACTATCCAAGAATTCTTGAACAAAGAAACAATGGAGATTGATGAACCGGAGCTTCTACAAGGACCATTTAATTTTGATTGTCTTTCTCTGGTACAAACAATGAAGATAGCTTTATTTGCTAATGCAAAGGCTAAAGAAAAACTCCTAAAGTCTCACATGGAAGACTGTGAGTTGATAGAAGCTGCTTTCGGAGTGCTAAAAAAGATTATGCCATCATTTCAGAAGGATCCCATGGCCTCCTCATCCGGTAATCTCAAAACTCTAGTCAATAGTGTTAGCACACATTTTGATTCTCTAGAGAAGTCAGCTGAAGAAAAGGTCCGGAAGGAGTTTTTGGATAAGAGATTATCAGAGGTACAAGGGTTGATAATTAATGATAGGAGAAATATGAATATTGGGATAAAGAGCTTAGAAAATGCTCTTAAAGATGGCGGAGAAGTATACAAATTTTGTATATCCTGGTCTAAAGCAACAGTAGAGATTAAGAAGAAAATGAAAGAACATGAGGATAAACTAATAAAACTTTCTCAAAATTTTGATCCACTTACTACATCAATAATAAATCAAGAATGTCAAACAGTTATAGTTTTGAATGAAATTAAGAAGCTTGAAAAAGAGAAGAAAAACATAATCAGTAGGTTGAGTGAGCTCAGAGGGATAATTGTCCCTAAGTTAGAGGCCATGCGTGAGGCCATCAAAGAAGCTCAAATCACAGCCCAGACCAATGATCCAGCAGATCTAAAAAGGGCAGATGCGTTTGCATTCCTATTGAGCGGCCATATATCAATTTTGGACAGAATGAAGCAAAGTTGGGCTACAGAATTCATTCAACTGAAAACAACTTTTGCAGACATACTGCAGTATATGTAAGTATTCCATATGTATATACTTATGCAGCTAAGTATAGTTTAATTTTTGAAAATTTTGGTATGCGGACCCCACCCTTTTCCATTGATGTCAAAGGGGGAGTGAGGAGTAGTGAAAAATGAGGAATCCAACTAAGGGGGAGCTCCGAAATATGTATATAAAAACTGAGCATCGGCCAAGGGGGGAGCATAGTGTAAACACTTAGTCATTTTTCACTAAGTGTTGCCATCAATGCCAAAGGGGGAGATTGTTGGCAAGAGACACTATATGGATTCATGATTGTTGTCATTGATGGCAATAAAGTTCATCCCACACATCCGCAGAACATGGTGTGTCTCTACCGGAAGTCAGAGTGAAGAATGTTGTGGTCTGATAAACAAGAATAGAGCATATGGCGAGGTCTGACAGATAGGTCCGGATCTCATAGAGGAAGTATCCTGGTGAAGTACGGATTTGGGGAAGTCAAGAGGACTACCTTGAGTAATATATTCCAAGGATTTAGCCTCCAGTGATAGATGAGGAAAAAGATATGAATACTTGAGTATCGGGTTCCTGATTGGCAGTGTGACAGAGGAAGAACTGACTGGCAGAACAACAGACATTATTCTGGATGTGTTACTGATGTGGGTAAAGGTTATGAAGGCATGAATTATGTTTGGCCAACATGATTAATGATTTCCACAAGTATATCCTTGATCCGCAATACTTGGTAAGCAAGGATTCAGCTGACAGATCAGAGTTTGTGAAAAGATTGACTATTCCGGATGCCGACTTGAAAAGTGATGAAATCACTTGTACGGATATATATATACAAGATGGATTTAGTTGTGAGATGTGTTGTGGTTGTTTTTTTGATGTGCGAATAAAAGCAGAAGAGCAGAGTAAAAGCAGTAAGGAAGATCTGGTATGTGAAGGGAAAGTAGCATAAAAGAAAAGGAAAGATGAAGTGCAGCAGATAAGTGTACTGAGCCTAACCGGAACTAAACTCTAGCATATGTAGATGCTCCCAATCAGTTCAAGTATTGTTTTACATTCTTTTTGTAGACAGTGAGTCTCTTGTAGGCAGTGTGCCTCTTGTGAGCAGTGTGCTCAGGCAGTGATCCCTAATTGGCAAGTGCCATTTTGTATTTCCATTCTTCTAATAGAGAATACTATCTTGGGTTAATCACCCCGTGGTTTTCTCCCTTAACAGGGTTTCCACGTCAAAAATATTGTGTCATAGTTATGTTTGCTTATTTGAATTAATGCTGCATTGATTATTAAAAAAGTTCAGAAAGCAGAAATAATTAGGATAACTGATTCACCCCCCTCTCAGTTATCAACAATCTTTGGGATCAAGTGTACAATTGGGTATGGCTATGTATGTTTATTAGTATTTCTTTCATGCCTCTAGGAATATCCCTCCTAAGTCTAGTTGAGCCTGAAGAGTAGAGGAGTTTACGCACTCCTGTAGTTGGCCAAAATCCCCCTTAACTTGTTGATAAACCTCTTCCTTTCACCCTAACGACAATACCTAGCCTAGGTGTATTAGGAATGTTTTAGATTTTTGGATTACAGTTATTTTGAGAACCAACACTACCTATATTAGACAGTTCTCAATTTTCAAATCTGCTCAATATGCATCTGGTACTTCCTTGACACCCATAGATTGTATCATTAGAGTAATATCAAAATTAAGATCTCTTAGAAAATATATAAATGCACCTTGTGGAGAGGGTTTGAGGAGAACATGAATCCTTTCCTAAGTTTTTTGGAACCTGAAATTGAAATTATTTTAACTCACTTGGGGCCCTCTTAATAGTCATTAATTGCTCTAACAAGGTGACATTGTTTGCTCTTTCCCCAAAATACTTGCAAAGTAACTCCCCTAGGTCATACCATGAATGAACTGAAGTAGGTGGTAAACTTATGAATCACTGCAGAGCTATTACCTCGAGGGATGAAACTAAAAGTCTAACAACTACATCTTCATCTATAATATGGTGGATTGAGAAAACATTTTAAATGTCTTCAATGTGTTTAGCAAGGGTAGTAAAAACATCTCTTATGGATTGAAGTGAATTCTCTTAAGAGATAAAAATTGTATGTCATTATGAGCATTTAGAGCTAAGTGGTTGCCTCCATTGAAGGTCACAAATGGCAAATTCCTTGGTTGAGCCATAACAGGGATGTAAAAATTTATAATGGGTATGAAAAAGCCAGGCCTTAGAGGAGGAAACCTACCAAAAGGAGGTGTATATTAGGCTCTTAGAGCAGGAATAACACTATATATTCCTCTTAAATAAACTAGTTCTTTTCATTCTTGAAGAAGAAATAGATAATTCAACAAATTGGAAATCCCTACCTCTTGAAGAAACTCTTGTCTCCACTCTCGGCATGAAGCACAGGGATAGTCTATGAAAACTAAACTTGTAGAGTCACCAAGTGCATGTAGAACATCTACAAGACTACAGATATGCTAAGAGTAGCACCAAATCTCTTAGTTGTAACTCTTTTGATAACATTAGGACCTACTGGGTGTACTAGAAACTATTGTCACATGAAATTGCACCCTATTTGGACCTCTTGTCTAAACATTCCAATGACACAATGAGAATGATCTCAAGGTGTGGGACCTTGCAAAAGAGATCAAACCTCTAGAGGTGCTTGTCACGTGAAATGTCACCTTGTTTGGACCTGTTGTCCATACATTCCAATGACATAATGGTAATGTTCTCAAGGTGTGGGACCTTGTAGATGAGATTAGACCTCTAGAGAAGGCTGGCTCCTCTCTAGGCATAAAGCTCAGAAAAACTAAACCTATGCTAATAATCACTAGGGAAAAGGGGAGAAGGAGGAATGCTAGAAATAAAAGAAGGTGATGTGTTGGATTTGGTATTTTAACTACAATATCAATTTTTAGATGCATAGGGTGATCTCAAATAGATGATACATATAAACAACTCACAAACCCTTATAGAGGCAAAGAAATGAAATAAAAGATAGAAGGATTATGTCATTCAAAAATAGAAAATCAAACATCCAAGATCACATAGAGTAAAGTAATTGAGAAGATAAAAAATCAATGTTGTATTGATCAAAGTGGCAAATTATTATAACTGATACAGAGTCACAACTGTCAAAATAACAACCATACAATACATCTTTTTACATGCATTTATAGATTTTATCAAGGATAACTTTAAGAACCCCCCCTCAGAGAAGGTGTATAAACCTGGTGAATCGTGTATACTTCCTGAGAAAAATATTAATTTTATTGGCAAATTTTTTCATTTTTCTGGGAAAAAAATAATCTCAATTGACGAATCTTTTGTAATCACTAGAGGTCTGTGGAAAATCCTGGTGAATTGTAATTTTTTTAAAACCAATAAAATATTTTCATTAGCGATTAAAGTCTATTTTCAAACAAATAAAATATTTTCATTGGCGAATTAAAACCTATTTTCAAACTAGTAAAATATTTCGGTGGGTGAATTAAACATGTTTTCTAAATAAAAAAATATTTTTGTTGGCTATTAAAATCTATTTTCAAACCCAGAAAATATTTTCATTGGCGAATTAAACCAATTTTCAAACAAAATAAAAAAAATCATTAGCAAATTAAATATAGTTTCAAACCAATAAAAAATTAATTGGTGAAATAAATTGTTATGCCAATAAAAAATCATACTGTGTGTGGTGAAAATATCAAAGGACAAATTTTCCACACATCCAAATTCCTTCATAAACTGTCTAAACTGGGGACAAGTGTCAACATATTTATTATGTTTGAAGCAAAATGTTAGCACAAATTAATATAACCGACGACCGTTCGATGAATTTTTTATGGACGACTATAGTTCCATTCTAGAAAAAAATGTCTGAAACACTAGACCTACATTTCAAACCTCCAGAATAACACTTGAACTATTAGATTTCCAAATATCAATGGTTGACATTTCATATGAGAAACCTAACTTTTAACTTACTAGTTTTTTACGCCTACAGAAACTTGAAATTTCTTCTTTTGTTGGCCTAAAAACTTGTTGCATGTCTAGACTCTATTTGTGCTTGATGAAATGATGCAAAAAAACCCTAATCTTCTTCCTTTTGAAGCTTTGTATCATAGGTTCTAAGGAATTAATGGAGGTAGCCTCAGCCTTAATCTCACATTTGTGTCACAGGGCACCTTCAACATTCCTCATAAAAAATATAAACTTGCGCCATTGATCTAAATTTGTCCTTGTGAAATCGACGGCCACCATTCACCTGCCAGATTTGAAAATTTGGGTCATCATCATTGAAAAGTCTTCAACAAATAAGAACAAGACATGTCAGATGTACCTCCTTTGCTGATCGCATCACCTTTTGTCTGATCTAGACATGTGGCATCATTTTGCGGCATCGTAGCTGGAAATGGCCCACCACTTACCTACCCTGCATGGGTGCACTAAAGCCTCCATGCATCTCCTTTTCATTTGCTCTTCATTGCCTTATTAAGATGAGGCCACGTGTCACTATCTCACAACCACATGACAAAGATTCCTTTCTGGCAAGATTCCCTTGCGAGCTTGCACAACCATTAGATTTAAGCTCCTTGCAGATCACTTCTTAGGTTGACACCTAGTAGCATACAGTTCATTGATCTAGGATCTTTGATTAAGGGGTTGTAAGCCCTTGACAGGGGTCGCCTTGTTACAGCTGCGCAGAGAGATGATGATGTCATCTATGATGTGCAGGGACACTGTGAAATACTTTACATAACACTTTATACCCTTACAAAGACTTATGACATAGATTTAATATTTCACGGGCTATAAAGGGTAAACTTAGGACATGGGGCTAGTCATCTAACAAACACAAAGGCCTCAAGTTATAACTTAAGTAACTGGGGACTTACTACAGGTGGTCAACAAGGATTCAAAAGATAAAGTGCATGAGACCTAGGGACTTAGGCTTAAAAGATTTTAAAGGTAAAGACTTGCAATTTTATGGACCTAAAACCCTAAACCCATATAGGTACCACTAGATTGCATACGTGGAACATCGTTTGGAAACTCTATATACTTAAGTCAAATCAAGTATAAATATTTGCATGCAGATTAAATTCACTTGAATGTATATCGTATCACTTAAATATTTGCAGCTTGGAAAGATATCCCAAAGATTTGAAGCCGAGCACTATTAATTAAGCTTGACAACGCTTTCTCATACCAAAGATTGAAGCTAGCTTAACAAAGAAAATGGATACACCAATTTGCCTTAAAGAGCTACGAAGGTAAATTACTTTCTGGGTTTCATCACAAACTCGAGGCTTAAAGTGATAACGAAGGCCTCACAGAATTGCCCGTTTGCACTTCCTGGAGTTGGAAGGTATGAAAATGGTGCTTGGGAGGGATTTCTTAATAGACAAGAACAGATACAAAGTAAAATTTTGACATAGCTTATTGGTTCTTGGAATCATTGCTAGACCTTGGAGGTGTGAAGGTGGATATTCTCATTTTGTTGCCAGAAATTTTCAAGCCAGACTTTCTGGGTAATGATTTGGAGGTGGTAATTGGGGTAGAGATGGGTGTGGGGATTCTGCGATCTTTAGACCTATCATTGGTGGAAGATATCAATTAAATGCAAATAAAGATTAAATAGAGCAATGAAAATACATAAAAATAATAACAACGAGAGACAAGTTTTAATGTAGTTCACCCAAACTTGGGCTACATCCACCAACAGAGAGTCTGATATTATTATCCAATAAATCAAGACCGATTACAACCAACAATCCCTGCAACTCAATACCATTGCAAATGCTACAATACAATGTCCACCAAAATCCTAACCCTTAGCCACTTTTATCAAGCCTTACTGTCAGTTACAAAAATAAGGTTTTTTATGTCAGCTCATGGAAATAAGCACGCTAGACTTTGTTGTTCTGATTTATTATTTAAGTCTTCCTCATGCTACTACAACTAATCTTTGTACAACACCTTCTGATTGAATACAACATCCCTGCTTCTTACAATTTTTTATTTTCAAAATCCCCAAAGCCTATATCAAATTCCGTCACATTCCATATCCAATGAAGGTACACTTTTTTGATTTTGCATCCAGCTTGGTTCTATTTTAGAATCTACATGTGCAAATGCTTCACATTCGAAGGTTTGAGAAAAGAATAACTCACCTTCTTACCTGTCCATGCTTCCCTCTGGAATACCATAGCCCAAAGGAACTGAAGACCTCTAACTAATTAAATATACAACAGTGTTGACAGCCCTCAGCCCACATATTTAAAGGTAGCCCAGCATGCAATCTCATGGTACTTGCATGCTCCATTATTATCCTATTCATGCATTCAGCCACTCCATTTTCCCTGTGGAGTCCCTGGAACCATTTTCTTCTACAGACTCCATTAAGGAACAATAATCCTCAATATCTTTACTGCAATACCTCACCACCATTATTAGACTAAGACATTTTAATCTTTTCACCCCGTCTCATTCTCAACCACAGCTTCTCCATTTCTTAAATGTTTCAAATACATTAGATTTCTACCTGAGAAATAAATCCAAACCTTCCTAGTTGCATCATCTATGAATGTAACATAATACCAAGAGCCACCAAGAGAAGATACCTGAGCCAGTTCCCATACATCTGTATATACAAGCTCCAACTATTCATCTTTGTTTGCTTCCCATCATTTAGAAAACTAACTCTCTTTTGTTTCCAATACACACAACTTTCACAGAAATCCATATTAATACATTTCAGACCTGGTAAAACTTTCTTAGAATGAAGTAACTTGATACCTTTTTCACTCATATGCCTAAGTCTGTATGCCACAGTGTTGTCTTAGAACCTGCAGCAACTTTTTTAGTCTCTTCCTGCGAACCTGTAGTAACTGTTCTTGAACCTGTTTATTTTTTCTCTGCAATAGCTAAATTAGAAGGAATAGTATGACCTGTACGAAGATATAAGGTGCCTACTTTCACACCTTTTGCTACTATTAAGGCACCTTTTGAAACCTTCCAATTTTTATCAGTAAATGTAACAATGCAACCTTCTTCAGCTAGCTGCCCTGCTGAAATTAAATTTCTACTGAGCCTTGGAACATGCCTTACCTCTTGTAGTAGCCAATGATTCCCATTCTGCAACTTAATCTTGATTCTTCCCTTTCCAACAATTTGATAGGGTTCGTTATCTCCCAAATAAACTAGCCCAAAATCCCCTTAGACATAATCAAAAAAATAACTTCTATGAGGTGTAGCATGAAATGAGGCCCCTGAATCTAAAACCCATGAATCATTAGCATTATCTAGGGAAAGAATCAAAGCATCATCTTTAGATTTATTTCTTACCACATTTGCCTCCTTATTGCCTTCTTGTTTATCTCCTTCTTTATTCTTCCGAGACTAGCAATCTTTCTTCAGATGACCTAGTTTCCCACAGTACTGGCAATCCTTCTGTCCTCTAGATTGGGATCTCTTGTCCTTTGATTTTCCTTGTGACTTCCCATGACCTCCAGAACCTTTTCCTCTCTCCTTTGATCTGCTCCTGCTTTTTGCATTCAAAACACTGCCTGATGTGGATCCACCTAAGCTTTTCCTATGAATTTCCTCACTCAGAAGAACACCACCAACATCATCAAATTTTAGGGTATTTGAACCAGAAACAGGTTACTAACCACCATTACCAAACTATTCTAGCTTTTAGGAAAAGAACATAATATCAAGAGTGCTCTAACTTCTTCAAATTTTATATTTACAAAATTTTAATTGACTGGTAATTGTATTAAATTCATTTAAATGATCTGTCACAGATCCACCTTCAATCATTTTCAGATTAAACAAACGCTTCATGAGAAATATCTTATTTGAGGCTGAGGGTTTTTCATACAAGCCAAAGCTTTCATCAGACCATCCATTGTCTTCGCTTCCATTATATTCAATGCCACCAATGGTGCTAGGCATAACCAAATGGTTCCCAGTGCCTTTCTGTCAAGAAGATTCCAATCCTAATTAGTCATTGTTGCCGGTTTCTTAGCTACCTCCTTCCAATGGCATCCATAAATCCTTTGATAGAGATAATCATCCATCTGTATCTTCCATAACTAATAGTTTTGCCCATTAAATTTGTCTACCTTCAATTTTTCGTCATCCATCATTGCTTTCCACTCAACTGTGAGACCTTCCTGCAGATGATAATCAAACACAACCCATTATGATACCACTTGTTAGGGTTAGATGGTAGAAGATATCAATTAAATGCAAATAAAGATTAAACATAGGAATGAAAATGTACAGAAATAATAATAGTGAGAGACAAGTTTTAATATGGTTCACCCAAACTTGGGCCATATCCACTAACAGAGAGTCCAATATTATTATCTGGTTAATCAAACCGATTACAACCAGCGATCCCTGCAACTCAATACTATGAAAATGCTACAATACCAATATCCACCAAAACCCTAACCCTTAGCCCACTTTTATCAAGCCTTATGTCAGTTACAAAAATAGGGTTTTTTTTATGTCGGCTCATGGAAAAAAAAATTTGGGGGTTGCACCCTTGAACCCTGGCGAGGATACATAACTAGTGTACAGTACTTGCATGATCAATCACCACCTACCAATAGTTTTTGGGACAGAGATGGGTGTGGTGGTTCCATGCTTCCCTTTCTTCTCAACAAGACAGATGGGCTCTCGCCCTGCCACCATCACTGGGCACCATTTGTCAGAATTTTCTAAGGTACACTCGAGCTCTTGACATGGAGCCGAATATGGAATGGGTGCTGTGCTTTGAAGACCTGGTGGAAATAGGCAATTTCTTCCCTTAGCGAGTCTTTTGATTTTTTCTATGTAAATTTGATGTAATATATGTGATACATGGGAATTTTTTGTAAGAATATGCCAGGGGCGTAGCTATCCCCCAACTGTAAGAATTTTTTGAATAATATCAATTGAATACTTGCTTTCAGGGCTTAAATTTGATAGTTGTATAGATTTATTTAGCATTTTTGGTGTAAAATACAATAAATTTTTTAAAAAAGATTGTATCATATGAAAGGAGAGAATTTGGAAAAACTATCAAAATTTATATAGGATTATACTTATATATATTTGGTTTCTATCTAATCTACATATACTAATGTATGCCATAGTATTTTAAAGGCATCATTGAATAGATTACTATCATAAGAAAATTGCTTGACAGGCAAGGTTGACTATCAAATTTAAGCCCTGCAGGCCACTTTGCAGATTTAAAACATAAAAATTACTTGCATGCAGGATTTAAAACATAAATCAATACAAATGAAAAAAGAAAGTTGCCAGCAAATTGATAAATTACATTATAAATTGTTTATATCATAAATTACTTGACCGTTCGATGAACATTTGATGGATGGTTGTAGTTGCATTCTAGAATGAAATGCACAAAGTGCTAGGCTTGCAAACTTAAATCTCTAGAATCACCTTATAACTATTAGATTTACAAAGATCAATGGTTTAGAAATTATTGTGAGCTGTCAATGCAGGATAGTTGTCAGCCATGTACTAATTATGTAGTCTGGAAGCAACACATTGACTTGACATTTCATTCACTTTAATGTTTTTACTTTATAAAAAAAAGAAGACTTTCTACTGCTAAGTGATTTTATTTTTAAGTGAGAGGGTCAGTACATGGGGAGATTTCAGATTGCTCATTGTAGTGCCACTTCTAACAAAGCTGGTAAGATAAAGATAGAATTCCTAGGCTACGTTTCATCATTTCTTAAAACTTATTTTGTCAAACTTTGGCTTTAGGGTTGAGAGACTTAGAAAAATTAAGGAGGACTTAAGAGGGAATTCACAATTTCACACTGTATAAGCATGTCTACCACCACTAGCAGACTAGACAAAGTTTTGGGGAAAGGTAGAGCAAGTTCGATAGAAAAAATAGATTATTCTGGATTGATTGATTGATTAATACCATGATATTTATGATCCTAACATCTATAGTAAACTTACCTCAGAACTTAGATTTTCATGTGATGAATAAGGGCTGCCAAGAAAAAGTAAGTCAATAATATCAATGCACATGGGTAACTGAGTAGGTGCATGATGTTACATGAGGTTTTCCTTGGCCTAGAATTTATCATGGTCTATGCCCACAATTGTGATGATAACAAAAAAGCAATTGTAAATAAGGATTACAAAGAAGAAACTCTATCCATTAATGCAGAAGAATTTGGAAAAGTTTAGGGTTTACAACCGAAGAATTTGGAGATATCCACATTGACCTAGAAAGCTTGCTAGTGATTATGAAGCAGCAGATGACAGGGACAAAAATGTTTTCCTAAATAAAATAGTTCAAGAAAAAAACAAGTTGAAAAGTAACCATAAGCCTCCTTATCCTTTGCAAAATTTTAAATCATGGGCTCAGGATACTATTTCCATGCTAGCATTTGCCTCGGATTGGATAGCAATTGGGAAGTAGATGCAAGCCTCCTTGAAATGGTATATAATATCCATTTTGGTATTGGTGTACATGTCAAATATAAATTTATTGAGCACATTGTAGAATTCATGCATAAACAATTTTAAATGATTAAAGGAGGTTCCACCAAGAGATTTGGGTTCACAACCTACTTGTGCTATTTTTTTCTATTCAAATTTAGTGGAATGTTTTAGACCAACAAGCTTCAGATTCAACCCTATATTAATGCTAAAGAAAAGAAAATGGCTCCAGTATATGATTGGACCACTAAGATAAGGATGCGTGATTCTTGAAGGAACTACAATCATTTTGTAGACTACTTTGTGGCTCCATTGCATCAAGCAATTACAAATAGTCTAATGCCTAAATTGCCTATATCATGTAGAGATTTCATTCAACTAGGAAAATAAATACAATTGGCTGATTGGTACTTATTGAAGAATATATTGTGCTAAGATTTTATGGATCAGGGTAGAGCCATACAAACCTTCCAATACATGTGACAGAAAAGGTTTTTACATTGGAATATGTAAGGTAGATGCAGAGTACTGATGAACTACATTTTTTCAGTCAGCAAAAGAAGACCTTATTTCCTTCTTTACCCGTTTCATGTGGAGGGTTCACATTGGAGAGAAAAGCATTTAAGGTGGCACATGATCTTTTGAAATTTTTTAATTTTGATGTTGTTTGTCATTGGTAGTATGATCCATGTGACACCATTAAAACAATGATTGTGGCCAATAGGAATGTTGCAAGTAGAACTCAACATTAAAGTAAACCCTTACTTGAAAACTTGAGAAACAACGATTCCTAGGATGAGGTCAAAATAGCAATGGAGAAAAATACTGTTGAGAAAGGTATTTCTTTTGAACAATTGTCAGTAGAAATTATGGCATTGCACCAAAATACAAGAGCCCTAGCAGAGAATGAAATCAAGAGGTACAACAATTTTTATGGAAAAAGTGATAAACCATCTATTAGAGTAAAAATACCAAATCCTCTAGATGAGTCTATTACAAACAAAAATTGGTCACGATAAAAAAAAATGCTACATTTTGGTCTATGAGGAAGGAGCTAGGTGAACCAAGAACTGTTGCAGAGTATGGAGAAATCAATGAAGATGAAGAGTTTAGCAAATTGTGGAAGATAGAGTATCCTAATGAGCATGATGATGAAGAAACTAATAGTGATGATGAACCTGATGATGATAGGGATGAACAAAGCAATTTCAAACTTGGTCTTAGTGGTTTAAATCAGGCCACAAAAAACCATATACTTCAGGAGTAGCCATAGCTGAAAATATGGGTTATCAAGGTGGTGGTTTGGGGTCCCAAGGACAAGGCATTTGGAACCCAATAGATGTAGTTACCACAAAACTAGTTGATAAATGAGGCCTTGGAGCTGATAAAATAGACCAAATAAGTACAGCTGAAAGAATTCATTTTGTTAAAACTTCAAATCCTAATCCTCATGGTCATATTCAATCACAACTTGGACATGCCCATGGTGGAGAGCCTAGTGCGACTAGCACTACCACTGGTGGAGAACTTAGTCAATATGTGCTGCAACAACAGGTCCAAAAACAAATTACACACAAGAGGAAACCAATACAAGATACCACACAAACACTCAGTGATCAAGGGATACAGAAGAGACAAAGGATTATGACAGGTCCAAGTCCAACTACCAATTCCACTACAAAGGAATTATTTCTAGGCACTCCCCTAGTTAGTGTGGCTGCAACAGAAATTGTAAGTACTCCTATTCCTTCACCATTCAAGCATTCCCTTATCCCTGCGTCCCTAGGTTTTGATTACATTCAAGAGTTTAAAAAGAAATCAGAATTGTATAAAAAAGAAAAGAAGCAACTGATGGAGAATGTGTTTTCTTTAACTTCAGAGCCTGCAACAACCATGATATCACCCACATTTGACACAAATTCAAAAATCATGGAGTACACAATTGTTGTTCCCATAGTTCAAAATAAACCAAAAAATCAGATGGATCAATCTAAATTTCAGGTGAGTAGTTTGCAATTTGATTTTTTTGGATTAAAAAATACTGACAAAATTAATATATCAAAGAAGAACAATGAATTGGTGTACACATCATTGCTAAAACATGATAGAGAGAAAAAAAAAGTTTTAGAATCAAATAGAAAAATTACAGGCAGACTTAGCAAATGAGAAATCAAATAGGAAAGCAATAGATAATAAGAGAAATGAATTAGAAAAAAGAATAAAAAAATCTGCCTCTACATCAACAAGCAAAGAGGATAAACAAACAGGGGTAGAATGGACTGAAGAAAAGGTTAGATGAGAGAAAAAAGAAATATGATGAGGAAAAATCTGCTTCATAAAAATTAAGACAAAGCATTGGGAAAGCAAATGAACAGTGGGAACAAAAATTGGAGAAAGAAAAAAATGAAACATTGGCCATAGAGCTTATGGAAGCAAAAAATGAAATAAAATATTGTCAAAACAAGTTAACTAAATTTTGTAGACAAACAATGAGGCACATGAAACAAAAGATCTGGGAGGAAATAATGCAAAGGATTTATCATTTGTGTGAATTGTTTCAATTGATTGATGGCATGAGACTACATCATAATAAGTTGAACAAATATTTAATGGACAACAAAAATGTGCAACTGTAGCATAAGACAAATATGTAAATCAAGTTCTAGAAATAGTCTACAAAGCCAGTGACAATGAATTGATTTCAAAAGGCATTACTAATTGGATTGAAACCTCAATGAAGGTGACATCTATCATTTAAAAATGTTCAAGAATGCGTGAAACAATAGAATTTGTGATTGAGGCTACAACAAAGATTAAGGAGGATGAAAATGTAAGGAACTTGACAAAGCTTGGTTCACCACAAACTTTTGACACAAATGAGTGATTCATTGGAAAGGATAATTTTAGAAAGAAGATGGAGGATGCAAGGAAGATTGACTTGGACCAGTTTCCTTAGTACCCAGATGAGGTGAACTTTTTGGATTGCATCAAACCACTAATAATCTTGAATGTATCTTTGGCTAAAACATTCAATTCAAGATCCAAATTGAAATTTGATCATACATTGTTAACAAAAATTCAAGTCAGACAACATCATCTAGAAGAAATGACAATTCGACCACCTAAATAGTGGAATTTGCTAAAAAAAGCTATTAGAATGATTTGATATTGATAATATGAGTTTCCAATTTCCAACTCAGCTTTGTGTAGAGTTGTCTTTGAGCAAGATTTTACATTGCCTCTATGTATTCCTTCATTTGAAAATCAATAGAAAACTCAAATTCAATAATCTATTGATTTTCAATTATCTATATTATTTATTTTATCAATTGAATATAAACTTTGGTTTCAACTACTAGAAGACAAACCCTAAACCAGTGGATCAAATAGTCTGTTGTAGGAGTATATTTCATTTTCTGACTCAGTTGCAGATAAGGCACTGATCAAAATAATTCATAAACTATGAAAAATGATGTAGAATCACTTATCAAATAAAAAACCAAAATTATACTTTACTGCAAATTCTATGTTTTATGCACAAATCAACTTTAGCAAGGAAATAATAAGCATTGAGTTGAATGATGAATCACTGAGTACGTGTAAAACTTATTAGTATGACACAATTAAAATATGAAATAATTAATAATATGTTAATGTATTCAATTTGATTCACAATTTCAAGGAATACAATATAAAATATCATCAGCTACAGTTTTGGAATATGATTCATGAAATGTAGTATAAATACCTAAAAACTGCTAATTCACTTCCATTTCCCAAATCAATTCAGGGTCCTCAAAATGATGTTCAGATAAGGAAAAAGAGTCATCTTGATTCTTAGTCTAGTCTTCATTTTCTTCATCTTGATTATGAGTCTCAAAGTCAAATTCATCAGTCATTATGTCACTGTCATTTGTCCCACCACCACCAGCATTTGAACTTGAAGTGTTGCACAACCCTCTTCTTTTGCATATGGACTTCTAGATTGTAAGTGCTCTTTCATAAGGAAAATTTTTGACATTATATGCACTTCCTAACACCCTTAAGCAATTTTCCAAATTCTTGTCTAGTTTGTTTCTTATCTTTGATTTCAAAAACCCCAATGCACTGAAAACTCTTTCATCTTCCACCGAATCCAATATCATTGTTTGACATAAATCAACAAGTTTGAAATATTCTGATATCGAATCACACAATATTTCACTCTGACCTAAGTTTTTCCACACCTTTGTTATTGATCCCGCTTGGAAGGGATTCTCCATGACATTAAACTGGTCTATCATACTTCTTGCAAACTGACTACATTGTCCTCTAAGCTTATTTCCATCTATAATTCCTTCTATTGTCTATCCATTGCATTCTGCACTTTTCAAAAAGTATGCGTTCAAGGTAGTTACTTTTTGATGAAAAAATCTTGGGCTATCTCAGTGGCCTTGAACCCAAAATTTAGGATACACAATTTAGACATGGCTTCAAGTATATCTTCTTGAGGGAATCAATTAAAAATCTTTGTTAAAAGATTGCCTGCAATTTCCTCCAAATTATTACTAACAAATTCAACAATGCCATCAAAATCTTCCTTTCTAATAGGTACTTCTCTGATAGAGCACCTGACCATCTTACAATGGTGCATTGGTATCTCAAATCCACGGACAAAGGCACATAACTCCCCTATTGCATTAAACTATAAATAATTTTTAGGATGATTCAAATATGTAATTATCTGCCACCTATAAAAATTTGGGCTTTGAGAAGTTAGATCTAGATATAGATTATCAAGGGCCATGCATGTCATTCTACGTAGTTTGGTATACTCATAGATATACATTGTTTTTTCTTGGGATTTCTTCACAAGATTGTTCATTTCATCCAGCATGGGGAGAAGACTAGCTAAAGTTAAGAGTGTCTCTATATCGCTTAACCTATGTAAAAGGTCAAGAGCTTTGTCTACTGTCTTGTGATGCTCGTACATTATTCTAATCAAGGATGGATATTCTGAAAGAACTCATTGCACTAGTCCATGCAAGGAGATCCATCTGGTATCAACATCCTAAAGAAGATTGTTTCTTGCTATTATTCCCTCAGCAAAATTTTGAAATTCCACAAAATGTTTGGGATTTCAACAGAAGTATGCATGGAGCTCGCGAACTAGATTTTCAACTTTTGATACTGTAGGATACTTGCTTACAATTTTAAATGCTAAATTCATTTTGTGGGCCATGCAGTGAATGGCAAGCATGTATGGTACAAAAGTAGTTTGTAATTTTGTATAAAGACCAATCCTATGACTTTGCATTACTGCAACTCCATCAGCTCCTACACACACCAACTTTTTGGCAATTGTTAAGTCATTCATACATGCAATTCCATTTAAAGACTTCTTAACTAGTTCAAATAAATTTTACGATGTTGAACTATCCTTCATTTTATGAACACAAAATAGATGAGCTCAGCAGACATGTTCTTTTATAGTATACACATGCATACAGACCCAAGAAGTATTATCTACCACAATAACTTCATCTAAAGATAATGTAATGAATTTGGACTTTTTTACGTGTTCTCCTTTAAATCTTTCTTTTCCACCACAGCGAGACAGTTTTCCCATTCCCATCCAACATTTATTAAGTAATGTGTGCTAGGATAATGAGAAACACTCAAAAAAGATAATAAATTACTATACTTTGGGTAATCTGTCATAGGATGCCTTCTAGAAAAAATATGAAAAACAACACTCATCTGAACAATTTTTACCAATTGTGCTCCTTCCATTGCTTTTCCAAATTGAGCCTTGATTATACCTCCACTTGTAGCAAGCTTCATCATTCTTTTCTTATGCTCATCATATTCCATGCCATACTTCACATGAAGACATTCTTCCTTTGATTTCCATCTTACTACTGATGTTTCCTTTCCATCTGTGATTTGTTTTTCATAAACTTTAGCTATATGATTTTCTATAGTGTCAAGCTTTACCTACAATTTCTTGTCTCTTTTACATTTCCAACTAAAAACCATACACTTGCATTCTATTGGTTATTCATCTTTGTTTGCTTTCTCCACTGGTTCAATGAATGGGTACTTTGACACCTAATCAAGATAAAATTTCCTTGACATTTCCCACTCGCGCCCCTGTTTTGAATCTTTTGGTTTGCCTTTTCTTTTCTTCTTGCCAACATCATCTACAACACCATCATTTCCTTTTTCATCCAAGTCAATTATCTCAATTTGGCTAACTGGGGTATCCCTTGGAACATCCTCTGTGGTATTGCCAACCTCATTCTAGATAACCAGGGTTTCCCTTGGAACATCTTCTATGGTATTGCCATCCTCATTTTGGCTAACCAGGGTATTCCTTGGAACATCTTCTGTGGTATTGCCATCCTCATTCTGGCTAATCAAGGTATCCCTTAGAACATCTTCTATGGTATTTCCATCCTGATTCTGGCTAACCAGGGTATCACTTGGAACATCTTCTACGATATTGCCATCCTCATTTGAATCAATGGCAATCCCACCTTCTGGTGGTGGTGAGGTATTGCGAATGGCTTCTTCATTAGTATTTGGTGCAAGAGTTGATGATGTAGCTCCATCTTGATTTGATGGATCAAAAACATTTCCAATTCCAAAGTAAGACTATATACTAACTCCATATTTTCAGTATTTTGATGGCCTCCCAGTCCCTTCACCACCCTGAACAGTCTTACCCTTGTCGCACTTGCAGCTTAACATCTTGATCTATCACTTTGAATAAAAGATGGAAAAAATGTCTTCTTGTTTAAGGACATACTCATAGAATATAGATCCTATTCCCTACTAAATATCTTCTTTAAGATTGAATCAAAAATGGAAAAGAGATAAAGAAATCTTATAACAATAATACTATGAAGAAATGATTACTCACCTTTAAGTTTAGGTTTTCATTGACTTTCTATTCATTAATGCAGGAATGCATGTGTTTTAAGTTTGTAGCTTTGCCTATGATCAACTTCAAGGTTCCAAATCCAACTTCTGAAATCTAAATCGAGAGCTCACAAATTCGTAACTGAACAAAATGTGTAAGAATAAATCAGAGTTTTGATTGTATTTATATCAATCCATATTTGGCGAATTCCATGGGAAATCTATATGGTATATTAAAAAATTTGGTGAATCTTGCATGATTATATAAGGAATATGTTTAAGTGTTGGCGAATCAAACCTCAACAGACTACATACATTGTAATTTCCAAGGTAAATATGGCCCTACGATTGGCACGTAGGTGTCATGGAAATTGGCGAAATGGCCCCTCATAATCAACTACTTGTAAATTTTAATTGGAAAAATGGGTCCTCACATGTAGTGACCATTTCATGGGGTTGATGAAATGGGTCCTCATGCGCAGCAACCATTTAATGGAGTTGAAAAAACATGTCCCGATACACAATGTTGTTTTACTAGTATTGGTGAATATATAGGTGATTTACTACTTGCTTCCGAGATTCCAAGCGAAAATATTAGTCGACCCATTTGAAACGCGTAGTTTGTTATGGAAAAAATCTTACTTTATTGATTCTCATAAAATAAATTGATGACGAATGGATATGGATTTGACCAATAATACGTAAAATTCAGGCAATTTGACCACCATGTTGGATGTAATTTATTTGCCAATTCTAACTTGGCCGATCTGCGATATTCGCCAATTGGTGAATATTCACCACTAAAAAATATCTAGATTTTATGGATCATTGTTGTATCCTTGGACAAAGGGGAGAATAGTAGTCAACATGTTTTACATGTTCCCCATGTCCACTACGTCATACCCACATGGTTGCTCAGAAGAAAATGCATAGAAATGGAGTGTCGCCCATGCCTTTGGTACAAGAATGCATTAAAGAGGGATCTACATTAGCATGGGGGTACATGAAGTTCATCTACCACTCCATTGGGCTTTGGAAATCACTAATGGAGGTTGGGAGGATCACTAAGAAGTCCCATCATGTTTTGAAGTGCCGAAAGACTAGGAAAGCTAAATGTCGAAGCCTGGCAACTTCTCTCTATTTTGCTTCAAACTTTAGAGTTAGGGGTTTCTTTCTTGATTATTTCAAAAGTGGTAGATGTCTAAGCAAGGGATCAATCATTGAAACTCAACAATGTCCCTTTGTTCTTTTAGGGTTTCATAGATCAGGGCTTTCCCTTGTTGCTTTCACAGATGGAAGACTCAATGGAAAAATGTTGACTTATTTTAGTCTTTTAGACTCAAATAGACTTACCCTTGGGAATCTTGCAATTCCTACCCACATTCATAAAAATCTTAATTTTGTGCCCCTCTTTGCATTATCCCTTTTGACCTAATGTAGATAACTGATCTAAGATGTCCAAAATGGGCCTTTCATGTGTTAGAATGAAAGAGAAAGCCCATAAACTCTAAGCTTGAAAGTTTCCTAATTTTCCCTTAGATTTTCTATCTTTTTCAAAGTTTCATAGTTTTAGGGTTTTCCTTACCAGCATGCCATCCTTATCGGCTCAAAACTTTACCTTGGTACCTTACATTTTCTCTAAGTGTTGTGGGATCACTATGTCAGGCATTCTTATTTTCCTTCGCTTCTTCAGCATGAGTGTGGTTGGAGGTCTACTCCCCAATTTCCACCTTGTGTTCTATTAATTCTTTCAGACTTCAAAGATTGGGAAGTTCCTTGTTAAATTGCTCAAACTGAATATGTTCCGGTGAAGGTTCGACTACCGAAGTCTATCGATTTCAAAATTATTCAGTTTGAAGTTTTGGGATTGGGGTAGTGATCATTCTTCTTCCAAAAGGTGTAGGATGTATGGCGAAGGCTCATTTTTTTAAGTTTGATAGTTGTTTTCTTTCTGGTGCTTTGTATTTCTTTCAAAATTCAAGCTTTAGAAGGTTTTCTTGTTTTCTTCCTTGAGTAGATGGTGTTTCAGTGGCGGTCTTCTTTCCAAGGCTCAATGAATTACCTTTTCCTTGGTAATTCTTCATATTTTGGGCTTCTAGGTTTTCTTTTTCTCTCATTCTAAGATGGAAGATGTTTGGCAGAATGCCTGACTCCAATCCCCAATAACTGAAAATTCTTCTAAGTCTTTCAAGGTCATGAGTTTGATCTTCCAAGTTTTGACTTTCTCTTCGAGTGTGCATTCAATCCTGGCTCTGATCCTCAATGTTTCACGGCTACTCACTATATTAGGATCATGACTAGACATGTTCAGCTTCCCTCCTTTAAACACATGTTTCTTGATGGCCCTGACCCCAATCCATGTTATGTTCAAATTGCTCTAAGTATTTCAGGATTGTGGGGTTGGGATTGTGTCTTTTCTCCTACCAGTTTGAAGGAAAAGTGTCAAAGGCTTTGATCCTAATCCCCAATAATTCCATATATGAGTAAGTATTTTAGGATCGCAGTATCAAAGATGTGCTTGTTCTTCTACTTTTAGGGTAAATTTTATAGCGACAACCTGATCCCTAAATCCTGATGGTTCCTATTTGTTCCCTTTTTGGACTTCAGAGATTAGGGATCCATTTTGCACCATTCCAAAGAAGAAGATGTTATGATGAGGACCCACTTTCTAAAGCACAATAAGTTGTTTACTAAAGACTATTTATTTGTCTATCTTTCAGACTTTAGGGGTTGGAGAGTTGCTTATTCCCGGTACCAATTTTTGAAAGCTAAATGTTGAAGGCCCGATAGTTGAATCCCAACAACTTCTCTCTATTTTCCTTCAAACTTCAAAGTTTGGGGTTTCTTTCTTGATTATTTTAAAAGTGGTAGATATCCCCGCAAGGGCCCAATCATCGAAACTCGACAGTGCCCCTCATCGAAACTCGATAGTGCCCCTTTGTTATTTCAAGGTTTTGGAGATTCGGGGCTTCTCTTGCTACTTTCACAAATGAAAGACTTGGTGGAATCTTGATTTTTCAACCCCCAACAATTTTGCCTTCCTAGTCTTTTGGCACTTCAAAATGTGACGTGACTTCTTAGCGACCCTCGTGACCACCATTAATGACATTTCCAAAGCCTGATGGAGTAGTAGATAAACTTCTCGTGTACCCATGCTACTATAGACCCCTCTTTAATGCATTCTTGTACCAAAGGCATGGGTAAAACTCCATTTCTACACATTTTCTTCTAAGCAGCCATGTAGGTATAATGTAGTAGACATGGGGAACTTGTAAAACATGTTGACTACTCTTGTCCCCTTTATCCAAGGCGGCAACAATGATTTGTAAAAGCTATATATGCATGTAAAAGGATGTATTGGGTGGTTGTTGTTCTTTTGATATTGTGACTCTGTATTAGTTGTAAAACTTTGCCTCTTTAATCAATACAACATTGATTTTATACCTTCTAATTTGTTGTACTCTGTATGATCTTGGATTTTTTATTTGGTATTTGTGAATTACATACTCCTAGATTTCATTTCATTTCTTTGCCTCTGTAAGGGTTTTTGATTTGTGTATGTGTATCATTTGTTTGAGATCACCTTGTACATCTAGGGTTGATATTGTAGTTAAAATACTAAATCCAGTGCATCACCCCATTACATTTCCAGCATTCCTCCTTCTCCCCTTTTCCCTAGTGATTATTAAAAATAGGTTTAGTTTTTTTAAGATTTAGGCTAAGAGAGGAGCCAACCTTCCATGGAGATCTGATCTCATCTGCAAGGTCCCACACTTTGAGATCCTTCCCATTGTGTCAATGGAATGTTTGGACAACATGTCCAAACAGGGTCCAATTTTAGGTGACAATAATTGTTCTTTCTTAAATAAAACTCTAAGTTTCCTAAAGATAACATCTCTTGAATAAACAATTTTTAGAGTTAAAAGATTTAAAATCTTATACACTTTTATATTTTCACCATATCGTATGAAAATACATTTCTCATCTTTATACTCTAGCTTAGATTTTTTTTCTTAATTACATGAATAAATGCTTCATATCCAAACACCCTAAGATGTGAAACCTTAGTATTTTTACCTATCCACATTTCATATTGGTGTTTTATTCTCAAGAGTGGAAGTAGAAGGCTTTCTATTCTAATAGCTTCAACCCAAAATTTTATTCTAAATTTTCACTCCTTAACATACTTCTATCTCTACCCATTAAAGTTTTGTTCATTCTTTTGGCTACCTCATTTTGTTGTATATAAGGTTTAGTTTTATGTTTTCAATTTCAATGTGTTTATAGAAATAATTAAATTTCTTATAGAAATACTCTTCTCCATTATATAGACTTAACACTTTTATTTTCATATCAGTTTGGTTTTGCACAAGTTCCTTAGATTTTCAAAATCCTTACACTTATTCTTAAGAAAATAAATCCACGTTTATATAGAGTAATCATCAATAAAGGAGACATAGTACTAAGATTTGTCAATAAAAGGGACATCGACAAGACCAAGCACATCATTGTGAATCAATTCTAAAACCTCACTTGTTCTAGTACTACTCAAAGAAAACTTAACCCTATTCTATTTACTAAACGCACAATGTTCAAAAAATCAAAATTGAGAGAGCTAGTGTGAGGTGCTATGGTGTAAGTTAAAGAGTCATCCTCCATTTCTACCTTCATCTAGCTCTCCTCTTATTTATTCTAATGGTCTCTTGGCTCTTCTCTATGTGTTAATCCTCTTTATCATTTTTGTTTTCTTAAGTGGTCATGTTTTTTTTTTTTGTTTTAATTTTTGGTAGGGTTTTTGAAGTTCTGGTTATGGTTTATTGCTAGATCTTTCCTCTTTAATTATTTTATACCTAGAATTTACTCTGGCATGCAAAGGGCTTTCTTCTTATATTGGTATCATCCAAATGTAGTGATCTTGATTTAGATGGTGAGAATGTCAATAATACTACTTCTAATGGGTGTAAATCATTTAAAGATGCTCTTGTTTCTAGAGAATGGTTGATTGTCGGTGAAGATACAAAATTTGTGGTGCAAAATGGAGGGCCCATTTAAACACAAGGCCAAAATACAAGCTCAAAATATGAAAATATAGTTACTTTGTCCTTATTTCTAAATGATGAAATGGTTAGTGTTTTGAAGAAGGAGGAATCCAGAATTAAATTTTTCAGTAGTTTTTTGCATGCCTTACTTCTAAAGATTTTCCTTCTAGGAAGTTCATTGATGATTAGATTTGTTTAGTGTTGTAACAACCAACCAACCCAATACCTGGATTAACCAAGATAAAATTTTGCTAGGAGTTAAAAGAGAAACATCTTATAAGATAATCATATATAAACAGGAAATTACTGTTGCTCATTAAATTAGGAATGAGGTTAATTCTTAACTCTTATGTCTCAATTGCAAGGAATAAACATCATGTATAAAATTTTACCATCATTTCAATTCATCAAATTATTATATTGAAAGAAATAAGTAGAGAAAGGGGTTAGAAACCCTTATCTAGTTTTTCTCATCTCCAAGACTCGGTATGCCACTATACAGAGGGAAAGCATCATCTGGCTATTTTACCTCCAACCATGGACTTAAGTGGTCCCCCACACACTTCTTGACTAGAATTGGCCCTACCCTTCAATGAAAGGCTGTGTCGAGAACCCTCTCAGTTACCATATGAGCTCTAGTGTGTATCCCTACTCAGCAAACACTGTCACACTACTAAGGATACCCTCCTACTAAGTACGATATCATAGTTAACTAATATCCGGAGTACTGTGAACTAACGAGTGAACGAGGTGGCATCAGCACTCACTATGACAGTTTCTATATATATATACGTTACGCAATGAATGTAGTTGTAGTTCACCACCCTGCTCAACTTGGATTGACCTATTAACTTAGGGTTTAGTGGACAACTAGTCCGTCCATGATGACATCATCAATTAGTTATGTTGTTCGACTTGTCATACTGTCATAAAGTAGTGGGAAGTCGAAAGCTATAACCAACTTTATATTATGGGTTTTCATGGCAATTTTTGTATCCTTGTCCCATCAAAGACTCAAAGGTCTCCCTAATTATTACTTCTTAATGAAGATAGTGGGTAATAGTTTTGTCCTTGAAAATGACGTTAGAAATTAAAATAAGAGTAAGCTTACTCTAAACTCTTCTACTAAAACCCTTTTTTGTTTATCTTAACTTTATCTAATGGGATTGTCGACATAATAACCCTGAGACCCTTAAGAAGTTACAAGTTTTAAATACTTTCTTTCGTTGGTGAAATCAATCAAATTTTATTTATATTTATTGCATATATGCAATTCGACTATACATATAAATTGACTCCCACTCTTCATGGTAGCCCCTTCTTATTCAATACTAATATGGCATAATAAAAGGTTGTCGTATACTAACATATATAACCTTACACTGCTGAGTTTTAACAGTTGGGCAAATTTAAAGGTGGTGGACAACATCATGAATGACGTGCATGCAATAGGGAACAAGAAAGCAAAAGGTTCATCGTCGGTTTGACATAGTTCTAGAAGAAAGAAAAAGAAATGATAAGCATTGTTCACAGGTTACACACAATGTGGACCTGTTGAGAAGGTTGTAAAAATTTTCAAGCAAATGCAGGTTGGCGGTCTATTTAAAGCTCTGCAGCCATCATTAACATTCTCCATAATCATGACCAATCGGGAGCCCCCCAGAAGAGGAAGAAGATATTCATTCAGACCCTCGTAAAGCATTCACAGGGTGGTCAGAAATATATATAGAGAATTTTTTTTTAAGTCTACATTACCACATAGGAGATAATTCAGTTTATCTAAGAAAGAACTAAAAATCACTTGGGTCTCATCCATCCCAACAGAATGAACATGATTTTGGGATCTTGCAGATGTATAAACCTAATACCTTTGCGAAAATAAATGTGTGCACACATGGTGGCCTTAAAAAGATATACGTTCGTTCATTTAAAAGAAAACTATTTAACTCTAAGTCGCAGGGTTTACCACATAACAGAAACAACTATTGTCATCCTTATTGATTACACAGGTGGAAGGAAAAGAACACAAAAAGATATACCTATGGTTTAGCATAGACAAGAACTCTCTCCGCGGTCTCCTCTTCCTCCTTGCTCCTGTAGACTTCGCTCAACTTATTTAATGACGTAATCCTGTCTATTCTAGCACTTTACCTACTCACAATAGCAGCGCTACTCATGGAAAATAATCCCGTAAAATGGAAGCAATGTGGTTTTTATATTGGTTGATCAAGAATTCAGTTATCGTGGGTAGTTTCTAATCGGTTTACCTTCTTGCTTTACGTCGAGTTTCTACCTTTCTATTGGATATGGCTGGATGGCCTCATCTACAATTCAATTATAATAACCGATTACTAATATTTGTTTCTTGAGAGGTTTGCAAAGGAGGATGTGGTGCCACGATGGCAGGATCTCATCGGTCCCGCAATAGCCATCGAAGGTTTGATTTATGATTAAAACATTTTTCAAATGTAATCATCTTTTGATCATGTTAAGAATTTTGAATAAGTCGACAGTTCTAGATAGAATGAAATGTACTTAACATAGTAGGATTGCAAGTCTCAGGGCACTAAGAGGATATAATTCATATGTTCCCAACGGTCTTCGTGAAAATTTCGCGTTGTTTTCACGTAATCATAAAGATGATGATGGAATAAGTTTATGTAGTCTTCTAGATGTCCATGATGGATTGACATCATCGATTAATAACGATGTTGAGAACTTATAGGAAAGCATCTTTAACATCAAGTCGATCGTAGTCAACATTTATTCTTGATTGGTGGTGAAATACCAGTTTAATGGCTTTATCAGAGCACTACATAAAATATGATCGTTAAATTATAAAACATAACCAACTTATAAGTCTCGTGTAAGATCACCTATGTATAATGCTATTAATACACCATGTGGTATTGATTGATGCGACCAAAACCCATTCTCTTGATTCGATGGAGGTGAAAGTGAAATAAATGAGGTTATAGTCGCTTGAAGTTTGCCTAAAAGGGTAATGTAATGGGTTTTGAGACCTCAAGACCATCTTTTGTCAAAAAGAAAAGAATATTAATCACTCAACACAAGGTAGCTTACCTCAAAAGTAGAAAAGCAAAGCATGACATGGACTGGTCGACTTTCCCAAAACTCACTTCGATCCTAGCTCAGATGGTAACTTCGGAGCCTTGTCAGCAATACCTTTCTACCAGATGATACTTTCCCTCTTATGTTCTGAGGGTACTTGCTTGTCCTGTCTCAATCACTCAAAAAAACAAGGGTGATTAGTCCGACATTAATTCAAATATATTCATTACATCACATCATTTTCATTTGTACATCAAAGAAGTATTTTCTCTATCATATTATTCAATTCAAAACTTTAAGGAAGGCATTGTATAATCTTTCAAAGCAATACTTTCATGATTTTATCTAAGTATAATATAACTTCTATACATAGTCATCAAAGTATATCATAACTTCCAAACATGAGGTACTTTTCACAACTTTACTAAAGTAAAAATAGAAGAAGTTTTATGAGGTTTAGGATGGGATGTAACATATCCTCCCCCTCGAGAATCATCATCCCCGATGATGTCTAATTATAGAGTATTAATGCTTAAATAAAGTCTTAATGTAATGATAAAATCTTAAAAGTGAAATTAAGTCTCAATTTCTCAATCTTTCATATTCTTGCAAAAGAGATGGAAATCTTTCTCAATATCCAAATAGTCCTCCCAAGTGGCATTGTCTTCAGTGTATTGATCCCATTGGACTTTGCACTAAAGTACATCCCTATTGTGTAAGTGGAGCTTACACGTTTCGAGTACCCTGAGTGGTTTGATCGACACCACTCCTGGATCATAGACCTGCAAGGCATTCCAATAGATTATATGCTTGTCACCAGATATATATTTCTTAAGATATGAGACATGAAACACATTATGTATTTTAGCAAGAGTTGGAGGTAGACCTATCCGATAGGCGACTGGGTTGACTTCTTCTAACACTTCAAAAGGTCCCACATAACATGGTGCTAACTTAGCCGATTTTCCAAATTTGATTGCACTTTTTTGAGGTTTTATTCTCAATAAAACCTTTTCTCCCCATGTTAAATTATCTTGGAGTTCATTTGGCATCATCATAGCTCTTTTGCCTATCATTAGCTTCTGCGAGTCTCTTTTTGATCAACCTGACTTGTTCCTCCATTTCTGAAAGCATTTCTGGACCTAGGCTAATCTTATCTTCCAGCTTGTCCCAGCTGATAGGAGTTAGACACTTCCTTCTGTATAATGCCTCAAATGGAGCCATTTTAATTGTAGAGTGATAAGAGTTATTGTAGGCAAATTCTACAAGTGGAAGGTAATCATCCCACTTGTATTGCTGATCCATGTAGTATACCCTCAAAAGTTCCTCCAGAACTTGATTCACCCTTTCTATTTGACCATTTGTTTCAGGGTGGTATGCAAAACTGATATTTAGTTGAGTTCCAAGGGAGGCAAAAAGAGTTTGCCAAAACCTGGAGGTCATCCTTGTGTCCCTATCGGAGATTGTCTTCTCAGGAACACCATGCAATCAGAATACCTCTTAAACAAACTTATGTGCAATAATGGGTGGTCCATCAATCAAGTTTCCTCGAATAAAGTGCGCCACTTTGGTAAGCTTATCCACCACTATTAGAATTGTATTGTGTTTAGTCTTGGACATTGGAAGTCCTTGTAAAAAATCCAAACTAAGTATTTGCCATTTCTATTCAGGTATTTCATGTGAGTATAGAAGCCCTACCGGATGTTGATGTTTAACTTTCACTCTTTGACATTATGTTGGGTGAATATTTTGTCATCAACTCACTAATGGAAAAATGGTTATATCAACCATAGTGTGATGAGATAAATCTCTCCTCTCAGCAAGGGGAGGTTCCCTTACTATTTTTTTGAAACAAAATAAAACTACTTTAAAATAAAAGTATTTACACTAGCTCTGATCATATAGGGGGTGTGTTACATTCATCCTTTTCTCTTCTTTCAGAAAAGATGTTTACAATGTTTCACAATAATATTCAATAATGCTTCTATACTTCTAATATTAACCTAAACAGTAATCACCAATATTCTTGTGAGTTGAAGCACAAAGTCTTTCAACTCACTTCACAAAAAGATTCATGAACCAAGTGAATAATCCCAAGCACAAAGTCTTCAAATTATCTCCAGAAAGATTTTAAAAGTAACCATATCACTAGTTGTAGCACAAAGTCTGTCAACTAACAATACCACTAATCTACATGAATGTAATTGAAAATTATAGCAAAAAGTCTACAAGTCCTCAACATGATTCATATACAAAGTGAATAACTACAAGCTCAAAGTCTTTATAATCCTTCACCAAGAAACGCTTTCAATACACATAGATACAAGGAAATAATATAACATAAAGTTTATATAACTTATTTTGAATGTCCTCTAGTCATGATAACCAAAAACCACTTTCTCCAATCAATCAACAAGAGAAATCAGCAGAAATTCCATATGTACAACCTCACTCATACAAATTCGATTCAACACAAAGTTTGATATCAAAATTTGCCTTCTTTATTGATTGGAATTAATCATGCAATTTGAACACAAAGTCTCAAAGTTGAGTCTCAATTTGGGCAGCACTTTGTTGTATAAGATTAAAGATAATATTTACAATGGGGGTCCTCTTTATTTATAGGGGAGATCGAGAGAAAAAATAGGAAAAGTACAACTAAGTATGACTTATTCAACAAAGGAGTCCTTTTTGATTTGGGACTTCCTATGTTTTTACATGTAATTACATATGGAAAAAGTACATGTAAAAGTGTCCAAAACTAAATACAAAATGCATATGAACTACAAAACTATTCTAAGGCATGATCACTTTCATCAACTCCCATTCCCATCCTTCTTCAGAAAATCCTCAAACATTGTCAATACTATTTGCATCTCAAGGCTATCCATTTAAGAAGTGTTCTTGGAAATGACATGAGTCTTTGTTACTGAAACTTTCATGGAGGTATCAACCTTCACATGTTTATCTAGAACTACCTTGAGAATGTCCAAGGTCAACTGTGTATCTGACAACTTATCCATAGGGGCCACTAAGAAAGCTTGATCTTCAACCTCCTTTGGATCATGTTATTGAATGCCTGTATCATTTCATCCGTGGAAAGAAAATTTTGGTCACTTTTATTGGAAATTATAGTAGTGAGGGAGAAATGAGTAGTTGCATGGGCTTTGAGGGGCTAGAGTGTGATTAGAGTGAAGAACATAGCGAAAGCAGGCTAAGGATAACAACTTGGAAAATTTCCCAGAGTTAGAAAACTTTTAGGGAGTGAGTGTACAGGCGGAAAAAATCACCGCCCTTACATGTGACAAAAATTTACTAACTCCCAAAAAGTGAAATTTGTAATTAGACTTGTTTTGCAAAATTCAAGAAATTGACACAAGTTGAAGCTCAAAAGGATGTTTCGAGGCTAGCAGACCACGCATGAGGGAAAATGTGATTCACCTCATTTTGTGTGTTTATAGTTGTAGGCTACAAAATGGACAACTTTCGTAGGGGTCATCCTACAAATTGAGCGCAACTAAATTTGAGGATAACACATTCCAAACATTCATCCACATGCCTAGTGGCATCCTTTTTCATTCCCTTCCAATAATACAATGGATTGATATTTGCTATGAGTTTCGTTACTCCTGGGTGTCCATAGTATGGAGTATTATGAAATTCTCTTAATATTGTACTCCTTAATCCATCTGAGTCAGGGACGTACATTTTTTCCATATATCAGAGTAATCCATTAGCCTCAAATTTAAATCGAGTCTTGGGGATTATCCAATAGAGCCTGCTTGACTTGATTATAGTATTCATCCTCAATGGACTATCGTAATACCTAACTATGAAAACTAGTTTGCAGTGACATCATGGAGGGAACATGTCTCCTCCTACTAAGAGCATCTACTACAAGATTTTATTTTCCTTTAATATAATTAATCTCAAATTCGTAATTAGATATTAACTCAAGCCACCTTCTTTGTCAAGCATCTAAATTAGGTTGAGTGAACAAATACCGTAATCCTTGGTGATCTGATCTAAGTTCAAATGGTTTACCTAACAAATAATGCCACCACATTTGTAGCACATGCACACAATTGTTGCTAACTCTAGATCATGAGGTGCATAATTTTGTTTGTAGTCCTTCAACTTTCTGGACTCATAGGCTATCACTTGCTTGTCTTGCCTGAGTACACCTCCTATTCCTTCTCTTGAAGCATTAGTGGTAACTACAAAGTGTCCCTCCAGATTAGGCACCTTTAAAACTGGTGTCATAGTCAATTTGTCCTTCAACAAATTAAAAGCTTCCTAACATTTATCTGTCCATACAAATTTTCTTCCTTTCCTTTAAAGGGAGGTAATAGGATATGCTATCCTAGAGAAATACCATGTGTAACAACCAACCAACCTGATACCTAGATTAACCAAGATAAAATTTTGTTAGGAGTTAAAAGAGAAACATCTTATAAGATAATCATATATAAACAGGAAATTACAATTGTTCATTAAACTAGGAATGAAGTTAATTCTAGTTAACTCTCATGTCTCAATTGCAAAGAATAAACATCATGCAAAAAATTTTACCATCATTTCAATTCATGAAATTATTATATTGAAGAAAATAAGTAGAGAAAGGGGATAGAAACCCTTATCTAGCTTTTCTCATCTCCAAGACTCGCTATGCCACTGTATAGAGGGAAAGTATCATCTGGTTGTTTTACCTCTAACCAAGGACTTAAGCGGTCCCCCACACACTCCCTGACTGGAAGCGGCCCTACCCTTCAACGAAAGGCTATGTCGAGAACCCTCTCAGTTACCATCTAAGCTCTGGTGTGTACCCCTACTTAGCTAACACTGTCACACTACTAAGGATACCCTTCTACTAAGTACGACATCCTAGTTAACTAGTATCTGGAGTACTCTGAACTGCTGAGTGCACAAGGTGGCATCGACACTCACTATGGCCATAGTTTGTATATATATTTACACACGTTACATAATGAATGTAGTCGTAGTTCACCACCCTGCTCGACTTGGAGTGACCTATTAACTTAGGGTTTATTGGACAACTAGTCCGTCCACGATGACATCATCAATTAGTTACGTTGTTTGCCTTGTCGTACTGTCATAAAGTAGTGGGTAGTCAAAAGCTATAACTTACTTTGTATTATGGGTTTTCATGGCAATTTTTATATCCTTGTCCCGTCAAAAACTCAAAGGTCTCCCTAATTATTACTTCTTAACGAAGATAGTAGGTAATATTTTTGTCGTTGAAAATGACATTAAAAATTAAAATAAGAGTAAGCTTACTCTAAACTCTTCTACTAAAACCCTTTTTTGTTTACCTTAACTTTATCTAATGGGATTGTCGACAGAATAATCCCGAGACCTTTAAGAAGTTACAAGTTTTAAATTCTTTCTTCCATTGGTGAAATCAATCAAATTTTCTTTATATTTATTGCATATATGTAATTCGAATATACATATATATTGATTCTCGTTGTTCATGGGAGCCTCTTCTTATTCAATACTAATATGGCATAGTAAAAGGTTGTTGTATACTAACACATATAACTTTACACTACTGAGTTTTAACGGCCGGGCCAATTTAAAGGTGGTGGACAACATCATGGATGACATGCATGCAACAGGGAATAAGAAGGCATGAGATTCGTTGTCGGATTGACATAGTTCTAGAAGAAAGAAAAAGAAATGATGAGCATTGTTCACAGATTACACACAACGTGGACATGTTGAGAAGGTTGTAAAACTTTTTGAGAAAATGTAGGTTGGCGGTCTATTTCAAGCTCCGCGGCCATCGTTAACATTCTCCATAATCATGACCAATTGGGAGCCCCTGGGAAGAGGAAGAAGATATTCATTCAAACCCTTGTAAAGCATTTACAGGGTGGTCGGCAATATACGTCTACATTAACACATAGGTGGTAATTCAGTTTCTCTAAGCAAGAACTGAAAATCGCTTGGGTCTCATCCATCCTAGCAGAACGAACATGCTTTTGGGATCTTGCAGATATATAAACCTAATACCTATGCAGAAAGAAATGTGTGCACACATGGTGGCCTTAAACAGATATACATTCATTCATTTATTTAACTCTAAGCCGCAGGGTTTACCACATAACAGAAAAACAACTATTGTCATCCTTATTGATTACACAGGTGGAAGGAAAAGAACATAGAAAGATATACCTCTGGTTTAGCACAGACAAGAACTCTCTCCGTGGTCTCCTCTTCCTTCGTGCTCCTGCAGACTTCACTTGACTTATTTAACGATGTAATCCTGCCTATTCTGGCACTTTACCTACTCACAATAGTAGCGCTACTCATGGCAAAGAATCCCGTAAACTAGAAGCAATGTGGTTTTTATATTGGTTGATCAAGAATTCAGTTATCATGGGTAGTTTCTAATGAGTTTACCTTCTTGCTTTCACACCGAGTTTCTACCTTTCTTTTGGATATGGGTCGATGGCCTCATCTACAATTCGGTTATCATAACTGATTACTAATATTTGCTTCTTGAGAGGTTTGCAATGGAGGATGTGGTGTCATGATGGCAGGATCTCATCGGTCCCACAATAGCCATCAAAGGTTTGATTTATGATTAAAACATTTTAAGAATGTAATCATCCTTTGATCATGTTAAGAGTTTCGAATAAGCCGACAGTTCTAGATAGAATGAAATGTACTTAACATAGTAGGATTACAAGTCTCAGGGCACTAAGAGGATAGCATTCATATGTTCCCAACGGTCTTCGTGAAAATTTCACATTGTTTTCACGTAATCATAATGATGATGATGGAATAAGGTTATGTAGTCTTCTAGATGTTCATGATGGATTGACATCATCGATTAATAACTATTGATGGTGTTTTTAACACATAACAATGGAGGTATGATTGCTGGGATCACACCTCTCTTGAAAAGTATTTTACCTTAGGTAAGACTAATCCAAGGATAATACAGTTAGATCTTAGCTTGCTTGGAATTTCTTAGTTGGAATGTACTAACTACTCCTACAAGGGGTCTTACATGCAGTTTGATAGATTTGACAGACAGGAGTAGTAGTTCATGCAAACCCTCATAATTTCAAGTGATGTGGCAGTGTGAAATGATACTGAAAACCTAAATCTATCAGTTGATTTAAACGAAAAATGCAAAAGAGTAGGGTTTAGAAAGTTCCTAAGTGACATCCACAATAAAGTGACTGCATCTGGTAGACAAGCATTTATAAACTTAACTGATTTCCTACTTTGCCAAGCTACAGAGATTGCTACAGCATTACAGAAAATAGTGCTATCTTCTATGGATTTCTTATGATTTTCATATTACATTTATTTATCAAATACCCAACTAGTGGTGTGATTTAACTTCTAGAATGTAATTGAACTTTGCTCAAATTAAAGCCCAAGCTAACTATGCATAGATACTTGCAATCAGCAAGTAACTAATAGTATGGACTAGAATGCTCATCACATACCTTCAACAAATCAATAGCATTGCAAAAGCACAATCTAACTAATGCAAACCAAGAAGTGAACAATGAAACCAAATAGATAACACAAGTGAACAAATTCTTAGAATCACTGCAGAAACATGCTTTGTATTAATCTTAAATAGAGAACATCAACAACTCGGCATCAAGAGTCTTACAAATGGAGAACAATGGCCCTTTATATAAGAGAGGCACCATACTAAATTTTGAATAGACGGTGGAGATCATCTCAACACCAACGATCTAGATTTATCAATAACAAGAGCATTTACAACAACACTTCTCATTCTCGGATTACAATTTGTCTCTTGGGAAAAGGATGAAAAATGACCTCCAAATACATTAAACTTGGACAAATTGAATACCCATTTGACTATATATATTGAAAAGCTAATTTCCAAGACATAATAAAGACAAAATAGTGTCACATGACCTTCCAAATATAGCAATAAATATTTGTGATGGGATCACATTTCAAAATATTCAAAAATATTCTATTGTTCTTTATCTAAATCTATTTTGTCTTCTTGCATTTTTTTGTTGCTGTAATCGACCCAAGCTGATAATGGTGGATTAATGTCGGAGGGGTCTGGGTCCTTGATGTGGTTCACTCTGAATCTAAGGATTTCTAGCTCTTCATTGTACTGAATGTACATCTTCTCCACTACTTGTCTGCTTTTCTAGAATGTGATAAAAGTTGTCCAGAGATCACTGACTTTATCTAATCTTCTTACAACATTTGATGTAATTTCCCTAGAGACTATCTGATGCAACTTATCCTTACACCCTTGCTCATCATATGGAGCTAAATTATCAAAGTTTATTACCAGGCAATCCTTTAGAGATTCATTTATTTCATAAATTAAAGACAATATGTGATTATTAGCCTCCTTGTAGGCCTCTCTGATATTATCAAAGACTTCCTTTCTTAACTTCATCTGCTGGTACCATTCTATTGATTTCTACAATTTATCAGCTATTAAGATATTTTCTGACAATAGTATTTCAGTAGGCAGATCCCTTATTGCTTGCACCCGTGGAAACATATGAGAATAGTATTCATCGTAGGGATCACATTCTTCGTGCAATTCTTTCCATTGGTTCCGTAGTCTATAGAAGTCTTTGTGAAGTGCTACTACAAGGGTGATTACATTGCATCCTTCATGATAAACCTTGTCAAACCACCTCTGAGTCTCAGCAGCCATTGTCTTGATGTCATCAAATTTTTTCAATTCATCCTTTGATAGTAAAGTCGGGCTTGGTCCCAGCTCTCCTTCAAAATCCATAGTCTTCATTAGAAATTGCAGACATGCTCTGAGTTCCTCATTCTAGTGTTTCAACTCCCTCTTAGTGAGTTCATCCTTATCTAGTTGCTTTAATATAGAGGATACTAAGCCTTTGAACTCATCAATTTTCTGACCTCTTGTAGCAGGTCCCAAATCAATAGTTGTTATGGTATAATCCTCGGCTCTAACTTGTCTCCTGTCCATGTTAGCTAGTGGAACAGCTACTTCAGCTATTCTAGACCCTGTAGCATCCTTATAAATTCTTGATTGAACTTTATCCTTTTTCTACTTCTTTGGTTTCTCTGCCTTGGCTAAAATGGCATCTAGATCAAGCTTCATAATCTCAACCTGAGGTTATTGATAAGAAAGGCTACTATGTAGCCACTCAGGTGCTGTAGAGGTAGAATCTTGAGGAGTATCTGTATTTTCACCATCTGTGTCCAGTGGCCCCTCAAGCAACTTTAGTTTCTACTCAGGTTCTTTATCTACATCTACTTCTTCATCTCCAATACTCTTCAAATTTTCTAAGATTTCCCCTTGAGCAATCCCCAAGACTGTTTCCGTTGTATTCCCTTCTATGGGGTTATCAGAGACTTCTATTATTTCATCATTTTCTGCCTATGGAAGAGGTTCTTTGAATGTATCCTTTTCAATTTCTGACTTCTAAAGACCCAACTCTACACATAGTTTCTCTATTCATGGCAGTAGTGGTATGGCCAAAGGGGTTGAATCCTGCATTGGTGTGACCTGGGAACTGGGAACTAATGATAGTAGGATTGTGGCAAATGAGGATAGGCTAACCTGTGTCAAGCTAGCAAACAAAGTGAACCCCAAGGAAGGTGGAATGGGAGAGGTTGGCAGGATAGAGGACATGACAATATGTGTGGTGATGGAGGAAAAAGGCATGGAGAAAGAGGATGAAAGGATAGAGGAAATAGGTGGCAAGAAGGAGGCAGAGGATGAAATAGAAGATATGCAAGGCAAAGTCATGGTGGAAATGGTAGGAAATGAAGAAACAACAATGGAAGAAGTGGGGCAACATGAGGTACTTGAGTCTACCATCAATGAACATGAGGCAGTAGAGATGGTAACTACTAGTGAAGAGGAGGTAGAAGTATCTTCTTGACAATTACAGTAGTGGTAGCAGGAACAATAGTTGAAACAATAGGAGAAAGTGTAGCAGTATTTATAGTTGGAGCAGTAAGAGGTGAAGAGATCATTGGCAAGTTTGCACTATCAAGTGTTGCAGCAGTAGAGGTTGCTATGGTTATGTCATTGGTTTTTACTTTAGTCTTCTTCGTTTTAGAACTTTCCCCTAGTCCACTAGGCATGTACATCTTCTTGGATGCTCTTGTTCTTGTTGCAAGAGGCATGTCTTTCTTTCGTGCCTTTGGGGCAACCTTCATCTCTTTCTTCCCTTTACTTTTCTCTACCAAAGGGATATGTTCCTCACTGTTAGACTTCTCAGCTAGCTCTTGAGCTTGTCCTACTTTATCTTGTATTTCTATTGGTGCATCTTCCTCATCCCTAGATTCCTTTTCATCTTCAAGTGCTATGTATGTAATTTGCGCCCCTTGTCTTTCTAATACAACAACTTGACTTCTTACCCATGACCTGCTCAATCTTATTGGTTCCTTCATCACTTCATCCAAGGAACTTTCTTCTGCATTGGCCCAATTCAGCAATGGGATTGGTTGGTGATACTAGGCCTCCCAAGATCCTCTTTGCATTACATTATCATCATCAACAAGCTGATTAGGGGCAAGATCTATGATATGGAACTTCCTTATAAACCCCAAGGACAACCTTGAGTGGGTCCTCCTTAATACCTCATAATCATCTACACAATTGGCCCAAAAATCTTCCAGGTGCATTTTATGGAATAGCTTCTTGCCCTCGTATCTCTCCATTACTCTATGTGGATCAAAATAGCTTCTCTTCATGTAAAAATGGAGATTAAGCAATTGGAGTTATGTATCTGAATGTTCTATTGCCCCTAGGGAGACATAGGCTTGGTTACCTCTACCTAACAGGATAGGAAACTTGACATTTGTTCTATGAAGGTTTTTCAATTTCTCTGCACAAGTAATCAACTCCCTGGACAGCTCCAAAAGAACTACTTCATCTCTGGGATAACGGGGTAGTCTGTATGGCATTCCAGTGAAACCTTGGATGCTCAAATAGGTGAATTTCTGGAACTATATGTACCATCTCCCATACTTCATGACCTCATTCATAGCCTCAGTGGATATTCTAAGGGCTGTAGTTCTTTGCAGCAATCTAGTTATATACATTGTAAAGGCATCATTCACCCTTTTGTAGTGGATGAGAGATTGGGACAACACCAACTAAGTGTAGCATTCATAAACTTGATTTGCTTTTGTTCATCATTACCAACTTCTCCTACCTTTGACAACCCAGCATATTCATTTCTTCTTTCTAATGAGTATACCACATAAGAAGTCCATCTGAATACTTGTTTATCTCTGAAATTGCTAAATGCCTCATGCATGTTGTCGCTCAATATTTGAGCCCAATGGAATTTAGTTCTTTTAATAATTATCTCTTTAATCATCAGGAACATCCATCCTTGGAAAGTTGATGCAACAGGCAGTCCATATATCCTACTGAGTAGGGTCACCAAATCTCCTATTTCACCATGGAAGTCACTTATGTACAAGGTTTGAGGGAGTTTGATGATAGCAGACCTTTTGTTCTTCATCCATTGTTCATTAATATGCTTCTTACATGTATCCATATCCTTCTTATATGTTGCCTCTGCACCTTCTTTACCCAGCATGGTCATTACTGGTTACCATGGAATTCCAAAGATCTCTACTAATGATGGTGGACTTAAGTCTACTAGTACCTCTCCATTGGGAGTTTGTATGCTCCTAGTCATTGGGTCATATCTGTCAACACATGCTACCATGAACTCTGCACATTGAGTTGAAGTGGGGAAGGCAACAGCCTCTGCAATCCCACTATCTTTTACTTTCTCAACCCTTGGAGTTGCATTAGGTCCAAATATCTAAGTTCTAAAGTCATATAAGTTGATGTGACCTAGATTAGTGTCTCCTATGTTTTTCTATCCAGAGGTGATCTTGGTTTTAGGAGGAATGCCCTTGAATTTGTACTTCATGGCTTGGGCTATGGTAGTCATTTAACCTGCATGATTGGACCTCATAAGTCTTGATTCTTTTGAGTGGTCTTCCTAGTTCCTAAGTTTTGAATGCATGATTACCAAGTTAACTGCCATATCACTATGTCATGTCGTGCTAAATGAGATTGAAATCCATCCAACTAAGTCATAGATGCTTACCTAAGAAATGCATAAGTCTGACAATTCACTAACTACTACATAATTTATTATATGATGAAAGGATAAGAGCATAACAATTCATATTAAACCATACAATAAATGCTCAAATGCTCCAACATTCAAACCAAAATATGCAAAAAGTAATTATTCGATTAATGCAACATTTATTTCAGTCAAACAAACCCCTTACCATTGGATTTTTGACAAAATAATAGTCATTTCCATGTTTTGCATTGATTTGGAGGTCATCTAACCTCTTAGGAACAAAGCACTAGATCGGAGGTCAACCGACCTTGTGTAGGATTTAAGTGTGACTGACTCAAATCAGTCTCAGAGGTCGATCAGTTGGAATTTCGATGCAAGTTGGAGGAGGTAATTTTTAGCGCTGGATCATTTGTCATGCTTCACGCAGATTCTAAGGTTGATCGACTTAGTGGGTTTTCTGGGGGTGTCTGACCTAAGTCGGTTGGGTCAAATTTTTGCACATGGTTGGATGGATGTGTTTTAAGCACAATGTGAACTTGAGGTTTGGCAGGGTTATTCAAGGTTACCGACTGACTTAAATTGGTTGCGAGAATTTGGAGGTCGGTTGAACACATATTTAGTGCCAAATCAAGGGGTCGATTTCCAACTGTGTGAATTGCATGCGATAGATTTCGCATTGCTTGAAGTTTCAGTGTCATGAATCTAATGAGGTTTTAACATGATTTCATGGACATTGTTTTGATTTCAACGTAAGTGGGAGTTTTAAATAAGTTGCATTTCGACAGTTAACTACCCAACTCAATTTATTGAACTAGGGTTTTCTAAAGATACGTTCAAAACACATAAAACAATATTTTTTATAGTTCTCACCCCTTCCTATTCACAAAATACATTTGGCAAATCTATTCTTAAAGGAATTGAAACATGATTTGGCACAAAGAAAACCCTTGCTTAAATGAATGCAAGCCCTAGTTTGGAAATAAGAAATCGTAGGCTTGGAAATGGAGTACTCACCGGATTTGCAAAGATGAAATGTGAGGGAATGTGTAGACGATGATATCACTTCTAGTTGAATCCACAGGCCACTTGTAGAAGATTGATTCCAAACTCATTCAGTGAGCTCCTTAATTAGTTTTGAAAATATAGAATAAGCTCAAAATAAGAGCAAAAACACATTTATCCTTCCCCATTGATCGCCATAAATGCAAGGAGTACAACATGTGACGTCCTGGCATACTGTAGAATTGAATCAAAGTTTGTGTGAAAAAAAGGGATGACTGACCTTGCGCAATTCTAAAGAGTTGCCGACTTAGTTAGATGCATTCGATTTTAGCGCCCAGTCAGATGGAGGTTTTTTCAGCGCTTTGCATTGGTTTGGAAGCTATTGGACTTGCGGGTAAGTGCAAGAAGTTGGGTCAACATAGAGAGGAAGTTGTGGGCAAAAAATAATTCTGACAGAAACGGGCACTCGTTTAGGAACAGGTGCCCAAGCCTAAATGGGTAACCACTTAGGAATGGGTACCCATTTAGGAACGAGTACCCGTTTCTATATAGATATTTGAATTTGAAAAAATACCCTACGTGTTTTTTTTCCCACACAAAAGGAATGGGTACTCGTTTTAAAACGGGTACCCATTCCCAAAAGAACGGGTACCCGTTCCTATATAGATATTTGAATTTGAAAAAATACCCTACGTGTTTTTTTTCCCACACAAAAGGAATGGGTACCCGTTTTAAAATGGGTACCCATTCCCAAAAGCTTAGGCCCAGGAAAGGCATGGTAAGCCAACCCCTTGCCTTGGACCTACAAGTTTTTTCTAAGTACAGAACAAGAGAAAAGACTGAGTTTACCTATATGGCTGACAACATTTTTTTTAAATTTTTTTATGAAATCAAAACCCATTACAGACGACGGTGTCTAGTTTTCAAATATGTAATTTTTATTTTTATTGGATTTGTTTTTATATTTATTATTTAATTTATGAGCAAACTAGTCCAAAAACTTGAAATGACATGTATTTGTATTTTTTTAATAACTTTTTATTTTTAAAGTTTTTTTTTTAAAATTATGTCATCAATCTATACATCATTCTTTACACAATGAAGAAAAAAATTTGATTTTATCATTAGTTTTTCTCAAATTATGTTGGTCGTACATGAGAGGTTTTGGAAAACAACAATTAGGGCCAATAAAAAATTAATAAAAAAATATTTAGAAAAAAATTATAAAAAAAATCCTCATCAATCTTCACTGTACTACACATCTTTCCCTAGGAGGATTTGGAAAAATACTTTTACTTAGGTCAAATTATGTTGGTCGTACACATGCATGGTATGGTTAAAAAAAAGTGACTTTTAAACAGTGATTTTTAGAAATGCTTATTAAAAATAAATTTGTATCATCTAGGTATTAAAATAAATTACATATTTGGAAACTAGACTCCGAGTACTGCATTTCGTATTCCTAACTTTTTTTAAGATTCAATATTTAAGTACCTCAAATGTTTAGGTCAAATGTGACAAATTCTAAAAATCAGGGAAAACACTTCCACTTTTTGGCCAAAAAATGGACCCAACTTCTTGCACTGACCTTTGCGCAGATTTTGTCACAGTCTAACTTAGTCAGATGATCGGCTTTGAAGCGCTAAGTTGGATGACTAAAGTTTTCGTGCTATGTTAGTTGCATTGGATTTTAGCGCAGAAGTTGGTTGGTGATGAAAATAGCACTGAGTCAGATGAAGGGAAATTCAACGCAAAAGAGTCTCAGACTTAATTTTAATGATGGCAACCACTTAGACCTAGTGATGTTTGGATGACTTAGTGACATTCAATCTTTCTAGCATGGAAAAAATACAATTTGATCACTCTTCGACTCTTAGGAATCAAATGAATTGGACTGATACTCTAAACCAAAGTTTTGAAAGAGGGGGGTCCCTGTTTCGTGAAATGGGGTGTGTGTGCAAGGTACAACAATAATGACTTTGAGAACTTAGAGGAAAGCATCTTTAACATCGAGTTGATCTTAGTCAACATTTATTCTTGATTGGTGGTGAAATGCCAAATTAATGGCTTTATCAGAGCACTAGATAAAATATGATCATTAAATTATAAAACATAACTAGCTTATAAGTCCAGTGGTAAGATCACCTATGTATAATGCTATTGATACACCAAGTGGTATTGATTGATGTGACCAAAACCCATTATATTGATTCAATGGATGTGAGAGTGAAATAAATGAGGTTATAGTCGCTTGAAGTTTGTCTAAGAGAGTAGTGTAACGGGGTTTTAAACCTCAAGACCATCTTTTGTCGACAAGCAGAGAATATTAATCACTCAATGTAAGGTAGCTTACCTCGAAAGGAGAAAAGTAAAGCATGACTTGAACTAATTGACTTTCCCAAAACTCACTTCGACCCTAGCTCAGATGGTAACTTCGGAGCCTTGTCAAGAATACCTTACTACCAGATGATACTTTCCCTCTTATGTTCTGAGGGTACTTGCTTGTCCTGTCTCAATCACTCAAGAAAAGAAGGGTGATTAGTCTGACATTAATCTGAATATATTCATTACATCACATCATTTTCATTTGTACATCAAAGAAGTATTTTCTCTATCATATTATAATCTGTCAATTCATGATTTCAAGATCCATTATTCAGTTTAAAACTGTAAGCAAGGCATTGTATAATCTTTCAAAGAAAAACTTTCATGATTTTATCTAAGTATAATATATCTTCTATACATAGTAATCAAAGTATATCATAACTTCCAACATGAGTTACTTTTCACAACTTTACTAAAGTAAAAATAGAAGAAGTTTTATGCGGTTTAGGGTGGGATGTAACAAGTGCGAGGAAAAAATGAGGTAATTATGTCAGATTTTATCGTATGCTACAAAAATGCTTATTTTTATTTATCATAAGATTAATGGCATGTAGAAAGGAATTCTAAGAAATAGGATTTGGAATGTAGGTAAATCTCTTTTTAGGCCATGTGCATGGGATGTTATTGTTAACCCAAAATATGTGGCATTTGATTCATCACCTAGGTGGGTGGAAATCTACAATACCTCCATCCCTATGGTTTTTGTTACCTCAAGTTCTTAAATGTTTGCACCAAGTGAGGTTGTGATGCAAGTGCATCCCTAGGTGTCACAGAAATCTTGTGCCTTGTCTAGAGAAGTGGAATTTGTGGTTAAGATCAATAGTTTGCATGCCTTCTTATTAGAAGTTAAGAGTATATGATGAGGAAAGTTAGTGCATTTCACTGTATTGAGGAATTGGATTTTGCAATGTTAGTAGTAGTTCTATGTAGTAGAGCTATCTACTATCAAAGTTTCAAGATGATTTGATGAGTAAAATATTAGTAAATTGGTTCAAGAGTGTCTATGAGTTGATAGTTTGTTCAGTTGGGATGGTTTCTATTTGTGGAAGGTTATTTTGAGTTTGCACCAGAGGATGAATATTTGGGAAGCTCATACTAACCATTAAGGATATGTGTGATGCACTATGTGGAGATTCTCCACCATTTAGCCATTGAAATTTGTATGTTTGTTGTAATAGGCTGACAACACATTTAATGTTGTTTCAAGCTTTGTGCCATCTTGTGGCCAACATGAATCATTTGAGGAAATTGAGGATGCTATATATACTTGGTTGAGAATTTTTAGAAGGTAAGCAAAGAAGACATGATATTGTAGAAAGTTAGAGTGTGAGTTTTGACAAGGAGGGATAAGGTTTGAGAGGTTGGGTAAAGGTACAAGGAGTATGACATGGAAGATAGTCTAGGGAGAAGTATATGGGGTTAAGTGGATGTCATTATAGTATTTTAGTGGTAGAATTATAAAATTATGTTGTACTTGTTACCATTATGTATCTTTCAACAAGTTTTAGAAGTGATGCTTCTATAGTTTAGTTGTTATATACATGTAGGGAGCTTGTGTGGTGACTATCCATTTATGTAATCCTTTTAGAATCAAATAGTTGTATCCTGACATGTAAGAGGGTCCATTGTGGTAGACTATGTGGTTGTAAAAATGGTGATAATTATGTAATGTTATGTTAATTAGTATATTGAGGTGTTTTATATGACATTATTTGGTTTGTAATGATTTGTGTGTTATTGTCATTAGTTGCATTGCTAGATAGTGCTTCTTTGGATCCTCCTATTGTGACTACATCAATTTGTTAAAATATAAAACACAAGGTGTTCCCTTCTTCATATGAAGACATGAATTGTAATCTCTTTAAAACATGACATGTGTCTTCCAAATTTTTGTTTTTATTCCTTTACATGGCTTTTTACAAAATTGCAAGGTGATTGGTCTAGGAGGTTTGAATTCCTATATTTTTTTTTGTAAGAAAGATGGTCATTTGAGATTGGCTTGTCCATTGTTAAATAAAATTCTAATAATAAATTTATTGCAACTCATATTGACCAATTAGAGGATATTAATATGAATCCTTAAAATAAGGATGAAGATGTTTTGGTACCTCAAATTAATAAAGAAATTCAAGAAGATTACATTGGTTCTTGTTGTTCATAGTTTGCATTATTGTCCTAAGAAGTCTCCCATTATCTCAAAATTGCCTTCTTAGGTCTTTGATAGTAACGGTAATAATAAGATTTCTGATGCAAGAGCATCCCAGGTTGCAGAGCAATCTTGCATCAACCAAAAATATTTCCATCCTTTCTTTTCTTTCATTTTTAGTTCAGTTCAGTCAGTTGCAGTTTCAACATTTTGTAACACATTTCACCGCATCTTCATATCAGAGCATAAGGAGGACTTAGCATCTGCATATCATCATTTACATCATATCCAAAATTTAGGTCATTTGGACTTGTCTGTTAAAAGTTATCACTATCAGAAGATCATTAGCTTTCACAGAACAAAGCAGTCAAATAGTCAGTTGAAGAAGGTTTGTGGAGCACTTCCATGACTTGTGGAGCCTAATGAAACATCATACACAACACATATCGATCAGATAGACCTTCCTTGAGGTCCACATCAAGTTTCATGCATTTGTGGAGCAATACCCGATATTGTAGGCCAACCTACTTGTTCTACACATCATATAATTCCTTCATTGGAGTTTGTAACCTCTTATGGCCGATGTGGAGGATTTCAGGAGCTTGGAGATGATATATAGATCTCTTAGATGCATTAGGAAAGAAGTTCACAAGTTATGTAGCTTTAGAAGTTAGATTTTCTTTCTGAAAGGCACTTCATTTCCATATCTTGCATATCTGATTGTAGCTCGCATGTTGCTAGCATATAAGCATTTTGATTATCTAATATAATGAGCATTTGAATCTTCCATTATATTCAACGATTGTGTTGTTTCTATTGTGTTTACTCTAGCTGCATGGTTTGGACAATTCATTCTATGAACCCTCCGACCGTGACTGCACTGATTTCCTTATATGACCTTGATGACCCAATCCATTTTATTAACTCCTTTAAATCTATGCCTTTCATTCAAAATAGTTGTAAAGGAGGTGATGGTAAAACTGGTGACCCTAGTTCTAAAACTAGTAAATTATCCTCTAAAAGACAAAAGAAAACTTTTTGAATGATATAGATTTTAAGTTGGATGCTGGTGTAATGTCCCCTCTTCGAAAACTCCATTCAAAGCAAAGGTTGCTACTTGAAATTCTCATATGACAATATCATCTAGAGGTTGTCAAGACTGTGATGTCTAAGCAACATATGAAACTCCTTACAAACATAAGAAAGGTCAAAGAATGTAAATGAAAAGAAGAAAAGTTCCTCATCTCAACATGGAGAAGATGAAACCAAGTCCGTGCATTCACGTACATCTACAACCAAGCGAAGTAGATGGACATCATCACTCTCGTCCTCCAAAAGGGCTAGAGACCCGTGGATAATAATTAGGCAAGGCTTGGCTACAAAGCTTTTCAAGGAAAGTGGACCGTGGAACAGCTGAATGTAAATGTGTTATTTGAGCTTCTTGCAAATTGTGGCTATGTGGTTAATAGACAGGGTCTGACCTCATTTATGTAGATTTCCTACAGAATCAAGGAGACGAATAACAAAAATGAAATGAAGTCCTCACACTACATAGATCAATAGCAAAGTAAGATGATACATATAAGCTTGAGTAGGAGGAATACTACAAGGAATTGCGGTGAGAGAGGAAGTGAAATAGATAGTACTAACTGTTGTTGCATGAATCCTAGGAGATTCATCATAACTAACTACCATTTGCTGAGTTGCATTAGTTAGTTTATGCATGAGTAGATCTCCCATTATTTATGGAGAGAAAAATAACACTAACACCCCCCGTTAAGTCTAACTAAGGAGACAAAAGCCTAAGTAAAGGAAAGAGGAAAGATAAAAAAACCATGTGGGAACAAACCCCCCCCCCCTTAAATCTGACTAAGGAGACAAAAGCCAATATAGGCAACAAAGATGGGTCCTGGCATCAAGGCCAATTTAGGTACCCATGTACATATAAAATCCCCCCACAAATATAAAGAGAATATAAGAAAAGAAGAAATGAATCCCCCCATAATGAAAGAGCTCATGTGCCAATGATGAATGCCTGAAGACAGAATATGATCCACTGCCTACAAACAACATTTCTCCCCTTAGAAAGAAAAGGATCCACTGGTGATTGGAGAAGCCAATCCAAAAAGATGGGTGATACTAGAATCCAAATCTAGATGATGTGTGTCTCTGAAAACTGCTCACATGTCCACATGTCAGATAGTGATGATTGTGATCCAAGATCCTATGAAGACTAATATAGAGCAAACTGCAAAGGCAATGAAGATGGTGGGCCAACAACATTGATGTGGTTGTCAACAAAGAGGAGACATAACTCCTCAAATGTGTCCTCCAAATCTGAAATGTGAGTCTCCATAAACAAGTTTGAAACTCCTATCAAGAGATCATCCCAGAAAGTTAAATCAAGAAGACTATGGATGCCCTGTTGCAAGAAGCCATTGGAAGCTTTCGAAGAAGCAACACAAAGCTCAGAAGTAGCAATAGATGCAAGGACGAAAGAGTGGTGCTCAAAGAGAAGACATATGTCCTCAATAGTGTCATCTAGATATGAAATGAGGGATTCTACAAACAAAAAAGAAATGTCTGGTAGAATGAGGTCCCAATTGACTGAATCCAAAAGACATAAGTGATCCCACTACAAAGGATCACTAGAGCCTCTCAAAGAAGCATCTCTGGAATCTAAATCTGCAACAGGTGTTGTTGATGGGGAATCAGTGAACTGATCATCCATACAAGATGTGTCCACATTAGAAGAGGCAACATAGTCTCAATATCATCAATAGCCTAGTTTTCCAAGAAAACATCACTTTCAGATGAAGATTCAATGTCTCCATACAACTGTTGGATGATGATTCAAGCAGTAAAAGGGCACTCAGTGTGCTCTATGTGATATAGAGTATCCTCAAAAATAGTAAGACATCTTAGTCCATAGACTATGCCATTGTTGTTAGACCATGCATTCTTTTCATCATAGTCACTTGGCTCCGGAACCAGTCCGAGGAGATAGGGTAAAGATGAAAAATTCTCTAAAGTTGGCCTAATAATAGAATGATGAAAATGGTGTTTAAGAGACATTATTAACCCCCCTAAATGAAACTTTATCTCAGTTCGTGATTACAAAGTACATGTATAATCTCCGCTCTGATTAACACATGAAATGACACTTTATAAGTTGAGTGCGTAGTTAAACCTCCAAATTGCTTGGTTTACCCCCTAAATGTGGCACCTTATATTGCATAGTGCTTTTATTAGACAATTAAAATGTCTATTCTAACACCAAATACAAAAATTTAAATGCCCTTGCTCTAAGACAAATATTTTGCCTTTAAATTACCCCACTTAAATCATAGTTTAAATTGTTTTTTTTGTTTGTTTTAATATGAAAGCATGATTTTAAAGACAATCATAAAAAAACAAATTTGGCAAAACATAAACAATGAAAAAGATTCAGGGTAACAAGAAAGAAAAGCATTTTGGCAGGAGAGGTCAAACAGGAGTGAATGAACACGTCTGTGGGTAGATCGGACCCTTCTTTGGTAAACTAGACTGGATTTGCACATCAGTGATCAATGTGGCAGAGCTGCTGTCCATAAACAATGACCAAACACACAAGAAGACTTGGACTCGAATGTCACCTCAAAAAATTGAAGAAACCCTCATAACAAATCCAGAAATCAGTTGAAATAAAGTCGCCCAAAAAATAGAGAAAATCGCCTGCATAAAAGGCCAAGGGTGACATGGTAGAAGAGGCCCATAGTCAGCAAATAGAGGCCTGTGTTCTATAATTAGAGGCCCACACGGCCTGCTAAAAGAGGTGATCGACCTACTAGAAGAGGCCTGTGACCTTATACAGAGCATAATCTCCCATCACACAATAAGATATTGCCTTTCATTGCCCTTCACACAGTATCCTCACACCTTCAAATCTGAGTCAAATTTGAATGTGATTGGATGTGGAGGTTGCTGGCCTAGTTAGCATACTCTGGCTGATAAAGCCCCTTCAGCCTTGAAATGCCTTTGTGCAACATGAATGGAGGATCAAGCCTCTTTTGATGAGGCACGCATACCCCAATCCAACATTCCTCTCTACCACTTGTGATGACCTACAGATTATGGGCACGATCAGATGTGGAGGTTGCTTGTCAGCCTTTTGTGAGAGCACGAGCCCATTTTACTGGCACTGATAGGAAGAAACCCCTGCAGCGTGATAACAGGGGAGCATGCCTTCCACAGTACTTCAGCACACACGAACCACTCTCCACATGCCCAACAATGCCTTCGAACAGGGTCTGTCCAATTTAAACCCTTGGGAGCTTTCTGCCAATTCACGTGCGAGTACACACAAATAAAACTAAACAAAACTTCAATACAAAAAATGAGCAATCTTACAACCTGTTCAAGAGCTCCCATGGCTTTGATACCATGTAGATTTCCTGCAGAATCAAGGAGATGAATAACAAACATGAAAGATTGCAAATCATTACACATAGAAATGAAATGAAGTCCTCACACTACATAGATCAGTAGAAAAGTAAGACGGTACATATAAGCTTGAGTAGGAGGAATCCCATGAGGAATTGCGATGAGAGAGGCAGTGAAACAGAGAGTACTAACTGTTGTTGCATGAATCCCAGGAGATTCATTGTAACTAACTGTTGTTTGCTGATTTGCATTAGTTAGCTTATGCATGAATAGATCTCCCGTTATTTACGGAGAGAAAACTAACACTAGCAATTAAGGGGTCTTAGGGCATCTTTTGTAGGCATCCTCAATGTCCATGGAAATGCTAGTGCACAAACTCATTCTTACCATGCTTGATTCTGCAGTAGCACAAGGAAGATAGCTTTGATGGGCAAGCAAAATTTACGAGATCACAAATGCAGCTTGCTTGTGACTAAATATGAAATAGGTGCTTTACAAATAAATATGAAGTTGTCTAAGTTGCCAAGAAATAGTTCCTTTACACGAATAATAAACTGATGTATTCATATGATGATTAATGTGCTCAAAACCAGATAATAATATGGATGTCTTCTGCCAAGAGTCTACACTGGGTGGGATGGACAGAGTTTCAAGATGTTGAGTGCACTTCTGAAGAAATCATCCCAGTGAGAATAATCCATCACAAGTGGACATGGGAAATGCTACACAGACAGGAGATCAAGGCGCTACCATTGAAATGGACACCGAATCTTTGAAAGAGACATTAGACAAAGCTTCCAGTGTGTTTCTGAAAGAGGGGTCAGAAGCAAATGAATTAAGGAGTAAAGGAATCACCCAGGTCAGAGGGGCGCTAAGTTATTAAAGGCAGATCGCATTATTTAGAAGTAAGTGTAATCTTAATCACAAGCTACCAAGGAATTAAGAGAGAGCCTAAGTTGAGAATATTAATAAACTAAAAATTAAATAAAGGTTAGTCAAGAACAGTCAAAAGGTATGTAGAAAAATTGTCTCATGAGGAGACAAGATATATAGGGGAGATCATCCAAAGAGAAGATATCATATGAATTTGAGAAGACAATTTATAATAAATATACTTCTTGAAGGAGCATGAAACCAGATTTAATAATTTGAGGATGAAACCCTTCATGATTATACCATCAAGGAGGAAACTGCTTAATTACTATTGCTGAGTTAATGGATGGAAACTGCTTAATTCATGTTTATAATTTATTTTGTAATTATTATTGAAAGCAAAGGTTATTATACTTGAAGAATTAAGGAAATACTAGAATGCGATATTAGAGTTGGAGGTGTGATTTGAGGTGATATTTTAATAGATGAAGGCAAATCTAGGTGTGTGAACCTAGATAAAGCAATATGAAAGGTTTTTTTTAGCTAATTTAAGAAAGTCAAGCAATCAATGTGCAAAGTGATCAAGGTGGGATGATGAAATCATTTGTACCCGCTTCAATAACTAGCAATAAATGATGAATTGTCCAATCCTTTACATCCAACCAATACCACCCCTGGGCATTAAAACATTCAAACTATACTATCCCAAAGCTAAACCAAATGCTAAGGTCGACAACTAAAAAGCCTCATGTCAGTTAACCATTTCATACCTAACTTACCATCGTGGCCATGATAACCCATAGAAGTCCAATACTCCTACAAGGAATGCCTAGCTGGATGGCGGCCCATACACCCACCAATCTTTATTATGATGATGTTAGGGAAGGGTAGAAGTTGCCACATCTTTATGACAAGGACATAGTTTATTAAAGGAAGAGCCAAGGTGTATGAGATTCGTTAATGGTGGCATGAGGCATATCTAAATATGATCTCTAATTTTATTGCAAAGGCAAATTTTACTACTAAATGATGTTTTACTACTAAATGATGTCGCCTTACGTATGATCAAGCAACCTCGGGATTGGAATGAGAACTACATGAGCTCCACTTTCTTCTTATATGTACTCCTTTTAGATCATAGGCCTAGGTATTTTATTACATTCAAACTATTGCAAAATTTTCTTGGTCTTATCCATGTCTCTCTTCTTGTAGGTTTTGATTATGGAGGACAATAAGCTTAAGTAATGTCTCTTTTTCCCTGCCATATCATGGGAGCTTGAAATACATGGCAGAGTGAGAATTATGGACATGGCTCAGATTGTGGATTCGGACTGTACTATGGTGCAGTTTGTTGTGCATAACATTTGTGGACAAAGGTGGCTATATGGCTCAGAGGATAGAGTTTTGCATTGGTCCAACGTGGTCTCCCATATTCTGTCGAATAATATGGATATTGTGCAGGATGGGAACTATGTCCATTCCATTGCTACTAGATTGCTTTTTGATCACCTATACAGTCTGGATAGATTGAAACCAACTCTACAGGGGTACAATTTGATGAGAGGTGAAGCCATGGTTGGCGGCCTATTCCCAATCCAATCCCTCAGAACCTCCTTAGCAAATGAGTGTGTATCTAAAGCTATGTAGATGGGTCTGGTTTGTGGGTGCATTAGTGGACTGGATAGGGCCCTTCATGGACATAGTCATAGCTTTTCCAAATGAATGGCTACTAGGTGTAGGGACGTCTTCACGTCCATCCATTTCCTTCGAGTGCATGCCCCAAATTGGGCTCCTCATCTTCCTAGGGTGATCATAGATGATGAGGACCCTGCTATGCAGGATGGAGTAAATGAGCCAGTTAATCAGGTGCCGCCAACCATGATGGGGATGAGCTCTATACATCCAGTGCCTAAACCAAGAGAGGTTCCATGGATGAGGGAGAGGGAGAGGGCAAACATCTGAATGGTCTTTGGGCTCCACTTCCTTCTATTGTTGCTAGTGTTTGGTTGGGTTGACTTTTTTGTTATTTTTCTGGTTGTTATGGATGGTCTGGTTTGGGTTGTATGGTGGTGGTGGTTTTGTTCTATTGTCGTCCCTACTTTTAAGCCATTATAGGGAAATTAGGGACATTTTTGTATGCTTTATATTTGTTTGTGCTAAATGATATGGATGAACTCAATCCTCATACTGTAATCTGACTTTTATTTTTAATATTTGTTTGAGTGGTTGCCACCTTTTGTTTTTAATTAAAAAATCTAGGTCTTCTTGAGTTGGGTGAACAGAAATGCTCTTCCCTAGATTACTTTGAAAGAATCAATGCTAAGGGGGGAACACCCCTTCAATTTAGTGGTCTTGTGTTGCAAGTATGAGGATAACCAATGTTGTCATTGATGTCAACATACTCATATTGCTCATGAGAAGGATTGGATGAGCTGTGTGCTGAGGATATTGAGAGAATTAGTCTCAATCAAGAACAATGCAGAACAGTGATGACATTAAGGTAAACGTCAAAGATAAGATGAAGATCAGAGGATACAGTTTAAAGGGTTTGTAGATATGAGTCTTGAGATGATCCCATTAAGATTTCAGAGGTCCAGATGAAGATATGAAGAACTTGTGATCGATCAAGTAGAACCAATTCCGGGAGATGCTCTGGAGTGACAGAGTGTTACAAAAAGGTCCGGTGAGATCCAGAAGTGCATTGTCCTATTCTACAGATTTGAAGGAGTGTTTGGGATGTCCTTGTGATGTGTCATCTCAATTTGTACATAGTTTTAAGGTTCGGAAGAATCTAGTCCTTTGTGACAGTCATGACAAACTATGTTCTTGAGGCACCAGAGGTGGGTGAGAAGAGATTCTAGTAAGTAGAGGAAGTGCGGATGTACCTGGTCATTTAGGCAAGCCTGTGAAGGTTCTTGGATCATGTTGAGGTTGTGTTGTCGGTCCACATTAGTGTTAGAGCCCAGAATTGAAGATATACTTCCGGATGAAGATGTTCTTGTTCAAGCTGGCCGACTGGATGAGTTATTCATCTTGCGAATGTTCTTGTGGATGATTGCCGACTTAGATGATTGTTCGTAAGTTGATGCCTTGTATAAATAAAGGTTTGTGAATTCATTTCGAAGTGTGTCTTGGAGCAGATAAGTGAAGACTAGTGAAGAGAAGTGCAAAAGGCAGAGCAGGAGTTTTTGGGCTTAACTGGAACTGATCCAGGCATGGTAAAGATGTCAACCTCTAGTTCAAGTTTGTAATACTTGTTACTTTGTAGATAGTGTGTCTCTTGTAAGAAGTGTGCCTCTTGTGAACAGTGTGCTCGGGTAGTGAGCCCTAATTGGCATGTGCCATCTATTTTTCTTATTCTTCTAACAGAGAATAATCCTCGGGTTAATCACCCCGTGGTTTTTCCCTTGACCGGGTCTTCCACGTCAAAAATCTTGGTGCCTCATGTATTGATGTGTATCTGCTCTGGTGTTTATGCTTTATGCTTTTATGAATGATTAATTGATATGTTGTTACATAATGAAGAGTATTTAAGTGTTTAAATTAGAAGCAAGTTTTAGACAACTGATTCCCCCCTCTCAGTTGTCTGTGTGGAATCCAACAATTGGTATCATAGCCAAGTTCCTCTAAAAGGATCTTAACCGCTTAAGGAGATCCAGGATGTCGTCATACAAAAAGGATAGTCTGAAATTTGATGGAACCAACTTCTCTCTTTGGAAAGGTCACATGAAATGTCACTTGGAGTGTATGGGAAAGGCATACTTATCCATGGTCACAAAAGCATATGTACCTCCACAGGGTGGTCCGACAACTCTAAATGAAATCACAGATGCTGAAAACAATCTGCAGACCAAAGAGGCTCTTCTAAGCGCATTGACTGACTCAGAACTCTCAAATGTTATTGACCTACCAACTACCTATGAGATCTGGGTTAAACTGGAACTTCTGCATGAAGGAGATGAGTATGTTAAGAGTGCAAGGCTGCAGAGCCTCAAAGGGAAATTTGAAAGACTGAAGATGAGAGATGATGAAAATATTACTACCTTTATACCAAGAGTAAATGAGCTGGTGTGTGGAATTAGGAATGCTAGTGGAGTTTTGGATGAAAATGAGATTGTTGGCAAAATTCTTAGATCCCTTCCTACTGTCTACAAAATTAAGTTGCTACCATTGATGAATTCAGAGCCCATACAATTGTCACAAGAGGCCAATTGGCTAGCAAACTGGCTGCATTTGAAATGACCGAGTTTGGAGATGATCCCCCCAAGACTGAATCTGCATTCAAAGCCAGTGCCTCTATGAAAGGCAAACAAAGATTTGATCTGGGAGAAAAATCTTCAATGAAGCTGTCATGGTATGATCAAGCAAGAAGAGACATGGAAGAGGAAGACATAGAAACAGCTCAACTTGAAGCCCTCATTGCAAAGAGACTGCCAAGAGGATCTGGTAAGTATGAAGGAAAATTACCCTTTAAGTGCTTCAACTGCAATAAGATTGGTCATTTTGCTTCAAGATGTCCAGAAAGATCTACAAGGTCAAATTCTAACAGACAAAGGTTCCAAAAGAACTGTTATTATGTTCATGAAGAAGATGATAATGAAGGAGTAACAAATGATGAATCAGAAATAGGAAACAAATCCAAAAATGAATGGGTGTTTATTGCCATCGAGGAAGAAGATCCAGTATCCTCTGAATCTGTCAATCATAAGGTTGTAGAAAGAGCTTTGGCTACCCAAGTTGAAGAAAAGGATGATTGGGTTATTGACAGTGGATGCTCTCACCATATGACAGGTGACAAAAACAAGTTCCTAGACTTGGAAAGGTATGAAGAAGGAATGGTAAAGTTTGGTGATAATTTTGCTGGTAGAATCAGAGGTAGGGGAACTATTTCTTTTGATGGAAAGAGCAAAACTAGTAATGTATTGTATGTTGAAGGATTGAAGCACAATCTTTTTAGTGTTGGATAGTTGGTAGACAAAGGTTATGATCTTTAGTTCAAAAATGGAAGATGCAGGATCTTTGAAAGCTCTAGAACTGAGATTGCATCCGGTACTCAAACAAAAGGTAATATCTTCCATCTAGTTGGTTCTAATAAAAGTTGTTTGTTTGTTCAAGTTGATCAGAGTTGGTTATGGCATAGAAGGTTGTGTCATGTAAATTTTGATAACATCATCAATATAAGCAATACTCAGGCTATAAGAGATCTTCCAAAATTGGTGAAAACTACAAATAGCTTGTGCGAAGAATGTCAGCTAGGTAAACAGAGCAGAGTCTCATTCAAAAGCAAGGATCAGTCCTCTACCCGATTATTGGAATTAATTCATACTGATCTATGTGGTTCGACAAGAATCAAGAGTATGCAAGGTGATAGATATTTCATGTTATTGATTGATGACCATTCCAAGATGATGTGGGTTACCTTTCTGAAAGAGAAATCAGAAGCTTTTGAGAAGTTCAAAATCTTCAAGGCTATGGTAGAAAATCAAACCGGACTAAAACTGAAATGTCTGAGGTCTGATAGAGGTGGTGAATTCATAGATTTTTGTGAGAAGCATGGTATAAAGACACAGTTATCTGCTCCTAGGACTCCACAATAGAATGGAGTAGTAGAGACAAAGAACCGGACCATCCAGGAAGCCTCCAGGACAATGATGATGGAAGCAAATGTTCCCTAGATGTTTTGGAGAGAAGCTGTCAGCACTGCAGTCTATACTCTCAATTGAGTTCAAATCAGAAGCAATACCAGTAAGACTCCTTATGAACTTTGGTTTGGTATCACTCCTACTGTGAGATATTTCAGAGTATTTGGTAGCAAATTTTACATCAAAAGAGATGAAGATCTACAAAAGTTTGATACTAGAAGTGATGAAAGAATTTTCTTGGGTTACTCCACTCAAAGCAAAGTATACCGGTGCTACAATAAGAGACTGAGAAAGATGATAGAAAGTACAAATGTGAAGGTTGATGAAGGAATTGAGAAGCCCTCAAGGTTTTATGAATATGATGAAGATGATCTGAATGGTTCTCTGGTTCAAGGAGCTCAAACCTCCTCTGAAAGTCAGATTTAGACTGATCTGGTAAATCAGGAAGAAGAGGTTTGTTTGAATGAGCCTGATCAAGAAATAGTAGTGCAAGAAACTCCCAAAGTTCCAAGGTATGTAACTCTAAACCACTCTAAAGATCAGATCATAGGTGACAAAAGCAAAGGGGTACAAACAAGGAGGAAAATTACTCAAAATTCAGATGAATGTTGTCTGATCTCAAAGATTGAACCTAAAACAATAAATGAAGCCTGCAATGAAGGAAGAGTTGATGCAAATTGAGAAAAATCACACTTGGGATCTTGTTTTTAGACCTAGAAACAAGAATGTGATTGGAACCAAATGGGTCTTCTGGAACAAACTAAATGAAGTTGGTGAAGTAATCAGAAATAAAGCCAGAATTGAAGCAGTCAGACTATTTCTTGCATTTGTTGCCTTCAAAGATCTCAAAGTGTATCAGATGGATGTTAAATCTGCTTTCCTGAATGGTGACTTAGAAGAAGAGGTGTACATTGAACAACTGGATGGATTTCAGTTATCTGAGCATGGTGATATGGTCTGCAAATTAAAGAAGGCATTGTATGGTCTAAAGAAAGCCCCAAGAGCATGGTTTGAGAGGCTAGACAAACATCTTTTGAAGATTGGTTTCAACAAAAGTACTGCTGATAGTAATCTATATTTCTAAATGGATAATGAAAACATCTTGATTGTTGATGTATTTGTTGATGATATCATCTTTGGAGGAAGAGATAGTATGTGTAACACCTTTGCAAATCAAATGAAAAGTGAGTTTGAAATGTCAATGCTTGGTGAAATAAATTTCTTCTTGGGTCTACAAATTACTCAGACAAAGAAAGGCATCTTTATCTCTCAGACCAAATATGTGAAAGAATTGTTGAAGAAATTTAGAATGGAAGATTCAAAGCCAATGAACACTCCTATGGCAACCGGATATAACTTGAGCAAAGATGATGACTCTCCTAAGACAGATTAGACTAAGTACAGATCAATGATTGAAGGATTATTGTATCTCACTTAGACTAGACCAGATATAATGCAGGCTATTGGTCTTGTGGCAAGATTCCAGGTTGATCCAAGAGAATCTCATGTCATGGCAATAAAAAGAATTTTTAGGTACTTAAAAGGAACAATTGAGTATGGCCTATGGTATCCTAGAGATCAGGATTTTTCTCTTCATGCATATACAGATGCAGATTGGGCAGGAGATGTGGATGATAGGAAGAGTACAAGTGGAGGAGCATTCATTTTGGGAAAAAGGTTGGTTTCTTGGCTAAGAAAGAAATAAGAGGCAATATCCCTTTCTACAACTGAAGCAAAATACATTGCAGCAGCAGGAAGTTGCATTCAACTTTTGTGGATAAAGTAAATGCTAAGAGATATTCAAATAGAATATGAGGAGCCTATCACAATTTTCTGTGATAATTCAAGTGCAATAAATATTTCTAAGAATCTGGTGTTGCATTCTAAGACCAAGCATATATCTATCAAATTTCACTTTCTGAGAGAGCAAGTGAACAAGGGTGAAGTTAGATTGGAGTATGTGCCCTCCAAGGATCAGCTTGTAGATATTTTTACTAAACCTCTTCCCAAGGACTCTTTTGAGTATCTCAGGGAGAAGTTAGGGGTTATTGCCCCTCTGGTGATGAACTAGGATGCACTGATGTGTATTAGTCCGGTGGATATCATAGTCATATCTTGTGATCCGGATTAGTGATGGGGAGCTACTACTCAAGGGGAGCAGCTGGTATGATTCTGATGTGTTAAAGTTGCAAGTATGAGCCCTTTGCCATTGATGTCAAAGGGGGAGAGAAGACATGTGAAAAACAAGTGGTTGATCAAAGGGGAGAAGTAAAGAAAGAGAAGACATGTGAAGAGTTGTTGCTGATAGGGGGAGTTGTGATAGAAAGGAGAAGTTCTTGTCTTGATGGATTTTCACATCATATGTTGCCATCAATGACAAAGGGGGAGATTGTTGCAAGTATGAGGATAACCAGTGTTGTCATTGATGTCAACATACTCATATTGCTCATGAGAAGGATTGGATTAGCTGTGTGCTGAGGATATTGAGAAAATTAGTCTCAATCAGGAACAGTGCAGAACAGTGATGACATTAACGTAAAAGTTGAAAATAAGATGAAGATCAAAGGATGTGGTTTAAAGGGTTTGTAGATATGAGTCTTGAGATGATCCCGTTAAGATTTTAGAGGTCCGCATGAAGATATGAAGAAGTTGTGATCGATCAAGTAGAACCAGTTCTGGGAGATGCTCCAGAGTGACAGAGTGTTACAAAAAGGTCCGGTGAGATCTGAAAGTACATTATCCTATTCTACGGATTGGAAGGAGTGTTTGGGATGTCCTTGTGATGTGTCATCTTGATTTGTACATAGTTTTAAGGTCTAGAAGAATCTACTCCTTTGTGACAGTCATGACAAACTATGTTCTTGAGGCACTGGAGGCAGGAGAGAAGAGATTCTAGTAAGTAGAGGAAGTGCGGATGTACCTAGTCATTCAGGCAAGCCTGTGAAGGTTCTTGGATCATGTTGAGGTTGTGTTGTCGATCTGCATTAGTGTTAGAGCCCGGAATTGAAGATATACTTCTAAATGAAGATGTTCTTGTTCAGGCTAGCTGACCGAATGAGTTATTCATCTTGCGAATGTTCTTGTGGATAATTGCCAACTTAGATGATTGTTCCTAAGTCGATGCCTTGTATAAATAAAGGTTTGTGAATTCATTTCCAAGTGTGTCTTGGAGCGGATAAGTGAAGAGTAGCGAAGAGAAGTGTGAAAGGTAGAGCAGGAGTTTCTGGGCTTAAATGGAACTGATCCAGGCATGGTAAAGATGTCAATCTCCAGTTTAAGTTTGTAATACTTGTTACTTTGTAGATAGTGTCCCTTGTAGGCAGTGTGCCTCTTGTGAGCAGCGTGCTCGGGTAGTGAGCCTTAATTGGCATGTGCCATCTATTTTTCTTATTCTTCTAATAGAGAATAATCCTTGGGTTAATCACCCCATGGTTTTTCCCTTGACCAGGTTTTCCACATCAAAAATCTTGGTGTCTCGTGTATTGATGTGTATCTACTCTGGTGTTTATGCTTTATGCTTTCATGAATGATTAATTGATATGCTGTTACATAACAAAGAGGATTTAGGTGTTTAAATTAGAAGCAAGTTTTGGACAACTGATTCACCCCCCACTCTCAGTTGTCTGTCAAGAATCCAACATCTTGTCCCTCTTTTTTTCTTTCTTTGATGAATTTATTAAGTTGAAATGTGAGATGCCATTATGCCCGTGATAGAAAATACTTGGATAAATCTCTTTACAAATACAAGGCTAACTTGAATTGTGTCTTGTTGCAAGCGGTTAAGTCATTTGGTTCTTATTTAGAAGGTACTTTTAAGGTGATTTGGCCCAATTCTATTGTTTTCTCTTCAAAGCTTGTTAAGGGGAGGGGTGCCCATTTTTCTTAATCCTCTATTGAGCTAGAATATTATTATTCATGGTTATTTCCCTTGCTACATGGTGGTGTGGGTTGAACTTAATGTAGATAATAAAAATTTTGGTATTTGTTCTATTTATTCCTCTAATTACTAAAAATAAAGATCTAAGTTGTGGAATTATCTAGATACTAATTTAAAAGACATTCATTGGGTCTATGAAGTTTATTTTAATATGATTAAGAATAGTTTGGATAAAATTGGTGGTTGTAAATTTGAATGGAAGGGTTATGAGATTTTTTGGGGGATAAGTTTTAGAGGTGGAAAATTTTAGTTGACCCTTTATTGGGCTATAGAAGAGACACCAAAGGGATTTGGTTTACTTCGTCAAGTTTTAAAAAGAACAATAAGAGGGCCTTTTGGAGGTTGGACATATTTATGTTGGATAAGTCATTTTTTCTATTCCTCCTATTTAAGGTAATAATGTGGTTAAAGTTCTTCTTGCTAGTCTTTATGATCATCATTCTATGTAAATTGAAGTTTTCTCTCTTTCTAGTCCTCCTAAGTTACCTTGTGCTTCTAAGGATTTGTATAAGCTTAATATTTCCCATTTGAAATATCCTTCTTGTTCTAATACTTGGTTTAGTCTTTGAGTTTTTAATTTTGGCAAGTATTATATGGGATAATATTAACATATGGGATATGACCATTACTACTTTTGTTAATTTTTTTAGGATCTTTAGGAATTGTAAAGCCAAGGCTAGAGCTACTAGGGCAAAGAAGTTGTAGAATAATCTTATTAACATGGAGAGTAATTTTTAAAGAAAATCATTTGATGTTGTATGTAGAATGAAGCCTTGCAAGTGAATCATTTTTAGAGGTGCAATAAATTCTACAAGGGTAGGGAGTTTAGATACAGATCCATGTTTATGTAGCATTTACGGGATAGGGGGTCTAAATTTTCTTCAAATTGTTGAAGGTGAGTCATGCTACGGAGAAAACATATGCTACTAATGTAAATGGATTTTTTTGAATGAGGAATTTGATATTAGGAGTTCTTTTTTTATTTGTATTTAAATTTGTTTTCTAACGGTGAGGATGATGTTGTTGGGTATAACTTGCAAGGGGTGTTATCAATGGTTGTTACTTAGAAGCTTCCCCACATTGATGTTGGTGGTTAGATAGGTACCTCTCCATGGATAAATCAATAATGTTATTTTTCATATGAAAAATGGAAAGGCCTCTAGTTGTGATATTTTTCTTATTATTTTTTACAAGACAAATAATAATTGGATCGATAAAAATTTATTTGAGGTTATATTTGTTCTTATCCTCTCACTAAGTTTTGAATAAATTAGAATCATGTCCTCTAAAGTTCTTTAGTTTATATCGATTACTAGAAACAAAGAGATTTTGTAGGACACTAAATGTATGCTTATTCATTTATCTGAGAAAATGGCTTTCCTTTGTTGCCAATAATGTTGCATTATAAGTGCATAAGAGGAGTGAAATATTAAATAGTTTATTGTTGATGGAAAACCTATTCGTAAGACTTAGTCCTTTTAGTGGGATATGGTTCCTAAAATATTATTTTATGATCAAAATGGTTGGCTCTAAGTTCTCTTTATCCGACACAAACTAGATGCTTTCAACTTATAGAATATTCTATTCCAAATCACTTTAGCCTACACTTAAGTTCTCTCTTGGAAAACTACAAACCTTCTCATCAAAGGTGGCATGCACACTAGAGTCATTTGTTTAGAAATAGATTGAAATTCCTCGTTAGACCTAGAGTATTTTTTTTTTTTTTTTACACAGAAAAAGGTGGTGGCACCCATAGATTGAAATTAATATAGAAAAAGTACAACAAAGCATAAGGATCCTAAAACCAGGAATCCAGTGAAAATTACAAAACATGGCCCATGACAGAGCAGAACCGATAAAGTACTCTGTCGGGCAGAAGAGTTCTTTTAGATCTGGCTAAACCTAGAATATTCGAACACATATAAGAGCGCCTTCACTCTCCCATGATTTAAAGTTAGTATTACCTTTTCTCAGCTAACTATTATGAGGGAGCTATTAAAACTGTTGTGTATTTTTCACGCCATTTTGAAACTTCTGGACTATTTTGGTGGGTCATTAAGTGAAGTGCCTCATTTGCTGACAATAGGAGATCAAAGTGAAATAATGAGAGTAAAACATCTCTATCGATGGTTGTAATCTTTGAACTGAGTAATTCAAGGAGATAGTAGAAACATTATCTGCCAGATCATATTTTAAATGAGATTGATTGTTCTGTCTATTTTCTCTACGTGTAAAGCATTAAAGTTTGCAACTTATAACCGGGATGCTATTTTCCCAAGTTTGGCCATGGAAATTCATCTGAGAGAGCATCTGGATCTTTATGTATCGATGTGATGAAAATTTTTTCTCAGAAGTTAAGGAAAACAAAGTGTGGTCCAAAGAATGCTCCATTTATAAAAGCATCTCTCATAGACTTCCACAACCAAATATTTCCATCTGGGTTCTTACGCCATATCACATGCTTCTTGTACTCCTCATTTGTATCCACAAAGAAATTACCTTCGCCTCTGATGATGGGATCCACGCTCCCTCCAATTGCATATATTTCCCATGGTTCATAGTTGTTATTGGCAACATGCACATACCCACGTCTGCACCTGCTTGGTGCCAATTGCCAATGACATGATTAAATTACACAAGGAGAAAGGAGACAGCAGAGCGATTTTGGGTTGAATTGTATTTACCTTGGCATACGTTCAATGAGGGTAGGCCCAAAGTGGTTGAACGCTACGGTCGCCTTCATATCTTTATCAGCTGTATAATCATCACTGTGGCCCAAAAGCATCACCTGATAGGTTAGTTGTGTAGGTAAGATTCATCATTGATTTATATACAAATACTAGTATGTATCTAGCAATTTATTCTATAAGCAATTTGCTTACTCACCTCGTCATGGTAAGAGAAACGATTGTTAGAAATAGTAACAGCAGTGGAAGTAAGAGTCACGTCTACTATTCCATCTGAGCAATTGAAGAGTGTGTTATGATCAATCCAAATGTCTCGTGAAGTGAGAACTGAAATCCCATCTCCATCCTATGTATCGATCTCCTCGTCCTGCATCCCCTGAGAGAGCAAAATCTTGCCTGGTTTAGATGTCTGACAGTCATGGATGTTCAATCCGTGAATGATAACGTTGCTCACATTCCACAGGGTAATGCAAGGCCCGTTACTAATGCGAACATTTGAGCCCCTTACGTCGATAGTTTTGTATCTTATAACAAAGAGGGGCATCTGAAGTATTATCTCCATATCAGTGGCAAAAAGGATCCACAGATCAGGACCATCGCGGGTTACTCCGTATCTGAGAGCACCAGGTGAGAGATTTGTAGCATTGTCATTCATCTATCCTCCTTTGCCTCCTTTGGCTGCACTTCCAAAGCCCACACCACCAAAGCCCACACCACAATTAGCAAGCTTCATTCTGTTTTGCGCCCAATTTGGATCTCTTCTCCAGTACAGTTGTTCTTTAATATCACCCACTTCAACAGTTAAAGGTTCAATTTTGTCCAATAGAAATAGGACAAGTATTTACCACTTTTTTTGTTGTGAATGAGGTGTAAAATCTTTATTGATTATTTGAAGTGGATGATATTTAAGTAAAATGCTCAGTACTTATCAATTAGGTTATAGGCCATTGACCAAGTCAACGAAATTGCAATCATTATAATCACATGGCGTAGGCCCAAATAGCTGGGGCGCAGCCATTTAGAAATGGCACAATTCCTCCAAACAAAACGCAAGCATTATATAGTCAGGCTGAGGAGAACAAAGGCGCAACCACTATAGAAATTAAGGCACGCATCTACGTATGGTGCACGGGCCTTCATATGGGTAGCGCAGAAGCTATAATTCTCCAGGCATAGCCTATGAGATGAGGCGCAGTCTATAGAAACAATGGTGCTTCCACAAACAGGCGCAGCTATGATTCAAAATCAAAACGCAACTTCTATACAGAAATGTGACTCAAAAAGGCAGCATCAAAACTATCAAAATGGCCATAATATGAAGAGTCAAAGGCACAACTCATAGTTGAAGTGTCACAGAGAAATAGAACGTCCAAAGAAATAGAACGTCCAACATCATCTGAATCATTGATTAAAGCTTCAATCCAACAGCTCGCGCTCACGTGAGGAGTTGTAAAAATCATTTTGTTCAAAATGAGCGCCAATGCACCACGTAGCAAAGGAAAGCCCATGGTTAAAAAACTCACCAGAAGCTTAAAATGTTTCTCATTTAAATCTTCTATTAAAACCTTTAGAAGATATAAAGTGAGTCATAGAAAAGGGTGGGGCCCATACCTAAATAAAGTTAAATCTTTATTTATAATGAAGCTATGCATTAAGAGATTTACAGGGGATAAAGTGAAGTTTCATTCAAAAGAAACTATGTTGATATTGTAATGTCGTAAAATGTGTACACTAGCATTTTACACCTAGTTTAGCTCTTAGGTTGGACCTATTTTGTTGTCTTTGATAATTAAGACCTATTTTAACACCTTTTTGAGCTCTAAATGATAAATATCCTGATTCCGACAAACAAACCTGACATAATCAACTTAGGATTGGACTAAGCCCCCATTAAAAGACACTTTGCAAAGTTTATGGGCTAAAGGTCCAGGGCACCCAAGCGCCCTAGTCTCACTTGTGATTTTTAGCCCCACTTTGTGGTGTCAGCTTGGAACATTCCTCTAGTTTGCATTTTTGTTGGCCTAAACTTGTTTTATTTGTCGAAGGTGAGCGAGAATGTATATTTAAGTGTGTGTTGTAGTTCATTTTACACCTAACGGAATGAATACAAATTTGCTCTCATGTGATGTTCTATTCTCAAGGTTTCTTCATGTGTGGATTGTCTTCTACTTGTGAATGCTATTGAAGTTGTTTGCAAGCTTTGAAGAAAGTTTGAAGCCCTTTTCATCACTCTCCTTTGTTGGTGCTAAGTCTTCATCAACTAAGGTTGGCATCTTGTCGATATTATCATCATTTATCACTATTATCTATCATATTGCTTCATATCTAGCCTCTTCCCTGTTAGGGCACACACTCTTGGATCTTATCAATCGTTGTTGTGGAGGTGGGAACACCAACATAGGGTTTGATTGAGGCAAACACTTAAAACAACACAATCTTTTCCCTCTCTTTGTGTGTGTAGGTGAGAAGAATGGGTTTTGGAGGCTGGTTTCTAGGAGGAAAGCAGTGCAGATGGATATAGATCTGACAGAGTTGGAATTTCAGCCTAAACCTAAAAAGGGCCCAGGGCACCCAAGCGCCCCTATCCTAGACATTTCTGCTAAACTTTCTAGGTTTTGAATTACATCCTTACCTCTGTTGTACTTATTGATCTCTGTGGTTTATTTCCTATAGCCTGTATTAGTCTATTATGCTACACTTTTTGGTTTGATCATTAGTCTTAGCTTACATGTTTGACTTTGGTTGAACTTGGTTGATCCATCTATATACAACAAAGGGGTAGAACCCCTATAGTTTATCTCTCCTCCTTGGGTAGAAGCCATGCTCAATTCGTGCCCCAATGCTTTGTAGAAGAGGGATGAACTAGTTTAACTCTTTAGGCTTGTGATCTCTTTTCTACATCATAGATACATGTAGCTATAAGAAGTAAATAAAGCAAAAGCTTTATTTTCTCATGCCGTAAAAAGGAAAGCTACAGCGAACTTCAGTGATAGAAAACATGTAGCAATAAGATGAGTTTTTGCATGAGAAAAGAGGAATCGAAGGCAATGAACATAGAGTCATTTCATAGCAAGCCAACATGCAACAGTGATAAAAGGAGAGATTTGGGGGGTCCTTTTGCCCTTATCATCTAAGTTTAGAAAAACAGAAAAGAGATATATAATAATTACAAAGGATAGAGACAGGAAGAAGAATTTCATCAACAATAGAAGATTATGTAGGTCTTGGTGTCAAACTTTCTCACAATTGAATGAATCTTGATGCACTATGCTTCAAAGTCTTTCATGTCTTCATTTCAATTCACCAATGAAGGGAAAATAGTCATTCTATGCCATGTTTTTTTGTTAGAATATTTCTTATTTTCTTATCTCAGATATGTGGCCTCCATTTGTAAATATGAGATTATCAAACCTAATGCGGCCAAATGATTATGTGATTCTCACTTCTCATCATTGTATTTGTGTTTATCTTATCTGTTGATTTGGAATCTTATGAACAATAAGTTTCATGCAAGTTGGAGAGTTTTGTAATTGGCACATTGCCATATTAGCTAGAATCTATTTTCGAGTTTTCTTTTCTCTTTTCTCTAAAAATTTGAAATGATTTAATTGAAAATCCTACAAAGAGTCAGCTTCTGAAACCCCAGAGGTCATCTCGCAAGCCACATCCCACATTTGCAAGGTTTCCCATGCTGGTGAAGGTTTGTATGTGGGTGCAACATTCAGCAGCAAATTTTATCATGAATAATAACTAAGGAAAACTTGTCCTCTATCACACTTCTTGTACTTTGAATACCCCTTATTATGAGGATTCATATGAAATAAGGCACCCAAGCTAATTAACTAAGAATCATCAACAAGAATATTAGCAAAAATAAAAGTATCACTACTGACTTTAGTAAGGTCTAGGATTTATTGGAGGAATCACTAGATCCATCTTTCTTTCTCAATTTACACTCCTTTATGTAGCTTCGCTTGGCATAGTTCCATCATTTTGATTTAAGTTTTCTAGGAGTTTCAAACCTACCCTTTGACTTGGACTTACGTAAATGTCTCTTGCCTTGTTTTTACCCCCTCTATTTTTTGACTAGCCCCTTATAAATAAGGCATCTTTATAGGAATAAACCATGAATTTTCACTCAATTTATTCACTAAGAAAAACTATTACAAAATATTCAATTTTAAGTGAAGAATAGTTTTTTTCTTATTATCCTTATAGGTTTTACCTAATAAATTAATGGCATAGCACGTGCATTCATAAGCTACTAATAGACACCCTTAATTTCATTTCTACCTCTCAAATTTATGTTTTTATACCCCCTTTTCTTAGACTTGTATAATTAAAATTCCTTCCTATGTTCACCAAGTATCCTATGTACTTACTTTTTGGTTACATTTTTATATCCCCTTATTATTTGTGCCCTACCAACCAAGGGAACTACCCACATCTGTATTTGGATGACTATTAGTTTTGACTGACATCTCATACATTAAAACCTTAACAACAAAACCTAGATGACTATGACAAATATGTCATTTTGTAAAAGCTTTGATTTAAAAAAAACTTATACATCTCAAGCCCCAAACCCTTGCCACACCAAATGTAACAATAAAACTACCTAATAATAAACTAGCATATCTATATTTAAAAAATATACCTAAAATATGCCGAGAGATATCCTTCTCAAGGTGCCTATTTTTTAATCAATTTACGGCCTATTTTAGATATATTTTTTAAATATAGATATGCTAGTTTAGTTTTTACTAAATATTTCATCACCAAAACTCCAATACTATATAACACTTAACAAAGTTATCAAAGAAAAAATATGACATTTATTTCCTTCCTAATCCTCTATAAAATATATTAAAAAATATTACATGTCATTTAGAAAAATTAAAATTAAATACAAATTTGATATATAATCAAAATTCTTTATAATATTAATTAGAAAAAATATATTAATTGATTGTATAGAAAACAAAATGAAACCTAATAAAATAATTTATTTCTTTTTAAAATATATTTTATTTTTAAAAAATAAATATATTAAATTTATTATGTCGAAGAAAAAAAAATTAAATTGATGACTCTATAGTAAAATCTATAAAATATATTGCTTACACTTACCATTGGAATAAGATTATAGTAAATACGATAAATTCTAAACCTTTTGAGTGATTTATAAACCTAATAAACTATAGTGCCATAAATTTATGGTAAATAATGTTTGATTGGTTTACTATAGTATATATGTTTTGATTAATGCTAATATATTTTTTTGTTTTCTATTTTTTCAAATTTAGTTCTCTTAGATATATTTTTTTAAAGCATCTCAAAGTAAATAATATAGGGTTTAATATAGTTCCCTAAAATAATATTTTATAAATTAGGGTTTTACCTTCAACACTATATGTATATATGTTTTGATTAATGTAAAAACTACAAACTTTGGGTTAGTTGTTTACATATGTTTTTAAAATAATAAAGTCTTAATCTACATTAAAAATAAAAGGACTAGTTAATAAAACCCAGCTAAATAGGAAAAAATTTCAAACCCTAGCTAAATTAAATTATACATTATACAACACAAAATTTTGATAAATAACTCTTTTAATAGTAACCAAAGTTTACAGAAAACAAAACAAAATGCACAGATTTATTTTTTTAATATTTTACCAATGAATCTGAATTTTTTAATATTATGAAATGATTTATGTATACACCATTAACACCATTATTCCAGCAAATCATGAAATTCATACATGTGATTTTCATTGATTCTTGATTTTAAAATAATAAAGTCTCAATCTATATTAAAAATAAAAGGACTAGTTAATAAAACCCTGCTAAATACGAAAAAAAATTCAAACCCAAGTTAAATTAAATTATATATTATACAACACAAAATTTTGATAAATAACTCTTTTAATAGTAAAGTATAGAAAACAAAACGAAATGCACAGATTTATTTATTTTTACTATTTTACCAATCAATATAAATTTTTTAATATTATGAAATGATTTATGCATACACGATTAACACTAGCAAATCATGAAATTCATACATGTGATTTTCATTGATTCTTGATTTTAAAATAATAAAGTCTTAATCTATATTAAAAATAAAAGGACTAGTTAATAAAACCCTGACAAATACAAAAAAATTCAAACCCTAACTAAATTAAATGATATATTATACAACACAAAATTTTGATAAATAACTCTTTTAATAGTAACTAAAGTTTACAAAAACAAAACGAAATGCACATTATTTTTTTAATATTTTACCAATGAATTTGAATTTTTTAATATTATGAAATGATTTATGCATACACTATTAACACCATTATTCCAGTAAATCATGAAATTCATACATGTGATTTTCATTGATTCTTAATTTTGCCCCTTCTTGTTTTTATTTTCTGGCTTTGTAATTAGTGATTTTATTTTTGGTTGTTTTCAGAGATTTTCAAACATTTATGTTTTATATATGTTTTTTTTTTTTTTTGATCTGTAATGTAGGCATAAGGGAGCCGTACCCCATAAAATTAAAATTAAAAATAAAATTAAACTAAATGCATGCCCTAAGAATAGGGGTGCAAAAAGCAAGTAGCAATGCTTGCAACAATCTGAGGCCAATCATTAACAGACCCTGATAGCCCATTATAGCATGGACACAAACACAGGTTATGATTTTGACACCTGATTTGCAAACCCAAGCATGTTGCAGTTCTCACTTCCAGTACTTTTCTTTTTCTGTTTTACCTCTGTCCAGCTATTATCCTCCCTGAAAACCTCTTTTGGAATTGAAGTTTCATCTGCATCCTTCACTCTTGAAGGTGAAATAAACTCCTTGTAGTCTGAGGCAATAATACCTGGTGATTTTGTAGTCTCCGAAGGGGAAGAAAGTTCATTTCCTAATTTAGAAACTTCCCTGTCTGGAATGTGAGCACCTCTTGGCTCAAGAGGAGGGGATGAAGGAGATTTCTTTACTTCTGTAGATGAGTTTTCTTTGCAATCAAGGGGCTGTGATGAATCCTTTTTTTCCATAGAGTAATGATGAACTGAGGAGTCTTTCCACCAAGATGCATGACTATCAGACTTAGGTTTGAGGCACTTTGCTGCTATGTGACTAGTGTTGAAGCATCTGCGGCATCTAAAAGGAAGGCCCTCATAATCCAAAATCTGGCTCCAATTGTAATTCATTATTTTTAAAGAAATCTCAGCCAGAAGGTCTTTACTGGTATCAATATCCACCAGAATGCGAGCGAATGTAGAGTGGTAGAAATTAGATGAGCTTTTGTCCACAAGTAGAAATTTCCCCAGCTTGTTGCCTATAGTTTCAAAACATTCTTCAAACCAGAACTGAAGTGGAAGGTTCAAAAGTTGAATCCAGGTAGGAGTAATCACAAATAATTTAGAATTTGGATTAAATTCGGGGTGCCAGGGTTTGAGCATTAATAGATGTTCATTGCAGCTCCACTTATAATCACAAAGAACCATCTTTCTATCTTGGATATTGTCAAAGACAATAATGAAAAAACCTCGGTTGTAGGGGTAAATTTGGAGATCATCTTTCAGAATTGGACCCTAGGTATCGAAGATCCATTTGTGCAGAACAGCTAGGCTAGGCCAGTACTTGACAAAATGCCCAATTAAGCCCTTCTCAACAAAGAAGTTTTCATTTTCTTTGACTTCCCTTCCAAGCACATCACCAAACTTGACGATTGGATTATCTGCTGCAATTTGTAGGGAATTGACCAATGAAGGAGAGATTGGGTGCCCTAATTTGAACAGGAGTTGTTCTGCAGCGGTATGAAATTGAGGAGAGGAGGGCTCACCTTCTTGATTTCTCGGCCACTTAGACAGGCATCCCCTGGTATTGCAGAGGCCCTATTCGAAGCAGAATCCCCCACCAAAACACCCATCAAACCCTTCAGTTGCGAAGTATCCTGAAATCCTAAGTCACTTGCAGTTTTCACAGAAGATTTCCTAGCCATGCTAGTCCCAGAGATGTGATTTCCATTTGAAATAGCGGTGTTCAACGAAACCCTAGTGCTGCAATCGTTCGGCAATTTTGGGAAGTTTGGCATATTCGGTAGCTTCACTACATATATATGTTTTAATTATTAATGTTGCATTTGTCGGCTATTATTTTTTTAATGTTTTTAAGGTTGTTTTTCTTAACGCGCTCAGGCCATTTCACTCCGTCCTGCCACTATAGGCATAATAATTTTATTATAGTGTAAATATTAATCTATATTATAATGGAATGGTTTTTAAAATACCTAGTGATTCTTCTAGGTAGGGTTGGGGCATTACCGAAAGGTTTCCAATAATTGGTCTTAGAAAACTTGGGTAGGATTGTACTAAAATTACACAGCCTTGGTGTAACCATCATTTTCTTTGTTAACACATTAGAGTTGGCATTAAGAGGGCACCCCTAGGATCATGGGGCTTTCAAAAATTACAAGACTACGTGGTATAGAAAATAGATAGCTTCACATCCCTGGCAAGACCAACAAGTGAATGGCATTTCCTCTATTTGAATTGTGCAAAGTGATTAAAAGGATTTGGAATGCCACTTATGAACACTCCAACCCCCAATATCTACAAGTATCACATTAATTAAATTATCATGTTCCCTCCTAATATTGAAGTGATATGTTGGGTCATATTTTGGTTATTTAAAAACCACAATATGCATGCATGGGATAAGGTATTGCTTTATAGGTGAATCTCCCAAGTTATTATCAAAATTAAAAATTCCCTTGAATTAGGTAAATAATAGAGTAAAATGATGCACTTATTCTCTTCTTCTAATTTTATAATATTTTTGAAATTAGATAACTAAAGATTAGATTAAATGATTTGATATGATCATTTATAGAGTCCCCTTCTTTCAATTTCAATGAATACAACTTCCTTTTTGGAAATAGTTTATTCAATAGACTCTTAGACTAATATAAGGATGAAATCATTTTTCCACAATAAAATGGAATTTATTCTTCTGATACATTCATCAAAACAAAATGTGAAAGTTTTAAATAGATAATACTTATAGCTTTCTCATCCAATTTAATCTAATCTTTATCAAACATAAGAAAAGGGTAAAGATAACACAACCTATTAATTCTTGAATTTTCATATAATCAACAATAGATCCCACTACAACATGGAACACAAAAAGGAATGAAATATACAACCATTTTCTTCCCAATAAACCCTTAATCTATGACTCTAATATCAAATGATGAAAATACTAGCGAATGATTAGAATAGAATCTTAAATTATGTAATCAAATTATAGATTAAATTTATTGAATTAAGATACTTAGCAATAAAACCACAAAAGAAAAGATTTAAATAATATCCACAAAATACATGAGACACGAGGTTTAACTTGGGAAACTCTTTCAAGAAAGAAATGTTGAAAATAAGACAAACAAATGAGAGGGGGGTGAATCAATTGTCTCAAAACTTTAGAACTTATTGTAGTTAATTCTTTCTTTTACCACTTAATAATAACTCAATAATTTAACCATGAAAACAATAATCATAAGTGTAAGAGCAGCAACACACACACACTTGACACCAAGCTTTTTGATGTGGAAACCCAGTTAAGGGAAAAACCACAGTGGGGGTTAACTCACAAAAAATAATACCATGTTAAAAGTATTTTCACAAATGGGAATGCACATGCATTCAGGCTCACTGCTCAAATGGAGGCTCATTGCCTACAAAAAGATTACAAGAGAATAGCATAGATTTTGAACTAATAAATAGCATCTATCCATGCAAGAATTTTAGTTCTGGTTAAGTGCAAAAAAATAGATCTTACACATTTCATCTTTGCTCTGCTCTTCTTACTGCTCTGCCTTCATTCACACCTTAGATTTCTGCTCTTCTCACATTTATACCTTATTCGCACACACACACACCCCTAAATCATGTAATTCCATCAGCTATATATATCTGCAACATGATCTATAATCATTTTATCAGTCGGCTTCAAGAACATTTAGAACTTTGTTGAATACTCTGCTCTGTTAGCTAGATCCATACATAATATGAGATGTAGACAAAAACTTGCACTCGCAAATCATCAATCATGTCAGCTACCATCATTGATCATCACTAATTGCCCAATAAACAACTTATATACATCTAGAATTAGGATTATTCACAAGGTCGACCTGTTCTTCTTCTGTCTGTTCTATCAAACTGAAACCTGATACTCAGAAGCTAATATCTTTTGAGTCCTTCATCACCAGAGAACAAAGCTCTAGATTTAGAGTGTCTTGAAAATGCTTACAACTACCTTAGATCCATAGCAAACCATGCCTTTCCACCGGAGAGATCCAGACCAAGATTCTGGACCCTGTCACCTGCTCTGTTCCTGACTGCCCGGACTTAGACAAATTATGATTCAGAATTCTGGTGTGAACAAATTGTGTTAAGCGGATGATTGGGATGATCTTAGTTTCCATCAATGACAACACCTGTCAATGTGAAGTAGTGTCTCTTGCCAACAATCTCCCGCTTTGGCATTGATGGCAATATTTGGTGAAAATGACTGTCTAATGTAGCTCCCCCTTAGTCTATACACTTGTGCTTCTCTATTAGTTCTGAAGCTCCCCCTTTGTTGGATTCTTCATTTTTCACTGCTCTTCACTCCCCCTTTGTTGGATTCTTCATTTTTCACTGCTCTTCACTCCCCCTTTGACATCAATGGCAAAGGGTGGGGTCTCAAGACAAAATTCTCCAAAAATTCTGTATATACTGCTACATATGTACAACTAATCATTATTTTCTATTTACATAAACTTGAGAATATCTGCAAAGTTGGTTTTTATTTGCACAAGTTCAGAGGCCCAAGTACTCTTCATTCCATCCAAAATTGAGATGTGCCCACTCAACAAAAATGAATATGCTTCTACCTTTGATAGATCTGATGGATCACTAGTCTGAATTGTAGTCTGAGCTTCAGATAGGGCATTATACATTGTCTCTAACTTAGGGGCAATCAATCCCCAAAGCTCACACATTCTCTTCATAATGTTGCCTTTCTCTTTGACAAGTTTCTTTATCTCCTCAGTCAAGCTAATTACTTGACATTCCTAACTCATGGGTGAAATAGTTAGTGGATAAAAATTATTGGATAGATTTGATAATTTCTGTTCTTGTTCCTTTATCTTCTTTTCAATATCCTCACTTACTTTGGGCCAGGATAGACAAAATTTATATACACCGCTTCCATCACTTAGAGCATTTTGAACACTCTTTATACTAATAGCAAGTATAGTCCTATCATACCCTATCCAATTTTTAAGTTCACTAAATTTCTTATCCAAAAACTCATTTCTAACTTTTGTCTCTGCAGACTTCTCAAAGGACTCAAAATGAGTATTTATAGAACTTACAAGATTTTTTAGATGTCCAGTGGGGTAATCAGATGTACTCTTTTGGTAGGAAGGCATTAAATTTTCCAAAATCCTAGTTGCAATCCCTAGTAGCTCATTGTCCTCCATGTGGAACTTTAACATATTTTCTCTAGCCTTTACTTGGGTGAATGACGCTATTTTCATCAATTGAATTGGAGAGAGAGCATCTGGATTGGCTAGACCTTGGAGTAGCTCAGGCTCATCAAGATCAATCATTTCTTTTACAAAAAGACTCTTCACTACATCTACAGTGTCTCTTGCAACATTTCCTGAACCATCCTTTTGTTCATCAGATTTCTCAGTATCTGCTTTAGGTGCTTCAACATTTGTACCATCTTCTGCTTTATCCTTCTTTCCTTTTTCTTCCTCTTTCTCTTCTTTACTTTTCTTTATGTTCTCTACAGAGGGACTCTTTCCAATTTTTTCACCACTTGCTACCTGATTCGGAGGGCTCTGTGTAGTAGCAATATCCTTTTCTTTTCCAGAGTGATCGAGTGGAGGAGTTACTTCTGCATCAACTATTTTTTCTATCGTTTCTATGTCCTCCTAATTGACTTGTTTCTCTTCCTGAACTTCTGAGCCAACATTTAGATTTGATGAATCAAATCCAACATTAGTCTCCTCATAGGTTAACTCTGGAGGATCTAGAGTAATACTTTGGTCATTAATTCTCTTGTTAGTTTCTTCTTCTAGAGCTTCTTGTTCCGGAACTAGATGATTGTCTTCTTCAACTTATTTCTCTGAAATAATATAGTATTTATCTTTGTCTAAAGCCTTTCTCAGAATTTCTTCTATTTCTTTTGCAATTTCCTTAGTTTCACCAAGCATTAGCTTGTTCATCTAGAACTTTCTTCTAAATTTTTCTTTAACTTCTTTGAGGATTTTATTTGCTTCTCTTCTAGTCATTATAGGACATAATGTGGAGAGGACATACTCTATGAGTTCTAGATCTTTAGCCTTAGCTGCTTCTTTCCTCATTTCCAGTACTTTTCTTAAACCTTTAGGAAGTTCTTTTAAAATTTCCAATAGGGCTCTATTGAATTTCTTCAAATACATGATGGTGGAATCTTCTAAAAAAAAATTATTTGCCTAATCAAAATTGTCATAGTAAACTCTGATAGGCTTTAAATTTCCATGAATAGTGATTGTTTTTACAATTTCATCAATAGTCATAGCGACCTTACCAGTTTCTTGCTTTTTACTCGCCTTTCTGCTTCTGGAGGGTTGGTTCTTAGAGGCCTTTGAAGTCTTGGCTTTCATTGATCTTATCTCTTTAACTTCTTCATCTGTTTATGTTTCCTCATCATCTTTTGTGCTTTTGTAGGCTCTTGTGGCCTTGGTTTTCTTCCTCTTTCCTCCTTCACCGGATGGTGTAGCTTTCGATGTCTTGATGGGAATAGACTTGAATTATTTTGAGACAGTTGCAGAGCTTCTTGTTTTCCTTAAGGAGCTAGGTCAGACTTCCAGAGTAGCTTCTGGCCCACTTTCTATCCTTTATTTTGAATCTTGCTCAGCTCTTCTGTTCATCTCCTCAATCCTTTCTCTATTCTTTCTCACTGATTCTTTTGTAATCCCAATGCTTTCTGCATACATCTCTACTTGCTTCAACACTTTTATTTTTGTTTTCGATTGACTAAGTTCCATATGCAACTTCATACTTAGTTCCTTGTAAGTTCCAAACCTTTCCACAGAGGTCTCTTTAGGTTTGCTCAGAAGATGCTGAGCATACATGTCCAGAACTCTCTCATCCACCTCATAACCCATTGGCATTATCCATACTGTTCTTGGTTCTACATCTTCCATTAGACATTGATCTATGTCGACCATAAAACAAATCTCATTCTCATACTTTTCTACAGCTGAATTAGGGATTCTTTCCCTTGCATGCATCAGACTTAGAAATTTTTTGAAATACCCCCAAATTGTAGTCTTTTGAGTACTTGAATCTCCAAGGCTATATAGATGATCTCTTATCTGGATTGCCACAGGCCTGTCATTTATCTAGTGCACACTTTGCACTCCAGGCACTTCATTCATAAAATAAAAAAATAGGCATATGACCAAAGAACCATATTTGAAGGAATTTTTCTTGTCCCTTTTGATTTTTCTCAGATTCTCTATCAGTTGATTCTGTAGTAATTCACACAGATCATAGTCAGCATTCTCCTTTAACATCTTATAAGCTACATATATTGCAGTCCCAGAAACTGAATTCTCCCTGCTGGAGTGATAGATCTTATAGCCAATGATCATAGAAGCAAATTTGACATTCGGTTCTATGATGTCATTTATTGTCATTTCTCTTTTGTCATACTTCACTCTGGTTGCATCAATAACAGTTTGATTCTTCACATCTTTCAAAGCATGTAATCCACTGGTTGCATTCAGCCCAGTCACAATTCTGATGACATCTTTAGTGATCTTAAATGGTTTTAGTAGCCAAATAAATTCATCGTGCATCCGACTCAACACATACCGAACCCATTCGCTTTCATCAAAAGACATAAATTCAATCATTTGCAAAAAATGTTTTCTTTCAAGGGCTTCAAATTCAGGTTTCAGTTGGTAATTGTCATCTTTTAGATGGCTCTTAAACAACTCTAGTAGTTTTAGATTCCCAAATTCTTCTATATTACAATGAATGTATGCCCTAATGTCTTCAACATGTAAAACCCCATATGGAACACTCGAAAAAGCACCTAGCAGCTTGACTTCCATAGATTTCTAAGGATGCTTCTTAAATTTAGGATGGGGCCTTTCAGTGATATCGACAACTAAAGGTGTAGACATTTGCAGAGATTGAGAATTCAAGAGGTTTCATAGAAAATAGAAATACCTTGTTCCGCAGATTAGGGTTTTGTTTGGAGATCCTCTTCGTGCTTCAATTCTTGAGAATTCTTAGCTCTGAACTCATTCACTTTTCCCCTTCTTGCTTTTTTTATGATGCAAAGTGATCTAAATGAGGAATGAATGACCTTTTTATGCTCCACAACACCTAATTTGTCTTTGCAATAAATGCTCTACCCTAATACATCTAGTTACTCTATTTGTTGAATAGTTTCTCATAAATAATTCCGCAATTTGCCATATCCACCTTTTTTCTTTCAGAAATTGTTCCAAATGATCTAAGACAATCCAAGCTCTCTTTTCTCACTGTGCCAGATTTAGGCACTTACTAGCTGGGGGAATTTGATTTACAATGTTGCTCCCCTGAGCCAATGCTCCCAAATCAATTCCTGGAGGAATTTTCAGCATCGAATTCTGATGCAGATCCATTACTGTCATTCATAATTGTTTTCTTGACCCAAGTCTTGTTTATTTCATTTTGAGTCTCATTTACATCAATTTTTTCTTTGCCTTTTTCTTGTATCCACTCATTCAGTTTTCTGTTTACCAGACCTCTTCTTCCATTGTTCCTACTTCTGCAGAATCTTGCAATATGACCAGATATGTTGCAATTAAAGCACACAACATTTCCTTTCTTATAAACTTGATTTCCTCTTGATCTGTACTGATTAGCCACGTGTCCAAACCCATTGCAAGCAAAACAATAACCATTGAAGGAATTGCCAATTCCTCTATTGTTAGCATTATTTATTATCATACTTCTGCATTCATTTGATCTATGACCATACCTCTTACACTTGAAGGATGGACCATTTTGATTTACTCTGCTTCTGCATTAAGTAGCTCTATGACCAAATTTGTTGCAATTGAAACAATTTCCATTGAATGATGGATACCTTTGAGCATTAGGCTGTCTTATGGGAGGTTTTCTAGTTCTGTTTCTCCTATTCCTAGGTTGAAAATTTCTCTGTCTGAATCTGGAGCTTTCACCTTTCTCATATCTAAGACCATGCTTGTCATCAGCCTTTTTCTGTCCTTCGAGCAGTGCTTCAAGTTTTGTTGTACTTATCTTGAACTTCTTATATTCATTTGCAACTTCTAGGTTATGCCTGAGAATGACAATTTGTCTTTCAAGTTCTCTCTCATTGTCTCTACTTTCTTGTAGATCAGACTCTAGATGGCCAGCTATTCTATCCAATTTGCAATATTCTTCAGTTCTTTCTTTTAGTTTTTGATTCTGATCTTCTTCTATTTTCTTCCTATCTTCACTTTCTTTGGTTTGCCTCATCACCCTAGATTCCACTTCAATTTTTAGAACAACAACTTCTTTTGACAGCTTCTCACATTTCTTTGTCTTTTCTTTCAAAGCTTCATTCATGCCATTTTCTTCAGGTAAACTGGATAGCTGCAAAAGTAGCTCCTTTTTTCTTTGCATAGATTTCTTTAATTTATCTTTTAACATTTCAATGGTATCATCAGCATCTTTAAGTTCACCTCTTAGATTACTAATTTCTACTTTAGACTGAACGAGCTCTTCTAGGGCCAACTAAAGTTGATCTTTGAGTGAACCCATTTAAAACTTCTTCCAACATCTTTTCCCCAAGCTGTTAGCCTTTTCAAAGGAACCTCACTCTGATACCAATTGTTGAAAATATGATAGACAACTGAGGGGGGGGGTGAATCAGTTGTCTCAAAACTTTAGAACTTATTGCAATTAATTCTTGCTTTTACCACTTAATAATAATTCAATAACTTAACCATGAAAACAATAATCATAAGTGTAAGAGAAGCAACACAAACACACTTGACACCAATATTTTTGACGTGGAAACTTGGTTAAGGGAAAATCCATGGTGGGGGTTAACCCACAAAAATTAATACCCTATTAAAAGTATTTTTACAAATGGGAATGCACATGCATTCGGGCTCACTGCCCAGAGATCACTTCTCAAATGGAGGCTCACTGCGTACAGAAAGATTACAAGAGAATAGCACAAATTTTGAACTGATAAATAGCATCTATCCATGCAAGAATTTTAGTTCTGGTTAAGTGCCAAAAAACTGATCTTACACATTTCATCTTTGCTTTGCTCTTCTTACTGCTCTGCCTTCATTCACACCTTAGATTTCTGCTCTTCTCACATTTATACCTTATTCGTACACACACACACACACACACACACACCCCTAAATCATCCAATTCCATCAGCTATATATATCCGCAACATGATCTAGAATCATTTTATCAGTCAACTTCAAGAACATTTAGAACTTTGTTGAATACTCTTCTCTGTCGGCTAGATCCATACATAATACGAGATGCGGACCAAAACTTGCACTCGCAAATCATCAATCAAGTCGGATACCATCACTAATCATCACCAATTGCCCAATAAACAACTTCTATACATCTAGAATTAAGATTATTGACAAGGTCAACTTGTTCTTCTTCTGTTTGTTTTGTCAAACTGAAACCTGATACTCAGAAGCTAATATCTTTTGCATCCTTCATCACCAGAGAATAAAACTCTGGATTTAGAGTGTCTTGACAATGCTTACAACTAGCTTAGATCCGCAGCAAACCATACCTTTCCACCAGAGAGATCTAGACCAAGATACCAGACCCTATCACCTGCTCTGTTCCTGACTGCCTGGACTTAGACAAATTTTGATTCAAACTTCTAGTGTGAATAAATTGTGTTAGGCAGATGATTGAGATGATCTTAGTTGCCATCAATGACAACACCTGTCAATGCGAAGCAGTGTCTCTTACCAACAAGAAACCCCAACACTAGAAGAGAACCAACAATTCTATTAATCTATAACATATAAAATCTAAATATCAATATTTATTTCCTTATGTCACCTTCCTCAATTTGTAGACATTTAGTGTACAACCTCTTCACACATTCATCTCAATCATCCATGATCATTAATATCTACATTATCCCTTATCATATATGCATTTAAAATTATTACATGGAATACCAAATGACTCCATAATTTGTCTTGGAATATCAACTATCAAAAAACTAAATAAGAACCAAGTCATAATGTCATCACTATCATGTATCACTCTCATAATTTTTTTACAACTACCAAAAGACTATCAATCTAGGGACTCCCACAATTCACCCAATTCATAATTATTTGTTGCATTAAAAAGAACATTGTGAACAAGTAGCTCAATAGTGAATCTTATGGTGCCATCGGGACCATTCTCATGGCTTATGGTAATTGTGCTAACACTATCACATGGTCTATGGTACACCAAAGTACCTTCTAGTTCATCCACCTATCTTGTATAGATATGAATCATATACTCTAACAATGTCACACACATTCTAGCAATGGTGTAGAGCAATTTGCACAAGATGTGGTAACAATACCTTAGCCTAATCTACATCAATTACTACCATGGCTATAGTAAGGTTCAATAAACCTTCAAGCCAAACCAGAAAGGCTAAAACATATTGTACAATACTTCATTTGCATACCAACACCATTCTAATGTATGTTATTGAATGAGCTATTGTTTATCTTTGCAAACATGGAACTCTTTATAGGTAAATAACACACCAAAGTTCCAACAAATTCATGATAAGATAGCTAGAATCTATATAATAACTCATCTTTTAAATATATTTAAATTCAAGGAAAGCACTCAATGGATTGATATGCACAATTTTTTTAAAAATGAATTAATGATATAAATTATACTCTAAACTACATACATGATTTTCTTTGCTTAACATGTATCTTATTCACATCAAAGGTATTTTTATTATATCACAAAGTAGCAAAATTAAAGGTAAATTCCTTGAAAACCTTTAAAATCACATGTACAAATGTAATCTTTCATCCAATAAAAAACAAAACTATTTCACCTACAAAATAAATTATAATAGGAAATTAGAGGTAGTTACTAGCCACTACATGGTACTTGTTAATTTTGAGAATGATATATTCCATTCAATATAAATTTTATGTTTAATTAACTTGTACAATTATGCAAGCATATATGTCATCCTTTGTTAATCTTTTATTTTAAATTCATATGTCAACAATAACATTGAATTTAATTGTAGATGCATTGCTCATATGAGCATAAGCTATCCTTTCTAAATTGCTATTAATATAAAATATGCAATTAAAGATAAATATTAAATATTCAAATGAAATTGCAATTTCCAATATAACAACTACCACCCAAACTCAATTGCATGTTCACTTGTATTTTAATAGTATTAAAATAATATATAATTTTAAAGAAAATGTAGAAGATAAAATTGTATATACACTTTACTTTTATGTTTTAATTTCATGTTATTTTGTGTAGTTTCCAGTATATATGGTTTACTAGAGCTAACTTAAATCATAAATTTATCCTCTAATATGCTAAATCAATCACTATAAGACAGGACCAGTCTAGTGATCTAGGGCTCTACCTCCTAGACTAGGTGAATCCATACATTTCTATTTAGGAGACAGAACTAGCCCATAGTCTAATGCTCTATTTTAAGATTTAAAATCTCCTTTCTCAAGTTGATTTTCTAAGAATATGATTGTTATTTATTGGCTTGTGTGCCAAAAGTCTTGAGTTGTGTGTCTAGGACTTATATTTTAAGACATCATCCTATGCCATTTCAATGATAAAGAGACATTAATTGTTAGGACAAAACATTCACATTTGCACATAGTCATGGTCGTATTAGTCTTAATAAACAATTGCATCAATATTCTCAGTGTGGTGTGTTTTTGATCTTTTTACATCAACAACAAGGTTTGAATATTATCAAGGAAGTTAGTGGTCTCCCCTTTGTTTAAAATAGGGCCCAAAATATGCTTTTCACCACCACTAATCTCATAAATACAAATATAAGCACAAGTGAATAGATTCTACAAATTTTTAGGATGAAATTGTGAAATAGACAAAACAGAACAAGAGCAAAGTGTCCTAAGACCAAATCACAGGTGCAACTTGATAATAGGCCAAAAAAAAATTTGGAATGCCTCTTGAGACTCCTAATTACTTATTTAGTCCCAATTTCCAATTTTATATTGTAACATCCTAATATAATGCAATTACGCAAGTAATAGAGCCACATACGGAGGGAATTAGCATGTTGACTAACATGACCTGCACATATATGATATTAAAAAGTTATGGCAAAATTAACCTGCACATATATGATATTAAAAAGTTATGGCAAAATTAAATAACAGATTTTGCAGCATAGAAACGTCTTAAGAAAAAATTAAATATACTTATTTTCATTTCAAGTTTACTCAGTACGGTCTGTTGGAGTGGAGATAGATCTTCACAAAATTTATTGCAACTTCTACCCCGTTTACATTCCCATACCAACAATTGCATCAAATTTATATGAACATGGACTGATATTCGCTCTAGGAAATAGAGCGACTGCTTATAATTTGTTGCGAAAATTTCCTTTGTTTTCCTGCTTTGGTTGAGATTTCCTTCTCTCGATAAGCTGTGCGACATTCCTTGCAATTTGCTCCAGCAGCTCTCCTTGGTCTCTGCAATACACACAATTTTATATACAAAAAATTGGAAAAAAACTCAAATTTTAATTAAACAATTAATCTCGGGACATAACAGCATGCAGTAACCTAAATACTCAAATTTTAATTAAACAATTAATCTCGGACATAACAGCATGCAGTGACCTAAATAATGTTTTACAATCCACAGCAAACTAAGAAATCACTAAGTTACTCTTCTCACATTTGAACTATTGAGAGAAATTGATGGCAACATGGTATATGGCGTTTTTATAAAGTTGATGAGCTGTCAGGATTCAATTCTTTAGATTTTGCTAATTATAAAAATGTATTGTATGTGAGTGTTTCAAGATTTAACTGTGTGAAAGTTTTTAATTTAACATTTCGGATCACACTCTGTGATCCATCATCATTTATAATTCTTTTCTTTGGCTCTCTTCTTTCTGATGATGGATCAAAGAGTGTGATCTGAAACGTTGAAGAAAAACTTTCACACAGTTAATTCATGAAACACTCAGATACAATATCATTGACTGTGGAAATCTAATGTCTATTATAGAAAAATATATTTCAAACAAACAAACGATAAATAATTTTACCCACTAAAAATATAGCCCTTAGTATATGAAACTTCATGAAGTGCCTTCCTCCATTCCTCAAGTGTAGGGGGCTCAAAATTTCCAGAGTGCATATGCTTTTGGAATGCTCTAGCATACACACCATCTTCATCTTTCATTCGAAGCGCCGAAGGCTCAACTCCATAAAATACTGGTATGATGAGAGCCCCAGTTTTGAGAATCTGCTTCAGCTCTTTCAAGCACCAAGTTGACTCCACATAATTAGCAGAAAAAATGACAACATGTACAGATGCCGAGTGAATAGCCTTCTCTATTGACTGAGGTATGTTGTCCCCAACTTGAATTGAATTCTTGTCAAGGAAGACCTTGAATCCCTTATTTTCAAGATTATGAAAGATGAGGCTGGCTACAGTTTCCTTCACATCTGTACCACGATGGTTAAGAAATACATCATAATTTGGAACCCACGAAGACTGCACACACTTATTATTTTCAGCTGCAGAAGGCATGGAGAGAGGAGAACACCACATTTGGGGTTATTGTAAGCATGCACACAGGGCTGATTATTCTCCATAGCAACAAGACAAAGAGAGATGAGCATAGAACATTTGAGATTATTGTGAGGATGCATGGAACTGAGAGTAAGGAATTAGAGAAAGGGCCAATACATTATTGCAATAAGGCACAGATGATTGATTATATTGATTATTTCCATGGCGTTAAGGTATGAGAGACTCAAGCGATGAGGTGTAAAATTTCTATTGATTGTTTGATCATTAAAATTAGTGATGTTTAAATAGAGTCAACATGTTGTAGATTATATAGTATAAACTCACTAAAACATTCTTCCGACTTTCAACCATCAGATTTTTATACAGACAATTGAAAAGATTTGTACTTCAAGAAAGAGTCGATGAGGTGTAAAATTTGTATTGATTATTTGACCATTAAAACCATGTTGTTTAAATAGAGTCCACATACTGTGAATTATATAATATTAACTCATCCCAAAAATTCTTCTGACAATTAACTTTTCAACACCCAACAATCAAATTTTTATACGAACAATTGAAAAGATTTTGTATCGATGGACTGACTATGGAAATGGGTGATGTTTAAATACAGTCAACATACTGCAGATTATATAATATAAAGTCGCCAAAAAATTCTTCAAGGTTGTTGACATACAACAATTGAATAGATTTGTACGTTGTCACCTGTCTACATAAACCCATTACATTTTTGAGAAAATATGTAACTTGAATAAAGTATGTTTGACCTAGGAGCCTATTTAGTAATTATGTTCCTATATGACAATTACGTTGATCGAAAGAAGAAAGCGAAGGATTCATCGGTATTTCCATTTCAATTGCTTTCTGTACAGAAAGTATCAATTTACTTCTGTAGGAAAAGACGTCGGAAGTGCGCTCACGTCTGTAAACATGTTGCCAACTTACGAGATTTGAAGATAACCTACTAGGTCAAATTCGGGTATTTCTTTTCACTGGGCGGCTTTATCCTGAAATAGATTTTAAAAATCTAAGCTTTGTGGAGGGAAAATTTTTTACGAGATAATTGTACAAGAAAAATACACTTTTCATAACAATTAATTAGACCAATTTAGTATAAATCAATCAAATATTTTATGATTGTTTATTCTCTTTGATCTTTCTTCCATATCGTTGACACCGTAATAACGGTTTGACTAAAGGAGAACAATCTTAGTCTTGCAAGCTCCTAAATAATGGTTATCAACATCACCCCCCACAATTCAAGCACATGTTGAAGAAATCAAGACAAATAAGGTTTAGACATCCAAATCAATAACGTTCAAATATGCTAACCAAGTTCAGATTCACATATAAGGTTCAATCTACACTGATAGAAGTGATCTAGAATAGTAAAAAGTGATTTTGTAGTTCTAAGACATTCATCAAATAGGTCCTAATTTTCTAGAATGGTGTTGAATCATCTACTAGTATCTAACACAACAAGATTGACATTGAACCTATAGTGAAGTACCTTCAATTTATTCATGTAGCTTTTGTATATTTGACTTAGTAGCATAATTAGTGCTCACTCTTTATCCTAGGTTAGTTTGTATACATTGGGGATTAATTAATTTTCTTAGTATATTTATTTAAATATTTTATTTCTCTATTTTCTTTGGTTAACCCAACATTCAAAACCCTCTAGGATTTTACCCTAGGGCTTTGACCTTCTCGATATCTTTAATTTATAGATTTTATCATTTTCTAGTTTATATACCTTTCATTTCATATTTGATTAAGGTTTGGATCCATCCTTATTTGTCTTTTATTGTTCTATCTTGATTTGTTTGGACCTTTCTTATTTGATACATTTTGATCCCTACCAACCCGCACTTGGATTGTGCATATTGTTGGATCATATATCATGGATTCTCATAGATCTCTACCCTTGGCATCCATCCACGAATATATTACAGGTTTTATATGTCTTCACACTTTGTTGCATCTAATCCTTCCATCCTTGAGGCCCTCATGTCTTCTTATCTTATGGATGGGCATGCATTTTCTATGGAGATTTTGTTCCACCATGTTGTGATCTATTTTCCTCCTTTGTAGAGTTGGTTATTTCTTTTCCTTCCCTCTTAGATATACTCATTTCATTTGTCCATGAGTTCCATTAAATGGTCATACTTTTCTCATGATTAGTGATAGTGATGATGTTTTATCTTTGAGTATTATTCCTTCATGCATGTTTTGGTTCATGGTGATGATACACCTTGTCTGATGGCTATTGATGAACTAGCCCCATATTATAGTGATACATCTAGGGACGATATATGTTATTTGATGAGGATTTACCTCCATTAGTAGTCATGATGTTGTGGTGCTTAGTGATATTAGTATTCGTCCCAAGTCCACTCTTGGGTTCACGTTCTCTTGATGTTAGATTTTGTGAGAAGCCTAGGGATTATGATTTATATGAGCCACCTTCTTTTATACATGATGATGATATGATTTGTCATTATTATTTTTTCCATCTCATGTTGATTCTATGGATGTTCATGATGATTTATTACCTCCTACTATATTCCATGATGTTGTTATTGCTTTTAGTGAGGTGCTATTTCATGATGACTCTGATGGTTCTAGTCATGTATCTTTATACATTAAATCATTTTTTCTTGCTAATTTTGAGTACTTATATGATGATATGTTATTGACAAGTGAATTTACCCTTATTATGAATTATTTATCTTTGTAATGGTTTTATTTATCTTGTAATTTTAGGACACATTTATGGCATTCACACATAATTTTCTTGCCCATTTCTCTTATTGTAGTATGCTTGAGGATAGTTTGGACTTATCTATGCCTTCTCATGTTTTATATTTTAATCCTTGTCCTCCCTCCACTTTTTATATTCATGAGATTTGTAACTTCATACATTCCCAACCTAGGCTTCATTCCATGTCACTGTAAGCACCAAAATCATGCACAACCTCCACGAGGACCCCTATGATGAAATAACATCCTCTCAGTAGCGATTCTCTTGGTGACGTGTCTTTTCTTCCTCGTGTTGTTTCGCCTTTGTTAAAATTTCTCTCTTTGCTTTTTGACACTTGTCGATTTCTGTTTCATGTGCTTGCAACCCTATTCCTAAGCCTTGTATGGATCTTGTAGGTGATATTTCACCTTTCCCCAGTGTTTTTCATCCATTCCCACCCCTAGAGGCCTTCTATACATCCTCCCTAGCCATCTCCCACTTTTAGTTTTCAGTTTCACTCAACCAATCCAAATCTCACCCTATTTTTTCTAGATCTCCCCTAGGAGATCCTACTTTTGCAAGTAGAGATTTAGATTTTCACACATGACTAACCTATTTCTTGAGGCAGATCTCCTCCTTTTCATCTCCTCTTCCATCTCCCACCATGGACTTGTTGTCACATAGAATTGCACCCTGCTTGGAGAGAGTCCAAGCATCCTAATGACATAATGGGAATGATCTCAAAGTGTGGGACCTTGCGAACTGAGATCAGACCTCCAGAGAAGGTTGGTTCCTCATTCTAAGCCTAATGCTTAGAGGAATATATCTAAACCTAGTGCTAATGCTACAGGGGAAATGGGGTAGAAGGAAACATAAATAGAAAATAGGTGATACACCAGGTTGAATAAAATAACCTTCACAGAAACTGAGAAAATGCATAAAATGACCAGATACAACCAATAAACATACAGATCAAGCTGATTTTAATAGAGGCAAGGAGCAAGAGATGATTAGAAGAAATTAAACATTCACAAACACATCATTCTTAGATCACACATAATTAAAATAACATGAAGAGGTAAAATAACTAGCATGTATTTAATCAGAAGGCAAGGTTATAGTAGAGGAATGCTTTGTTTGGAATCAGAAGCATAGATTACTAAATCTTCCAACCATTTTTGCATCTAATGTTTATGCATATATAGCATTTTACATTTGACCTAAGTCAGTTACAATGAATTCTCCCCATGGGCCTGTCAGAAATATCATCGCCAAAAGGGATGTCCACCTGTAAGAAGTTATGGAATAAAATATCTAGAATAGGGCAGGTGGAAGATATTTTGGGCCTTGAATGTGAGCAACTCAATCATCTATCTTTAACAATGAATACATAAAATATTTGAAGCATGGCAGTTGAGAGATCGGATTTGTATTGATGGCAGATGGGACATATCGCCCCTTGACAAAGCTTTTACAACACTTTAAATCTCTGACCCTTTGAATTCTCTATATTTTCATTGATTTTGTGTTTAAGGGATCTCTGCAAAACTTAATTTGGCTACTAAGATGTCTTGTCACCAAACACATGAAGATTTGCCAATAAGACACATATCCCATACGCATTGAAGAGAGAAGCCATCTGCCATGAATCCACCTGCAAAGCCTACCAAATGGAATAAATGCAACAATATCAGCCCCTGCATATGCCAAATCGATCGCTGAAACGTCTAGTCAATCGAGCTTGCAGATTTGCATCAAATTCTAAAAGTGAAGATACCCTCCTCAAAGCCTGCCAGATGAAAGAGGGGGCAAAAACAAGCACATTTGCCTTTTGGAGCATGCATAAATTCCTTAGGATGAAGGAGATATGGGTGGTCAAAGTTATGGTCAACTACATCTTGCATATGTATATTGCTTTGCATTTGCAATTGTATACTGTTGTATCTTGCAATTGTATATACAATTGCACATGCACATTTAGGTTCACTTGGTGCAACATACAAAATCTCCTTCACTTTTCTACATATACAACTTTTGTATATATCAGGTTGTCGGGGAGACCTTGGAAAGCACCTCACCAATGTGTATTTCATCTTGTATCGGCCATTGTATATGTGACTTGAATCTCCATCTGAATGAGCCTCTGAATCTGCCTGACATGTGGCACTAACTGATTGGCCGCTGAGTTGAACCTGGGACCCATTGCTGAACATTTGCACCTTTATCGGCCATCGGAGAGACCTCAAACTGAGCCGCTGATAAGGCCTGTCTCGCCAAAAATTCTTTGTATGTGACTTTGTATATGTGATTGTATATGAGATACAATTGTATGTACATACAATTGCGGAACTCAAAGGATTATCAACCAGAATGAAACTTTAGAATAGGTCCGGCCTTGTATCCTTACTTTTTTGCATATTGGTATATACATGCACCTCAACATACAACTGTGGACCCCACCACTGAGTTTGCCAAAATTAATTTCCCAGTCGGGTCCGCATTGTATATTCCTGTTGTATCTAACCTTTGTATATGAAATTGTATATAGGATTGTATATGGGATGATACAATCGCATATACATACAATAGATGGACCCCAACTTTTTTATAAATCAAATTGAAATTAACATTGGGTCCGGCTTTGTATCTTACCTTCTTGTATGTTGTACCTTTTTGACCTTGTACATGCGATATAAAACTACGGACCCCAACAGATTATCTGCCACATTCAATTCCCCAGTCACGTCTAGATTGTATGTATTTCCTTTAGCATCACCTTTTGTATATCACATATACAATGTGAGTATACAAACAAAACTGCATACAATCGCTTGTACATACAAACATTGCATCTGACCTTTGCATGTGACCTTGTATATGCCCTTTGTATATACTTTTATATATGCAAATATATATACAATACAATTGCCCAATATACAAAAGAGGACCTCATATTTTGTATAACCTCTTGTAAATTGCATTGTATATGCAATTGCATGCACAATATACAAATGGAGATACATACAACATAACCTACAACGAACCCGATGTATAGTAACATTGTACATGACCAAGATACAAGGAAAAATTGTATCTGATATACAATTCAACCAAATGATAGAAAACCCCAAAACAAGGATGACATCATCATATACATGAAAAATGGTTCAGTATAAAACTAAGAAATCTCTGCGATAGAAAACAATTGGAGATAAAAGATTTCTGGGTTTTCTGCAAGGAATCTCCAGGCAAGTTTTTGGGATTTTTGGCAAGGCAGAGCATGGGTAGTTGAAGGATTTAAGCTTTGTAGGGTCATTTTCTAAATGATATTCAAAGAATATACAAGGTGAACTATTTAACTCTGGACAGAGGAAAATGAGTCAACATTTTGGTGACTTCTCAGGGATGTTTGCCTGCTAAACAATCAGACCAGTGGCCCTAAGCATCCATTTGGTATAGGGTCAAACAGAGACTTAAAAATACCTTTGACAATCAATCTTGACCTCAGTAACTCAACATATCAGCCATGAAGAACACTTGGAAGACCAAAACCAAACAAAATGTTGAAAGCAACTCACCTAACTGTGCTAGATAGCACTTAGGGGAAACAAAAGCTATCTAAACTATTATGCAGCAGTACTTATTGAAAGCAAAAAACCTAATCTACTATTTTACAAGGCAACTCATACTCAGGTGTATCCCATTGACTGGGATAGGCAAATTTTCTCCATCCATGTTTGATAACTAAAATGCATTGTGCTCCTTGCATTCAGTAATGATAAATGGGCCACTCCATATGCTGTCAAACTTGGAGTGCTTCCCTGGCCTGCTTTTCAACTCATCCCATTTGAGTACCATATCACCCTCCCTAAAATTTCTGGGAGTGGCCTTCTTATCAAAAATTCTTTTTCTTTGAAGCTGATGATACTCCATAGTTTTCATAGCTTTATCTCTCATTTCATCAAGCTCCATAAGTTGAGCATATCTGACAGCCATGGGGTCTTCTTCTTCAAACATCTCCAATTGATTCATGATATCAAGTGCTAGCAGCTCCACAGACACATGCAATCTTGCCTCTTTTCCATAAACTAACATATATGGGGAGTTTCCAATAGACATCTTGGGAGTTATTCTATCTACCCATAAAACAGATTTCAGATTAGTGTGCCAGGTTCTCTGGTTGTCCTCCATTGATCTTTTGATAATTCTTATGAGATTCTTTTTTGTGGATTCAGCCAAACCATTACTCTGTGGGTAATAATTTGATGAAGTGTTCAAATAGATTCCATTCTTCAAAGCCCAGTCAGTTATCTTCAATCCAACAAAGGCTAAAACATTGTCTGAGATAATTGACTCAGGTACTCCAAATCTAGATACCAAATCATAATAAAAATTCAAAACAACATTCTTATTGGCTTCCTTCAAAGCCACTGCTTCAATCCACCTTGTGAAATAGTCTATTATTGTAAGTACCCACCAGTGACCTACACTTGACGGTGGGTTAATGGGACCTATAAAATCAATGTCCTATCTCATGAAGGGTTGTTCTACTTGAATCAGTTGTAGAGGTAAAGCTGGCAGCCTTTCTTTGCCTGCAAAAATGACACATTTTACACACTTTTTGGCCCATGCATGGGCATCCTTGAATAACATGGGCCAGTAATAGCTAGCTCTCATTATTTTCCAAGTAGTAGTCCTTGGGGCAAAATGACCCCCTATTGTTCCATCATGAAACTCATGCAACACCTTGTCAGTTTGATCTTTATCAATGCATCTTAACAACACACCATTAAAATCTTTTCTAAAAAGGATATCATTAATTAAAACATATGGAATAGATTGTAGTCTAAAATATCTTCTCTTGGTTCTATCTAAACCTGTTGGACATTCACCAATTTGCAAAAAATGAGTCATGTCATTAACCCAACCTGTTCCAACTATTGTTGTATCATCCTGATGTTCATCTTCAATGGTCAGAAGCACCTCTTCTTCCTTCTCTGTTTTATTTTTAGACCTAGTAGCAAGCTGTTCACTGAGTCATCTACCTCTAATGAGCTTGGTTATCTTGATATCTACGTCATATTCCATGACTTTGGTAATCCAACCAGCCCTTTTCTCATTAACATCCTTACCTAACAGAAACTCTTTCACACTAGGGTGAGCAACCATCAAAAGTACCTTATTGTTAGAAATAAGATGCCTAAACTCCTTGAGACTCTTTACCACTGCAAGGACATATTTTTCAATGAAACTATACCTCTGTTCATACTCCTCCAGTCCTTGACTAAAGAAAGCAAGTAGCTGCTCAAAGACTTCACTTTGCTATTGTACCAGAATTGTAGAAATTGTATCTAAACTACCATAAGCATACAAAATAAAATCTTTTGAGAAATTGGGATTTACTAGAGTTGGTGTAGCTGATAACGCTTCTTTATGGACTCAAAGTTGAGTTTGCCCTCTTTTGTCCAACTGAAAATTACATTTTTTTAACATAGAGGTCAATGGCTTCAATAAATTTACAATGTCAAGTATAAATCTTTGCAGAAAATTAATTCTGCCAATAAAACTTTACAGTCCTTTCTTGTGACTCGATAAAAGTAGCTCCAAAATAGTTATTACTCTTTCTATATCAATGATAACTCCCTCTTTTGACATAATGTGTCCTAAAATCTTGCCTTCATGAATAGCAAAAATGCATTTCTTGGGATTGAGAGATATCTCAAACTCTTTACATCTCTCAAATACTTGCTTCAGGTGGGATAAATGTTTAGCTGCATCCTTAGAGAAAACTATGATGTCATCAAAGTACACAAGTACCAATTTATAAAACAAACATTTAAAAGCCATATCCATAGCTCTCTGAAAAGTAAAACCAGCATTTGACAGACCAAAAGGCATCCTTTTGTAGGCCATGGTGCCCCATTTGGTGGTAAAAGCAGTTTTAAACTAATCTTCCTCCTTGACTAATACTTGATTAAAACTAGAATATCCATCAAGTAAGGAGAATCTTTTTGAACCAGCCTCTATTTATAGAATTTGCTCCATTGAGGGTAGCGGGTAGTGGTCCTTCAAAGAAGCTCTATTAAGGTCTCTAAAGTCAATGCACAGCCTAATCTCTTCTTTCTTTTTCCTCACAGGAACAAGATTCGAGACCCAAGAAGTATGCTTGATCAAAAAAATGATATTTCCCCTGATCAGCTTGGTTAATTCCTTAATCATCAGAGGCTCAAGTTTTGGATTTAAAGGTCTTTGTTTTTGTCTTATAGGTTTTGCACTTGGCTCTAACTCTATAGTATGCTGGGAAATATGAGGGTCAAACCCCTTTAAGTCTGAGTATTCCCAAGCAAACACAGCCTCAAATTCTTGACAAAGAGCAATAAAAGTTTTCCTATCCTTAGGTGAACAAATTTTACCAATTTTGAGAAACTTACCTTTAAAAGTTTCCAGCTCCTCATAATGTTCCTCTTTGACTTGTATGCCAATTTTGCTCTTTTTCAGCTAATCATCAGTACCAAAAATGGATTCCAAGGTTACCAACCCTCTGCGCAGCTTATTAGTCCTTAACTGAACAACTTGATGATCACCATATTACTGTTTGAGTTTATTCTGATTCATCATAGGGAACTCATCCTCCTCTAACAAGAAACGCAAAACCTACTCATCACTCTCAAAAACCTGCCAATGAATGTTATTGTCAAGGATAGAGGCCCTATCAACTATTTTCACATGAGGCTGTACCTTTTCTCTTTGAATATCACTAGGGATATCAGACTGAGCCCCAATTGCAGCTAACCTATCTGCATGACGGTTTTGATTTCTTGGAATAGAGATTAGGTTGAAAGCATCAAACTCCTTAATCATATCCCATACCCTATGTTTATAGCATTTCAAAGTATCATTCTTTGTAATATGTAGTCCCCTCACTTGATTTACAATAAGTTCGTTGTCCCCATACACTTGAAAACAACCAATTTTCCTTTTCCTTGCCCACTGCAAACCTTGAATCAACCCTTCATACTCAACAGTGTTATTTGTACATGAAAAAGTAAAACAGAAAGTAAAATAATATCTGTCACCTTGTGGAGACACAAGCATTGCACCACCACTAGATCCATTCCTATTCCTAGAGCCATCAAAATATATTTTCCATTCCTCATCTTGTTGTTCTGCATTCTTTACAAGGTTTGGAATTGTTGTTTTAGGTTTGTGCAACATGTAAACCCCCATACTAGTTTCTTGAATGTGTCCCTTAGGATCATCTACAATATTTTCTAAGGCCCACTCCTTTAACAGCACTTCTGGTATACTCTCACCTTGCAGTTCTTGAGCAGTAACAAGCTCAAGATCATCAGAAATAATGCAATTTTCAATAATAGCACTTGGGACATAAGGCTCTATGTGATCTTTGGCAAGCAATTTAGATTTTATGGTCACTTTTGTGCCATATCAGGTCCTAAAAAACATGTGGGACCAATTTGAGGATAAATATCCTCCTATCTTGGCTGTGAACTCCCTTGACAAACACATGGCAAAATAAGGAGGTAAATCTACGATGAACACCTCTTGAGAAATGGAAAGATTTGGACATATATGCAAAGTGAGGCCTAGATCTTTTATCACACCTATAGTGTTAACAGATGTGCCATCTAGCTAGAGCATACCCTTCTCAAAGGGATGGTATTTCAATCCTAATTGGTTTGCAATCTATTTTGGCACTACAGAACTACTTGCACCACTATCCACCATGCAGTTATGTACTAACCAGTCTCCTATTATTAATGACAAAAAATGGAAGTGGTTTAGCACTCTTATTTGGTTATTTACTGTTGTCTTGGGATGAATTGGTAAGAATAGCACTAGCCAGGTCAACAGTTGCATCATTTGACACTTCTAAATCAGACAAGGCAGACTGTAACATGTCCTTTTGACCTGGGATGGCTAAGGAATCCCATAGATATTGTCACATTCATTTTTTTCATATTTTCAATGATATTAAAAGGTGAAGTGACGTTTACCTTCTGATGTGACTTTGTAGCAGCAATATCAGCCTGCAAATGACGTTGTTCCCTGGTAGTTGCTTGAGTATTCCTTTGCAAAATATGGGGAATATGGGATGTAGAAGGATCAGTAGATCCTTTTCCTTTTTTTGCTGCTTGATCTATCTCATAACCCCTCTTTTTAGCTTTCATATTTGCTGCAACTGAAGTATCATCTCTATTTCTGCTATAGAACTCATCTCCCTGCTAGTTTAGGAAGGCAGTATCATTTTGAGGTTGTTCTTGCTGCTATATAGCCCCATCATTAAGTGTGTTTGGCTGTGAAACTGCAACATTTTATACCATTAGAGCTGATTTATCACTCCATTTTAATAGGTTACCTGACTGTGTGGCTGATTGCATGGAAAACACCATTCATACTCAGCTGCAAGGTTATTCTGAATAGGGACAAGGTCTCTAACTGCATTAATGGGTACGAGATTGTAAGGCTAGAAAGGCCTCTGGTTCACATTATGCCTGGCACCCTAGTAATTGCTTTGATATGGAGGCCTATTGGCTTGGTATGGCTAGTTTTGCCCCTGATAAGGCTGTCTATTTTGGGACTGCTATTTTTTGATCTTCACCAGCTCATTCCCAAAAGTTTGCAAGATATTCTCTATTTTCTGTTGGTTGTTTTTGATCTTTCTTAACTCTTGAGATGAGCTAGAAACAACAGTCTCAGGATTGGCAGTACTTGGCAATGCTACTACAGTAGGTAAAGGGGCAAAAGATGGGACCGACAAAGACATTGAAGCTTGAATCTTAGGAAAAATGGGCACTGGTGGTCTAGGTGCTATTTTCCTAGCCTGAATCAAGTTGTTTTCTACTCTAATAGCTATTTCATAGGCATCAAGTAAACTTGTACCTCCCAACGATTGTATCATTACTAAAATGTCACTATTTAGAGCTTTCAAAAAATATAGAAATGCATATTCTAATGAAGGCCTTACCATGGCAGGAATTCTGTTCCATGTCTTCTAACCAGAAATTGAAATCTATCATTTGCTCATGGGGAGCTCTCTTTATTGTAGTCAACTGTTCAACTAGCGATAAGTTATCTGACTTATCTTGAAATTGTTTGTTCAACTTATCACCCAGATCATCCCAAGTTCTAATGGTTTGCACTGGTAAACTTCTGAACCATTGTAATGCTTTTCCTTTAAACGAGGTAGCCAATAGCCTGATGGCTACATTTTCTTGAGTTACATGATGAACACCACATAGAGAAGCTATGTCTCTAATGTGCTCGATTGGGGTAGTTTGATCCTCCTGAGTGAAATAGGGTAGGCTCTTCAAAGCTACCATGGGTATATTATCATGCATTGTCAAATTCAATGGGTTGCCCCCATCAAAAGCCACAAACTGCTGATTCATTGCCATTGGAATAGCTCGAGGTAGGTTTGCTTGAACAGGTACAGGAACTATAGGTACTACTGGCCTGAAACTTGGTGGGGTTGATTGTATTCTTTTTGAAACCAACATCCTTACCACAGTTCTACTCTGTCTTCTAGGCGGAGACAGCTGTAAATAATCAAAGGAACTTGAACTTTGAGTTTGTATTTTTCTCATATAAAATGTAACAGCACTGATCTACTTATCCTTTCTTAGAATGAGTCACCAGATATGTAGAAAACTACCTCTTAAATTCCTAATAATGCTGGTAGCATATCAAAACCAGCAATATGATTGTAACGTAACACTATTCAGACTCGAATGGTCCCATCGGGCGTGCCAGAAACTATTGTCACATAGAATTGCACCATTCTTGGAGAGAGTCCAAGCATACTAATGACACAATGTGAATGATCTCAAAGTGTGGGACCTTGCGAAATGAGATTAGATCTCCAGAGAAGGTTGGTTCCTCATTCTAAGTCTAATGCTTAGAGGAATATATCTAAACCTAGTGTTAATGCTGCAAGGGAAAAGGGGTAGAAGGAAACATAAATAAAAAATAGGTGATACATCAGGTTGAATAAAAGAACCTTCACAGAATTGAGAAAATGCACAAAATGACTAGATAAAACTAATAAACATACATAGATCAAGCTGATTTTAATAGAGGCAAGGAGCAAGAGATGATTAGAAGGGATTAAACATTCACAAACACATCATTCTTAGATCACACAGAGTTAAAATACCATGAAAAGGTAAAATAACTAGCATGTATTTAATCAGAAGGTAAGGTTACAGCAAAGGAATGCTCTGTTTGGAATTAGAAGCATAGATTACTAAATCTTCCAACCATTTTTGCATCTCATGTTTATGTATATATAGCATTTTGTATTTGACCTAAGTTGGTTACAATGAATTCTCCCCACGGGCCTGTCAGAAAATATCATCACCAGAAGGGACGTCCACCTACAAGAAGTTATGGAATAAAATATCTGGAACAGGGCAGGTGGAGGATATTTTGGGCCTTGAATGTGAGCAGCTCAATCATCTATCTTCAACAATGAATACATAAAATATCTGAAGCATGGCAGTTGAGAGATCAGATCTATATTGATGGCGGATGGGACATATCACCCCTTGACAAAGATTTTACAACACTTTAAATCTCTAACCCTTTGAATTCTCTATATTTTCATCAATTTTGTGTTTAAGGGATATCTGCAAAACTTAATTTGGTCCCTAAGATGTCTTGTTGCCAAACACATAAAGATCTACTAGCAAGACACAGAGCCCATACACATTAAAGAGTGAAGCCATCTACCATGAATCCACCTTTAAAGCCTACCAACTAGAATAAATGCAACAATATCAGCCCCTACATATGCCAAATCGGTCGTTGAAACGTCTAGTCGATCGAGCCTATAGATTTGCATCAAATTCTGAAAGTGAATATATCCTCCTCAAAGCCTGTTAGATGAAAGAGGAGGCAAAAACAAGCACATTTTCCTTTTGGAGCATGTAGAAATTCCTCAGGATGAAGGAGATATGGGTGGTCAAAGTTACGGTCAATTACATCTTGCATCTGTATATCGCTTTGCATCTACAATTGTATACTGTTGTATCTTGGAATTGTATATACAATTGCACATGCACATTTAGGTTCACTTGGTGTAACATACAAACTCTCCTTTGCTTTTCTGCATATACAACTTTTGTATATATCGGGCTGTCAGGGAAACCTCGAAAAGCACCTCACCGATGTGTATTTCATCTTGTATCAGCCATTGTATATGTGAATTGAATCACCATTTGAATGAGCCTCTGAATCTACCTAACACCTGGCACTAACTGATTGGCTGCTGAGCTGAACCTGGGACCCATCGCTGAACATCTGCACCTTTATCGGCCATCAGAGAGACCTCAAACTGAGCCGTTGATAAGGCCTATCTCGCCGAAAATCCTTTGTATGTGACTTTGTATATGAGATACAATCGCATGTACATATAATTACAGAACTCAAAGGATTATCAACCAAAATGGAACTTTAGAACAGGTCTGGCCTTGTATCCTTATTTTTTTTGCATATTGGCATATACATGCACCTGAACATACAACTACGCACCCCACCACTGAGTTTGCCAAAATTAATTTCTCAGTTGGGTCCACATTGTATATCCCTGTTGTATCTAACCTTTGTATATGCAATTGTATATAGGATTGTATATGGGATGATACAATTGCATATATATACAATACATGGACCCTAACTTTTTTATAAAGCAAATTGAAATTAACATCAAGTCTGGCTTTGTATCTTACCTTCTTGTATGTTGTACCTTTTTGACCTTGTACATGCGATATACAACTACGGACCCCAACGAATTATCTGCCACATTCTATTCCCCAGTCACATCTGGATTGTATGTATTTCCTTTTGCATCACCTTTTGTATATCACATATACAATGTGAATATACAAACAAAATTGCATACAATCGCTTGTACATATAAACATTGCATCTGACCTTTGCATGTGACCTTGTATATGCCCTTTGTATATGCCCTTTGTATATGCAATTGTATATACAATACAATTTCCCGATATACAAAAACTGATCTCATATTTTGCATAACCTCTTGTATATTGCATTGTATATGCAATTGTATGTGCAATATACAAACGGAAATACATACAACATAACCTACAACAAACCCAATGTACAGTAACATTGTACATGACCAAGATACAAGGAAAAATTGTATTTGATATACAATTTGACCGAATGATAGAAAACCCGAATAGAAGGATGGAATCATCATCATATACATGAAAAATGGCTAAGTATAAAACTGAGAAATCTCTGCGATAGAAAACAATTGGAGACAAAATATTTCTGGGTTTTCTTCAAGGAATCTCCAGGCAAGTTTTTGAGATTTTTGGCAAGGCAGAGCATGGGTAATTGAAGGATTTAAGCTTTGTAGGGTCATTTTCTAAAGGATATTCAAGGAATATACAAGGTGAACTATTTAACTCTGGACAAAGGAAAATAGGTCAACAGGACTTTCACCCAGGTTCCCTCCTCTGAGGGTCATCCATGGGTCACCCCTGGGTGACCTTGACTGGTGAAAGGGGTGACCCATGGGTGATCCTGTCAAATTTTTAACCATAGAAAACCTCAAGTTTCTAACTCAAAATAGCTCTGTTTTCGTCCATTTTTCTTCCCATTTGCATGGATTTTCGTGCCAAAATAGATCTAACTATTTCATACACCCACACATGCATAATTAGCTCTATTTCATCATTAGTTAACAATTCATTCATTCTCATGCACTCCTTTTTCTTCACTTCTTCTTGAGTGATAAGCTTTTACTGGGTAAATCAGTTCAATTTTAGCCCAAATCACTCTCGAGTCTTCTAAGTTAACTCTCCAATCAAATTGAGTTAACTAGCTCCTTATTCACCTCTCAACCCTTCTTCTAACTTATAAATACCCCCTCCATCAAGCACAAAGGGAGGCAATTTGATTTGTGCACACAACTCTTGTAGGTTATTGCTCTCCAAATCAAGCATTGTCATACTCATACAGGACATAGGAGCCTTTTGCTTTCATTTGTTATCTCATCTAGCTTTCATACAAGCTCATTTGCATCCATATGCTACTCACATCACAAGCCACAGTGCTTACCAAGCTCTCATTGAGCTCTTTTCAAAGATTCAAAGCTTCTTTTACTTCTCTTTTCTTGTTGTCACCAAGAGGATCACTCCGCTGCTACAAGAGGATTAGAGGTTTCCACTACAAGGATTTCTGAGGGTAGTGGAGGCTCACGCATCTCTAGGTTCCTTCATATTTTTTTTCATTTCATGGTAATTAGATAATCAAAACTTTGCTCTTCATAATAGTAAAATACATGTTTTCTTTTTCCTTGATAGGCTAAGTAGATTTGCATTGTTAAATTAGTTTCCCTTTCCAAAGTTCATAGATTAAAAGAAATTTCTTTTCTTACATTAGATTGATCCAAACATTCATAAAACAAACAAAAACATAGAGTACATTGCATTCGGTAATTTCATCATAGCTTGCATACATTTTCTAATTTCTAGATTAAGAAAAAACACTTTTGATTTCCAAAAACATAAAAAATCACAAAAAAATGGTTTGCATTCATAAAAAATCCAAAAAAGAACAAAAACAGTAGCAACATAGAAGGTTTGCAAACCCTTGGTCTCAACACAAGGTCAACTTCATTTATACATTGGTCAAAACCCTTGGTTTCATCACAAGGTCAAACAACTTAGTCAAACGCTAAATCAAACCTTAGGTCACACAAACCCTAAGTCGAAACACTAGGTCAAGTCAAGGTTAGCTTAAACCACCTTTCTCTTGTCGCGGCTCACAAATGTGCCTTGGACTTGGAGGTGAGTGGGTGAGAGCAATTCTCGATTAGATAGAGGAGATCCACCCTAGGCATCAACAAGATCAATTATTCATTCAACAATAATGAGAAGCATTTAGACGACTCCTGATACAACAAGCATTCATCCAACAACACGAACAATGGTTAAACATCAACGAGAACAACAGCCTACCCACACAATGTTGGAAGATCTAAAACCCAAACAGGAGAACGATGACTAGTGACCCTTCCGGTCATATAGTTATCTCTACAACCATGGTAACAAAACACCATATTCAAACAAATGCACAACACTGGCCCTAGGACTGACTGACCCCTTACTATGAAGTCCAGCTCTCCAACAAGCTAGACCACCCTCATGTCTGACCTCCTCTCTACTGGCTACTTCCACGAGAGTGAGAGTGACGTGGCGGTTCACCCCATGGCAAGGAGAAAGTGTTCATGTGCACACCAAAGCTAACTCAATTGCCCATGAGGCCACTGAGTCATGATTTTGAGAGTACATATTTTGGTGAACCTAACATGAAAAGAAAAAACTTTTGTTTATGCTTTTTGTGTTCCAAATGGTTTGAGTGTGAGATCATGATGGGCCAAACAGTGGCAATTGAGAAAACACTTGCTGGATGAAAAAGTCCTAACATTTAGACTAAAATTTAGATTTGGATGGAAAGGATGTTAATATTTCTAGCTCTAATACAGATTCCCTCCAAAAATGCCTTAGGATTACCTCATATTTAGGCAAGTGGGAGTCCCAAAACTTCCCAAAGAAACTTGCAAAACCACCCATTTAGTGTTATCCTCAAAATTTCCACAATTTCATCCTTGAAGCTGATAGACTTTTTTGTCACTAAATTTAATCAAATGAAAAGGGTTTATAGAGGAAGCTATTAAGATTCTAAAAATATAATATATGCCTCATAATAATTTTAATAGGTAATTATTATTAATTTTCTACATACGCTATGTTTGATTTCTTGATAGATATACATATTGAAAAACATCCATAACTTTCAACATACTAATCCTTTTTTAAATCCAAAAGATGCGTCACATTCTAGGACTTATTGGGTAAAATTTTTGAGTTTCATATATTTTTTACCAGGTTAGGTTGGTTGGAAAATTAATTTTTAATATTTTAAAAAAGTCACTGTAAAAAATTCATAAATAATTATTTATTTACTTAAAATTTTAGAAAAAATATGCGTCACATCCACTCATGTGTCCTTTACTTAAATCCAAATCATGGAGGAAAAATATTATATTTTTCTCATACATAGGTTGGCCGGAATGACACCTACTTTTTACGTTTTTCTGAAAATTTTAGTAGTGCTTCATTGAAGTATCTAATTTTCACCAAAATATTTTTAAAATTTTATAAAAAAAAAAGTAGTAGCCCATAAACTAAATTTAATTTATTACAACTTTAATTTCTATCTTATTTCTAGATTATGTAGATAACTCATTCAATTTTTGACATGAAGTTACTTAAGTCTATTTTTCACATTTCATTGCCACTTAGGGGTGGTGTTTGGCCCATCATGATCCTGCACACACCCAACGCTCAGATTCCACTCAAACACCAAACATTTGACACTTCAACTTCAAAGTTTTAAAACATTTTCACTTTCTTCTTCACAGCCGTCCTCACCGCTTCTGCCTTTGTCGCCTTCACCTTCGCTCGTTCCATTTATTCTGTGGTGTCTATAGCACCCCTGAATATGATGGAACCAGACTTAAAATTAGGAATTGTTCCCTCTACGAGACCAAAAACTCCCTCTTTTGATAGGTATGTACCACCTCACCCAGATGCATCGATCATGAATTGTTGCGATTATGAAGACTTTGACTATGAGCAAGACTAAAGAGAACCCAGTCATTCTCTATCATTTAACAATCCTACATGGGAACATAACCCTGCCATACCAAACGCACCTCACAAGGCTAAAAGAATAGAACTGAGATCATAAATCCACCATCCGGATCAACCATCCACAAGTACCTCAAGTACTCATCTCGATGAGGAAGTAAGAAGGTTGGAAATAAACTTACAAGAGGAAAGAGATGCCCAAGAAGCATTGAAATTTTCCCTATGGGAGGAACAAAGAGAAAATGTCATGCAAGAAGAAGCATAGAATCATGACAACACTCTAAGGGAAAAACCTAGAAATGAGGAAGTGCCTAGAGGTCCCACTCTTGTAGACCTAATTTTGATGCTAGTACAAAGAATTAGAACCTTGGAAGCAGAACAACCTACTCCAAAAAGAAGACAGAAGTCACATGATAATATCAAAATTGAATAGGACTAGGGGGCATCTCAGAATCCCCCTACCTCAACTACTACTTAAGAAATGTGAGTAACGACACATTCCCGAATGGGAACCCTCATGTTCAAAACAATCAAGCAATGCTAGGAAACCATGTAAATTAGACAATGGGTTACAAAAACCCCCTATGGGATTAATGCTATCAACTCCTCAATCGCAGAGTGCCCTTTTAGGCACATACTTGGAATACTTGAAAGAACCACTTGACCTAATCATAAGAAACATTCAATTGCCTCGACCATTAACTAATCTCCCAAAGTTCAAAGGAGAGGGTGATCCCAACTTGCATATCAAAGCTTATACTACTGTGATAAGAGAACTCCTCCCTTCAGATTGAGTTGTCACCAAAATCTTCCCAAAGACCCTAGAAGGAATAGCTCTAGATTGGTACTATCACCTACCAGAGGCCTCAATACATTCATTCAAGCAGTTAATTAGAGAGTTTGTCATGGCTTTTGACATGAACAAACTCGTAAAAATAGGGATCAGATAGTTCCTAGCCATGAAACAAGAATCAAATGAATCAGTAGCCCACTTTGTTACCTGATGGAGACAAGTTCTGTATTCTTCAACTAGTGAGCTCCATACATGGACCATCATGAGTTATGTGACCTTTTCTTGCATGCGCTAAACAAGGATATGAGAGAAGATGTTCAAAAGCTACCTTACAAGTCCTATGAAGAGGCCTTTGAAAGTGCTTTACAAATCGACCAAGGAGCCATTAATAGTGGCCGAAGAACCTATGACACTAATGGAAGACTTAAAGTCTTGAAAGGAGCTAAAAAAAGTACCTCAAATGTCTCCCCAAACAAAGATATCAACATTGTGAAGAGCACTCCCAATAATGATAAATGGTGTCAAAAAGGAAACCACAGACCAAGTCGCTTCTCCTATGATCCTAATACATATTGTTGGTTCCATGGAACAAAAGGTCATGAAACAAAAACCTGCTATGGGTTCAACAAAGCTATCTCAAAGATTACCCTAGAACAACAACACAATTTTCTCAGTCTCCTACAATCCCAAAGAAAGGAGAGAGAACCTCAGGACAGAAAAGGGAATGTCGATCAAAGAAACTCCAATCGTGTGGAACTAAACCAAGAAGTATTTATGATCCAAGAGGAGGAACAAACGTACCAAACAAAAAATGTCTTCTCACAAGTGATAAATTTGTTGAGAGCCTCCTCTTCACACTAGAAAATGTTTATGGAAGTATTAAAGGTAGGATGCTCAACACAAGAGGAACCAACCCCTCTCACATTTGATATTTCAAAGCTCCCAAAAGATGAAGGAAATAAGAAAAGGGATTCGCCATTATACATACAACTTCAAGTTGAAGAGGTCATCATAAAAAGAGTGGTAGTAGACGAAGGATAGGATACGACAAAACATGCATAAAATAACAAGATACCACTCTAAGAATATACGATAATCATGACATTCAAATAGTTGGGAAGATCAACCTACCACTCAATGTAATGTCTAAAATAGTTCCTACTGACTTCTATGTCATCAACAAAGAAACTGTTGTCATATTTTGCCTAGCCCCAAAATATTCTTGTTTCCCTCCTATCAAAGAGATTCGATCAGAGAAAGCCTAGATAGGAGGAGGAAAATCCTAAATCCTTCAATTCCTCATGCTAATCCTTGTAGAAAATCCCAAAATCTTTCCTAGATAATCCTTTCAGAAAACCCCAAAAAACCAAGAAATCCTTAAACTTCAAATGTTTCTATTGCAGAGATTTCTCAATTTTATACTTATTCATTTTTTATGCATCTGAGGGTGACGTTATCCTCTGTTTGGGGTTTTTTCTATCATTTGGTCAAAATACATTCTCAGATACAATTTTATTTGTATCTAGGTCATGTACAATGTTTTACTGTACATCAGGTTTTCTGTATGCATTTTTGTATGTATATTCACATATACATTTGCAGATACAAAGTTAGATACAAGTGCATATGCAAAGACAGATGCAGGATGGGATACAAAAGTGAATGTACAAGGATGGACCCGAGGAAAAAATGTAGTTGGTTTTAGATGCAAAGGCATATGTATGAGGTTTTGTTTTTATATGTATTGTATATGCGATATACAAAGTTCATATACAAGAGGCGAAGATACAATCCAGATGCAACTGAAAATTAAACTTGGTAAACTCAGCGGTGGGGTTGTATATTGACTTGCATTCAAATACAAAGTGATACAAAGGAGGTAGTGATGGTGACAGGTTGTCATTGATGACAAAAAGGTGTTTGGTCCTCATGTCATATTTCAAGATGTCTTCAAGTGGGAGAGATTTAATGCAGAGACAGTGTATTGGTTGTTTGAAATCCGATGTGTCTTGCAGATGCAGAGAATGGTTTTATACTTCAGAGGTTTGATCTTGCATAATCAGGAGTTGTTCATTCAATCAGGATAAGTGTGTTGATCATGTATCAGGATGTTTTCACAAGATGTCTGATATCTTCACAAGATGCTTGTTCAAGCAAGGAAATTATCTTCATAATCGATATTACTTCAGTGGAGGTTATGTTGTTCATGAGAGTTCATCCTCATCATATGTTAGTCATGACAAGACATAGTATTGATCTTCAATTTGGTTGGCAAGCACATATCATGTTTGGTTATGCAGTGTAGAGGTACATACTTGTTAAAGGATCAGTGTTGTGAAGTTGACTTTTAATGAATTTGGTATTTTGAGTAATCAGTTATATTTGTATTCTCCAAAACAAAGCATTCAGTGATCTTCATGCTTTCAGGGCAAGGTTTATGCTTCTATGTTCAAGGGTTATCATTCATTGTGTTAAGGGATGTCTATCATAGGACAAGAATTCTTTAGGAATCATTCATAATGTTAAAGGGTTATCGAGGTTGTTATTTTATACATGAAGATTATAAATCCTAAACTTTCCCTCTATCATGTGCTTAACACATCATAATTTATCCTAACCTACAAATCATTTATTTATGAACATTATATTATAATTTGTTGGTGACCGGAGATTGCAGGTCTCTACTTAAAGGTTGACCGGTTGAAGTTGTTAATATCATATGTTCATGGCCCCATGGCCCCCGACGCCCTAGGAAAATTGGTGTTAAAAAGTGGTGGGGTCAAAAGCTTACATAATGGAAAGCGGCAAAAGCAAAGACCCGATGGCTTTTTTAAAGTTTAGAAAGTTGTTTTTGGTTGTTTTAAAAAAAAAAGCATCGAATGTGTTTTTATTAATAAAAAAAATCACTAACATTTGGGCCCGATTTCTATGAAGAGGTGGCATCAAATTGTTTTAAGAACATAGTCTATTTTTTAAGGAGAAAGCCCGATTTAATGGAGGTTTTAAATTCTTTTGAAGTTTGAAAAGTTTTTAAGGGATTGAGAATAAGCCATAAATGGCTTTAGTTTTAAATTTAGAAATTTTCTATTTTCCATCGAATAATATGGAGATGAAAATAGTTTTCACAAGGAGATTTTTTGCTTTTTCTAAATGTGAGAAAAGAATTTTTAATGATATATATATTTTTTTTGAAGAGATTTTTTTTGAAGGAAAAGTTCATTATGATGAAATTTTTTTTGGGCTTGAATATGAAAGATATGGAAAGAATTTTTTCATGAACAGGAGCTGAATGAATTAATATTCATTCTGAAGATATATTCTTGAAAAATAGATTTCTCACAGGGTATGAAGAAAAATGAAGATTTTTTATGGTGGACAATTTTTTATTTGCAATGCAAAAGAAGATGAAGGGTTTGTCTTGAAGATGATTTGTTACAGGATACGAATAAGAGAGATTTTATTTTATCTTAAAGGCAGATTGACAAAATTACATGAAGACAATAGATTTGAATATAAAATCATGAATTTTTTTTAAGGAATATGAATCAAAATTGAAGAGTTTATTTGCAGGGGAGATGAAGAAAAGGAAATGTGTTTTTGCAGAGAAGTGAAATTTCAAAAGTCTTGTTGTTTATAATTGCAAAATTTGTGTGATCAGATGAAGGAATGTGAAAGGTTCCAAGGCAGTGAAAAGACATTCAACTTGTATAAATTTGTTTTCCAGGTGCACTGATAAAAGATTAAGGAGGATAGAGATGGAAAATACAGTGTTGTGAAGTGTTGGATTAGAATACACATTTGATATGCAGTGTTGTTAGAATGCAGTGTTGATTGGATCAGAATAAAGGATTGTTGAGATGTCAGATTGAATAGAATGGATATTTGACAGACATATATTTGTATTGAATGGAAATAGAGTATCCCTCTGATTTGGTTTATAACTTCTATTGGTGATTTGGTTTGCCAGTGAGGCATTGTATTAGCCAGTGAGGCTTATAGGTCAGTGTGACCTTAATATTTGTCAGTGAGACAATTTGTATTGCCAGTGAGGCATGTTTTTCAGTTAAGCCAGTGAGGCAATTCTGGAGTGGTTTTTCTACCCTGATGGGTTTTCCACTCGTGCATATCTTGTGTTATGATTCTTATTGATCTTCCTTATGTGTGTTCAATTTACTTATGAAGTTTTATTCTCTTTCTGCATTCATAGTCATGTGCATATGTATTTGACAAATCAAAGGTATCATTCATTCCTTGTGCTCAGAAAGTTAAAGTTTGAAAAAGATTAAAGAATTTACACAACACTGATTCACCCCCCCTTTCAGTGTTGTCCTTAACTCCTACAATTGGTATCAGAGCCAGTTTCCCTTCTACAGCTTAATCAGCTTGGGTAGGTCTTGTGTGTGGAGTTCAATGGGTAAGTGCAGGAGAAATAAGAACATGAGAAATCTTAAGCATCATTCTGGTCAGAAGACACAAAAGACATTATCCATATCAAATTCAGATGTTGATATAAATTCAGTTGATAAAGATGTTCTCCATGTTAAGTCTGGTATTGTATTAGAAGAAAAGATTTCAGATGCTCCTTTGTTTAATGGTTCAGATTTTTCAATTTGGTGTATGAGAATGCAAGCCTATTTATCCTCTTTAGGATATGATATATGGATGTCTGTTGAGAATGGATATTCTAACTCTACAAATAACAAAGAGGCTATTAATTGCAATCATATAGCCAAGAAGGTTATTTTATCTGGTTTATCTAATGATATTTCTTGTAAAGTGGTGCAGTGTGAAACAGCTCAGGATGTCTGGAAAAAGTTGATAAAAATTTATCAAGGTAGTGCACCTGAAGAAGAAAACAACTTATTATCTGAGAAGAGTGACCATGAAAGGAAACTTTCAAATGAAGGAGTTGATGTTCAATCCCAATTTGATTTAGAAGAAGCCAGCATCACAAGTGATGATGATGAAGAAGATTGTGAGATTGATATGGAAGGAGAGCTTATATATGCCCTGAGTGAGCTCAAGAAGTATAAGAGAGAGAATCAGAAACTAAACTTGCAGCTGCAACAAGAAAGAGAATCAAAAGTCAATGCACTTTCAGAACTTGAAATTGTTTCTACAGATCTTGAAGAGGCCAGATGTCAGATTATTAGTTTAAAGACATATATTGATGATTCTGACAAACTAATTGCTAGATTGAAGACAGAAATTGAAGAAGCTAAGAGGATAGCTGATGTATCAATATCTGACCTTGAAGTTAGAAGGAATGAGAATCTAAAACTAGAGGGAGAAATTATCAAACTTAGAAAAGATTATGATAGTCTGAAGACTTTATCTAAGAAGTATCAGGAGTTTGAAGAAAGCACAAGCAAGTTACATGTGTTGTTGGGCAAACAGAAGCAGCATAATGACACAACTGGATTAGGATTTGAAGAAGGAGAATGTTCAAAAGTCAGAGAGACTCCCAGAGAGAAGATTGATTTGAATATTGCCACTGAAAACAAAATGCATAATCAAAGAAGAAGAAATTTCAGAAGAAGTGCTCCTGTTAGACAAGCATACATGTACAGGTATAACTATTCATTTAATGGTTACTGTTATACTTGTAATCATTTTGGTCATAAAGCAGTTGATTGCAAAAGGAATACTAACCTTATTTGTTACAAGTGCAATCATGTTGGACATATACAAAGAAATTGTAAAAGGTATGATTCTGCATGGAAGTCTAACATAAGTTCTCAAAGGTACTATCAGTCATTTGATTATGATATAGTTTGTTATAATTGCAATTCTCCTGGTCACAAAGCATTTAGTTGCAGAAAAGCATCATCTGCATCATCTAATTTGATAGGTTGGAAACGGAAAGAAATAGAAAAGGTTTGGAGAAAGAAAGCACCTGTGAAAATTTGGAAGCAGAAAGAAAGAAAAGAGAAGTCAGAATCTAAGCTTGTGCATCTGGCACAAGTCATTTCATCTTTTGCATAACATAGCATGAAGTAAGGGGGAGGTATCAAATGTTCTATCAGTTAACCCCAAGAAGTTTCAGGAAGGAGACCATTTGATTTGATGATCTTGTCTGTCTATCATTCTTACTGTGCTATGAAATAGTTGATGATGATGTTGCTAATAATGTTGATGTTTAGTGTATGACAGTGATACAGGTGTTCATTGGCTTATCATGCTCTCAAGATATTGAAAAGATGTTTCAGGAGTTCAAATGCACAAATTGTTAATGATCCTAACTACTAAGAATGATTTGTCATTGCAATTCAAAGTATTGTTGCAATAAACTCTTGATTTACTGATAAAATCAAGAAATAGGAGTTCTTGTTGATTGCAGTAGGTTTCAGATATGATAAATGATCTTCATTCTTGGTTGCAAAATGAATGTTCATTTAGAAGTGTTCATTGGTAAAATAATTTGACATGTTCTTTCTCATTAATATGATTCAGAAAGATATGTGCAAAGTGGTATCAGGTGTTCATGATCAATGACATGTTCAGTGAATGCAAGTGTTGTTGCAGGAAGAACTTGGTGTGCAGTCTTGATGGGCTGATTTGAATATCAAGGTTAAAAACAGATCAGTTCTTATGTTGTGAAAAGTGTCTTGCACACAACAGGAGGATAGTTCAGATGGTCTTCGTTCTTTGTCATGAAAAGGTGTCAGAACAGTTTGAGTGCAGGATGGTAGTTCATATCAGGAAATCAGTTTGGTGATTATATCTATTCTTTGTTGAGTTATGTTTTATGACATGTATCTTAAAGCTTTCAGGTGTCAAAAGAAGATGATAAACAAGAGATATTGAGGAGTTTTCTGAAGTAATAATTTTACATGTTCCATTAATGATCTTCCTCATTAATATGACTCAGAAAGGTATGTGCAAATTGTGTGCCTCCAGTTTTGAAATGGTATGAGGTATATGTTTTAAGCTATGACAATCTAGAGTCTCTTATGACATTGATGGTGAATCTTGTTTTTTCTTCAAATCGGAGGCAAGTAAAGGTCTTATCAAAAATGGTCATCTTGGCATCTGTGTGATGAGGGGTCTACATGTTTTGTGCCTGCAAAATTGTTCATCAAAGAGTATTGGTATGTTTATGTTTTTTCTTTGCAAAAGTGTTCAGAAGGTTGACTGTCAGTAAATGGATGGTATACTTCAGGTTGATATGTTGCTTCAGGACTAATTCAAGAAGTGGATAAGTGTTGAGTTGAGTTGAGTTATGTTGGTTAGTCTTGTCAGTGTTTACCAATGGTATTTCTGAGTAGTAATTTGTTTATGATCTTTAATACATGGAAGATCTTGGAGACTTGTTATTTCAGGTCAAAAAGGTTGTTGATTGAAGAAGAACTGTTTGTTTTGAAAGTTTGTGATGTTTTTAGGAAGGAATGTGTCAGTCGTCTTCATCTTCACAGTGGTATTGTCATATGGCTTCAAAGATTTTTGTGGAGTTGTTCTCAGGGGGAGATAATAGTCTTTGTCATCCGATGTCAAAAAGGGGGAGAAAGAAAAATATGCATTAGGTGGTTTTGCCATCAATGACAAAGGGGGAGATTGATGGTGACAGGTTGTCATTGATGACAAAAAGGTGTTTGGTCCTCATGTCATATTTCAAGATGTCTTCAAGTGGGAGAGATTTAATGCAGAGACAGTGTATTGGTTGTTTGAAATCCGATGTGTCTTGCAGATGCAGAGAATGGTTTTATACTTCAGAGGTTTGATCTTGCATAATCAGGAGTTGTTCATTCAATCAGGATAAGTGTGTTGATCATGTATCAGGATGTTTTCACAAGATGTCTGATATCTTCACAAGATGCTTGTTCAAGCAAGGAAATTATCTTCATAATCGATATTACTTCAGTGGAGGTTATGTTGTTCATGAGAGTTCATCCTCATCATATGTTAGTCATGACAAGACATAGTATTGATCTTCAATTTGGTTGGCAAGCACATATCATGTTTGGTTATGCAGTGTAGAGGTACATACTTGTTAAAGGATCAGTGTTGTGAAGTTGACTTTTAATGAATTTGGTATTTTGAGTAATCAGTTATATTTGTATTCTCCAAAACAAAGCATTCAGTGATCTTCATGCTTTCAGGGCAAGGTTTATGCTTCTATGTTCAAGGGTTATCATTCATTGTGTTAAGGGATGTCTATCATAGGACAAGAATTCTCTAGGAATCATTCATAATGTTAAAGGGTTATCGAGGTTGTTATTTTATACATGAAGATTATAAATCCTAAACTTTCCCTCTATCATGTGCTTAACACATCATAATTTATCCTAACCTACAAATCATTTATTTATGAACATTATATTATAATTTGTTGGTGACCGGAGATTGCAGGTCTCTACTTAAAGGTTGACCGGTTGAAGTTGTTAATATCATATGTTCATGGCCCCATGGCCCCCGACGCCCTAGGAAAATTGGTGTTAAAAAGTGGCGGGGTCAAAAGCTTACATAATGGAAAGCGGCAAAAGCAAAGACCCGATGGCTTTTTTAAAGTTTAGAAAGTTGTTTTTGGTTGTTTAAAAAAAAAAAAGCATCGAATGTGTTTTTATTAATAAAAAAAATCACTAACATTTGGGCCCGATTTCTATGAAGAGGTGGCATCAAATTGTTTTAAGAACATAGTCTATTTTTTAAGGAGAAAGCCCGATTTAATGGAGGTTTTAAATTCTTTTGAAGTTTGAAAAGTTTTTAAGGGATTGAGAATAAGCCATAAATGGCTTTAGTTTTAAATTTAGAAAATTTCTATTTTCCATCGAGTAATATGGAGATGAAAATAGTTTTCACAAGGAGATTTTTTGCTTTTTCTAAATGTGAGAAAAGAATTTTTAATGATATATATATTTTTTTTGAAGAGATTTTTTTTGAAGGAAAAGTTCATTATGATGAATTTTTTTTTGGGCTTGAATATGAAAGATATGGAAAGAATTTTTTCATGAACAGGAGCTGAATGAATTAATATTCATTCTGAAGATATATTCTTGAAAAATAGATTTCTCACAGGGTATGAAGAAAAATGAAGATTTTTTATGGTGGACAATTTTTTATTTGCAATGCAAAAGAAGATGAAGGGTTTGTCTTGAAGATGATTTGTTACAGGATACGAATAAGAGAGATTTTATTTTATCTTAAAGGCAGATTGACAAAATTACATGAAGACAATAGATTTGAATATAAAATCATGAATTTTTTTTAAGGAATATGAATCAAAATTGAAGAGTTTATTTGCAGGGGAGATGAAGAAAAGGAAATGTGTTTTTGCAGAGAAGTGAAATTTCAAAAGTCTTGTTGTTTATAATTGCAAAATTTGTGTGATCAGATGAAGGAATGTGAAAGGTTCCAAGGCAGTGAAAAGACATTCAACTTGTATAAATTTGTTTTCCAGGTGCACTGATAAAAGATTAAGGAGGATAGAGATGGAAAATACAGTGTTGTGAAGTGTTGGATTAGAATACACATTTGATATGCAGTGTTGTTAGAATGCAGTGTTGATTGGATCAGAATAAAGGATTGTTGAGATGTCAGATTGAATAGAATGGATATTTGACAGACATATATTTGTATTGAATGGAAACAGAGTATCCCTCTGATTTGGTTTATAACTTCTATTGGTGATTTGGTTTGCCAGTGAGGCATTGTATTAGCCAGTGAGGCTTATAGGTCAGTGTGACCTTAATATTTGTCAGTGAGACAATTTGTATTGCCAGTGAGGCATGTTTTTCAGTTAAGCCAGTGAGGCAATTCTGGAGTGGTTTTTCTACCCTGATGGGTTTTCCACTCGTGCATATCTTGTGTTATGATTCTTATTGATCTTCCTTATGTGTGTTCAATTTACTTATGAAGTTTTATTCTCTTTCTGCATTCATAGTCATGTGCATATGTATTTGACAAATCAAAGGTATCATTCATTCCTTGTGCTCAGAAAGTTAAAGTTTGAAAAAGATTAAAGAATTTACACAACACTGATTCACCCCCCTCTCAGTGTTGTCCTTAACTCCTACAGGTAGATGCAATTTCGGACCCGACCATTCCTTCGTGCTATATTTGATAGCGGTTCAGCTTCGCCTTTCCATGTTGTATATCGAATTACATGTGTACGATCTACAAAGGTATATACAATGCCAGATATAATGAGAGATACAAAGTCAAGATGCAGTCGTAGATGCCAAAGCAAAATCAAAAAGTGCAAAGTGTGTTTATGCATAGTGAAAGGTAGAAAGGTTAACATCTTTTGTATGTATGATTGTATATATGTGCAATATGCAAAAAGATAGATACAATCTGGATGGAACTGAAGAATTAATCCTGGCGAACTTCAGTTGGGGTCCGCGGTTGTATATCACATATACATGATCATATGCAAAGTGATATACAAAGGAGCAAGATGCATTCCCGGACATAAACCCAGTTCCAATCTATTTCATAAAATGATGAGGTCCGCATTTGTATATTAAAGATGTATGCATATGTTGTTATGCAAGAAAGGTGAGATACAAAAACCAGATCTGATTCTAATTCTAATCCACTTCATAAAAGTTGAAGTCTGCATTTGTATGTTTGTATGTTTTGCATATGCAATGGCATATACAAAGCCCAATTGGGGTTTCTTTTCATGTCTTCTATGTAGTGGTGGGCCCCAGTTCACTCAGCGGTCTATTTTGTAGCGATGGAGACACATCTCAGTGGCCAATTGAATGATGACACATGTCAGGCAGATTCAAAGGCGATTCAAAGGCAGGTGCAAAAGGTGATACAAAAGTCAAGGCCTGCTTTTGTTTGTTGGCAATTGTATTATATATACAAAAGCATATACAAAAGAATATACAAAGGGAGATACAAAAGACATGCAAAAATTTGATATGCAAAATTCAACGAATGAGAAATCACATAAGTGCAAGTAGAATAGTTTGAAGGACCCGATTTGCTGATGATGTCATCCAGATCCCCTCCTCGACCAGGCTCTTCAGGATGATGACGTCATCACATTTTTTCAAAATGCATCCATTTTTGTATGTCTGTATGCATACAAACAATAGTCCTTTTACAGCGAAGATAAAATTGACGGTGTGCAAGAACGATCACTGACTTAGGAAATGCATATGCAATTTTGGCGACAGGACATCTCAGCGACCAAATTAAATTTTGTGGAGGTTCTTCAAACATAGAAATAATGCAAATCTGATCTCTCTCAACTACTATGCTTTAGATATTTGTTGCGTTTATGGGTGCAGGTCAATGATTCAACAGCTCACATTAAAGATTCAAAATATCTTCCACCTCCCTTACTTTAGATATTTTCCTGCCATAACTTCTTGCAGGTGGACGTCTCTTCTTGTGTAGATATTTTTCTGACAAAGACCATTGGGCAAATTCATTGTAATCAACTTAGGTCAAGATGCAAAATGCTATATATACAAAAAAATGAGATGTAAAAGAAAGGTTGGAAAATTTAGTAAGTTTTATGCTTCTGATTCCAAATAGAGTTTTCCTGTACTATAACCTTGCTTTCTGATTAAATACTCGCTGGTTATTTTACCTCTTCATGCTAATTTTAACTCTGTGTGATCTAAGAATGATATGTTTGTGAATGCTTAATTCCTTCTAATCATTTCTTGCTCCTTGCCTTTGTTAAAATTAGTTTGATATGTGTATGTTTATTAGTTGTATCTAATTATTTTATGCATCTTCTTAGTTCTCTAGGGGCTCTTTTATTCAAACCTGGTGTATCACCCCTTTCCATTTCATGTTTCTTCTACCCCTTTTCCCTGCAAGCATTAGCACTAGGTTAGTCATATTTCTCTAAGCATTAGGCTTAGAAAGAGGAACCAACCTTCTCTTGAGGTCTGATCTTAATTTGCAAAGTCCCACACTTTCAAGATCATTCCCATTGTATCATTGGAATGCTTGTACTTTCTCCAAGCAGGGTGCAATTCTACATGATAACAGTTTCTGGCACGCTCTGTGGGACTACTTTTCTCTAAGTGAGAGCTAGACTAAGGATTTGGTGTCACTCTTGGTCTACATGCTGTTGTAAAAGCACAAACAGATACTTGGTGACTCTACTGATCCAATTCCTTCATCGAATTTCAACATTTCATGCCTATGCAGACAAGGTCTTCTTCTAGAGGTAAATTCCAATTTGTTGAACTCTCATTTACTTATAGAAGGAAAAGAACAGGATTATCTAGGTCCCTTGTGAGGTAAAATATAAACTAGTGTTCAAATCGTACAAGGGCACAGTCCACTCCTCCTCCATTAGATTTTTAGGTCAAGTCTCAACATACAGTCAGAACTTTTCATATCCCCTTTGTTATCAACCTAAACATACCTAACATGGTGAGGAATTTTCCATTTGTTGCATTTCAAGAAGAAAGCCCTCTGGCCCTAACCCAATATGATGACATCCTTACATTAGCCTTGAAGGATATACCATTTTTTAGTGGTGATAACACTATCACCCCTGTTGAGAACATACAAGATGTTGCTAGTGTTTGTTCAGTCCACCATGTCACTGTAGATAACGTGGTTGTGAGGTTGCTGGCCTCTTCTTTCAAAGGGAAGGCCTTACAGTGGTATAGAGGCCTTCAACCTAATTCAATAAATAACTGGGATGACTTGGGCACTAAATTGTGCCAACACTTTGAAGATAGAAGTTACCATTTGTCACTTATGGAATAGTTGGCTTCAATCAAAAGGGCTCCACATGAGTACATGGTAGATTTCAACTATCATTTTCAGAAGACATGGGACAGGATCCCTCAGCTGGTGAAGCCCTCTTCAAACACTGCATTTATATATTATTTGAAGTCTTTAAAATTAGATATTGCAGTTATGATTCAATCTATGGGTAGAGTTGTCTTGCCTAATGCTTATGATACAGCCATTAGGGTAGAAAATGGCCTAATCTAGGCAAGGAAGATTGCTCCAAGGCAACCTATGTCTTTGTTTCTAGAAAACCCTGTCATACAGCCTGCTGCTATTGCTTCAATTCCTACTACAGTCAACCCTATCCCCTCTCTAGCTTCACCTACATTTAAACAAATAGAGGAGAGAGATGCTTAGATCATAAAGTTAACTAATGAGTTAACATTGGCGAGGAGATAGAATGCACAACCAAGCCAGCCATATTAGCAGTCTAATCAATCCTATCAACCCTTCAATCAGGGGTATCAATAGAACAGGTCGTCATATCAAAATAATATGCAAAGACAAGGACAACCTAGCTACATCAGACTACTCAATGCTGTTAATCCTAATGCAACTACCACTTTAGGGCCTCTTGTGCTGATCCAGAACAATCTAGCTCAAGATAGTGACTTCTGTCACCCTTGCAATCAACCACATGACCAAAATTTTTGTCAAGGAGGACATTATAGTCACAGTTTGACAGTGCAAGATCAGCCATTAAACTTGGAGCACTAGGTTAATATTAACTAAGGAGTGGTTGACAGTTAGGAACAAATGCAAAATGATGCAACTCTAATGACTTGGACTTATGATGATCACTGTGGTGTCAATCAAAGTTCTGGCCCAGTTGCATTCAATACAAGATCAAAGAGAAGGGATTTTGAAGATACTTCAGTACCTACAATCAGCCATGCACCTATTCCTAATGTAAACCCAATCCAATCTACAAAGGAAAATATGCCTACCATTCCATCAAAGAAAGCATATCGAATAGTGGAAGGGGTAGAAATAGTGCCAACTGTGCAACCTTAGTCCAATTAACAACAAAATAGAAGTGACCCTGTAGTCACTAAAACATCTCATTAGGGTTGCCAAACACCCTTCAATATAGTGGAGCAGATGAAGAAAAGAAACATAGGTGTCAGCATGTGGGATGCATTGCTGATTCCATATCAAAGGAACCTACTCCAGGAGGCTCTAACTAATTTCAGTCATGACGGTGCAGAGTTGTCAAATAAAAGGATGACTGCCCCAATTAATCTATGTCATCCCAAGGAGGAGGTAAGTACAAGAAAAACCAACAAACCTCCTCCATTTTACGTTTCCCTGGTCATAGGTGATAAATTGTTGCATAGTTGTATGATAGATTCAGGGGCAGGTACCTCTGTCATGCCAAAGCTTATTGCTGAAAGATTAGGTATAAAATATGAGCCTATAGACAAAGGTGTAGTTCAATTAGATGGTACTATTGTCAAGACAGTAGGTGTTATTAGAGGCCTATAACTCACCTTACATGCATGCCCTCGCTGTTATGTTTCACAAGACATCTGTTATTGACCTCCCTACATACTTTGGTATCTATTTGTCCAGGGATTTCACTACAAAAATAGGTGGATATTTGTCATCTGACTTGTCACATATGTTTTTTAGAACTAGATATGGTACCAAAGTGACCATTAGGGCTGAACTAATTGCCAATGACCACATAGAACCCTACTCTCCAAACCCTAACAACATGAATTGTACAATACATGATTTGGAGGATAAAGATAACAATAGACATGAGGCTGCCACTCCTGTGGATGAAGTACCAGATATCCTACTTGGTGAGTGGGTTGATTGCTTTAAGTTTGACACTCCCAATTATATAGAGGACACAAGGCTAGGTACTTATTATATCCATGAGGAAGATGCTACTATCTGTAATCTTGAAAAGGAAAAATCAGATCCAGGTGGAATATGGCAGATGTATTTTGATGGCTCCAGAAGCAAAAATAGAGCAAGTGTTGGGGTTGTACTGATTTCACCCCAAAAAGAAATTTATTTCTCTTTGTTCATACTACAGTTCAGCTATACTAACAATGTGGCTGAATATGAAGCCTTGATTCAGGGCATACAGCTAGCAAAAAAAAGAGGAATAAAAATTATGCAAGTATTTGGTGACAGTGAACTTGTTGTTCACCAAATCAGAAAGTTAAGTGCTTCAAAGAATGACTTATTAAAGTCATACAAACACAGAGTCTAGGACCTGATTGAAGACTTTGATGCTTTCAACATTCAGGTTGTCCCCAAGCAGAAAAACAAGGATGCTGATAGGTTAGCTATAGTTGGTGCCCAATTTGATATCCCTCAAAATGTCAAACAAATTTTAGATCAGTATGTAAAAATTGTGGTTAGACCTATTGTGCCTGACAATGTGATAAGCTGGCAAGTGTTTGAAAGTGACCAGCAAATTGTGAACCTTTTGCAAGATGAGGCAGAGTTTGCTAGAAAAAATCAGTCAGTATTACAAGAACAATATGGTGATCAGATCATCCAGCTAAAAACCAACAAATTGCCTAGAAGACTGATCACCTTAGAAAACATGTTTGGGCCTGATGATTAGCAAAAGAAAGAAAAAATGAATGACAGTCAAAAAGCAAGACTATCAAGAGGTAGAGATTGCACATGGCAAATTCTTAAAGCATGGCAAGGTAAATAGTTAGGCTGAAAGGCAAGGTTTCATTGAACTTTTTGATGAATTTAATGATCTAATTGCTTGGGATTATAGGGATTTAAAATGTTTTGATCCTGGTTTAATCCAACACACCATTGACCTAGATCCCAATGCCAAGCCTGTCCGCTAAAAGCAAAGGCCTATCAATCCTAAAATAGAACCATTAATGAGAAAAGAGATATCCAAACTCATAGAGGCTAAGATCATTTATCCTATTAAACATCCCTCTTGGGTAGCCAACTTAGTTCTAGTTAGGAAGAAGAATGGAGAAATTAGACTATGTGTGGACTTTAGAGACTTGAGCAAGGCCTCACTTAAAGACTACTGCCCACTCCCTTCCATGGAGCAGATCCTACAAATAGTAGCAGGTGCTGAAAGGTTTTCACTCCTAGATGGTTACTTAGGCTATAACTAGATCCTAGTGAAGGAATCAGATCAATACAAAACAACCTTTACCACCAAGTGGGGTACTTTGGCCTATCAAAAGATGCATTTTGGATTGACAAATGCTGGAGCCACCTTTCAAAGAGCAATGTATTTGGATTTCAAAGGGCTAATCAATGATATTATCTTAGTATATCTTGATGATTTAACAGTATATTCCAAGCATGCATCCAGCCATTTAGGTCATTTGAGAAAAGTCTTCGAAAGATGCCGAGAGTTTGGGATATCATTAAATCCCAAGAAATGTATATTCGTTGTCCCTGAAGGTAAACTGCTAGGGCATGTGGTCTCCAAAGAAGGATTGGCCATTGATCCAAAAAGAACAAGTGTCATTCTTGCTCTTCCTCTTCCCAGCCATAAGAAAGGTCTACAGATTTTCCTGGGGAAGATCAATTTCATGAGAAGGTTCATACCTAATTTTGCCTTAATAGCAAAACCCTTCATAACTATACTAAAGAAGAATGCTTCCTTCATGTGGTCCAAGGAAGGCAGGGATAGTTTTGAAACTATCAAACAAGCTATTACACAAGTTCCTACACTGTTAAACCCTAATTATGAGAAAGATTTTATTCTTTATGCCTTTGGAGGCAAAGAGGGTATATTAGCTATCCTCACGCAACAGAATGAGGAGAAGTTGGAGCAACCAATTGCTTTCTTCAGCCACCCCCTTAAGGGATATGAATTAAATCATGACTTCATAGAAAGACAAGTGTTTGTTGTGGTAAAATCCTTGAAAAATTTTAGACATATGGTCTCAAACAACAGAATTCAATTGATGGTTGTATACATCTAAAAATGACACGATTCATCCTAAATAAATATTCTAAATATTTATTCCATTCTTCTATCAATTAAATAAATATTCTAAATTTATTTAATCGATTCACTATTCCATAATTAAATAAATTCAATTTATTTAATTAAAATTCTTCTAAATGTCCTACACAATTAAATAATCATAAATTATTTAATTAATCCAAATTCCTCTATCCTAAGTTCTAATTCCAAAAATCTACCTCACCTTTGCACCTCACTTTTCCACCTCACCTTGTCCACCTCATCAGGTTGCACATGTAATTAAATATATTAAATATTTAATTACCTATTTTTCTCTCACCCACATGGCCTATTTCTTCTCAAATCAGAAGTTAGTTAACTAATCAATCAAATCTATTAACTAATTAGTCATTTGAGTTCACTGGTCAATCTATTCTGTTGACTCCTCAATCAACCCAGTTCACTGGTCAATCAATTTAGTCAATCCCATAATCCACTCTTCTAAGTAATCAATCAAGTCTGTTAACTATTCAGTCAATGGAGTTAACTCTCCAATCAATTTTGTCACATCCCCTCTTTCATGATGGAGCTAGGACACTTGTCACATTTCTACTGGTTGCACATTCCTCAACCATTCTTAGCCGTTGATCTTCATATCTCCTCCCAACCATTGATTCCCATTGTTCCAAGCCTATAAATGAAGCTTCATCCCTCCATTCTAATCATCCAGGCTTTTGACATCGTTACTCTGCAGAAATACCACCAGTGCGCCTTTGGCACCCTTTTACCATCCACAAGTTTGAGATCACATACTTGCCTTGGAGCTCATCTTCATTGCATATCACAATAGCCATTTACCATCGACTTCCTCGAACACAGCTTAAAGGAGTGCACTCTCTAAGGGCTCACTTCATCTGCAAAAGACGATTGTAATAGGTAAACAACAGAAGCATCGATTTCAGGGAAGATTTGCTTTGTGTTATTCATTGCTATTTTTGTTTAATCTTCTTTGTTATTTCCTATTCTGTTGATGTTTGGGTCATACATTATTTATTTGATTGATTCATGTTTTACCCTTACATTTTTGGCACACACCGTGGGGCCTTTGCCCCTTTATCTCATCAAAATCTAAGCTTTTTTGAAGACAGGTTCCGTACCTGTCACGCACAGTCACACATAGGCTACTTCAGTGCATTTAAACATTTCTGCTGTGCATATACCCACTGTTACGGCACTTCTGTCATTTCTGCGCATCTATGCTTTTTAGCTGCGCTTTTGCGTACTGTTACGGCGCATACATCATTTCTGCGCTTCTGTGTATTCTTGCAGCGCTTTTAACACTGTTACAGTGCATATATCCATTTCTGCGGTGCATATGTTATTCCTGCGCATCTGTTCGTTCTTACTGCGCTTTTAAACACTGTTCTGGTGCATATACCTTCTTTTACGGCGCATATGTTCTTTCTGCACATATACGCTCTATTTCAGTGCATTTGTTTCATTCTACAGCGCATTTGTTATCCTGCAGTGCATATGTTAAATTTTGTAGCGCATATGTTCATTCCTACAGCGCATATGTTCATTCCTGCAGCGCATCTATTTGGTAGTGAATTTTAGAAACATTGTTTTCTTCGCCAAACGCTCTATTTTTCATGAAATATAGGCAAATTTGTACTCAAAATTTATGGAAATGCCCCCCTGGATGCAATGGTGAGGTTAGATTTGAGCTAAGAGATCATCTACATACAGTTTTATCCAAATCTTTACAAACTAGGGTGAGAAAAATGCAAATTTCTGTTGACTGTTTCTGTGCATTCAATCTCTGAAGTGGTGCTTCTATAGTAGGTAGTGATTTTAGGATTTTTTAGAAGATTTTTGCTAATGCTAACCTCTTTGCAAGAATACTCTAGATCTATTTTGCAGGTTAGGGCACTGGTTTAGACTCATCTAGCTGCATTTACTAAACTCACACTTCAATTTATAAAAGGATAGTAAAATGAACGTTCATACAAATTCCACATAGCCTTAACTAGGAAGAGAGTAATTGAACCATTGCAATATCTGCATAATGCTATCTTCCATAGTTAGATTATTGCTATCTCACAAACGGTAATGAGCAATGCTATCCTCCTAATCACTTCAAAGTTAACAACTGTGTGAGTGCACAAGTAGGTTAGCCCATTTAGTTTTTCTAATTTTAACTAGGTTGGATTAACCAGTGTATTCTGTGCTTGTGAATGACAATAGGCTTATGCTCTCCCCTTTACTGGGTGATCAGCGTGCCAGACTTGTCATTCTATTTGTTTAAGCTTTAGGAGGGGCCTGCCCTTGGATGCACACTTGTCCAAGTGGGAACGACCCTGAGTGGAAACATGCTAAAGCCAAGCCCTACCAATCCACTTAAAATAAATGTGCTTGAGGTGAAAACCTCCTGCAACGAGTGTTGCTGTGTTACATCGACGGCCAACCTCCCCCAAAACCCTCTAAGGCGTAACCCTTTGAGGCTGGGAGACTCCATAACGGAGAGTAGTGCCACCGCATGTGTAACCACTTGAACGGTTGCCCTCATTAAACACCTCTTGTTCTAGTGGCCAAAAACCCTTGTAATCCATTTCTAGCCTAGGATCTTTATGCTTACTTTTGTTTCAGTTTAGTCCAAAATAGAGTCAAAAAAACCAAAAAAAAAAATAGTGAAAAAACTATAAAATATTCTTTGTGCTTGTTGTGTTTTCTTGCTGTTAATTCATAAAATCAAACCAAGAAGGCCTTTTTCCAGCTAAAAATATCCAAAACACCAGAAAAATCCAAAAATTTTGCCAAAAAAATAGAGCTGCGCTTATACCCATTTGCACTATTTTTTGAGGAAAAATTTTCCACATTTCTGAGTACCCCTTTCAGTCTCATGTCAGTTTCTGTGGAGATGAAAACTGAATTAGAAGAGCTTACTCAATAACTCAAATAATTGAAATTGCAATTAACCCTAGACACCTCACCGCAAGGTCGTATAGCAATTGCTCAAGAACTCCAAGTCAGACAACAAGAAATGGCAATCTTGCAAGCCGCACGTGCCAGTACTAGCTATGCCTCACCCCAAACTCATACATCTGTTTCCTGTGTTAATGATGCTCATGACAAGGCAAGCACCACCTTAAGTTAGAAATCCTATACCACCCCATCTACTAGTCCTCCTTCGCCACCTTCTAAGACCCATATCCCAAAGCATACCAGTTCTACACCAACACCACCCTCTAGTTCCTCAAACTCTAAATGGATGACCCAAAAAGAATCAGATGAGTGGTGGGAAAGAGTTTTTCCAAATTTATACAATTGGAGAAAAGCTAGAGAGAAAGCTAAATCCCCTCATTCACCTATCCATACACCTACCAATGATGTGATCCAAGGGCTACTAGTAGAGAGTCAACCATGTCCCCAAATTCTAGTCCTTGACCTTACCAAAAATCCTTCATGTCATCTGCAACCCCTTGAGCTTATCGAAGAACCTCCTACCATAAACCAAAGTCAAGGTCCATCAAACATCTATGTTGTCAACCAAGAAGCTATCCAAGAGCTATCCACTTCCATTAAAGCAACCCAAGAGGTATGTCAAGAGTCTAATCCTAAGCATGAAGAAACATTAATCCCTAGTCTAAGTCAAGATCAAATCACTTTCTTGCAACCTATCCATAACATGTATCTTTTCCATGATCAAGATGATATCCATAATAATGAACCTCTCCATGAGCCACTTGATCCTATCCATCTCCCAACACCTATACATGAGAAGGAAATCCAATTCCATCCCATGCATAACCTTTATCTTTTCTATGATCAAGATACTATCTTTGATGAAGAAGCTATCCATGAGCAACTTGATCCTATACATGAGATGGAAACCCAACTCCAACCCAGCCATAACCTTTATTTGTTCTACGATCAAGATATTCCCTATGAAGAAGATGTCCTTGAACAACTTGATCCCATACCCATTCATGAGCAAGAAGCCTCCATTTCTTTTATCCCTCTTCCATCTAATCCCATCCATGATCCAACAACTTTCGCTTCCTCTAATGAGACACTTGCCTCCCAAGTGCACACGAATGATCAACCCAATAACTTAAATCCTAAAGAGCATAATGATGATCAAGATTCTAATGATCCTTCACCATCCATTATTGACCAAGCTACAAATCCGTCATCTTATATCCTTGGGCTTACTACCTTCATGCATGAATGTTCCTCCTTAGAACACCAACCACCATTATCCTCTATCTCATCTTCTTCATCCAATAAGGAACTTGTGTCTAATGTTCCACCTACACATAATCCTGCTATCCACCGCATACTCCAACATATGAACTATCAAGGTAAAGGCTTAGGCCTTCATGAACAAGGTATTTTGGAGCCCGTCCATGTCAATGTTCCTCCTCCTTCATATGGCCTTAGATACATACCCCAAGGTAAGCAATCTCAAGATGTTGGTACTTCCTCCACTCCTTCAAAATCTCCCACTTTCCATTGCAAACCCTATCATATCCCCAAAACGTATGTCGCCATTCCACCTCCATCATCCTACAATTGTCAAAAGCATGTGACCATACACCTTCCACCATCCAATCTACCTCTGCTACTTCCAACTCCTAATATCCCTCCATACATTTTACCACCACTTCTTCTAACACCTTATTCATCCATCTATGAATCTTCTAACAATCCCAATCATGACCAACCAATGCACGTGTTGTCTAAACAAAGAATTTCCTCAAACTCCACTTCCACCATCCCACGGGGATTCAATGACAAATATGTGGATGCCTCTACCTATAAAGTCACAAATCCTAAGAGTCCTCATGACCTAGGATATAAAAGCCAAGAATCAAAGAATTATCCATATCAAAAGTTGCATACACCCACACACCTCAATGCCAAATTGAAAAAAGTGTGGGTCCCCAAGCAACAAATGATTACTCCAAAAGCTGCACAAAAGCTGCATACACCCAAACCCATACCTTCATAGGTACTATCTAAAAACAAAATAGTTTGGGTGCCTAAGCAAAAAGCCCTCAAGTTACATGAGGCATCCAATTCTCAAGAATTCCAACCATTTGCTTTCTCCAATTCCATCCAACAGTATCAAATCCTTCCATCCCACATGACAAACAAAAATCAAAACAATGCAAAGTCTATGTGGGTCCCTAAAGGCCTATATCATTCATCCACCAAGAACAACTCTCCATTGCTTCCTACACCACCTTCCCATCATCAGCTTCAATGTTTATCACAGTATGTGCAACCGTTGGTCATGGTTCCCTTCCATTCCACAACACTTCCATATAACTCCATCTCCCCTCCCCTCCACTACTATCCTACATATCTCCCTCATCCTATGGTCCATGCTTTTACATAAACCTTCCTTCCATCCTTGCATAAGTCCTTCTGTATTCTGCATCATCATCCACTATCACACCTTCCATAATCTGCTATCTACATACTCATATCTCACTTTCATGCACTTCCTTACCAACATCTATGAGCACACTTGACATAGTCCATGCGATAGCATCCATCTAGCAGGACTCTCACCTTTCAGGGAGCTAGATACTTGCGTCCCTCCCTTCTATATTCACCTTCTCCTATTCCAAAAAAAATAAAAATGAAAAAAGTAAAAAAATCCCTTCGTCCAATGGTGAAAATCTGGCAAACAGGCACCTTGGATAAGTACCATGATGAAAACCTGGCAAACAGGCGTCATGTGTAAGTTGATCTTCTATGTCACCTACACTTGGGGGCACCTTGTCTCATCGGCATATCACTTTTCTCCTACCAGTTTCTTTCCATACCATTTCTTATCCTATCCTACTTATACTACCCAGTCTATCCATCCTAATCTTTCTTTTCTCTATTTTCTTGATCTTGATAAAGATTGGGGGCACAATGTTGACAAATGTTCTAGATGTCTCTTGACATACCTTATCCCTCCAAAAACCACACAAATCCTTCATTATCCTCTCATCCTCCTCCTTCATCTTAAGCATTGTCATGAAAAATCCTTCGTATTCTACCTACAATGGGGCACGTTATTCTTATACGACATAGTCCTTGGGGATCACATCCTTGGTTCCTTCTACCTACCTATTCCATTCACCCATACATCTACCTATCCATGGTGTTTCCTTGTCATTAGTATTATCTATTCCGTATCCATTCCATATCTGATCCATGTCTGTTCCATATCGTATCTTGTCTGTTCCATATCGTATCTTATTTGTTCCATATCGTGTCTTATCTGATCCATATCTGATCCATAACTATTCCATATCTGATCCATATCTATTCCATGTCTGATCCATATATGTTCCATGTCATGTCTTATTTGTTCCATATCTGATCCATGTTTGTTCCATATCATGTCTCATCTGATCCATATCCTAGGTCCATCAAAGTCCAAGTCCATGAACTACGCTGCCTCTATGTCGTCACATAGGCAAGGCCATTATTCTAATGCGCCCCCGAGGCTTCCATTTCTCCCACGGTCCCATTCATCCCCTTTCTTGTCTTCATTCTTGTCATATTTCTTCTAGTCCATCCATGGTCCATTAGGGTTTACCTCGAACTACATTGCCTCTGTGTCGTCACGTAGGCAAGGCCATTTAGCAATGAGCCCCCGAGGCACTAGGTCAGTCCATTAGGGTCCGTCTCCCCAATAAGGATTGTGCAATCTTCTCACCAAGCAAACAAATGCAAGCAGAACCCGCGCCTCAAGCAGAGATTTTGACGCAAGACATTAACCTATCCAAAGCAAAGCAAACAAAATCCTAAGGCCTTCTAAATGATTTTACCCAAATTATGGCAAGAAACAAACACATCTAAATGCAAGAATGTTTTGCGGATTGGAACCATGGTTAAGTTACCGAGTCTTGATTTTTGTTATCATGTCTTTCTATGCTACTCAAGGATGCCAAAAGCTAGAGATGCTATGATGGGGGCACGATTATTTTCTTTGTTTGCTATCTGTGGATTAAGCTTTAGTAGTGTGACACCTTGTCTAAGGACATGATCGGCAAAAGATCATCGACGACATCAAAGGTCTAACATGAATGGGGGCAATCCTTGTTTGTTGAAATGCAAGAAGTACTCAGGTCATCTAGATTCAATTTTGACTAGATGCTTGTATTAACTTGCTAAATCACAATCCATGTAAGCGGTACTCAGGTCATCTCGGTTCAATTATACCTCGATGCTTGTATTCACTTACAACATTTCAGAAAAGTACCACAAAAAAATGCCCAATGATGAAATAAAGCACTCCAATAGTAAAGCTTCCATCCTATATCCATTTATACATCCATACCATACCCCATGCAATAAAGATCCAACAATGCAGAGTATCAATACAAATACATGCTTGTGAGTCCTTCTATTGAGTCTTTCTTCTATCAATCAAATTTCTATCTATCATCATATCTTTCATCTTTGTCCAGTCAATCTGAGCAATGATCCAAATGCAAGGTCCATCCTTAATCCATACCAATCACGTCAAGTCAATCTTGCACAAATGATCCAATCACAATCAGGGGTCTTGATCCTTGTTTGGTTGTAAACCAACTCGATCAGTTAATCAATCAATTATCTTATACAGGATGTTGCATTGTCAAAATCAGACCAATACACGCGTCTTACACGACATGCTTCATTTCTTGAAACCAGACACTATCCTTCATGTTTCTCTAGGGATCCATCATTCCCCGCCATGACAACACGCCTGCCGTGTTGGTCTAGGGATACATCATTCCCTGCCATGACAACATTGTTGTATATCGTTATTAGTATATCGTTGGTTTACCGCTTGACAGGGGCAATACCTTGTTTGTTCTTGTGTCATTTGTGCATACTAACTTGCCTGCTTGTGTGTGTCATCATTCCATCTTGTATCGCATATCATTCGACTCTTTCTTCAATCGATTTCTTCATTCTAACCTAGCTTCCCTTCATCTTCGTGAGATTGTCCGTCTCACGCCTTCTGCCCTTTTCCTATCCAATCTCTCGAGAGGGCATCCTATCATCATTAACCCTGTACCAGGGGCAAACTAGGGCATGTATCACTATCAGACTATTGACTTCTTTGAAGCAACGCTGTAAACTGCATTGCATCAAAGAGGGGCAAAATGTATACGTCTAAAAATGACACGATTCATCCTAAATAAATATTCTAAATATTTATTCCATTCTTCTATCAATTAAATAAATATTCTAAATTTATTTAATCAATTCACTATTCCATAATTAAATAAATTCAATTTATTTAATTAAAATTCTTCTAAATGTCCTACACAATTAAATAATCATAAATTATTTAATTAATCCAAATTCCTCTATCCTAAGTTCTAATTCCAAAAATCCACCTCACCTTGTCCACCTCATCAGGTTGCACATGTAATTAGATATATTAAATATTTAATTACCTATTTTTCTCTCACCCACATGGCCTATTTCTTCTCAAATCAGAAGTTAGTTAACTAATCAATCAAATCTGTTAACTAATTAGTCATTTGAGTTCACTGGTCAATCTATTCTGTTGACTCCTCAATTAATTCAGTCGATCCCATAATCCACTCTTCTAACTAATCAATCAAGTCTGTTAACTGTTCAGTCAATGGAGTTAACTCTCCAATCAATTTTGTCACATCCCCTCTTTCATGATGGAGCTGGGACACTTGTCACATTTCTATTGGTTGCACATTCCTCAACCATTCTCAGCCGTTGATCTTCATATCTCCTCCCAACCGTTGATTCCCATTCTTCCAAGTCTATAAATGAAGCTTCATCCCTCCATTCTAATCATCCAGGCTTTTGACATCGTTACTCTGCAGAAATACCACCAGCACGCCTTTGGCACCCTTTTACCATCCACAAGCTTGAGATCACATACTTGCCTTGGAGCTCATCTTCATTGCATATCACAACAGCCATTTACCATCGACTTCCTCGAACATAGCTTAAAGGAGTGCACTCTCTGAGGGCTCACTTCATTTACAAAAGGACGATTGTGATAGGCAAACAACAAAAGCATTGATTTCAGGGAAGGTTTTCTTTATGTTATCATTGCTATTTTCGTTTAAATCTTCTTTGTTTATCTCCTATTCTGTTGATGTTTGGGTCATACATTATTCATTTGATTGATTCACGTTTTACCCTTACAATGGTGAATCACCCTGGTGTCAAGGAATTTCTCTTGAGCAAGGATATTAATGAGAAAAGAGATGGGTGGATCACCAAGGTGATGGAATATGATGTCAACATCAACATTTCTAGGTTGGTTTGTGGAAAAGGCCTATGCAAATAGATGGCAGCAGATGTCGAAGGTAGAAGCGATGTTGTATATGTTCAAGGACAAGTGCAACCAGTTAAACCACACACTCCAGCCGACTGGTATCATGACATGATCCGATTCCTACAATTAGGTAGATGTCTAGATGGATTGAATCAATAGAAAAGAAGGTATTTCAGACTGCAATCCATCCCTTATGTTATTATTGATGGTGTCTTGTTTAGAAGAGACATTAATGGAGTTCTTCTTAGGTGTATAATGCAAAATCAGACTTCAAGAGTATTAGAAGAATTTCATAATGGCCCTATTGGTGGCCATTATTCTCCCAGAACAACTGTAATGAAAATCATGAGGGCTGGTTATTACTAGCCTAGTTTATTCAGTGATGTGCATAAGTGGATCAGAAATTGTAAAGAATGTGCATTATTTGCTCGAAAGCAAAGATTGGTGGCTCTTCCCCTTCATCCAATCAAAATAGAGCAGCCTTTTGCTCAATGGGGTTTAGACTTCATTGGGGGTAATCAATCCTCCTAGTGTAGGCCATAAATGGATTCTTACAGCCACTGATTATTTCACTAGATGGATAGAGGTGGTTGTATTGAGGGATGCTATAGAGGCGTCTATTGTGGACTTTCTTGAAGATATAGCCACAAGGTTTGGTGTGCCATCCACCATCATTTCTAATAATGCTAAGCCCTTTACAGGCACGAAGGTGAGTGAATGGACACTGAATCATGGAGTGTACATGAAAACTTCATCTAATTACTATCCTCAGGGAAACAGTTTGGTTGAGCCCACTAAGAAGATAATCAAAGGACTTGGCATTCTAAGTTAAAGACTGCTCTTGGGGTTGACAGAATCACTCCCAAGAGAGCCATAGGCAATTCCCCTTTCACACTGGTATATGGAAGGGAAGCAAGATTTCCATTATCATTGGAGTTGCCTTCTCTTGACTTCGCACAACAGCTTGAATTAATGGAAAATGATGCCATGACAATCAGACTTGCAGAGCTGATAGAACTTGTAGAGAAGTTAAGAGGACTTTTGATAGGTCAAGAGCTGATAGAGCATTTAGTGAAGGAGATATAGTGCTAAAGTGGGATGCAGATAGAGCCAAAGATGGAAAACATTCAAAGTTTGATGCTCTATGGAGTGGCCCTTACATCATCAATGGTTGCAAGTAGGCTAATGCATTTCAACTTTTCAGGTTGAATGGAGAAGTTCTACCCATCCCAGTCAATGGGATCCATCTCAAACCTTACAATTAAGGCTGGTATGTGAGTTTGTATATACTGTTTTAAGTTTTATTTTTAGTTTTAGGTTTCCCATTTTCCTAACTGCTTCTGCATAGGCTGCATTGCAATTAGGAGAATGTAGGCCTTTCCCCTTTTTGTGTTTTGGAGGCAGGTTCTAGTTTTCCAGCATGTTTTAGACTTGACTCTTTGCCCAATGGATTAATAAGGCCACTGATCAATTTGTTTAGCAGGCAAACATCCCCGAGAGGTCGCCAAAAATGTTGTCATATTTTGTGTGGCCCCAAAATATTCCTATTTCCCTCCTCCTATCAAAGAGATTCGATTAGAGAAATCCTAAATAGGAGGAGGAAAAGCCTCAATCCTTCAATTCCTCATGCTAATCCTTGTAGAAAATCTTAAAATCTTGCCTGGATAATCCTTGTAGAAAACCCAAAAATCCTTAAACTTCAAGTGTCTTCCATTGCAGAGATTTCTCAATTTTATACTTATTCATTTTTTATACATCTGAGGGTGACGCCATCCTCTATTTGGGGCTTTTTCTATCATTTGATCAAAAAACATTCTCAGATAGAATTTTATTTGTATCTGGGTCATGTACAATGTTTTACTGTATATCAGGTTTTTTGTATGCCATTCTTGTATGCATTTTTGTATGTATATTCACATATATATTTGTAGATACAAAGTTAGATACAAGTGCATATGCAAAGTCAGATGTAGGATAGAATACAAAAGTGAATGTATAAGGATGGACTCGAGGAAAAAATGCAGTTGGTTTTAGATACAAAGGCATATGTATGCGGTCTTGTTTGCATATTGCATTGTATATGCGATATACAAAGTTCATATACAAGAGGCGAAGATACAATCCGAAGGCAACTGAAAATCAAACTTGGTAAACTTAATGGTGGGGTCTGCGATTGTGTATTGAATTGCATTCAGATACAAAGTGATACAAAGGAGATAGATGCAATTCCGGACCCGACCATTCCTTCGTGCTATATTTGATAGTGGTTCGGCTCCACCTTTATGTGTTGTATATCGAATTGCATGTGTGCGATATACAAAGGTATATACAATGCCAAATATAATGAGAGATACAAAGTCAAGATGCAGTCGTGGATGCCAAAGCAGAATCAAAAAGTGCAAAGTGTGTTTATGCATAGTGAAAGGTAGAAAGGTTAACATCTTTTGTATGTATGATTGTATATATGTGCAATATGCAAAAAGACAGATACAATCTGGACATGACTGAAGAATTAATCCTGGTGGACTTCAGTTGGGGTCCGCAGTTGTATATCACATATACATGATCATATGCAAAGTGATATACAAAGGAGCAAGATGCATTCCTGGACTTGAACCCAATTCCAATTTGTTTCATAAAATGATGAGGTCCACATTTGTATATTAAAGATGTAAGCATATGCTGATATGCAAGAAAGGTGAGATACAAAAGCCAGATCTGATTCTAATTCCAATCTGCTTCATAAAAGTTGAAGTCCGCTTGTGTATGTTTGTATGTTTTGCATATGCAATCGTATATGCAAATGCATATACAAAGCTCGATTGGGGTTTCTTTGCGTGTCTTCTATGCAGTGGTGGGCCCCAGTTCACTCAGTGGTCTATTTTGCAGTGATGGAGGCACATCTCAGTGGCCAATGGAATGATGACACGTGTTAGGCAGATTCAAAGGTGATTCAAAGGCAGGTGCAAAAGGTGATACAAAAGTCAAGGCCCACTTTTGTATGTTGGCAATTGTATTGTATATACATTTGCATATACAAAAACATATACAAAGGGAGATACAAAAGACATGTAGAAATTTGATATGCAAAATTTAGCGAATACAAAAATCGCATAAGTGCAAGTAGAATAGTTTCAAGGACCCCATTTGCTGATGACATCATCCAGATCCCCTCCTTGAGCAGGCTCTTCAAGATGATGACATCATCACATTTTTTCAAAATGCATCCATTTTTGTATGTTTGTATGCATACAAACAACAGTCCTTTTGCAGCAAAGATAAATTGACGGTGTGCAAGAACGACTGCCAACTCAGGAAATACATATGCAGTTTTGGCGACAAGACATCTCAGTGACCGAATGAAATTTTGTGGGTGTTCTTCAAACACAGAAACAATGCAAATCTGATCTCTCTCAACTGCTATGCTTCAGATTATTGTTGCATTTATGGGTGTAGGTCGATGATTCAACAACTCACATTGAAGATTCAAAATATCTTCCACCTCCCCTACTCTAGATATTTTCCTGCCATAACTTCTTGCAGTTGGACATCTCTTCTTGTGTAGATATTTTTCTGATAGAGCCCATTGGGAAAATTTATTATAATCGACTCAAGTCAAGATGCAAAATGCTATATATACAAAAAAATGAGATGTAAAAGAAAGGTTGGAAAATTTAGTAAGTTTTATGCTTTTGATTCCAAACAGAGTTTTCCTCTACTGTAACCTTGCCTTCTGATTAAATACACACTGGTTATTTTACCTCTTCATGCTAATTTTAACTCTGTGTGATCTAAGAATGATATGTTTGTGAATGCTTAATTCCTTCTAATCATTTCTTGCTCCTTGCCTCTGTTAAAATTAGTTTGATCTATGTATGTTTATTAGTTATATCTAATTATTTTATGCATCTTCTCAGTTCTGTGAGGGTTCTTTTATTCAAACCTGGTGTATCACCCCTTTTCCCTGCAAGCATTAGCACTAGGTTAGTCATATTTCTCTAAGCATTAGGCTTAGAAAGAGGAACCAACCTTCTCTAGAGGTCTGATCTTAATTTGCAAAGTCCCACACTTTCAAGATCATTCCCATTGTATCATTGGAATGCTTGGACTTTCTTCAAGTAGGGTGCAATTCTACATGATAACATAAACCAATTACAATAGGGTCCTCAAAAGACCTTGGATTCATGCTATGAAGGTTGTGGCCTCTACATTATCTCAAGAGATTCATTTCCATCACTCAGGAAAGATCCATGTTGTCAGAGTAGATCTTGATCCTTTCAGTGTTTTTAGGAAGGAATGGGAATAAAAGGATAAGAAGTTAAACACACAAGAGAAAATGAAGGAAGAAACTTGGGATCTTTAGCCAAACATAAGTACTCTCAACATTATTATATCAAAGCATGGACAACCTTAGAGAATTCCCCTTTGATCCCCACACCACCAAGTCTCATGGTCCATTTGGCTTAGCAGCCATCCCTTGCTTGGATGAATGTGACATCAAGAATCTCTCAATTGGAACAATAGAAATCATCGAAGAAGGGGAACAAAAAGAGGAAAAGTGAAAATAAACTTACAAATTTAGAGAAACATCCTAATCACACAATAATCAAGACCTATGGACTCTACACTTTGACAAAGCCAGTTATAAAATGGAAGCAGGAATGGGAATAATCCTTACCTCCCTAGAAGGGAAAGTTCTCCCTTTCACATTTAGGTTGGATTTCTTCTACACGAATAACATCACCAAGTATGAAGCCTTATCCCTAGGGGTCATGTGCGCTGTTAGAATGGGAATCAAGAGGATCTCTGCTTTGGGGACTCCCAGTTGGTGATCAACCAAGTCGCCGAAAATCATGAAACAAAATTAGAATGACTACGATCATACAAAGAAACTATTAGAAAACTGGTTCAATTCTTTGACTTCTTTTCCATAAGAGCCATACCTAGAAAAGAGAACCAAGTAGCAAATTTGATGGCCACATCAGCTACCTTATTTTTGTAACATGCTCAACTCTAGAATTTAGAATTCATTGTGTCAGTTCGCAAAGAACCATTATTAAAAAGTGAAGATTTACCAAGCATTTTAAACTATGCTACAGATCAAATAGAGAAATGAACTCGAGACTATACTGAGAATGATGAAGCCATCTTAGAGTATCTACATGCATATGATGGGCTTCCAAGAGTGTACCACAAGAAAGGATACATGTTCCTTCCTCATCCAAAGGACTATTTTGGAAGTAAAAAGAAAATCCTCCAAATCAAAGAAAATTCAAATTTACCACCTGCACCTCAGAAATTTGAAGAGGAGCATCCATCACTAATCGGAGATACCATTGATGTCAATGTAGGAACCCTTGAGAAACCAAAAATGTTGAAATTGGGAGGAGAATTGAATGACAAGGAATTAGAGTACACTGAGTTCTTTATCAATTATTTTGACATCTTTGCCTGAACATACTCAAACATGCCAGGGCTAGACCCAAAAATTGTGGTGCACAATTTAGTAATGAAGCTTGATGCAAAACCCATAAAGCAAACATGGAGGCCTATAAAACCTCAAGTAGCTGAAATGGTAAAAAATAATTGAAGAAGTTGTTGAATGTGGGCTTTATCAAACTGGTCGACTATTTGAGCTGGGTGTCAAACATCATCCCAGTTTTAAAAAAGAATGGAAAAATTTGGATATGCCTCAATTTTAGGGATATCAATCAAGTTTGTCCAAAAGATGACTTTCCCTTACCATCCATTGATCAAATTGTCGATTCAACTATAGGATATGAAGTTCTCTCTCTCGTGGATGGGTTCTCAGGATATAACCAAATCAGAATCTTGAAGGAAGATCAAAACAAAATGACATTCACCATGCCTTGGGGAACCTTTTGTTACGTAGTCATGCCATTTGGATTGAAAAATATAGGGGCTACCTATTAGAAGGAAGTGACACACATCTTCCACGATTACTTTCACAAGATAGTGGAAACATATGTTGATGATATTTTAGCTAAATCAAAGAAAAGATCAGCAGATGTGGAGGATCTTCGCAAAATCTTCAATCAGTTTTGAGAATACAAAGTAAGACTAAACTTTAAGGAGTGTGTTTTCAGAGTCATGACAGGGAAATTGTTGGCTTTCATTGTTTCACGAAGATGAATTGTTGTAGATCCAAAAAAAGTTAAAGCAGTCTTAAATGCAACCCCACCAACAAGTGGACAGTGGTAAGAGCCTTTTTGGGACAACTACGTGCAATCGGGCATTTTATACTAGACATGACTTTCAAGATTCACCCGATCAATCAATTGTTAAAGAAGCAAGTTGCCATAACTTGGACAATGGATTGTCAAAACACATTTGAACAAGTAAAGAAATTCTTGTTGACTCCACCCATGCTAATGCTACCAAAACATGACAAACCTTTCATCTTATATTTCAGAGCAACTGATATTTCCATAGCCTACATGTTGGCTCAAGAAGACGAAGGTGGAAGGGAAAGAGCCATATATTTCATAAGTCAAAACTTGCTAGAATATGAGAACTACACTCAGGCTGAGAAGGAATGTTTGGCCATAGTTTTTGCAACCTAGAGATTGCGACATTACATGTTGAACCAAGAAACCAGTCATGATACGATCTGAATAGTTGAGAACATTCTTAAACCAACCAATGCTGTCAAGAAGGGCTAGACAATTTGTGACATTGCTAAGTGAGTTTGAATTAACATACATCACTCAAAAGTTAGTTAAAGGACATGTGATAGAAGATTGGCTAGCAGATAATCCAGTTCCTCAAGTGAATCCCATAAATGAAGACTTCTCCGATGAAGAAATTTGCATAGTTGATCTTGAAAAGTATGTCATTCCATATTGGTATAGGGATATTGTGAACTATCTCACAAATAGAGCTTACGAAGAGAACATGACTTACTTGGGGTAGAGATGCTTATGCATCCTCACTATAAGATATGTCTTGATCGATGATGTGTTATATTGAAGAGCCTTGGATGGGATGTTGCTTTGATGTGTCGATAAAGAAGAGGCACATAAAATCTTGGAACAATGCCATAGTGGAATCTGTGGAGGACACTTTGGTGGTCATGCTACAAAAAGAAAAATACATTGGCTGGGATATTTGTGGCCATATTTACAAGGAGACACAATCAAATTTGTAAAAAGATGCCCAAAATGTCAAGCCTACACACATGTCCATCACACATTGACAAGAGATTTGCAACTTATAGTTACTCCTTGGCCCTTCTCTACTTGGGGCCTGGACTTGGTGGGGAAGATATCTCCCCCATCAATGGATGAACATTTGTTCATCATCACCATAATAGAGTACTTTACCAAATGGGTAGAGGCCATGCCTCTAATTACAGTTTCAAGAATAGTCATTGCAAAATTCATATTAAATTAGATCATATGCAGATTCAGGATTCCCCAAGTGATAGTGAAAGACAATGCATCATCATTTAAAAACTCATAGGTAAGAGAGTTATGTGAGAGATTCCACATCAATCATAATTCTACTTCAGTATACTATCCTCAAGGGAATGGACAAGCTAAAGCCACAAACAAAACATTAAAGTCAATATTGGTCAAGATTGTGAAGGACTCCAAAAGAGACTGGCACTTATAGTTATATCCAGCTCTTTGGGCTTACAAAATGAGCATAAGAACTCAAATTGGAACCAACCCTTATGCCCTCACTTTTGGGTCAAAAGTGGTGTTACCATTGGAAGTAGGATTGCCTAGCCTAAGAGTGTTGTTGCAAGGCCTACTAGATAATGAGGAATATCAAGTAGTAAGGTTGGCTGAATTAGAAATGATTGACAAAAAATGATTAAGGGCTATTCAAAGACATGACTCCTACCTCGCAAGGATGAAGAAACAGTATAATAAGAAATTCATCCCAAGACCTTTTCAAGTGGGAGACTTAGTACTCAAAATTGACAACCTAATCAATAAAAGAGCCAGTGAAGGACCTTAGTTCAAACCCAACTAGATAGGTCCTTATATGGTTAAAGAAGATGTCAAAAATGATGCCTATCTCTTGTGCACAATGGAGGGAGAGGAATTTGGTGAGACAGTCAATGCCTTTCACCTTAAGAAATACTATGTCTAAAAATCATAAAACATAAAAATACAAAAAAAATCAAATATCCCAAAAATACGAAAACATTACAAAAATTGAAAATGTCAAAAAGAAGTTTGTTTCTTGCATTTCAGTATCATTCTATTCATTTTGCATTACACTGATTGACTCCCTCTTATATTATTTTCATTTTAGTAAGGAGTCTAAGGTTTCCTAGGTATATGTGATCCTTTTAGGTCCCAGGATTCCCCATTTCACAATCGCCATTCTCCCCCTTCACTCCAAGTGATTCTAATCAAAGCCTAGCTCTTAGCTTTACACTGATCCCAATCTTAATGAGTCAAGATGTTAGGTCTAAGAAAAGTCAATATTCAAACCTACAGTGTTCAAAGGAATCTTGCAAGTAGATCTTCCCAAATTCTTCCCTAGTAGAAGAGAAGTCTGACTGGACTATGAAAACTTTTGGTGGTGCTCAGCCCCTTATCTTCCCTGGCCAAAAATGTCAGGAGTATCAAAACTCTGAAGGAAACAATCTAAAATACGAGTGAATAAAAAAATGAGTGATCAAAATAAGAGTGTTGAGAAAAGTAAAGATTGAGAGATCAAGCTATTGTATATCCAAAGTTCCAAAAACATTCATTTTCATAAAAGTTAAAAAACCAAAAAATGAGAAAATCATGTGAGTCATTCTAGAAAATACAAAAAAAGGGAAAAAGAAAAATAGAGAGTTACAAAAAAAAGAGTGAAAGAGAGAAGACTGTTGAATGTCTGTACCCTTGGATGGAGATCAGTCTAAGCTCAAAGCCTCAAGGGTGATATTCTATTAGAGAAAACAAAAGAGAAAGGTACAAAGCACATATGTGCACTAGCTGAGAAAAGCCAAGAGTCTAGTAGCCTTTAGGGTCATTTTCTATCTAGGGATCCTAGCTCTTTCCCATTTATCCTTTACCTTGGGTCTATCTTGCTTTCCATCTATGATCTAAGTCTAGAAAACATCAATAAAATTTGTTACTTGTCTAAGTTGAAAGCTTTTCAGATTGTCTTATTTAGATAAGGATCAATGTTTAGGCTTTAGCAAATCCCAAGTTAGAAGAACTCCATTTCATTCATGCTCCCTACTTGAGTCCTAAATTCCTAATTTCACAGACTTGAATAGGTCTCTTATACCAGAATAACCTACAATCCCCTAGATTGAAAATCATATTAAAGAGCAGTCATATTGTTTGTTCCGTAATGCATTCATATCAAAACTAGAAAAAGAGTTCGAAAGAAATAAAGTCAATGTCATAACTCATGGAATTCCATAGATGCAAAAGTTTCATTTCAGCATCCCTTGCGATCTTGCATCTGCATATCGTAACCTACATTTCATATATACATTCCAGAAAATTACAAAAATATGTCATCATTATCATACTTGCATTCTTAGAGTTTAAGATCAAAACATAATCAAAGAGTTCTTAAACTTCCAAAGTGCACAAGAGATGAGTATTCATACGATAGAAAAACAACCATAAAAAGACAAACTTCCATTGATATATCAAAAGTTTACATTCATAAAAGTACAAGAGCTATGACAAAATGCTCTCAAAGGAAATTAAGTCTCCCCATGCAAGGGGGCATGGTTTCAAAGAGGTAGAAAGCAAAACAAGCTCAAGGGTGGTTTCCTCCAATGGAACCCTTAGGACTTCTTCTCCTCTGTCTATGTGTACCACTCATCTCTCCATGAGACCTATGTGAGAGAGGTACCCTTCTATGAGTGCAAGAATGTGAAGGTCCCGCAGTGCTAAGCTTTCGCTATTGAATCCCAAGGTGAGCCATCTCATGAAGAACCTTATTCTCACCCTTAAGTATGAGATTCTCGGCCTTCAAAGTAGGACTCTCCTAACACCCATGATAAGTAGGAGTGAAGACATCAGTGTGTTGCCTAGCCGTAGGGGGCACACTGGGACTGGATAAAAGCATCTCTTGGGTTAGCCTAGTGAAGGGGGCAGCTAAACAAATGTTCACCTCATGAACGAAACCCTTCCACTCCTCAACGCTACCTACAAAGCAAAGTAAAGACAAAAGATGTGATGATTCTTGATGTTGGTTAACAGATTTGTCTTTATTCTGAAAATAATCTATTCTGACTCTATACCCCTCTTTAAAAGAACAAATGAGTTAAACAACAAATGGGTGAACCCTTTAAATTAGTTCCCCTCTGAATTTAGGTACAGCTCCCTTTATGATTTTTAATGAATTTAACTTATTCAATTAATCAAATGCATTTTTAACCAGAAAATGCTTAAGGCAGACTAACATTCATACATAGCCATGTCATGAACGTGATAAATTTATATAGCAACAAGATAGAATATACAGATTTTACTTTGGTATCTTCGAATACGTGAATACATTCATACGAACTTGCTAAACCAATAAAGAACTGAACACATATGATAAATTGTCCAAATAAAGAGCAATTACCAAGTGAAAGGAGATTTCACATAGAAAATCTGATTCCACACATTCAGACGCATAGATCCAAACAAGCAGCAATTATTCTTCTTCTCATTCACAGATGAAAATTTACTCAAACAATCATCACATAATGTAAAAGTTAAACACAGTCTTTCTGAAATTCACTTCCTCCTTTCTTTCTCTAACTTCTGTCTCCCCCCTTAAATTCTAAAAAAAAAACATATATATATGATTATCTTAACCATGTCCTTGAGCAAATTAAACCCAGAGTTAGCATAACTCTGACCCGTACGGGATTTAGTTTTAACAACTGACTATAAAAGATCAAAGTTGCTGGAAATAACATAAATTGAGGAACAGAAAAAGAACGAGCCGATAAGGTTATGACTGGGGCGATGAATCAGCATCTCCTGATTTGCTGTCGGTAGCCTGGGAAGTATGTTGGGCTTTCCACTCCTAAAAGGCAGCCACGAACTCCTAAATTTTAGGGAAGTTTGGTATACCTATATGTTTCATCCTTGATTTCCAAACCTCCTTTTCCCTTTGCATTCTCCCAAATTTTTCCTTGTGTTCAGGGAGTGCATCGATGCAGAGATAGAGCAGGGACTCGACTTTAGAAACCCTAGAGAAATCCTCAATCAGAATATTATCATTTTCTTTAATAAAGTGGATTTTGTCTCTGAAGGATTGGACTACTGCTTCAACATCCTCCACAGGCTTTCCATCATCCTTTAAGTATTTTACATCAATACATTGCAAATCATGTTGTAGTGATTGAGTAAATTCTGTTATTTCTTTAATTAGCTTTGAGAGTTCAAAGCATCCTTGTCGGGATATGGAGTTCCTCCATTCGATATTCTTCTTGTTCACATACAACAAATCCTCGTCCACTCCAGTCAAGTTCTTTTCTGCCAAAAACTTTTCCAGTCCATATTTCCGGACTTCCTCTATTTGATTTATCACACTTGTCCACTTACCTTCATCCTTAGCCCAGACAGCAACCTGTGTTTTAAGATCTTCAATGGTAGTAGTAGTCAGATCATATATGCCTTTGAGTTCATAAATATATTCAGTTCCTTTTTGCTCGATGCTGTCTAACCAACTGTCAAAAGTTTTTGAGACCATTTTGCTTCTATGAACTTGATCTAACATTTTTTTATTGACAGGTGACTTCGGGTTGAAAGACAAGGGGACTTGTGAGATTGGCTGTGGGTTAGGATTGTTAATGGCCTCAATATACTCTACCATTGCACGCAGAGCTTGTTTCAACTCTCTTTCGTCCTTCTCATCTTTCATTGTTCGATTGACCATTCTCTTAGTGGAAGCTTCAAGATGGTGCACATCTGCAGCTCTGGAGGCAGTACCGAGATCTATCCTCTCCACAGTGAAATCATGCACTGTAGGATCTTGAACCTCTTCCTTGGTCACTGGCTTGGCTATTTCTGCACTCCAGTTACTAGTGTTTGGGTCAACATTTATTCTGGACATTGTTTTGAGTCTCTTGGACTTGGGGGTCTTCCCCAGACATTTACTTACCATGTCCTCCAGAGGGAGAACAAAAGGAATCACCTTCTTTTTGTCAGATATAGAGCTCTCTAGCCACTTCGGTGCAGGGGCCGAGACTGTCTTCCTGGGCTTCTCTCCATCAGAGGGTTTATTTGAAATCATTAACACCTCAGGGGTCTCTAGAAAGGCCTCTGACTGTGAACCAGTGTCAGCTGTCTCTGTTATGTTTGGGCTTGCCTCTTTGTCCCCCATAGGCTCTTCTGCTTCTTCCTCTGAATTTAAGTCAACAATTATTGTCTCAGAAGTCTGCTTCTTTCTTTTCCCTTTTGTCCTCAATCTAGTAACACGGGATGGCAGAATATCCAGGAGAACCCTTCTAGATCTCTTGGAGACAGGGCTTTTCTCAGTCGATGGCTTGGATGCACCTGCACCACAGATAGCAAGGGGTTGATTAGAAGAGACCATGGGAGGTGATGATGCGGCCACTGAAGAGAATTGTTGGATAGTTTTACTCTGAAGCCCTTCCTGTCTTTTTTCTTTCAACCATTTTTTAGTCCTCCTTATCACAGGAAGGGTTTTAATTTCAATTCTGTCCTCCTCTTTCTTGCTCCAGTCCACCTCTGGGATGGGTAAGTGTTCTATTTTCTCAAATTGTGGATCAACCACTTGTTCATCATCAACAAAAATTCTAGAAACATCCATGTTTAAATTAAGGGTAATTATTTGCCCTAAAGAAAATCTACACCATAACCTCCTCCTAACTTCGAATTCATCTGGGCAGTCCTCCCAGGAATCCTCCAGCTTAGGAAGATGTGAGTGCCTTGTTCTGGAATCTAGGTTATCTTTAACAAAACATTTACTGTCGAATTGAACCCTGGCAATGAAAAATTGAAAATTGAACCTTTTGAGGTTCACCTCCAGATTTAAGGCATCAGATTTTGAATGGCATGAATAATGCCCAAGTTCAATAGGAAAAGCAGTACCACAACCCCTTTTTGATGGGAATTTGTTATCAACATGTGCCAATTGCCGACATACCTCCATCAATACAAAACAATCGAATACATATCTAGGCAACTTCAGGGGTTCACCATCAAACCCTCCAACTCTGATATAAGTGAATTCAGAAAATTGGATGAAAAAGCTACCGTAGATACTGATCAGTTGCATTGCTTCACTGGTCATTCTCTTATCTGGATTGCCTGCCAATTCATAGGTCATTTTTCCAGTGAAGACATCATTAATTCTTTTATAATTTTCATAACAATTTCTTCTTTGCAACTGTGAATAATATTTGTAAATCTTACTGCTCTCATCTAAAGGCTCATGAGGCAAGTCAAACCAATCTTTTGTGGATGCTAAATAGTAGAACAGATATGAAGACATAAAGAAATCCCTGTTACCCAAATGATTATTTAAACTCTGATGTAGACAATCAGCTACTATCTCAGCCCAATCCAAATATTGTTCACCCTGAAGGATGACTTGTATGAAAAAGTACATCCAGTCTTCCCAGTAATAGGCATGCTGATTGCCTCTCAGTCTGTGCAACAACACCACAATATCCCTTACTTCTTGTATTAAATGATCTCTAGTAAGGGGTCTGGGCAGCCTTGAACCACCCTTTTGAAATTTTAGCAGCCAATTCCTTGCTATCACACTTCTGTAAGTTGGTCTCTTTTCTGAGAAATACCCATTGGAGGAAGTAATGTCAAGACTGGAATACGCCTCCTTAGGTAGTATCTTCATCACAGACATGAGGGTTTGTCTATTAACATGGAATAACACATCCCCGTCTGCTTTTCTAACGCACCTGTGTTGGGGATCGTATCTATTTATACACTCTTGAACCAACTCTGGGCAGAATATAGCTTGAGGAAAGGCTGTGGCTTCAACTAAACCACTGTCCACAATTTTCTTCATTATGGGGGTTTAGACAGGGTTTCTAGTTCTTCATATGAATTCCTCTAAATCATATTGAACTAATGCAGTATCCCCAAATTCTGAGTGAGAGTAAGTGAGACCAGGGCCATATTTGTCTCCCAAACATGTAGATTTCAAAGACATATTTGGACGATTATAATAAAACACTTCGAATTTTGAAAATAATAGAAATTCCAGAGGCTCTTCTTTCCAGTATAAGAATTCAGAATAGCACAGGGGAAACAGGACTCACCTTCAGGATATTTGAATTCACTGCGAAAACTTGAAAAATGAGAGCCTTACACTTCCAGCGCTATCCTTCTCCGCATTGCACAGTATATTTTCTTGCTAAAATTAGCTTGTTCTTGGTTAATAATGGTGCTTACCAGATTGAATAATCATTGCTTGGAACAATACGTGCCAAAAATATTTGAAAAGATGTGAACTCTGATTTCTTCATTAATAGCAAGTAATGTTCATGCGCCATCATGAAGTACAATGATTATCCATAGTCTCCGCTAAATTACAGCTCTCGGTTTCATGATGGGTTTCTGACAAATTTTCCTCCAACTTTCCCGCTAAGTTTGACTTAGAAAGCTGCGGGAGCCAACGGGACCAAAATTGCCAAATCTTTGAACTTATTGAACCATTGAACCTCTAGGACATGGTTCAACACGATGGTTCAATGTGATGGTTCAAGCATGTCAACTGGACTTTGTAGGTAGGTAAAAGATTGACTTACCGAAACAGGGACTTGACCTATGAACCGTTGAACTTGTGAAGACGCGGTTCAATACGAAGGTTCAACGACGTAAGGGTCATGTGGACTAACAAAAAGTTACGCGGCTTCGGTAAAAGGTTGCCAATTATAAAACAGTGAACTATTGAACCTTGAACCATTGAACCCCTCGGCAGAGTACAAGCAGGAGGTTCAACGATATATTAGTAGACATGGAAACTGTGTGACCCAACTCATAGGAAGACAATGAGTGTTGAACCTTAAGACCGTTGAACCATTGAACCTTGAACCCCGCTATAGAGTACGCACAGAAGGTTCAAGTTCAACCTGAAAGTACAAAGACGCTTAAGACAAACAGTAAGACAGCTTGCTTTATATGACACTTCAGACATATTGAACCATTGAACCTTGAACTTTGAGAATGGTTCGGGTTCAAAGGTTCAAACCTTTTATACAAAGACGACACACGAGTAAAATTTGAAGGACTAAGAGTTGATTTACAAAGCGAAGATATGACCAAAAATATAATACGGTAAACTGACTCTTGCTTAAGAAAAATTACCGATACATAAATAAACAAGGGCGACTCAAAAGGTAACATTGGCTTTGACTGGGGACTGCATTTTATGGCAAAATGCAGAGAACTCAGAAGTTTTGGTTTCGCAGAAGATGAAGAAAGAGAAGAAAGGAAACAACCCGGGGCAAAACAAAAATGGGAAAGGAAAACACAAAAACCGAACAAAAGGGAAGACTATGTACAAAACAGGGGACCCTGTTTACAGATGATACAACTTGAGATCCTGTCCATTATAGGACAGGGGTAAAACAGTTCCATTAAGATATTCCAGTTGGAAAGAATTTGGACCCAGTACCTGGTGAATCTTGAAAGGCCCACTCCAGAGCGAGTCAAATTTGCTATGTGCACCTTTTGGTTCTCTCCTTCTGTCCCACAGTAATACTTCATCTCCTTCCATAAACTTCCTGGGTCTTGTCTTCTTGTCAAAAATTTCTTTGACCCTGGCCTGATGCACAGTAATTTGGTCAACCAACTCATTTCTCTCTTCTTCAATCTTGGCTAAATACATAATCCTCTCCTCCAAGGAATCTTGGAAATATTGATCCTCAATTACACTTTGCAGTTTGGCTGTAGATAGCTCCAGGGGTAAAGATAATTGGGCACCTATCCCATAAACTAATTCAAAAGGCGCCATCCCAATTGCTCTTTTAGGAGTTATTCTGTCGGCCCAAAGTGCTTCATACAACCTCTTATGCCAATCTCTGGGGTTGTCATTCACCAATTTCTTTATGATAGCAATGAGGTTTTTGTTACTGGACTCAGCTTGCCCATTCCCCTGGGGATAATAATCTGATGAATGGGAGAGAGAAATACTATGCTCATAACAGAAAGAAGTCATTTCAACTAAAGAGAAACTGGTAGCATTATCTGTTACGATCTTCTGAGGCACACCAAAACGTACCAAGATATTCCTTTTAAGAAAATCACAAACCACTCCGGAAGTTGTTCTTTTTATAGGGGCTGCCTCAACCCACTTTGTGAAATAATATGTTGCTGTTAAAATGTGAGTGTGCCCTGCACTTGAGGGGGGTGAGACAGGCCCAATAAAATCCAGTCCCCACTGTTTAAAAGGGTCTTCAACAACAACAGGCCTCAAAGGTAGAGCTGCAAGTTGTGGCCTACCTGAGAACATTTTACATTTCTCACAATTGGCCACCCACCTATATGCATCTTTAAACATTCCTGGCCAGTAGTAACAATTTCTTAGGATTTTGAAAGCTGTAACTAAAGAAGAAAAGTGTCCACCACAAGCTTCATTATGAAAAACTTCCAAGAGTTTCTCTTGCTGCTTTTTATCTACACACCTCAGGAAAGTTCCATCTAACCCTTTCTTGTAAAGGATATCTCCCCAGATAACATATTTTGCAGCTTTTAGCTTCAGGTTTCTTTTCTCTTTAGGAGTTAGGTGATCAAGACAATCCCCATATGTAAGATAATGCGCCACATCCAGAAACCATGGATCCTGCAAGCTTACCAATAAGATTGTGGGGAGTCCTTCTCCTTCTTGTTCTTTGTTCTCAGCAATCGACTTACATAAGCCTTGACCCCTGATCAGCTTAGTAGGCTTAACTTCTAGATCATATTCCTAAATTTTAGCAACCCATGTTGCTCTATTGTTTAATCCTACTTCTTGCTGAGTCAAAATACTTTTCACAGCTGAATTTGGAACGATTACAACTAAGTGGGAATGAAGTATATAATATCTGAATTGTTTAACAGCTTTAACAACTGCGAAAGCCTGTTTTTCAACTAAAGAATATTTTAGCTCATGCTTCTTAAGGGGGACGCTCATAAAAGCTATGGGAACCTCTTCGTTCAATTCATTTTTCTGCAACAAAATACCTGACATGGTATGTTCTGAAGAATAATAGTAAATGATAAAATCCTTTTGAAAATTAGGATTTACCAAAGTGGGAGTATTTGCAATCACCTCCTTGATATCCTCAAACGCCTTCTTAGCAACTTCATTCCATTTGAAAGGTTGTTTCTCACTCATCATCCCAACAATATGTTTTGTAATTTCAGCAGAGTCGGGAATGAACCTTCTGAGAAAGTTGATTTGACCAAAGAAGGACTTGACTCCAGTTCTATTTGAAGGGAGGCTAAGCTGTTGAATTGCCTTGACCCTTTCTGGATCGATCCTGATTCCATCCTTTGAGACTAGGTGTCCCAACAATTTTCCCTCAGTCACATAGAAAACTGACTTCTTGAGATTGAGTGAGATGCCATGGCTTCGACACCTTTGCAAGATAGACTCTAGATTTTTCAAGTGATCTTCTCTCTTCTTGGAAAATACAGTCAAATCGTCAAGGTAAATAACAATAATTCTGTTCTTCAGGTCTCTAAAAGATGAATCCATTGCTCGCTGAAAAGTTGCTCCCGCATTAATCAAGCCAAAGGGCATTCGACTATAGGCAAAAGTCCCTCAGGGTGTGGTGAAAGCAGTCTTGTGTTGATCTTCTACAGCTACACCTATCTGATTGTAACCTGAGAAGCCATCCAACATAGACATCATTTCAGACCCAGCAACTGTCTACAAGATGTGGTCCATCACAGGCAAGGGATAGTTATCGTTCAGGCTGGCTTGGTTCAAATTTCTAAAGTCGACACAAATCCTTATTTCTCCATTCTTTTTTCGTACTGGAACAATATTTGCCACCCAAGTGGAGTGATGAATTAGATATATAATTCTAGCTTTTAGCATCTTATCAATCTCCCTGAAAATGGCTTCAACAACTTTTGGATTATAATTCCTCAGCTTCTGTCTAAATGGAGCTGCATTTGCTTTCAAAGGAATATGATGTTGAAACTGTCCATGTCTAAAATTTTTGAGATCATCATAGCACCAGGTGAAAACATCTTTATATTTGATCAGTAATTTGATCAATTTGTTTTTCTCTTCCGAAGAGCAGCACCTACCAATGGATACCCATTTAGGATTAGCTTCATCTCCAATATTTATCTTCTCATAATCCTCTGCTTTATCAGGAGTACGGGAAGGTTTGCCTTTAACATATTCATCTCTTTGAGAAAACAGATGTTCCAAAGAGACCAGCCCTTTAGGGATTTTGTTCCCTTTTAATTGAATTATGTCCTCTCTTGGATTAATCCCAGGGTCAGGACTGAATTCTTTACACTCTGCTTCGGAACCTTCAAAACAGGTCCCCAGGAACATTTCTGCATTTTCTAAAAACTTTCTGATTTGATTATCACTTTCAAAAACCTGCCAGCTCTCGGCATTGTTAGGGACATTAGGACGATATATCATTTCTATCCTATAAGAATCTTTCTTGAAATCTGGATGTGGCAAAAGGAGCGAAGCTGATACTGCTAAAGAATCTGCTCGGGAGTTTTGATCTCTAGGAATTGTTTCTATAGAGAAGGCATCAAAATATTCGATCTCATCCCATACCCTATTTCTGTAGTGCCTTAGTCTTTCATTTTTCACAGAAAAGATCCCTCTTACCTGTTTCACAATCAATTCAGCATCACCCTTCACCTTCAGTACCTTCACACCCTTTTCTTTGGCTTCAAATAATCCGAGCAGTAAAGCTTCATACTCTGCAGTATTATTGGTGTTTTTAAACTCTAGCTTAAAAGAATAAGAAAACAATTCACCTTCAGGTGAGATTAACACGACCCCAGCCCCTGAACCAGCAATAGCACAGCTGCCATCAAATTCCATAACCCATAGGTCATTAGAATGTATGGGTTTTTGCATTAATTCTTCTTTGGGTTCTGCCTCATAGCTTTGTTCAGAGGAGAAGAAATAATTGCCAAATTCACATTCCTCAAACAAAATCTGTGCCTTGGGATCATCAGAGGGATAGACAGTGAATTTGCACTTGGGTTCAGGCTCCAGTTTCACTTTCTACTTCCCCACTAGGATTGTGGCCTCTGACCAATCCAGTTTGATTTGTCCACCTAAATCCTTACAAAATGTCCTGCTCAAAAGCATTCCATAACTGGCAGGAATATCTGCTACCAGAATAGTCAATTTCACCCTCTTGTCAGGATAAGCTGCAAGTGCGACTCGTGATCTTTAATCTGCCCGAGCAAAGAAACCTGTTTTCCATCCATAGAATAACATCTTCCAAATGTTTTTGTGAGTGATAATCCTAGGGATTTAGCCACAGAGGAGGGCATAATGTTATCAGACGCTCTTGAATCTATAATGCAGTTACTAAGTTTATGACCATTAATAAACAGGGACACATAAAAAGGATTAGGCTTCAAATCAGTATAAGGAGCATTATTGGATGAATTGGGAGTTGTTTTAGGGGCGGACAAGGGTGACTCAGATGAGGAAGCAAATAACCTAGCAATGGGGGATTTAGTATCAACATCCAATTGATTCTCAAATTCAGTTTGTGCAGGAGTACCTTTAACATGTTTGACCAATTTGTCAAGTTCAGTAGGCTTCAACTTGAGATACTCAATGGGAGAAATTTGAATTTTTGTAGACTTACAAAAATTTACAATATCAAAAGAGGCATCTAGATCATTTCTATGTAATAATCTATTTTCCTGAGCCTTCAAATTAGCATCATAAGTTCTAGTTAAAGGCTCCTTACCTTTGCCAGGTATTTCTTGAGTATTAGAGGATTTCATATTCCTCTGACCCCTAGTGAGCACAGCGCATGAAGGATCTTCAAGGGTTACCAATATTTCACCTCCCCTTTCTGAATCAGATTCATATTCCAGGAAGTGTATCTCAGAGCCACCAGGTTCCTGGAAGTTCTTTTCTTCTTCTATGGCTTCCCCTAACATGTCTTGAGTAGCAGTCATCTGAGTATACCTGAGCATTTCTGGGCAAGAATTTCCATCATGGGCGGTAGTTAAGTGAAATATACACATGTTTCCTCTCCCAGGAGCAGGTTCAATAGCCAGTCTTGGCTGTGCTGCCATCAGGGGTAAAACTCTACCAGTATTTGCTTGTTGATTCGAATTCCTTCTGCTTATATCTTGATAGGGTTGCTGGAAGGGAGCACCAGTTTTGGGTAGTTGCCTCTTTAAGGCAATCATATCATTCACCAACCTTTGCACTAGAGGGTCCGTAGATGATGAGGGCTGGGCATTTGGCACCTGAACCTCTCTCTTCCATTTACCAGCCATAATGAGATCATCCTCCAATCCGACTGCTAAGGCTTGTGCAGCTGGCAAATCAGCAATTACACCTCTCCTGAGATGGAAGCTAATATCAGGAGGCATAGAATTAATAAAGAAACATTTTTGATTTTCACCAGATGGTCTTTTAGTAGCAGGGATTTTATTCACAATTCTATTAAACTTGGCCACAAACTCCCTCATAGGTTCATGAATCTCTTTTTTAAGCTGAGTCAGCTGTGCAAGGAGGTAATGTTCATCCTCTGCACTTTTGAACCTATTTTCAAAAGCAGTCTTCATTTCCTTCCAATTTGTAATTGAGGAATCAGTCAGGTGGTAGAACCATTGTGCAGCAGTGGCAGTCAAAGTCTGCACAAAGAGCCTTATGGCAACATCTTGGTGTTGAACACCTAGTACACTGCATGCTGCTACAAAAGCACACAAATGTTCTTCTGGTGATTGTTTGCCGTCCTCATTGAACCTGGGCAAATTTTCTCTTGCATTTTTAGGTAATGGATTTAGGTTGGCCCCTAGGTTCAGAGGCCCTATGGCAGCTCCCCAAGGTTGAGCCATGGGTAGAAAATTTATGGCTAAAGGGATAGCAGTGCCTGAAAGGACTAAAGCTTGACAGACAGGGGAAGTAGAAGATTTAGGGGGACTAGGGGGTCTACTTCTTGCTCTTCTTGCACGAGTAGGGATATAAGGAAAATTAAGACTTTGCAGTGTTTGAAAAGTAGGGTCCTCAACTCCCTCTCTTCTCGAAGACCTGATGTATGGTCTAGAATCCAGCTTAAAATATTGAAACTGGATAGGCAGTTATTGATTTCTTTGCTGTTCTTGATTTCTTTGTACCTCAAGGGCTTGGTTTCTTGTAGCGTTTCGTGCCTACCTTCTTCTCTGCCTGAGTAACAGCAATCTTAGGTTATCAGCCAATTCCTCTTCTTGTTCTAATACTCTGCTTGCTCTTCTGTAATCTTCACTATTCCGACGAGTACACCAAGCAAGGGTATTCAGCTGGCCAATAATGTCTTCCTGCTCGTCTTGAAATCCAAGGTTGGGTTGCAAAATACGAATTATGTTTTCATGTGGAAGCACCATTGTTGCTTCATATTCAGGTGATCAATCTTTAATTAATGATTTTATCAAGATTCCCCAGCAGAGTCGTCAAAAACTGTTGGTTAACAGATTTGTCTTTATTCTAAAAATAATCTATTCTGACTCTATACCCCTCTTTAAAAGAACAAATGAGTTAAACAACAAATGGGTGAACCCTTTAACTTAGTTCCCCTCTGAATTTAGGTACAGTTCCCTTTATGATTTTCAATGAATTTAACCTATTCAATTAATCAAATGCATTTTTAACCAGAAAAAGCTTAAGACAGACTAAAATTCATACATAGCCATGTCATAAACGCGATAAATTTATACAGCAACAAGATACAATATACTGATTTTACTTTGGTATCTTCGAATACGTGAATACATTCATACGAACTTGCTAAACCAATAAAGAACTAAACACATATGATAAATTGTCCAAATAAAGAGCAATTACCAAGTGAAAGGAGATTTCACACAGAAAATCTGATTCCACACATTCAGACGCACAGATCCAAACAAGCAGCAATTGTTCTTCTTCTCATTCACAGATGAAAATTTACTCAAACAATCATCACATAATGTAAAAGTTAAACACAGTCTTTCTGAAATTCACTTCCTCCTTTCTTTCTCTAACTTCTGTCTCCCCCCTTAAATTCTAAAAAAAAACATATATATATGATTATCTTAACCATGTCCTTGAGCAAATTAAACCCAGAGTTAGCATAACTCTGACCCGTACAGGATTTAGTTTTAACAATTGATTATAAAAGATCCAAGTTGCTGGAAATAACATAAATTGAGGAACAAAAAAAGAACGAGCCGACGAGGTTATGACTAGGGTGATGAATCAGCATCTCCTGATTTGCTGTCGGTAGCCTGGGAAGTATGTGGGGCTTTCCACTCCTGAAAGGCAGCCATGAACTCCTAAATTTTAGGGAAGTTTGCTATACCTATATGTTTCATCCTTGATTTCCAGACCTCCTTTTCCCTTCGCATTGTCCCAAATTTTTCCTTGTGTTCAGGGAGTGCATCGATGCAGAGATAGAGCAGGGACTCGACTTTAGAAACCCTGGAGAAATCCTCAATCAGAATATTATCATTTTCTTTAATAAAGTGGATTTTGTCTCTTAAGGATTGGACTACTGCTTCAACATCCTCCACAGGCTTTCCATCATCCTTTAAGTATTTTACATCGATACATTGCAAATCATGTTGTAGTGATTGAGTAAATTCCGTTATTTCTTTAATTAGCTTTGAGAGTTCAAAGCGTCCTTGTCAGGATATGGAGTTCCTCCATTCGATATTCTTCTTGTTCACATACAACAAATCCTCATCCACTCCAGTCAAGTTCTTTTCTACCAAAAACTTTTCCAGTCCATATTTCCAGACTTCCTCTATTTGATTTATCACACTTGTCCACTTACCTTCATCCTTAGCCCAGACAGCAACCTGTGTTTTAAGATATTCAATGGTAGTAGTAGTCAGATCATATATGCCTTTGAGTTCATAAATATATTCAGTTCCTTTTTGCTCGATGCTGTCTAACCAACTATCAAAAGTTTTTGAGACCATTTTGCTTCTATGAACTTGATCTAACATTTTTTGATTGACAGGTGACTTCGGGTCGAAAGACAAGGGGACTTGTGAGATCAGCTGTGGGTTAGGATTGTTAATGGCCTCAATATACTCTGCCATTGCACGCAGAGCTTGTTTCAACTCTCTTTTGCCCTTCTCATCTTTCATTGTTTGATTGACCATTCTCTTAGTGGAATCTTCAAGATGGTGCACATCTGCAGCTTTGGAGGCAGTATCGAGATCTGTCCTCTCCATAGTGAAATCATGCACTGTAGGATCTTGAACCTCTTCCTCGGTCACTGGCTTGGCTATTTCTACACTCCAGTTACCAGTGTTTGGGTCAACATTTATACTGGACATTGTTTTGAGTCTCTTGGACTTGGGGGTCTTCCCCAGACATTTACTTACCATGTCCTCCAGAGGGAGAACAAAAGGAATCACCTTCTTTTTGTCAGATATAGAGCTCTCTAGCCACTTCGGTGCAGGGGTCGAGACTATCTTCCTGGGCTTCTCTCCATCAGAGGGTTCATTTGAAATCATTAACACCTCAGGGGTCTCTAGAAAGGCCTCTGACTGTGAACCAGTGTCAACTGTCTCTATTCTGTTTGGGCTTGCCTCTTTGTCCCCCATAGGCTCTTCTGCTTCTTCCTCTGAATTTAAGTCAACAATTATTGTCTCAGAAGTCTGCTTCTTTCTTTTCCCTTTTGTCCTCAATCTAGTAAGACGGGATGGCAGAATATCCGTGAGGACCCTTCTGGATCTCTTGGAGACAGGGCTTTTCTCAGTCGATGACTTGGATGCACCTACACCATAGATAGCAAGGGGTTGATTAGAAGAGACCATGGGAGGTGATGATGTGGCCACTGAAGAGAATTGTTGGACAGTTTTACTCTGAAGCCCTTCCTGTCTTTTTTCTTTCAACCATTTTTTAGTCCTCCTTATCACAGGAAGGGTTTTAATTTCAATTCTGTCCTCCTCTTTCTTGCTCCAGTCCACCTCTGGGATGGGTAAGTGTTCTATTTTCTCAAATTGTGGATCAACCACTTGTTCATCATCAACAAAAATTCTAGAAACGTCCATGTTTAAATTAAGGGTAATTATTTGCCCCAAAGAAAATCTACACCATAACCTCCTCCTAACTTCGAATTCGTCTGGGCAGTCCTCCCAGTAATCCTCCAGCTTAGGAAGATGTGAGTGCCCTGTTCCAGAATCTAGGTTATCTTTAACAAAACATTTACTATCGAATTGAACCCTGGCAGTGAAAAATTGAAAATTGAACCTTTTGAAGTTCACCTCCAGATTTAAGGCATCAGATTTTGAATGGCATGAATAATGCCCAAGTTCAATAGGAAAAGCAATACCACAACCCCTTTTTGATGGGAATTTGTTATCAACATGTGCCAATTGCCGACATACCTCCATCAATACAAAACGATCGAATACATATCTAGGCAACTTCAGGGGTTCACCATCAAACCCTCCAACTCTGATATAAGTGAATTCAGAAAATTGGATGAAAAAGCTACCGTAGATACTGATCAGTTGCATTGCTTCACTGGTCATTCTCTTACCTGGATTGCCTGCCAGTTCATAGGTCATTTTTCTAGTGAAGACATCATTAATTCTTTTATAATTTTCATAACAATTTCTTCTTTGCAACTGTGAATAATATTCGTAAATCTTACTGCTCTCATCTAAAGGCTCATGAGGCAAGTCAAACCAATCTTTTGTGGATGCTAAACAGTAGAACAGATATGAAGACATAAAGAAATCCCTGTTACCCAAATGATTATTTAAACTCTGATGTAGACAATCAGCTACTATCTCAGCCCAATCCAAATATTGTTCACCCTGGAGGATAACTTGTATGAAAAAGTACATCCAGTCTTCCCAGTAATAGGCATGCTGATTGCCTCTCAGTCTGTGCAACAACACCACAATATCCCTTACTTCCTGTATTAAATGATCTCTAGTAAGGGGTCTGGGCAGCCTTGAACCGCCCTTTTGAAATTTTAGTAGCCAATTCCTTGCTATCACACTTCTATAAGTTGGTCTCTTTTCTGAGAAATACCCATTGGAGGAAGTAATGTCAAGACTGGAATACGCCTCCTTAGGCGGTATCTTCATCACAGACATGAGGGTTTGTCTGTTAACATGGAATAACACATCCCCGTCTGCTTTTCTAAGGCACCTGTGTTGGGGATCGTATCTGTTTATACACTCTTGAACCAACTCTGGGCAGAATATAGCTTGAGGAAAGGCTGTGGCTTGAACTAAACCACTGTCCACAATTTTCTTCATTGTGGGGGTTTAGACAGGGTTTCTAGTTCTTCCTATGAATTCCTCTAAATCATATTGAACTAATGCAGTATCCCCAAATTCTTAGTGAGAGTAAGTGAGACCAAGGCCATGTTCATCTCCCAAGCATGTAGATTTCAAAGACATATTTGGACGATTATAATAAAACACTTCGAATTTCCAAAATAACAGAAATTCCAGAGGCTCTTCTTTCCAGTATAAGAATTCAGAATAGCATAGGGGAAACAGGACTCACCTTCAGGATATTTGAATTCACTGCGAAAACTTGAAAAACGAGAGCCTTACACTTCCAGCGCTATCCTTCTCCGCATTGCACAGTATATTTTCTTGCTAAAATTAGCTTGTTCTTGGTTAATAATGGTGCTTACCAGAGTGAATAATCATCGCTTGGAACAATACATGCCAAAAATATTTGAAAAGACATGAACTCTGATTTCTTCATTAATAGCAAGTAATGTTCGTGCGCCATCATGAAGTACAATGATTATCCATAGTCTCCACTAAATTACAGCTCTCGGTTTCATGATGGGTTTCTGACAAATTTTCCTCCAACTTTCCCGCTAAGTTTGACTTAGAAAGCTACGGGAGCCAACGGGACCAAAATTGCCAAATCTTTGAACTTATTGAACCATTGAACCTCTAGGACATGGTTCAACATGATGGTTCAATGTGATGGTTCAAGCATGTCAACTGGACTTTGTAGGTAGGCAAAAGATTAACTTACCGAAATAGGGACTTGACCTATGAACTGTTGAACTTGTGAAGACGCGGTTCAATATGAAGGTTCAACGACGTAAGGGTCATGTGGACCAACAAAAAGTTACACGGCTTTGGTAAAAGGTTGCCAATTATAAAACAGTGAACTATTGAACCTTGAACCATTGAACCCCTCGGTAGAGTACAAGCGGGAGGTTCAACGATATATTAGTAGACACAGAAACTGTGTGACCCGACTCATAGGAAGACAATGAGTGTTGAACCTTAAGACTGTTGAACCATTGAACCTTGAACCCCGCTATAGAGTACGTGCGGAAGGTTCAAGTTCAACCCGAAAGTACAAAGACGCTTAACACAAACAGTAAGACAGCTTGCTTTATATGACACTTCAGACATATTGAACCATTGAACCTTGAACTTTGAGAATGGTTCGGGTTCAAAGGTTCAAACCTTTTATACAAAGACGACACACGAGTAAAATTTGAAGGACTAAGAGTCGATTTACAAAGTGAAGATATGACCAAAAATATAATATGGTAAACTGACTCTTGTTTAAGAAAAATTACCGATACATAAATAAACAAGGGTGACTCAAAAGGTAACACTTGAAAAAAAGGAAAGAAAAGAAAGGATAATGAGGAATTGGTAAAATAGTAGTAGACTCACGTGGGTCACTAGGATGCTGAGGAGGATCAAATTGCTACGTCACCTCATTAGAGTGAGGAGTTCTAGGAACTGTGAAGGAACCCTCATGTATATCATCCTCATTAGAGTCTATCTCTTGTGCACCCCCTATTGGCCCCTCATTAGAAAAGTCATCCCCATCATGAATGTAGTCCTCATCAGTAGAATTAGAGCCATCAACCACAATGAGTCATCAGGAAGGAGTTCCTCTCCCTCCCTTCTATTCACCTCTCAGGGTCCTAGAAGATTTAGTAATCAAAACCCCAGGAGTCAAAGGGGTCCAAGAAATAGTTTTCTACCCAATCTCACCCATCTCCTGGATGGATCTATAACAAGTAGGTACTAGGGGCAACTCCTTAGGAAAGTCATCACTAAACTACTGTAAGACATGCTTGACACGATGAGCCTCAACTATACCATTATGATCCAAAAGGTCTGATATGTTGAGACAATACTCCCTAATTTGAACATCATGTGACCATACACCCTCCATATCTTTGTAGGGGTCCAAAACCATATCTACATCTATAAGAGTGGCCACAACATGTAGAGAGATATCAAATTTGCCCACATGAGCCTACCTAGAAGCATTCAGTAATCGTCAGTCAAGAAGAGGAATCTCCTTCTGATAGGACTTGATGCACTCAAAGATCCAATTCATGATCAGAGAGGAATGGCTAAAAGCAAGAGCCTTTATCACATAATGATGTAGAGGCACCCACACTATAACCTTAACATACAGCAATGGATGTCTGCAACCCATCATCATCATCATCATCATCATCATATTTGACTTGACACTGTCAGCATCATCATCATATTTCACCTACCGACCGATATCCTCCTGATGACAAGCCCTCGCCCGTTCGCATGTCAACAGCATCACCTTGTTCGATTATCGACAGCATCATCATGTTCGACCAGCGCGAACATCCTCCTGACGTCCACTGTTTACTTCAGCGACAACTTCTGCCTTCACTACCTTCAGCATCATGATATTCAACATCATGATAATCAACAGGATAAAGAACATCCGGTTCCTTCCATTTATCCTGATGATGACCAACCTTTACTTCTCGCACCGTCCCTTTGATGCTGACGTCACCCGATATCCTGATGACGTATATCCTGATGACGATGACGTCACCCGCAGCTCCTCAATATCCTGCTGTAGGCCAAACTTAGCTTTTTTTGGCCCGCGATCAACCCGATCTTCAACCTGATGCCGATACGCTCCTCCTCGGCTCCTCCTGATGATGATCACCCCGACGCACATTCACTTCATGCACTCAACTGCATCATGCTGATCTCCTCTTACTCGGATGATGATGCCCGAAGCAACTGCAGGATATAAACAGAAATATCCTGATGATGCCGTTTTAACGACTTTTCAACCTTAGCGGATTTTCACTGTTCTGATCCGCCGAACCTCCTGGGATGACTCGATCCACTCTCAGGGTGATCTTCCAACTCAAACTTATCAGCTCGACCTAGCACATGCCCATGCTAGGGTCTTCAACACCTTTCAACCGCGATCCTGCACACCTGCATGCGAACAAACAAACTAACACCTACCCTACTGTACATAACCATTCTACCGATCAGACAAATCAACCGGTGGAATGGATCAGTGAATCCATGAAAACCACCCAGATGCAGTAAATCGATTAAACAATAGAGACCAAACAGAAATTGAACAGAACAGGATCTCTTATTAGATTTCAAAAGATGCTATTACAATATTCAGTCTCTCCTCTCGCAAAGTCTGATCGATGATCTATTTAATATCAACCGATCCTCATGCTTAAATAGATTTTCCTACGAGTACTACTGACCCGACTCCAAGCGGCTGGGAACTCTCCAGGCGGCTGGGAGATCCAACCGGTCCTACAGCATGACAGCTGTTCTAACAAACTACCTAAAAAAAGTAAAAGCATGGTCAGCATGATCTTATCATGATCAGCATGACCTTATTACATGCATTTGGTATTATCAGACCTTCTTGAAAACATAAACAAGACCTAAAACAACTAACTGCCTCATGAAGGCCAGCTGTCAGGTAGGTGCTCCTGCACCATACTCCCCAACAGAAAAGAACTCATGTCCCATGAGTTTAGTATGTGGAAGTCCTCCACCTTTACACTTTGCCTTTGCAATATGCTGAACTGTTCCAGCTTTGTCCTCTGCTGGCTCTTGGCTGCTCCAAGTCTTCTGCACTGTAACTTGCTATCTGGAAAGTAAATCCTCATGCCTGTCAATATAGGCCTTTCTCTCACATACCCTGTGTTTGTCAGGTTGTCTGACCAGAACCTCTGTCTGAACTGCCTCTTGAACTTCTGCAATGTTCAATCCTGTCTCCCTTTCAATCTTTATAGGACAAACAATAGTCCCAACTATGACAACATCCTTGTCATTCCTCTCAACTGGTTGTTGTGTGCAAACCTGTTTCTGCACCTGCTGCTGACCTCTGTCAGTCAAAACTAAAACTTTCTTCAACCTGTTGTCCTGAACAACTCCTTTCTCTGCAGTATCCTTATCTGCCTTTATGCCTGCTCCTCTAGGCATCTGCACAAACTCCTTCTTTCCCATTAAAATGATTTTGGCTGCCCCCTGTGCTGCAGCATCTGCCTGCAATGGCATCAACTTCATAGTCTTCCCATCTTTCTTGAGGGTGTAGGTATTAGCGTACCCATCATATAGTACCCTCCTATCAAATTGCCATGGTCTACCCAATAGTAGGTGACAACATTCCATAGGCAAAATATCACACAAAATTCTATCCTGATATGCTCCAATCTGAAAATCCACATATGCCTGTTCAGAGACAAAAAGTGATTGACTATCACTCACCCAAGATGCCTTGTAAGGGTGCTGATGTGGAATCCTTTCCAAATTCAGTTTATCCACCATCTCCTGAGATACCATGTTGTCTGTTGAACCAGTATCAATGACAACCTTACATTTTTTACCTTTGCTCTTGCATATGGTCTTGAAAAGAGACCTTCTTTGTGGGGATTCTTTGTCAGGTACCTTCATGGTAGTCACTGTTCTTCTCATCAGCAGAGACTCTCCACTCTCTGGGTATGCATAATTATCAGGCTCCTTATCCTTTTGATAAGTGTTTGAACTCTGCGCACTTTGCTCTACTGTCTCTTCTTGTACCAATTGTACTCTCTTGTCACTAGTTCTATCACTTCTGGATGATGAACCTTTGTTTTCTGGACATTTGAAAGATGGATGACCAAACTCACCACAGGTGTAACACTTTCCTGAAAATGTAGTAGAACCTCTACCACCTCCAAATCTTCCTTTATTACCTTTCCATCCACCTCTGAAATCAGACTGTCCCTGTCCTTTACCAGTGTCTTCTTGACCCTCATTGGTTTGCTTTTGTGTAGGGGCTGCTCCTCTTCCCCTCATATGGTTTCCTCTTCCCCTCATGGACTTATCATGTCCTCTATTCATCTTTTCTTCAATCCTGATTACCATTTGGTAACAATCCTCCACATTCTTAGGGTTAGCTAAAACTAACTCATCCTGTATGTTAAATCTCAAACCAGCCAAGTACCTAGCCACCTTCTCTACCTCATTCTCATGATGACCAGATCTCATACTCAATTTATAAAACTCCTCAGTATATGCCTTCACATCCCTTTCCTTCTGCTTTAAAAATTGCAGCTTCTTAAACATCTGGATTTCATAATCCCTTGGCAAGAATTTACCTTTGATCCTTGCTACCATCTTATCCCATGAAGTGATCTTTGACTTCCCTTGTTTCCTTCTCTCAGTTTGTACATAATCCCACCATACCAAAGCATGACCTCCTAACTTGGTCTTTGCAATCTTTACCTTCTGATCCTCAGCAACATCTTCACATTCAAAGTGATTATCAAGTGCAGCAATCCAATCCAGTAATTCATCCTCATTCAAACTTCCAGTATACTTGGAAACATCAACCTTTACCTTAGGTTTATCACTCTGCACTGCCTTTAACAGTTTTGCTAATCTCTGGTCTTCAGCATCCAGATCTTCAGCTACCTCTTCATACTCTTCTACAGTATCTTCATCTTCTTCAGACTCACTGTCTGCCACTTCCCTCTTTTTGTTCTTTTCCAGGGCTGTAAGCCTGGCTTGAAGTGCTTCAGCAAGCTCCTTCATCTTCCTCATCTCTCTAGCATGTTTCTCCTTCATCTCCTGCAGTTCCCTTGCAGTACCACTACCTTTCGGAGGCATTTTATCAACCTCACAATCAACCCGCAACACACAATCAACTCTACCTCTGCCCTTTCAGTGACAGAATCAACACACAATAGCCCAGATGTTTTGCTGAGCTCTGATACCACTATGATGTAGAGGCACCCACACTATAACATTAACATACAGCAATGGATGTCTGCAACCCATCATCATCATCATCATCATCATCATATTTTACCTACCGACCGATATCCTCCTGATGACAAGCCCTCGCCCATTCGCATGTCAACAGCATCACCTTGTTCGATTATCGACAGCATCATCATGTTCGACCAGCGCGAACATCCTCCTGACGTCCACTATTTACTTCAGCGACAACTTCCGCCTTCACTACCTTCAGCATCATGATAATCAACACGATAAAGAACATCCGGTTCCTTCCATTTATCCTGATGATGACCAACCTTCACTTCTCGCACCGTCCCTTTGATGCTGACGTCACCCGATATCCTGATGACGTATATCCTGATGACGATGACGTCACCCGCAGCTCCTCAATATCCTGCTGTAGGCCAAACTTAGCTTTTTTTGGCCCGCGATCAACCCGATCTTCAACCTGATGCCGATACGCTCCTCCTTGGCTCCTCCTGATGATGATCACCCCGACGCACATTCACTTCATGCACTCAACTGCATCATGCTGATCTCCTCTTACTCGGATGATGATGCCCGAAGCAACTGCAAGATATAAACAGAAATATCCTGATGATGCCGTTTTAACGACTTTTCAACCTTAGCGGATTTTCACTGTTCTGATCCGCCGAACCTCCTGGGATGACTCGATCCACTCTCAGGGTGATCTTCCAACTCAAACTTATCAGCTCGACCTAGCACATGCCCATGCTAGGGTCTTCAACACCTTTCAACCGCGATCCTGCACACCTGCATGCAAACAAACAAACTAACACCTACCCTACTGTACATAACCATTCCACCGATCAGACAAATCAACCAGTGGAATGGATCAGTGAATCCATGAAAACCACCCAGATGCAGTAAATCGATTAAACAATAGAGACCAAACAGAAATTGAACAGAACAGGATCTCTTATTAGATTTCAAAAGATGCTATTACAATATTCAGTCTCTCCTCTCGCAAAGTCTGATCGATGATCTATCTAATATCAACCGATCCTCATGCTTAAATAGATTTTCCTACGAGTACTACTGACCTGACTCCAAGCGGCTGGGAACTCTCCAGGCGGCTGGGAGATCCAACCGGTCCTACAGCATGACAGCTGTTCTAACAAACTACCTAAAAATAGTAAAAGCATGGTCAGCATGATCTTATCATGATCAGCATGACCTTATTACATGCATTTGGTCTTATCAGACCTTCTTGAAAACATAAACAAGACCTAAAACAACTAACTACCTCATGAAGGCCAGCTGTCAGGTAGGTGCTCCTGCACCACATAATATGATAGAACTCCCTATAAACCATAGCCAGGATGTCTAATCCCCAAGTGTAAACTCCACCCTGCTCAATGCCCTGTATAATTGGTGCCCAACACCATCTCAAGTGAGCCGAGGCCTTGTCTCCAGACAGCCTCGATGCGATCAAACCAATCAGGAACTTCCTCAAGCAAGGAATGCAAAGTCATGGTACGGAGGTGAGATGAACTCTCGTCTGATCCTCGGGGTGGTTCACCCTCATGATCTGTGCCCAAGAAGTCTTGTCCTCGAAGGACTCACTAGCTGGTAGGATAAGTGGGTGTCCTCTCACAGGAACCCCTAGAATGCGATAAGCATCATACAGAGTGATGGTCCACTCTCCTAAAACCAAGGGAACCTGAATGTGTTCTTGTCTACATCCTAGTAAGTCAGAATGTCACAACAAATGCATGCCACAGGATGTACAATTGGCACATGGTAAACCTTAGCCAAGTATGCTCTCCTCAAGACAAAAAGCTCATCGGTAGATAACGAAGCATACATCTCTGAAAGCCACAACTTCTTGAAGTTGGAATTCCAATCGATCCTCATATCTTGTCAATCAGAAAATGACTTTAGGTTAGATATCGTCAACTCATAAAATCCCTAAAAATTGTAAAAATTATAAAAAATTTCATTAAAAAGGCGTATAAACATTCAAAATTGCAATAAACAGACACATTCAATGTTTAATTTAGATTGAAACAGAGTGAAGTAAATGTCAAAAAAAATCAAATTTCAGTCAGAATTGATCTATCAGGGTTGCCCCTTTCATTAGACCAGATCTCCCCTAGGTGACCCAGATGTTCAGCAAGATCTCCCTTGGGTGACCCTATTGCACAAGCAAATCTCCACCAGGTGACCCTATTGCTCAAGTAGATCTCCCTTGGGTGACCTTCCTAGCAACAGGGGTAATCCAATGTGGCTATCCTCTGAACCAAAAGTGTTCTAAAAACCTTGTTTCTTAGCTTATTTCAGTAAATGAAAAAACAATCTTACTCTAAATGACAAAACAAAGACAATGCAATAGAAAGAATCATAAAAAATGGACAATTTTAAGAGATTTTTCACAAAATTTAAACTAGGGTTTAGAGAAGGGTTTTTCACAGTTTGCGTACCTAATTCTAATCGGTGGAAGAAGAGGCGGCCATCTTTATGATCTCCTCGGCAATATCTACCCAATGACTACTCACATGATCAGTTTTGTTGCCAATTCACTGAAATCTCACTAATTTTCTCACTTTTTCTCCCCCTTAGCTTAGTTTTCTTTATGCATTCTTAGATTAGTTTTTGCTTTTATGCATCTCTCATGCATTTATTTTGCATGCATTCATTTCTACAGGTCTCACCTACAAAGGCAAACAACTAGTCAAACTAAAATAATCTATGGTATGCTCATCATTTTAGTTTTCATTATTCATTTTAATATATTTAGATTCTGAACTAATACAAGTTATTGTAGGTACAGTTGCAAGAAAATTGACAATAGGTAAGGCCTAGTTTGGGAATGGTACCTACCTTTCATGTAGACTACCGTCCCCGAGGGGGCAAATATGTAAGCACCAAAATCACGTACAACCTCCACAAGGACCCCTATGATGATTCATGATCCTTGTCACGTACATCTAAGCATGAAATAACATCCTCTTAGCAAAAATGCTCTTGCTGACATGTCTTTTCTTCCTCCTTGTGTCATTTCCCCTTTGTCATTTTCTCTCTCTTCACTTTTCGAAACTTTTTTGACACTTGTTGACTTGTGTTTCCTATGATTGCAACACTGTTCCTAAGCCTTGTATGCATCTTGTAGGTGAGTTTTCACCTTTCCCCAGTGTTTTTCATCCATTCCCACCCCTAGAGCTCCTCCCTAGCCATCTCCCACTTTTAGTTTTCAGTTTCACTCAACCAATCCAAATCTCCCCCTATTATTTCCAGATCTCCCCAGGAGATCCTACTTTTCCAAGTGGAGATTTTTATTTTCACACATGACTGACCTGTTTCCAGAGGCAAATCCCCTCCTCTTCATCTCCTCTTCCATCTCCCACCATGGAATTTCACCTAGGTGCCCTCTTCTGAGGGTCGGCCATGGGTCTCCCCCGAGTGACCCTGACTATTGAAAGAGGTGACCCATGGGCAACCCTATTGTATTTTCAGCCACAAAAGAACTCAAGTTTCTAACTCAAAATAGCTTAGTTTTTGCCTATTTTTCTTCCTATTTGCATGGATATTCATGCCAAAGATAGAGCTAACTATTTCATGCACACACACATGCATAATTAGCTCTATTTCATCTTTAGTTAATAATTCATGCATTCCCTTGTATTCTCATGCACTCATTTTTCTTCACTTCTTGAGTGATAAGTTTTTACTGAGTAGATCACTCCAATTTTAGCCCATATCACTATTGAGTCTTCTAAGTTAACTCTCCAATCAAATTGAGTCAACTCTCTTTCTTCTTCACCTCTCATCCCTTCTTCTAACCTATAAATACCCCCCTCTCTCAAGTATAAAGGGAGACAATTTCATTTGTGCACACAGCTCTTGCAGGTTATTGCTCTCCAAATCAAGCATTCTCATACGTATACAGAGTTCATAGGAGCCTTTTTCTTTCATTTGTTATCTCATCTAACTTTCATACAATCTCATTTGAATCCATACGCTGCTCACATCACAAGCCACAATGCTCATCAATCTCTCATTAAAGCTTTTTCAAAGTTTTAAACTTCTTTTGCTTCTCTTTTTTTGTTGTCGCCAAGAGGATCACCCCACTACTACAAGAGGATTAGAGGTTGCCACTACAAGGATTTCTAAGGGTAGTGGAGACTCATGCATCTCTAGGTTCCTTCATGTTTTTTTTCATTTTATAGTAATTAGATAATCAAAACTTTGCTCTTGGGAATAGTAAAATACATGTTTGCTTTTCTCTTCATAGGTTAAGTAGATTTGCATTGTTAAATTAGTTTCCCTTTCCAAAGTTCATATATTAAGAGTAATTTCTTTTCTTAGATTAGATTGATCCACATATTCAGAAAAAAATAAAAACATAGAGTACATTGCATTAGGTAATTTCATCATAGCTTGCATACATTTTCTAATTCCTAGATTAATAAAAAGCACTAAATTGATTTCCAAAAACATAAAAAGGCACAAAAAAAATGTCTTGCATTCATATAGCCTTGAATTCATTAAAAATCCAAAAAAGAACAAAAATAGTAGCAACATAGAAGGTTTGAAAACCCTTGGTCTCAACACAGGTCAACTTAATTCAAACACTGGTCAAAACCCTTGGTTTCATCACAAGGTCAAACAAAGTCAAACGCTAAATCAAACCTTAGGTCCCACAAACCCTAAGTCAAAATAGTAGGCCATGTTAAGGTTATCTTAAACTACCTCTCTCTTGTCTCGGCTCATGAATGTGCCTAGACATAAAGGTGAGTGGGTGAGGGCAATCCTTGACAAGATAGAGGAGATCTACCCTAGGCATAAACAAGATCAATTAGTCATTCAACAATAGCAAGAAGCATTTAGACAACTCTTGGTACAACAAGCATTCATCCAACAACACGAATGACAGTTAAGCATCAATGAGAACAACAGCCTACCCACACAATGTTGGAACATCCAAAACCTAAATCGGAGAATGGTGACTAGTCACCCTTCGGGTCATATAGTTATCTTTACAACCACGGTCACAGAACACCATATTCAAACAAACGCACAACAACACACCTATCCTAAGATTGGCAGACCCCTCTCCATGAAGTTGAGCTCTCCAATGAGCAAAAACACCTCTTGTAGATCACCTCCTCTCGACTAGCTACTTCCACAAGAGTGAGAGTGATGTGGTGGTTCACCCCGTGGCAAGGAGAGAGCATCCGTGTGCATGCCAAAGCCAATTCAACCACACCCGAGGCCACCGAGTCATGATTTTGAGCATAGTCACCTACTCAATGTGTCATTCCTTGTATGGCTTCAATTTTTCCACCATTGTATTCCATTCTCTACATGATCTTCTTAGACACGATCCTCACACTTTCTATGAAGAATCTACTTCTCAAGGTTCTAATCTAGTACAAATACTTATCAGAGGGTGGCTAGGCGATAAAAAGATATATCTAATTGGCTAGTTTTACCATCCAATTATTTAATGTTATCTCCTTTACCTAAGTTGACAAAAAATCAAATAAAGGATATGATTTAATTTATCAAATTAAGAACACTTTGGGAAAAATTGATCTTTAAGATTTCATACTAATGTAGAAATGTTTTAAAAAAGGCTTTAGAAAGGATCACCATACCATCTGATGTTAATCCTATAAAGGTGGCCACCTTAATTGAGCCCCTTTATATGAATTATTCTAAGATTTTATTTGCACCTCATGAGTTACTTAGTACTCAAGTTACTTGACAAAATTTACCATTATTCATTAAGGTGAGATATGGTAATATCCTCATTACAAGAAATTCAATAGATAATCGATATGGTTTGAACATTTCAATTTTTTGGATAAAATTAATGTCAATTCCACCAATTTAAATAGAAATCATATGTCACAATTAGAGGATTTGATAGTGAAGGGATAGAATCACCTAGTGCCATTAGTTTACCCCTAACACTTGGACCAATTACAACTAATACTCTATTCCATGTGATGCGTAGATAGTTAATGTATGATGTTATTTAGGGTGTCAATGGATACATGCTTTCGAGGTGGTTCCATCTACTTTTCACTAAACTATAAAGTTTATTTATAAGAATAAGTGATTATGGTGCATGCAAAAGATTATATTTATCATTTTTATTAGCTAACTAAGAAATACCATGGTTCACCCCACTAGATTAATTACATAATTAGACCATTGGTAAAAGAAAAAATTTCTTCATCTACACCTAACATTGATCTTCAAGATGGTTGTGGTTCACTTGATTTCACACCTTCATGTGTTTAAGAATATAAATTGACAAAGATTATAAGATTCATCCTTTGTATACTGATACCAGTATACACCATTGGCCACATTCATTTGATGTTTATATAATTTTTTTCCTAAGAATGGTGGAGTTTCTATCGATTGATATGAGTCTACAATGACTTTCACTTACCTTTATCACAACTCCATAATAAGTATGATAAAAAAATATTGTACATAATCTTTGTTTTAGAAGTAAAGGTTTGGGATTGCATGAACAAGGTACTTTAGAATCTCTTATATCACAATAGAATTGCATCACTAAAGGTTTGTGGTATACTGACTATGTGAATAATGATGTAAACTATAAAAACAAATGATATATTGTTTAACATTTTTAGTGTTGGCCCAACTTTGAGTTTATTCTTTTAGAGCATGTGTTCCTTGAGTGTTATATCTGCACCCTAGTTTGTACTTCACCTTCAGACCTATTCATCTAGATTATCACAAGATGTTAGAGTTTATGTTCTTATTTTAGCATTTGTTTATGCATAAATATTACTAGTGAAGGCTTGTTGCCTCTATGTCTTGGTGGCGTATTCCAGTTCTCATGCATTTCTTGGTGTGCCTTGGTATTGTCTCTATTTTGGAGGTACTCAATTTGTAGGTATATGTGCTTTGGTGAGATCATTTTATGGGGGTATGTTTTCATTCTTATTCTTAAGGTTGAATCTTTTGTGTTTCCTTAGCCTCTGTGGCATGTCCTAGTGTTTTGGATGCTTCCCTATGTCTGGTTATTTTCATTCATGTCTTAAGTTATTTTGCCAAGCTCCTTTCATGGTAGCCTACATGTATTCTTAGTACTAGTTAATCCCCATGTCTCTACCTATTCCCTTGCCATATCCTAATTCAATCTATTGGCACCTAAACTCATAATTCCTTCTTGCCAAAAGACCCCTATGCTTTCATTATGTTCACTCATTGATTTCTTATTACTAGTTTCCATATAACTTAAAGTATGTGTATAATTAGTTTATTGTTGTGTTTATCACCTTGGCTAGTCACCCAAGTACCACTTGCTTGCCATTGCCTCTACATACTAGCCACTATGCTCTAGCTTGTAGTCATCATTACACCCACTACTCACGCTATGCCTTCATGTCCTGCCACTACATTTCACTATAGGGCATTGGTAGTTCATATTGGCTAAATAGTTGGTGCATAATTTCTCTTGGGCAATTATGCACCCACCATTAGATCTCCATTCCTTTCTCTGCTAGTTGTCAAATATTTTAGAACTTGCATAACCCTTACTCCTCTACTAGTGGCTTCTAAAACTAATAGCATATGTGTCCTTTATCCTTTGTGTGGTCCATCTTCATTGGATGTGCTTTACTAATAGCTCAAGTCTACTTAGCTCCCTATGGCATGATATGTGGACCACTCCCCTAGTGCCACATGTCTTATGTGATATCATGCGATGGGCCCCATTTATTTTATCAATGGATACCTAGTCCTTTATGGTGGGCCCAACCAATGATTTTGTGGAGTCTCTGTTGAATTATGGCCTCTCATGCATCACCTTTAATGGTGGCATGCTTGATCCTATCCTTAGTGGCTTGTACTTCTATCTCTATACTAAATCAAAGGCTACCACCTAGCATTTACATGGAAATATGGTAGGCCCATGTTGATTCTCCTCATAGTGCATGTTCCAATGATTGATGGATGTGTGTCCTCCTATTTTTAGCATAAACAAAAGGCAAAGTGACCTATCCTAAATGTGTACAAATTAATTCATCCATCATGCATTATACCATTATATGCAAAAGGGTTGCTACATGGATGACAAAGATCTATCTAAACTTCAAACATTTAAACTACCTTCCCATGCTCTATTTGAAATACTAAAATATTAGTAAAAACCATTTTTATGGTTTTTTCTCTAAATAATGGTTACAACATCTTGCAGTTGTGTATGTAGGTTGGTGGTTTCCTTTTATACACAAATGCATTCCTTGGGCCCCCATATACATATTAATGGCTTCAATATAGGTGGTTGGGCCTTGCAATAATTTAATTTGTTGTACACTAATATTTTATTTTTGGGGCTTTTCTACCTTTGTTCTGGTTTGTAACATGAGAACTTAAAGACTTTTGTGCATCTTTCCATCCCTATAAGGTATGTATGTATCTAATGATGACTCATAGAGACATGGCATGATGTTCCAAAGTATTTTGAGTCTAATGTAGGGTATATTTAGGGTTTTATTTTCTCCCAGGTGGCTACTCTTTAACCTAATAGTACATTTATTGTAGGATGGGATGATAGGAATGATTTTGCCTACATTAGTATATATTTGGTGAATTGAGAGTAATTGTTTATCTTATTTATGATGTCTTTCTTGCTTACAAGTGTGTGTCAACTTGGTGGTAGCCCTAGTGCTAACATGACAATTAAATTTTGGCTCTTGATTGATGGCAAGGCTATTGGTGGGTAAGTGCATGGAAATGGGGGTTCAAAAGTAGCCACTTTTTCCCTAAAATTAGTAAAAACTAAACTTCAATGAGTAATTCAAGATATTTATGCTCAAAATTTCAAGATGTGATAAGAAAAAGTTTAGTAAGTGCTTAGAATCTAATTGCTAAATTACAAAATTTTATTTTAAATGATAGAGATTAAGAAGGTTAAATAGGGGGAGTACACAAAGTGGTCCTATTTTTGTTAGAAAAAAGATAACATATCATTAACTTTGATCCCCCTAAATTGTTAACTTTTTAAAATTATTTTGTAAATCCTTTTTGTGGAAAGTTAGCAAGAATAATGTTGTATTTGATAGATTTTTTTGTGACTTTTTAAAGAATGATTATTTTTAGTAAGTTTTAAAGTGCACATCCTAAAAAACAAGAAATTGAGTGTGCTTCCCCCCTAATTTTGAGAAAAAATGCTCAAAAATGATTATTTTTGAATGTGTATAGAATGGAGTGTAGAATATAGAAATATAATTTGTTTTAAATTTGGATGAGTGGATAAAAGTGATGCTAACAAATAAGTAAATGTGTTTTTGGTGAAAAATGAAGTCACTACTAAAAAATTAATTCAAGATCAAAACCTATTGATATACTTGGATTTTAGAAAAAATACATGGTTAGAAAGTTGAGCTAGAGCTTGATATCATAGTGGCAACTTTTTAAAATAATACCTTAAGATGTGTAAACCTATTGAAGAGCACACTCAAGATTTGTTTGTTTTTTTATGTTTTTTTGTAAAACATAGATTTGGCCACCTTACATGTAGGTCTAGACCTTAGTCTTGGATATCCAATCCAAATAGAAGCCTAAGGGTGGGATTCCAAAGCAAATACACATGAAACATGTGCATGTTTTAATGTGCATGCATTATAAATTCAAAAAAGAGAGAACTAATCATTTTCTTTATTTTTAAGGAAATTATAACATGAGAAAGTTATAATTTGCATGTGTTAAAATGTACTAGAATTATGGCTTGGTATTCCCAAGCCATATCACTGGCACGTTAGAAGGTGACTGTGTTATTTAACACACTCATGTTATGTCATATTTTCTTTCAAACCTTTATTAGCCTCTTTTTGTCCCCCAACTTGTGCACTTAAGTTGGTGACAAGGAAGATGGCTATATATATGTAGATATAAGAATATGACTTATTGTTTGCTCATTTTTTTTGTAAATTAAAAAAAATAGTATTACAGGGTCTTCTTATGTTTTGTAATAGTTTGAAGGACTAGTTTGAATCTTTTAGCTTGGTTATTAACCTCATTTTGTAATTTTCATTTATGCAATCCTCCATGGAGAATCTTTAATATATATAGTCTATCAAGTTTATGATTGTATCCATGTGTTTTAAGTGAACTTTTAGGAATAAGCTCTAATCTCCTAATCACATTGGTTGATGACTGCATTATGAGTGACCAGTTAATCATCATAGAGATAGTATAGAAGCATGCATAAAGTTTATTTTCACCATAATGTATGGAACTAGTTTGTTTTCCTAGGGATTGTTGAAGAATGTTCTTTTCTTGATGCTATAATTTTGTGATGTGTTTTTCATATATAGATCCAAACTTATGTGTTTAAGAGCAACACCTAGTCCTTGTCACTATCATTTATATATGATAACTCCCTTTTGATTACACATTATTTACCTTTTAATTTTGATCAATCTACACATAAGTTCAGTCTTACACCATACCATTATACATATTGAATAAAGTATAAACCTTTCACCACTATTAGTTTTATTTGTTTCTTTAGGAATCACATATCTAATTACTTTAGCAATAAAAAAATAAATGGAGAACCCATCCAAGTATCATCCTTAGAGAAATATGCTTTGTTACATGTATGAAGAATATTCATAGATTGAGAAACATTATTAGGGATAAAATTGACACATTTTAGGTCTCATGCATGGTTTGCAATTCTACTTGAAGGAGGTTTTAAATCTTCATTTTCATAGATCAATGCATGGATGCTTGGTGACACATACTTAAGTTGTGTTATGCAAGGGGTGTGGCCTATGCTCAAGATTAGCTATTTTATTTATTTCTCTTTAATTGTTCTATAAAGAAAACTTTAAGGAACACCCTTGTTGGCATAATAGAGCCTAGAGAAAGTAGGAGTTGCCCTTACTCATGAATTAGTCCATTATTGTTGTTCTCTAATCATAAGCTACAATTCATTCATTTTAAGTTGGCACCTTTGGGGCTTGGGTTTGATTTTTATTTAGTGTTTTTTATGTAGTCACATTAGGAGGGTATAAGAAGGACTATCCAATCATGTAGCCTATCAATAATAACTCAACCAAAAAACACCACAAACATAAAAATTCACATGAAACACCACATTATTCATTAGACAGGATGTAAGATAATCATTTAATTACAACCTCATACATGCCAAGATGTAGTTGTTTGATTACTGCAAGATTACACAAATGGATAGTTTCCCTATGGGCTCCCTTAATATAGAACACTCAATAACTATGGAAACACCACTTCCAGACTTTCCACAATCAACCACATAATGATTATTAGTACAATATAACTTTAGAATTTTACCATAGACATGTCACATGGGCTACACATTGACTCAATCATAAGTACATTTAATTCTCATTGATTGTCAACATTCGTACATGTCACATTGGATACTTTTTTAATTAATCTCACATCATACTATGGGTAACCACACTCTATCTCTCATATTTCACTCCCTCACTATTGAACTTACTAGGTTCTATGTTCTTACTCCATCCCAGTCTTATTTTCTTGGCTTTAACCAATTCAAAACCCTATATTTATATCATCCTCAAGCTCCTCACATGATCTATGTCAACCTCAAGATGGTGCAAATCCTAAAACTACATGAAGCATGCCACTAACTAACAATAACAAACTTACAAATTACAATGGTTAAATACTGGAGAATCTCCACATAGTACACCACAAACCTTCACAACAGTTATTACATGCTACTCAAATATTCACCTTTAGCACAAACCCAAACTAAACCTTCCACAAATAGAAACAACACTAACTAAACACAATATCCACCTATGGACACTTCACAAACCAAATGACCAACCCCCACTTATCCAATCAACCTCAAATTTCAACAAAATATAAACAAACCGTAAGTAGAATAACCACTAAAACTACAAAAGCTAATTCCTCCATGTAGTTAAATGCACTAACATTTACCACCACAGACTGTTAACCACACACTTACACACACATAAACTATCAAATTAGACCACAAATTCCACTTCCTTAGACATAATACCACATTTGTACAATGCCCAAGGATGTGCCCACATTAGACTCCTAGGATAAATAAAATTGAGTCCCTCATTTTCTAGGATAGTTTACCCCTACCTGGAGGTTCCACTTTGTTGCTTCTTCAATGCATTCCTAAACCACCTCCTTAGATATGCCTCAAGTGATACAACCTAAGCACTTCTTTCTCCCATGTTAGTTTTTACTTCATTTGATCAATCATCCTCTAAACTATTCGTCTTTGGCTTCTATTTAGTCATAGTCCACTTGGCTTTTTCAACAACTAGTCCCTCACATTTGTTAGCCTCTTTCCTTCCCTCCACATACCCTTCTATTATATTTTTCTCTACCACATATTCCTCAATACATCTCCTCATCCACTTGTTCATCTGTCATATCCTTTGGGTAGTCTCCTTTTGGTGATCCCCATTCTCACAACCTCTCCTCTATGCTACTTATTTTTTCTTTGTGGTGTTACCACTAATTCTAGAAATTCCATAGACCTTTGGAATCAATGCATATAATCCCTCCCTAATGCACACACCATCACTATTTTAAAACTATCCTTTTCTTACCCTTAGTCATATTAGCTTATGTTTATATCCATCCTTCCAGATCACATATATGTTAGTTCTCCCATCATACACTGCTTTCCTATAAAATTGTGATAGTCTTCCCAATAGAAGATGACACATAGTCATTGGTGCAATGTCACACAACACCTCATCATGGTACGTCTCTATGTTGAACCTCACCCAACATTATTCCTCTATCAAAATTTGGTCTCTCTACTACAACCGGCCTATTTTGTATGGGTTTGGATGCCTCATCCTTCTCAGCCCCAACTTGTCAACCATCTCCATAAACACAAAATTATCCATGCTACCACTATCCACCACCACATCACAACATTTACCGCCTACCTTACATTGGGTCCCAAATAGATTCTTTCTTTGTATCAACTCATCCCTCATGTCACACCTCAAATCTCTTTAGATGAGTCAGCATGATCCACACAACATCTCCAAACACTCCTTGAACTCCACATAGCAACAAATTTGTGGTACACATCACCTACATTCCCAAGTTGGCCTCAATAACAATAAATCTTCACAAACTAACTTGAAAACTTTGTGCAATACTAGAAACATGAAATATCTCCATGTGCTTCAAAGTTGAGAAACATAGAGACATGTAGAAAATCAACATAAACTCATATAACTGATCTGTACATTCTCCAATTGCCACAAGTACTCAAACATATGTTCTGTAGAACAATTAAGCATCTGAAACCATCTGTAGTACATTGTTGTTTGAGAAACTAAACTTGTGGACCACCAAATCACTTGATACTGCATAGTACTATGCATTGAACATCCCTGAACATGTTCACAAAACTGTATGGACAAATACTCACTTCCAAAGGAGTGTGGAGCATTCCAACAAGTCTTCATCATTACTTTACTCTACTAGGGAACAGACCTGAACTCTATCACTTACAACTTTCACTACAAAGGAGAAAATGATATGAAACTTTGAATGTAGCACATTTACATCCTTCTAAACTTAACTCCTGAACTACATGACCATATCTTCAAATGTGGAGGAATGCAGAGCATTTTACTAAGTAGTCCTCCAAGAAGCTTTCTACAATAGCAACCTTCACCAACATCCAAAGACCAGAGCCTCCTTGTAGCAACACATACTTCCTTAGGATCAATAGGAAAGAGCATACAACATGCTACGGGCCATCAATACATCTTCTCAACATTAGAATGACTTCTAATCCTCATCTTAGTGCTTCTAATTCCCATCTTAATATATCATCATTCATCTTAATGCTTCTAATTCCCATCTTGATATATCATCATGATATCATCTTTGTTGACAACAAACATCCTCAATACAACTTAACAATGCATGACATCCAACCATGAACATTAGCAACATCACTTTTAGCACACCATCAACATAAGCAACAATGACAGTCCAAACTGAGTGTTGACATCAACCAACCCAAATTGAGTGTTGACGTCAATGACAAACACAATAGTAACAACCTTAGGTAACATATGTGTAACAATCTCCCCCTTTGGCATTGATGGAAACACACAACTGCTCATTCTCCCCCTTTGACATCAAGGACAAAGGGTGACTACTTCTCCCCCTTAGAGCACAAACTCTCCTTCTCAACCTTCTCCCCATGTCAGCAACAACCACTACCTGCTCCCCTTGAGAGCTAGCCACCATTAGTCTAGAAAAAATATATAGCATGAGTTACTCCCCTAAATAGATGCACCAACTATGCATCTAGAAATAAGGAGGACAGTTACCCCTAACTTCTATCCGAGATGTTCAAAAGTATCCTTTCTAAGAGCCTTTGTGAAAATATCTGCAATCTAATCCTTTGTTGGAACATATTCCAACTTCACTTCTTTCTCTGCAACCTTCTCTCTCAAAAAGTGATAACTAATTGATATATGCTTGGTTGTAGAATGCATTACTAGATTCTTGGAAATATTGATAGCACTAGTATTGTCACACAAAATAGGAATAGACTCATCATACTATATCTTGATATCCTTCAATGTTTGCTTCATCCAAAACACTTGTGTACAACAGGATGATGCTGCTGCAATATACTCTACCTCTACAGTTGATAAAGATACTGAATCTTATTTCTTACTATGCCATGAAATGAATCTGCTTACTAAAAAGAAAGAACCACCACTTGCAATTCTTCTATCATCAACACAACCAACCCAATTAGCATCAATGTAAGTACTCAGGTCAAAGTCATTACCTCTTGGATACCATAAGCCATAATCCAGAGTTCCCTTCAACTATATGAATATTCTTTTTACTACCTTCTCATGAGTTTTCTTAGGATTAGCTTAATATCTAGCAACCACACATACTCCATGCATAATATTAGGTCTAGAAGTAGTCAAGTACAATAGTCCTCCAATCATATATCTATAAATAGTTTGATCAACCTCAGGTGACTCATCTGCCTTGCTCAAATGACAACTAGTAACCATAGGAGTACTTACAGTTTTGGAATCCTCCATACCAAATTTATTCAACATCTCTCTAACATACTTAGCCTAAGAAATAAAGATACCATCATCTAGCTAAACAATTTGAAGCCCAAGGAAGAAAGACATCTCACCAATCATAAACATCTCAAACTCTTTCTACATCTCTTCTGCAAACCTCTCACACATATTATCATCTCCACCAAAGATGATGTCATCAACATATATAACAACTATCAAAATCATGTCTCTGTTTTCCTTAATGTAAAGATTACTATATGTAGTACCTTTCTTGAAACCTTGCTGAAGTACTTATCCAATAGAGCATACCAATCTCTAGGATCTTGCCTGAGTCCATTCAAAGATTTCTTGAGTCTGTACACCATGTCTAGATCTTTTGATAGCTAGAAACCATCCGGTTGCTCAATGTAGACTTCCTCTAAATCACCATTCAAGAATGTTGACTTGACATCCATCCGATAGACCTTAATGTTCTTGTGAGCAGTAAGGGCAAGAAATATCCTGATTGCCTCCATCCTAGCTACCAGAGCAAAAGTCTCCTCAAAATCAATACCTTCAACTTATGAGTAACCCTTACACACCAATATTTCTTTGTTCTTTACAACTTCACCATCTTCATTCAGCTTGTTCCAGAACACCCACTTTGTTCCTATAACATTCTTATCATTTAGTTTGGGAACTAATTCCCATGTCTAATTTTTCTCTATCTGATTCAATTCTTCTTCCATTGCCTTCATCCATCCATCATCCTTGCTAGCATCAGCAAATGTTTTAGGCTCTACCTTTGACAATAGGCATAGATTCACTTGCTCACTTTGTTTTGCAAGCCTTCTCCTACTCTGTACACCTTCATTCTTGTCCCCAGTGATCTTATTTGTTGAATGATTCCTCTGAACATACTTTACTAGAGTTTTAGGGATCTTCTCTGATTCTTGTTCCTTCTCTTCTTTCTCCTCTTATTCTTCTTTTTCAATATAGGGAGGTATATCAGATCATTTGTGCTTTTAATCATCTTTCCCAATCTCTTGTTGTAGCATCTAAAGGCCTTGCTTCTATTTGAGAAACCAAGAAAAATCCCTTCATCACACCTTGAATCAAACTTTCCCAGGTCTTTTTCATCTCTCCTGATGTAACATTTGCTGCCAAAGATCCTAAAGTATCTAACAGTGGGAGGTCTTCCATACCGTAGCTCATAAGGGGTCTTAGTGATATTGACCCTCAATTGTACTATGTTAAGCAAATAGACAATAGTGTGAACTGCTTCCTTCCAATACATATTAGTCAGATCTGCATCTTTCAACATTGCCCTAGCCATCTCTTGTACAGTCCTATTCTTCCTCTCCACTACCCCATTTTACTGAGGCATCCTAGGACCAGACAGATGTCTCCTAATACCATGATCTTCACAAAACTTTTCAAATTGATTTGAAGTAAACTCACCTCCTCTATTAGACCTTAAGCATTTGATCTTAGCATCCATTTCATTCTCAACTATTGCTTTGAAAATCTTAAACTTATCAAAGTTTTAATTTTTGTCTTAAAAAAGTAACCCAAGTCATTCTAGAGTAATCATCAATGAGCAACATGAAATACCTTTCACTTTGTTGGCTCTTTGTTCTTGTAGGGCCACATAGGTTGGTGTGAATCAGCTCTAGAGGAATTGTAGAAGAATACTCCTTGCTCTTGAAATTTATCTTTGTCTACTTTCCCATTTGATATTCCTTGCATAATATGTTTGAAAGCTTGGTTATCTTAGGCATATTTATCACCAAATGAATAGAGCTGATCTTTACGATATTATCAAAGTTGATGTGTCCCATTCTCTTGTGCCATAGCCAACACTCACCAAATTGTGTGAATAAACAGGTTCTTCCATTTACCTCCTTTAGATGATAGATATCTCCATATGTCTTAATACCTTCTACAACTAGTCTTCCAGACCCTACCTTCCTAATTTCACACCCATTTGCATGAAATGTAAGATTGTATCCTTTCTTGCACATTTCATTGGCACTAAGGAGATTATGCTTCAGCCCTTTGACATAGAGGACATCCTCAGTCTTGTTCTTTCCATCAATGGTTATAGCACCCTTTCCACAAATTTGTACTGACTCATCACCACCAAACTTAATAGCTCTACCATTCCACTTCTTAAGGTTGATAAACTTCTCCCTGTAACTAGTCATGTGGTTAGAGAAACCACTATCAATTATCCAAGCATTGGCTTCTTCTCTTGCATGAAAGGTAGTCCACACAACCATTGATTTTTTGTTATCTTGGTCAACCTACAAGGTATCAGACTTTTTACAATTCCCAAAATCACGTTTTTTGTCACCAACATTCAAGGCCATGAAAAGTGTTTCATCATTTGAATCATCATGATCCTCATCTTTTGAAGAGCAGTTGTTCTCCATGTAATAAAAACCCTTTTTTAACTTCTCTCTCTTGTTACTACCCCTTGATTCTTTAAAATGACATTTAGAAGCAAAATGATCAACTTTCCCACAATTGAAGCATTTGAAAGGTAGTTTACCTTTGTATTTGCCAGTTCCCTTCTTCAATCTTCTTACAAATTTTGCCTCTATCTCATCAAGATCATCATCTTGATCAATTGTTTCATTTTCTTCCTTCTTACTTACTTTGAATGTTGCTTCCTTCTTTGGAGCTCCTTTGTCAAATTGTCTCATTTCAAAGGCTATGAGAGAGCCAAACAATTGATCTACTGTATAGTGATCCAAATCCTGAGTCTCTTAAATAGCAGATACCTTATGACTGTAATATTTAGTGAGAGATCTCAGCACCTTCTTCACAATCTCATCTTCTTTCACTATTCCTCCAAGACCTCTGATGCCATTAACTATTTCATCCACTTGGAGCATATAACTGGTAATGTCTTCATCTTCTACCATCCTCAGGGTTTCAAACTTGCTCTTGAAGATTTACATCTTGGCCTACTTCACTTTACTGTCTCCTTCATAAATGCTGCTAAGTTTCACCCAAACATTCTTAGCAGATTTGTAGCCCATTACCTGCAGAAGTTTTGAATCAGCTAGCCCACTCATGATAGAATTTGTTGCCTTGGCATTGTTATCATACAACTTAACCTCATCTAGATCTATAGGATCAATAGTAGAAGTAGTGTAACCATCCTTAACAGATTGCCAAACACCAAGCCCTAGAGAAGATAGATAGTTTTCAATCCTTAGCTTCCAAAAGGAATAATTTATTCCATCAAACATAGGTGCCTTGTGAGATCCATTATGAGCCATCCCAAACCTTCCTCGAGCAGTTAAGCTTCTTTAGAGGAACTTAGCTCTAATATAAATTATTGAACACAGTCGGATATTGAGAGGGGGGGTGAATTAGTATTCAAACAAATCTTAAATCCTCTAGAGCAAATTAAAAATTAAACTTTAGAGCATTAACAGAAACATAAAAGATCAACACAATGAACAACACCACATAACACCAGATAAACGCGGAAAACCCCAAAGGGGAAAAACCAAGGTGAGGATTAACTCACAATATATGAAGCTCACTACTAAAAGGATTACAACTTTGTTTTAGGGCTACAACCCAAGGAAGCTACTACTCCCTTCTGACTTTGTTTTATTGCTTCAACCCAAGGAAGCAACTACTCCTTGAAGAAAGGTTTTAGGGTCACTCCCTGCAAAATTTATTTTAAGGATACAACCCAAGGAAGCAACTACTCCCTGAACTGAGAACAAACTCATAAATGATTATAGTATGACAACCTTTCTACTATCTGAAAACTGACAATGAAGCACACTCCTTTTGATGATTGCAATTCTACCTCTTCACTCCTCTTTTGATGATTGAATCAGTTAGGCACACTCTTTACTTCCCTTCTATCACAAAAATATCTTCAAGATGAATCCAGATAGGATCTATCACTTTTGCTCTTTCTCCTTTAGTCGTACATCATAATGCATTACACATTCGTATTCCACTTCACTCGTTCATATTCGTAATCATGCTTCACCTAGATCAACTAAGTTTACAATGTATACATGATATTACATTGATTACATTGTATGTCGGCTAAAGACAACAAGATTATTAGAATTACAAGTTGGCTAGAGCTCAAACAACATGAAATGTGTAGAGGGAAATCCCTAAAATGAATTGTACTCAACACCAAGAAGAGGAACATGCCTTGTGGATCCCAACACATGCTTAACCTAGTCCTAAACATCCTTCATAGAATAACATCTACACACTTCACACAATTGAATTAGGTCTCCCTCAAGCAAGAAAACATGAATCTTGTAGCACATCAGTCATCACAACTTGGCAGTACTCATGGATGATTAAACATTACTTGTTCTTCTCCAAGATGGCATGACCCACACAACATCTCCAAACACTCCTTGAGCTCTGCATAGCAACAACTTTGTGGAGCACATCACCAACATCCCCAAGTTGGCCTCAACAACAATAACTCTTCACAAACTGACTTGAAAGCTTTGTGTGGTACTGGAAACATGAAAGATCTGCATGTGCTTCAAACCTGAGAAACATAGAGACAAGTAGAATGCCCACATAAACTCATATAACTGATCTATACATTCTCCAACTGAAACAAGTACTCAAACATATGTTCTATAGAGCAATTAGGCATCTAAAACTATCTGTAGTACATTATTGTTTGAGAAACTAAACTTGTGGACCACCAAATCACTTGATATTGCATAGTAGTATGCATTGAACATCCTTGAACATGTTCACAGAACTGGATGGACAAATCTTCACTTCCAAAGGAGTGCGAAGAATTCCAACAAGTCTTCATCATTACTTTACTTTGTCAGAGCAGAGACGGGAACTCTATCACTTATAACTTTCACTGTGGAGGAGAAGATGATATGAAACTTTGAATGTAGCACCTTTACAACCTTCTAAACTTAACTCCTAAACCACATGACCATATCTTCAAATGTGGAGGAATGTGAAGCATTTTACTAAGAAGTCTTCTAGGTAGCTTCATACAACAACAAACTTAGGAACAACAAGAAAGAGCATACAAATTGCTACATGCCATCAAAAACATCTTCTCAACATCAGCATTACTTTTAATCCTCATCTTAATGCTTCTAATTCCCATCTTAATATATCATCATTCATCTTAATGCTTCTAATTCCCATCTTAATATATCAGCATTATATCATCTCTGCTGACAACAAACATACTCAATACAACTTAACAATACATGACATCTAACCATGATCAACAACATCACTGTTAGCACACCATCGACATAAGCATCAATGAAAGTCCAAATTGAGTGTTGACATTAAATAACCCAAACTGAGTGTTGACATCAATGACAACCACAATAGTAACAACCTTAGGTAACATATGTGCAATACCTTCCACTATATCACTACATGAAATTTCAACTTGGTCTTCACAAATTTTACCCTATCTGGGTTCGCAATGTCCTCATACTCAAAATGTTCCTCTAGATTAGTGATCTTGTCAATTAGCTCCTCTGGATTTGAGTTCCCAAAATAGTTCAAAATGTCCACTCTAGTCCTCTTACCAATGTCAGTTATGGCTTTTAACATCCTACTTTGTCCTCTTCACTTCCACTTGATTCCATAGGATCTGCCTCCTACTCTTCATCGCTTTCCTCTCACGTAGGGTTAGGGTTCTTCTAGCAATCCTACTCTAGCACATCCATCTAGTTTATCGTAGCCTTCAATATCTCATTCGTCTCCTCCATTCTACCTACAACAATGATCATACCACACCCTCTATAACATGCCATCTCACATTACCAAAAAATAACCATAATTAACCATTTTAACTAAGAGTAAGAATACATCATGATTAACATAATCACAGCTAATCAAGAATGAATTAATATTATCATGATAATTAAGCATGTTATTCTTTTCCAGAACATAACAAAACTTAGATTTACAATATACAAGGATAAATCATTAGTGAATGATCTTCACTATACATGTACAAAGCTATGCTCAAGGTATCAAATATAGAAATATACATAATAACTAACTATCAACCCATTAAAGAAAAGCACTATATTTGGAACTTTAACATTTGTCTTCATAAGCCTTAGCTTGTCTTCTACTTGGGAAGGAAAGCATCATCCGAGTGCTTTTCCTCCAACCACAGACCAATGGTCCCCTGCACAACTTCCTACCTAGAAGTAGCCCTACCCTTCATAGAGGATATAGATAAAAGGAGCCGTAAGGTTTTCCATATGAGTATCTAGCATTGTGTCCTTTATAATGTCTCTCGTTCATACAACTATAGATCCACTCTAACTATGTATGACACTACTAGAAACATTATGCCATTCAGATCACTGTGGACCGACTAATACACGCAGAGACGAATGCATTACTTTGGCCAAAGATTTACATACACATACGTTTTGCATTGAACACAGTCATATCTCCACCACATCAACTTGGCTTAGAAGCTATCTCATCCTACAATATTCATAGTTTGACCCTCATTTATGTTTAGGATAGATAAGTTCAGTTCATTCTTAATCCAAATCTTGGATAATCAATTCCTATCTTGGGAGCACATTTGAATAGGATATGTTGCATTCGCAATGGGGAAACTGTAACTCCACGTCACTCTATTCCATCTTTTCAAAATGGCAATAGCCAAATTAAGTTTTCCAACTTATGACCTTCCTAGGTTCACAATTTCATTTTGACCTATCACAAGGTTTACATTCAGTTCATGTCATCAAAGACTTATATCATAGTAGTCTAATAAGATGATCTTAATAAAAAGATCCTAACTCAAATACCCAAATGAGTTTTGATATTTTATACTCCATTCATGGAGTATGGCCAGTTGAAAGAAGATGGTTTTCATTTATATTACAATGTAAGAGTTTCATACTAAACTTAGTATTCAATCTCATAAGGAAAATAATTATCAAGAAGGGTAATCTCTCCATTAAGTATGGCATGCATTTAATGTTGCCTTGATAATAATACTATTTATCATTTATCAAAGCCTCCATTCTCAACATGAAGTAGATACATATATTCCTTTAAATTGATGAACTACACCATGGTTATCATAATAACCATCATTAACAGTCGAACACTGTGATTGTAGTCCTCAAGACCGGCTGCTAAGAGCCTTATGCATAGTCAAGGTTAAAGATTCATGATAAATGTTATCATGGCTCAAGGAGGGCTCTTGGCCTATTCCCAAGTTGGCTTTCCAAAACACATACTCAATCATAATGGTTCTTAATACTTTCATTATTGAGCACAATCAGCTTGAACATAACAATGAGAACTTTAGGAATAATAACAAATAGTTTTCAACCCTTACCATGTTGGTACACATGCATTCTTGCATGCTACATCAAAGCACAAGCTCAGCCTCGTGGCCTCAAGTAGCTTAGACATCAACAATGCTTATAAGCTTCACAATATATATCCACATACGACCTCAAGGGCCTTCAATGATTACACCATAGTGTATGGGATAACAAAGTTAATCAAAGCAAATTCTATGGCCTTGACGGTCTTAAAACAATAGTCATAGCAAGGGGTTTGACCTTGATGGACTTTAAACAATATTCACATCAAGCTTTACTACTATATGTCGACAGAATTGACCCCATACATAGCAATAGTAACATTTATTTGACATGCCAAGTAATAGGAGTCTTTCTAAGACTATGATTCATACCTAAAAGATTTATATATGTATAATGGAGTTGGCCTATCAAGGGACACTCCCAAAATCCTGTCAGTAGCTCTAAACTAAGCGCCATCGTACTCCCAACTCACTACTATTGTAGTAGTCTCTTCACATAAAAAAACTTGATTCACAAACTTCTTTCTTGCTCTCCCCAGAGGACACCGAAAGATACACACCAAAAACAAAGGTATCATGAATACTTTTGCATGCCATGCGTGAAATAAGGTTCACTACCTTTTGTGCTCCACGATGAGGTAAAACAAATAATCAACTCTGCCACCCTGTGACCTTTTTGGGCTTCTACAGTCAATTATCCATAATCATGCAATGGATAGCGAGGGTGGGGATAAAGATGGGTTGAAATTGGCCTCCACTCATCCCACTCACCATGGGTTGTGGTTAGCCTATTTAAATATGACATAATGATCTAGCAAGGTGCCCGATCACAAGGCTAAAATGATTATATCACATTAAGTTTCCCTTGCATCTACATGATCAAGGTTTAAGGGTAAACATAACAATCCAAGATGTTATCAAATGACATCATCATCAATAGGGTGGCACAAACAAAATGTGATTTAGGGGTCGAGTACCACTCCCCCTTCTTCTCTATAAACCATAAGTAATATATAAAAAGAAATAATAGACTCAAAACCTTGATACAGAAATAGATAAAGAAACAAGGAAGTACTCAACTACCTAATGAGATTATCTCTCAACTTACATTGACATTCTAGGAACATCGTTTAGTCGAATCGACGTAGATGACGTCGAGATAACCCAAACTATCATGACGACACAAAAAGGAAATGACTAGCAAGGAAAATATGTAAACTCACTCTACCTTGCAAGGTTTCACAAGGACTTAATTCAATACTCAGATGGCAATCTGATCCTTTTCCAAATTTACCTTCTCCTCTCGTATGATACTCTCCTTCCATTTTTTGAAGGAAGATTCTTTTCCTAATCACACTCACAACCATATAACCATGATTAGTGTATCATAATTTGATTCACAAATCATAATAATTAAATAGTCATATCAACATGTAATCTCATGTCTAGCATTAGTCATTTTTCACATAATCAATGATTAAATCTAATATTTTCCACAAACATCTAATCATTAAACTACAATTAATCATCCTGATTATCACGTAAAAGAAAGATTAAGCTAAATCATAAGTTGGGGATGTAACACCCTCTCTTTGGTGACATCTTTAGTTTGGTGATCTATCCATAATTACCCCTTGTAAACTACCTCATAGTTAGCACTCTATCTACAAACCCCTGTGGAATACCATAGAACTAAACTTTATTTAATTCCTATAAAGTATAAATAACTACTTATGCCTATTGGACATCATCACCACAACTCATAGTTTTTCAAACTCACATGCTCAAAATGTGACATTCCTCCCCATCAACTAGGTATACTCACATCCACACTAGTCCTACTCCCATGATCTAACCTCACTCTAATACCACTTGATGCTTTCATAGTAGGAGGGTCTAATAAGGACTATCCAACCATGTATACTATCAATAAAAAATCAACCACAAACCAACACAAACATAGAAATTCATGTGAAACGCAACATATTATTCGTTAGACAACTTGTAAGATTATCACTAAATTACAATCTCAAGATCTATTGCAATGGGCCCTCATAAGTGTTAGGTTGTAGTTGTTTGATTACCACAAGATTACACAAGTGGATAGTTTCCCTATGGGCTCCCTACATATAGAACACTCACTAACTATGGAAACACCTCTTCTAGACTTTTCCTAATTAGCCGCATTATGATTCCTATTATAATATATCTTTAGAATTTTACCACAAACATGCTGCATGGGCCACACATTGACTCAAACACAAGTACATTTATATCTCATCAATAGACAATATTTTGACATGCCATATTGGATTCTTTTAGATTGTATCCCACATCATACTACTACTAACCACACTCTCTCTCAGATCTCACTTCCTCATTGTTAAACTTACCTTCTATGCTCCTACTCTGTTCTAGTCTTCTTCACTCGCCTTCAACTAATTCAAATCCCTCTATTTATATCATCCTCAAGATCCTCACATATTCTACATTGGCCTCAAGATAGTGCAAGTCTTAGAACCACAAGAAATGTGTCACTGACTAAAAATAACAGACTTACAAATTACAATATTCAAATGGTGGAGAATCTCCATGAAGTACACCATGGAGATTCTCCAATATTATTTATCAAAAAATTAAAAATATATATATCCTTATCAAACTTTAGCATCATATGCATTCTTCCACAAAAGGAATGAGAAAAATACTTTCATTTAGGTCAACTTATGTTGGTCGTACATGTGCATGTTTTGGCCCAAACAATACGACTTTTAAAAAGTCAATTTTTGTATATTCTATAGAAAACTAACTTTTATCATATGGGTATTAGAATAAATTACATACTTGAAAACTAGAAACAAAATCCTACATTTCCTATTTTACATCATATTAATATTCTATGTTTAAGTGCTTCAAATTCTTACTCCAACTATGACAAACTTTGATTTTCAAGAAAAAGACTTCCACTTTTTGGCCAAAAAGTGGACTCAACTTCTTGCACTTACCCAAGAATTACTTTCAATTTCTAGGTGAAGAGTAGTGTTTTTATTAATTGAACCTAGAGGATGACTTGATTGAAGGATTTAGGATTGAGAGAAGAATAAATTTAAGAGGCCCTCAACACCAAAAATATACATCTCTACATGCAAGGAAGAAACAAGCCACTTGGAAAGAAAAAAATATAAGTCAGCTAGCCTTCTTCTCAAAAAAATGAAGTTGGTGCTTTTAGTAGGGATAGATTATTTGTAGATTTGAGGGATGAATATTAGTATACATTTGATGATTCTACTAACAATATGGTTAGAGAAAATAGGACTCAAATATTTGACTACAATGTCCAAAGACAAATAAATTGAAGGGGAAGAAGTAGGAGCAATCACATGATAGATCACATCATATCTCCCTAAACTTCCCTTAGGAACATGAACATGAACATCAGATTGCCTTTTGTGAAGTACCTAAACCTAATTATCTTGATATTGACTATGCCAACATAACTATCAATGATGAGTTAGATTTGACTAAATATCTTAGAGAAAGACATAGGGAACTCCAAGCCCAAATAGAGTTACAATAAGTTAAACTTTCTCAACAAGATTATTTTCAAGATCAAGTATCCCAAATCACACAAAATAAGAACCAAAATCAAAGGCATCATGTTCCAAGTCAACCTTATTTCATCAACATGGATAGCAGTTCTATAACCCACAAAATGTAAGAGTTTAGTTTAGAAGATAGGAATAAAGGTCTCCACCTACTAGACAACCTCATGGATTGGAAAGATGAAGAAATGTATATTTATATGGAATCTGATATTATCTAAATATAGTGCCTAATGAGATTAAAATCAATATTCCAAAATTCTAAGACAACAATGCCATATAAAGAAAAGAGCATCTTAGACATTGTATCGACATTGTTGATGATTATGAAATTGAGGATGAGGATTTCATTATGAAACTATTTGTGTATTCTTTAGTAGACATTGTAAGCTCAAGTGGTAGAAGAGTTTACCTAAATCTAGAATTCACTCTTGGGATGAGTTTATGAGAGTTCTTAATTTGCAATATAGAGATAAGATAGACCCAATGTTTGTCATCCATGAGCTTACTACCATAAGAAAATTAGTGAATGAGGGTATAGTGGACTTCAATAGAATATTCATCATTACCATGAGGAAACTTGTACCACCAAAATTGAGACTTAATGGGTGTATGTTCTTATATTTTGTGAGGAGGTCAAAGAGTCATTATCAGGAGATCTTAATTGATCAACTCCTACAATCCTTAATGGTTGTTAGATCTTCTAATCTTTTAGTGATGTGAAATTATTTAGTGTTGCTAATTTGAGTTTTTCTTCCTCTAACCCTAGAGGGAGGACCAAGTTCTTGAGCCTAGGTATGTCAACTTGGGAACTATGGACTAAGGTTCATGTTTAGGAAGAGGAAAACTTGGGGCTTATGCTTAAGGCAGGATAAACCTTCTTTACTTTAGACTATGCTAGGCTTGGGAGGGTACTCTTGGAGGTTTTTATAGGACAATTAAAGAGAAATGAAACCATGAGAACCATTATTGGTAGAAAAATCACCTTGAGCACATGGAATCCTAATATGTGTCACCAGGCCCTATTGTGCAAATTTTCAAGAACAAGAGTTGTGAACCTCTTGAAGCATATAGAGATGTCATGCATTCAACTATTTATAAGTCAAAATGTAAACCCTAAAATAATGTGTAGTTGAGAGAGCATACTTCATGCATGATAAATTAGCCAAACAAATTAGCATAAACTTTAACATAGGATTGCATGAGATGGTACCAAGTTACTATTATCAATTTATGCTAGTTTACAAAGCAAGTAAAATAAGAACAAAGTTTATATGAATTTAGTTTTACAAATTTTAGAGTGGTGTGGTCGGTGCAGTGATCACAAGAAGACTAGTGCCTTGATTTTGAGTTGGGTGACAAGGTCAAATTTTTCATAACCATGCACTCATATATAGTTAACCTTTTTCTTTCTAAGCATTATGTGATTCAAAATAGTGAATCTAGAGAAACTGGGATTGCATTTAAACTCACATAAGTCTAGTTGTGTAGTTATGAAAATGCATCCCAAATGTATTGTAGTAGGTTAGAAGTTAGGGATACTTTAAGAATACTTAGGCTTCCATAAAAGCTAGACATGTATTGCAATAAAAGGGTCCTTAGAGTATGAAATCTCATAAATGCAATGGCATGAAAAAATAGGTCTGCAAATCCTCGGTGGGTGAAATGGAAGATGGAAGCACCTTGCACAAAAACCCCAGACATCGTCGGCGTAGGCAAATAGATCCAAATTAACCTAGACGATGAGGCCAAAAAAGATAGAGAGGTTCTTGGAAATCATGCGATAATCGGAAGACCTCTAGGGCGGAAACTATCCAGAAAAGAAATCATGGAATGGGTGATGGAGAATTGGAAATGGCCGTGTACCATCAAATTTTGACCGAAATTTTTTTTCTTGGTCCTTATGCGTAGTCAGGAGGAGCACGACTTGATCCTCTCCTTCAACCAATGGCAAATAGAAGACTCATTCCTTTTCATTCAGAAATGGAGTCCTTTATTCGATCCCTGCAATGCCAGACCGGCAAAGAACCCCCTTTGGTTCAGGCTATACAATCTCCCTTTAGAATTTTGGTCCAAAAATTATTTAAAGAAAATTGGGAACTTGTTCAGAGCGGTAGTCGAGATTGACAAGGAGATCCTTGATAGTGATTCTTTCCTCTATGCTCGAATTAGGGTTGCCACCATTGATACATGGCAAGAATCCATCAAGATTTTATCAGTGCTTGGTGAGAGATCGGTAAAAATTGAGCGAGAGGAAGAAATTTTTTTTTGCCAATCCTGTGGAAGTAGAAACCACAATTCCAAATGCTGCCCTACGAATACAAAAAAGGAATGGAGGAAAAAAGAACCAACTCCTCAGGACTTTGCCAACACCCCAAAGGCTTCCTCTTCTATGCCGTCACTGGAATATGTCATGCCAAGGCTCACCGAAGCTCAACAAGAAGCCCCTATGATGGTAGCTCCATCAGTAGGCCCTTCCATTTCTATGGTGGAAGTAGAAGTTCTGATGCGTGCCACCTTGAATGCTCCAGCTAACCCTAACCTCTTAGATGCAGAAGATAACTCCAATTGGTATGACTCCAATGGAGAAGATGAGTTTGGAGAACTAGACATCCGATCAGTCAGTCAAGAAGTAGCCAAGATCCTAAAACCAAATCTAAATGTCAAAGGAAAGAAGAAAGTCTGAAAACTGAACAGAATCCTGAGGGAGGAGGAAGTGGCCAAATGTGGCCAAGCCACCCTAAAAATTTCATAAACAGTACCAAGGGAGGAGATACCTCCCTTGGGAAGCAATGAAGATACTGAGTTGGAATTTTAGGGGCTTAAATGCCCCTGACAAATGACGCTTGCTAAAGCGACACCTCCAGACCTTTGGTGCAACTATTGTCCTCCTCCAAGAAACTAAACTTTCCAAGGATGAGAGCGGTGCTTTCTACAGATCGTGTAGAGGCTAAAATGGCCTTTTTGTCCCTGCCCAAGGTACCTCTAAATGTATGTGTGCACTTTGGAATCCTAGAGCTGCAAATCTTTCAATGCTTCATGAGACAAACAATTGGATGGCCATGCGAGTCAGCGATAATCAGTCCCACTCTCAATTCATCCTATGGAATGTTTATGGACCTATCAAAAAACTAGATAAGTTAGCAACCTGGGCCTCAATCTCAGCCTTCATGGTGAACCACAAAGAAGATTTCTGGGTTTTGGGAGGTGACTTCAACCCTGTTCTTTCAGTCAAGGAAAAAAGAGGGGGTCTATACCACATAAGTCTGAGCCAAAAAGATTTCAATCTTTTTGTAGAAGAAAATAACTTAGTGGACATTGCACCAAAGAATGGGGAATTTACTTGGAAGAACAGAAGAAAAGGCTTCACCAACATAGCGGAGTGACTGGATCGTTTCCTTGTCTCCTCTAACTTCTTGATTGAAGTTGTGTCAGACTCTCTCATTCTGCCAGTCTCGGGATCCGACCATTTCCCAGTTCTGCTTTTCTTACATGAGGACTTGCCTCCCTCTAGATGTCCTTTCAAATTTGAAAAAATGTGGTTAAGTGATCCATCTTTAAAGGACTTGGTCAGCACCTAGTGGAAGGAAACCAAAGTTTAGAAAGGTTCAAAGATGTTCATCATAGCAAAAAAATTGATAGCAATAAAAGGCCATTTGAAAATATGGAACAAAACTTCCTTTAAGAACATCTTCAAAGAGAAGGAAAGAATCAAAGCTAAATTAGAAGCCCTAAACTCAGTCGTAATCTCCAAAGGTATGACGGGGGTTGAATTCGAAAAAGAAAAAGAACTAACAAAGATCCATGATGAACTCCTAGCTTGAGAAGAAGTCTATTGGAGGTCCAAATCCCATGAAACATGTCTGAAAGAAGGCAACCTTAACACAAAATTCTTCCATAATTCCACTAGGCAGAGAAGGAACTTTAATCAGATTACTAAAATCACGAGCTCCGGGGGTGCTCAACTGATCGACCTGGAGGCAATCCAAAAAGAAGCGGTCTCAGTTTTCCAATCACTCTTAGCAGATGAGGCCTCCTTTGGTCAGCAAAAAGAACCTTTCCTGGATCACATCTCGTCCATTATCTCAGAAGAAGATAATGAAATGCTTCTAGGACCAATCACCAAAGAGGAACTCAAATTTACGATTTTCCAAATGCTGCCAGACAAAGCCCCGGGCTCGGACGGATTCCCAGCCAGATTTTACCAAGAATTTTGGGACATCCAAGAAGATGACATCTGGAAAGTAGTGGAGGACTTAAGGAACTCCAAAAGAATGATCAATGACATAAACAACACATTCCTGGCCCTAATTCCAAAAAAAGCAGATTTCAATTCCTTCAACGACTTCCGGCCCATCTCCCTCTGCAACGTCATTTACAAAATTGTGACAAAATTTTTGGTGAATAGGCTGAAAAACATTCTTCCCTCCATAATTTCTGAGGAGCAAAGTGGCTTCACCCCGAGCAGGAATATCGTTGACAGTATTATCATGGCTCATGAGATGGTGCACTCCATCGTCTCGAGTAACCAAAGTAGCATGATACTAAAGCTCGATATTAGTAAAGCATATGATCAAGTTAACTGGAGATTTCTGATGAAAATAATCGAAAGATTTAGCTTCCACAAACAGTGGATTGACTGGATCTTCAACTACATCTCGATGGCTCGATATTCAGTACTAGTAAATGGGAGCCCATGCGGTTTCTTCGAGCCCTCCAGGGGTCTTCGTCAGGGAGACCCACTATCGCCTTTCCTCTTTGTGATAATGGATGAAGCTTTGGGGCAAGGCATTCAACATTCAGTTCAAAATAACTGTTGGAGAGGTGTGCAGGTTGCGGACGGGCTTTGACCGGCTTCGCATTAGCAATTCATTGATGACACTCTTCTCTTCACAACCTCCCAAGCCCAGGAGGCAAAGGAGATCTCATCCTTGCTAGATAACTACTCTAAAGCCTCAGGCTAGGTAATAAGTCTCACCAAATCCAACATTTTCTTTTTCAATACATGCAAAAGAATGCAATGCCATATCTTGTCTATACTCTGTTTTGAGAAAGCTGAGCTGCCGAGTAAATACTTGGGAGTCCCCCTCTTCAAAGGGGCCATGCGATCTATTCTTTGGGAAGATACCATCCAAAAATGCTGCTCCAAAGCTTCTTCTTGGAAAGGGAAGTGGCTCACCCTCTCAGGAAAAATTTAAATGATTAAAGTAGTTCTTTCAGCGATTCCTGTTTATCACTTGAGTAACAATCAAATAAGCAAAAAGGCCAGTGGCATTCTAGATGGAATCCTCAAGAATTTTTTATGGGAAGGGGCAAATGAAGTAAGAAGAATCCCCCTAATTGGCTAGCAAACTACCTGTAAAGATAAGCAAGACGGTGGAGCTAGTATTAGAAACCTTGAAAAGCAAAACATTGCTTTGGGGGCGAAGCTAGTTTGGCTAATTTATAAAGAGCCCAATGCAAGATGGTGCAAAATCCTGAGGAAAAAATACTTGGATTCAAAGGAACCTGAATAGATTCTCACCACCCCTAACCCTCCAAAAGGATCGCATCTCTGGAATTTCTTATAGAATTGCCGGTGGCTCATTTCGGATCACATCTCCTAGATTCTCCACAATGGCTCTAAAGCAAACCTTTGGGAGGACTCGATAAATGGCCTCCCCCCTTTGATTGATATTCCTAGCTTAAAGGACCACTGGAGAAGGATTGTGGACTCCTCTGGGTACTTGGAGGTGGATTATATCAATGACACAGATTAGAACTGGGAGAAAATATCTACTCTCCCAATAGACAGAGAAGGTGGCGCCAAATTAAAAAAAACACTCCTAGCAAGGAAGATAATCCCCTCAAATAGAGAAGACGAATTGATGTGGACCGGGTCCAAATCTAGGAGATATGCAGTGAAATTTGGAAATAAAATGAAAAATACTCAGCCACATCCAGAGTGGCCTTCAAGCTTATGTTGGGGCAAATGGACTCTCCCGAAAGCAGGCGCTTTCTTGTGGATATCTTTCCATCAACGAATACTCACTGGGGATAGGTTAAACCGGCTAGGAATTGCGGGCCCATCATGATGTGTTTTATGCCACAATGCCGAAGAATCTTTGGACCATTTGCTGGTATCCTATCCGTTCACCGCAAAATGTTGGGACTAGCTGCGGGGCAAGCTTGATTGGTGCAGTGCTATCCCCAACGAGCTAACAAGATTAATGAAAGGGTGGTCACTAGGGCCCAAGGCCCTGTGGCAAGGTTTGTGGGAAGCCATTCCTTTACTCCTCATTTGGCACATTTGGCGCGACAGAAACCAAAGGATCTTCAGAGACATCTCCTCTAGTCTAGAAGGCATCTTGCGAAAGCTAGAGCTAGGCATCACTAAGATCATCAACACAAGAATAATGGAGACCTCCCCGACACCGTTTACCTCATGGGACAAGGAAGTAAGGAAGAGATGGCCAGACCTTACAATTCCAAACCAATGCCATGATACAAGCAAAGCTGAGGAAAGGAAAAGAAAATGCGCTCTCACTAAATGGTTTGCCCTGCCCTCGGGAAGGCTGAAACTAAATTTCGATGGGGCTGCAAAGGGTAATCCAGGCACCTCTAGAGCAAGAGTAATAATCTGCGATCACCAAGGGAAGTTGATTCGGGGCTTTTTAAAGAAGCTGCCCGACGGCATGAACAACGAAGCTAAATTTGCAGCCTTGCTTGCAGGCCTTTGTCTATGCAAAGATCACCACATAACGGACCTAGATGTTGAAGGTGACTCCCTCCTTTACATAAGGGTGATCACCACCAAAAACATATCTAGCTAGAGGGTGAAGTACATGGTAGAGGCTATCTAGGACTACTTGGAAAACATGGGAAATGTGTCCTTCGCCCACACCTACCGAGAAGGGAATAAGGCTATGGATTTTTTAGCAAATTAGGCCTATGTACAAGAACAGGATGAGATTTTGATAGACTCATGTGATCCCTGGCTAGGACTACCATTAGAATGACCCTTGACAACCAGTTTGGGTAGCACTTTCACCTGATTAAGATCTTAAAATCTCCTTCACTCAGTGGCGGTGTACCAATTCCTCAAAAATAGCAGAGTTTCTACACAAAGCTATATAGGGAGATAGACTTATTTAAGGTGATTAAGACACTTGTTCCACTCATCCAAGATGGAGATCGAGTGTGAGTGTATCTTCCAGAAAAGAGCAGAGAGCCTAGAGAACGCTGAGGATGACAAGGCTGAAGGAGTGGACGACAATGTTGAGTGGCCTGAGGAAACAAGAATTGCCCAAATCAAGTGGCTCTTCATAGCTGACGATGCCATTGTAGGAGCAATCCTCAAGGTAATGGGTGAAGCTAATCTTCCCGAAGGTCATGTTCATGATGCCACCTTCTATGAGGAATTCTTGACCACCTGCATGCTCATCCTTGGGAGGAAGTCAAGGGGCCGTATCCTGGTCAACTCACTGGTGAAAGAAAACATGAAAGAGGTTGCCTACTCAGCCATCATTGTTTTCAATAAAAGGCCCACCAAGGGCTCGATTGGAGGGATTTTTAGTGCGGCCGCAGTTAACAACGACCAAGATCCTCTGATTGTCTCCACTCAAGCCCTAGTCCTCCTCTGTGAAGGGATTATGAGGAACAATCTGGAAACCTTCGCCTACTTCATAGGCTAGTATGGGGACCTCCTGTCCCCACAGCAAGTGGAAAGGGTTGATGAAGTGGCAAATGGCCTTAGAGTGCTGTGGCACTCCTAAATGTACTGGCCAACTATGGCACCTCTTTGCTGCTCTTGAGAGCAGACTTTTGTATCTCCGTTTATATAAATGAAAGGGAGCTACCCCCTATGGTAGCACTTATCTATAAAAAAAAAAGGGTCCTTAGAGTAATCTCAAGGATAAATTATAGCTTTGGATTAAGCTAATCAAATACAGTCAATACACATATTTGTAATTGAGATATTAGGGATAACCATAATCCCCTAATGCATCTACCTAGCCTAAGGGGACACCCAAACCAAAGAACCCTTACACATTTATAATCCCTCTTAGGCCTAAAATATATATAAATACTAAGAAAAATTAGATTGCTTCAAAATTTGACACCTGAGATAAGCATATTAGAATTAAAGGAGGGTAGGAAGCTTACATGCAACCCACATATAACCCAACAACTATTACAATCAAATGATTTCACATTTATTTCTCATTGAAGTGAGTTCAAAATCAACAAGATTATTATGCAAAAATCAATCTTGACCCTTCAATTATTATTTCACAATTAGGTTAGATCTACAAATAGTTACATCTAACCACTTTCCCCTAAAAAATTAAATTCATGAATATCCTGGAATATAAATCAATGGAAGGAATTTTAATTCAAAAATCTTGTCCATGTGAAACCCATGTTGTCAATACACTTGAGAAAATTTTTAAGCAAATGGACCCCTAAATTTTTGGGAGGAACATTACAAAACAAATTAGACCCACATGTGATCTAGGGGTCTGATTGGATCAAAACAAGAAACGATGTTCTACATGGTCACTGAGAGCACCAAACACTTAGAAATACCCATATTTTATTCATTATGGAGAGATCAAAACTATGCCACACTAATAGATTCAACTACCCATAACCAATAGATAAATTTCAACAAGAAATAACCCCTTTCCTAAATTATCCATCTTTTCATTTTGTAAATTGCAGTGTGATTGTGAAATTCCCATATATACCATATATAGTTTCCCATAATATAAAATCTTACAAATAATGTACTAGGTAAAATTGTATTTTATAGGAACCCCTTCTAAAGGGTACATGATGTGATGTTTATAAAGTTCTCATGTTATAAATGTGGTATCTCTTATAAAATTTCCACTTTATAAGTTTAAGATGCCATAGAGTTTCTAAGTGGTTACCACATGCCAAAAAATATTTTAAAAATCAATTTATGGCATATTTACCCATAGGCTTACAAAGACAAAGGAATTAAATAATTTAAATCTTTAAAGTTTCCTTGGGGTCAAGGCCCAACCACATGCCCAGTCCCACTTTCTACCTAATCACGTAACTTTTGTTGATAACAAAAGGGATGCTTCCAAAAAATTACATAGACCATTGATTAGAGTGTTCAATCAAATAGTGTAGAATAAGTCACTTGTGAGATTTCCTCCTTTGTTTTTGAGGATTCTATAGTTAATATCTGCAACAAGCTAAACACATTGAGTCAACAATAGCTAACATACTAGTTATTGACAAGTAAGGCATATAAAATGCTACACCATGAGCTTAAAATTTCCTTCACGAGGTCTCTACTTATGGATCTAGTCTTAAGAACTACATGGGACACAATCACATGGAGCTTCAAAAGACAAAATCATGGCCCTTTCTTCTCACATGCCATCTCATTGTCTATGCATAGGCAACCTTAATCACGTAGGGAAGTAATGTGTGCAAAAATGACTTCCTACACTAACTTTGAGAGGAGGGTTATGAAACTTTCTTTGAAATAGATCTTAACTTATTGTAAAAATTAGAGAAACACATAAATAGAATTTTAACTAGATAAAACAATTCAGCCACAATATAGTGATATACGTGGGAAAAACCCTTTCACGAGAAAAATTCCACACTCCAAAACCTACTCAATGTATTAACAAATCAACAAAGGATTACAACACGCATGCAAAGAAAGTCTTTACAAGAGTATTCACCATCTTTTGAACATGGTGTAATTTTAGTAGCATTACAGCAACATTTGTGCACTTGCAAGCTCTATCATACAAATGACTCCTCAAACACTCAATTTATAGGAGTTCCAATACAAGAAAGCACCAAAATAAAATACAAAACCATGAGCTAAAACCACCCTCAAATGTGGCACCAAAATTGGGTAGGAAATGTCCAACACCTAGTCACAAAGAATCAAATCCACTATAAAATAGATAGTAAATATGTACACTTGTTAAATCATAACTAACACTCCAAACATAACACTCCATTTTTGGCTCTTAAAATCATGCTTGTCAAGTTTCCAAGGTAACTTCCTTTTACAAGCTTTTTCCATTCTAGCAACTCTTACACACCTTACAAGTTGTCATAGTTGCATTTAGCAACTTCAATGGCACTAAGTGATACATGGTACCACTCCAAGTGGGACACTCAAGACATGCATGTGCATAATAAATATGAATAAATAAATATTTCAAATATTAGGACTTGAAAGGTGTAAGAGACACCTAATCCCAACATTCTCCCACTTGTTGTATACCTTCCAAGAGCCAAAGGAAACATACCATAATAGAGTCTAACTACTAGGGATTGAGAGGCCCATAGTATTTGAACACCATCTGAACTTCTATGTTCTCACAGGTTTGGTCAATGCATTCACAACATTCATCAAAGTTTCTATCTTTTCTAGTTTCACCCTATCATCCTTGACCATATCTCTCATCAAATGATAATGAACATCAATATGCTTGGTCTTGGCATCAAAATTTGGATTCTTAGAAAGATAAATCACACAGTATCACAATAAATAGTTACTATACCCTATTTCAACCCAATGTCTAAGCACAATCTCTTATCCAAATGGATTCATTGCAGGCATGAGTTGCTTCCATGTACTCAACCTCTATAGTGGACAAAGTGACCACATCTTATCACTTACTCATCCAATGGATGGCACCATATAAAAGAGTAAAAACATACACACTAGTGGATCTTCTTCTATCAACATCATCTACCTAGTCTATATCTACATAACCATGAATATCCATGGAATGTCTATCTCTAGTACTATAAAAACACAAGGAATAGTTAGAGGTACCTCAAAAATATTTGAAGACTCTTGTCACTACATCCCAATGAATTCTTCCAAGATTAGACATATATCTCAAGGGAACTCTTAGTGCTTGGGCAATGTTTGTTCTAGTACAAACCATAGTATACATTAAACTACCTACAACACTCAAGTAAGGAACTATGCTTGTGTCTTCCATCTTTGAAGGGTGTGTATAACAATGTCTTATAGATAACTTTGTTCCCAATATCACAGGAAAACATAATGCTCTACAATCATATATATTAAACCTTTTTTAAATAGAATTCACATACTTACTCTAGCCTAGCCAAAGCTTACTATTTGGTCTGTCTCTTCTAATTTCCACCCCAAGAATGTGTTTTTCCACACCAAGATAATTCATTTCAAACTTTGTTGAGAGTTGAGACTTAAATTCTGAAACCAAACCTTTTCCTTTTCTAATAAATAACATGTCATCAACATATAAGGCAATATCAAGGAAATGATCACCATGCAATTCATAATAAGCACAATGATTTGATTTAGGACATTCAAAGCCTAAACTCAACACATATGTATTAAAATTTTGATATCACATCCTAGGACTTTGTTTCAAACCATATGTTGGTTCCCAAAATCACTACAACCTAAAACCCTAAAACTTTTCACAATCACCCAAGCCAAGAGTGTCATCAAGGTGATTGAAAGAGGTTTATCAATAGGTTAAGGGTGATTTTGGCCAACTGATAGGATTGGGTATGCTTCTCTACATTTCGGACTTAGCTAGACCCAAGAGGGATATTCCTAAAGGCATGAAATAGAACACAAATGAACATTCACATCCATACCCAATATACACTTGACCCCAAAGCTGTCACTAGGTCATGACAAATTGGTTGCACAAGCCTCTATATTACGCTAATTACTGAACTATGCATTTGCACCAAAACATGGAAATATTACATTCCGTGAGATGACTCCATTTAACTTCACATACATAAGATACATAGTGCAAACATACGTGTACATGATTCCAAAATATTAAAATATTTTTGCATCACTTCAGATATATCCCTAGTTATTACACTAAATCACGAACAACATGAGAAACGCTAAAATAAACCTTCTCCTACTGTTACAACTAATAGGATGAGGGTTTGATTAAAATAGTGATTGATCCATCCCAAATATGGACCGGTGCATACTCCATTGGGCAACTGAGTCATAAACAATAAAGAGGAAGGAAATGGATCAAACCAGCATCAATAGAAAACTAAAATGTATTCGCATACATTTCTCAAATTACATTTCATACACTAGTCATACTTATTAATCCCAAGAAAACTACAATGATCCACTTGCAACAAAAGAAATGACCCAACACAAAGCTTGTATTGATTTAAATGTTGTCATACATTATCAAATCCCTATTGCAACATACAAACAAGTGTAGTACAAGAAAATACATAACTGGGTTCATATATTCCCCTGAATATCACATTCTGCAATGTAGACACACCATTGCATGAAGATGTGCACTACAATCCTTTCCTACACTATATTAGATGCATTCCTCCATTCACTGCCCAGACTAGCATGATTTGAAGCCCTAAAATCAACCTAAGGCACTTGCAGACCAAATAATTGGTTTAGTGACCAACCTAACTAGTGTTGTCATTAATGTCAACATAATCCTATTGCATTGATGTTAAGGATAGGATGAGTTGTGTGCTGAGGATATTGAGAAAACTAGTCCTATCAGAAATAGAGAAGAATAGTGAAGACAGTGAAGCTCTATGAAGTGAAGATCCCAGCTAAGATGAAGATCAGAGGATACGAATTAAATGGTTTGTAGATACATGTCTAAAGGTGATCTAGTAAAGATTTGGGAGGTCCACATGAAGATTTGAAGAAGTTATGGCCATATGAGTAAAACTAGTTCTAGCAGATGTTCAGAGGTGACAGAGTGACACAAATAGGTCCGGTGAGATCCAGAAATGCAATATCTTGTTTTATGGATTTGGTGGAGTGTTTAGAAAGTCAATGTGAATTGATAACTCAATTGGTTCATGGTCTGGAGGTCCACAAGCATCTATTTCAATATGATAGTGATGATAGACTATGTTCTTAAGATTCTGGATGAAGAAGAGAATGATTTTAGTTATCAAAAGTTGTGTGGATGTTCTTGGTGAATTAGGCAAGCTTGTGGGGGTCTCTATATTGTGTCTAGTTTGTGTTGGAGGTCCGCATTGAAGATTGAGCTCGTAATTGAAGAATTACTTCCGGATGATGATGTTCTTCCTCCTTGGCCGACAAGACAATTTACACATCTTGCGGATGATCTTGAAGATGTTCTGCAAAGGATGGCGTGCTCCTCAAAGATGATTGAAGTATTAGATATGTGTGGCCATCAGAGTTGTGATTCACATAAAGTCTTTTGTAACAAATCAAGTTGTATTTGCTCTGTAAAGTTTGCCAACTTTGATGTTTATCCCAAAGTCAATGTCTTGTATTAATAAGAGTTATGAAGTCATTTCAAAGGTATCTTGGCAAAGATGAGAGTACGGTAGAGAGGAGAGGAACAAAAAGCAGAGAAAAATTATTGAGCTTAAATGGAACTGACTCAAGCATGGTGAAGATGCTATTGTTTAGTTCAAGTATGTAATATTTATTATTCTGTAGATAGTGTGTCTCCTATAGGCAGTGGGCCTCTTGTGAGTAGTGTGCTCAGGTAGTGAGCCCTAATTGGCATGTGCCATTTTCCTTTTATTCTTTTAATAGAGAATACAAGCTTGGGTTAGTCACCCCATGGTTTTTCCCTTAGCCAAGTTTTCCACGTTAAATTCTTGGTGTCATATGTGTTAATGTGTTTCTACTCTTGAATTATTGCATTCTGTTTCCATGATTGATTTATTATTATGCTGCTAAATTACAAGAAGGATTTAAGTGGTTAATAAAAGAAAAGTTTGAGACAATTGATTCACCCCCCGCCTCTCAGTTGTCTATGTTGAAACTAACAATTGGTATCAGAGCTAAGTTCCTCTAGAAGAATCTTAACCGCTTGAGGAGATCCAGAATGTTGACCTACAAGAAGGATAGTCCAAGGTTTGATGATTCAAACTTCACTGCATGGAAAAGCCGCATGGAATGTCACATACAATGCATGGGATATCAATATTGGAACATAAAGTCAATTAAATATAATCCCCCAACAAATGGCCCTACAACTCTAAATGAAATTAGAGATGCAGAGAATAATCTTCGAGCTAAAGAAGCCCTACTGAGTGCCTTGTCTGATTCAGAGCTGACAAATGTTATGGGTTTGAAGACTGCCTATGAAATTTGGACAAAGCTTGAAAATCTATATGAAGGAGACAAATATGTTAAGTATGCCAAGCTACAAAGTCTAAAAGGAAAGTTTGAAAACTTAAAGATCAGTGAAGACGAGAATACCACTTCTTACATGACAAAAGTAAATGAGCTTGTTTGTGGCATCAGATGTGCTGGTGGAGTAATGTGTGAAGATGAAATTGTTGCTAAAGTTTTCAGATCTTTACCTCCTGATTATAAACACAAAGTTGTTGCTATTGAGGAAATCAGATCCTTAACAACTATCACAAGGGATCAATTATTTGGTAAGATATCTGCATTCGAGTTAACTGAGTTTGGTGATGCACTTTCTAAGACTGAATCTACATTCAAAGCTAGTGCCTCTACAAAAGGCAAACAGAAATATGATCTAGGAGAAATCTCCTCAAGAAAATAATCTTGGTATGAGAAAGCAAGAAAAGATCTGGAAGAGGATGAATTAGAAGCTAAACAACTTGAGGCCCTCATTGCAAAGAGACTTCCAAGAGGATCTGTTAAGTATGAAGGAAAATTACCTTTCAAATATTTTAACTGCAACAAGATTGGTCATTTTGCCTCAAGGTGTCCGGAAAGATTTTCTAGGCCAAATCCAAACAGATCAAGATTCCAAAAGAAATGTTACTATGTTCATGAAGATGATGATGATGAAGGAGTAATAGATGATGAATCAAAGATAGGAAACAAATCTGGAAGTGACTTAGTGTTTATTTCCTCAAGGAAAAAGACCCAATGCCCTCTGAATCTATTAATAATAAAATGATAGAAAGAGCTCTGACTACCCAAGTTGAAGAAAAAGATGATTGGGTCATTGATAGTGGGTACTCCCACCATATGACAAGTGACAAAAACAAGTTCATAGATTTGGAAATATATGAAGGAGGAGTTGTAAAATTTGGTGATAATTCTGCTGGCAGAATCAGAGGTACAGGAACTATTTCTATTAATGGAAAGAACAAACCCAATGATGTACTATATGTTGAAGGTCTGAAGCACAATCTTCTCAGTGTTGGACAGTTGGTGGACAAAGGCTATGATCTCTGATTCAAAAATAGAAAATGTAAGATCTTTGAAAGTTCTAGAACAGAGATTGCATCTGGTACTCAAACAAAAGGTAACATCTTCCACTTGGTTGGTACTGGCAAAAGTTGTTTATTTGTTCAAATTGATCAGAGTTGGTTGTGGCATAGGAGAATGTGTCATGTGAATTTTGATAATATCATCAAGATAAGCAACACTCAAGTTGTAAGAGATCTTCCAAGACTGGTGAAACCCACTAATGGTTTGTACAAAGAATGTCAGTTGGGTAAGCAGAGCAGAGTCATATTCAATAGTAAGGAACAATCTTCTACCCGATTGTTGGACTTAGTACATACTAATCTATGTGGACCAGCAAGAATCAAGAGTTTGCAAGGTGATAGATACTTCATGTTATTAATTGATGACCACTCCCAGATGATGTGGGTGACTTTTCTGAAAGAAAAATCTGAGGCTCTTGAGAAATTCAAAATATTCAAAGCTATGGTAGAGAATGAAACCGGATTAAACATAAAATGTCTTAGGTCTAATAGAGGTGGAGAATTCACATCCGGAGAGTTTATAGATTTCTGTGAGAAACATGGGATAAAAAGACAGTTATCTACTCCAAGGACTCCATAGCAGAATGGAGTAGTGGAGAGAAAGAACCAGACCATCCAGAAAGCATCTAGAACCATGATGATGGAAGCAAATGTTCCTCAGATCTATTGGAGAGAAGTTGTAAGCACTGTTGTCTATACTCTTAATTGAGTACAAATCAGAAACAATACTGGTAAGACCCCTTATGAACTCTGGTTTGGCATCACTCCCACTATGAAGTATTTTAGAGTCTTTGGTAGCAAATGTTACATTAAAAGAGATGAAGACCTTGGTAAATTTGATGCTAGAAGTGATGAAGGAATATTCTTGGGTTATTCTACTCAAAGCAAAGCATACCAGTGTTATAACAAGAGATTGAGAAAGATTATAGAAAGTATAAATGTGAAGGTTGATGAAGGTATTGAAAAACCCTCAAGGTTTTATGAATATGAAGAAGATGATAAGAATAATGTTTTGGTCCAAGATGTTCAAGTTCCTTCTGAAATTCAAATCGAGACTGATCCAGAGAATCAGGAAGAAGAGATAAGTTTAAATGAACCTGTCCAAGAAATAGAAGTGCAAGAAATTCCCAAAACTCCTAGGTATGTAAGATTGAATCATTCTGAAGATCATATCATAGGTGATAAAGGCAAAGGTGTCCAAACAAGAAGAAAGACTGCTCAAGACTCAGAAAAGTATTGTCTGATTTCAAAAATTGAACCAAAAATAGTAAGTGAAGCATGCAATGATGAAAGCTGGACTAAAGCAATGAAGGACGAATTGATGCAGATTGAGAAAAATCACACTTGGGATCTTGTTCCCAAACCTAGAAACAAAAATGTGATTGGAACCAAATGGGTCTTCCAGAATAAACTGAATGAAGATGATGAAGTAGTCAGAAACAAAGCCAAATTGGTTTGCAAGGGTTATTCCCAAGTAGAAGGAAATGATTTTGAAGAAACTTTTGCTCTGGTGGCAAGAATTGAAGCAATCAGATTATTTCTTGCCTTTGCTGCCTTCAAGAATTTCAATGTATATCAGATGGATGTCAAGTCTACCTTCTTGAATGGTGACTTGGAAGAAGAAGTATACATTGAGCAACTAGATGGATTTCAATTGTCTAATCATGGTGATATGGTCTGCAAGTTGAAGAAAGCACTGTATGGACTCAAACAAGCCCCAAGAGCTTGGTATGAAAGACTAGATAAGTATCTTTTGAAGATTGGTTTCAACAAAGGTACTGCTGACAGTAACTTGTACTTCAAGATTGAACATAAAAATATCTTGATTGTTGAAGTATTTGTTGATGATATTATTTTTGGAGGAAGAGATAGTATGTGCAAGACTTTTACAAATCAAATGAAAAGTAAATTTGAGTTGTCTATGTTTGGGGAAATGAATTTCTTCTTGGGTCTACAAATCACTGAAACAAAGAAAGGAATCTTCATATCTTAGACCAAATATGTGAAAGAATTGTTGAAGAAATTTGGGATGGAAGACTCAAAACCAATGATTACTCCCATGGCAACTAGATGTAAATTGAGCAAAGATGATGACTCTCCTAAGGCTGATCAGAAAAAGTACAGGTCAATGATTGGAAAACTATTGTATCTTACTCAAACTAGACCTGACATTATGAATGTTGTTAGTCTTGTTGATAGATTCCAAGCTGATCCTAGAGAATCTCATGTCATGGCAATCAAGAAGATTCTCAGATATCTAAAAGGAATAGTTGAGTATGGTTTATGGTATCCTAGAGATCATGATTTCTCTCTTCATGCATATACAGATGCAGACTGGGCAAGAGATGTGGATGACCGGAAGAGTACCAGTGGTGGAGCATTCTTTTTAGGGAAAAGATTGGTTTTTGGCAAAGAAAGAAACAAGAGACAATATCTCTGTCCACTGCAGAAGCAGAGTATATTGCAGCAACAGGTAGTTGTACTCAAGTATTATGGATGAAGCAAATGCTAAGAGACATCAGAGTGGAGTGTGAGGAACATATCACAATCTTCTGTGATAACTCAAGTGCAATAAACATTTCAAAGAATCTAGTGTTACATTCAAAAACAAAACATATATCCATCAAGTTTCACTTTTTGAGAGAGCAGGTGAACAAGAATGAAGTTAGATTGGAGTTTGTGCCCTCCAAGGATCAGATTACAGACATTTTTACTAAACCTCTACCTAAGGACTCTTTTGAGTATCTCAAGGAGAAGTTAGGGGTTATTACCCCTCCAATTCTGAATTAAGGTACACTAATGTGCATCAGTCCGATGGATCTCACAGTCATATCTTGTGGTCCAAATTGATTATAGGAAGCTGCTACTCAGGGGGAGCAGTTTGTATGATTCTAAGTGATGCAAGTATGTGCCCTTTTCCATTGATGTCAAAGGGGGAGAGAAGATGTGAAAAACAAAAAGTGGTTGTTGATCAAAGGGGGAGCAGTAAAGGAAGAGAAGACATGTGAATGGTTGTTGTTGATAGGGGGAACTATGTTAGTCAGTAAGGAGAAGTTCTTGTCTTGATGGTTAAAACAACTTTTCACATCACATGTTGCCATCAATGACAAAGGGGGAGATTGTTCCAAGTATGGTCCTAACTGGTGTTGTCATTGATGTCAACATACTCCTGTTGCATTGATGTCAAGGATTGGATGAGTTCGATGCTAAGGATATTGAGAAAATTAGTCCTATCAGAAACAGAGAAGAACAGTGAAGACAATGAAGCTCTATGAAGTGAAGATACCAGCTAAGATGAAGATTAGATGATGAACATTAAAGGGTTTGTAGATACGTGTCTAAAGGTGATCCAATAAAGATTTGGGAGGTCTGCATGAAGATTTGAAGAATTTATGGCCATATGAGTAAAACCGGTTCTAGCAGATGTTCAGAGGTGACAAAGTGACACAAATAGGTCTGGTGAGATCCAGAAATGTAATATCTTGTTTTACGGATTTGGTGGAGTGTTTAGAAAGTCAATATGAATTGACAACTCAATTGGTTCATGGTCTGGAGATCCGCAAGCATCTATTTCAATATGATAGTGACAACAGACTATGTTCTTAAGATTTCATATGAAGAAGAGAATGATTTTAGTTATCAGAAGTTGTGTGGATGTTCTTGGTGAATCAGGCAAGCTTGTGGGGGTCTCTATATTGTGTCCAGTTTGTGTTGGAGGTCCCCATTGAAGATTGAGCTCGTAATTGAAGAATTATTTCTAGATGATGATGTTCTTCCTCCTTGGCTGACCAGATGATTTACACATCTTGTAGATGATCTTGAAGATGTGTGGTCATCAGAGTGGTGATTTGCATAAAGTCTTTTGTAATAAATCAAGTTGTATTTGTGTATTTGCTCTGTAAAGTTTGCCGACTTTGATGATTATCCCAAAGTTGACGTCTTGTATTAATAAGAGTTGTGAAGTCATTTCAAAGTTATCTTGGCGAAGATGAGAGTGTGGTGGATAGGAGAGGAGCAAAAAGTAGAGAAAAAGTATTGAGCTTAAATGGAACTGACTCAAGCATGGTGAAGATGCTATTCTTCAGTTCAACTATGTAATAGTTATTATTCTGTAGATAGTGTGTCTCCTGTAGGTAGTGGGCCTCTTGTGAGTAGTGTGCTTGGGTAGTGAGCCCTAATTGGCATGTGCCATTTTCCTTTTATTCTTTTAACAGATAATACAATCTTGGGTTAGTCACCCCGTGGTTTTTCCCTTAACCAGGTTTTCCACATTAAATTCTTGGTGTCATATGTGTTAATGTGTTTCTACTCTTGAATTATTGCATTGTGTTTCCATGATTGACTTATTATTATGTTGCTGAATTACAAGAAGGATTTAAGTGGTTAATAAAAGAAAAGTTTGAGACAACTGGTTCACCCCCCTTCTCAGTTGTCTATCTTGAAACTAACAAAAAATACATAACTAGGTTTAGATATTCCCCTAAATCATCACATTCTACTATGTAGACACACCGTTGCATGAAGATGTGCATTACAATCCTTTCCTACACTGTATTAGATGCATTCCTCCATTCACTACCCAGACTAGCATGATTTGACGTCTTAAAATCAACCTGAGGCACTTACAGACTAGACAATTGGTTCAACGACCAACCTTGAAGTGAACTCCAATCTTTTATCTATAGCCCTAGGCAGCTCAGATTTGATGTTGGAATGGGAGGGAAAACCCAACCAACTCCACCAACTGCATTAAAGACATCAAATTCAACCACCCACTTTACATTAATGGTGATCCCAAAAGTTGTTGGTGCGTTTCTGTGCATTCATGGGCCTTTGGCAAGTGTTGGGTCGGCGGGAGGACATAGGACTTTTGGACCGTTTTGGAAAAAGTCCAAAAGTCCCATCAGGTCCCCAAATTCTGATGGAACCAAAAGTCATAAAAGTCAAAACTGAAAGTTTGACCTGAAATTGCATGAAATACATAGGCCTTTCCTCAAAAAATTATTTGAAAACTAAAATTTTTGCACTTCGAAATTGGTCTTGAAAATCTAGGGGCTCAGAGAACCTTTGGGAGGTCGTGGGGCACAAATGGATTTTCGACCAAGACCAAAAGTCCCATCAAGCCCTGGAGTCCTGAAACACCCTCAAGTCCCAAAACTCCCTCGGGTCCCACAATGTCCTCAGGTCCTGAAATTCTCTCAGGTCTTGAAATGGCCTCAGGTCGCGAAATGCCCCCAAGTCTTGAAATGCCCTCAGGTCTCAAAATTCCCTCAGGTCCTAAAATGCCCTCAGGTCTCAAAATTGCAATAGGACAATATATTTTAAAATAACATTTAAGTATAAGTTTGTATTTGCCTTTTACTATTTACCTTTCTTACACTTTAAGTTATTTTAAACATATTGTCAGGATGTTTGAGAGGGGTTTTAGATCCATAGGAGTTGAAACATGCAAAAACTAGAATTTGGAGGATCCATCAAATTTTAGACTTAGCCAATTTTCCAAGGTTTTCAGGGTTTTAGACTTAGCCAAAATTAGGAGTCCAACAACATGCACCAGGGTAAAAGTACAGGGACCCCTTAGGAAAATTTGATGAATTTTGACAAAATTGTGTAAATATGAGGCCAAAAACCTAGGTGTTAACACTGGCTCTAGTTGGGGATGCATGCCAAGCAGTGGCACAGTGAGAATCTAGAACATCTCTAGGTAGACCAAAAGGTAAAAATGAATAGGGGGAACAATGTATTTACAATAAGGGCATAAATACAAGACAACACACAGTCATAGGATTGAAGGTACAAAAGGAAAGTTGATTGTAATCAAAATTTGCAGGCACTTGCAGGTCAAACCTGCACAAGACTGATGAAACTACTTGCCTCTGTCAAAGACAACCTAGATGAAGGAGATGGTCTCCTTCAAAATAGATTTGTATTCATCACCTAGCTATAATAACTGAAGTATTTCATATGCATGATTCAATATGCAACCATTGCACATGACATGAAGACGAACATCACCATTGAAAACATTGTTGTAGGGCAGCCATAAATAATATGTGCTCAACCTATTCCATACTACATCATGCTTGTTCCTATCAGCACGGGGTGAAAAATATAGAATCAGATCAGCATCAAAATATATGGATGAAGACAAATCTCCATTGCCAGCTGTCAATCTGTCATACCTACTGACCTCTTCATGTGAAATGAGGGAAAATGAGAATACCTATTCGTATGTGGCAACTGATCATGCAATTATTGTACACTCGTAACGTATCCTTTCCAGTTTGGAGTCAGTTGTTAATTTTTGTTAACCGACAAAAGAAAAATGACATTGTAAAACCCTAATTCTAGAAGCTTCCAAAAAGCTTGCTATAAGCGACTAGAATGTATGTTGCACGTGTCAAATTCGTGAGATTGTAATCTGTTTGCACTAGATAATAAAATCATTGGATGACTGAGTTTCTGTGGATGTAGCCCATATTGAGTGAACCATGTTCAATTTCTGTGTTGATCTCTTATGTGTTATTCTTCATTGTTATATTTGGGTTATTTAATCTACATATAATTGTTAGTGTTTATTGCTCTGATCTATTTAAACTTTAATAACTGGTATCAGAGTGGGTTGTGTTTGATTATCTTCTGTAGGAAGGTCTCATGGTTGAGTGGGAGTCTCATGGTTAAGTGGGAGCAATGGCAAACAAGGGTAAATTAAAGGTTGATAAATTCAATGGGCAAAACTATCCGTTATGGAAGATACAGATGGAGGATTATCTTTATCAGAAGGATTTATGGAGGCCATTGGAAGGAAAAGCCAAGAAACTGGCAGCAATGAGTAATGAGGATTGGGAACTTCTAGATAGAAAGGCACTGGGAACCATTCGGTTGTGTGTGGCACCATCTGTGGCATTCAATATAGTAGAAGTCAAGACAACATATGAAAGTTTTGGCTAAATTGTATGAAAAATCCTCAGCCTCTAATAAGGTATTTCTCATAAACCATTTGTTTAATCTAAAAATGATTGAAGGTGGATCTGTGTCAGATCATTTAAATGAGTTTAATATGTTTACCAATCAGTTAACTTCTATAAACGTGAAATTTGATGAAGAGGTGAGGGCTCTCTTAGTTTTATGTTCTTTGCCAGAAAGTTGGAATAACTTGGTAATGGTTGTAAGTAACTCTGTCTCTAGATTAAATACTTTAAAATTTGATGATGTTGTTGGTGTTATCCTTAGCGAGGAAATGTGATGGAAAAGCACATGTGAGAGTTCAACATCGAGTAATGCTTTTACAACTGTAGAGAACAGGGGAAGAAGAAATAAGAGGGAAAAGCCCAACAAATCATGGGAAGTCACAAGGGAAATCAAAGAAAGGCAGTTATAAATCCAAAGGAAGAATGGATTACTGGCACTATGGAAAGCCAGGACACTTCAAGAAGGATTGTTAGTCTCAAAAGGGCAAACAAGGAGATAGACAACATGATGATAGTAAGGAAGCTAATGTTGCAAGTAATAAATTATAGGATGATTTAATTATGTGTTTAGATAATGCTAATGATTCCTGGGTAATAGATTTAGGGGATTCATTTCATGCCACACCCCATAGGAAGTATTTTGTAGATTATGTTCAAGGTGATTTTGGACATGTATATTTGGGTGATGATGAACCCTGTCAGATTGTTGGAAAAGGAAATATAAAAATCAAGTTATAGAATGGAAATGAATGGTTTCTATAGGAGGTAAGGCATGTTCCAAATTTGAGAAAGAATTTAATTTCTGCAAGACAATTGGGTAGTGAAGGCTGCATAGTTACCTTTTCAGACAAAGTCTGGAAGGTCACTAAAGGTGTGTTAGTAGTAGCTAAAGGTGAAAAGGTAGGCACATTGTATTTGTGTACTGGTAATACTTATTCTACCTTAGCTGCTATAGAAATAGTTGCTACTAAGATAGTTATAGCACTTGCTACAGGGACATAAACAAAATTGTGGCAGCATAAACTTGGGCACATGAGTGAGAAAGGGATGAAGATCCTTCACTCCAAAAAGTTGCTACCAGGTCTAAAGTAGATTGACTTAGATTTTTGTGAAAATTATGTTTATGGAAAACAAAAAGAGTCTAATTTCTCAAAGTTGGGAAAGAGAAGTAGAGTGAGAAATTAGAGCTTCTGCATTCAAATGTATGGGGACCAGCTCAGGTATCTTCTCTTGGTGGCTCTTGCTATTATGTTACTTTTATTGATGATGCAACTAGGAAAACATGAGTGTATTTCCTAAAACCAAAATCAGAAGTATTCAAAACTTTTAAAAAGTGGAAAGCTTTGGTTGAGAATGAGATAGGAAAAAAGTTGAAGTGTCTTAGATCTAATAATGGAGGCGAGTATTGCAGCAGAGAATTTGAGAATTATTGTTCATATAATGGAATCTGTAGGCAGAAAATAGTTCTTAGAACCCCACAAGAAAATGGTGTGTCTAAGAGGATGAATAGGACCGTTATGGAGCATGCAAGGAGCATGAGATTGCATGTTGGACTACCCTTACACTTTTGGGCAAATGTTGTACATACTGCTATTTATTTAATAAATAGAGGACCTTCAAATCCTTTGGATGGTGGCATTCCAGAGGAGGCATGGATGGGTAAAAAGGTAAACTATTCATTTCTAAAAACCTTTGGTTGTGAAGATTTTGTCCATGTTAATATTGAAAATAGAACCAAGCTTGAGGCTAAGTCTAAAAAATGTACCTTCATTGGATATGGAGTAGATGAATTTGGTTATCAGTTATGGTATTATGAACATCATAAAATCATTAGGAGTAGGGATGTTATATTCAATGAGAAGGTCATGTATAAGGAGCAGTTGCAGGAAAAGAAGCATGAACAGGCTAATAAGGAATATGTGGTGTTGGATGAGATTCTAGAAAATAAAATGCCAGTGGTACCTAATGCTCAGCAACAATAAGTTATCCCACAGACTCCTGCAAGTGTTAGACATTCTACAAGGATAAGTAGACCTCCAGAAAATTTTTCTCCATCATTATATTCTATATTATTAACTGATTCTGGTGAACCTAAAGCTTATGAAGAAGCAATGCAGGTAGATACCAAAAAGTAGTGGGAGATAGGCATGAAAGAGGAAATGGATTCCTTGTTGTAGAATCAGACTTGGGACTTAGTTCAATTGTCTGTAGGTCAAAGAGCATTGCCAAATAAATGGGTTTATAGGTCGAAGGAAGAAGATGGAGAAAAGAAAAGATATAAGGCTAGACCCGTGGTAAAAGGTTTTGCATAGAAAAATGGTATAGATTTTGATGAAATATTTTCTCTAGTTGTAAAGATGACTTCTATTAGAACTATTCTAAGTCTTGTGGCTACGGAAGGCTTGCCTCTTGAACAGCTAGATGTGAAAATAACATTTCTCCATGGGGATTTGGAAGAGGAAATATACATGCAGAAACCATAGGGATATCATGAGGTCAAGGGTAAGGAGGATTTTGTGTGTAGGTTAAAGAAGAGTTTGTATGGTCGGAAGCAAGCACTTTGGAAATGGTATTTGAAATTTGATAGTTTTATGGCTGAACAAGCTTACAAAAGATGTCATTCTGATTATTGTGTTTATTTTTAAAAATTAGGTAATGGAAGCTATATTATCTTGTTGCTTTATGTTGATGACATGCTTGTTGCCGGGTTTAACATGTAGCATATTAATGAACTTAAGAAGAAGTGGTTAGGGACAATCATAACACGTGAAACAGTAAACTATCAAAATGGCAACAAACAATAACCATAAGGGAAGGATAATGGATGCCATGAAGAAGATAAAAGAGGCATGGAGCCCATAGAAGCATACACATGACAGGTGAGCCTGAAAGTCAATTGTTTGTGAGAGCTATTGAAGACTGAGTTCATTTCCTCCCTGGCAGGCCTGTAGGAACCTTAACAACTTGAGAGTTTTGTGAAAATCTCTTTTCATTTTGACTTTCCCAATAGGTTTTGAGTTTGATAAGACTCTACAAGGTTTGTTTAAGGCTAAAAGAGCCTAGGAAGTCTTAGACAAGGTTAATCTTTGCAAATCCTAATACATTTTTGAAGGGTTTAGGCGTAATTGACACAAGAACATTCTTGTTTTTGCCCCATTCCGTACAAAGCAACCCTATCCGATTTTGTATATATGTCAGATAAGGGCCAAAAGGGTATCCAAAATAGTTTTCACATTCCCTTTAGTAGGTACCTGAAGGAAATTATGACCAAAAAGGTCTGATTTGCTACACTTGAAGGGCTACTAGGCTAAGGACGGCTAGAAAAGGAAGGTTTGAAGGTTGCAGGTCAGAGGATCCTTGTGGGTGATTGAAGATTGATTTAAACCATTGTCCTATACCTCTGCATTAGTTTTCTAATTTGTGAAGGTCAGTTCATAGACATGGACATTATGACAATGCTGGAAGTCATTGAGAGAAGGAGCTAGGTACAATTCCAAGGCTAGACAACTTCAGTAAAAAGGGAAATAGAAGAAGTCATGACAAACATGAAGAAATAGCTCAAGGATCATATATGACAGTCATCTAATAGTCTAAACAACTATGGGGACAGCAATGATGTAGGAGCATATAAAGCTAAAGATGTCTTTTAAAACCTCAAGAGGAGTCAGAAATGAAGCTTTTCTATATTCTTTTTCATCATAGGAGAAAACCATAGCTACCATATCAAAATAAGTAACCATGCACAATTAGAGCATAAAGGACTTGAATATGCATTATTGACTACACAGAGAAAGTAAAATGCAGTCTCGAGTACCAATGTCCATATCAGTAAACAATAGGAAGTGAAGTGTTGATCATTGCAATATATGATACACAAAAGGTACAACAAATAGAGATCTGAGTATGCAAAACAAAGGAAGTTATACATTCATGAAGACAATCACCTAAAACAATAAAGGACAGTCATCAAAAAGAGGGAATAAACGAAGGAAAACTAGTTTCAGAGGTAAAAATAGTCATGTACATTGTACAAATATTGAAGGAAGAGAAGGGACAGTCATAAAGTTTAAGTAGTAGTTCACAATAGAGGAGCAACAAGAAGGAGATGATTGTCCCAAGGACTATTCTTAAATATAATCCACTCCAACATTAGAAGCTCAGTCTAGGCAATAAAATAAGACAAATATTTACGAATTTTGTTGTGAATGAGGTGTAAAATTACTAGTGAATGATTGACTATTGAAATGGATAATATTTGAGTTGGGTGGTTTCTATTAGCCTACCCAAAATAATATAAAATGTGGTGAATAGTTTGTGCATCAAGTTTCAAGGAGCCTTCATACATGAGTGAGTATATGTGTCAAGGTAGTCACTACCTACATCAAGGAACAGAGATTGACAGTACAAAGAAGAAGAGGGTGCAACAAACAAAAGGAGCCATCACATCAATGTTCAAAGCATCCAAAGAGCCATCTTCATGTACTGCATAGTTCACTTTGGGACTGTATTATTACATTGAAAAGGAGAATAGGTCTTTAGAGAACTGTAAAGTTTGTTTAGAAATAGTAAGGAGTAGTCCATCACAGCAGGGGCATCATAGAAAGAATGAAGATAGTCAACAGACTCATTTAAAACAATCCCAAGAAAAGAAAGATGTCAAAAGACAGTAGTCAAGAAGGAGTAGTAGCTTAACAGTGATATGGTAGTATTTTGAGGAAAGCAAACCATAGATAGATATCTATGATGAAGAATCTTGTAAACATAAGGTAGGGACTGTGAAAACTATGGGCACAGTGCCAATGAAAGAAAAAAGAGGGTAGAGGGTTTTTCTATTTCAAAGACACATATACCTTGAACCCTTCTAAGAATACTGTGAAAATGTGCCATGGATTAGCCTTCCCTATAGAGACAAATCATTGAAGTTTAAGTTGCTACTTTAGCATTCGAATAGTTTCATCTCTAATACACCAAAGTCCAAGGATATCAGTATAGTCTAAGAGGCACAGCAACATTCATGGACTTGTAAAACGTCTAGTATAACCTGTCCACATTTGGAGGGTCTATTAAACCATTGAAGAGATATAAGAGATGATTAGAAGGAATAGCCATGGAAGAATCTTCACAGTCCTCATAATAGTCAATGAAGGAACAACACTTAAAGAATAGTTTCAATATGCAGAAGATGCAAACCTTAGCAAAGTTTTGGAAAGGTAAGGATGTTTTGTTCTATTTTATTCTCAGCAAACAAAGAGTCTACATATAGAAAACATTGAAGACTCAGAACGATTTATCCATAGCATTCATGAAAAGGGCAAGCCACAGAAAATAAGGAGTCTTCTCACTGTTTTATGCAAGTAGAAACTAGAATAGCCATTTTCCACTTTACAGGAAACCGTAAATACTGATGGTAGGCATTTTTATGAGGTGTCAAATATTTTCTCATTTTCTTCAAGAAGAAGAAAGAAACTTACAAATTTTCACTCAGCACACTTTTGTAATAAGGACAAGCTAGAGAAACAACAAGGAGATCATTTTTCATCTTTTCTCCAATAGAGTGGTCAACAAGAGAGCACGTTTTTTTTAGAGGCACAGCAAAGAAACAATTGTAAAATTTTGAAAAGGGTAAGAGCTTAAAAGGACAACTGTGACTATCACAAAGTATAGGGAATAGAGCCAACAAAAGAAATAGCATAATTTTACATAGTTTTTATATCAGAGTATGAGGTAAATATAAAAAAATCTAGAAGATGAAAGAAGCTAGCACCAGTCACAGTTTTCCATTATTCCCTTCATGATAAAAACATATCCAGTAGCATAAAAACATTTCTTTGACTGCATTTTCAGCAAATGGAAGTATATATAGAAGAGAACAGACTTACTAATACTGGATTGGAGAGAAATGACAAGTTAACCTTCACCAGAGCCTTCAAACCCCTTGGCAGCATTGGAGGCAGAGCAGTTAAGGTGGGAGATGTGAAGCAATCAAATGAATGCTTTAAGGGTTTTGCAAAATTTTTTGTTCAAAATGTTGCCCTAGCTCATGCCCTTGAGGTTCATTTTTTACTTTGATTTAAGTAAAGAAAATTGAAAATCAAAATGGTGCCCATGCTCAAAGACTTGAAAAGTCATAATGCCTAGGGAAATATGGAGGCCACAAGAGGCATAAGGATTAAAATGATGGTTTTTTGTGATTTTTTTGATAAATGTTTTAAACATTAGAGTCAACAAAAAGAAGGTTATGAATAGGGCATTATTTTTGCATGGAGGTAAAAAGGCTTTTTTTTGCCCTAAAGGCTAATATGGGTTAAACTAATCCCTTGCATTTTTACATGAGTTTGAAACAAAAGAACAATTACCCTTGATATTTTTGCAAGAAATTGAAACAAAGACAAATATGTAAACAAGTATTAAAGTAATGATTTATAAATTACTTTAATATTTGTCATGAAAATACAAAATTGAGAAATCACATAACACCTATTAAAGTAAGTCATAACTAATTATTTTAATATTTGTTCAAATTGTTTATCCTTGTCCCAAAATCATGCAGAAACAGAAGGGGAGTGGAACTGAGGAATTTATCTTTGACTTTGGGTCAGACTGAAGTGTCTTTGGAGTCCTTTTTGGTCAAATATCTTGAAAGGGGGAGTTTGGAGCTATTTTTTCTCAATTTGGTTCAATTATGAGCCCTTATTTTTAGGCTTTTCTCTTTTGCTTGTCAGACACATTTTGAAGAGATATTTTAAACTGTAGTTGACTCCTCTTGACTCTTTGGGAGTCCTTTTGTATTATAGGAGGAGAAACTTATGTTTTTCCTCAGTTCTTGATTTTTGGCTTTCTCTTGCATATTGCAAAGAAGCTCTCAATTTTGTAACTTAGATTTTTACATAGTTATTTGATATTCAACAACATATTACATGTTATTTCATATCAATTTATGTTTTTTTTTTGCAATGATTCTTGCTAATTTTCAAATATAATCAGGGGTTTATCTTATCTGATTTAGGTATCTTAGTTCATTTTAGTGATTTGATAAAGGATTGTCTGTGTTTCCTTGTGAAACCTTTAGGTTCTTTTGTCTCATTTTATTGAATGCATGTATACAAAGATTAGGTTTCATTGCAGGTCACAGATTGTGCAAGTTATTTCATGCTTTTCTGTGAAACACTTATGTGGTGAAATCTATCAATCTGAGTTGTATCAATAGGTTATTGAAGATTATATGTGAATTAGATTGCATGTCAAGTTATACATTGGTGTATCACCCCATTTAGAATAGAGTTTTAGTGCAGTTTTCAGTTATTCAAGTTTTGCCTATCTCTTTTGCTCATCAGTTATCAGATCTAAAGGGGCTTTTTGTAATATCCCCATTTTTGGGATTGGCACCAGAATGGGATTTTGAGAGTGGGGTTGGTTGCATCTCGTTGAGACCTTTCCAGCGAGCTATAGATCACTAAATTCTGAGTTCATTTGGGCTCTGTTTTAAAGTCCGTAAATTAATATTATTATTTAATATTAGACTTTGGGTTTTATTGGTTAAGTGATGAAAAATGAAATATTTAAAAGTCACTTAGGTCATTTTTTGGAGCACTCACTTTGGGAAATATTAAAAGTGAAATTCAAAGAAATATTTCCCTCCAAAGTAAAATGCCCCTCTTGAAGAGTTTTAAAAGAGGGAAAAGTGTCTCATTTGAATATGCTTGAATATATGATTTTGTTGGCTATTTGCTCTACTAGGGTTTTTCTTGAGAGGGTTTGAAGAGAATTCAAACCAAAGGCTTGTGGAGACGGAAACCTCCATAGGTAACAGCATTCTATAGGTGTGAAGGACCACCCAATGGTGCCATTGTGAGTGGATGCATTTAACATTCACACATGTGCTTCAATGGAGTTCGTTTGACAAAGATTCAACATAATATTAAGGATTTCTCTTGCATTTCAATCAAGTTCTTCATAGCAGATTGGAGAGCAGTTCATTGGAGATCTGAGGCAAAATATACATATTTGGGGACTGTATTTTATTGCAGCGAGCTAGACATACTACCTAGCCCAGTCGTACCATGCTTGAGGGCATTTTGAGGTTGTTTCTTCCATAAATCTCTTCCAAATCTAATCATCCCTCCTTGTTGACAGCCTACAACACTTCGCAGAGATATTTTAGTGGCTCGTGACATTTCTTTCTACTATTCTATCCTTCCAGCCATGGTCACACACCACCAGGCTTGACGTGGGGAAGTGGGAGCTTGTTTCTCATTATGGGAAGTGTTCGTTTAGGCATTGTATGAGGCCTCCAAGGCCTATTGTATTGTTGTTAATAATGAATGCATGATACTCTGTGATTCTTGATGATTTAGACCAATAGCCAAAAATTGAAATTTCAAATCTGCATATGGGTATGTGATAGTAATTATTTATTAGCTATTTTACTATCTGGGTATCTATTAGTTTCTACATATCTATTGTACTTTTTCTGGGTTTGCATTCTATGCTCTATATTGTATGCTCTGACAACACATTTGCAGGAAAACAGAAAACCCCTTCTGCATTCTTCTGTCTAGTCTAAAAGAACACAATAAAATAATAAAATAATAAATAAAAATATTTTAAAAATATACAAACAGGTAAGACACATTACAGTGGTATCAGAGTAGTGTATCTTGCCATCCTATGTGGTTATATATGACATGCAGAAGATGAAATAAGATATGCAACCTACACATCAGTATTATCCCAGATGCAATAGATCGCAGCAAGACATTCAGTTTCCCCATACTTATCCCTTTGCAGGCATAGATATAGTAAGGGTAGAGGAAATGGATGATGAAGATTATGAAGGGCTCAGTATCTAAGAGATGCTAAATATTTGTAGGAGACATAAAGAGGATCTAAGAGTGTTATGACAAAATTTGAATCAATTGATACAGAAGATAGACAGGTATTGCCTCAGGAATCCTGACAACATTGACATTTGTGAAGATACGATTAAAGAAGATACTACCATGAATGAGGTGGTGCATGAAGAAAAGGTTAAAACAATAGCTGTGGATCCTAGTTCGGATTCAACTAGTGATGATTCTAATGACTTCCTTGATGATTCCTATGGGGTTAATGACTGTATTGAGTCCACTCATACATTTTCAAATGAAGGGCATGGAGAACACAAATTTGATGGTGACTTCAAAATAGTTTTTGATGATACTTTATCTTATTTTGGTAATGTTAATTCAGGTGGCCTTGGTTTTGACTTTCAAACCAAGCCTATGGAGAGAGATACTTACATTGATACTAGTGTTGGTGAATTAGAGGTGGTTGTTGATAGGCCTTGTGAAGTGATGAGATCATTGGATGATATCCTTTTGCCAGCTAGAGATGATGGTTTCTTTTCTTATTCTAGTGTTGATGACACAAGTGGTTGTTGGTTTGACTCTCAAACCTATCTTATGATGGGGAATGATTTATTCACAAAGGGCACCAGTCATGAGGAAAATAGTGATCACATTTTCCCTGATCTGGGCAAACACCACTTTAGCACATGGGATCTAGGTGTGAAGGTCCCAACATTGGAGGTGGGTCCTACTGAGAATGGATCTACTTTTGGTCATATTGCAATTCCTACTTCATTTACACAGGTGAGCTTGAGGGATGGCATTGATGACATCGATGATGTTGATATCAACCTTGAAAACAAATCAAATTTGGTGTTGCATGGTGCTGATCATAAATTAGAAAATTTTTATGAAGTTGACAAGTCTTAGGGGTCCTATCGCTTGCCAGGACAACTAAAGGTAAGTGAAGACTTGAGAGCTAAAAGAATTGAATCCGAGCCTCTGTATGATGAATATATAATCACAAAATAGGAGGCATGAATTAAGGAGCTATCTGAGTTGGGGAAGACTACCACATAAATTAATAATGCTGAGCCTACTCTTGAGATAGCAGCCATTCCATGTGAGGATGATAGATGTGTGGAGTTCCCTAACATTGACACTCAAGATTTGGGTGTTAAGAATGAATTATGTGATGCGGATTCAAGCCATAGCAAATCTGATTTTGTAAATCAGACCTTAGAAGAGAGGAATGAGATAGAAGATTTACTTAATGGTGATGGGTTCCAGGATAGCTCTTTGGATGAGCATGCATCTACATTGGAGGCAGCGGTGAGCAATGATTATGTCCAATCAGTAGCTTCTATTATGTCATTGGAGCCATCCCATGACATACTTAACAACAGTACCTTTGTTAAGGAAGTGTCCAAGGCTGATAGCACACATAAGGATGCTTATGAATCGGTGAGTGATGATGATTCAGCCTCTATCCATAGTGCAGATTGCAAATCGAAAGATTGGTGTGGAGATGGTTCGTCACAGGGGCATCATCATTTGACTGGGCAATTGAAGGTTAATGACAATATGATTGCTACAGCTTTGGAACATTTTGATGTTGCCAAACAGATGTTGGCAACCTATGGTTGGAGTACTCTTGAGATGGAGGAACATGATGATAGAGGACTTTCCCTTGCTAAATTTCAAGCACTTAGAGATGCAGTTGAGATCATGAAGAATAATTACCTACAGTTGTTATCAGATAGAGATCATCTTCTCAGGCTTGACGAGATTTATCATGATGCTCTAAGGGGAAAGGAAGAGGAGGTTGCTGATCTCACTTATGAGCTTGAGGTTACCACAAACTCTTTGAAGAGTGCTCAAATAGCCCTTCAAGGGTCAAAGTTATGGATATATGAACTTACCGTGGAGTTGAGCTTGGTGCAGTCTTCATCATCTACAGATACAACTCAGATATCTATGGCAGCGTGTGGTGATGAGCATACATCCACGGATTGTGGTAATGAGTATGTGGAGGATGTGACTACATCCATTTCATTTACTGGTGCAGGTGACACAGATGGGATGATTGTTGTGGATGAGTGTAGTAGGGAAGAATATGTTGCACTAGGTGTTCCTAACATTAGTTCCATGTCAGGTGATGCAGAGTAGGCATGATGGCATGTTTAGTTTTTACAGCAGAGATGGAGGAGAGTTATATCATTCCCTCATTCTCAGAGGAGCAGTTTCATATCTTCCAGCAATTATGTTGTGTAGTCAGTACATCCATAGGAGTTTTGTAGAGGATGGAGGGGAATGTTGTGGTTCAGACACTTCGAGTTTTAATTTCCTCTTCATGGTTGATGGAGGTGAGGTTCTAATGTGTTGGGATCTAGGTGGTGATAGGTTTGGCATGACAATTCAGTTGGATTCTGAGGTGTTTCTTCACCACTCTCTACATGGTGAAGGTTTTATCAGAGTAGCACAACGTTGATGTGGTGGTTCTATGCTAGGAATAACTTGGGACCTTGGGATCATTTTTGGTTTCAGTTAGGTTCAGTCTATTGCTTGGAGGTTGTATTGGCATTGCTTGAGGACAAGCAATATTTGGGAATGGCAGACTATAATGTCCCCATTTTTAAGATTGGCACCGGATTAGGATTTTAAGAGTGGGGTTGGATGCATCTCGTCGAGACCTTTTTGGTGAGCTATAGATCACTGAATTATGAGTTTATTTGGGCCTCTATTTTAAAGTCCATAAATTAATATTATTATTTAATATTGGACTTTGGGTTTTATTGGTTAAGTAATGAAAAATGAAATATTTAGAAGTCACTTAAGTCATTTTTTGGAGTGCTCACTTTGGGAAATATTAAAAGTGAAATTCAAAGAAATATTTCCCTCCAAAGTAAAATGCCTCTCTTGGAGAGTTTTAAAAGAGAGAAAAGTGCCTCATTTGAATATGCTTGAATATATGATTTTGTTGGCTATTTGCTCTACTAGGGTTTTCCCTGAGAGGGTTTGAAGAGAATTCAAACCAAAGGCTTGTGGAGACGGAAACCTCCATAGGTAACAGCATTCTATAGGTGTGAAAGACCACCCAACGGTGCCATTGTGAGTGGATGCATTTAGCATTCACACATGTGCTTCAATGGAGTTCGTTTGACAAATATTCGACATAATATTAAGGATTTCTCTTGCATTTCACTTTAGTTCATCATAGCAGATTAGAGAGCAGTTCATTGGAGGTCTGAGGCAAAATATACATATTTGGGGACTGTATTTTATTGCAGTGAGCTAGACGTACTATCCAGCCTAGTCGCACCATGCTTGAAGGCATTTTGAGGTTGTTTCTTGCATAAATCTCTTCCAAATCTGATCATCCCTCCTTGTTGACAGCCTACAACACTTCATAGAGATATTTTAGTGGCTTGTGACATTTCTTTCTACTATTCTATCCTTCCAGCCATGGTCGTACACCACCAGGCTTGACGTGCGGAAGTGGGAGCTTGTTTCTTATTATGGGAAGTGTTTGTTGTGCATTGTATGAGGCATCCAAGGCCTATTATATTATTGTTAACAATGAATGCATGATACTCTATGATTCTTGATGATTTAGAGCAATATTGTAATATCAAGTGGCTGGTTCGACAGTAGCCAAAAACTAAAGTTTCAAATCTACATATGGGTATGTGATAGTAATTGTTTATTGGCTATTTTACTATCTGGGTATCTGTTAGTTTCTACATATCTATTATACTTTTTCTGGGTTTGCATTCTATGCTCTATATGGTATGCTCCGGCAACACATTTGTAGGAAAACAGAAAACCCCTTCTGCATTCTTCTATCTAGTCTAAAAGAACACAATAAAATAATAAAATAACACCTAAAAAGATTTTTAAAATATACAAACAGGTATGGCACATTACAGTTTTAAAGGGAACCAGCTCTTCCGGAGGTTCATTCTCAAAACAAACATACCCACATCTGAGAATGTTCCCATGTTGTACAAGATTGCCAAGCTTGCAAAGGCTTAGCATTTAGGGCACAATCCTTCGTGACAACAGTTTTTGGCACACCCGGTGGGACATTGAACTAAGGTTTAGGCCACTTAAACATAATTTGTCTTTCTTGTTTTGGTATGCACAACAGAGTTTCGTCCTTTTGAGGTGAAAGTAACATAGCTGACGACTCAATTCTCTAATTTTCAAGCAGATCTAGTGTAGATTGTGATAATCTTTATATCAAAATATTGCTGATATTAGGTGTGTATATCAGTAAGATCTGCCTTTGGAGGCAAAATCTACACACATATGGCAACTTTGAGCTCAAATCTACTATTTTCAAGGTGGACAAAATGCTGGTATATTTATAAGTTTTGATAAAAATTAGTTTTGATTATTCTAATTTTTATGTATTTCAATGAGTTTCTAGCTTATATAAATGTTGGAAAATGTATCCATTTCATGGAGAAAAGCTTGATCATGCTCCATTTCATGAAACATCTTTTAGAGTACCCTCCTTCCAACCCTACCAAGCTAATCATGATGTTGGTTTTACACCTAATTCTTGTGATTTCCAAAGAAACTAGCATGCACAGTATGATTACCTCCCACCCAACCCTGCTCAACCTTCATGGAAGCCTGACCATGCTCAAAATCAAACCCAGAATGACAATTTTTTTCCCAATCAGTATAATTTTGTTGTTGATCAGCCTCAGTATGATGATAGCATGAGCATTCAGGATTTTTCTTTGAATTTTCAAAGACAGTTAGATGATATTGACAAAGAACGAGAGTATAACATGCTTCAGGAGGAACTAACTTATCAAGCCTATCTTCATGAGTAGGACTTGGAGGCACAAAGGTTATAGTTTGAAGAAAGTCTTAAGAGGGAGATAGCCACAAAATAGGAGCAGATCAAGTTTTTTCTTACTCAATCACAAAGGCATGAGGTCCAAACAACTCTTTTCATTCTGGATTAGCCTATTCAAGAGGAGGTTCATAAGTATAAGTTTTCAAGTTTCAAGCAAAATGAGCCTCTTAACCCTCCTAAAATCAAGATTCCAAATTTTAGAAATCCTTTACCATTGCAAGAGCCTAAGTTGGCACAATCTGAACTTGTTATGCTTCAAAACCAACCACTTAAAGGGCCCTTTTTCCTCCAAGAAACTCAAGAAACTCCCCAAGTTTCCCTACCAGATGAACCTGATTGTCCTATCACTATATGCCTTTATAAGGGAGGGCCTATTGTCTTTCAAGATAACTTACTCACCATGAAGGAAGCTAGGAATATAAATTTTGTGCATAAAGCAATGGGGAAGTATAGGTTAGAGCAGACATAGATCAAACAAGAAAAGATCTCTCAAGAAGAATCTCTAAATGGGCAGATTGTTGTTGACGAGGAACAAATGACACAACTTCTGGCCCAAGTTCATACTTGGTTACAAGATGAAGCTATCCAAAACCAGTCCATTAATCCTTAGTTTCAGTCATATCAAGAGTCTAAACCAAGTCACCAATGTTTTGAACAGCCATGGTAGCCTTCTTGGACTAAGCATCCTGATTTTAAAATGCCAAACCTTGTTAAGGCTACTCCTTCCATACCAATTCAAAAACAACAAGAAGAAAGAGTAGTAGAATCTAAACCAACTAAGATTCCAAGTTGGTGTGGTGGGCAAAAGGAAGAGTTAGTGAAGGAAAAAAGGGAGTCATATGCTGTCAAGTATGAAAATGAAACACTATTGCAAGAGGATCAAGTAGTTGCTATTGTTTGTAGTATGTTCCTAGCTGAAAACGAGCATAATGCATGTATAGAAGAAATTGGTTCAAGTTTGTCACTAAGTCCATTGCATTTTGATTCATTTGACACATTTTCTAAGGCTATTTATGAGATGAATAAAAGAAGAGTACAACGGTTACAAGGTGAAAGTCTTCAGTTACAAAGAAAAATTACCCAGGTTCAAATGGAAAATAAACTAGATAAAGAAGAGGATTCACTTTCCTTGTTTGATCAGCTACTTGATTTTGTTGGAGATGATGAAGAGAGCACACAAAGACTCATCTTATCAGATGATTTGCAGCATCTAGAAGACTTTAGAGAACATGATGTACGGGTGGTACATGAAGGCAGGGATGAGGATGAAGCCTCAATTTAGCTAGAAGAACAAGAGGATAGTCTTATTTTGGAGGCTAACAAGCTTGTTTTACCTAAAGATAAGGTTGACTACCAGGTTGAGCAAGTAGTGAAATCAGAACCAAACATTCAAGAGAGCTATTGTAAGGATGAAATTAGTCCTCTTATATAGAAAACTACACAAGAACTAGAAGATGACTTGTTTTGGGATGAGTTAGATGAGTTTTGTTCAAATTTAGATGTCAAACTAGCATCTGAGGAGAACCAAATTCATGAACAACAAGTGGAGATTACTACCTTTTCAAAGGTTTCTGATCAGTAGGAGACGGAGGGAGTAGCAGATTGTCAAGAGAAAAACAACACTGTGTGTTTGAACATGGCTTTGTCAAAGGGATGTCCTATCCAACATCTAGCCTAGTTGGAAAGTAACAAGGAGAACCCATCACTTATCACATGCTCATTTCCAGACATGAAGATGAGTAGCATAAAGAAGAAAATCAGCTTGTTTATCCACCACAGAATAGCTTTATTTTTAGTCAAAATAAATGGGTATGTGCTTTTTTTTTTCAAGAGGTATTGCATAATTTTTTTGAATGCCCACCCTTTCCACACCCCTTATTGGCTGCTCAGAAAAGGGAGATATTTTGTAGAACCAGTTAATGACTTTGTTTAGCAAGAATGTTCTTTGGTTTAGTTTAAGTAGGTAGGCAATAGTCTCATTTCAGTTTTACTTTCCAAGAACTGTTGTTGCATAGCTAGCTAGCCATGTTCAGGGCAATTGTAGTTTGCTATTTAGTTTTGTTTTACTAATGTATGATTTCTAGCAGCTGGGTTGCAAAAAGTTTTTTTTGAGTGTTTTAGGCCAAGAAAAGAAAAGACTCATATGCCCAATGGATATGCAATGCTACTGATCATTTTTGTTTAGCAAGTAAACACCCTTAAGAGGTCGCCACAAATGTTACCAAATTGTGCTTGCAACCCAATTAGGTTGGGCTATGACAGCAGTTATCAAAAGGGGTAAGAAAAAACTTGAATACATGGGTCATCCAGTCAACATCTACTGTATTGGTGAAGAATTGTTTCAGGATCATGTTATCAGGATCATGTAACATCTCAAGTTGAGCTATTACACAATCTAGATAAATGAAAATGCCTCAGAAAGGCAGGAGACATTCAAAGGATGACAGGTGATTGAAGCTAAACTAGTCATTGCATTTCATGTTTTCAAATGTTTTATTGTAGTTCATTCAGTGCAATTCAGTGCAGTTCAGAAAAAGGTACTTATAACTTGTCAATTCTTCATGATTATAAACATATATTTCAAATAATATTCAGTTCATGTTTTGTAATTGATTCACAAAAGAAGTTACACATAAGTCATTACATAAGATGAAAATAACTGATATATTCAAAAGAAAAAATGTTTGTTTAGTCCCACACAAGCCGTGGGAATAAATGATATGATGCAATAAACAAGAGATTGAATATATGAAATAAAAAAAGGACACATAAGAGAGGATGGATCTATCATTGCCTAAATGACGAACCCCACAGTTGATCATCTACATCTTTAGTCTCTCTTTGAAGGTTTGTTGTTGTCCACAAGAGATACGTGTAAGGGTTAAGAGAAGAGTGTGTTAGAGATTGGGATTCCAAAACTCTTACATGCCAAACTGTCAAGCATTCAACCTATTTCTTATTGAGCATTAGATCATAAATTCAAAGATAAGAGCATCACAAGATCAAAATACACCAGTATCGTGAAGATCAAAAAAGTGAAGGATCTTTCAATCATCATAGGAAGCTTTAAGCTTCTTCATTTTTCTAACATATTGTTGAATGTGTAGGTACAGGTCAAGTACCATTGCAAGATACATGCATGATAATATATCAAAATTACAATATGTGGAGAAAATGTGGCTCCCACAAGGGTTGAGCCCAGCATGTTGAAAATGACAAAGTCATTGATGTTTGAATATCATAGGCAACACAGTTTATCTACCAAAAGAGAATTCACAAACAAGAAAGGACAGTCATAAAGGTTATAGTCACCTAAAGCAGCAATGAAAAGTATAGTCATTAGTAATTGTACTAGTTGAGAGGTTCTTTAAAGAGCACAATTACACTGGAATAGGATAGCTCCAAGCCAAGGTATAGGTATAATCTTATCAAACAAATCAAGGCATACTTTATGACAGTAATTTATTAAGGACAACCATCATTGACATAAAGGCAGAGATCATGTGTTGTGAGCAACTCAAAATGAAAGATTCATTTCATTAAGTACAATTCCCAAAGAAAAAACAAGACAAATTTTGGAGAGTTTTGCAAGCAACTAATGAGGACAACAAGCATAGACTCCCAAGAATATCCTCTTTTAATTAGTGCACAAGTCAAGGTAGCCTAGAAAGGAAAAGATACAATACATAACAGTCTTGTTCATAGTAGAGACCTTTTATACCTTGTAGAGACACCAAAGGTGACAATATTAGGGGGGAAATCAAGCTAGTCAAGCAACAACTATTGAAAGAGTAGAGTTCAATGAGTAGTCCTGTTAACTATTGATAAACAAGAAGAATCAACCATTATAGACTAGAAAGAGCAGTTGTTAGGCCTCTTGAAGGCATGCATAGGAGCAGTCCCACCTATCAAAAAGAGAAACAGTCAACTTGCTTCAGAAATCATTGAAATAGGTCTGGCAGTGAGAGTGAAGATACAATACATTGTGAATAAAGCACTAAGATTATATGTAGCTGAAGTGGTCAGGGATAGTCATAACATGTACATCAGTAAGCTATCAAAATGGCAACAAACAATGACCATAAGGGAAGGATAATGGATGCCATGAAGAAGATAAAAGAGGCATGGAGTCCATAGAAGAATACACATGATAGGAGAGCCTCAAAGTCACTTGTTTGTGATAGTTATTGAAGACTAAGTTTATTTCCTACTTGGCAGGCCTGTAGGAACCTTAACAACTTGAGAGTTTTATGAAAGTCTCTTTTCATTTTGACTTTCCCAATAGGTTTTGAGTTTGATAAGACTCTACAAGGTATGTTGAAGGCTAAAAGAGCCTAGGAAGTCTTAGACAAGGTTAATCTTTGCAAATCCTAATACATTTTTGAAGGGTTCAGGCCTAAAGCACAAGAACAGTCTTGTTTTTGCCCCATTTTGTACAAAGAAACCCTATCCTATTTTGATATATGCTAGATAAGGGCCAAAAGGGTATCCAAAATAGTTTTGGCATTCCCTTTAGTAGGTACCTGAAGGAAATTCTAACCAAAAAGGTCTGATTTGCTATACTTGAAGGGCTACTAGGCTAAGGACAGCTAGAAAAGGAAGGTTTGAAGGTTACAGGTCAGAGGATCCTTGTGGGTGATTGAAGATTGATTTAAACCATTGTCCTATACCTCTGCATCAATTTTCTAAGTTGTGAAGGTTAGTTCATAGTCATGGACATTACGACAATGCTGGAAGTCATTTAGAGAAGGGGCTAGGTACAGTTCCAAGGCTAGACAACTTCAGTAAAAAGGGAAATAGAAGAAGTCATGGCAAACATGAAGAAACAGCTCAAGGATCATATATGATAGTCATCTAATAGTCTAAACAACTATGAGGACAACAATGAGGTAGGATTATATAAAGCCAAAGATGTCTTTTAAAACCTCAAGAGGAGTCAGAAATGAAGCTTTTCTATATTCTTTTGCATCATAGAAGAAAACCATAGCTGTCATATCAAAAGTAGTATCCATGCACAGTTAGAGGGTAAAGGACTTGAATATGCATTATTGACTACACAGAGAAAGTAAAATGCAGTCCTAAGTACCACTATCCAAATCAGTAAATAAAAGGAAGTGAAGGGTTGATCATTACAATATAAGATACACAAAAGGTACAACAAATAGAGATTCGAGTATGCAGAACAAAGGTAGTTATACATTCATGAAGATAGTCACCTAAAACAATAAACGACAGTCATCAAATAGAGGGAATAAATGAAGGCAAACCAATTTCAGAGGTAAAAATAGTCATGTACATTTTACAAGTGCTAAAGGAAGAGAAGGGATAGTCATAAAGTTGAAGCAGCAGTTCACAATAGAGGAGCAACAAGAAGGAGATGACTGTCCCAAGGACTATTCTTAAATATCATCCACTCCAACAGATAGAAGCTCAGTCTAGGCAATAAAATAAGACAAATATTTACCACTTTTGTTGTGAATGACGTATAAAATTACTAGTGAATGCTTGACTATTGACATGGACGATATTTGAGTTGGGTGGTTTCTATTAGCCTGCCCAAAATAATATGAAATGTGGTGAATAGTTTGTGAGTCAAGTTTAAAGGAGCCTCCATACATGAGTGAGTATATGTGTCAAGGCAGTCACTATCTACGTCAAGGAATAGAGATTGATAGTACAAAGAAGAAGAGGATGCAACAAACAGAAGAAGCCATCAAATCAATGTTCAAAGCATCCAAAGAGCCATCTTCATGCACCGCATAGTTCACTTTGGGATTTTATTATTACATTGAAAAGGACAATAGGTCTTCAGAGAACAACAAAATTTGTTTAGAAATAGTAAGGAGCAGTCCATCATAGTAGGGGCATTATAGAAAGAATGAAGACAATTAGTAGATTGATTTAAAAGCATCCTAAGAAAAGAAATATGTGAAAAGACAATAGTCAAGAAGGAGCAGTAGCTTGACAGTGATATGGCAGTATTTTGAGGAAAGCAAACCATAGATAGAAATCTATGATGAAGGATCTTGTAAACATAAGGTAGGGACTGTGAAAACTGTGGGCACAATACCAATGAAAGAAAAAAGAGGGTAGGGGGTTTTGCTATTTCAAATACACATATACCTTGAACCCTTCTAAGAATACTGTGAAAATGTGCGATGGATTAGCCTTCCATACAGAGACAAAGCATTGAAGTTTAAGTTACTTTAACATTGGAATAGTTTCATCTCTAATATACCACAGTCCAATGATATTAGTCTAGTCTAAGAGGCACAACAACATTCATGGGCATGTAAAACGTCTAGTATAACCTGTCCAAATTTGGAGGGTTCGTTAAACCATGGAAGAGATCTAAGAGATGATTAGAAGGAATAGACATGGAAGAATCTTCATAGTCCTCATAACAGTCAATGAAGGAACAACACTTAAAGTATAGTTTCAATATGCAGAAGATGCAAACCTTAGAAAGGTTTTGGAAAGGTAAGGATATTTTGTTCCATTTTATTCTTAGAAAACAAAGAGTCTACATACATAAAACATTGAAGACTCAGAATGATTTATCCATAGCAGTCATGAAAATGGCAAGCCATAGAAGATAAGGATTCTTCTTACTGTTTTATGCAAGTAGAAACCAGAACAACCATTTTCCACTTTACAGACAACTGTAAATACTAATCGTAGGCATTTTTTTGAGTTGTCAAATATTTACTCATTTTCTTCAAGAAGAAAGAAACCTGCAAGTTTTCACTCAGTGCACTTTTGTAATAAGGACAAGCAAGAGAAACAACAAGGTGGTCATTTTTCATCTTTTCTCCAACAGAGCAGTCAACAAGAGAGCACATTTTTTTAAGAGGCACAATAGAGAAACACTTGTAAAATTTTGAAAAGGGGAAGAGCTTAAAAATACAACTGTGACTATCACAAAGTATATGGAATAGAGCCAACAAAAGAAACAACATAGTTTTACATAGGTTTTATAGTAGAATATGAGGCAAATACAAAAAAAATCCAGAAGATGAAAGAAGGGTGAGTGCGAGATCATGATGGGCCAAACAGTGGCAATGGAGCAAAATCTTGTTGGATCAAATAGTACTAACATTTATACTAATATTTAGATTTGGATGGGAGGAATGTTAATATTTCTATATCAAATATGGATTCCCTCAAATAATGCCTTAGGATTACCTCATATTTAGGCATGTGTGAGTCCCAAAACTTGCCAAAGATACTTGCAAAACCACCCATTTAGTGTTATCCTAAAATTTTCCATAATTTCATCCTTGAAGTTGATAGGCTTTTTTGTAACTAAATTTAATCAAATGAAAAGGGTTTATAGAGGAAGCTATTTAGATTCTAAAAATGTAATATACGCTTCATAATAATTTTAATACGTAATTATTATTAATTTTCTACATATGCTACGTCTGATTTACTGATAGATATACATATTGAAAAACATCCATAACTTTCAACATATTAATCCTTTTTTAAATCCAAAAGATGCATCACATTCTAGGATTTATTGGGTATACATTAAAATTTAAAAATTTTGAATTTCATATATTTTTTACCAAGTTAGGTTGGATGGAAAATTAATTTTTAATATTTTAAAAAAGTCATAGTAAAAAATTCATAAATAATTATTTATTTACTCAAAAAAATTAAGAAAATGTGTCACATCCACTCATGTGTCCTTTACTTAAATCCAAATCATGGTGGAAAAATATTATCTTTTTCTCATACTTAGGTTGGTCGGAATGACACCTACTTTTTACAGTTTTTTTTAAATTTGAGTAGTGCTTTATGGAAATATCTAATTTTCACCAAACTATTTTTTTTTTTTAAAGTAGTAGCCCATTAACTACACTCAATTTATTACAACTTTTGTTACTACCTTATTTCTAGATTGTGTAGATAACTCATTCAAATTTTGATAGGAAGTTACTTAAGTTTGTTTTTCACATTTGCATTGCCACTTAGGGGTAATGTTTGGCCCATCATGATCCTGCACTCACCTAGAAGCCAGCACTAGTCACAGTTTTCTATTATTCCCTTCATGATAAAAACATATTCAATAGCATAAAAACATTTCTTTGACTCCATTTTTAGCAAATGAAATTATATACAGAAGAGAACGGACCTACCAGTGCTGGATTGGAGAGAAATGGCAAGGGAAACCTTCACCAGAACCTTCAAACCCCTTGGCGGTGCTGGAGGCAGAGCAGTTAAGGTGGGAGATGTGAAGTGATCAAAAGAATGCTTTTAGGGTTTTGAAAAAGTTTTTGTTCAGAATGTTGCCCTAGCTCATGTCTTTGAGGTTCATTTTTTACTTTGATTTAAGTAAAGAAAATTGAAAATCAAAATGGTGCCCGTGCTCAAAGACTTGAAAAATCATTATGCCTAGGGAAATATGGAGGTCACGGGAGGCATAAGGATTAAAATGATGGTTTTTTGTGATTTGTTTTTATAAATGTTTTAAACATTAGATTCAACAAAAGGAAGGTTATGAATAGGGCATTATTTTTGCATGAAGGAGGTAAGAAGGCTTTTTTTTGCCTTAAAAGCTAATATGGGTTAAACTAATCCCTTGCATTTTTGCATGAGTTTGAAACAAAAAAACAATTACCCTTGATATTTTTGCAAGAAATTGAAACAAAGACAAATATGTAAACAAGTATGAAAGTAAGGATTTATAAAGTACTTTAATATTTGTCATTAAAATGCAAAATTGAGCAATCACATAACACCTATTAAAGTAAGTCATAATTGATTATTTTAATATTTGTTCAAACTGTTTATCCTTGTCCCAAAATCATGCAAAAATAGAAGGGGAGTGGAACTAAGGCATTTATCTTTGACTTTGGGTTAGACTAAAGTGTCTTTGGAGTCCTTTCTGGTCAAACAACATGAAAGGGGGAGTTTGGAGCTATTTTTTCTCAATTGGTTCAATTCTAAGCCTTGATTTTTGGCTTTTCTCTTTTGCTCATGAGACACATTTTGGAGAGATATTTTGTAGTGCAGTTAACTACAGTTGACTCCTCTTGACTCTTTGGGAGTCCTTTTGTATTATAGGAGGATAAACTTATGTTTTTCCTCAGTTCTTGATTTTTGGCTTTCTCTTGCATATTGCAAAGAAGCTCTTAGTTTTGTAACTCAGATTTTTACATAGTTATTTGATATTCAGAAGCATATTACAGGTTATTTCATATCAGTTTATGTTTTTTTTTGCAGTGATTCCTGCTAATTTTCAAATATAATCAGGGGTTTATCTTATCGAATTCAGGTATCTTGTTTCATTTTAGTGATTTGATAAAGGATTGTCTATGTTTCCTTGTGAAACCTTTAGGTTCCTTTGTCTCATTTTACTGAATCCAATGTTTACAAAGTTTAGGTTTCATTATAGGTCACAGATTGTGCAAGATATTTCATGCTTTTCTGTGAAACACTTATGTGGTGAAATCTATCAATTTGAGTTGTATGAACATGTTATTGAAGATTAATTATGAATTAGATTGCATGTCAAGTTATACATTGGTGCATCACCCCCTTTAGGATAGAATTTTAGTGTAGTTTTCAGTTATTCAAGTTTCTCCTATCTCTTTTCCTCATCAGTTATCAGATCTAATGGGGCTTTTAAAGGGAGCCGACTCTTCTAGAGGTTCCTTCTTAAAATAGATAGACCCACATCTAAGAACATTCCCATGTTGTATGAGATTGCCAAGCTTGCAAAGGTTTAGCATTTGGGACACAATCCTTCATGACAACACTACTTTCATCATCTACATCACTATTATATGATGCACCCCTTCACTTTTTACCCTCTTGACTACACAAGCATCATCATCTGATGTTGCATTCACTTGATTGCATGTATCCACACTACTGTTGTTCAATTTATCATGTTGATTACCAGCAACACATGCACTTGTGGATAACAAACCCTTTATGTAATCATCTCTTATTTTCTCCATGGAGTCTAGGGACAAATATGTGTGCTACATACTCATTATTTTGACGTCTTCTCACACATAACTTAGTCTAGTTTCATATGCTTTGAAAAACATATCAATGCAAGTGGGAATGTTAGGTCTAAAACCTTCAAGAATATGAGAAAGAGAAACAGAAATCCTATGACCAAAATCCTTGCTTGACTCTCCCTCTTGTCTTTTAATTTTTTCCAGCTCTATGACAAGATCAACAAGGTTAAGACCAATGGAAAATTTATTTTCAAATGCTGCCACAAGTTTGTTCCACAAGACAAAGGACTACTCGGGAAAACTTCAAAACTATTCTCTCCCTTTCCATGCAAGGACCTAACAAAGAACCTCATCCACATGTTCTCATCCTCAAACTATTGTTCTTCCATGAATTTTGAAAATGAAACATGTGTGTCCCCTTCGCAAATATTCTACCCATGAAACTTGGGCAATTGACTATAGACCTTATTTGGCATGCCTCGTGTTTTGTATTCAATCCATGAGAGGTCTAGTTGATTGTATATTGGATCTAAGGGAGGAGTAGGGGACTCAGCATTTGATTTTTTGGGGCAGTAGGGAATGCATTGGACTGCATCCTAGTCTCTAGTAACCTAATCTAATTTTCTATTTCTTCTTCTTATTTCCATAAGGACTCTAGCAACTGTTTAGTCTTATCAATTTCACATTGCTGCATTGCAAAGTCATTTTGATTTTACATGGGTGCATATAAGTTTTAGATTATATAACATGTAGAGCCATGACCGAAATATGCATTGCCAGAATGGTCAAAATCTTGATAGTTTATAGGGTCTGCAACATAAGAAGATGTATAGGAAGGAGCATCCCTAGGGTATCCATGTTCATACTAATTAGCCACAACTAAAGCATTCTATAATGTAGGGCAGAAAGCAAGAGGCATACAAATTTGTTCCTTCAACATGACAGGAACAACAAACTTCAAAGGTTAGGATGAAAACCATGTGTACCTTTATTTCACCAACTTCCGCAGCTTGAAATGGGTTCTTTGATTCACCAACAGTAGACAACAATAAACTTATTCATGTTCTTTGACAATAGAGTTGCCACCTCTTCCAAAGAGGAAAAGCTTGAAATGTGACAATCTTCAAGGCTGGAAAATAATTCTGGGCTCTTCAACCAGCAGAGTCGTCAAATTCTTCATCCTTTTAATTCATTCCCTAGCAATGGGGCTAATCTTTTGGTGTAATTTGATAGGTTGCCAACTTCAACACACAACAAACTACACCTGGAAATGGCTGCAAAATAATTCATTGACTATGTTGCAAAGATATTTCAAGATCTGAGCCAAGATATAACATCCCCAGCAATGGTGCCAAAATGTTGGTGTAAGTTGACAAGCTACCAACTTACCCAAACACACTGAAATGCAAACTACAAACTTACTGTTACCAAGGGATTCAAATTTCTCAATCTTTCAATTCATCCACAACAATAGCACCATAATGTTGGTTCCCAAAATCACTACAACCCAAAACCCTAAAACATTTCACAATCAACCAGACCAGGGGTGTCATCAAGGTGATTGAAAGAGGTTTATCAATAGGTTAAGGGTGATTTTGACCAATTAAAAGGAGTGGGTATGTTGTTTTGCACTTCAGGCTCAGCTAGACCCAGGAGGGATATTCCTAGAAGCATGAAATAGAACACAAATAAATATTCATAGTCGTACCCAATGTACACTTGACCCCCAAAGCCATCACTAGGTCAAGACAAACTAACTACACATGCCTCTATATTAAGTTGATTACTGCACTATGTATTTGCACCCAAACATGACAATATTACATTCCTTGAGATGACTCCATTTAATTTCACATACACAAGATACATAGTGCAGGCATGCATGTATATGATTCCAAAAGATTAAAATAGTTTTGTATCACTTCAGATCTATCCCTGGTTATTACACTGAATCATGAATAGCATGAGAAACCCTACACTAAACCTACTCCTACTCCTACAGCTAATAGGATGAGGGTTTGATTAAAATAGTGATTGATCCATCCCCAATATGGACCAGTGCCTACTCCATTGGGCAACTGAGTCATAAACAATAAAGAGGAAGGAAATGGATCAAACCAGCATCAACAGAAAAATAAAATGTATTCACATACATTTCTCAAATTACATTTCATACACTGGGCATACTTATTAATCCTGAGCTTGAATTACAATGATCCACTTGTAATAAAAGAAATGAACCAACACAAAGCTTGTATTGATTTAAATGTTGTCATACATTATCAATTCTATGTTACAACATATCAGCAAGTGTGGTAAGAGAAAATACATAACTAGGTTCATATATTCCCTTGAATCATCACATTCTTCCATGGAGACATGACATTGCATGAAGATGTGTATTACAATCCTTTCCTACACAATATTAGATGCATTCCTCCATTCACTACCTAGACTAGCATGATTTGAAGCCCTAAAATCAACTTGAGACACTTGCAGACTAGACAATTGGTTTAGCGACCAACCCTTGAAATGAACTCCAAACTTTTTTATAGCCCTGGGCAGCTCAGATTTGATGTTGGCATGGGAGTAAAAACCCCACCAACTCCACCAACCTTATTAAATACATCAAATTCAACCACCCACTTTACATTAATGGCAATCCTGAAAGTTGTTAGCACATTTCTACGTATTCCTGGGCCTTCGATGGGTGTCGGGTTGGCGGGAGGACAATGGACTTTTGGACCCTTTTGGAAAAAGTCCAAAAGTCTCATCATGTCTCAAAATCCTGATGGGACCAAAGGTGTTGAAAGTCAAAATCAAAATTTCGACCCAAAACTACATGAAATACATAGACCTTTCCACAAAAAATTATTTGAAAATTCAAATTTTTGCACTTCCAAATTTGTCTTGAAAATTCAAGGGGTCCAAGAAGATTTTGAACCTTTGGTGGGTTGTGGGGGCGCAAAGGGATTTTAGACCAGGACCAAAAGTCCCATTGGGTCCTGGAGTCCCGAAATGCCCTTAGGTCTTGAAATTCCCTCAAGTTCCAAAATGACCTTAGGTCCTGAAATGGCCTCGAGTCCCAAAATGCCCTCAGGTCCCAAAATACCCTCAGGTCGCAAAATGGCCTCATGTCCTAAACTGGCCTCAGGGCCCAAAATGCCTTCAAGTCCCAAAATTGCAACAAGACAGTACATTTGAAAATAACATTTAAGTATAAGTTTGTATTTACCTTTTAATAAAGGTAAATACAAACTTATACTTTAATTTATTTTAAAATATACTTTCAGGATGTTTGAGATGGGTTTTGGATCCATAGGAGTTGAAATGCAGAAACTAGAATTTTGAGGATCCATCAGATTTTAGATTCAACTAATTTTTCAAGGTTTTCAGAGTTTCAGACTTAGCCAAAATTAGGAGTCCAGCAACATGAACAGGGTAAAAGCACAGGGACTCCTTAGGAAAATTTGATGAATTTTGACAAGATTATGCAAATATGAGGCCGAAAACCTAGGTGCCAACACCATATAAGGATTTCTTCAACTTATAAACCAATTATTCTTTACCTTTAACCATGAATTACTCTAGCTATGTCAATATTTATCCTCCAAGTCACTATGAAGGAATGTTGTTTTCACATCCATTTTCTTGACCTCTAATTCATAAGCTACAACAATAGATAACAAGAATCTAATGGATGCCATTTTCACAATAAGAGAAAAAATCTCACCGTAATCAACCTGCTCAACCTAGAAGTAACCTTTCACAAGTAACCATGCTTTGTACTTCTTAGTAATACCATCTAAACCAATCTTCTTTTTCAACACCCATTTGTAACTGATGGGTTTCCATCCTTGAGGAAATGGCACAAGATCCCATGTATCAGTCTTTTTCAGTGTTGTCATTTCATCATCCATGGCTATCTTCCAGGACTTTACATCATTCATACCTAATGCAGGCCTGTTCTACCAATCTCAATTCATCAATGTTAGTATTCAAAGAAAATATACATCTCCAATCATCAAGAGAATACCCTTACCTTTCTAGTGGTTGTCTACACCTTGTAAACCTTTGAACAAGATAAAGTGGAGGTTCCTCCTCCTCTTCTAAATATTGAAAGCTTAGCGAGCTCTCCTCAACTTCTTGTCTAACTGTGGACCTCAATTCAACTTTCTTAGCCATAGAAGGAAGTGGAATCACATATTTATTCTGTTCAGTTTGCTCTAGCTATTTAACAATATAAGAAAGATTAGTTTCTCCAAAAATAACACTTCTACTATAAATTAACTTCTATGTAATAGGATTCCAAAGCTTGTATTTTTTTCACATCATAACTGTAAGTAATGAATATACACTTAACAACTTTGTTCTCCAACTTTATTCACTTCTCTCTAGGCATATGTGCATATGCCTCACAACCTAAAACTCTCAAATATCTTAGTGAAATATTATGCTTGACCACACCTACATCAACACCTTATCCACAAGCATTAATGTAGGAGACTTGTTTAATAGGTAGCAAGTAGTGGCTACAACTTTGGCCCAGAACATTTTTCTAGACTAGCACCATTAAGCATACTCCCAACCTTTTCCATCAATGTCCTATTCATTCTTTCTACAACTCCATTTTGTTTCTCGGAGAATATGGATTTTTCTTCTGCCTCATAATCTCATAAATTTTCTTATATCTAATTTATCAAAATTTGTAAAGTACAACTCACCACTAATGTTAGTTCTCAAACACTTTACTTTCTTTCTAATCCGTAACTCTATGTAATTGCTTTAAATTCCTTAAAATAACTACAAACTTTAGACTTACTCTTTAAAAAATATACCCATTTCCTACTAAAATCATTAATAAATGTAACATAATATGTAGACTTAGCAACCAAAGGAACATCTGTTGGCAGTGAGCCAGCATCTCTCATGGGATTCATGATGACTTAACCACTTCCCATGGATTCATTAACTCTGGCAATTGTATCGGGCATTAAAAGGTTGACCTTTTGGTGCAACGACAACCATGTTTTCAACAATTGGTATCAGAGCCAAAGGTTCTAGCTTTGAATCTCCCCCGCAAGTGATGCGGGCTCCCACGAGTGACACTGGGGGGACTGTTGGCAGTGAGCCAGCATCTCTCACGGGATTCATGACATGACTTAACCGCCTCCCGTGGATTCATTAACTCTGGCAGTTGTATCGGGCATTAAAAGGTTGACCTTTTGGTGCAACGACAACCGTGTTTCCAACAACATCAACTTGACCAAATACATCAGAATGAATCAAATCTAAAATACCAAATGATTTGTGAGAACTCAAGTAAAACTAAACACATTTTTCTTTTTTATAAATATAATGCTCACAAAAATCAAATTCAAGATTATAGTCAACCAACCTATCAATAAGGTTTTTATTTTTTAAGGTCTTTAGACCCTTCTCTCCTATGTAGCCAAGTATCTAGTGCCACAACATAGTCTTCTCTGCATATAACTTTGACTCCATAGAAAGAGCACCCTTAGGTACCCAAAAACCATGAACATTTACTAAAGATGAAACCACATCATTACCCAATGAAGTAGTTGCAAATGTTATCTTCACAGAAGTACTATTGCACCCACAATGCATGCATCTAGCTGAAACAAGGTTTCCAATCTACTCCCTCTAGCTATCATCATAGCACCTCTCACCATTTTTACACCTACTTTAAAAAATTGAACATGCACATCTATACCTATTAGTTTGCTTATAGATTAAAAATTTCATGCTAATCCTGGGATATGCAAGACATAATCAAATCATCTAATCCTATCATTAGGAAATTGAATCTTAATACTACCATAGCCAAAAACATCTAAATAAGAGTTATTGCCTAAGTACACCTTACCACCTTTATATTCTTCATACTTACTAAACCAATGTTTGTTAGTAGTCATGTGGAAAGATGCACCTAAGTCTATCAACCATGCATTCTCATCTTCATAAATGGCCAAAACTATAATGAATGCATCACTATCTTCTTATTTAGACTTAGAATTAGAATCACTCTTCTTCTTCTTTCTCTTTTCTTCTTTGCAATCTTTGCAGAAGTGACCAAGTTTACCTTAATTCCAACATATCACCTTGGAATTTCCAAGGGACTTTGAACTCCCCTTGGAATTGGATCAAGATTTGTCATACTACTTATTGTTCTTCTTGTCTCTATCTTTAGGTTAGAGATCTTCCTCCTCATGTCTTTAGGAAAAGAAAAGAACCAACCACATCCTCTTCCTTTAAAATGACTGAAGTGCTCCCAATAGCCATGACCAGGCTATCCCATGAGTCTAGCAATGAAAACAACAAGATTTGACATCTCTCCTCATCCATCACAACATCAATAGAGTTTAATTGTTCCACCTAAATGTGAATGCTTTCAGGTGGTCTATAATTCATCCACCTTCTTCCATCCTCAAGGAATATAACTTCTTCCTCAAGAATATCTTGTTTACTAATGATTTAGTTTGATATATCTCGCCAAGTTTTTTCCATAATTGTTTCATTGTGGGTTCTTTGTGGACATTAACTAGTACACAATCTACAAGGCAATCTAAATAGATCCTTTGTCTTTTAGTCCATAACATCATACTGAGATGCTTGAGTAGCATCTACAGGTCTATGAATCTTCTCATCAACTGCATCCCACAAATCATGATCTATCAATAGATCTTCCATCTTTAACTTCTACATCTAAAAATTCATGCCTGAAAAACTTTTCTACCTCAATCCTCTCAAATGTGCTTTCCATCTTTGCTTCCTACAATAAAGATCATGAAATTCTCTACACAAGCTTCAACACAAATGTGATTAGCTCAAAAAACCCTCTACTCAACAACTAGGATGAAAACTGGCTAGGCTCTAATACCACTTGTAAGAAAGCAAGGTGTGTGGAAATAACTTCCTACACTAACCTTGAGAGGAGAGTTATGTAAATTTCTTTGAAATAGATCTTAAATTATTACATAAAGTAGAGAAACATATATACATTTAAACTTTTAAACAGATAAAACAATTCAACCATAACATAGTGATATATGTGTGGAAAACCCCACACTCCAAAACCTGCTCAATGTATTAGGGCAGGTCCCCATGCAACTGCTTAGCTTATTTTGGCTAGTAGCCACTACTCAATATTTTTAGGAGTTATTTGTGGAGCTACTGGCCCCATGAAAATTTATTTTTTTTGCTTATTTTAAGCAGCCATTTAAAAAAATTAATTATATAATTTTTTATTAAACAAAATTTTTCAGAAATTAATGTTTTTTTTAAAATCAGTCAAAGCTTACAGTGACACCATGTGACATTTTTCTCATTATGTAGTGGCTTCTTATTTCCAGCGCCCCCCTTTTCTTCCACAACTTATTTGCAATTCCTAAACAGTAGCTACTCCACTAAAATAGGGAAAGATTCTATATTATCCTTTTCCGATAATTTTAAATTTTCATGGGGCCACTCCAACTGCTTAAATTTAAGTAGAAAAGTAACTTAAGTAGCCACATGGGGACATGGCATTAACAAACCAACAAAGGATTACAACACACTTGCAAAACAAGTCTTTATAGGAGTATTCACTAGAATTTAAATATGGAGTAATTAAATGGCAACATTCCAATAGCATGTGTGCACTTGCAAACTCTCTAATACAAATGACTCCTCAAGAACTCAATTTATAAAAAATCTAATACAAGAAATCACCAAAATAAAACCCAAAACCTTGAGCTAAAATCACCCTCAAATGTGATGCCCAAATTGAATAGGAAATATCCAATGCCTTGTCATGAGGAATCAAATCCATCGTAAAATAGAAAGTTACTTACAAGTTACAACTATTAAATCATAACTTTTCCAAACATGACACTCCATTTTTTGCTCCTAAAATCATGCTTGTCAAGTTTCCAAAGGTAACATCTTTTTATAAGCTCTTTCCATTATAGCAATTCTTACACACCTTACAAGTTGGCATAGTTGCATTTAGTAACTTTACAAATTGCCAAAATACATACAAGTGACACATAGTACCACTTCAAGTGGAATGCTCAAGATATGTATGGGCATAATAAATATAAATAAATATTTCAAATATTAAGACTTACAAAGTATATGACACAGGAATCCCAACAAATCAGCTTTAAGGCTCCTCAACCCGCATCATCAAGCAATTCATATCAAATAGCCTCCTCAAGAAATGATTCTCAGGTGCCTTCATTCCTGTGTAGCCATTATATGCTTGGCGCATTATAGCAACCGCCCCTGCTAATGTATTCAAACTTAGCGCCTTATGGATGCTGCACAAAGATAAACAATTAGATTTGCTGAGCACATGCTAGTTTACATTCCTCATAGCCGCACCATACACTGCATGGATTTTAACCTTAAACAAGTTGCTAAATTTGTACAGACTACGTAGAAGTCCATATGTAGGCCACCCCAAAATGACATGTAATTTATTTGTATAACATTCGTTCCCATTTGGTGCGCAGGATTGGCTAGTGTTTTCGAGATGAGTATTACAGGAGAGATGCTAGTATGAAGGTTTTGTGATGCTTTTCTTCAAGTGTTACTCTTTGTACATACCCTTGCGCCCTGCTCCTCATTTTACTGCGCCTCGCTAACGTCTGTGCTCTATACTGTAAACACAAACACCTGCACCATGTTTTATTGCACTATAATCATTTGCATAGGAGTTAACTCTAATTTGATGCCTTCATAACTACGTTGAAGTTTCTTTATGCCCATTTAAACTATTCACAGGGCTTTTAACATCTATGCACGGGCTTCTTTCCCTTGCTAGCCTTGTTATATACTGCTGAATACTTTATTCCTCCACTTTTTCATTCGATGATCACTCTAATGCCCACGCATCATCAAGCAATTCATATCAAATAGCCTCCTCAAGAAATGATTCTCAGGTGCCTTCATTCCTGTGTAGCCATTATATGCTTGGCGCATTATAGCAACCGCCCCTGCTAATGTATTCAAACTTAGCGCCTTATGGATGCTGCACAAAGATAAACAATTAGATTTGCTGAGCACATGCTAGTTTACATTCCTCATAGCCGCACCATACACTGCATGGATTTTAACCTTAAACAAGTTGCTAAATTTGTACAGACTACGTAGAAGTCCATATGTAGGCCAGTTACTCTTTGTACATACCCTTGCGCCCTGCTCCTCATTTTACTGCGCCTCGCTAACGTCTGTGCTCTATACTGTAAACACAAACACCTGCACCATGTTTTATTGCACTATAATCATTTGCATAGGAGTTAACTCTAATTTGATGCCTTCATAACTACGTTGAAGTTTCTTTATGCCCATTTAAACTATTCACAGGGCTTTTAACATCTATGCACGGGCTTCTTTCCCTTGCTAGCCTTGTTATATACTGCTGAATACTTTATTCCTCCACTTTTTCATTCGATGATCACTCTAATGCCCACGCAAAAGATTTGGATGTTGGATAACAGTCAAATACATTGGGACCCATACTGACTGAGCGCCATATCATTGGTTTTTAAGTTGAATTCCATCCATTCCAGACACCGTTTTCTGCTGGTACTTGTCACCATGCCTCCTCCGTGTACACAATATGGTGCGGCCTTGTCACTCATGCTTGTTGCGCCTGCCTCACAAATTCTACGATGGAAGTATCCTCCTCACTGCCCTATCCTATCATCACGCAGGTAGTAAAACAGAAAAGAAAATGGAAATGGAATCTTTTTATAGTCTATATATGGAACCATCTGATTTTGGGTCTACAGATGACTTATAACATATAAGACGACCTCATAACTTATAACATATGAGACTACCTCATAAATAAATCTAAGATTCATAATATTATTGACCTGAAACACATATTACAGCATGAAATAGAGGAATAGGTAAATCCAGAGTACACTTAGGTGCATAAGTCCTTGGAAATGGATGCGAGCCAGATTAAAATTTAAGTTATCCTAACCTGTGGATCTGGTAGAAATCAGGACGTGAGAAGAACAAAAATGGACGTGAAGCATTAACCTAAATGCCCACTTACATCTGTTTCGGGCCGAAACATAAAGTGAATTTTCTCGTGGACGTAAAGCACTTTTTGAGCACAGAACTGACTTTGGCACATAATTCAGTACTTGTCAATATAATTTGTCAATTCATAAATTAATGGAAATGTAAAATAATATATAATTATCTTAAGTGGGCTATATTTATTTTTAAACTTTCAATTATATAATATATAAATAATTTGAGGCAACGTGGATAAATGAGCTATGACAAAGTGATTTTAAAAGGGTTAATTACACCTATTCAATGTTTCAGATGGTAAGTGTAGACAAGTGTCAACCCAATAACACTTTGAAATCTAAGATATAAGCCTTGTATTACTTTTTAAAAAGATTATCATTACAAAACTTTAGGATGAACAAAAAAGAATTTAAGCACCCTAAATAAAAAATTGTTATAAATGTTGAAAATTTGAACTATATAAATTTAAGTTCTCCTAAATCAACCCAAACAAAGTGTTGATTTTAATGTAATTTTCACCATTACAATTTTATATAAATGTTATATTACCTTAAATAATGATATAGTTATCATTATTTGGGACTAACTATTGAGCCAAATTAACTATCAAACACTTAAGTTTGACAGTTGCCACTAGATCTTCATTCGTGTGGCATGTCTTGATTTGCTGGTAGGAAAAATAATTTTGTCGAATAATTCAAACATCTTGCATTTTAGTTTGGCAGCCACTACATTCACCCTTGAATCTTGGCAACCTTCACCATTATCATGGAATCAAGCCTTTAGTTACATTCACAAATGGTGTGCATATTTGGAACTTGGTTAGTACCAAGAACCATTGGTAGATGCCTAGAAATACTATGAGCTCAACCCTTTGGAATGTCATGGACATGAATTTAAACTTCAATGGCTTTTATATGGCGGATTTGAGTTACTTGAGCATTCATTGGTTTTGTTCCCGGAACAAAAAGATAACTTTACCAAGGTATATTGAACATTTAAGGCTTTGGTTATTTTGGCATGAATGAAGCTATCTTAGAACTAGATTCATGCAACTTAAATGTGTTAAAATTAGATGGCAATTTTATTGGGCTAGTGAAGACTAGAACTATACAAAAATGGGAGGTTTGGAATAGGGTGTGTACATCAATCAAGACAGAATGCAAGAGGAAATTTTGTTAGATGTTGTAGTTTCAAGTGTCCTGGTTGACATGCATTATCTTATAAGTTAATCATGCAAAGAAGCATATGGTTTATAATTTTCTGAAAATTTACTTCATGTAGATTTGCTTGATTGAGCATGAATCTTCAGGTACGATTTCTGTATATAATAGAATTTATTTTGTAAGAGAAAAATTTAATGTAAATAAAACTAAAGTAGTATGTAATTGTAGTTAGTAAATGTCATGGTAAATAATATGGGAAGATATTAATTAAGACATGTTTCTATTAGAAGAAGTAATTTCTATTAATGCAATTAACATAGAGAAATTGATAAAATGAATCAAAATAATAGTAAAAAAAATTATTGTTATAAACAAGAGCTTAAATTTTAATAGTATTGCAAAAATTAAATTATGTTGTATATTTAATATCATTAAATCTTTTTTATTAAAATTTAAAAGTTGGGTTTGGAATTGATCTTTAAGTTTTATTCTAATTAAGAATAGGTAGGGTTGAGCTTGACTCCCAATTTGATTCTTACTATGCGCAACTACAACTAAATTTGATAGTCACATCCTTGCCAACGTAGTTCAAGTTTAGTTTCCTTAGAATAAATATTTGTTAAATATTGATGACCAAGCGTTGATGTACTAGACTTGTTAAATAGGTAACATGAAATAATAATTACCTTTTCCGTAGAATTTTGTTCCAATCTAGCACCACTAAGCATACTTGTATCTCTCTCCATCAACATCATGTTCATTCTTTTTACAACTCCATTTTGGTGAGAGGTGCATGGAGTTGTATTATGCCTTTAAATGTTATTCTCTTTACCAGGGATAACTTTAAGGAACCCCCCTTAAAAAATTTTATAAAATTATGGCAAATCCTAGCTAAGTGCTATAATTTTCCTGGTGAATCTTTCCTTTTTTTGAAAAAAATATTAATTTTCCTAGCAAATTTATGCACATTATTGGAAATTGTTATAAAATCTTGGCGAATTCTAATGAATTTAATTGGTATAAAAAGTAATTACAATGACAAATCCTAGTGAATAATCACTAAAGAAATTAATTACAATGGTGAATCTTTCCTTTAAAAATTTGCATATTGGTTGGCACAATCCCCCTATATATATTTTTGTTTTTTTGCAATATTGAAGCAAGGGCTTGAGGGCAGTAGCCACCGGTGGGGTCAAGGGACAATGCCCCTTGTGGGGGTCAAGGGGACAACGCCCCCTCACGAGGTCCAGGGATAGTGGCCCCTACACGCTCTTGTCATGATACAGGCAAGGTCGAGGGGCAGAGCCCCTCGCTACCAAGCACAAATCCACTATTAGAAATGTATTCGAACTCACACAAACTAAACATTATAAAAACATCTTACTTTAAAATCAAACCAAAAAAGAGTGATTATGCACATTATATTCTACCTTAATCTTACATTTTTTTATTAAATTATTTGTTACTGTTGATTATGACTTCGATCTGATGGTTCATATTTAATTCCATGAGTTATAAGAACATACCTTTTAAAAGGCTTGTTGAGGCCCAAAATTTCTTTTGGGCCACAGAATTAAATCTAATCGTGTGGCCCAAAAGAAATTTTGGCCCTCAGCAAGTAATCGTGTGGCCCAAAAGAAATTTTGGACCTCAATAAGCCTTTTAAAAGGCATGTGCTTATATCCCATGGAATTAAATAAGAATAGTTAGATCGAAGTCATAATCAACGGTAATGAATAAAATCCATAATTAAGACGAAAATAGCCCTAAAAGTACATAATAATTTATTAGTAATGGTGATATTGCCCCAAAAATAATGGTGGGAATATAATATTACTGATGAATATGATTAATATTTATAATTATATTATAAACTACTAGCAAATCATCTCTAATGATGCATCGTTTACTTGGTAAAATACTTCAACTTATTAGTTTAAAATATAATTCTTAGGCAAATTAACTAAGACTAAATTATTTTTTTGTAAAAATTGAGCAATTGTCCCAGTTATAGCCTAAACTACTTGCCATTTTTGGAGGCCTTGCTTTCAACTATTCACCAATTGGCAAAGATTCACCAATAAAAAAATCTGTGCTCTTTACAAAATCTATCAAACTATGTTGAACAAAAATCTCCACCATTATCTATTTTCAACACCTTGATCCTTTTACAACTCTAGTTCTCCATGAGAGCCTTAAACTCCTTTAACTACCTAAAAACCTCAAATTTTCTCCTAATAAAATAAACCCAAGTCTTTCTATCACCAATAAATGACACATAATACAAGGATTTTAATAAAGGAATGTCTACAAGACCAAATACACCATAATTAATAAGATCCAAAATCCTAGAAGATTAATGAGAACTCAAGTAAAATTGAACATGACTATTTTCTTTTCATATAAACAAAGTTCACAAAAATCAAACTCAAGAAAATAATCAACAATCTCCATAAGATTTTTATTTTCAATTTTTGTACATATTTCTCACCAATATGCCCCATACACTAGTGCCATGGTGTCATCTTCTTGGTGGGTAACTTGATCTCTGAGGTAAAAGCATGCTTAGGTACCAAAATTCATGACCACCAAAACTGGTTATAACTAAATTCTCCACTACAGGTTTCAACGACAAAGATGTAGATTCTATAGATCTCTTCATGGCATGTATAGAAGAACTATTGCACTATATGTAAGCGCTAACATCAAGATGAAATAGAGATCCAACTCAAACACCTTTTGCAAGAACCATAACTCCTCAAACCATCTTACAACCTCAATTATCAAAGACAACCTACACTATCACATCATTCATTTTACTAATAGATAATTTAGGTTCTATTCCAAAATAAGGATGTGCAAAACTCTAGAAATACCCTTGATCCTCCCATAAAATAATCAAATATTGACTCTCTCGTGACAAACAATACTAACGTAAGAGTTTTTATTGAGATATTCCTTCCTACCATCAAAACTCTCATAGCTTGAAAACTATTTCCAATGGGGAGATGTGGAAAGATGATCTAGAGTCGACCATCTATACATCCTCACATGCATGCATAGCCAAGGCTATGACAAAGTCATCACCTACATCCTCCTGAGAAGATTTATCAAAGTCATCATCAAACTCACCCTTGTTTTTATTCATTTTCTCCTCCTTGTAGTCTCTTATGAAATGGCTTGTCATGTTGTAGTTCCAACATTTCACCTTAGACTTTTTACTAAGAGACATAAATATCCCATGAGACTTAGATCTACTTATATCCTTCTTATTTCCTTTCTCCTTTGACCATCCATGAGTAGTTAATGCTTCCTTGGAAAATTCAAAATTCTTTCATCTCATCTCCTATTAGAATAAACTAGCTACTACTACATCAAACACAAGTTTTGAAGTAGTGCTTCCAATAACCATTACCAATTTGTCCCATGAGTTTGCCAAAGAACATAATAGGGTCAAGCATCAATCTTTTTCTTCCATTCTCACACCAATTAACTTCAACTATCTCACATTCATGTTGAATTCATTAATATGCTCAACAATAGAATCACCCTCACCGATCCTCAAAGTGTACAACTTCTTCCAAAGAAAAATCTTGTTTCCTAGGGATCTAGCCTAGTATATGTTCCCTAATTTTTCCAAAGGCTTTCTAGTGTAGGTTCTACTAACACATTCAAGGGGATTGGATCAAACTTGACCAAAGCATACTAATACTTCTATATCTAAAATAAACTAGTCATCCACTGACATTGACACGAGATTATTTACATTGACCACAACCCATAGATCTTGATTTTTTAAAAAGTCCTCCATTTTAATCTAAACCAAAGCTCAAAATATGTGCTATTAAATCTTTCCATCCCTAATGTAGATGTGCTTTTCATCTTTCTTGAAACAAAATCTCCTCTATGCATGCTCCTACTCAAACCAATATTAATTCAAAAAAAAATCCCTACCACCTATGACCCAAGTTGTTCAAGATCTGATACCAAATGAAAGGAATCTAAGATAAAAAAAAACACTTCCTACACTAATCTATGAGAGGAGAAGTGTATAGGAAATATAATCAAATTATTTGCAAGAAAGAAAAGATGCACAAAATCCATTAAATAGTGATATATCCTAGGAAACCCTTTTGGGAAAAAACCCAACCTCAAAATCTCAAACCAAGTATATTCCCAATAACACCATGGTTACAATACAACTCCATACTCAATTTTTTACAAGAGATAATACTAATAACAAATCTAATGAATTTATAGAAACATAATAATACTTGTAAATACATGAAACCTCCATCTCTAGCACCCAATAAATAGAAGAGGAGAAAACCATAAACAATTCATAATTTTTGAAAACCATGAGCTAATCCCATGACCCAAAAAATGGCACCCAAACCAAGGGCCTAAATTCTGATGTCCATATACCATGATGAATCAACTTGCTATTTTTAGCATATTCTCTTGCATTGTCATAATCTATCATAACTTTCTCATAGCTAACTCAACAACTTGAGCACTCCATTTTGGCTCCATTATCTTGATTAAAATATGATCTGTGACAAATCATAACATGTGTCATAAGTTGGTTGACATTCTAAGTCAACAATATAATTCCCCTCTTCCATGCTCTTATGTCCATCATAGATTCTTTTACACACTCTTACATTGTCATAGATACTCTTACATATTACCCTACATGCCAAGAGATTCTTGTACACATGTTATACCAATGCATACACATGAAAAAATGGTCATCAAAGTTGGATGCGCTATTCCACATGAGGGCTCACAAATAATTAATAAATAAATAATAAATCAAATGTTAGAATTTCAAGGTGTATGAAACACCTATCCCAACATATTCTTTGTTTAAGATAAATGAAATATTTAAAATATTTATTAATGTTTTATATTTATATTAAAATTAAACTAAAAATAATGAAATGAGATAAAATAAAAAACTCAATAAAAAATTCATTTTATTTGTTTCACTAATTGATTAAATTAAATTAATTAATAAAAGGTGAATCTTATAAGAAACAAGAGACACGTTGCAACTTGTTATTTCTGTTGATTTGGTTAGTTTGCTTTGATTTGGAGGTTAGTATAGGATTAGTTTTGTTGTGTAATCTATATAGAAATAAACTATGTGTAAGTCTTTTTACAAGGAATAGTGATGCAAATGTAATTATGGATGATATTTTTTGAAAGAACAATGTTATTGAAAAGAAATAAATCCACTTATTCAGTTATGGTATACTTTAATATTTGGAAATGGTTAAATTAGAATGTAAATAAATAGATATAGATATTGATGTAACAATAGGTTGTAGAAATATGAAGTAAAATTTAAGAAAAAAGTAGTAATCCATATATTGTCAAGTATTGTAACAAAGTGCATTTAGAGAGAAAATATCACATGTTTATAAATGTTATGTAATACAAGTGTGTAGCAGCAGCAAAATTGTAAGGTCTAACCTTACTTGTGACTTTCATAGTGCACCTTTTCCTTCTTGGTGGGCACAAATATTCTAGCTAGTCGAATCATTCAATAGACTTTGTGACCTTGGCTCTAGTAAAGTTTAATATTATTGACTTCCTTATTGATCCTTGTTGATTTCTCTCTCTCTCTCTCTCTCTCTCTCTCTCTCTCTCTCTCTCTGAAACATCATGTTGAAATTATGAGCTATTATTGAGAATTGTATTTTGACTCATGATTTGTTCTATGGTGGGAGACCACTTGCTATTGTAACCCTACTCACACTATTTGCACCTAATAATGTTGTTACCATTAATGATTATGAATTATGCTTTAGATCTTCCAACCCTTGAATCTTAGCTTGTATACTTCACACCAATTGTTTTATTTATTAGATAACAAATGTGGTTATCTAGCTTAGCTAAGGTTGGATTTGGGAATTACATGTGATTGAATCAATTTGGGAAGTGACATTTATTTATAATTTAACTAAGGGGTTGATTTGGACATGAAGTAAGGATGAAGGTTATACTAATAGTTGTCTCTGATAAATTTTTGATATGTTTGTGTTCTTTGGTGAGGAAATTATCCATGAGTGTGATTAGGACCATCAGGATCAGCAATGTGGCTCGTTAATATTGACGACTAAATAAACTCAATGATTTCAAGTGTCAGCAACTCTAACCATGCCAAAGGTGGAATTCAAGTAAGTGAATTTTAGTAAGTTAGGAATGCTTACTACCTTATAGGTTGTAACCCTTGTAGCATGCACCTATTCTATAATGAATTGGATGAAATGATGAGATACTAATCCTAACTCCAATATTTATATTATTCTTGAAATGATAATTTATTTGTTATGGTGAATTAAATAGGATATCATGTATATTAACTAACACTAATTGAAATGTTTTTTGGTGCTAACAAGGATAGAGAGTAAGTAGGATTAATTTTGATTATGATGCTTTAACTATACATATATTGGATATATCGATACATTGTGATGATAGTGCATGTGTGACTGCCAATGGGAGAATGGAAGAATTGTCACAACCTGAAATTAAACCACTTCATGTGGTGAAGTTATGTGTTGTGACCTTGTACCCCAATGAATTAATGTGGTATCCTAAAGTGGACTAAGGTTCTCCCAGTGAGAAATTGTTGTAGTGTTTAATTATTGAATTGTTTATTTGGGAACCTTGTGTCTAAGGTGTTATAGGTATGTGTTAGGGTATGGGAGTTCCCTTAAGATGCAAACTCGGATGTGCACTTGTAAAGGATTTTAAAAGGTGTTAAGAAGTTATTTTCCTTGATTTATGAATGAAATTAGACCCCTAGGCTAATTACTTATGGGGTGGAAAATTTTTGGGCTACTAATCTTGAGCTTTAGGAAATATTTGACCCATCTTAAGCCTCTTGAGAAGAATGTGGACTGACCTAACATATGTGAAGATAGGAGGTTGAGTTTTCACTCTCCAATCTCCCCTACATGGGTTTTGAATGAGGGTTGTGTCATGTATATCCCCATCCCAATGCCTCACACATGTGGGATCACTCCCTATGAGAGTGTACAAGTACACTCCTCTTGTTAGTGTATTAAGCTCACTTAGTTTTGACTATATTTAGTTGTGCTCCTTAATTGGACACATGCTAAATTTAGGTGTTCTTGTGCTTTAATTAGCACATCTATGTTTAGAACAGGTGTCTAAATTAGCTTATCCTAAGTTAAGTAGTTGCATACCTATCTTTGGGCCACTACTATTATTAGGCTTGCTTTCTTATTTTTGGCACATCTATTCTTAGGAGACTCATGCCTATATGTGCTTGTTCATGTGAGCTACTACATCATCCAGTTTTTCTTTGCATATTGCTTATGTATTTGATAGTTTGAGTGTGTGATTGTTCATCTCTTGTGACTCATGTCAATGCTTGCAATCTTCCATGATAGTTCTTGGTTTCTACATGGTATCAGAGTGGGAATGGTAAGGTTGTGAACCTATTATTCTATCAAATTCATTTAAGCATAGTGTTGACCTATTTTCCTCTGTCCAGAGTTAAATAGTTCACCTTGTATTTTCCTTGAAAATCCTTTAGAAAATGTCCATACAAAGATTAAATCTTCCAAATACTCATGCTATTCTTTGCCAAAAATCTAAAAAATCTTGCTTGAAGAATCCTTGCAAAAAACTCAGAAAAACCCAGAAACCCTTTGTCTTCAAGAGCTTCCCATCACAAAAAAATCTCAATTTTATACTTAGTAATTGAACATACATTTTTCAATGTATGTTCAAATGTACATTCACCAATGTATGTGATGGTGCCCACCTAGGTTTTGGGTTTCAATTATTCATCTGCAGGCATTCTTCTTCCAAACCCAAAAAATTTCTAAGTCATTTGGCCTTCGCAGTTCAAAAATGCAAAAAATAGTTGCATGCAAGTGTCTTTGTATATACCAGGCCATTGTATGTACATGCAGGTTCAAATGTACATTGGCGGGTCAAAAATCTCAGTCGTCTTTCAAAAATAGTAAAAAATTGTTTGTATGCTTTTCGCAATGCATATCGAGTTTGTATATGCATTAAGGAATCTATCACAGATTCTGAGAATATTTCCTGCTTGTATGAGATGGTTTGCATGTATATTTGTGTTGTATGTTTAGACATGCAACGACTACATACAAGAGGAACATTCAAAGGAAAAGATGCATTGGCGGTATACAAGAGAAATATGCAGGGGACAATGTATGCCGCAAAGATACAAAGGCGAATGTATGTCTGACATACATTGGGAATGTACAAGACGCATATACAAAGAGGCTAACATGCATTCGCTATAGTGAAAGGGGTTTGTATGTACGAGATGCAAGTGAAATATACATTTGCCACATACAAAGGCCAATGTATATTGGAACTGTGGCTTGTATATATGCGATTGTATGTTCACACATACAAGTAAAAGATACAAGGCCAACATACAAAGAACACATACAAAGGGGCAAATGCATATGCAACAGTTGAATGTACATTGGCAGCGATGTACAAAGGAAGGACATACAAGCAACAGATGCAAGGGAGAATGCATATCAAAAAGGATGCAAAGTCCACATACAAGGGGCATTGCATGTATATCCGGATTGTATATTCGCATATACAATGCCATATACAAAGACAAAGATGCAAAGAGTCTTATGCAAAGTCAACATGCAATGGAAAGTGATTCAAAGCTGGGTCCCACCACTTATATGTTTCCACATACAATCAAATATGAATTCCTAATATACAAGCCGGATCTGACATGAGCATACATTCCAGTTGATAAAGGGCAGAATTTCATAGTTTGTATGTATAATTTGCTTGTATGTTTGCATTGTATATGTGACATACATTGGTTATATACAAGAGGAACATGCATGGCTCGAACCCGATGGTGATTGCAATATGCTTCATAATGGTTTCAGGTCCACAGATTGCATGCATACGGCATTGTATATCCCAATATACAAAAGGCAACATACAAGGGGAAACATACAATCAGGACGTGACCCGGGGATCAAACTCAGCGGATAGTCTTTTGAATTCTGTGCATTGTATGTATTTTAGATTGTATGTTTGCATATACAATCTGAAATGCAAAGGGGTCACATACAAGAATGTACATCGGCCAAACTTTACTCATCAGTGGCTCGTTTCACAGTCTTTCCGGTGGCCGATGAGGATGCAATTTTTTAGTGATGGGTCTAGGGACTCGACTCAGCGACCAATCAAGTGGTGCCATGTGGCAGGTGATACAAAGGCTGATTCAAAAAGGTAAAGGCCCCCATTTGTATGCAGATTCAAATGCATATACACAGGGTGATTTCAAAGGGCTGTTTAGGTGCCGAAAGCAAAGGCATATATAAGGGATTTTTGGCATGACTTTATACATCGACAGCTCGACTGAAGATCATCCCGATAGCCTGATACAGCCTGATACATACAGGCGCTTTATACATGCAAAAGCAGACTCAAAGGTAGTTTTAAAGGCTGATACAAGCACAAATGCAAAGCGATAGATACACACAGTTGACTGCAGCTTTGACCACCTATATCTCCTCCATTTTAGTGAATTTCCACATGCTGCAAAAGGCAAAAATGCATGTTTTTGTCTCCTCTTTCATTTGGCGGGATTTTTAGGGGAATACTTTCAATTTTCAATTTTAGATCTAGATTTGCATGTTTTGGGCGACTAGACGTTTCAACGACCATTTTTTTGGGCAAGATGCAGATATTTGTTGTATTCATTGCTGCAGGTAGTGGAAGCTGCTCGTATTCAATGCCCAAAATATCTTCCACCAATTCATGGGTGCAAATCGATGATGCAGCAGCTTACATTGAAGATTCAAAATATCTTCCATCTGCCCTGTTCTAGATATTTTACGCCATAACTCCTTGCAGTTGGACGTCCCTTTAGAGATATTTTCCTATTGCAGCTCTTTGAGCGAATTTGGGTAACCAACGTAGGTCAGATTGAGATGCTATATATGCATAGCATGAAATGTAAATAGGGTTGGAAAATTTTAGCATTGAGGCTTTTCTGTTTCCAAACAGAGCTTTCTGCTACTGTAACTCTACCTTCCTATTGAATATATGCAAGTTATTTTACCTCTTTTGCATTTTTTCTAGTTTAGTGTAAATCTGCATGTGACTATCTGTGAACATCTTTGTTCCTTTCAATCATTCTTCTTCTTACCTCTACTAGAATCATTTGAATCTATGTATGTCTACTTGTTGTATTTGGTTATGTTGTGCATTTTTCAGTTCTATGAAAGTTTCTTTAAATCAGTCTGGTGCATCACCCTTACTTTCAGTTTTCCTATTTTCATCTTTCATTAAAAAGCATCCCTTCTCCCTTTCCCCTTGAAGATTTAGTAGTTTTAGGTGATAATCAGCCAAGGAAGCCGACCTTCTCTGGAGGTTTGATCTCATTTCGTAAGGTCCCACACTTTGAGATCATTCCCATGTTCCTCTAGATTGCTGAAGTTTGACAACTACAGCAAGGGTACAAATCTGAGAGATAACAACTTTGGCACGCCCGGTGGGACATTACATTTTATTGCTGGTTTTGATGTGCAGCCAGTGATTTTTTGACCTGCAAGAGGTTAAAATTTGCATATCTGGCGACTCATACTGAGGAAAGACAAGCAGATCAGTGCTGTTGTTACATTTTATGAGAAAGATTCAAACTCAGAGTTCAAGTTCATTTGATTACTTGCAGCTGTCTCTACCTAGAAGACAGAGTAGAGCTGTGGTAAGGACTCCAGTTTCTAAAAGAATACAATCAACTCCACCAAATTTCAGGCCAGTTGCACCTATAGTGCCTGCACTAGCTCAATCAAACCTACCCCTAGCTGTTCCAATGGCAAGAAATCATCTATTTATAGCTTTTGATGGGGGTAGCCCATTGAATTTGATAGTGCATGATGTCATACCTATGGCAGCTTTGAAGAGTCTGCCCTATTTCATAGGGAGAATCAAACTACCCCCATCGAGCACATTAGAGACGTAACTTCTCTATGTGGAGTGCATCATGTAACCCAAGAAAACATAGCCATCAGGCTACTGGCTACCTCATTCAAAGGAAAAGCACTACAATAGTTTAGAAATTTACCAGTGCAGACCATAGGAACCTGGGATGATCTAGGTGATAAGTTAAACAAACAATTTCAAGATAAATCAGATAACCTATCATTGGTTGAACAGATGACTACAATAAAGAGAGCTCCCCAAGAGCAAATGATGGATTTCAACTTTAGATTCTAGAAGACATGGGACAAGATTCCTGCCATGGTAAGGCCTCCACCAAAATATGTTTTTTTGTATTTTTTGAAAGCCCTAAATAGTGATATTTCAGTAATGATTCGATCATTGGGAGGTACAAGCCTACCTAATGCATACAAAATAGCTATTAGAGCAGAGAATAACCTGATTCAGGCCAAAAAAATAGCACCTAGACCACCAGTGCCCATTTTTCCTAAGATTCAAGCTTCAATGCCTTTGCCCATCCCATATTTTGCCCCTCTACCTATTGTAGCAGCATTGCCAAATACTGCCAATTTTGAACCTGCTATTGCTAGCTCATCTCAAGAGTTAAAAGAGATCAAAAATAGCTAACAAAAGATAGCGAACATCCTGCAAACTTTTGGGAATGAGCTGGTAAACATTAAAAAGCAACAGTCCTAGAATAGACAGCCTTATCAACAACCCAGTCAAGGGAAAAATTAGCCTTATCAGGCTAATAGACCTCCATATCAAGGCAATTATCAGGGTCCCAAGCAGAATGTGAACCAGAGACCCTTCTAGCCTTACAATTCAGCACCCATTAATGCAGTAAGGGACCTTGTCCCTATACAGAATAACCTTGCAGCTAAATATGAATGGTGTTTTCCATGCAATCAGCCACACAATCAGGCAGCCTACTCGAATGGGGTAATAAATCAGGCTCTAATGGTGCAGAATGTTGCAGTCTCATAGCCAAATACACCTAATGATGGGGCTGTACAATAGCAGGAGCAACCTCAAAGTGATTCTGCCTTCATGAATTGGTAGGAAGGTCAATTATGTGGCATGAATAGAGATAATACTCTAGTCACAGCAAATACAAGGGCCAAGAAGAGGGGTTATGAGATTGAGCAAGTAGCAAATAAAGGAAAAGGACCTGCTGATGCTTCTACATCCCAAATTCCCCATATTTTACAAAGAACTACTTCATCAACAGCAAGGGAAATGCCTCATTTATAAGCTGATACTATTGCTACAAAGTCATAACAAAAGGTAAGTGTCACTCCACCTTTCAATATTATTGAAAATATGAAAAAGATGAATGTGACAATGTTTATGTGGGATTCCCTAGCCATCCCAGGCCAAAAGGGGATGTTGCAATCTACCTTATCTAATTTAAAAGTGTCCAATGAGGCAGCGGTTGACCCAACTAGGGCTGTCCTTACCAATTTGTCCCAAGATAACAGTAAACAGCCAAAGAAAAGTGCTAAAGCACTCCCATTTTGTGTGTCATTAATAATTGGAGACAAGTTAGTACATAATTGTATGGTGGATAGTGGTGCAAGCAGTTCTGTGATGCCAAAACAAATTGCAGACCAATTAGGATTGAAGTACCAACCCCTGGGGAAAGGTGTGCTTTAGTTAGATGGCACAGCTATTAATACTGTAGGTGTGATCAAAGATCTAACTCTCACCTTGCACACTTACCCAAACGTTTGCATTTCCCAGGAAGTATTCATCATAGATTTCCCCTCTATTTTGCCATGTGTTTATCAAGAGAATTCACAGCCAAAATAGGAGGATATTTATCCTCGAACTAGTCCCACATATTTTTTAGGACCAGATATGGCACCAAAGTGACCCTAAAATCTGAATTGCTTACCCAGTATCACATAGAGCCTTACACACCAAGCATTGTTAATGCAAATTACATTATTTCTGATGATCCTAAGCGTGTTGCTGCTCAAAAACTGCAAGCTGAGAGTATACCAGAAGTGCTATAGAGGGAGTGGGCCTCAGAAAATGTTGTAGATGATCCTGAGGCACACATTCAAGAAACTGGTATGGGGGTTTACATACTACATGAGCCTGAAACAACAATTCCAAATCTGGTAAAGGATGCAGAACAGCAGATAGAGTAGCAAGAGGAAGTATGGAAAATGTACTTTGATGGCTCTAGGAACAGGAATGGATCTGGTGGTGGTGCAATGCTTGTGTCTCCACAAGGTGAAAGATATTATTTTGCTTTTTATTTTGCTTTTTCATGCACAAATAACACTGTTGAGTATGACAGATTGATCCAAGGTTTGCAGTGGGCAAGAAAGAGGAAAATTGGTTGTTTACAGGTGTTTGGGGATAGTGAACTTATTGTAAAGCAGGTAAGAGGGATACATGTTATCAAGAATGATACTTTGAAATGCTATAAGCACAGGGTATGGGACATGATTGAAGAGTTTGATGCTTTCAATCTGATCTCTATTCCAAGAAATCAAAATTCCCATGCTGATAGGTTAGCTGCAATTGGGGCTCAGTTTGATATCCCTAGTGATATTCAACGAGAAAAGGTGCAGCCTCATGTAAAAATAGTTGATAGACCCTCTATCCCTGATAATAATATTCATTGGCAGGTTTTTGAGAGTGATGAGCAGATTTTGTGGTTCCTGTTAGAGGAGGATGAGTTTTTTGTGATGAATCAGGATAAACTCAAACAACAGTATGGCAATGATCAAATTGTTCAGTTGAGAACAAACAAGCTACCCAAGGGGTTGGTAACCTTGGAATCTATTTTTGGTACTGAGGATCAACTGAAGAAGAGTAAAACTGGCATGTAGATAAAAGAGGAACATTATGAGGAGTTGAAAATTTTCAAGGGTAAACTTCTCAAAATAGGTAAAATCTGTTCACCTAAGGATAGGAGAGATTTTATTGCTCTTTGTCAAGAATTTGAAGATGTGTTTTCTTGGGATTATTCAGACCTAAAAGGGTTTGACCCTCATATTGCCCAGCATACCATAGAGTTAGAACCAGGTATAAAACTTGTGAGGCAAAAACAAAGGCCTTTAAATCCAAAACTTGAGCCTTTGATGATTAAAGAGTTAACCAAGCTGATCGAGGGAAAGATCATTTTCCTGATCAAACATACTTCTTGGGTCTCCAACCTTGTCCCTGTGAGAAAAAAGAATGGGGAGATTAGGTTATGTGTCGACTTCAGAGACCTCAATAGAGCCTCCCTGAAGGACCACTACCCGCTGCCCTCAATGGAGCAAATTCTACAAGTAGTGGCTGGTTCTAAAAGATTCTCCTTGCTGGATGGATATTCTGGCTATAATCAAGTGTTAGTCAAGGAGGAGGATCAATTTAAAACCTCTTTTACTACAAAATGGGGCACTATGGCCTACAAAAGGATGCCCTTTGGTCTATCAAATGCTGGCTCAACTTTTTAGAGAGCTATGGATATGGTTTTTAAGGGTCTTCTATATAAATTAGTGCTGGTATACCTTGATGACATTACGATTTTTTCTAAGGATGCATCTAAGCATTTATTCCACTTGAGGCAAGTATTTGAGAGATGCAAAGAGTTTGGGATACCTCTCAATCCCAGAAAATGCATTTTCATTGTGCATGAAGGTAAGCTGTTGGAACACGTGTCAAAGGAGGGCATTACCATTGATGCTGAAAGAGTAAGGGCTATTTTGGAGCTGCCCTTACCCAGCCACAAGAAGGGATTTCAAAGTTTTCTTGGCAGAATTAATTTTCTGCAAAGATTCATACCTAATATTGCAAATTTATTAAAGCTGTCAACCTCTATGCTAAAGAAAAATATAGTTTTTAGTTAGACGAAAGAGGCCAAACTTAGTTTTGAGTCCATAAAAGAAGCATTGTCAGCTGCGCCAACTCTAGTAAATCCCAACTTCTCCAAAGATTTTATTTTATATGCTTGTGGCGGTCTACATACAATCGTTGTGATTCTAGTACAATAGCAGAGTGGCGGCTTCGAATAGCCCATCACTTTCTTTAGTCAGGGGTTGGAGGAGTATGAGAAAAGGTATAGCTTCGTTGAAAAACATGTCCTTGCGGTGGTAAGGAGCCTCAAGAAGTTTCAGCATCTTGTTTCTAATAACAAGATATATTTGATGGTTGCTCACCCTAGCATGAAAGAGTTCCTATTAAGTAAAGATGTTAATGAGAACAGGGTTGGTTGGATCACCAAAGTCATGGAATATGATGTGGATATCAAGATAACCAAGCTTGTCAGAGGCAGAGGACTCAGTGAACATCTTGCTACCAGTTTTGAGAATGAAATAGAAAAGAAAGAGGAGGTGCTTCTGACCATTGAAGATGCACATCAAGATGATATAGCTGCAGTGGGCACAAGTTGGGTTAATAATATGACTCAATTTGTGCAAACTGGTAAATGTGCAGCAAGTCTAGATAGAACCAAAAGAAGATATTTTAGGCTGCAGTCCATTCCACATGTTTTAATAAATGGCATCCTTTTCATAAAAGACTTTAATGGTGTGTTGTTAAGATGCATTGATAATGATCAGATTGACAAGGTGCTACAGGAGTTTCATGATGGAACAGCAGGGAGTCATTTTGCCCCAAGGACTACTACTTGGAAAATAATGAGAGCTAGATATTACTAGCCCAGCTTATTCAAGGATGCCCATGCATGGGCTAGAAAATGTGTAAAATGTGCCATTTTTTAAGGCAAAGAAAGGTTGCCAGCTTTACCTCTACAGCCAATTCAAGTAGAGTAGCCCTTCATGAGATGGGGCATTGACTTTATAGGTCCCATTAACCCACCATCAAGTGCAGGCCATAGGTGGATACTTACAGCTACAGACTATTTCACAAGGTGGACTGAAGCAATGGCTCTAAAGGAATCCAATGAGAATGTTGTGTTAAATTTTTATCAGGATTTGGTATCCAAATTTGGGGTGCCTGAGTCAATTATCTCAGACAATGCTTTATCCTTTGTTGGATTGAGGATAGCTGACTGGGCTGTTAAGAATGGGATCTATTTGAACACTTCATCAAATTATTACCCACAAAGTAATGGTTTGGCTGAATCTACAAATAAGAGTCTCATAAGGATTATTAAAAGATCAATGGAAGACAACCAGAGGACCTGGCAAACTAATCTGAAATATGCCTTATGGGCAGATAGAATAACCCCCAAGAGGTCTATTGGGAACTCCCCATATATGTTAGTTTATGGGAAAGAGGTAAGATTGCCTATGTCTATGGAACTGCCAGCACTAGACATCGTGAATCAGCTGGAGATGTTTGAAGAGGAAAACCCCATGGCTGTCAGATATGCTCAACTTATGGAGCTTGAAGAGAGAAAAGATAAAGAATTGAAGATTATGGAATGTCATCAGCTTCAGACAAAAAGCATTTTTGACAAGAGAACCACTCCCAGAATTTTTAGGGAGGGTGATATGGTGCTCAAATGGGATGAGTTGAAAAGTAGACTAGGGAAGCACTCCAAGTTTGACAACATGTGGAGTGGTCCATTTGTCATTACTGAATGCAAGGACCACAATGCATTTCAGTTATCCAGCATGGATGGAGAAAATTTGCCTATCCCAGTCAATGGGATACACTTGAAGAAATGTTTTGAGGTATGACTTACCTTGTAAAATTATAGATTTGGTTTCTTGCTTTCAATAAGTGTTGCTATACAATAGTTTAGATCCCTTTTGTTTTCCCTAAGTGTTGTTTAGCACAATTAGAGGGTTGCTTTCAGGCTTTTGGTTCTATTTTGGTCTTTCCATGTTCTTCACTGCTAATATGCTAAGTTGCTAAAGTCAGGATTGTTTGTCAAGATATATTTTTAGTCTCTGTATGACTCCATGCCCAACGGATGCTTAAGGCCACTAGTCTAGTTCTTTAGTAGGCAAACATCCCATAGAAGTCACCAAAATGTTGACCTATTTTCCTCTGTCTAGAGGTAAATAGTTCACCTTGTATTTTCCTTGAAAATCCTTTAGAAAATGTCCATACAAAGCTTAAATCTTTCAAATACTCATGCTATGCTTTGCCAAAAATCCCAAAAATCTTTCCTAAAGAATCCTTGGAGAAAATCCAAAAAAACCCAGAAACCCTTTGTCTTCAAGAGCTTCCCATCGCAGACAAATCTCAATTTTATACTTAGTAATTGTACATACATTTTTCAATGTATGTTCAAATGTACATTCGCCAATGTATGTGGTAGTGTCCACCTAGCTTTTGGGTTTCAATTATTCATCTGCAGCCATTCTTCTTCCAAACCCAAAACATTTCTAAGCCATTTGGCCTTCGCAGTTCAAAAATGCAAAAAATAGTTGCATGCAAGTGTCTTTGTATATACCAGGCCATTTTTATGTACATGCAGGTTCAAATGTACATTGGCGGGTCAAAAATCTCAGTCGGCCTTCAAAAATAGTAAAAAATTGGTTGTATACTTTTCACAATGCATATCAAGTTTGTATATGCATTCAGGAATCTATCGCAGATTCTAAGAATATTCCCTGCTTGTATGAGATTGTTTGCATGTATATTTGTGTTGTATGTTTAGACATGCAACGGCTACATACAAGAGGAACATGCAAAGGAAAAGATGCATTGGCGGCATACAAGCGAAATATGCAGGGGACAATGTATGCCGCAAAGATGCAAAGGTGAATGTATGTCCAACATACATTGGGAATGTACAAAGCGCATATACAAAGAGGCTAACATCCATTCGCTACAATGAAAGGGGTTTGTATGTGCAAGATGCAAGTGAAATATACATTTGCCACATACAAAGGCGGAACATTCAAAGGCCAATGTATATCAGAACTGTGGCTTGTATATATGCGATTGTATGTTCGCACATACAAGTCAAAGATACAAGGCCAACATACAAAGAAAACATACAAAGCGGCAAATGCATATGCAATAGTTGAATATACATCGACAGCGATGTACAAAGGAAGGACATACAAGCAACAGATGTAAGGGAGATTGCATATCAAAAAGGATGCAAAGTCCACATACAAGGGGCATTGCATGTATATCCAGATTGTATATTCGCATATACAATGCCATATACAAAGACAAAGATGCAAAGAGTCTTATGCAAAGTCAACATGCAAGGGAAAGTGATTCAAAGCTGGGGCCCATCACTTGTATATTTACGATTGTATGTTTGCACATACAATCAAATATGTATTCCTAATATACAAGCTGGATCTGAAATGAGCATACATTCTACTTGATAAAGGGCAGAATTCTGTAGTTTGTATGTATAATTTGCTTGTATGTTCGCATTGTATATGCGACATACATTGGTTATATACAAGAGGAACATGCATGGCTTGGACTCGATGGCGATTGCAATATGCTTCATAATGGTTTCAGGTCCGCATCTTGCATGCATATGGCATTGTATATCCCGATATACAAAAGGCAACATACAAGGGGAAACATACAATCAGGACGTGACCTGGGGATCAAACTCAGCGAATAGTCTTTTGAATTCTATGCGTTGTATGTATTTCAGATTATATGTTTGCATATACAATCCAAAATGCAAAGGGGTCACATACAAGAATGTACATCGGCCAAACTTTACTCATCAGTGGCTCATTTCATAGTCTTTCCGATGGCTGATGAGGATGTAGTTTTTCAGCGATGGGTCCAGGGACTCGACTCAGCAACCAATCAAGTGGTGCCACGTGGCAGGTGATATAAAGGCTGATTCAAAAAGGTAAAGGCCTGCGTTTGTATGCAGATTCAAATGCATATACACAGGGCAATTTCAAAGGGTCGTTTAGGTGCTGAAAGCAAAGGCATATACAAGGGATTTTCGGCGTGACTTTATACATCGGTAGCTCGACTGAAGGTCATCCAGATAGCCCAATATAGCCTGATACATACAGGTGCTTTGTACATGCAAAGGCAGAATCAGAGGTAGTTTCAGAGGCTGATACAAGCATAGATGCAAAGTGATATATACACACAGTTGACTGTAGCTTTGACCGCCTGTATCTCCTCTATTTTAGCAAATTTCCACATGCTGCAAAAGGCAAAAATGCATGTTTTTGTCTCCTCTTTCATTTGGCAGGCTTTTCAGGGGAATACTCTCACTTTTCAATTTCAGATCTGGATTTGCATGTTTTGGGCGACTGGATGTTTCATCGACCATTTTTTGGGGCAGGATGCAGATATTTGTTGCATTCATTGCTGCAGGTAGTGGAAGCTGCTCGTATTCAATGCCCAAAATATCTTTCACCGATTCATGGGTGCAGATCAATGATGCAGCAGCTTACATTAAAGATTCAAAATATCTTCCATCTATCCTGTTCTAGATATTTTGCGCCATAACTCCTTGTAGTTGGACGTCCCTTCAGATATTTTTTCCTGATGCAGCTCTTTGAGCGAATTTGGGTAACCGACGCAGGTCAGATTGAGATGCTATATATACATAGCATGAAATGTAAATAGGGTTGGAAAATTTTAGCGTTAAGGCTTTTCTGTTTCCAAATAGAGCTTTCTGCTACTGTAACTCTACCTTCCTATTGAATATATGCAAGTTATTTTACCTCTTTTGCTATTTTTCTAGTTTAGTGTAAATCTGCATGTGACTGTCTGTGAACATCTTTGTTCCTCTCAATCATTCTGCTTCTTACCTCTGCTAGAATCATTTGAATATGTGTATGTCTACTTGCTATATCTGGTTATGTTGTGCATTTTTTAGTTCTATGAAAGTTTCTTTAAATTAGTCTGGTGCATCACCCTTATTTTCAGTTTTCCTATTTTCATCTTTCATTAAAAAGCATCCCTTCTCCCTTTCCCCTTAAAGATTTAGTAGTTTTAGGTGATAATCAGCCAAGGAAGCCAGCCTTCTCCAGAGGTTTGATCTCATTTCACAAGGTCCCACACTTCGATATCATTCCCATGTTCCTTCAGATTGTTGAAGTTTGACAACTGCAGCAAGGGTGCAAATCTAAGAGATAACACATAGCATTCTTTGTATGTTACTGGTTCAACCAAGAGGCATTTTTCTATTGCTGAGTGGTCAAACACTCTTCAATAATCTTTTTTCACTCCAGAGGAATCAAAATTAGAGTTTGGGGTTTGTTTCTTGGCACACAGGCCTTGTTGAAGTACTGCAGCCTATTGTATTCCATGTTCAGGGATTTTTTGGCATGTTAGGTTCTTGTTACCATGCAATCTCTTTTTTAAAGAGTTGCACTTAGCTTTTAATAGGCTCTCCCTATCTTTTGCAAGTCTGCGGCCTGTTTAACAGGAACGTAGGGCTTGTACACAAGTTGCAGCTTGTTCAAACAGGCCTGCAAGGCCCTTAAAGGGCATGTAGAGCCCTCTACACACCCCCATATTAGCAAAAATTTCTAACATCAGAAAAATTGACCAACTAAGAATCACTTTTGACCCTCCAATCAGTGTTCAACCTATTTTTAGAAGGATTTTTTGCTATAGAGGCATTTTGATTGTTCCTGAGGTGTTTTTTGGCAACTACAGGCATTTGAAGACATTTTCTTTCTGAAGGAGGCATTTAAACTTGTTTTTGTGGTGTTAAACTCTTTTGTGGAAGAGTGGAAGCATAGGAAAGGTGTCCAAAAGAAGGTTTTTTAGTTGTAGAAGAGGTTGAGCGCTAAAATCAAATGTTGCCCCTTCAATTTTGCCTAGAAATATTTCATTTTGATCCTCCAAATCAACAAAATGTTTGTCTAAACAAAAAATTAACCCTGTCAAACAGGCTCACATCCCTACATCTACTCATAAACAGATTCTTAGAGCTAAATTGACTTGAATTTTGACTATGTTTTTCAGAAATTTGCCCTATTTTGTGCTTTTTTAAAAAATTAGGGCTTTTTTAAAGAAAATCTATATTTAAACATGTTTTAAAAAGCTTTTTCTTTTTAAATCAAAGTGCTCTCCTTGTAAAGTTTAATTTTGTCCAAAAATTCTTTGGCAAAATAAACTAAAAGTGCATTTAAACTTGTGTAATAGGAAAATTTTCACCCTCGCACTACTTATAAAGTGCCAAATCAGGGGGGTCACATAATAATAATAGGGATTTGTCTTGGCATTGTGTGGTTGTATTTTATCTTTCCACATTTCTTCAATTCATATTGCAATATGGATTCTAATCAGGCTATTTCACCATTAACCCCATTGAATTATCATGACTAGAAATCCAAAATCTAGCTTATGTTAAAATAAAAAGGGTTATACAGGGTTACAATGGGCACTGGAATGGAACCATTTGATGATGAAATTAAAGTTAAATGGTTTAACAAGTGTGACCAAGCCTTCAATTGTGTATGTCTCATCATCTCTCCAGAATTACTCTTTCATGTAGAATCTTTGTCAATCCCCAATGAGGTATGGATCATTCTTGAGAAGCTCTTTGGGATAGATGAGATGAGAGCTCATGAACTAGAGAATGAGTTAATTAGTTTGAGTCTAAGCACATTTAACACACTAGAAGACTATTTTACCAAGTTTAAATCTCTTAGTTTGTAGTTAAAAGAATGTGGAATTGATAAAAAAAGATGACCAAAGAGTTCTCTCAATTCTCTCCAAACTTGGTCCTGACTACTCTGTATTCATGTCTACATTCTATTCCACCAAGAGAGCTCTTGGAGCCACCTGGAAAAGGCCATCTCTAGATGAGTTCATTGCTGGTCTAACTAGAGAGCAAGACAAGTTAATCCACATGGAAATTGTGAAGTCCTCAAAACCTCAAGCCCTAGTAACTGGAAATAGTAAACACCAATAGGCTTCAAGCAACAAAGGAAAGAAACAAAACGCTTAGAAGGATCATGAGACAAAGAAAGAATAGAAACTTGAGACATTTAAAAGTCACACAGACAATTCATCCAGACAAGGGAAACCTAAAAAGGACAAAGTTCAGTGTACCTACTGTAAGAAGACAGGGTGCAATGAGCACAAGTGTATGAAGAAAAAATTTGATAACCTCACTCATATCTTAGAGAAGAATAATATAGGTGTACCTGAATCCTTCAAAGTATCCTCGTCCACCCTAGAAACTTCTAAGTCAAAAGGTAAAGAGAAATTCAAGGGCAAGGCTCTTGTTGTTGTTGGCTCTTTAGCATCTTCATGGATCATTGACTCTGGTGCCTTACACCATATGGGTTCTTCACAGGTTGAGTTCTCTTCCTTAGAACCCCACAACATGTCCACCATTACCCTAGGTGATGGCACTCCAGTAGTAGATGTTTGGAGAGGGTCTGTTGAAATTGAGGGGGACTAATGTTCTTAGTGTACCTTCACTTTCATCTAATCTCTTATATGTGTACCAAATTACTCACATAGGCAAGGGCATGAGAGTTCATTTTACACCATATTTAGTTGAGATCAGAGAGTTACACAACAACTTAGTAGCATTGGGAAGGGTGGATCACCAAGCCAGGTTATATACCTTCTCATATTTTTCCTTGATGTTCCTCCTACCACATTTCTTACTCATTCAGATGGGGTAAGAAAATTATGGCATGAGCGGTTTGGCCATCTAAACTACCATTATCTTGAGCAGCTTAGACAACATGATATGGTTATAGGATTGCCTAGAGTCTAATTCTCTAAAAGTCTTTGTGAGGGATGTCCCCTTGGGAAGCATCTTGAAGAGAGATTTGACAAAGGAAAATCATGGAGAGTGACACAGACCTTGGATCTTGTTCACATCAATGTATCTAGGGATTTTCCCCCTCCATCTTTTACTAATGCAACATATGTCCTCACCTTCATAGATGACTTCTCTAGGTATACATGGATCTACTTCCTTTGGTAGAAGTCTGAAGTCTTTGAACAATTTTGAGATTTCAAGGCTCTTGTTGAGAAACAATCAGGGAAGTTCATCAAAGTTCTTCAAAGAGATAATGGAGGAGAGTATGTTAATACTAGGTTTGAGTAGTTTTGCATAGCAGAGGGAATAAACTTGCATTGCATACTTCCTTATACCCCTTAGCAGAATGGAGTTGCAGAATGTAAGAACACAACCTTGAAAGAGATGGCAAATTTCATGATACGCCCCAAGGACCTTACACCATAGTACTAGGCAGAAGTAATCAACTATGCATGTTATATTCAAAACAGAGTTCCTCACAAATCCTTGAAGGGTATTGTTGGTTCCCAAAATGATAGTGACACAAAACTCTAAAACATTTCTAAATCACCTAGGCCATGGATTGTTGTCAGGGTGACAAAAAGAGGTTCATCAACAAGGTAAGAGTGATTTTAGCCAACTGATAGGAGTGGGTAGACTCCTCTACACATTGAGCTCAGCTTAAACTCTAGAGGGATATTCCAAGGGGTATACCTAAATAGGTATTAAGTTCAAACCAGATGAACAACTAAAATTGAATGAACAACTGAACCCAAATCATTGTCTTGGCCCTAAAGACTGTCACTAAACCAAGAACAACTGGTTGTAACAAAACCCCTATATAGTTGATGGGTGCTACTACAATAATGGGTTACACTTACTGGGACATTTTGATTTTTGCTGAAATGACACATTTTTAGAAAATATAATGATTTAAGCATTGAAAGGTTCTATTTAAAGGATTTTAATTAAAGAGGGTTTGATCAAACCCCCTTGGATAGAACCCTGCTAGTTTTAAACCATACCTATAATAGAGTCTCCTCTACACCTATCAAAATGCTAATAAAAAATCACTTTTGATTACCTTTTGGGGGATCAAATGAATTCATTTAAAATTTATATTTTGTAAGTATGTAGTCCTTATTATAAGCTTCCCAAAAAAGTATAAATTTAAATATATTTAATTTAATTATTATACTTATTTTTTATTTCTTGTGAATGTAAGTTTTTCAATGAACATCAAGGTCTTTGTTTCACACATACAAAAAAATAGGAAAATAGAGAAAAAATTTCTGAAAAATACATGTCCTCTAGGTATTGATGTCCTTATTCCAACAAAAAAAAAGAATTCTGATACATACAAAAAAAAGTTATGTTGGACATAATACGCCTATGTCTAAATTATAATTGGTTTGACTTCAAAACTTAATTAAAAAAAAAATCAACAAAATATTATGAAACTAAATGCATCCTCTAGATATTGGTGTTATGAATCTAAATTCAAAAAAATCAGAATTTTATCCTTTGTAGAAAAAACATTATGTGCGACAGAATACACATCAAATTAAAAAATGTCATTTACTATTAAAAACTAGTTATCAAAGGAGACGTAAAAAAATATTACAATTTAACTCCAATTTTTAAAAAAAATATATATTGAGAATCTACAGACAAAATCTCACAAATCACTAGTTTGCATCATCTTCAAATTCCTAACAGTTTAGTAGCTATAGGTGTCAGAAAGTGAAAATTTAGTTTAAAATGTTGATTTCAATGTCAAGTTTGGCCAAAAAGTGTAACCCATTATTATGGGATGACCTTGATTCAATTGTGTGAATGTACATGCATAGGAAAGTTGGTTTTTCCTCTAAACCAATGGTAAATATTTTTTTAAAGAGTGATTGATTCCTCCCCAATATTGACCGGTGCCTACTCCATTGGGCAACTGAGTCATAAGCAATAAAGAGGGAAGGAAAGGACTGAACTAGCATTGAAACAAAAAACTTAAAATGTATTCACATACATTTCTTAGATTATACTTCACACATTGAACATACTTAATTATTAAGAACCAAACTACAATGACCCATTTGCAACAAAGAGATGATTCAAAACAAAGCTTGTATTGACTTGAATGTTGCAACACATTATCAAATCTCTATTACAATCACACCAACAAATGTGGTGAAGGCAAAATACAAAGTTGTGACTATGCATTCCCCTGGATCATTGAAAATAGTCATGGAGACATACAACTGCATGAAATATGCATTACAATTCATTCCTATGTTGCATCAAACACATTCCTCCATTCAATGCCCTGACTAGCTTGATTTGAAGCCCTAAAATTATTCTGAGGCACTGCAGACCAAACAATTGATTTAACCACCAACCTTTGAAAAAATCTTTTTCATATGTATATATAGAAATCTTTTTCCACTATGCAGCCCAGGGTGTTGAAACGAAGTTAACACGCCAAGCCCATGCTGCATTAAAATCAGCCTAGAGCCCTGTTAGAAGATCAGTGGATTTCCTAGGAGCCCATGCCCTGCGTACTGATTTTATACTTGGAAGATCCTATAGAAAATATTAACCACTTAAAAACTTCATCTTCTTCATTAAGTACCTATTCATTAAAAGCATGCACTGTTTCAGCTACCATCCTGACATCTTTATCAATTCTGCATTCATGGCAGCCAAGGAGCATATGGGTGTTTAACATAAAATTTCGCTAAAAGTGTCTATAAAGCTTTTACAACACTTTACAATATTTTAAACTCACTTTAAAATATCTTCAACATTTTACATTATACTTCATGCTTTACATTTGATTTTATACTTAAATTTTTCCTTACTGGAAAAATCCTTCCATCACGAACTTTCCTCTTTTCTATCTCTTTGGCACTTCTGTTGACAAATCGCCCTATCGGCAAACTTAAGAGACCCTGAACTATCTGCCTCTCCTCGGTTGGCAAAATTTCCCCTTCATGAACCACCCTCCTTTGCCAACTTATCATTTTTGCTTTCCTTTTTCGCCTTATCGGCAAATCTTTCTTCTCACAAACTAGCCTAAGCCTTTACTTTCTTCTTTGTTTCATCCTTTTGCCTTTATCAACAAATTTCTCTTTTCTCAAACCTCATATATTTGCCTCTTTCTTCCATCTTCTCTATCTTCCATTGTCGGCAAATCAGGGAAAAGGTGAACCATCCACTTTACCCATCCCCTTGTCTTTTCTTTCTTCGCCCTATCGCTTTGTCGGGGAATCAGGAAAAACACAAACTTAGGAGCTTTGTCAGCAAAATCAGCAGTTCATGAACTAGCTAGTTTGTTGACAAAAGACTCATTTTTTTCTTCTTTACCTTCAAAATATTTGCCCTTTCCTTTCATGCCTTAGACAATTTTCCAATTCTTTAGTCACTAAATTTAGCTTATCGGTGAATTCTCTGGTTTGCTAACTGAAGATTTTGCTGACAAAGGTTGGCCTTTGACAAATTGAACTTCAGAGGTTCGGCCTCCACTGAGCAATCTGCACTTTGCAGGAGAAGGAGAGAACTCCCAACCCCAATACACTTAGAAAAAAATGAGTTGTTAGGGATCAAGCCTTGGGCATTCTTCCTTCTGCCTTCCAAAAGGAAGAAAGAAGAAAAGGAAACTGTTACTCGCTGAAATACAAAGATGCTTTTGAAAATTGTAGGGGGTCACCCCCTAGGCCTTCCACCTTATAGCTTCTACCATCTAGAAGAGGAAAGAGAGGAGCCCTGACTCCACCAATCGTATAGAAATATGAAGTCGTCAGGGGTTGGCTCCCAGGCCTTTACCACTCCACCTTACGCATTTTGGAAAAGAAAAATTGGAAGCCCTGGTGTCCAACCTCCACATACTTAAAATAAATAACACCTGTCAGGGGTCGGTTATTAGGCCTTCCACCCTCTATCTTTTATGAAGAAAATAGAAGGTAGGCAGCTCGAACTCCAACCTGACAATGGTAGAAAATACAAGGAAACACTTAGAAATTGGGACTTACCATTTTTTGAGATTTTTCCCTACATTTCAAAAGGCAAACAGATGAGAACCTATGGAAGATATCTCTAATCAGTTATAAACTATAGGTTCAACAATGAAGGCATAATGTAGGAAATTTTTTATGGTTTGGGGAAGAAAAGAGCAAATCTAGGAGCTGGTTTTTTCAGGTGTCAACACTGGCTTTGGTTGGGGACGTGTGACAAGCAATGGCACAACAAGGACCAGCTATCTCTAAGCATACCAAAGTCCAAAAAAAATAGAGGGAACAACACAAAATGGTATTTACAACAAGGTGTATATACAAAACAACATATAATCATAAAAGAGAATGACTGTAAACAAAATTTTCAAGCACTTGTAGGTCAAAATTGCACAAGTTTGCCACAACTACTTGCCTCTGTCAAAGACAAACTGAATGAAGGAGTTGATCTCCCTCAAACCAAATTTGTACTTTTCTCCTAGCTGCAACATATGCTTGTCGAGCCAAGGTCAGCTTCATCAATGAAATCATTACTGCAACACTACCATAAGAGATAGGTACTTAACCTATTCAAATTTATATCATACTTGTTCCCAGCAGCAAGGGTGAAAAATATAGAACCAAGTCAGTAATAAAAGACATGGATGGAAGCAAATATCCATCACCAATTATAACCTTATTACACCTGTTGACTTCTTCATGAAAATTGAGGGAAAAAGAAAATACCTCCAATTCACATGGTAAAGAAAATTGTGCATGATTGCACTGTTGATCAACAAAAGAAGAGATATCTTCTTATAAATCAAAATGGAAATAATCCATCTGCTGAAATTCAAGCATACACATGCCTTGTTGCTCATTCACACAATGTCCCATACAAAGGACTCAACCTCTTTTGCAGAACCAACACATTCAGGAGTTGGTAAATACTCCACATCAAAGTGAAAACATTCATACTCATTTGCAACTCTATCTAGCTCTTGAACATAACTTTCATATGTACTACCACAACTTTCAATTTCTGAATCATAAGCATGACTCAGGTTGCTATCCAAAACATCAGCACGTAAATCAAGATCATGAGACACCTCAAATGAAGAACCATGTTCTTCCAATTGTGTCTCTGTTTCAAGTCCACTCTGGAAATCTATGGTGTCATTTTCACTGCTGCAACAAGAGTGATGACACACTTCTTCTTCCTTCATTTCTATCTTATTTCCTTGTGACTCAGATGAAACACATTCTGCATGAGAAAGACAACAAACCTTGCACCAAAGAAATAGGTTCTCATATGTGTCCACATGATCACCATCTTCACAATCCAGGGAAATCTCTTCACATTGAAACTCCATGGCTACATCAACAACTATCTCTGATCAGATATCAACAAGTGCAACGACCTCTACATCATCATCATGCAAGCAAACATCAACTGCTTCATCATCACAAATAGGAACAAAAGAGGGAATCAAATCAAAGAAGAAACAAGTTTCTTGTTCATCCCATGTTTTACTTACCTATGTACACATTTCATACTCAGCTTCAAAAGTTGATCCATCTGACTGCTCATTCCTATACACAACATCCTCATTGTTTATTGGGTCACATACCTTAGCACTAGGCTAGAAGTCATCATTGGTTTCATCATCATTATTTTCACTTGATGAGCTGTCCAACTGAAGGTAGATGCATATACTATCCTCATCATCTACATCACTATCATCTGATGCACCACCTTCCACTTCTACCCGTCTAACTACACAATCATCATCATTTGATGCTACATTCATCTGATTGTTTGTATCCACACTGCTGCTATTCAGATTAGCATGTTCATTACTAGCAACACAAGAGTTATTAGTGGACAACAAACCCTTTATGTAGTCATCTCTAATTTTCTCCATGGAGTCTAGGAAATAATATGTCTGCTGCATACTCATTATTTTGAAATGTTCCCGCACATAACTCAGCTCAATTTCATATGCTTCGAAAAACATATCAATGCAAGAAGGAATGTTAGGTCTGGAATTGTTTGGAATGTTGGAAAGGGCAACAGAAAACCTATGACCAAAATCCCTTCTTGATTCTCCCTCTTGTCTTTTAATTATTTTCAGCTCTGTGACAAGATCAGCATGGTCAAGACCTCTAGCAAACTCATCTTCAAATGCTACCACAAGTTCATCCCATGAGGCAAATGACTACCATGGAAAACTTTGGATCCATTCTCTGGCCTTTCCATGCAAGGACCTAACAAAGAACCTCATCCACATGTCTTCATCCTCAAATTTATATTCTTCCATGAATTCTGAATATACATCAATATGTGTGTCCCCTTCCCAAATATCATACCCATCAAACTTGGGCAACTATTTCTAGACCTTGGCTGGCATACTCATTGTTTTGTAATCAACCCATGAGAGGTCTAACTGATCATATACAGGATCTAAGGGAGGAGCAAGGGACTAATCAAACTAATTTCTAGGGGTTGTAGGGAATGCATTGGTCTGCACCCTAGGCTCTAGTAGCCTAATCTATTTTTTTCTTCTTCTTGCTGCCGTAAGGACTCTAGAAACTGTTTAGTCTTTTCAATTTCATATTGCTACATTGCTAAGTCATTTTGATTTTGCATGGGTGCATATAGGTTTGGTTTTGTATAGCATATAGGGCCATGACTGAATATGCATTGTCAAGATGGTCATGGGAATCCACACCAATGTAGTTTCTAGGGTCTGAGATATAGGAAGACTTGGATGAAAGGACGACCCTAGAATATCCATGTTCATACCAATTGGCCATCACTAAAACATCCTACATTGCAGGGCAAAAAATAGAGGTATACAAATTTGTTCCTTCAACATGATAGGAACAACAAATTCCAACAGTTAGGAAGAAAACCATAAGTACCTTTATTTCACCAACTTCTGTAGATCACCAACAACAACCAAGGTACAATAGTAACAAATTTTTGTTCTTTGACAGGAACGTCGCCACCTCTTCCAAAGAGGAATCTTGAAGTGTGACTGATCTTCAAGGGTCCAAATTGATTTTGGGTTTAGCTCACCAGTAGAGTCTTCAAATGATTTTAACCCAGCAGTACTTCCCTGGCAATAGTGCCAAAATGTTGGCATAAGTTGACGGGCTGCCAACTTAACCAAACACACTACACAACTGCAAATTGACTGTTATAGAGCTCTTCAAATTTTTTGACCTTTTAATCATTCTTCGGTACCGACGCCAAATTTTGGTTCCCAAAATGACAGCAACACAAAACTCTAAAACATTTCTAAATCACCCAAGCTAGGGATTGTTGTTAGGGTGACGGAAAGAGGTTTATCAACAAGTTAAGGGTGATTTCAATGGACAACTAATAGGAGTGGGTAGACTCCTCTACACTTTGAGATCAGCTTAAACTCTAGAGGGATATTCCAAGGGGTATACCTGAATAGGTATTAAGTTCAAACCAGATGAACAACTAAAAAAGAATGAACAACCAAACCTGAATCATTTCATTGGCCCCAAAGACTATCATTGAAACAAGAAAAACTGACTGTCACAAAACCCCTATATAGTTGATTCAACTATGTGAATGTACACGCACATGAAAGTTGGTTTTCCTCCTAAACCACTGGTAAATTATTATTTTTGTTTAAAAGAGTGATTGATTCCTCCCCAATATGGACTAGTGCCTACTCCATTGGACAGCTAGGTCATAAGGAATAAAGAGGGAAGAAAAGGAATGAACCAACATCAATAGAAAATTTAAAATGTATTCACATACATTTCAGAAATTATACTTCACACATTGAACATACTTAATTATCCAGAATAATACTACAATGAGCCATTTACAACAAAGAGATGACTCAAAACAAAGCTTGTATTGAATTGAATGTTGTCACACATTATGAAATCTCTATTACAATTGCACCAACAAATGTGGTGAAGGCAAAATACAAAGTTGTGACTATGCATTCCCCTAAATCACTGCAAATAGTCATGGAAACATACAACTACGTGAAATACACATTACAATTCATTCCAATGCTACATCAAACACATTCCTCCATTTAATGCCCTGACTGGCTTGATTTGAAGCCCTAAAATTATCTTGAGGCACTGCAGACCAGACAATTGGTTCAGCCACCAACCCTAAAAACATATTTTTCATATGTATATATAGCAATATTTTTCATTATTCAGCCCAGGGCGTTGAAACTAAGTCAACATGCCAAGCCCATGCTGCATTAAAATCAGCCCAAAGCCTTGTCAGAAGATCAACGGATTTCCTGGGAGCCCATGCCATGCATACTAATTTTGTCCTTGGTAGATACTGTAGAAAATCTTAACCACTAAAACACTTCATCTTCTTCATTAAGTACCTATTCATTGAAAGCATGCATGTTTTCAACTACCATCCTAACATCTTTATCAATTCTGCATTCATGGCGGCTAAGGAGCAGATGGGCATTTGAAATAAAAGCCCGCCAAAAGAGTCTGTAAAGATTTACAACACTTTAACATATTTTAAACTCACTTTAAAATATTTTAAAATTTTTACATTTTACTTCATGCTTCACATTTTATTTTATACTTTAATTTTGCCTTATCTGCAAAATCCTTCCATCATGAACTTTCCTCTTTCCTATCTCTTTGGTACTTTTGTCAGCAAATTGCCCTATTAGCAAACTTGAGAGACCACGAACCATCTACTTCTTGTTGGTTGGCCAAATTTACCCTTCGTGAACCACCCTCCTTTGTCGACTTATCATTTTTCTTTCCTTTTTTGCCTTATTGGTGAATCTTTCTTTTCACAAATTAGCCTCAACCTTTACTTTCTTCTTTGTTTCATCATTTTGCCTTTATCAACAAATTTCTCTTTTCATGAACCTCTTACCTTTGCCACTTTCTTCCATCTTCTCTATCTGCCATTGTCGACAAATCGAGGAAAAGGCAAACCATCCACTTTACTCATCCCCTTGTCTTTTCTTTCTTCACCCTGTTTCTCTGTCAGCGAATCAAGAAAAACACAAAATTATGGGCTTTGTCAGTGAAATTAGCAGTTCATGAGCTAGCCAGTTTTCTGACAAAAGAGTCATATTTTTCTTGTTTACCTTTGAAACATTTTCTAATTCTTATGAGCTAGATAATTTTCCAATTCTTTAATAGTCGTTGAATTGAGCTTATCGAGGAATTCTCTAGTTTGCTAACTGAAGATTTTGCTGATAAAGGTTGGCCTTCAACCAATCAGAATTCAAAGCTTAGACCTTCCCTAAGTAGTCTGCACTTTGGAGGAGAAGGAGAGAACTCCTGACCCCAAGACACTTAGAAAAATGTGAGTTGTTGAGGATCAGGCATCGGGACTTCTTCTTTCCACCTTCCAAAAGGAAGAAAGAAGAAAAGGAAACCATTATCCACTAAAATGTAGAGATGCTTTTGAAAATCATTGGGGGTCAGCCCCCATGCCTTCCATGTTACAACTTGTACTATTTGGAAGAGGAAAGAGAGGAGCCCCGACTCCACCAATCGTATAGAAATATGAAGTCATTGGGGGTCGGCCCCCGTGCCTTCACCACTTTGCCTTACGCCTTCCAAAAGAGGAAAATGGGAAGCCACAACATCTACCCTCTGCATACTTAAAAGAAATAACACCTATTGAGGGTTAGTTGTCGGGCCTTCCACCCTCTATCTTTTATGAAGAAGACAAAAGGTAGGAAGCCCAAACTCTAACCTCTGACAAAGGTAGAAAATACAACGAAACACTTAGAATTTGGGACTTTACTATTTTTGGGGCTTTTTCCCTACATTTCAGAAGGCAAATAGATGAAAACCTATGGAAGATATCTTTGATCGGATATAAACTATAGGTTCAACAATGAAGGCATAAAGTAGGAAATTTTTGATGGTTTGGGAAAGAATAAAGCAAATCTGGGAACTAGTTTTTTCAAGTGTCAATAGGTATCACACCTTTTGAAGCTTGGAAAGGATGGAAACCTTTAGTTGAGCATTTTTGAGTCTTCAGATCCCTAGCTATGGCATGAATACCTTCTCAGAATCGCAAGGCAATGGAACCTCGGTCCAAACCTTGCATCTTTCTAGGGTATCCTAAAGGTGTGAAAGGTTATCATCTCCTACATCTAACCACACATGAGCTGTTCATCAAGAGGAGTGTTAAGTTCTAGGAAAGTCCTATTGCCTCTTCACTTGACATTCCTCCTTCCTTTGTGGACTCATTCCACTTTAATGATACATCTTCTGATAACTTAGACCATCCATGGCCAATTCCTGAGATAGAGATTCCTTCTTCCAGTTATGATAGTGAGGACCATGATGGGGTTTCGTCCTCATTTTATTATGGGCTTGCTTTGGAGGTTGATCTCTTGGCATCTGATTTACCCACATCATAGCCCCTTTGGGCAAAGTAGACACTTTAGAGTGTAGGGAATCCAATAGATGGGAGACATACATGGTTAGATTATCAATGTGGGCCACATGCTTACTTTGCCTCAACCTTTGATCCACAGACCTTCAGAGAGGCTTCAGACATACATGAGTGGGATGATGCTATGAATGAGGAATATGATTCCTTAATGAGAAATAACACTTGGGATTTGACACATCTTCCTAATGGAAGAAAGATAGTTTGATGTAGATGGATCTATCATACCAAGTATGCAGCAAATGGGTTAGTTGATAAGTACAAGGCATGTTCAATAGCTAAAGGGTTTTCACAAGTTGCTGGTATTGACTACACAGAGACCTTTGCACCTATGGTCAAGATGACTTCCATACGACTCACACTTGCTATTTCCACAACACATGGTTGGGAAGTGCACCAGATGCATGTGAAGAGTGTTTTTATACACTGATACCTTAAGGAGGAGATCTACATGGAACAACTAGGTCAGGGTATCTTTAGGATTCCTCCTTAATGTAGACTCAGTAAATCTCTCTATGGCCTCAAACAAGCCCCTCAGGATTGGTATGCCAAGATGTATTCCTTCTTGCTATCTTCAAGTTTTACTAGGTGCCACTCATATCCCAACGTTTATCTTCTACGACACGATGATTCATTACTCATATTGGTACTTTAAGTTGATGATCTTTTGATCACTGGGAGCTCTACATCTGCTATTGAATTAATGAAGACAACTCTTTAGGATAGGTTTGACATGACAGACTTAGGCTTACTACATTACTTCCTTGGCATTGAGATTTCTCATACTGATTCTAGGACCACTTTAGCACAGCCTAAGTACGCTCTTGATCTTCTTGGTCGATTTCACATGAATGATTATAAGTGATCCGCCACTTCATTTCTATCTGGAGTTAAGCTTGAGGCTGATTGTACTACACAATTGTTTAATGCTACCTTGTATCAACAACTAGTTGGTAGTCTCATCTATTGACTAATACCAGGCGAGATATTTCATATGCAGTTGGCATGGTTTCAAGATTCATGCAGGAACCACATGAGCTACACTGGAAATTAGCTAAGAGGATCCTTCACTACCTTCAGGGGACTCTTAGCTTTAGGATTCATTACACATATGACATTGAGATTAACTTAGTTGGATACACAGATTCAGATTGGGCTGGTGATACTCAAAATTGCAAGTCCACTTTTGGTTATAGTTTCTCACTTGGTTTTGGTCCTATCAGTTGGTCTAGAAAAAAGTAGAATGCTACTATTTATCATCCATAGAGGCAGTGTACATGGGAGTTGTTAACGTAGCTACTGAGGCTCTTTGGCTTCAGGGCATTCTCACTAAGTTTGGCATCCCATTGCGACAGGCCACAGTCATCTATTGTGACAACCAGAGCACCATTCAGATATTCAGGAATCTAGTCCAGCATTAGTGAACCAAACACATCAAGATTCATATGCATTTCATTCAAGATCTTATTCATGAAGAGATCATTAACTTAGTCTTTTTCCAGTCATCAGAGCAGGTTGCTGACATCTTCACCAAACCCTTCACCGAGAGCAAGCTCACTCATTTGCGAGCTCTTCTTGGGGTACGGTCCACTTCATTAGCATCATCATTCTTTGGGGGTTTCTAGCTTCTCCACTTTCTTTCTTTTTTCTCTCTTTTGGGGGGTATTGTTTTCCCACTGGGTTTTCTACCTTTCTTCACTTTATGAGAGATTGCATTGTATTGCATTGTACATGGGTACCTGATCAGGCCTAGTTGTCGGGACCCATCTTCTTTCCTCACCTAAGCTTTACTTAAGGGGGTTTTAGTGTACTTAAGCTCGCTTAGTTTTGACTATATTTAGCCATGCTCCTTAATTGGGCACATGCTAAATATAGGTGTTGTTATTCTTTAATTAGCACATCTATGTTTAGAACAGGTGTCTAAATTAGTTTATCCTAAGTTAAGTAGTTGCATGCCTCTCTTTGGGCCACTACTATTCTTAGGCTTGCTTCTTTATTTTTGGCACGTCTATTCTTAGGAGACTCATGCCTATATGTACTTATTCATGTGAACTAATACATCATTCGGTTTTTCTTTGCATATTGCTTATGTATTTGATAGTATTGAGTGTGCAATTGTTCATCTCTCGTGACTCATGTTAGTGCTTGCAATCTTCCATGAGAGTTCTTAGTTTCCACACCACTTTCATAGGTATCACGCATGTGTGAGCACATTGGAATCATGTGACCTTGTTAGGTTTTGTAAGTTGAGGTAATTGGTTGAGCTAGAGGTCATGTGTCACCCTCTCATTTGGTGAGGATAGGTGACATGGTACCTCTTATTTATAATCTCCCTCTTAGGCTTGAGGGGGGCTTCTTGGCTTATTCTTCCTATGTATTATTTTTGGGAGGAGATTTCTTGCATGAGGGAAGACTTGTGTGAGGTAAATGTGGAGCTTTGGGTGGAGATAACCATGGAGGCATGCTTTAAGGAGAGGGATGGACTTCATCACCATTAGTGTTATTGGGAGAGATAAATCCTTCTCATTTATTACCTTCTTGTTGTAGAGTATGTAGAAATGGAAAGGATTATGAATGTAAATTTCATATTTGTACATTCACCCATGATGTGTCTATGTTTGGAAGCTTATTTTTTTGGGGGGTTGTGGGATAGATTAATGCCAATCTCCTTGTGTTTTAGGGTGTTCATGTTATTCTTGCATCCCTTCCCCTTGAGTTGAATATTTAGCACCAAAATGGGTTCTAGATAGTTCTCCTGGCTTGGGGGATGGCTACAACCTCTTATAGATTAATGTTCTCCTCCCATTGGCATGTTCCTATTGTAGCTGAGATAGAGTTCCCTTAGAGTGAAGAAACTAATTAAGAGAAGTGGAATATGAGTTGGAAAATTGTCTAAAAATTATCATTGAAATTGTATACCCAATAGTATAGGAGTGTGTAAATTTAAGTTATTGTAAGGGATTTTAATGTAAAAATATGGTAAGCATTCTTGATCCATTACCTATTTGATTTGTATGTATATTTTTGTTAGAAATCTAAGTTAGTTTCACTCCTGAAGTGTGTAGTAATATTATTTGAAAGAAGAATAAATTTGACTTGGGTATTTATTTTTATAAGGTAAATGAATGCTTGTGTAATCTTGTGCATAATACCTTGACAAGTTTGATTTAAACTTTTAAAAAAACCTCTTTAATGCAAAAAAAAATAACATATATCTTCCTCTTATAAGAATTGTGGTTTGTCAATTCAATACTTGGATTGAGTTTTGATTCAAGATTTAATTGAAATGTCTATGCATATATATATCTGTGTATGTGCAATATATCTAATTATATATAAACAAATATGAAATGTTGTCAATGTAAAACTTACCTTGATAAAATATATTTTAAGGGAGAGCAATTGTGTGTGTATTGTTATTATTATCACAATGTCATTTCTTCAATAGAACATCATCCAAAATGAAATGACCTTGTAACTCTTAACATAAAATTATGCTGAATAATTAAGTATTAATATAAATTAAATTTTGTTGGGAAATATTAATACTTAAATGTACTGTTAATTGAATTACTTCTAGCAGGATGAACTATATATATATAATCGCTCCTAGCATCATCCTAATTAAGCCCATCCCATACTAAAATTTCCATCACTAATTAATTAAATTATTATATTATTAAATCAACTCATAAAAAGAATAAAAAAAACAGGCGGCAAAGTCTTTAAAAAATGTGAAGGTCTTTTTTGAAAAACCTTTTCTCTTTTCCCCTCCCTTGAACTTGCAAATAAGACAAATGTAAATAGAAAACCCTTCTTATTTATTGCTCTCTTGGATTAGGGTAACTCATAAAATTTTCCTAGTTCCAAGGGAAAATAATTAGTCCATCCAATAAATGGGATTTCATGCTCCACTCTCTAGGCAACCCTAATTAGTTGATTAGGATGTCTTTTAGAGAGTTGAAGTTAATTTATTTTTAAGTAGAAATATGGTGGGGGCCTATGTGGCATAGGAGACACAACTTAAGTTGTGAGTTAATTTTTTTTTTTTGAAAAAAATGAAATTATAAAGTAGTTAATGTTAATTTGAAGATATTTAATATTTTACTAACACCTATTCATTCAATTTTTTATCTTTTCTATAGAGTATTAAGTGATTTCATCCTTATTTAAATACATAATATTTAAATATATTATTTCATTTACTCTATTATTGCTGAGTAAGTACATCTGCATTATCATCAAATATTGAAATAGCATAAGTTGTCACATTTTATTGATCCAAAATGATAATACTTAATAAACTCGGTGGAATGCATCAAATAAATATTAAATATATTTTAAGTGTCAAGTTACAAAATTAATATTCAAACCTTAGTCATGCCGAGTTTTCTTGTTACCAAACAAGTTCTTTGGGCATAGTTCAATTAGTGGAGTCTTCGTACCTTCACACCTTCTAAACTTAGCCTCAACCAATCTTGTTGATCTTGTATCATCTTGTTGTTTTGTCTACGAGATTTGTTATGATGTTGCTCTACCTTATTACTCTTCATGCATTGTTGGCATGTATCCTTCACACTAGTTGGTTTTATAATGCAATAGATGTAGAGATGTCTTGTATGTGCATTAGTTGCACTTTAAGATATGGCAAATCTTGTTTTAAAAAAATAATTGTTAGATTTTATTTGAGTATTTTGTAATTAATTTTTGGACATGACAAAAGTATAGTGACCATTAATAATTAGAAGTTAATTTCTCCATGAGATAAAAATACAGACCAATAGCTATAATTTTTTTTATGGAAAATTAAGAAACATTAAACTTTGTAAACAATAATATCAAATCACATGTTTCATGGTCTAGAAGACATTTGATAGATGTAAATTGACATGACATTTTGTTAACCTACTTGTAAATAACAAACAAGTGGTCGGGTATACTTTATAAAAGGCATAGCTACGTAACCCACGAAGTTACTATTTCGAAATTAGAGAGGTGTAAGACTTGAAATTGTGCATATAAAATCAAACAGGGAGAGAACGCATTGTTATTGTCCTTTAATTTGTGCATTGGTAAGTGCATGAACTCCACATTGGATACGGTAGTTTGGCATTTTGGCATGGTAGAAACTAATATGTCGAAATGACCACTTGACAACTATAAAGTTAATGACAAAGGGTCCTTTGCGCCCCTATCCAAACATAATTTTCCACATGTCGCTAAAGTAATCCTAAAACATTCCACTAGGTAAAGCCGGAACATTTCTATAGTAACTTAAATATATACATCCAACAGACATGCAGTAGTGGCAGCAACTAAAAATGTGGGCCCTTATCGCTGACTAAAAGAAACGTAAAGAATCATCAATGTTATGATTTGAAGTAATATAAAGACACCTAAAGAAATTACAGCAATTACAGCGACCAGAGAAATTTTGATTTCTGTTTTGGTTGTACAAAGAAATTGGTTATAATTTAATTGAAAGTGAAGGAAACTTAAAAAGTTATGGTCAATTTTTAATTTACAAATATTTTTGAGTGTTATCAATAGATCTACTGCTCACGTAAACAGTTGGCATGTTATATCTAATCTGTTCAACCTCTTCAACTAAATATGATCGATTGTTTCAATCATTCTATTTTTGGATAGGGTCGATTTCTGTCAACCAACCTGCAAGATTTCAATTGCCACTACATTTACAACTTATGGGCTGTTTAAGCTCTTCCTAGATCTACTAACCAAGTCCAGTAAATGCAAATTCAATAAAAAAAGCTTGCAGTGCATTCCATAGAGCTCCGAGTACATGTACACTATCTATTCTGTAGAAAAAACTGTGAATTACCTAAACGAAATTAAGAGGATCAACTACGGCTCCAAACGTTAAGATGTCAATCCGGCTGTCCTCCCACTTTATTTAAATATCATCCATTTCAATGATCAAACAATCAAAAATAATCTTCACTTTGTAATCTTCACTTTCACTTTCTTTGTGCGGTTTATTATGTGTCTTAATGCCTAAAGTTGGGGAATTTTTCTGTCGAAATATTGTACGTAACAATGTATTTGGACGCTAGTATCTGACATCACGTGTGAGGTGTCAACTTATTGTGTGGCTGCCGTAGGCCTTGTTCTACGTACACGCACAAGCCTGTAGAGTAAGAATCCATGGTCTAGCCTATATAACTGTAATAGCCAACAATATGCTCTGCCTCTCTCGCCTCGCTGCCATGGAAATAATCAATCCCCTATGCCTTCTTACAATAATGTATTGCCCCTCTCTCTGCCTTACTCCCAGCTCCATGCATTTTTACAATAATCCCAAATGTTCTCTGCCCTGCTGCCATGGAAAATAACCAGCCCTGTCTGCATACTTATGATAACCCCAAATGTGTTGTTCTCCTCTCTCCATGCCTCTCTGCAGCTGAAAATAACAAGTGTGTGGAATCTTCGTCTGTTCCAAATTATGATGTATTTCTGAATCATCGTGGAACAGATGTGAAGGAAACTGTGGCCAGCCTCATCTTTCATAATCTTAAGAATAAGGGATTTCAGGTATTCTTTGACAAGAATTCAATCCAAGTTGGGGACAACATATCTCAATCAATAGAGGAAGCTATTCAGTCGGCATCTGTACATGTTGTCATTTTTTCTGCCAATTATTTAGCGTCGACTTGGTGCTTGAAAGAGCTCAAGCTGATCCTCAAAACTGAGGCCCCCATCATACCAGTATTTTATGGAGTTCGGCCTTCGGAGCTTCGAATGAAAGATGAAGATGGTGTGTATGCTCAAGCCTTCAGAAAGCACAAGCACTCTGGAAATTTTGAGCCTCATATACTTAAGGAATGGAAGAAGGCACTTCAGGAGGTTTCATTTATAAAGGGCTATGTTTTTAGCGGGTAAAGAATTTTCTTTTTTACATTACTTAGATATATTGAATGTGTTTAAGAAATGGTTTGTGATTAATTAAAAGAAATTTCATTTCAATAGTCAAAAGTCAATTTTAACCAATAAAAATTGTTATTGACTGTTTGATCATTGAAATGGTAGATATTTAAATAGAGTGTTCATGAACAATAGATGGCTTCCAAACCAAAATACACTAAAAACCCACTTAAATGAAACCTTTTAAACAATGAGGTTACTATCAATTTCTTTCAGTAGGAAGAGTAATTGTTTACTTTAACTGTGGATTTTTAAACATTACTTGTGTTAATGGATGGCACCAGATTAATTACATTTTCCTCTTTATGTATAATGTAATTAATTTTGCATTTATATTAAGATTGAATTTGGAGATAATTTAAAGAGTACTTTTATTGTGGGTATTGTAGAGACCAAGGAGAGCTGTTGGAACAAATTGCAATGACTGTAGCAGAGCTTATCGATAGGGTGAAATCCCAACCAAAATAAGCCACTTTCGACTTGAAACGATGAAATTGTCCCCTTCCGTGATCTTCAACATGATTTGATGCAACAAGTCAGATGTTTGATCTCATTGAAACAAGTATAGAAAGACCCAGTTGTCTGTCATATAATTTGTGGATAAGAAAACCCTATATTTCACACGTTTTTCATGTATCACTTAAATATAAAGTTAATGGAAATTCTAAATTTTGTTGTCTACCTTTTCAACCATATTCTTTCAAGCTGTTTAAAACATTCCTTCGAATATTTTTTTTCCAAAAGATTTCGACCAACCGACCGTTAAAACGCTGACTGGTTAAGCTTTACTGAGCAAACCTGAGTTGAAACTAAAGGTTCTTTATTTCAATTCCTATTGATTTAATGTTCAGGTTGATATTTGCTTTCAGAAATTACTCTGCTTGAAGATATTTTGCTTTAGGACATTACTCTACTGTAAGATCTTAACTACTGCGATGATTAACTGTCTACAAGTTTATGAAACTGGGAAATGATAAAAGCATGTCGTCAGTTTTACTTCCCAGAGGGTGACGTTTGTTTCGCTTATTAAGAGACGTAACGAATCTTCCCACTTTCCATAACCCTATTTTTATGCTCCAAAATGATTGGCGGGATAAGAAGACAAAAACAAACGACATAAATTATTACACTTATCTGTGGGTACAGCTACACTAAGCATAGATGGTGGGAGATTTTGAATATCAAAAAACAATTTCATCCATAAGCTTTGAAGATGAAAAATCAAGGTCTCGAAATTTACCTTGAAGACTTATGTGTGTAGGATTAGAGACTTTAATTTTGTTAGGGTTAACATGGCAACTTTTACGGCCTCATTTACAAACACGCTACAATCATTCTCAAGGCATTTTTGGAAAATTTCATCAATGATGTTGAGGACGCCAACTTTTAAGTTTGATATTATTAGTATAGATATCTTAAATACAGATCTATCTAAGAAAATGCCCACATATATCAATTTAAATTTATTTTATTGAAGTTGTTTTATTTACTTCACATTATAACTATTTTATTTACTATATATACGATTTTCACTAATTATTTAAGGTTTATATCTTGCCCATCAAAATTTCAACTAAATTAACAAATAAAAAAATATCTCCAGTTAACAAATCAAATTTAAACTTTTTATTTATCATTACACTACTACATTTTTTTATATAAATTAATTAAGATTCAAAGTATAAAATTTTGGTTGAAATTATTTCTAACATCACACAAAAAAATTACAACCCTTTTCTTTCATTTAATATATACAACATAATGTTCTATGTTCTAACATTTTTTTTAGAAAATTACAACCCCTATTTTTTTTATTTTTTTTAGTTTTGTTTTGTTTCATGCTAGAGGCCATATGCTTTGTAGAAAAGCTTTACAAAATTGTAGAAAAAAGGATTTTATTTATCATTACACTACTATTTTTTTTTTTTTTTTTAAGTTTTATTTTGTTTCATGCTAGAGGCCATATGCTTTGTAGAAAAGTTTTACAAAATTGTAGAAAAAAGGATTTTATTTATCATTACACTATTACATTTTTTTATATAAATTAATTAAGATTCAAAGTATAATATTTTGATTGAAATTATTTCTAACATCACACCAAAAAAATTACAACCCTTTTCTTTCATTTAATATATGCAAAATAATGTTCTATGTTCTAACATTTTTTTCTATTTTTTTTTTATTACAGTATCTTTGTTTTACCTCCTTATTTTGGAAATATCATGTTTATTATTATTATTATTATTATTATTATTATTATTATTATTATTATTAAAGATAATGCGTTGGTGGCGCCGTGACTTAACCACCGAACCACGCTGTCATCGGCATTATTAAATATTAATATTAAAGAGATATTAATTTGAAGTTATTTTATTTACTTTTAAGTTATTTTATTTTTACTTCATTTTACTTAAAATTGATATCTTTGCACATTTTTTCTTCACTCAACCCTATGTTCATCAATTTCTCAACTATAATTAACAAATTTTAAAAATTTTAAAATTAAGAAATCAAAATATTTTCTTTCTTAATTTTACACTTTTGAAAATGAGAATAATGATGATTGTCCAAAGTTCTCCATATCTTTATTTTTAAAGGCTACTTATGTTGGATTTATAAAATTTATTATTAAATATTAATAATTTGACATGTAAATGACCATCAATTTTAAAGTAAAAAATAAGTGTTTTTTAACACACTCACGCCATTACACTCCACCCCATGCTGCCATTGTAGAATGCCTCTCAACATTAATAATGAGAGGTATGTGTATAGTTATTGAAGACAGTCACGGCTTAAATTTGAAGTCCACCTTGCTTGACAAGAAACTTTTTTCCAACAGTTTAGTCTTCATTATGCATGATAATTATTTTTTTTATGCAAATCAAATTTTATATTTCATGGGCAGATAGATGTGCATGTAAAATGCATCCAACAATAGTCATGGTATATGATTTGTATTACAACCCCTGTGAGGGTGGCCTTAATGATATTGTCACCTTTCAACATATAAGGTATTGAGGAAAAGTTACAATTTAATCTACAACAAGCATGCCGGATACTTATGCAAATATTTCCAACAATTTATGAGTTACTAACATAGGGTAGCCTATACAGGGTTTTCAAAAATATTTAAAGTTCATGCTAAATAGACTCTTACAAGAGATGTCTTCTCAAAGAATACAAGAATAAAAGAAATAAGAAGACACCCATGGTGCAGTATTACCTCTAGTCATACCCTTGGGCTTGCGGTTTTAGTCACTTCCTTATTTTCTTAAAAAAATAAAAAAGTATTTAAATTTTTAAAAAAATCTAAAAATTTGGGAATTTTTGTTTTAAATAATAGAAGTTTCTATTAAAGAATTTAAAAATAAAAGGAATATATATATATATATATTACTACAATTTCTAAAATAAATTACATGTATGTTAATATAGTCAAATACTTATTTTTACCATATTTTATAGTTAAAATCTTTAAATAGAGCTATACAACTATCAAATTTAAGCCTTGATGACAGCAAGAGCGCTGAGCTTTGAGAATTTTTGCATGTTATTTTTCAACCTTGCATATGTTATTTTTTTCTTTGCAAGTTTTTTTTTTTTTTTTTAATTTCTGTCTTTTTAGAGGGTTTCATGGTTGATCCACATGAGTCTATGGGTCCTTCTAAGATTTCTTTCAAACAAGTCATTCTTGGTTTGTGATAATCTTCCCAGTCATATGGGTCCTTCTAAGATTTCTTTCAAACAAGTCATTCTTGGTTTGTGATAATCTTCCCAGGCATGTGAAGCTACTGCAATGAGTATTCTTGTCAATTTAGCTAAGAGACAACAATTTTCTTGAGGAAAGAAAAAGATAATGATTTTAAAATCAACGGATGCCTTCCTCATAACGAGGAGAGTCCTAAAATCATTTTTAATCTTGACTCTATGGTTGAGGATTTAGTTTATTTCTAGAGGTACATGTCCTCATTTGTATGTTTATGGTGGTTAGATTAAATTTGAGGGTGCTAGAGGATTGAACACATAGAGCTTCATTGATCAAAGGAGACATGGCGATTACCCTAGTTGCTAATAGGCATTTTTTTGTTTCCTTTAATAATGTTTTTATTATGTTCAAATTTTTGAAGGAGGTCCTTATTTTTTCAAGTGTGCTGGTCTTTTCCTGAAATCCTAGCATATGGATTTTATCCCTATAGTGAAACTCCCTTCCAAGGTTCCAGTTTGAATCCATTTTATTTACTTTTCCATTGATTTTTTGGAAAGATGAATTCTATAAAGTTTTGGGTGATTCATTGGGTGCCTATTTCAATATCTCAAGGAGAAAAAAATCTCTAGTTATGTTCAAATTTGTGTTGACCTAGATTTAAATAATCCCTTGCTAAAGGCTCTTAATATTCAAGTGGGAGATTTTGTTTGGCATCAAACCCTTGATTATGAATCCATTCCTTTCATATGTAGGGAATGTCATCATTATGGACATCTATTTCAGGATTGTCCCTAGCTTAAATCATATGATTCTTCTAAGAAAGTGCCACAAGAAGACAAAAAGGATAAACAATAATTTTAGAAAGATAATTAAGGACCTCTATTGTTGGTCCTTCTAATGCTAATGGTTTTACCATGGATTGTAGGAAAGGTACTTCTATACCTCAAATTGGGAGCAACCCCTTATCACTAACTAGGCCCTGTACTTCTCCAACTTACCATCTATTCCAAATTTATTTTTAAATACCCATTTACAACCAATGGATTTTCTCTCCTTGGGTAGCTCAACTAGATCCCATGTGTCACATTTGTCCAAATCCTTTATTTCATCTTTCATGGCCTCTAACCATGACTCAAACTCATTTGAAGACAAAGCCTCCTTCACAGTAAATTGTGCACGCTCATGTAATTTCACATTGTATTTAGCACTCACTTTAGTGTCCATACCCTTAGCATGTTTTAGGATCATTTCTAACCTTTGCCTTACCCTCAACCCATGAGATATGCCTTTGTGCTACTTTGACCCTTTTTTCATATCATGTTCAAAAACCATAAAAGTGCCAAAATCTTGGCTCTGTCCCAAGTTGATTAGACCTTTTAAGAACTGAAATTCCCAAGACTCTACCACTTAGTGTGGATGTTTACACCACGTACATATGTCCCAAAAGCTTCTATCAGTCTTCCAATCATTTTTAGAAGTTGTATTTTTACTTGCGCGATTCACCAAGATTTTCTTGATGCTTATCCACACCCAAACAACTCATTTCCCTATTTTTTTTCCTTTTCCCTCTATATTTAAGCAAGTAGATTTGCCATTGCAAAGGATGGATCAACCTTCTTTCATAGCGAATCTCTATCAAAATTGAGAACCACCATTGCTATAATCTATTTTCTCATGATCACATCACACTCTTGCTCATAAACTTGATTTAATATATCTCTTATCTTTGTGGGGTGAATACATTTTTTACTTTTCCCTGTCATATAGAGATTGTTTTGTATTGGATTAGTATGAGGTTTAGACTCCCACTTCTTTTATCCCCTCCACCTATAAATGTCACCTCGACACAATTTAATTCAAAATTTGATAAATGAGAAAATCATATGAGGAAAAATGGAGGGTTTATGCAGAATGACAAGGAGAATGGTGCAACATGGTTCAAACAGTATAATTGTAGCCAAATGTGGGAGGATAGTAATAAAATAAAATATGAAATTAGAAGATAGAACTAAACATCTTCTACATCAAGACCTGTTGGAAGTAGCCCGGACAACTAAGAGGGGGCTGAATTAGTTGTCCCCAAAATTATTCTTTTCTCTTCTTTTAATCTTCTTTCACAATTGGAAAATTGATTAATGATGCAAACATTAAAGCATAAAACATCAACACATAAGAATAAACATAATCAACACATTTGACACCAAGATTTTTAACATGGAAACCCAGTTAAGGGAAAAACCACGGTGGGTGTTAGCCCATAAGATTCATACCCTGTTAAAAGTACTTAAAAGAATGGGAAGGCACTTACCTTCGGGCTCACTGCTCAAAAGAGAGGCTCACTGCCTACAAGAAATTTGAGTTTAACACAGAAAGAACTAACTGATAATTAGCATCTTTTCATGCCTGGTTCAGTTTCGTTTAATGCTCACAAAAACCTCTACTTCTATCTCCAAATTCTTCTTCTCTAACTTCTATCCTTCTTTCACTCCTCTTCTTCTCTACTCTGCTTCTGATCCTTTCTTTCGGATTTAATTCATTTCACATAAGGATGATTTTCAACAACTCTTCAACAAGTATTTGTACGCTTCATCAACCTTGGAATGATCAACAAGGTCAGCTAAACTTGATGCGGATCATTACAATGTTAGCCAAACACAACTGAGATTTGAATCTTCCTCTACAAACATGCCATGCTTCATAAAATGCTTTTAGATCATCCACAATACGCTAGGATCATCCAATCAGCCAAGACTGGGAAGAACATCAACAATGAAAAGAAAAATCTTCAAAATTGAGCTCAAACTTTAATGTAAACCTCCAACATAGACGCTACATGATCCAGAGATCTCTACAAGCACATTGAATTCAACAGAAACATCTGCACTCCTCCAACTCATCAGAATCACTTGCATCTTTATTTGAAACCTCAAGAACACTATCTACCATGACTGTCAAACTAGAAGGATTACTTGTGGACCTCTAAACCACAAACCACTTGTATTGATGATACACACTGACTTCCCATACATGCCTCTAGATCCGCAGATCATCAGTTTACATTACTAGAGCAATCTGAACCACTTTCCTATCACTCTGTCTCTCCTAAGTATTGTAGGAACTGGTTCTACTTAGATGGCCAAAACTTCCTCAGATCTAAATGCGAACTTCTCAAATCATAATTGGAGCTTCTTCAGGCAAACCTCTAAACATCCATATGGTCCACATACATTGATTGTCATTAATTTTCTCAATATCCTCAACAATCTGGTATTCTATATAGACAGCAAAATAGGGTACAGTTGACACTAATGGCAATAAGGATATGTTGACATCAATGACAACACTGCTTAGGCACATATTTGTAACAATCTCCCCCTTTGTCATTGATGGCAACATATGATGTGAAAAACTGAATTCAACCATCAAGACAAGAACTTCTCCCCCTTTCTCTTCTCACTTCTACAATTACTTTCTTTACTACTCCCCCTTACATCAGCAACTAGTTTTTCACATGACTTCTCTTCCCCTTTGACATCAATGGAAAAGGACACATATTTGCTATCTATTCTCCCTTTTTGCTTCAAACTAATCCCAAAATTTGCATACTGACTACTCCCCCTTGAGTAGTAACTCCTTAGCATCAATCCAGATCACAAGATATGAATGTGAATTCCACTGGACTGATGCACCTCAGTGCATCTTAGTTCTGATTAGAAGGGGTAATAACTCCTAACTTTTCTCTGAGATACTCAAAAGTATCCTTGGGAGGAGGCTTAGTGAAGATATCCGCAATCTGATCTTTGAAAGACATAAACTCCAACTTGACTTTATTCTCATTTACTTTCTCTCCCAAGAAATGAAACTTGATAGATATATGCTTTGTCTTTGAGTGCAATACCAGATTCTTTGAAATGCTTATAGCACTTGAATTATCACAAAAATTTGTGACTAACCCCTCAAACACAATTTTGATGTACTTTAGCATTTGCTTCATCCATAGAACTTGAGTACAATTATTTGCTACTGCTATATACTCTACCTCTGCAGTGGACAAAGATATTGCCTCTTGCTTTTTGCTTATCCAAGAGACCAATCTTCTTCCCAAGAAGAATGCACCACCACTAGTACTTTTTCTGTCATCCACATCTCCTGCCCAATTAGCATCTGTATATGCATGAAGAGTGAAGTCATCCTCCTTTGGATACCACAGTCCATAATCAATTGTCCCCTTGAGATATCTGAAAATTCTTTTGACTGCCACAACATGGGATTCTTTTGGATCAGCTGGAAATTTTGCAACAAGTCCAACTGCATTCATGATGTCAGGTCTGGTCTGAGTCAGATAGAGCAATCCTCCAATCATTGATCTATACCTTTTCTAATTTTCCTTGGAGGAGTCATCATATTTGCTTAGCTTGCATCCGATTACCATAGGTGTACCTACTGGCTTTGAATCTTCCATTCCAAACTTCTTCAATAATTCTCTCACATACTTCGACTGAGATATGAAGATACCTTTATCTAACTGAACAATTTGCAGACCTAGGAAGAAATTCATCTCACCAAACATTGACATCTCAAATTTATTTTTCATTTGATCATCAAATGCTTTGCACATACATTCATTTCCACCAAAAATGATATCATCAACAAAGACTTCAACAATTAGAATTTCCCCATGATTAATCTTGAAGTACAGATTACTATTAGTGGTACCTTTGCTGAATCCTAGCTTGAGCAAATGCTTATCCAATCTTGCATACCAAGCTCTTGGGGCTTGCTTAAGTCCATACATGCTTTTCTCAGTCTGTAGACCATATTTCTCTAATCAGACAACTGAAGTCCTTCTAGTTGCTCAATGTAGACTTCTTCCTCCAACTCTCCATTTAGGAAGGCTGATTTGACATCCATCAGATAAACTTTAAAATCTCTAAAGGCAGTAAAAGTAAGAAATAATCTAATTGCCTCTATCCTTGCCACCAGAGAAAAAAAAATTTCAAAATCAATTCCTTCCACTTGAGAATAGCTTTTACATACCAACCTTTCCTTGTTTGTTACAACCTCACCATCTTCATTTAGTTTATTCCGGAAGACCCATTTGGTTTCAATCACATTTTTGTCCTCAGGTCTAAGAACAAGATCCCAAGTGTGATTCTTTTTAATTTGCATCAATTCTTCTTTCATTGCTTTAACTCAGTTTTCATCATTGCAAGCTTCACTTATTGATTTAGGTTCAATCTTTAAAATCAAACAAATCTCCTCTTGATCTTTAGAAATTTTTCTCCTAGTTCGAACACCTTTACTCTTATCTCCTATCATCTGATCTTTAAGATGATTCAACCTTACATACCTAGGAGTTTTGGGAATTGTTTGAACTTCTATTTCTTAAACTTGTTCCTCATCATCTGCACTAACCTCTTGAGTTACTAGAGTTACCGGATCAATCTTGATGCAGGAACTTCTGGAGATCATAACTTTTGACTCAGATGTGGGTTTTCTATGAGATTTCACGGGTGGATACGTTATGAGGTGGAAAATGGTTTCGCAACTAACCCTAGTGGGTTGGACCCCATCTTGGCACTTTTTCTAGGCTTGAAACTTTCATCTTGGCCCTCAAAATAGCAATTTAGTGTTTTTTTCTAGATTTTTAAAAAGTTGCTTTCATAATAAATCAAAACTCATGTTTCAAATTTAGAATATTAGTTGGCATTTCATCCTACCTTAGTTTTAGGAAGCTTTTGGGAAAAAAATAGGATTTTCAAGATATGATTGTAAAATTACCTAAAATGGCAAAATCTGACCATTGTCGAAATTTGCCAAAAAAGGTAATTTTTTGATTTTTTTTGTTTTTCTTGGATATAAGAGAGTTTTCTCTCATTGTAGTAGCAGAGTTGATGAATAGAAGTTTTTTAATGTTCCAGTCTTCAAATCTTTGGCTCTCACATGATTAGTGGCAAAATTGTATTGAGTGTATGTTGTGTGCTGCATCAAATCTGGATTTGAGTTTGAATTTGAACTTTCCTTCCTTGACTTTGAATTTCATCTTGATCATCTAAATCATATCCACAATACCTAGAATGTCCTTCTTTGCTTTCATCAACTTTAACATTAGCACTTTCAACAATCTTTTTCAACCTCTTGTTGCAGCACCGGTAAGCCTTACTTTGAGTAGAGTATCCCAAAAATATTCCTCCATCACTTCTTGCATCAAACTTGCCTAAATCCTCATCTCTTTTGATATAGAATTTACTACCAAAAACTCTAAAATATCTCACATTAGGAGGATGACCAAACCATAGTTCATAAGGAATCTTACCAGAATTTCCTTTGATCTGCACCTGGTTAAGACTGTAGACAACAGTATGCATGGCTTCTATCCAATAAACTTAAGGAACATTCATTTCCATCAGCATGGTCTTGGCATCTTCTTGAGTGGTCCAGTTCTTCCTTTCCAAAACTCCATTTTGCTGAGGAGTCCTAGGAGCAGATAACTGTCTTTTTATTCCATGCTTTTCACAAAAAGCATCAAACTCACTGAAAGTAAATTTTCCACCTCTGTCAGATCTCAGATACTTTAATTTCCCACCAATCTCATTTTCAACCATCATCTTGAACACTTTAAACTTATCAAGAGCTTCAGATTTTTCTTTTAGGAAAGTTACCCACATCATCCGGGAGTAATCATCAATTAGCAACATGAAATATCTATCTCCTTGCACACTCCTAATTCTAGCAGGACCACAAAGATTAGTATGTACCAGTTTCAATCACCCACTAGAAGCTTGTTCCTTTTGAATGAAATTTTGTTCTGTTTACCCAATTGACATTCTCTACATATGCTATTAGGTTTCACAAGTCTTGGAAGATCTCTTACAGCCTGAGTAGAACTTATTTTGACACTGTTATCAAAATTCACATGACACATCCTCCTATGCCATAACCAACTTTGATCTGTCTGATAAATCAAACAACTTTTGCCAGAGCTACTTAAATGAAAGATGTTACCTCTAGTTTGAGTACTAGATGCAATTTTAGTTTTGGAGCTCTCCAAGATTCTGCATTTTCCATCCTTGAATCGAAGATCATAACCCTTGAGAAGATTATGTTTCAGTTCTTCCACATACAGAACATCATTGGTGTAATTCTTACCATAAAAAAAGATGGATCCTTTGCCATAGATTCTACCAGTTGAGTTGTCTCCAAATTTCACAAGCCCACCTTCATATTTTTCAAAACTCACAAACTTACTCTTGTCCCCAATCATATGATGAGAACATCCATTATCAATCACCCATTCATCCTTTTCAACAACCTGAATAGCCAAGGCACTTTCCATATTTGCATAGCTAGTAGATTCAGTAGACATTGGATCTTCTTCTTTAATAGCAATGAACATCCAATCATCTTCTCCATGATCAGATTCATCATCTGTGACTCCTTCTTCTCCAGCTTCTTGGACTAAGTAGCAATTTTTCTAACTTTTCTATATATTAGGGTTTGGTTTTGAAAACCTCTCCGGACACCTTGAGGCAAAATGGCCAATCTTATTACAAGCAAAACATTTTAATGGCAACTTTCCTTCATACTTACTGGATCCTCTTGGCATTCTTTTGGCAATAAGAGCTTGAAGATCTGCAGTCTCAATTTCATCATCTTCAAGATCCTTCCTTGTCTTCACAAATTTGTTTGATCTTCCTAAAGAACTTTCACCCAGATCATATCTTTGCTTACCATACACACTGGCCTTGAATGCAGATTCAAACTTAGGGAGAGAATCACCAAACTCACTTATTTCAAATGCTGAAATCTTACCAACTAACTGATCCCTTGTGATAGTTGTTAGTGTCCTGATTTCTTCAATGGTTGCAGCTTTATGCTTGTAAGATGTAGGTAAGGATCTGAGCACTTTGGCAATAATTTCTGATTCTTCCAATACTCCACCTACATTTCTGATACCGATCACAAGTTCATTTACTTTTTGCATGTAGGAAGTAATGTTTTCATCTTCACTCATTACCAATCTTTCATAGTTACCCTTCAGGCTTTGTAGCTTGGCACATTTAACATATTTGTCACCTTCATACAAAATTTCCAACTCAATCCAAATTTCATGAGCAGTTTCAAATCCAGGACATTTGCCAATTCGGTATCAGACATGGCACTCAACAATGCTTCTTTGGCTTGAATGTTGTGTTCAACATCTCTAATATCATCTATAGTTGTAGGTCCATTCTTAGGAATCTTATACTCATTCTTGGTTATTAACCAAAAGACATCACCCATACATTCTAGATGACACTGCATGCATACCTTCCAGAGGGAGTAATTTGTTCCATCAAATCTTAGACTTTCCTTCTTGTAAAATGACATCTTGGATCTCCTCAAGCAGTTAAGCTTCTTTTAGAGGTACTTGGCTCTGATACCAATTGTTGGAAGTAGCCCAGACAACTGAGAGGGGGGGTGAATCAGTTGTCCCCAAAATTATTATTTTCTCTTCTTTTAATCTTCTTTCACAATTGGCAAATTTATTAATGATGCAAACATTAAAGCATAAAACATTAACACATAAGCAAAAACATAATCAACACATTTGACACCAAGATTTTTGATGTGGAAACCTGATTAAGGGAAAAACCACGGTGGGTGTTAGCCCACAAGACTCATACCCTGTTAAAAGTACTTAAAAGAATGGGAACGCACTTACCTTCGGGCTCACTACCTAGATTTCACTACTCAAAAGAGAGGCTCACTGCCTACAAGAAATTTGATTTTAACATAGAAAGAACTAACTAATAATTAGCATCTTTTCATGCCTGGTTTAGTTTCATTTAATGCTCACAAAAACCTATGCTTTTATCTCCAAATTCTTCTTCTTTGACTTCTATATTGCTTTCACTCATCTTCTTCTCTGCTCTACTTCTGATCTTTTCTTTCAGATTTAATTCATTTTGCACAAGGATGATTTTCAACAACTCTTCAACAAGTATTTGTACACTTCATCAACCTTGGAATGATCAACAAGGTCGGCTAAACTTGACATGGATCATTACATTGTCAACCAAACATAACTAAGATTTGAATCTTCCTCTACAAACACGCCATGCTTCATAAAATGCTCTTAGATCATCCGCAATACGCTAGGATCATCCGGTCGGCCAAGACTAGGAAGAACATCAACAATGAAAAGGAAAATCTTCAAAAGTGAGCTCAAACTTCAATGCGGACCTCCAACACAACAGCTACATGATCTAGAGATCTCTACAAGCACATTGAATTCAACAGAAACATCCGCACTCCTCCAACTCATCAGAATCACTTGCATATTTATCCGGAACCTCAAGAACACTATCTACCATGACTGTCAAACTAGAAGGATTGCTTGTGGACCTCCAAACCACAAACCACTTGTATTGATGATACACGCTGACTTCCCATACATGCCTTTAGATCCGCAGATCATCATTTTACATTACCAGAGCAATCTGGACCACTTTCCTATCACTCTATCTCTCCTGAGTATTACAGGAACCAGTTCTACTCAGATGGCCATAACTTCCTCAAATCTAAATGTGAACTTCTTAAATCATAACTAGAGATTCTTCAGGCAAACCTCTAAACATCCATATGGTCTGCATACATTGATTGTCATTAATTTTCTCAATATCCTCAACAATCTAGTCTTCTATATAGACAGCAAAATAGGATACAGTTGACACTAATGGCAACAAGGATATGTTGACATCAATGACAACACCACTTAGGCACATATTTGCAACAAAACCTACAAGAGGACCTATAGGACAGTAGGTCTAGGGAAGATTAATGAGACACAATCTCATCTCATCTATTTTTGCCAAAGTGCCCATCCTTTTCCTTTTTATCACAAGTTATTCATACAAATTATGTTTAATTAAAGAAATATTTGTTATTTGAAGTAGAAAAAAATTGCATTTATCTAGTTTATGTATTACGAGACTAACCAAGATGAAATATTACTAAAATTCTATGCTAAAGATCTATTTTTCCCTTGTAGGATGCCATGGATACACTTTTCAGAAGTAGAGTAGAAATCTGGAAGACCTTAGTCAATGCAAAGGATTACTCCAAAGACCTTGCCAACTCTAAAAACTTCATGCTTCGAAGAAGGTGGAAGAACTTCGTAAGGACTAGGACAAAATGTTACAACAAAGATAATTCCCACACTAATCGAGGATTCCATAGGTACCCACAGCCGCATTCACCACCAATCTAGTTGACATGCCAATTTTACAATAAAAGCCAACTCTAGGTTCATGAAGTAGTCAAAGATTAAAAGACTCCTATTGAGAGTCATTATTGAAAATGTTTCCTTAATCCATGCAGAGACATACTTTTATTTATGTTATAACATACTCATCTTTTATTTTTGTTAAGAATTTTAGAAGACTTGGATATCTCATGTATACACAACATGTAGCTAGATTTTAGGGATTTATTTCAAATTTATAGTTAAGTAGTTAGTTATGAGGGTTGTTTTCATTATCATTAAGCTTTCATAAAAAACACAAATATGTTTAGTTATGTTTTCACGTTTGAAGTAGAATGAAAAAGTTATAGAGTTTGAAGCACTTTTGTTATGAATAAATGTCATACCATGTTCTTTTGCTATTTTATGTTTAAAATGAATTAAGAATAGTCCATTTCCTCTAAAGAGTTGGCTACCCTTTGAAAAAATGGAACTCTAGTCATAGCTAAGTATCTTGTGGTTTATTTTATATGTGATATTAGTTTTGTTACAGTTGCATGTGTCTAACTTGCAAGTTTTGTGTGTGTATTTGTTAATGTTATTGACTATGCTTTTTGTTAAACATCCAAATAAACTTCTCATAAACACTATTATGTGAAGTTTCTATTGTTAGTTATTTTGAGAAGAAAATTCTATTAGAAATCATTATTCTTTCAGCTATTAATCACACCTCAAAAATTGGATTTGTGGGTTGAAAGACTTTCATTATGTTCATTTTATAGTTATTTTATTTTTCAGTGCAAGCAACTTTCAATTCAGTGGATTAACTTTTCCATTTAATTTCAACATTTCTAATTCTGTAATTAATCTTTTCCATTCAGTACAGCTCTTCAATTTTGTAGATAGCCATTTGATTTTTTGTTAAATAGTTTAAAGAGTGTGTGTATTTTCTTATAGATAAAATAAGTTGACTACTAGGAAAGGCTTCTCATTACCCTTTTACAAATATCCTTCAGACACCCCATTTTGATAAGAATTTATTCTACTAAAGTACAAGGTTTCATGACACCTCATCACTTAGTATGGATATGTTTCTATCAATGGAAAATTAAAACTCTTTGTAAGGGTTGGGAAAAATCATTAAAAACTATTGGAAACTATGTATAATTGAATTTGAAAGAAATAAAGCATTCTTTTCCTAAACTTTCTCTATTTTCTAATGGTTTTCTCTAAAATCTTAGTGATTTTTCTTACATTTTTAGCACCTAGTTCATGAGTATTGATGAGTTTGTGATGTGTTTCATATCAATGGTTGTTTGCTGATGTTAAATAACTCTATGTGGTCAACTTGAACACCCACAAATCAGTTGTGTGAGCTCTTTTCAATCTATGTTGAGAATCAGGCATTTGTTGCAGCAACTTGCATGACTAATACCCTTTGGAAATTACACATTCTTGAACCTTGGTTGCTAATTTTCATGGCCAAATCAAGAAAGCTTATGTTTGCAAATTTTTCTATTTATCAGTGATGGTAAAATGTGGAAAGAAGCTTAGATTTTTAGTTGTTTTCTCTTCTAAATCCTTAATCTCTTAATTTTTCTTTTGTAGATATGAGTAGTTGAGGATTAGTTTTGAGATTTCAAACTTGCAATTTACTAATATAATGCTAATATTCATGTTGACAAGTTCTATTGCTAGTTATGAGCTAGAAAGCAATATTTTATGATAAATAATGTTTAGAATCAATTTCTAAAAGCATAGCTAAATTAGAAATATTGATTATTTATGTGCAGAATAACCATTGAATGTTGGAAAGCTTTCCAAACACCACAAGTCCTTGATTGGAACAACAATACACAAGTCACTAAGTTATCATGCAAATTTCCAAGACATGGTTACAAAGACCTTGGGGATATTTAGATTCCTCTTAGGAGTTGATTTGCTTTCAAGAGAGGTGAAGTTTACCTTGGATTTCAACAAACTTTTTGAGTGTGTCGAAACACCCATCAACAAATGATCCTTTTAAAACATGATGTTTTCATAGTGCATTTTAGTAAATAGGAATGCTTCTTGTATATAATTGTGTAGTTATATTTTGCATCAATATTTCACATCACACTCTGTGATCTATCATAAGGATGGGCCATTATAAATGGAGATCATCCCTACAAAATGAACCTTACAATCAATTATTTACAAATGAATTGTTATGAACATTTTTGCAACTATCACCCTGACCAACCTCCCCACTATTCCCCCCTTCCCACCCCCTCATCCCCCTAAAAATTTAAAATTAAAAATTAAATCCTACAATCCAAACAAAGGGCTCTATAAAAAATCATAATTTATGTTGAAGAAAAGACACATTTTGAACCAAGAGCTTCTGGAGAGAAAGATAAAAAGTAACAATAGTTGAAGAAGAAACTCAAGAAACCCTTGTAGACCCTCCTACCAAGCTGTTGGGAGAACTATAACAATACACAATACATAAAAATATTGTAAAATTTGTCAATCACAAAAACATAGGTCCCACAACTTAAGACTTCAATTAAATAATATAATATTGCAAAATAGAAGTGTTATGCATATATTTTGGAGAGAATGAGTTATTACATGGCTTTGGAAAATGGTTGTCTCAAGCACGAGGAAAATCATTTAGGGCATAATCTTGTCCTCATTCTTATGATGTTGAGGCCTTGCACTCATTGAGACTTGATCCCTAGTCACTAATAACCAAAGACCCCTTTTTGACTTGATAAATGGAAACTCAGATGATTTGAGAAACTAGCATAGAAAGGAAACGTGACTAAAATCCATAGCTACTACTTTGAAAAGTAATAACTGATTTGAACGATAATATGACCATATATCTGAGGAATGTATTAAAGGGATGCCTTTTATATTTGAGTCAATAGGCTTTCTCTATGGGAGATTTTGGTCCCAAAATCTTCTCGAAACTGTTCAATGCATCCCGTAAACTATTCAGTGTGATCAGAAACCATTGATAATATCGAGGAGCTTACAGTCAGTTAATAATTATTTTCTTAAGTTTTAGTTAGTGATTACTGGCCACTCCTCTCTATGACGTTACTGCCAACAACCAGTTAAAAGATTTTTCAAAATCAAATCTCATTATTTTGAGGGCCCACCATTTGAAGCTCAACGTATAAAAATGTTTGCACATATCTTTTTGCAAACATTTAGGTAGTTTTTGCTTTGTGCTAAGTTTGATATGGCCCACCGCCAATCACTTGAAACAAAACAATAAATTTAGTTTTTAAAGAAACTCCACTAGGTAGGGATGAATGCAACTAAACACATTTAGAAAGGAAAGGAATCACTCTGTCATGTGAAGGGCTTAGGGGTTCCCTTCTTGCCCTCTTAATATGAATAAATTTATTTGCTTTGATACTTACTTCTCTTATCTCTAAAAATTAAAAGGACTATTATCATATAAATTTTGACCTTATATTTTTACATAATAATAATATTTTTTTTTTAATAAAGAATGTGCCTGGTAAACTTTTTAACGTGACCAGCAACACTAGTGCGACATGCCCTCTGGCTCCATGCAAATGGTTTTGCCCGGAGCAATGAACCAGTGAGGCCACAACACAGGGGACCTCATCCCCTAGCAAGAACACTTCACACCCACAAGCTCGTTGGCCCAGCGAAGGCGTAAAGCTTGCGAGCTCATTGGCCCAGTGGAGGTTTGAACTCTAATGGCCACCACTACAACTGAGCGACTTAACCACCAAACCACGCCCTTATCGGCTACATAATAATATTATTTAAATAATCATAAAAAATTCACATTTATTACATTATTATATAAAAATGATTAGTACAGTCAAATGTAGAACCTAATTAATTTTCTTGTCCTCTATTTTAATTATTTTCCAATTGAAAATCTTAAAACCACATTATTATACTAGCCTTCAGCAAATACTATTGCAATCAATATTGCTTAACTAGTTATTATTAATTGTACCCATCAACAATTATATTTTAGAATTTTTTTACCTAAAATAAATATTTATCTCTTGTAAAATAAACATTCAAACATTTTAACTAAACATTTTCAAAAAGTGATTTAGTGACAATATGATTGACTATAGAGCTTTAGCTCTTATTGAAGCCTATTGTTCAACGTATAAAATAATTAAATTTCTAATTAAACAATTCCTTATCTTATTATTGTAAATAAAATCTACATCAAATTCTAATTCTCTATTATATGAAACATAATAATTATTTTACTAAGCAATAATAAATCATCATATTAACAATAAAAATGTAATTCCTCCACATCCCTTTCAGTGTACTATTTCCTTGAAAAAAGAGTTGTTGTTTAACTTGTAAGAGTTAACTAGTAAAAACTATATGTTAATATAATTAAATATATAAATATAAAATAAAACTAGTGTACTTATCTTTAGAAATATTTATTTAAAAAATGTGGAAAGATATCGTTCCCAAGGGACCTATTCAACTTATATATTATTTTAAACCAACATTATTAGTTTTTAATCATTTTTTATTTTATGTACATTTCATCCTTTAAGATGCTCTATAAGATCAAGGGCATTAATTTTTTTTTTTAAATAACCAAACTCTAAAAAAACTTTTGTTTTGGTTTGGGCTAACATTACTACTATCTCCACAAGTGCTTATCTAATACCATGATCCAGTTTAATGATTTTAATTGTGCTCCTATGTTGCTAAGTGTAAAACTTAGCTATCTTGTGAAATATGGGATCATCCTCAAGCTGTAGGTAACTTATTCTGAAGATGAACTACTAGAGAGGGTTGGTTTTGTTGATAGATCACCTAAAACTACTACTTTGACAAGAAAAAGGATAAAAGATACTACGACTCAAAAAAATATTAATCCTAGGAGGTGATGCACTAAAATTTATAAGATCTATACCAACTATTTCTTCTCAACAAAAAATTTTTCTCTATGCACAACTCAAAGTTTTAACAAGCTCACACAAGAGTGTTTCATATGAAAGTTTTGATTTCACATTTATCGAAGGAAAACCAAATGTTTTCAAAACTACAAAATACTGAAAATAGCCACACAACCTGTGACCTGTATGAGTTCTGTTTGTTTCTGTATAATAATGTTTGCATATGAAACATGATTCAAGGATTGATATAGAATGATCACAAAAATCATATCAAATCATTCGCAATAACACTCAACACATGAAATCTGAGAAAACCAAAATATTGCTTTATTGAAAACAAAATAGAAGATTTTCTATATTACAAATCTGAAAATGCTTGAAAAAATCCCTGAAAAATAATTCTACAACTAAATATCTCTAAAACAATTGAGACTTCAAAACTTCCAAACATTTGTTACCGCTTTCCACCCCCTACAAATAGACCTATAGGCAGATCCCTTGCACACACTAGGTATTAAAGTATGTTTTTTTTTTTTTTTAAACATACCTTAAGACCTATTCTCATCTATCAAAAAAAGTTTTATCAATAAAATGATGTTAAAGCCCTCCACCAATTACCTGTGAAACCAACCCTCAACGTGTCAAACGATATTAAAGCCACCTCCACCAATTACTAATGAAACCAAACATCAACATGTCATGTACATTGGGATTCCTAAGTGCTATTGTTTTATTTGTGGGGTGATGTTCAAAGCAATAGCACGCGTTTTATCTTATCCCTATGCGTAATTATTGGGATAAGGTGGAGGAGTATATTAAATATCATTATACACAACATGTAGCTAGATTTAGGGATTTATTTTAAATTTGTAGTTAAGTAGTTAGTTATGAAAGTTGTTTTCATTATCATTAAGCTTTCACAAAAAAAGACAAATATGTTTAGTTATGTTTTCACGTTTGAAGTAGAATGAAAAAGTTATAGAGTTTGAAGCACTTCTGTTATGAATAAATGTGATACCATGTTCTTTTGTTATTTTGTGTTTAAAATGAATTAAGAATAGTCCATTTCCTCCAAAGAGTTGGCCACCCATTGAAAAAATCGAACTCTAGCCGTAGCTAAGTATCTTGTGGTTTATTTTATATGTGATATTATTTTTGTTACAGTTGCATGTGTCTAACCTGCAAGTTTTGTGTGTATATTTGTTAATGTTATTGATTATGCTTGTTGTTAAACATCCAAACAAAATTGTCATAAAACTATTATTTGAAATTTCTATCGTCAATTATTTTGAGAAGAAAAGTCTAAATTAGAAATCATTATTCTTTTAGCTATTAATCACACTTCAAAAGTTACATTTGTGAGTTGAAAGACTCTCATTATGTTCATTTTATAGTTTTTTTTTTTTGTTTTTTAGTGCAAGCAACTTTCAATTCAGTAGATTAACTTTTCCATTTAATTTCAACATTTCTAATTCCATAATTAATTATTTCCATTTAGTACAACTCTTCAATTTTGTAAATAGACATTTGATTTTTTGTTAAATAGATTAAAGAGTGTGTATTTTATTATAGATAAAATAAGTTGACTACTAGGAAAGGCTTCTCATCACCCTTCTACAAATATCCTTTAGACACCCCATTTTGATAAGAATGTATTCTACTAAAGTACAAGGTTTCATGACACCTCATCACTTAGTATGGTTATGTTTCTATAAGTGGAAAATTAAAACTCTTTGTAAGGGTTGGGAAAAATCGTAGAAAATTATTGGAAACTATATATACCTGAATTTGAAATAAATAAAGCTTTTTTTTTTCTAAATTTCCTCTATTTTCTAATGGTTTTCTCTAAAATCCAAGTGATTTTTCTTACATTTTTAGCACCTAGTTCATGAGTATTGATGAGTTTGTGATGTGTTTCATATCAATGGTTGTTTGCTGATGTTAAATAACTCTATGTGGTCAACTTGAACACCCATACATCAATTGTGTGAGCTCTTTTAAATCTATGTTGAGAATCAGGCATTTGTTGTAGCAGCTTGCATGACTAATACCCTTTGGAGATTACACATTCTTGAACCTTGGCTGCTAATTTTCATGGCCAAATCAAGAAAGCTTATGTTTGCAAATTTTTCTATTTATTGGTGATGCTAAAATGTGGAAAGAAGCTTATATTTTTAGTTGTTTTCTCTTCTAAATCCTTAATCTTTTGCTTTTTCTTTTGTAGATATGAGTAGTTTAGGATTAGTTTTGAGATTTAAAACCTGCAATTTACTAATATAATGCTAATATTTCATATTTACAAGTTCTATTGCTAGTTATGAGCTAGAAAGTGGTATTTTATGATAAATAATGTTTAGAATAAATTTGTAAAAGTGTAGCTAAATCAAAAATACTGAGTATTTATGTGCAAATTAACCCTTGAATGTTGGAAATCTTTTGAAATACCAAAAGTCCTTGATTGGAACAACAATACACAAGTCACTGAGTTATCTTGCAAATGTCCAAGACATGGTTACAAAGACCATGGGGATATTTAGTTTCCTCTTAGGAGTTGATTTCCTTTCAAGAGAGGTGAAGTTCACCTTGGATTTCACCAAACTTTTTGAATGTGTCAAAACACCCATCAACAAATGATCCATTAAAAACATGATATTTTCATAGTTTATTTTAGTAAATAGGAATACTTCTGGTATATAATTGTGTAGTTATATTTTGCATCAATATTTCAAATCACACTCTGTGATCCATCATAAGGATGGGCCATTATAAATGGAGATCATCCCTACAAAATACACCTTACACCCAATTATTTATAAATGAATTGTTATGAACATTTTTGCAACTATCACCCCGACCATCCTCCCCACCATTCCCCCCTATCCAGCCCCTCATCCCCCCAAAAATTTAAAATTAAAAAAATAAATCCTGCAATGCAAACAAACTTGGGTCTATAAAAAATCATAATTTATGTTGAAGAAAACACACATTTTGAACCAAGAGCTTCTGGAGATAAAGATAAAAAGTAACAATAGTTGAAGAAGAAACTTAAGAAACCCTTGTAGACCCTCCTACCACTGTTGGGAAAACTATAACAATACACAATACATAAAAAAATATTGTAAAATTTGTCAATCACAAAAAACATAGGTCCCACAATGTAAGACTTCAATTAAATAATATAATCTTGCAAAATAGAAATGTTATGCATATATTTAAGAGAGAACGAGTTATAACATGACTTTGGAAAATGGTTGTCTCAAGCACGAGAAAAATCATTTAGGGCATAATCTCATCCTCATTCTTATGATGTTGAGGCCTCACACTCAATGAGACTTGATCCCTAGTCACTAATAACCAAAGACCCCTTTTTGACTTGATAAATGGAAACTCAAATGATATGAGAAACTAGCATATAAAGGAAACGTGACTAAAATCTGTAGTTACTACTTTGAGAAGTAATAACTGATTTAAATGATAATATGACCATTTATCTCAGCAATGTATTAGAGGGACGCCTTTTATATTTAAGGCGATAGGCTTTCTCTATGAGAGATTTTGCTCCTAAAATCTTCTCGAAACTGTTCAATGCATCCCGTAAACTATTCAGTGTGATTATATTGAGGAGCTTACACTCGGTTAATCATTGTTTTCTTAAGTTTCAGTTAGTGATGATCGGCCACTCCTCTCTATGATGTGACTACCAACAACTAGTTAAAAGATCTTTAAAAATCAAATCGAGCATTATTTTGAGGGCCCACATTTGAACCTCAACGTATACAAATGTTTGCACAAATTTTTTGCAAACATTTAGGTAGTTTTCCCTTTGCACTAAGTTTGATATGGCCCACCACCAATCACTTGAAATAAGACAATAAATTTGATTTTTAAAGAAACTCCACTAGGTATGGATGAATACAACGGAACACATTTAAAAGGGAAAGGAATCACTCTACCATGTGAAGGGCTTAGGGGTTCCCATCTTGCCCTCTTAATATGAATAAATTTATTTGCCTTGTTACTTACTTTTCTTATATCTGAAAATTAAAAGGATTATTATCATATAAATTTTGACCTTATATTTTTACATAAGAACACTATTTAAATAATCATAAAAACTTTACATTTATTACATTATTATATAAAAATGATTAGTAATGTCAAATGTAGAACCTAATTAATTTTCTTGTCCTCTATTTTAATTCTTTTCCAATTGAAAATCTTAAAAACACATTATTATACTGGTCTTTAGCAAATACTATTGCAACAAATATTGCTTAACTAGTTATTGTTAATTGTACCCAGCAACAATTATATTTTAGGAATTTTTACCTAAAATAAATATTTATCTCTTATAAAATAAACATTCAAACATTTTACCTAAACATTTTCAAAAAGTGATTTAGTGACAATATGATTTACTATAGAGCTTTAGCTCTTATTGAAGCCTATTGTTCAAGGTATACAATAATTAAATTTCTAATTAAACAATTCCTTATCTTATTATTGTAAATAAAATCTACATCAAATTCTAATTCTCTATTATGTGGAACATAATAATTATTTTACTTAGCAATAATAAATCATCATATTAACAATAAAAAAGTAATTTCTCCACATCCCTTTCAGCATATTATTTCCTTGAAAAAAGAGTTGATGTTTAACTTGTAGGAGTTAACTAGTAAAAAATATATGTTAATATAATTAAATATATAAGTATAAAATAAAACTAGCATACTTATCTTTAGAAATATTTATTTAAAATATGTGGAGAGATATCCTTCCCAAGGGACCTATTCAACTTATATATTATTTTAAACCAACATTATTAGTTTTTAATCATTTTTTATTTTATGTACATTTCATCTTTTAAGATGCTCGATAAGTTCAAGGACATTAAATTTTTTTGAAAAATAACCAGACTCTAAAAAAACTCTTGTTTTGGTTTGGGCTAACATTACTACTATTTCTGCAAGTGCTTATTTAATACCATGATCCAGTTTAATCATTTTAATTGTGCTCCTACGTTGCTAAGTGCAAAACTTAGCTATCTTGTGAAACATGGGATCATCCTCAAGATGTGCGTAACTTATGCCGAAGATGAACTTCCAGAGAGGGTTGGTTTTGTTGATAGATCACCTAAAACTACTGCTTTGAAAAGAAAAATGATAGAAGATCACCTCCTAGGATTAATATTTTTTCAATCATAGTATCTTCTATCAGTTTTCTTGTCAAAGCAGTAGTTTTAGGTGATCTATCAACAAAACCAACCCTCTCTGGAAGTTCATCTTCGGCATAAATTACGCACATCTTGAGGAAGATACTATGACTGAAAAAATTTATAAGATCTATACCAACTGTTTCTTCTCAACAAAAAACTTTGCTCTATGCACAACTCAAAGTTTTAACAAGCTCACACAACAGTGTTTCATATGAAAGTTTTGATTTCACATTTATCGAAGGAAAACCAGATCTTTTCAAAACTACAAAATACTAAAAATAGCCACACAACCTATGAATTGTATGAGTTCTATTTGTTTATGTATAATAATGTTTGCAGATGAGACATGATTCAACGATTGATATAGAATGATCACAAAAATCATATCAAATCATTTGCAATAACACTCAACACATGAAATCTGAGAAAGCCAAAACACTGCTTTATTGAAAAAAAATAGAAGCTTTTCTATGTTACAAATCTAAAAATACTTGAAAAAAACCCTGAAAAATAATTGTTCTACCACTGAACATCTCTAAAACAACTAGGTTAACTTCAAAACTTCCAAACATTTATTACGGTTTACCACCCCTTACAAATAGACCACTCTACTTAAATATCATCCACTTCAATGGTCAAACAGCCAATAGCAGTTTTACACCTCATTGATAACAAAAAGTGGTAAATATTTGTCCTATTTTTATTGGCCAAAATTGACCTTTGACTGTTGAAGTGGGTGAAATTTAAGAACAACCCAAATCGATCTATTGGCATATCCTTACATATTAAAGTATGGTTTTTTTTTTTTGTTGACCTACTTAAGATTTATTCAAAAATCGAGATTTGTGCCGCTTTCAGCGTGTACGAGCGGATATCCACCACCTCCTGAACTACCATTTAGCCCTAACAGTGACGTGCAGTCGCAATCGAAACAAAAATTAATGAAACGATGTTAAAGCCCTCCACCAATTTCCTATGAAACCAACCCTCAACGTGTCAAACGATATAAAAGCCACCTCCACCAATTACCAATGAAACCAAACCTCAACGCGTCATGTACATCAGGATTCCTAAGTGTTATTGTTTTATTTGTACAGCAATAGCACGCGTTTTATCTTATCCCTATACGTAATTAGCGGGATAAAGTGGAGGAGTATATTAAATATCATTTAAATTAGTCAACTAACTAATATTATAATTAAAATTAGTCGTAACTAATATTATAATCAAAATAATAATTAAAACATTATGACGAGAAAATGTTTTGATAATAGAACGTTCTAGAAAGAAAATGATCATATAATAATGCTGAAGTGCACGTAAAAGAAGAACATGCATTGTGAAGAGGCAGAGGCTGAAGAGCAGTAAAGAGGTAAGAATGCACAAGAAATTCCATTCAAGCTTTTGTCTACAGCTCATGTAAACAGCAGCTAATCTGAGCACTTCGTTCATATATTTTTGCTGCTAAGTTTTACTCTAATTTTGTATTTGTATTTATTTCTTTCTCAGTAACTTCAGTCATTTATTTTTAAATATCTTTCATTTCCTTAATTGTTTTAGTTTGGCCACGGCATGATAATAGATTAATGGAATTTTTCTACTTCCCCCTCTACTTAGAGGCCTTCCTTGCCCATCCTATTAAGGTCTTCTCTATTTACCATTTCCCAACAATTTGTCTCACTGAATTGCCAACTGCATTAAAATGGATTCAGATCTGATGGAGGAGCATCCATTCTCATCGCTGATAGTTTTATTGTTGGCTTTCAATTTATGGCGGCAGTAGTGTGGCGGCCTTTAATGGGGATTCCCCTATTTCTAGTGGAGACTCACCTATTTTTAATGTCTGTAACTCTTTTTAAACATCATCCACTTTATTAACAATTGAATGTCAATTGCTAATAAAAATAGGACCATTTTTTTTTTTTTTTTATATGGATGAATTATAATTTAGCTGTTCCATTGTTTGACCATTAAAGTAAGTAAATAATGTGGAAGACTTTTCTGAATTAAACTCCTACGGCTGTGATTAAATCTGTACAACCTAAACCCGAGGCATCAATCTCGGGAAAAAGAAGTAAGAAGTTTTGTATATCAAGAAGCTTTTCTGTGATCTTTTGTTGTAGAATGTGATTGGATCTGTAACTGGAGCAGCGACAGTTAATGTGGGTTTTCAGTCCGGTCTGGACAAAGAAATTTAACAGTCCAATAATGTAGTTATCACAGCAGAGATTTTAGTCGAAGTTAGTCTTTGTTAGCGTTTCTAGTGCTGGTATTTTGGTATTATTCTGTGATATCAGTGGCTGGAAGAGTTTCATATAGCAAAATTCTCTTCGATGGTAGATGTCAAGTCTGTTTGTGTCAAATTTGTATGTTATTAAATGTTACTGGTGAATAAAATTGTGTGGTGAATAAAATTGTGTGTTGTAAAAATCATTTGTAAGTATTTTAGCCTTGAGATTTTTTTGAATATCGTGTTTCTCTGTTTTTCGAGTTCAGTTCAATTTAAGATATAATGGAAGCATCTTTCTACTATAAATGAGATTCTGTGTGTAAGGTATGCTGCGATTTCAACTGCCCTTCAACGAGCAGATTGACATTGACTGGATCAAGATCGGCACCAAAAATTAACTCTGTAAACTTCCTTTGCTAAACAAAAAATTGCTCCGTCTTTGTTATGTTGAAATCCTGATGTAAGACATCGAGTTTCAGAACTTTGGTGTTTAGGAGTTATTCTTCTCCATTTTTAATGGAGTTATATGAGCAAATTGTATATTGTCTTTGAGGATTTACTTTACGACTAATGAAGTCTTTGGATGGGTTTTAGAACTCTTATTAGCAAAGCCATACCGAAAAAATATTAATGATAACCCGTCCATGTAACCTGCTTTAACCGTATGAAGGAAAAGGCAAAGGAAAAAATAACAAGAAAAAATAAACAACCAATACACATCAATATATGTCTTGTATAGCTGCTGCTCTTTACATTCTGTAATACATGATAGGGTGCTCTGTTTTACTTTGTTTCAGATCATGGAAAAACATAGCTTTATGCCTTTCTTTCGGCTACACTCAGCACATTGGAAAACAAAACAGCATACATAAAAACTAGTCTAAGCTTGACTTGAGTGCATTTTTTAATTATGCACAAAAGTCTGCATTTTTCCATATGCTGGAAAAGATACAAAACTTTCAAGACGTCCCTGCAAAAATTTATGAGAACAAGAGAGAGGTAGGGGAAAGAAAGAAGAAGTCAAAACAAGAGTTATGATCATTAAATGAAGCCCCTTACTGACAACTACTGCCATCTATGATGTTTAAACGATTTCTTTGAAACACAAAAACTTTTTTTCCCTACTGCCTTGGTGAAAATATCTGCACACTGATCTTCAAACCTGCAAAAACTCAAAAAGACTTCTCCATTGATGATCAATTCTGTAATGAAATGATATCTTGTGTCAATATGCCTACTTTTCTTGTAAAAAAATGGATTCTTGGATGATGTTATAGCTGAGTAGTTGTCACAATAAATCTTTGTAGCCTCTTCTTGTTCATGCCTTAAATCTTTCAACACTCTTCTCATCTAAACTGCTTGGCATGATGCTCATGTTGCTGCTATATACTCTGCTTCAGCAGATGAAAGAGTGACAATAGATTTTTTCTTAGAAGCCCATGACACTGCACCTATTTCAAAATAAAAGACTTAACCAGATGTGTTCTTTCTATCATCAATGCTTCCTGCACAATCACTATCTGTGTAACATATGAGCTTGAATACTAAATTCCATGATTCCTTGTTCCACTCACATATCTTAGAATTATTTTCTCTACTTGATAATGAGAATCTTTTGAAGACTCCACGAACCTTGAGATAAGACTTATGGCATACATTATATATGGCCTTGTGGTTGTTAGATACATGAGACTACCAACAAATCTTTTATACAATGTTGAATCAACATTAGATCTCTTATCGTTCTTACTTAACTTCAATCTAGTCACAATTGGTGTTGGTGCTGATTTGCAATTTACCATGTTAAACCTTTTCAAAATATCATTTGCCTATTTGGTTTGGGAAATGAATATACTATTTTTATTTCAATTCACCTCAATGCCAAGAAAATATTTCATGAGGTCCAAATCAATTATTTCACATTCTTTTTGATTCAGAAATAAACTTTTTTCCCCTTTCTTGGTATGTTGTTTGGAGGATATCCCATGCTTGTTTTGACTTTATTGCTACTGTAACCCTTAGAAAAATACTCTCATGCATTGCTTGTAAGATGTAGAAGAGAGCTTTTGAGTCTTTTTTTTTATTATCTCTGAGTAAATCCTTCTTTTATCTCTTGAGATAGAGCATTGTATGAAGTTGCATCAGCTGGTTCAAAAAAACCATTCTCTACAAGCTTCCATATATTTTGAGAACAAAATAAAGCCTTCATTGTGATTGCCCAACAATCATAGTTTTTACCATTAAACTGGGGGATTTAAAGATTTGTCAAGCTTGTGCTTGAGACTGTCATTGTTGACTGTGAATACCTTGGCTCCTTGAAGAACTTTGCTCGAAAACCTTTAGTTTGATAACATGTTCTAATAATACCTTACTTCTAATACCATGTGAAAGAAAAAGGTCGAGGAGAAAAAGAAAAAAAACCAATACAAACAGTAATATATGTCTTGTATTTGACAAAAATGAGAGTAGTGAGCTGCTGCTCTTTACATTCTGTAATACATCATAGAGTTCTCTATTTTACTCTGTTTCAGATCATGGAAAAACAGAGCTTTATGCCTTTCTTTCTGTTACACTCAGCACATTGAAAAACAAAACAGCATACATAAAAACTAGTCTAAGCTTGACTTGACTGTATTTTTTATTTATGCACAAAATGTCTGTCTTTTTCCATATGTTGGAAAAGATACAAAACTTTCAAGACATCCCGGCAGAAATTTATGAGAACAGGACGGAGGCAAGGGAAAGAAAGAAGTAGTCAAAACAAGAGTTATGATCTTTCAATGAAGCGGTGGTTGAGATTGTTTTTCCAACACCGTAGACATGACGCAATTAATTTCCTAATACCAAATGTTTAATTGATCTTACATTCAGAATTTTAGTAACTTGTTTGTTTCTTTTAGAAAGCATTGTTGTTTCGGCCACAGTCAACCGGTTTCGCATTTTGCCAGGGCTGGAAACAAAAATATGCTTGAGGAAGAAAATAAATGAGTAACTGGATGACTTGCGTCTTAGAGAATCAGCTGCCCATATAAACTATGTAATATTACCAAAAAGCTTTTTGCATGCTACCCTTTAAATTTCCATTATGTGAGAAAACAGGGGCAGGACAAGGACGGCTCAGTTGACAGGGAAATTGACTCTTCAGAATTGTCTAGTTCCCCTCAAACTCATTTGAGCTCCTTCAAGACTAAGAACCAAAATATTCTCAGTCGCTTAACTTTTCTAAAATTCAGATTGCTTGTGCATGGATAAAGATGTGAATGGGTTCGTATGATAAGATGGCACTGTCATAGAGAGCAGTTACGACACTATTATTCTATAACTCTTTAAAACATTTAATGCCAGCAGTTAATACGTTCATATTAAAATAGAAAACACTCGAGCACAAAAGATGAATTCGTCACTAAAATGGCTCCTTTCTGACAAGAAAGTAACGTGTTCTGTGATGTCCCTTCAAAGAAATGATATATTCCAGCTTGCTAATTTGATACATTCATAAGCACAGAAGAAAGGATATGTTCCAGTTTGTTAATTTAACTAACAGTCACATATTTAAAACATCACCAGTCTAGGAATGCAGCGTCTCAGTCCATGTAATCTCAGTCAGTCAAAACAGTATAATAATCGAACTGAGAAGGAAGAAATGCTTTTCTTGAGTTTATCAAATGGATCTCTGTTAAAACAATTCTATTGACAGGAATTGAACAAACCAAATCTTATTGTTTACACCCAAACACTACTGTTATAATGAATAGTATGCCGACTTGAAAATTGAGGAAAAAAGAGTTCGCCCTGATGACCAGTAAATTTACACCTCATCCATATCAGAAAAGTAGTAATTATTTGTCCTATTTTTATTGACTACAATTGAAATTTAACTATTGAAATGAATGATGGTTAAGAATAGCCATATGTGACTGGCTTGACCGATAATGTTGTCCAGCGGCCCTGTAGTTCTCCTTCACCCTTGCCAATCGACTAAGACTGATGTGTGCTCCTTGAATGAGATCGCTCTTCTATTGGTTCACGCCCACTCCCATCCCAGAAGGGCATCGATTGATAATTTGTTAAACAAATGTCAATCCAGAAAGGAAGACACACGGCGACTGAATGCTGTATGAGTCGATTTATTTGTAATTTTATCGCCCTTTCTAGGTGCCGCGAATACTTAAGTTCAGGAAATTGGCATTGATCCTCTCTAACTCCTATAATGCGCCTCTCTGCTCAGATAATTATAATCAATTCGCCTCTGTATTCAAATGAATCGTCAGATATGGATTTATCCCGCGGAGAGAGAATAGTTCCTCAGATCTGCGCCTATGGAGAGATGTCCTTCCTTTTGCCAAGACGTGGGTCCTGAATTCTATAGTAATTGCCTTCTGAAATGGTCCACGCTAAACCTGAAATTTTTAACAATATTCTGATTAGCTCGATCTATAGTCCCCAAATGAAACATGCCATGAAATGAGATGAGTCTAGGGTTTCTACCTTATGTTAGAAATAAAGCGCTTTAAAAATTAAAAAAAACAAAAGAAAGGAAAACAAAAAGTGTATTGTATGGAAATAAAAGTACAGCGTGTCAAGAAGAAGTATCTTTTGAATGGAGATAGAGATAAGTTAGTTATGAGATTTATGATGGGTGTCATTATCTATTTTATTAGATGTTTCTAAAATCGAATGCCTTATCTAAGAGGTTCTCAATGCTCATATGCAATGTTATATTATATATTGGTACTTTGAGATACTTATTTTTGTGAGAGTTTAGTTTGTAAGTGTGTATGTTGCTAAAATTCCTCTAGATTGATTTGAGGTGAAGACTGCTGTAAGAACTTACATTGCATGTGTGTTGTAATCTATTTCAAGATTTGATAATACATTGTGCAGGTTTTTGAGTGTGGGGTTTTTTTTTTCCCCAAAAAGGCTTTTCCACGTAAGTCATTGAATTATGGTTTACTATTATAAGTTTATGTTATTTCATGTGTTTTTTGAAATCTTGTAATAATTAATTTGAAATTTGCATGGCACTCCTGTGCAGGTTTTTGAGTGTGGGGTTTTTTTTTTCCCCAAAAAGGCTTTTCCACGTAAGTCATTGAATTATGGTTTACTATTATAAGTTTATGTTATTTCATGTGTTTTTTGAAATCTTGTAATAATTAATTTGAAATTTGCATGGCACTCCTCTCAAGGTTAGCGTAGGAAGCATTTCCACGTACACCTTTGCTTCCTTACACCTCAAACCATAGTCTAGGGTTTTTGTCCGTTCAATCAGATTGAGATTGATAAAATGCAATGCAAATTCATGCCTCCAAAATGTGTCTATGATCTTCCTTTGTACCTAGTGAATAGGACCCATGGGTCCTAAAATTTGAGCGCCCAAGTTTGAAAATTTAAATTTATATATACTATATTATTTTTTTAATTTATTTTATTAATTATTATTATATTATGTTATCAATTTTAAAAAAAACTTTTATTATTTTAATAATAAAATATTAAGTATGTTGGGAGAGATGGGATGTGACATGTTCCAATCTGATTTACTCTTAATACTCTGTAAAACTGTTTCCATTTTTTATCTCTCATTTTCATTCTAGAAATGAAGCATGTCAGAGCAAGACAGAAACAGGAACCGTGGGTGCATGTAAGAAGTGGATAAGTTTGCATCTCCTCCTAACTTAGTTTAATTAGATTCTTGATATTTTTCAAAGATATTCCTCCTGAAAATCCTTAACCAATAGGCTAAGGTTTTCCTGATCTAAGGAGCTACGTAGATCATATCTGAGAGTCCTTCACGACCTAAGTGTGTAATCACTCTATATGTTGTAAGGTCTGCTACTCTATTTCCTTTCCTCTTTATATAGGTGTATCTAATATTGTTCTATCCATAGTGCTTCTTTAACAATGGCATCTAGTTTCTGTGATGCCCCGTCATGCAACCCTAGAGAGTTAGACTAAAATGGGCAATAAAATATGGGAATTTAAAAAAAAAATAGATGCATTAATCACTAGATAATATAACAACTAATTACTTCAATACAAATCATTTTACTAACTAACCTTTTTAGGGAACATGATGGGGCATCACATTTGGTATTAGAGCCTGGTTTAAACATTGGGTACTCTAGTTATAATTGAGCCCATTATGTGACCTAGTGCTTAAACTTTGTAGATTAAATTATATCCCTGTTGTCTTCCTCACTGTATGTAATGAACTATCCTTTGGTGTTGTAGGTAGATGCCTAGAGGTAGAGATCAAGGTCATGGCAGAGGTAGGGGTCGAGGGAGAGGTGGTGGCGGTACACCTCATCCCAGTTCTCCTCATGAGAGTGCCCATGAAGGTGGGGGTTAGAATATGGAAGGACAGGGTTAGCCTGAGGGAGCTCAATTATGTCAATTACTTGAGGAGGCCCTTGCCTATTTAGGTCCTAGATAGGAGGTAGAGCTTCCAGGAGGGGGACAAGAGGTAGATCAACCAGAACCTAGGGAAAGAGAGAGATCACCTATGAGGAGAGAATTGACAGCTGAGCAGGAGGCCACCTTAGCTAGTCATATGAGAGATATTCTAAGAGATCGCCCTCCCACCTTTGATGGATTTGGTAGTGGTTTAGAGGTAGAGACCGGGTTACTTGATTTAGGTAGGTGTTTTGCCATACATCTATATGGTAGCAACACCAAGGCTAGATGTGCTATTTTGCATCTCAGAGGGTTTGCTTCTACTTGGTGGCATTTAGAGGAGCAGAAGTTGCACTTGGATATTAGTATTGTTTCTTGGGAGTTGTTCTTAGAGAGATTTAGACCCTATTTCCTATCTAGTCATTGAAGGCAGCGTCGCACAGATGAGTTCCATGAGATGAGGTAGATGGCCATGTTAATAGAGTAGTATGAGCGTAGATTTCATGAGCTCAAGCAGTATGCGGGCATCGGAGATGATGAGACTGTGTTAGTGCAACATTTTATCAGGAGCTTGAATGGCCAAATCAGTGGAGGGGTTCATGTCTTTGAACCTAAGACTATGGAGGTAGTAGTGGAGAAAGCCCATTTAATGGAGGAGAACTTGACTATGGCACTTGGAGGGCATATAGGTGTGCATATTGGTAGTGCACCTTCTGCAGGGTTCAGTTCTCGTGGTGGTCATACTCAGGTATCAGGATCTCATAGAGGTTATCACACACCCTCAAAGGGTGGACAATAGTAGCAGCAACATTCCTAGGCCAAATTGAAGAATACTCAATCTCAGCAAAGTAATAGATTTCAGAACAGGAAGGATTAGTCTTGGCAGCAGAACAGGTGTAACCGTTTTGATCAGCTAGCTCAGAGTACGCAGTCTGTAGTAAGTAGAGGGAGTTTTTAGTACTCTAATGCATTTCAGAGTGGCAAAGGACTGGGTAGAGGCACAGGTTGTTTTTCTTGTGGCCAACAGTACCATATTGCCAAATAGTGTCCTCAGAGGAATGCTTTAGGATTTGGGCATAGGCTGGCAGCATTAGAGCCGATAGTAGGTGATGCAGGCAGATCACATAGAGTCTTTGCAGTGGTTGATAACTTCCAAGTAGAGCATCAAGGTATCGTGGTGGAGACTTTTGGATTTATGCGAGCTATTGGTTTTTCCGTTCTCTTTGATTTCAGAGCTTCTGATTTATTCATTTCTCCTTCTCTTATGGAGCGTTGTGGTCTAGTGGCAACAAAGCAAGATGATAGGTGGCAGGTTGAGCTAGCTTCCGGGGCTAAGGTCACAGTTGAGTCTTTAGTGCATGATTGTGAGTTGAGGATTCACCCTTTATCTACCACAGTAGATCTTCGCATCCTACCCCTTGGTTCATATGATATAGTTTTTGGTATGGATTGGTTAGATACCCATCAGGCAGTGATAGATTGTCGGCGTAAGTGAGTCAGATGTGTGGATGATTCTAGTAGAGAGGTGGAGGTAGTTGGTATCCAAAGACCTATTTCCCTACTTATGATCTCTGCCATGCAGCTTAAGAGGTGTATGCATCAGGGTTGTCAGCTTTTTGCAGTGACAGTTAATGACTTGGATATGGAGGAGAGTCAAGAGACGTCTCTTGATGATCACCCACTTCTGAGAGAGTATGCTGGTGTTTTTCCTTCTGAGATTTCAGGGATGCCACCTAAGCGTGACATTGACTCCAGGATTGATCTTGTTCCCAACGTAGAGCATATCTCACGAGCTCCATACAGGATGACTACCCAGGAGCTTCGATTGTAGTTGGAGTTGTTAGCCAAGGGATTCATTCGACCTAGTGTTTCTCCATGGGGAGCACATATGATTTTTGTGAAGAAGGATGGATCTCTACGGCTGTGTATTGACTATCGACAGCTCAATAAGGTGACAGTGAAGAATAGGTACCCCTTGCCACAGATTGATGATCTGTTTGATCAAATTAAGGGAGCTAAGCTATTTTCAAAAATTGACCTTAAATCAGGATATCATCAGTTGCAGATATTTGAGGAAGATATTCATAAGACAACGTTTTGTACCCATTATGGACATTATGAGTTTATTGTTGTACCATTCGGGTTGATGAATGCACCTTCGGTATTCATGAGCCTGATGAATGGTGTATTTTGCACTTATCTCAATAGGTTTTTCCTTGTATTTCTAGATGACATTTTGATTTATTCGAGGACTATGGAGGAGCATGAGGAGCATTTGCGTCAGGTGTTGCAGTATCTGAGAGAAAATCAACTTTATGCTAATTTGTCAAAATGTGAATTCTTTCAGACTGAGGTGAAGTATTTGGGTCATGTCATTTTTGGAGAGGGTATTGCAGTGGATCCTTCGAAGATCCAAGCTATTATGGATTGGCCTACACCTACTAATGTTTCTAAGGTCCGCAGTTTTATGGGTTTGGTAGGTTATTACAGCCATTTTGTTATGGGATTTTTGAGGATTTCTCACCCTATTACTTTTCTTCAAAGGAAAGAGAAGAAGTTTGTTTGGTCAGAGCAGTGTCAAGAAACTTTTCAGACCCTTAAGGAGTGGTTGACTAGTGCACCTATTCTGGTAGTTCCTGATCCTACAGGGGACTTTGTTGTGTGTACAAATGCTTCTTTGGAGGGTTTAGGAGTATTTATGATGCAGGATGGTCATGTGATTGCCTATGAGTCTCGCAAACACAAAGATCATGAATTAAACTATCCCATGCATGATCTAGAGTTAGCTACAGTTGTGCATGCCTTGGTGAGGTGGAGGCATTTTCTTTTAGGGCATCGGTTTGAGATACACAGTGATCATCGTAGTTTACAGTATATTTTTATGTAGCCAAACTTGAATGCGAGGTAGAGGCAATGGATGGAGTTCTTGTGCGAGTATGATTTTGAGGTGAAGTACATTTAGGGAAAGGAGAATGTTGTGGCAGATGCTCTTAGCCGTCAGAGGCATGAGATTACAGCAGTCACTCTCATAGTTGATTTGAGAGGTCAGATTCTTGCAGCACTTCTAACTGACAGTTGGTATCAGGAGGTGAAGTTTGAGGTTGAGTCAGGTAGATCTTTGGAGGGTAGATTTGCAAGTTAATCTCTTGAGTCAGATGGTCTTTTGTGACATTTGGGTCGTATTTATGTTCCTAGCTCTGGGGGCCTTCGTACCCTAGTTATGTCAGAGGCACATCGAGCACCCTATTCTTCTCATCTAGGTGTCAAGAAGATGCATGTAGATCTTCATTAGCTATATTTTTGGAGTGGTATGAAGCAGGATATTGCTGATTTTATGTCAGATGTCTTGAGTGTTAGAGGGTGAAGGTGGAGCACTAGCACCTTGTAGGTCTTTTGCAGCCCCATCTTGTTCCAGAATACAAATGGGACATCATTTTGATAGACTTCATAGTTGGTTTACCAGTATCCTCCCGTCGACACGATGCTATTATGGTCACTATGGACAAGTTGACCAAGGTAGCTCAGTTCTCTCCTGTCTATTCATCTTATAATGCTTCTACGGTGGCCAGAGTATTCATGGAAGACATAGTCAGGTTGCATGGGATTCCTTGTAGGATCATCTCTGATAGGGATCCAGTGTTTACTTCAGCCCTATGGACTTCTCTGCAGCATGCTTTGGTGACACAACTAAACTTTAGTTCAGCATACCATCTAGAGACTAATGGTCAGACTGAGAGGGTTAATCAGGTCCTCAAGGATATGCTTAGGATGTATTTGAGGACACTACACCAAATAAAGAAAACTATGTCTATCCAACTATTTTGCGCATTTAACTATCCTAAAAGAATACTTAATGAATGATTATATTTTTATTATATAAACATTAAAGCTCTAATGTTACAATGATCTAAACATATGTATATTTTAAACAAGATAACTTAATTTAACTTAACTAATCATTCTAGATCATATATCTCCATAAGTCATAACTTGAATAGTAATACTACTTATATCAAAACTATGAAATCCTTATATTTGAAATTTAGAAAAGAAATGACGTTACTATTTTTTTTTAAAACAATAATTTAAATGTAACAATTTAACATATATGGATACATCAACAAATGAATTGGCTTAATAATCACTATGAGGTTTAGATATCTCCAAATCAATTATCAAAATGAATAGCTAAAAGTAACTTAAAGATTTAACTAAATTAATTTTGTTCAACAAGATCCTTGACTACATTCCTTGCACACCTACAGACTTTCTAAATTGACCATATCAATAATTATATTTTGAGAAGAACAAGAAATAGTCATTACCACAAGTGTCTCCAATTTGAAACTTAATGAGGAGGAAGCGATCTGCTTAAAAGAGGAAACTATCCAAAATTGAAATCACACAATTAAATATTTAACACAGAAAAAGTTTACAAAGAGTTTTCTTTTTAATGATTTTATAAAATTGCTAGGAGAGCAACTAGCGAGAGCAAAAATACCATCTAAAATAATTTCAAGTAGGATAAATCAGCTAAGGAGAAAACAATTATATGAGAGCCCAATAGTTTAGCATCAGGAATGAAGTGATGATCAAATGCAACCGGAATCAGGCCAGAAGAAAGAGATCTAATGTTTAGAGCATGTCTGAAACTGAGGCTGAGAAAAGGCAAAAGGATGAGACCATGCCATGCCTCAGATATGCAAGAATGACATAAGAGATGGTAAAAAAAAAAGGATTAGAGATAAATATAATTATATATTCATAGAATGGAATATTAAAAGGATTCAATACAAACAAATGATATATGAACCATGAGAAATTTAACTTACAGTTTAAAGGAAATGTGGATCGGCTCTTACAAAGGTGTAGGTTTGATGGTGATATGTTGAAGCAGTTGGCAAGAGTAGAAATCATGCCTTAAAGGTTTGTGATCATAGTCTCTAGGAGAAAACATAGATAAGGCTCAATTGTTGGACAACCTGGCAAGGAAATGAGCCAAGAGAGAATGCAAAACTGTATATCAAGAGGAAACAGGTAACGTCGCTTCCTTCAGCACTAGGCGACTGGGCATAATGGAGAAAGACAGCAAAATGGTTGGCCTAGATAGGTTAGAATAGAGGGATATCTACCTCTAGAAAGGCACGCTACTACAGAAGGTAAAACATTTGTCTGAATGAAGGTAAGATCTTAAATTTAGAAAACTAAACCAGAAGAATTATTATGAGAAAATGTCGATGAAGCTAGAATGCACCAGCGAATGAAGACAATGTAGAATAAAGTTCCATTAAACCATATTATCTTAGTTGTAGGCGATGCATTCCGATCAATTGGTCAACAGCAAGGAGCAGCCCAAGACTCAGGGTGAATCATCCCATCTTACCAGATTAATAGAGTATTTTCCTCAGACATTGCAATGGTTTGAAAATTTGAGAAGAACAGCTCACTGATTGGGCTAAGAATTGATTCCAAGGTTTTAGACAAAAGTTTACTGACACAATTGAAGGACAGGTGTTCATCTGGTGGCATAGATTAAATTTTGGCATAGAGAAACAAGAAGAAAATAACTTGAAGGTAAACTACAGAGGAAAGTTCATTGATAGCATCTGAGGTGCGATTCCAATGACGTGAAAATGGTCAGGGAGCAAAACACATTCGAGCACACATAGAGAACAAAAACGATCATGCTACAAGGAAATTTAAATTCCAGGACATACAAGGTTACAGAAATACAAAATCTCACACATAGAGAGGCAAAATAAACATACTCAGATTACTATCTTCCAACTTCAGAATCCTCTGTTGTAAAACTTCCTTCCCCTCCTTTCCTTAATTCTTCTGCTTCTATAAAACTTTTTCCAAATCTCTGCCCACTTCCTCTTCGAAACCCTCCTCCCTCAAATAACTCCCATATAACAAAAATAGACAAAGTAATTTAATTCCCACTAACACCATCTTTCCATTACAGATCCCCACCATTAATTGCCTTCATTACACCTCTATGAGAATCATTTTCAAATCTTTGACAGCTTACTCCCACTAACAAAATTAATGACAAAATAAAATAAAATCTCCCAAAACAGATAAAATCAATACTCAATCAACTAATCAATATTCTTAGTAACTAATATTGATATAAGAATATAAACTTAATATTATTATTATTACAATCTACTAATTTACACACCATAAAACCAATTGTTTAATTTCCTTAAATCCTCTCATTAAACCACTAAATATTATAATTGTATTTAAGCTAGTCATTATTATTTTATTATTATTATTATTATTATTATTGTGATAATTAGTAATATTCTACAAATACATATTAACTTAAAATCAAATAATGACACTGAAACAAAAAGAGATTCTTGACTCAAACGAATCAACCATAAGACATCAATAAACTATTCAACAATTAATGACAACCACATAATGAACGATGACCCCAAATTCAGAAACAAGTATCAATTAAACAACAACTAAACTCCAGACTGGAAACGCATGGGTGACGATGACTGAAAAACACTCACTAACATAGGGGACCCCATGTTATCTCCCATCCACATTATCTATTGAAGTAAAGGCACGCTTAGACCTACTGAGTCAGGTGGAGTCAATGCCTGGTACCTATAACCTGCATCAAAACAAGATGTTGCATACAAGCATATACATATATAAAAAATACACAGTGTCAGGTAGTCGCAGCATAGTAGGGTGCTCATAGTGAGTAGTACTACACTATCCCTGCACCGAAAGCATGACAATAAACATAAACATCTCTAACTATCAATCAAGTATCATCCAATCACATAAAGCATGATAACTCTACTCCGCATAAACATCTAACCATTTACTGATCATGTCAAACACATCATAAACTAAAATATCAATAATGTCATCATAATGATCATAGCAAATGTCAACAACCATATTAGTAATCCATAATCCATAAGGAGCATAACTAAGCATAAACAATAAGTCTATCATCAACATGTCTCAAAAATGTCCAGATATAACTAAAATGCTATCAATTGTCGAAAGCGAAAATGAGGGGCACTATAGTTTTCATGAATTGTAGTGCCTTCAAATCATTGGTGAGTTTAGAATCAATGAATCCCTTTCTACTATGCTGCTCTTCCAACCCCTATCTTTGGCCAGCGTTAATTCAGTAAGCACAATCATTACTTCAACATTGTTAGTGTTAATGCAAATGTGAAGGGTATAAGCCCAAAGTAGTTGTGTTTTCCCAATCTTTGAAGGTTTCACTGCCACTGGCAAAATCTAGGTCCTCTTAAACTTTCTTGTTGAAATTGAGTTATATAGAGAAACAATGTTTTCCATTTGATTTTCAGCTTTTTGCTCTGAAGAGCTTAAACATCAGGTGTTGGCTACGTGTGAAGCCAAGTCAAGTGTAACGGCTGGAGTTTTCTATAGATTCTTTCTTTGAATCTATTTACTACAGATTCTTTTCTTGTTTATAACCATAGCTTCTTGAAACAGTCAGTATCTTCCATGGTGCATGCCTTGCTATTAGCATCTTCTTTACAAGAAGGAATGATATGAAGTTTGTAGTGGTATTGTAGAGTGAGAGAGTGCTGGAAGTTTATGTTAAAAATAGAGTTTCCCTTGGTCATAGTGGATGTAACCAGATATTCTGGTGAACCACTTTAAAATTTATGTGTTTTTATCAGCATGTTGTGTTTCACTTCTGTTCCTTTTTCTACAACTTCTTTCATTTTTGTTTTATGTTTTAAATCAACAATTGGTATCAGAGCTAGGTTAAGAAGCTCAGTGTTGAAATAGTTCCTTGGAGATCAATGAACAATTTTTAGAGCAATGGATGAAGTAGATATGGAAGAGAGTCCCAACTGGGATGATTGGGTTCAAACTCTCATGTCTATGTGCCATGGCCATGAAGAGAGTCATGATGAAGTGGGAGCTATTCATCAGATGTTTTTGGATGAATTAAATGATGAAGTTGATTATGTTACTAAGGAGTTTCTTGGTATGTTGGAACTTGGAAGTGACATAGAGAAGATGCAAGAAATAAAAAGTGTTGTGTCTCAGTCTGGAGAAGAGGAAGAGGTAAAAGAAATATTTTATTTTGCTGATAATGAAGTTTCTTTTTTCAAGTTATAGCAAGAGGTTGTAGATTCAAACACAATGTGTTTAAGGAATGGTTTGTGTGTAAAGAAAAATTTTACATTTGATTTGCCAATGGAAATGGATGATTTGCATGTTTTGGTAGAGGCTGAGAATCAAGATGCTTTGGGTGATGAGGATGTGATTTCGCAATATCACATGTACAATGTGCTAGCGAAGCATTGCTCGTTGATGGTACCGGCTGTGGAAAAGGATATTGGTTACCTAATGCATTTGTTGATTTCCTTGGCGGTTTGTGCGAATGGAGGGGTTTTACACCTTGTCAATGTGTGCTACAGTATAGCCACGAAGTTGCAAAATTTGTGGATGGTTGACAAAATTAAGAGCCAAGGGGGATTTAAATCCCTGTTCCTATTCTTGGAAAGAGCCTCCAAGATCATGTAGAAGAGGGCCCTCGAGAACCCTAAAATCGAGGTCATATTGAATGCGGAAGTTTTGCAGGCGTTGGGGAATGAGAAGGGCTCTCTTAGTGAAGACGTGGGTGGTTTGAATGCCAAGATACTGCCCATGCACCCCCAAGAGAGGAGTGCTACAAAGGAGGGGAAGAGTGTGAGGAATTCTTTCACTTTTACATAGAGCTTGTATTTTGTGTGGGATGCTGCCAATCCTAGCTATGATAAATGTAGTAACATTGACGCTAATCCATCATTTTGGTTGATGAAGCCTCCTGTAGAAGAGACACAACAATAGAAAGTGGTAGCAAAGAAGCTTAAAACCAACGTGCTTTGAAGGAGATTCATTCGAAGCTTTCTTTAACAGAACCTGGCAAAGCTAAAATCTTCGTTGCGGCTAATGTAATGATACAAGTGGAAATGTAGGGGATATCTCTAAGCAACTCTCTTTCTGGTATGACTTACCTTCAAATGGGAGATTGTTGGCTACGTGTGAAGCCAAGTCAAGTGTAACGGCTGGAGTTTTCTGCAGATTCGTTCTTCATCTATTTACTGCAGATTCTTTTCTTGTTTGTAACCGTAGCTTCTTGAAATAGTAATTATCTTCCACGGTGCATGCCTTGCTATTGGCATCTTCTTTACAAGAAGGAATGATATGAAGTTTCTAGTGGTATTGTAGAGTGAGAGAGTGCTAGAAGTGTATGTAAAAAATAGAGTTTTAATAAAGAGAGTTTCCCTTGTTCATAGTGGACGTAGCCAGATATTTTGGTGAACCGCTTTAAAATTTGTGTGTGTTGTGTTTCACTTCTGTTCCTTTTTCTGCAACTTCTTTCATTTTTTTTGTGTTTTAAATCAACTACCGGTACATTGTAAATGTACCAACAGTCGAAATCCTGCCGACAAACATACAGGTCGAAATCCTATCAACAAACAAATAGGTCGATAACATTCTTCATTATTGATTCAAATCGTCTGTAAAACAAGTCGAAAGAATTGTAGGTTGAAAATGCCGAAAAACAGTTAACACACAACGTACGGGCTGTTTGCTCTATCTGATCCAGTCCCAGTATTGTGGGAATCTCAGTACTGAAACTAATTATCTATAGAATATAACCACAAAATAACCAAAATTAATTCTTCATACAAGTAATCAAAAGAATTAAACACTATATATCGCTATTTGATTTCGAAAATTTCAACGTGTACTAGCTTTTTTTTTCTGAATCTTTGCTGTAATCTTGCTTAAAATAATGCAACTGCTGATAGACATGCCTTTTAGGCAACACGACAAGGAACTTGTAAAATAGGTTTCTATGGTTAATCAGACAAACATAGCTCAATTAAGGTGCCTATGCCTCCACTGCTCTAAAGAAGTTTTCATTCGAGAGCTATGGAGTTGTAGTTACTTGTTTTTCCTTTAGAGCTTTCCAGGGTTACAGAAATAATAAAACTGAAGTGCCATATTTTCATTTTCTTTTAGTGTAAAGGATAAGGTAACTTTAGACAATTTCATTCAGAGTACTAGAATTTTAATTCAGTAGACTGTCTTCATATGAAATTTAAGGTCATTCTGCAAATTTGATCACTGCTTACCATGAAATATATTAAGGGCCCTCGTCCCGAGGCTGAAGACACTAAAAAAATTCTTGATTCCAAATTAAAGCCTAGAGTTTTCCTCTCGGAAACCAGATCGCGCACTAAATACGATGTATTTATAAATCATCGCGGAAAGGACGTAAAGAATACGATTGCCAGTCTTATATACCACAACCTCTCTAACAGGAAGCTTAAGGTCTTTCTTGACAATAAAGAAATGGAACATGGTGAAGCTATTCCCCACAAAATCCACCATGCCATTAGCACAGCATCTATTCACATTGCCATTTTTACAGAAAGTTATGCAGAATCTGTTTGGTGTTTGAGTGAGCTAAGTTTAGCGGAGGAAAGTGGGGCTCCCATTATTCCCATCTTTTGTGGAGTTCAACCTAGCGACTTGCGGATGAAAAGTGGAAATGAAGTCGGATTGTATTCCAAAGCTTTCCACAAACTCTCTCAAAAAGTCGACAGTGAGACTATTGAGAAATGGAGATCCACGCTCCACAGGGTTTCTGAAACGTTCGGCATTAAATTTGAAGGGTAAAATTTCATTAAATCCTCAAGCTTGCTTATTTATTTAATAAACATTTCCTTCCTTTGTACACATTTACTTTTATAGTGGTTTTTCTTGCTACAATTTAAATTGTCATATTTTAGGGACCATGGATTGCTGTTGGAGAATATTGCAGCTTCTGTACTGAAGTATATCAAGCCCCCCTTCAAATTTCAGGCCAGGAGAATGATTTCTTTACATCTGCTCTATGTTTGCTTCCCTCACATGACTGTTTGTGCTTGTAATAAGTCTGGGTTTAGCTGATTTAGCTTTGCCCTTTTTGTTATAATAATCTTTCATTTGTAGTCTTCTTACCCTATTACTTGTCTATAATAGCTAAATGTACTTTGTTATGCCCACTGACAATACCTATATTGCTTTCGGGGTCTCCATGGGCCTGCTATTTTTTATTTTATCTATTTTGAATATTTAAAATGTTCAAACCTTTTATATTCTCTCAATCGCTGCAAAACTTCAGATGAACCTCTTTCATGCTGCAGGATGAGGAGGTGGTGCTGCATAGGGATAAAAGAAGGTGTTTGGAAGTAGATAGCAAAAGTAAAGCGATTGGTGGGGTTGATTTTCCGATGGGACAGTCCTCTCCTAAATTTCAACTTTCTTCTGAAAATGTTATGAGTGATCTTTTAAGTAAATTGGAGCCAGGAAAACGGTATAGGATCCAAGAAATTGGCAGGTCTTATGGTAACCAAATTGAATTTGAATTCCGTACGGATACATCATCCTTTTGTAATGTAGGATGTAATGACATTTTGACATTTCAGCTTCCAGATTCTGACAGTTCTAAACCTTCGGAAAACTTGCATAATCCTCAATTCATTGACCCTGGAGTTCAGAATGTTGATCAATTCCATAGAGTCTAAAGACTTGAAAGGAAACACTATAGGTGGTGAGGAAGGGGCTCTTAATAGGTGAGTGGTTCAAGTTACAAGGTGGAGGTTTGTGTTCAGTAAGTTTTGGAGACTCGTGTGAAGGTGATGATACATGCTAGAAATGTGTTAAAAAAGGAGTGTCATCATGGAGAAGGCTACCCCTGATTTGTCGGCTTTGAATTGACTAAGTTCTATTTTTTTCCATTGGCATACATTTATCAAGATTACTCTGTCTATGGTTGATTTTGAAAGAAAGATCATTTAACTAAATTATAACTAGTTTGGTTTTGCTCCATGCCTTTCTTATGGCATCTATTTTGTCAACTTTATATGTCAATTAAAAACGTGTACCTTTTTAATAATATCAATTTGATGTGCTAAACATCATAATTGTATGGATTTAAAAAAATAAATTACAGATTTGTCACATCTCCATGTGAATCTACTCTAAGACTTCATAGTTCTGATGTAATTTAGACTAGGGATGGGAACTTAAAACTTAATATTAACTCTATATGTGTGTGTGTGAGTTTGTGTGCATGTCTATATATGCTTAAGTATATGAACTTTTAATGGTTGCGAGTGAATTTGGAATGGATATATAGTTATGTTTCTTATTAATTTCTATATATATTATTATATTTTTGACTAACTTGGACTAACCACTTGTGATTGGTGTGAGGAACAATGTGTGATATGCAAGTGATAGGGTGCATGGTGAAGTGGATTGTGCAGATCCATAAAAAGAAATGAATCTAATGCTAAAACTATGCCGAGATATTGGCTTAACCTAAGACTCGTTCAAAGTAGAATTTGGTATGTTCTTCTAGCACATAGTCGGTCTCATCCATTAATTGTCAAGTCTGTAGATCCTGGTTGAGTCCTAACTAATGGGCAATAGATGTATCATTACATTTTTTTTAGGGCATTTCATTTGAATGTGTCTTTTCCGTAGCATAAATCATGGATCAAACTGATGGTTTTTTATTTACTTGGAGTAATAGTTAATATTATTGGTATGAAATATGTATATAGGAATAAATTATAAATATTAACAAAGGAGTTATGACTATTGTTATTATTTTTATCAATTTTCTTTCCTAAAAGATGAGTGTTAAAGTCTTCCAAAAATAAATAAATCAAATGCTAAAGAAAAGAATCAAACCAAATAGAAAAGGAAGCACATTATCATTAAAGCCAAAACCAAGGAAATTGATAGAGGGGGAGAAATAAAAAGAAGAAACAATGACAAAGAAGAAGAAGGGATGCGTAGGTTTTTTGAAGGGCCAAGCTATGACCAAGAAAATGGAGAGGAGGGCAACCAACATTCATTGCCTGGGCGACCCTCATGAATGACAAAAACTAGGTGCCATACCTTGTAATAAAATCTATCCCTAAGCATACCCTGAGAATAGGAGGTTGAATAGATGGAAAAGACATCAAGGGAGGATAGGGAAAGGAGAATAAAGAGGCAAGTTGTAGGGTGTTTTAGATAGTTTTTCATTTTTGGAGAGTATAAGGAGGCATGTGGACATGAAAACTCAAATTTGGAGGTTATTGGGTTGAGTGTGAACAACACATCATCATTTTCCACCTACTTGAACTAAATCCTCACACCTAAGGACATGTTCATCTCCTTTACTTGTTGTTTCCTTCATAAATTTATAGGTTTTCACCTTGTATGACTGCCATAAAAGTTTTAAGTGTTATAAGTATACATTTTGTGGTACATAATTGATTAGACAAAGGTCCAGGAGTATTTGGGTGGCATATGGCAGAAACTAGAAACTATCGAAAATCTAATTTTTCAATATTTTCTACATCTCAATAAATTGCATTTTTGGAGGCCTTCAGAGCGGAATTGGGCCTCAAGACTTTCATCTGTTGCTTAGGATAATGGCTGCAGGAAAGGTCTGAAGAAACTCAAACTAGTTTTTTTAGAGATCTTTCCAATGAGTTAGAAAAGTTCAAATTCTGAACAAATGGCTAGGAGTTATGACCCTGCTAAGTGGGGGAAACTAAAATTTCATAATTTTTTGAAAATTTGAATTTTTGTAAATAGTTTCTCACCTTCCAATTGTTCATTTTGAATTCTAAGGGTAAGGTGACCCTTCATATTCTATACAAAAGTATATATTTCAAATTAGAAGTGAATAAAGTAGTTTTTGGAGGCAATTCACAACTCCCAGCGAGCTTGCCTACTTGTACAAACTCAAATGTACATTGTTTTACATGTCCATTACAATACTACAGGGTCAGTGCTAGGTATTGTCCAAATCAATAACATTCCTTAAAACCCTAACTAGCATTCTAGTCTCATCCAAAACTAGTTGAGGAAGAGAAAATTTAGTGTAGGTAATTGTTGCATGTCTATAATAAATTGTTGCAATAGTTAGGGACACCTTGACATGGTAAGTGTGTTGTTTGAAAAAATGTTTCATTGAAATGTAGCATCATGGAATGCCCTAATGACAAGATATGTTCAATTTGGGTGGTAGTAGAGGATTTAATTTTTTTAGGAAGTGCAAACTATCATCTTAACCATTTAAGTTTTAAACAAGGGATTTGAGTGAGATGAATGATACTCTTCACCTCAACTTGGAAATTATTTTTGTTGTTGCTCATCACCACAAACTTATTAAACATATGGGCATTACTCTTAATAGGATTTCTTTTTTAATAACTCAATTTGAATAATTTCAAATGGAAACAGAAAATCCTTGTAGCCTATGTTGGAATAATCAAACCTAAAGCTTTTTGTAGTTACACAATATTATGGGTTAGGAAAGATCATTATCTTAGAATTTTTTTTTTTAATGATTGCATACTAAACAAATTCTTTTTGGATTGTCCTTACCTATTGCGAGCAAGATTTTGTTGTAATAGGGGGCAAATATTCTTATGTAAAGATATTGTACAAACTCTATCTAAAATGACTTCGTGTAAGATTAATATTCCTTGCAGCCAGAACTAGGTGAATAAGACTTGAATCACTTATAGGGCTCCTTATACCACCTATTATGACTTATTTTACCTCTATGCTCCATTTGGGCATACTTCATTTTAGGTAAAGTTGTTGCCTATAACATAATGGTGTTCACTACTAAAATTGATATGAACATAATTTTGAGTTGTTCTTACCTTATAGGACTACATAGGGACTGTAAAGTGGTCTTAGTTTTGTATTTCTTTCTATAGAGAAGTTTAAGTTGAATAGCTCCCACATTGAAATCCAAGGATAAGATGGACAGTGTAGAAGTGGACCAATGGCAACCCTAAACTTTCTTATTGAGCATTTACTACAACACTAGTTAATTTATAAATAATACACATAAATGTTTATTATAGATCAACAAGTAAAGAATAATATAAAGACATATACACACACAATAAGGGAACTATGAGCTCATTACTAAAAATTCCCAATGCTAGGGTCTCACACAATTTCTCATCCCCGAAGGAGATACGACAACAAATTGGGGATGTTGGAGGATCCAACAATGGGGAGGTTCTCGTAGAGACTTCGGCCACAACACGACCTCATCTAATGGTTTCTTCTATGGGTAGCCCTTCTCGGACAGAGACACATGCAGAAGCTGCAAAGTTTGGTAGCAAGGGCGTCTGCCTATCTCATGCGGGGGAAAATTCATCTATTGGCGATGGAAGTATGGGGCACCTGGGGTCGGTTGATTCCTCTTCAAGGATTAGGCACCCATATGTGACCCCCACCCCCTCTCCTCTCTAGCCCACTCGCAAGATCAGTAGCTCCACTTTTTTTGGCGCGGTGGGAGAAAACCTTGATGCCATTATGCAAGAAGCTCTAGCTAGGCCACACTCATAAGCCTTTTTGGATGTTGTCAATGGTGAGAACAAATCCTATTCAATGTTCTAGTAAGTCCATAGAAATTGTTGGCGTAGTGACTATATCAATGATGAGATCCCTCTCCACCACAAGTACGTGCTTTTGGTGTGATGACAAAAGTCGACATGGTATCAGAGCGCAGGTCATCGGTTCGAGTCCCTCAAGCCCTCAACCCTTCATCCGCGTAAGCTCGGCTTATCGACGTGGTACGTAGTGGGTACGAATCCCACATGGTACGTGGTTGTATCCGGCTCCATCATGTGGGGGGGTGTTGGCGTAGTGACTATATCAACGATGAGATCCCTCTCCACCACAAGTATGTGCTTTTGGTGTGATGGCAAAAGTCGACAGAAATAACCTTAAGTGATGAGGTTAAAAAGGAAATAGATGAAAATGAAAAGTTTTTTTTTGGTAGAGAATGGGTTGATTGGTAGATTCAACCATTTATGGTTCAGCCTTTCAGATCTACATCAGTGAATCATTGAGTCATGGCAGCCTATTTTGAAAAAAATCTTGAAATCTATCCTTGCGCAATGGGCTTCTTCATGGTGGTTTTTGACAATGCTGAAGATTGAAACACTATCATCCGTTCTCTCTGGGCTTGGGGAAAATATTTGCTTATGTTAAAACCATGGCACCCTTCTTTCAATCCTTCCATAGAATCCTTTACTATTATGTCTATATGGGTTTTCCTTCCAAACCTTCCTCTTCACTTTTGGGTTGATTCATGTTTCGAAGCCATTGGTAATACATTGGGCAACTTTTTGGAAACAGATAATGATTTTTCTGATTTCATGCATACAACCTTCGCTCACATTTTGGTGGATTTAGATACATCAAAAGACCTTCTGGTATAAATTATTTTGAAGGTACATGGCCAAAGCTAAACCCAACCATTGAATTATGATGGATTACCATTTCATTGCATAAGTTGTTATAAAATTGGTCACATTGTTGCAAATTGTCCCACCACCAAGATTAAATCAAACCTCCCTACCTCATGGTGGAGAGATGCTGCTCCTCATCATTACACTATTGATAGCATAGGAAGAGCATAAGAGATTTCACATGAGCATCTGGAAGGCATGGACAAACTCTTTGTTCGACAAGATTCATCTCAAGTCAAGGAAAAATTAGAAGAATAACCACCATCTACACATGGAAATGGTCAAAAACTTCTCATGGATGGTTGTGGGAAATCAACAACTTCTGAAACCTCTCAACCTCCCTATCGTGCTTCTCACAAAGAAGAAGAAAGCTTTGATGATTGGAAAGTGGTGTAAAAGAAAAAGAAAGACCCCTACAAAGGTGTTGCTGTCAGGCACAATGTGCTCCTACGCTCTCATTACGAAAATTACATTTAAACTTAAATATGACAGTTGATGACTAAATTTTAATGTTTAAGTTTCTTAGGTATGCACCCCTATGTAAGGGTCTGATGCATTGAGTTGGCTCTCTTTTTATAGTTGTTCTAGTTAAAAGATGAAGAATTAGTCTAGGATGAATTCCCCTATAAGCTTATGTAATATCAGGGTTGGTGTTTGCTTATGACTGAATGTTAATCAATTTCTAATAAATTAGACTAGATCTGAAAGACTGTTACACCCCTTTTTTAGCAAACTTACTTCATCATTTTATTTCAGAATATATATATATATATATATATATATATATATATATATATATATATATATATATATATATATATATATATATATATATATATATATATATATATATATATGACCAGAACAACTATAAAAAGAGAGCCAACTCAATGCATCAGACCCTTACATAGGGGTGCATACCTAAGAAACTTAAACATTAAATATATATATGCTCATGTCAAGTTAAAAGATGAAGAATTAGTCTAGGATGAATTCCCCTATAAGATTATGTAATATCAGGGTTGGTGTTTGCTTATCACTAAATCTCAATCAATTTCTAATAAATTAAACTAGACCTGAAAGACTGTTACACCCCATTTTTTAGCAAACTTACTTCATCATTTTATTTTAGAAACTACTAATTAGAAAGAGAAATTGATATATTAATGTGAAGTTATGCTAGCCTAGAAAATGAACTTATTTTACATTATTGAAAATGTAATGACATGTTATATGATATATTATTACTGCATTTAATTGATTTATAAGACGGACTAACTACTTCTTGTGTGAATGAGTTGAATGCAGGGATAGTGTTTTCCTCCTCCCAAATAAGGAGGGAGAGCATAACTAGGGAGAGGGAAATAGATCATGAGAGATAAGCAATTGACATGCCATTAGAGAACTCACACACTCACTTAGAGGTTATGTCGAATTCGGTGTTCTTTCTTAGTCTTAATGTAATGTTGAAAATGTAAATGAGGTATTAATGTCATGATTGTCATTTGTTTGAGCCTGGTTGTTGTTCTTGTCGCATGGAGACTATATCTCCTTGTTGGATTCGATTGGTTTCTTTGTTTCTTAAAATTATTTTCTTTGTTGCCTTGAGACATAAACCTATAAACCCTATGCTAAGATTAATGATCTGAACCATGTAGTTGATGCATATTTGAACATATAGAATGTGTAGACGTCTAAAATTGACCAATTTCCTAGTTTATCCTTATTTCCCTATTTATCCTTAATTATCATTAATTATTCCTTGATTATCCTAATCCTCCCCCATATGAGATTTAATTAATTTTAATTAATTAAATTATTATATTCCATCCCGTAGATAATAAAATAAATTTAACAAATTTAATTTATTATTTACTTTACCTAAAACCTTTTCGTAAAATCAAAACCCATAAAATACCTACCATGACCCTAACTACCATTTGCCATTCACTAAACCAAAAACCTATTCAACTACTTGAATTGACTTTTGAAACCATCCTCAAAACTTTATAAAAATCAAATTCATTTTCATTTACTCCCCCAGCAAATTTTACAATGGAGTTATGCAATTATCTGAGCAACCACATTTTTAAGCGTGTTTGGTAACATTTATTTTATAATATCTTTTGATCTATTTGGTGGTGCATTTGATATAAATTTCTAGGGTTTTGCAATAGTTTCTACCTATTTTTAAATAGAAATTTATATTGCTGCATACAATGGTGAACCTGACGTGAAACCTCCTTCTTAATCTATTGTTTTGCAAAGCATTTTGGTTGAGTTTGTGCAGGTTACTCCTAGCCTCAAATCTGATTCCATCATTGATTCCCAAGCATCTGGCATGCAAAGACCAACATATTACATCATGGGTTTTTGGACATTTGAAAACTTTTGAATTTTTTTTTAGTTTTTGGGATTTTTAGTCCTGGGTCCATGGGATGAATTGTTGTTCACTCTAATTCTATTCTTTGTGCCGTTTATATAGAAGTGTTTAAACTATGGTATCTTGGTAGAAGATCATCTTAACGATTATCATAATTGTTTTTCTAATCTTTTAACATTGTTTGTTAAGTGAACGTTGTCAGTGAATTAGGTATGAAGGTTTCCAGTAATTTGTTAAGGGATGGGATTTTATTGTGTACTCTTGCCTGAAGATTATTCAAGGATATCTTAATCATTTATAAATACCAGATTACTTGTATTGCCATAATTTCTAATCTTGGCGGTTGTTGATAACGACCTATTCCTTTAATTTCTTACGGGTGCAAGTGATAATTACTATGATATCTATGTGAGCATCAAGTGATAGTTACTATGATATCTATGTGAGCACTACAGTGCTCAAAATGTTGTCTCACGTTATAAAAATCACAGTAGGATTTCCTAAAATTTGTCACCTATTGCTAATCGGCATCTTCCTTTGAACTCCTAAGCCAATAGGATTTTAATATCTGTGCATTATAGTCCCTGGTAAATTGTCTCACGCCATAAATAAAGCTTTCGCTGGTATTTATAGCTCTAGGAAAATTGTCTCACATTATAAAATCAATTAATATCATAAATCTGAACTCAACGGTTTCCTATCGAGATATTCCTTGAACCTCCTATGGGTGCAAGTGCTAGTATATTTTGGGCTGTATCAACTGTCAAATACCAGCAACTTCTCACATTATTAGACTGTGATTATTAAGTAGGCCATACTTTATTTCATGCTAGCCGGTGCCACCCACTCATACAGCCATACAAGGTCAAGATAACATTGGAAATTAAAAATTATTAATAATGCTACAGTCTAGTATTTGATTCAATCAAAAAACTCATACATGTACATGAACTAATGAGTCTATATGAAAGGTTATTCAACAGTTCCTTCTCATATATCAGAAATGTATTGTCAAATGTTTTAGTTGTTTGAAATTTGGTTAATCTCTTACAACAATACCTGTTAGAGGAGATTGCACGATTGATGGAAGGATTTGATCAACATTGAAGTTATTTCACCAAGTCTTCTTGTGCTGTGGCAGGGGTTTGTTGTTTTACTCAGCAGTTCTTGCGTATATCCATCAAGATTCATTGTCAATTTTCTTGTTAATCGATTAGTGGTTTTCTTTAAAGTGTTAGACCTAAGCATCTCCTAGTGGCTCATAGTAGGAAGGTGACAGTATAAACTGTTACATATAACCAGATTCCTTGTAAACATCAGACTTTGTTAATTACCAGTGACCAACTTACATCCAAAGAAACCATTTTCTCATGACAAGGAGAAAACTGAAGTTTGTAAATCACTAGATTGCCCATTTTTAGCCCTTGGAGACTATTTCATTCAAACTGTCATAATTTTTTCATCTTCCATCAAATTTTCACATTTTTGTAGGCATTGGAAATGGGATTCAGAGAGATTCGTAATGACACAATCCATTTTCTAGTATAATTATCAAAAATTCAGTCATTTTGTTTTGAATCATTGAGCATTTTTCATCTTACAGTGGCATTTAACATTTTGTGTAGACTTTTGCAGGTTCATTCATCTTGGTCTAACATTTTTACTTGTAGCTTTATGCCTGTCAAAGACAAATTTTTCAAACTACTAATCAGTGTGTTGCAGGTTTGATTGTTAAAGAGTCTAATCTTGAAACATTGTGTCTTGGATTTTATAGATTAGATCACATTTGGATTCGTTGGTCTAACAATAAACTCAAGTGTTTGTCTCATCATAAGCAAGGGTTAAAATTAACAAGTGTTTGCAATGTCTTATGGTTTGCAATTTTGCCATTGAATGCATATGCTATTCTCTTGTGCCATTCGATGATCTTGAGAATCAAAAGCATTTCTCTTACATTTTGTATAACCACCCACACATTTGGATTTGGAATTAAAATGAACCCCATGCGAATGTGAGGCAAAGGCATTGTGTATGCTCTCTCCTTGTGTTTCGTGTGGTCTGGGAGATCAAAAACAACATGTTTCCTTGCTTTTGTTACCCTTTAGAGTGGACCTACTCTTGAGACACATCTAAAAGGAGAACTCACTTATAACCCCAAGCAAGACTTTCATCCAGCTTGCTATATAAATTGAGGATAAGGCAAAAGCCAAGTCTAACTGGTATTAGCGCTAGCTCATAAGGAGGCTTACCTTAGTGTCTATTAAACTCCTAGTAGGGTTAGTTAGAGCCTTAAGTGGCTTGCTGGATGCTTGTGGGGTGCCAGTCCCTTGGATATTCACTATGAACCTTTGTTTAGTGGCCAAAAATCTCTACTTGTTGAGACAAGAGGAAACTTTGATAGTCGTCCCACATTTTCATAGCGTATGGCAGAGATAGAAAGATACCTCAGGATCTGCACATCCTAGGACCTAGAACTTGGTGTGCCTAAGAAGTGAGTGCACTATAAGGGGGAGCCTATGACCCAAGTTCCTAGAGCTATACACCATAAGTAGGTGTGGCTAGGTAAAACCAATTGGGAACTTAGCAAGTATTGTCCTTTCCTAGCCTAGGATCATGCATGTTTACAAGTGTTTACAAAACATCAAGGTGTCAAAAAAAACAACCAATCAAATTGTTGTGTGTCTTATATGATTGATGTGTGTGTGTACCTGATCATCATCACCATTACAACTTGTCTCCTATATCATCAACTTGGCTTTTAGAATTGGGAACCTTTCATCCTCGTGTCACATTTCAATTGAAAAAGACACCTGCCTAGATCTCAATCCTAGAGATTTTAAGAATGTCCCCCCAACACAAACAAACCTTGCATAAAGCCCTTATAGAATCTCAAGTACCAGGTGATATAGATGTAGATTAATTCCAAGCCATGGTGGGGGCTCTTACATCCACTCCTCACCTCATCTTCACCAAGCTAGAATACTCCTCTCTATAACATTTCCATAATGAAGCCCTTCATCTAGAAGTTATTGTTAAATGACATATCATGATACGGGTCCTGATAAATGGTGGATCAGCTTTGAATTTATGTACCCTCAAATTAATAAAACAACTGGGATACTCCGATGAGAACATTGACGAGAAATATCAAATTACAATCAGAGCTTATGATGATGGAGAAGGAAAATCGGCAGGCATAATTAGACTCCCAATCATGGTTGGCCCTATTACAATGGAAACTACATGTTAGGTCTTAGATCTTGATCTCCCCTACAACATTATTCTAGGGCGTCCATGGATTCATGCCATGAGAGCCGTACCTTCCACATACCACCAATGCATAAAATTCCCATTTAATGATCATGAGATTACCATACAAGCAGACCCTCACCCATTTCAATACTGCAAATGATTAGAGGGCCCCTGTCGACATCAAAATTATTGCCCAACTAATGAAGTTGCCCAACCATCATCCAAATACATTGACCCATCCACCCTCACCCCATCTTCATCATCCACACCATCCACTTCCCGATCAGAGATCAAGGCTAAGATCAGTGATAAAGGGATGGGGGAGTACACTCTGTTTCATATCAATGAACTTCCTCTTTCACCTAAGAGCTATGGGCGACCTTGTCAGATTAATCATGTCTTGGTTACTCATCCGCAATTGAAACATTTCAAATATTGGGGGCAAATGAGTCAAGAAACCATTGAAGACAACATCTCTAAATGGCTCTATAACGAAGAAGATGAATAGAGACAATTACCATTGAGTATATATCACAGAGGTTATCCCATCATTAAAAAGTTGGACTATACAGAAGGTCGGCTTGGGCAACAACAATAGGGAATCTTAGAGCCTTTAGAGTTTCATCGTCGACCTAAGCATGTTGGGCTAGGGTTTGGATCCACTAAGTGTGAGTCACCTGATGTTGAGTTTATCTTAGACGAAGTGGCGCAAGCTTTTCCTGTGGTTGAGTCATTTAATCGAGACACTTTTATAGATCCTTTTGAAGTGGTCACTGATGTCTTTGAGGATAATGCCATCTATACCATCACTTATTCCTTTGATCAACCATCTTCTTCATCCACCCCATCCACTTCATCTCATTCATTATCCCTTGTTTATCTAGATCTCATTGACTGGGACCAACAAGGACCTCTTGTCCTTGATGTCTTTGAAAATGATGAGGCTCTTGGTGAATTTTTGGGACTTCATACTCATCTACCTATCAGAGATCACAAGATTGGTTACACTATTGAACTACACTCCGATGCCTACTTTGGGGAATCCATTAAATTCCTTAGTCAGAAAATGAAAATATAAAAATAACGTCCCCTGGTGAAAACCACTTTGTGACACTTTCAGACGATGAAAAAATAAAAATAAAAGATGTATCCAATGGTGAAAACCTCTCTAAGGCACTAGAGGATGAGGAATTTAACCTCCCCAAAGTGGGGGCACACCACAAAAAGTCCACTATACTCATAGAATAGACACAAGAGATGAATCTTGGAACTACAGAAGAACCCAAGATCACATATGCAGCAAAGTCACTATCAGAATTTGTAACTCGGGACTTCAATTCTTTCTTCAGAAAATGGGAAATCAATTTTGCTTGGTCCTATGCACATATGCCAGGATTAGATCCATCACTGATAGTACATTATTTAATGGTTCATCTAGGAACAAAACCAGTCAAGCAAAAATTGAGAAAGATGCATCCCAACATTGCCTTAATGGTCAAAGCAGAGTTAGAAAAGCTCTTGGTAGTTGGTTTCATCAAACCGATAGATTATCCTGAATGGATCTCAAACATTGTACCTGTTGCCAAGCCAAATGGAACCATCAGAGTTTGTAATTATTTTAGAGACATCAACAAAGCTTGTTCGAAAGATGATTTTCTGTTACCAAACATTGATATCATAGTGGATCTGACAACAGTACATGAGATGTTATCATTTGTGGATGGATTTTCTGGGTATATCCAGATTAGAATACCTGAAGAAGATCAACATAAAACCTCTTTCATTTGTGTCTGGGGAACATATTGTTGGTTTGTCATGCCTTTTGGTCTAAAAAATGCTGGAGCCACATATCAAAGAGCAATGACTGTTATCTTTCATGATATGCTTCACAAACAGATGGAAGATTATGTAGATCACATACTAGCTAAATTCAAAACTAGAGAGGGTCACCTATACATTTTGGAAAACATTTTTTATCATCTTCAAAAATACAATGTCAGACTAAATCCTAAGAAGTGTGTATTTGGAGCAACATCTGGAAAACTCTTAGGTTATATTGTGTCCATAAGAGGAATTGAAGTTGATCCAACAAAAGTCAAAGCTATAATGGAAATGCCTCCTCAAAATCTAAAACAACTTAGATCTTTGCAAGGAAAATTACAATCCATACGAAGGTTTATCGCTCAACTTGCAGACAAGTTTTAGCCATTTATTCACCCGTTGAAGAAAAACACACAATTTATCTAGGATCAAAACTGCCAAGAAGCATTTGATAAACTTAAAGAGTACCTAGGATCTCCTCCTATGTTAGCACCACCTATTCATGGAAAACCCCTTATTTTATACATCTCAATAACATCAACAACATTAGGGGCTCTTTTAGCACAAAATGATGATAATGGTAAAGAACGAGCAATCTATTATATCAGTAGAAATTTGGTGGGCTATGAACTGAATTATTCACCTATTGAAAAGGCATGTCTCATAGTTGTCTTTGCATCACAAAAGCTTAGGCATTACATGTTGAGTCATCAAACTAAGCTTATATCAAAGATTGATACTCTCAAATATCTACTATCTAGAGTAGCTCTGACTTGTCGTATGGCAAAATGGGTGATGATGCTTAGTGAATTTGACATTAAGTATGTTGATAGAAAAGCTATAAAAGGACAAATAATAGCAGATCAATTGGCAGAAGCACCTATAGAATCAGACCATCCAATGGTAACAGAATTTCCTGATGAATCAAATTTGGACATAGAAACTATTCCCTCTTGGCAATTATATTTTGATGGTTCTCATACTCAACGTGGCCCAGGAGCTGGAATACTCTTTGTTACACCTCAAGGCGATTATATACCAAAATCATTCCACATTCAATTTCCATGTACAAACAACATCGCCGAATATGAAGCACTAATCAAAGGATTGAAATTGGCTATAACCTGGAATATCAAAGACTTACAAGTTCATGGAGATTCTCAACTAGTGATCAAGCAAGTAAACAACGAATATCAGACAAAAGATGAAAAGTTAATGCCATACAAGAAACTAGTTGATACATTCAAAACATATTTCAACAAGATCACATTTGAAGAGATCTCAAGGCTTCACAACAAAGCTGCTGATGCTATGGCCACAATTGGTTCAATGATAGAGATGCCTGGGAATGATCACAAATTTGAATTCCTGATAGAACAGTTGTTTATACCAGCTTTCAATATCCCAGAATTAGAGTTGGTATGTGATATTGTTGGTCCTAACTCCACTTGGTTCAATGAGATCTACCATTACCTTCATAGCCAAATCATCCCATCAAATCTTTCCAAATCCCAACATCGCTCCTCCTCGGCAACACACTTTATCAAAGGTCACTAGATGGTGTCCTACTTAAATGTCTTAACCCGAAAGAAGCCCAAACTGCCTTGTATGAGATACACGAAGGCATATGTGGTGCTCATTTTAGTGGTCCTTCCTTAGTCAAGAAATTGCTTCGCACAGGATACTACTGGCCTACTATGGAGCAGGATGTGCATGATTTTGTCAAGAAATGTGTACCTTGTCAACAACATAGTGATCTAATTCATGCACCAACATAAGAACTACAAACTATCACTACTCGACGGTTGTTCTCACAATGGGGGCTTGATTTCATTGGAAAAATACATCCATCCTCCTCAAATGGTCATAAATTTATTATCACTGCTACCGAGTACTTCACTAAATGGGTTGAAGCAATTCCTCTTACTTACATTACGGGAAAGCAAATATCTAAGTTCATCTTCCATTATATCATTTACCGCTATGTTATTCCTCAAGCCATAGTCACAGATAATGGTCGCCCATTTAAGAATCAAGATTTCAAAGAGCTTTGCAATAAATTCAAAATCCAACATCACTTTTCTACTCCCTATTATCTGCAAAGCAATGGCCAAGCCAAAGCAACTAATAAGACTCTTTTGAAAATCCTGAAGAAAATGGTAAATGAGGCTGGCCGTGATTGGCACTTGCAACTTCATCCCACTCTTTGGGCTTATCGAACCAATATCCGCACTCCTACTGGTGCTACACTATATTCCTTGGTATATGGTTCAGAAGCTATTTTACCAATTGAGATCGAGCTCCCCTCCTTGCGAGTATCCTTACAACACTTGATTTCAGATGAAGAATATCGGATGTCAAGATTACAAGAGCTTGAACTATTAGATGAGAAGTGACTTATAGCTCTTAACCATCTGAAAGCTTATAAAAATTGCCTGTGCTGAGGTTACAACAAGAAAATGAAGCCTCATAAATTTGAGCTTGGAGATCTTGTTCTACTCAAAAATCAAAGAAATTTGGCTGATTGTGTAAAGAAAGGAAAGTTTGAACCTAATTGGTTGGGACCTTTTGTCATAACCAAGAGCTATGGATCAGGAGATTACCAAATTTCCACTCCAGAAGGTCAACCTTTGGAAGAGCCTATCAACATAGCCCATCTCAAATGGTTCTATACCTGACTCGGAGTATCCCAGTTACAAAAAAAAAAATCAAAATAGTAAAGCAAAATCATTTCAGCCAATGGTGAAAACCAATTCGGTGGCACCCTAGATAAGTACCATGGTGAAAACCTATTTGCAAGCACCATGTGTAGAATTCAAGCTGTCCCCACCATCCTTTAGGTATCTTTTTCACATCACCCATCACTCCATCATCCATCTCCCATCCATAATAAAATCTATCCTCCCTTCAGTCCCCATCCATATCTTGCCATACACATCTACTCAGTGTGATCTGGTCATATTGCATTGCCTTGCCATCTATTCTATGTTCTGTTATCACCGGCCTTTCCATTAGTCTTTTCCCATGCCTTCACCTGCTCTCATCCTAGTATTCTTTTGTCCACCTATGTAGGTTTATGTGTCTTAGTACCTTTGGGTTCCTCATAATCAACTCTTGAGTTCGTCTATATTTTCAGTCTCATGCAATCCCATAATAAAGTTTTTAGCACTGCATCCTCATCCTTCCCCTCCATCAAATCATTCACCTTCCTAAAAACACAAAAATCAAACAAAGCAAACACAAACCAATTTTTGACACTCGCACATTCCAAGCCATATCTCAAAAACACTTTGACACTCTTCGACAAAATTGTGCAACTTAACACCTAGCGATTTGATCTTGATCACAGTAACTAAGTTGTAGATCCCCCAGGCCAAACCATCCTTTATTTACCTTATCTTATCCAGGGATATATCGTTCACACAACATGCACTTATCCATTTATCATGTTAATCTTTGGCTTGAGATCTTACTGTCTTTATTGTTTCTATCATGATTAAGTCTTTTGATTCTTCTTTTACTTTTTTGTCTAGGGGCACCATTGTGTATGTATACTTTGCTTGTGTGTGTTGAATCATTGTTGTTTTGTGTTTGTTATTGGTCCTTGCAACATACCTGCCACACCGTCATCATGGTCTTTCATATCATGGTGCCATTAGGCATATGCTTGCTTGCGACTTTACTCCTTTCTACATTTGACACATCATCACCCTAGTCTTTATACCTTGGTGCATAATGTCAGGTGCTATATCAAATATCAGGTTGCTCAAAGTTTAATTAGCATAACTCCATCATTCTTCCCTCTGTTTCATTTTTCAAGAGCCTATCCATCTCCTTCGTCCCTGCATATCCTCTTGAGGGGGCATCATCTTTCAATCCTTCATTTTTATGAGTCCCATGTGAACCCTAGCCTATCCAAAAATCTAAATCCAAAAATCTATGTTTTAATCTTCTTTGAAACAACATTGCTTCATAACATCGTCTCAAAGAGGGGCAAAATGTAGACGTCTAAAATTGACCAATTTCCTAGTTTATCCTTATTTCCCTATTCATCATTAATTATCCTTAATTATTCCTTGATTATCCTAATCCTCCCCCCATATGAGATTTAATTAATTTTAACTAATTAAATTCTTATATTCCATCCTGTAGATAATAAAATAAATTTAACAAATTTAATTTATTATTTACTTTACCTAAAACCTTTTCATAAAATCAAAACCCATAAAATACCTACCATGACCATAGCTACCATTTACCATTCACCGAACCAAAAACCTATTCAACTACTTGAACTGACTTTTGAAATCGTCCCCAAAACATTATAAAAATCAAATTCATTTTCATTTACTCCCCCAACAAATTTTACAACAGAGTTATGCAATTATCTGAGCAACCACATTTTTAAGTGTGTTTGGTAACATTTATTTTATAATATCTTTTGATCTATTTGGTGGTGCATTTGATATAAATTTCTAGGGTTTTGCAATAGTTTCTACCTGTTTTTAAATAGAAATTTATATTACTGCATATAGAATGGTTACAAAACACCTTTTATTTTGTGAACCATTGTATATATTCAAATTAATTTAAGCATAGGCATGGGTTATTTTAGTGTCTTGTTTCTCTAATGAAGGTTAAATTTCTAAAACCTTAGAGGATAAAATGTTGCATCGCCATCCTCGATTCTAGGAGCAAAGGAATTTGGGTAGTAAGCCCATATTGCCTATTTGTAGGCATGCCAAGAGGAGGCCATGGGCAGTTAACAAGTAGTTTATATATTGAGAAAAATTGGCTCTTTCTTAAAGGAGGAAAAAAAAATGAGCCAAGAAGTAAACAAGATTATCCATTTTGATTTGCAGCAATAGTATTTTTGGGGGTGATGGAGGTATGAATATGTGTGGTTTATTCTGAACTATTTGGTTTCATTCTTTTTGTGTTCGAGTTTCCACCTTGTGTGGGCAGTGTGATAGTCATATGAGTTTTTAGATGAATGCATTCATTATCTTGGCTAAGATAGAAGTATCAAACTATTTAGGCATCATTGTATTATTCATCAAACTGTATATGCATCATTGTATTGATATAAGTTGTAAACTATTAGAAGTATCTTTATCTTGGTTGTGGAAAAGCTGATAGATATGTATACCTTCATGTTGCCTATGAAAAGGCAATAGATACATATAATTTCCTTTGAACTATTAGTGTATACTTGCATTTATAAACCTAGCGCAAGCAATGAACTGTTAATACAAACTTTGCTTTCATATACTTATTACAAGCATCGAACTGTGTAAGTAAACTTTGTATTAGCTATGATACCAGATTGAATTGTTTTTGTATACTGGGAGTGGCTATCATATGGCTGATAGTTATTTATATGCATTACTTTTGAAATGGATGTGATCATGGCCAATAGATATAAACACTTATCTTTGTATTGGCAGTGATATGGCCATTAGATATAAACACTTATCCTTATATTGGCAGTAATATGGCCCTTAGATACAAATAGTTACCTTTACCTTGGCTATGATATAAGATGATAGAAATATACACAGATACTTTATCTTGGTTGAGATGTAGTAGATAGATATTATCTTTTAACAACAGGAACACCGAATAGGTTATACAAAATTGTCTCTAATTTTTGGACAGTTTGAGGAATCCAATGTAATGAGCATATATATTATATAGGTAGATAAACCTATTTACATACTCATAAATATGACTTACCTTGAAGATGAATATCCTTGTCACCTAGTAAAATCTTCTTTTGAAATAAGAACTCTGGTTTAGAGTAAACTTCATGTGATATACAAGAATGATTTTCAGTTGAAATATGTTTTGTGAATCCGTACAAGCCCTTCAAATAAAGGTAGTTTGCTCTTTAGTTAAAAAGTCAATGAAACCTTGGTTGATAGTAACAAAATGTATGATTAAACTTGCATTATAGACCTCTATAGTTTTCGAGGTAGACGTATTAAATATGATCTATGTGATTGAGTATTCTAACTTTAGGGAGAAGTTATGAATATTCAAGGAAGGTTTAAATCAAATACTCTATGACGTAAAGAATGACTTATATCAAAACATCTTGCCTATTCCTTGAGCATGAAAATATCGTTGATTAAACATTGAGTAGTTGACAGATGTCAAAGACCCATATTGTGAGGACACAAAGAGAGGCTCAATGCATGATTTCAAGTCATCCAGGCTCTTATCCTATAACTATCTAGTTGACTTTTAGTAGAGGAAAACTAGTGATGACAATTAGACAAGTATAGGGTAATAATTGTTAATTACTTAATTTACCATTAATCTGTTTATAACTAACAAAGAATAGAAGAATATTTATCTCCAAGTCAAGAAAGAGGTGTGTGAATAGTTGAGTTATTTATTTTGAAACTTTGGCCAAAGTAATGCAAAATCACTACTTGCATTGTCAGTTCACTGTGTCCTTGTTTTTATGAATAGTTAGATTGGTTATACATAGCTAGAGATAGACTAGAAGTTGTATAACTGATTGTTTTTTCTAGAACACCACACTAGTTCTCAGATGGCACATTGAATCTTGTTGATTCTCACTATCTATACCCTTCTGAAGGGTAGGTCCACTTCTATTAGGAAGGTGAGTGGGGGACCATCGGTCTGTGGTTGGAGGAAAAGAGCCTGAGTGATGGTCTCCCTCCTACAGTTGAATTGCCAAAGACATGTGATATAGAAGACATTGCTTCATTTATAAGTGTAAAAGTTGAAAAGTTATAATTCACAAGAAATGTGATCTTCAGGTATTGTACTAAATATTCATTATGTAATTATGAATATACTTGATTTACTTCTTATAAGGGAATATATAAAAGTAATAATAATTTAGTGAATTAATCAATTGATTGCATTTAATTTCAAATGTTTTTATGATCCCAACAAGCTGGGATATCCAAATTAAATAATTTTCTCCTTATTTAAGTGTTAATTTCAACTTCTAAGGAGGAAATCAGTGTGGTGACCTTTCAATTTTGTGTTGTCCATTCAAATTCTAAGGAAGACAAGGTGTGGTGACTTTTCAACTTCTTTTGAAAATGTATAAATGGGTTCAATTCAAAGTAAAAAGGGGAAATTTTGAGGCATACATCTCTTCTCAAAGATACATCTCATCCACTAAGATTGTTAAACTATACAAACTCTCCCAAATGGAGTCTCTAGGGCATACATCTCATCTGTTGAGATTGCCCACATTGTATGAACTCTTCTTTTATGAAATAAAATCTAATTCACACATTTCTCATTGTGTGTTTTAAAAATAATGGGTACCTATTTCTAAATGGGAACCCATTTCTTATTTAGCCATTATTGTTTAATTCCATAAAATTGTAGTATGACATATTTCTACAACATTCCTTTATACCAGTATGGTCGATAACAATGAATTCTATGATTTTTTTATATGCAGGTGTAAATTTGAGCTCTCAAAAAGACATATTTTATGCAATTTTTGTATGGATTCAAGCAGAAGGAGCATTTTATGATGGAATGAAGTAGACGATGTATTTTTTAGAGAGATCAAACAAATAATTTTTTTAGAGAAATCAAGAAAATATCATATTGAACAAAGGATCTACATCTACTTGTATTCCATAAATTTTAAGAAGGGATCCAACTCTAAGTATAATATAATATTTTTTGTTGATTTTATCAACACATTTTGGTAATCATGAGATCAAATAAACATCAACAAAAAAAGAAGAGGAAGGTCATGACACTTGAAGAAATTGAAGCACATTGAGAGAAAGAGGCAAAACAACAAAGAGATAGGAGAGAGGGGATTCAAAAAGTGAAGAATGATGTAGCATCCAGTTTGATGACTATTGAAGAGAACATTGAAAGGAGAACATTGAAGAGACCAATATGGATGAAGTGAATGTAGAATATGCAAATGTGGAAGAGTTCAAGAATATGGAAAATCCAAATATAAGAACGAATCCCGGTATGTCTTCAAATCCCTTGAATGATAATGAGATTAATGATTTAAAGGACATTGGATATAACATTGTTGAGATAAATTATTCCATTACAAACAAGACAATAAAAAATGAAAACGAAAACCCTTGTATGAGTGAAAATGAAAATGTTTTTTTTTTAAATTGAAAGTAATGTTTTGAAGGATCTTCATGGTAAGATATCTTGGAGTTGAATTCAAACATATGCAAATAGATTGTATAAATTGTTTTTTATAATATGTCAAATTGTATTACAACTGATGAGAATGTTAATAATGTGAGAAGTAATGAAAAAATTAGGCATATTTGTAAAACCCAAAAAGGTGGATGAATCAATGGAACAAGTTATGTCTAGTGTTGCTAATGATTTTGGTTCTATTGGAAAAACTAGTCGATCTAGGGATATGAATGCATCATGTCGAGCAATAACAACTTCTTTATTTAATAAATCAGTTGTGAGCAAAAGAATGATAAGTAAGACAAGTGGATATTGAAATGTGCATGCTAAAAATTTAGGAAGAGTGGAAAAGAGAAGAGTAAGTATTGAATATGATCCAATTAACCAATGTTGGACTTTTAGTGGTAGACTCCCAAGGTCTAACATGAAATTAAATAATAAAATTAGGTCTTTGATTGAAAAATTGCACCATGATAATACAAGGGTTTCATCAAATGCTAGAGATGTTTTCAAATTAAGGGTGGGGTCAAAAATTCGTGATCCTCATCAAAAACATCTTTTAGACATGAATCAAACAAAATTATATAAAAAATTTCTAAATAATTTAGTTATAGAAAATTTTAGCATAAGTCAAAGATCATTTGAGAAGTGTAAACCTTGGTATGTCAAGATTAATAAGCAATGAATCTCTTGTTGTTGTAAAACTCATGTGCAATTTCATTATTATTATGTTATATATATATATATATATTGAACTTTGCATACTAACCAAACTATGTAGGAATGTGGTATTAATATGCCACCTACAACAATTAAGGAGTTTATAACAAGTTTACATTGTGAAATAACTGATGGGAAATTCCTTTTTCCAAAACCATGTGTTTCTTAACAATGCAATAGATGTGATAACCTTTCACTATTAGGAGAATGCATGAAAGTAGTTCACATGATTCTGGACAACAATTAGTGGATGTGAAGAGGTTCAACAATGTTTAATATCCATTAAAGGATGGAAAAACTAGAAAGCATTGTGAGTTAGGCATAGAACAAAGTAGTGTACATGCATTCAATGCAGATTTCAAGAATAATATTGTGTATAAATATGTGAAACACTCTCAATATGCTAGGTGGCTTGATGAACAATTTTGCAGATGTAAGAACACCTTTCTAATTGGAAATATACTTTCAGTGGTTGACTTTGCAAACAACTATACCCTTGCTCCACAAGAGGAGATTCAGTCTCAATATTATAACTCAGTACAGGTGGCCATATTTGTTCATATTGTATACAGACATGCAGTTGACAATATAGAAAATGACAAGAAATTTTTGAGGGAGAACCATTTCTATGTGAGTGATAATTGGTTAAATTCATAAGAGTTTGTGCATTATTGTTTCAAAGTATTTAATGACAACTTAAAAGAAAGAGAAATCCAGATGACACAACATCTCATATGGTCAAATAATTGTATAGAACAATTCAAAAATACTTGAATGTTTTATTGGTTATGTAGAGCCCATAAAGAAAACAATATCCAACATATGTGGAGTTTCTTTGAAGTTAGACATGGTAATGGAGAACATGATGGAGCTGGAGCATGTGTGAAAAGGGCTCTTTCTAGAGAGCAACTAAAATTTGATGATGTAGCAAAGTTTGAAGATGCATGTGCAATTGTGGATAGGTGTAATGCAAAATTGACTACAGGATCAAGTGAAAACTCTAAAGTTCAATGGTTTTCTTGGTTGGTTGAGGAATAAAACATTCCTCCCTGATATGATTGTGATACAATTAATGAATCAATAAAATGACATTCATTTAAGAGTTCAAACGCAAGCACATGGACTATATGGACTAGGGAGCTTGCATGTTTTTGTCATTTTTGTATTAGAGGTGAGTGGGAAGCATGTGAAAATATAGATTGGGTTGAAAGATGGCAATAAAGATCCCTAACACCTCTACAAACACATGATCAAAATGAGATAACATTTGAAGAGGATAATCATTTGCAAGCATTAGATGACTATGATCATATTTCAGACCTTGTACAAGAAGGTACATGTTAAGTCAATATTTATTTTCATTACATGTTTTTGTAATCTATATTTAATTCTATACATGCATGCATATTTTTGTGACTTATTGAATTTGAAATTTTTTTTGTAGGACATGTGTATGTTGTTGTTGCACTTGAGGGTAATGAAGAGGAAACAAAGTATTGGTTGGCTCAATGTTTTGAGGCAAAACACAAGTTGTTATAGCCTAGAGTAGATGATGATTACTTTGAGTATCCAATAGGTTATGTGGTTGTTGTTGAAACTTGGCTACATAAATATCTGATAAGGAGGAATGGTATATCTGCATTTAAAGATTATGAAAGACATAAGAAAATTTTGTCCTACTCGCATTTGGTTGTGGAAACAAATATACAATTAATGAGATATAAAGGGAGACCTATCACAAAATATTTATGGACACTTTCTATGGAAGAGCATGAGGTAATCATAGATGCATTACAAAAAAGAGAGGATGCAGATGGTACAATAGAGTAATTTCTTAAAATGGTTAGCAGGTACGTAGAAATCTTTAAACTTTTAATCTTTATTTTTTGACTAATATATAGTTGTATACATATTTACTTGATAGCATTAATTCATTTACTTTCATGCTCTAACCAAATTATTAAGTGATTTCATGTCCTCTTAAGCCATCCTCTTAACTCCCCGTACGTCATCCCTTAGCTAAGTTTCATAAATTAAGTAATTATGATTTAGTTTAATAGCTTTAGAATTTGGTCTAGGATGTGAGTTTAGGATTAATATGATTTATAGTTAATTGATTGAATCTCCCCTTAAGCATCCTCTTAACTCCCCTTAAGCCATCCCCTAGCTATGTTCCATAAGTTCGGTAAACTTAGGATTTAGTTTAATAACTTCAATACAAATAATTCATATAAGTTAGCACACCCTTTCCAAAATACTAGAGTTGATTCCATCTCCCCTTAAGCCATCCTCTTAACTCCCCTTAAGCCATCCCTTAGCTATGTTCCATAAGTTAGGTAACTATGATTTAGTTTGATTAGGTAACTTAGAATGTGAATTTAGGATTAAGCATATTTATAAGTAATTGATTTACTAGTGTGCACCCTTACCAAAATAATAATTGATTGCATCTTCCCTTAAGCCATCCTCTTAACTCCCCTTAAGTCATCCCCTACCTAAGTTTCAAAAATTACGTAAGTTTAATTTACTTTAATAATAATTGTTGGATTTGGTTTAGTTTAATGTATTTCAGATCTCTTACAACTATTTGGAATGATTATCACTAAGTCAGTGCATTCAACATTTGACATTCATATTGGATTTTCCTATGCTACACATCACTTCAATGTAAGGAATTTCTACCATAACTTTGCAAATTTATTTTATATAATTTTCTCACCTAACTTATAGTAAGTAGTTCAAGGTCTATATAGACAATTTCAAATAATTTTGAAATATCATTGCTAAAGGCTTATTGTTAAGCCTATATAAAAGAAGCCCTAGAAATTTTGTGAAACCCTAGTTCATGGAGGGACTGTCATGTAGCCATAACTCTTTACAAATATTATATAGTATCCTATTCAATTCCTAGGAAGCCTCTCAATTTCTTAACAGTTTTAGAAAAGGCCATTCCATAATAGCCTTGATTTTATTGAGATCAACTTTACTCCTTAACTAGTCAATTAAATAGTTGGAAAAAGAAAGAAGGAAAACATATAATGGTTGAATCATGAATCCCCAAAATGGAAGAAGAGTAGATAGAGCCAAACCAAGAGGATTGCAATAGAATGGAAAAGGAACTAAAAAGAATAATTAAAGTGAAATTACCGTTCACACCATGCAAAAGCTAAGAGACCTTGAATGTAGTCAAGATAGGGTCAATAAAAGGAAGGACCCAAAACTAAAGGACAGCCAAAAAGTCAAAATGCATCATGTAAGAACTCAAAAATATTTCACAACTAATGTTCAATGAGAAAAACTTTGGGAGTGAGCCCAAATCCTGGTTGATTAGAATGAGAACGTGTTTTGACTTTTGAAAGAGGAATAGCAATGAGAAAGATTACCTTACCATTTACTAGCTCATAGATGAAGCCACATTATGGTGGTACTACTAGGCTAGAATATTCTCATAGTCAATAGTGACATTGTGATATGGTAAATAATTAAGGAGTAGTTTTAAAGGCCCAATATCTAATGAATGAATATTATACCACTAAAATGAATGACTAATTTCTCAAGTAGTAAGGTATGATGGTGCTTGAATATAATTCCAAGTTTTTAAGCATCTTGAAATATGTTGGTTATATGTCCTAGGTGGACTAAAGTAAATTAATATATCGTGGATTATCCCTAGAAATTAAAGGCAAACTGTAGACCATGAAATCAACAACTTTATTAGATAGAACTTGTAAGGCATAAATGGCTAAGGAAGAAGTTACTAGAAAATATTACTTTGATAGTAATTTAAGAGGACATGAGTTGTCTCAAGGAAGATGAAGAGGATGGTCAACACCCAGATCATTGAAAAAATCCTCTTATGAATCATCTTGATTTTAATGAAAATGGATTAGGAATTTGGACAAAGATTTCATGAAGAAGATCACTACAAATTTTAGAGGGAACCAATCTTGGCCATTTAATCATCTAAATCTCTTAACAACTTGAATCTAGAAAAGGGACCAAATGAATGATAAAAAAAAAATTAGTGGCTTCTTACACTTGTGGAGGACACTTTTTCATCCAATCAAGTTCATTTGTAGTCATCCTACCCATCCATTATTCACCTTTCCTAATCATTTATCTTATCCATTTCATATTTCTAATTGATCATTTTCACTTATCCTAATCACCCTATTTTATCCTAATCACTTCATTCCTCTTATCATACTCATCCAACCTTCTCATTCCAACTAATCCTTTCATTTGAGCTAATCATCCCTTAATTGTTTAACCCTATCCTAATCATGTATCTTCCATGTATTATCCTAATCATAATCCACTACAATAAAAAACTTATCCATTTATTTTTAAATCAACATATAGGAAAGCTTTAGGCTATCAAATTACTTACTAAAATTTATTTGTTCAAGGGTTTATGGTTTAGGGGAGTTGGGGTTTATGGTTTGGGATTTAGTGTTTACAGTTTAAGGTTTAGTGTTTAGGGTTTAGAGTTTAGTATTTAGGGTTTATGGTTTACTATTTAGGGTTTACAGTTTAGGGTTTACTTTTTACGGTTTAGGGTTTAGTGTTTACGGTATATGGTTTATGGTTTATGATTTAGGATTTAGTATTTTGGTTTAAGGGTTTAATATTTACAATTTAAGATCATGAAAAATAACTAAATATCTATCTAAAATGCACTTATGGTTTCAAATGAAATAAAAATATAAAATAACAAAAGCAAGACAAAAAATAATAAAAACAACAGAAAACCATAGAGCACCAACCTGGCACAACTGATAGACGGTTTGGAGGAGGCAGGGAGGTCCTGGAGGTGGGTGGTGGGGGTCAGGTGACGTGGCTACCCATATTTTGGCATCCTTTCTTGTCTTATTCCACATTTTGTGGCTATCTAAATGAAGCCACATCCTTGTTTAAAATAATAAATACTTTTTAAAATGGGTGTACCCTTTTATAAATGGGTACCCATTCCTAAACGTGCACCCATTATTTTCAAAATGGGTGCCCATTCTAATCACCATTTTCCTTATGTAGAAAACTTCTGTGAAATGTGTACTCATCTTTATGCATCAACTTACACATTATATAATAGGATAAACACATAATCTATGTAAAAAATACAAGATTCACCTCTTACACCATTTCAAAGCATCACTTTCTTCCTACGAGTCATGCATATTAACAACAATCCATCTCTTTCAACAATCAAATTGCACCATTCACTAGGAAAGTACATAATGCCTCCTAAGAATTTCACAAGTATATCTTCTCAAAATACATTTTGATGATCACACTATATATCTTAACTATACTAACACAAACATGACCTCACAAAGGTTGTTAAATTAAAACATGCAACTAACATCCTTCTCAAGAACTCATGCAATAAGAAGATCCATCACACATTAGAGAACATAACTAGCAACAACCATAAGTTTCACATGAATGCACATAAGAAAGATAACACCTAACACACATACACACAAGCCAGAGATCCTAGTGTTGAAACCTAGGCACTTTTATACCAAAGGTAATTCACCAAATTTTACATTAGGACATTTACAAACAATTAATGGACCAAAAAAAAATTTCATGTTAAAATTATAGCATACAACTATCACAAACTCATGCTCACACACACAATGTTGTTTAAACTGAAAAATACTATTACCAAAGCACATGATGGCATAAGGTTAATGAACATCAAATAGATTTACATTGACATAATACTTACAAGATCATCATGGGATGACACAATAGGATGATAGATAGAGGGGATAGAGTCTCCTTACAACTAATGATAATGTCCTTGTCGCATATCATCAACACAATACAACACAAGGATATATAAATGAATAAAGAATAAGTTATGGTTTATACCTCACACATCCAAGCCTACAAACAAAGACCAAAATAATGGATTTATAACATCTAAACATCCTTTTGAACAAGCCATGAGTAATTGGTCACAAGGGAGATATGACATCTCATATAGGTCTTGATAGAGACCAAACAAGAACAATTAAGAGCACAAGAACAAATTGATCTCAACAAATATATGACAATAACACACAAATACTTCAAACCAAGAAGATGAGAAGGAAGAACAAACTATAAGGAACAACTCTCCTTTAAAAAGTTTTCCAAAAAACATAGACAACTGCTCCCCATCTTAGGATCACCCCTTTCTAAGTGAAATCACCTCTTTTAACAGTCAAATTTTCCATGGATATCCTAAGATCACCCCCTTTTGCAAATGAAATTTCCCTTGTTCAAAACAAGCAATTTAGTACAATGCACAGAGCCTCAAATTGACAATAAGGTTCCTGGAGACTTCAAACTTGATAGTGAATTTTCCAAAAGGTTTCCCAACAAGCCTAACAACCAACAAGACATCTATGGCCATGTTCCAACACTAAGAAACATGAAAAAGATCTCAATATTCAACACATGTACATGGTTAAGCCAATGCAACACCAAAAGGATAACACAAAGGACACAAAAACTCTCAATTTTTGAACTATTAAGGAATGGTTTGAAACAAAATCTTCCACCATTTCACGGGAGCAGATTGATGACGTAGCATCTTGCATTGAAGACTGAAAATATCTTCCATCTGCATCAATTCCAGATATTTGACGCCATTACTTCGGCAGCTGGGATGTCTCTTCGGAGATATTTTTGGTGGCAGCTCTCTAAGCGAATTTTGTAACCGACTTAGTTTAGGTTGAAATGATATATAAGCTGAGGCTTATGATGTAAATAAGGTTGGAAATTTTTTGGCATTCGGGTCTTTCTGTTTCCAAACAGAGTTTTCATAAACTGTAACCTTGCCTTTCATTGGATATATGCAAGTTATTTTTACCTCCTTTGCTGATTTTCCAGTTATGTGTGAATCTACATGAGGTTGTTTGTGAACCTTCTATTCCTCTCAACCTATTACTCCTTACCTCTGCTAGAATCATATAATCTGTGTATGTTTACTTGTTGTATCTGATTATATTGTGCATTTTCTCAGTGTTGTGGAAGTCTCTTTTAATCTGTCTAGTCCATCACCCTTTGTTTTCAAGTTTTTCTATTTCATCGTCATTTTAAAGCTTTCCTTCTCCCTTTTCCCCTCAAAGTTTAGTAGTTTTAGGTGATAATCAGGCAAAGAAGCCAACCTTCTCTAGACGTCTATGTAGACACCCAAATTTGTCCATGTCTTGCAACACCTTGATAAAAACATCACTTAGACATCATGTAGCATTTTGTCTTAATCCCACTCTTAATCCCATTTATCCATTAGCCAATTAATTAAATAAATTTTATTTATTTAATTAAAATCCCATTCAATCCCATCCTCATCCTACTTAGCTAATTAATTAAATAAATTTTATTTATTTAATTAATTTCACATGCATAATCCCATTTATCCTATCCCCATCCCAATTAATTAAATAAATTTTATTTATTTAATTAATTTCCACATCATGTCTTATCTCATTTTATGCATTTATCCTATCAATTAAATAAATCTTATTTATTTAATTAATATCCAACTCATATCCCAACTAATTCAAATATTTTATTTGAATTAAGTCCTCATCTTTCATCACATTCCAACACTTGTCCAATCAATCATGTGTTACAACTTTTATCCTTCACATGCACAACTAATGGACCTAATTTTAGTATTTATCTACACAAGCACACCTAAGCTTTATCCTCCTTTGCCACATGTCAATTGACTACAATTTCTTGATGTACAAGGAAACCTAACTCAATCCTATCCATCCATTTCATCTAAAGCCCTAATTGATCCTAGCCATCCATTGGAACCAAGCCTTTTCTATAAAACAAGCCTCTCTTGAGCCATTAGGAGGGATTTTTCAGGATTATTCTTCATGCAACCTCACTCTGCTGAATTTTCATCTCAAGTCCTCATCCATCATCTTCAATCCATCTAGCTTGCATCCTTATCAACGTTATGCTGCGGAATCGAGCAACCAACACAACAAATTGATCAATCAAGCTCATCTTGCATCTTCGAGGTATTGAATTATTTGGGTTTAGGTTATGCATTTCAATTGTTAGATCATTTCCATTTACAAATCCAAATTTTTCGATATACATTTTGGCACGCCCGGTGGGACTCACGTCCTTGATTAACCTCTCTTGTTTGAGTTGTTTTTATGAAGTTTAGATCTCTTGGAGCGCCGATCTTTCATTTTTGCAAGCTTTTGTAGCAAAAATTTGTATTTTTCTAACCCTAGTTTGCAAAGATTTGGCTAAAAATGTATGTAGATGATCTCTTAGCCCAAATCTAACCTCACCATTGCGTCCGAAAGGCCATTTCCATAAACTTTGAGTACAAATTTGCCTAAATTTGATGAAAAATGGAGCGTTTGGTGAAGAAAACAACAACCGGACTGCAACAATGTGCTTCTGGTAATTCAAGTCGCTTCTGATCAAACAGCATTCACCTGGGCTAAATCAGCTCGCCTTTGGGCAAACAGCAGTCGCTTATGGTCAAATTTGGTCCGCTTTTGAACAAACAGTGCTCGCTTTTGAACAAAAATAGACCGCATATGGTAAAATTGGTCGCTTATGGTTAACATTTGTAATCTCTCACCCGAAACTTTCCAGATCGCTTTTGGGCTATTATTAGTCGCTTTTTGTCTTTTCTTAGTCGCATATGAGCTATCATCTATCGCCTCCATCCTTTTTTGCATCACTTATGAATTGAAATCAGCCGCCTATGGTGTTTTCTGGATCGCCTTTGCACCGACAGTAATCGCCTAGGGTATGAAATGCATCGCTTTTGTCCCAATAGAATTCGCCTGTGTGCTTTTCATCTTTCACACTATTAGTTGTCACTTTCAAATTGTTTTGCTCACTTACGACCTAACAGTGATCGCTTATGGTTGCATCGGATCGCTTTTGAATTAACAATAGTCGCTTATAACTTGATCTGTGTCGCTTTTGATTGAACAGTGGTCGCTTTCAAATTGATTTGCATCGCTTATGATCCTACAGAAGCCGCGTTGAAACTGATAGGCGTCGCTTATGAACTAACAGTGATCGCCTGTGCAGGGAAGGGTTTTGACTTTTTTTGCAGATACTGGTCGCTTTTAGCCCGCAATCGGTCGCTTCTGGGTATATCCGCATCGCTTACAAGCTAACAGGAACCGCATCTAGTATTTTTTGTGTCGCATTTGATCTGTAGTATCCTCCCTGTCTCAAAATACAGATCACCTCTGATCAACAGTTGGTCGCATCTGGCAACTGTAACTTACTTCTGCTTGCTGTCATTGTGCATCTTGGTATTTCTATCATAACTTTCACATACGGAGGCAAAATCACACAAACAAGGACTTGTTGGAAAGCTGGGAGGACAAACTTCACAACTATACCACTTTTATCAGGTGACTATACTATTTTTCAGGCTTTTTTATCAGTCAAAGTTCAGGTTCATTGCAAACTTCATTTGAGCATAACTTGAGCAATTTTGATCGTTTTTCAGCGAAACTTTTTTTCAAATTGCTTAGAATCTCCTGAACTTTCTGTTTATGCAATCTATTTTTCTATATCAGATCATTTTCATCAGAATTTTCAGATTTCATCCTTTTCATGTAATCATCTTCTTTGCAAGTTTACTTGTTTCTTTTTGGAATTGGTGACTTGTAAGGGCATTTGAGGAGCTGGAGCAGCATTGGCATCAACATCTACAGCAAATTGGAAAGCGATTGTATCAGGTGCACTCATTCTAATCTTTCATCTTCTAATCTTGTTTGCAAACACATTTGGACTTTGGGATTAAAACGAACGATTGTTTGCAAATTCACATCAAAACATTGGGCTAAAACAAACCATTGTCTTTCATCACATTTGGATTTGGGTTTTAAATAAAACAAGTGCTTGAATTGTTTGATCACACATTGAAATTCTAAGGTTAATGAACCCCATGCGAGTGTGACCAAGTAAATGTGTATGCTCTCTCCTCGCATCCCAACACGAACTTGGAGATCAAAAACATTTACTTGTGTTGCTTTTGTTTAGCCTTAGAGAGGCCTGCCTTGGTATCCACCCCAAGGGAATGACCTCAACCGGTACTTTCATCCGGTCCGCTATAAAAATCAGAGGATAAGGCGAAAGCCAAGTCTAACCGGTATTAGCGCTCACCATACAGTGCTAACTCGAAAGGAGGTGTACCTTTGTGTATATTAAAACTCCTAGTAGGGTTAGTTAAAGTCTTAAGTGGCTTGCTGGATGCTCGTGGGGTGCCGATCCCCTGGATTTTCGCTAGAACCTACTTGTGATAGTGGCCTTGCCTTGACTAGGACTTGTTGAAGTGTCTTCACGTGCTTGCTTAACCAACATCACATTATTCCAAACTAACAACTTGCTTATGTGTCTTGCGTGAGTGATTCATGTGTGTATATGCATAATCATTTGTTTGAATATTGCCACATCAAGCTCTAAACACCCAAACACATAAAGACAAGTCATCTTACACATTCTTCCAATAACATTCAAACCTAATCACTTTCATCCCAAACATAGCCAAGTCATCCAAACAAGCCACATCATCATAAAAATCCCTAAACAAGCACTTGCTAAAAGGACTTAAGACAAACACTTGGGTGACAACATGTCCACACTAGAAGACCTAGAAATCAAATTCCAAAGATTCCTCCAAAATCTTTATCAAGGATCACAACCCCTAAACCAAGACGCCATTGAAATATTACAATTTTTCATCCAAAAAGCTCAACCCCACGTAAGCCAATCACCTCAACTACAACACTTCATAGCCCAAGTCCAACACCTTTTAGCCACTAGTCAAGCTCGACAAGTACAACAATCCTTAGCCACTTCCTATCAACCTAATCCACCTCATAGCCACATGTCATATCCATCCACTTCATATCAACTTAATCCAACTATCCACCAAGTCAATACCACATCAACCTATGAACATCCACCTCAAGCTTATCCAATCCCTCATACCACCATTCCAATGCACTATCAAGCCCATCCACAAAGCCATCAAGTGATATTACAAGAACAACATCCAAGTCCCAATGGCTCTTTGTACATAAATCAAGTAAGTCCAAATACACCTTTTCAACAAGACCACCAAGCACCATTGATAGATCTAAATCCACCTTTCCAACAAGAATCATATCCAAATCCCAATGGCCCCTTGTACATAAATCAAACAAGCCCAAGTTATCCTATGCAAGATCCAATAACTTTTGACAAGGGAGATACCCATCTAGAATGGCCTCCACCATCCAATCACACACCAACACATGAGCCAACTAATCCTATCCCAACACCACCATGTGATCCTATTCCTAGTCCATTGGTCCATCAACCCTCCAAATCACCAATCCCTTCATTACCTTCATCACCATGTCATTCTAATCCTTCACCAAAGGATGCGGATGAGAGAGTTTTACAAAGGATGCTTGAAGCAAAACTCATTGAACTCCCTAAAGTCAAACCATGTGAAGAAAGTCCATATGATGAACATGATTATTGTGCATACCATAGGACCAAAGGCCATAATACAAACCAATGCCCAATATTTCTCTCAATTGTTTACAAGGTGTACCCACCTATAATGGGAAATCGTGCCACATCATCCCCATCTAGTTCAAATCCTAATCCACCCAATCCAATTAGCTCTCAACCTAATCCTCGTCCTAATCCTAATCCCATGCCGTCTACCATTATCATCCATCCCTTATATTTCCCATCCACCCATACACTTGCGAAGGATGTGATCCATTGGCTACTAGCAAGGAATAAACTACCCCCATGTCAAACACCAATTCATGAGCCTACCAATGAACTTCCAAAGGTCATGTCCAATCCTATAATCTCATCATGTGGTTCACATATCCTTGAGCCTCTTCAAGAGCCTTCCATTAACATACCTAGCCCTTTGAGCCCATCATGTGATCTACAAGCCAACAAGTCTAGTCAAGAGTCTCCAACCACAAGCCTAAGTCAAGAGCCTATCAAGTCCACTCAAGAACCTTCCACTTCCATCCAAAGTCAAGAGGTATGTCAAGAGCATAATCTTAAACATGTGGAAATATCGAACCCTAGTCTTAATCAAGATCAAAGCACATCTAAGTTCCACCTATCCATGACCTACTTATGGGTTACCCTCAAGCTATTAGCCATCACTATGACCTCATTCATGAGCAAATTTATCCCTTTTATAGCCCACTTAATCCTACTTTTGCTCATAGTTATGATCAAGGTTCTAGCTAAAATCATGAAAACCATGATGATCCATTTGGCAAAACTTTATCTATCTCATGATCAAGATGATACCTATGAAGAAGCTATCCATGAGCACCTTGATCCTATCCATAATCCCATAACCATTCATGAGCAAGATATCCACATTGCTCCTAGTCATATGCCATCTAGCCCTATCCATAATGAGCAAACATCCACTTGTCATGATGAGACACTTGTCCCCCAAGCAAGCATAGAAGATAAAATCAATAACTTGGATCTACATGAACACAATGCTAATCAAGATCCTAATGAGCCTCCTTCCACATCCACCATCGATTCTACTTCAAATCCATCATGTCCTATTGGTCTATCCACCCTTATACATGAGTGTTCTTCCTTAGGACAACAACAACCTTTATCCACTTCATCTTCTCCATCCAATAATGAACTCAAGTCTAGTGTTCAAACCACACCAAGCCCTATAGTCAATCGCATACTCCAAAACATGAACTACCAAGGAAAAGGTCTAGGCCTTTATGAACAAGGTATTTTGGAGCCAAACCATGTCAAAATCCCTCCATGCTGATATGGCCTTGGATACACACCCCAAGGTAAACAAGGCCAAGATGTTGGTAATCCTTTCATACATCCTAAACCTACCACTTTCCATCACACCCCCCATCATATACCCAAAACATATGTAGCCATTCCATCTCCATCATCCTATAAATGTCAAAAGCATGTGACCATACACCTTCCGCCATCCACCTTACCTCCACTTTTACCAACTCCAAATATCCCTCCATCCACCTTTCCACCATTGCTTCCAACACCTAACATACCTATCATTCATAAGTATCCTTACATCCCTAATCATGGCCAACAAAAGCACACATCGCCTAAGCATAAAGCTTCCAATCATTCCATCCACTCCACCCACCCCATGGGATTCAAAAGCAAAAATTTTGATGCCTCTACCTATAAAGCTAAAAGTCCTACCAAAAATCCAAAGAACTATCATGCCTTAGGGAATCAATGTGAAAAGCCTCTAAATCATCCATATTCTAAGCAAAGTACATTCACAAAGCTATCCAAGCCCATACATCCAAAAGCAAAGCCTAAGAGCAAAATGGTTTGGGTTCCTAAACAAATAGCTAGAAAGTCAAATGAGGCATCCTCATCCACATCTCAAGAATCCCAACCACCTATCTCCATCCAAGAGCCTATTTCCATCCAAAACTTCCATTCCCTTCAAAAATCCCACAAGCAAAACAAAAGCACTAAAAATACTAAATCTATGTGGGTTCCTAAATCACTTCATCAACCATCTCCTAAGCAAACATCTCCATTGCTTCCTACACCACCATCCCATCAAAAGCTTCAATGTTTATCACGGTGTGTACAGCCGTTGGTCATGATTCCCTTCCATTCCAAAACATTCACACATGCCTACATCTCCCCATCTTCTATCCATTATCCTACATATCTCCCCCATGCTAACCCTATGGTCCATGCTTTGGCATAAACTTTTCATCCATATTCATTCCATAAGCCTATATAGATCCACACCATAAGCTACTAGCCTACCCTACCCTAATTCTACATCATAATCCATTATCTACCTAATCCATCTCCCATCCATGCAATCCCTTACCAACATCTATGAGCATAACAACATGGTCCATGCGAAGACGACATCCATCTCTAAAGGGACAATATCATCTCTCATAGCACTAAACACTTGAGTCCCTCCTATCCATTACCATGGTGAAAACCTGGCAAACAGGCGCCATGTGTAATTGTCATCCCATCCAAAAAAAAAAAAAAAGCAAAAGCAAAAAAGAAAGGAAAAAAAAAAGTAAAGAGAAATCCCTTCGTCCAACGGTGAAAACCTGGTAAACAGGCGCCTTGGATAAGTACCATGATGAAAACCTGGCAAACAAGCATCATGTGTAGGTTGATCTTCTATGTCACTTACACTTGGGGGCACATTGTCTCATCCAACCTATCCATTTCCAAACTATCTATCCCATTACCATACCATCATACCATCCTTAGCCATTACATAAACATGACTGTCCTATTGAACCCATTTATCCATCCTCCGCCTTTTGATCTTGATGAAGATATGGGGGTAAAATGTTGAAACATGTTTGGATATTTCTTGACATACCTTCTTTCCAAACCAAGTCCTATCCATTGACCATTTATCCATCCCATTTAAACCAATCCATCATGTCATCCTATCATCATAAGCGCCATGTAAAATCCAATCTTGTCATCCCATGGTCATGAACTTTGTCATATAAAAATCCTAAGCATTACCACCTAGAATGGGGGCAAGTTCTTCCTATGCAACATAGACTTTGGAGATCACATCCTAGCTCCCTTATGATCCATCCACTATGGCATATCCTTATCATAAGCTTTCCATCTTATAGCTTATCCCCATCCATTTATCATGAGCTTTCCACTATAGCCTACCTATTTGTTTATCATGAGGCATGCATCTATCCCTTTTATGGACTATCTTTTTATCCATCCAATTCTCATGAGCCTTTCATCCCATTTACTATGAGCCCATCCTTTTATCCATCCAATCCCATTCATCCATCCTTGCACCTAGACTTGGTTTTCCCTTGTCATTGGTATCTAGCACAACAGCTACCTAAATTGTAAATCCATTGACATCCCAAAACATTTCAAAAACTACAAAAAAAAATCAAATATGTCAAAAAATCCAAAAAAATCAAATATCCAACAAAAAATCCAAGCAATAAGATCAATTCAATCATCATCCAAAACAATTCACTCCATCAACATCAATCAAAATCAAAATCATCATCATCAATTCTTCTTATCAATAACATTCATTCATCCATTTCAACCAATCACCTCTTCCAATCATATCAATCAAATCAATCTAAGCAATGATCTTAAATCCAAGTCACACTAATCCATATCAAGCAAGCCAATCAATCAAGGAACATTATCCAATCAAATCAACAAGTTTTGATCCTAATCTTGTCATGAGCCAAATCAATCATCATTAATGGGATATAGCTTTCCCACATCCTTGTGTTGATCTAGGGATATAGCTTTCCCCGCAATGACAACACTATCTATCATCATCAATCAAACAATCAATTATTGGTTTATGACTTGACAAGGGCAATACCTTGTTTGTTTTCCATCCTTTGAGCACACCGAGAACACTTGCTTAAGCTTAGATTGAATCGACACTCTAATCATCACACCATCACTATCATCATTCAAAACAATCCAATCATCAAAATAATCAACCCAGCAATAGCAACCATCAAACCAAAGCACATCAAGCCAACTATCAAAACAAATCCTATCAATCATCAGCATCAACACCAAAGCAAATCAACTCAAGCACATCAACTCTAATCAAAACAATCTGATCACTTCAGCAAATCAAAAGCAGCTTAATCCACCACAATCATCTCATCATCAACATTTCATTAATCAATTCAATCCATTTTTATCATCTCATCACTAAAACACAACATCAGAACTACATCTCATTTCCATCGTTAAGTGCCTTGATCCCGTGGATATAGGGTATGTAGGCAGTCTGGAGTATGAAGGAAGTGCCCAGATTCAGGCACAAGCGATTTTCCTCTTTCTTCTCTCATCATTTCTTCTATCATCTATCTTATACATCATCAATAAACAACTTCTTCCAATCAATCTATCATAGCACATCAATCCAATCATCACTTCATCTAATCATCCTTCAACCATCTTCCAATCCTTCCAAGCAATGATCCAAGTGCAAGCCCATCCGTAATCCATACCAAGAAAGTTAATCAATCAAGCCAAGTTATCCAAACGCAATCCATGGTCTTGATCCTAGCCTTGTTGTAAGCCAAATCAATCAATCAACCAGCCAACCAACTCAGCAAACAACCTTGTGTTGATCTAGGGATATAGCTTTCCCCGCAATGACAACACTCAACTAGAAAAACAATCAACAACCAATCATTGGTTTACAGCTTGACAGGGGCAATACCTTGTTTGTTTTTGTATCATTTGTGCATGCTTGCTTGCTTGCTTGTGCATGTTATCATTTTATCTTGCATTTGCATCAAATCAATACCATTCCAGCTAATATTCATATCTTGTATCCAGACAAGGTTGTATTACGCTGGGGCACGAGACACATCGTCACCCTGGTCCTTATACCTTGGTGCATAACGTCAAGTGCTATATCAAACATTATGGTTGCTCACTTTCATTGCAGCATAACGCATCATCCATTTCTTCTATCCATTCCCTTATCTTTCTTCCTTGACCAAGCCATTTCTTTTCGAGAGCATACCCGTGTTTGTCCAACCCACCTATCCTCTCGAGGGGGCATCACCAACATATCCTTTCTATCATCATCATCATCATCATCATCATCATTATCATCATCAGCATCTTGTTTCTCTATCCATACCTTAACTTCTTTGAAATGATGTTACTCAACATAAAGCTTATCATCTCGAACATCATCTCAAAGAGGGGCAAAATGTAGACACCCAAATTTGTCCATGTCTTGCAACACCTTGATAAAAACATCACTTAGACATCATGTAGCATTTTGTCTTAATCCCACTCTTAATCCCATTTATCCATTAGCCAATTAATTAAATAAATTTTATTTATTTAATTAAAATCCCATTCAATCCCATCCTCATCCTACTTAGCTAATTAATTAAATAAATTTTATTTATTTAATTAATTTCACATGCATAATCCCATTTATCCTATCCCCATCCCAATTAATTAAATAAATTTTATTTATTTAATTAATTTCCACATCATGTCTTATCTCATTTTATGCATTTATCCTATCAATTAAATAAATCTTATTTATTTAATTAATATCCAACTCATATCCCAACTAATTCAAATATTTTATTTGAATTAAGTCCTCATCTTTCATCACATTCCAACACTTGTCCAATCAATCATGTGTTACAACTTTTATCCTTCACATGCACAACTAATGGACCTAATTTTAGTATTTATCTACACAAGCACACCTAAGCTTTATCCTCCTTTGCCACATGTCAATTGACTACAATTTCTTGATGTGCAAGGAAACCTAACTCAATCCTATCCATCCATTTCATCTAAAGCCCTAATTGATCCTAGCCATCCATTGGAACCAAGCCTTTTCTATAAAACAAGCCTCTCTTGAGCCATTAGAAGGGATTTTTCAGGATTATTCTTCATGCAACCTCACTCTGCTGAATTTTCATCTCAAGTCCTCATCCATCATCTTCAATCCATCTAGCTTGCATCCTTATCAACGTTATGCTGCGGAATCGAGCAACCAACACAACAAATTGATCAATCAATCTCATCTTGCATCTTTGAGGTATTGAATTATTTGGGTTTAGGTTATGCATTTCAATTGTTTGATCATTTCCATTTACAAATCCAAATTTTTCGATATACAGTCTAATCTCTCTAAGCAAGGTCCCACACTTAGAGATCATTCCCATGTTACTCTAGATTGTTGAAGTTTTACAACTGCATCAAGGGTGCAAATCTGAGAGATAAGAATTAATTTAACTAGGAGTTAAGCATTAACGTAATTTAAGTTAACTTATTTTATTTCTAAAAAGTATCCATACTATTATAAGAATGTACTACATTTATAATAATAAAAGCTTCCTTTTCCTATTGCAAAGCTATTAAATCATTTAACAACTCACCTTTAACCCTAATCGGACATCTTCTAGTTACTAGAGTTGACACTACAGGAATGGGTTTAGAAAATAATTAGGAAAAGAAAGTGAGATATATGAATCTATTAGCATTCCAAAGAGGTATTTAATGCTTCAAAGATAGGGGAGTTGAGTTAGAAACACATACATGCATAATGTGAAAGCATAGACAAGGCATGTGATTTATTCTAGCGGAACACATGGAATAGTGGTTTCAAAAATATGCACAAAAATGAATTTGTTGAAAAGGTTTGAGCCCATACTATCATCCATGGGAAGTTCAAGGAAAAAGTTGATAGGACCAACTAGCGAATTTGGAAAAATTTTCTGTGTGAAAACTTTTATAGAGAGAGACAATTTTTTGAACGCTATACTGCGAATTGTTTAACATGACACCTCAAGGAAAGGAGTGTTGGAGGATATGTAAGAAAAGGATTTTGCAAGGATGTTCTCACACTCATTTAATCCTAACATTGAAATCTTTTCCTATGTTCTAGGTGCATGCAACCATGCAAGTTAAATGGATGAGAATTGTGTATTCTTCAATCACATTTATAACCCTTATTGCAATATACCAACAGTTGAACATTATGTGGCAGAACACATTTGGTCACATGAGTAGTTCAATAAGGCAGTGGAAATGTGTAATATTGTCATCTAGTTTTAGGGTGCTGCTCCAAACTTGTTGTGTCATGATCTGGTTGTGTGAAGGGGCTACAGATCAAGGCATATAAGGGTTACACAGGGGATCTGATTCAATATGGTAGAAACTCTGATCACCATCCCAAACAGATTATCAATTCTTCTACCCAGGGTTTCCTCAAGGGGTGAAAATAAAGGTTAGGGCCAGTTTGTTAGATACACTTCTTCATCCGAATAATGAAATTATGGAGGAGGCTAAGGATGCTAAACCATTCTCTCCTATTATAGCACAGCATAAGAAAGATTTTGCCAGGGCAGAGGGAATTGATTCGACTCCAATCAGCTCTAGAAGCATTTCCAAAGGCAGTGAATTACAATTCTCTCTCTAGCAGTTGTGGAATATCAGTTTGAAGAAACTTAAATTCCTTATTCAAGAAATTACTGACATCGAAACACATCTAAGGGCTCAGAAAATGGAAATTAAGTTAGTAAAATGGCTAGGAAGAAGAAGAAGAAGAAGGCCCAGCGTATTCTCCAAACTCAAGAGATTTACAAGATTATTGAAATTATACTAGGAAAAGAATTAATCCTCTGGCATCATGGTAAGAAGTTAGCAATAGCATTTGATTGTAGATGGAATTGTCTAGAAAAATTCACAGAGGACCACACTTCAACCAGAATTTGACCAATCATAAAATTGCATAGACTACTCACACACATGATTTTTCTTCATATACAGACAAGCAGAAGAATTTTTTTTTAATACATACCTAGAAATCCCTTGCTCTCTTCTCCTCTTCCTCTCCCAAATTCCTCTTCTTTTCTCAAATTTCTATGTATCCTCTCTCAAGAACTCTCCCCGCAAAATAATAAATAGACCAGGATAATAAATTCCTAAATCCCCCAATATTCCGTTACTGACATCCACTATCCAAAATTTTAAATGCATTTCTACCACCAAAATCTTGAAAATTATTTCCAACAAACACTTCCTCAAAACAATTAATGACAATATCAAAATAATATCTTCTAGCCCAAAATAGACAAAACAATCAAATCCCACTATCTCTGACAACCCACTCAAAAATACATTAATACAAAAAATCTCATGTGAAAAGTAAAATTAATAAAATACTAAATAATATTGAATATTAACGACATCATTAATATTATTAATTTTCAAAGCTACTGATTTAATTAATAAAAATCAACTAATTAATATTCTCTATTTTCTAAATTAATTAAATAGTTGATATATATATATATATATATATATATATATATATATATATATATATATATATATATATATATACTTACTATTATTATTTCTATAGCAACTACATGATCAAATATCCACACAACTTCACACATAGCTCACATATATTATAAAATGGACTAAACGACTCTAATCAACAACTCGAAATCACGTAAGCAACAATAACAACAATCACATACCATGGGCTAGTCAACATTCGAATGCAGGCTCCAACAAAACAACAACTACACCCATGATAGGAAATACATGGACAATGACAACCGAAGACATTGGCTGACAGAGGGAACCCCATGTTATCTCCATCCAACAGTTCCATTAGTATGAAGGCACGCTCAGACCTACCAATTCAGGTGGAGTCGATGTCTGGTACCTGTAACCTACACCAAATGACATGGTCATACATGAAAACATGGAGTCCTACACACAATGAATGGAAGCGTAGTGTAGCAGAGTACTCAATACGAGTGATGCAACACTGTTCTGTTCACATAACACATCAAACGAGTTATCATTTAACACTTAGTGTTCAACTGCTTCTCAAATAGAAAAAAACAATTAACTACATGATGATCAAATTCAATTAATCACAATTCCTAACCAAAAATTAGATTACTCATAAAGCTCAGAGTCAACATTAATCCATAACGTCTAATGTGTCACTCAAGCTTTGCCTTGAAGCTCCTAAGCCAGACCACCTCCACGTACAAGGTGAAACTAGAGGGGCACTACAACAAACCTCAAAACAATGATCCAAGACCCAAAAACTTTCCTCCTCATAGAAAGTTCACACCACTAGGGGAATCACTTGAATCTATGCTAAGGAAGCCCATATCAAACAATCTCATAACACTTCCAACGATGTGAGATTATGAACCTAAATTAAAACCTTCTTGGTGGAAAGACTCAGACTTTTCTGAATATCATAGAAGCAAGGGTCACAAAACCAATGATTGCCAAAGACTCAAGAATACCATCCAAGCTTGATTGATCAAAAGATGATATCAATTGATGGACACATATCCAGTGATGACCATTTGGCATTTAAGAATCTACTCCCCAACTATAAGAAGGGAAGTTCTTAAAAGAAAAACAATAACGGTGGTAACAACTCCAACTACACAAAAGTGTCATATGATTATGTTGTTAACCACATCTTCGTAAGTGACTCACATGTAAATGTGATCACTATAAATAAAAAGCTTGATTATAATGTAACCACTCATGGTGGAAAGATTACTCTCTAGGGGGATCCATCCAAATCATCCTCCATGTCTAACCAATACAATGTCCTTGACCAACTCCAAAAAACACCTACACATATATCCATTTTGGAGCTTTTGCGTCTATCCCCACCTCACAAAGCCATCCTCAAAAAAGCTCTCTTGGAAACTACTATCCCAACCAATCTAGCTAAAGAGCAATTTTAGGCCATGGTAGGTCATCTAACTACACCCTATTTCTTATAGTTCACAGAAAAAGATGATATGTCTCACCCAATCACACAATGCATCCCTCCATATTGAAGCCTTCATCCATAAACATAAAATAAAATGGGTCCTAATTGATGGAGGGGCAAGTTTAAATAACTGCACATTAAAACTAATCCTTACATTGGGGTTTTTAGAGAATGTCGTGGATCCTAAGAAGAAAATTACAATCAAGGCATACAATGAAGAAGAAAGAACATCAAAAGGAACCATTGTTTTTCCAATAAGAGTGGGACCGGTAGTGAAAGATGTGGTATGCCAAGTGCTTGACATGGAACTAGCATACAATATTCTTCTTCATCGACCTTGGATACACACGATGTAGGCTGTGCCATCCACTTACCATCAGTGTGTCAAGTTCCCTCATAATGGCCAAGAAATCACTATCCAAGGTGATCCTGATCCATTCCAATATTGCAATTCCATCCAATCCAAGCCTAATGTTGTAATCCCCACCAATAGTGCAACTTCCTCCTCTTCAACCCATGTTGATCCAACCTCACTACCATCTACATCCAAGACATCCAAACTCAAACTCAAGCTCAAAGACAAGGGTGTAGGAGAGTATACTATCGTACAAACCTTCTATCTAGCACAGCTACCCATATCTCCCAAGTCCTATGGAAAACCATCCATGAACAAACCCAAGTCAGTGGAGACTCCTAAAGGTCCTTTTGTAAAATGGGGAAGCCTATCAGATGAGAGTAATGAGAAGGATATTCTACAATGGCTATATAAAGATGAAGATAGTGAATCAAAACCACAAGACCCTCAACCTCAATTGCAAACTGAACAATATGGTCAAGGGTTCTCTATCTTACAAAGAATGGGATATGATGGTCATGGTCCCATAGGATTAAGAAAAGAAGGCATCATCAAACCTATCCAGCCTCCTTTAACAGCCCAAGACACTACAGGGCTAGGATACAAAGGCAAGGAAAGATCAAAGGTCAAGAAGAGTATGAAGGAAAAGCAAGGGAAATAGTTACTACTAACTTAGTAGAGCAGATTCACCGACTACAAGAATGGAGTGAGACAGACTCAAATGAATATGAATGGGATAGTCTTTCTGAACTATCTTGTGATGACAAAGGTGTTGATGTGGTTCAACAATATAGCTCTACCCATACAACTCATGAGGGACAAAGGTCTAGGTCTAGACCTCTAGAGTTCATTCTGTAAAATACCAAAAGTGAGTTTCGTGAGGAAGGTATAATATCACACTTGACAAATCAACTTGAGGAGAGTACCATCATAGACTTTGTAAATACTTACACCAGTCTACACAACTCCTCTATCTTAACCATCACTAGTCTCAAACCAGACCAACCCAATGACCCATTACCATTAGTGTATCCTAAACTCATAGACTGGGGTTTGCAAGACACCACCCCTGAGCTAGATACTTTCCAAAATGACGATGCAGTCATAGATTATCTCAAACCTAGAGACCATCTACATGCATGAGATCACAAAGCTGCCCATATTATAGAACTCAATGACAAGGCTTATTTTAGAGAGAGTGCTAAGCCCTTCAGTCATAAAAATGTAAAAATAATAGATAGATCTAATGGTGAAAACCACTCTGCGGTAGTGTTAGATCGTGAAAGTAGTAAAAAAAATAAAAGACTTATCCAATGGTAAAAACCTCTCTGAGGTGCCAAAGGATGAAAGGATTAACACTCTTCCCAATCTAACACATTAGGAGAGATCCTCAATTTTGATCAAACCAGCAGAACCTATCAGCATTGGCACAGAAGATAACCCAAGGGTAATCCACATGGAAAAATCTTTATCTGAACATGAAAAGCTAGAATTCATCAACTTCTTCAAGAAGAGACAGATTAACCTTGCTTGGTCATATGCGGACATGCTAGGACTAGATCCAAACCTTATAATACATCATTTGTCACTAGCTCCAGGAGCTAAGCTAGTCAAACAAAAACTAAGGAAGATGCATCCACATATCACACTCTTAGTGAAGGAAGAATTGAAGAAGCTGCTAGATGTTGGATTTATCAGACCAATTGACTATCTAGAATGGATTTCAAACATTGTCCATGTATCAAAACTAGATGGAAGGATTAGAATTTGCAATGACTTCAGAGATTTGAATAAAGCTTGTCCAAAAGATGACTTTCCTTTGTCCAACATTGACTTCATTATGGATCTAAGAACAGGGCACACCATGTTGTCACTAATGGATGGATTTTTTGGCTATAATCAAATCAAAATAGCGCTAGAAGATCAACGCAAGACCACATTCACATGTCCATGGGGTACCTATTGTTGGTGCATCATGTCATTTGGACTAAAAAATGTGGGGGAAACATATTAAAGAGCCATGACTACGATCTTTCATGACATAATGGACACCATCATGGAAGATTATGTAGATGACATTCTAGCCAAGTCAATTACTAGAGAAGGACAACTTCAGGTCTTAGACAAAATCTTTCAGAGATTAGAGCAATTCAACGTATGCTTAAATCCAAAAAAGTTTGTTTTCGAAGTCACATCTAGAAAACTTCTAGGATATATAGTGTCAGCTAATGGAATTGAGGTGGACCCATCCAAAGTAAAAGCAATCATGGACATGCCACCACCCAAGAATCTCAGTCAAATAAGGTCATTATAGGGAAAGCTACAATCCATCCAATAGTTATATTTCAACTGGTAGACAAATGTCATCTGTTTACACATCTCCTGCATAAGAGCATTCCTTTCAAAAGGGATGACTCATGTGAACAAGCCTTTCAGTACCTCAAAGAGTATCTAATGAATCCACTGATCTTGATGCCACCAATCCAAGGCAAACCCCTTCTACTTTATATTTCAGCCATGCCAACTGCTCTAGGGGCTTTACTGGCACAACAAAACCATGAAGGAAAGGAGCAAGCTATTTACTACATTGGCAAGACATTGCTTGGTTATGAGTTGCAATACACACCCATAGAACGAGCATGTCTTGCAGTAGTTTTTGCATCACAGAAGCTAAGGCATTATATGCTCACTCATTCCATCAAATTGGTAGCCAAGATTGATCCATTGAAGTACATACTCAACAAGGCTACTCTAACAGGCAGGTTATCCAAGTGGGTGATGATACTCAGTGAGTTTGATATTGAGTATGTAGATAGACGAGCCATCAAAGGTTAGGTGAATGTAGATCAATTGGCAAATGTACCATTGATATATGAGAATCCAATAATCATTGAGTTTCCTGACGAATCCATCTTTAACATCACAACACAAGAATGGAAACTTTATTTTGATGGATCATATACTTAGCATGGGTCCAAAGTAGGTATGTTGTTGGTCACACCTAATAGATTCACAATTCCAAAGTCATACAGGCTACTCTTTCCATGTACCAACAATGTGGCAGAATATGAAGCACTAGTCATTGGCATCAAAATGGTAGTAGAATAGAAAGTCAAAGAAATTCATGTGTATGGAGACTCACAACTTGTCATCAACTAGGTGAATGATGACTATCAAACCAAAAATGAGAAGTTAATACCATACAAGCATATGGTAGATGACTTCAAAGAATACTTTGTTGTGATTTCTTTTGAGCAGATACCCAGACTGGAGAACAAAGTGGTTGACGCCATGGAAACAATTGCATCTCTCCTAGATATACCTAAGAACTAGGCACGCTATGAGTTCTTGGTAGAGCCAGTATCCCATCTTGCCTATGACATCCCCAAAACTAGCATCATATTCCACATAGTAGGATCTGATTCTCCCTTATATGGAAAAGTATATACCTATTTGAAAGATAATACCCTACCATCTGATCTATCTAATAATCAAAAGAGAATCTCCATCCGCCAAGCCTCCCCTTATACCATAATCGCTAACACCCTGTATCGATGAGGACTAGATGGTGCTCTCCTTAGGTGTCTCGACAGTCAGGAATATCAAACCACCCTAAGAGAAGTTCAGAAAGGTATATGCGGAACCCACTCTAGTGGTCCTACTTTGGCTAAGAAACTCATACGTATGGGATACTATTGGCCAACTATGGCAAGGGACTCCTATCATTTTGTGAAAAGGTGCACAAAATGCCAAATTCATGGGAACTTAATACATGCACCGGCACAGGAGATGCAGCCTTTAATGACTCCTTGGCCTTTCTGTCAATGGGGACTCGACTTAATGGGCAAGATACATCCCCCATCATCCAACAGCCATAAGTTCATAATCACTGCCACTAAGTACTTTACAAAGTGAGCCGTACCCCTAGCCAATGTCACAAGGAAACAAATCGCCTCTTTCATCCTAAATTACATCATTTGCCACTATGGCATTCCCATATCCATTATCGATGATAATGGAAGACCCTTTAAAAATTAGGATGTCAAAGAACTATGTGACAAATTCCACATCCAACACCACTTTTCCACCCTGTATTACCCCCAAGGAAATGGTTAGGCGGAGGCATCTAACAAAACCATCTTGAAAATCCTAAAGAAGACTATTAATGATGCCGGTCGTGATTGGCATATCCAACTGAATCCTACTCTATGGGCCTACCATACAAGTATCTGCACACCCACAGGTGCAACTCCATATTCCCTAGTCTATGGCTCTAAATCCATTTTACCCATTAAAGTCGAGTTACCATCCTTACGAGTATCATTAAAAGGCCTAATATTTGATGAAAAATACAGGGTTTCCAAACTTCATGAGTTAGAACTATTAGAGGAAAGAAGACAACATGCCTTTAATCATCAGAAAGCCTATCAACAAAGGATGTCAAGGAGTTATAACCACAAAGTGAAACCCTGGGTCTTTCAAGTTGGTGACCTAGTCCTCAAGGAAAACCCCAGAAATCAGCAGGATAGGGAGAAGAAAGGCAAGTTTGAACCCAACTGTCTTGGCCCATATGTAATCATTGCTTCCTATGGATCAAGAGCTTATCAACTAGCAACATCAGAAGGTGAACTATTGGATGGTCCCATCAACAGCACGCATCTTCGCAAGTTCTACACCTAAAACCCTAATGCAAGGGACCAAAAAAACTAGTGAAAACCTAGAAACAGGCACTATTTGTGATCGTGCAAATAAAAAAAAGTAGTGAAAACCTAGAAACGGGTGCTATTTGTCATAAACTGATTCCTCCATCTTTTAGGATTTCAGTCCTCATCCAATCTTTTCCTGCTACATCTATCAAATCACATATAGATACCTATCATGGCTTGGGTTCGCTCACCCTTATTCACCTCAGTCTATCCATCTAATTCTTCATCCATCTGCTCATTCATCCTGATCCTATCATTAGCATCAACCTACCACACTATCAAACTACATCGCCTCTGAGCTATCACATAGGCAAGGCCATCATTGATGAGCCACCGAGGCACTAGGTCAGTCCCTTAGGGCCCATTACATCAAGTCTATTGTCTATTCAATCTACATGTTCATTCATAATAAATCAATCCTTTATTTGACTGGGGACAAAATCCTTGACCTAGTTGAGAATTGGATTCTTGAATGCCACAAATCTTAGAGGATAACAAAATGGATTGCGATATTATCTCTAAACAACATACAGCACTACAAACAAACCTTTTCAACAAAACACTTAACACCAGACATTGACCTATATCAAACAACAAGGTGCCTAAACTATCATGATGATTATATCTATTATCATGGAAATAAAACATATCTATGGCAAGAAGATTTGATGCTTGTTATAAGTTAAAAGTCTTAGGTATAGATTTTTCTTATCATGTTTCCTATGCTACTCAAGGATGTCTAACACTAGATGAGCTATGATGGGGGCGTGATTATTTTTATTTGTTTGTTGTTTGTGGATCAATATTTAGTAATGTGATGACTTGTCTAATGACACAATCAACAAAAGATCATCGAGGACGTTATGAGTCTAAGCATGAAAAATTGTAATCCTTGTCTGTTGATACATGCAAGAAATAATCAAGTCATCTAGGTTCAATTTTGACTAGATGCTTGTATTAACTTGCTAAATCAAAATCCATGTAAGAGATACTCAGTTCATCATGGTTTAATTATACCTAGATTCTTGTATTTTCTTACAATATTTTAAAAGCTCAATGATGAAAAAAAGTACTTCAAATACTTGTATACAAGATGACAAAGCCTCATTTGTGCATGTTAGGTTTGCATTTCATTTCATTTATAAGCATTTCAGACGTATCATTTTTCAAGTGGATTAAGATCCAAGTCCTTTCTTTATCTACATCTTTTTATCTACTCACCCTTTTCTCTCTTTTTGTTTCGAGAGCACACCAATTGTCCTTCGAGGGGGAATCTTCCACATCATTCATCTTAGTCATTTAACTTACCATTATCTTTCCTTGTCACCCTCACTCTTGAGTGACTGGGGCATCACCAATCATCAATACAATCGTTAAATCAATTCAATCAAATCAAGCAAAGATCCAAATGTAAGTCATCCTTAATCCATACCAATTGAGTAAATCAATCTTGTCAAATTATTCAATCGCAATCAATGGTCTTGATAATCTTGTTGTAAACCAAACCAATCAATCAATCATCATCATCAACAATAGGATATATCATTCCCACATCTTTGTGTTGATCTAGGGATATACCATTCCCCGCAATGATAACACTATCATTAATCATTATTAATTAATCATTGGTTTACATCTTGATATGGGCAATACCTTGTTTGTTTTTGTATCATTTGTGCATACTTGCTTGCTTGCTTGTGTGTGTTATCATTTTATCTTGCATAACATATCATTCAACTCTTTCATATGTCCCTTATCTTGCATCCTCCATTTTCTTAGCTATCCTTTATCATTCTTCTTCGTCGTGAGCTTGTTCGTCATCCTTTTGCCAAATTCAACCTAACCAATCTCCCAAGGGGATAACCTACCGTCATTAAACTTGTACCAGAGGCAAACTGGGGCATATATCATGCTTAGAAAATTTTTATTCTTTGAAACAACATGATAAAACAAATTGTCTCAAAGAGGGGCAAAATGTATACACCTAAAAATGGCTCGTGTGGAATTAAATAAATATTTTAATATTTATTTTATTATTTTTCCTCTATCATATAAATAAATGTCAATTTATTTAATTAAGTTTCCTAATTCCTCTAATGTCATGTCCAATTAAATAATCCTAAATTATTTAATTTTTTCTTCTAAGTCAAAGTCTTATGTCTAAATTCCACATTAGCTTATCCGTCATTCTTCCATGTCACTTTACACATCACCATGTTGCACACATAATTGAATATTTTTAATAATTAATTATATAATTATCCTCACCCACATGTCCTATTTATCCTCTAGTCATCCCTATTTCATCTCCACATGTGTCTGATTATTTCTCAATCATCTGCATGGCTAAAGACACTTGTCTTTCAAATCCTAGTTTATCTCTCACCTTCCACAAATCAATAGTCCTTCTTCCACAATCTTCTCATAGTCTTCCACTTTTAACTCACAACTTATAGATCCACATATTCCTCTACCTTGTAAATGTAGTAGGAATATTTCCCATGATTATCTCCCTCATCTCAAGCAACTCCATCTCAACTGTACATGTCACAGATAACTCCTCCAATCGTGGATCTTATGACAATTGGAATTGGTCCATCCTTAGCCTATAAAAGCAAGGTTCTCACACTCATTTTTCACCACTCAAGCTTTAGTAATATTATTCTACAGAAATTCTACCATAGTTATCAAGTGTGCCTTTGGCTCCCTTCACTTACATTGCATCGATTAGTATCATTATCTCATCTAGCTGTATATCCATATCATTATCATGGCTCCATATCATTATCTCCATCATTCATTTTAGTGTTGCATTGTAGAAATCATTCACTTTTCTTAATCCCCCACAAAAGCCATTCCCTCTTTATCATCTTGAATAGCAAGGAAGTACAACTTCTAAGAGCTCCATTATCATATACAAGATCAAGGAAGAGATAGGCAACAATGGAAGACATGAGGTAGATCAGTTCAGAAATGTATATCTTTATTTTATTGCATTTGTCTCATTTTCATTGGAGTTATTGAATACTTAGGTAGTTTCTACAGTAGTTCACATTTTCAATAACAAATTTCAAACAAACCTCAGAGTGTAGGAGGGACTCATCATCACCAGTCTTTAAGACTGCATCTGAGGACAAGCACACTTTACTAGCATATAAAACAAACAACTTACCTTACATATGCCCCCACCTTAAGGTGGTTGGTATCAGGTTGCAAGAGCTTGTGTTCCCTTGTGTGTTTCCTTCCTACCTTAACGTGCTTGATATCGATACCGATATCAAGCATGTTAAGGTAGGAAGGAAACACACAAGGGAACACAAGCTCTCACAAAGTCCATGCTTGCCAGAGGTGACATGTACTTTACGATTGCCAAATGTTCCCACAAACACATTCCTACAAGAAAAGTGTTAGTGTCCATATAATCATGATAAACAACAATGCATATGATCAATCACATAAAGAAGCAAGATTCAAGATAGACAAAGTGCACGAAGCAGTAGTATTGTTATGTTTTCATAAGTGCAATAAGACACCATCAAGATCACACAGAGTGATTCTACTAGCCATGCATCAGATAATATATAACAACCCCATCGTCATCTATGGACTAGATCAATTTTTTGATTACTTGCTAAAGGGGCACTAGGTCCGCATCGGAATAAAATGTTTTTCATCAGCCGCCAACTAGATAGAAACACTAGAGGAAGGGAAACAATAAATCAAGAGAGGAGAAACAAGTGCCTTAGGGACAGTCATGTAGGAGGGTGCCCCCAAGTCACTAATCATAATGCTATATCCATAAGACACAACACACAATAGTGAAAATAGAGGAGAAGCAATATAGAAGAATGATGATACAAATAGAAGAAGGTCACAACAGAGGTGGTCTCCTAGTATCCTAGACCTTACAAGACAATCAAGGGTCATCCCAAGAGGCCTAAACAACACATAACACATCATGAGGGAAACACAACACGAGAGGTAAAGGGTTAGAAATACTTACCTATAGGGAGACTCATGCTAGCGGTTATCAACAATCAGATCATCCTCTTCCCACTCTCGAATGCTAGAGGAAAGAGGTGTAGGTTGTTCCATTTGTCTTTCTAATGTAGTTTGATTATCTCTTGATCCTTGAAAGGACAATGGAGGAGGAACCTCAGCATAAATACCATCTCTCCATGGATGAGGTAATACTTTAGTACTTTCCTCATCCACTTCTATAATAGTGATTATATTATCGAAGTCTAGATAATCATCTTGATAATAGTCATAATAAGCTTGTTATTCTATGGGATCTCTTTTCGCATTCACTAATGCTTCTTCTTAGCTAGGGAGAGCATTGGTGTTAAGAAAAGTGTCTCAACCTTGCAACTTTGAAAGGTTTCTATTTCTCCCAGTTTTAGTCTTTTTGAATACCCTTTACCTTGGAGAATTGTCTGGAACTTTCAAAGTTTCCAAAAGAGCTAAAAATAGTGAGACTTACTATTTTTAGTAAGTCCTTCAATTGAGCTCAGATTGACTTGAAATTTTTCCCAAAAGGTGCGGAACAGCTAAGTAAACATCTCAGGTGAGTTTCATCTCAAGATCATTTGGATCACGAGATATTAAAGTTTCTATTTTTTGAAACTACTGGAAAAAAGTTTTGAACTAAATTACTGGAATCGAAACTTTCCTAAATTCTTCAAAAATTGTCATAACTGACAAAGTTGGTTACAGGGTGATAGATCTCCTCACAAGTTTTCTGACGCATCAAACAGTTTGTCAAATGAACACCCGGATCAAAAGTTATGGCCTCCAAATGTTGGACTTTCTATTTTGGGAAATGTATAAACATGTTGGACACATAAAAGAGATATAAAGGGGATATTTACACGTGTTGGTGTGTGTTTTGGCACATCACAAGGAATCTTTGATTGAAGATAATTTGGGTGCCACTTTTGGGTGGTTTTAGCTCATGGTTTTGTAATTACCAGTAACAGTTTACTGTATTGTATCTCCTATATATCAGGAGCTGGGGATAGAGGTTGTGTGTAAGAATCTTATAGATGTCGAGTTACCTCCTAGATCTTTGGTTGGATATACTCCTATAAAATCTTGCTCTGCAAGTATATTGTAATCTTCTTGATTCCTGAATAATATATTGGGTGGCTTTGGAGTGTGGGGTTTTTTACCTAAAAGGCTTTTCCCCATGTATATCTTGTGTTGTGAGTTTTATGTTTGCATTTGAAAGTTGTTATTGTCTTTCTGTTAATGTGCATCTTAATCTGTAACTGTAAAAATTAAAATTTGCATAAATCTTTCCTCAGTAGATCAGTGTAGGAAGCTTTTTCTGCATACCTTACTTCCTTTCAGTTGGTATCAGAGCCTGATCACCTTTGGTTCCAGTTGTTGGGTAGAGGCTTTTTTGAGATGATCTTCATTTGAGTGGGAGCTTGTGCAGAGGATTTCAAAATCTTTGTTGTAGGTAAGAGATGGTGAGCACATCTGGGAGGTTTGAGATAAAGAAGTTTAATGGTAGTAATTTCGAGTTGTGGAAACTCAAAATGGAGGACATGCTTGTAGATCAGGATTTATGGGTTGCCATATCTAGTACAAAACCAACGGTAATGTCTTAAGAAGACTGGGTTCTCAAAGATCAAAAAGCTAAGGGTTTGATAAGACTCTGTTTGGTTGATTCAGTCCTGAATATCCATGAAGAGAAGACTACAAAGGAACTTTGGAAGAAGCTTGGAGATGTTTATCAGGCTAAATCCCTAGTGAACAAGTTATTCCTATGAAAGAAATTGTATTCTCTAAGGATGGAAGATGAAGGATCTGTCACTGGTCACCTGAATACATTCAATATGCTTGTTGCCCAATTGACTTATGTTGGTGTGAAGATGGGGGAGGAGGATCAATGTATGACATTACTATGTTCCTTACCGAATTCGTTGGACCACCTTGTTATGGCCATTGGGAGTACCACTACCACCTTCAATATGGATGAAGTGGTTTCTTTGCTATTGTCTAAAGAGATGTGGAGAAAGTCTTCTAAATCGGCCAAGGAGGCTTTTGCGATTCGTGGTAGATCTAAAGAGAAGGGAAAGAAAAATGATAAGAAGAAGGAAGAAAAAGGAAGATCCAAATCCCATGGGAGATCTAAGTCTCTCAAAAATTCCAAGGCCTTGTGTTGGAACTGTGGAAAACCTGGTCACATCCACAAGTATTGCAAGGAGGAGAAAAAGAAAAAGAAGAAGAATTATGATTCAAATTCTGACAAGTCCTCTCAGGATGAAGGAGAAACATTTGTCATTGCCTTGGCAACACATGCATCTAAGGATGTGTGGCTTATTGACCCTGGTGCATCTTTTCACATGAACTCACATCGGGTTGGTTTTTGAAGTATGAAGAATACGATGGTGGAAAGGTGTACTTGGGTGATAATTCTCACCTGAAGATTGTTGATTGTGGAAGAGTCTTGATTCATTTCCCTAATGGACGAGTGAAGGGAATCAATGGTGTTATGCATGTCCTTGGTTTGACATAGAATCTTCTTTCTATAAGTAAGTTGAATGATGTGGGCATGTAGGTTGTTTTCTTGAATAGAGGATGCAATATGACTAGAGGATCTATGGTGTTAGCTAAGGGTGTTCAGATGTAGCCTGAGTTTGGGTTAACCATGTTAAAAAGTGTCTCTCACTATTATTATTTCTATATATTTTCATTCATCTATTTTATATTTATTTGCATTTAATTGATATCTTCTGCATGCAATTCCTAACAAGTGGTATTAGAGCATGTTGTGTTCGATTATCGTCTGCAGGAAGGTCTCATGGTTGAGTGGGAGTCTCATGGTTAAGTGGGAGCAATGGCGGGCAAGGGTAAATTGAAGGTAGATAAATTCAATGGGTAGAACTATCAGTTATGGAAGATGCAGATGGAGGATTATCTCTATCAGAAGGATTTATGGAGGCCATTAGAAGGAATAGCCAAGAAATTGGCAGCAATGACTAATGAGGATTGGGAACTTCTAGGTAGAAAGGCACTGGGAACCATTTGGTTGTGTCTGGTACCATAAGAGGCATTCAATATAATAGAAGCAAAGACAACAAATGAACTGATGAAAGCTTTAGCTAAATTATATGAAAAACCCTCAGCCTCAAATAAGGTATTTCTCATGAAGTGTTTGTTTAATCTTGTAGACACATAAATTTGTCCATCACCTAGTAGACACGACCTTGTAATGTTTTGCCCTAGGTCCTAAGTCTTCCCACTCATAATTCCAACTTAATCACATTCCTAATTAATTAAATAAACACAATTTATTTAATTAATTCCCTAATCACATGTCTCACATAATTCAAATTAAATATTTGAATTAATCCCTCACCTTTCGTCTCATTCAAACAAGTGTCACATGCTACATCCTCCACTTAACCCCTTCACATGTCAAACTAATTTAAATAATCTTTTATTTAAATTAGATTCATTTTATCACAATCAAACACTTGTCCACTTTCCTTTTGTCTCATATGGGGTAGTACATCTTGCATTTAATACAACTCACATGTGCAAGCTAATTCAAATAAAATATTTGAATTAGATTCCTTTTATTCTCTTTCACACACTTGTCACATGACTACAATTTCTTGGGGTGCAAAGGAAACCCTAATCAACCCTAATTGATCTCAACTATCCATATCATTCAAAATAACTCTCAATCACAACCGTCCATTTGAATTTGCCTTTTCTATAAAGGTAGCCTCTCTTGAGCCATTTGCAACGAATCTTCTTCTAGTATCCTCATGCTGTCAAATTTTCCTCTCAATCATCCATCATCTATCTATCATCTATCCCTCTTGCATCATTTTATCTTCCATACATCAATCATTTATCTTACCATTATGCTACAGAATCAAGCAATCAACATTCATCTATTTGGGTAAAGCTAGAGTGTTTTAGGTGTAGTACTCTCCACCTTATCAACGGATTGTGGATCAATGTGAAGGTATTGCATTGTTTTTTTACATTTTGTTATTGTTTTCCTTCATTTTTGATTTCCATGATCTCATTTGGCATGCCAGGTGGGACTCCCAGGTCCTGATTCTACTAACTTTTGCTAGTTTTTGCATGTGTTTTTCGTGAAAATCATCTGTTATAGGTATTAGCGCCATTTTTCTCTATATTAGCACCATTTTTCTCTGTATAAGCACCATTTTCCACTCTATTAGCACCATTTTTCACTGTATTAGCACCATTTTCCTCTATAGTGGCACCATTTCTTTCTGTATTGGCACTATTTTCACAGAAAGTTCAAACAATCATAACTTTCGCATACAGAGGTGAAATTTTGCAAACAAGGACTCGTCGGAAAGAGGATTCAAAGAGATACTTAATGGTGAAGAAATTTTTAGGTGACTATACCATTTTGCCAACTTTTTTTGTAGTCAAAGTTAAACTTGCATGAAAACTTCAAACGCACATAACTTTTGCAATTTTGATCAAATTTTCGTGAATTGTTTTTTAAAAGTACATAGAATTTCATATAGAATCTATTCATATAGCTTATTTTTATGTATCATCTCATTTTCATCATATTTTATCAGATTCTCCAATTTCACGTAATCATTCTTCTTTGTAAGTTTACTTGGACTTTTTTCCATTTTGGCGTCTTGTAGGTGTCCTCACAAGGCTGGAACAACATCAGGATCAAAAAACATAGCAACTTGGATAGCGAATTAATTAGGTGCACTCATTTCATCTCTTATCTCTTAATCTTGTTTGATCACACATTTGGACTTTGGGCTTAAAAAGAACATTTGTTTGCAATCACACATCAAAAATTGGGCATAAAATCAACAAGTGTCTTTCATTCACATTTTGATTTGGGCATAAAAAGAACTAGTGCTTGAATTGTTTGGTGAATTTGCATGTGATTAGTGGTGTGTATGCTCTTCTCATGTGCTTCGAGCGATCTTGAGAATCAAAAACACCTCTTATCCATTCATATTCACACTTCACATTTCATTTTCTAAGGGTTAATTTACAAGTGCAAGTGTGAATCAAGTATGCATGTGTATGCTCTCTCCTTGCACCACAAGGTGATCTTGGAGATCAAAAACACCTCACTTGGTTTGCTTTTGTTTACCCTTCTTAGGAGGCCTGCTTGGAGACATACCACTCCAAGGGACGACCTCAATCGAGGCTGAATAAAAAGACACCCTCATTGGGAGTTGGAATGTTGTCACTCTTGGCTAAGCCTCAAAGAACTTTATACCTTTGGGAAGTGAAGGTGAAGGGTGGGTTACCCCTTTCTCCTGGCTGTGTCGCAGGATTTTGCTTTCAAATTCCTAGTCAAGCTCTTGTAAACATAGCCCAAAACTTAATTGGCCATACCCCACTTAAAACTAGACATTAGGCTTGCTATTGTCTTCAAGTGTGTGCTCAATCATAATATTTAAATCTTAAAAGGCAAATTCATCATCTTGTTGGGTGTGTGTGTTCATGCATTTGCTTGTGAAATCTTGTGTTTGATATTGCCCTAAAGCAAGCTTCCAATAAACACTTGCCACATCATCTTCATCTGAATTTCTAATAACACATATCTTAGACCACCTCATCCACATCTTCTAATCCTAATCATCTAATTCATCAATTCATTTTAATTCACCTCTATCCTAAATAAAACCCTAATCTTATCCAAGTCATCATTACACATCATCATCAAACTTATTTTAATCAAACCCCCTTCATTCTAATCATCATCCTAATCACATCTAATTCATTCTAACCTAATCCTAATCATATCCTCCTCATTTTGTATCACCAAATCAACATCATCCTAATCATCCTAGTCATCATCCTAGTCATCACACATCATCCAATCATCTTCATCCAAATCACTCCACATCTACCACTTGTAAACATGGACATGGCATTTCTAAACAAAACCTATGAGAATGATCCTTATGGCAACAAAAGAATGCTTGATCAACTTAGGTGGTTATATATAAAGGAAGAAGACCCTATGTCACCACAACATCAACAATTCCCACATCATCAAGTCCTAGGTCAACATCAATGATCCCAAATTCAATCACAAGCCCAACAAGCACATAATCCTCCACCCATTCCTTATGTGGTAGCTCTCTTATCAACCTATCAATCTAATCCACCCACATGTCAAATCCATGCCACATCAAACTCACTTCAAACTCCATCATCACCCAATGCAACACCCACACTTGACCAAGAGGTTATTGATTTCATGTAAGATATTGACCATATGGATCTAGCATATAGAGTCCTTAAATCAGATCCTACTAGGTTTATGGATCATCTCATTCAACTTGGGGCCACTCCCACAAACACTAATGTCTCCACATCCATTCCACAAATCACCCTCACTATTCCTAACAACACCACAAACACAAGTGCTTCCATAAGCATACCATCTAATGATCCTAACTCCATTGCCTTCATATCACAATTACTTTCTCGACAAACTTCCAACATCAACCAATGGCCACAACAATCCACCTCACAAAACCTTTACCTAAAAATCCTATCATGCCACTTCATCATCAAACCCATCTACAAGCAAACCAAGTGTCCTCACAAGAAGTACCCTTGATAGACCTAAATCCACCTATGCAAGACCTAATGACCTTTGACAAGGGAAACACCAATCTAGAGCAAGCATCTTATGAGAATCATCTATCATCATCCACTCAAGTACCACTTCATGAGCCTACTTGTCCTATCTTAACACCACCATGTGACCCAACATCCACTCATGACCCTATCAATGAACCTCCCAACACCTTGTCTAGTCATCCAAATCCATCATGTGATCTACAAGCCATCAAGCTTATCGAGGAGTTTTCAACTCCAAGTCTAAGTCAAGAACCATCATGCCCTCATGCCAATGATTCTCAAGAACATGTCAAGTCTATCCATGAGCCTATCAAGCTTATTGAAGTGTCTCCTTTCATAAGTCCACATCAAGAGCCATCATGCCCTAACATTGTTGACCAAGAGCCTGTCCAAGAGTCATCCCTTTTCTCGTAAGAAAATCAAGAGGTATGTCAAGAGTATAATCAAATACATGTGGAAACATCAAGCTGTCAACCAAATCAAGATCAAAACATATCTAAGTTCCATCCATTCATGACCTACATCTTGTATATGATTAAGGTATTATTTATGATCATGACCCTATTTGTGAGCAAGTTTATCCCATCCATAGCCCAATTAATCCTATTTATGCTCACATTTGTCATCAAGGTTCTATCTATGATCATGAAAAACATGATGATCCTCTTTGCCAAAATTTATGGAATCCATGATCAAGAGGTTATCATTCCACCTATCCTTCCTTCCATAAACACCAATGAGCAAGATATCCCACTTTCTCCTACCCATCCTCCACCTACTCCTATCCATGAGACACCAACTTCCACTTGTCATGATGAGACGTATGCCTTCCAAGTAAGCATAGAAGATCAAACCAATGATCATAAAGATAATCAAGATCTTAATGATCCTTCCACATCTACCATTGATTCCATTTCAAATCCACCACCAAACCCACTTGGCCTATCTGCTTTCATTCATGAGTGTTCCTCCTTAGAACACCAATAACAATTATCCACTTTACCTTCTCCATCTGATAATCAACTCAAGTCTACTATGCAAACTACACCTAGTCCTATAGTCAATTGCATGCTCCAAAACATGAACTACCAAGGCAAAGGTTTAGGCCTACATGAACAAGGCATTTTGGAACCAATCCATGTCAAGGTTCCTCCTCGCTCATTTGGCCTTGGATACACACCCCAAGGTCAACAATCTAAGGATGTTGGTACTTCCTCCACACTTCCTAAATCCACTTCCATCATAAACCCCATCATATTCCTAAACCATCCACTTTACCTCCACTCTTTCCAACTCCTAATATCCCTCCATCCACTTTGCCACCATTGCTACCAACACCCCCTTACCCAATCATTCATAAATACCCTAAATATCCTAATCATGACCAACAAATGCACGCATTGTATAAACAAGAAGCTTTCACCCATTCAAACATTTGGATGCCTCTACTTATAAAGTCAAAAATCCTAAAAATCCTCATGCCTTAGGGCACAAACATGAAAAGTCAAAACAAAGTACATCCAAAAGTCTACCTAAGTCCCAACCTTCACAAGAAAAGTCTAAAAGCAAAATGGTTTGGGTCCCTAAACAAAAATCAATCAAATCAAATGAGGCATCCACCTCTCAAAAATCCCAACCATCCCCGTCCATTCAAAAATGACATTCTATTCAAACATTTCAAACATCCCACATGAAAAGCAAAAGTTAGAAAAATACTAAGTCCATGTGGGTACCAAAAGTCCTAAACCATCCATCTCCTAAGTAAACATCACCATTGCTTCCTACACCACCATCCAATCAAAAGCTTCCATGTTTAAAACAGTGTGTGCAACCGTCGGTCATGATTCCTTTCCATACCTCCGTCACTCCATCAATCACTCATTATCCTACATATCTCCCCCATCACCTTCCTATGGTCCATACTTTTTCATAAGTCCATTGTAATCCACATCATAATCCACTATCTACCTTATCCCTCTCACTTTCACGCAATCACCCTACCAACATCTTGAGCATAATGAATTGACATGGTCCATTTGTGATGACATCCTTCTCTAATAGGACTATCACATTACATGGAACTAGACACTTGAGTCCCACCCATCCATATCCCCCCTTCTCCCATTAAAAATCAAAAGTAAAAAAAAAAAAGAGAAATCCTTTCGTCCAACGGTGAAAACCTGGTAAGTAGGTGCCTTAGATAAGTACCATGCTGAAAATCTGGTAAATATGTATCATGTGTAGGTCAATCTTCTATGTCACTTATACTTGGGGGCACCTTGTCTCATCCTTTTCCAAATGATCATACCATTTCCATATACATACCTATCCCATTGTATCCATTCATCCTCCCTTCCTCTTTTGATCTTGACAAACATTGAGGGCAACTGTAGACAAGTGTTTTGGATATCCTTTGACATACCTCATATTTTCCAAATGAACCCTATCATCCAAGTCATAAGCTTTGTCATGTCAAATCCTATTATCCTATTGCCTTAAGCATTGTCCTGAAAAATCCTATGTCTACTACCTAGACTAGGGCATGTTATTCCTATGCAACATAGTCCTTAGAGATCACATCCTCACTCTATTACACATACATCCATTCCATTCCATAGACTACCCTTTTATCTTATCCACTTATCATAATCCTTCCATCCCATCCATCTATCATGAGCATTTCATCCCATCACCCATCCTTTTATCCATCCATCGCACTTACCTTCTTGCACCTGGACTTGGTTTTTTCCCTTGTCATTGGTATCTAGCACAAAGGCAACCCAAATTGTAAATCCATTGACATTCAAATATTTTTAAAAAAATAAAAAACATCAAAACATTTCAAAACACAAAAAAAATTCAAAACCTTTCAAAAAACCCAAAAAAATCAAAATATGCCAAAAAAAATCCAAAAAAATTTAAAAATCCAACAAAATCCAAGCAATAAAATCATTCCACATCAAATCATCAAAATCACATTCTTCCAATCAAATCAATTCCAATCATCAAATTCATCAATCCCAATCCATCAAATCAATCAATCAAATCAATCCAGTCAATCCATTCATAGCAATCCATCATCATCAAAATCAAAGCACATCAATCCAACCATCAAATCAATTCATCAAACCAAATCAATCACTTCATATAATCATCCTTCAAATTCATCAAATCAATCCAAGCAATGATCCAAATGCAAGTCATCCTTAATCCATACCAATAAAGTTAATCAATTGTGTCAAATTATCCAATTGCATCAATGGTATTTATCCTAATCTTGTCGTAAACCAAATCAATCATCATCAATCAATTAATCAATGGGATATATTGTTCCCACATCTTTGTGTTGATCTAGGGATATATCATTCCCTGCAATGACAACACTATCATCATCATCAATCATTCAATCAATCATTGGTTTACAGCTTGACAGGGGCAATACCTTGTTTGTTTTTGTATCATTTGTGCATGCTTGCTTGCTTGCTTATGTGTGTTATCATTTTCAACTTGCATTTGTATCTGAATCCAACCTAGCTAATATCCATATCTTGTATCTGGACAAGGTTGTATTATGTTGGGGCACAAGACACATCATCACCCTGGTCCTTATACCCTGGTGCATAACATTTAGTGCTATATCAAACACCATGGTTGCTCACTTTCATTGCAGCATAATGCATCCTTTGATTTCTTCTATTCATTCCCTTATCCTTTCTTCCTTGACCAATTCATTTCATTTTGAGAGCCTACCCGTGTTTGTCCAACCCACCTATCCTCTCAAGGGGGCATGATCATGCTATCCTTTTCTTCTATCCATTTCCTTAACTTCTTTGAAATGATGTTACTCAACACAAATCTCATCATCTCGAACATCATCTCAAAGAGGGGCAAAATGTAGACACAAATTTGTCCATCACCTAGTCGACATGACCTTGTAATATTTTTCCCTAGGTCCTAGGTCTTCCCACTCATAATTCTAACTTAATCACATTCCTAATTAATTAAATAAACATAATTTATTTAATTAATTCCCTAATCACATGTCTCACATAATTCAAATTAAATATTTGAATTAATCCCTCACCTTTCGTCTCATTCAAACAAGTGTCACATGCTACATCCTCCACTTAACCCCTTCACATGTTAAACTAATTTAAATAATCTTTTATTTAAATTAGATTCATTTTATCACAATCGAACACTTGTCCACTTTCCTTTGTCTCATGTGGGGTAGTACATCTTGCATTTAATACAACTCACATGTGCAAGCTAATTCAAATAAAATATTTGAATTAGATTCCTTTGATTCTCCTTCGCACACTTGTCACATGATTATGATTTCTTGAGGTGCAAGGAAACCCTAATCAACCCTAATCAATCTCAACTGTCCATATCATTCAAAATAACTCTCAATCACAACCGTGCATTCAAATTTGTCTTTTCTATAAAGGTAGCCTCTCTTGAGCTATTTGCAACGAATCTTCTTCTAGTATCCTCATGTTGAATTTTCCTCTCAATCATCCATCATCAATCTATCATCTATTCATCTTGCATCATTCAATCATTCGTCTATCAATCCATATATTCATGTTATGTTATTGAATTGTGAGTAATCAAGATTCATCTCTTTGGGTAAAGCTAGAGTGCTTCGAGTGTGGCACTCTTCACCTTATCGATGGGTTGTGGATCAATGTGAAGGTATTGCATTGTTTGTTTTGCATTTTGTTAATGATTTTCCTTCATGTTAGATTTCCATGATCTCAGGAGTAATTTGAGGACACAATTTTATTAACACATGCTCCTGGAACTCAAAATCTTTAGCTTTTGCATTCTCTTTTCTTAATTCTAGAATTTTTACAAGGCTTTTTGGAATTTCAGAAGTTATTTCAAATAGTCTTACTATAGATATTCAAATATTTGACTATTGCTTCCTCCAAAACTCTCTTATCAGCATCACTGTAATGATCATAAAATTCAGTCATAGGCTTCAAGTTGCCATCTACAATGATTGATTTAATAATGTCATCCACAGAGAGAGTGGGCTTCTCAACATAAGCCTCTAATTTATGCCTTTTACTTGTCTTTTTTCTTCCAGAGGGATTCTCCTTAGACACTTTGGCAGCTTTAGTGCCTAAGGCCTTCAACTCTTTGACCTCATCATCTGAGTCAGTTTCTTCTTCATCCACTTTCTCCACACTAACATATGTTCTTTTACTTTTTACCTTTGTCCTTTTTCCTTGCTTACCGGAGGATTTTTCTGTAGCAAGAGAAGGTGATGCACCAGAGGTTATGCCTGTACTCCTTGTAGTTCTTGGCTTAGAAGAGAATTCCATTGAAATACTTCCATGTTTTCTTTCCTGCTTCTCCTTCTCAACTTTCTCTATTATGTCTCACAGCTTCTCTTGTTATGCCAATGCTTTCTGCATACATTTCAACTTGCCTTTGAATCTTTCTCTTAGATTCAGTGTCATGCCCACATTTCTCATGTAGTCACAACACGCATCACACGTGTCATGTCCACATGCGCCATGTGGTCATGACACGAAATACCAAAAATTTTCCCATGCTTTCCTAGAAACGCCCTCGCATGCGTAGGTACGCATACAGTTGTCGGTGGGGTACCAAGTACATGTGCGCACACCCTTCGCAAGAAAATGCGTGGTTTCCTGACTTAGGTTAATCTCATGAATTACATTTGAACAATAGTTGTTTTAGGTGATAGATCATTTTTTAACAAACCACGATCATCTGTTCTTTTTTTTCTGGAATTTAATATTAATTTCTCCTCCTTTAGACTTAGCATTTTCAACCAAACTCGTTCCTTTGCCCTCTCTTCCTTTTCTTGGAATTTAATTTTAATTATATTTCTATCTCTTTCTCCTTCCCGTTGTGCAAGATCTTCTTATGTTATCCTATTTTTTTTTCTTCACGTTCTTTATTGAACAGCAATAACACTACATCCTTTACATTATTCCTAATTTCTTGGTAAACTAGATCACTTACACAGGGTTGGTTAACTTCACTTGACTCAGTACCCCTAGGGTTCCGCTCTAGGTTTCAATTCAACGTTTGAATTAATTTTAATAATCAACTTGTTCCTAAACAAGTTTAATGGTAGGTTAAACTTACTTAGTTCTCTTAGCCCTGTTCGGAAATGCCGCGCATTTTCTCCTCTTTGTTTTCCAAGGTTAGTTGTTCTTTCTCTTTCTCTCTCTCTTTTTTTTTTTAATTTTTATTTTTCTCAGTTGGATGTTTATTTTCTAAATATACAGTTGAGTTTAAAAAAAAAAGGCCACTCATGGAATGCCTGTGATGGCTTGTTTGCGTTTATTTTCAGTGTCCTTTGTAAATGAAAAGATCATAATTTCCTCTTCATTTTCCTGTCATTTAATTTGGGATAATTGTTGAAACTTCTGATAAACTCTTCCTTAAAATTAAAATATATTTACCTATGCTCTTTTTAAATTATAATTGTGTAAACAATGTATTTCTGAATTACAACTCTGAGTTTAAACATCTATTCAATTCACATTATACATTATGCATAAATAAATCCCACTTTCCTCGATTAAAATTTCTATTTCAAGACAAATGTTTTAACTACATATAGTAAGCATTTAATTACTTGCGGTAAATTTTTTTTTTTAAAATACTGTAATCCCAAATTTCATTTCTTTCATGGTAGCAAAATTACGACTTGGCTTATAACAAAATTTAAAATTAATATTTCCACTAAGCTTACATAGAAATAATACTTTTACAAATTTAATTAAAACATCAACTAACTCTCAACTTTGCAAGTAGGAGAAGAAGGAACTTGACAATTTTAATATCTTTTTAAAAACAAATTTTCTTTTCTTCTTCTCATTTCTAAATGGTAAAACTTAATGAACAAGAAAATTACAACTATCAACCCAAGAATAGAGGATTTCCTCACAACTCCAAAAATAACAATTTATACAACAATAGGGAGATAATTTTCTCCTTTTAGAAAATTGACAAGGAAGGAGCTATTAAAAGATCAGGCTCTCCTTAAGACTCAAGGAAAATAAAATATTTTCTAAGATCCAATAATCTTCTCCAAGCTTCACAATAAGCTCCTAGAACACCTACATATCACACAAGGGAAGAAACACTACACAAGCTGCTCTCCTCCCTACCGTAGACCCGTAAGAGGGTCACCCCCGAGCTAGGGAGATCATCCACACACCTAGGGTATTCCAAAATTCTACTTCACAACAAGGTAGAAACAACACACCAAAACACACATACACTCATGGATATTACACAACACAAAAACTCAACCACAGTGAGTTTAACAAGAGGTAGGAGAGTGGACACACTCAACTCTAGAGTGTCACCCTTCAATTAAATTTTAACACAGTTTCCTTCTCATGGCCTCAAGCCAACTTACCAACAAAGATTCCAAAGAGTTCATATTTTGACTCTCAAGCCAAATAACACAATTTCTCAAAGTCACACAAATACCCTCAAGGCTTTCAACATCCCAAAAGAAACAAGGCATGCACTCGAGGAGGATCACTCCTCCCCTACCCCACACTTGATGAGCATTTCTCCCAAGTGGAAGAAGCTCTATCAAGACCCAAATAAATTTCTCTACAATTACAAAATTTACAACACAACAAATCAAATTTCATTTCACAAATCTATTATGCAAGAAACAGAACATACAAAGAAAAGGCCTTGCATACCAACCTTAACAAACCCTTTAATGGAAGTAGTTGATGAAGAGATCCACTTCAGTTTCCTCTCCAATTTCCTTTCTCCCAAAAAAAACTAACTGACTCCCTCTACACTAAGATTTCTCCCTTTAAAACTCTTTTTTTTTTTTTTTAAATTCTACCAATTCCCTTATCCTCAAGTGGGATTAAAAAAATAACCCCACTTATGAGCTCCTTGTAGGAGTTCAGGACAACACTGAGAGGGGGGGTGAATCAGTGTTGTATAAATTTTAACCTTTTGCAAATTTAACTTTCAAGACATGAAGAAAGAAAGATATCATTTGTTACACACATGTGCACATAACTGAGAATGAATGATGAGATTAAAATCTCATGACTAAACCATACACACAAACAGAGAGAAAATCAATATAAATCAAGACACAAGAATTGCACGAGTGGAAAACCCTCCTGGGGTAGAAAAACCACTCCAAAACTGCCTCACTGGCTTAACCTTAAAAAATATCTTTACAAGCCTCACTGGCTGATGTGAGTGTCTCACTGACAAATGCTCTCGCTGACCTATAAGCCTCACTGGCATACTATGCCTCACTGGCTTTTCTCAATCAATCAAAACAAAAATCTCATGTGCAAGAAGTGATTACTGTTCAATTTGATTTGCACCATTTAAATCAACTCATCTTTCTTTTCAAAAAGGTTTTTCTCTGCATATCATAACTTCATAACATACATAACATTATTTGCTCATCTCTGTTTTCTTCATAAACACACACTCGTCAATGTACCTGAAAAACCATTATATACAAGTTGAATGTCTTTTCATATTCATCTTCTTCAATTGTCTTTCCATTTCCTTTCAACAATATTTTTCAATCTATAAAAATCATCTGCAAAAATATTTTCATATTCATGTGCAAAAATGAAATCAATCTTTGCAAAACAATTTCCGTCCATCATTCCAATATGAAAATCTTCTCTATATTTTGTTAATCTCTCTTGCCATTTTATTATCTTGACCCTTCATAATCTGTAAAAAATCTCTTTGTCTTCTTCAAAAATTCTTCAATCTGCATCAAATGAATATTCAAAAAAATATGTGCCACCTGTTCAATTTCATCTTCCCCTGTAACAAATCAATAAATATTCTTCAAATTCTTTTATCATTTTATTTCAACTTCAATGATTTTCATCTTCAATAAATTCCAATCAATTTTTGTCCCTGTCAAAAAATAAAAAGTTTCTCTTTAATCTACCCTTAGAGAGAATAAAATCTCTTTTTAACATGATCTCCATCATTTTCATCTTCATGTGTAAAAATAAAATCAGTTTTCTGCAATAAAAACTCTTCAACCTCCTCACAAAAGGATTCTTCAAATCTTCAATAATATGACCAATCTACCTTTGAAAATAAAACAAAACTTCAATTTATCTTCTCCAATCTGTAGCTCAAAAGTCTTCTTCATAAAAAATCCTCATAAAAATAATATCAAAAAAAAGCTTTATACATCTCTTAAACTTTCCAAAAGAAATCAAAGCTTTTATAAAGCAATTTTTGTTTACTTATAAGTCTCCTTTATAATAGCCTTCCAATATGCCACTATATGCCATTGAGAATAGAAATAAATCTCCACAAAAAATCTCCAAAAAAAATCCACAAAAATCTCCACAAAAAAAATCCTTAAAAATCTCAGCAATTTCGCCTTAAAATCTCCTTAAAAATAGGCTTTTAAATCTCCTTAAAACTTCCTTATTTTAAGGCATAAAAAAAACTTTTATAAAGCATTTGCTGATAATAAAAAGCCCACTCACTCATAATAAATATTAAATTTTGATATGATATTTATTGCTGCTCACAAATATTAAATATTAAATTTTGATATGATTTTTTTTTTCTTTTTGCTGCTCACAAATTTATAAGAGGTGACCTCTTTGAAAGGTAAAGGGGCAGGTAACCCATGACCTATACTAGCAGGTCAACTGGAAGTTAAAAGAAAAGTGTATGACTTTTGTGATGGGCAAAGTGGAGTCTAGAGAATTAAGTCTTTTAAACTTAATTCAAAAAACTGTTATCACATTAATACATATGATTTATCAAAGCACCATAAGATATCTGCCAAGACTAATATAATTTCTCTGAAATGATAATACACTGTCATTTTGTACATCATACCTTTGATGCATAATATCAAACCATTGATATGCTCATTCTGTACATCATACCTTTGATGCATAATATCAAACCATTGATATGCATAAAGAAGATAGACTTCAAATCATCAATATTAATCAAAATGAACAACCTTCAACTGAGATTCAACCATTGTAACATTCTTTGCCACTTTCTACAAGCCTTATCGTAACATCAACATGAGTAAAGTATCTTGACATAACCTGAACACGAACAATGCTTAAACTTCTTGAAATGATTAACACAAACAAATTAGCATCAAACATCACTTACCCAACTCCTTCAAACACCACTGCATGAGATGACCCAACACAAACAAGTATGAACCAAGTATGATCAAGAAAGAGACAATATGAACACCAAACCATGAATATATCCTGATGACATCTCTTATCAATCACGGCATGAAAAACTCCTGTCAATACCAACACCTTTTTGACATCAATGACAATCTACTTTCATCACTCCTTCCCCAAAGTCTTCCCTCCTTTTTGTCACTATCCCAAGTGGGATTGAAAAAATAACCCCACTCATGGAAGACCACACCACTTCATGGGGACTCTCACCAAAAGTGAGGGAACAAGAAGACAAGCCCCTCCATTATTGGTGGACCATGGAGTCATTTCAAGCCTTGGGAATTGAAAAAGGGATAGGCTTGAGTGTTGGTACCACTCATCTTATCCCTCCCTTACCTCCAAATTCGTCACTTAACTTCAATATGAAGTTAAGGTGACCATACAGAGGTTACCCAAGGGTTACCCCAGTCAAAAGTGACTCTAGACCCATGGGGTATAACCCAGGGTCAATTTAAACTTAGTTAGGACACCCAGGGTCAAGTTAAGACACAAGAAAAGGGTCTCAAATTTTAAAATTCAAAAATAAGATAAAATTCAAAAATAATTCTTACAACACATATCATAATTTAAATTTACAAGAGGGTAGACCTAACCCATTCAACCTCATGCAAGACAACATTACAACATTAAATCAAACACAGAGTTGATCTCGGTTCCTCGTGGAACCAGATCGGCTTCACAAGGGATTACAACATAAGGTGCGGAATGATCTCCAATATCTATGGTTTTGTTAGAAATACCTACACACTCAATCTCAAAGTTAATTCCACATATACATATCATAGCCGAAGCAAATTTAATACATACATTTCTAAAGCATACCACAGTTCTTATAAACATAATCAAATCACATGACAATTTTCTTTCTAACATCACCCAATTAGTTTTCCTATAATGTAAACATTAATCGGACATCACCCAATTAGTTTTTCCTATAAAATAAACATCAAACTAACATCACCTAATTAGTTTTCCTGTAATGCAAACATTAATCGGACATCACCCAATTAGTTTTTCCTTTAACATAATAAGGTTTAATAGTTTAAAAATCTGCGATCAATAGTCCCACAAATGTAAAAGTATCAACAATAGTAAGGTATTTAGTCACATGTATGGAAATGAAAAAGTGTAGGCCTCACATCCTGCCCCCCTAAGATTGTACTTCCTCCTAGAAGTCATCAAAGAGGTGAGGGTACAGAGTCCTCAGTCTCGCTGCATCCTCCCATGTCGCAATGACCTCGTCATACATGTACCACTGGACCTTAACCTGGTCTAGCTCTCGACCTCGAAGGCCTAGCGTCTGATGAGCCAATATGTGAATTGGCTCCAACGCCAGTTGTCCGTCTGGCTCTACCTGAAGAGCACTTCAATTGAATACGTGAGATAAGTCAGAGATATAATGACATAAAACTGATATATGAAAAACATCGTGGATACACGACAGGCTAGGTGGCAAGGCTAGACGATAGGCTACAGGTCCTATCCGCTCTAAAATCTCAAAAGGTCCTACAAACTGAGGTGCGAGTTTAGAGCCCTTTCCGTAATGGATTGGACTCTTGTGCGGTCGCACTCTCAAAAATACCCTGTCACCTAGTGAGAAGCTCCGATCAGTTCTCTTTGCATTCGCATACTTCTTCTATCTATCCTGTGCCTCCTGAAGTCTCTGTTTAATCAGTGCAATCTGCTACTCCATGTCCTGAACTAGTTCTGGACCAATGGCAACCCTGTCCTCTATCCAATCCCAACTCAATGGTGTCCTGCACGATCTACCATATAAAGCTTAGAAAGTAGCCATACCCAACGAGCTGTGACGCCCATTGTTTTAGGCAAACTCAACCAGATACAGATACTCCTCCCATCTAGACTATTGGTCCATAACATACATACGTAGCATATATTCTAACACCTGATTAACTCTCTCTATCTGTTCGTCGGTCTCCAGATGATATGCTGAACTGAAGTTGAGCTATGTGCCCAACGCCTGATGTAAGGCTCTCCAAAATAATGAAGTGAACACAAAGTCTCTATCGAAAATGATGCAGCGAGGTACTCCATGAAGTCTAACAATCTGATCTAAGAACACTCTCGCCACTGATGGTGCATTGTACGTCATGCGTATAGGTGAGAAATGCGCCACCTTGGTCAACTTGTCAACTGTCACCATGATGGCATCATGACGACATGATGACATAGGTAGACCAATGATAAATTCTATGGAAATGGTGTCCCATTTCCACTCAGGTATCTCGTGAGGGTACAATAGTTCTACTAGATGCTGATGCTCGGCCTTGACCCTCTGACACTCAAGGTAACGAGTAACATATTCTGCAATGTCTCATCTCATCCCAGCCTAATGATATAACTGTCACAAATCGGCATGCATCTTCTTCACTCCTGGATGTACTGCATAAGGTGCTCTATAAGCCTATGAAAGAATCACTGTACGCAGGTCACCTGCACGGGGTACATAGATGCACTGTCGATGTCTAAGCAAACCATCAGACTCAAGGGAATATCCTACAAATTTGCCCTTAAGGGCCCCTTGATTCTGAATGTCTTGCTACACCTCAAGAAACCACTTGTCCTCCGGCAGATGCTGTAAGATGCGGTCCCTCAAGTTCACCTTTAATGTCAAGGTCAGGATCTCGTGGCGCCTCCAACTTAAAGTGTCAACAACCACATTCTCCTTCCCTTTGATGTAGTGGACATCAAAGTCGTACTTACATAAGAACTCCATCCAACGCCGCTAGCGAGCATTCAGATTTGGCTATGTAAAAATGTACTATAAGCTATGGTGATCCGAATGGAGCTCAAAGTGTCGACCTAAGAGGAAATGTCTCCAATGAACAAGAGCATGAATAACTGTTGCGAGCTCTAAATCGTGAGTAGGGTAGTTTAGTTCATGTGTCTTAAGTTTGCGTGATTCGTATGCAATTGCTCTACCTCCCTGCATAAGCACAGCTCCTAAACTCTCTAATGATGCATCTATGCAAACAACAAAATCCTCTACAGGATCTGGAACTACTAAAATGGGAACACTGGTAAGACGCTCCTTGAGGATCCCAAAGGCCTTCTCACACTGTTCAGTCCAAGTGAAACTTTTCCCTTTTCGCTGAAGGGAAGTGATGGGATGTGCTATCCTAGAAAAGCCCTCGATAAATCTACGGTAATAACCGGCTAATCCCATAAAGCTCCTGACTTCTGTCACACTGGTGGGTGTTGGCTAGTCCTGAATTGCTCTAATCTTCGATGGATCTACGGAGATGCCATCACCTGATAAGATGTGCCCCAAATATTGCACCTCTGTTCTGAAGAAGACACACTTCACCAGGTTGCCATAAAGCTGCTGCTCTTGTAAGCGCTGCAAAACATGATGCAAATGATCCACATGTCCCTCCTCGGTTCATGAATAAATCAAAATATCATCAAGAACTATGATCACGAACCGATCCAAGTAAGTACAGAACACCCCGTTCATGAGACTCATGAATATTGTAGGGGCATTCGTCAAACCGAAGGGTACCATGGTGAACTCATAATGGCCATATCTGGTTCGAAAAGCAATCTTATGAATGTCTACCTCTGTGATGCACAATTGGTGATACCCAGATTTTAAATCAATTTTTGAGAACACTCTGGCTCCCTGCATCTGATCAAAGAGGTCATCAATCATAGGTAGAGGATAACGGTTCTTCATCGTCACTTTGTTCAACTACCTGTAATCCATGCATAGTCGAAGAGACCCATCCTTCTTCTTCACGAAGATGACCGGTGTGCCCTAGGGTGAAACGCTAGGTCAGATGTGCCCTTTTTCAAGTAACTCCTCTAACTGTAGTTTAAGTTCTGTAAGCTCATGTGTAGTCATCCTGTAGGGTGCACGAGATACAAGTTCTGCACCTGGCACTAAGTCGATGTGGAAATCGATCTCTCTGCATGGAGGCATACCTAGTAACTCCGGTGGGAATACGTCAGCAAAGTCTTTCAAGATAGGGTGATCATCTAAGGTAGCCTCAGGCTAATCCTCTGATCTGTCACTAACCGTAATACCAAACATCTGATAACCCTTCCGTATGCAATGCTTAAGCTACTGAGCGGATATAATACAAACCGTTGTAGGCTTTTGAATGCCCACTATCTCGACCGGTCTGCCATGATTGTCTAAGCAACTAATCGTCCTCTAGCGACAATCTAATTTAGCTCTATGAGCCGCAAGCCAGTCCATACCCAGAACTACTCTGTAGGATCCTAATGGCATAACCCTAAGGTCACATGCTGTAGTGAAGGAACCTAAGGAGATCTCACAATCTCTAACCACGGTATCTACTGACATCCTGGCCCCAGAGGCTAACTCAACCTCCCACCTAATGTCCTACCTATAAGCACTAGCCTGCAACGTTCCACTAACGATGTAGACAGAAAAGAATTGGTAGCTCCAGAGTTAAAAAGAATAGAGATAGGGAAATCCCCAATCGTACCTACTGTCTCAGTGACTGAAGCCTGGAAATCAACCTGGCGGTTGTTAACCGCTATAAACATGTGGTGGGAATTGCCAACATCACCTACAGTCTGCTCAAATCCTCCTGCACGGGGTTGTCCCCCTGCTGTAAATCCCTGTGGACACTCCCTGGCTAAATGCCCTACCCCACCACATACATAGCATGGGCCCCTAGCTTGTAACCATACAGACTGAGTCCTCCCTGACTGCTATTGTCCAGTCTATCCAGTGGACCCCTGTGAACCTTTGTTTGATTGCTAAGACCTTGCAGGTTTCGCAGAAGATCTCTACTGTCTCTTGTCTCTACGCTGGCCCTGCTGCTGCCATCCATGGTTCTGTCCCCCCTGAACCCTCTGTTGGGGCCTAGATTTCTGTTGATGCTGCTGTGGAGGCCTAGGAGGTAATGATGAGGAATTAAACCCTCCTCTCTATGGTTAAAATTGCGATCTTAAAAAATTCTGTTGTTGTTGGGGATTACGATCCTAATACTGCGGGCGTGAATTCTGCCCTCGTCCCTGAATTTCCTCTGACATAAGAGCCTTTTCAACAGTTTCGCTCATGGTCTGGGGATCTGCCATATGTACCGGTCCTGCTATCCCGTGATTCAGGCCTCTACTGAATTTGTGTACCAAGAGTTTCTTGTCTTGGAGGTACTCCGCGTAACGAGAAAGCTCGATGAACCGGCTCTCATATTAAGCAACAGTGAGTCCTCTCTACTGTAACTCATGGAACTCATCAATCCTGCGCTATCTGTAATGCTCTGACAAATATCATGCATTAAAGCGCTCTATGAAGATATCCCAAGTGAGTGTATCTAGGGATAGTCGTTGCTTGCATTCCTCAGTGCACCACCAGGTAGCTGCTGCATCTCTCAAGAGATGCACTGCCACTTGTGCTTTCGTGTTTCTCCCGTAAGGTCGCAATACGAAACACCTGTCTAGACTAATCAGCCAAGCCTTGGCCACAGCTTCCTTGGTAGCTCCTATGAAAGTAGGTGGGTTGAGCCTAAGCAAATCTCTAATGGGATCTCCTTTGTCTTTGAGCCCTATAACCAGCTCATCTAATCCATACTCATACGGCCCATGGTATACCTGTTCTACCCTCCTGGTCTCATCTCGTCTCGAGAGTCTCAGAGGACTCCTACTCCATGCACGGTAGGCTAACCCTACCTTCTCTACTGTAGTGTCAAGAATCTCAACGAAAGGCTCCATGCATGGCACCTCTAACGGATCTATGCGGGGCTCCACATATGGCTCAACACGTGATTCTGCACGTGGCTCATTACATGGCTCTTCTCACGGATCAACACGAGGCTCATCACGTGGCTCTGGAATAGCTGTTGGTAACCGCTCTAACATAGCCTACAATGTTTGAAGAATCTATGGGCCTAGGTCAATTACTGGTGGTGCCTGTGGTACGGGTGGTGCCTGTGGTTCGGGTGGTGCCTGTGTTATGGGTGGATCTGCTATAACTATGGGTCCTTGTCCCTCATCCGAGGAATCACTATGTACCTCAGCGGATGCTGTGTGGCGTGATCACGCTCATCGAACATGTCAGGGAGGCATCCTTAACAAAACAAGGTAGACACTAATTAATCAACGTTGCGGAATAATAATGTGCCCAATTATGCCCAGTGTTTAAACTTGGCTCTGATACCAAATGTCATGCCCACATTTCTCATGCGATCACAACACGCATCACACATGTCATGTCCACATGCGCCATGTGGTCATGACACAAAATACCAAAAATTTTTCCATGCTTCCCTAGAAACCCCCTCGTACGCGTAGACGTGCTCAGCGGCGTACGCTTAAGGCAAAAACAATACAGTTGTCGGCGGGGTACCAAGTACATGTGCGCACACCCTACGCAAGAAAATGCGTGGTTTCCTGACTTAGGTTAATCTCACGAATTACATTTGAACAATAGTTGTTTTAGGTGATAGATCATTTTTTAACAAACCACGATCATCTGTTCTTTTTTTTTTCTAGAATTTAATATTAATTTCTCCTCCTTTAGACTTAGCATTATCAACCAAACTCGTTCCTTTGCCCTCTCTTCCTTTTCTTGGAATTTAATTTTAATTGTATTTCTATCTCTTTCTCCTTCCTGTTGTGCAAGATCTTCTTATGTTATCCTATTTTTTTTTCTTCACGTTCTTTATCGAACAACAATAACACTACATTCTTTACATTATTCCTAATTTCTTGGTAAACTAGATCACTTACACAGGGTTGGTTAACTTCACTTGACTCAGTCCCCCTAGGGTTCCGCTCTAGGTTTTAGTTCAACATTTGAATTAATTTTAATAATCAACTTGTTCCTAAACAAGTTTAACGGTAGGTTAAACTTACTTAGTTCTCTTAGCCCTGTTCAGAAATGCCGTGCATTTTCTCCTCTTTATTTTCTAAGGTTAGCTGTTCTTTTTCTTTCTCTCTTTTTTTTATTTTTTTTTCCTCAATTAGACATTTATTTTCCAAATCTACAGTTGAGTTTTAAAAAAAAAGGCCACTCATGGAATGCCTGTGATGGCTTGTTTACGTTTATTTTCAGTGTCCTTTGTAAATGAAAAGATCATATTTTCCTCTTCATTTTCCTATCATTTAATCTGGGATAATTGTTGAAACTTCCGAGAAACTCTTCCTTAAAATTAAAATATATTTACCTATGCTCTTTTTAAATTATAATTGTGTAAACAATGTATTTCTGAATTGTAACTCTAAGTTTAAACATCTATTCAATTCACATTATACATTATGCATAAATAAATCCCACTTTCCTCGATTAAAATTTCTATTTCAAGTCAAATGTTTTAACTACATATAGTAAGCATTTAATTACTTGCGGTAATTTCAAAAAAAAAAAACAATACTGTAATCCCAAATTTCATTTCTTTCATGGTAGCAAAATTATGACTTGGCTTATAACAAAATTTAAAATTAATATTTCCACTAAGCTTACACAGAAATAATACTTTTACAAATTTAATTAAAACATCAACTAACTCTCAACTTTGTAAGTAGGAGAAGAAGGAACTTGACAATTTTAATATCCTTTTAAAAACAAATTTTCTTTTCATCTTCTCATTTCTAAATGGTAAAACTTAATGAACAAGAAAATTACAACTATCAACCCAAGAATAGAGGATTTCCTCACAACTCCAAAAATAACAATTTATACAACAATAGGGAGATAATTTTCTCCTTTTGGAAAATTGACAAGGAAGGAGCTATTAAAATATTAGGCTCTCCTTAAGACTTAAGGAAAATAAATATTTTCTAAGATCCAATAATCTTCTCCAAGCTTCACAATAAGCTCCTAGAACACCTGCATATCACACAAGGGAAGAAACACTACACAAGCTGCTCTCCACCCTACCGTAGACCCGCAAGAGGGTCACCCCCGAGCTAGGGAGATCATCCACACACCTAGGGTATTCCAAAATTTCACTTCACAACTAGGTAGAAACAACACACCAAAACACACATACACCCATGGATATTACACAACACAAAAACTCAACCACAGTGAGTTTAACAAGGGGTAGGAGAGTGGACACACTCAACTCTAGAGTGTCACCCTTCAATTAAATTTCAACACAGTTTCCTTCTCATGGCCTTAAGCCAACTTGCCAACAAAGATTCCAAAGAGTTCATATTTTGACTCTCAAGCTAAATAACATAATTTTTTAAAGTCACACAAATACCCTCAAGACTTTCAACATCCCAAAAGAAACAAGGCATGCACTCGAGGAGGATCACTCCTCTCCTACCCCACACTTGATGAGCATTTCTCCCAAGTGGAAGAAACTCTATCAAGACCCAAATAAATTTCCCCACAATTACAAAATTTATAACACAACAAATCAAATTTCATTTCACAAATCCATTATGCAAGAAATAGAACATACAAAGAAAAGGCCTTGCATACCAACCTTAATAAGCCCTTTAATGGAAGTAGTTGATGAAGAGATCCACTTCAGTTTCCTCTCCAATTTCTTTTCTCCTAAAAAAAAACTAACTGACTCCCTCTACACTAAGATTTCTCCCTTTAAAACTTTTTTTTTTAAAAAAAAAAATTAAAATTCCACCAATTCCATTATCCTCAAGTGGGATTAAAAAAATAATCCCACTCCTTTTTCTACTATCCCAAGTGGGATTAAAAAAATAACCCCACTCATGAGCTCCTTCCCCAAAGTCTTCCCTCATTTTTGTCACTATCCCAAGTGGGATTAAAAAATAACCCCACTCATGAAGGACCACACCACTTCATGGGGACTCTTATCAAAAGTGAGGGAACAAGAAGACAAGCCCCTCCATTATTGGTGGACCATGGAGTCATTTCAAGCCTTGGGAATTGAAAAAGAGATAGGCTTGAGTGTTGGTACCACTCATCTTATCCCTTTCTTACCTCCAAATTCGTCACTTAACTTCACTATGAAGTTAAGGTGACCATACGGAGGTTACCCAAGGGTTACCCCAGTCAAAAGTGACCCTAGACCCATGGGGTATAACCCAGGGTCAATTTAAACTTAGTTAGGACACCCAGGGTCAAGTTAAGACACAAGAAAAGGGTCTTAAATTTTAAAATTCAAAAATAAGATAAAATTCAAAAACAATTCTTACAACACATATCATAATTCAAATTTACAAGAGGGTAGACCTAACCCATTCAACCTCATGCAAGACAACATTACAACATTAAATCAAACACAGAGTTGACTCAGTTCCTCGTAGAACCAGATCGGCTTCACAAGGGATTACAACATAAAGTGCGGAATGATCTCCAGTATCTATGGTTTTGTTAGAATACCTGCACACTCAATCTCAAAGTTAATTCCACATATACATATCATAGCCGAAGCAAATTTAATACATGCATTTCTAAAGCATACCACAGTTCTTATAAACATAATGAAATCACATGACAATTTTCTTTCTAACATCACCCAATTAGTTTCCCTGTAATGTAAACATTAATCGGACATCACCCAATTAGTTTTTCCTATAAAATAAACATCAAACTAACATCACCTAATTAGTTTTCCTGTAATGGAAATATTAATCGGACATCACCCAATTAGTTTTTCCTTTAACATAATAAGGTTTAATAGTTTAAAAATCTGGGATCAACAGTCCCACAAATGTAAAAGTATCAACAACAGTAAGGTATTTAATCACATGTACGGAAATGAAAAAGTGTAGGCCTCACATCCTCCCCCCCTAAGACTATACTTCCTCCTGGAAGTCATCAAAGAGGTGAAGATACAGAGTCCTCAGTCTTGCTACATCCTCCCATGTCGCAATGACCTCATCATACATGTCCCACTGGACCTTAACCTGGTCTAGCTCTCGACCTTGGAGGCCCAGCGTCTGAAGAGCCAATATGCGAATTTGCTCCAATGCCAGTTGTCCGTCTACCTCTACCTGAAGAGCACTCCAATCCAATACATGAGATAAGTCAGATATATAACGACATAAAACTGAAATATGAAAAATATCATGGATACGCGACAGGCTAGGTGGCAAGGCTAGACGATAGGCTACAGATCCTATCCGCTCCAAAATCTCAAAAGGTCCTACAAACCGAGGTGCAAGTTCAGAGCCCTTTCCGTAACAGATTAGACTCTTGTGCGGTCACACTCTCAAAAATACCGTCACCTAGTGAGAAGCTCCGATCAGTTCTCTTTACATCGGCATACTTCTTCTATCTATCATGTGCCTCCGGAAGTCTCTGTTTAATCAGTGCAATCTGCTGCTTCATGTCCTGAACTAGTTCTGGACCAATGGCGACCCTGTCCTCTATCCGATCCCAACTCAATGGTGTCCTGCACGGTCTACCATATAAAGCCTAGAAAGGAGGCATACCCAATGAGCTGTGACACCCATTATTGTAGGCAAACTCAACCAGATACAGATACTCCTCCCATCTAGATTGATGGTCCATGACATACATACAAAGCATATATTCTAACACCTGATTAACTCTCTCTGTCTGTCCATCGGTCTCCGGATGGTATGCTGAACTGAAGTTGAGCTGTGTGCCTAATGCTTGATGTAAGGCTCTCCAAAATGATGAAGTGAATACAGAGTCTCTATCGAAAATGATGCGGTGAGGTACTCCATGAAGTCTAACAATCTGATCTAAGAACACTCTCACCACTGATGGTGCATTGTACGTTGTGCGTACAGGTGAGAAATGCGCCACCTTGTTCAACTTGTCAATTGTCACCATGATGGCATCATGACGACGTGATGACATAGGTAGACCAATGATAAAGTCCATGGAAATGGTGTCCCATTTCCACTCAGGTATCTCGTGAGGGTACAATAGTCCTGCTGGATGCTGATGCTCGGCCTTGACCCTCTGACACTCAAGGCAACGAGCAACATATTCTGCAATATCTCGTCTCATCCCAGCCCAATGATATAACTGTCGTAAATTAGCATGCATCTTCTTCACTCTTGGATGTGCTGCATAAGGTGCTCTATGAGCCTCTGAAAGAATCATTGTACACAGGTCACCTGCACGGGGTACATAGATGCACTACCAATGTCTAAGCAAACCATCAGACTCAAGGGAATATCCTACAAATTTGCCCTTAAGGGCCCCCTGATTCTGAATGTCTTGCTGCACCTCAAGAAACTACTCGTCCTCCGGCAGATGCTGTAAGATGCAGTCCCTCAAGTTCACCTCTAATGTCAAGGTCAGGATATCATGACACCTCCAACTTAAAGTGTCAGCAACCACGTTCTCCTTCCCTTTGATGTAGTGGACATCAAAGTCGTACTCACATAAGAACTCCATCTAATGCCACTGGTGAGCGTTTAGATTTGGCTGTGTAAAAATGTACTATAAACTATGGTGATCCGAATGGAGCTCAAAGCGTCGACCTAAGAGGAAATGTCTCCAACAAACAAGAGCATGAATAACTACTGCGAGCTCTAAATCATGAGTAGGGTAGTTTAGTTCATGTATCTTAAGTTTGTGTGATTCATATGCAATTGCTTTACCTCCCTGCATAAGCACAGCTCCCAAACTCTCTAATGATGCATCTATGCAAACAACAAAATCCTCTGCAGGATCTGGAACTGTTAAAATGGGAGCACTGGTAAGACACTCCTTGAGGATCCCAAAGGCCTTCTCACACTGCTTAGTCCAAGTGAAACTTTTCCCTTTTCCCTTAAGGGAAGTGATGGGATGTGCTATCCTAGAAAAGCCCTTGACAAATCTACGATAATAACCGTCTAATCCCATAAAGCTCCTGACTTCTGTCACACTGGTGGGTGCTGGCCAGTCCTGAATTGCTCTGATCTTCGATGGATCTACGGAGATGCCATCACCTGATAAGATGTGCCCCATGTATTGCACCTCTGTTCTGAAGAAGGCACACTTCGCCAGGTTGCCATAAAGTTGTTGCTCTCGTAAGCGCTGCAAAACTTGACGCAAATGATCCACATGTTCCTCCTTGGTTCGCGAATAAATCAAAATATCGTCAAGAAATATGATCATGAACTGATCCAAGTAAGTACGGAACACCCCGTTCATGAGACTCATGAATACTGCAGGGGCATTCGTCAAACCGAAGGGTACCACGGTGAAATCATAATAGCCATATCTGGTTCGAAAAGCAATCTTATGAATGTCTGCCTCTGTGATGCACAATTGGTGATACCCAGATTTTAAATCAATTTTTGAGAACACTCTGGCTCCCTGCATCTGATCAAAGAGGTCATCAATCATAGGCAGAGGATAATGGTTCTTCATCGTCACTTTGTTCAACTACCTATAATCCATGCATAGTTGAAGAGACCCATCCTTCTTCTTCACGAAGATGACCGGTGTGCCCTAGGGTGAAACGTTAGGTCAGATGTGCCCTTTTTCAAGTAACTCCTCTAACTACAGTTTAAGTTCTGTAAGCTCATGTGTAGTCATCCTGTAGGGTGCATGAGATACAAGTTCTACACCCGGCACTAAGTCGATGTCGAAATCGATCTCTCTGCATGGAGGTATACCTAGTAACTTCGGTGGGAATACATCGGCAAAGTCTTTCAAGATAGGGTGATCATCTAAGGTAGCCTCAGGCTAATCCTCTGATCTGTCACTAACTGTAATAGCAAACATCTGATAACCCTTCCGTATGCAACGCTTAAGCTACTGAGCGGATATCATACAAACCGTCGTAGGCTTTTGAATGCCCACTATCTCGACCGGTCTGCCATGATCGTCTAAGTAACTAATCATCCTCTAGCGACAATCTAGTTTAGCTCTTTGAGCCGCAAGCTAGTCCATACCTAGAACTACTTCGTAAGATCCTAATGGCATAACCCTAAGGTCACATGCTGTAGTTAAGGAACCTAAGGAGATCTCACAATCTCTAACCACATTATCTACTAACATCATGGCCCCAAAGGCCAACTCAACCTCCCAGCTAATGTCCTACCTATAAGCCACCAGCATGCAACATTCCACTAATGATGTAGATAGAAAAGAATCGGTAGCTCCAAAGTAAAAAAGAATAGAGATAGGGAAATCCCCAATCGTACCTACTGTCTCAATGATTGAAGCCTGAAAATCAGCCTGGCAGTTATTAACCACAGCAAACATGCAGTGGGAATTACCGACGTCACCTACAGTCTGCTCAGATCCTCCTGCACGGGGTTGTCCCCCTGCTGTAAATCCCTGTAGACACTCCCTGGCTAAATGCCCTACCCCACCACATACATAGCATGGGCCCCTAGCCTGTAACTATACAGACTGAGTCCTGCCTGACTGCTATTGTCCAGTTTGTCTAGTGGACCCCTGCGAACCTCTGTTTGATTGCTGAGACCTTGCGAGTTCTGCAGAAGATCTCTACTGTCTCTTGTCTCTACGCTGGCCTTGCTGCTGCCATCCATGGTTCTGTCCCCCCTGAACCCTCTGTTGGGGCCTAGATTTCTGCTGATGCTGCTGTGGAGGCCTAGGAGGTAATGATGAGGAATTAAACCCTCCTCTCTGTGGTTAAAATTGTGATCTTCAAAAATTCTGTTGTTGTTGGGGATTACGATCCTAATACTACGGGCGTGAATTCTGCCCTCGTCCCTGAATTTCCTCTGACATAAGAGCCTTTTCAACAGTCTCGCTCATGGTCTAAGGATCTGCCATATGTACTGGTCTTGCTATCCCATGATTCAAGCCTCTAATGAATTTGTGTACCAAGAGTTTCTCGTCCTGAAGGTACTCCGCATAATGAGAAAGCTCAATGAACTAGCTCTCATATTGAGCAACAGTGAGTCCTCTCTACTGTAACTCATGGAACTCATCAATCCTGCGCTGTGTGTAATGCTCTAAAAAATATCACGCATTAAAGCGCGCTATGAAGATATTCTAAGTGAGTGTATCTAGGGATAGTCGGCGCTTGCACTCCTCAGTGCACCACCAGGTAGCTGCTGCATCTCTCAAGAGATGCACTGCCACTCGTGCTTTCGTGTTTCTCCTATAAGGTCACAACGTGAAACACCTATCTAGACTAATCAGCCAAGCCTCGACCATAGCTCCCTTGGTAGCTCCTGCTAAAGTAGGTGGGTTGAGCCTAAGCAGATCTCTAATGAGATCTCCTCTGTCTCTGAGCCCTATAATCGGCTCATCTAATTCATACTCATACAGTCCATGGTATACCTGTTCTACCCTCCTAGTCTCATCTCGTCTCAAGAGTCTCAGAGGACTCCTACTCTGTGCACGGTAGGCTAACCCCACCTTCTCTACTGTAGTGTCAGGAATCTCAACCAAAGGCTCCATGCGTGGCACCTCTAACGGATCTTTGCGGGGTTCCACATATGGCTCAACACGTGATTCCGCACATGGCTCATTACATGGCTCTTCTCATTGATCAACGCGAGGCTCATCACGTGGCTCTGGAATAGCAGGTGGTAACTTCTCTAACATAGCCTACAGTGTTTGAAGAATCTGTGGGCCTAGGTCAATTACTGGTGGTGCCTGTGGTATGGGTGGTGCCTATGGTTCGGGTGGTGCCTGTGGTACAGGTGGATCTAGTATAACTGCGGGTCCTTGTCCCTCAACCGAGGAATCACTATGTACCTCAGTGGACGCTGTGTGGCATGATCGTGCTCGTCGAACACATCAGGGAGACATCCTTAACAAAATAAGGTAGACACTAATTAATCAACGTTGCGGAATAATAATGTGCCTAATTATGCCCAGTGTTTAAACTTGGCTCTGATACCAAATGTCATGCCCACATTTCCCATGCGGTCACAACACGCATCAGACGTGTCATGTCCACATGCACTATGTGGTCATGACACAAAATACCAAAAATTTTCCCATGCTTCCCTAGAAACCCCCTCGCACATGTAGGCGTGCTCAGCAGCGTACGCTTAAGGCGAAAATAATACAGTTGTCGGTGGGGTACCAAGTACATGTGTGCACACCCTACGCAAAAAAACACGTGGTTTCCTGACTTAGGTTAATCTCATGAATTACATTTGAACAACAGTTGTTTTAGGTGATAGATCATTTTTCAACAAAGCACAATCATCTGTTCTTTTTTTTTTTCTGGAATTTAATATTAATTTCTCCTCCTTCAGACTTAGCATTTTCAAGCAAGCCCATTCCTTTGCCCTCTCTTCCTTTTCTTAGAATTTAATTTTGATTGTATTTCTATCTCTTTCTCCTTCCCACTGTGCAAGATCTTCTTATGTTATCCTTTTTTTTTTCTTCACGTTCTTTATCGAACAGCAATAACACTACATCCTTTACATTATTCCTGATTTCTTGGTAAACCAAATCACTTACATAGGGTTGGTTAACTTCACTTGACTCAGTCCCCCTAGGGTTCCGCTCTAAGTTTTAGTTCAACGTTTGAATTAATTTTAATAATCAACTTGTTCCTAAACAGGTTTAACGGTAGGTTAAACTTACTTAGTTCTCCTAGCCCTGTTAGGAAATGCCATGCATTTTCTCCTTTTGTTTTCCAAGGTTAGCTATTCTTTCTCTTTCTCTCTCTTTTTTTTTTTTCTCAATTGGACGTTTATTTTCTAAATCTACAGTTGAGTTTTTTTAAAAAAGGCCACTCATGGAATGCCTGTGATGGCTTGTTTGCATTTATTTTCAGTGTCCTTTGTAAATGAAAAGATCATATTTTCCTCTTCATTTTCCTGTCATTTAATTTGGGATAATTGTTGAAACTTCCGAGAAACTCTTCCTTAAAATTAAAATATATTTACCTATGCTCTTTTTAAATTATAATTGTGTAAACAATGTATTTCTGAATTGCAACTCTAAGTTTAAACATCTATTCAATTCATATTATACATTATCCATAAATAAATCCCACTTTCCTCGATTAAAATTTTTATTTCAAGTCAAATATTTTAACTACATATAGTAAGCATTTAATTACTTACGGTAATTTCAAAAAAAAAACAATACTGTAATCCCAAATTTCATTTCTTTCATGGTAGCAAAATTACGACTTGGCTTATAACAAAATTTAAAATTAATATTTCCACTAAGCTTACACAGAAATAATACTTTTACAAATTTAATTAAAACATCAACCAACTCTCAACTTTGCAAGTAGGAGAAGAATGAACTTGACAATTTTAATATTCTTTCAAAAACAAATTTTCTTTTCCTCTTCTCATTTCTAAATGGTAAAATTTAATGAACAAGAAAATTACAACTATCAACCCAAGAACAGAGGATTTCCTCACAACTCCAAAGATAACAATTTATACAACAATAGGGAGATAATTTTCTCCTTTTGAAAAATCGACAAGGAAGGAGCTATTAAAAGATTAGGCTCTCCTTAAGACTTAAGGAAAATAAAATATTTTCTAAGATCCAATAATCTTCTCCAAGCTTCACAATAAGCTCCTAGAACACCTGCATATCACACAAGGAAAGAAACACCACACAAGCTGCTCTCCTCTCTACCGTAGACCCGCAAGAGGGTCACCCCCGAGCTAGGGAGATCATCCACACACCTAGGGTATTCTAAAATTTTACTTCACAACAAGGTAGAAACAACACACCAAAACACACATACACCCATGGATATTACACAACACAAAAATTCAACCACAGTGAGTTTAACAAGGGGTAGGAGAGTGGACACACTCAACTCTAGAGTGTCAACCTTCAATTAAATTTCAACACAGTTTCCTTCTCATGGCCTCAAGCCAACTTGCCAACAAAGATTCCAAGGAGTTCATATTTTGAATCTCAAGCCAAATAACACAATTTCTCAAAGTCACACAAATGCCCTCAAGACTTTCAACATCCCAAAAGAAACAAGGCATGCACTCGAGGAAGATCACTCCTCTCCTACCCCACACTTGATGAGCATTTCTCCCAAGTGGAAGAAGCTCTGTTAAGACCCAAATAAATTTCCCCACAATTACAAAATTTACAACACAACAAATCAAATTTCATTTCACAAATCCATTATGCATGAAATAGAACATACAAAGAAAAGGCCTTGCATACCAACCTTAACAAGCCCTTTAATGGAAGTAATTGATGAAGAGATCCACTCCAGTTTTCTCTCCAATTTCCTTTCTCCCAAAAAAAACTAACTGGCTCCCCCTACACTAAGATTTCTCCCTTTAAAACTCTTTTTTTTTCCTTTTTTTAAAAAAAAATTCAACCAATTCCCTTATCCTCAAGTGGGATTAAAAAAATAACCCCACTCCTTTTTCTATTATCCCTAGTGGGATTAAAAAAATAACCCCACTCATGAGCTCCTTCCCTAAAGTCTTTCCTCATTTTTGTCACTATTCCAAGTGGGATTAAAAAATAACCCCACTCATGAGGGACCACAGCACTTCATGGGGACTCTCACCAAAATTGAGAGAATAAGAAGACAAGCCCCTCCATTATTGGTGGACTATAGAGTCATTTCAAGCCTTGGGAATTGAAAAAGGGATAGGCTTGAGTGTTGGTACCACTCATCTTATCCCTCCCTTACCTCCAAATTCGTCACTTAACTTCACTGTGAAGTTAAGTTGACAATACGGAGGTTACTCAAGGGTTACCCCAGTCAAAAGTGACCCTAGACCCATGGGTTATAACCCAGGGTCAATTTAAACTTAGTTAGGACACCCAGGGTCAAGTTAAAACACAAGAAAAGGGTCTCAAATTTTAAAATTCAAAAATAAGATAAAATTCAAAAATAATTCTTACAACACATATCATAATTCAAATTTACAAGAGGGTAGACCTAACCCATTCAACCTCATGCAAGACAACATTACAACATTAAATCAAACACATAGTTGATCTCGGTTCCTCGTGGAACTAGATCGGCTTCACAAGGGATTACAACATAAGGTGCGGAATAATCTCCAGTATCTATGGTTTTGTTAGAAATACCTACACACTCAATCTCAAAGTTAATTCCACATATACATATCATAGCCGAAGCAAATTTAATACATGCATTTCTAAAGAATACCACAGTTCTTATAAACATAATGAAATCACATGACAATTTTCTTTCTAACATCACCCATTTAGTTTCCCTATAATGTAAACATTAATCGGACATCACCCAATTAGTTTTTCCTATAAAATAAACATCAAACTAACATCACCCAATTAGTTTTCCTGCAATGCAAACATTAATCAGACATCACCCAATTAGTTTTTCCTTTATCATAATAAGGTTTAATAGTTTAAAAATTTGGGATCAACAGTCCCACAAATGTAAAAGTATCAACAACAGTAAGTTATTTAGTCACATGTACGGAAATGAAAAAAGTGTAAGCCTCACATTCAGGCTTTTGAAGCTCAACATGTAGTTTCACACTGAGTTCACTATATGTCCCAAATCTTTCAACTGTGGTGTCCTTTGGTTTACTCAGAAGGTGTCGAGGATACATATCCAGTACTTGCTCGTCAACTTCATACCCCATGGGCATGATCCACACAGTTCTTGGTTCAACTGCTTCCATTAAACATTGATCTGTATCCACCATAAAACAAACTATATCCTTATATTTTTCAACCACAGATGTAGGGATTCTTTCCCTTGATTGCATCATGTTTTGAAAATTCTTGAAAAATCCCCAAAAAGCAGTCCTTTGGGCTTTGGAGTCACCAACACTATTCAGGTGCTCTCTTATTTGAATAGCAACAGGCTTATGTTTGGTCCAACACATGCTTTTCTTTCCGGGTAACTCACTCATGAAGTAGAAGAACAAACACATGACCAGTGTACCATATTTGAAGGTGTTCTTCTTATCCTTCTTAACCTTATTCAAATTTTCCATCGGCTAGTTCTGTTGTAACTCACACAAGTCATAATCAACATTCTCTCTCAACATCTAATAAGCTGCATAGATAGCTATACTGGATACAGAATTCTCCCTGTTGGAATGATATATCTTATATCTAATCACCATTGATGCAAATTTGATTTCCAGATCAGTGATGTCATTTATTGTCATTGCCCTTTTGTCAAACCTTAAACCGGTGGCATAGTTATAGTTTGATTCTTTACTGATTTCAACATTGGTAGTCCACCAGATGAGTTCAACCCTATCACAGCCTTGATGGTGTCCTTGATGATCTTAAAGGGTTTCATTAACCACATAAACTCATCATACATCTAACTCAGCACATACCAGACCCACTCATCTTCGTCATAGGATGGAAACCCTATAATCTAAATGAAATGTTTATCATCAAGTGCCTTATACTCAGATTTAAGACCGTGAATTTCATCCCTTAGATGATTCTTGAACAAATCGACTAACTTCAAGTCCCCAAACTCATCTATGCCAGCATGAATATAGACTCTAATGTCTTCAACATGTAACACACCATACAAAACACTTGAAAAGGCACCTACCTCTACTGATTTTTGTGGATGCTTCTTAAATTTTGTCCTAGGTCGCTCAATGATATTCACAACCAGAGGTGTAGCCATTTCAAAAGTTTACAAGTTCAAAGCTTCACAGAAAAATACCTTTTACTCTGCAAGATTAGGACAAGCTGATGAATTCGCCTATTGCACTTTGAATCTTAGAAATCTCAGCTCAAGCACTCTTCTTCTTGTTTTCTTCAAATGCAAAGTGATTCAAATGTTGAACAAATGGCCTTTTTATGCTCCGCAAAACCTAATTTGCCATTGTAATAAATGCTCTACCCTAGTACATCTAGTTACACTATTTTTGCATACAGTCAATCTCTAATTGCTCCACAATCCTTACATTAGCTTCTTTTCTTCCAAAATTTGCTTCAACAGATCTGCAATATTCTTCTTTATCTTCATTCATCTTGTCAGATTTAGGCACCCACTTACTGGCAGGGGGATTAGATTTTCAATGCAGCTCCCCCTGAGCCAAAGCTTCTGATTCAATTCCTAGAGGAATTATCAGCACCGGATTCTGGTGTGGACCCATTCCTATCATTCATTTCATCTTTCTTTACCCATGTTTTGTTCATTTCATTCTAGACCTCATTCACATCAACTTTACCATTGCCTTTATCTTGTCTCTGCATGTTTTGGTTTCTGTTTACCAAACCTTTTCCATCATTATTCTTGCTTCTACAGAATCTTGCAATATGACCAAATCTATTGCAATTAAAGCACACAACATTTCTTTGCTTATTTACTTGATTTCCTCTTGATCTGCACTAATTAGCCATGTGTCCAAATCCATTGCATGCAAAATAGTAGCCATTGAAAGAATTGGCATTTCTTCTGTTGTTAAAGTAGTTTATCATCATATTTTTGCAATCATTGGATCTATGACCATACCTTTTACAATTGAAGCATTGACTGGAGAAGGATGGACCACTTTGATTCACTCTACTTCTGCATTGAGTAGCTCTATGACCAAATTTATTGCAATTGAAACAATTGCCATTGAAAGATGGATACCTTTGAGAAATAGGTTGTCTTACTAGAGGTCTTTAGGATTCTTTCTTTGATTTCTTACATCATGGTTTCTTTGAGTGGATCCAGAGCTTTCACCATTCTCAAATCCCAGACCATGCTTATCATCTGCCTTTTTCTGACTATCAAGCAACACCTCAAGTTTTGCTAAGCTTATCTTGAATTTCTCTTTATATTCATTTGCAACTTCTAGGTCATGTTTGAGAATGACAATTTGCCTTTCAAGTTCTTCCTTATTGTCCCTGCTTTCATGTAGATCAAACTCTAGATGGCCAATTATTCTGTCTAATTTGCAACATTCTTCTATTCTTTCTTTCAAAGATTGATTCGGTTTTTCTTCAGTCCTCTTCCTTTCTTTAATTTCTTTGGTTAGCCTCATCACCCCAGATTCCATCTCATGTTTTAGGACAACTTATTTAGCTAATTTCCCACATTCCTTTGTCTTCTCTTTCAGGGCCTCATCCATGTCATTGTCTTCATTCTGATTTTCTAGTTGAAGAAGTAGCTCCTTCCTCTTTTCATTAGATTTGCTCAATTTTTCTTTTAAGGTATCAATGAAGTCTTTAGCATCTTTAAGGTTCTCTTGTAGTTCTTTGACTTCTGCTCTGGACTGATCAAGATCTTCTAAAGCAAGTTTAAGTTGTTCATGGATGACATTAGAATACTTGAATGAACTCATTAAAAATACCTTCCCATATCTTCTTCAAGCTATTAAACTTCTTCTAAGGAACCTTGCTTTGATACCAATTGTTGAGAATAAGGAACACTGAGAGGGGGGGTGAATCGGTGTTCTACAAAACTTATTACTTTATTCCTTTATTAATTTACCACATACATCCAAAATAAAGAAGCATGAATACAAGGATAGAAATAGTAAGATCACAACACATGAACACCAAGATTTTTATGTGGAAACCTGGTTAAGGGAAAAACCATGGTGGAGGTTAACCCACAAGAATTTATACTCTGTTAAAAGTATTACAAATGGGGAAGGCACATGCCTTCGGAGCACACTGCCCAGACCTCACTACTCAAGGAGACTCATTGCCTACAAAAACAATTACAAGAGTTTACTAGAATGATTGAACTAAAGAATACCATCTAACAATTCAATATTACAGTTTTGGTTGAGCTCAATACACTAACTTTGCATACTTCATCCTTTTCTGCCTTATTTTACTGTTCTATCATAATCAGAGGATCAGATCTCTACTTCACACTTGATACTATCACCCTTAGTACCTCTTACTTTATATTCACCCACCAACCACCTCAAATGCTCGAATCCATCGATCATATATATTCGCTTCATGAGATAACAACAACTGCAGTCGTCTTTGAGAAAAACTTAAAGTCTTTTTAAGAATGTTGTTTTGTCAGCTGAATCCATGCCCAAATACCAATGTGGACCAAAACCTATACATTCAAGTCATCACACATGTTAGCCAATACCACTAGATCTCACAAATTACTTAACCAACAACTTTTTTTAACTTGCATAATGATCAAACACCAAGTTGGTCTATTCTTCACTGGACTAAGCTGATTAACTAGAACCCGATACTCAGATGCATGTAACTTTCAATCCCTTCATCACTGGAGGCTAAAATATTAGATTTAGGTATCCTTGACATCCCTTAGCATTCCCTCATATCCATAGCACAATGTGATTACCTGTGGAGAAATGTGGACTAATATGTTGAACCCTATCAAATGTTATGTTCCTATCTATCTAGACTTAGATAAATCTGCACTCTGACTTCTGATATGATCCACTAATGAGATGTAGATGTGTAAAATAGATTTAGTTGCCATGAATGACAACACCTGGCATGTCTAGCAGTGTCTCTTGCCAACAATGTAATCATGTAAGCTTATAATAGTGAGAAAACAAGATCACTCTCTAATTAGCCTAGATCACTCTTATGTCTTCTGAGTTAACTCTCTAATCAAAGGGAGTTAACTCTTCATCCTCTCTACCTCTTTTAGCCTCTTCAAACCTTTAAATACCCCCTCCCTCAAGCACAAAAGGAGGCAATTTCATTTGTGCATCCAATCTTTTGCAGGTTTTTGCTCTCCAACTAGCACCCATATGCTCATATAGGACGTTTGAGCCTTTTTCTTTTATTGTTGTGTCATCAAACTTTTCTAAAAGATTCATATAGTGTTGATACACTACCCAAATCGTAAGCCACAATGCTTACAAGCTCACATTGAGCTCACATTCAAGCTTTCACAAGCTTCTTTTTGCATCCCTTTTCTTATTGTTGCCAAGAGGATCTCCCCGCTCCTACAAGAGGATAAGAGGTTTTTGACACAAGGATTTATGATGGTAGTGGAGGCTCACGTATCTCTTATTCTAGGTTCCTTAGTGTTTTTCTTTCATATTAATTAGAAAATATCAATTTTCTCTTGGCAATAGTAAATGCATGTTGCAATTTCCTTGATAGGCTAAATAGGATTTGTATTGTTAGATAAATTTGATTTCAAAAGTTCTTAGATTAATTTGTTTCAAAGTAATTTCATTTCCCTAGAGTAATTGTTCCAAATATTCATAAAAACAAAACAAAAACATGGATCAATTGAATTTAGATAACTTCATATTAGATTGCATACATATTTCAATTCCTAGAATAGAAAAAAAAGCACTTCATTTCCATAAATGCCTAAAAAAGCACAAAAATATTATTTTGCACTCATATAGGCAAGCTTGCATGTATCCAAAAATCAAAAAGCACAAAAACATTAACATCATTGAACATTCAAAAACCCTTGATTTTGACACAAGGTCAACTTTGTTCAACATTGGTCAAACCCTTGATTTCAACACAAGGTTAACACACCGTCAAAACTTAGGTAAAACAAACCCTAACTCATACCCTAGGTCAAATCAAGGTTAGCTTCAACTATCTCTCTCAGTTTGGGCACATGAATGTGCCCTGGGCTTAGAGGCGAGTGGGTGAGGGAAATCCTTGATGAGATTGAGGATCAAATCCACCCTAGACCATAACAAGATCAAACAATTCAACAACAACACAGGTTGAGGATATTCCAACATAGGTTATCATCCAACAATTTGAACGAGTCCAATATGATAGAAGTATCAATGAGAACAATCATCAACCTACACAGCGTTGGAACCTTAGGAATCCAAACAGAAGAATATTGACTAGTGACCCTTTGGGTCATATAGTTATTTTAACAACAATAGTCATAGAACATCATATTAGAATCAATGCACAAGAAAGGCCCCATGACCAGCCAACCACTCTCCATGAAGTCTAGCTCTCAAGAGAGCTAGATAGCCCATGTGTCTCACCTTGTCTCAACTGGCTACTTCAACAAGAGTGAGAGTGACGTGGAGGTTTTCCCCATGGCAAGGAGAGGGGTAAATGTGCGTGCCAAAGCTGACTCAACTGTCCCAAGCTACCTAGTCATGTTTTTTAGTGTACAAAAACAATAATGGAAACTATATTTTTGAGTCAACATGATGAACATTTGTTTTAATCACTCTAATTCTTTGCATCATCCCTAATGTTATGTCAGAAAAATTTTGGGCACTTTTTCCTATTAAGGTTTAGCTCCCAGGTCCTTTAGAATGCATTTATAGTATCTTGCATGATTTTGATGACTCCCGATGAGGAAACCCTAAAGTTTCAAGGCAATTTGGACTCAGAAGGTGCACTTAACATAAATCTTTCACCAAATAGGGGGGAGGCTTTGGGCGCCTGTGCCGTAGTCCTGCCCTATTTTAGGTATGGACCAATTTCAAAGTGTCAGTTTGTGACCATTATTTAGGTCCTATGTTGACACGGTAAGTTTAAATTACAAAATTTTTAGTGGGAATGTTTGTAGTTGCATATATAAGCATGATTAGTGATTCATTTGTAAACTAGATAGATATTGCGAACCTATGGCTTATGTTAAAGTGATTCAAGGCATTCATTGTGTGGCAGAGTAGACTTTTGTGTTGTTATTGTGTTTGTTTGTTGCAAATTTAACATCCATCTCTCATGGCATGAAGAACATCTTCCTTCCAGGAGATCTTCACTACAAGGTGATTTCAATTGTGTTTTCTATCATTTATCATTTTGATTTTGCCTCTATCCCATAGGGATACATACTCTTTATCTGACAACGATGTTCGAAAGACTTGAATGTCTCTCTGAGGCTTGACTGAGGCATGCCTCTAAACACCACAACCTCCAACCCATTTTTCCATGATTGTAGGTTACAAGTTGCAAAAGTAGAAAAAGTGGAGTTGCAAGAGAGTAGTGCAGACTATTAGAATTGTATATCAAAGAAGAAAATAGCGACCTAGACTCGAGCGCCCACTCATTAGTCCTCTAGATCCCACAACAGGAAAATCTCAAGAACAATAAGAACAGGTTGCAGACAAGGTTTCCAGATCTCGATAAAAACTGTGGCACTAGACTAGGGCACCCACTCATTAGTTCCTAACTTTTCCACTTTCTAAACTTCAAAATTTGGTACGTATTTGATTGCCATTTGATATCTCTATGTGTGATTATTTTCTGTAATTTGTCTGTTTGTTCACGAATTCATGTAATTAGGGTTTTGAGCATAATTGGGCTTAATTGAATAATAAAACCATACAATTCCAATCTGCCCCTATGTTCCAATTGACAAAAGACCTGTAGTAGGTTCCTCTACTTGGTTGAAATTCCTTGAATGTTTAGTGGTGAATGGAGGATCAAGACAAAAACCTAAACCCTCTTAAACATCAAATCCTCTTCATTTTTTACTCTAAACATTTTGGTGAACCCCTGTTCTTTTGAATTTTGCAGCTTGCTGACTGTTGTGCTTTAGATTTACATTCATTTCATTGTTCATCTTATTGAATTTGAAAAATTACAAAAAAATTGAAAAAATTGGCATTTTTAGCTTGCATTTTCAAATAATTTAGATTAATTGGCATTGCCTTTCAAAAAATTTCTATCATTATCATCAAATCTGATTTCAAATACAGAAATTTTTCATTCATCATTCATTTAGATTGCATTTTCATGCTTGAATTGTTAAAAATTGCTTGAATTGTTAAAAATTGCTTGAAATTGTGCATTTTTCCATATAACCTAGTTTTGCATTAACTAGGGTTTGTAGTTAAAATCTTGTTTCATATTTTACTACCATTTTAAAAACACTCATTAGGATAGATTTATAACTATAGTATTGCATCACAGTGGTTTGCTTACAAAATTTCATGCTTAGGGTTTGAAAACCTTGATTTTTCACTAGATTTTGGCCTTATCGTTTCTCTAGATTTACACCATAGGCATGTTGTAAAAGATTTTTCTATACTAATTGGCTATTATTAGGGTTATTATCTATTTCCTCTCCTAAAATTCTTTACAACACCTTTTTATTGGGCCCTTGCATTAAAAATTTGGTGAATAATTGAATATTTTTGCTATATTCTCCCTAGGGGTTGACTTAGATTTGCACTCCAAGTGTGTTGTGATAGATTTTATGGCTTTAGATGACTGATATTGCTGCTATAATCTACTACACCTCCTAATTTTCTTTACAACACCCCTTTTATTAGGTCTTTGCATTGAAAATTTGTGAAAAATTGCATATTTTAGTGTATTTTCACTAGGTTTTGATTTGTCATCATTCTAGGTTTGCATAAAAAGAATGTTGTGAAGAATGTTATTGCCTTATTGGACTAATATCAGACATATTACTCTTTTTACTTCATCAATTTTCTTACAACACCTTTTCTTTCACTTATTTGTATTGAAAAAAATTAAAAAAATCAAGCATTTTAGGTTATTTTTACACATAGTTTTGCACTTGTCTTTTGCATAAATTTTGAAAAGATTTTAAAATCCGATCTTGAACTAATTTGAAAAAATACACATGGCACCTTCATGTCATTTTTCAATGGTATATTTTCATGCATTTATCAAAGATCTTGATTTTGACCAATTTTTAACCCTCATGAGTGAACATCCTACAATATTAGAGAGCTTAACTAAGTTTATCTCCATGCGTAGCATTGAAAAAGATAATTGGATAACACTTCTCCTATATCTACTACATGTGATGATGACATAAACTTGTCCTCTATTCATTCTTTCAAAAATATTATTCCCATGAGGATATGCTAGCACAAGACAATGAAATCACCGATACCTTCCCAACTATTAGGAATTGCAAGCAGAAGATATCAATTAAATACAAATAAAGATTAAATAGAGGAATGAAAAATACATAGAAATAATAACAGTGAGAGATGATTTTTAATGTGGTTCACCCAAACTCGGGATACATCCACCAACAGAGAGTCCAACATTATTATCCAACAAATCAAACCGATTACAACCAGCAATCCTTGCAACTCAATACCCCTGCAAATGCTACAATCCAATATCAACATAAACCCTAACCCTTAGCCATTTTTATCAAGACTTATGTTGGTTACAAAATAGGGCTTTTTTTATGTCGGCCAATAGAAAAATAGCAAATGATTGTGCTAACTGTTGTTTTAACTCTCTTATGTGATCAATGTTAGACCCTGCTACAAGCATGTCATCAACATATAAACATAAAATAATGTAGCTGTCATTATCCAACCTCTTAAAATAAACACAATGGTCAGAATTACACTGGTTGTAGCCTTGCTCATCCATTAAACTATCAAACTTCAAATACCATTGCCGAGGTGCTTGTTTCAAGCCATATAAACTCTTCTTCAATCTACACACCAATTTCTCCTTACCTTCGACCTCAAATCCCTGTGGTTGTTCCATATATATCTCCTCCTCCAAATCACCATGGAGAAAGGTAGTTTTCACATCTAGTTGTTCCAATCCCAATCTTCAGCGGCCACAATACTTAAAACATTACGAATAGAAGTCATCTTAACAACTAGAGAAAAAATCTCATCAAAATCAGTACCCTTTTTTCTGTGCAAATCCTTCTACAACTAACTTGGCTTTAAATCTTTGCATATGTCCATCTTCCTCTTTCAACCTATAAACCCATTTGTTTGGTAAAGCCTTTTTACCTACAGGCAACTTACACAATTCCCAAGTCTAATTTTTCAGCAAGGAGTCCATTTTTTCTTTCATTGCAAACTCTCACTGAACCTTTGTATCCACCTGCATAGCTTCATCATACCCTTCTGATTCACTAGCATCTATTAAAAAATAGAATACAAAGAAGGAGAAAACCTTTCAGGAGGTCTACTTAGCCTTGTTTACCATCTAACATTCACCAAAGTTTGTGGTATTTTTTGTTGCTGTTGTGGAGCATGAGGAACAACTGGAACATCATTATTTGGAGTATCATCTAGCACCACATAATCCTTTTCTTTCTTTTGATGCTGCTGCAACTAATCTTTGTATAACACCTTCTCATTGAATACAACATCTTTACTTCTCACAATTTTTAGATTTTCAACATCCCAAAGCCTATAACCAAATTCATCAATGCCATATCCAATGAAGATACTTTTTTTTTATTTTGCATCCATCTTAGTTCTATTTTCAGAATCTTCATGTGTAAATGCTTCACATCTGAAGGTTTTGAGAAAAAAATAATTCGCCTTCTTACCTATCCATGCTTCCTCTGGAATACCACATCCCAAAGGAATTGAAGGACATCTGTTAATTAAATATACAACGGTGTTGACAACCTCTATCCACATGTTTAAAGATAGTCCAACATGTAATCTCTTGCTCCTTGCATGCTCCATTATTGTCCTATTCATGCGCTCAGCCACTCCATCTTCTTGTGGAGTCCCTGGAACCATTTTCTGCCTACGAATTCCATTAAAGGAACAATAATCCTCAAATTTTTTGCTGCAATACTCACCACCATTATTAGATCTAAGACATTTTAATCTTTTATCCATCTCATTCTCAACCAAGCTTCTCCATTTCTTAAATGTTTCAAATATATCAAATTTCTACCTAATGAAATAAATCCAAACCTTTCTAGTTGCATCATCTATGAATGTGACATAATACTGAGAGCCACCAAGAGAAGATACCTGAGCCAGTCCCCATACATCTGTATGCACAAGCTCTAACTTTTCATCTTTCTTTTGCTTCCGGTCCTTGAGAAAACTAACTCTCTTTTGTTTTCCATACACACAAGTTTCACAGAAATCCATATTAATACATTTCAGACCTAGTAAAACTTTCTTAGATTGAAGTACCTTCATACCTTTTTCACTCATATGTTCAAGTCTGTTATGCCACAGTGTTGTCTCAAAACCTATAGCAACTATTTCAGTCTCTTCCTGAGAACCCGCAGCAACTGTTCCTAAACCTGTTTGTTTTTTCTTTACAACTAAAGTAGAAGGAACAGTATGACTTGTACAAAGATATAAGGTGCCTACTTTCGCACCTTTTGCAACTATTAAGACACCTCTTAAAACCTTCCAATTTTTATCACTGAAAGTAGCTATGCAACCTTCATCAGCTAGCTACCCTGTTGTAATTAAATTCCTACTTAGCCTTGGAATGCGTCTTACCTCTTGTAGTATCCAATGATTCCCATTCTACAACTTAATCTTAATTCTTCCCTTTCCAACAATCTGACGAGGTTCGTTATCTCCCAAATAAACCAGCCCAAAATCCCCTTAGATATAATAAAAAAAATAACTTATATGGGGTGTAGCATGAATTGAGGCCCCTACATCTAAAACCCATAAATCATCATCATTATCTAGTGAAACAATCAAAGCATCATCTTCAAATTTATTACTTACCGCATTTGCCTCCTTATTGCCTTCTTGTTTTTCTCCTTTATTCTTCTGAGACGAGCAATCTTTCTTTAGATGACCTGGTTTCCCATAGTACCAGCAATCCTTATGTCCTTTGGATTGGGACCTCTTGTCCTTTGAATTTTCTCATGACTTCCCATGACCTTCAAAACCTTTTCCTCTCTCTTTTGATCTGCCCCTACTTTTTGCATTCAAAACACTACGTGATGTGGACCCTCCTAAGCTTTTTCTGTCACATTTCCTCGCTAAGGATAACACCAACAACATCATCAAATTTTAAAGTATTTGAACCAGAGACAGAGTTACTTACAACCATTACCAAGCTAATCCATCTTTCTAGCAAAGAACATAAAGCCAAGAGAGCCCTCACCTCTTCATCAAATTTTACTTTTACAGAAGTTAACCGACTGGTAATCATATTAAACTCATTTAAATGATCTATCACAGATCTACCTTCAATTATTTTTAGATTAAACAAATGCTTCATGAGAAATACCTTATTTGAGTTTGAGGGTTTTTATACAATTTAGCCAAAGCTTTCATCAGTTCATTTGTTGTCTTTTCTTCTATTATATTGAATGTCACAGATGGTGCTAGGCACAACTGAATGGTTCCCAATGCCTTTCTATCTAGAAGTTCCCAATCCTCATCAATTATTGCTTCTGGTTTCTTAGATATTCCTTCCAACAGCCTCCATAAATCCTTCTGATAGAGGTAATCCTCCATTTGTATCTTCCATAATTGATAGTTCTACCCATTGAATTTATCTACCTTCAATTTACCCTCATTTGCCATTGCTCCCACTTAACCGTGAGACTCCCACTCAACCATGAGACCTTCTTGCAAACGATAATTGAACACAACCTCACTCTGATACCACTTGTTAGGAATTGCAAGCAGAAGATATCAATTAAATGTAAATAAAGATTAAATAGAGGAATAAAAAATATACAAAATAATAATAGAGAGACAATTTTTAACGTGGTTCACCCAAACTCGGGCTACATCCACCAATAGAGAGTCCAATATTATTATCTAGCAAATCAAATTGATTACAACAAGCAATCCTTGCAACTCAATACCACTATAAATTCTACAATCCAATATCAAGTGAAACCCTAACCCTTAGCTATTTTATCAAGACTTATGTCAGTTACAAAATAGGGTTTTTTTATGTCGTCCAATAGAAAAATAACTCCCGATGCCTTTATAAAATAATAAAAGTTGTTTGAGGTTTCAGGGGTGTTATCCCTCAACCCCACCCTATATCGCAACAGGGAGTGTGCTAGGGGCACTACCCCTAGACCCTGCAAAGGGTACTGCCCCTTGACCCCATCTTGGGGGTGCTATCCACAAGCCCCCATTAAATAATTTGGGGGGAAACCATGTCGATAAAAGTGGGGATAATTTAACCTCTGAGTCTGATTAGGCTCCATATAACAACACCAACAACAAGAGAAGCACAATTTTTGCACGATATCATGCCTCCTACAACTACAATAGAAGAACAAATATTTCATGATGTTGAGGATCCTATTGATATGATAGCATATGTACCTAATGAACAAGTAAACAAACTTGATAAAGACTTAGCCAAATTTCAAGCATTTGTTGAAACTAAAAGGATAGCAAAAGAAGCTATACCTGTGATTCACAACATAAAGAGAATTGATAAAAGAAGGACGAGATGGTATTAATGTTGTTCGAGGCTTAGCACACATTATACAAAATAATGTTATGGAAATATATGATATAGATAAATACACATCTCTCATGAATACATACCCTGGGGTAGTGGAAGATTTAACAAAACACATTGAGAATGATGAGTATGAAAATTCTCTTAACGGAATGGAATCATTAGCTAAAACTTATGATGATGAGAATGATAATGATACAACATCTACACTTCTTAGCAACATTTTACTTTTCTTCCATTCCAATTGAAAGGAAGCAAAGTATGTGGAAAACACTTCCTACACTGATCTACTAAGGAAAGATTTATGCAAGTTTTAACTTTTACATTTATAGATTAAGATGCACATTAACAGAAAGACAATACAACTTTCAAATGCAAACACAAAACTCACAACACAAGATATATTCAGGAATCAATAAGATTACAATATACTTTCAGAGTAAGCTTTTACAGGAGTATATCCAACGAGAGATCTAGGAGGTAACTCGACATCTATAAGATTCTTACACACAACCTCCATCCCCAGCTCCTGATATATAGGAGATACAATACAGTAAACCGTTATCAGTAATTACAAAACCATGAGCTAAAACCACCCAAAAGTGGCACCCAAATTACCTCCAATCAAAGTTGCCTTGTGATGTGCCAAAACACACCAATATGTGTATAGTTCTTTTATGTGTCCAACACATTTTTACATTTCCCAAAACAGAAGGTCTAACTTCTAGAGGCCATAACTTTTGATCTGGGTGTCCAATTGACAAACTGTTTAATGTGTTAAAAAGCTTGTGAGAAGATCTATCAACCTATAACTAACTTTGCTGGTTACAACAGTTTTAGAAGCATTTAGGGAAGTTTTGATTCTGGTAATTGAGTTCAAAACATTTTTTTGGTAGTTTCAAAAAAATAGAAACTTTAATATCTCACGATCCAAATGATCTTGAGACAAAACTCACCTGAGATGTTTACTTACCTGTTTTGTACCTTCTGGGAAAAATTTTAGGTCAATCTGAGCTCAATCAAAGTACTTACTAAAAATAGTAAGTCTCGCTATTTTAGCTCTTTTGGAAACTTTTGGAAACTTTAAAAGTTCTAGACCATTCTCCAAGATAAAGGGTATTCAAAAAGACCAAAATTGGGAAAAATAGAAACCTTTCAAAGTTGCAAGGTTGAGACACTTTTCTTAACATTCTCCCGCTTGTCAAACACCTTGCAAGAGCAAAGGGAGTATCAACACCATGATTTAATTGCTAGGGGCTGAGAGGCCCATAGACTCTGAACACCATCTGAACTTCTCTGTGCTCATAGGTTTTGTCAATGAATCTGCAACATTCGTCAAAGTATCAACTTTCTCCAAGTTTACCTTCCCATCCTCTGCCATGTCACGAACAAAATGGTACTAGACATCAATATATTTAGTCCTCATGTGGAAAGTAGGATTATTTACCAAACATATGGCACTCTGACTGTCACAGCAAATAGTAATTTTCCCTGCATTAAACCCAACATCAGAACACTATCTCTTAAGCCAAATGGCTTCTTTACAAGCATGAGTTGTTGCCATGTACTCAACTTCATTAGTGGACAAAGCGACCACATGTTGCCGCTTACTCATCCAGCTAATAGCACCACCAAACATAGTGAACACATAAGCACTGGTGGATCTCCTACTGTCAATGTCACCTGCCTAGTCTGAATCCACAAATCCATGAATACAAAGTGAATGCTGAGGTCTTGTAAGATAACCATGATAACATAAGAAATACTCAAAAGTATGCCACAAATATCTGAACACTCTATTCATTGCATCCTAATGTACCCATCCAGGATTAGCCATAAATCAACTAGGGACTCCCACTGCTTGGATAATGTCTGGCCTTGTACACACCATCGCATACATCAAACTACCAACTACACTAGTATAAGGAACTCTACTCATATCCTCTATCTCAGAAGGATACTTTGGACAATCTTCAATAGATAACTTTGTTCCCATTGTGACAGGAACAGTCAAAGGTCTGCAATCCACCATGTTGAATCTCTCCAACACAGTGTTAACATACTTACTCTGGTCTAACCAATTTTTTTGTTTGCTTTGTCACTTCTGATCTCCATCCCTAAAATGTATCGAGCTACCCCTAGATTTTCATCTCAAACTATGCTGACAACTGAGACTTCAAATCAAAAATTAATCTTTTACCATTCCCAATGAGTAACATATCATCAACATGCAATGCAATAATGAGAATGTGATCATTGTCAAACTTGTAATAAACACAACGATCTGATTTTGATCTCTGAAATCTAATACTCAACACAAAGGCACCAACCTTCTGGTACCACATCCTAGGAGACTATTTCAAACCACACAAATACTTTTTCAACTTGCAAACCATATTTTCTTTACCTTTCACCACATAGTGCTCTAGCCGTGACATATAGATTTCCTCCTCCAAGTCACCATGAAGGAATGTTGTCTTCACATCCATCTGTTCCACTTCTAGATCATACGCTGCTGCAAAAGATAACATGAAATGAATAGATGTTAGCTTTGCAACAGGAGAGAAAATCTCACCATAGTTAATTCCCTCCACCTGAGAATACCCCTTCGCAACCAATCTAGCCTTATATATCTCAACACTGCCATCTACACCGAATTTCTTTTTGAACACCCATTTGCATCCAACAGGTTTTCATCCTTCAGGCAAAGGTATCAAGTCCCAATTATTATTCTTTTCCAAAGAAGTCATCTCTTCTTCTATGGCCTCCTTCCAAGAACCTGCATCTTTCATAACCATTTCCTCTTTCATAGTTCTAGGCTCATCAGTGTTAGAAATCAAAACAAAAATACAACTAGAGTCATGCAATGAATAACCAAACCTATCAGGTTGCTGCCTTATTCATTTGGACCTCCTCAAAGATTGAGGTTGAGGTTCTTCATCTTTTTCTAAACTTTTAGAGCTACTAGAGTTCTCCTCATTATCAGGTCCAATAGATGTTTTTGGTTCAACTTCCTTAGGGGTGGAAGGAAGTTGAACCACATCATCTTTCTTCTCTTCTTTCTTTGGCTGCAAGACGACAGAAGAAGGATTGAGCTCTCTAAAGATCACACTTCTACCATACAAAACTCTCTCAACCATTGGATCCCAAAGCTTGTACCCTTTCACACCGATGCCATAACTGATGAAGATACACTTTATAGCCTTGTTCTCCAACTTAGACCTCTTCTCCTTAAGCACATGTGCATATGCCTCACAATGTAATGTCCCTTACCCAACTTGCCCTAGAATTTGCTTGTGAATTAGGTTTAGGGTTTCTTCTCTTTTAATGGGGTAACCTTGGGTTGAATAAATCACATGTTCTTTTGAATTAGCACCTACAACATCATGTATATTCAAGTCCATATTGCTATATGTTAGTTTTAATATCTAGTATTCATCAATCCAACATAAACACACTTGCATTTTGAAACACATAGGTAAAAGAAAACATTCATCATGCCAGGGGAGGGGAAGACATAAGCCCTTAGTAGCCTAAAGGCCTACCATAGTCCTATTTCCCAATCCCTTAACTCGGACCTATGGGGGCTGGTCCTTTTGCCCAATCCCTTGTCTCGGGCCTATGGGGGCATGTTCTAAGGTGGGACCCCCATCCCTCCATGGTCCAAACCCTTGACTCAGGCCTACAGGGGAATAATGCCCAAACCCTTGTCTCGAGCCTATGGGGACTGAACCTTAGATGGGGTTTATAGGCAATCTACTAAGGTCTATGCATTCTCCCTTCCTGGTTAAATCACAAACACAATACATGTAATTTCCACACACATTTCCAAAACATACAATTTGCCTTTATTATTATGAATGGTGTTATTGTTGGCAAGTATGAGGTGAGCCAGTGTTGTCATTGATGTCAACATACTCATACTGCACTGACAAGAAGGATTTGATGAGCTTTGTGCTGAGGATATTGAGAAAATTAGCCTCAGTCAGGAACAGTGAAGAACAGTGATGAGAAGAAGGTAAATATACTGTATAGGATGAGAACCGGAGGATGCGGATTAAAGGGTTAGTAGATATGAATCTTGAGATGCTACAGTTAAGATTTCAGAGGTCCGCATGAAGATCTGAAGGAGTTATGGCTGCCGGTATAGAACCGGGTCCGGCAAGTATCCGGAGGTGACAGAGGATCACAAAAAGGTCCGGTGAGGTCCGGAATTGTATTATCATAATCTGCAGATTGGAAGGAGTGTTTGAGATGTCCTTGTGATGTGTCATCATGATTTGTGTGTGATTTGGAGGTCCGGAAGTACCTCTTGCATTATGACAGTGGCGACAGACTGTGTTCTTGAAGTTCCGGATGAGGAAGACAAGAGATCCCAGTAAGCAGAGGAAGTGCGGATGTATCCGGACACTCAGACAGACTTGTGAAGGTTCTTGAATCATGTTTAGGTTGTGTTGTTGGTCCGCATTGATGGTAGAGCCCGGAATTGAAGTTATTCTTCCGGATGAAGTTATTGCTCTGTTTAGCCGACCGGATGAGTTGTTCATCCTGCGAATGTTCTTGTAATAGCCGACCGGATGTGTTATTCATCTTGCGGATACTCCTATGGTTGTTTGCCGACTTAGATGCTTGTTCCTAAGTCGATGTCTTGTATAAATAATGATTTGTGAATTCATTTCAGTGTGTGGCATGTGGATGAGCAGGATATAGCGAAGAAAGGTGCGAAAGGCAGAGCAGAGATTGTTGGGCTTAATTGGAACTGATCCGGACATAGTAGAGATGTCGTTCTCCAGTTCAAGACTGTGATTTTTATCACTTTGTAGACAGTGTGTCTCCTTGTAGGCAGTGGGCCTCTTTGTGAGCAGTGTGCTCGGGCAGTGAGCCCTTATTGGCATGTGCCATTCATTTTTCCTTATTCTTCTAACAGAGAATAATTCTTGGGTTAATCACCCCGTGGTTTTTCCCTTAACCGGGTTTTCCACGTCAAAATCTTGGTGTTCAATGTGTTGATGCTTATCTGCTCTTGTGTTTATGTATTGTGCTTCCATGAATGATTATTTGATATGCTGCTAACTAACAACAGAGAATTAAGTGTTTGAAAGAGAACAAGTTCTATACAACTGATTCACCCCCCCCCTCTCAGTTGTATGCCCTAGATCCAACAATTGGTATCAGAGCTAAGTTCCTCTGATAGGAGCTTAACCGCTTGAGGTGATCCAGGATGTCGTCATACAAGAAGGATAGTCCGAAGTTCGATGGAACCAACTTCACTCTCTGGAAAGGTCGCATGAAGTGTCATTTGGAATGTATGGGAAAAGCATACTTGGCTATGATTTCAAAACCATATATACCCCCACAAGGTGGTCCGACAACTCCAGATGAAACCACAGAAGCTGAAAACAATCTGCGGACCAAGGAAGCTCTTCTAAGCGCATTGAATGACTCAGATCTCTCGAATGTCATTGACCTACCAACTGCATATGAGATCCTAACTAAACTGGAACTTCTGTATGAAGGAGATGAGTTTGTCAAAAGTGCAAGGTTGCAAAGTCTGAAAGGGAAATTTGAAAGATTGAAAATGAGAGATGATGAAAACATTGCTACCTTTATGCCAAGAGTAAATGAGTTGGTATGTGGAATCAGAAATGCTGGTGGAACTCTAGATGAAAATGAGATTGTCTGCAAAATCCTAAGATCCCTTCCTGCTGCCTACAAAATCAAAGTTGCTGCCATTGATGAATTCAGAGCCCACACAACAGTCACAAGAGAACAACTGGCTGGCAAACTAGCTGCATTTGAAATGACTGAGTTTGGAGATGATCCTCCCAAGACTGAATCTGCTTTCAAAGCCAGTGCCTATGTGAAAGGCAAACAGAGATTTGATCCGGGTGAAAACTCATCAAGGAAAATGTCATGGTATGATCAAGCAAGAAGAGACATGGAAGAAGAAGAAGCAGAAACAGCTCAACTTGAAGCCCTCATTGCAAAGAGACTGCCAAGAGGATCCGGTAAGTATGAAGGAAAACTACCCTTTAAGTGTTTTAACTGCAATAAGATTGGTCATTTTGCCTCAAGATGTCCGGAGAGATCTGCAAGATCTAATACTCACAGACAAAGGTTTCAAAAGAATTGCTATTATGTTCATGAAGAAGATGACAATGAAGGAGTAACAGATGATGAATCAGATCCAGGAAGCAAATCCGGAAATGAGTGGGTGTTTATAGCCATCAAGGAAGAAGATTCCTTGCTCTCTGAATCTGTCAATCACAAAGTTGTTGAAAAAGCCTTGGCTGCTCAAGTGGAAGAAAAGGATGATTGGGTTATTGACAGTGGATGCTCTCACCATATGACTGGTGACAAGAATAAGTTCTTAGACTTGGAAAGATATGAAGGAGGAATGGTAAAGTTTGGTGACAATTCTGCTGGCAGAATCAGAGGTAGGGGAACTATTTCCTTTGATGGTAAGAGCAAAACAGGTAATGTACTATATGTTGAAGGATTGAAGCACAATCTTCTCAGTGTTGGTCAGTTAGTGGACAAAGGCTATGATCTCCGGTTCAAGAATGGAAAATGCAGAATCTTTACAAGCTCCGGAACTGAAATTGCATCCGGTACTCAGACAAGAGGTAACATCTTTCATCTGGTTGGTTCAAATAAAAGTTGTTTGTTTGTTCAAATTGATCAGAGTTGGTTATGGCATAGAAGAATGTGTCATGTAAATTTTGATAACATCATCAAAATAAGCAATACTCAGGCTGTGAGAGATCTTCCAAAGTTGATAAAACCTACAAACAGTGTGTGTAAAGAATGTCAGTTAGGCAAACAAAGCAGAGTCTCTTTTAAAAGCAAAGATCAGTCTTCTACCGGATTGTTGGAATTAGTACATACTGATCTATGTGGTCCGACAAGAATCAAGAGTCTGCAAGGTGATAGATATTTCATGTTGTTAATTGATGATCATTCCCGGATGATGTGGGTTACCTTTCTAAAAGAAAAATCAGAAGCTTTTGAGAAGTTCAAAATCTTCAAAGCTATGGTGGAGAATCAAACCGGATTGAAACTAAAGTGTCTAAGGTCTGATAGAGGTGGTGAATTTACATCTGGTGAATTCATTGACTTTTGTGAGAAACAGGGTATAAGGAGACAGTTGTCTGCTCCTAAGACTCCACAGCAGAATGGAGTAGTTGAGAGAAAGAACCGGACCATCCAGGAAGCTGCTAGGACAATGATGTTGGAAGCAAATGTTCCTCAAATGTTTTGGAAAGAAGCTATCAGCACTGCAGTCTACACTCTCAATCGAGTTCAAATCAGAAACAACACCGGTAAGACCCCCTATGAACTTTGGTTTGGCATCACTCCTACTGTGAAATATTTCAGGGTATTTGGTAGCAAGTGTTATATTAAAAGAGATGAAGATCTAGGAAAGTTTGATGCTAGAAGTGATGAAGGAATTTTCTTGGGCTACTCCACTCAAAGCAAAGCATACCGGTGTTACAATAAGAGATTGAGGAAGATGATAGAAAGTACCAATGTAAAGGTTGATGAAGGAATTGAGAAGCCTTCAAGATTTTATGAATTTGATGAAGATGACCAAGATAGTGTTCAAGGAACTCAATCCTCTCCGGTGAAACAGAGTCAGCCTGATCCGGTAAATCAGGAAGAAGAGTTAGGTTTGAATGAGCCTGATCAAGAAACAGCAGTACTGGATACTCCCAAAATTCCAAGGTATGTAAAACTGAATCACTCTGAAGATCAGATCATAGGTGACAGAAGCAAAGGTGTACAAACTAGAAGGAATATTGCTCAAGATCAGAATGAATGTTGTCTGATTTCAAAGATTGAACCTAAAACAATAAATGAAGCCTGCAATGATGAAAATTGGACCAAAGCAATGGAAGATGAACTGATGCAAATTGAGAAAAATCATACTTGGGATCTTATTCCCAGACCTAGAGACAGGAATGTAATTGGAACCAAGTGGGTCTTCCGGAACAAACTAAATGAAGCTGGTGAAGTAATCAGAAACAAAGCTAGATTGGTCTGCAAAGGCTACTCTCAAATAGAAGGAATTGACTTTGAAGAGACTTTTGCTCCGGTAGCAAGAATTGAAGCAGTCAGATTACTTCTTGCATTTGCTGCCTTCAAAGATTTCAAGGTATATCAGATGGATGTCAAGTCTGCCTTCCTAAATGGTGATCTGGAAGAAGAAGTCTACATTGAACAACCGGATGGATTTCAATTGTCTGATAATAATGATATGGTCTGCAAGTTGAAGAAAGCTTTGTATGGATTGAAGCAAGCCCCAAGAGCATGGTATGAAAGGTTGGATAAGCATCTTGTGCAGATTGGATTCAACAAAGGTACTGCTGACAGCAACTTATATTTCAAAATTGATCATGAAAACATTCTGATTGTTGAAGTGTTTGTGGATGATATCATTTTTGGAGGAAGAGATAGTATGTGTAAAACTTTTGCAAATCAGATGAAAAGTGAGTTTGAAATGTCTATGCTTGGTGAAATGAATTTCTTCTTGGGTCTGCAAAATTACTCAAACAAAAGAAGGGATCTTCATCTCTCAGACCAAATATGTGAAAGAATTGTTAAAAAAATTTGGTATGGAAGACTCAAAGCCTATGAACACTCCTATGGCAACCGGATGTAAGTTAAGCAAAGATGATGATTCTCCAAAGGCAGATCAGACAAAGTATAGATCAATGATTGGTGGATTGTTGTATCTCACTCAAACTAGACCAGATATAATGCAAGCTGTTGGTCTTGTGGCAAGATTCCAGGCTGATCCTAGAGAATCTCATGTTATGGCAATCAAAAGAATTTTTAGATACTTGAAAGGGACAGTTGAGTATGGTCTATGGTATCCTAGAGATCCGGATTTCTCTCTTCATGCTTACACAGATGCAGATTGGGCAGGAGATGTGGATGACCGGAAGAGCACTAGTGGTGGAGCATTCTTTTTGGGGAAGAGATTGGTTTCTTGGCTAAGCAAGAAACAAGATGCAATATCTCTGTCTACAACTGAAGCAGAATACATTGCAGCAGCAGGTAGTTGCACTCAAATCTTGTGGATGAAGCAGATGCTAAGAGACATCAAAGTTGAATATGAGGAGCCTATTACAATTTTCTGTGATAATTCAAGTGCAATTAATATTTCCAAGAATCCGGTATTGCACTCTAAGACTAAGCACATATCTATCAAATTTCACTTTTTGAGAGAACAAGTAAACAAGGAAGAAGTCAGATTGGAGTATGTTCCCTCCAAGGATCAGATTGCAGATATCTTTACAAAACCTCTTCCCAAGGACTCTTTTGAATATCTCCGGGAGAAGTTAGGGGTCATGGCCCCTCCGGTGATGAACTAAGATGCACTGATGTGCATCAGTCCGGTGGCAATCACAGTCATATCTTGTGATCCGGACTAATGGGGAGCTGCAACTAAGGGGGAGCAGCTGGTATTATTCTGATGCATGAGAGTTGCAAGTATGAGCCCTTTGCCATTGATGTCAAAGGGGGAGAGAAGACATGTGAAAAACAAGTGGTTGATGATCAAAGGGGGAGCAGCAAAGGAAGACATGTGAAGAGTTGTTGTTGATAGGGGGAGCTGTGACAGAAATGAGAAGTTCTTGTCTTGATGGTTTTTCACATCATATGTTGCCATCAATGACAAAGGGGGAGATTGTTGGCAAGTATGAGGTGAGCCAGTGTTGTCATTGATGTCAACATACTCATACTGCACTGACAAGAAGGATTTGATGAGCTTTGTGCTGAGGATATTGAGAAAATTAGCCTCAGTCAGGAACAGTGAAGAACAGTGATGAGAAGAAGGTAAATATACTGTATAGGATGAGAACCGGAGGATGCGGATTAAAGGGTTAGTAGATATGAATCTTGAGATGCTACAGTTAAGATTTCAGAGGTCCGCATGAAGATCTGAAGGAGTTATGGCTGCCGGTATAGAACCGGGTCCGGCAAGTATCCGGAGGTGACAGAGGATCACAAAAAGGTCCGGTGAGGTCCGGAATTGTATTATCATAATCTGCGGATTGGAAGGAGTGTTTGAGATGTCCTTGTGATGTGTCATCCTGATTTGTGTGTGATTTGGAGGTCCGGAAGTACCTCTTGCATTATGACAGTGGCGACAGACTGTGTTCTTGAAGTTCCGGATGAGGAAGACAAGAGATCCCAGTAAGCAGAGGAAGTGCGGATGTATCCGGACACTCAGACAGACTTGTGAAGGTTCTTGAATCATGTTTAGGTTGTGTTGTTGGTCCGCATTGATGGTAGAGCCCGGAATTGAAGTTATTCTTCCGGATGAAGTTATTGCTCTGTTTAGCCGACCGGATGAGTTGTTCATCCTGCGAATGTTCTTGTAATAGCCGACCGGATGTGTTATTCATCTTGCGGATACTCCTATGGTTGTTTGCCGACTTAGATGCTTGTTCCTAAGTCGATGTCTTGTATAAATAATGATTTGTGAATTCATTTCAGTGTGTGGCATGTGGATGAGCAGGATATAGCGAAGAAAGGTGCGAAAGGCAGAGCAGAGATTGTTGGGCTTAATTGGAACTGATCCGGACATAGTAGAGATGTCATTCTCCAGTTCAAGACTGTGATTTTTATCACTTTGTAGACAGTGTGTCTCCTTGTAGGCAGTGGGCCTCTTTGTGAGCAGTGTGCTCGGGCAGTGAGCCCTTATTGGCATGTGCCATTCATTTTTCCTTATTCTTCTAACAGAGAATAATTCTTGGGTTAATCACCCCGTGGTTTTTCCCTTAACCGGGTTTTCCACGTCAAAATCTTGGTGTTCAATGTGTTGATGCTTATCTGCTCTTGTGTTTATGTATTGTGCTTCCATGAATGATTATTTGATATGCTGCTAACTAACAATAGAGAATTAAGTGTTTGAAAGAGAACAAGTTCTATACAACTGATTCACCCCCCCCCTCTCAGTTGTATGCCCTAGATCCAACAGTTATACAGTACTATATAATACAACATGAGATATATTTGTAATGTCCCTTTTTGTCTGCTGCTACTCTTCTTGAGTTGGCCTCATGCCTATTCTTTAATATTTATATATTATAGTATTTGTTATAATATTAATAATATCTCTATATTATATTATTATATATGTTATTAATAGTATTATATATATATATATATATTATAATATTATTTATTATTGTTATTATAATATTTTATAATGTTATCATGAATATAATTTTTAATAATATTTAATCGTGCCAATCTCTATCGGAACATCACATCCTTTATCTACTATATATTTATTTATTTTTACTTGAATCATTCCTCCCATTTGCTGCTGATGCACAAATCTCTATATATTAATTTATGATATCTTTCCTACTTATGACTCAGAAATATATATATATATATATATATATATATATATATATATATATATATATATATATATATATATATATATATATATATATATATATATATATATATATATATATATATATATATATATATATATAATGCAGATCTAAATATATGTATTTATCAGATACTCTTTATAATTTCTTCCAATGATGTTTTCCTTCTATCTCAAAACCTTTATTTATTTCCCTTTCAAGAGATATGTTCAAAGAGGCATGTCTCTTATTATGCTTGGTGGTAAAAGATATATTTACCCTCTTATAATTTTTATTACCTTATATTAATTCCCTTTTGTGGTAAAACTAGTTCTAACCATACGTAAATCCCTTATAATAAGAGGATAGGTTAAAAGATGTTTATTTATATTATTTGTATTTTTATTATATCATTATAATAAATGATATATTATTTATTTTATATTGTTTATATTATATCATTTATATCATAATAAATGATATATGATTTATATTATATTATTTATATTTATATTATAAGATAATAATAATAATATTTGTACTTATATTATTAGATATATTTATAATATATTATTTATTTATATTATTTGTATTTATATTATATCATTGTAATAAATGATATATGATTTATATTATATTATTTATGTGTTATTTATAAATATAATAATAATATATTTTGATAATTATTCTAAATAAATATTAATTAAATATATTAAATAGATTTCATTTATAATATTATTCATATCTTTAATTTGAATGAATAATACATAATGGATTCAATTATAAATTACTAATATAGGGACATGACACAACCAAATACTCAAATGTGTCTTAAAGAAGGCTTTTTACTAGACCATACCTCCATAGGTGTTTTATCAATGAGCACTAATGTAGGAGACCTGTTAACCAGGTAATAAGCGGTAGGAATAGCTTCAGCCCAAAACTTTTGTTCAAGACTAGCTCCACTTAGCATACTCCTTGCCCTCTCCATCAACATCCTATTCATCTTCTCTGCAACTCCATTCTGTTGAGGGGTATACGGAGTTGTGTTATGCCTCTTAATCCCCTATTCTTTACAGAACTTGTCAAAATCTGCTGAACAAACTCACCACCGTTATCAGTCCTCAAACACTTAATCTTTCTATCCTTCTGATTCTCTACAAGAGCTTTGAACTCTTTGAATTTATTAAATACTTCAGATTTAGTTCTAGGGAAATACACCCATGTCCTTCTACTATAGTCATCAATGAATGAAACAAAGTAAACAGATTTTAAAATCAAAGAAAATTAATAGGACCAAACACATTAGAATGAATCAAGTCCAACACCTCATAAGATTTGTGAGAACTGGAATAAAACTAATAATGATTTTGTTTGCATAAATGTAATGTGCACAAAAATTGAACTCAAGATTATAGTCATTCATACCCTCAACAAGATTTTTATTTTTCAAGGTCTTCAAACCGTTTTCAGCAATGTGACCAAGCCTTTGGTGCCATAACATTGTCTTCTCAGCTAGAAGTTTTATCTCCATAGAATGAGCACCCTTAGGTACCCAAAAAGCATGACCATCATGTTAGGAATTGTATGTAGAAGATATCAATTAAATGCAAATAAAGATTAAATAGAGGAATGAAAATACACAGAAATAATAATGATGAGACACAATTTTTAATGTGGTTCACCCAAACTCAGGCTAAATCCACCAATAGAGTCCAATATTATTATCCTGTAAATCAAACTGATTACAACTAGCAATCCTTGCAACTCAATACTACTACAAATGCCACAATACAACATCGAAATCCCACCTACAATATACATCCCAGCCACTTATGAAAATCTTTTTGGAATCTTCTAGAATTAGGGTTTTACAATGTCATTTTTCTTTTGTCGGTTAACAAAAAATTAACAATCGACTTCGAACAGGCAAAAAAAAGAAAAAAAAAATTAAGGGTTGTGCACCTGAACCCCCGCTTCTCAAGGGTTGCCATCCCCAAATCCTCGCTTGAGACCTGGCCTAGCCTTGAACCCCAATGAGGATACATTACGAGTGTATAGTACTTGCATGATCAGTCACCACATACCAAGAATCTCCCACTTGGAGACTGATCAGGCTCCACACCAAACAATCTCCCACTTGGAGATTGGTCCTCGATGACACCGTTGCACGTGTAGCTTCCACTAGAAATAAGCACCCTAGACTCTGCTATTCTAATTTTATTATTTTCAATCTTGAAGGCCAACTGAAGCTGAAGAAGAGCTCAGCTTCTCCCTTGTCACCACCTTCGTAAACATATATGCTGGATTTTCATCTATATGTACCTTTTTCAGCCTTAATCGTCCATCCTCCAACACCGACCGGATGAAGTGGACCTTAGCTGTATGTGTTTGGTCTTTGAATGCAAGGAAGAATTCTTTGCGAGATGTATGGCACTCTGACTGTCTATAAACAAATAATTGTTAGCCTGTTGTTTTCCTAATTTTTCCATGAAAAATTGTAGCCATATCATTTCCTTGCTTGCCTCTATTGTGGCTACATACTCTGCCTCCATGGTGGATAAAGCAACCACCTTTTGTAAACTTGAGATCCAACTCACTATTCTCCCACCTATAGTAAAGACATTACCTATAGTACTCCACCTAGTATCAATATCCTCTGCCAAATCTGAGTCCACATAACCTATTAAATCAATATTAGAGCCCCCTAAACATAAATGTTTATTGGATGTACCTCTTAAATACTTGAGAATCCATTTTACTACATTCCAATGTTCCAATCCAAGATTACTCATGTACCTTCTTACAACTCCTATAACATGTGTAATATCTGGTCTCGTGTATACCATGGCATACATTAAACTTCCTATAGTTGAAGCATATGGTACCTTGGACATTTTTGCTTCCTCCTCTTATGTCTTATGACACATCTCCTTAGTCAATTTCAAATGACTAGGCAAAGGTGTGCTGATAGCTTTTGCATTTTCTATATTGAATCTCTATAACACCTTTTCAACATAATCAATTTGAGATAGAATCATTTTTTGTTCTTCCTATCTCTGCAAGTTTTCATAGAAAATGATTGTGCTAACTGTTGTTTTAACTCTCTTATGTGATCCATGTTAGACCCTGCTACAAGAATGTCATCAACATATAAACATAAAATAATATAGTTGCCATTATCCAACCTCTTAAAATAAACACAATGGTCAAAATTACACCAGTTGTAGCCTTGCTTAGCCATAAAACTATCAAATTTCAAATACCATTGCCGAGGTGTTTGTTTCAAGCCATATAAACTCTTCTTCAATCTGCACACCAATTTCTCCCTACCTTTGACCTCAAATCCCTATGGTTGTTCCATATATATCTCCTCCTCCAAATCACCATGGAGAAAGGTAGTTTTCACATCTAGTTGTTCCAAATGCAGATCTTCAGTAGCCACAATACTTAAAATAGTATGAATAGAAGTCATCTTAACAACTGGAGAAAAAATCTCATCAAAATCAATACCTTTTTTGTCTAAATCCTTTTACAACTAACCTCCCTTTAAATCTTTTCTTACCTCCATCTTCCTCTTTCAGCCTATAAACCCATTTGTTTGGTAAAGCCTTTTTACCTACAGGCAACTTAAATAATTCCCAAGTCTGATTTTTTAGCAAGGAATCCATTTCTTCTTTCATTGCAAGCTCCCACTGAACCTTTGTATCCACTTGCATAACTTCATCATACCCTTCCAATTCACTAGCATCTGTTAACAAAATAGAATACAAAGAGGGAGCAAACCTTTCAGGAGGTCTACTTATCCTTATTAACTGTCTAACATTCACTAGAGTTTGTGGTATTTCTTGTTGTTGTTGCAAAGCATGAGAAACCACTAGAACATCACTATTTGGAGTATCATCTAGCACCACATAATCCTTTTCTTTCTTCTCATGCTGCTGCAACTGATCTTTGTACAACACCTTCTCATTGAATACAACATTCCTTCTTCTCACAATTTTTAGATTTTCAACATCCCAAAGCCTATAACCAAATTCATCAATGCCATATCCAACGAAGATACACTTTTTTTATTTTGCATCTAGCTTGGTTCTATTTTTAGAATCTACATTTGCAAATTCTTCACATCCAAAGGTTTTGAGAAAAGTATAACTCACCTTCTTACCCGTCCATGCTTCCTCTGGAATACCACAGCCCAAAGGAACTGAAGGACCTCTATTAATTAAATATATAGCGATATTGATAGTATCTGCCCACATGTTTAAAGGCAGCCCAACATGCAATCTCATGCTCCTTGCATGCTCCATTATTGTCCTATTCATGCGCTCAACCACTCCATTTTCTTGTAGAGTCCCTGAAACTATTTTCTGCCTACAAATTCCATTAAAGGAACAATAATCCTCAAATTCTTTGCTACAATACTCACCACCATTATCAGATCTGAGACATTTTAATCTTTTACCCATCTCATTCTCAACCAAGCTTCTCCATTTCTTAAATGTTTCAAATACATTAGATTTCTACCTAAGGAAATAAATCCAAACCTTCCTAGTTGCATCATCTATGAATGTAACATAATACCGAGAGCCACCGAGAGAAGATACCTGAGCCAGTCCCCATACATCTGTATGCACAAGCTCCAACTTTTCATCATTTTTTTTCTTCCCATCCTTGAGAAAACTATCTCTCTTTTGTTTGCCATACACACAACTTTCATAGAAATCCATATTAATACATTTTAGACCTGGTAAAACTTTCTTAGAATGAAGTACATTCATACCTTTTTCACTCATATGCCCAAGTCTATTATGCCATAGTGTTGTCTCAGAACCTACGGCAATAGTTTTAGTCTCTTCCTGTGAACCCGCAACAACTGTTCCTGAACCTATTTTTTTTTCTCTGCAACAACTAAAGTAGAAGGAACTATATGATCTGTACAAAGATCTAAGGTGCCTACTTTCACACCTTTTTCTACTATTAAGGCTGCTCTTGAAACCTTCCATTTTTTATCATTAAAAGTAATTGTGCAACCTTCATCACCTAGCTTCCTTGCTGAAATAAAATTCCTACCCTTGGAATGTGCCTTACATCTTGTAGTAGCCAATGATTCCTATTTTGCAACTTAATCTTAATTCTTCCCTTTCCAACAATCTGACAGGGTTCGTTATCTCCCAAACAAACCAACCCAAAATCCCCTTCGACATAATCAAGAAAATAAGTTCTATGGGGCGTAGCATGAAATGAGGCCCTTCAATTTAAAACCCATGAATCATCAGCATTATCTAGGGAAAGAATCAAAACACCATATTCAAATTTTTTACTTACCACATTTGCCTCCTTATTGCTTTCTTGTTTGTCTCTTTCTTTATTCTTCCGAGACCAGTACTCTTTCTTTAGATGACCTGGTTTCCCACAGTACCAGCAATCCTTCTATCCTCTAGATTGGGACCTCTTGTCTTTTTCTTTTCCTCATAACTTCCCATGACCTCTAGAACCTTTTCCTCTCTCTTTTGATCTGCCCTTGCTTTCTACATTCAAAACACTACCTGATGTGGACCCTCTCGAGCTTTTTCACTTTATTTCCTCGCTAAGGATAACACTAACAACATCATCAAATTTCAAAGTATTTGAACTAGAGATGGAGTTACTTATAGCCATTACCAAGCTATTCCAACTTTTAGGTAAAGAACATAAAACCAAGAGAGCCCTCACCTCTTCATCAAATTTCACTTTTACATAAGTTAACTAACTGGTAATTGTATTAAAATCATTTAAATAATCTGTCATAGATCCACCTTCAATCATTTTTAGATTTGAGATCATGGAGATCTAACATGAAGGAAATGATAAAAAATGGAAACTAAACAAATGCAAACCTTCACATTGATCCACAATTTGTCGATAAGGTGGAGAGTGTTGCACCCAAAACACTCTAGCTTTAGCCAAAGAGATGAATATTGATTGCTTGATTCTATAGCATAACGGTAAGAGAGATGATTGATGGATGGAAGATAAAATGATGCAAGAGGGATAGATGATAGATGATTGAGAGGAAAATTCGACAGCACGAGGATACTAGAAGAAGATTCATTGCAAATGGCTCAAGAGAGGCTACCTTAATAGAAAAGGCAAATTCGAATGGACGGTTGTGATTGAGAGTTATTTTGAACGATATGGATGGTTGAGATCGATTAGGGTTGATTAGAGTTTCTTTGCACCTCAAGAAACTATAGTCATGTGACAAGTGTGCAAAGGAATCTAATTCAAATATTTTATTTGAATTAGCTTGCACATGTGAGTTGTATTAAATGTAAGATGTACTACCCCACATGAGATAAAAGGAAAGTGGACAAGTGTTTGATTGTGATAAAAGGAATCTAATTTAAATAAAAAATTATTTAAATTAGTTTGACATGTGAAGGGGTTAAGTGGAGGATGTAGCATGTGACACTTGTTTGAATGAGATGAAAGGTGAGGGATTAATTCAAATATTTAATTTGAATTATGTGAGACATGTGATTAGGGAATTAATTAAAAAAAGTGTGTTTATTTAATTAATTAGGAATGTGATTAAGTTGGAATTATGAGTGGGAAGACCTAAGACCTAGGGCAAAACATTACAAGGTCGTGTCGACTAGGTGATGGACAAATTTATGTGTACATTTTCCCCCTCTTTGAGATGATGTTCGAGATGATGAGATTTGTGTCGAGTAACATCATTTCAAAGAAGTTACGGTATGGATAGAAGAAAATGAATAATGATGAAGATAGATGGTAATGTGAAGATGCGATGAAGATGCCCTATCGAGAGGATAGGCAGGTTGGACAAACACGAGTAGGCTCTCGAAATGAAATGGATTGGTCAAGGAAGAAAAGATAAGGGAATGAATAGAAGAAATCAAAGGATTCATTATGCTGCAATGAAAGTGAGCAACCATGGTGTTTGATATAGCACTAGACGTTAGACACCAGGGTATAAGGACCAGGGTGATGATGTGTCTCATGCCCCAGCATAATACAACCTTGTCTAGATACAAGATATGAATATTAGCTGGGTTGGATTCAGATACAAATGCAAGTTGAAAATAATTACACACACAAGCAAGAAAGCAAGCATGGACAAATGATACAAAAACAAACAAGGTATTGCCCCTGTCAGGTTGTAAACCAATGATTGATTGATTGATTGATGATGATGAGATAGTGTTGTCATTGAGGGGAACGATATATCCCTAGATCAACACAAAGATGTGGGAACGATATATCCCATTGATTAATTGATTGATGATGATTGATTTGGTTTATGAAAAGATTAGGATCAAGACCATTGATGCAATTGGATAATTTGACACAATTGATTAACTTGATTGGTATGGATTAAGGATGGCTTGCATTTGGATCATTGCTTGGATTTATTTGATGAATTTGAAGGATGATTATATGAAGTGATTGATTTGGTTTGATGAATTGATTTGATGGTTGGATTGATGTGCTTTGATTTTGATGATGATGGATTGCTATGAATGGATTGACTGGATTGATTTAATTGATTGATTTGATGGATTGGGATTGATGAATTTGATGATTAGAATTGATTTTATTGGAAGAATGTGATTTTGATGATTTGATGTGGAATGGTTTTATTGCTTGGATTTTGTTGGATTTTTAAATTTTTTTGGATTTTTTTGGGCATGTTTTGATTTTTTTAGGTTTTTTGAAAGGTTTTGATTTTTTTGTGTTTTGAAATGTTTTGATGTTTTGTATTTTTTTGAAAATATTTGAATATCAATGGATTTACAATTTGGGTTGCTTTTGTGCTAGATACCAATGACAAGGGAAAAAACCAAGTCTAGGTGCAAGAAGGTAAGTGAGATGGATGGATAAAAGGATGGGTGATGGGATGAAAGGCTCATGATAGATGGAAGGATTATGATAAGTGGATAAGATAAAAGGATAGGCTATCGAATGGAATGGATGTATGTGTAAGAGAGCAAGGATGTGATCTCCAAGGACTATGTTGCATAGGAATAACATGCCCTAGTCTAGGTAGTAGACTTAGGATTTTTCAGGACAATGCTTAAGGCAATAGGATGATAGGATTTGACATGACAAAGCTTATGACTTGGATGATAGGGTTCATTTGTAAAGGATGAGGTATGTCAAAGGATATCCAAAACACTTGTCAATAGTTGCCCTCAATCTTTGTCAAGATCAAAAGAGGAAGGGAGGATGAATGGATGCAATGTGATAGGTATGTATATGGAAATGGTATGAAAATGATATAATAGTTTGGAAAAGGATGAGACAAGGTGCCCCCAAGTGTAAGTTACATAGAAGATTGACCTACCAATGACATCTATTTACCAGGTTTTCATCATGGTACTTATCCAAGGTGCCTGTTTACCAGGTTTTCATCGTTCGACGAAAGGATTTCTCTTTACTTTTTTTCATTTTTCTTTTGATTGCATGAAAGTGAGATGGATAAGGTAGATAGTGGATTATGATGTTGATTATGGAGGGATCGAAAGTGGATTATGATGTGGATTATGTAGGGGTGAAAGTGGATTATGATGTCAATTATGGAGGGATGAAAGTGGATTATAATGGACTTATACAAAAGCATGGACCATAGGAAGGTGATGGGGAAGATATGTAGGATAATGAGTGAATGATGGAGTGATGGAGGTATGGAGAGGAATCATGACCAATAGTTGCACACACCATGTTAAACATGGAATCTTTGGGTTGGATGGTGGTGTAGGAAGCAATGGTGATGTTTGCTTAGGAGATGGATGATTTAAGACTTTTGGAACCCACATGGACTTAGTATTTTTCTGATTTTTTCTTTTCATGCAGGATGTTTGAAATGTTTGAATGGAATGGTATTTTTGAATGGAGGGGGATGGTTGGGATTTTTGAGAGGTGGATGCCTCATTTGACTTGATTGATTTTTGTTTAGGGACCCATATCATTTTAGTTTTTGACTTTGCTTTTGGAGGTATGGGCTTGGATGGATTTTTTAATGTACCTTTCTTTGAATTTTTGGATTGATTTCCTAAGGCATTAAGAATCTTAGGATTTTTGGCTTTATGTAAGGAGGCATCCAAATGTTTATTTGTGAATCCCATGTGGTGGATGAAATGAATGGAAGCTTCTTGTTTATACAATGCGTGCATTTATTGGTCATGATTAGGATATTTAGAGTATTTATGAATGGTTGGGAGCAATGGAGGTAAAGTGGATGGAGGGATATTTGGAGTTGGAAGTAATGGAGGTAAAGTTAATGGAAGGATATTTGGAGTTAGAAGCAATGGGGGTAAAGTTGATGGTGGAAAGTGAATGGTCACATGCTTTTGACATTTGTAGGATGAGGGAGGTTGAATGGCAATGTATGTTTTAGGAATATGATGGGGTTTATGATGGAAGGAAGTAGATTTAGGAAGTGTGGAGGAAGTACAAAATCGTTAGATTGTTGACCTTCGGGTGTGTATCCGAGGCCAAATGAGCAAGGAGGGACCTTGACATGGATTAGCTCCAAAATGCCTTGTTCATGTAGGCCTAAACCTTTGCCTTGGTAGTTCATGTTTTGGAGCATGTGATTGACTGTAGGACTAGCTGTAGTTTGGACACTAGACTTTAGTTGATTATTGGATGGAGAAGGTAAAGTGGATAATGGTTGTTGGTGTTCTAAGGAGGAACACTCATGAATGAAAGCAGATAGGCCAAGTGGGTATGGTAGTGGATTTGAAATGGAATCAATGGTGGATGTGGAAGGATCACTAGGATCTTGATTATTTTTATGCTCATTGGTTTGATCTTCTATGCTTACTTGGAAGGCATACGTCTCATCATGACAAGTGGAAGTTGGTGTCTCATGGATAGGAGTAGGTGGAGGATGGGTAGGAGAAAGTGGCATATCTTGCTCATCGGTGTTTATGGAAGGAAGGATAGGTGGAATGATAACCTCTTGATCATGGATTCCATAAATGTTGGCTAAGAGGATCATCATGTTTTTCATGATCATAGATAGAACCTTGATGACAAATGTGAGCATAAATAGGATTAATTGGGCTATGGATGGGATAAACTTGCTCACAAATAGGGTCATGATCATAAATAATACCTTGATCATATACAAGATGTAGGTCATGAATGGATGGAACTTAGATATGTTTTGATCTTGATTTAGTTGAGGGCTTGATGTTTCCACATGTATTTGATTATACTCTTGACATACCTCTTGATTTTCTTGCGAGAAAAGGGATGACCCTTGGACGGGCTCTTAGTCAACAATGTTAGGGCATGATGGCTCTTGATGTGGACTTATGAAAGTAGACACTTCAATAAGCTTGATAAGCTCATGGATAGACTTGACATGTTCTTGAGAGTCATTGGCATGAGGGGATGATGGTTCTTGACTTAGACTTGGAGTTGAAGATTCCTCGATAAGCTTGATGTCTTGTAATCACATGATGGATTTGGATGACTAGACAAGGTGTTGGGAGGTTCATTGATAGGGTCATGAGTGGATGTTGGGTCACATGGTGGCTTTAAGATAGGACAAGTATGCTCATGAAGTGGTACTTGAGTGGATGATGATGGAGGATTTTCATAAGATGCTTGCTCTAGATTGGTGTTTCCCTTGTCAAAGGTCATTAGGTCTTGCATAGGTGGATTTATGTCTATCAAGGGTGCTTCTTGTGAGGATACTTGGTTTTCTTGTAGATGGGTTTGATGAGAGGTGGCATGATAGGATTTGTAGGTGAAAGGTTTTGTGAGGTGGATTGTTGTCAACATTGGTTGATGTTGGAAGTTTGTTGAGAAAGTAATTGTGATATGAAGGCAATGGAGATAGGATCATTGGATGGTATGCTTATGGAAGCACTTGTGTTTGTGGTGTTGTTAGGAATAGTGAGGGTGATTTGTGGAATGGATGTGGCAACATTAGTGTTTGTGGGAGTGGCCCCAAGTCGAATGAGATGATCTATAAACCTAGTAGGATCCAATTCAAGGACTCTAAATGCTAGATCCATACAGTCGGTATCTTGCATGAAATCGATAACCTCTTGGTCAAGTGTGGGTGTTGCATTGGGTGATGATGGAGTTTGAAGTGAGTTTGATGTGGCATGGATTTGATATGTGGGTGGATTAGATTGATAGGATGATAAGAGAGATGCCACATAAGAAATGGGTGGAGGATTATGTGCTTGTTGGGCTTGTGATTGAATGTGCAATCGTTGATATTGACCTAGGACTTGATGATGTGGGAATTGTTGATGTTGTGGTGACACAGGGTCTTCTTCCTTTCTACATAACCACCTAAGTTGATCGAGCATTCTTTTTTTTCCATAAGGATCATTCTCATAGGTTTTGTTTAGAAATGCCATGTCCATGCTTACAAGTGGTAGATGTGGAGTGATTTGGATGAAGATGATTGGATGATGTGTGATGACTAGGATGATTAGGATGATGTTGATTTGTTGATGTAGAATGAGGAGGATATGATTAGGATTGGGTTAGAATGAATTAGATGTCATTAGGATGATACTTAGAATGAAGGGGTTTTGATTAGAATAAGGTTGATGATGATGTGTAATGATGACTTGGATAAGATTAGGGTTTTGTTTAGGATGGAAGTGAATTAAAATGAATTGATGAATTTGATGATTAGGATTGGATGATGTGGATGAGGTGATCTAAGATATGTATTATGACAAGTTGGTTGAAGATGATGGAAATCTAACATGAAGGAAATCAATAACAAACTGTAAAATAAATAATGCAATACCTTCACATTGATCCACAATACGTCGATAAGGTGGAGAGTGCTACACCCAAAGCACTCTAGCTTTACCCAAAGAGATGAATGTTGATTACTCACAATTTAGTAGCATAACATGAAGATAGGGATTGATAGACGAATGATTGAATGATGCAAGATAGATAGATGATAGATTGATGATGGATGATTGAGAGGAAAATTTGACAGCATGAGGATACTAGAAGAAGATTCGTTGCAAATAGCTCAAGAGAGGCTACCTTTATAGAAAACACAAATTTGAATGGATGGTTGTGATTGAGAGTTATTTTGAATGATATGGACAGTTGAGATCGATTAGGGTTGATTAGGGTTTCCTTGCACCTCAAGAAATTATAGTCATGTGGCAAGTGTGTGAAGGAGAATAAAAGGAATCTAATTCAAATATTTTATTTGAATTAGCTTTTACATGTGAGTTGTATTAAATGGAAGATGTACTACCCCACATGAGACAAAAGGAAAGTTGACAAGTGTTCGATTGTGATAAAAGGAATCTAATTTAAATAAAAGATTATTTAAATTAGTTTGACATGTGAAGGGGTTAAGTGGAGGATGTAGCATATGACACTTGTTTGAATGAGATGAAAGGTGAGAGATTAATTCAAATATTTAATTTGAATTATATGAGACATGTGATTAGGGAAATAATTAAATAAGGTGTGTTTATTTAATTAATTAGGAATGTGATTAAGTTGGAATTATGAGTGGGAAGACCTAGGACCTAGGGCAAAACATTACAAGGTCATGTCGACTAGGTGATGGACAAATTTATGTGTCTACAACTCTAGAACAAAAGAACCTGATATTCAAAGAAGTGAAAGAGGACTTCAGGAGTAAGATTAGAATGAATATGCTCATGCTAGGAGGGATTGATAAGGTAGTTGGAGATACTCAGGAGATTCTTCTAAATGCATTGAAAAAGCATAATCTTCCCACTATTGAAGAAGAAACTATTGTTGAAGCTAACTCCTCCATTCCAGATATTGAGGAATTTGATAAATTTGATGATAACATTGCTACTGAGGATACACAAAATCCTCCAGAAGAGAATGTAGAAAATATTTCTAAGATAATAAAAACAAGGATGCCTCTGATGATGATGCAAAGAAGGAAGAAGCAGAGAAAAGGAATGAAAGTGATGAGAAAAACATTATGGTTGACTCCGAAAAGGGAGAAGATGGAGGCCTTGAAGAGCACAAGTCTAAAACATCATTTTGGGAAAGAGACATTGCAGATGCAGTGAAAGAAATTTTGGAAAGAGATAAGCAGATTGCAGAAGATCGGGACATAACACAAGGTCCAATCAATTTTGATACTTTATCACCAGTGTAGAAGATAAAGTTGGCCTCTATTGCACAAGCTAAGGCTAGAGAGGATATTTTGAAGTCCCATTTAGAAGATGGTGAGTTGCTTGGCCTTGCATCTAAGATTTTGGAGAAAATCATGCCCACATTTTAGAAGGATTCTTCAGCATCTCCCTCTAGTTAGTTGAAAAGCTTGATAAACTCTATAAGCTCTCATTTTGAAACCTCAGAGAAGTCAGCAAAAGTTAAAGTCAAAAATGAATTTAATGAGAAGAGGTTTGCTGAAATAAAGAAAATAATTAGCTATGATAGATCCAGGCTTGATACCAGTGTAAAGAGTATTCAAAATGCCCTATCTGAAGGTGTAGAGATCTATAAGTTTTGTCTAAATAGATCTAAAGCTATTGAAGATATTGAGAAAAAGATTAAGGACATAGAGCTCAAACTGTCTAATATTTCTCAATCATATAGTCCTTTAACTGAGTCTATAATTACCAAAGAATACCAAGTAGTGAGTCTGTGGAATGAATTGAGTGATTTGGAGAAGGAAAAGGCCAAAATTCTGGGCAGATTGGATGAGCTCCAGGGACTGACCTCCCCTAAGTTAGAAACTCTGTATGATATATTGGTAGAGTCCCAAGCAGCAGCTACTACTAGTGATCCTACTGACCTTGAAAAGGTAGAATCAGTAGCGTTTTTGTTCAGTGGGCACATATCTATCTTGGGCAGTATTAAAAAGAATTGGGACAATGAATTGACAAAATTGAAAAACATTTTTGGTGATATCTTTTTGCTAATGAACAAAGCCTAAGTACTATATGTTCATATGCGGAAGTATGTAGAGTTTTGACCCTTATACATAAATTTTTTGCATGACTTTTGGTATGCGGATCCCAGCCTTTTCCATTGATGTCAAAGGGGGAGAGGAAAAGCAGTGAAAAATGAAGAATTAATCTAAGGGGGAGTATTGGAAATCACAAGTGTATAAAGTAAAGGGGGAGTTGTTCTAACACTTAGTCATTTTTCACTAAGTGTTGCCGTCAATACCAAAGGGGGAGATTGTTGGCAAGAGACACTGCTAGGCATGTCAAGTGTTGTCATTGATGACAACCAAATCTATTTTACACATCTGCATCTCATTAGTGGATCATACCAGAAGTCAGGGTGCAGATTTATCTAAGTCCAGATAGACAGGAATAGAGCATTTGACAGGGTTCATCATATTAGTCTGTATTTCTCCACATGTAATCACATTGTGTTGCGGATCTGAGGGAATGTTAATGGATGTCAGGGATACCTAAATCTAAGATTTTAGTCTCCAGTGGTGAAGGGATTGAAAGTTACATGCATCTAAGTATCAGGTTCTGGTTAATCAACTCAGTCTAGTGAAGAACACGTTGACTTGGTGTTTGATCATTGTGCAGATTAAGAAAAGTTGTTGGTTAAGTAATTTGTGAGATCCAGTGGTATTAGCCGACATGTGTGATGACTTGAATGTATAGGTTTTGGTCCACATTGGTATTTGGGCATGGATTCAACCGACAGAACAATATTCTTAAAAAGACTTTAAGTTTTTCTCAAAGCTGACTGTAGTTGATGTTATCTCATGAAGCGGATATATATGATCGATGGATTTGAGCATTTGAGGTGGTTGGTGTGTGAATATGAAGTAAGAGGTGCGAAGGGTGACAGTATCAAGTGTGAAGCAGATATTTGATCCTCTAATTATGGCAGAACAATAAAATAGGGCAGAAAAGGATGAAGTGTGCAAAGTCAATGTATTGAGCTCAACTGGAACTGTAATCTTGCATTGTTAGATGTTATTCTTCAGTTCAATCATTCCAGTAAACTCTTGTAATTATTTTTGTAGGTAGTGAGCCTCCTTGAGCAGTGAGCTCTAGGTAGTGTGCCTCGAAGGCATGTGCCTTCCCCATTTGTAATACTTTTAATAGAGTATAAATTCTTGTGGGTTAACCCCCACCATGGTTTTTCCCTTAACCGAGTTTCCACGTAAAAATCCTAGTGTTCATGTGTTGTGATCTTGTTGTTTCTGTTCTTGTATTCATGCTTCTTTCTTTTGGATGTATGTGGTAAATTAATAAAGGAACAAAGTAATAAGTTTTACAAAACACTGAGTCACCCCCCCTCTCAGTGTTCCTTATTCTCAACATACATCCGCTTTACAAACAAAACTTAAGCCAACACAACTATCTATCTCTAACACTCTAAAATTTATAGATCTTTCCTCTCTTACCTCAAACTGATGGCATTCTCATGTATGCAATCAATTTTGAAGGGGCACACATCCTACTCTACATCATATACAAATTGTGCAATGGTTAAATTAGCTCTTCATGATTCCTACATTGGACAAATTGGATTAAAGTGACTCTTCATGTTTATCTTGCACCACATTCTATTTAAAGTGATTCTTCATGGATCCTATAACATTCATAATGATCATGAATTGTATTCTTCATTGAGACCAACTAGGTAACAAATCTATGTTACTCTTGCATATAGAATTATCCCATCCTACATGCTCAATCTAGATACTTTGGGGTTTCATGGAGGCTAACTTATCACATCTCCATGACTCCCTTCTTGTAATAAATGAAGGTGCAAACCACACAATGGAATTTTGATTTAAACCTTATTAATGTCCTCTAAATAATGTAGAATCAATGTAGATTGTAATAGAAATAAAACCCACTACACAAAAATAACATGCATTAAGAATTGAACACATAACATGATATGTAGCGTGGAGAAAACTCTTTTGAGTAAAAAACTCCACCAAGAAAAGAGGCTCCAAGTTGTATTATCTTTAAATATGAGATTACAATATATGCACTTCCTCTTCCACTTCCTCTTCAGTCTTCAATCCAGCGGCGTCTGTTACTCTCAACTCTGCTAAAAATATAGTACAAATATCCTTATAAAAGGGGTTTTCCTTCTAGGGCAATAAAACTAACATAATATTGACCATTAGATCTGTGATATAATGTCAAACGGTCCAGATTTACAATGATAAAATATAAATAAAATTTGGCTCCGGGGCCGCTACCCCCGAGCCCCCACTAGGGTGCATGGCCCCCGGACCCCTCACAGGGGGGAAACCCCCCCTGCAACCCCCCATTGTGGATGAATTAGCGTCGGGGACTAGATATAAACATGCGGTTGAAAAAAGATCATTGTTAGTGAAACCTTTTGTCCCTTATGGGTGATTTACAAACAATAATAGTAATAATAAATTACATAGGATTTACAAGGTTGATGGCACCTTAATCCTGACATTCTCCTACTTGACATCATACATTGTAAATACCCATAGGAAAACCATAAAATAATTAGGCACTAGAGGCAAGGCCCATGGCCTCTCTAAACCAAACAAATTTCTCTATCCTCATAGGCTTGGTCAAAGCATCTACAACATTCTCTTGAGTGTTTACCTTCTTCAGCTCAATCTATCTATTTGAAACCATTTCTTGAATAAAGTGATATTGTACATCAACATGCTTAGTCCAAGCATGATACACATGATTCTTGGCCAAACAAATAGCACTCTGATTATCACAACCAATCTAAATGATCCTACAATCAAAACCAATACCTATACACAATCTCCTCAACCAAACTACCTCCTTAGAGACATGGGTAGCAACCATATACTCTGCTTTGGTGGTGGACAAAACAACTATGGGTTGCCTTTTTCTCATTCAAATCACTTCTTTCCCAAACAAAGTAAACACATAGCCACTGGTGGACCGTTGACTATCCAAGTCACATGTATAATCTACATCAACAAATCAGTGTATGTCCAAAGTTTTTTCAGCACTGTCATTACCATAATAAACCAAATAGTAATCAGGAGTACCTACTAGATATCTAAACACCCTCATTGCATAATTTCAATGCTATCTACTAGAGTTAGACATAAATATGCTCAAAACTCCCACTGCTTGGGCAATATCTGGTCTAGTGCAAACCATTGTATACATCAAACTCCATATAGCACTAGCATATGGCACATTAGACATATCCTCTAAATCATCCTCATTCTTTGGACACATATCTAATGAAATCTCAGTACCAATGGGTAAAGGAACTCTAAATGGGATACAATCATGCATACTAAATCTTTGCAAAATGGTATTCACATACTTACTCTAAGACAACCAAAGCTTTTTGTTACCTTTGTCCCTCTTGATCTCCATATCTAGAATATACTTGGCTACTCCAAGTTCCTTCATATTGAATGCATGTGAAAGTTGGGCTTTCAATTCACTGATCATACCCATAGTATTGCTGAAAAATAACATGTCATCAACATACAATGCAATGATTAGAATAGAATCATCAATACAAAGAATGTATGCACAGTGATCCTCCTCACTTCTAACAAAACCCAATTTCAATACAAATGAGTCAAACTTTTGGTACCACATTCTAGGGGATTGTTTCAAACTATAAAAAGACCTCTTCAATCTAAAAACCCAATGTTCTTTCTCTTTTACCTCAAAACCTGTAGGTTGTTGCATGTAAATTTCTTCCTCAAGATCTCCATGCAAGAATGCACAATTAACATCCATTTTCTCTATTTCCCAATCAAGAGCTACAATAATGGATAAGAGAAATCTAATAGAAGTTAATTTAGCAACAGGAGAAAATATTTCACTGAAATCAACTCCCTCTCTTTGGGAGTAGCCCTTGGCTACCAGTCTAGCCTTGTACTTCTCCAATGAACTATTTGCTCCAAACTTCTTCTTGAAGACCCACTTGCAACCTATGGCCTTTCTTCCTTTGGGTAAGTGAACAAGATCCTAGGTGTTGCAAGAGTCTAAATCCATCATCTCCTCCTACATGGCTAACTACTAAGACTCACTATCATCTGCATGAATAGCTTCCCTGTAGGATCTAGGCTCGTCATCAGTACTCAATAAAGAAAATACACAACAAAAATCTACTGGGCTATACCTTTCAACTGGGTTCCATTTTCTTGTGGATCTTCTTAGAGGTGGAGTAATAAACTCTAGATTTTTCTACATGCTCATTTGTACCAAATTCTTCTATCACAACAGATTCTTCCCCATCAGAACTTTCACTCAAGTCTTCTTCTGCTTCTTCACCTCCCAATCAATCATTATGTTCTTCTTGAGGTGCATCTTCATGCTTTAATTCAGAATACATTCTCTTCACATTTTCTTCTTTTTCCTTTGGTTTTTTAGGTTCTGAAATAACACTAAGTTCCCTAAAAATAGCATCTCTAGAATAGATAATCTTTCAGGTTAGTGAATTCCAAAGCTTATAACCTTTTACATTATCACCATATCCCATGAAAGTACACTTTTTAGATTTTGGATCCAACTTAGTTCATTTTTCTTTAGGCAGATGAACATAAGCCTCGCAGACAAATACCCTTAAATGTGAAATAGAAGGTTTCTTACCTATCCACATTTCATAAGGAGTTGAAACAAGATCCTTACACAAAGAATTGTTAACCAAGTAGTTTGCAGTACACACAGCTTCTTCCCAAAAGAATTTGTTCAACTGTGATTTGCTTAACATACTTCTAGCTCTTTCCATTATTGTCTGATTCATCCTTTCTGCCATTCCATCCTGTTGTGGAGTATATAGAGTAGTCTTCTGTCTAACAATACCTGCATGCTCACAGAATTCATCAAATTCCTTAGAACAGTATTCCCTCCATTTTCAAATCTCAAAACCTTTATCTTATAATCTAATTTCTTTTCAACTAAAGCTTTAAATTCGTTAAAAACTCAATGAAAACTTTAGATTTGTGATGCATAAAATAAATCCAAGTAAACCTTGAGACATCATCAATGAAGGAAACAAAATATCTAGTTTTTCCAATTGATTCATCATCCACTGGATCAAAAACATCTGAATGAATAAGTTCTAATTTATCATTAGATTTATAATTTTTTGAAGGAAATGGAGATCTATTCTATTTTCCAAACACATAATGTTCACAAAATTTGAAACTCTCATCAGAATAGGATAAACCATCTAACAAATTTTTATTCAAAATAGTCTTTAAACTAGACTGACTTATGTGGCACAATCTATGGTGCCACAACATACATGTATTTAGTATTAGTCTCAAATGCATAAGAGGCAATACAAACAATAGTGGCTTCTAGCTTAAATAGAGTTCCCAATCTTTTCCCCTTCACTACCACCAAGCTTCCTCTCACCAATCTACAACCATGCTTCTCAAATGTCACATGCATGTCCAAATCATTAAACTTTAAAATAGAAATCAAATTTCTATCCAATCTAGGAACATGCAAAACATCGGGGAGGGTTTTAATTCTCCCATCACTGAAACAAAACATTACCTTCCCTCGTCCAATAATAGGAAATGTAGAGTTGTTCCTGAGGTACACATTTCCTCCATCATACTCTTCGTATGTGGAAAATAATTCCTTATGTGAGGTCATGTGGTATGAGCATCCTGAGTCAACCAACCAATGATCATGATCTAAACAACATTACATGCAAAATGTAAAACATCATCACCTACATTTGAAGACTTATCAGTAGTAGAATCCTATTGTTTCTTCAAGTTTCTACATTCATTTTTCACATGTCCTCTCTTTCTGTGGTTCCAACACTTGACTCTATTCTTCTTTCTAGGAGTCTTAGAATGACCCTTAGATTTGTCTTTAGACCCCTTCTAATCTCCTTTTGGACCTCTTTCCATAGACCTTCCCATGGCACTAAGAGCATCCCCTAAACTATTTGAACTTTTCTTCCTCAATTCCTGTGATAGTAAAACTAAAACAAGAGCATCCAACTTCAGATCTGTGAGGTTAGTAGTGATAGCCAAAATAACATTCTCCCATGACTCATGTAAAGAACAGAGAAACAATATACATTTATCTTCATCATTCACCTTAACATCTACAAATGCTAGTTGACTCAATAATAAATTAAATAAATTCAAATGCTCTGCAACCAATTCACCCTCTTTCATATTGATGGAAAATAACTTACACTTTAAATAAAGATTATTTACCATACCCTTGGCATGGTAGATTTCACCCAGATGCTTCCACAAGCTATGTGCAGACTTCTCACTCACAACATTTAGTAGAACAAAATCTGCAAGACATAGCGGAATCGGTCCCCATGCCTTCTTATTCAGTCTTTCCCATTCATCTAGAGAAATATCATTAGTTTCTTCTCCTTAGTTATAGTCAACCATTGGTTTCTTTCCTCTAGCAAATCCTCCATTTTTAGTTTCCACAATTTGTAACCCATACCATTGAACTTTTCAATCTCTAAGAGGAACCTCCTGCAACAAAATAATGAAAAATGCATGAAATAACAGATTTATATAAATAGCAGAAACACATAAGAAACTTATTATTGCAGACCACTTTGAGGGTGCAACCTCCTTTGAGCAAGCTCAATTCAATAAATTCATGGATGCCTTCATTGGCGTCAACACTTACTTATATACTAAGTCTAATCTAAACAACTACTACTTCCCATGAATGTGGGATAATACAAATGCTCACGAGATGCTTACAAAGCATATGCATCCATAGAAACAATATACTAACAAAGTAAAGATAAGGGTTAAACATGGGTTCCTAACATCCCCTCCCTCTTACAAAATCTCTATCCTCAAAGCTTCAGATGTGGGAATTAATGTTGAATTTGAAATAGTGGTTCCTATGTTGCATCCTTTAGTTGCATTTCATGCCACTGAATTAATACCTCTATGATGGATCAGGAGTGAAGTTGACGAGTGCACTCGTCAAGGATTGCCTCTGGTTCCAGAAGGATGGATCCTTTAGTATCAAGTTATGGTAAAATAGTTTACACTTAGATGTTGGTGCCAAGAACTTTCTTTAGACAAGAGACATGAAATACTGGATGAACTTGGGAAGAAGGTGGGAGCACCAATTTATAAGAAATCGAACCAATCTTTTGGATAACCTTATATGGCCCATAGAACTTTGGAGCCAACTTATGACACCCTTTGAGTTTTAGGGATGATTGCTTTTATGGCTACAGGTGAAGAAAAACCATATCACCTACTTGAAAAGTGCACTTGGAATGGTGTTGATCAACTTGTTTCATTCTATTTCTTGCCATGTGAAGATTGTCCTACAAGATGATGAGAATCTGATCCCAGGTTCGAAGAATCATGTTGACTACTTAAACTGGTGAAGAATTGTGTCGACTGCCTGAATCACTCGTAATTTTTTTAAACCTGGAGTGCCTTGCTGATGGAGAAGCATGGAGTTCATATAATACATCTTGCTAAAGATATGTGCTCTGAGGAAGCACCAGATGACCCTTGTATCATAGAAAAGCACCATCCCAAGATTAATACGGAACAACAAAGAGGTTACTGGTCAACTGTTGAATGATTTGAGATAATGAAGAGTCACTGACATAGCCCTGCTACATAGATTCAACCCAATTCAAAATGGGCATGGAAATAGTTGAAAGGGAAGCTTGGTCATCAAATGTACGAGAAATAGCATCCACCACAATATTGTCCTTACCCTTCTTGTAAGTGATCTCATAGTCATAACCCATGAGTTTGTTGATCCATTTCTGTTGTGTTGGGGAGGAGACCCATTGTTCTAGGAAATATTTTAGACTCTAGTGATCAGTTTTGATGCAAAAATGATTCCCCGGTAGGTATGGTCACCACTTTTGTATTGCATGCAAAATGGCCATCATTTCCTTCTCATATGTAGAGAGTACTAAATTCTTGCCAGAAAGGGCTTTACTAGTGAACGTAATGGAGTGTTCATCTTGGAGGAGAACAGCACCAAGTCCATTGCCACAAGCATCGCTCTCGATAGTGAAGGTCTTGGAAAAATTTGGCATAGCTAGAATAGGTGTAGTACACATAGCTTGTTTCAATTTTTCAAATGCACACTCAGCAACTTGTGTCCAAGTAAAAGAATCTCTTTTCAACATAGCTATTGAAAGGAAGCAAGGTATGCAAAAAATGCTTCCTACACTAATCTACTGAGGAAAGATTATGCAAATTTTAACCTTTTATAGTTACAGATTAAGATGCACATTAACAAGAAGGTAATAACAACATTCAAATGTAAACAAAACTCACAACACAAGATATACATGGGGAAAACCCTTTCGGGTGAAAAACCCCACCCTCCAAAACCTGCACAATGTATTATCAAATCAAAAAGATGATTACAACACACTTGCAATGCAAGTTCTTTCAGGAGTACACACTGTCGATTCTCATTCGCATCCTGTGACCTTTTCACACTCTCTAGCCGCTTATATCAAGCTTTTAGAAGCTTCCAGAAATTAAGGCTTTACAATGTCATTTTTCCTTTTGTCAGTTAACAAAATTATCCACTGACACATTTATTAAATAAAAGTTGTTTGAGGTTTTAGGGGCACTGCCTCCGAGCCCTCACAAGGGCACTGCCCCTTGACCCCACCCTATATCACGACAGGGAGCGCACCAGGGGCACTGCCCCTTGACCCCATCTTGGGGGCACTGCCCCCAAATTCCCATTAATTATTCAAGGGGGAAACCGTGGTTGCCAAGGTCACCAAAATTTATCTTGTTGCATGTACACAATGTGCTGACTATGCCAACTCAACATGGGATCTTACAATAGAGTGTTGAATAAATAAATACAACATTAGGAACTTGCAAAGGTTGAGACACCTTAATTCGCAACATTCTCCCACTTGTTAAACACCTTTCAAGAACCAATAGAATGAAAGGATTTAACTGCTAGGGGCCAAGAGGCCCATAGACTTTGAGCACCATCTAAACTTATCCATGCTCATAGGTTTTGTCAAGGCATCTGCAACATTCATCAAAGTGTCAACTTTCTTTACATTCACCTTCCAATCCTCTACCATGTCATGAACAAAATGGTATTGGACATCAGTATGCTTTGTCCTCACATGGAAAGTAAGATTCTTTGTCAAACATATAGCACTCTGACTATCACAACAAATGGTAATCTTCCCTGCATCAAACCCAATATCAGAACACAATCTCTTAAGCAAAATAGCTTCTTTACAAGCATGAGTTTCTACCATGTACTCTGCTTCAATAGTGGACAAAGTGACCACAGGTTGTCGCTTACTCATCCAACTAATAGCACCACAGAACATAGTGAACACAAGCACTGGTGGATCTCCTATTGTCAATGTCACCTGCCCAATCTAAATCCACAAATCCTCGAATACAAAGTGAATGTCAATCCCTTGTGGGATAAACATGATAGCATAAGGAATACTCAGAAGTACCCCACAAGTATCTAAACACTCTTCACTGCATCCCAATGTACCCATCCAGGATTAGCCATAAAACAATTAAGGCTCCCACTGCTTGGGTAATGTCTGGTCTTGTACAGACCATAGCATACATCAAGTTGCCAACTGCACTAGCATAAGGAACTCTTCTCATATCCTCCATCTCAGAAGGAGACTTTGGACATTCTACAACAGATAACTTTGTCCCCATCATAACATGATTAGTTAATGGTCTACAATCTACCATGCTGAATCTCTCCAACACAGTCTTCACATACTTGCTCTGGCCTAACCAAAGTTTTCTATTTACTCTATCTCTTCTGATGTCCATCCCCAGAATGTACCTAGCTGCCCCTAAATTTTTCATTTCAAATTGTGCTAATAACTGAGACTTCAAATCAAAAATCAAACCTTTACCATTCCCAATTAGCAACATATCATCAACATACAATGCTATAATGAGAATGCGATCATTGTCAAATTTGAAATAAACATAATGATCTTATTTCGATCTCATAAATCTAATACTCAACACAAAGGCACCAAATTTTTGGTACCACATCCTAGGAGACTGTTTAAGACCATACAAAGACTTCTTCAACTTGCAAACCACATTTTCTTTACCTTTTACCACGTAGTGCTCTGGCTGTGACATATAAATCTCTTCCCCCAAATCACCATGAAGGAAAGATGTTTTCACATCCATCTGCTCCACCTCTAAATCATACACTGCTACAAGAGATAATAGGAACGGAATGGATGTCATCTTTGCAATGGGAGAGAAAATCTCACCATAGTCAATTCCCCACACCTATGAATACCCCTTCGCGACCAACCTTGCCTTATATTTCTCAATGCTGCCATCTGAACCAAACTTTTTCTTGAACACCCATTTACACCCAACATGTTTACGTCCTTTAGGTAAAGGTACCAAGTCCCAAGTATTATTCTTTTCTAAAGAAGTCATTTCCTCTTCCATGGCCTCCTTCTAGGAACATGCATCTTTCATACCCATAGCCTCCCTTACAGTCCTAGGCTCATCAGCATTAGAAATCAAAGAAAATATACAACTAGAATCATGCAATGAATAACCAAACCTATCAGGTTGTCACCTTATCTATGTGGACCTCCTCAAAGATTGAGGTTGAGGTTCTTCATCTTCTTCTAAACATTCAGAGCTATTAGAGCTCTCCTCATCATCAGGTCCAACAGATGTCTTTGGTTTAACTTTCTTAGGGGTGGAAGGAAGATGAACCATATCCTCTTTCTCTTCTTCTTTATTTGGCTATAGAATAACAAAAGAAGGATTGAGCTCTTTGAAGATCACACTTCTACTATACAGAACTTTCTTAGCCACTAGATACCAAAGCTTGTACCCTTTCACACCAATGCCATAACTGATGAAGATACACTTCATAGCCTTGTTCTCCAATTTAGACCTCTTCTCCTTAGGCACATGTGCATATGCCTCACAACTAAAAACTTGAATCTATCTCAATGAAGGCTTTTTACTAGACCACACCTCCATAGGTGTCTTATCAACAAGCGCTGATGTAGGAGATCTATTAACTAGGTAACAAGCGGTAGAAATAGCTTCGGCATAGAACTTTTGTTCAAGGCCAGCTCCACTTAGCATACTCCTTGCCCTCTCCATCAACATTTTGTTCATCCTCTCTGTAACTCCATTCTATTGAGGGGTATACGGAGTTGTCTTGTACCTCTCAATCCCCTGTTCTTTATAGAACTTGTCAAAATCTACTGAACAAAACTCACCACCATTGTCAGTCCTCAAACACTTAATCTTTCTATCCTTTTGATTCTCTACAAGAGCTTTGAAATCTTTGAATCTATTAAACACTTTAGATTTACTTCTAAGGAAATACACCCATGTCTTTCTACTGTAGTCATCAATAAATGAAACAAAGTAAACAGATTTTGAAATCGAAGGAACATTAATAGGACCAAATACATCAGAATGAATTAAGTCCAACACATCAGAAGATTTGTGAGAGCTAGAATAAAATTGAACACGGTTTTATTTTCCATATATGCAATGTTCACAAAAATTGAACTCAAGGTTACATTTGTTCATACCCTCAATGAGGTTTTTATTTTTCAGGGTCCTCAAACCCTTTACACCAATGTGACCAAGCCTTTGGTGCCATAACATTGTCTTCTTAGCTGGAAGTTTCATCTCCATAGAATGAATACCCTTAGGTACCTAGAAAGAACAACCATTAGAAGTAGATGCAATAGTCCTCTTTGCTGCTGGTTCTAATGGTGAGGACGAAGACTCTAAAGTTCTCTTCTTTGAAACATAGGCAATATTGCATTGTACTATGCATGCATGAAGCTGAAATAGAGTGACAATCTGAACACCCTTAGCTAGAACCATAGATCCTCTAGTCATCTTGCATCCTCCATTCGAGAAAACAACCTACACACCCACATCATTCAATTTACTTACAGATAACAGGTTCTGTGTCAAACTAGGGATATGCAGAACACCATTGATCCCCTTTACTCTTCCATCAGGGAATCAAATCGAGACTCTTCCAGGACCAACAATCTTCAAGTGAGAATCATCACCCAAGGACACCTTCCCACCATCATATTCTTCATACTTTGGAAACTAATCCCTATGAGAGGTCATGTGAAAAGATGCACCAAAGTCGATAAGCCACACATCTTCGGATGCATGTGTTGCCAAGGTAGCGACAAATGCTTCACCTTCATCCTAAGAGGACTTGTCAGAATTTGAATCATAGTTCTTCTTTTTCTTTTTCTCCTCCTTGCACTCCTTGTGGAAGTGACCAGGTTTGCAGCAGTTCCAACACAAAGCCTTGGATTTTATAGGAGACTTGGATCTCCCAATGGATTTAGATCTTCCTCTTTCTTCCTTCTTCTTATCCTTTTTCTTTCTCTTCTCTTTAGGTCTACCACGAACCGCAAGAGCCTCCTTAGCTGACTTGGAAGATTTTCTCTGCATCTCTTCAAACAACAATGCAGAAACCACTTCATCCATCTTGAAGGTGGTAGTGGTACTCCCAATGGCCATAACAAGGTGGTCCCATGAATCTGGTAAGGAACACAGTAATGTCATACATCGATCCTCCTCCTCCATCTTCACACCAACAGAGGTCAACTAGGCAACAAGCATATTGAATGCATTCAGGTGATCAGTGATAGATCCTCCATCTTTTATCCTTAGAGAATACAATTTATTTTGTAGGAATAACTTGTTCACTAGGGATTTAGCCTGATAAACATCTCCAGGTTTCTTCCGAAGATCTTTTGCAGTCTTCTCTTCATGGATATTCAAGAGCACTGAATCAGCTAAATAGAGTCTTATCAAACCCCTAGCCTTCTGATCCATCATATCCCAATCTTCTTGTTTCATGTCCGATGGCATGGTTCCAGATACTGCGAGCCATAAATCTCTATCCACCAATAAGTGCTCCATCTTGAGATTCCACAACTCAAAGTTGCCTCCATTAAACTTCTCTATCTCAAACTTCCCATATGTGCTTGCCATCTCTTTCTTGCAACAAAGCTTTCAAAACCCTCTGCACAAGCTCCCACTCAAATGAAGATTAGCTCAAAAAATGCTCTACCCAACAACTAGAACTAAAGGTGATCAGGCTCTGATACCAACTGAAAGGAAGCAAGGTATGTAGAAAACACTTCCTACACTGATCTACTGAGGAAAGATTATGCAAATTTTAACCTTTTATAGTTACAGATTAAGATGCACATTAAAAGGAAGGTAATAACAACATTCAAATGCAGACAAAACTCACAACACAAGATATATGTGGGGAAAACCCTTTCAGGTGAAAAACCCCACTCCAAAACCTGCACAATGTATTATCAAATCAAAAAGATGATTAAAACACACTTGCAATGCAAGTTCTTTCAGGAGTACACACTATCGATTCTCATTCACATCTTGTGACCTTTTCACACTCTCCAGCCGCTTATATCAAGCTTTTAGAAGCTTCCAAAAATTAGGGCTTTACAATGTCATTTTTCCTTTTGTCAGTTAACAAAATTATCCACCAACACATTTATTAAATAAAAGTTGTTTGAGGTTTCAGGGGCGCTACCCCTCGACCCCGCCCTGTATCACGACAAGGAGCACACCAAGGGTGTTGCCCCTAGACCCCGCAAGGGGCGCTGCCCCTTGACCCCATCTTGGGGGTGCTGCCCCCAAACCCTTGTTAATTATTCAAGGGGAGAACTGCGGCTGCCAAAGTCACCAAAATTTATCTTGTTGCATGTAGACAAGGTGCCAACTATGCCAACTCAACATGGGATCTTACAACATAGTGTTGAATAAATAAATACAACATTAGGAACTTGCAAAGGTTGAGACACCTTAATTCCCAATAGCTATCAGCGGAGCTGCAATCTTCTCGTAATCCTTGACAAACTTGTGATAGTATCCAGTCAACCCCAAAAAACTATGGAGGCTAGATTGAGTGTCTAAGGATGCAGCCAATTTTTCATGGTGGCTATTTTTGCGGGATCCACCTAAACCCATTGGGCTAAAACAATATGCCCGAGATACTCCACTTCGTCCTGGCCAAAAACACATTTAGATTATATTGCATAGAGATGATGATTAGAGAGAAGTTATAGTGCAAGATCCAAATATTGGAGATGCTCAGCCCATATTTTACTATAGATGAGGATATCATTGAAGAAGACCAGAATGAATTTCTGTAGGTAGGGCTAGAATATTTTATTCGTCAATCCTTGGAATGTTGAAGGAGCATTAGTGAGGCCAAAGGGCATGACCAGAAACTCATAGTGGTCATCATGTGTGTAGAAATTTGTCTTAGGAATATCATCCTCATGAAGCCAGATCTGGTGATACCCAGAACGAAGATCCAACCTGGAGAAAAAATGAGCAACATAAAGTTCATCAATAACAGGGATCAAAAACTTATCCTTGATGGTGATGTGATTAAGTGCTCGAAAGTCAATGCAGAGGTGCCATGACCCATCTTTTTCTAGACAAGAAGAACTTGTGAAGAATATGGGCTAGTACTAGGGCGAATAATGCCTTGCTTCAGTAAGTCTCGAATGAGCATCTCAATCTCTATCTTTTGGTGAAATGGGTAGTGGTAGGGCCTAATGTTGGGAGCAAAACTTCTAGGAAGGAGTTGAATATGGTGGTCCTCTGACTGTGAAGGTGGCAATCTCACTAGTTTGGCAAAGACACATGCATACCTATTCAAAATTCATTGTAGATCAGGAGTAGTGGAGACCGTTGATGGTTGCATCTAAATGGAATGGAGCTGGACAATGATGCCATGTGAATTCTTCTTAAGAATCTTTTCAATGTGATGTGAACTTATCATGTTGAGAGACCCTAGTTGTAAGCCCTTCAATGTGTGTTGTTGCCGATTGTTTGAAAATTGCATCCAAAGTTCAACAAAATCCCATAAGATGGGTCCAAGTGTACATAACCATTAGGTGTCCAAAACCACATTACATCTGTCTAAGGGTAAGGAAAACATGTCAAAGTGCAGGTTATAATCTCCAATAGAGATACGCACATTGAGACACTTCCCTTTGCAAGGTAATGTGCCCCCATTGGCAATCATGACTTCAAAGTTGGAGCAAGGATGGACAAAACAATTAGTTTGTTTGGTGATCCGAGGGTCAACAAAGTTGAGTGCTACCAGAATCAATGAGTATTGTAAGAGGGAACTTTTTGAAGTAACCCTTGACCTGCATGGTTCATGGGGTGGTGACTCCTACTAAGGCATGGAGAGAGATCTTTGGGTGGTCTTCTTGAGAAGCAGGTTCAACAAGTAGCTGTGGAGCTTCTTCTTGATCATCTGCTATATCTTGAGCATCTACTCAAACTTTAGTTTCCAGTGGAGAGTCTGCATCCAACAGGTGGAGCTTTTGTTGAACACATCGATGTCCCTGAGTGAATTTCTCATCACAATTATAACAGTCTTTTTTCTCTACGTGCCCACATCTCTGCTTCAGTCAAATGCTTAATAGGAGTTGTTCTAGGAGCTGGCATTGTTTGAGATCTTTAGGGAGCTGTATTTTTGAATGGAACAAAAATTGATTTAGATTGTTGCTGAGTTGTGATCTTGTCTTCTACCAACTTAGCCAACCCTAGGGCTTCCATCATTGTGCTAGGATGAAACATTTTAACCTTAGATCAAATTGCACCCTTTAGATCACTGACAAAACAACTCTTGAAGAATTCATCAGACAATCCCTCCGTGTGATTGGCCAATTTTCCAAATTCTGTCTGATATTCTCTCACAGTGCTTGTTTGGAGAAGTTTAGTGAGTGCTCTAGTGAATTCATCAAAAGCACTAGGGCCAAACCATTGCAAAATGAGTTTGCAAAAATCAGTCCATTGTGGCTTGTCATGAGACTTGAGATACCAACGCAACCATTGAAGGGCTTCATGTTCCAAGTGAAAGGATGCAAGCGGGACTTTGTTGACATCAAAAGTATTATGCAAACTAAAATACTGTTATGCCCATTATATCCATCTAGTTGGATCTGCACCATTGAATCGAGGAAAATCAAGCTTCGGCCAATGAAAATTGTTGGAAGAAGAAAACCCAGTGTCTAAAGACTCTGGCTGTAGTATGTTGTTCATGGTTGAATGTTGAAGATTAAGTCTGAGATTTTTTTCATCAAGATCTTGGATTTTGGTCTTGAGGGCGACAATGTCATCCTCCATGTTTTTTGCTCCTATTTGGGTTACTACCACAAACAGAAGAATTTTTATTTCTTTTTATTTTTTTGGGGGAATAGGTAGAAAAATGTGTGCTTAAACACATTTAGTAAAGGGAAATTTTAATTTAGGAAAAATTGCAATGGGTAATTGGATTTGGACTTGCTTTTGGACACTTTCTTAGGGAAAGGGGAGAAGAAAATGGTGATTTCAGAAGCAGGGTGAAAGAATGGGAAAAATTGTCCAACAGGAACAAGGGAGCATAAATATGAAAGGAACACTGTGGTAAAATCTCAAAGCTATTGGGTGCGATTTGAAGAAGTTATGGCAAACCCTAAAAATAGCCAAATGTGGGATTTATGGCTTTGATAAGTGGAATTGGGATAGTGTCCTCAAGGAAGGAAATGTGTGGAATGAAATTTTAGGTGTTCCAATGAATTTTGAGAGGAAACAGAGCTAAAACAAGAAAGATATGGTGAAAAATAGATTTTTTTAGAAACAATCTGCCAACTGCTCTGGATGGATTCAATCTATGGTTTGCCTGTTGTCAATAGATATGGGCCCCAAGTCTATTTGGCTTCCTAAAGGTTCAAGGGAGTCACTCTAGCCACCAAAGTTGTCTAACAGCTTGTGTATTGGGGCAATACCCCTCACTCCACGGCTCAAGTAAAATTGATAATTGCTTTGCCACAAATGACAACTCTTGGTTTACCTCAGATGGGAACTAGTCAATCGGGTAGGGGTCGTTGCCCTTTTCACTGGCAGGTCCTCTCAATAGGCCAGCTACTTTGGGGTTCTTGTGGTACTTCTTACAATGAGTTTAAGGGCTATATGCCCAAGTACTTCCCACAATTAAGTTGATAGGGATGTAACCTGATTTGAACCTGCAATCAAGATGAACAATACATATGCAAAAAAAGATATTGCTGCAACAATCACAGTGTCTAGAGGGCCATTGTAGAAATTTTTTTTGGTAAAAATTCTACCCAGCGAACCCAAGAAAGTGCTCTGATACTAGATGAGAGGAATCTCCTGCAACAAAATAATGAAAAATGCATGAAATAATAGATTTATATAAATAGTAGAAACATAAGAAATTTATTAATCGCAGGCCACTTTGAGGGGCAACCTCCTTTGAGAAAGCACAATACAGTAAATTCGTGGACACTTTCATTGGCCTCAACACTTACATATATACTAAGTCTAATCTAAACAACTACTACCCCCCATGAATGTGGGATAATACAATATGCTCATGGGATGACTTACAAAGCATATGCATCCATAGAAATAATATACTAACAAAGTAAATAGAAGGGTTAAACACGGGTTCCTAACAATGTCCAACTGAGAGGTAGAAGCAACAATGGATGCAGCCATGATATCTACACAAGATCTGCAAACAAAAAACAACCAAATCTCCCACTGCAGCTAAAAAACTTTACACTACAACCAAAGAATCTAAACTGGTCAGGCTCTAATACCAAAATATTAGAAATGAAGGTGCAAACCACACAATAGAAATTTGATTCAAACCTTATTAATGTCCTCTAAATAATGTAGAATCAATGGAAATTGCAACATAATTAAAACCCACTACACAAAAAATAACATACATTAAAAACTGAACACATAACACAATATGTGACATGGAGAAAACCCTTTTAGGTAATGTAACATCGGAAAATGTCCCCTTAGGGGCTTTTCCCTCTTAAGGTTTAGCTCCCGAGTCTTTGATTTGCATTTAGAACATCTTGCATCACATTTTGGCATCCCAATGAGAAAACCCCTAAGTTTCATGATGAATGGGACCTAGGAGGATCCTTTGAGATAGACCCTACCCAAAATAGGGGGGAGGACTTGGGTACCCGCGCCCTAGTCCTGACCTATTTTGTGTCAAGCCCAAATTTTAAGTGTCGGTTTATGGCTGTTATTTTGTCCCTAGGCTGACATAGTAAGTTTGAATTATGAAATTCTTGGTGGGAATGTTTGTAGTTGCATATATAAGTATGTTTACGCATTCATTTGTAAACTAGATGGCAATTTTGATTCATGAGCTTAGGTGAAAGAGATTCAAGGCATTCATTGTGTTTGTAGAGTAGACTTTGTGTTGTTTATGTGTTTGTATTTGCAGATTTGAGCATCCATCTCCTCACGGCATGAACAGCTTCTTCCTTTCATGAGATCCTCACTACAAGGTGATATCAAATGTGCTTTTGATCATTTATCATGTGGATTTTGCCTCTGTCCCACAAGGACACATACTTTTTATCTGACAACGGTGTTGAGAAGACTTGAATGTCTCTCTGGGGTTTGACTGAGGCAAGCCTCTAAACACCACAACCCCCTCCCCATTTTTCTGTGATTACAGGTTACAGGTTGAAGAAGTAGGAAAAGTGGAGTTGCAGAAAGGCATTACAGAGTGTTGAAATTGCAGATCAGAGCTAAAAACAGGGACCTAGACTCGGGCGCCCGCTCATTAGTCCTCTGGATCTCGTAACAGAAGAATCTCTAAGATAGCAAGAACAGGTTGCAAACAAAGTCCCTAGATCCTAACAAAAATTAGGGCATTGGACTAGGGCACCCGCTCATTAGTCCCTGACTATTCTACTTCCTGAACTTCAGAAACTGGTACACATTTGTCTGCTAGTTTACATCTTTCTATAGCAGCGTTTTCAGTAATTTGTTTGTTTGCTTCTGTATTTACATAATTAGGGTATTGAGCATAATTAGGCATAATCAAGTGATCAAATCACACAAATCCAATTTTCCCTACATTCTGAGTGATCAAGGGCCTGATGGTAGATTCCTACTTGACCCAAGGTCCTTGAATGTTTAGGGTGAAAGGAGGATACACATAAACCATCAAAAAAACCCTCTATCCAAATTTTACCTTAAACATTTTGGTGAACCCGTGTTGTTGAACTTTTTAGCACCTTTCTAAGTTTTTTTCTTCAAATTTACATTGATTTCATTCATTCATATCATCATTCATCTTAATGCATTGGAAAAATTACAAAAAAAATTGAAAATTTTGAAAAACATTGCACTCTAGGGTTTGCATGTTCATAAAATTTTGCATCAATTAATTTCAATTTCATTAAATTTATATTTTTGCATTATATCTGAAATAAATTGTAGAAAATTACAAAAAATCAATCACTTGCATTGCATTTTTATCATAAAATTGCTAGGGTTTCGTTAAAATTTTTGAATTTTTCATATAAGCTAATAATTTCAAAAACTAGGGTTTGTAGGTAAAATCTTGTTTCAGATTTTTCTACTAATCTTAGGCACTCATTAAAAATTTTATTTGGTTGTAGTGTTTCATTTTAGTGGAAATTTGCATTTAGATCTCAAAAATTTGCATTTTTACATAGAAAATTTCAACAAAAAACTAGCATTTTTCATTGATTTTTCATTAGATTTGCACTTGCATTTTGCATTGTAGGAGTTGAAAATTATTTTCAGATCTGAGTGGAATTAATTTTCATCATAAATCAAATTTCAAGACATTCATATAGATTTTGCATTAATATCTCAAACCTAGGGCTTGAAAAACCTTGATTTTCACTAGATTTAGCCTTATCAACTCTCTAGATTTGCACCATAGGCATGTTGTGAAGAATATTTTTACACTAATTGGATATTATTAGGGTTATTATCTTCTTCCCCTCCTAAAAATATTCACAATACCTTTTTATTGGGCTCTTGCATTGAAAATTTGGTGAAAAATTGCACATTTTTGCTATATTTGCCCTAGGGTTTGACCTAGATTTGCACTCCAAGTGTGTTGTGACAATTTTTATGGCTTGATGTGACTGATATCATTGCTATTATTTGTTTCACCTCCTAAATTTCCTTACAACACCCCTTTCATTAGGTCTTGGAATTGAAGAATTGTGAAAAATTGCACATTTTAGAGCATTTTTACTAGGTTTTGACTTATCATCATCTTAGGTTTGCATCAAAAGCATGTTGTGAAGGATTTTATTGTTTTATTGGACTGAAAATAGACATATTATTTTCTTCCACTGATCAAAATATTTACAACACCTTTTCTTTCATATATTTGCATTGAAAAAGTACAAAAATTTAAACATTTTAGGTCATTTTTGCATATAGTTTTGAACTTGTCTCTTGCATAACTTTTGAAAAAGCTTTTAAAATCTGATATTACATTGATTTAAAAACTCACACACATGTATTCTAATCTCAACAACAACAATAGGTCCCCTCCTAGGCCTTACCTAAAAAGAAAGGTCCCCAAACCTGAAATTATGTTTACACCTCATGATAGAACAATTGGAGACACTGAAGGACCTCTTTATATCACTATGAAAATAATGAGAAATCCTGTCGATGGATCCTTTATTGATCCTAATTGCATGACTAATGTAGCTACCAAAGAATTCCTCTTTTCACATCAATTAATGCAAGGATCTTATGACCCTTCGGATATGATGATTAAGACACATAAGGGAACCTTTATAAACACTTGTGGGAAGATATCATTGTTGGTCACTATATCTGAGAAACATGTAGAACAATGGTTTGATGTTGTCCCAATTTCTGACCTCTTTTGCATAAAATTGGGACACCCATGGTTAAAGGCTATGAATAACTATGTAAAATTTCCTTTAAATGGACAAGTGATTACTATCCCTCACAATAAGTATAAACCTTTGGTTACAAGACAACATTGTACACTGGATTACTTTTGGGAAAGATCTGAAAAATAACCAGAGCCACGAACAAATTTTAACTTTTTGAGATATAGAAACTACAAAATGAAACTATTAAATCAAGTGGCCAGCCCCTCTATGCAAGAAATAACAAGAGACAAACAACCCACATTTGAAGAGAATCCTAGATCAAAGGAAAAAGGACCCTATGCTGAGGTTCCTCCCCCATCATGCTTACAAGGATCGGGAGGTAATTATCGGCAACAAAACATTCCACCTAGACAAATTCATTTTGATCCTGGTGCTTCCTCCTCTAAAACATAAAAACCTATGAAAGAGAAAAACACTATCTTACACGAGATAAGTGGTAAGAAGAAAAGAAATAGAAAAGCAAGAGAAAGGAGGAAGAGATGACAAGAATATGCCCAACAACTTGCATCTCAACAAGAAAACATTAAACCAAACAAATATGATCCTAAGAATGAGCAACTTGAAAACAAGAATAAAAGTTGGGCTATGGTACCTTATGTCCCACTTTCCTCTAACATTCGGGAGTGGGAAGATGACGATGATTTGCTTGATGACAACACTTAGTTTGACAATCACTACAGGTAAGTATTTCTAACCCTTTATCTCTCATGATGTGTTTCCCCCATTGTTTAGGCCTCCTGGGATGACCCCTGATTCTCTTGTAAGGTCCGGGATACCAAGAGACTACCTCTGTTGTGACCTTCTTCTATTTGTATCATCATTCTTCTATATTTCCTCTCTCTATTTTCATTGTTGTGTGTTGTGTCTTATAGACATAGCATTGCAGTTGGTGACTTGGGGGTACCCTCCTATGTGACTATCCCTAAGGCACTTGTTTCTCCTCTCTTGATTTATTGTTTCCCTTCCTCTAGTGTTTCTATCTAGTGGGTGGATGACAAAAAATATTTATACTGATGTGGACCTAGCGTCCCTTTGGTGAGAAATCAAAAATTGGACTTAGTTCCTAATATGACAATGGGGTTGATATATATTATCTGACTCTTGGCTAGTCGAAGCACTCTGTGCATTCTACGTAGTGATCTTGATGGTGTCTTATCTCACTTACAAAACATAACAATGTTGTTGCTCCGTGCACTTTATCTATCTTGAATCTTGCATTCCTCAGATTTCATATGCATTGTTGTTTATCATGATTATGTGGACACTGACATGTTTCTTGTAGGGATGTGTTTGTGGGAACATTTGGTGATTGTAAAGTACATGTCACCTCCAAGGGGCATGGTCTTTGCGAGAGTCTATGTTCCCTTGTCTATTTTCGTCCTACCTTAACGTGCTTGATATTAATATGTGATATCAACCACCTTAAGGTGGGGGTATATATAAGGTAAGATGTCTGTTGTAGATGTTAGCAACATGTTTGTCCTCAGGTGCAGTCTTAAAGACTAGTGGCGAAGAGTCCCTCCTACACTCTAAGTTTTGTTTAAAATCAATCATTAATCATCTTAAGCTCTCTGCGGAGGTGGGGATGGTGTATTTTTTGAAGAGAGTGCACATCCTGTCATTTTCAAAAGTCCTCTGCGGAGGCGGGGAGCGGTTATGTGACTAACTCAACCCTTAAGTGTGTCTTCAGTGATTGTTGTGGCAAAGCCCAATCGTCAGTGTGTGCCTGTAATGTTCCTGAGATGGTGATGAGCCTCGAAATAGGAACACTACATCTCTTGTATACCGTGTTTTCTCCATGTCTTCCAAGTGTGTGTGTATTGCATGTTTGTTCCCAAGCATAGTTTAAAGATCGGTGGCGATGAATCCCTCCTATGCTTTGGGATTTGTATGTCGTGCTTATTTTGTTTGGTATGTATTGCATGTGTGTTGCCCCATATGCAGTTTAAAGACCGGTGGTGATGAGTCCCTCTTGCATTATGGGTGGTGTGTTACTTTCTTCTACTTGCATTTGCATTTCATATATATGAAAATGAAAAAGAAAAAAAAAATCATCTTTGTCTTCACTGCATTCACTATATTCACTGTGTTTTACATGTCTTCAATGTTATATTATTCATGCTTTGTGTGACTGTAACTATCTTCTCTATGTTTTGCATGCTTGTTATTGTTTTCTTCGTGATTGGCATGTCTTCTCCGTGCTTGGTGTGTTTGTTGACCATACTTTAATGCATGTATTGGCCTTGCATTTATACATACATTAAAGTGGGGGCTAAATGTAACATCAAAAAATGTCCCCTTGTGGGCTTTTCCCTCTTAAGGTTTAGCTCCCGGGTCTTTGATCTGCATTTAGGACATCTTGCATCACATTTTGGCATCCCGATAAGAAAACCCCTAAGTTTCATGATGAATGGGACCTAGGGGACTCCTTTGAGATAGACCCTACCTGATGCAGGAGCATCCCTAGTTCAAGAGCAATCTTGCATCAACCAAAAACATTTCGCATATTAGTTTGTTTACAGTTCAATTTGTTTCCTTTCACTTTCCAGTTCAGTCAGTAGTAGCTTTTGTATTTTAGTCTGCATTCTGCCATAGTTGCATTTCACATCTTGTGGAGCTAGACTTAACATCTAGATTCATTTATCTACATCATATCCAGAATTTAGAGCATTTGGATTAAGTACTGGAAAGATATCGCTATCAGAAGATCGACTATTTTCTCAGAATAGAGCATCCTAATTGTATCTGATAATCAACTAAAGGAGAAGACTTACAGAGCATTATTCGACTTGTGGAGCCTAACAACACATCATTCAATGATCTTTGGTTCATGGCCAACCTTCCTCGAGATCTACACATCATTCCATTTGTTTGCGGAGGTGTTCTACATGATTAGGTCTGACCTATACATGTACACACATTACAACTCTTCATTGGAGTTTATGACCTCCCTTGGCTAACACGAAGGAATATTTATACCAGAGATGATATATAAGGATGTAATAGATCGCTAGGAAAAGTAGATTTTTAGAGATAGCAATTGATTCATAATCCTTAGTTTAGATTTGGTGCAAAGGAGCTTCAAAGCTATATCTTGCACATATTATGATATTATGTAATCAGGCCTTTGAGCCCTAATTGTAAGCCCGCATGATGCCAGCCAGATTGTATTTGAATTCTATTATATACAAAATGATTAAATCTATGTTTGTTTCATATCTTTGAGTTGTTTCCGTTGTGTTTACTCTTGCTACACGGTCTGGACAGTTCATTCTATGAACCCTCCTACCGTGACTGCACCAAGTGGTATTAGAGCAAAAGTTTGAATCTTTGGGAGCAAGTTAAGCGAAGTTGGCAAAGGAATTCCATAAGATCTTACTATGGACAAATCACCAAATTGAGGCAAGTTACTTGTGTCATAACTGATCACTGACTGTGAGGCAGTTGTCACCTTGTAGCCCGATCGCCGAACTTGAGGCAGTTTGCACTTGATCCTAGGAAGAATACCACCAAGGAGAGTTGTTTCCATTAGGACAATGGCTGGTAGAATGGATGAGATGATGGAAATGATGAAAACAATGCAAATTCATTTGGATGTTGTTGAAGAAGATAGACGAAGAGGATTGACATCGAGACCTAATGTTGAAAGTGATGATGAAGATAGAATTTCAATCTGTTGAGCAAATTTGTGAAACCCTAGGAGGTGATGAAAAAGAAGAATCAGATCAAGTAAAGATGTTGCGAGCTATTTCAAAGATTGGAAAAAGACCTAGAGTTGATGTGCCAAATTATAATGGTAATTTGAACCCTAAAGAATTGATTGACTAGATAAATGACATGGAAGAATACTTTGAATATGAAGAGATTGAAGATCTGGAGAAGGTGAAATTTGCAAAGACAAAATTGAAGGGACATGATGCTATATGGTGGAAAGAAGTTCAATTGAAAACAAACAGAAGAGGAAAAGAAAAGATTACGAAGTGGGATAGGATGGTGGCAAAATTGATGAATCAATTCATACCTGCTGACTATGAGTTGGAGCTATTGAAAAGATTGCAAAACCTGAGACAGAAGGAGAAATCTGTGAAGGAGTATACCGAAGAATTTCATAAGATGATTATAAGGATAGGACATAGTGAAGCAAGCAAGGAGAAAGTGGCTAGATACATCAATGGACTGAGATTGAACATTCAAGAAGAATTGAGCTTGGTAAGGATGACATCTTTGGAAGAAGCATATCAGTTTGCCCTGAAAGTTGAAGAGAAGATGAATAAAAGACATGATTTGAGATAGGAAGGCAAAGGAGGTAAATTTCAAAGAGGTAGAATATTTTCTGGAGGAGATAGATCACATTCAGAGTAGAACAAGTTTGACAACACATTCAAGAAGGAGAACAGAGATAATAATGCTTATCGGAGAGATGACATATTTTTTTATCGGAGAGAAAACCCTAGTACATACTGGAATGAAGGATACAGAAGAGAGGGAAGAGGATTTGATAAGAGAACATTCAAAGGCACTTGTTTCAAGTGTGTAGGTGAAGGACATAGAGCATTTGAATGTAATCAGGGTAGTACAAGTAAGAGAACAAAAAATAATGGAAGAGTAGCCTAAATGGACGAAGAACCTATTGAACTAGGTGATCCAAGTTCAGTTGACAAACCTGAGAAAGGAGAATCACTTGTGATGAGAAGAGCACTATTTCAAGTAGAAACAAATGAGGAACTGTCGCAGAGGAAAAGTTTGTTCAGGACAAGATGCAAATCATGAGGTAAGTGTTGTAAAGTTGTGATTGATAGTGGTAGTTCAGATAACCTAGTTTTGGAGGAGATGGTGACTAAGTTGAAGTTGGAAAGATTGAAACACCCTAAGCCCTATCAAATAGCATGGATTCAGGATGATCGTAAGGTACTAGTGAGTGAACAATGTTTGGTGAAATTTCATATTGGATCTTATCATGATGAAGTCTTGTGTGATATTATGCCTATGGATGTTTGTCATATATTGTTGGGTAGACCTTGGCAATATGATAGAAAAGTTATACATGATGGGAGAAAGAAACATACACTATAACAGCAAATGGAAAGTTAATTACTTTGATTCCTTTAGAAGATAATCCTAAGAGCAAAGTATGTGCAAATGCTAGAATCTATTTGGTAGATGGAAGAAAATTTCTAGATGGTTTGAGAAATGAGAATGTGTTATGCTTTGATTCCTAAGAAACTTGAAACATTAAAGAAAGAAACTGGAGGAGAACAACCGGAGGAGATAAAAGAGTTGCTGATAGAGTATGAAGACATCATATCAGATAATGTACCTGAAGGATTACCACCTATTAGAAGTATCAGTCATCACATGGATCTTACACCGGGAGCAAGTTTGCCTAACAAAGTAGCACACAGAATGAGACCAACAAAAAATGAAGAATTGAATAGATAGATATAGGAGTTGCTGAGGAAAGGTTTGATCAGAGAAAGTTTGAGTCCTTGTGTAGTACCTGTAGTATTAGTACCTAAGAAGGATGGAGAATGGTGAATGTGTATTGACTCGAGAGAAATAAACAAGATCACAGTTAAGTATAGATTTCCTTTACCTAGGATGGATGATATCATGGATTGTTTGAGTGGAGAAAGATATTTCACAAAGATAGACTTGAAGAGTGGATACCATCATATCAGAATCAGAGAGGGAGATGAATGGAAGACTACTTTTAAGACAAATAAAGGATTGTATGAGTGGTTAGTGATGCCCTTTGGATTAACAAATGCACTGAGTACTTTTATGAGATTGATGAATGAAGTCTTGAAGAAATTCTTGGGTAAGTTTGTGATTGTATACTTAGATGATATTTTGATTTTCAGTAAGACAAAAGAGGAACATTTGTGGTATATTAGACAAGTTTTTCAGAGGTTGAGAGAAGAGAAATTGCTAATAAACATCAAAAAATGTAGTTTCATGAAGGAAGAGTTGGTATATTTGGAATTTGTGATTTCTATGGAAGGATTGAAGATGGACCCTAAGAAAGTGAAAACAATTGTTGAATGGCCTACACCGGAGAGCATTGGAGAGGTTAGATCATGTCATGGATTGGCTAGTTTCTACCAGAAGTTCATTAGAAATTTTAGTTCAGTATGTAACTTTATGATAGAGACAATGAGAGGTGACAGGAAAGAATTTAAGTGGACATCTAGAGCAGATAAAAGTTTGGAATTGTTGAAGCAGAAAGTGACAAAGCAACCTATTTTGGCGTTACTAGATTTTAATAAGGCATTTCAAGTTGATTATGATGCAAGTGGAAATGCAATTAGAGCAATGTTAAGTCAAGAAGGTAGACTTGTAGCATTTTTCAGTGAGAAGTTGAATGATGCAAGGAGAAGATATTCAGTTTATGACCAAGAGTTCTATGCCATAATTTAAGCCTTGAAGAAGTGGAGACATTACTTGTTGCCTAAGGAGTTCGTACTATATACAGATTATCAAGCTTTACATTTTTTGAATAGTCAAGGTAAGTTGAATCAGAGACATATGAGATGGGTAGAGTTCATGTAGAGTTACACTTTTGTGTTGAAGCATAGGAGTGGAAAATCAAACAAAGTTGTTGATGCATTGAGTAGAAGAAGAAACTTGTTGACAAAAATGAGAGTTGAAGTGTTGGGTTTTGATGAATTGAAGAACATGCATGAGGGAGACACTGATTTTGCAGAACCTTGGAAAGCATGTAAGGAACCTGTTGTGATAGATAGGAGTAAGTGGCTAGATTATTTCATTCAGGAAGATATGTTGTTTAGAGGAAGTCAGTTGTGCATACCTAAGATTTCAATGAGAGACAATTTGATCAAGGAGAAACATAGTGGTGGATTGGCAGAACATTTTGGCATTGATAAGACAATGGATTTGGTAAGTGAAAACTACTTTTGGCCTTAGATACATAAGGGTGTTAGGAAATTTGTGCAGAGTTATAGAGTTTGTCAAGTTGCAAAAGGGAGTAGTCATAATACTAGATTGTATAGACCTTTGACAATATCGGAGAGACCTTGGGAAGACATAACCATGGATTTTGTAATGGGATTGCCGAAGACACAGAGATGACATGATTCAATATTTGTAGTGGTTGACAGATTTTTAAAGATGGCTCATTTCATACCTTGTAAGAAGACAACTAATGCAGTACATGTAGCAGACCTATTTTTCAAGGAGATTGTGAGATTACATGGATTACCAAAGAGCATAGTTTCAAACAGAGACACCAGATTTCTTGGATACTTTTGGAAGACACTTTGGAAGAAGATGAAGACAGATTTGAAGTTCAGTTCAACATTTCACCCACTGACTGATGGACAGACAAAGGTAGTGAATAAGAGTTTGGGAAACTTGTTGAGATGTTTGGTTGGAGAGAAGACAGGAAGTTGGGATTTGGTTCTTTCACAAGCAGAGTTTACATACAATAATTTAGTAAATAGGAGTACCAAAAGAACACCATTTGAGATTGTTACCAGAGTAACACCTAGAGGAGTTGTAGAATTGAAGGACATTGGTATGGAAGAAAAGTGAAGGGCAGAAGCAAAGGAATTTGTAGATCACATGAAGATAGTGCATAATCAGGTGAAGAAGCATTTAGAGGATATGAACAGTAAGTATAAGGAAAAGGTAGATGAGAAGAGAAGACATAGGGAATTTGAAGTGGGAGATGAAGTAATGGTATACTTGATAAAAGAGAGATTTCCAATTAGGACATATAACAAGTTGAAGATGAAGAAGTTTGGACCTTGTAAGATACTCAAAAAAATTGATTCAGGAAATGCATATGAAGTGGAATTACCAGAGACATTGGGTATATCACATATTTTCAACATTGCAGACCTTTATCAGTATCATAAAGCAGAGTTCAGTGACAGCATGGAAGAAGACTTGAAGAAGAGGTTACCACAACAAGCACCAGAGTAGATTGAAGACATTTTGGATAGCAGAGTTGGACACAACACTAGAGGAAGATAATACAAGGAATATCTTGTGAAGTGGAAAGGCAGACCAGAAGAAGATTTAGCATGGATTTCTCAGGCTGAGGTGGACCGTCTTGGTTCTCCACTAGCCCCAACAAAGTGAGGGACTCACTTTTTCAATAACCTCGGATGTCTAATGCAGGAGCATCCCTAGTTCAAGAGCAATCTTGCATCAACCAAAAACATTTTGCATTTCAGTTTGTTTGCAGTTTAGTTTGTTTCCTTTCACTTTCCAGTTCAGTTTAGGTAGTTCAGTCAGTAGCAGTTTCTATATTTTGGTCTGCATTCTACCGCAGTTGCATTTCACATCTTATGAAGCTGGACTTAACATCTAGATTCATTTATCTACATCATATCCAAAATTCAGAGCATTTAGATTAAGTATCAGAAAGATATCACTATGAGAAGAACGACTATTTTCTCATAATAGAGCATCCTGATAGTCTCTGATAATCAGCTAAAGGACAAGACTTGTGGAGCATTCCTCAACTTGTGGAGCCTAACGACACATCATTCAATGATCTTTGGTTCATGGCCGACCTTCCCCAAGATCCGTACATCATTCCATTCGTTTATGGAGGTGTTCTACATGATTAGGTCTGACCTATCCGTGTACACATGTTACAACTCTTCATTGGAGTTTGTGACTTCCCTTGGCCAAAACAAAGGAATCTTTTGTACCGGAGATGATATATAAGGATGTAATAGATCCCTAGGAAAAGTAGATTTTCATAATTAGCAATTGATTCATAATCCTTAGTTTAGATTTGGTGTGAAGGAGCTTCAAAGCTATATCTTGCACATATTCTAATATTTTGTAATCAGGCCTTTAAGCCCTAATTATAAGCCCACATGATGCTAGCCAGATTGTATTTGAATTCTATTACATACTGAATGACTGAATCTATGTTTGTTTCATATCTTTAAGTTGTTTCTATTATGTTTACTCTTGCTACATGGTCTGGATAGTTCATTCTATGAACCCTCCTACTGTGACTGCACCACTACCCAAAATAGGGGGGCGGACTTAGGTGCCTGTGTCCTGGTCCTGCCCTATTTTGGGTTAGGTCCAAATTTTAAGTGTCAGTTTATGACTGTTATTTGGTCCCTAGGCTGACACAATAAGTTTGAATTACAAAATTCTTAGTGGGAATGTTTGTAGTTGCATATATAAGCATGTTTAGGCATTCATTTGTAAACTAGATGGTAATTTTGATTCATGAGCTTAGGTGAAAGAGATTCAAGACATTCATTGTGTTTGTAGAGTAGACTTTGTGTTGTTTATGTGTTTGTATTTACATATTTGAGCATCCATCTCATCATGGCATGAAGAGCTTCTTCTTTTCATGAGATCTTTACTACAAGGTGATATCAATTGTGCTTTCGATCATTTATCATGTGGATTTTACCTCTGTCGCACAAGGATACGCACTCTTTATCTAACAATGGTGTTCAGAAGACTTGAATGTCTCTCCAGGGCTTGACTGAGGCAAGCCTCTAAACATCACAACCCCCTCCCCATTTTTCTGTGATTGTAGGTTACAGGTTGAAGAAGCAGGAAAAGTGGAGTTACAGGGAGGCATTGCAGAGTGTCAGAATTGCAGATCAGAGCTGAAAATAGGGACCTGGACTCGGGTGCCCACTCATTAGTCCTCTGGATCCCGTAATGGAAGAATCTCTGTGACAACAGGAATAAGTTGCAGACAAAGTCCCCAGATCTCGACAAAAAATAGGGCATTGGACTAGGGTGCCCGCTTATTAGTCCCTGACTATTCTACTTCCCGAACTTCAGAAACTAGTACACATTTGTCTGCTATTTTACATCTTTCTATAGCAACATTTTCAGTAATTTGTCTATTTGTTTCCATATTTACATAATTAGGGTTTTGAGCATAATTGGGCATAATCAAGTAATCAAATCACACAAATCTAATTTTCCCTACATTTTGAGTGATCAAGGGCCCGATGGTAGATTCCTACTCGACTCACGGTCCTTAAATGTTTAGGGTGAAAGGAGGATACACATAAACCATCAAAAAACCCTCTATCCAAATTTTACCTTAAACAGGTAAAAAACTTGACCAAGAAAAAAGGCTCCAAGTTGTATTATCTTCAAATATGATATTACAATACATGCACTTCGTCTTCCTCTTCAATATTCAAACCAGTGATGCCTTTTACTCTCAACTCTGCTAAAAACATAGTACAAATATCCTTATAAAAGGGGGTTGTCTTCTAGGGCAAGAAAACTGACATAATATCAGCCATCAGATATGTGACATAATGACGAATGGTTCATATTTATAATGATAAAATATAAATAAAATTTGGCTCCAGGGGCGCTACCCCTGAGCCCCTGCTAGGGTACACAACCCCCAGACCCCCCACCAAGGGGATGATCCCCCTAGACCCCTCGCAGGGGGAAAACTTGCAACCCCCCGTCACAGAGGAATTAGCATCGGGGACCGGATAAAAACATGCGGTTGAAACAAGATCATTGTTGGTGAAACCTTTCATCCCTTATAGGTGATTTACAAGGTTGATGACACCTTAATCCTGACACTTCTAAATTTGATAAGATAGAATTGAATTGCTTAGAAATGTGCATTCTAATTGTTTCTTGGGATATTTTTATTATGTACATGTGAATTTCTCTTACTTTGTGCTTTGTAGATCTAGAGATGATGCTTGAGTGGAGACAAAACAAAATCAATTAATAAATATCCTTTTAAAATCATGAACAACAAAATGCATTTATTCTATTTTACTTTAGCATCTTTTATTCATTCTAGTTCACATGTATGCTAAAGTGGAGGTAAAATGTAGAGAGGAAAAGTGCCTACTTAGCACTTTTCCCTCTCATTTAACACTCACTCTTAGTGCTCTTATTTAATAAGCATGATATTGACTCTTTTTTACCATTTGATGCAATAAACCTACATGTCATTGCACAATTATCTCCTTTCACTTTCGAACACCCACCCCTTTCCATTCCTTTCCATTTTTCCACCCTAGATGTTTTGGCACATATGATCTTATCCTCTAGGTAGGAATGTGCACAGTCACATTCACAGTGTTCAAAAGTTTGCTTTTTCCCCATTTTGACACCTCCATATCCACTCAACTTCACATGTTTATCTTAAATTGTTTATGCCCAAATAGTCATTAATGGCCATTTAGTGCTTAAAAAATAAATGTATTAAATAAATGAACTCAAGAAAATAAATAGAAGCACATAGATACTTAGAGAAACATCAACAACATCATACAATAGGCATTTTTTTATAGCATAAACTCCATGAAAGTAGCTATGCACACCCATCTTCACCTAACATTCACTTAGGCACAATCCCAAGGCAATCGGTCTCATACATTCTTGTTAAATCAAATTTGGGGTTTTATTTGAGGCAAATCCCCAAACATGCCTAAGACACCAACACATTGTAGAGTACATCGTCACAATTGTAGAGGATACTTCCAGAATCACACATGACATCATCGCATTCATACATGATGCCAACACAGAAGACTGAGAACATCATGGATGTATGAACACTACACTATCTAATTAAACACCGCCATATTTTGACCCATCATATTGGCATATAGATAGAATCCAGAATCATAATCCTTCCTAAACTTAATCAATTGACATAACTTTCATCAAACATCGAATCAAACTATCCATTTCTTTTCCCTTTTTACACTTTCCTTTTTTAATCGTCCTCTACCTCTATTTTTCATTTAAGATAAATGAAATAAATACTTAAAATATTTATTTATATTAAAATTAGATTCAAAATAACGACAGGTTAAAACCAATCAACTCAGTAAAAAATTATTTTTATTTGTTTCACTAGGGGAGAGGACCTAGTACCCGCCCATGTTCTAATAATCGTCATGGTGTGGCACACCTAAACCCCCAATTAAATATATGAAAATAATAATAGTTGAGAAATAATATACTAGTAAAAATTTAATAAGGAACCCATACATGTGCACATATATGTATGTGCAATAATACACTTCACATGTCACATAAAAAAAAAACCAATCATATGGTGACACATAAGATAAATCATAAGGCGTTTGGTAATAGGTGCCTTGATGCACATGATCAGTCTAACTTTTTTGGGGGTGTTTTTGAACAACTTGGCAAAGATGTTGTAAAGTACTAAAAATTCACATCACAAGAAACTAGAGTAAACAAAGATTTGCTGAAAGTATTTCTAAGTACAACAAAATATTAACTTCTAATCATCATGGCGAAGGTAAGAAATTGAGATAACATTCAAGAGTCCAAACAAATTTTTAGAATCAAAAGTAAAAGTACAACCATGATTACAAAGCATACATAAATACATCTGAAATCATTTACAGAGTATGCAGAATAATATTACAAGTGTCGAATAATGGCATCAAGCCTTAGAATCATTTGAATACAAGAAGTATAATTGTCATCAATAGTCGAATAAATCTATCAAGGAGTCCTCGACCGCCATCGACCAACCGGCCATCTGCTGCGTCGAAGGACAAGAACATGGTTCAGGCGCTTTTTCTACCCAACCACGAAGCTTACGCTTCCCCGGTATCCTTCAAACTGAAGGATGCCCGACCCTGCTCGAAGAGCCTAGCAACCTGAAAACATATGCAGGGTGGAATCTGGTATGTGCCTATCAATCTACATGCATCACTAATCTAATTGCAGCATCTCATCAATAGGATGTGGTAGGGAAAATATACAATGTATAGCTAGGAAAAAGTCCATCTATTTCAATGGCGCATGTCTATTTCAACATTCTATTCGCTTTGGCCAAAGCATTTATCCGTTGTAACAGCATGCAAGTTTTGAAAAAGAAAACTTACATCCCTAAAAACCCACATTCAATACCCGTCCCGGAAGGCAACCTTTCCAATACATAATTATAGAGAAAACAAAAAAAAAAATCACTCAAGCTACTCATATTGATGCATAGTTTTCAAAGTGATGGATACAAAAAAAAAGACAAAAAATAAACTCATTTGCGTATTTACAAGGCAGAGAATTCAATCGTTTAAGTTATCTTTCCTCGTTAAGACAATTAGTCATTTGATCACATAGGAGGAATTAGAGCAGTTATATATTCTTGAATAGTTCAAGATTTCATTAAAAGTTGTCAATTTGCAACGGTTTGAGCACAGGTGAGTCATTTACTTATAATAAGGTTGAGAGATGTATACCTATACGTGTCTTTTCTATAGATCAATCTTTAAATATAACATAGAATCCTGTAATTAAATTGCTTCCAAAAGTAAAATAGGGAACCCTTGAATAACAATGCTAGGTAGGATAAGACTTGTTTCCAATTTAGTTAGGTTCCAACAATAATTCACTAATAATTTTTCCACATTATATATATAGAAGAATATCACTATTCTCTAAGGAAAAAGAGAGTTTTCCCTATGGGTTTCTGTAGGCGACTTTTTTTTATGCAAAAACAGTCAGCAATCTGACTGAGTCAGTTATACAGAGGTCGATTAAACTCTGAAAGATAAAAACTATAGGTTGATTGCTTTGCTGAGTCAACAGCACCAATCGAGCCAATCTGGTAAGAAGAGGTTGATGGATTCGCATGACTGATCAAGGATAATTGCAACTAAATTTGACAGACTTTACAAGGCCGAACATACTAAATACAGAGATCGACCTTCACCTTAGGGGCCACTGTTACTACTCATCAACATTCGTTTTAACTAAATGGCATTCATTTGAACAATCAGCATTCATTCTAAGCTAACGACAATCATTCTAAGCTAAACGACAGTCGTTCCAACTAAATGGCTGTTGACTCAAGTAACAGCAAAACTGCATAGAGGAGATCAGTTCTGTGGAATAAGGATCAACTTCCCAAAAATAGCGGAATACAAACATTAGATAGAGATCGGTTTACAAAAAGAAACGAACTAGAATTGTTCGTTTCATGTTCTTGTTACTGCGAATCATCTCTTATGCAACTTTCCAGAGGTTCTATGATTATTTAGAGCTACACGGTCTAGGCAATAATAAGGTGAAATTTCTATTTACTAAAGGCAAAAGCTTTTAAGAATGATCCTTCCTAGCTATGCGGCCACACAGAAGGCTAGAAAGGTATTTAAGCCCAAGGCAGAGATAAGTTTATCTAGGGTGTAACAGAAAGGCTTACAACTTGCCGTAAGTGGTCATGATTATCGTTGAGGTTGAGCCTAGTTTTGGTTATAATAAAGACAAAATGGTAATCAGCAAAGGAGTCATGCCAGATTGAGAACCGCTAATACTGACGCCAACGGTTAAAGATTTTCATAGGCCGTTGAAAGGTACTTAAAGATGATTAGATCTGTATTTTGACCTATTGTCTGAGATCTTTTATCATCAGAAGAAAAAATGATAGAGAGGAAGGTGGCAAATGATTACATTCTCATCCTACGAATGCCATTATGACCCATAACATGGTTATCCTCTGGCAGGTTCGTGGAGGTAGCATTCAGCAGATGTGATTCGGGATCCATCATTGAGGAGGCAAAAAGAGATTCTAATCTTTAGATCTTTCATTATTCATACAATCAAACCGATGCATGGTAGTAATAGTTTACACAAAAGAGGAATACCTGTTCAAATAGGGCCGTATTCTCCAATAGTAACTCGTCCTCTCCTCTCTAATCTGTTATTTCTATCTTCCTCCCCGTCTGAGTTTCCTAGCATATGTGTCCTCTTTCCTTCCCCATCTTCCCTTTTTGTTAATGCACTTAACCCTAATTTTCTATTCGATGATCCCCCAAATTCATGCAAAAGTTTGTTTATAAATAAATTTAGAATAAAAACTCCAACTTCTTTGATTCGCATGCTTGTGCATGCTTACATATTCTTTTCTTAATATTAAGAAATAAATTATGCATTTTGCGCTTATAAATATTTATATATTTATTGGTTTAAATTTTGCATGAACTTATATATATATATACTTTTTTTTTATAAAATTATAAACTGAGAAATACATTCTAAAAATAATAATGATAATAATATATTTATTAGATTTGCATCTTTTTAACTTACTTGCTTCTCCAAATTTACTTCTTTTACATAAGAACCATATTAAAATAAAGTTGGCATTCTATTTTAATTTGCACGCTATTTATTTAATTTCTTATATCTATTAAGATTCTAATCTGTTGTTTTGATATACAATAGGTATCAAGTTTGAAAATAGGACAATCAAAGACATTTATAATGATTCCAACCAGACGAGAGCTTCCTCATCCTTCCAATAATTACGCAAGGCATAATTGATGAATAAAACATGCAAACATTACTCGTCAAAAACACACACAATGCAATGCAAAATAAATCAAACTACGTGAGTGTGTGGGATTCCCAGGTAAAACCCGTCAGATGTTGCCACGGAGCTAGGACTCCCCTACCTAAGCCATGCTCTTGTCGTCAACAAGATTGCAAAAGTCAAACTCATAAAACCATTAATAAGTTAGTCCCAATATAGCCGAAGCGAATGAAATAGCCGAAGCGATCAATTTAACCTATCAATGTAATTAATCAATGTAATTATTATATTTTAACCATTCAATCAAGTACGAAAGTATGAGACGTGACAGATGTAGCTGATTAAACTACATCATTGATACCCATAACTACAAACAATAACTTTAAGCTTTTAAATCACATACAAAGAAACCCAAAAAAAACTGTATAAATCTTACCATTTATAACTTTAATAAATTAAATTGACTCAATTGATCAAAAGTGAATCTTCTTCACAAGAAAATGTGGGCCCTTAACATTGACTAATAAAAAGCCAAACAGAAACTTACAGAATCATCATAGTGCATTGATACAAACTAATGAAAAGAAACCAAAAGAATCGTCATCATACGAGTTCACCCATGTCTATACCATATTCTGGTCAAAAACAAATACCCCTGAACAGCTTATAACGGCTTAGAAAGGCATGCGTACATTCCTTAATCATGTAAGAGATTCATTCTATTTAAAATGGAATCGACTCATAATTGCCCACAACATCAAATCCGACCAGGAAGTCAAAAAAGACTAGCCCAACTATATTCAACAATGAGTACTAACAATAAAAAAATTATTATAAAACACATGCAGAGTTAGACAGCAAGTTTCCACTGTCCATAGTTCATAGGCGGCTTTATATCTTTGTTATATATCAATAGAAATATAAAGCCGCTTAGGGGAGAGGACTCACTAGTTGAGCACCTTAACTTCATGTCTCTCAAAATCATATGTGGCAATTTTTTTTTGTTTCAAAAATTTTAGGCTAGCTTATTTGGCAAGGCTTCTTCTTATGATATTTTATTTCAGGGTTTAATTGCGTAGTTTTTGAGTCAGACACATGACCCATATTTCATGAGTAGTGGTTCACATGAACCCATCTCTCATGTTAATGAATGGTCCACTTAGCACTCATTGCACCTAGGTGATGCACACAGGGGTGAAGCATCGGGACTTCCCGGGAGGTCACCCATCCCAGTACTACTCTGACTCAAGCGCGCTTAACCATGGAGTTTCCCCCAAGATCAAGGCTTCTTCTTATAACTAAAGTTTCAAGGTCACATCATCAAAGATGATGTCACAATCCGCATGCTTTTTGTTAAGGTGTCAAATAGTTCCAAAAAAAAGGGTGGACCAATAGATATGCATTAAGACATGTTTTGTTGATGTGCTGATGTGGCATCACATAATTGGTTGCTTTTTAAATCTAATGAACACATTATGTTCAATTATAAGTACTTATAGTAACACTAACAACCTTAAAGTCACAACTACTAATGTTAAACTTTTAAAATATTGGATCTTAAATACATAAATACTATCACACCCATTGGAACATGCTCAAAAGTTGGGTCCTCTCCCTCTTTAGGTTATTTATTTAATATATTTTTGCAAAGTTAAACAAATTTATATTTATGTTATATGTCAAAAGAAATATAAGGCCCCTTATATATGTTAATTATGTTTGAGGATATTTATTTAATATATTTTTATATTTATTTTTAGTTCTCTTATTTAAGTTCTTTGATTTATGTATAATTCATTTCCCTTTTTTAAGTTGTTTTGGTTCTCAATTCATCATTTTGTTTTCCTTCTAATTTTGTATATCTTGATGATACATCATGAAATAAAATATTGATGTTAATTTTTTTTATAGATAAAATAGCATATACAATAACATGTAGAGTTGTGTTTGACTTGAGAATTTGAAATTTATTAGTTTATAATTGTTGTTTTCAATTCCGCTCATGAGACAGTATGTTGTTGCTTTTGCCGTCCCCTGACGTTACTCTGAGTCTTTGACGTTTGTGGTTCTTAATTAGCGGAAAAGACCCAATAGGTGAGATAGTTCTAATGGCTGAGATATTTATGTGCATTTAAGGCCCAATATTTTTAAAAGTTTAGTACTAGTAGTTGTGACTTTAAGATTGTTAGTGTTACTATAAGTACTAATAATTGAATGAAATGTGCCCTTTAGATTTAAAAAGCAACCAATCATGTGATGCCACATTAGCCCACCAACAAAACATGACTTAATGCACACCTATTGGTCCACCCTTTTTTTGGGGGAACTATTGACACCTCAACAAAAAGCATGTTGATGTGGCATCATATTTGATGATGTGGCCTTGAAACCTTAGTTATAAGCAGAGGCCTTGCCAAGTAATTTTGGAGTGATTTGAAATTGCCACATATGATTTTGAGAGGCGTGAAGTTAGGGTGCTCAACTACTGGGTCCAAGGCTTAAATTTGATGGTCGTATAACCATATTTAGACATTTTTACCGTAAAATACAATTAAAATTTTAAAGAGATTGTATCACATGAAAGGAGACATCTTGAAAAGATTGTCAAATTTTATATAGGATTATGATGATATATATATTTGATTTATATATAATTTTACTTATATTAAAATATGTCATAGTATTTTAAGGCACCTTTGAATGGATAACCGTCATAACAAATTTGTTTGACAAGCAGGGTTGGCCTTAAAATTTAAGCCCTGTGACTGAGTCCTCTCCCCGAAACACTGCTTTTTGTATTTTTTATTTGTCCTCCTTGTTTTGCCGAGAGGCAAACTACAGTTGTAGTGGGGGTGGAGATGAGAGCACTCATTTTTGGTCATAAATATATAACTCAAAAAAAAAAAAAATTGCAAATGAAAAATTAAATAGAAAACTCCTAAAAATAGTCCCCACAATCTTCGTGGTTTTAATTATCATGGTGTATTTTGCAAATCCATACATCTGGCCTTTCATTCATTTATTTGCATTGCAATAAATTCACTGTAGGATCTACCAACTGTGCTTATTATTTTTTTCTCTACCTGCACAAAACCAGAAAAACAATAAACATGCTTATGAAAAATCTAGAAAAATAATATAAACATTGCATATGAGAATTTTAATAAACATTGCATATGAGAATTTTCTGTACCTGCACAAAACTAGAAAAATAATAAACATGCATATGAGATGATATTAGGGTAATTTTCTGTACCTGCATAAAATAGAAAAACAACAAAAAAAACTAGAAAAATAATAAACATGGTTATGAAAAATTCAAAAAACAATAAACATGCATATGAGAATGATATTCGGGTAAAGAGGTATAGTAACTAGGAAAAATTGTTATAGTAAGTTTCATTTATAAGTCTCACTTAAACTAGGAAGGTTTGAATTAACTAGAATTTGTTTGTTTTTATTTATTTATATTGAAATTTAAATATTCTATTCTTAATGATCATAATTTAAATAAAAATAATGATCACTAAGAATAGAATATTTTTATTAATATCATTATCTTTTTAATTTGTTTTTTTTATAGATATTTATCTTTTTAATTTGTTTTTTGGTTTGTTGGTTTTATTTTTTAATTTAATAGGTGGCTTAAATTAATTGGTTTTTGAATTAATTATTTTAATTTTAGGAAAACGTTTTAGGCAAAATCAATTTAGGAGAAAATAAAAAGTTATTTTTGATTTATTTCAATATATTAGAAAGTTTTAAATATAATTTTTTTTTAGTAATGTGTAAGAGTGAAAAGTGTATTTTTAATATTTTCATTCATTTTATATTTAATATTTATTTAGGTTATTTGAATATTTGTTATGTTTTAATTCTTAGGTTATAGGAATTTTATGGCAAAGGTTATCAATCTAAGTTAGTTTGTAGTAATTATTATATAATCTTGAAATATTTTTATGGAAATAGATATATTCCAATTAAATGTTATTAAGTTATTAATTAAGGTGTGGACAAATTATTAGACATGAATAACAATCTTTATTTTTCACAAATGAATATTGTAGAGTGACATCATTAATTGATCTATAATTAGTCTATCTTATGTTTATATAATATTCATTTAATACAAGTGTTGTTAGAAATTTACTTAATTGACTTAGTAAATAAAATTTAATAATATTAATATAATCTTATTGACTTAATTAATAAAATTTAATTAACGTCTGTTAGAAGTTTAGTTAATAAATTATGATCATAACTAAATTTTAAATAAGAAATGAAATTAAATAAAAAGAAATTTATGAAATTTTATTATATTTACTTATTATAAATTTTAATGCATGTAACATGTAGTAAGAACATTCAAACATATAAAAATCTTTACTACTATCTGAGGATATAAAATGCATTTCACAGGGACAATTATATACATAATAATTATATATATCTGCATGTATATATGCAAAGTTGTATATATATATATATATATATATATATATATATATATATATATATATATATATATATATATATATATATATATATATATATATATATATATATATATATATATATATATATATAACTGTGCTTATTCTCTTTTTCTTTACATGCACAAAACCAAAAAAACAATAAACATGCATATGAAAAAAAAAAAAAAAAAACAATAAACATACTTATGAAAAATTTAGAAAAACAATAAACATTGCATATGAGAATAATATTAGGGTAATTTTCTATACCTGCACAAAACTAGAAAAATAATAAACATGCATATGAGAATGATATTAGGGTAATTTTCTGTACCTGCACAAAATACAAAAACAATAAACATGCATATGAAAAAAACATAAAAACAAAAAACATGGTTATGAAAAATCCAAAAAACAATAAACATGCATATGCAAATGATATTAGGGTAAAGAGGTATAGTAGGTAGGAAAAATTGTTATAGTAAGTTTCATTTATACGTCTGAGTTAAACTAGGAAGGTTTGAATTAACTAGAATTTGTTTGTTTTTATTTATTTATATTAAAATTTAAATATTCTATTCCTAATGATCATTATTTTCATTTAAAGTCTGAGTTAAATTAGGAAGGTTTGAATTAACTAGAATTTGTTTGTTTTTATTTATTTATATTAAAATTTAAATATTCTATTCCTAATGATCATAATTTAAATAAAAATAATGATCACTAGGAATAGAATATTGTTATTAATATCAATAGTGTTAATTTATTAAAATCATAAAATAATAATTATTAAATGAATTTATGACTCAAATATTCTAACTTATTAATCTACCCTTGTGATTTATATATTATCTTTTTAATTTGTTTTTTAGTTTTTTGGTTTTGTTGTTTTATTTAATTGGTACCTATTGGTTTTTAAATTAATTATTTTAATTTTAGGAAAACATTTTTAGGCAAAATCAATTTAGGAGAAAATGAAAAAGTATTTTTGATTTATTTTAATATACTAGAAAGTTTTAAATATAATATTTAGTAATGTGTAAGAGTGAAAAGTGTATTTTTAATATTTTCATTTATTTTATATTTAATTTGGTCGTTTATTTCTTTTTCTTTTAATATTTATTTCTTAAATTTTTAATCTTTTTTAATTTATGTTTTGGTTATTTGAATTAATTGAGTTAATTCTAATTAATTGCAATTAATTATAATTAATTAATTAACCCAATTAATTCTATGTTGATTGAGTTAATTCTAATTAATTAACCTAATCTTTTTAATTTATTTTTTGGTTATTTGAATTAACTGGGTTAATTAATTTATGCCTATTTTTAATTTTTAACCATAATTAGGGTTAATGTTAGAATGAGAGACAGGGTTAGGGTTACAATTAGGGTTAACGTTAGTATTAAGGTTAGGGTTAGGGGTTCAATTATAGTCAGGGGTAGGGTTAGAGTTAGTGTTAGGGTTAAAATTAGAGCTATGTTTAGGGTTAGAATAAGCTCTAGGGTTAGGGTTAGAATTAGAGTTAGGGTTACAATTATAGTTAGGTTAGGGTTAGGGTTACAAATATAATTAGGGTTAATGCTAGAATTAGGGTTAGGGTTAGGGTTAGGGTTAGGGTCAAAATTAGAGTTAGGGTTAGAATTGTAGTTAGAATTAGGGTTAGGATAGGGGTTAGAATTACAATTAGAATTAGGGTTAGGGTTAGGATTAGAATTAGGATTAATGTTAAAATAAGGTTAGGGTTGAAATTAAGGTTAGGGTCAGAGTTAGAATTATGGTTATTAAATTAGGGTAAGCATTAGAGTTACAGTTAGGGTTAGGGCTAGAGTTAGGTTTAGATTTTAGGTTAGGGCTATGGTTAAAATTATAGTTAGAATTAGGATTAGGGTTAGAATTAGGATTATTGTTAGATTTAAAATTAGGGTTTTAGTTAAGGTAGAATCAAGGTTATGATTAGAATTAGAGTTATTGTTAGATTTAAAATTAGGGTTAGAGTAGGGTATAATCAGGGTTATTATTAGAATTAGGGTTAGGGTTCCTATTAGAATTAGGGTTAGAATTAAGGCGGCTTACTATTACAATTAAGGTAAGAATCAGAGTTACAATTAGGATTAGGGTTCAAATTAGAGTTAGGGTTAGATTTCAATTAGGGTTAAGGTTAGTATTAAGGTTAGGGTTAGGTTTTGAATTATAGTCAAGCTTAGGGGTAGAGTTAGGATTAGGGTTAGGGTTAAAATTAGAGCTATGTTTAGAGTTAGAATAAGGGTTATGGTTAGGGTTATATTTAAAATTAGGATTAGGGTTAGGGTTAGAATTAGGGTTACAAGTATAATTAGGGTTAATATTAGAATTAAACTTAGGGTTAGGGTTACAATAAGGGCTAAGTTTAGTATTAAGCTTAGGGATAAGGTTGCAATTAGGATCAGCCTTAGGGTTAAAATTACAACTATGCTTAGGGTCTGAATAAAGGTTAGGATTAGGGTTAGAGTTAGATTTAAAATTAGGGTTATAGTTAGGGTAGAATTGTTGTGATTATAATTAGGTTAGGGTTAGGGTTCTTATTAGAATTAGGGTTAGAATTAAGGTTGGTTACTATTGGAGTTAGGGTTAGAGTTCAATTAGGGTTAAGGATAGTATTAAGGTTAGGGTTAGGTTTTGAATTATAGTCAAGCTTAGGGTTAGAGTTAGGGTTAGAGTTAAAATTAAAGCTATGTTTAGGGTTAGAATAAGGTTATGGTTATGGTTAGCTTTAAAATTAGGATTAGGTTTAGGGTTTAGGGTAAGCATTAGAGTTACAGTAAGGGTTAGGGCTAGAGGTAGGGTTAGAATTCAGGTTAGAGTTATGGTTAAAGTCATAGTTAGAATTAGGATTAAGGGTTAGAATTAGGATTACTGTTAGATTTAAAATTAGGGTTAGAGTAGGGTAGATCAATGTTATGATTAGAATTAGGGTTATTGTTCCTATTCAAATTAGGGTTAGAATTAAGGTGGCTTACTATTACAATTAAGGTAATAATCAGAGTTACAATTAGGATTAGGGTTCAAATTAGAGTTAGGGTTAAAGTTCAATTAGGGTTAAGGTTAGTATTAAGGTTAGGGTTATGTTTTGAATTATAGTCAAGCTTAGGGTTAGAGTTAGGATTAGGGTTAGGGTTAAAATTAGAGCTATGTTTAGGGTTAGAATAAGGGTTATGGTTAGGGTTAACTTTAAAATTAGGATTAGGTTTAGGGTTTAGGGTTGGGGTTAGGGTTAGGGTTAGAATTGGGGTTACAACTATAATTAGGGTTAATGTTAGAATTAAACTTAAGGTTAGGGTTACCATTAGGGTTAAGTTCAGTATTAATCTTAGGGATAAGGTTGCAATTAGGATCAAGCTTAGGGTTAAAATTAGAGCTATGCTTAGGGTTTGAATAAAGGTTAGGGTGAGGGTTAGGGTTAGGGTTAGATTTAGGATTAGAGTTGGATTTAAAATTAGGATTATAGTTAGGGTAGAATCAAGGTTATGATTAGAATTAGGGTTAGGGTTAGGGATAGGGATAGGGATAGGGTTAGGGTTCTTATTAGAATTAGGGTTAGAATTAAGGTTTGTTACTATTAGAGTTAGGGTTAGAGTTCAATTAGGTTTAAGATTAGTATTAAGGTTAGGGTTAGGTTTTGAATTATAATCAAGCTTAGGGTTAGAGTTAGGGTTAGGGTTAGGGTTAAAATTAGAGCTATGTTTAGGGTTAGAATAAGGGTTATGGTTAGGGTTAGCTTTAAAATTAGGATTAGGTTTAGGGTTTAGGGTAAGCATTTGAGTTACAATAAGGGTTAGGGCTAGAGTTAGGGTTAGAATTTAGGTTAGGGTTATGGTTAAAATCATAGTTAGAATTAGGATTAAGTTAAGGGTTAGAATGAGCGTTATTGTTAGATTTAAAAGTAGGGTTATAGTTAGGGTAGAATTAGGGTTATGATTAGGGTTAGGATTAGAGTTAAAGGGTTAGGGTTAGAGTTAGGATTAGGCTTCCTATTAGAATTAGGGTTAGAATTAAGGTGAGTTTTTATTAGAATTAGGGTAACAAATAGAGTTACAATTAGAGTTAGGGTCCAAATTAAAGTTAAGGTTATATTCAATTAGGGTTAAGTTTAGTATTAAGGTTAGGGTTTGAATTATAGTCACGGTTAGGGTTACAATTAGGGTTAAAATTAGAGTTATGTTTAGGGTTAGAATAAGGGTTAAGAATAGGTATAAAATTAGGATTAGGGTTAGGTCTATAATTAGAGACAGGATTAGGGTTATGATTAAATATAAGGTTATTGTTCGGGTTAGGGTTATGGTTATGATTAGGGTTAAAATTAGGGTTAGGGTTGAAATTACAATTAGAATTAGAGTAAGAATTACATTTAGAATTAGGGTTATAGTTTGAAAAAGGGTGACAATTACAATGAGAATTACAGTCAAAACTAGGTTTAGGGTTATAATAAGGGTTAGGTTAGGGTGAGATTTAGGGTTACAATGAAAATTAGGGTTAGGGTTAGGGTTACAATGAGATTTAGGGTTAGAATTAGGATTAGTGTTAGGGTTAGTGTTAGTGTTAGGTTTAGAATTAGAGATACAATTATGGTTATAATTAGGGTTAGGATTATTGTTATAATAAAGGTTAGGGTTAGTACTAGGGTTAGGGTTATTGTTAGAATTAGAGTTAGGGTTAGTATGAGGGTTAAGGTTGCTGTTAGAATTAGGGTTAGGGTTCAACATTGATATTAAAATATTTTTTAAAAATAGGTACCCTTTTTCTAAATCTAACCTAGGTAATTCTAATATAACCTTGGTTCTAACCCTAACCCAAACCCTAATTCCAAATCTAACCCTAATTATAATTCTAACCCTAACCCTAACCTTAATCCTAACACTAATGCTAACCATAATTCTAACCCTAACCGTAACCCTAAACCTAACCCTAATTCTAACCTAAACACTAACCCTAACCCTAATTTTAACCCCTAAATCTAATCCTAAATATAATATATAATATAATATAATATAATATTTTAATTATTATATATTATAATAATAATTATTTTAAACATAATATATTATTATATTATATAATATATATTTATATCTAATATAATATGTTTTAATATATTATAATTAGTGTTAGAATTAGGCTTGCAGCTCCAGTTGCTACTAGCATATTTATATTAAATATAATATATCTAAAGTATGCCGAGAGATATCCTTCTCGAGGCGCCTATTTTTTTAATCACTAATCCTAACATTACGCGCCTCGAGAAGGATATCTCTCAGCATACTTTAGATATATTATATTTAATATAAATATGCTAGTCTGTTAGCAGCTGTATGGTGGGTGTGATGGAGTTTGGAGTTGTGTGGTAGTAGGTAGCTTAAATATCTATGACCAACATAAAAAAATGTACGACCATGTCATTATATGAAAGAGTTTCTATCAGTGGCCTATAACAAGCGTCCAAAATTAGCATATCATTAACGGAGGGGAAGTCTGGCCGAATATATTGGAAAATGAGCCCCCATAATCCTGTGGGAATCGTGTGTTTTTGATGCTTTTAACGGATTTTTCCGTTGTCGACTCAACCTTATCCCCACACTATTAAAGGCATGCAACCAGAGCTTTCTTATGATTGAAGATATGCAAAAGAGTTCCGTACTCATGAGAGCACTCATTTTTCTGCTTTTTATAGAAAAATAAATCAAAATCAAAATTAAATAGAAAAAAATTAAAAAACAAAAAAAGATTGGAAACTTTCAAAGAAAAAAATGGAGAAAATTAAAAAAAGAAAATTGAAAAAATCAAAATCAAAAAAAGAAATTGAAAAAATAAAAAACAAAAATTAGGAGAAAATCACAAAAGAAACACAAAAAATATGGAGTCAAGAAGATATTTCTCAGCATACTTTACTTCAGGACTTAAATTTGACAGCTATAGCTGTATAGTTAAAAATTTGAAAACACTGTATCATAGATTTTGGACAAACTGTCAAAATTTATATAAGATTATGATGATTTATATATTTCATTTTTATATAATTTACTTATACTAAAGTATGTCACAAAGGCACAATTGAATAGATAACTGTCATAAAAAAATTGTTTGACAGTCAAGGTTGACTGTCAAATTTAAGCCCTGTTTAGATATGTTTTTTAAAATATAAATATACTAGTTTATGTTTAAAGAAAAAACAATTGGCAAACACAAATGGCCCATAGAAATATGTGTTTTTTTCTTTTTTTTTAATTGCATTGCAGATACCATGCGTTTAGACTGTATTATTTTGCCATGTTCACGATCATGGGCGTTTTAGGGTTTCTGAATGGTTTCGTGCTCTTACCTGTTTTGCTCACTTGGTTGGGGCCGCCGCCGCTACCTCATGTAATAAGAGAAGACGCAGACACCATCAATGGAACAAACGGAACAACGTCAAATGGAAATGGATACGCAGATAGCCCTACAAATTATGGCAAGCCGGATGATGACAGTGTACAGCTATCAGTCAAGAGATAAGCCTAAAATTCAAGGATTAGGTAGGCCCTCGAGGAATACAGCGGAGAAGTAGTCGAACACCAAACACATAAAGTATGAATGCCTCTAAAAGAGTTTTTTTTGGTTTTTTTTTGGGGGGGCGGGGGGCTAGGGCGGCATGGGGTGTGAGGGGAGGTTAGGGGTTGGGATTGTACAAAGTAGATTATAAAGTGGTCACTAAAAGAGAGGTTGTAGGAAAAGATTTAATTGTTGAGAGGGTACTTGTCATAGTTTGATCTATTAGTATATTAGCAAAGCATATTTTTATTATTATTTGAATATAAAAATATCAATAAAAGTATTCTTTTTGTGTTAATAACTATCATACAACTACTTCTTTTAAATATGTCTCACATATATCATTAATAGACCAAAATACATCCATTCAACATTACAACATGAACAAGCATTAGTGATCAACTTCTGGGTCTACATGGAACAAAATACAATGTAATTTATTTCAAATAAAGTTCACATCGAAAATATAACAAAACTATATTAAATATTATGTTCAAATTTGTACAATCTTCCAATTACTTGTCCACCTACATACACATTCTTCTCAACATAAATACATGCTTCCTATTCTATATAAAATATTAAGTGTACAACTACCGAGTCCTCAACCAATTAAATTGCTATTATAATGAGCAATGACATGGTCCCAACTAGACATACTTATAAATTATTATTTCTAAGAAATCGGTACATCTCTCCCACATATTGTGCAATAAATGTCGAGTTTGGAGACATCAACCATGACATGAACCATTTGAAAATCAAATCACAAAATTAATAACACCTTCTATCTTATGTTGTCGTATTCATTGGGAGATCTAAATATTTAGCATTTATCTAGAAAAAAAATATCATACTGTTCATTTTATGAGCCCTTGTGCAACTAAGAAAACGTTCTCTTAGAATGCAACCCTTATCCCATAGAATGAGAACAAATCTTCACTGGGACTTACAAAACATTTTTATAATTCAAAAATGTGTCATCTCAATAAATTTTCAGATTTCATAGCCCATAGTTAAATTATGGCACAACATCTGTTGAACACCTGGAATACTGAGAGGGGGGGTGAATCAGTATTCTATAAAACATCTTAAACCATTTAGCATATTCTATTGCAGTGAAGTAAGTTATGCATGAAAACATGAAGTAAAGAAACCATAACACATGAACACTAGGATTTTTATGTGGAAAATCCAAAAGGGAAAAACCATGGTGAGTGTTAGCTCACAATATATTATAACCAATTAAGGTAATATAGAAATGCTCATTGTCCAAGTGGATTCACTGCCCACTGAATAAGAAAGAGAGAGAAGAAATACAGAAGTGCTCATTGCAGGTGGACTCACTGTCCGCTAAGTAAGAAAGAGAGAGAGGAGAAGTGAGACTGTTACATTTGCATCTACACATGCATGAATCACAATTCTAATGAAACACACAAAATTCTCTTTCAATATTTTGAACCACAGTTCTGCTTTGCTCTGCAATTACACAAACTACTCTGTTCCTTCTCAATTTGCACATTCAAAATACAAACAGCATGCAATCGCATCACCTCACACACCATGTTGTATTGCTTGCATGCACTCCGATCCAAAAACATCAAAATCTGAATCCTCGCTTATATATCTGCATCATCTTCAACACCAACTACGTCATCTCAAAAACAAGCCTTGAACTTAACCACAAACTCTGTGCCAAAATTCAAACTGGAAAATAGGTCAGGGTGGACCTAAAATAGATCTCACTTAACTCAACACATCATTTTTACCTTTCCTTTAGGACCTCTTAACTTATAACACCAAATAGGTCAGCCTGTTAGAGTATAGCGTGTAGAACAACATAGGTCGGCCTCAAACTCCAATACAGATTGAGCTCCGAATCACATCAAACTTGTAACTAGCACCCTTCAGACATCTGAAAACATATCCCCAAATCTGCAGACCAAAATGCCTTCATGCGATGAAATGCGTAGTACTGGTAGATACTGTCATGGTCATTCACAATCTATTCAAGTAGCAATACTCAGACCATTTTAACTTACACTCCTGAGGCCTTCAAACACTAAAACTTTGGATTTAGATACCTCTAACATATGTCATCAACCCCTTAGAACCATAAGAGGAAATATGTTATAGCGGTGAGATGTAAACCAAAACAAACAAATACACTAAACTGCCTAAGACTGCACTTTGTTGTGCCAAACTTTGCCAACAAGTAGACAACCTTCCGAAACACATGAGAAGATGAAATCTTGAAAATAGATGCATCTAACAATCCTCAATAACATGTCAAAACTGCAGACTCAAAACTTCAAATGGGGAGAAATGCGGACTAGAAAACTATAACACTGTGCACTAAAAGAAATAGTCTAATACTTAGCCAAATTTTCACTAAGTTATCTTCCGGATCAGAACTTCTTACATAAGTATCATTATGAGTATAGACACATCTTGTGAGGGACATTACTATAACCTCACAACCCAAATTAGTTCTCTTTACCTTCTCTTTTCCTTTGTTGCGATCAATGACAACACTCCTTAACTGTCATGCACTTTGGTAATCCAGTAGTGTCTCTAACACTGATATGTCCAACAATCTCCCCATTTAGCATTGATGGCAACACATGATATGAAAACCATCAAAACCAAACTCTGAGACATCTGCTCTTGAGATAGATATTTTCCACATCTGCATCTCTTCATCAAAATTACCTTTTTTCACATCTGCTTCTCTCCCCCTTTGACATCAATGGAAAAGGGTATGTGTCGGATCTCTTCTTGTCTAGAGTCCATAAGTATATACAATTTGAAAATTTACTCCCCCTAACTAACTTATTTTTACAAAAAAAAGTTCAAAAATTATCTTGTAACCTTCCGTATATGTACACAAGAAGTCAAGACTTACTAAGATTTCAATGGGAGGATGTCTTTGAAGATGTTCTTTAACTGTACCACATCTAAATCCCATTTTGCCTTAGCATACTTCAAAAATAGTACATGCCTATTAATTTGAGATAGCAGATCTTCTACCTTATCTACTATGTCAGGGGTATCAGTCTTTTTCCTTATCTTATCATCTTCACTAATCAGGCAAATCGTGGAAGCTATCTTAAAGCTTACAATTTGTCTTTGTTGACCCGTTTGATCCTTTATGGACTCCTAATTTTGCAATTTCTTTATACTTACATGAGCCTTCTCAATTTCATTACTCAAATTTCCATTTAGATCTTTCCAAGGATCATAAGTTCTAGAAATTTTTACAAGTTCATTTTCAAAGTATTATATCTTGTCCTTTGTGCCTTTTGTTGTTGTGGGCCAATTTAAGAAAAAATGATACAATGTATTTGCATCATTAATGGCAGTCTCAACATTCGTAATGCTGTTATCTAACAAAATTTGTGCTTCAGAGCACTTATCAGACAGTTCTACTAACCTCTTGCTGTTAATTTCTCCTCTAACTTTCTTCTCTATTGCATGTTCAAAATATTCAAGCTTGTTTTTCACGGACTCTATGAATTTCTTCATTTGCAATGTTGGAGTCAGGGAAGTATCTCTCTCAACATCTGGCAAAATTTTCTCAAATATTGTCACTGCCTCTTCTATTAGCTTATTGTCTTCAATATGTGACTTAAGAATCTCTTCCTGGGCTATAGTTTGAAAGATTGTTCCCAACTTCAACTTTTGAAGAGGGGACATACTTGCCAAGTTTAATTGACCATCAGTGGAGGGCATTGGCAACAAGTCAGAGGCAAACAAAGTTTGCAATTCTCTATATTCTATCAAAAATTCTCTAATTGGATCTAACAGTGAAGCTACTGAGCTTTCACCAGCAGTGTCTCTCCTTCTTTCTTCAGTGGATACTTGTGCATTAGGAGGTTCTGGAGGATCTTCACCAGTAGGTGTTTGTTGATCTGCCCCTATCTTTGGAACTGAGGTGTTATCTATTTGCTCTAAAATGTCCTACTTCTGCTTGTCCTCTTCTTCTACATTCTTCTCCTCAGCAAGCTCTCTCATTTCTTCATTATTTCATGTGTTCTCTGGAGGAAGGATCACACTTTGATCCACTAAGTTTGTAGGAGGTGGTGGAGATGGTACACTGTGTTCACCACCCACATTCAGAACTGCACTAGTGGTGCCCACACCAGGATTCTACTACTCTTCATCAGTGTCTGTGATAATCAACATTTGAAGCTCATTGAGCACATTCACGGTGAAGCTATTGAGCGTTCACCAGCAGTGTCTCTCCTTCTTTATTCAGTGGATACTTGTACATTAGGAAGTTCTGGAGGATCTTCACCAATAGGTGTTTGTTGATCTACCCCTATCTTTGGAATTGAGGTGTTATCTATTTTCTCTAAAATGTCCTACTTCTACTTGTCCTCTTCTTCTGCATTCTTCTCCTCAGCAAGTTCTCTCATTTCTTCATTATTTCTTGTGTTCTCCGGAGGAAGGATCACACTTTGATCCACTAAGTTTGTAGGAGGTGGTGGAGATGGTACACTGTGTTCACCACCCACATTCAGAACTACACTAGTGGTGCCCACAACAGGATTCTGCTACTCTTCATCAGTGTCTGTGACAATCAACATTTGAAGCTCATTGAGCACATTCAAAGTGATCTCTTCAATTTCTTTCATCAGTTTTTCAATCTCATTTCTATCACCAATCATAAAAGTGTTTACTTTTCTCTTGGTTTTAAATTCTTTACTAAGTCTCTGAGTGGCTTCAACTTTATCTTGTCTAGAAAGACTTGGACAGAACTTCTTCAAAACACTTTCCTTCATCTCAACATCTTTAACCATAGCCTCCTCTTTCTTGGTAGTTAAAATACTTGCTAGGCTGTCAGGTAACTCATTAGAAATTTCAATTTTAAGGCTTTATTAAACATATCTAAATACCTGATTACAACAATTTCAATGATGACTTTGTCTTCATCTGGGATGTCATCATAAAGGTCAGCCACTTGATTCAGATTGCCATGCTTAACTATGGCATTGATGGTGGCTTCAAGAGATATGGAAGAACTATCTTTCTTAACTTTCTTCTTCTTTACTTTTCCTTTCCCCTTCCCGGAGGGCTCTTCTTCTTCTTTTGAAGTAACTTCTCTTCTCCTGAAGATGAAGCCTTCTTTCTCTTTCTTAGAGATATCTTTAGTGGTATTTGTATACACCTAAAAATGACATGACTCTAGCTAAATAAATATTTTAAATATTTATTTCATCTTCATATTCCTCTATCAATAAATAAATAAATCAATTTATTTATTTGATTAATTTCCTTCCATTAATTGAATAAATTACATTTATTTAATTAATTTCATCTATATATCAACTTTATTCTTCTAAATAATTAAATAATTTTAATTATTTAATTAAATCATCCATTCTTCTAGATTTAAATAAAATGCAAATTTATTTAAATTAAATCCCATATATATATTATTTATTCTTCCAAATTATCTACAAGTAATTAAATAAATTTATTTATTTAATTATGCTTTCTAATTTTCTAAAAAATCTTCAAATCTTCTAAAAATAAATTCTTCTTGTCATGCAAAAGCAAAAGTTGAGTTAACTGATTTAAAGCTATCAATAAAACTCTTAAATTAGAAAAATATATTCTAATTTAAGAAATAAAAAATCATCCTCATCAAGAAAGCAAGTTAACTCAACAAAGCATCTTTTTGAATGACACATGTCATTCTTCTATTCACGCACGTTCTCTCAAACATTCTCCGCCATTGATCTTCTTATTTCTTCTCCACCATTGATCTTCTCTCACACAACTCTATAAATACAACCCTCTTCTTCTATTTCACATCATCAAGCTTTCAAGTAAACTTATGATGCAGAATCCATAGCGCACCATTGGCACCCCCACTATTACATCCATCTATCATCCATTCCACATTGTGTTGAAGCTCACCTTCAACACTACAAGTATCCAAGCCATTTCTCTTTTGCTATCTTGAGGAATTGAAACAAGGAAGCAAGCTTCTTGAGGGCCACATTCATCACTAAAGATCAAACGGGAATAGGCGAACAATGGAAATCGCAAGGTAAAAAGGTTGTGAGTATCATTTCTTCTTATTTTAATTCTTCTTTACTTGCACATTTCATTGATGTTTTTGGGTTTTTATAATTCATTTTGATTGTCCCATTTTACCCATAACAGTATTAGTTTTTGTCTTCTTTGCTTGTGTCTATTTTCTTTCTTCTTGTTCTTCCTCTTCTTCTCCATCAACAACATGATTGACATATACATCTTTGTGTCCTTCTCTCTTGACTCTTCTTCTCTTTATTGATTCAGAGACGTTGGATTCACCATCCTTCTCTGTAACAACGGTAGAAGGGGCTCCAGAAGCCTTGGTTGCACCAGTAGAAGAGAATGAGGCCCTAGGTGACTTTCTAGTGTTGAGTGCAAGCATCTTTTCTTTAGTTTTCTTCTTTTGTTCTTCTGTAGCACTGGCTTCTTTAGCAGTTTTTCTCTTAGCTTTTTCCTATTGTAATTGTTCTTTAGTTATCCCAACCTTCTCAGCAGATTCTTCAATTATCTTCTCTACTTTCTTTTGAGATTGTTGCTTTGTTTGCTCGATATGAATTTTCATTGATTTTTTCGTGAAGGTACCAAACCTCTCTTCTATAGTGTCATGAGGTTTGCTAAGCATCAATTCAGCCAAACCAACCGAAATATCTTCTAAAACTTCATATCCCATCTCTAGGATCCACACTGTTCTGGGCTCAATTGCTTCCATTAAACAATCATCTTTTGTCACCATGAAAGTGATATCATCTTTGTATTTTTCAACAATTTTTCTAGGGATTCTTTCCTTGGCTTGCATGTTTTGCTAGAATAGTTTAAAGTAACCCCACAAAGCTATAGTTTGTACATCAAAGTTCCCAATTCTTTGCAAGTGATCTCTAATTTGAGTAGCCACTGGAATATTTCTAAGCCATACAACATTTTGCACTCTGGGTAGCTCTCTTAGAAAGTAAAATAGTAGATAGATAATGAGAGTACCAAACTTGAAAGGATACCTGGACTCCTTAGTTTTTTTCAAATTCTCTAGAAGTTGTTGCTGGAGAAGCTCACACAGATCATAGTCTACATTTTCCTTAACCATCTAATAAGTAGTGTAGATAATGGTAGAAGAAACAAAGTTCTCTCTATTGGTGAAGTAAATCTTATATCCAATTACCATAGAGGCATATTTAACTGCTGGGTCTACTATGGCATTAACTGTCAAGGCCCTCTTATCAAACTTTGCCCCAGTAAGCTTCATCACTACATCATTCTTCACAGACTTTAGAGTTGCTATGGTACCGGGGGAACATAGCCCTGTTACAGCCTTAATGGCCTCCTTGTTGATTATGTGTGGAATATCCATCCACATGAATTTGTCATGTATCCTACTTAGAACATATTTTACCCAAGCATTCTCATAACAAAGGATAGAAAAATTGTTCTGTATGTTTAACTTCTTTTTGGCTAGGGCACTGAATTTCATTTTCAGATTGTAGTTATCATTAGTTAATTCATTGAACTAAACTTGCCCTAAGTTGACATGATTGTATTCTTCCATATTCACATGAATGTAAGCCCTAATGTTCTCAATGTGTAACACACCATAGGGCACATCAGAAAATGTGCCATCTAGATCTGTTTCTATTGATTTCAACAGATGCTTCTTAAACTTACGTCTAGGTCTATCTAATACATCAATCACTTGAGGCTTAAACATTTTCACTTCTTAGTTTCTTATATCAAGAGTAGAAGATTATAAATACCTTGCAAAATGCTTTTAGTTAGGGTTTCTGCTTGAAAATGCCGAATACAATGAATTTTCCTTTTCTTTGTTGCTCAAATTCTCATCTTCACTTGATAACTTGATTGCAATGTGAATTTCCTTCAATCAACATTGCTTATAAACCCTTTTCAATCCAAACATAATTTGTCATTAATGCTTTGAATCAAAAAGTTGCTAACACTTTCACTGTGTTTCACAGTTGATGTAAATAGCTCCGCAATCCTCTATAATTGATTGTTTTCTACCAAAATCTTCTTCAAAAGATCAAACATATTGATCTTCAACTTATATTCACGTTCTGGCCTCCTCACTACTCATTTGGCAGAGGGAGGAAAGGTTTTCATTGATGCTCCCCATGAGCCAAAGCTCTCTTATTAGTTTTTGGAGGAAACATCTACACTAGAAGGTGGTACAGACACATCCTTACATCATTAGTTACATCTTTCTTAACCTAGATCTTGCTCATCTCCTTCTTGGTTTCTGTTGAATCAACCTTTTGTATTGGATTATTTTTTTATGCCGATACATCCTTCTTCATTCTTTTACAAATGCATACCTTTGCAAAGTGTCTAGACTTATTGCAATTATAATGCACAACATTCCTCTAACCATTATACCTTTCATTCATTCTGGATCTGCATTGATAAGCTTTATGCCCAAATCTATTGCATGTGAAGCAGTAGCCATTGAAAGATTGAATCATTCTCCTATTGTCATAACCATTCATCCTTTAACTTCTACACTCATTATCTATATGACTAACTTTCTTGCATATGAAACATTGACTCGAAAAAGATGGAATATTTTGATTCATTCTGCTCCTACATTGTATAGCCTTATGTCCAAATTTATTGCAAGAGAAACAATAGCCATTGAAAGATGGGTACCTTTGAGCATTAGGTTGTCTGACCAGTGGTCTTCTGGCTCTTTTCTTCTGATTCTAGTTCTGCTTGCCATTGTTCATCTTGTCTTCAACATTTGAAGCTTGATTTGGTTTTAAACTTTCACCCTTTTCAAACCCTAAGCCTTCTTTATCATTGTGATCTTTCTGATTTGCAATCATCTCATCAAGCCTTGAATTTTTCTTCATAACTCTTTTCCTTTTCCAGATCTGATTTTAGTTTCATAACTTCTTGTTCAAGCTTTGTACAATCTTCAGTTTTATCTTTCAGGCATTCCTCAATTATTGCTTTTTCCTCAACTTTTACTTTCAAATCAATCATGGATTCATTTGCTAACCTCAATTTTTCACTGTCCTCTTTATGCCTTTGTTTAAGGTTCTTGACTCGCTCTCTCAAATTTTTGATACATTCATTTGCTTCTTTGACATTCTCCTTCAAATCTATGATTTCCTCCTCAGTGCTCTCTAGGTCTTCAAGAGCAATCTTGAGTTCTTTACTATTTGCAGACATACATTCATCTTCTAAAAATTCAATAGTAGTAATCTCATCCGGAGGACTAGGAAACTTTCTAGATGCCATGTGTTCAACCTCCAAGATCTTCCTCAAGTGATTAGGCTTCTTCCAAGTAACCTTTCTCTGATACCAATTGTTGAACACTTGGAATACTAAGAGGGGGGTCAATCAATATTCTATAAAACCATTTAGATATAAAACATCTTAAACCATTTAGCATATTCTATTGCAGTGAAGTAAGTTATGCGTGAAAACATGAAGCAAAGAAATGATAACACATGAACACAAAAATTTTTACGTGGAAAACCCAAAAGGGAAAAACCACGATGAGTGTTAGCATGCTAAAAATGTGTACATGAAAAATTTGGATAAAATGAAAATGATAAACCAATGAAATGCATTACCTAATCCAAATCTTCAATACCTCAAATAGATAGAATGCATGATAGGTTGATTGATTGAATTTGGTTTATGACAAGATTAGGATCAAGACCATTGATTGCAATTGGATAATTTGACAAGATTGATTGATTGATTGGTATGGATTAAGGATGGCTTGCATTTAGATCATTTCTTGGATTTGGTTTGATGATGAATTTGATGAATGGGATGAATTAATTGATGATTTGAATGAATGTGATTGAAAAATAATTGGTTTGAAGGATTGAGGATGATTTGAAGGATGTGATTTTAGGTGTTTATTGATGATATGGGAGATAGATAATAGAAGAAATATGAGAGATGGATGAAGATAATTATTGGTGAAGATTGGAAGAAGGATGGAAGATGGAAGAGGTGGTATCGCTCGTGCTTGAATCTGGGTACTTCCTTCATATCCCAGATTGCCTACATACCCTGTATCCATGGGATCAAGGCATTTAACAATAAAGATGAGATGTAGTTCTGATAATGTTTCATTGGTGGTGATGATGAAAGAAGATTGATTGAGTTATGGATTGTTTGGGATTGATTGGATGTTTGATGATATATTATGTGATTGATGGGATGATATGGATTATATTGATGTGATTTTGATTGATTGATAGATTGGCTTGATTTAGTAATTTGATTGGATTTGATGTGATTTGATTTGATTTGATTTAATGATTTTGATTGATTTGATAGATTGGCTTGATTTAGTGATTTGATTGATAAGATGAATTGATTCTATAGATGGAGAGAATTGATTGGATTGATGTGATTTGAAGGATTGATGATGATGATTTGATTGGATTTTGATTGATTGGATTGCTTTGATTTGATTTTGATGATTGTTGGATTTGATTGGATGAATGAGATTTGATTTTGATGATGTGATTTGTTTTAATGGATTTGATGTGATGGATTGTTTGATGATGATCAATTTTATTGCTTGGATTTTTTGTTGCATATTTGATTTTTTTGGATTTTTTGAAATGTTTTGTTTTTTTTTGTATTTTTGGGAATATTTGATTTTTTTTGTATTTTTGAAATGTTTTGATTTTTTTGGGTTTTTGGGAATATTTTGATTTTTTTTGTATTTTTGGGAATATTTAATTTTTTTGTATTTTTGAAATATTTTAATTTTTTTGTATTTTTGGGAATATTTTGATTTTTTTTGTATTTTTTAGATGTTTTGGGATGGCATTAGATTTACAATTTGAGTAGCCTTTGTGCTTGATACCAATGACAAGGGGGAAAACCAAGTCTAGGTGCAAGGATGAAGGTAGGATGGATGGATTAAAGGATGGGTGAAAGCAAATGGGATGTAAGGTTCATGGTAAATGGATAGATAAAAGGATGGTTGATAGTAAATGGGATGGAAGGCTCATGATAAATGGATAGATAAAAGGATAGGCTATAGTGGATGGATGTATGCCTCATAAGGAGCTAGGATGTGATCTCCAAAGACTATGTCGCAAAGGAATAATATGCCCCATTCTTGGTGGTAGACTTATGATTTTGCATGACAAAGCTTATGACGAAAGGATGACATGATGAATTTTACATGACAAGGCTTATGATGGGTGGATAATGATAGGATTGTTTGGAAAGGGTGAGGTATATCAAGAGATATCTAAAGCATATTTCAACATTTTGCCCCTATGTCTTTATCAAGATCAAAAGGAAGAAGGGAGGATGAATGGACTCAATAGGATAGGTATATGGGTGTAATGGCTAAGGATGGTAGGATAGGATATGTTAAGATAGGAAATGATAAGATGGAAAATGATATAATGGGATAGATAGTTTGGATGAGACAACGTTCCCCCAAGTGTAAGTGATATAGAAGATCAACCTACACATTTTGCCTGTTTGCCAGGTTTTCATCATGGTACTTATCCAAGGCGCCTGTTTACCAGGTTTTCACCGTTGGACGAAGCGATTTCTCTTTACTTTTTTTTATTTTTTTAATCTTTTTTTCTTCTTTTTTTTAACTTTTTTTGTTTTATGGGATAGGATGACAATTACACATGGTGCCTACGAGCAGGTTTTCACCACGGTAATGGATAGGAGGGACTCAAGTGTCTAGTGCTATGAAAGGTGATAGTGTCCCAATAAAGAGGGATGTCATCAAATGGACCATGTCATTATGCTCATAGATGTTGGTAAGGGATTACATGAAAGGGAGATGGATTAGGTGGATAGTGGATTAGGATGTGGATTATGAAAGGTTCATGCAAGGATGGGTGGATGAGGGATATTGGATTATGATGTGGATTATGTCAGACTTAAACAAAAGGATGGATGGAAGATTTATGGAAAAAAGGATCATGGGAAGGTGATGGGGAAGATATGTATGATAATGGATGAAAGGTGGGGACATGGAGATATGTGGGATTGTGGAATGGAAGGGAATCATGACCAATGGTTGCACACACTGATATAAACATTGAAGCTTTTGATTTGGTGGAGGTGGTGTAGGAAGCAATGGAGATGTTTGCTTAGGAGATGGGTGATGTAGGGACTTAGGTACCCACATAGACTTAGGACTTTTATGATTTTTTCTTTGCTTGTGGGATAAAGGAATTTGAAATTTTTGAATGGAATGGCAATTTTGGATGGAAGGGGATGGTTGGGATTTTTGAGAGGTGGATGCTCCATTTGACTTGCTTGATTTTTGCTTAGGGACCCAAACCATTTTAGTTTTGGATTCTTGTTTTGGAGGTATGGGCTTAGGTAGTTTTTTGGATATACTTTGCTTTGGCTCTTTGAATTGATGTCCTAAGGCATAAGGATCTTTAGGATTTTTGGATTTATAGGTAGAAGCATCCAAATGTTTATTTTTAAATCCCATGGATATGATGGAAGCGGGGTTGGTAGAATGAGTAAATGCTTTATGTTTACATGATATGGGCATTTGTTGGTCATGATTAGGATTTTTAGGGGACTTATGGATGGATGGATAATTAGGTGTTGGTAGAAGTGGTGGTAAAGTAAATGGTGGGATATTAGGAGTTGGAAGGAGTGGAGGTAAAGTGGATGGAGGGAGGTTAGGAGTTGGAAGTAATGGAGGTAAAGTGGAGGGTGGAAGGTGTATGGTCACATGCTTTTGACATTTGTAGGTTGATGGAGGTGGAATGGAAACATATTTTTTGGGTACATGATAAGGTTTGTGATGGAAAGTGGTGGACTTAGGATGCATTGGGGAATTACCAACATCTTTAGTGTGTTTACCTTGGGGTGTGTATCCAAGGCCATATGAGTGTGAAGGGACCTTGACATGGATGGGCTCCAAAATACCTTGTTCATGAAGGCCTAAGCCTTTACCTTGGTAGTTCATGTTTTGGAGTATGCGATTGACTATGGGACTAGGTGTGGTTTGAACACTAGGCTTGAGTTTGTTATTGGGTGGAGAAGGTGAGGTGGAGGACAAAGGTTGTTGTTGTCCTAGGGAAGAACATTCATGAATAAAAGTGGATAGACCAATAGGATATGATGGTGGACTTGAAATGGGGTTGGTAGTGGATGTAGATGGATCATTAGGATCTTGATTAGCATTGTGTTCATGTAGATCCAAGCTATTGGTTTGATCTTCTATGTTGGCTAGGGGGACAAGTGGAAGCTTGCTTATTATGGATAGGGCTAGGTGGAGGATGGATAGGGCTAGATGGAGGATGACTAGGAGCAATTTGGATATCTTGCTCATGGATAGCTATGGCAGTAGGGATAGGATCAAGGTGCTTATGGATAGCTTCTTCATCATATACATCATCTTGATCATGGAAAAGGTAAATGTTATGGATGGGTTGAATGGAGATGTTTTGATATTGACTTAGACAAGGGGTTGATGTTTCCACATACTTTAGATTATGTTCTTGACATACCTCTAGACTTGCTTGAATGGAAGTAGAAGTGGAAGGCTCTTGGATAGGCTCTTGGTCAACAACATGAAGGCATGATGGTTCTTGACTTGGGTTCATGATAGGAGGTTAGTGAATAGGCTTGATGGTTTGCGGACCACATGATAGTGTTGAAGGATTGGACATGGTGTTGGACTCTTTTATAGGCTCATGAATGGGTGTTTAACGTGGGAGTGTTCTATTCCTTGCTAGTAACCAATGGATCACATCCTTTGCAAGTGTATGGGTGGATGGAAAATATAAGGGATGGACAATAAGGGTGGATGGTGTTGTAGGCTTAGGATTAGGATTTTGATTGGATTGAGGGATAATAGGATTAAATGAACTAGGATTAGGATTAGATGGAAGAATAATGGAATTAGATAGATTGGTTTTATCTAACACAATCTTACCACAATCTTCTAGGTTCTTGACCAATATTTTAAATTGTGCACAAGTGGATATGGCATGGCCCTTACACCTATGGTATGTACAATATTTGTCATCTTTATACCAATAGGGTTTATAGTGGATTTCTCCAAAGGGTGTTATCAATGGCAGCTCAATCAAATTTGCTTGGACTAATTTCTCCAAAAGTACCTCCATGGAATCTTTTAATGAAGGATTAATGGAACATGGGGATGAAGGTGATGAAGGTTGATGGACCAATGGAATAGGATTGGGATCACATGAAGGTGTTGGGATAGGACTAGTAGGCTCATGTGTTGGCATGTGATTGGATGGTTGTGGTGACTCATAGGATGCATTGGCTAGATTGGTATCTCCCTTGTCAAAGGATATTAAGTCTTGCATAGGATAACTTGGGCTTACTTGATTTATGCACAAGGGGCCATTTGGACTTGGATGCGCTTCTTGTTGCAAAGGTGGACTTAGGTCTATCAATAGTGCTTCTTGTGAGGACACTTGGTTGCCTTGTGGATGGGTTTGGTGGTGTGTTGGAATGTTGGAATGAGGAATTGGATAATGTTGGGGTGGATGTTGATAGGTTGATATGGTATTGACATGATGTGTAGATAGATTAGGTTGGTGTGATGGTGAAGGTGACACATATGATTGTGGTTGAATGTGTTGGAAGTTGTGATGATGTTGTGGAGGGGTTGCATAGGATAATGGTTGTTGAGATGTGGATTGATATGGACAAGGGTTGACATTGGGAGAGATGTGATAGGTTGATGAAGGATTGATGTGACCTGTGGTTGGATTAGGTTGATATAAAATCAGAGGTGATGACACATAGGATTGATGTGGAATTTGTTGAGGTTGGGATGATGTTTGTACTTGTTGTTGTGATATGACGTGTTGTTGGTGGTGAATGTGTTGATGTGATGATGATGGAGGGCTTGCATAGGATAATGGTTGTTGTGATATGGATTGATATGGATAAGGATTGACATTGGAAGGGTTGTGATAGGTCGATGAAGGATTGATGTGACATGTGGATGGATTAGGTTGATATGAAGTGGGAGGTGATGACATGTAAGGTTGAGGTGGAGGTTCTTGATGATGAATGGGTAGAGGATGATATGCTTGTTGGGTTTGACAAGTGGCCATAATGTGTTGGGCTTGTGCTACGAGTTGTCACATTTGAAGTGATTGGCTTGTTTGAAGTTGCTGGATGATATCATGGATAGTTTGAATGATTTGTTGGTCTAGAGTTTTTAGAGCTTGGTGAAGTAGGTGAATGAGTTTTTGTGCTAGGTCTTCTAATGTTGGCATGGTGTCTCAAATGTGTTTAGGAATAAGACCCTTTGGCAAGTGCTTGATTAGGATTATGATGATGATGTGGGATGACTTGGATGTGTGATTAGGATGATGTATTAGGAGATGATTGGGATGATTAGGAATGAAGTGATTAGGATGAAATTGATTTGGATATGATTATGATGTGATGTGGAATGACAAGATTGAATGATGTGGATGATGTGGCTTAAGATGTGTGTTGACTAGGATGAATGTTTAGATTGATTTGTTTATGTGTTTGGTGTTTATAGCTTGATTTGGCAATGTTCAAACAAATGATTATGCATATACAAACATGAATCACTCATGCAAGATACAAGCAATTTTTAAATTTGAAATATGAAATGTGATGATTATTAAGCACACACTTGAAAACACATCAACAAGCCCTAATGATTAGTCAAGTGGGTATGGCCAATTACGTCTTACGCTAGATTGCACAAGATTGACTAAGGAATTGAAAGTGAAATTGGACTCCATATGCAAAAGTTATGTCATAAACTAGGGTTTGAAAAAATAAATTGACAAAAAATCCATTTGTACCATAGATCTAAAAAATAATGATATAGAAAAATGGTTAAATATTTCTAACCACCTGCAAAAAATAGAATGTGATTTGGTTAGCTAGATTGGAAGATATTAATTTTTTTTCTAAAAGTCGTGCATCAATTTTTTTTGAAAAATCAAAATCATAGGGTCAACTTAAAATCATCATAACTCCTTCAATACTAAGCCAAATCTTTAATGTAACCACTTTTTGGAAAGGTCTCGAAGTCCTCTTTCCAACGAATCCAAGATCCCCTTTTCCAGTGCCTATGTAAAATAGAAAACCCTCTGCAATAGATCTGGTCCTAAACAAAGAAAATCAGCAATATAAAATATCTTCAACCTACAAATCAAAGTGCATAAACATACAAAAACTAATGATTAGATCCAATTGGGCATGTTCACGTCAGTTTCACCAAAAATGTGTAATAAAAAAATTGGATAAAATGAAAAAAATGATAAAACAAGTACACTGCATTACCTAATCCAAATCTTCAATACCTCAAATAGATGGAATGATGGATGCATGCAAGATGAATTGATCGATTGATTTGATATGTTAGTTGCTCAATTCAACAGCATAACGTTAGCATGAAGATGATAGATGGAAGATTATAGATAATAATAGATGAAAGATTGAATGATGAGAAGATTGAAGAATGATTTTGATAGCATAAGGATGCATGAAATGTGGATGCATATTGCAAATGGCTTGTGAGGGGGTTGATTTATAGGCATTGGTTCAAATTGATGGTTGAGATTAAAGGGCTAAATGAACGATGTGGACGGCTAGGATTGATTAGTTATTCCCACTCTTTGAGGGAGTTGTAGTCATGTGATAAGTGTATGAAGGAGGATAAAGCTCATATGTGTCTGTGTACACAAAAGCCTTTATTTAATAAGTTTATGTGTGATTGTGTACACAAAAGTAGTTCATGTGAAAGATATTAAATGAAAGTTGTACTACCACACGTGATTCAATTGAGAGGTGGACAAGTGTTGGAATGTGGTGAGAGGTGAGGACCTAATTCAAATATTTTATTTGAATTAGTTGAGATAATGTGAGGGAAATTAATTAAATAAATAAGATTTATTTAATTAATTGGATAGTGGGATTATGATAGGATAAATGGGATTATGATTGGGAAATTAATTAAATAAATAAAATTTATTTAATTAATTGGCTAGGTGAGATAAGTTGAATTAAGAGTGGGATTAGAACAAAATGCTACATGATGTCTCTATAATGTTTTGACTAGGTGTTGCAAGACATGGACAATTTTGGGTGTCTACAACCAGTTAAGGTAATACAGAAATGCTCACTGCAGGTGGACTCACTACCCACTAAATAAGAAAGAGATAGAAGAAATACATAATTGCTCACTGTAGGTGGACTCACTGTCCAAGTGGACTCACTACCCATTGAATAAGAAAGAGAGAGAGAGGAGAAGTGATACTATTACATTTGCATCTACACATGCATGAATCACAATTCTAATGAAACACAAACAAAATTCTCTTTCATTGTTTTGAACCACAGTTCTGCTCTGCTCTGCAATTACACAAACTGCTCTGTTCCTTCTCAATTCGTACATTCAAAATACAAACAACATGCAATCACATTACCTCACACACCATGTCGTATTGCTCACACACACTTTGATCCAAAAACATCAAAAACTGAATCTCCACTTATATATCTGCTTCATCTTCGACACCAACTAAGTCATCTAAAAAATAAGCCTTGAGCTGAACCACAAACTCTGCGCCAAAATTCAAACCAAAAAATAGGTCAGGGTAGACATAAAATAGATCTCACTTAACTCAACTCATCATTTTTACCTTTCCTTTAGGACCTCTTAACTTATAACACCAAATAGGTCGACCTGTTAGAGTATAGTGTGTAGAACAACATAGGTCGACCTCAAACTCCAATGCAGATTGAGCTTTGAATCACCTCAAACTTGTAACTAGCACCCTTCAGACATCTGAAAATATATCACCAAATACGCAGACCAAAATGCCTTCATATGGTGAAATGTGGAGTACTGGAAGATACTCACTGTTGTAGTCATGTTGAAATGCATAGAACAACTGAGAGGGGGGTGAATTAGTTGTCACAAGAATTTAACCATTTATGAATATCAACACATCAAATTCTTAATCACTGTTATTAAGATTAACCATGAAAGCATGAAACAAGAATCTCAACACAATAACACATGAGACACCACAATTTTTATGTGGAAAACCCTATAAGGGAAAAACCATAGTGGGTGTTAGCCCACAGAAATAAATAAGTTATACCAATACCAAAAATTAGAGGCTCACTACCCAAAATACTCACTGCAAATGTTAGGGCTCACTTCCAAGATCAGCTCACTATCAAGGATTTGTGAATGGATTTGATAGCATCTACTTCATGCTTGAGTTCAATTCCATTGAAGCACAATATAACACTTATGCTCTGCTCTTCTTACACCTTCGCACTATCTTTTCATTTTCGCACTTCCACAACTTTTTTGCAATCACATTACATGCTATTATACAATTCATCAACCTTGGAATGTACATCAAGGTTGGCATTACATTCATCAACCATTGGAGCAATCTCCAAGGTTGACATTACAAACATACATAGAAATAGGTCTGGACCTAAACAAGACTAGCTAAGGAAAAGATGTATGCAAATCATGTTATGCCTTAGCTGGGACTCAAATGAAATCTTCCATGCCACGATACGCTTCCACAATCTTCAATGCATCTCTACAAGTAGTGAAAACAACCAAGTCGGCTGAGATTGGTGTTAACACTAAGTCTTCTAAGAACAGTCTTCATCCGCGATCCAAATTTCTCTTTGCGGACCAATCCAAAGGTAGGAAAATGATCAAGAAACATCCACAAACACATTGTAATCACCAAGAACATCTACACAACCTCTAACCAATTTGTCAAGAGAATTCTTCAAACCAGAGTACTTAAACAACACTGTCAACCACTATCATAAAGAAAAGATTTCTTGCAGACCACCAAATCACGAACCATTGGAGTTGAAGGCACTTATCATCATTAACAACTTGATTCCAATACTCCAAATTCAAATACTTAACTATGGAGGAATGCAAAGCATAATAAATTCTCCCTATCACCACTAAATATACAGAAAAAGCAGTTTTCACTCTAGTGAACATAACTAACTCAAATCTTCATACCGAAGGCTCAAACTTGGAACCTAGCATCTTCAGACATGTATTTAAATAAATTTCAATCTGCAGATAAAGATATTCATTCTACAAGAAATGCGGAGCAATTTGTTAGACTGTTCTTCTATAGACAAAGATACTCTACAACACACTATTTCCACCAGAGGAGCAAATTTTCTCAATATCCTCAATATCAAGATCTCCAACACTTATATAGGTGAGTACAAAGCATCTAACTTATTACAAACAAGCATCAAAACAAGAGCACAATTGACACTAATGACAACACTTATATGTTGACATCAATGACAACACTGGTTAGGCACATACTTACAACAAGTCATTCATAGTCTATTCAAGTAGCAATACTAAGACCATTTTAACTTACACCTCGGAGGCCTTCAAACACTAAAACTTTGGATTTAGATACTTCTAACATATGTCATCAACCCCTTAGATCTACAAGAGGAAATATGTTACAACAGTGAGATGCGAACCAAAACAAACAAGTACATTGAACTACCTAAGACTGCACTCTGTTATGCCGAACTTAGCCAACAAGTAGACAACCTTAAGGAATACATGAGAAGATGAAATATTGAAAATAGATTCTTCTAACAATCCTCAATAAAATATCAAAACCATAGACTTAAAAATTCAAACTGAGAGAAATGCGGACCAGAAAACTATAACACTGTGCACTGAAAGAGACAGTCCAATACTTAGCCAAATTTTCACTAAGTTATCTTCCGGATCAAAACTTCTTACATAAGTATCAGTATGAGTATACACACATCTTGTGAGGTATATTGCTATAACCTCACAACCCGAATTAGTTCTCTTTACCTTCTCTTTTTCTTTGTTGCCATCAATGACAACACTCCTTGACTATCATGCACCTTAGTAATCCAACAGTGTCTCTAACATTGATATGTCCAACAACCTCTAACAACTTTCTATGCCATTTTGATAAAACCTAGAATGGTTTGAAGGTGGTTATTGTTGTGTGGTTACACAACACACCTCATTTTGCCAACTTTTTCTACTTTGGCTTGGCTTGTTTGTTTCCCTTTGCTTTTGGGCGATATGGTAAAAACAATAGTAGATGTATGTCAAGATCTTATCCTTGGCATGTGAGGATCTTGAGATCTAGGTCAAATTTTCAAAGTTAGAATTTCTCATCATAAACCCTACCAAGTGAAAGAGCATAAAATTCTAAGAGGGTTTTCCTTTTGAAGCACCCAAAAATTCCCTAAAACCAGAAAGTTATGCCCGATAAAAGTTTAGTCAAATGGTCTTAGGGATATCTTCACATTTCCTAACATATGGACATTAACTTAATGTCCCCGTCACAAATTTCACTAAGGAAAATTCAATATCTAAACATTCGCAAATGTGCACACGTCAAATTTTAACTTGCGATGTAGTAAACCGTCAAGTTCATGGTCGCATAATACATGGATATTCACAAGTATGCATATTCAATCTCAAGATGCAAACATTAACTCAATGTCTTGACATTCGTTAATATCCCAATGACATGTCATGTTGACTTTTCAAATATACATAGGTCTCTGGGCATTCCACGTAGACATTTTAACATCCAAATCTTCCCTTAACATCCCGATGACGTCATCTGATCTCACCTTGCAGAAATAAAAAAAGATGATGATGTCATCCAGACATTAAGAGTTTGGAACATTTCAAAAAATCTTAACATCTAGACATTAACTTAATGTCCAGACTTTTGCCAATATCCTGATGATGACACATTACTCCCGACCCATAATTACCTTCAAAAGGGTGACGTCATCCGCACATTTGGACTTGGGGATATTTCACAAATACTAACATTCGAATATTTCCTAATACCACATCCCTATCCCCGCAACCAAAAAAATAATAGGTTTCCATGAACCAATCAAATGGTGCCACGTGTCATGTTGACTTTTCACCCTGGACACATTGTAACGTCCCAACATTCGATAATCAAAGGAAGATGCCTTTGAATCTTAATGACCCAATATCCACCTGTGGTCAATGTTGACCAACATGATGGTGTCATGTCATACACATCTTCACATTTCAAAAAGATAAGCACATTGCCTAACATCCAGATTTTCGTTAATATCCATACCCTACAATAAATGTCGTGAAAGAGTAGTTGGCCATTTGAAAATTCAAATTATAAACTGCCACTTGTTACAATCTGAAGGACTGGATGCTAATATCCATGAACAAACATAATTTTCCATTAATTATGCCCTAAAATCGTGATTTATAACACATAAAGCCAAATTTTGCTCATTTTGCATTCACAAAGCATACGAAAAGAAAATTACAGAGCTCCAAAGTTTTTACAATAGCCATTGTAGAGATTCAAAACCCTAACAGAATGGTGCAGATATCAAACATCAAATGGTAAAGGTGATTGTGCAACAAAAGTGAACATCCAGATATTTGCTAATCAGGTTTAAGTGCGGTAATACATGATACGATGGAAGCTCGCAAGAATAGAAGTGGAATAGAGTTCATGGCTCCCATGTTCCCGCAACCCAGTGGTTTTGGTTTTAGATTTGGACAGATTGGAGACACTCATGCTAGAAATACAAGCCTGGAGGCATGGATAGCCACATCAATTCAGGGTGTCGGGAACCCCATGCTCATAAACATCTACAACTCTAGAATGTGGCATGCTAGGGGGTTTCCCTATGTAATAGAGGCCATTGAGCCGATGGCCACATATGCAGAGAACTACAACAGAGATACTAGAAGGGTGGAGAAGCATGGTCATGTTTATGCAGATTTCTCAGTCTCAGGAATCACGATAGATTTTCACTTACCCATAGGCCCTAATTTGTACAAGATAGATATGGAGGCCTTGGAAAATCAATACAAGAGTAAGTACACAGACTGTAGAAAGATAATGTTCTAATGCTAGAGAGCTTAGGATAGCACTTATAAGGTAGTGGCAAAATTACCAGTCAACCTATACAAATTTGATTTTACCCCTGAGGTTCAATACATGATGGTCATGTTGAGCCGAATGAGAGGAAGACTACATGCTAGAAATTTTGAGCCATGGATGTATGGGCTCATAAGAATGGTGGAAACCACAGATACACAAATATAATGGACATCTCTTATTAGTGACAACCTAGACAAAGGAATGAAGAAGCTTGGCAATAAGGAAAATATGTTTCACATGTCATATGTTGTCTATGCCTGTGCCGCCCAATCCACATTTGTTGGCCTACAGACAGTAGGATGAGTTGGGAGAAACCCTAGAGATGTGAACATATGGGGTCACTATCCACAAGTAGAGAGGAGGTCATCCATCCAAAACCACAAAAGGGTGAATGACTATTTTGTTATGTATCTGGTCTACTTAATGGAAGATGATAGAACCAAAAGGTTGAGCATTGAGGCTCAAGAAGTTATAGCCAAAAATAGAACCCGGTTCATCCAGTTTTCCACTTTCACTTATATAAGAATGGAGGTATTTAGTGGGCAACCTCTAATGTTGCCAAGATATCCTATAGATAGAGTCATCCTCATGGAGATGACTAGACAGATAGTTCCTTCATACGAGGCCTTTGCAAAGAGGAATAAGAAGCCAAATGTTAATTTCCCTATTTACATTGGATGGTATATGTGCCTTGACATAGAGTCAGCAAAAGAATCAAAAGGAGGCTTACAGTTGCTGAACTTGCAACCTTTTCCATTGGCTAGACAATATTATCCTTACAAAAGAATGGAGAAACACATAAGTAAGAGGCTTGTACATTAGGTCCACTTAGAAGATTACTAGGCAGATTGCCCAGATGATGTGGAAGTAAGGAGGAGTTATCAGAGATTAACATTGAAGCAGATCTAGACATTGGATTGCATTCATGTTCCTCCACAAGTGCATTAAGATGATGGAATGAGAATATCAAAAGAATATGAAGATAAGAAGATCTACATTGAGACTATCTACCCACCAGACTGGAGTCAACCAGAGGTAACTTCTCTGGACCTTATAACAACAAGGGTCATGACATTGACCAAGGCATGGGTGGAGCAGCAGGTAGTTAATTTGAAGGCCAAGGGACTAGTCATCACAATAGATAAGAAGAGAAAGAGGCAAGAATTGTCTGAGGAAGAATATGATGATTTCCTAGAAGATAAGAGGCAAAGCCTAGCGAAGAGAGCTAAAGGAGCTTCATCAAAAGAAGCTAAGAGAAGTGCTAATAATGGTATTTACATATCACTAAGGCCCTCCCCTTAGAAAGTGCTAGGTCCAGCCTCTACTACCACAACATCCAAAATGCCAATAGAGTAACATGTAGATGCAGAGCAGCCTGGGATCACTTATCAGGATTTGGAAGAGGGAGATGATGATGAGCCACTGAAGAGAAAATCTAGAGATATATTAGTAGGGGCTAATGTCCTAAGACAAAAGAGATGATAGAGGCATACAATGAGAGGGTAAACTAGTACCAAGTCAAATGTCCTACTTCAAGAACAAGAAAGTGAGGGGCTTACCCCAATGGAACAAATATTTGTGTCACAGCCATCTGCATCAGATAAGGATGCAAAATCAATGATGTCAAAGGGCCAGGATGGGGGTACAATACAAAAGGACTTTCAGCATAACGCCTCCATCCCAACAATAGTGAAGTTCAAAACAGAAATAGCTCAGGAGGAGAGATTAGGAGAAAAGAAGAGAGTGAATGATCCTTCTTTGCCACTAGATGACATAATCGACCTCACAGATGATGAGGTGACCAAAGATGTGGCGTACAATCCCATGGAGAACTTAGTAAAAAGCATAGCATTGACACTCCAAAACACACCCCAAGTACAGAAGAGTACCAGAAATGAAGAAGAAATTGAAGATCTGGAGATGGTGGCAAAGAGTATTGGCTTGGAGGGCTTAATCAAAAAAGTAACTAGCCCAGCAGCAATTGATTTGACATATGATGAGGTTGAGGATGAAGAGAAGAATAAAACCATGGAGCATGTGTAGACTAAAGATAACTCAGCCATGGATATAGAGATACACACTGAAGTACCTGCACAACATGATGTTCATGATGTTGATGAATGATGTGTTGAGGTAGTTGATAAAGAACAACAGATAGAAACATCTAGCCAAAAAGGTCCATTGAATAAAGATAATGAAAATAAATCAGAGGAGGTGGTAGATGGTGATAACCAAGAGGTTCACTAGGATACACAAGATCCTAGCCATAGAGGACCAAATGTGAACACTCCTCAACCTAAAGATAATCAGTAATTGCAGAATTAGACTGTGAGGACACCTTAGGATGTGCATATTGACAGAAGCAAACATGATGAGGATGTTCCAGCAAAGGTGCCAGTGAATGAGGAGCCTTATAAGGAGATGTCTGGAGATCAGAATATAACATTAGAAGATGCTGCACAACAAGATGATCAGTAGCAAGTAAACAAAGAGATTCCCACTGATGGGGAACAACAATCAAATGTAGAGGAGAACATTCCAAAGAATAAGAATGTGGAAATACATGATACTCACATTGAGCAGTCTAACCAACAAGGGTCTGGATCTGGTGTGCCACATTGGCTCACACATGAGGTAAATCGGTCTCAAATTCTTGATTCTTCTAATTTTGATATTTCTTCATTATTTTTAGTAGAGGTTGCAAAACCAAAGAGTAGAGCTAGGGCCACCTCAATGGTGAAAAGAGATCCCATAACAGGAAGGAGGATAGCTCAGGTAGCTATGCCTATTGCAAATAAGGCAAACGGGGAAATAAAGGTCGATGAATTTCAAATAACCATAGTAGACCTAGGGTTTGTTATTGTAGAGCATGAGGATCAAGAGGCTAAACAAATTATAGATGCTCTAGTTGCCAGAATAGCCAAGGAAAAGGCTAAGAATAAAGAATATAAAGAGAAAATTGCTCAAATGCACAAGCATTCATTAAGGGATTGGTGGCACCAACAAATGTGCCTATCACAGCTTCCACATCCCTAAAATTAGTGTCTCAATAGAAGATCACTAGATTAGATGTCATGAAGCACCAGGAACATGTAATGAATGATTGGTTCAGCAAGTTCCTAAGTGAGGCAGATAAAGTAGTGAGGATATCCTTGTCAAATTGGGAAATGCTGAGTAATATAAAGAGGAAAGCTGATGACTTGAAGAAAGAGGTTGGTAAGAGATTGATCGGGAGTAGTCAAGATTTGACTACATTAAAATATATGAGGAGGTTAAATGTAAGCACCCTCATGAAAAAGAATGTCCTAACATCCCAAACATTATCAAAGTTAGATACTTGGTTTGAGGATGTAAGATTTGAAGTCAATGTATTGAAAAGATGTAATGCTAGAATGACTGACATTGGTGTAAAAGCACATCAGCTCATGTTTGAGGAGTTAGAAATTTTGGAAGGAGAAGTTGAGGGCAAAATTGAGAATCAAGATGAAGAGTTCACCATCAAAGCCTTCAGGGATAATTTTGTTTTAGTTTTGGAAGATCTTGTCTAGCACTTCTCAGAGGATACAATTGATCATGTTATGCTAATGAGATATAAGACTGATGAATACAATAAAGAGATGGATAATAGAACCAATAGGTGGATAACATTACAAGAATAGCCAAAAGCACAAGAGCATGCAACTACAAAGGCTAAAGTGAAGGATAAGGAAGAAATAAATAAGGCTATTCAAATATATGCACATATCCGTGGATGCCAGATAACAGAAGAACCATCTATAGATGAGGAATCAGATGGAAATGCAGAATGAAGAGGTCACATTGACCAAGTCAAAGATTCTAGAATATTCCCACATGCCAGTTGTACTACACCAAATTGATTGCCAAACGCAAACATGTGCCACATTTAATACTGACCGTTAGATCATGAGATCTATTGTAACTACATCCTCTCCTTGTTTTATAAAAGGGGATAGATTGCCATTTGTACATTATTAGGAGCTTAATTAAGACTGAATTGTTGAGCTACATGGTTCTCTCTCAAGACTAATTGTATATATGCATACATTTTGAATACTGAATGAAATAGAGATCTGATTACAAATTAATCATAAATCTTGAGTAATCTTTGTGGATATCATCTTGATATGTCACTATGATTTGCTGCATCCCTTGGAGTGCATTTCAACTACTGAATATTGTTGTTATCCTATTCCTAGAAGATTAGCATCAACTGTGAGTAGTTGTGCAATAACCTGGCGAAGCATGGTTTGATTTTATCTCTATTCATGAAGTCTTGAATTGTGCATATGGATCAATGGTCAAAACTCACTCATTTCAAATAATTTTAGAATTTCATTTCAATTTCTTTTAAATTTCATCAATCATCATCATTAACTACAAAATATTGACACATGATAAACATAACTTAATAAATATGTAGACATCCGTAGATATATGAACATCCCATGCATATTTGGACAAATTGCATGTAAGATTGAAAACATCATGCTAATACTTGAAAATAATGATAAGGAAAATATCAGCTTATAGGCACAATATTTAGAAGAATTTGAAGTGCAGAAGTAAAATTAAGTGTAGATTAGTTCAAATTTAAGAAAATTTAGAAGAACTAATCAAAGTCATATATATCATCATGAACAAGCTTATTAAGAGTGAAGATCAGAATAGATTCATATAAATATCTGCATATTTTGGTTAGAGATTGTAGGATTTAACATCATTTGTTGAGATTTATACAGAACAGATGAAATAGAGAAAATATTTACACATCCGAATACAAGTTACATTGAATTTCATATGTAAGGCCCTTGAATGTTTAACAATAAATTCACATCAAACCACTAAGAGATTATTAGAAGATCATGACCTGATCAACGGAGACTTGGAATCATAAATTCAATCCTGAATTTATCGTATTCTTCAAGAGGATAAAGGTTTATTATATGAATTTTTATCTCTGTTAATATGACTAATAGTTGTATCAACAATTATCATTATCCTTAATCAATATTGGTACTTCATTGGCATCTAAAGATTCCATAGGAGATAACAACACCTTCATTGTATTTTTTGCAATTGGTAACTATAGAAATTTAGAATTCACATAATGAATTCTACAAGCTTGCAGGCTTCCACTGGAGTCTTATCATCACATAGAAGAAAATACATCGCATGTTGCATAGTTAAATCTGGTAGAATAGTTGTATCTTTGACTTTCATATCAAGGTGATTCTCTAAGAAGTGAAGTAGCAAAGGAATGCCTCCTGCAAAACATTTTTTAGAATTTGTATATGAAGAGAACTGTTGTAAAGCCTCAAGAGCTGCATGCTCTAAACTAAACTGTCTAGTTTTAAACAAAGCAACCAAAGCATCAATTATGTTTTGTTGAATCAAGACCTCTCTTATATTGTCATCAAGCTACAATTGTGCCAATATTTTGATCATTGCCAATTTGGACTCCTTTGTACCTGAAAAATAAAACCCCAAGGAATGTTTAGGAGTCTGCTTTGTCTATTTTAACTTCAAGTATCCTTATTGCTAACATGCTTTCAGATTTTGGAACCAATCCTAAATACCCAGTTCATGAACAAAGGCAAGTATCTTGCATCAGTATAAAGAGAAGAAAAATGCATTATGGGAAAAGAAAAAGCACTACAAAGCCTTTAAAAAGTGTTTCTCAATGAAATTTTCACAAATTTTGTAACACTCTCAGATATAAAGTTCACCAATTTTTCTAAAGATTTTAGTTTCACATGATTTATCATAATCATTAAACAAACTTAGTAAATTCTAGTAGTAGCTAATCTAATTGTGCTTCTACATTTAAAATATTTTTAGAACGGATAATTGGCACTGTCATTGTACAAAACACTATGTTAAACATAAAGAAAAAAATGTTCCATGAACCAAAATAGCAAAACAAGATTAGAATATATAGCTAATAAATATGTAAGATGACAACATGTGAATTGATAAGTATAACCCATGCCATACATCATTTTAACATATATTTTTGTTGCCAGATCCCCTAGCATTAGGTATGAATCTCCCACTCAGAAGTAAATTAGTCTCAACTCTTATAAATTACAATAATCAGTCTAAAAAGAAACAAACAACAAGAACCTTAATAATAAGACTATAAACCATACAATATTATGCACATATCTATTCATGTAAAGTTTAGGCTATTAGAATTTTCCATTGCAATAAGCATCTTTTCGGGATAACAGCTAAATGAAACTCTTACTATAGATTTGAAAAATACATAAAAGAAGCACAATGATACACAAAGAGGTCTCCCATCCAATATTGCAATGTGGTCACTCAAAAGTAATATATGCCTGGAATTAGTCCAAACTAACATGTGAAGGTGACTATGAAAGATCCAAGACATCATCAATGTGTTTGTGAAAAGAACACAATGACTTTTCTGATATCTTGTGTTAGATAGAAAAGAGAGACTTAGCCTAAAAATGTTAACTAGGTCAAACCCTCTTCTATTAGCATTGGAACACAAACCGAGCTTGGCTTCTACCTAAGAAAGAGAACCAAACTACAAGGGTTTTGTCTCTTTGTTGTATAGAAGAGTGTCAACCAAATCTAACCAAGAGAACTAGGGCAAAATATCAAACCCTAGTTGACAAAGATCTACTCATAACAGAATGTCAGAAATAGATATCAGAAATCTAACATCACAGCGAGGATCAGAGGGCAGAGTTGAACCTGGATCTTGATTCAAGAGACCAAAGGACCAGGGTGCTTGGGCAGCCTAGACCGCGATTAGGGTTTTGTAGAATGTGAAGTTTCTTGTGTCTCTTCGCTTGTGTGTTCCTGCTTCCTGTAACTTTTTTTTACAGTTTCTTCCAGATGCTACCTACACACACAAGAAGGAAAATGGTTGGGTTCTATTTAGGAGCTTGCCTAAGTCAAGCTTCGTGAATGGTGTTTCCACCTCCATAATAGCAATGATGATATCTCAAAGAGTGCATGCCCTAGGAGGGTAGAGGCAAATTTGAAGTAGAATGGCACGCTAAACCAAAGCATGAAGGAAAGGAGTCACTGTGAGCATGTAAATCCTAGCTAGCTTGAAGCAGTGTCACAACTTGACTTAAGAAGTTGGTGTAGTCCAAAGAAGTAGAGAGATCTTCACATACGTGTAAGAAGTTAGTGTCATAGCAATAATAATGTTGCATATGTTGTCATTGATGTCAAAGAAGTGAATGACAAAGGAATGATGAGCAGTGAGTAGTGATGATAATCAAAGGAACAGTCAAAGAATGGTGATAAGAAGTGTTGTGATGTGAAAGATATGGTGATGAAATACATAAGCATGATGTTGATTCAGTATCATCTTTACACAATTGTACCTTATCTTCTAAAGTTCATGGATAGGTGAAATTTGTCAGGTTGAAGGATTTGTTGACATGAAGAAGGGAATTGTACTGATGGAGCTCAGAAGATTGTACCGCATTCTACCACATATGAAGATATGGTCTTGTAGTTTGGAGGATTGCTAGAGACCGACAAGGAGTATGCATGTTTCAAGTTTCAGAACATAAAAGTTGCCATAGAGCATTCCAAAGCTATTAGAGTGAATATAGTGGTGATATAGTGTTGTTGTCATCTCAAAGGTGTAGTATAATGCTCCGCATTTCTCCGCACTTGAAGATATAGCCTTGCCATTTGGAGAATAGGTAAAGAAAAGATACAACAATGATCTAATAAAGTTTCAAAGGATATAAAGTACTACAGTGTTTACCAGAGTCAGCTAAGTAAGAACAAGTCATGTTGTTGTTCAAGGTTATCAGAGGAAGAACAGAAAGCCACCGCATTCCACCACACTTTGATGTTTGGATTTGTTGTTTGAAAGATAAGTTAAGTTTGTCTATATGTATGCTCATTTCAAGTCTCAAGTGTTCTGGAGTACTACAAGTATGTTTTTCCATGTTTTATATCAAGACTGTGTAACTAGACTATGAAAAGGATATTGACATCAGTGTTTGTTTGCTTGTGCCAGTAAGAAGCATAAATATGAGAAAGGAATGTATGAGAAGGTTTTTCAGGTCTTATAATGCTTGTTGTGTGAATCACTTGTTATTTTGTTTCTCCAGTACTACATTGGGGCTGGAGCTAATGTGTGGAAGGATAAGTATTTATAGTACCGACATGATATACTTTGGTGATTGCGCCATGTGTATGGAAGTGTGCACCAGCCGAAAAGCTTGGGAGAATGAAAAATGGGTCTAGTATACTTCATGGTATGAACCACTTCTTGAAGTTTCTCTCCTACATCACCACAAATGATTTGGAAGCTAACAAGCAAGGTTGATTACACGTTTCATCCAAGCCGACAAAGGTGAAGTTTTGAAGACTTGTGGAGCATACAAATGAAAGATCACATTTATTGCAAAGTGGTAAGTGTGAATGAGGATGTATGTGTGAAAGTGTGTGTTTGTGTGTGTGAAAAAGATAAATGATCTAGAAGATTATGATGCTTGATTCATAACAGAGTAAAAGTGTATTGCAGAGGTATTTTGAGTAGAGTTGATAGAGTAGAGGTGTTGAAGTGTATTGCGGAGGTGTTTTGAATAGAGTTGATAGAGCAAAAGTGTTGAAGTTTATTGCAGAGGTGTTTGAAATTTTAGAATCAATCAAGTGTTTTTGGTACAAGATGTTGGAGCCTATTCTTTAAGTGATGTAGCACTTTAGGGAGTTGTAGCTTCCTTTGGGTTGGAGCCCATAAAAATTTGTATTAGGAAGTTGAAGCTTCCTTTGGGTTGAAGCACATAAAGTTCTTTGTAAATCTCTTTTTATTTGTGAGGCTAGATTTGGACAGTAGATCCAAGCATCTTGCTCACTGTGGTTTTTCCCTTTTAGGGTTTTCCACATAAATCTTGTGTTATGGTTGTGTGGTTGTGTGATTGTGTTTTGATTTGCATAGTTTCCTTCATAATCTGTTTAAGGTAGTAGAAAGATTTTGTTGATAAAGTTGAATTGGATTAAATTGTGGCATATACTGATTCACCCCCCTTCTCAATATATCAGTGTGTTCTAACAAATCCACCATAGAGAGCATTAGAGAGAAAGAGAGAGTGCAAGGGTGCCTAGATTGCTTAGAGAACTTAGAGGTGTTCAAATGAATGACTTAACTTGCTTATATATGCATTCTCATTGATTTTTAGAGAATTAAACTAAATGAGGCCGACATTAGAAACCATTTAAGATGCTTAAAGCTTACATACCACCAATTTAGGTCTGGACTAAAGGAGGGCCCAGGGTGGTTGGCCCCCATGGTCCTTTAGCCCCAAGACCTCTAGGATAAGTCACTTTTAGTGTTTATAGCCTTTCCTTATAGTTATTTTCTAGGTTTGTACATTGGGATTAGGAATTACATGTTTTAGGTCCACCCAGGTGCTAAACTAGGTGTAAAATGCTAGTGTACATATTTTACGATATAACATTTAGCCAACACTTTAGCGTGGGTATGAACTTATGTTTGAACTCACATTAAAGTAAGGTGGAGACAAATTTCAATCAAAACAAACATAGAAGCCAAAGAATTCCACCAAGTTATGGACCATAGTAGCCCCCAATCTTAGGATTCTAAGGTTGTAAACACGTAGGATTTCTTTTTAAACATAGCAGCCATAGAATGTCACCAAAATTGAGGGGTGATCAAGACCCCAAGTTAGGATTCTAGGAGTCTATGATTATTTGTATACACATGACATAATTTCTTGAAACATGAAGCACTTAGAGAGCATATGATAAGACAAGACATACACGAGGCATACACTTGAGAAATCACAATGTATACATGCAATACACAAAGTATGCACAACATATATGAAGTATGCACACAAGGCACAAAGTATACATGGAATACACATGAAAAACACTTGGAATACATGCCAAGCACTCGAGAGGCATACATAAGTAATATATAGAGAATACACAAGAAGCATGCATGAGGCATGAAGAATACGTAGAGGACAAGAATATATGAGGATAATACATGTATTGTACAATAATCAAAAGAAGTATATAACAAAAGACCTTAAGTTGGCATGACAAAAAGAGAGTTTAATCTAAAAGGTGTCTCAATCACCATGCATCATTCCCCAAGATGCAATTAGAAGAATTCTAAGAGGGGTTAGTTAGAAATAAAGCATAAGAGGATACAAACACATCATACACATAATCTATCTAAAGAGAAGTGTTTTGATAGAAAGATGAGAGTCAGGCTCATAGCATGATATATGCCCCCACCTTAAAGCGATTGCTAACTCCATCTGGGAGCAATTTCCTTTAAGGTAAAATAAGGAAGACATATAAAAACAAGCAAGAGAGCTTTCTAAAAGCACATGCCAAAATGAATTGTGTTTTCCAAAAGCTACATCACAACAAGGGGTTTCCCAAAATGTTAAATAGAAAATAAAATGGCTTGTGTAGTCATGGTATGATACCAAGCATTGCAACAAGGTGTCACATAAATATGAAGATGATGGAAGAAAGATCACATGAGAGTACACATAAATTGAATCAAGGAAGGATGCTCGATCATCCAAGAAAAATGATAAAATTGTACATCATAATATATAGAAGAATGAAGATACATATAGAGGAAAGACACAATGCATTCTTAGTCCTTGTACCTTTGTGTTAACAAAGGTGCCAAGGGAGAACTATCAATCAACAAAACATCACAATACAAGGATAACAATACTTACAAGCATAACACAAATGAGAAAGAGGGATCACTCTTGTGAGTTAGCCTATAACAAATCATCCTCCCCAGGTGTTCTAGGGACTACATCAAGCATGGTGAGGAGTGCTAGAGCCAAACCTTAATCTAAGTTGTTGAATCTTGTCACCCAAGACTCGACATTCCATAGTGGAATGGCCAAACACTTGATGATATGCACAATAATGAGGTGTTGATTGATTGTTTTGTAGAATCTTTTTGTGTGTTGGAGGAGGAAGAGTGATTAAGCAGTCTTTGAGTAGACTCAGAAACATACACTCTTGTTGAGATAGGAGAAAAGATATAGGTGGAGTAGGAAGCAACCCTTTTTATTGTGAACATGGTGGAGAGAACATAGGAGAAGGTTGAGAACCTAAACCTACTTTAGACAAGTGCAGTGTTGGTTCCACGAGTTCCTTAATTCCTTGTTCTTTGCATCCTAACCCATTTCCATTATATCCTTGTTTTGAAATAATTTTGAATCCATGCCCATAATGCTTCTCCAAGTCCGCAAGAAGAGGAGAGGTCATATGACTAGCTTTGTTGAAATGAGAAGAAGTAGAAGGATCATACTTTTTATCATAGGGAGGAGGGTCAATTTTTTTTTCAACTAGCCCATGGGGGTTGAAATCTAAAGTGACCTCGTCACTACCAAGACATGCATTGGAAGAAGACTGTTCATTAGATTGAGATGATGCTTTATCACAAATGGTTGCCACTTCTATAGAAGAAGATGGATATTCATCAATTTTAAAAGTTCCATCACCGTTAATCTTGAGTTTAAATTTTGTACGAGTAGGAGATTGTGTTGAAATTCCATTTACCTTTAAGATTTCTGGGTGTGAGAGTGAGACTTTATATTCACCCACAAAGGAGGGTGTAAAATCTAATGAACCCTAGTCATCACCAATAAATACATTCGAAGGACCGACACTATTCTGACCAACACTATTGTTAGCAGTGGGGGATAGTAGTAAAGAAGGGATCAAACTATTTAAAGGAGTTTGATGTCTCACTTCTATTTGCAACCAACTTTCTGGAACCAAATCAACTTCAATTATGTAGGGCTTGTTTTCAAAAATAAACTTTATTGAATGATGAAGGGTAGATGAGAATGCCCCCATGGCATGAATCCATGGTTTACCAAGAAGAAGATTAAATGAAAGAGAATTAGGCATGACATGGATAAGGGTAGGCAATGTCACAGGTTCTACCTTAACATTTAAGGTGATTGTACTTAGTGATTGTTTTCCAACATTATCAAATCCATGAAGGATGAGTTTATCTGGTTTGATGAAATATGTATCAACATTGATTTTATGTAACAATTCTATGCCACAAACATTAAGACTTGATCCACCATCAATCATAGTGCGTCTTACCCTCATTTTAATAATAATGACAGATATCATAGGAGGCTCATAGTGGTTTTGAACTTCTATGGGAGGTAATTCATGTTGTTAAAATGAAATATCTGATGTTGTTGCATGCATACAACTAAATAAAGATGCTACATCATTCGGTCTAACAAAAGGTGAAACAACTACCTTTTGTAGAGCCTCATGGAGCATTCTGTGGTATGTAGGTGAAGTTTGTATTAAATCCCATAGAGAGATATTAGCCTAAGTAGCATGGAGCTGCTTGACAAGATTGTATTCTTTACCAATATGCGGGAGAAGATGAGGTGCTTGAGGAAGAATAGGTTGAGAAGGTGGAAGAGAAATGGGCACAATCGGTGCTTGCCTACTTTGTTTGTTATTGCAGGTGTTGGGTGTGTGAGCAATCATACGATGTTGTGACACATTTTGAACACCTTGATTCCTTTGAGTAATTTTCTTTGCATAGTTGAGAATGTAACCCGAGGGTCAAGGTGGTGTTGGATCACCTTCAACAGTAATCACCAATTTAGAGAAAAGAGGTGAATTGTACTTATTCACTATCCCTGAATAAGTCTATTAATGATAATTGAATTGACATTATTTTCTTTTTGAGTAAGCTCAACATCCATCCCTAAGGGATTTAATGTGAGATCTTTCTTCATCCACTAATGCTTCATCTTTTGAAGGGAGAGCATTGGAATGAAGGGAGGGTAAAGTGTTAAGAAAATTGTTGATGATTGTATCTTTAGTGATGTCCAAGGGGTTTGAACATGCAACCAAAGGAGGAATATCAAGGGTCTACATCCTTCATCATATCCAAGGTACTTGAACATTCAACTAAAAGAGGAAGATCAAGATTCTTCACGTCCTTAGTGATATCCATGGTCCTTGAACATTCAAACAAAGGTGAAAGATCCATAGGATGAGCCATAGAAACCTCATGTAATATGGTAGAAATAGAAGTAGTATGCTCAATATCATCTAATGCCTAATCTTTAGAAGAGAGATCATCCAAATAAAGAGTATGTAAAGTAATGTTAAGAAATGTATGGACATGATTTCATCCTCTTCCGCCAAAATATTCTCACAAGTGGGAATGATTTGGGGAGAGGGATCCAACACATAGGGGGGCATAGGAAAAGATAGGTCACCATCATATGTATTAGAGGTGATGTCAAAGGTATTATCATGAGTTATAGTAGAAGTAGAAGAAGATCTATCACCATCACCTTTCTTATGACAATTCATGGAGATGAATTTAGTAAAGTCCTCTAATAATGATAGAAGTAATACGAAGAAGCCATTAATACATGTAAGTGTGATATGGAATAACAATATACAATTGAATTTATACATGATTTGAGTATCTAAAATAAGATTGCAATCAATGTTCTACAAGTGCAAGATAAGCGGGGCTTTCCAAAATGTGGTGTTTTTGGTAACCACAACAACTAAGTCTTGCAAATGTAAGATGTGTAGTATGTGCAAATTATTTTCCCAAGTAAACACAAGAGGGATTTAGAAAAGTTTTCTTTAAATGAAGATGCATAAGTGTCAAATGAAGCTAGATAGTTTTGTTTATGCTATTGCTTTATGATTTTAAAGAGAAGATGAATGCATGAATGTTATTGCTTTGTAATTTAAACAAATATGACACATATGATGAGGTACAAAAATGTAAAATTGGATTTAACAATCCTTCAACCTAGCAAAATCTAAAAATAAGATTTCAACTACAACCACTAAATGCAAGACTAGCTAGGGTTTATCATCAAAGCCCTAGATCTTAAATGCTTATTCCCTTAAACCAAATTATTTGATCAAAGAATGCTTTTCCTTTTGTAATTTGAAAATGAATGATATTTATGAAATGTTATGGCAATGCAAGATCAGATTTGAACAACTAATCAGCATCAAAATCTAAAACAAGGGTTTACTCCACAAACCCTAGGTGCAAGACTAGCTAGTTTTTCCAAAAAATGTAACTTTTTTTATAAAACCCTAGAAAACAAGAGGTTTAAATGCAAGATGTATCACTATGAAATGGTTAATTGTTGTTATACCAATCAGATCTAATACAAAAATTAGAAATTTCAGTATTTCTATGATGATCTAAAAGCATGAAATATAAACAATGTGACAAATATGCTTTTTAAATACACTTAAATCCAATGCTTGATTTTCACATTTCAAATGGCAAAATGCAAAAATGTTGTAAACAGAAGGAAAGATAAGGTACATAAAATGAAATCAATTTAATCCACCTTATAATGTCACCAAGATTTGAAACAACACAGTAATCTACAAACCCTAGGTTCAAGACTAGCTAGATTTTCTAACCATGCAAGGTTTTTACAAACCCTAACAATGAAGCAATGTAAAATTAAGCTATGAAATTATGCCAAATAATGAGTGAATGTAATATAATAAGATATAGGAAGAAAATAACTCAGATCTGGAGCAAGAAGGATGCCAAAGTGCAAGAAATGACGAGTTCACCAAAATGTTAGATATAAAAGAGAGACTTAGCCTAAAAAGGTTAACTAGGTCAAACCCTCTTCTATTAACATTGGAACAAAAATTGAGCTTGGCTTCTACCCAAGAAGGAGAGCTAAACTACAGGGGTGTTGTCCCTTTGTTGTATAGAGGAGTGTCAGTGAAATCCAACCAAATCTAACACAACAAGCTAGGAAAAAATATCAAACCCTAGTTGACAAAGATCTACTCATAATAGACTGTTAGAAACAAATATCATAAATCTAACACCATAGCAATGATCAAAGGGAAGATTTGAACCTGGATCTTGATTCGAGAGTGCAAAGGACTAGGGCACTTGGGTGCCCTAGACCTTGATTAGGGTTTTGTAGAATGTGAAGTTTCATGTGTCTTTGCCCTTCTGTGTTCCTACTTCTTGTAACTTGTTTTCTGCAGATTCTTCTAAATGCTACCTGCACACACACAAGAAGGAAAATGGTTGGGTGCTATTTAGAAGCTTGCCTAAGTCAAGCTCCATGAATGGTGTTTCTACCTCCACAATAGCAATGATGAGATCTCAAAGAGTACATGCCCTAAGAGGGCAGAGGAAAATTTAAAGTAGAATGGAATGTTAGAACAAAACATGAAGGAAAGAAGTTACCATGAGCATGGAAACCCTAGCTTTCTTGAGACGGCGTCACAACTTGACTCAAGAAGTTGGTGTAGCCCAAAGAAGTAAAGAGATCTTCACAAGACCTACAAGAAGTTAGTGTTGCAACAATAATCCACCATAGAGAGCTTAAGAGAAGAGTAGAGAGCATGAGAGAGAAAGAGAGAGAGAATGCAAGAGTGCCTAGATTACTTAGAGAACTTAGAGATGTTCAAATGAATGACTTAACTTGCTTATATATGTGTATACGCCTAAAAATGACACGGTTCAGTCTAAATAAACAAATTTATTTATTTGATTCATATTCTTCTAAGTTAATTAAATATCAAAATATTTAATTACCTCTTCTAAGGTCAGAATTAAATAAAATCTTTTATTTAATTAAATTCTTCCAAACAATTAAATAATTCTTAATTATTTAATTAAATCAAATCATTCTTTCAAATTTGAATAAATCAAATTAAATTTATTTAAATCCTCTCAATCTCCAAAAATAAAATATAATCAAATATTTTATTTATTCTTCCAAATCATGCACAACAATTAAATAAATCTATTTATTTAATTTGCTTTCTTATCTTCTAATTCTTCAAATATTCTTCCAAATCTTCTAAAAATAAGTCTTCTTCTTCATGCACACAAAATTGAATAATTTATTATTTAATTTCTTTCAAATCTTGCAAAAGCAAATCTCAAGTTGAGTTATCTATTCAATCAACCTTGTTTTTATCAATATCTCTTAAAATAGAAAAAAACTTTCTAATTTATGAAAAACATGTCTTATCTTTATAAAAGAAAGTAGTTAACTCAAAATAAAATAGCTTTTGTGTGACACTTGTCTTCTTCTTATTCATGCACATTCCTCAACCATTCTCAACCATTGATCTTCTCATTCTTTCTATACTGTTGATCTCTTCTTTCACAAGTCTATAAATTGAACCCTATTCTATCTAGGTTGGCCTCCATCGTCTCCACCACCCCCTCCTCCTCCATCATCTCCCCCATCTCTGCCACCTCCCCATCCACCTCTCCTCCTCCTCCCCCCCCTCCGGCCAACTTGGTCCTCATCATCTGAATCTGCCTCATCTATACGAGGCACCAACTCCCCAAGACTTGAATATCTCAAAAATGGGTGGGCAGTGAACCAATCCTCATAATCCTGGGTCATCCCAGTGTCTGCAATCCCCCTCCTCATATCCCAGGTGATGTAAGGCGTCTGTTGAAACTCTGCTAGTGCCTCCTCATAGGAGGCCATTGGCCCCCATCTGTACCTCTCAGCATGAGTCTTCGCAAATCAGGCCTACCCCTGTGGCATGCCCTGCCTCCTCCCAAACTGTCTCTATACTTGGCTGACAATCTGCCTCTCCAAAATAAACCATGTCCGTCCTATCAGCCACCTTGTTTGATAGCAGTAGGGTAGCTCATCTACCTCATCCTCCCATGGCTCACAATCTAGATGTGGCCGACAGACGACCACATCTACTCCATCCAAAGCATGCTGCCAATACTCGAGCTTCCCCAGCCTATGCTAGGAAATCACTCCTATGTAGCCATAGCTATACGACTCTCCTCTCTATCTGTCAAAAACACAAATCGGTCTCATGATCACTATGTGCTGCCATAGCCAAAACTGTAGCAAAGACACGCCTGCAGATAGGCTCGCACCCCTGTGATATACCACCTGATGCATGTCGTGGTATAGGTGCACAAGAACACAGACACCCCAAGCATACTGGGTGCTCTCTGTCACCATCCTCTCCATGATTCGACCCCATCCAACAAGGAACCCGTGTGATCTCCTATCGGGGCATACAACACCTCCAATCAGTCCTGCTACAATCCCTGGGAAGTAGTTGTAGTAATCATGAATATCCTGCCAAGAGATGACCTATCCGACCAGCTCGGGGTCATCGAACACTTGCCTGCACTCAGCAAGTCTTGCGTCCCTCTGTGGATCATACTCCACAAGCTCTCCCTGAATAGATAAGTGGAGAATCCTGTACACATCCTCCAAAGTAATGGTCATCTTGCTAGTAGGGAAGTGGAAGGTCCCATCCTCACTGTGGAACCTCTCCACTGCTGTAGTCAGCAACCCTCGGTTTGCTCAAACCTTGGGCATGAAGCAAACATAGTCAAGTCCCATCGCACCGAGTGCCTCTCAGTCCATCTCAGTCAACATGTGTCTCTGTAACATAGGCATGGGGAACTGCTCCCTCGACTGAAGCGTATCTCGTATATCCTCTTGCAAGCACGCAAAGCAAGGCGTCAACCTAAAGCTACAAGTACCATACTCAACATATCTATAGAAACATATCAACTAACTTAGCATATCAAATTGATCAAAATAGTACACTACATGTCTTAACTAGATTCCTACAATCTTGGAGATAGCTTATCGATTGACGCGTCAAATAGGATGCCAATCAAGTCAATTTTGTTAAGTAAACTGCCTATCTATATCATATGCGCCATAACAGGTGGTACATGCATCATTTCCTAGCAAATGCGCCATTTCTTTACCAATGCACCACTTCTGACAAGTGCGCCGCAAGAATCCATGCATGCGCCATCCTATACCGTAAATGCACTGTCCTGTCAAAAGCGCCGCTACATACCGTAAATGCGCTGCATAATTATGCATGCGCTGACAAAACTCATGCATGCGTGGCTTGATAATATGCACCATTTTATATCCTAAATGTGCTACAAAACTACGTATGCGTAATTTCCCATGACATATGCGCCACATTGTGTTCCAGCGCATTTGTCTACCTAGTTTTTCTCCTAACATTTATGGCTATCAAACTTGACCCTAGGGAAATTTTTTTGAGGTACATACCGAGGGTCCTACCTCTGCTGGCCAGTCGAATCATCAGACACGCTCAAAGCAATGCTCCTCATGTGGGATGTCCATCCTTGTGCTAACTGCTCTATGCTCTCCTAAGCTCTCTGAAGCAAATCAAACAAAGACAAGTGTGCAAATAAATTGTCTTGTGGACCCAGCTCCTATATATAGCATGCAAACCCTAATCTAGCTATGTGGTGACTACGACTACTTCCTGCACCCATTTCTTCCAGTTTTCTTCCCGTTTCTTAGAAACGCATCCTGTTTTCTTCAAACCTAACCAAGTTTTCCCTTCTTTGTGAGATTGTCTGTCTCATGCCTTCTACCTTCTTCCCGTCCAATCTCCCGAGGGGGCATCCTACCGTCGTTAAACCTGTACCAGGGGCAAACTGGAGCATGTATCATTATCAGAAAATCTATTCTTTGAAGCAACATCGTAAACTGCATTGCATCAAAGAGGGGCAAAATGTATATGCCTAAAAATGACACGATTAAGTCTAAATAAATATTCTTAATATTTATTACATTCTAATTCTTCTACCAATAAATAAATAAACAAATTTATTTATTTGATTCATATTCTTCTAAGTTACCTCTTCTAAAGTCAAAATTAAATAAAATCTTTTATTTAATTAAATTCTTCCAAACAATTAAATAATTCTTAATTATTTAATTAAATCAAATCATTCTTCCAAATTTGAATAAATCAAATCAAATTTATTTAAATCCTCTCAATCTCCAAAAATAAAATATAATCAAATATTTTATTTATTCTTCCAAATCATGCACAAGAATTAAATAAATCTATTTATTTAATTTCTTTCTTATCTTCTAATTCTTCAAATATTCTTCCAAATCTTCTAAAAATAAGTCTTCTTCTTCATGCACACAAAATTGAATAATTTATTATTTAATTTCTCTTAAATCATGCAAAAGCAAATCTCAAGTTGAGTTATCTATTCAATCAACCTTATTTTTATCAATATCTCTTAAATTAGAAAAAAACTTTCTAATTTATGAAAAGCATGTCTTATCTTTAGAAAAGAAAGTAGTTAACTCAAAATAAAACAGCTTTTGTGTGACACTTGTCTTCTTCTTATTCGTGCACGTTCCTCAACCATTCTCAACTGTTGATCTTCTCATTTTTTCTATACCATTGATCTCTTCTTTCACAAGTCTATAAATTGAACCCTATTCCTCCATTTCATTCATCCAAGCTTTAAGTATTGTTACTCTACAGGAATTACAGTGCGCCTTTGGCACCAATTCCTTCATTGCTTGTGATCACATTCGTTACTATGCACTATTACCATTGTTGTGAAGCTCCTCTTCATGGAAATACTATCATAGCCATTCCCATTTGACATCTTGGATCTTGGAATCATAGCAAGGAAGTGCACCTTCTGAGGGCCATATTAATAGACAAGATCATTTGTGATATGTAATCAATGGAAGCTTCAAATTAAAGGAGGTTTGCTTTGTTGTTGTTCATTGTTTATTTAAGTCTCTTTTGTTCACCATTTCATTGAGTTTTGGGTATCTTGATATTTGATATTATTGATTATTCTTTTGAATCCAATTTTCCCTTAACAATATGCATTCTCATTGATTTTTAGAGAATTAAACCAAATGAGTCCTACATTAGAAACCATTTAAGATGCTTAAAGATGACATACCACCAATTTAGGTTTGGGCTAAAGGAGGGCCCAGGGTGCTTCGGCACCCTAGTCCTTTAGCCCTAAGACCTCAAGGATAAGTCACTTTTAGTGTTTATAGCATCACCTTATAGTTATTTTTTGGGTTTTGTGCATCAAGATCAGGAATTGCCTGTTTTAGGTCCACCCAGGTGCTAAACTAGGTGTAATATGCTAGTGTACATATTTTATGACATCATCTTGAAAACCCTATCAGATAGCACAATACAGTCTAAATTTGAATTTTTGCTGCATTTAATCTTCAATCCTTTTGAACTTTCCCTTTTTTTGAATTCTAAATGAATCCAAAACTATCACCAAATCATATTAGAAGTAGTAACCCAAGAAAAGATCATAAAACAAAGAAGTTTTAGCAATTCCTGATTCTACAATGCTACTCTCAACAAATCCACAGAGACCTTGTTAAAGTTGGACTACAAATTCTTTGAAATAATGAAGCAACACAAGGCGACCATAATACCCTAATTTCCCTACAATAGTAAAAAAATTATCACTAACACAAAGAAGATCTCAAATTTACCCAATTTGATGCTAAAACACCATATCTCCTCTACTCAGATTCATTTTCTTACATCAAATCTATGGCATTTAGCTTCAAACATGTCATCCCCTAAGCACACTAAATAATCACCAGAAAATTGTATTAAATAAAGAACTTAGCATAGATAATGGCAACTTCAACCTTTTTCTTCTCATACAGGACCAAATCATGGCTCCACCCCTCCATGAAAGTCATATCTTATAAATGAGCATTTTCAATTTTATAATGTAGCCCCAAATATATGAAGGGATTTAAATATATTTTTCATCTTGGGTCACAAAATAGGGTCAATTTTTACACCAAAAATCTAGCAATATGGAAGACATCAAGCACTTTTTTTTAGCATACACTTATTATAGGAGGGTTGGATCTACAATTTCTGATAGTGGGTGCTATGGATTTCTAACTCAAGTGATTAGATCCATGTTAAAGGATGCAAGTTGGAAAGATGGCAATTGACCTGTAAGCACTTCTAGAAGAACAACTCCAAAGGAATAAACATCACTTAAACATGCTACAAAAAATACCATTGGGCACACACAACTAAAAGTGCAAGAGAAATAAATGACAAAGAGCAGGGTTTTCCTTAACATCTGACACTGTAACATAATTCCTCTTACCATATTACCATCAAGATGTGACTCTTTGAGTTGGGTCAAACATAGTGCTCTTCCTGAGTTGCAAAAAAACTACCTAACATGATAGATACTCTACACACATACTCTCCAATTTTACACGGCCTGCTACATTTTTGGTACAGTTGATTTTCTCTTTAAAAATGTTACTATTATATTTCAGAATTATAATATTTCTACATGAGTGTTGAATGCAAGCCAAAAGAATACCATCATCGCTTAAGGGAGAATAGATCTCAATTGAAACATAGGAATCTCCATTCACTAGTACAAAATTAATCTAGAAGCCGATCTCATTACCACCAAGAGAAGTATTTCCTACTTCCCTTAGGAGGCTATGGAAAATGTATTTGCAAATAGTCACCATGCTTTGTCTCAAATGACATTATTTCGCTGCAACCAAATGGGCAAGGCAAATGAGGTGAAGCTACATTTGATAAAAAATCAAACACTTTTAGGATTAGGTTTTTTTTAATGATACATATATTTAAAATATTTTGATTAGGTTACAAGATATTTAGTTTATAGTGTCAATCTATTCAATTTATTAGATATGTATTTATATAATTAGGTGAAATGGGTGTTTTAAAATGTGACAAAAAGAATGGAATGAGTGTTCCCCTAGATAGTATTTGGGTATGAAATGTTTAATTAATGGTGCAACTAATTTCAAATATTGGGGATTACAATTGTCACTCATGGGTTAATGGTCAAAAAATACCTATTTTGGACACCTTTTACAATGGGCCATATTTTGGGCATCAAAATTGATGATATGATATGGACCTAAAAGCTTAGGTTTAAGCAATGAACTTGCCAAGTAAGCTTGTATGAAAAATTTAAACTTGTTCAATATCACCACGTATGATTTTGAGAAGCGTGAAGTTAGGGTGCACAACTACTAGGTCTTCTCCGCTAGTTATAACATTAACCATAATGTTGAGACATTACAAACACCAACCAAATTACAGTTGGTCCTTAATAACAAACAAAATATGATTGCAACTATATTAATATGAACAAAAGATAGATGAATGAAACATCAAGTTGATTATATGCAATGCCAAACAAATCATCCCATGTAATACATCAAGTTTTGTGTTTGCCCTAGAAACAAGGTATTCTTGATTTGGAGCTAAGAGATTTACAATTTGATTTGTTGTAGTTGATAAGTGACCTTCATAGGTACAAAAGAGCTTAATTATCAAGTATGTTGCAATTTTGATTTTATTTGAAACAAAATTGACTAAAAGTCAATATCATTTACATGTGTAATGTGTATATATAGAGTGTTATGAAAAGAAGGTTGCAAATTCAAAATCCATAGAATTTTTGTATACAATTGATGATACAGTTGGTTGTTTATGTGAGGCAGTGTAGCTATAAAAAGCTGTAACAATTCTTTAAGATTTAGACTATTATGATTGATTTGTTCTAGTACGAAGAAATGGTGTCCTTGAAGGATTAATTTTCTTGAAATCTATGTAGATTTAGAGAATTATGTGGGTCAATCCTATGCCACACAAATTTGATCTCTAATGTATAGTTCTAATCTAGCTAGAGACAATTTGATTTGCTATAATTCTTGTTCTTTGTTGATGTGTAAGAACTGGGAGTATTTAAAAACACCTAGGGAAGTTGCTAGATTGCAACGGTTCAAATTATCCTTAGTCAACACCCTTGAAAGACTGGCATTATGGCCTAAGGCAAGTGTTGGTGAACAACAAGCAAGCATACAATGGCTTAGATGCAAATTCTAATGCAAGTGTTGATTCCTTTTAATGCTCCAAATCTAAATATTCCTAAGAATGCTCCTTGTAATTTATTGTGCCATATCAAGTCTAGTATAGACCATAGCATACATGAGGCTACATAATGCACTTGCATAAGATACATGACTCATGTCCTCCATTTCACCTTGTGTAGTAGGACTTTGATGAACTAATATTTTTATTCTTGTAGGCATAGGAACGCTCACTAGTTCACAATCCTACATGCAAAAATATTGCAACAAAGTCAACATACATCCTCTCACTTAACCAAAGTTTTATGTTAGCCTTATCTTTTTAATCTCCATTCCTAAGATAAACCTAGCAACACCTAAACCCTTCATTTCAAAATGTAAAGAAAGATAAGATTGTAAAACCTTTATCATTTCCTTACTATTACTAATCAACAATAAGTCATCCCCATACAAAAGGATTATATTAAACTAATCACCAATCTACTTAAAATAAACACAATGACTTGACTTGGCTCTAACAAATCTTAATGTCTTAAATATGAATCAAATTTATGATACTACATTCTAAGATACTACTTAAGCCCATGAAGAGATTTTTTAACTTGCAAACCATTTTCTCCTTAGCCTTTACCATGTAATGCTCCAATTGTGTCACATAGATCTCTTCCTCTAGATCTCCATGCAAGAAAGTTGTCTTAACATTTATTTGCTCAACCTCAAGGTCCAATGCAACAACAACAAATAAAATAAAGTCTAATGGGTGTAAGCTATGCAATAAGAGAAATGATCTCACCAAAACTAATTCCCTCTATTTGGGAATAACCTTTAGCAACCAACATTGCTTTGTACTTCTCTATTCGGCCCTGATAATGAATTTCTTCTTGAAAACCTATTTGCATCCAATAGGTTCATCCCCTTATGCAACTAGTCCAAGCACCATGTGTTGTTCTTCTCCAACGTCATCACTTCCTTATTCATGGCCTTCTTTAAAGATTCACTATCTTTCATCTTCATTGTCTCCTTCACAATTCTAGGCTCATCGTTATTAGTAGACAAATAAATATGCAAAAATGCAAATCAAATAGGGTATACCTCTTTGGTTTCCCCCTTTGCCAAGTGGACCTCTTCACAAGCTAAGGTGGGGGTTCTTCTTCTTCCTTAGAACCCTCAAAACTCTCTAAATCCTCCTCCTTATTTAGTCTAACCTAAACCTTTGGTTCAACCTTAGGTGCCACTTCCTCCATCTTTGGTTGTAGTTGTAGAACTATCTTAGCACAATCATTTAGTTCCTCAACTCAAGGAAAAGACTTGATCTCTCTAATTATCTCATTCTAGTTATATATCATATTTCTTGTCACTAGATTCCAAAGCTTGTATCCTTTTACCCCCTCAATGAGATTGATAAAGATACATGTCTCCACTTTGAAATCCAACTTTGAATTCTTCTCCTTATGCACATGAACTATGTTTCACAACCAAAACTTTGTTATGCTAAAGTAAGGGATTTTTGCCCATCAAAACCTCCTCTAAGGTTTTGTCAACACATGTTGATGTAAGAGATCTATTAATCAAATAAAAAATTTATACTCATGACTTCTACCTATTTTTTTTTTAATCCAAACTAGCTCTACTAAACATACTCTTAACCCTCTTCATCAATGACCTATTCATCCTCTCTCAACTCCATTTTGTTGAGGGGTGTCTCGGTTTTTCTTATACTATGCAATACCATTGTCCTTACAAAAATTATTAAACTTTGTTGAATACAATTCCTCACTATGATCAAGATGTTCACACAAGTGCAGTGGGGTCTTGGGGGGTCGGTTGTTGGTTAGTCCGAATTGCGCATCATGTCACGCATCACGTCACACACACGGACAAGTGGGGAGGGCAAAGACCATGTTATGTCATGCATCAAATATAGGTATCTTCTACAACTCTATAGTGCATAAGTTGAAATAACAACCGAAGCTGCTACGCGACTTTGACCCGCTTTATAAGTCGTGCCTTTTGCTTTTTAATTTAATATGGACATAAAGCGGCCATCGCGTTGAGATGGTATATTTATTTCATTGTATGTCAAATTAAAATGGTGGAATTGCAGCCTTTTTAGCTGATAATAGGTCCACAATTGACTTGGAGATTTGTCTCACACCGCCAAACTAAATGACGATGCTGGGAAATTAAAGGTGAATAATCCATTGCACACTGAAGGCGTGCAGTGCAAGCATCATAATTATAACACTTCCCATACTAATTTGATAATGAAGGGATGATATGGATTAAGACATTTATGCCTTTCATTCTTTATAACTGAGAGTCTGATTATAGGTCTGATTTATGTCTTACATGATCGACACCATATTGAGTGGTGTTTCGTAGACTTGAATTTAGGCATCTCAAAAGTAGTGGAGCCTCTCAACCAAATCACCTTTATCTGTAAATTTCATTTGTATTCATCTTAATTATGTCTGTAATGGAATCCAATTATGAATGTGCAATCAAATAAATTAATTCATCATATAGTACTTCCTTCTTGGAGTAACGAATTAAACCTTGAGCATGATCACTGAAAAATGAGAATCAGGTAAAGTTGAATCCGATTTGATTTCCTTAGCCACTGTAGTAATGTTATCATCAAGTAGAGTTGTGTGAAATCTTCACTCTGGATATAGTTGTCCACTATGAGCTGCTAACTCTACCACCGCCTAGGCATCAAACTATAGTTGTGCAAGTCCAACGAGAGGGAAACATTCCTCTACTTTTCAAGTTGGATCTTATCGTGAAGGTCAAGTTGGGTCATTGAGTTGAAGTTTGTGTGCACCACATCGTCACTACATTGGGGAGCTAGCCAAGCATTTGGCTTTTGAGGGTGGTAAGGCCGTTACAAAGTTTAATAGCTACTAGTTTAGGTTTCTTTAGGTAGGCTTCCTCATGATTTCCTTTGGAAAGGTTAAAAATTCGGTATTCTTGTCATTGGTAGGGAAATCTATTTGCATGATCAAAATTTATTTATCAGTTTGGTACTCAACATAATTGATTGCTCAATGGTTGCCTAGTTAATTTTCTTCACCAATATTTTTGAGGAATTTTAAAGGTGTGGAGGAAATATTGTTTACAATCATTAATGGTGGTCATCATAACAACTAGTAAAAGTTAGTGAAGTAAAACAAATGAAGGGTAAAATAATGCTTTTATTTTTTCAAGGCACACCAATTGTGTGGCATGGAACCATGTACAAACTATTGCATACATTTTATGTACAAATTGTCCAATGGAATGTTTTATGTGAAGTTGCGCTAAACTTTTTCAAGAGGAAACATAAACTGTAAAAAATGTGTGAAATAATTTGTATTTTTTCTTTAATAATACAAAAACATATTTCGAAAATGTGTTAAATAATGGGTCATAATTGTAGACTTCTAGATGGTTATATATAGCAAATTGTCCTCTCCTTGATGAACTAGGAACTTTGGTACTGAAAAAAGCATGGTGGTGAATTCCTTAGATATGATTTTCTTATGTTTGTAGTCCTCCTTAGTCATAGCTGAAATCTTGGGAGCAATAATAATTAACCACATGGACTGTAATGTATTTATGAAGAATCATGAAAGGATACACATCAATGTTTGTGTCATGGGTGATGGACCAAGCATTTGCTTTTGAAATCATATGTTTGGGACTCAATTCTATTGGGAAAAGTGTCTTAACCTTGCGATTACAAAAAGTGCAATTTTTCAGGTTATAAAAATGAATAAACCTAATTTTTGGGCTAGGGTAAGTGCAAAAAGATGGGGGGCCAAAAAGTGGCCAAATTATTTTCAAAAAAATTTAATGCATAACGCGAGCACGTTATAATGCACTCGTGTTATGGTTTGGTAATGACGAGCTTGAGGCTTGTCAAAACCAAACCATAACGCGCTCGCGTTATGATTTATTATAAATAAAAAAAAAACTTATCATCTCATTTCATTTCTTTTTTTTCCTCTATACCTGCGGCTTGCAAACCCTAGGAAGCGTGCTTACGTTTTGGAAAAGTCAATTCAACACCAAAATCTTACCGATTTGTCGCCAAAATGCCGCCATGACGTCGATCACGCCAAAGGACTGAGTTTAATTTATTTTTTTTTAATTTGTTTCTAAATAGGTAGGTTTGAGTTGATTTTTGATGTAAATTTCATTAATTGTCAGGAAATGTTAATGCACCTCCTCCTCCTCAAAATCCACAAAATCCTGAGGAGGAAATACTTGCAGAACAAAAACCTCCTCCATCCATTCCTCGACATGCCTCTGGAACACAAGAAAATATAATGGGACAAATTGAAAACAACAAAAAAGAAATTGAAGATATAATTGCAAAGTTGAAAGATCCTTCCACTTCAACCTTGCATAGGTCCACGCTTGCTGAATCTCTTGAATCTATGTTATCAAATGTAGATTCAATTAGCAAGCAAATATCTAATTGGATGGATAAGAGGAGAGAGTTTAGAGACTATTATGCAGACAAGCTGTCATACCAAGATGTGAAAAAATTACAAATTACAAAATTAGACTTGTGTTCAATTTTCACAAACCCACAAACAAATCATCCTCCACCCATTACATGCAAGAGGTTCCCTATCCATTGGTACAACAACCAAGGGATAAGGGACAATTTTGGGTAGAGGTGGTGGATGGTTTTTGACCATCCTCCATGTAATAATAATGAGGTCCCACAATACTTTTTGTGAGGAAACTCTACTGCTAGTTTGTCCTCAATAAAGTGCCAAACTATTTTGATATGTGGGACTTCCAAGGTAGAGGTGGGGGGTTAGCACAAGATAGACCAGGGGCACGTGTTGACCCACAATGGGCAGTGAGATGAGTAATCAATAGACCAACCCATGAGCATGTTTCTATCCCTTCCATTATGAAGGAGAGTGTTGAGGTCAATACACTTCAGTCCATTAGTGCCTTGACCCAGAGCATCATAGAACATGCCAGTCCTACAGCACAGAGTGGGTTGGGAGATAGTACGAGGAGTAGGGTCCCACCCCATGCTTGTCAGCCTGTGGTTATGACCCCATGGATAGTCAAGACGTAAGTGCACAAGCTACATCTACAGTTGAGCAGATGGTCATGTCAGATACCCTGCTAAGTGAGACTTTCGGCCTTGATACTCAGGTAAATATTAGCAAGTTTATTAAATTTAATTTATTAAATTTTATTTTTGAAATGCAAGATTAACTAATTTAGTTTGATGATTTTAATGAAATTTCAGGGTCATAGCATTGATGCAATTTTTAGTGGTTCTCCACCTGCATATTACACTAGATCATCTATTGTCGGGGTATGTAACTAGTAAACAATTATAAATATTACATGTGAATAACATCGTTATATGAATGGTATTCTAATATCTAATTTTGGATGTTGAATAGGTTAATATTAGAGATTTCACGGCAATACCTGCCAGCGGTGGTGGACTTCAAAGCTTCACGGAGGTAATAAAATAAATAGTTTAATGAATGAATTGTACTTACTAGATTTTTGTATGTGACTTGTGTGCTTTATTGTGTGTACTTCCATGTTTAGATGAACGTGTGTGTATGTTAGGAGCCATGATTTGCATCACTATTATAGTTTTCGTAATTGAATAATGTTGTTTTATTTCCAGATGATGCAAGCCACGGAGACACCTCCCAATGTTCATAGGGCAATGGAGCATGGTGTGATCTTTGTGATTCATAGCTCCATGGCATTGATAGGGCTATGAGGCAGATTAGTAAATTTCAATTTACATTCATTGTTATAGTTGTTTATTTTTGAAAAATTAAAAGATTATTGATTTGAAGTTTAATTTCTATTTGGATGGTTTCTATAGGACATGACATCACCATGGCCTATTCTTGCTACTAAGGCAAGTGAGGAGACAGATTATATGGTAGCGGTAAGTGATTATTTTGTTAAATGTTTCATTTTTTATAACATGTAATTTCTATATATTAATGTCTATACTTTTTATTGTAACAGTTAAAGATGAAGGAAGAACTAAATAGGAGGAGCAGCCCTCGAGTTTGTAGTAGACCACCCACATACGCGTCTCCATCCCCTAGAAGATCAAAGGCTACCCATGATCTATTCTCTTCACCAGCCAGAGGTGAATGACTTTTTATTGTAACAACTAAAGATGCAGGAAGAACTAAATAGGAGGAGCAGCCCTCGAGTTCCTAGTAGACCACCCACATATGCGTCTCCATCCCCTAGAAGATCAAAGGCTGCCCATGATCTATTCTTTTCACCAGCCAGAGGTGAATGACTTTTTATTGTGTTCCTTTGTTGTATGCCTATATGGCATTTGTGGACATATATTTTGTATTGCATATAGTTGACATTGTATGCCTATATGGCATTCTTGTAAGCCTATATGGCTATTTTGTATATATGTTATACTTATATCGACAGATATTGATGTATGCCTATATGGATATTTGGTTAATACAAATCTTTTTTATTGATGGCATCCATACTTGCATTATAAATCCACGTTTGAATGAATATTTGTAGATGGCTACTTCAAATATTAAAGTCCAATTATATTATATAGGATGTTTGTTGATCCAATAAGCAAGCTATTGTTATTCAAGTATCACCTAAACCTCATTTTGGAACTAAAAGATAAAAGTTGTATTTAAAAAAAAAGAAGCATCATGTTGAACAAAAAATATTAATATTCTTAATGAGTTGCTGAATTGAAAATATTCAAATGAGTATGCTGATCCATATTCTTTATGAGTTGGTCAATTGAAAATATTTCTTAATTTCTTGTTATTATACCAGATTGGGATGCAAAGAGTATGTTTGTTGTTTTGAATAAGATAGTCAAAATCCTATGCTTATGAGCACTTAATGACCATTGTGGTTATTAAATGTAATTCCTCTTGCATATAAGGTGAGGTTATGAGATTACATTGAGTCTTACCTAATTTTAGTATGCAACATAACATTGGGGCTATAAGCTTCCATAAGTCATACCTTAAGGATTTTTAGTTTTAGGTGCAGATTTTCTTTAAGACCTTAGGCGCATTTCTCTACTTGCACAACCTCAAAACTCTGCCTAGAACTCAAGGTGCCTTTCATCATCCAAACAACCTCAAAATTGCACCTTGATATTGAAAGGATGTTTCAAAGTATAAAGGAGGGTGCCTTAAGGGAGGCAATTCATCTTGATTATCAAAGTTGATCAAACACATCAAACTGAGCATCATACCTCTAGGTGCATTTTTGCCTCTCTAAACTATCCATTTTGGCACCTTGATGTAAAGTGAAGTCTAAACTTAGTGAAGATTGTGCCTAGAAAGATATCACCTTGGATATGCGCCTAGAGTCATCCTAGATCATCCATTTGTGCCTAAGAGTCAATATAAGATAATATAACTTAGGAAGACTTTGAAAATCGTCAAAAGAAGCCTAGGTGCCTTTTCTTGTCTCCACCATCCATTTTGGGCACCTAGAGGAAAATGAATTTCAAATCACTTCCAACTATAGCGCCTAGTGTTAGAACCTTCAAAATGACTAAATCTTACCAAAGGATGTCTAGGCGCCTATTGTCACTTGGATCATCATGAATGAGCACCTAAGTGGAAGAAGAATAAGCATCTTGTATGGAGGCACACTTTTGTGTCTAAATAACCTCATTTTGGCACCTTGAAGGAAGATGGTCTAAATCCTAAGATCTAGCGCCTAAGTGTAAAATGGTCTCCTATAGGTTTGAACAAGTGATTGAAGCCATCAAATTGCCAAGAAATGAGCTAAGTATACTAAGGCACCTTTTCTTGTCTAAACTATCCATTTTGGTGCCTACAAGGAAGGAGATTCAACATCATGAATCAAGGCACCCTTTGCCATCAAAACAACCTCACATTGGCACCTTGGAGGAAATCAACTTAAAACTTGCGCCCTGGAGTAGGATGAAAGTTACACCCCTTTGCAACTTTACACTACCTCCTTTTGACGATTTTTGGGGCAGCAGAAAACCTTTCACCATGGGCAAATGCCTCAGAGATATAAAAAACTGAGAGAGGTTATTGTAGAGGCACTCTACGTGATCATGTTGCCTTAGATGGAATGTTTTTAAGTGACATAGTTTTCGAGTAACATCTCGTCAAAGATTGCTACCTTTTGCACTTTGGACTCTTCAGGGATATCGTTGGTACAATGTAACTCGGACTGTTTCGACATGTTTGGGTGAAAAATAGGACCATGCCTAGCGTAAATGTACCCATCCAGATGCATTAGAACAATTAGTTTGGTAGCATTAGGAGTAGGACGAAAGTTACACCCCTTTGCAACTTTACACTGCCTCCTAATGATTTTTGGGGCAGCAAAAAACTTTTCACCACGGGCAAATGTCTCAGAGATATAAAAAACTAAGAGAGGTTATTGTAGAGGCACTCTATGTGATCATGTTGCCTTAGACAAAATGTTTCTAAGTGACACGGTTTTCAAGTAACATCTCGTCAAAGATTGCTACCTTTTTACACTTTGGACTCTTTAGAGATATCGTCGGTACAATGTAACTCGGACTGTTTTGACACGTTTGGGTGAAAAATAGAGCCATGACTAGTGTAAATGTACCCATCCAGACTCGTTGGAATAGTTAGTTTGGTCGCATCAAGAGTAGGACAAAAGTTACACCCCTTTGCAACTTTACACTACCTCCTTCTAACGATTTTTGGGGCAATAGAAAACCTTTCACCACAATCAAATGCCTTAGAGATATAAAAATTTGAGAGAGGTTATTGTAGAGGCACTCTACATGATCATGTTTCCTTAGACAGAATGTTTCTAAGTGACATGGTTTTCAAGTAACATCTCGTCAAAGATTGCTACCTTTTTGCACTTTGGACTCTTCAGGGATATCATCGGTACAATGTAGCTCGGACTGTTTCGACATGTTTGGGTAAAAAATACGACCATGCCTAGTGTAAATGTACCCATCTAGACAAGTTGGAATAGCTAGTTTGGTCGCATCAAGAGCACGATGAAAGTTACACCCCTTTGCAACTTTACACTGCCTCCTTCTGACGATTTTTGGGGTAGCAAAAAACCTTTCACCACAGGCAAATGCCTCAGAGATATAAAAAACTGAGAGAGGTTATTGTAGAGGCACTCTACATGATCATGTTGCCTCATATGGAATGTTTCTAAATGACATGGTTTTCGAGTAACATCTCATCAAAGATTGCTACCTTTTTGCACTTTAGACTCTTCAAGGATATCGTTGGTACAATGTAGCTTGGACTGTTTCGACATGTTTGGGTGAAAAATAGAACCATGCCTACCCTAAACCTACCCATCCAGATGCATTGGAACTATAAGTTTGGTCACATCAGGAGCAGGACACCAAAAATGCAAAAGTTGCTTTGTGTAACTTGACAACATTGACACTTTTTTGCAACAGGACTCAAAGACTCAAACTGACCCCAAATGACTCAAAGTGACTTAAAAAGAAATGAAATGGTCTTAGAAGAGCTTATTACATACAATTGACTCAATCAAAACAAAATTTTATTTTTTGACCCCTCTTGGAGGCATGACAACCTAGGTGCCCTTGCACCATTAGTGCAACTAAAGGACTATGGTGGTGGCATGAAACTAGAGTGAGTTGACATTCATTTGCATCTATTTTGGCATCTTGAAACAATTCTAGAGTAGAGTAAGACTCATTTTCCTGAAAATAGATTAAGAAACCCTTATCTAGGGTTTTGGTAAGAATCATGCATTTTTTAGCCATTCCACTGATTTGATTCACTTTTGATTAGTGGAATTGGTTGTAGTAGGTCTGTTCTAGTATTCTATGATGAGTTTTTGGCAAGAAATATGAGGAGAAGAAGTTTTCTTTGAGGAAACCTAACAAATCCATGTGTTAGGTGATGTTTAAAGACATAGAGAATGAATCATAGAGGCATTTTTGGGAACAACAGATTGTAGGAGGACAAAACCCACAAGATTCATAGTTTTGGCACGAATACTAAGTGCTCAAGTCATTGGTTGAGTTCTATGTGTGAATTTAAGGGGGGTCTCTTTGTATTTTAGGCTTAATTGGGGCTTTAAGTCATTGAGAGAAGTTATAGGTTAGGGTATATCGTCCAAAACAACCTATACCTAGTTTTGGATATGTGATAGGGAGTCTAAATGGGTATCTACTAATTGTCCAAGTTCTATGTTTGAAGATCTGTATCAAAAGTTATTAGGACTGTTCTCTTTTTTTAGGGCTACAAGCCATTTCTTGGGTTTGTGAAGGAAGTGTTAATCCTAAGTTTGGTCTGCCTTTGGCAATGATTGGAACGGGTCCCATAGCATCTGAAATCACCTTTTCCATGAAGAATTCAAAGTCTCTAATTGCTATTACCACTTTTGTATAATGATCATTAAATTTGGGCTTTAGAGCATAAGGAATCCTTGTCTAGTTTGCCATCCTCCAACTATCCCATTCCCTCTACATCACAATTAGAGACACCTATTATCTAGTTAGAAACCAAGAAACCTCGAGACACCTATATTTTATACATTATTCTCAGGATCAACTTCATCCATCACTTAGGTCTAACCCCATGAAGCATAACATGATGATGTAAAAATGTGTATATGTGTAAAAGTGCAGCAGGAAATAAAAAAAAGACAAACCTTACAAATTGATGTGCATACTTACAACTCAATGTAACATGACTTTACAAAATTAATGTGAATACTTACAAATTAATCCAATGAACCATTCGGGTCTACTCTACTCTTTATTGTGTCAAGTATTGCTTCATGGTCAGACTCACGCACCTTCCACAAGATTTTGTTCAAAGGTCTACCCCGATACTATATCAAATAAACATTGGATGCCACGACAAGGTTCCAGTAATGAAGAATCTTCCGATGTGTGTCAAAGTCCTGAAATAGCCAAACATTAACACTCTTATGTGGGTACCTTCTAAGCCATGTTCCAGTAATAACCACTGAGCCTATAGGGTATTCAATGTTTTCTCCATCTGTAACTGGGGCCTCCAATTTCTTTTTGGCCTCAACACAATGACATAAGTAATAATCTGTTCCCTCTTCATTATCTTCATCTACAATAACTACATATACGTGCCCTACATTGATATGTGTAGCAAATTAGATGAAATTAGTCAACATTACAAAAACAATACAAAGTAAGATGGCATTAGGAATTTCAAAAACTATGCAAATAGATATATTACTTGGTTGAACTATATATGTGGTCAAAGTCAACTGATGATTCCATCTGTGTTAGTTCCAGTGCCGTCGGGGGTTGATACGTGTCAAGTGGGCTAAGATAACTTAACTGCCATTCGTCAACCCACTCCTTTGACTCACACTCATCCTAGGCTTGAATTGTATAGGAAGAACAAAAGCATGACATCTTTCATGTATGGATACTCCATGAACCTGCAATTGGGCTTCTGAAAGAGTGCATCTCATTTGATCCTGTTAGTCTACAACAGTCCTCATATGGTGCAATGTTAGTATCATCTATCAACCAAAAAACTCTACGAACTAAAGACTTACCTTCATTACCTAGACCCATGGAAGCATTACACCACTTGACAATCGATTTTACATCTGTCAACTTTGCATTGTCTTTATACTTTAACTCTTCTCGTGCTATGGCTCTTTTGATACATGCTCCTGCACCATCATGCTCCCCTTTTCCATGCCTGATCTCACAAAAGTTCTACATATGCTGAATACCTGTAAAATTATGCCTCCTACTCAGCCATTAGAAATTCTTCAAGTTCTTGAATTGTGACGCATAGTTATCTGACCATATGATATGTTGACTGAATGATATGTCCCTTCTAGCCAAATCATTGTAGAACACCTGAAAGCAACCTTGCACGAACTCCGTAGAATGCATGCGATCATCATTAATATAGAAATTATACTCCCTTCTGATCTTTCTGTCATCCTTTGTACTATCATTCACATGGATGAATGCAATGTGCACAAATATAGAAACCTATGTGCAGTTGTAATATTGTGATTGCACCTCACGCTGAGGCTATAGACTATAGTTCTCTGCAAAGTCGATGACTGAAACAATGCTACCAACCATAAATGTGTCCTTGCATAACTTGAATTACAAGTCCAACCATCAAGCTCTATGGGCATGTCTTGCATACTCATACACTATGTTATCACAAAATATAGGCATAAATTGATACATTGGAATCTTTTCAATAACCAATTCACACCTCTTTGCTTCTTTACCATCTTTTGTATTGTATGCCACTATTTTATACTTGACAAACTCTACTAGTTCATTTCCAACTGCATGTTTTTTTTTCATATGTTCACATATTGGCAAATGTTGCAAGCCACCACAATGATGACATGTGCCATCCAAGCATAATTTCTTGTAGAATATTTGACCTTCCTCTCTTTCATATAAAATTCTTGATATGAAGTCTCTTGAAGATGTTGGTGGGGCACATATGGCACAACCCTGCAAAACATTGTTAGTATGCATATCTAAACATATAGACCTATAAACATCAAAATGATTAGAAAATTCAATATGTAATCTACAACAAGAAGTAGTGCGTGTGTGATTTATCTTGACATAGAAAGGTTTTATCATTTCAAAATATCTTTGACAAATTTTAATTTGAGGATATTTCTCTAGAAATTTACCATAAAACTGTGTTTGAGTCTCATCTAAAAAATGCTTTAGATGTGGCTCACGGTTTTGACTACCGATTCTCCTTCTTACCACATCCCTTTGATTTGGAGATACCCTTGTGTAATTCTTCCAAAAGTCTTCAATTAGTGATCTCAATGCTTCAACAATTGGTTTATCTTTTCATAGTAGTCTCCCCGAGAACACCCATAATTCATTGGCATTAGTGTCCTCAATTCTTTGGTGTCTTCCAATGGCTCTTGATAAAGTTTTCCTATTAATTCTCAATTCTTGACATGCCTTTCTAATGAGACAAGCTTTCCTCATTTGACTACTTACTATAGTCGATGTAATCACACGCCATGTTGCATTTCTATCTTTTGTGCGTGAGGTGTTCCCACACTCTCATACGCACTCATTAGATTCTTGACAATAGATTTTTCACTTGAAGCCTCTGATGATCTCAACCCAAGAATCTTCATGATGGACCTATACTTTATACTTTGCATCATTTCAAGGATTAGTTGACATCTTGCAGTCTCATTTAACTTTTCAAAGAACAATCTCCAAATCTTATGAGCATATCTTCTACAAATGCATTTTGGAATCTTACCTTCCATTGGCTACAAAATATTCTCATCAATATCAATCAAATACTTTGGCTTTCTATGCAAAATTCTAGGTGGTGTTAAGTTAGATAAATTCATCTCAACATTAGGAATTTCATCAATATTTAAATGAGATGGGCTATATGGCATACCTTCGATCGAAGATGGAATAGATGACGTACCTTGGTTTGAGGTGGGAATGATGGCGTACCTCCTTCATCACATGTGAGTGATGATGTACTCTCAACTTGAGATGTGGTAGATGGTGTCCCTACATGTTGACTTGTGGTAGAGGACGTGTCTCCAACTATGGTATTCAAATCTCTCATAGCACAAAGTTTTTCATTCATTCTCTTTGTGCCACCAATACCATATCTCTTTGTGATGGTTGTGGTTCCTCTTCAATTGGCATGTCTTCATTTATCATGTCCAATTTCCTCTTCTCACAAAGTTCCCTCATAGCCACTACTTTTTTTTACATTCTTAGCTTCTATCTTTTCCTGTGTTAGTTTAATTCTTGATCGTTTCCTCAGCATGACAGAGAATTTGTCTTTAGCATGATGAGGAGACCAATATTAGTTCCTAAGAAATGAATCCATACAAATAACTAAAATATATGTCATTCAACCCTTCATAGTAAATGTACATACAATCATCATGTAAAAGAGTAAATGTCACTCAACCAAAATAGGTACAAATCATACAAAGAAAATTATTGCAGCCATTAAAAGAGTACATAGGATTTCATGCTTGAAAAAGTTGAGGCAGACCCAATTTGACATGTTTGTTGTTACTAGGGCTACTAGGATTTGGAATTGAGAAGGTGTTTTGTTGGTACTAGGGATAGGATTTGGGTGGCTTGTGAAGGAATAGACAACAATTGTTGTGTCATGTGCATGTACAAATCATCATGAATAGGTGCATAAGGAATGTCCTAGCCCAAGATATGTGCATACTTGTATGATCTTGCCACCTATTCATTTGTATTTTAACTTGCTAATATGACAAGATAATAGTGGGATTATATTTTTATTATGTTGTAAGGATTTATTCTTGTATAGTTTGACATCATGGTATGTTAAGGTCTATTTATTACACATAATTATTAAAGAGCCCAAGTGTAGAAAATATACATGGCATCATGTGAGATTGTAGGCTACTTTCTTGATTGGGAATGTGTCTATTTTAAACATGTATGATAAAGCATGATAAAGTAATTCAAATAGAATTAAGGAAAATGTAAAGAACATGCATGTAAAGACTTGACATACCTAAAAAATAAAGATTCAAATGGAGAGAGTACCCAATTATGTAGTGTTTTTTTCTTCTTGCATCAAACTCCTCAACAATTTGAGTTTTTCACCACTTGCTTCCTTTTCAATGTTAAATTGAATAACACTCAAATATAATTACTAACAACAATACTATTAACCAATCTATAATGTTAAATTCCTAAAATTGAATCAAAATTAATATTACAACACTACAAAAATTGAAACTTGAATAGATATATATCAAACTTGGTGTGAAAACTATGTTATTTCCTCCTTCTCAAGTTGGCAAAGCAAAAAAGGGGGTGGAAAGATCATGCAAAGGTGGTAGAATGTGTAAAATGTGCATGTGAACTTCCCAACAGCATGAAATCACTTCTTTTTTGTCAAAGCACACACATAATCAGCATGAAAATAGAGCATGTGGGCCTAGAACATGGGGGTCAACACTTTTTTACCAGTTCTATAGTAGGACAAAACATGAGCGCATTATAACGTGCTCGTGTTTTGTCCTTTTATAGATTGATCCATAAATATTTGTGCCTATCTCACCTTCAATAGCACCTTTACAATATCTCACCTCTAGTTCCATTAGCTCATGTTCTATATATCACTTACCTCTCCCCCTCACCTATCTACCTCTCCCCTCTCTATGTCTCTCAGTTGCTCCTTGTCTACCTCAACCCTAAACCTTATCCCTAAACCCTAATCCCTCAACCCTCAACTCTAATCCCTCATCCCTAAACCCTAAACACTATCCCTATTCCTAAACCCTCAATGGGCTCGATACTATACCTTAAACCCTAATCCCTTATCCCTAAACCCTCCAACCCTATCCCTAATCGTTATACCCTCGACACTCTACTTTAACCCTAATCCCTCAACCCTCTAATTTCAATGTACTCAACCCTCAACGTCAAACCCTAATCCCTCAACCCTTAATTATGATCCCTTGACCCTTAATCCTATCCCTAAAGCCTAAAGCCTAAAGCCTTGACCCTCAACCCTCAACATCAAATCCTAATCCCTCAACCCTTAACTCTAATCCCTCAACCCTAAACCCTATCCCTAAACCCTAAACACTATCCCTATTCCTAAACCCTCAACGGGCTCGATACTATACCTTAAACTCTAATCCCTTATCCTTAAACCCTCCAACCCTATCCCTAATCCTTATACCCTCGACACTCTACTTTAACCCTAATCCCTCGACCCTCAACCCTATCCCTAAACCCTCAACCCTCAACTCTCAACATCAAACCCTAATCCCTCAACCCTTAACTCTAATCCCTCAACCCTCAACCTTATCACTAAACCCTAAAACCTAAAGCCTTAACCCTCAACCCTCAACGTCAAATCCTAATACCTTAATCGTTCACTCTAATCCCTCAACTCTAAACCCTATCCCTAAACCCTCAACACTATACCTTAAACCCTAATCCCTTAACCCTCAACCCTAAACCTTATCCCTAAACCCTAATCCCTTAACCCTCAACCCTAATCCATCATCCCTCAACTCTATTCTCTTATCCTCCCCTAAATGCTATCCCTACTCCTAAACCCTCAACGGGATCGATACTATACCTTAAACCCTAATCCCTTATCCCTAAACCCTCCAACCCTATCCCTAATCCTTATACCCTCGACATCAAACCCTAATCCCTCAACCCTTAACTCTAATCCCTCGACCCTTAACCCTTAAAACTTAAACCCTAAAACCTATCCCTACCCACTCGACACTCGACACTATATCTTAAACCCTAATCCCTTAACTCTCATCCCTAAAGCCTCAACCCTAAATCCTTAAACCTTCAACCCTAAACCCTATCCCTAATCCCTCTACCCTCGACACTCTTCTTTAACCCTAATCCCTTGACCATCAACCCTATCCCTAAACCCTCAACCTTTAACCCTCAACCCTCAACTCTCAACATTAAACCCTAAACCCTAATCTGTCAACTCTAAACCCTATCCCTAAACCCTCAACCCTCAACACTATACCTTAAACCCTAATCCATCAACCCTAAAACCTAATCCCTCAACCCTTAACCCTAAACACTATCAATAAACCCTCAACCCTCGACACTATACCTTAAACCCTAATCCATCAACCCTCAACCCTAATCCCTCAACCCTCAACCCTAATCCCTCATCCCTAAATCCTAAACGCTATCCCTATTCCTAAACCCTCAACCCTTGACACTATACCTTAAACCCTAATCCCTTATCCCTAAACCCTAAACCCTATCCCTAATTCTTATACCCTCAATGTCAAACCCTAATCCCTCAACCCTTAACTCTGATCCCTCGACCCTTAACCCTTAAAACTTGAACCCTAAAACATATCCCTACACACTCGACACTCGATACTATATCTTAAACCATAATCCCTTAACCATCATCCCTAAAGCCTCAACCCTAAATCCTTAAACCTCCAACCCTAAACCCTATCCCTAATCCCTCTACCCTCAACACTCTTGTTTAACCCTAATCCCTTGACCATCAACCCTATCCCTAAACCCTCAGCCCTCAACCCTCAACCCTTAACCCTAACCCCTCAACCCTCAACTCTCAACATTAAACCCTAATTCATCAACCCTAAACCCTAATCCCTCAAACCTAAACCCTATCCATAAACCATCAACCCTAAACACTATACCTTAAACCCTAATCCCTATCCGTCAACCCTTAACCCTTAAAACTTAAACCCTATCCCTGCACCCTCAACACTTGACACTATATCTTAAGCCTTAAACCCTCATCCCTAAAGCCTCAACCCTCAATCCTTAAACCTTCAACCCTAAACCCTAATCCGTCAACCCTAAACCCTATCCCTAAACCCTCAACCCTCAACACTATACCTTAAACCCTAATCCATCAACCCTAAAACCTAATCCCTAAACACTATCAATAAACCCTCAACCCTCGACACGATACCTTAAACCCTAATCCTTCAACCCGCAACCCTGATCCCTCATCCCTAAACCCTAAATGCTATCCCTATTCCTAAACCCTCAACCCTTGACACTATACCTTAAACCCTAATCCCTTATCCCTAAACCCTAAATCATATCCCTCACTCCCTAACCCTTAAAAATTAAACCCTAAAACCTATCCATAAACCCTCGACGCTCAACACTTTATTTTAAACCCCAATCCCTTAACCCTCAGCCCTAAAGCCTCAACCCTTAATCGTTAAACCTTCAATCCTAAACCCTATCCCTAATCCCTCTACCCTCAACACTCTACTTTAACCCTAATCCTATGACCATCAACCCTATCCCTAAACCCTCAACTCTCAACATTAAACCCTAATCCGTCAACCCTAAACCCTATCCTTAAACCCTCAACCCTCAACACTATACCTTAAACCATAATCCCTCAACCCTAAACCTTAATCCCTCAACCCTAAACCCTAAACCCTATCCCTAAACCCAACAAAACTGCTTTGCCTTATGTTAGGTTGTTAAACCCATCATTTTTGACACTCTTCTCTTAAAAATATCTGAGTTGCAATAATATGTTAGAAAAATGGCTATGAACTTTTTTAATGTTAGTAATGTTATATGCCATGTTTTTCTGGCCCATCTGGGGTTCATTATGCCAATAGGTGTACACACTATGAGAAAAGCTTTGTGTATGGTACATCCACAGTGAGTAATTAATAGTTGAAATCAGAAGGATGATCATTATGAGAAAAGCTTTGCATTGGGGTACATCTATGTTTCTTGCTATCCACCCTACACTTAGGGGAGGTATATTGTTATGAAACAAACAAATAATCTCCCATTGTTTATTGGCTCTATCCACAAGAACTACTAAACTTTTTTCTCTTAGTAATTGTAGAGGACATTCACCTATTTTTGGCAACTCCTGTATTCTCAAACCATTACAAAAACTAAGTTATTTTAACCCAATAAATAGCTGATTGCATTGATTTAATACTCTACTATATTAAAGCTTAGCATTCACACAAATGCAGATGTTCATATTATAGAAGACTGCATTATATTAGACTATTAGAGATCCCTCAGAAAAATGTAATAACAAAACTACTTTGCCTTATGTTAGGTTACAATTAAACCCATTCTTTTTGACACTCTTCTCTTAATAAAGTAAGAGTAATAAGAAAAGAAGGTAGAGAATTTGATCTTACTAGTATGCATGGTTGGTTTACATTTTGTGACTTCATTTTCATTGAATAAAAAGGTAAATATCTGATTTGAAAGGTGGGGTAGAGTTCACTATCATGTGCTTTTCTAGATGATAGGGTCCATAATGTCCAGGGTTCTTCAAAGAAAGGCTTGTAACATAATTAAGTTTTTGTTATACCAATCCTCTAAGTAAAGCTACAATTCAAATGCCTGATTTGAAAGTTGAAATAAATTAAATTAGACTTACAATTTTGATTTTCTTCCATTGCTTCAACAACATCATTATTTTCTTCATCAGAAACCAATTCAAGATCAACAACTTGCTGCCCATTAGTTGACTTGAATTGCATCCTCTGTTAGAAGAAGGGCATTTTTTATCTGTATCAATGTTGGTATTCATAAACTAAAGAGCATTGATATTTTTCACACACCCTGTTCTTTGAAATATCTTAACCTTAAAATATGACTTGGATATGTACTTGAACACAATAAAATCTCCAATCTCCAGCCCATGATGATTCACAAAATTTTCCCAACCCTGCCTAAATTCTACTTTATTTATGGTACCCCTTAATTGTACATCCCACTCCTGCCCACCTGGGCCTTGAAGAAGGAGGCACACCCATTAAACCAACTCATTTGACAACTTGCTGCCCATTGGTTGACTTGAACTGCATTCTCTGTTAGAATAAGGGCATCTTTTATTTGTATCAATGTTGGTATTCATAAGCTAAAGAGCATTGATGTTTTTCACACACCCTATTGTTTGAAATATCTTAACCTTAAAATATGACTTGGATATGTACTTGAACACAACGAAATCTCCAATCTCCAGCCCATGATGATTCACAAAATTTTCCCAACCCTGCCTAAATTCCACTTTATTTATTGGTACCCCTTAATTGTACATCCCACTCCTGCCCACCTAGGCCTTGAAGAAGGAGGCACGTCCATTAAACCAACTCATTTAACAACTTGCTACCCATTGGTTGACTTGAACTGCATACTCTGTTAGAAGAAGGGCATCTTTTATTTGTATCAATGTTGGTATTCATAAGTTGAAGAGCATTGATATTTTTCACACACCCTGTTCTTTGAAATATCTTAACCTTAAAATATGACTTGGATATGTACTTGAACACAATGAAATCTCTAATCTCCAGCCCATGATGATTCACAAAATTTTTCCAACCTTGCCTAAATTCTAGTTTATTTATGGTACCCCTTAATTGTACATCCCACTCTTGCCCACCTAGGCCTTGAAGAAGGAGGCATGCCCATTAAACCAACTCATTTGACAACTTACTACCCATCAGTTCACTTGAACTACATACTCTGTTAGAAGAAGGGCATCTTTTATCTGTATCAATGTTGGTATTCATAAGCCGAAGAGCATTGATGTTTTTCACACACCCTGTTCTTTGAAATATCTTAACCTTAAATTATGACTTTGATATGTACTTGAACAAAACAAAATCTCTAATCTTTAGCCCATGATGATTCACAAAATTTTCCCAACCCTTCCTAAACTCTATTTTATTTATGGTGCCCCTTAATTGGACATCCCTAAACCCTAAACCCTAATCCCTAGTACCTAAACCATAAACCCTAATCCCTAATTATAATTTATGGTACCCTAATCCCTAAACCCTAAACCCTAATCCCTTATCCCTAAACCATAAACCCTATCCCTAAATCCTCAACCCTCAACACTTAAACCTTAAATCCTAAACCCTCAACCCTCAAAACTATACCTTAAACCCTAATCCCTCAACCCTAAACCCTATCCCTAATCCCTCTACCCTCAACACTCTACCTTAACCCTAAACACTATCCCTAAAGCCTCAACCCTAAACCCTAATCCCTCAAGGTCCTAAACTCTAATCCCTTATCCCTAAACTCTAAATCCTATCCCTAAACCCTCAACCCTCAACCTTAAACCTTAATCACTCAATCCTTATCTACCCCTCTCCTCCCCTATCTGGCTCACTCCCATCTCTACCCTCCGCTACCCTCGACACTATACATACATACATATAGGCATTCATAGATGCATACATACATATAGGCACACATACATACATACATACATACGTACATACATACATACATGATTAATAACCTTGAACATAAAAAAATTCAAAGGGAACATAACGCGAGCTCGCGTTATTTAAAACATGACAAACAACACACACTTTTGCAGAAAAGGGAAAATGCAAAGCAAACAATAACGCGAGCACGTTATAACGCGCTCGCATTATGTTTTGCTTTGGGAATCCCAAGCCTTGGGCTTGGGATTTGTTTTTGATTTCCAACCCAAAGGCTTGGAGTGCCTTTTCAACATCCATAGACGTGTTTTTCCATATTCTTCAAGATTTCACATAATTTTGTTCGTGCTAACCCTCAGATTTGCACGTGTTTCAAGGTCAAACAAATCAAACACCTGGGTAATGTTAGGCTTTCTCTTAGCTATTTGATGGTGTGATTTTTTTCACATTTTAACAATGTTAATCCTTTCATCTTTAATTTCTTTTGTTTGTGTGTCCGTTTTTGGGCAAAAACCAAAGTTTGGCCTTTTTTTCATTGTAAATTAACTATTCATTGAAATTTAAAAAAATTACATATTTAGAAACTAGACTCCATTCTACACATATTAAAAAAGAAAAAAATTATTTTCAATAAGTTTTCAAAATTTATAGGGGTGGCACGTCCAAAATTCTATTTTTTAGGATGTGTCCACTTTGAAAATTAGTAAAAAATCAAATATTCATCAAAAAGTTATCAGAAAAATTAGACATAGACTACATGCTATTAGCTAATTTCTCACCGAAGCGATTTTAAAAATACCAAAAAGAAGTTGACCTTTTGAGGGAGCCACAAAACATGCTATGTTATGTTTTTTTGACAGAAACAACACCAATTTTTGTGGCTCCCTCTCTTGAACCCCTTAATCTATGCCATTTTTTTTTAAAAAATAGTAGTTTAGAAAGTAGACTCGGTGCACTACAAACATTGTTTTGGTTGCATCTCCAAATTTTGAGTGTAACTATGCTCAATTTCTCATCCAAGGCCAGCATTTCCTGATTTCAAAAAAAAAGTGGCCACTTAAGACCCCTTTTTGGCCCCCCATCTTCTTGCACTTACCCGATATAGAGCTAGTTTTTAGCCAAAATTACTATTTGATGTTGTCTGGAACCACTTCCAATGGTGTCTAGTGCATAGATCACTTTGAGCTCTACAATTTTAAAAAAGGCTCAATCAGCCTCCTAGATCAAAAGTTATGGCCTTTAGAAGTTGGGCCTCCTGCATTGAAAAATGTAAAAACATGTTGGACACATAAAAGAGCTATAAGAGGGAAGTTACATGTGTTGACCAACTTATGATGCATGTTATGACACACTATAATGTTGGAATTAGATAGGACAACTGAGAGGGGGGTGAATCAGTTGCCACACAAAATAAAATTTTTCTACTTTTAACCTTCTTTATTACCTTACTATTAGATTAATGATGTAAACATTAAAGCATGGATCAACAACATATGAGTAGAAACATAAGCAACACATTTGACACAAAGATTTTGACGTGGAAACCCGGTTAAGGGAAAAACCATGGTGGGGGTTAACCCACAAAGATTTGTACTCTATTAAAAGTATGTTTATAAAAATAGAAGGCACATGCCTTCAGGCGCACTGCCCAGAGCTCACTGCTCAAAAGAGAGGCTCACTGTCTATAGAATTTATTTTAGTACAGAAAGAATTAACTAAGAAATAGCATCTACTTCATGCTCACAAAACTTTTAGTCTGCCCCAAATACTTCTTCTCTAACTCTTCATTAAAACAACTCTTGTTCTTCTGCTTCTCCTCTGCTCTGCTCTACCTTTTGATCGTTTCTTCAGATTATACTATTTTCGCATAAGGATAATTTTCCACAACTCATCAACAAGTATTTATACGCTTCATCAACCTTGGAATGAACATCAAGGTTGGCACTACAAACATCTGACTTAATGCGAATCACTAAGCTGTTAGCTAAACATAACTGGGACTCAAATCTTCATTAATTAATGTATACGCCTAAAAATGACATGACTCAATCTAAATAAATATTCTTAATATTTATTCCATTCTAATTCTTCTATCAATAAATAAATAAATAAATTTATTTATTTGATTCACATTCCTCTAAATTAATTAAATATTGAAATATTTAATTATCTCTTCTAAGGTCAAAATTAAATAAAACCCTTTATTTAATTAAATTCTTCCAAACAATTAAATAATTCTTAATTATTTAATTAAATCAAATTCGTCTTCCAAATTTGAATAAATCAAATCAAATTTATTTAAATTCTCTCAGTCTCCAAAAATAAAATATAATCAAATATTTTATTTATTCTTCCAAAATCATGCACAACAATTAAATAAATTTATTTATTTAATTTGCTTTCTAGTCTTCTAAATTAAATAATTCTAATTATTTAATTGTTTTCTTCTAATAATATCTTTTCTAAATTTAAATAAATCAAATATTTATTTAAGTTGCTTTTTCTTCTAAATTGAGTTATCTCTAAATATAATTCAATCTTTGTGCACATGCAATTAAATATTCCTAATATTTAATAAAGCAAAATATCTTCTTATTCTCATGCAAATCTATTCTTCTTGTTTTAAATCACTTAACTGATTATTATATTCTTTTAAAGTGTTTTAACTCATTCTTCTATTCTTAGCAAATCCTCTCATGCGAAAGAAAGCAAGACACTTGTCTTCTTATTCATTGCACATTTCTCATCCATTCTATACCGTTGATCTTCTCATTCTTTCTATACCATTGATCTCATTTCTCCCAAGTCTATAAATTGAACCCTATTCTTCTATTTCTATTCATCCAAGATTTAAGTATTGTTACTCTGTAGGAATTATAGCGTGCCTTTGGCACCAATTCCTTCATTGCTTGTGATCACACTTTTTACTATGCACTATGCATACTACCTTCATCTTGAAGCTCCTCTTCATTGCGACATTATCACCGCCATTCTTAATCGACATTCTTGACAAAGCAAAGAAGTGCACTCTCTGAGGTCCTCATTCCATACACGCAAGGACGATTTTGATAGGCAATCAATGGAAGTTTCAATCTAAGGAATGTTTACATTGTTATTTGATTCATTGTTATTGGATTTCCTTAGTTCACTATTCTATTGAGTTTTGGGTATTTGATATTGTTTATCATTTCATATTCATTGATTTATCCAATTTACCCCTAACATTTTTGGCACCCACCGTGGGGCCTAGCCCCAAATTTAACCAAAAATTGAGTTTTTTTGTTTAGAAAGTCGTACATAGGAGGAAACAGCGCATACGTCACTTCCTAACACACATCTGTTACTTGTCATGGTGCATCTGTTTAATCAGCACATACATTCACTATTCCAGTGCATATACGATCTGTTACAGCACATCTGTTCACGCAGCGCATACATACACTGTTCCAATGCTTTTATCCTCTAAGACGGCGCATACATCGTATTGACGCATATACACCTTATTTTGGTGCATATAATGTCTATTCAGTGCATATGTTTTATGGCACTTCTGTTGACTATTTCTGCACATTCAATCTCTGAAGCAGTGCTTCTGTTGTAGGCAGTGATTTTAGGGTTTTCTAGGAAGATTTTGCTAACACTAACATCTTTTGCAAGAACTCTCTTGATCTATTTTGCAGGCTAGGTTCTAGTTTAGTTTCATATAGTTGCACTTGTTAGCTCAGACTTCAACTTCTAAAAGGATAGTAAAACAGATGCTCATGCAAATCTCACGTAGTTTTAAATAGGAAAGTGGTAATTAAATCATTGCTATCTTGCATTACAACATTGCTATCTTTTCAAAGTTATTTCTATTTGGATAAAACTGAACTCATCATTGCTTTCTGGGTTAAAACTAAACAATTGCTATCTCGATTGACCATCACTTCAAAGTTAACAACTCATGTTATCGTGGTATAAAACTAAACCATTGCTATCTTGATTGACCATCATTTCAAAGTTAACAATTCGTGCTACGTGGTTAAAATTGAACTCATCATTGCTATCTTGCTAAAATCACTTCAAGGTTCTGCGCTTGCCCAAGTAGATAGCTCATCTAGTTTTTCTCATTTTAACTAGGGGAAAAGAACCACTGTATACTGTGTTTTGGGAATGATACCAGGCCTATGCTTTCCCCTATCTTGGGTGTTCAAAATGCCAGACATATCATTTTCGCATGTGTTTTTCCTTTAGAGGGGCCTGCTCTTGGATACCATTCATCCAGGTAGGAATGATCCTAAGTGGTAACAGGATAGATGCCAAGCCCTTCCAAGCCACTATAAATAAATTGTGCTTGGAGTGAAAGTTTCAAACAATGAGTGAAGTTGTGTTATACCGACAACCAACCTCCCCCAAAACCCTCCAAGGTGCAACCCTTGCAGGCTGGGAGACTCCATAATGGAGAGTAGTGCTGCCACATGTATAACCACTCAAACGGTTGCCTTCATTAAACACCTTCGTTCTAGTGGCCAAAAACCCTTGTAAACCATTTGAAGCCTAGGATTTGTACTTGTTCTTTCTTTTTAGTCCAAAAAAGAGTAAAAAAATCGCAAAAAAAAAAACCATAAAAATTCTTTGTGTTTGCTATGTCTTCTTGCCATAAATTCAAAAAATTAGATCAAAGAGACCTTCTTGCAACCAAAGTACCAAAAACACCAAAAAAATCCAAAAATTGCAAAAACACTGAAAAAAGCCAGAGCGATGAATTTCATCCTCTGTTCCTGCGCATCTGTGTTGACCTGTGGCACATTTGTTTAGACCTACAGTGCTTTCATTGTCTATTACTGTGCATTTACACTTTACCAGTATAGCGTATATATCCTGACTTGTAGCGCATTTGTCAATTTCTATAGTGCATCTGTATTAGCGCATACGCGACAGTGAGCACTTGCATAGTTTTCAAGAGAAAAATTTCATTAGTTGTGGGTACCCATTTTAGTCTAGTCCCAAAATCAGAGATCAGGTCTTACCTTGCAGTCAGTTTTCCATCCATTTTACGTCAAAATCTCTCTTTCATTGATCATCCCATTCACCTTCTATCAGGTCTTTTCTAGTCCAAGGTCAAAACTATCCCATATTAGATCAGTAAGAGACCCTTTTTTGTATCACTTTGGATTCAACCAAGCCTAGTAGGTCACAGAACTTTGCTAGTAGGTCTTGGTGCATGACAAGTCCCTACACAGTAAGATAGGTATCGAGTACCCTTACTAGTGGCTATCGTCTTGTATCAGCCATCTTGCTTGGAGTCATTGATCAAGAAAGTCTTTTTTTCAAATCTTGTCATAAGTATCCTATTCTCAGCAGTCTCCATTGACACCTTGCCAAAATCTCTTGTCCCATCCCACCTTGTCCCACATCGCCTTGCATGGTTCTTACTAGATCTCAATACAAAAAAAACTTGAAATGGCCGAATCATCCAACCACATCTTCACACCTCATGATAGTGATGAGGAAATCTCTAACGAAGACTATCAAGGAAGCATCCAAGATCAGAAATTCCAACGCTTAGTAGAGAAAGTGCTCCATACAGACCCTCATAAGTATTTCTATCATCTTGCTAGTCTCGAAATTAAACTCCCCATGAATTTTGATATAAGCTCAATTCTGGAAAACATAGAGGATGATCATGAAAGGGGAAAGAAAACCCTAGACCCAAATGCATAGGATAAAGGAAAAAAAGCCATAGACCCAAATTCTCCTATGGAAGAAATGAGGAAAAAAATTGAGGGTCTAAAGCAACAAATGTTGGATCTCAAGATGGGTACAAACACTAAAAAGTACTCCTTAGAAGATATTGCACCATACCCTTTTGATAAAAGTTTGAGCATGAAACCGTTTCCCTATAGATTTGAAGTTCCCAAGTTTGACAAGTACAAAGGGAAAGGAGAGCCTAGAGATCACATTAGGGAATTCAATGCAGCATGCTTGGAAGTAGCTCCCAATGAGACTTACTTAATGAGACTATTCCCTAGATCTCTAGGCAGTCAAGCTATGGAGTGGTTCTCACGACTTCCACCGGGCATCAAAACTTTTGATGAGCTAGTCAACAAATTTATCACACACTTCTCATACAATATTGAACATGAAGTCTCTATGCTTGACCTATGCAATACCAAACAAAAGAGTGGTGAGTCATTCGCTACCTTCCTACAACGATGGAGACAACTGGCAAGCAAATGCTCATATGATGTACCTAAGAAGCAACTAATAGAGATGTTTGTCCATAACCTCAACACCGATCTTGGCTATCAAATACAAATACAATGCCATACATCATTCTCAAAAGTCATCGAAATGGGATTATTTATTGAAAAAGCTATGATTGCCAAGGGGAAAATCAAGTTATACAAGGACACACCTACCTTCAACTACACAACTAACAAATCAAATTTTTGGACCAAGAATAAGAATGTTGTCAATGATGGAGTGGTTGATGCCAAGGTGGCAGCTCCCAAGCAACAACCCATACTCACTCTCAAAGGAGAAGCACACTATGTTACGCCAACAAAACATTCTCTCGGTAGCCAAGACCATGGTTCAATGCGAATCCAAGGTGAAAGTTCACACCACTGGGTGAGTCCCAAGAATCTGCATTATAGAAATTATTGGCTAACAATGAAATCTCTCTACCGCCAACAAGTGATTATGAGCCTATAGTCAAACCTCCCTACTGGAAAGACACTAACTATTGTGAATATCAAAGAGGAAGGGGACATACAACCAATAATTGTATCCATCTCAAACATGTTATCCAAGATGTGCTTGATCAAAATCAAGGAGGAACCCAACAACATACCTCCAATGAGATGCATGTGGCTTACAGAGATCCAGTTCTCAATCACGACAGACTGTACAACAACAATAACAACCATGGCAATAACAACAATGATAATAACAACCATGGCAATAGCAACAACGGTAACAACAACAACAACCGCAATAGGCCAAATCAGAATAGTGGGAATAGTAATGCCAACTATGCAAGTGTGCCATTTGACTATACCATCAATTGCCTATCCAAGCATGTCCCACAAATCAATGTGGTTACGCCTCATCAATAATCAGAACCTAACAGAACTGGTTGTAGTATCATTACTCGGAGTGGTAAAGTCACACTGAATACCATACCCCATGCATTAAAGATCGAACAATGCAGAGTATCAATGTTTGCAAAAGCTTGTGATTCCTTCTATCGAGTCATTCTTCTATTGATCAAATTTCTATCTATCATTGTGGTCCATTCTTTTCAATTCGGTCAACCCGAGCAGTGATCCAAATCCATCCTTAATCCATACCAATCAAGTCAAGTCAATCTTGTCAAATGATCCAATCACAATCAGTGGTCTTGATCCTTGTCTGGTTGTAAACCAACTCGATTAGTTACAATCAATCAATTGTCTTATATAGGATGTTGCATCATCAAAATCAAACCAACACACACGTCTTACATGACATGTTTCATTTCTTGAAACTAGACATTATCCTTCATGTTTGCTTTAGGGATCTATCGTTCCCCGCCATGACAACACGCCTGCCATGTTGGTCTAGGGATATATTGTTCCCCGCCATGACAACACTATTGTATATCGTTGGTTTATAGCTAGACAGGGGAAATACCTTGTTTGTTCTTGTATCATTTGTACATACTTGCTTACTTGCTTGTGTGTGTTGTCATTCTATCTTGCATCGCGTATCATTCAGCTCTTTCTTCATCCTTCTTCATCGTGAGATTGTCCGTCTCACGCCTTCTACTTTTTTCTCGTCTAATCTCCTGAGGGGGCATCCTATCATCATAACTTGTACCAAGGGCAAACTGGGGCATGCATCATTATCAGAAAAACTTATTCTTTGAAGCAACACCGTAAACTACATTGCATCAAAGAGGGGCAAAATGTATACGCCTAAAAATGACATGACTTAGTCTAAATAAATATTCTTAATATTTATTCCATTCTAAATCTTCTATCAATAAATAAATAAACAAATTTATTTATTTGATTCACATTCCTCTAAATTAATTAAATATCGAAATATTTAATTATCTCTTCTTAGGTCAAAATTAAATAAAACCCTTTATTTAATTAAATTCTTCCAAACAATTAAATAATTCTTAATTATTTAATTAAATCAAATTCTTCTTCCAAATTTGAATAAATCAAATCAAATTTATTTAAATTCTCTCAGTCTCCAAAAATAAAATACAATCAAATATTTTATTTATTCTTCCAAAATCATGCACAACAATTAAATAAATTTATTTATTTAATTTGCTTTCTTATCTTCTAAATTAAATAATTCCAATTATTTAATTGTTTTCTTTCAATAATATCTTCTCTAAATTTAAATAAATCAAATATTTATTTAAGTTGCTTTTTCTTATAAATTGAGTTATCTCTAAATATAATTCAATCTTTGTGCACATGCAATTAAATCTTCCTAATATTTAATAAAGTAAAATATCTTCTTATTCTCATGCAAATCTATTCTTCTTGTTTTAAATCACTTAACTGATTATTATATTCTTTTAAAGTGTTTTAACTCATTCTTCTATTCTTAGCAAATCCTCTCATGCGAAAGAAAGCAAGACACTTGTCTTCTTCTTATTCGTTGCACGTTCCTCATCCAGTCTATACCGTTGATCTTCTCATTCTTTCTATACCGTTGATCTCATTTCTCCCTAGTCTATAAATTGAACCCTATTCTTCCATTTCTATTCATCCAAGCTTTAATTATTGTTATTCTGCAGGAATTGTAGTGCACCTTTGGCACCAATTCCTTCATTGTTTGTGATCACACTTTTTACTACGCACTACGCACTACTACCTTCGTCTTGAAGCTTCTCTTCATTACGACATTATCACCGCCATTCTTAATCGACATTCTTGACAAAGCAAAGAAGTGCACTCTCTGAGGGCCTCATTCCATACATGCAAGGACAATTTTGATAGACAATCAATGGAAATTTTGATCTAAGGAAGGTTTGCATTGTTATTTGATTAATTGTTATTGGATTTCCTTAGTTCACTATTCTATTGAGTTTTGGGTATTTGATATTGTTTATCATTGCATATTCATTGATTGATCCAATTTACCCCTAACAATTAACACACCATGCTCCATGGAAATTCTCTTAGATCATCCACAACACGCTTGAATCATTCGGTTGGCCAAGACTGGGAAGAACAACAACACCAAGAAGGAAATCTTCATCCTCTGCTCAAACTTCAATGCGGACCTCCAACATAGTAGATATATAATTCAAAGACTTCCACAAGCACATTGATTTCAACAAAAACATCCACATTCCTCTAAATCAGCAGAATCACTTGCGTCTTCCTCCAGAACCTCAAGAACACTGTCTGCCATAATTGTCACTTTAGAAAGATTGCTTGCAAACCTCCAAACCACGAACCACTTGAATGGATGATACACACTGACTTCCCAAACATGCCTCCAGATCTGCAGATCATCATTTGACATATCTGAAACAATCCGGACCTCTTTCCTGTCACTCTGTCTCTTCTGAACACTGCAAAACTAGTTCTACTCAGATGTCCATAGCTTCTTCAAATCTTCATGTGAACCCTTCAAAGATTAACTAGAGCTTCTTCAGATAATCCTCTACTTGGCCATATGGTCCGCAGACATTGATCCTTATTAATTTTGTCAATATCCTCAACAATCCAGTCTTCTACACAGGCAGCAAAATAGGATACAGTTGACACCAATGGCAACAAGGATATGTTGACATCAATGACAACACTACTTAGGCACATATTTGCAACAATCTACCCCTTTGTCATTGATGGCAACATATGATGTAAAAAATAGATTTGACCATCAAGATAAGACCTTCTCCCCCTTTCTCTTATCACTTCTGCAATCACTTCCTTCATTGCTCCTCCTTTCATCAGTAACTAGTTTTTCACATGAACTTCTCTTCCCCTTTGACATCAATGGCAAAGGGCACATATTTGCAGTCTTTTCTTCTTATTATTTTTGTTTCAGACTAAACTCAAAAATTACATGCAGACTATTCCCCTTGAGTAGTGCCTCCTTGACATCAATCCGGATCACAAGATGTGATTGTGAATTCTACCGAATTGATGCACTCTAGTACATCTTAATTCTAATCAAGAGGGGTAATAACCCCCAACTTCTCTCTGAGATACTCAAAAGTATCCTTGGGAAGAGGCTTAGTGAAAATATCTGTAATCTGATCCTTTGAAGATACAAACTCCAACTTGACTTCATTCTCATTTACCTTCTCTCTAAAGAAATGAAACTTGATGGATATGTGCTTTGTCTTTGAATGCAACACTGGATTCTTTGAGATACTTATTGCACTTGAATTATCACAGAAGATTGTGACCAGCTCTTCAAACACAATTCTGATGTCCTTCAACATTTGCTTCATCCACAGAACTTGAGTGTAATTGTTTGCTACTGCTATATACTCTACCTCTATTGTAGATAAGGATATTGCCTCCTACTTTTTGCTTAGCCAAGAGACCAATCTACTTCCCAAGAAGAATGCACCACCACTAGTACTTTTCCTATCATCCATATCTCCTACCCAATCAGCATCTGTATATGCATGAAGAGTAAAGTCATTGTCTTTTGGATACCACAAGCCATAATCAAGTGTTCCTTTGAGATATCTGAAGATTCTTTTGACTACTATAACATGGGATTCTTTAGGATCAGCTTGGAATCTAGCAAAAAGCCCTACTGCATTCATGATATCAGGTCTGGTTTGAGTCAGATAGAGCAGTCCTTAATCATTGATCTATACCTTTTCTAATTTGCCTTAGGGGAGTCATCATCTTTACTTAACTTATATCTAGTTACCATAGGCGTACCTACTGCCTTTGAATCCTCCATTCCAAACTTCTTCAACAATTCTTTCAATACTTAGACTGAGATATAAAGATACCTTTATCTGATGGAGTGATTTGTAGACCTAAGAAGAAATTCATCTCACCAAACATGGACATTTCAAATTCACTTTGCATCTGATCAGCAAATGTTTTGCACATGCTCTCATTTCCACCAAAAATGATATCATCAACAAATACCTCAACAATTAGAATATTCTCATGATCAATCTTGAAGTAAAGATTACTATCAGCAGTGCCTTTGTTATATCCTAGCTTTAGCAGATACTTATCTAATCTTGTGGTGTAGTCACGGTAGGAGGGTTCACAGAATGAATTGTCTAGACCATGTAGCAAGAGTAAACACAATGGAAACAACTCAAGGAAATGAAACAAATGTAGATTCAATCATTCAATATATCATAGAATTCAAATAGAGATCGATCGGCATCATGCGGGCTTACAACTGGGCTTAGAGGCCTGATTACATACATGCACAAGATAAAGCTTTGAAGCTCCTTTGCACAAAATCTAAACTATCAGATCTTTCTTAGGTGAATAGATGCTTTCCTATAGATCTATTACATTAATATATATCATTTTCAGACCAATAGATTCCTCTGCGTCAGCTAAGGAAGGTCACAAACTCCAATGAAGAACTGTAACGTGTTCACAGATAGGTTGAACCTAAATGCATAGAACACTTCCTCAAATAAATGGAACAATGTGTGGACCCTTGGGGAAGGTTGGCCATGAACCAAAGAACATTGAATGATGTGTCATTGAGATCCACAAGTCAAGGATTGATCCACAAGCCTTCTCCTATAGCTGATTTGTCTGAGACTGTCAGGATGCTCTGCTCTGAAAAATAGTCAACTTTTGATAGCAATATCTTTTCAGTAACTGATCCAAATGCTCTAAGTTCTTGATATGATGTAGATGAATGAATGTAGAAGCTAAATCTAGATCTGTAAGGTGTGAAATGCCAATACTGGACCACAAGCTAGAACTGCTTCTGAGTGAACTACCTGAACTAAACTGGAAAAATGAAAAGAAACAAACTGAACTGCAAACAAACTAAAATGTAAATTTTTTTTGGTTGATGCAAGATTTCTCTTGAATCAGGGATCCTCCTGCATCAGACATCTAGGGTTATTGAAAAAGTGAGTCCATCACTTTACTGGGGCTAGGGGAGAACCAAGACGGTCCACCTCAGCCTGAGAAATCCATGATGAATCTTCTTCTGGTCTGCCTTTCCACTTCACAAGATATTCTTTGTATTGTCTTTCTCTAGTGCTACGTCCAACTTTGATGTCCAAGATGTCTTATATTTTCTCTGGTGCTTGTTGTGGTAATTGCTTCTTCAAGTCTTCTTCCATGCTATGACTGAACTCTGCTTCATGATACTGATATAGATCTGCAATGTTGAAAATAGGTGATATACCCAATGTCTCTAGCAACTCCACTTCATATGCATTTCTTAAATCAAATTTCCTAAGTATCTTACAAGGTCCAAACTTCTTCATCTACAACTTGTTATATCTCCCAACTAGAAATCTTTCTTTTCTCAAGTACACCATTACTTCATCTCCCACTTCAAATTCCTTGTCTTCTCTTCTCATCTACCTTTTCTTTGTACTTACTGTTCATATCCTCCAAATGCTTCTTCACCTAATTATGCACTATTTTCATATGATCTGCAAATTCTTTTGCTTCTACGCTCCTCTTTTCTTTTGTACTGATGTCTCTCAATTCTACAACTCCTCTAGGATTCACTCTGGTAACAATCTCAAAAGGTGTTCTTTTGGTACTCCTATTTATTGAATTATTGTATGCAAACTCTTCTTGTGAAATAATCAAATCCCAACTTTTGGCTTTGTCTCTAACCAAACATCTCAACAAGTTTCCCAAACTCCTATTCACTACCTCTATCTGTCCATCTGTTTGTGGATGAAAAGTTGAACTGAACTTCAACTCTATCTTCATCTTCTTCCAAAGTGTCTTCCAAAAATATCCAACAAACTTTGTATCTCTGTCTGAAACTATACTCTTAGGTAATCCATGCAATCTCACAATCTCCTTGAAAAATAGGTTAGCTAGATGCATTGCATCAGTTGTCTTCTTACAAGGTATGAAATGAGCCATCTTTGAAAATCTGTCAACCACTACAAATATTGAATCATGTCCTCTCTGTGTCTTAGGCAATCCCAACACAAAATCCATGCTTATGTCTTCCCAAGGTCTCTCCGGTACTGTCAAAGGTTTATACAATCTAGTATTCTGACTACCTCCTTTTGGGACTTGACAAACTCTACAACTCTGCACAAATCTCCTAACATTTTTATGTATTTGAGGCCAAAAGTAATTTTCACTCACCAAAGCCACTGTCTTGTCAATGCCAAAGTGTCCTACCAATCCACCACTATGCTTTTCCTTGATCAAAATATCTCTCATTGAACTATTAGGTATGCACAACTAACTTCCTTTGAATAACATATCTTCTTGAATGAAATAGTCCAACCACTTACTCCTATCTGTCACAATAGGTTCTTTACATGCTTTCAAAGGTTCTGCAAAATCAGTGTCTTCCTCATACATGTTCTTCAATTCATCAAAACCCAACACTTCAACTCTCATATCTGTCAACATGTTTCTTCTTCTACTCAATGCATCAACAACTTTCTTTGATTTTCCACTCCTATGTTTCAACACAAAAATATAACTCTGCATGAATTCTACCCACCTCATATGCCTCTGGTTCAACTTACCTTAACTGTTCAAATATTGTAAAGATTGATGATCTGTATACAACACAAACTCTTTAGGCAACAAGTAATGTCTCCACTTCTTCAAGGCTTGAATTATGGCATAGAACTCTTGATCATAAACTAAATATCTTTTCCTTGCATCATTTAACTTCTCACTAAAATATGCTATAGTTCTAGGTTCTTGACTTAACACTACTCCAACTGCATTCCCACTAGCATCACAATCCACTTGAAATACCTTATTGAAATCCGGTAATGCCAAAACAGGTTGCTCTATCACTTTCTGCTTCAACAACTCAAAACATTTATCTACTCCATATGTCCACTTGAAATCTTTTCTGTCACCTCTCATTATCTTTGTCATAGGGTTATAAACTAAACTAAATTTTCTAATGAACTTCTGGTAGAAACTAGCCAATCCATGAAATGATCTAACCTCTCCAATGCTCTCCAGTGTAGGCCACTCAATAATTGCTCTTACCTTCTCAGGGTCCATCTTCAATCCTTCCGTAGAAATCACAAATCCCAAATATACCAACTCTTCCTTCATGAAATTACACTTCTTGATGTTTATCAACAATTTCTCTTCTCTCAGTCTCTACAAAACTTGTCTAATATGACACAAATGTTCTTCTTTTTTCTTACTAAAAATTAGAATATCATTCAAGTATACAATCACAAACTTACCCAAGAATTTCTTCAGAACTTCGTTCATTAGTCTCATGAAAGTACTTGGTGCATTTGTCAATCCAAAGGGCATCACTAACCACTCATACAATCCTTCATTTGTCTTAAAAGCAGTCTTCCATTCATCTCCTTTTCTGATTCTGATATGATGGTATCCACTCTTCAAGTCTATCTTTGTGAAATATTTTGCTGCACTCAAACAATCCATGATATCATCCATCCTAGGTAAAGGAAATCTATACTTAACTGTGATCTTGTTTATTGCTCTAGAGTCAGTACACATTCTCCATTCTCCATCCTTCTTTAGTGCTAACACTGCAGGTATTGTACAAGGACTCAAGCTTTCTTTGATCAAACCTTTCCTCAACAATTCTTGTATCTGTCTATTCAGTTCTTCATTCTTTGCCGGTGTCATCTGGTGTGCTTCTTTGTTAGGAAAACTTGCTCCCAGTATAAGATCCATGTGATGACTGATACTCCTTATAGGTGGCAATCCATCAGGTACATTATTTGATATGATGTTTTCATACTCTATTAGTAACTCTCTTATCTCCTCTGGTTCAGTCTCTTTCTTTAATGCTTCAGGCTTCTTAGGAATCAAGGCATAACACATACTTTCCTCTTTCAAACCATCCAAAAATTTCCTTCCATCTACCAAACAGATTCTATCATTCCCACATACTACATCTTTAGGATCATTCTCCAAAGGAATTAAAGTAATTCTTTTCCCATTTGATGTTATAGTATAGGTATTCTTTCTCCCATCATGTATAGGTTTTCTATCATACTGCCAAGGTCTACCCAACAATATATGACAAACATCCATAGGCATAATATCACACAAGACTTCATCATGATAAGATCCAATATGAAATTTCACCAAACATTGTTCACTCACCAATACCTTATGATCATCCTGAATCCATGCTATCTGATAGGGGTCATCTAGTTCAACCAATTTTTCTTCAACATAGGCTGCTCTTCCACTATTTTCTGTCCTCTTACTTGTACTACCCTAATTACATTCAAATGCTCTATGTCTTTCACCTCCACACTTGAAACAAGTACCTCTGAATGTTCTCTTATCCAATCCTCTTCCTTATTTTCTATATCCTTCATTCCGTTATGTACTAGGGTTTCCTCTCTGGTAAAAATTTCTTTAATCTCTCCGGTAAGCATTGTTATCTTTGTCATCCTTCTTCAATGGGCTGTCAAACTTGTTCTACTCCACAAATGATCTATCATATCCAGAAAATGCTCTACCTCTCTGAAATTTACCTCCTTTGCCTCTTTGTCTCTAATCATGTCTCTTATTCAGCTTCTCTTCAACTTTCAGGGCAAATTGATATGCTTCTTCTTAAGATGTCATCCTTACCAAGCTTAGCTCTTCTTGAATATTCAACCTCAATCCATTGATGTATCTAGCCACTTTCTCCTTTCTTGCTTCTCTATGTCTTGTCCTTATGATCATTTTATGAAATTCTTCAATGTACTCCATAGATTTCTCCTTCTGCCTCAAGTTTTGCAATCTTTTCAACAACTCCAACTCATAGTCAGCAGGTATAAATTGATTCTTCAACTTTGTCACCATCCTATCCTAGTTTGTAATATTTTATTTTCCTCTTCTATTTCTTTCCAACTGAATTTCTTCCCACCAGATAGAAGCATGTCCCTTCAACTTTGTCTTTGCAAATTTCACCTTATCCGAATCTTCAATTTCCTCATATTCAAAGTATTCTTCCATGTCATTTATCTAGTCAATCAATTCTTCAAGGTTAAAATTACTAGTATAGTTTGGTACATCAACTCTAGGTCTCTTTCCAATCTTTGAATTACTCACAACATCTTTAGCTGATCTGATTCTTCTTCTTCATTACCTTCTAGGGTTTCACCAGTTTGTTCAGTAGATTGAAATTCCTCTTCATCATCACTTTTAACATTAGGTCTCGGTGTCTATCCTCGTCACCTATCTTCTTCAACAACATCCAATCAAATTCACATCATTCTCATCAATTCCATCATCTCATCCATTCTATTAGCCATTGTACCAATAGGAGGAACTCTTCATGGCAGCATCTTCCTAGGATCAAGTGTAAATTGCCTCAATTTAATGATCGAGCTACCATCGATAATTGCCTCTCAATCAGTGATCTGCTTACAACAAGATCTTATGGAATCCCCTTCACCAATTCACTCCAAAGAATCAAAACTTTCACTCTGATACCACTTGGTGCAGTCACGGTAGGAGGGTTCACAAAATAAACTATCCAGACCATGCAACAAGAGTAAACAGAATAGAAACAACTCAAGGACATGAAACAAATGTAGATTCAATCATTCAATATATCATAGAATTCAAATAGAGATCGACTAGCATCATGTGGGCTTACAACTAGGATCAAAGGCTTGATTACATACATGTGCAAGATAAAGCTTTGAGGCTCCTTCGCACAAAATCTAAACTATTAGATCTTTCTTAGGTGAATAGATTCTTTCCTAAGGATCTATTACATCAATATATATCATTTCTGGACCAATAGATTCCTTTGCGTTAGCTAAGGAAGGTCACAAACTCCAATGAAGAGCTGTAACATGTTCACAAATAAGTTAGACCTAAATGCATAGAACACTTCCTCAAATGAATGGAACAATGTGCAGAGCCTTGGGGAATGTCAGAAATGAACCAAAGAACATTGAATGATGTGTCATTAAGATCCTCAAGTCAAGGATTGATCCGCAAGCCTTCTCCTACAACTATTTTGTCTAAGACTGTCAGGATGCTCTGCTCTAAAAAATAGTCAATTTCTGATAGTGATATCTTTCCGGTAACTGATCCAAATGCTCTGAGTTCTTGATATGATGTAGATGCTAAGTCTAGATCTGTAAGGTGTGAAATGCTAATACCAGACCACAAGATGGAACTGTTTTTGACTGAACTACCTGAACTGAACTGAAAAAATGAAAAGAAACAAACTAAACTGTAAACAAACTAAAATGCAAATGTTTTTTGGTTGATGCAAGATTGCTCTTGAACTAGGGATGCTCCTGCATCATCTTGCATACTAGGCTCTTGGGGCTTGTTTGAGTCCATATAATGCTTTCCTCAATCTGTAGACCATTTCTTTCTGATCAGACAACTAAAATCCTTCCGGTTGCTCAATGTAGACTTCTTCTAACTCTCCATTTAGGAATGCTAATATAACATTCATCTGATAGACCTTGAAATCTTTATAAGCAGCAAATGAAAGAAATAACTTGACTGCTTCTATTCTTGCCACCAGAGCAAAAGTTTCTTCAAAATTAATTCTTTCTACTTGAGAATATCCTTTGCATACCAACCTTTCTTTGTTTCTTACAACTTCACCATCTTCATTTAGGTTGTTCTGGAAGACCCATTTAGTTCCAATCACATTTTTGTCCTTAGGTCTAGAAATAAGATCCCAAGTGTGATTCTTTTCAATTTGCATTAATTCTTCTTCTATTGCCTTTACCCAGTTTTCATCTTCGCAGGCTTCACTTATTATTTTTGGTTCAATCTTCGAGATTAGACAAATCTCTTCTTGATCTTCAACAATTCTTCTCCTAGCTCGAAGACCTTTATTTCTATCTCCTATGATTTTATCTTTGTGATGATTCTCCCTTACTTACCTAGGAGTTTTGGGATTTTCTTGAACTTTTGATTCTTGAGCTTGTTCCTCAACTTCTGCACTAACCTCTTGAATTATTGAAATTTCTGGATCAATCTGGATCTGAGTCTGAGTTTGCACTTGCCTTTCTTGATTTGGATTTTCATCTTGATCATCAAAATCATATTTGTAGGACCTAGAATGTCCTTCCTTGCTCTCATCAACTCTGACATTAATGCTTTCAACAATCTTTTTTAACCTCTTGTTGAAGCACCAATATGCTTTGCTTTGAGTAGAGTAACCCAAAAAAATTCCTTCATCACTTCTTGCTTCAAACTTACCTAGATCCTCATCTCTTTTGATATAGCATTTGCTACCAAAAACTCTGAAATATCTCACAGTAGGAGGATGTCCAAACCAAAGTTCATAAGGAGTCTTACTAGAATTGCCTTTGATCTGCACCCGGTTAAGAGTGTAGACAACAATACTCACAACTTCTCTTGAATAAACTTGTGGAACATTTGTTTCCATCATCATGGTCCTAGCAGCTTCTTGAATGGTCTGGTTCTTTCCTTCTACAACTCTATTTTTCTGAGGAGTCCTAGGAGTAGATAATTGTCTTTTTATTCCATGCCTTTCACATAATGTATCAAACTCATCGAAGGTAAACTCTCCACCTCTGTCAGATCTCAGACTCTTTATCTTCACACCAATCTCATTTTCTGTTGTTATATGGAGCCTAATTAGACTCGGAGGTTAAATTTACCCCACTTTTATCAACGCGGTTTCCCCCCAAATTCCTACGAGGTCAAGGGGCAGTGCCCCTTGCGGGGTCTAGGGGTAGCGCCTCACACAGTTTTTTATTATTTTATAAAGGCACCGGGAATTATTTTTTCATTGACCGACATAAGAAAACCCTAGTTTTGTAACTGACAAAAAGATTGATAAAATCGGCTAAGGGTTAGGGTTTTGATTGATATTGTATTGTAGCATTTGCAGCAGTATTGAGTTGCAAGGATTGTTGGCTATAATCGGTTTGATTTACTAGATAATAATATTGGACTCTTTGTTTGGTGGATGTAGCCCAAGTTTGGGTGAACCATGTTAAAACTTATCTCTTGCTGTTATTATTTCTATGTATTTCCATTCCTCTGTTTAATCTTTATTTGTATTTAATTGATATCTTGTGCCAGCTAACCCTAACATTTTCCACCATAACTTTGAACACTTTGAATTTGTCAAGAGCTTCTAATTTTTCTTTTAAGAAAGTTACCCACATCATCTGGGAGTAATCATCAATCAGCAACATAAAATATCTATCTCCTTGCACACTCCTAATTCTAGCAAGACCACATAGACCAGTATGCACAAGTTCCAATCACCCACTTGAAAATTGTTCTTTACTTTTGAATGATGTTTTGTTCTTTTTACCCAATTGACATTCTCTACACATTCTATCAGGTTTCACAAGTCTTGGAAGATCTCTCACAGCCTAAGTAGAACTTATCTTGACAATGTTATCAAAATTCACATGACACATTCTCCTATGCCACAGCCAACTTTGATCTGTCTGAGCAATCAAACAACTTTTACAAGAACTACTTAATTGAAAGATGTTACCTCTAGTTTGTGTACCATATGCAATTTTAGTTTTGGAACTTTCCAAGATTTTTCATTTGCCATCCATGAATCGGAGATCATAACCCTTGTCAACCAACTGTCCAACACTGAGAAGATTATGCTTCAGCCCTTCCACATATAGAACATCATTGGTGTTATTCTTACCATCAAAAGAGATGGATCCTCTACCACAGATTCTACCAACTGAGTTATCTCCAAATTTTGCAAGCCCACCTTCATATTTTTCAAGGCTTACAAACTTACTTTTATCACCAGTTATATGATGAGAACATCCACTATCAATCACCCATTCATCCTTTTCAACAACCTGAGCAACCAAGGCACTTTCCATATTTTCACTGCTAGCTGATTCAGTAGACACCGGATCTTCTTCTTTGATAGCAATGAACACCTAATCATTTTCAGTGGAACCCCCATGATCAAATTCATCATCTGTGACTTCTCTAGCTTCTTGGACATAGTAACATTTCTTCTAACCTTTATATCTGTTAGGGTTTGGTTTTGAAAACCTCTCTAGACATCTTGAGGCAAAATGACCAAATCTTATTACAAGGAAAACATTTGAGTGGCAACTTTCCTTCATACTTACCAGATCCTCTTGGCATTCTTTTGGCAATAAGAACTTCAAGATCTGCAGTCTCAATTTCATCATCTTTAAGATCCTTCCTTGCCTTCACAAATCTATTTGATCATGTAGAAGAGATTTCACCCAGATCATCTTTGTTTTCCATATACACTAGCCTTAAATGTAGATTCAAACTTAGGAAGAGAATCACCAAACTCACTTAATTCAAAAGCTAAAATTTTGCCAACCAACTGATCTCTTGTAACTTTTGAGACAGTCCTGATCTCCTCTATAGAAGCAACCTTATGTTTGTATGAATTAGGTAAAGATCTGAACACTTTTGCTACAATATCTGATTCTTCCAAAGTTCCACCAGCACACCTGATACCACACACAAGTTCATTTATCTTTTGCATGTAGATTGTGATGTTTTCATCTTCACTCATCCTCAAATTTTCAAAATTTCCTCTCAGACTTTGTAGCTTGGTACATTTGACAAATTCATCACCTTCATACAGATTCTCCAACTTCTTCTAGATTTCATGAGCAATTTTTAGTCCAAAGACATTTGTCATTTTTGAATCAGTCAGGGTACTCAACACGGCTTCTTTAGCTCGAAGGTTATTTTCAGCATCTTTGAATTGATCTGGAGTTGAAGGACCTTTCACTAGATGTTTATAGTCATCATTGGTTATCACTCAATAAGCATCACCCATGCATTGCAAATGGCACTCCATGTGACTCTTCGAAACATAATAATTTGTTCCATCAAATCTTGGACTATCCTTCTTGTAGGTTGACATCCTGGATCTCCTCAAGCGGTCAAGGTTCTTTTAGAGGATCTAGCTCTGATACCAATTGTTGGAATTAGACTAGACAACTGAGAGGGGGGTGAATCAATTATCACACAAAATAAACTTTTTCTACTTTTAACCTTCTTTATTACCTTACTATCAGATTAATGATGTAAACATTAAAGCATGGATCAACAACATATGAGCAAAAACATAAGCAACACACTTGACACCGAGATTTTGACATGGAAACCCAGTTAAGGGAAAAACCACGGTGGGGGTTAACCCAAAAAGATTTGTACCCTATTAAAAGTACTTTTAGAAAAATAGAAGGCACATGCCTTCAGGTGCACTGCCCATAGCTCACTGCCTATAGAATTTATTTTAGTACAGAAAGAATTAACTAAGAAATAACATCTACTTCATGAATGGTTCAGTTTCATTGAAAGCTCACAAAACTTCTGCTCTTCCCCAAATACTTCTTCTCTAACTCTTCATTAAAACAACTCTTGTTCATTTGCTTCTCCTCTGCTATGCTCTACCTTTTGATCCTTTATTTAGATTATACTATTTTTACATAAGGATAATTTTCCACAACTCATCAACAAGTATTTATACGCTTCATCAACCTCAGAATGAACATCAAGGTCAGTACTACAAACATCTGACTTAATGCGAATCACTAAGCTGTCAGCCAAACATAACTGGGACTCAAATCTTCATTAATCAACACACCATGCTCCATAGAAATGCTCCTAGATCATCTGCAACACACTTGAATCATTCGGTTGGCCAAGTCTGGGAAGAACAACAACACAAAGAAGGAAATCTTCATCCTTGACTCAAACTTCAATGCAGACCTCCAACATAGCAGTCATACAATTCAGAGACTTCCATAAGCACATTGATTTCAACGAAAACATCCTCATTCCTCCAAATCATCAGAATCACTTGCATCTTCCTCTAGAACCTCAAGAACACTGTCTGCCATAACTGTCACTTTAGAAAGATTGCTTGCAGACCTCCAAACCATGAACCACTTGAATGGATGATACACACTAACTTCCCAAACATACCTCCAGATCTGTAGATCATCATTTGACATATCTGAAACAATCCGGACCTCTTTCTTGTCGCTCTATGTCTTCTGAACATTGCAAAACTAGTTCTACTCAAATGTCCATAGCTTCTTCAAATCTTCATGCAAACCCTTCAAAAGCTTACGTGGAGCTTCTTTAGACAATCCTCTACTTAGCCATATGGTTTGTATACATTGATCCTCATTAATTTTCTTAATATCCTCAACAATCCAGTCTTCTACACAGGCAACAAAATAAGATACAGTTGACACCAATGGAAACAAGGATATGTTGACATCAATGACAAGATTGCTTAGGGACATATTTACAACATATAAGGCGTCTTTGATTGGAGATAATGGAACCCTAAGGATTTGGGCACCACTTTCAGGTGGTTATGGCTCATGCTTTCTAATTAACATTTGATAGTTTCATGTATTATATCTCCTATATATTAGGTGATTGAGATGGACGTTGTGTGAGAGAGTCTTATAGATATTGTTAATCTGTCTCTAGATCTCTAGTTGGTGATACTCATATGAAGGCTTACTCTACAAATATATTGTAATCTTGTTAAGATTTCTAAATAATATATTGGGCTACTTTTGGAGTGTGGGGTTTTTCTCACGAAAGGGTTTTCCACACATAAATCACTATGGTGTGGTATGACTGTTATTTCTACTTATTTCTATATAATTTATGTAATCATTGTAAATATTTGAAAAGTTAAATGCATAATCCTCCTCTCAAGATTGGTGTAGGAAGTTATTCCACTACCTTAGCTTCTTTACAAGTGGTATCAGAGCTTGATCACCTTTGATTTTAGTTGTGGGTTGTTGGGTTTTTTGAACTAATTTAGTTTGAGTGGGAGCTTATCTAGAAGATACTTTGTGATCTTGCTGTAAGAATTTTTAGATGGATAGCACATCATAGAGAATAGAGGTACATAAATTTTCTAGTAACAATTTTGAGATGTGGAAATTGAAGATTGAAGATCTGTGGGATGTTGTTGATGAGAATGTTTCAAGGCCTGCGGGTTCTACTTTAGCTGCTCAATATGATGGTATAGACCTGTAAGAACTAAAAAAGTGCATAATCCTACATGGTAATCCGATAATGAGCTATAGTCCTAAACACGTACATGTAAGCATGTAAATATGACCTCTTAGCAGTATTTTCTTGGCAACAGTGGATCAAAGTTCTTCACTTTGTTTGTAGCTTCCCTATCTCCTAACCAACCTTCTAAGGTCCTGCATCTTCACCAATTACCTTATGTCAATTTTTTTTGTCACTTTCTAACCCTATTGACCTAACCTACCTACATCTCAAAATGGGAATTCACTTTTCTTAAGCCCCTTTCAACCATTTCAACCCTCTAGAGGCCTCCAATTAACCTCCCAAACCATCTCCAACCATCAATTTCAATACCCATTTCCTCAATTTTGGGTCACCACCTTTGGTTCCAAATCTCACGAGGGAGATCCAGCCACTAAAGTGGATCTCCTAGGGCTGATTTGCCCTGGTTAAATGGGTGACCCACCCTCTTTCAACCCAATAACTTGTTTTTGGGTCTTGAAGTCATCTTTAGCCCCTAGGTCCATTCTCAACCACTGAAGCCACCTGTAGAACCCATTCTTAGCGGGTCATTCCCTTTGAATTCCAGATCTCTTAAGGAAGATCTAGCCATTTAATTGGATCTCCTAGCAGTGGTCTTCCATGGCAAATTGGGTGATCTAGTCATGTTTTAACATGCACATTTCTCTTCAGTTTAAGCCCAAATTAGCTGCATTTTTCTCTAGTTTGCATGGCTCTTCGACCCTAACTGAGCCTAATCTATTTTTAACTTATTCTCCACTCCCAATCACTCTATTTTTAGCTCCCATTGAGCTATTCTTATTTCCCTATCCATCTCATTCTAACTCCATTCTTCCTCTAGTGATAATCTTTCAAGGCATGTTCACTCTCTAATCAACCCAGTTCTCTCTTCAATCAATTATTTTAACTCTCTAATCAATTCCACCATTCATGAGCCTCTTGAAGCTATAAATACCCCCTCCTATATGCATTATGGGAGGCAAATTCATTGTTGCACACTCATTCTAGCTTTGTTTTTTTCTCTCCATAGCATGTTTATGCTCGTCGTAGGACTTTGTGAGCCTATATATTTTCTTATCTTAGTTTCCCAAGCTTCAATAGCTTTAAAGCATTGTTATTCTTGTAAATTTCTTCCAAAAATCCCAAGCCATACTGCTCTCATAGCTCTAGTAGCTCAAATTATTTCATCATAACTTTCATAGCTCAATTCATATTCAAATCAATTGCTTCTTCGTCCTTGTTTCCAAGAAGAGAACACCGTTGTTGTAGAGGAAAAAGGAAGTTTCCACCAAAGGACTTCTAAAGATATGTTAGGCTCATGTGCCCAAGTCACACCAAGTTTTTCACGCTTTCAATTAGTAATTAGCTCACACTTTGGATCTTGGGAAAAAAATATGTGTTGCTCTTTCCTTAATAGGATTTACTTTCATACAATTATCTATTAAGATTGATTTACTTTAGTTTTATTTCATTGATTAGATCACATTTCAATTCAAGTAATTTCAATTTCTAGAATAGACTCAAAAGCATTTCATAGGATTAGATTGCATTTGAGAAAACACATATATTTGCATTCAAACTTCCTTTCATAGTTAATTAGATAACTTCTTCATTCAATTTGGGAAAAGGAATCAAAAATTTGTTGCATTCATACTAGGTTGCATTGCATAAGAAAAATACAAAAATATTAGGAAATCTAGAGAACTAAACCCTTGATAACATCACGAGGTACACATGAAGTCAAAGTCAACACCTAGTCAAGCCTAGGTCTATTAGTGTGAAAAGTTACATTATCTATCTAGTTAGCTTTTAGCATGTCTAGGAGATTTATATTCACACTTGATTAAGTCCAACTTTGGGCTTCTTACCTTTTTATCTCACCTCATGTGGTGAAGACATGTGTACTCACCTTTGTGAGACACCTACTTCATACAAACTTTCCACTTACTCAAACGTGTCATTTGAGTAGACAAGTGTTGCACCTTTGGAGGGTTGCTTAGTCGTTGTGTACAAGCTTCTCACTCCCTCATGCTTTCCTACTTAATAAAGGATCCTATGTACATTTCATTCATCTTTTGGAAATGTAATTTGGCCTATTGTGTGGAAAATAGCTTTGTGGTTTTATTCTTGCTTGTTGATCCCCGCCTTTCCCAACATGGTATCAGAGCATTACTTGCAAAATTCTGCCCATTATAGAAAATATTGCACTCAGCCAAGTCCAAAGATCTCGTAGATCTAGGAAATTTTTTGTCAAAAAACAATTTTTTTTTGAAAATCTGACTTTGGGCAAAGTTTCATCGCAAAATTTTAGTTTTTGGCCCGAATCTGGGCGTTTTTCTTCACATTGATGAGTGTTTCTACATCACATTGATGATTTTTTTAAGGCCATTCAACCCTCTGCACCTCTGTCCATCTACCCATTTTTAAGTAAAGTCAGTCATTTTTGGACAAAAATTTGGTCATTCTAGTTTTGAAGATCGACAACTTTCTGGTCGAGGGTTTCCTCATATCAAGTTTTGCAGCTCAGGACAATGTTTCTTTAGTGCCTGTGTGTCCATCCTTGGCTGCCAAGGATCTCCTTCATAGAGGATGCTCAAGCAAGGTCAAAGTCTTCATTTGTAGGTCAATTTTCTATTTTGTCATTGATTCTCCATTCAAGCATTCGATTGACATTTTCTGCATTGGCCAAGGTTTTATTCCTATCGTTGTTTTGATTGAACACTCTAGTCAAGTTTATCATCACCAGATCTTATCCTTGTTTGGTTGTTTGGAGGCTAGCAGTTCAAGTTATTTGGTTATCTACAGTGCGGCTGAGCTTACATCTTTGGCCAACGTCTTCATTCCTTTGAAGATCGCCTTTCGAAAGGCATTCTGGTCAGCATTTTGTTCGTTGTTTCAAAGGTCTCCATTCATCAAGCCCTTTGATTGTTTGGTTTAGGATTTCATCCTCCCACAAGTTGCCATTGAAAGACCAATCCAGGCCGAATTGCCCTCACAACGCCAGTCACAGTCTTCTTCACAGAGCACAGAATCGATGCTTTGAAAGTTATTTTATTTTATAACATTGTTACCAGGCTTTTGGATTGGACTTTTGTAGTTTGAAGATTGATATTTATGGTTTCTTAGTTCATAGTTGATAATATGGCCACCATTTGCTGTTGGTACCAATCTTGAAGGCTTCAAACATCAAATGGTCGTTATTCATCTCTGAGGTTGCGGTCTCATTCATTGTCGCGGTTTCAATCTATTGTCATATCTACAAAATTGCCTATTTTTCTTGTGCTAGTCCCTATTGTTTCCACATCACCCAAGACTCTCACTTTGTCGATGACTCTAATTTTTGGTAGGACATTTGGCACTGCAGGCATCTACTCACATAATCGGCCTCAAAATATACCTTGTTCATCTCAATTCTGGCCAAGCACACCTATTACTCGCCAACATTAAAGTCATCAGTAGTTTCATCAGCTTGGTCAAAGTTTGAGTAAGGTTTCTGTTGGGGTTTCAATTTGTAACATGTCATCAAGTAGTGTCTATGTTACACATTATTTCCTAAAATTTATGTTATAGGTGTAACATTATAAGTTGTTATAGCATTATGCTTATGCTATAGTCATGTTCCGAGTATCTATAGCACTTGATCACTAGAAATTATTGTAACAACCCATAAATAGTTGAATTTGAAAAAAAAATTGTCTTGAAAGACCCTAATCTTGCATAGATTTGTGCAAAGAGAGGTTTTTTTCCATTTTGTTGTAACTTTCGCCTATGGAGGTGAAATTAGACATATTTATAGTTGATGTGAAGCTGGTTCAGGCACCAACAAAGCTGTGTTGAGACGATTTGGGAATTGTCCCATTTTTCTTAAAAAAATTTCTTCTTTCTACAGCTAGTTAAACAACTCGAAAAACAATTGTATCTATTGATTGGCAACTCAAAATTGAGTGCCATATTTTTAGAAAGTGAATATTTTTTTGAGAGTAAGCTATTGGAAATGATTTCACACTACTGTTATAAAGTGCCTTTTTTATTCCAATTAGACTTGTTTAATGCACACTATTATTATAAAGTGCCAAAATTCAGTGGGGGACAAAATATTGAGTCACATTGGGGTATATAGGGTCATGTCTTGTGTACACTTCCATTTCTCACTCAATATTTTATTTGACATCTCAAAACAAATTTGCAAACAATCTAACTAAAGCATGGAGCCAAATTGTCTTATCAAACCTCTAACACCCTTTAACTATCATGATTGGAAACTCAATATTCAACTTATGCTAAAAGATAAAGGGTTATATAGAGTGACTATGTGCACAGAAAAAGAGCCAAATGCTATCAAAGACAAATAAAAATGGTTCAATAAATGTGATCAAGCCTTAGGGTTCTTATGTCTAAATCTAGCTCATAAACTTTTGTTCCATGTTGAAACCTTGAAAACACGCAATGAGGTATGGCTAGCCTTAGAAAAACTTTTTGGGAAGGTTGATGAATTAAAAATTCATGAGTTAGAAAATCAGATCCTTAGTTTGAGGCTTAGAGATTTTGATACCTTAGAAGATTATTTCACAAAGTTTAGATCATTGAAATTGCAGTTAACAGAATGCGGAATATATAAAAAATAAGATCAACTCATACTTTCTATGCTTTCTAGACTAGGTCCTAAATATTCTGTCTTTGTATCTTCTTTTTATAACACGAAAAGGGCTTTTGGTGCTACATGGAAAATGCCTACTTTGGATGAATTCATTATTGACTTAATAAGGGAACAAGATAAATTGATACAAATGGGTACCATGAAGAATTACAAACCACATGCTCTTGTTGCTGGAAATTGGAAAACTAACAAAGGAAAAAAACAAAAAGACAAAGAAATCAAGAAAGATAAGAAAGTTGAGTCTTCAAAATCAAACACTTAAAGTTTTTTAGATCAAGGCAAATAAAAAGCTAAGTGTACATATTGCAATAAAACTAGGAAAACTGATCAGAAATATTTTAAGAAGAAGATCAATCATCTTACCAATCTTCTTGAAAAGCATAATATAAAGGATCCTGAATCTAATCAAGAGTCATCATCAACACAAGATACAACACCAGAAACATTTAAGGGCCATGCTCTTTTTGCATCTATAGTCTATAAGTCTAGATCATGGATTCCTGATTCTAGAACCTAATATCATTGCCATCATCACCTATTGATACATCAGAGTTCAGAGTTGCTTCACAGAAGGCTTCTAGAGATTCTTCATAGTAGGATTATCACCTTCAGGTATTTTGTATAGTGTCTAATACACTTTCTTGTTTTCTCTCTTTTTGGAGGAAAGTTTTTTCCCACTAGGTTTTCTTTCTTTCTCCTCTTTATGAGAGATGCATTTTATACATGGCTACCTGATCAGGCTAATTGCTGGGACCCATCATTGTTTCACTACTACCTAAGTTACACTTAAGGGGGGATGTTAGTGTGAAAAGTTACATTATCTATCTAGTTAGCTTTTAGCATGTCTAGGAGATTTATATTCACACTTGATTAAGTTTGACTTTGGGCTTCTTACCTTTTTGTCTCACCTCATGTGGTGAAGACATGTGTACTCACATTTGTGAGACAACTACTTCATGCAAACTTGCCACTTACTCAAACATGTATCATTTGAGTAGACAAATGTTGCACCTTTAGAGGGTTGCTCAGTCATTATGTATGAGCTTCTCACTCCCTCATGCTTGCTTACTTAAGAAAGGCTCCTATGTACATTTCATTCATCTTTTGGTAATGTAATTTGGCCTATTGTGTGGAAAATAGCTTTGTGGTTTTATTCTTGCTTGTTGATCCTTGCCTTTCTCAACAAGGTCAACATAACTCTCTCTAGTTCAAGTATTCGATGTGCCCAAGGATTATAGGAGATTGGGTTAAGGCTATTCTTAAATAAATAAAAGAAATACACCCTGGACCTCAATACACAACACAAACAATTGAAGAGCAAGAACACACTCTTAGAATCATTCAATAAAGAAATAATATTCAACAGGTCTTTCAAGCAAATAAGAATAGATTACAAGGCCTTAGGGAAATCAATGAGTAAAACAATCTTAGGACTAAGCATTGGAACTTTAGAAAACCCAACAGGAGACTTAGAACTAGTGACCTTTTAGTTCATATAGTTAGCTCCACGACAATGGTCATAAAACGTACTTGTAAAACACAAATACATATTGGCCCATAGACCAACCAACTTCCCTCCATGATGTTCTACTTCCATAAATAGAACCACCCCCCGAGTTACACCTGCACTCAACTAGTTTTTGCTATGAGAGAGAGTGACTTAGAGGTTGACCATGAGAGAGAGTGACTTAGAGGTTGCCATGAGAGAGAGTGACTTAGAGTGACTTAGAGGTTGCTTGAGTCATGTTTCGAAGCATACATGAACATAAATCCAAGGGTAAAATCAGATTATTCTTAGAAGACTCTTATTTAATCAATGTCCATGAAGAGCCCTCTACAAAGAAACTATGGAAGAAACTTGGTGAGATATAGCAAGCCAAATCTTTAGTGAACAAGATTTTCTTGAGGAATAAGTTGTATTTCTTGAGAATGGAAGAGAGTGGACAAATTGTAAACCATCTAGAATCATTTAATATGTTGGTTGCTCAATTAACACAAGTTGTTGTAAAAATGGATGAGGAAGAGAGATGTCAGATCCTACTTTATTATTTTCTTGATTTGTGGGATTCTCTTGTTATGGATATTGGGAGTACTTTAGTTGTCTTGAAATTTGAAGATGTTGTGGGTTCTTTGATTTTTGAAGAGATGAGAAGGAAGGTATCCATCAGTGCCATAGAGGTCTTGAATGTTCATGGAAGACCTAAAGAAAGAGGCAAGAAGAATGAGAATCATGACAAATCAAAATCCAAGTCCAAGGGGAGATCTAAATCTTATGAAAAGTCCAAAGTTATTTGTTGAAATTATGGTAAACCTAGACACTTCTGTAAGGAGTGCAAAAAAGAAAAGAAGAAGAAAGAGAATAAATTTGATTCTAATTCTAATTTGAGAAGGAAGATGGTGATGCATTCATTTCATATTTGGACACTCATGCAGGTAATGATGCATTGTTAATTGACTTAGGTGCATCTTTTCATATGACCTCTACTAGAGATTAGTTTTTTCAATATGAAGAATTTGATGGAGGTAAGGTGTACTTAGGTGATGATTCTTGTTTAAATATTGTTGGCCATGGTAAAGTTAAAATTAGGTTTCATGATGGTAGAGTAAAAACATTAATGGTGTGTTGCATATCATTGGGTTAGCATGAAATTTGTTATTTGTGAGAAAACTAATAGATGTGGGTGTGTAGGTAGTCTTTTCTGATGCAGGATGCAAGATGGTTAGAGGTGCTATGGTGATTACTAGAAGTGATAGATTTGACACATTGTATAAGGCTATGAGCTTGATGCATAAACTATTGAGTGTAATAGTACTTTTGTGAAAAGAAAGTTTGTGACTACTTCGTTGGAAAAAGAGAGTTTCCTCTTTAGTAGATGGTCATGGCTTCTAGGTACCTAAAGGTGCTCTTTCTTTTGAACCAAATCTACCTGCAGAGAAGACTATGTTATGGCACCAGAGACTTGGCTACATTGGAGAGAAGGATCTAAGAACCTTGAAAAATAAAAACCTTGTTGAAGGGTTGACTAATTATAGTCTTGATTTTGATTTCTGTGAGTATTGTATTTATGGTAAACAAAACTGCATTTAATTTTACTTGAGTTCTCATAAATCTTGTGGTGTATTGGATCTTATTCATTCTAATGTGTTTGGTCCTGTAGATTTTCCTTCCATTGGAAAATCCACATATTATGTTTCACTTATTGATGATTATAGTAGAAGGACATGGGTATATCTTCTAAAGAGTAAATATGAAGTTTTTAATCAATTTAAAGAATTTTAAACAATGGTTGAGTTGCACACTAGAAATAAAATAAAATGTTTAAGGATTGAAAATGGTGGTAAATTTTTGCTCTAATGATTTTTGATAGATTATGTAAAGATTGTGGTAAGGTCACAAGCCTTCATTGAGACATCTTAGAGTTTTTGGTTGTGAGGCCTATGCACATGTGCCAAAGGAGAAACAAACAAATTTGGAGAACAAGGTTATGAAATGTATCTTCATGAGTTATAGTTATGGTGTGAAAGGATACAAGATTTGGGATCATTATGCATAAAAGGTAAGATATAGTAGAAGTGTGATTTTTAGAGAAACTAAGCCTTCTTCTGTTATATTTTAGCCAGAACAAAGTGAACAAAAAGATGTGATTCAACTTCCTTCTACACCTGAGAAAGTTGAGTCAAGGCCCCTAGATAGAAAAGAAGTTGAGGAGAGCTCATCTAGCTCTAAATATTTAGAAGAGGAGGAATAACCTCCACCTAGCTTGTTCAAAGGTCTACAAGACATATACATCCGTTAGAGTATTCCTTGTATTATCATGGTAATTTGATAAGAGATAGGTATTTGTTAGGATTAAGGTACCATCAACCTTGTAAATCTTATGTAATTAATTACTCCTAATATTGTTTGTAAATCATTCATAAGGGATGAAGTATTCACCAAGTAGCGATCTTGTTTTAGTTGCATGTTTGATCCTGGTACCTGACAAATGTAGGTTATCTAGGGGGTTGCTGGGGGGTACCCCCTATGGGGTTCAAGGGCCATGTGCCCCAGTGGGGGTTTGAGGGCAATTGTTATGTACCTAGGGATATGATATTATAATGTATTTAGGTGGATGGAGATGCTGAAATGTGGCATGCATCCCTTAAGTTAGTTATATTAGGTTTTATAGATAACTTGTGTAATTAATTATATCAGGAGTTGAGTAGGTCTTCATTAGGATTATCCTTCCATTATGTTATTAGGAGGATGTATATATAAAGGATGTGATTATCATTGTAAGGATATGTGTAGAGTATGATATTGTATTGGAGATCTCTTGGAGATATAGCGTGGAGTGGCTTCTTCCATAAGGAGTGTTGTAAGGTGTTACCCTACCTCAAGGGTTTAATCTATTTCCACATATATTAGATATTAGGGTATATTGGCCCATAAGAATCTCTTGTGTTGTGTGAGATCTATCTTTTGCATTATATTATTTCCATTATTATATGTTTGGATCTTATCAGCAACGCCCCCAGAAGCCACATTTTATATATAAATTACCATTGTAAATATGGACCGTTCATCATTAGGTCACAAATCTGATGGTGGAGATTTTGTTGGCCTTTTTTTCCCTAGAAGGCAACCCATTTTATAAGTATATTGTATTACGGTTGTGTATGAGAGTATTACAGGCACTGTTTGATTGAAGAGCTAAGAGGAGATTGATAGTGTTGTATTGTAAAATCTATTGAAGTTAATACATATTGGTGCATATCTTCTTGTGTGGAGTTTTTTTCTCAAAAGGGTTTCTCCACGTAAAAATTGTGTTATGTGTTTGATTTTCTATTCTACTATTTCTTTGAGTTGATTTTGAATTATCTCCATTTTGGTTCTACACTAGATTAATAGTTACAGTTGTAATAAGATTTCCATTCTATAGTTGTTCACCTTCATTTCTAACATTTGGTATTAGAGTCTGGCCAGTTCTGTGTCTTGGGTGGAAGTGTGAGGGTTTTTCTGAGCTATAGTGGGAGTTCTGGTTGATTTTATTTTGCATATTTGTGTAGAAGCGATGGTTGTTGTTAGGTCACAAAAACACAAGTTGTTAACCCTAAGAGGTTGCCAAGCTCTCTTGACATTTTTTGCTAATGACATGGGGCAAATATGGCTAAAACCCCCTTCACTTTAGGCTCTGCCAGACCTAGGTGGGTATACCTTGACTATTAGTGCAGACTTAATTGACCTTCACAATTGCATACGAGTGTGAAGTAGATGTAAAGGTAAAAGTTATTCCTAATGCTAATGTTTGAGATTTGAAAATGTAGATGAATTGAAATGTGGTATTGTTTTATATTGGATATGACCAGTGCTTTATCTATAATGGGCAATGGAGTCAGGACGTGTAGGATAGATGTATCCTCCCTCTTGGTTTAACTCTAATTATTTGTCACTTTCAAGTGTTTATACCTTGTATAAACGTGCAGGGTTGTAGGTTACTTGTGCACCGAACCAGACAAAGGCATCACAAAACCTTGTTTTGGCACTAGTCTACCCATTTCCCATCTCGGTTGATGGCACCATTCCAGAGGATGGCACCAATCCAACCTGATTTGGCACCACACGGCCTCCCGATGGTGCTAGAACCCTAACAACCTAATTCCTAATGCCATAAATGCGTAAAAATAAAAAATTGACAAAGCTAACATCAGTTCACATACCTGCTCACCAGTCACCGGTGATCTCATGAAGGGATGAACTTGCTCAAACAAATGCTCAAAGCATGGGAAGAGTGGGTTTGTCATCATGTCTCTCCTTGTCTATCATCCAAATGGCTCAATGAGTGTAAATGTGGCACTTTGGGCCCACTTTTTCTATTTATAGAAGGCCATGTCATCCTCCAACACACTTTTTCCTCCCTAGGGTGCAAATCTTAAACTTTTTCACCCGTTTTTCTTCTTGTCGTTCTATTTTTCCATTCTCTACTTGTTTTTCACCTCTGTTTCCTCCTTTTGAGAGCTCACTCAAATTTTTTTTATTTTTTCACCCGACCTCTTGAGGGGGCATCCCTCATCCATTCCATTCCTTCCTGGTAGATGGGGAAAATTCTTTGACTTGACACCGTATCCTTGCTAGGTCACGACGCCATGTTAAAGAGGGGCAAATGTAGACACCTACAAATGTCTTCACTAACTATCCATCTTTCAAACATCATCCAATTAATTAATTAAATTTTTATTTAATTAATTACACCTTCTAACACCTAATTATTCACCTTCTCCTCATCATTTCATCTTTTAAATTGAATTAATTTAATTAATTCAATGGTTGCACTTTACTAACATTAGCCCAATTATTTAAATAAATATACAAATATTTATTTAGTTAATTTCACTATTCCCCTAAACCTAATTAATTAGATAAATTATGTTTATCTAGTTAATCCAGCCTACTAATTTCCTTATCCCTAACCTTGTTGATTAAATACGTATTTTTTAATTAGTTACCCTAGCCTATGTGACCCCTAGACCTAAGATTAATTAAATGAACCCTTGTTTAATTAATCTTAACCCCTAATTAACCCATTCCCTAATTTACTACAGCCATATTAATTAAACTAATCACCTTGATTAGTTTGGTCAAATCTCGTTTAACACTCCTCCCCACATTTCCCAAATAAAAAATTGATCTTTATGCCACATAAAACAATTTTTTATACACATTTGTCATAAACCTCATTAATAACCTCTTACAACACCTACCTTCATTAAATGGAGCTCTTCCCCAAATGAATTAAAAATTCATTTTTAATCCTCACCTCTTCCCCATGTGAATTTAAAATTCATATCTAATCCATCTCATCTAACCTTATTTAGTCCACACCCCTTCCCAAGGTGAATTTAAAATTCATCTTTATTCTCATCCCTCCATTTTTGTTGATCAAATCTAAGCCCTCCACCTCACATGCATCCTCATCCATTAATCTCTACATTCAATCTCAACCCTCGGATCAAATCCCCCTCCAAAATGCCTATAAATAGAAGCTCTCCCAAGCCATTTTATCATGCAATCTTGAGTAGTGTTATAATGCCAAAATCATCTCTATCTTTCTATCTTTGAGCTAGGTTTTTAGTGAGTTACATTCTAGTTGGAGAGAATTTCACATAAGAAAGGCATGGGTAAAGCTAGAGAGTAAGGGTGCACTCTCTCCACCTTGTCAAGGAGAAGGATCACATTTAAAGGTATAACTAGTGTTTTTATTGCATTTAGTTTGTGTTTTTCACCTCATTTGTTTTCCCCATCTTCACTAACATCCAGATATTTCCTAATATCTACATCCCTGTCCCCACAACCAAAAAAATCATAGGTTTCCATGAACCAATCATATGGTGCCATGTGTCATGTTGACTTTTCACCCTGGACACATTGTAATGTCCCGACATTCGACAATCAAAGGAAGATGCCTTTGAATCTTAACCACTTGATATCCACCTTTGGTCAACATTGACGAATATGATGATGTCATGTCATACGCATCTTCACATTTCAAAAAGATAAGCACATTGCCTAACATCTGGATATTTGTTAATATCCATACCTTGCAATAAATGTCGTGAAAGAGTAGTTGGCCATTTGAAAATTTAAATTATAAACCGCCACTTGTTACAATTTTAAGGACTAGTTGCTGATATCCACGAACAAATGTAATTTACCATTAATTATGCCCTAATATTGTGATTTCTAACACATATATCTAGATTTTTGGTCATTTTACATTCACAAAGCATTCGAAGAGAAAATTATAGAGCTCTGAAGTTTTTACGACAGCCATTGTAGGGATTCAAAACCCTAATGAAATAGTGTTGATATCAAACAACAAATGGTAAAGGTGATTGCACAGTGAAGGTGAACATCCAGATATCTACTAATCATGTTTAAGTGTGGTAATATAGGATGTGATCAAAGCTCGCAAGAATAGAAGTGAAATAGAGTTCATGGCTCCCATGTTCCCACAACCTAGTGGTTCTGGTTTTAGATTCAAACAAATTGGAGACACTCATGCCAGAAATACGAGCCTAGAGGCATGGACAACTGAATCAATTTATGGTGGCAGGAACCCCATGCTCATAAACATCTACAACTCTAGAATGTGGCATGCTAGGGGGTTTACCTATGTAGCAGAGGCCATTGAGCTGGTGGCCGCATGTGCAGATAACTACAACAAAGATACTAGAAGGGTGGAGAAGCATGGTTGTGTTTATGCAAATTTATCAGTCTCGGGAATCACAACAGCTTTTCACTTAACCACAAGCCTTGATTTGTACAAGATAGATATGGAGGCCTTGGAAAATCAATACAAGAGTAAGTACACAGACTCTAGAAAGAAAATGTTCTAATGCTAGAGAGCTTAGGATAGGACTTATAAGGCAGCAACAAAATTACCAGTCTTGACCTATACCAATTTGATTTTACCCTTGAGGTTCAATACATGATGGTCATGTTGAGCTAGATGAGAGGAAGACCGCATGCTGGAAAAATTTGAGCTATGGATGTACGGGCTCATAAGAATGGTGGAAACCAGAGATACACAAATATAATGGACATCTCTTATTAGTGACAGCCTAGACGAACGAATGAAGAGGCTTGGTGGTAAGGCAAATATGTTTCACATGTCATCATATGTTGTCTATGCTTGTGCCTCCCAATCCACATTTGCTAGCCTACAGATAGTAGGACAAGTTGGGAGAAACCCTGGAGATGTGAACATATGGGGTCACTATCCACAACTAGAGAGGAGGTCCTCCATCTAGAAATACAAAAGGGTGAATGACTATTTTGTTATGCATCTGGTCGGCTTAATGGAAGATGACAAAGCCAAAAGGTTGAGCATTAAGGCTCAAGAAGTTATAGCCAAAAATGGAACTTGGTTCATCCAATTTTCTACTTTCATTTACATAAGAATGGAGGGATTAAGTGGGCAACCTCTAATGTTGCCAAGATATCCTACAAATAGAGTCATCCTCATGGAGATGACTAGACATATAGTTCCTTCATATGAGACCTTTGCAAAGAGGAATAAGAAGTCAAATGTCAATTTCCCTATTTACATTGGATGCTATATGTGCCCTAACATAGAGTCAACAAAAGAATTAGGAGGCTTACAGTTGTTGAACTTGCAACTATTTCTATTGGCTAGACAATATGATCCTTACAGAAGGATGGAGAAATATATAAGAGGCATGTGCATTAGGTCCACTTAGAAGATTACTAGGCAAATTGCCTAGATGACATGGAAGTAAGGAGGATGAATTATCAGAGATTAACACTGAAGCAGATTCAGATATTGGATTGAATTCCAGTTCCTCCACAACTGCATCAAGATGATGGAATGAGAATATCAAAGGAATATGAAGATAAGAAGATCTACACTGAGACTATCTCCCCACCAGACTGGAGTTAGCCAAAGGTAACTTCTCTGGACCTCATAACAACAAGGGTCATGACATTGACCAAGGCATGGGTGGAGCAACATGTAGTTGATTTGAAGGCCAAGGGACTGGCCATCACAATAGATAAGAAGAGAAAGAGGCAAGAATTGCTTGAGGAAGAATATGATGATTTCCTAGAAGATAAGAGGAAAAGCCTAGAGAAGAGAGCTAAAGGAGCTTCATCAAAAGAACCTAAGAGAAGTGTTGATAGTGGTATTCGCATATCACCAAGGCTATCCCCTCAGAAAGTGCTAGGTCCAGCCTCTATTGCCACAGCATCCAAAATGCCACTAGAGCAACATGCAGATGTAGAGTAGCCTAGGATCACTTATCAGGATTTGGAAGAGGGGGATGATGATGAGATACTGAAGAGAAAATCTAGAGATATATTAATAGGGGCTAATGTCCCAAGACAAAAGAGAGGACATAGGCATACAATGAGAGGGTCAACTAGTACCCAGTCAAATGTCCTACTTCAAGAACAAGAAAGTGAGGGGCTCACCCCAATGGAACAAATGTTTGTGTCACATCCATTTGCATTAGACAAGGATGCCAAATCAATGATGTCAAAGGGTCAGGATGAGGGTACAATACAAAAGGACTTTTAGCATAACATCCCCATCCCAACAATAGTGAAGTTCAAAACAGAACTAGCTCAAGAGGAGAGATTAGGAGAAAAGAAGAGAGTGAATGATCCTTTTTTGCCATTGGATGACATAATTGACCTCATAGATGATGAGGTGACCAAAGATGTGGCATCCAGTCCCATGGAGAGCTTAGTTAGAAACACATCATTGACACCACAAAACACACCTCAAGTATAGAAGAGCATCGGAAATGAAGAAGAAATTGAAGATCCAAAGATGATGGCAAAGAGCATTGGCTTGGAAGGGTTAATCAAAAAAGTAACCAGCCCAACAAAAATTGATTTGACATATGATGAAGCTAGGGATGAAGAGAAGAATAAAACCATGGAGCATGTGCAGACTGAAGATAACTCAACCATGGATACAGAGATACACACTGAAGTAACTGCACATCATGATGTTCATGATGTTGATGAAGGACATGTTGAGGTAGTTGATAAAGAACAATCGATAGAAATATTTGGACAGAAAGGTCCATTGAATAAAGATAATGAAAACAAAGTAGAGGTGGTAGATGGTGATAACCTAGAGGTTCACTAGGATACACAAGATCCCAACCATCCAGGACCAAATGTGAACATTGCTCAACCTTAAGATAATCAACAATTGTAGAATCAAAGTGTGAGGACACCTCAGGATGTGCATATTGACAGAAGAAAACATGATAAGGATGTCCAGACAGAGGTGACAGTGAATGAGGAGACTAATAAGGAAATGTTTGGAGATCAAAATATGACATCATAAGATGTTGCACAACAACATGATCAGCAACAAGTAAACAAAGAGGTTCCCATTGATGGGGAACAATAATAAAATGTAAAGGAGGACATTCCAAAGGATAAGAATGTAGAAATACATGATGCTCACATTGAGCTGTTTGACCAACAAGGGTCTAGATCTGGTGTGCCACATTGGCTCACACATGAGGTAAATCAGGCTCAAATTCTTGATTCTTCTAATTTTGATATTTCTTCATTGTTTTTAGTAGAGGATACAAAACCAAAGCCTAGAGCTAGGGCCACCTCACTGGTGAAAAAAGATCCCATAATATGAAGGAGGATAGCTCAGGTAGTTGTGCCCATTGTAAGTAAGGCAAAGGGGGACATAAAGGCTGATTAATTTCACATAACCACACTAGACCTAGGGTTTGCTATTGTAGATAGAGCAGGAAGGTCAAGAGGCCAAAGAAAGTATAGATGCTCTGGTTGCCAGAATAGCCAAGGAAAAGGCTAAGAATAAAGAATATAAACAATAAATTTCTCGAATGCAAGCATTCATTAAGGGATTGGTGGCACCGACAAATGTGCCTATCACAGCTTCCACATCCCTAATATTAGTGTCTCAACAGGAGATCACTAGATTAGATGCCACGAAGCACCAGGCACATGTAATGAATGATTGGTTTAGCAATTTCCTAAGTGATAGAGATAAAGTAGTGAGGATATCCTTGTCAAATTGGGAAATACTAAGTAATATAAAGAGGAAAGTTGATGACTTGAAGAAAGAGGTTGGTAAGAGATTGATTAGGAGTAGTCAAGATTTGACTACATTAAAAGATATGAGGAGGGCAAATGTAAGAACTCTCATGAAAAATAATGTCCTAACATCCCAAACATTACCAAAGTTAGATACTTGGTTTGAGGATGTAAGATTTGAAGTCAGTATATTGAAAAGATGTAATGCTAGAATGACTGACATCAGTGCAAAAGCACATCAACTCATGTCTGAGGAGTTAGAAATTTTGGAAATTTTAGAAGGAGAAGTTAAGGGCAAAATTGAGAAACAAGATGAAAAGTTCACCATCAAAGCCTTCAGGGATAATTTTGTTTCAGTTTTGGAAGATCCTATCCAGCACTTCTCAGAGGATACAATTGATCATGCTATGCTGATGAGATATAAGATTGCTGAATACAATAAAGAGATGGATAATAGAACCAACAGGTGGATAACATTGCAAGAACAATTGAAAGCACAAGAGCATGTAGCTACAAAGGATAAAGTGCAGGATAAGGTAGAAATAAATAAGGCTATTTAGATATATGCACTTATCTAGGGAATTGGATGCCAAATAAAACAAGAGCCATCTACATATGAGGAATCAGATGGAAATGCAGAATCAAGAGGTCACATTGACCAAGTCAAAGATTCTAGAATATTCCCACATGCCAGCTATACTCCACCAGATTGATTGCCAAATGCAATCATGTGCCATGTTTAATCCTGACCGTTAGATCATGAGATCTATTGTAACCGTGTCCTCTCCTTGTTCTATAAAAGGGGATGGATTGTCATTTGTACATTATTAGGAGCTTAATTGAGAATGAATTGTTGAGCTACATGGTTCTATCTCAAGACTAATTTATATATGCATACATTTTAAATACTGAATGAAATAAAGATCTGATTACAAATTAATTATAAATCTTGAGTAATCTTTATGGATATCATCTTGATATGTCACTATGATTTGCTCCATCCCTTGGAGTGCATTTCAACTGGTGAAAATTGTTGTTATCCTATTCCTAGAAGATTAGCATCAATTGTGTGTAGTTATGGAATAACCTAGTGAAGCATGGTTTGATTTTATCTCTATTCATGAAGTGTTGAATTATGCATATGGATCAATGGTCGAAACTCACTCATTTCAAATAATTTTAGAATTTCATTTCAATTTCTTTTAAATTTCATCAATCATCATCATTAACTGCAAAATATTGACACATGATAAGAAAAACTTAATAAATATGCAGACATCCATAGATATATGAACATCCCATGATTACATCTTGCTAATACTTGAAAATAATGATAAGAATCATGAAAATATCAGCTTATAGGCACATTATTTAGAAGAATTTGAAGTGCATAAGTAAAATTAAGTGTAGATTAGTTCAAATTTAAGCAAATTCAAAAGAACTAATCAAAGTCATATATATCATCATGAACAATATTAATCAAAATCAAGATCAGAATAGATTTGTATAACTATTTGCATATTCTAGTTAGAGATTGTAGTATTTAACATCATTTGTTGAGATTTATACTAAACAGGTGAAACGGAGAAAATATTTACACATCTAGATACAAGTTACATTGAATTTCATACATAAGGACCCTAAATGTTTAACATCAAATTCACATCAAACCACTAAGAGATTATCAGAAGATCATGACCTAATCAATAGAGACTTGGAATCATAAATTCAATCCTAAATTTATCATATTCTTCAAGAGGACAAAGGTTTATTATATGAATTTTTATCTCTATTAATATGACTAATAGTTTTATCAACAGTTATTATTGTCCTGAATCAATATTGGTACTTCATTGGCATCTGAAACTTCCATCAGAGATAACGACACCTTCATTGCATTTTTTGCAATTGGTAACTATAGAAATTTAGAATTCACATAATGAATTATACAAGCTTACAGGCTTCCATTGGAGTCTTATCATCACATAGAAGAAAATACATCCCATGCTGCATAGTTAAATCTGCTAGAATAGTTGTATCTTTGACTTTCATATCAAGGTGACACTTCTCTAAGAAGTGAAGTACCAAAGGAACACATCCTGCAAAACATTTTTTAGAATTTACATACAAAGAGAACTGTTGTAAAGCCTCAAGAGTTGCATGCTCTAAACTAAACGATCTAGTTTTAAACACACCAACCAAAGCATCAATTACATTTTATTGAATCAAGACCTTTCTTATATTGTCATCAAGATGCAATTGTGCGAATATTTTGACCATTGACAATTTGGACTCCTTTGTACCTAAAAAATAAAACCCTGGGAAGGAATGTTTAGGAGTCTGCTTTGTCTATTTTAACTTCAAGTATCTTTATTGCTAACATGCTTTCAAATTTTGGAGCCAATCCTAAATACCAAGTCAGTGAACAAAGGTAAGTATCTTGCATCAATATACAGAGAAGAAAATGCATTATGGGAAAAGAAAAAATACCACGAAGCCTTTAAAAAAGTGTTTCTCAATGAAATTTTCACAAACTTTGTAACCTCTCAGATATAAAGTTCACCAATTTTTCCAAAGATTTCAGTTTCACATGATTTATCATAATCATTAAACAAACTCATTAAATTCTCATAGTAGCTAATCTAATTATGCTTCTACATTTAAAATATTTTTAGAATGGATAATTTGCATTGTCATTGTACAAAACATTATGTTAAACATAAAGAAAAAAATGTTGCATGTACCAAAATAGAAAAACAATATTAGAATATAATAGCTAATAAATATGTAAAATGACAACATGTGAATTGATAAGTATAACCCATGCCATACATCATTTTAACATATATTGTTTGTTTCCAGATCCCCTAGCATTAGATATGAATCACCAACTCAGAAGTAAATAAGTCTCAACTCTTATAAATTACAATAATCAGTCTAGAAAGAAATAAAGAACAAGAACCATAATATTAAGACTATAAACCATACAATATTATACACAGATCTATTCATGTTAAGTTTAGGCTATTAGAATTTTCCATTGCAATAAGCATCTTTTTAGGATAACAGCTAAATGAAACTCTCACTATACATTTGAAAAATACATAAAAAAAGCACAGTGATACACAAAGAGGTCTCCTATCTAATATTGCAATGTGGTCACTCAAAAGTAATATATGATTGGAATTAGTCCAAACTAACATGTGAAGGTGACCATTAAAGATCCAAGACATCATCAAGGTGTCTGTGAAAAGAACACAATGACTTTTCTGATATCTTGTGTTAGATAGAAAAGAGAGGCTTAGCCTAAAAAGGTTAACTAGGTCAAACCCTCTTCTATTAGCATTGGAACACAAACCGAGCTTGGCTTCTACCCAAGAAAGAGAGCCAAACTATAAGGGTTTTGTCTCTTTGTTGTTGTTTTCTAAGAAAAAGAGGGATTGTTGTTTTCAAGTGTTTATGTGGAATCCTCCTTTCACACAAAACATTCCAAGGGCATATTAACCGAGTTGAACCTCCAATTTGTGCAAGAGGATTCACCTATCAAGTTGGGCTGCCACTTGAAAAGATGCAAAATATTGGATGTGTCAAACAATATCTCAACTTAATGCTCAATTTCACTTAAAACCCTAAATATGCAAAACAGTAAGCAAATTATCGAATCACAGCAAATCCTTTCAGACTAAGATGAGGGACAGAGATATTTAACTCTATTTTTTGAAGTTTGGAAGGTAGAAAAGTCAGGGACATGGGGACTAGCACCTAAGTCCAAGGTGTACTTTTCGTCACAGAATCTAGAACTTATCCTGACATTGATCTACACTATAACTCCTGTTTCTACTTCAAGAAAACTGGAGGACACAGGGACTAGTACCCTAGTCCAATAATGTTCACTAAAGTCCTCTACTTCTCAGATCTAGAATATTTGATATTTGCCACTCCCTTTCTACAACTCCACTCTACAAAACTCGGTACCTGTAACCTGCAATCGCAAGGAGTGTGGGAGGGGGTTGTGGTATTTAGAGGCTTGCCTCAGTCAAGCCCCAGACAGACATTCAATTCTTGTGAACACTATTATCAGATAAGAGTGCATATCCTAACGGGATAGAGGCAAAAATCCAAATGATAAATGATTGAAAAACAATAGATATCACCTTGAAGTGTATATCTCATGGAAGGAAGATGCTCTTCATACCATGAGGAGGTGGATGTCAAATCTACAAACACAAACACAATAACAATGCTCTTCTCTGCAACACAATGAATATTTTGAATGCTCTATGATCACAAGTATACATCAAGTCCATCTAGTTTGCAAATGAAACCTAATCATGCTTATATATATAACTACTAATATTCCTGCAAAGAATTTCGTAATTCAAACTTTAGATGTCAGCATAGGACCTAAATAACGGTCACTAAACTGACATTTGAAATTAGGGTAGACCCAAAATAGGGCAGGACTAGTGCGCTACGACCCAAGTCTATCCTGCCATTTTTGTTCAAGATTCATCAAAATGTAAACCCCTAGGTCCTATTTGCCATAATACTTCAGGGTTTTCTCATCGGGGGTCAAAATAACACACAAGATGCTCTAGATGCAATTTAAGGACCTAGGAGCTAAACCTTAAGAGGGAAAAGCCCCCAAGGGGACATTTTTTGACATAACATTTAGCCCTCACTTTAATGTATGTATAAATGCAAGGCCAATACATGCATTAAAGTACGGTCAACAAACACATCAAACACACCAAGCACAATGAAGACATGCCAAACACGCTGAAGACAGTAACAGGCACACAAAACATAGAGAAGACAATTATAGTCACATAAAATGTAGGGAAGACAGCATTGAAGACATGCAAAACATAGTGAATGCAGTGATTATTTTCTTTTTCTTTTTATTTTTCTCATGTATGAAATGTAGAATGCAAGTACAAGGAAAGTAAACACTCAACCCAAAATGCAAGAGGTACTCATCGCCACCGTTCATTAAGATTGCATATGGGGAAACATACATGCAATACAAATCTCAGAGTGTAGGAGGGACTTATCGCCACAAGTCTTTAAGACTGTACTTGAGAACAAACATGCCATACAAATCAAGCATGCCATACAAATCCCAAAGCATAGGAGGGACTCATTGCCACTAGTCTTTAAGACTATGCTTGGGAACAAACACAAAATACACACACACATAGAAGTCATAGAGGAAACATGACAACCAAGCGATGGAAAAAACCTATTGCTAGGTTCACAGCCATCTCAAGCACATTATAGGCACACATCGACGATTGGGCTTCGCCACAAGAATCACCGAAGACACACTTAAGGGTTAAGATAGTCTCAGATCCACTCCCCACCTACTCGGAGGACTTTTGAAAATGCAACCCCACCTGCATCATGGAGACGCCTTATAGTGAAAAGGAAGCATGGCATACAACCCTGCCTACATCATGGAGATGCCTTACGGTGCAAAGGAGGTACGAGTATACAACCCCACCTACATCACGGAGATGCCTTACGGTGCAAAGGAGGTATATGAAGTAGATTTCAACATTGTTCAAACACACTTTACTATCATCTAAATCATACAGCTTACCTTATATATGTCTCCACCTTAAGGTGGTTGATATTGTGTACCGATATCGAGCACGTTAAGGTAGGAAGAAAACACACAAGGGAACACGAGCTCTCACAAAGCCCATGCCCCCTAGAGGTGACATGTACTTTACGATTGCCAACTGTTCCCACAAACACACAATTCCCTACAAGAAAAGGTGTTAGCATCCATATAATCATGATAAACAACAATGCATATGATCATTCACATAAAGAATAGAGGAATGCAAGATTTAAGATAGACAAAGTGCACGGAGCAGCTGTATTGTTATGTTTTTAAAGTGCAATAAGACAACATCAAGATCACATGGAGTGATTCTACTAGCCAAGTGTTGGATAATATATATCAACCCCATTGTCATGTATGGACTAAGTCCATTTTTTGATTACTCGCCGAAGGGACACTAGGTCCGCATCAGTATAATATGTTTTTTGTCATCTGCTCACTAGGTAGAACCACTAGAGGAAGGGAAACAATAAATCAAGAGAGAAGAAATAAGTGCCCTAAGGATAGTCACGTAGGAGGGGTACTACCCCCAAGTCACCAACTACAACACTATGTCCATAAGACATAACACACAACACTAAAAATAGAGGAGAAGTAATATAGAAGAATGATGATACAAATAGATGAAGGGTCACAACAGAATAGGTCTCCCAGTATCCTTAACCTTACAAGAGTATCAAGGGTCATCGTAGGAGGCTTAAACAATACATAACACATCAATGGGGAAACACAACATGGAGATAAAGGGTTAGAAATACTTACCTGTAGGGACAATCGAACTAAGAGTTGTCATCAAACAAATTGTCCTCTTCCCAATCTCGAATGCTAGAGGAAAGAGGTTTGTAAGGTACCATAGCCCAACTGCTGTTCTTATCTTCCAATTGTTCAGTGTTAAGGTTTTCTATGTTTGATTCAATGTTAGGTTGAATGTTTTCTTGTTGAGTAGGAAGTCATTGGGCAAAAGCTTGTCTTCATTGCCTCCTTTCTTTTTCTTGTCTATTCCTTCTTGTCTTACCACTTATCTCTTCAAAGGAATTATCATGTTTTTCCATAGGATTTTACACATTAGAGGAGGAAGCACCATGTTCAAATTTCATTGGTCTCAGTGGAATGTTTTGTTGTCAATGAAAACCTCTCGATCCTTGTAAGGATGACGGGGGAGGGACCTCAACATAGATACCATCTATCTGTGGACAAGGTGAGTTATGAAACTTTTCCTTATCCACATCTATCATGCCAATTATCTCATCATATTCATAGTAGTCTTGTGTAATTATTATGTCACTTTGTCATTTTTCTTTTGCTCTAAGGGGATCTTCAAACACATGTTGTTCTTCCCTCATTGTTTGTAAAGGAGGTCTAGCCACTCTAGCTAGTTGTTTTTCTTTGTATCATCTATAATATAGGAAGGATTGGTCTCTTCATGGCTCAAGTTCTATTTCAGGTTGTGGAGAGAAGTAATCAAGGGTGAAATTCTTGCTCTTAGCCGGAGTTTGATATGAATTACGATGGATAGTATGGATCTCTCCAAGCAAAGGGAATTTTAGACATTTGTGAATAGTTGAAGGAAAGAAATTTATAGCCTTAAGCCATGGATGTCCTAGTTTTACATGAAAGAGGTTGGATAAGGGGATAACATCAAATAATTGATCCACAACTTTGTCATAAACCGAGACTAACAATTTTATCAATCCAAATGTTTTCATCAAAGATCCATTATGTGTTTAATTCTCAATTCCGACGGGTCATAATAGTTTTGTGCCAAATCATGTTTGAGAAGGAAATATTTTGTAACCACATTGGTCATGAAATTAGGGTCTATAAGTGTTCCATCCACATGTATTTCCATTATTTTCACTATAATATAAAGAGGCCCTTCAGTATCTACCATTTCTTTGTCATGAGGTGTAAATGTTATTTCAAGTTCAGGGGCTAATCTTTTCAAATAAGACCTAGGAGGAAACCTAAAATTTTTGTTGTATTGAGAAGCCATGTGGATGTGTTCATATGAGTTCCAAATCAGATTTTAAATATTTTCAAAACTTATGCAAGAACAAGTGCAAAAGTATGTATGAAAATGACCTAAAATGCTTGATTTTTCAACTTTTTTCAATGCAAATCACTAGGAGAAAAGGTGTTGTGAAAAAATTCAAGAGGGATAGAAAATAATATGCCTAATAATAGTCCAATGATGCAACAATATCTTTCACAACATGCTTTTAATGCAAACCTAGAGTGATGACAAGTCAAAACCTAGTGAAAATGTGCTAAAATATGCAATTTTTCACAAATTCCCCATGCAAAGGCCTAATAAAAAGGATGTTGTAAGGAATTTGGGGAGGGGAAGTAGATAATAACCCTAGTAATAGCCAATTAATGTAGAATAATCCCTTACAACACACTTGTAGTGCAAATCTAAAGAGACGATAAGGCCAAATATAGTGGAAATGCAAGGTTTTCAAACCCTAGACATGAAATTTTGCAAGAAGACCACTATGATGCAACACTACTATTATAAATTATTCCTAATGAGTGTGTGAGAAGGATAGTAAAATATAAAACAAGATTTTAACTACAAACCCTAGTTAATGCAAAACTAGGTTTTTATGAAAAATGCACAATTTCAACCAATTTTTATCGATTTGAGCACAAAAATGCAATGCAAGTGAAATCTAAATGATGAATTTCTATATTTAAAATCATATTTAATGAAAATGACAGAAATTTAAAGAAATTGAATGCCAAATAATTCAAACTATGCTAAAATGCAAGCCTAAGATGTTAATTTTTTCAAAATTTTCAATTTTTTTTTATAATTTTTTTGAATGCAATAAGATGAATGAATGCAAATCTATCAAACAACACTCAAAAAGGTGCCAAAAAGTCCAAAAACACAGGTTCACAAAAAAATTTGTAAGAAAAAGGGGGATTGTTGTTTTCAAGGGTTTATGCGGAATCCTCATTTCACACTAACATTACAAGGGCATATTAACTGAGTTGAACCTCCAATTTGTGCAAGAGGATTCACCTATCAGGTTGGGCTGTCACTTGGAAAGATGCAAAATCTTGGATGTGACAAACAATATCTCAATTTAATGCTCAATTTCACTTAAAACCCTAAATATGAAAAATAGTAAGCAAATTATCAAATCACGACAAATCCTTTTAGACTGAGATGAGGGATAGAGATATTTAACTCATTGTTTTTCAAAGTTTAGAAGGTAGAAAAGTCAGGGACACAGGGAGTAGTGCCAAAGTCCAAGGTGTATTTTTTATCACAAAATTTGGAACTTCTCCCGACACTAATATGTATTGCAACTCCCATTTCTGCTTCAAGAAAACTAGATGACACAGGGACTAGCATCCTAGTCCAGGAATGTTCACCGAAGTCCTCTGCTTCTCAGATCTTGAATCTTTGATATATGCCACTCCCTTTCAACAACTCCACTCCGTGAAACTTGATACCTATAACCTACAATCACAAGGAGTGTGGGAGGGGGTTGTGGTATTTAGAGGCTTGCCTCAGTCAAGTCCCGGAGAGACATTTAAGTCTTCCCAACACCGTTTTTAGATAAGAGTGCATATCCTGATAGGATAGAGGCAAAAATCCAAATGATAAATGATTGAAAAATAATAGATATCACCTTGAAGTGTAGATCTCATGGAAGGAAGATGCTCTTCATACCATGAGGAGATGGATGTCAAATCTACAAACACAAACACAATAACAATGATCTGCTATGAAACACAATGAATATTTTGAATGCTCTATGATCACAATATACATCAAGTCTGTCTAGTTTGCAAATGAAACCTAATCATGCTTATACATGCAACTACTAAGATCTCCACTAAGAATTTCGTAATTCAAACTTTAGATGGCGACGTAGGACCTAAATAACAATCACTAAATTGACATTTGAAATTAGGGCAAACCCAAAATAGGGATGGACTAGGGTACTAGTGCCCAAGTCCACCCTGCCATTTTTGTTCAAGATTCATCAAAATGTAATGCCCTAGGTCCTATTTGCCATAAGACATCAGGGTTTTCTCATCGAGAGTCAAAAATAACACACAAGATGCTCTAGATGCAATTTAAGCACTTGGGAGATAAACCTTAAGAGGGAAAAGCCCCCAAGGGGACATTTTCTGACATAACAATTGTATAGAAGAGTGTCAACCAAATCCAACCAAATCTAACTGTTTAGTGTAAAATTTTATTCATTTAATATTTAGTGTCTTAGATGTTTGAATCCTCCTTTCACACTATACATTCAAGGATCTAGGGTCAAGTGGCAATTTACTATCATACCCTAGATTGCTGTGAGATGCAGGGAAGCTTGGATTAGGGAATTTAATTATCAATTTCTCCTCTTATGCTCAATTGATAATTAAAACCCTAATTATGCAAATATAGTAATAAACTGACAAATAATAGGAAAAGCTCTTGTAGACGAGAGTAAAATACCAAATCATAGAGTACCTATTTTTGGGGTTTCAAGGCAGAATAGTCAGGGACACAGGAGCAAGTGCCCAAGTCCAAGGTACTAGTTTCTTTGCGGGATCCTGACCTCTTTTTGACACTGATCAGCATTGTAACTCCTATTTCTAGAAATTTAGTTGTGGACACTAGAGTGAGCATCCAAGCCCTGGAAATGCTCCAGTGTCCTGCTTCTCTTCAAATCCTGAATCCTTGATGTCTGCTAATCCTTCCTACAAATTTACTTTTCCCAAATATGACACTTGTAACCTACAATCACAAGACTTTGGGAGGGGGTTGTGGTGTTTAGAGGCTTGTCTCGCTCAAGCCCCAGAGGGCACTTAAGTCTCTAAACACCGTTGTCAGATAGAGAGTGTGTACCCTTGTGAGGTAGAAGTAAAAACCAAAGGAAATGATGATGAAAACACAATATAATGTCACCTTGTAGTGAAAATATTATGGGAGGAAGATGCTCTTCATTCCATGATGAAATGAATGCTCAAATCTACAAACACAAGCACATAAACCACACAAGTCTGCTCTTGCAACACAATGAAAGCCTTGAATCACCTTTAGGATGCCAAAATCACATGAACATCATCTAATAATGCTCTAGTTTACAAATGAATGCCTAAACATGCTTTTATATGCAACTACAAACACTCTTGCCAAGATTTTCATAATTCAAACTTACCATGTCAGCAAAGGACCCAAATAATAGTCATAAACTGACACCCCGAAATTGGGGTTGCCCTAAAATAGGGTAGGACTAGGGTGTTGGCACTCAAGTCCTCCCCCCCTATTTTGGGCATGGTATAACTCAAGGGGTCCTCCTAGGTCCCATTTGTCATGTTACCTAGGGCTCATTCCATCAGGATGCCCAATTATGAACTAAGACGTCCTAAATGCATGCAAAAGACCCGGGAGCTAAACCTTATGAAAAAAAAGCCCCCAAGGGGACATTTTTCAATGTTACATTTAGCCCCCACTTTAATGTATGTATAAACATGAGGCCAATACATGCATTAAAGTAAGGTAACAAACACAGTAAACACATCAAGCATGGAGAAGACACGCCAATCACATAGAAGACAATAACAGACACACAAAACATAGAGAAGATAGTTACAGTCATGTAGAACACGGAGAAGACAATCAATGCATAGAAGACACATTAATGCATGGAAGATATAAATGATATCTTTTCTTTTCTTTTTATCATATATATGAAATGTAGATGCAAGTACTAGAAAGTAAACAAACCTCCCATAATACATGATGCACTTATCGCACAGGTCTTTGTATATATGGGGCAACACACACACAAAACTTCCCAAAATACAGGAAGCACAACCCTAAGGCACTGGTCTTTATTCTACATATGGGGCAACAAACACGCCAAACAAAGCAAGCACACCAAAACACACACTTGAAGATACAGAGAAAACACGACAAACAAGCGATGGTGTGTTCCCTATTTCTAGGCTCATCACCATCTCAGACACATTACAGGCACACACCAACAATTGGGCTTCACCACAACAATCGTTGAAGACATGCTTAAGGGTTGAGTTAGTCATAGAACTGCTCCCTGCCTCCATAGAGGACTTTTGAAAATGATAGGAAGATGCAATCAACTCTGAGAAATACACCATTGCCACCTCTGTAGAGGGCTTAAGAAAAAGGATATGCTAGATATCCCACCTCCACAGAGGGCTTACATGATTGATTGATTGATTGATTGTAAACAAGCTCAGGATGCATGATGCACTCATCACCCAGGTCTTTGCACCTAAGGACAAACACATTGCTAACATCTAGAATAGATAGCTTACCTTATATATGCCCCCACCTTAAGGTGGTTGATATCAGTTATCGATATCAAGCACATTAAGGTAGGAATAAAACACACAAGGGAACATCAACTTTCACAAAGTCCATGCCCCCCAAAGGTGACATGTACTTTACGATCACCAAATGTTCCCACAAACACATCCCTGCAAGAAACATGTTAGTTTCTACAACATCATGATAAACAACAACATCGATGCATATGATTAACCACACAAAGAGTCAAGGTTATACAACAAATTCAGAGTTCGAGGACAACCATAGGGCTATATCATGAAGCTCTCTGAATCAAGTACCACCAAGGCCAGATTCAAAGGCAAACAAAGGTGCATAGAGCAGTAGTATTGTTAAGGTTTGTAAATGCGATAGAAACATCATGAAATTTATTACGCGAAAAGCATGAGTGCTTCCACTAGCCAAGTGTCAGATAAAATATACAACCCCATCATCATATTAGGAACTAAGTCCATTTTTTGATTGCTCTTGAAAGGGACACTAGGTCTGCATCAGTATAAATGTTTGTCATCCCACTACATGGAAACACTAGACGAAGGGGAAACAATAAATAAGAGAGGAGAAACAAGTGTCTTAGGGACAGTCACATAGGCGGGTGCCCCTAATGTCACCAACTACAACGCTATGTCCGTAAGACACAACACTTAACAATGAAATCAGAGAGAGAGGTAATATAGAAGAATGATGATACAAATAGAAGAAGGTCACGACAGAGGCGGGCTCCTGGTATCTTGGACCTTATGGGAGAATCTGAGGTCATCCCAGGAGGCGTAAACAACATATAACACATCACAGGGAAAGCACATCACGAGAGAGATAAAAGGTTAGAGATACCTGCAGGATCTTTGTCCTAAGTCTTGTTATCAAGAAAATCATTGTTGTCTTCCCAAACATAAGGTATAATTGCCAAGTCATTGTCATTATTCTTTTGTTCATTCTTAAATGCTTCTTGGTTTGTCTCAATGTTAGGTGGAATGTGTTTTTGTTGAAGTTCATTAGTACACATATGCTCTATCCTCTTAGGTGGTGGGAGAAGCAAATTATTTTGAGTGATCTCAACATCCATCCTTGAGGGATTTAATGTGAGAGACTTCTCCTCATCCACTAGGACTACATTCTTAGTGATGTCCAAATGACTTGAATATTCAAACAAAGGAGGGACATTAAAGGTCTTCTCTTCCTCAGTGAAATCTAAGGTGTGTGAACACTCAACTAAAGAAATAAGATTGGTGGGATGATCCATAGAGGTTTCATACACTATGATAGGGAGAGAGTTTTTATTGTTGTTAGATGAAAGCTCATTGTCAACCCATGGAATGTTCTTTGTTAAAGGGAACTCCTCATTCACCAATGCTTCATCTTGGCCAGAGAGAGGAATGGAATGGGAAGGTGTTGGTATGATGGTAAGAGATGTATCAATGAAATCACCCTCTTGCATCAAAGTGTCCTCATGAGGAGGAACAACTTTGGGAGAGGGATCATAAGGTAAACCAAAGTTATCATCACATGTTTTAACAATAGGTGTCGTAGTGGAATGTTCCATAAAGTCATATAAGGCTTCATCTAACATTTTGAGGTCATCACTAGTATATATGCTATTGATCATGAATTTAGTGAGATCATCCAATGTCCAAGGGTATATTCCCATGAAGTTTGTGAAGCTATCAAAATCAGATATATAACAAAGGATTTCGTATGTAGAGCACATAGAGAGATCAACATCATGAATGTGTGCTATTTGTTCCAAAACTTGAGGATGTTTATCAGTGAATTTAGAGAAATGATTAAAATCTACTATGTATGCAAACAAATATTCTAGGGAAGTATCCATGATATATGTTTTCAAAACAATGCAAAATCAGATTTTGAAAGCTTTTCAAAATTGGTGCAAAAGATGAGTGAAAATAACCTAAAATGCTTAATTTTTGTACTTTTTCCAATGCAAATAAATGAAACAAAGGGTGTTATAAGGATTTTAGTCAAGGGAAGAAAATTATATGTTTGATTATCAGTCCAAAACAGAAATAATATCACTCCCAACACACTCTTGATGCAAATCCAAGATAATGCCAAGTCAACTATAGTGAAAATATGTCAAAATAGACACTTTTTTCACCAAAACTCAATGCAAAAGAGCATAACTGTTGACCTAGTTTTCCTCTCTCTAGAGTTAAATAGTTCACCTTGTATTTTCCTTGAAAATCCTTAGGAAAATGTCCATATAAAGCTTAAATATTCCAAATACTCATGCTCTACCTTGCCAAATTTCCCAAAATCTTGCCTGGAGATTCCTTGCAAAAAACCTAGAAATCTTTTAGCTTCAATTATTTTCTATCGCTAGGATTTCTCAATTTCATGCTTGTATTTTGAATGCATTTTTGAATGTATATTTGGATATACATTCACCATTGTATGTTTATATGTACAAGTGCAATATACAATGTCAAAAAATGTACATCGATCAAATATACAAGGCCGACGTACAAAGAAAACATACAAAGGGGCAAATGCATATGCAACAGTTGAATGTACATCTGCAGCGATGTACAAAGGAAGAGCATACAAGGATGAATGTACATTTTGCAATATACATCAGCAGAATATACAAAGGACCTTTGCCAAAGATACAAGGAGATATGCATGTGCGATATAGTAAGGTAGTTGTAACAGTGGCTTGTATATTTCACTTTGTATGTTTGCATATACAAAGCCGATATACAAGGGGTTAAATATACAAACAAAACATGCATTGGGCACATACAAAGATATGCATACAAAAGCCTTTGTATATCGACAACATACAAAGTTAACATGCAAGGGAAAGTGATTCAAAGCTGGGGCCCACCGCTTGTATATTTGCGATTCAATGTTTGCACATACAATCAAATATGCATTCCTAATATACAAGCCAGATCTGAAAGGGGCATACATTCCAATTGATAAAGGGTAGAATTTTGCATTTTGTATGTATAATTTTCTTGTATGTTCACATTGTATATGCGACATACATTGGTTATATACAAGACGAACATGCATGGCGCGGACCCGATGGTGATTGCAATGTAGTTAATGATGGTTTTTTAGGTCTGTAGCTTGCATGCATACAGCTTTGTATATTACGATATACAAAAGGAAATATAGAAGGGGAAAATATGCAAGGCGGACTCAACTGGAAAATCAAAAGCAGTTGATAATCTCCTAAGTTTCGCAGTTTGTATATTTTACATGTATATGCGATATACAAAAGAAAGATACATCACCGATATGCAAGGCGAACTCGAATGAGAAGTCAAATTTGATGAATTCAGCATTGGGGTCTGCGACTTGTATGTATGTTTTGCTTGTATGTGTGCTGATATGCAAAAGAAAGGATACAAAGGCTGGACCTGATGTCAAATTCAGATTTACTTCATAATCTTTTGTGTTCCATATAGTTTGTATTTTGCAATTGCATGTTTGTATATACAATGCGATATGCAAAGATCAGATGCAAGGAAAAAGATGCAATTTTTCAGCGTTGCTTCTCAGACTAGCTCAGCGACGAATCAGGTGATGCCACATGGCAGGGGACATACATGCAAAAGGTGATAGAGAAGTAAAAGGGCCTGCCCTTATATGTGGCCATTGTATTGTATATACAAGGTGACATACATTTGAAGATACAAGCATATATACAAAGGCCTTTTCAAAAGACAAAGTCCACGTAGTTGCATGTACATTTGTGATTGTATGTTTGCAGATACAGGCAGACATGCAAAGACATTTTAGAGGCCATATACAAAGTGCTTTGCATATGCAAAGGCAGACTCAGATGTAGTTTCAGAGGCCGATAAAAGCATAGATGCAAAGTGATATATACACAGATGCATAGTGATATATATAGCAGTTGACCAAAACTTTGACCACCTATATCTCCTCCATTCTATCGAATTTCCACATGCTGCAAAAGGCAAAGATGCATGTTTTTGTCCCCTATTTCATTTGGCGGGGTTTTTCAGGGGTCTTTGTCACTTTTCAATTTCAGATCCAAATTTGCATATCTTGGTTGACTGGACGTTTCAGCGACCATTTTGAGCAGATAGAGATATTTCTTGCATTCATTGCTGCACAAAGATGAAGTAGCTCACATTGATGTCTAGAAGTGTCTCTTAAACTTCCATGTTTCAAATATTTCATATATTCCTTATTGAAGATAACCATTGGAGCTGCACGCATTCAATGCCCAGAATATCTTCCGCTGTCCCTTTGTGCAGATTGATGATTAAGTAGCTTGCATTGAAAACTAAAAATATCTTCCATCTACACCAGTTCCAGATCTTTTGTGCCATAATTCCTTGCAATTGGATGTCCCTTCAGGCAGATATTTTCCTGCACTACAGCTCCTAGAGTGAATTTTGTAACCGACTTAGGGCATTTTTGAAATGCTATATATATGCATTCGTAAGTTGTAAATAGGGTTGGAATTTTTTTGGCTTTCAAACTTTTTGTTTCCAAACAGAGCTTTTTGCTACTGTAACTATGCCTTCCCATTGAATATATGCAAGTCATTTTACCTCTTTTTACTAATTTTTAGTTTAGTGTGAATTCTCATATGATTGTCTGTGAATATTTCATTCCTCTCAATCATTTTTTATTTCTCACTTCTGCTAGGATCATTTGAATCTGTGTATGCTTACTTGTTGTATCTAGTTATGTTGTGCATTTTCTCAGTTCTATGAAGGTTTCTTTTAATCAGTCTGGTGCATCACCCTTTACTTTCATGTTTTCCTATTTTTATCTTTCATTCAAAGAAGCATTCCTTCTCCCTTTTCCTCTGAAGATTTAGTAGTTTTAGGTGATATCCAATCAAGGAAGCCAGCCTTCTCTCGAGGTCTGATCTCATTTAGCAAAGTCCCACACTTAGAGATCATTCCCATGTTACTCCAAATTGCTGAGGTTTCACAACTGCATGCAAGGGTGCAAATCTGGGAGATAACAATAGCAAAGCGTGTTGTGAGAAAATGATGGTGGAAAGTGAATAATATCAGTAATAATAGCCACTTGGTGCCAAAATACCCAACACAACATGCTTTTAGTGCTACTTAAGGTAAAACCTGAGTGAAAATATAGCAAAATATGTAATTTTTCACAGTTTTTCAATTCGAAGACCTGTCAAAAGAGGTGTTGTAATGAATTTCAGGAGGTGAAGAAAATAAAATCAATAATATCAGTCATCTCAATCCATAAAATTGATCACAATACGCTTGGAATGCAAACTAGGTCAAACCCTAGGGCAAAAATAGTCAAAATGTGTAGTTTTTCACCGAATTTTCAATACAAGAGCCTGTTAAAAGGGTGTTGTGAAGATTTTTATGAGGGGAAAAAAATGATTACCATAATAACAGCTAATTAATATGAAAATACTCTTCACAACACGCCTATGGTGCAAGTTTATAGAGTCGATAAGGCCAAATTTAGTGAAAATCGTTGTTTTTGAAGCCCTAGGTTTGAGATCTTAACACAAAATGCTATGTGAACATTTTGAAGTTTGATTTATGATGAAAATGAAGTGTACTTAGATCTTAAAATGATTTTTAAGATCTAATATGCAAAATGCTAATGCAAATTTAATGAAAATGCATGAAAGTTGTTAGTTTTTGTTGAAATTTTCTATGCAAAAATGCAAATATTTTAAATCTAAATGCAAATTTACACAAAAATGATAGACTACAGACAAATTAAAATTTTAATGAGCCTATAAAATCAGTAGAAAAATCTGAAAGAAGATTTTGCCTACTAACCCTAGATTTTGGAATTACTAGGTTTAATGAAAATTGTCAAAATTTCTACAAAAGCCTAGCAAATTAGTGATGAAAATGCAATGCAAATTTATGAATTTTTGTGTTTTTCTATAATTTATATCAGATCTAATGTAAGAATCATGAATTAGGAAAATTTAGAAAGAATTTGTGCAATTTAGTAAGCCAAACAATGCAAATTTTTTGAATTTTTTAAATTTTTCATTTTTTTAAATTTTTGTCTCAATGTAATAAAGTGAAAGACTATATGAATGAATAAAATCAATCCAAATCTAAAGACACACACTCATCAAGTTTCAATTGAAGTCCAAAAACATGGGTTCACCAAAATGTTTAGGGTAAAATTTGATTTGTTTAACGTTTAGTGTCGTAGATGTTTGAATCCTTCTTTCACCCTATACATTCAAGGATCTAGGGTCGAGTAGCAATTCACTATCATACCCTAGATCACTATGAGATGTAGGGAAGATTGGATTAGGGAATTAATAATCAATTTCTCTTTTCTTTTGCTCAATTGACCATTAAAACCCTAATTATGCACATATGATAATAAACTGATGAATAACAGAAAAAGCTCTTGCAGACGGGAGTAAAATACCAAATCATAGAGTACCTATTTTTGGGGTTTCGAGGTGGAACAGTCAGGGACATAGGAGTGGGTGCCCAAGTCTGCAGTGCAAGTTTCTATATGGGATTCTGACCTCCTTCTGACATTGATCATCACTGTAACTCCTATTTCTAGAAATTCAATTGCAGAGGACACTAGAATGAGCACCCAAGTCCTAAAAATGCTCCAGTGTCTTTCTTCTCTTTAGATCCCAAATCCTTGATGTCTACTGATCCTTCTTGCAACTTTACTTTTCCCAAATGCGACACTTGTAACCTGCAATCACAAGACTTTGGGAGGGGGTTGTGGTGTTTAGAGGCTTGCCTCAGTCAAGCCCCAGAGGACACTTAAGTCTCTGAACATAGTTGTCAGATAGAGAGTGCGTACCCTTGTGAGGTAGAAGTAAAAACCAAAGGAAATGATGATGAAAACACAATATAATGTCACCTTGTAGTGAAGATATCATGGGAGGAATATGCTCTTTATTCCATGATGAAATGAATGCTCAAATCTACAAACACAAGCATATAAACCACACAAGTCTTCTCTTGCAACACAATGAAAGCCTTGAATCACCTTTAGGATGCCAAAATCACATGAAAATCATCTAATAATGCTCTAGTTTACAAATGAATGCCTAAACATGCTTTTATATTGAACTACAAACACTCTTTCCAAGATTTTCATAATTCAAACTTACCGTGTCGGCAAAGGACCCAAATAATAGTCATAAACTGTCACCACAAAATTGGGGTTGCCCTAAAATAGGGTAGGACTAGGGTGTGGGCGCTCAAGTCCTCCCCCCCTATTTTGGGCATGGTATAACTCAAGGGGTCCTCCTAGGTCCCATTTGTCATGTTACCTAGGGCTCATTCCATCGATATGCCATATTATGAACTAAGATGTCCTAAAGGCATGCAAAAGACCCAGGGGCTAAACCTTATGAGGGAAAAGCCCCCAAGGGGACATTTTCTAATGTTACACTAACCAAGTGAACTAGGGCAAAATATCAAACCCTAGTTGACAAAGATCTACTCATAATAGATTGTCAGAAATAGAAATTAGAAATCTAAGACCACAGTGAGGACCAGAGGGCAGAGTTGAACCTAGATCTTGATTCAAGAGATCAAAGGACCATGGTGCTTGGGCACCCTAGACCCCGATTAAGGTTTTGTAGAATGTGAAGTTTCATGTGTCTCTTCCCTTGTGTGTTCTTGCTTCCTGTAACTTTTTTTCTGAAGTTTCTTCCGAATGCTACCTACACACACAAGAAGGAAAATGGTTGGGTGCTATTTGGGAGCTTGCCTAATTCAAGCTCTGTGAATGGTGTTTCCACCTCCATAATAGCAATGATGAGATTTCAAAGAGTGCATTCCCTAGGAGGGAAGAGGCAAATCTTAATTAGAATGGAATGCTAGAATAAAGCATGAAGGAAAGGAGTCACCGTGAGCATGGAAATCCTAGCTTTCTTGAAGTGGTGTCACAACTTGACTCAAGAAGTTGGTGTAGCCTAGAGGAGTAGAGAGATCTTCACAATGCCTGTAAGAAGTTAGTGTCATAGCAATAATCCTATTGCATATGTTTTCATTGATGTTAAAGAAGTGAATGACAAAGGAATGATGAGCAGTGAGTAGTGATGATAATCAGAGGAGTAATCAAAGAATGATGATAAGAAGTGTTGTGATGTGAAAGATATGGTGATGAAATACATAAATATAGTGTTGAATCAGTATCATCTATACACATTTGTAACTTATCTCTTAAAGTTCATGGATAGGTGAAAATTTTTAGGTTGAAGGATTTGCTGACATGAAGGGAATTATACTAATGGAGCTCAGAAGATTGTACTGCATTCTACCAAAGATGAAGATATGGCCTTGCAGTTTGGAGGATTGCTAGAGACAAAAAAGGAGTATGCATGTTTCATGTTTTAGAACATAAAAGTTATCGTGGAGCATTCCAAAGCTAGCAGAGTGAAGATAGTGGTGATACAGTGTTGTAGTCTCAAAGGTGCAGTATAATGCTCCATATTTCTCTGCACTTGAAGATATAGCTTGGCCATTTGGAGACAAGGTAAAGCAAAGATACAACAATGATTTAAAATTGTTTCAAAGGATACAAAGTTCTACAGTGTTTACCAGTCAACTGAGTAAGAACAAGTCATGTTGTTGTTTAAGGTTATCAGCAAAAGAATAGAAAGCCACTATTTTCCACCTGATGCAAAGGAAAATACTCCCATTCAAATCTAATTACAAACATGCATAGAACACTATGCAAGAGGGCAACAAATTAATTTAAAACACATAAAATGGAAGAGAAATCTGCAATATGTATTATATTAAAAATCTGAAAATGAGATACATAAACATGGAGCTCACATGCTCTCATACAACATGGGCTTCAAACATACAAAAAAAATCTACAACTCAACATTCCAGCAACATCTGGATATGCAAACACATATTCTCCCAAATGAGCAATCATCAATATGTAGAAATTATGTGAGAAGAAAACCATTATTGGTTTCTCAAAACAACCTCTCCAAATCCACTAGAAAAACTTGTCACTTCCAACCTGTCATTGTTCCCCCAATTTTTGTTCTTTTCTAAAATAGTTTCTGGGTTTTGTGTGGTGTCTTCTTTCTAGCTTTCTAGAACATTTTAAATTTTACAATTTTGATAAGAAATGAGAAAGTTATGCCCATTTTACTGAGACTGGGTTTCATAATAATGACCCAGACATGCAACAACATGCAAAGCTTTTGGCCCCACCTCTTGGAAATCAATTCCAAGATTCTTGGCAGCACCACTTATGACAAAATTAGTTAAATCCCACCAAAATTACATTTACAATTGCACCCAAGGGAAATTACATTTGTTGCAAATTAAAAATATTATTTCCCAAGCCCATAAACCTTATTGAAAACAAACCAAATTAAAATAACAATATTTTTGGTGATACAAGATTGCCATTGACCATGGATGCTCTTGCATCAGACACCCAGGATAAGAAGTTTTTGAGCATACACTCACAAATATGTGCACAAGAAATTTTTATCTCTTTTTTTTTTCTCTTTTTCTAGCATCTACCTGGAACACTTCCCATACTCCACCAACTCTACTCTGCACTCCTCTTTCTCAACATGGAATCACTGTAACTCGACCTCCTCCACCAACATTCATCTACACAATCCTATGCAACATCACACAAATCTTTCCCTACATACAAATCAACACTAACTATTGATAACTGAGGGGGGGGTGAATCAGTTATCCTAATTATTTCTTCTTTCTGAACTATCTTATAAATCAATGTAGCATTAAATCAAACAAGCAAAGATAACCATGAAAATAGAGATACATATGACACAATATTTTTGATGTGGAAACCCTATTAAGGGAGAAAACCACGGGGTGATTAACCCAAAGATTATTCTCTGTTAGAAGAATAAGGAAATACAAAATGACACTTGCCAATTAGGGCTTACTACCCGAGCACACTACTCACAAGGAGGCACACTGCCTACAAAGAGACACACTGTCTACAAAAGAGTGTTATACAATACTTGAACTGATTGGTAGCATCTGCAAATGCTGGAGTCCAGTTCCGGTTAGGCTCAGTATACTGATCTGCTGCACTTCATCTTTCCTTTTTCCCTTAAGCTTCTTTCCTTTCACATACCAGACCTTCCTTACTATTTCTGCTCTGTACTTCTACTTTTATTCGTGCATCACTTACCACAACATCTCTCACAACTGAATCCATTGTGTATATATATCCGCACAAGTAATTTCATCACCTTTCTAGTCGGCACCTGGAATAGTCAATCTTTTCACGAACTCTGATTAGTCAGCTGAATCCTTGCATATTAAGTAATGCGGATCAAGTATATACTTGTAGAAATCATTAATCATGTTGGCCAAACATGATTCATGCCTTCACACCCTTTACAACCATCAGTAGCACATCCAGAAAGTAGTCTGATGTTTTGTCAGTCAGTTCTTTCTCTGTTCACACTGTTACTCAGGAATTAGGTACACAACTAACCATATCTTTTTCCTCATCTATCACCAGAGGCTAAAACCTTGGAATATACCACTCAAGGTAGTCCTCTTGACTTCCCCAAATCCACACTACACCAAGATACTTCCTCTGAGAGATCTGGACCTATCTGTCAGACCTTGCCACATGCTCTGTTCTTGTTTACCAGACCACAACATTCTTCACTCTGACTTCCGGTAGAGACACACCATGTCCTGCGGATGTGTGGGATGAACTTTGTTGCCATCAATGACAACAATCATGAATCCATATAGTGTCTCTTGCCAACAATCTCCCCCTTTGGCATTGATGGCAACACTTAGTGAAAAATGACTAAGTGTTTACACTATGCTCCCCCTTGGTTGATGCTCTATTTTTATATACATTTTCCAGAGCTCCCCCTTAGTTGGATTCCTCATTTTTCACTGCTCCTCACTCCCCCTTTGACATCAATGGCAAAGGATAGAGTTCGCATACCAAAATTTTCAAAAATTTAACTAATACTTAGCCGCATAAGTATATATATACAAGTTGTACTTACATATACTTAAGTATGTCTGAAAAAGTATTCTTTAGATGTACAACTTCTGTCACCCAACTCTGCTTCATCCTGTCCAAAATTGAGATGTGACCACTCAACAAGAATGCAAATGCTTCAGCCTTCTTAAGATTTGTTGGATCATTGGTCCGGGTTGTAATCTGAGCATCATTTATGGCCTCATGCATGGCCTCTAACTTAGGGATAATAATCCTTCTAAGTTCACCCATTCAGCTGATTATGTTCTTCCTTTCCTTCTCAAAAGTCTTTATTGCATTTGTGATTGCAATAGTTTGACACTCTTGATTTGCTATGGAGGAAGAGAGAGGATCAAAACTTTGAGACAAACTTAGTAGTTTATCTTCTTGCTCTTTTATCTTCTTCTCAATCTCTACTGTTACTTTGGACCAGGAGATACAAAATTTGTATATTTCACTGCCATCCTTAAGAGCATTTTCTAAGCTCTTTATTCCAATACTCATATTTCTCCAATCATTAGTGATTAATCCTTGTACCTCTGAGAATCTCTTATCTAAAAACTCCTTCCGGACCTTTTCTTCAGCTAATTTTTCTAGAGAATCAAAATGTGTACTAACACTACTGACTAAGGTTTTGAGATTACCGGAAGAGGAGGCTGTGGGATCCTTCTAAAAAGATGGTATGATCTTTTCCAGCACTCCAGATGCATCTTCTATCAACTCACAGTCTTCCATATGAGACTTTAGGAGTTTTTCATTAGCCTTTGCATTTGCAAATGAAGCTATCTTCATTATCTGTACTAGAGAAAGAGAATCAAAATTGAATGGACCTTGTAGAAGCTCTGGTTTATCAATCTCCATTGTTTCTTTGCTTAGGAATTCTTGGACGGTTTGAGTAGTGTCTCTTGTCAGAGACAGATGTTTCTTCTCTTCTGTAACCTTGGAGCTATCTTTTGGAGTTTTCTCTCCTCCTACATTCTCACCACTAGCAGTTGTGGTCTTTTCTGTTGAGGTCTTCACACTGTCATCTTCTTTTTCTTTTACCTCTGCTTCTTTCTCCTATGATTTTTCTTCTCCTTTAGATCTAGAGACTGTAGGGGAAACCAGAGGAGAAATGTTTGTCTGTTCGGGGCCCACCTCTTCTGACATTTTCTTAGGAGTTTCTTCTACAATATTTGTGGTGGAGGGGTCAGTACCCAAGTCCTCTATGATAGGAAGATTAAATCTTTTGAAGGTTTTATGGAGAATATCTTTAGTGTCCTTGGCTACTTTGTCAGTCTCACCAAGCATAAGCTGATTCATCCTTGCTTTGCTCCTGAATTCATCCTTGTAGTCTTTGAATACCATGTTCATTGTCTTGGGATCGATTGAAGGATATAGCTGGATAGCTATCTGTTCCCGGATCTCAAGGTCTTTTGCCATGGCATTGGTCTTTCTCATTTCCAACTCCTTTTCTAAGCTCTTAGGAATTAATGAAATAATTTCAATAAAAGCTTTATTGTAAATGTTCAAGAACTTAACTGTGGCTTCCTCCAGAATCTTTTTATCTGTTTCATTGTATTCATCATAGAATTTTGTTAGGGGTTGCAGATTCCCATCCACTGTGACTGCTTTTATTACATCATCTAAGGAGAGAGTGGTTTTTTCAATAAATTCCTCTTCCTTCTTTTCCTTGTCTTGTCCTGTGGAAGGTTTACCGGATCCTTTCTTCTTCTGTTTCTTTATTTCCTTATGAATCCTTTAATCTGCAACTCTTCTTGTGCCAGTTCCAGCACCAATTGACTGGCTGGCGGAAAAAGGTTTTCTTTGTGTCTCCCCCTGAGCTAGAGCTGACTTTTTAATTTCTGGAAGGAATATCAGCACCAGAGTCTGGTGCGGATCCAACTTCTACATTCTCAGTACTTTTCTTCACCCAAATCTTGCTCATCTCACTTTTAACTTCATCTGCATTCATCTTTTGTTTACCCTTGTCTTGATTCTAATTATGATATACCGGACCTCTTTTGTCCTAATTCTTGCTTCTGCAGACTTTTGCACTATGACTAGACCTATTGCAGATTTGGCAAACAACATTTCTTTGCATATTTGACTGATATCCACTTGATCTGCATTGATTAGCCATATGACCTATTCTATTGCATGTAAAGCATCTACCATTGAATGATTTGTTCATTTGCATATTTCTGCATTCATGAGATTTGTGACCATACCTTTTGCAGTTAAAACACTGTCCGGAGAAGGATGAATTAGTCTGATTTACTCTTTTTCTGCACTAATTAGCTTTGTGACCAAAGTGATTGCAGCTGTGGCAGTATCCATTGAAGGATAGATATCTTTGAGCATTGGGTTGTCTTACCGGAGGTCTTCGAGGCCTGTTGCTTGGATTTTCTGATTCAAAATTCTTCTGACTAGATCCAGAGCTTTCTCCTTTCTCATATCCCAAGCCACACTTGTCATCTGCCCTCTTTTGACTTCCAAGAAGAACTTCAAGTTGAGCAGAACTTATCTTGAATTTCTCTTTATATTCATTTGTTGTTTGAAGATCCCTTTTGAGAGAGACAATTTGATCCTCAAGTTTTTCTTCATTATCTTTGGCATCTTCAAGATTAGATTCAAGATGTCTGATAATTCTATCCATCTGGTGGCAATTTTTTGATTTCTCCTTGAGAGATTGTCTTAGATTGTCTTCAGTTTTTCTTTTCTCTTCAATCTCTTGGGTAAACTTTATAACTCCTGATTCCATTTCATGTCTTACCATAATGACTTCTTTTGATAACTTTCACATAACTTGGTTTTCTCAGTCAGTTCTTCATTTGCATTATTTGCTTCACTTTGTCTTGCCAATTGCTGAAGTAGTTCCTTTCTCTTTTTCATAGAGAGACTTAATTTGTCTTTTAGTTCTCTCATGAAATCATCAACCTATTTAAGTCTTTCCTTTAATTCATTGACCTCAGAGTTTGACTGTTCAAGATCCTCAAGGGCAGTCTTGAGTTGCTCTTTTAAACCATATGTATCCATTTGGATTCCCAGATCTTCCTCAAGTTGTTAGACTCTTGTTGGGAGGAACTTAGCTCTGATACCAATTGTTGATAACTGAGAGGAGGGGGTGAATCAGTTATCCTAATTATTTCTTCTTTATGAACTTTCTTATAAATCAATGCAGCATTAAATCAAACAAGCAAACATAACCATGAAAATAGAGATACACATGACACAATATTTTTGACGTGGAAACCCTATTAAGGGAGGAAACCACGGGGTGATTAACCCAAAGATTATTCTTAGAAGAATAAGGAAATACAAAATGGCACTTGCCAATTAGGGCTCACTGCCTGAGCACACTGCTCACAAGGAGGCACACTGCCTACAAAGAGACACACACTATCTACAAAAGAGTGTTATACAATACTTGAACTGATTGGTAGCATCTGCAAATGCTGGAGTCCAGTTCCGATTAGGCTCAGTATATTGATCTGCTGCACTTCATCTTTCCTTTTTCCCTTAAGCTTCTTTCCTTTCACATACCAGACCTTCCTTACTATTTCTGCTCTATACTTCTGCTTTTATTCGTGCATCACTTACCACAACAACATCTCTCACAACTGAATCCATCGTGCATATATATCCACACAAGTAATTTCATCACCTTTCTAGTCGGCACCTGTAATAGTCAATCTTTTCACTAACTCTAATTAGTCGGCTGAATCCTTTCATATTAAGTAATGCGGATCAAGTATATACTTGTAGAAATCATTAATCATGTCAGCGAAACATGATTCATGCCTTCACACCCTTTACAACCATTAGTAGCACATCCGGAAAGTAGTCTAATGTTCTGTCAGTCAGTTCTTTCTCTGTTCACACTGTTACTCAGGAATCCGGTACACAACTAACCATATCTTTTTCCTCATCTATCACCGAAGGCTAAAACCTTGGAATATACCACTCAAGGTGGTCCTCTTGACTTCCCCAAATATGCACTGCACCAAGATACTTCCTCTGAGAGATCTAGACCTGTCTGTCGGACCTTGCCACATGCTCTATTCTTGTTTACCAGACCACAACATTCTTCACTCTGACTTCCGGTAGAGACACACCATGTCCTGCGGATGTGTGGGATGAACTTTGTTGCCATCAATGACAACAATCATGAATCCATATAGTGTCTCTTGCCAACACTAACAACATCCAACTATACTATATCTTCTGCATTCACTAACTATTCTTCTACACTCACATGCAAATCATCCTTCACAAATTCAAAAGAATACAATTTTACCTCTTTCACCTATTCCTCTATTGCTGCTACTACAACATTTATCTGCTCACTATCTGCTGCAATCTTTTCATCTTCATATACTCTACTCTTATCCTCATCATAAAAATAAAACATATTATGTATTACCTCTTTCTCTGCAACCTTTCAATCACCATTGACTACTGCCCCATATTCTTCATGCTCATTCTCTACTACTACAACCTCATGATCTGCAACAACTACAACCTTCTTCTCATCCTCAACCATGTCTACTTTGTCTTCTTCATTGCTTGATATCAAAACAATCATAGGTATACTCACTATTTCATTTTTTACATCTTCTATTGTTGTTGCCCTTGCTTGTCTCATTCTTCTTTGAATAATCTTCTTGATGGGCCATGTAACCTTCCTCTTCACTGATAAGTGCCAACTTTGCAACTGCTGAACTATTATTTCCATATCTTTTTCTATCTCTTCCACAATGTGCCTTAGTTCTCTTATCTCTTTCTCAACCTCTATTTGTCTCATCTTTTCCTCTTTCCTCTTCCTCTCTTTTTCTTCTTGCTTCTTCTTTTGTGAACCCCTAGCCTGCAGGTACCTTCTGAACAAATCCATCTTCTCTTCAAGAAAGTCCCTTTAACCTTGGTTCCTCCTATCTTTGCCTCACCTAGGTCTCTTCTCTTTTCCTCTACCTAGTCTTTTGGCAACCAGGTTCTATCTTCAACCTGCACAAATAAAAAACCTGCAAACACCAAACTCTCTTTTGCCCAGACCTTCTGAGCTCTGATACCAATTGATGTAGAGGAAAATACTCCCATTCAAATCTGATCACAAACACACATATAACACTATGCAAGAGGGTAGAAAATTAATTTAAAACACATAAAATGGAAGAGAAATCTGCAATATGTATTATATTAAAAATCTAAAAATGAGATACATAAACATGGAGCTCATATGCTCTCATACAACATGGGCTTCAAACATACAAAAAAAGTGTGACTCAACATTCCAGCTTCATTCCAGCAGCATCTGGATATGCAAACACATATTCTCCAAAATCCCTCTCTCCCAAATGAGCAATCCTCAATATGTATAAATTATGTGAGAAGAAAACCATTATTGGTTTCTCAAAACAACCTCTCCAAATCCACAAGAAAAACCTGTCACTTCTAACCTATCATCTCTCCCTCAATTTTTGGTATTTTCTAAAATGGTTTCTAGGTTTTGTGTGTCTTCTTTCGACATTTATATAACATTTTAAAATTTTCAATTTACATAAGCAATGAGAAAGTTATGCCCATTTTACCCAGACTGGGTTTCATAATAACGACCTAGACATGTAACAACATGCAAAGCTTCTGGCCCCACCTCTTGGAAATCAATTCCAAGATTCTTGGCAGCCCCACTTATGACAAAATCATTCAAATCCCAACAAAATTACATTTACAATTGTACCCAAGGGAAATTACATTTGTTACAAATTCAAATATTATTTCCCAAGCCCATAAACCTTATTGAAAACAAACCAAATTAAATAACAATATTTTTGGTGATGCAAGATTGCCATTGACCGTGGATGCTCCTACATCCCCACCACACTTTGATGTTTGGCTTTGTTGTTTGAAAGATAAGTTAAGTTTGTTTGTATGTATGCTCATTTCAAGTTTCAAGTGTTCTGGAGTACTGCAAGTATGTTTTTCCATATTTTATATCAACACTATGTAACTAGACTGTGAAAAGGATATCGGCATAAGTGTTTGTTTGCTTGCGCTAGCAAGAAGAAGCATAATTTAAAGAAAGGAATGTATGAGAAGGTTTTTTAGGTCTTATAATGCTTGTTGTGTGAATTGCTTGTTGTTATTTTGTTTCTCCAGTACTGCATTGAGGTTAGAGCTAATGTGTGGAAGGATAAGTATTTGCAGTACGAACATGATATGCTTTGGTGATTGTGCCATGTGTATGGAAGTGTGCACCATCCTGGAAGTGTGCACTAGCTGGAAAGCTTGGAAGAATGAAAAATGGGTCTAGTATACTTCGTGGTATGAACCACTTCTTGAAGTTTCTCTCCTACATCACCACAAATGATTTGGAAGCTGAAAAGCAAGGTTGATTACATGTTTCATCCAAGCCGACAAAGGTGAAGTTTTGAAGACCTGTGGAGCATATAAATGAAAGATCAAGTTTGTTGTAAAGTGGTAAGTGTGAATGAGGATGTATGTGTGAAAGTGTGTGTGAAAATGATAAATGATCCAAAATATTATGATGCTTGATTCATAACAGAGTAAAAGTGTTTTGCGGAGGTATTTTGAGCAAAGTTGATAGAGAAAAGGTGTTGAAGTGTATTGCAGAGGTGTTTTAAACAAAGTTGATGGAGCAGAAGTGTTGAAGTTTATTGTAAAGGTGTTTGAACTTTCAGAATCATTCAAATGTTTTTGGTACAAGAGGTTGGAGCCTCTTCTTGTAAGTGTTGTAGCACTTTAGGGAGTTGTAGCTTCCTTTGAGTTGGAGCCCATAAAATGTTGTATCAAGGAGTTGAAGCTTCCTTTGGGTTGAAGCACATTAAGTTCTTTGTAAATCTCTTTTTATTTGTGAGGCTAGATTTAGATAGTAGATCCAAGTAGCTTTCTCATCGTGGTTTTTCTCTTATAGGGTTTTCCACGTAAATCTGGTGTTATGGTTGTGTGGTTGTGTGATTGTGTTTTGGTTTGTATAGTTTCCTTCATAATCTATTTAAGACAGTAGAAAGATTTTGTTGATAAAGTTGAATTGGATTAAATTGTGGCATATATTGATTCACCCCCCCTCTTAGTATATCAGTGTGTTTTAACAAATCCACCATAGAGAGCTTAAGAGAAGAATAGAGAGAATTAGAGAGAAAGAGAGAGAGTACAAGAGTACCTAGATTGCTTAGAGAACTTAGCCTGTGTTCAAATGAATTACTTAACTTGCTTATATATGCATTCTCATTGATTTTTAGAGAATTAAACCAAATGAGGCTGACATTAGAAACCATTTAAGATGCTTAAAGCCGACATACCACCAATTTAGGTCTGGACTAAAAGAGGGCCAAGTCGCTTGGGCGCTCTGGTCCTTTATCCCCAAGACCTCCAAGATAAGTCACTTTTAGTGTTTATATCCTTTCCTTATAGTTATTTTTCTAGATTTTGTGCATCGAGATTAGCAATTACATGTTTTAGGTCCACCCAGGTGCTACACCAGGTGTAAAATGTTGTGTACACATTTTATGAAATAACATTTAGCCCACACTTTAGCATTGGTATGAACTTATGGTTGAAATCATAACAAACATAGAAGCCAAAGAATTCCACCAAGTTATGGACTGTAGTAGCCCCCAAGCTTAGGATTCTAAGGTTGCAAACATGTAGGATTTCTTTTTAAACATAGTAGCCATAGAATGTCACCAAAATTGAAGGGTGATCAAGCCCCCAAGTTAGGATTCTAGGAGTCTATGATGATTTACATACACATGAAACACATGACATAATTTCTTGAAACATGAAGCACTTAGAGAACATATGATAAGAGAAGACATACATGAGGCATACACTTGAGAAATCACAATGTATACATGCAATACACAAACTATACACACCATATACGAAGTATACACACAAGGCATAAAGTATACGTTGAAAACACATGAAAAACACTTGGAATACATACCAAGCACTTGAGAGGCATACATAAGGAATATATAGAGAATACACAAGAAGCATGCATGAGGCATGAAGAATATGTAGAGGACAAGAATATATGAGGATAATACATGTATTGTACAATAATCAAAAGAAGCATATAACGGAAGGCCTTAAGTCAACATGACAAAAAGAGAGCTCAATCTAAAAGGTGTCTCAATCACCATGCATCATTCCCCAAGATGCAATTAGAAGAATGCTAAGAGGGGTTAGTTTGAAATAAGAAGCATAAGAGGATACAAACACATCATACACATAATCTATCTAAAGAGAAGTGTTTTGATAGAAAGATGAGAGTAAGGCTCGTAGCATGATATATGCCCCCACCTTAAAGCGATTGCTAACTCCATTTGGGAGCAACTGCCTTTAAGGTAAAATAAGAAAAACATATAAAAATAAGCATGAGAGCTTTCTAAAAGCACATGCCCAAATGACCTGTGTTTTCCAAAAGCTACATCGCAATAAGGGGTTTCCCAAAATGTTAAATAGAAAAGAAAATGGCTATGTAGTCATGGTATGATGCCGAGCATTGCAACAAGGTGTCACATAAATATGAAGATGACGAAAGAAAGATCACATGAGAGTACGTATAAATTAAATCAAGGAATGATGCTAGATCATCCAAGAAAAATGACAAAATTGTACGTCACAACATATAGAACAATGAAGATACATATAGAGGAAATGATACAATGTGTTCTTACTCCTTGTACCTTTGCATTAAAAAGGGTGCCAAGGGAGAAATAATAATCAACAAAACATCACAATGTAGGGATAACAATACTTACAAGTATAACAGAAATGAGAAAGAGGGACCACTCTTGCGAGTCAGCCTATAACAAATCATCCTCCCTAGGTGCTCTAGGGACTACATCAAGCATGGTGAGGAGTGCTAGAGCCAAACCTTGTTCTAATTTGTTGAATCTTGTCACCCAAGACTCGACATTCCTTAGTGGAATGACCAAGCCCTCGATGATATACACAATAATGAGGTGTTGAATGATTGTTTTGTAGAATCTTTTTGTGTGTTGGAGGAGGAAGAGTGATTAAGTAGTCTTTGAGTAGACTCGGAAACATACACTCTTGTTGAGATAGGAGAAAATATATAGGTGTAGTAGGAAGCAACCCTTTTTGTTGTGAACATGGTGGAGAGAACATAGGAGAAGGTCAAGAACCTAAACCTACTTTAGACAAGTGTGGTGTTGGTTCCACAGGTTCCTTAATTCCTTGTTCTTTGCATCCTAACCCATTTCCATTATGTTGTTCTCAAAATCAGCTACGCTCATTTTTGTAGATAACCCCTACGAAACTTGTCTATTTCGTATCCTACACTCTAAGTTCACAAATCGAGACAAGTCTTCTTGGGCTCGTGCAAAGTCATCTGACATCATAGAATAGCTTGTGACAATCCTCTAGGTCGATTACTCAGGATTCGTGAAAATCGACTAGGTCGTAAGCTTGTCAAAATATCAATTCTGATCATTTTAGGGTGTTAGTAAATTTTTAAGTCTTTATGTGCAATGTCAAAAAAATCTGCCACTCTTGCATACTTTTCTATTTTTATATGTAAAGGTGGCCAAAAATGTCATTTTTGCATGTTAGTATTGTTTTTAATTTAGACATGCAACAGCAGTGAAAATAGCTTCCTTTACATGTTCTTTGTGGATGACACATGCTATGGCTACTATATTAACCGTCGTTGCATATGGATGACACATGTTGTGTCAGCTATTTTCCCCGACTGAGCAAGATCTTGCGAATCACGAACTTCAGTGGCATTTATTGCCACTCATGTTGGTTTTAAGATCTCATCTTTTCAACCTTTTTAATGTGTAAAATCATTTTATTTTGTTATTTCTTTTTCCCTTAACCTTCCAGTTGACTATTGAAACCTTCCAAGATTGCTCGATCATGCTGATTCCAGCTGTAGACAAATTTTGTGTCACCAGGGTCTCATTAGGGTTTCAACTTATTACCACAGGTGGGTTGTTATTTTTCATTTTCAATTTCTATTTTAGAAAAGGGTTTTGTTAATCCTTTAAAATGATTGTTTTGTAAGCATGTTTGTTTATCAAGCTTTTTGGTAAAGCTTTTGTAAAGCCAGTGTTTCTATTTGCTATCATTGTTTTAAAATGACTTGTTCTTTCACATATTGAATGCTAGTCTTTCATAAGTTTTGTTGAGGCTCCTGAATAGGGTTTAGGTTTTTGGTTTTTTCTATTTGAAAACTTGTGGGTATCGTTGGTATTTTCTACCGACGATACCTTGTTCTCTTTCTAGGCCATCACACATGTATCGGTGGTAAAAATCACCACCGATACATGTGCCTTGTATTTTGATAACCCTTGTGCAGGGGCAGAAAATTTGGCTGCCCTTCAACAAAAGTTTTGATAAAGTGGTATGCACTGTCAACGGATTTTGCCGACTGAACACCAAAGCTATCTCATATGCATTAGCGGCAATTTTTGCCACCATTTACACAACTTGCAATTTTACGTGAACATGCAAAGGCGACAAATTTTGTTGCTCGGACATAAGAGTTTTACCTGAACATGTAGGGTCGGCCAAATTTACTGCTCAAACATGAGAACCTATCCCACTTGCAAAAGTGGTAAAAATCACCGCTATTACACAAGATCCAACCTTTATGCAAGGTCGACAAAATTTTCCACACTGACACTTGTAGTTTATTCCATACATGCGAGGGCAGAAAAATTTGCTGCCAGTGCATTCACTCTCTCAAATCTTTTCTAACTCTGAGAGATTTTCGAATTTAATTTCCTGAGCTCACTTTCCTCTATTTTTTCAACCCACTTGCGCTCTAGCCCTTTCAAGCTCACCCCCGTAGCCTTCATCGTCAACATGCAATTTTCCCAGATTACTAGTATTTCCTCTAATTGCATGATCATGGCTTTTGTTGCAATTTCTTCTGTGGATTTTCTCTCTTCATCGACACTCCTTCTGGTGTTAGTTTTTAAAATCACTGAGCTCTCTCCAAAGAAGTCGAAAGCAATGAAGTATAAGTATCAGGGTGTTTTTCCAATCACCTCAATTACCTTCAATATTAATGATATTTGGGATACAGAGATTGGCCACGTAGAGATGGCTAATTTTGTGGAAAGAACTAAGTTTAATAACCCTAGTTCTATGATGAAGAAGATTGTTGATAGCAATATTCACTTGGTGTCATCTTTCCTGATGGCAGCTCATAATACAAAGTTTGTTCTGCAATGTCCTTAGTTCTACAATAGAGATACTAGAGTAGTGGTGGATATGAATAGCAATGTGATCATTAGATTGGATCCAGAATTCATTGATAAAGTTTTCATCTATCCTGCTGCTATAGAAGTTGTGAAACTAGATTTTGCTGAGGCTCAGAAAGAATATGACAAAATTTGTGAGAAAGATAAGAAGACAATTAACACCAAGTGGCTTAAGACTTATAGGCCAAACTTGTCTAGGTGGCCAAGAATCTTTCCCAGAAGTGATTTTATTGAAGAAGTTGGTGATCTCATAACTCTTGTTAGTAGGATAAGGGGGCTAGCTTCTTCCTCTCTTTTCCATGAATGGATGTACCCTTTTATCAAGGTTATACTTCAAGGCAAGCAAGCCATCTTTTGGGGTGAACAAATCAGCCACGCTCTGCATGAGCAATTGACTAAGGTATCCACTACTTTCAAATTCTATGACTTCTTACCTTGTGTATATAGCAGCCTCAATGAGGATCTTTCTAGGTTTGACATCTAAGGGAGATAGGAGAGTGGTTCCTGTGTATCAATACTATCCTCAGTTGATGTTGAAAAGTTTAATTCATCATTTCAGGATAGTAAATGATGCTTTCTTCACAGTGTTATTGCATCTTTTTGACCCTCAGTTAGAGCAAAGAAGAGTTTCAGATGAAGCTTGGTCAGTTGTGAATGATTATGGGTGGATGTTCTTACAATTTCAAACTTTCTCATATTTAAGGGTTGGTTTTTTCCAAGGCTATCCTTATATGTTTCCCAGATTTCCTTCAGATAAGCTTGTTCTAATGGAATTATGTAGGCAAATGATTGTCATGCATAATAAGCAAATGGAACTTAAAAAACTAGGTTTTAGATTTCCAGTTGAAATTGGCAGATATTCAGTGTCAATTGTAGCAAAGGCTGGGGTGATGGAAACTGAGATGCAGTTAGTGACCATGAAACAGTTCAAACAAAGACCAAGGTTTGATTACAGGGGTGCAAAAGACAAGATCAAAAGGAAGACCCAGTTTCATGAACCAATGGTTGAAGATATCTGGTTGGACTTAAGGACAGAAGAGTATATTAGAAAATTAGACCATAGCATATTATCTCTGGAATAGATTGAGTATCTAGGTTTGGCTAATATTTCTGAAGACCTAGTGGATGATGAAGAGCTGATTGATCCTAGGTATAATACTAAATAGATTGCCGATTCTCCTCTTCCACTTATTCAATGGTCTCAGAAAGAATTGACTTCTTTAAGGAAAAGATTTGAACCTATATTGGCTAACACAAATAGGTGGTTAGAAGGTAAGGGGATTGCTTTGAAAGAATTCCTTACTGGATCAGAGACCAAAGTCCAAGAACAAACAAGCAAGAAGGTGGAGAATAGGACAAAGAATAAGAGTGGCATTCCCTCTTCTTCTAAGACACATAAACCCAGGATCAAATTTCTGTCTAATAAGTCAAAGGTTGTAGACCAAGAATCTGAGGTAGAAGAAATGGAAATTGAGAAACAAAATACTGATGAGCTAGCTACTGAAGAAATGGAGGTTGAAAATAGATCAACAGAGGAGATAGGAGAAGAACAAAGGGATGAAGTTATGTCTCCACAAAAGAATGTACCACAGGATACTGAAGTCTCTTCTCCTTTGCCTAATATACCTATTTCAATTCCTCTATCTATTTCACCTATCAACATCCCATCTTTTGAATCTCCATTACCCTCAAAAATAATTTTTGATAATCCTCAAACTACTTTTGATGATATTCTTCATTCTTCTGGGTCCATTCCTAGTCTGTCCTCATCATCTTTTGATATTGGAGATTCTTTAATATTTGATCACTTTGTATTAGGTTCTGAGCAAGTTTCGAATGTGAATGTGTTAGGTGCAGTGTTTACTAATACTCCACCTATTGTTTCTACTTCCAGTGCTAGTACAATTCTTGTAACACCGACAATGGAACCAGATCTGAATGTGAGTACTTCTGTGCTTCCTCCATGGTTGTCAGCATATACGCCTAAAAGAAAGAAACAACCCATCTCTCCAGATGACTTTGATTTCGGTAAGCTGGTGCCTGTTAAGGCTAAGACTCCAAAGAAGCCAAAAATTCTTTCAAGAGTAATGGGATACAAAGGACACAAATTTGTAGAGATTGCAAGGCCCCCACAGGACACTACCATAGAAAATTTTAGTATGAGTGATTACTCTATTTCTAGAATTGAGATGGGCAAAATAACACGTGAGAGTGCAAAGACTGACATGCAATCAACAATGGATATTTTGATTCATAAGTTTGGTAAAGAAAAAGAGATGAAAGATCATTATAAAGCAATGGTAGATCAATTGACTACAGTGGTAAGGAAGATTACTTTGAATTTAGAATCAATGACTCCTGAGGTCGTTTCTGTTGAAGATCCTATCATCCAAAAAGTTGAAAAGACTCACCTTAAGGGAAAAGTGCTTGAAGAATATTTGGAAAGGATGCACACATAGGGAATCTCTCTTCTTACAGAGCTAGCTAAGAAAGCAAGCAAAATGGAGAAAATCAGGGTAGAACTTGATGATTTGATTGATGCTATTTCTCAAGATATTGAGCATTTAGAGCAGAGTCATGATAAGTGGGTAGAAATGAGGAAGTTGAAAATAAGTGCTTTGATATCAATTGGTGTTATTCCAAATTGGGATTCATATAGCAAGACTAAGGAGGCATTGACATATTGGAGTCATGTGTTGAAAGAGTTGATCAATGACTTAGAAACTACAAGGAAGCTGAGTGATCAAAGTGACGTTAGTCTCTTACACAAGTTGGAGGAGCTGCCATGCAATTTGGTGTCAAAGGATAATCAATTTCTTTCTACAAAGGAGATGACCCAGGAATTTGATAATATGTTTCAGAAGGAGTTTGAGGACAAAACATTTTCAGTAGCTTCCATGGATAATATTCTTGATAACTAGTTAACTTTGGATAATCTGAAGGCCAAGTTAACTAGCCATGCAAAATCAATTACCACAATCAGAGATGCAATAGTCAGAGACCGGATAATTTTCAGGAACACAGTTAGTCTGGATAGTTTGGGGATGCAAGTTGCATTTACTATGTATGATTGCCACATGAAGAAAGAAGGCAGTGCAAGTTAAAGCAACTTTTTCATCACTTAATTTATTTTCTATTTTTCAGATGTACTTTTGAAATAATTTTGGACATGTTTACATGTACTTTTCACATATGTAATTACATGTAAAAATGTAGGAAGTCCCAAATCAAAAAGGACTCCTTTGTTGAATAAGTCATAGTTAGTTGTTCTTTTCCTATTTTTGCTCTCAGTTTCTCCTATAAATAAAGAGGACCCCCCATTGTAATGATCATCTTTTAGTTATTGAAGTGAAACTCTGCCAAATTGAAGAGCATTTTGAGACTTTGTGTTCAAATTGTAAATCATATTTTATCAAGTGAATAGAAAAGCAAGCGATCATTCAATCTTTGTATTGGAATAAATTGTAGTATATTGGAAAGTGTTCTTATGTCCTTTTCCTTATGCTATCTTATCTACTTGATCAAATTGTAGTGTGAGTATGGATAATTTGGGAGATGTTCTAAAGCTGATTTTGGAGACTTTGTGCTACAACAATTATCTTTAGTTTGTGATTTTATGTTTTAAAGTAAAAGATATTGGAAAGACTTTGAACTACTATTATCTTTTGTGATCGTATGTTTTGTCATAGCATTCGGTGAAGACTTTGAGATGCACCTTGTCCTACTTGGTTCTAAATTGTAAATCAGTAAAAAGAGCAATGATAGACTTTGTGCTCTCATGGGTTTCTTGGTTATCTCGATTTGTATTGTGAAAGTGCTCTTTTATATTGTAAACATCATTTCTGAAAAAAGAGAAATGGATGACATGGTTTCACCCCGAAATTAGTTTTTAGTGTAAATAGATTTGTAATAGTTAATAGGAAACCTCCCCTTTCTAAGAGGAGAGATTTATCTCATTACACTATGGTTGATATAACCATTTTGCCTTTAGTTAGTTAAAGACAAAATATTCACCCAATAGTTTTTGGTGACTCTACTAGGGAAGGAACGCGCAACTTGAAGCCTCACACTCTCAGTTGAAGCACTATAGTTCTTTTCCATTGTTTCAAGTTGTTTTCAAAATTTTGTTAAGTACATTGCATTCTGGCAGACTCACAGTGTACAAGAAGCAAGAGAGCTCAAGGTATTATTGATCCTGTATTTGAGTTGATGCACCAAAATAACTTTGGTCTTTTGCCTCCATGACCTCGACTTCAGCGAACTAGGAGTTTTCCTCCTACTAGTGACAGGTCTACAATACCAGACAAAGCTTCTAGTTCTAGTACTAACAGAGTTTTGTCTGTTCATATTCCATAGATGTTTGTTATCCCACCCTTTAATCAACACACCATGGCAGCTCAAGGCCCTTGGACTAACACTTTTGGTCCTTTGAATTTAACTCCACCATTGCATGAACTACCTCGTAGTTTGAGGAAGAATTTTCCTAAGTTCTATGGCGATGGGAAAATCCACCCGAATGAACACATTGTAGTTTTCTGCATAGCTTGTGGTGTATTAGGTGTGGAACATGAAGATGTAGTAGTAAGACTTTTTGTGGAAACACTGCAAGGTGCTACTGCAGATTGGTTTTACCATCTTCAAGCTCAAACTATAATGAGTTGGAACACTCTCAAGACCAAGTTCAAAACTAGATGCAAACCTATGGAAGATGCACATGCCTTATTAGCATAGCTAATGCAGATGAAGAAAGAGCTACATGAACCCATGCGAGACTTCATCGTTAAGTTTAATAAGCTGACAAATAGGATTCCTACAACCGCTCAGCCAATGACGAAGAATCTTAAATGCTTCTTTATCAATACTCAGCTTCTCGAGGTAAGCTTTCTGCTAAGGTAGGTTGGCCCTACAGATCTTCCCGCAGCTCAAATTTTGGCTACGAAAGTTGAAGATGATCTTATCCTTGCGGGTAGGATAAGAAGAGATTCCAACAGAAATAGAGGTCAATCCTCTACTGATAATCCTTCCACAAGCACCACAGATCCTATGGTGCAAAAGTTAGCAAATGAATTGCTAGCTTTGAAAAGGCAAATGTCTCAAGGTATGTTTGCTCCTCCTTCTTATAGGGATGTACCAAGGAGAACATTTCCTAACAATTCATATCAAGGCAATGCTGCCAGAAATCAAGGGCAACAAAATCATCTTCCACCCACACAGGGGAAGCTCTCCATTGAAGCAGCGTCGGTCAACTCATCAGTTGGCTATTATGAAGTAGAACATGACCATTCTTTCCAACCTGAGTTGGATCAGGAGAATGATGCTAATCTTTTTACAGAAGGAGAAGAAGAATTAGCTGGTGACTCTACCATTGGCTTTTTGAATTACCAAGATGAAGCTGAAAGAGAAGAAGTATATGATGGAGCATATGTTGTTTTTACTAGGTCCCAGAATTAGTCAAATCAACAAGCTGATAAAGGAAAGACAAGAGAGGAACCTCAGTCGGTGATCTCAATTGCCAAATGGGAAACTCTGTTGCCTTTTTAGTCAAAGGACCTGATTGTCAATAAGCAAGTAAGTACATCTAACAATACTGTCTTCTACTTCTATTCCTCAGACCAGTACTAACCCTAATAAAACTCAGAATGATGGATTTCCTTCCTCTGTATCTATTTCATTTCAGCTATTTGACATAATCGATGATGCTAGGAAAGCCAAAATCCAAATGTCTGAGGTTGAGTATTTACAAGCTAATCCTGAATAGTTTGATAGGTTAGCTAAATACGTTAAAAACAAGACTATCCCTAAAGGGCAAGATTCTCCCAAAGTTGCCCATGACTCCTCAAAGAACAAATCCACCCAAAATAATCTTGTCACTACTCCCCTTATTGCCCTAGGGAAAATAGAACCTTTCTATGTTTCTCTATTGGTAAATGGTCACAACTTGAGCAATTATATAATAGACTCTAGGGCTTCTGATAATGTCATGCCTACTAAAGTGGCAAATGCCCTTAGTCTTACTTTGACCAATACCTTTGGGAGATGTTTCTCCATGAAAAATAAGCAAGTGCCATTGTTGAGCCAAATCAAAGATGCCCAATTTGCATTTGTAGCCTTTCTAGATAAGACGATCAAGATGATCGTCCTAGTGGCTGATGTTCCAGCCTGTTATGGCATTCTTCTCAGGCATAATTTTTGTAAAGATGTGGGTGGAGAACTATGTTGGTAAGAGACACTATGTGGCTTCATAAGTGTTGTCATTGATGGCAACAAAGTCTATCCCACACATCCGCAGTACATAGTATGTCTATACCGGAAGTCAGTTTGAAGATTGTTTTGGTCTGGTGAACAAGAATAGAGTATGCAACAAGGTCCGACAATCAGGTCTGGATATCTCATATGGTGTAACTCAGTAAGTTATGGACTTGGACAAGTCAAGAGGGGTATCATGACTGCTGTATTCCATAGATTTAGCCTCGAGTGATAAAGCATGAAAAAGATATGAGCATTTGAGTGTTGGGTTCCAGTCAGGCAGAGCAGATAGAGGAAGAACTAATCGGTAGAGTATCAGACTTTAATTATTATGAGTAAAAAGTGTTGATCAAGTAATTTGTGGGATTATACATTGTCGGCTGACATGATTAATGACTTCTATGCCTATATTTTTTTATACTAATCACAAATCAAGCATGGATTCAGCCGACAAATCAGTAACTTGTAAATATCTTGTGTTCCTGTTGCCGACTAGAAAGTTGATGAAATCCTTGATGCAGATATATATACCAGATGGATTTTAGTATGTAGGTGTGTGTGGTGAACAAGTGATGAAATAGAGTGTGAAGAAAAGTAAGGATAAGTGTGAAAGCAGCAATTCAAATCCGGTATGTAACAAAGAAATAACATTAAAACAGAGGAAGAATGAAGTGCATCAGATTAGTGTATTGTGCCTAACCAGAACTGAACTCTAGCATTTGTGGATGCTTTTCATCAGTTCAAACACCTGATTACCTTCTGTGAGTTCTGTAGACAGTGAGTCTCTTGTAGGTAGTGTGCCTCTTGTGAGCAGTGTGCTCGGGCAGTGAGCCCTAATTAGCAATTGCCATTTTGTACTCCTTTATTCTTTTAATAGAGAATACAATCTTGGGTTAGTCACCGCGTAGTTTTTCCCTTAACAGGGTTTCCATGTAAAAATCCTTGTGTCATGTGTGTTGATTTTATTTCTGTTCTTATGATTACATATGCTTTCATGTTTTTCTAATTTTAAGATAACAAAAAGAAAAGAAAGTAAAAGAAATTTTGAGATAACTGATTCACCCCCCCTCTCAGTTATCTGCCTTGTTTCTAACAATTGGTATCAGAGCTAAGTTCCTCTAAACAAAACCTAATAGCTTGAGGAAGATCTAGGAATCTTAATGAATATATATGGTATGAAGGAACTGTTGTCATATTTTGTTTGGCCCCAAAATTTTCTTGTTTCCCTCATTCTATCAAAGAAATCTAATCAGAGAAAGCTTAAATAGAAGGAGAGAAGGCTTAAATTCTTCAAATACTCATGCTATGCATTGCCAAAAATCCCAAAATAGTGCCTGAAGAATCCTTGCAGAAAACCTAGAAAAACCCAGAAACCCTTTGTCTTCAAGTGCTTTCCATCATAGATAAATCTCAATTTTATACTTAGTATTTGTATATCGAACATACATTCGCCATTGTATGATCACATATGCAAAGGAAATGTACATCGGCAAGATACAAGGTACCATATACAAGGGGCATATGCAAGGGGTGGAATGCAGGGATGGATGTATGTTCATATTGTATGTTCAAACATACAATTGCACATACAAAGGAAAAGATACAAGGGTGGTGATGCAAAAGGTGGGGTCCGCACATACAAAGGCGACTGTATCTCATATATAGGTCGCAAATACAAAGGCATTGTATCTGAAAGATGCAAGTCAGAAATGTACATCGGCAACATACAAAGGGAATACAAGGGCAGACATACAAGTCAATATACAAGGTCAGATGCAAGTCGTACATACAAGGGTGAATGTACATTTGCAATGTACATCGGCGCACATACAAGGGATTTTTGCCGAATATACAAAGGCAAAAATATACAAGGATCACATGCATAGGAAAATGTACAAAGTCAATATATAAAGGCCAATGTACATCAGTGCATATGCAAGGGGAAGTATGTATCTACAAAGATACAAAGTCAAAGGTACATCAGCAATATGCAAAGGGAAATACAAGGTTTTTCTTGTACATTTGCATTGTATATGCGATATACAAAGGCCACATGCAAGCAAAAGATACATTGGCCAATAAACATACAAACAACAAGTGAAGGCAAGATACAAAGGGATGGGCCCACTAATTGAATGAATATGCGATTGTATGTTTGCACGTACAATTGAACATACAAAGGAGACATACAAAAGTTACATACAAGGCCCAGACCTGATAGCAATTTCAATGAGTTTTATAAAAAAATTGAAGTCCACGGCTTGTATATGCACAGTATATTGTATATGCCTATATACAAAAGAAGAAGAGATACAAGGGCCGGACCCAATAGCGATTCCAATCCACTCCATAATCATTTGAGGTCCGCGCTATGCATATTGCATTTGTATGTGCAAATATACAAAGGCGATATGCAAAAGGAGGAGATACAAGCCAGACCTGAGTGCGATTTCAAATTGTTCTATAAATATTTGGGGTCCACGCCTTATATGCAGGTGATTGTATGTATATACAATCTCAAAAGCAAGCATATACAAAGGCCGATATGCAAAGGGATTTTTGGCATGACAAGGTGCATCGGCAGCTCAACTAATAGTCATTCCGACAGCCGATGGGGATGCATTGTTCAGCGATTGGTCCCAGCTTCAATGCAGCGGCGAGTTAGGTGTTGCCACGTGTCAGGGCCGATTCAAAGGCCGATTCAAAAGGTAGGGACCCGCAATTGTATGAAGGCATATGCAAGATAGTTTGAATACGCAAAGAGAAAGAAAGCGTGATTACAACAAGTGAACCTAAAGGCGTAGTTGTATTGTATATACAATGGAACATACAAAAGCATATACAAGCACAGATATGCAAAGCGATATGCAAATACAGATGCAGTTTGACTAAAACTTTGACCGCCTGTATCTCCCTTGTCCTAGCAAATTTCAACACGCTTCAAAAGGCAAAAGTGCTTGTTTTTGCCTCCTCTTTCATCTAGCGGGGTTTTGAGGAGGATTTTTCACTTTCAAATGTGGATTTGGCTTTGCATGCTCAGCCGATAAGATGTCTCAGCGGTCATTTTGGAGTGTGCAGAGGTTGTTTCTTTTCACAGTAGCTCCGGTTGGTGAATTTTGCAAGTGCATTCATGGCGTATGGCTTCACTCATCAATGCATATGGGCTCTATGTCTTGTAGGGCTGATCTTCGCATGTTGGGTGGCAACTTTGGGGGTTTCTTCTTCATGCCCTATCCTATCTTGCATTCAGGCAACCGTTTTCTATGGTTTTGGGCCTGGCAGCAGCATGGTCGCTATCTTTTCACCATGCCCCTACCCATGCACCCTTGTTCTTGAATTAATGACCTCGGATCTGTGGAACAGCGACTCCATGCCTTTTCTATGCAGGAGCCTGACCTATAAAAGGCAATGTATCCTTATTATTTAAGGAGGATGGTTTTATTTTGGGCTGTTATGCTGCCAATTTTTTGTAGTCAGACCTCTTAGTGTAATTACAAGGGTATGCGAATGTGACTCACTGTGCCTAAATTTGGCCTCTGTTGTCTTCCTTTTATCCACCAATGAATGTGATTAACTATGTTGGTATACCTTTACTATTGAATATTTTTGCATTGTAATGGTTTTTGGCCTTCATAATTAATATATGCATGACTTCTCGCCTCTCTTGTGTCTTGATTTCTATGTTTTAATTAAAGTTATAATCTATTCTGTGAGTAAAATGGCTCCTCTGCAGGTTTAACCTTCATACTAAAGCCTCAATCATTCATAAGTCTGTGTGAATCCCCTTCATCATTGGAATCATTGTTGTGTCTACACCAAGATCACCATCACTCACTAAATCTGGTGTATCACTCCTTTTCATTTCAGTTTCCTTCTAACCCTTTTCCCTTGCAAGTATTAGCGCTAGATTTAGTTACATTGCTCTAAGTAATAGGCTTAGAAAGAGGAACTAGCCTTCTCTGGAGGTCTGATCTCAGCTCGCAAGGTCCCACACTTTGAGATCATTCCCATGTTACTCCAGATTGCTAAAGTTTTACAACTGCAGCAAGGGTGCAAATCTGGGTGCTAATAGTTTTTGGCATGCCTGTTGGGACCGTTCAAATATTACAGTTTATTGCTAGTTTTGATGTGCAACCAGTGACTTTCAGACTTGTAAGAGGTTAGAACCTACATATCTGGTGACTTTGAGCTTTGGTTTAATAAATTAGTATATTTTTTCTTATGAGAAGAATACAAACTAGAAGCAGTTCTTCATCTTTTGAATATTTGCAATTATCCCCACCTAGAAGAAGAGGTAGAACAGCTGAGAAACCCAAGAAGACTCGAGTATGTTCTAGGAGAGCTAAGTCTACCCCTCCTACTATGGGAACTCATACTGTCCCAAGAATCCTAGTTACAATGATTCCTGTAATCAGAAATCAGCTATTTGTTGCATTCAAACAAGGCAACCCACTGAATTTAGTTCAACATGATGATATTCCTATCGCTATCTTGAAAAGTTTACCATATTTTAGGGGTGAAGATCAAACTACTCCAGTTGAGTACATAAAAGACATTACAAATGTGTGTGTTGTCCATCATGTGACAGAAGAGAATGTTGCAATTAGGTTATTAGCAGCTTCCCTCAAAGTGAAGGCTTTGCAGTGGTTCAAAAGTTTGCCGGTGAACTCCATAGATTCATGGGATCATTTGGGGGAAGAGTTGTGCAACTTCTTTGAAGACAAATCAGACCATCTATCGCTGGTGGAGTAGCTATCTACAATTAAAAGGGCTCCTCATGAAGTTATGTCAGACTTCAACCACCATTTCCAAAAGACGTGGGACAGAATCCCACCAACGATAAGGCCTATAGCTGACCATGCTTTCTTGTATTATTTGAGAGCTTTAAACAGTGACATTTCTATCATGATTCAATCTATGGGAGGAATTTCCTTATCACAAGCTTATGCCATAGCCATAATAGCTGAAAACAACCTCATACATGCTGGTAAAATTGCCCCCAAGCCTCCTTTGCCAATATTCCCCGCTATTCAGCCACTAATCCCAATACACGTGCCTCCTATAGCTATCATACCTGCTGCACCAGCATTACCAGCAACTAATATGCAACCTAATAAATTAGAAAATGTTGCTCAAACTCAGTCTTTTGAGTTACAAGAAATCAAAGGATTGTTGCAATCTTTTGGTAATGAGCTGACGAATATCAAAAAGCAGCAATTCCAGAACAGACAGCCTTATCAGCCACATAGCCAAGGGAAAAATTAGCCTTATCAGGGGCAAAGCTAGCCATAACAAGTTAATAGGCCACCTTATCAAAGCAATTACCAGGGTGCTAGGAAGAATGTGAACTAGAGGCCCTTCCATCCTTACAATCCTGCACCCATTAATGCCGTTAGTGACCTCGTCCCTATTCAGAACAACCTTGCAGCTGAGTATGAATGGTGTTCTCCATGCAATCAGCTACACGGTCAGGCAACCTATCCAAATGGAGTGATAAATCAGGCTCTAATGGTGCAAAATGTTGTAGTTTCATAGCCAAACACACCTAATGATGGGGTTGTACAGTAGCAAGAGCAGCCTCAGAGTGATACTACCTTCCTAAATTGGCAAGGAGATAAGTTTTGTGGTATGAACAGAGATGATACTTCAGTTGCAGTGAATACGAGGGCTAAAAGGAGTTATGAGATAGATCAAGCAGCAAACAAAGAAAAAGGACCTGCTGATCCTTCTACATCCCAGTTTCCCCATGTGTTACAAAGGAATACTCAAGCGACTGCCAGGGAGTAGCCTCATTTGCAGGCTAATATTGCCGCTGCAAAGTCGCATCAGAAGGTAAGTGTTACTGTGCCTTTCAATATCATTAAGAATATGAAGAAAATGAATGTGACAATGTCTACGTGGGATTCCTTAGTGATCCCAGGTCAAAAGGACATGTTACAATCTGCTTTGTCCGGTTTAAAAGTGTCAAATGATACAACTATTGACCCAGCTAGGGCCATCCTTACTAATTCATCCCAGGATAGCAGCAAGCAGCTAAACAAGAGTGCTAAACCAATTCCATTTTATGTGTCATTAATAATAGGAGACAAGTTAGTGCATAACTGCATGGCGGATAGTGGTGTAAGTGGTTATGTGATGCCAAAACAGATTACAGACCAATTAGGATTGAAATACCAGCCCCTAACAAAGGGTGTGCTTCAGCTAGATGGCACAACTGTTAACACTGTAGGTGTGATAAAAGACCTAGGTCTCACTTTACATACCTGTCCAAATGTTTCCATTTCTCAGGAGGTGTTCATCATAGATCTACCTCCTCATTTTGCCATGTGTTTGTCAAGAGAGTTCACAGCCAAGATAGGAGGATATTTATCCTCGGATTGGTCCCACATGTTGTTTAGGACATGGTATGGCACAAAGGGGACCATAAAGTCTGAATTGCTTTCCCAACATCACATAGAGCCTTGTGTCCCAAGTGTTGTTAACGCAAATTGCATTATTTTTTATGAGTTTGAGCTTGTTGTTGCTCAACAACTACATGCTAAGAGCATACTGTTGGATTTAAGGCATACAACTGAGAGGGGGGGGTGAATCAGTTGTATAAAACTTCTTGTTCTTTCAAACACTTGATTCTTCGTTGTTAGTTAACAGCATATCAATTAATCATCCATGAAAGCATAATACATAAACACAAGAGCAGATAAACATCAACACATTGAACACCAAGATTTTGACGTGGAAAACCCAGTTAAGGGAAAAACCACGGGGTGATTAACCCAACGATTATTCTCTGTTAGAAGAATAAGAAAAAGAATGGTACTTGCCAATTAGGGCTCACTGCCCAAGCACACTGCTCACAAAGAGGCCCACTGCCTACAAGGAGACACACTGTCTACAAAGTGATAAGAATCACAATCTTGAACTAGAGAATGACATCTCTACCATGTCCGGATCAGTTCCATTTAAGCCCAAAAACCTCTGCTCTGCCTTTCGCACTTCTCTTCGCTATGCCACACTCATCCACACAATCCACACTTCGAAATGAACTCACAAACCGTTATTTATAAAAGACATCAACTTAGAAACAAACATCTAAGTCGGCAAACAACCATAAGAGTATCCACAAGATGAATAACACATCCGGTCGGTCACCACAAGAACATTCGCAGGATGAACAACTCATCCAGTCGGCTAAACAGAGCAAGAACTTCATCCGGAAGAATATCTTCAATTCCGGGCTCTACTATCAATGCGGACCAACAACACAACCTCAACATGATCCAAGAACCTTCACAAGCCTGCCTGAATGACCAGGTACGTCCACATTTCCTTTACTTACTGAAATCTCTTATCCTCCTTATCCGGAACTTCAAGAACACTGTCTGTCGCCACTGTCATAGTGCAGGAGGTACTTCCGGACCTCCAAATCATACACAACTTGAGATGGCACATCACAAAGACATCCCAAAGACTCCTTCCAATCCGCAGATTAGGATTATACAGTTTCAGACCTCACCGGACCTTTTTGTGATCCTCTGTCACCTCTGAATACTTGTCGGAACCGGTTCTACACCGACAGCCACAACTCCTTCAGATCTTCATGCGGACCTCTGAAATCTTAACTGAAGCATCTCAAGACTCATATCTACAAACCCTTTAATCCGCATCCTCCGGTTCTCAACCTATACAATACATTTGCCTTCTTCTCATCACTGTTCTTCACTGTTCCTGACTGAGGCTAATTTTCTCAATATCCTCAGCACACAGCTCATCCAATCCTTCTTGTCAATGCAATATGAGTATGTTGACATCAATGAAAACACTGGCTCACCTCATACTTGCAACAATCTCCCCCTTTGTCATTGATGGCAACATATGATGCGAAAAACCATCAAGACAAGAACTTCTCCTTTCTGTCACAGCTCCCCCTATCAACAACAACTTTTCACATGTCTTCTCTTCCTTTACTGCTCCCCCTTTGATCATCAACCACTTGTTTTTCACATGTCTTCTCTCCCCCTTTGACATCAATGGCAAAGGGCTCATACTTGCAATTCTCATACATCAAAATCATACCAGCTGCTCCCCCTTAGTTGCAGCTCCCCATCATCAATCCGGATCACAAGATATGACTGTGATATCCACCGGACTGATGCACATCAGTGCATCCTAGTTCATCACCGGAGGGGCCATGACCCCTAACTTCTCCCGGAGATATTCAAAAGAGTCCTTGGGAAGAGGTTTAGTAAAGATATCTGCAATCTGATCCTTTGAGGGAACATACTCCAATCTGACTTCTTCCTTGTTCACTTGTTCTCTCAAAAAGTGAAACTTGATAGATATGTGCTTAGTCTTAGAATGCAATACCGGATTCTTAGAAATATTAATTGCACTTGAATTATCACAGAAAATTGTGATAGGCTCCTCATATTCAACTTTAATGTCTCTTAGCATCTACTTCATCCATAAGATTTGAGTGCAACTACCTGCTGCTGCAATGTATTCTGCTTCAGTTGTAGACAGAGATATTGCATCTTGTTTCTTGCTTAGCCAAGAAACCAATCTCTTCCCCAAAAAGAATGCTCCACCACTAGTGCTCTTCCGGTCATCCACATCTCCTGCCCAATCTGCATCTGTGTAAGCATGAAGAGAGAAATCCGGATCTCTAGGGTACCATAGACCATACTCAACTGTTCCTTTCAGGTACCTAAAAATTCTTTTGATTGCCATAACATGAGATTCTCTAGGATCAGCCTGAAATCTTGCCACAAGACCAACAGCCTGCATTATATCTGGTCTAGTCTGAGTGAGATACAACAATCCACCAATCATTGATCTATACTTTGTCTGATCTGCCTTTGGGGAGTCATCATCTTTGCTCAACTTACATCTGGTTGCCATGGGAGTGTTCATTGGTTTTGAATCTTCCATACCATATTTCCTTAACAATTCTTTCACATATTTGGTCTGAGAAATGAAGATTCCTTTCTTTGTTTGAGTAATTTGCAGACCCAAGAAGAAATTCATTTCACCAAGCATAGACATTTCAAACTCACTTTTCATCTGATTTGCAAAAGTTTTGCACATACTATCTCTTCCTCCAAAAATGATATCATCCACAAACACTTCAACAATCAAAATGTTTTCATGAACAATTTTGAAATATAAGTTACTGTCAGCAGTACCTTTGTTGAATCCAATCTGCACAAGATGCTTATCCAACCTTTCATACCATGCTCTTGGTGCTTGCTTTAGTCCATACAATGCTTTCTTCAACTTGCAGACCATATCATCATTATCAGACAATTGAAATCCATCCGGTTGTTCAATGTAAACTTCTTCTTCCAGATCACCATTTAGGAAAGCAGACTTGACATCCATCTGATATACCTTGAAGTCTTTGAAGGCAGCAAATGCAAGAAATAATCTGACTGCTTCAATTCTTGCCACCGGAGCAAAGGTCTCTTCAAAATCAATTCCTTCTATTTGAGAGTATCCTTTGCAGACCAATCTAGCTTTGTTTCTGATAACTTCACCAGCTTCATTCAGTTTGTTCCAGAAGACCCATTTGGTTCCAATCACATTCCTGTCTCTAGGTCTGGGAACTAGATCCCAAGTATGATTTTTCTCAATTTGCATTAATTCATCTTTCATTGCTTTAGTCCAGTTTTCATCATTGCAGGCTTCATTTACTGTTTTAGGTTCAATCTTTGAAATCAGACAACATTCATCCTGATTTTGAGCAACATTCCTTCTAGTTTGCACACCTTTGCTTCTGTCACCTATGATCTGATCTTCAGAGTGGTTTAGTGTCACATACCTTAGAATTTTGGGAGTATCCTGCACTGCTGCTTCTTGATCAGGCTCATTCAAACCTATCTCTTCTTCCTGATTTACCAGATCAGGCTGACTCTGTCTTACCGGAGAGGATTGAGTTCCTTGAATCTGAACACCGTCTTGGTCATCTTCATCAAATTCATAAAATCTTGAGGGCTTCTCAATTCCTTCATCAACTTTCACATTAGTGCTTTCTATCATCTTCCTTAGTCTCTTATTGTAACACCGGTATGCTTTGCTTTGAGTGGAGTAACCCAAGAAAATTCCTTCATCACTTCTAGCATCAAACTTTCCTAGATCTTCATCTCTTTTGATATAACACTTGCTACCAAATACTCTGAAATATTTCACAGTAGGAGTGATGCCAAACCAGAGTTCGTAGGGGATCTTACCGGTATTGTTTCTGATTTGAACTCGATTTAGAGTGTAGACTGCAGTGCTGATAGCTTCTTTCCAGAACATCTGAGGAACATTTGCTTCCAACATCATTGTCCTGGCAGCTTCCTAGATGGTCCGGTTCTTTCTTTCAACTACTCCATTCTACTGTGGAGTCCTAGGAGCAGACAATTGTCTCCTTATACCCTGCTTCTCACAAAAGTCAATGAACTCACCAGATGTAAATTCACCACCTCTATCAGACCTTAGACACTTTAGTTTCAATCCGGTTTGATTCTCTACCATAGCTTTGAAGATTTTGAACTTCTCAAATGCTTCTGATTTTTCTTTTAGAAAGGTAACCCACATCATCTGGGAATGATCATCAATTAACAACATGAAATATCTATCACCTTGCAGACTCTTGATTCATGTCAGACCACAGAGATTAGTATGTACTAATTCCAACAGTTCGGTAGAAGACTGATCTTTGCTTTTGAAAGAGACTCTGCTTTGTTTACCTAGCTGACATTCTTTGCACAAACTATTTGTAGGTTTCATCAATTTTGGAAGATCTCTTACAGCCTGAGTATTGCTTATCTTGATGATGTTATCAAAATTTACATGACACATTCTTCTATGCCATAACCAACTCTGATCAATTTGAACAAACAAACAACTTTTATTTGAACCAACCAAATGAAAGATATTACCTTTTGACTGAGTACCGGATGCAATTTCAGTTCCGCAGCTTGTAAAAATTCTGCATTTTCCATTCTTAAACCGAAGATCATAGCCTTTGTCTACTAACTGACCAACACTGAGAAGATTGTACTTCAATCCTTCAACATATAGTACATTACCTATTTTGCTCTTTCCATCAAAGGAAATAGTTCCCCTGCCTCTGATTCTGCCAGCAGAATTGTCACCAAACTTTACCATTCCTCCTTCATACCTTTCCAAATTCAAGAACTTATTCTTGTCACCAGTCATATGGTGAGAACATCCACTGTCAATGACCCAATCATCCTTTTCTTCCACTTGAGCAGCCAAAGCTTTTTCAACAACTTTGTGATTGACAGATTCAGAGAGTATTGAATCTTCTTCCTTGATGGCAATAAACACCCACTCATTTCTGGATTTGCTTCCTAGTTCTGATTCATCATCTGTTACTCCTTCATTGTCATCTTCTTCATGAACATAATAGCAATTCTTTTGAAACCTTTGTCTGTTAGTATTAGACCTTGCAGATCTTTCCGGACATCTTGAAGCAAAATGACCAATCTTATTGCAGTTGAAGCACTTAAAGGGTAGTTTTCCTTCATACTTACCGGATCCTCTTGGTAGTCTTTTTGCAATGAGGGCTTCAAGTTGAGCTGTTTCTACTTCTTCTTCTTCCATGTCTCTTCTTGCTTGATCATACCATGTTATCTTCCTTGAAGAGTTTTCTCCCGGATCAATTCTCTGTTTGCCTTTCACATAGGCACTGGCTTTGAAAGCAGATTCAGTCTTGGGAAGATCATCTCCAAACTCGGTCATTTCAAATGTAGCTAGCTTGCCAGCCAATTGTTCTCTTGTGACAGTTGTGTGGGCTCTGAATTCATCAATTGCAGCAACCTTGATTTTGTAGGCAGTAGGGAGGGATCTTAGGATTTTGCAGACAATCTCATTTTCATCTAGAGTTCCACCAGCATTTCTAATTCCACATACCAGCTCATTCACTCTTGGCATAAAGGTAGTGAAGTTTTCATCATCTCTCATCTTCAATCTTTCAAATTTCCCTTTCAGACTTTGCAACCTTGCACTTTTGACAAACTCATCTCCTTCATACAGAAGTTCCAGTTTAGTCAGGATCTCATATGCAGTTGGTAGGTCAATAACATTTGAGAGATCTGAATCATTCAATGCACTTAGTAGGGCTTCCTTGGTCCGCAGATTATTTTCAGCATCTGTGATTTCATTCAGAGTTGTCGGACCACCTTGTGGAGGTACATATGGTTTTGAGACCATAGCCAAGTATGCTTTTCCCATACATTCCAAGTGACACTTCATGCGACCTTTCCAGAGAGTGAAGTTGGTTCCATCAAACTTTAGACTATCCTTCTTGTATGACGACATCCTGGATCTCCTCAAGCGGTTAAGCTCCTTTCAGAGGAACTTGGCTCTGATACCAATTGTTGGATTTAAGGCATACAACTGAGAGGGGGGGGTGAATCAGTTGTATAAAACTTCTTGTTCTTTCAAACACTTGATTCTTCGTTGTTAGTTAACAGCATATCAATTAATCATCCATGAAAGCATAATACATAAACACAAGAGTAGATAAACATCAACACATTGAACACCAAGATTTTGACGTGGAAAACCTAGTTAAGGGAAAAACCACGGGGTGATTAACCCAAGGATTATTCTCTGTTAGAAGAATAAGAAAAAGAATGGCACTTGCCAATTAGGGCTCACTGCCCGAGCACACTGCTCACAAAGAGGCCCACTGCCTACAAGGAGACACACTGTCTACAAAGTGATAAGAATCACAATCTTGAACTAGAGAATGACATCTCTACCATGTCCGGATCAGTTCCATTTAAGCCCAAAAACCTTTGCTCTGCCTTTCGCACTTCTCTTCACTATGCCACACTCATCCACACAATCCACACTTCGAAATGAACTCACAAACCGTTATTTATACAAGACATCGACTTAGGAACAAACATCTAAGTCGGCAAACAACCATAAGAGTATCCACAAGATGAATAACACATCCAGTCGGCCACCACAAGAACATTCACAGGATGAACAACTCATCCGGTCGGCTAAACAGAGCAAGAACTTCATCCGGAAGAATATCTTCAATTCCAGGCTCTACTATCAATGCGGACCAACAACACAACCTCAACATGATCCAAGAACCTTCACAAGCCTGCCTGAATGACCAGGTACGTCTGCATTTCCTTTACTTACTGAAATCTTTTATCCTCCTTATCCGGAACTTCAAGAACACTGTCTGTCGCCACTATCATAGTGCAGGAGGTACTTCCGGACCTCCAAATCATACACAACTTGAGATGGCACATCACAAGGACATCCCAAAGACTCCTTCCAATCCGTAGATTAGGATTATACAGTTCCGGACCTCACCGGACCTTTTTGTGATCCTCTGTCACCTCTGAATACTTGTCGGAACCGGTTCTACACCGACAGCCACAACTCCTTCAGATCTTCATGCGGACCTCTGAAATCTTAACTGAAGCATCTCAAGACTCATATCTACAAACCCTTTAATCCGCATCCTCCGGTTCTCAACCTATACAATACATTTGCCTTCTTCTCATCATTGTTCTTCACTGTTCCTGACTGAGGCTAATTTTCTCAATATCCTCAGCACACAGCTCATCCAATCCTTCTTGTCAATGCAATATGAGTATGTTGACATCAATGACAACACTGGCTCACCTCATACTTGCAACACATACCAAAAGTTGTGTTAAAGGAATGGACCTTAGAAAATATTGTTGATGATCCTGAGAGACACCTCCAAGAAACCGGTATGGGGGTTTATATGTTGCACGAACCTAAAACATCAATTCCAAACCTAGTAAAGGATGCTGAACAGCAAGTAGAGCAGCAGAATGAAGTATGGAAAATGTACTTTGATGGCTCTAGGAATAGGAATGGATCTGGTGGTAGTGCAATGCTTGTGTCTCCACAAGGTGATAGATATTATTCTACTTTCTATTTTGCTTTTTCATGTACAAATAACACTGCTGAGTATGAGGGATTGATCCAAGGTTTGCAGTGGGCAAGAAAGAGGAAAATTGGCTATTTACAGGTGTTTGGAGACAATGAACTTATCGTAAATCAGGTAAGAGGACTGCATGCTATGAAGAATGATACTTTGAAATGCTATAAGCATAGGGTATGGGATATGATTGAAGAGCTTGATGTTTTCAATCTGATCTCTATTCCAAGAAATCAAAATTATCATGCAGATAGGTTAGCTGCGATTGGGGCTCAGTTTGATATCCCTAGTGATATTCAAAGAGAAAAGGTGCAGCCTCATGTGAAAATAGTTGATAGGCCTTCTATCCCTAACAGTAACATTCATTGGCAAGTTTTTGAGAGTGATGAGTAGATCCCGCATTTCCTGTTAGAAGAAGATGAGTTTTCTGTGATGAATCAGGATAAACTCAAACAACAATATGATGATGATCAAGTGGTTCAGTTAAGGACCAATAAGCTGCCCAGAGGGTTGGTAACCTTGGAGTCCATTTTTGGTACTGATGATCATCTAAAAAGGAGCAAAACTGGCATGCAAGTCAAAGAATAGCATTATGAGGAGCTAGAAATTTTTAAAGGTAAGCTTCTCAAAATTGGTAAAATCTGTTCGCCTGAGGATAGGAAAGCTTTTATTGCTCTTTGTCAAGAATTTGAAGATGTGTTTTCTTGGGATTACTCAGACCTAAAGGGGTTTGACCCTCATATTGCCCAACACACTATAGTGTTAGAGCTAGGTGCGAACCCTGTGAGGTAGAAACAAAGACCTTTGAATCCAAAGCTTGAGCCTCTAATGATTAAGGAATTAACCAAGATGATCGAGGGAAACATCATCTTTCCAATCAAGCATACTTCTTGGGTCTCCAACCTTGTCCCTGTGAGGAAGAAGAATAGGGAGATTAGGCTGTGTGTTGATTTTTGAGACCTTAATAGAGCCTCCCTGAAAGACCACTACCCTCAATGGAGCAAATTTTGCAAGTAGTAGATGGTTCAAAAAGATTCTCCTTACTTGATGGATTTTCTGGTTATAATCAAGTATTAGTCAAGGAGGAAGATCAGTTTAAAACTACCTTTATTACCAAATGGGGCACCATGGCCTACAAAAGGATGCCTTTTGGTTTGTCAAACGCTAGCTCTACTTTTTAGAGAGCTATGGCTATGGCTTTCAAAGGTTTTCTTTATAAATTGGTACTGGTGTACCTTGATGACATTACAATTTTCTTTAAGGATGTAGCTGAACACTTATCCCACTTGAGGCAAGTATTTGGGAGGTGTAAAGAGTTTGAGATATCTCTCAATCCCAAGAAATACATTTTTGTTGTGCACGAAGGCAAGATTTTGTGGCACATTGTGTTGAAAGAGGGAATTACCATTGATAAAGAAAGGGTAAGAGCTATCCTAGAACTGCCTTTACCCAGCCACAAGAAGGGACTACAGAGCTTTATTGGCAAAATTAATTTTTTGTGAAGATTTATACCTGATATTGCAAATTTATTGAAATCATTGACCTCTATGTTGAAGAAAAATGTAGTCTTCAGTTGGACAAAAGAGGCCAAACTCAGCTTTGAGTCCATAAAAGAGGCGTTATCAGCTGCACCAACTCTTGTAAATCTTGATTTCTCCAAAGATTTTATTTTGTATGCTTATGGCGGTCTAGATATAATTTCTGTAATTCTGGTATAGTAGCAAAATGAAGGCTTTGAGCAGCCAATCGCTTTCTTTAGTCAGGGATTGGAAGAGTATGAGCAGAGGTATAGCTTCATTGAAAAACATGTCCTTACAGTGGTAAGGAGCCTCAAGAAGTTTAGGCATCTTATTTCTAATAATAAGATACATTTGATGGTCGCTCACCCTAGCGTGAAAGAGTTCCTGTTAAGATGTTAATGAGAAAAGGGCCAGTTGGATCACCAAAGTCATGGAATATGATGTAGATATCAAGATAACCAAGCTCATCAAAGGCAGAGGACTCAATGAGCAGCTTGCTACCAATTCTGAGAATGAAATAGAAAAAGAAGAGGAGGTGCTTCTGACCATTGAAGATGCACACCAAGATGATACAGTAGTAGTGGGCACAAGTTGGGTTAATAACATGACTCAATTTTTACAAACTGGTAGATGTCTAGTAGGTTTAGATAGAACCAAGAGAAGTATTTTAGACTGCAGTCCATTCCATATGTTTTAATAAATGGCATACTTTTCAGAAAAGACTTTAATGGTGTGTTGTTAAGATGCATTGATAATGGTCAACTGACAAGGTGCTGCATGAGTTTCATGATGGAACAATAGGGGGTCATTTTGCCCCAAAGACTACTTCTTGGAAAATAATGAGAGATGGATATTACTAGCCCAGCTTATTCAAGGATGCCCATGCATGGGCTAGAAAATGTGTAAAATGTGCCATTTTGCAGGCAAGGAAAGGCTACCAGCTTTACCTTTGCAGCCAATTCAAGTGGAGCAGCCCTTCATGAGATGGGGTATTGATTTTATAGGTCCCATTAACCCACCATCAAGTGTAGGACACAGGTGGATACTTACAGCAACAGACTATTTTACAAAGTGGACTGAAGCAATGGCTCTGAAGGAACTTAATGAGAGTGTTTTTTTGAACTTTTATCATGATTTGGTATCCAGATTTGGAGTACCTGAGTCAATTATCTCAGACAATGCTTTAGCCTTTGTTAGATTGAGGATAACTGACTGGACTGTGAAGAATGGGACCTATTTGAACACTTCATAAAATTACTACCCACAAGGTAATGGTTTGGCTAAATCCACAAATAAGAATCTCATAAGGCTTATTAAAAGATCAATGGAGGGCAACCAGAGAACTTGGCACACCAATTTGAAATCTGCCTTATGGGCAGATAGAATAACTCCCAAGAGATCTATCAGAAACTCTCCATATATGTTAGGTTATGGAAAAGAGGCAAGATTGCCTGTGTCTGTAGAGCTGCCAACACTTGATATCATGAATCAATTGGAGATGTTTGAAGAAGAAGACCCCATGGCTGTCAGATATGCTCAACTTATGGAGCTTGAAGAAATCAAAGATAAAGCTATGAAATCTATGGAGTATCATCAGCTTCAGACAAAAAGAGTTTTTGATAACAAGGCCACTCCCAAAAATTTTAGGGAGAGTGATATGGTACTTAAATGGGATGAGTTGAAAAGCAGGCCAGGGAAGCACTCCAAGTTTGACAGCATGTGGAGTGGCCCATTTATCATCACTAAATGCAAGAAGCACAATGCTTTTTAGTTATCAAACATGGATGGAGAAAGTTTGCCTATCTCAGTCAATGGGATACACCTGAAGAGGTGTTTTGAGGTTTGTGTTCCCTTGTAAAACCAGTAGTTTAAGTTTCTTGCGTTTAATAAGTGCTGCTGCACCATAGTTTAGTTGCCTTTTTGTTTTCCCTGAGTGTTGTCTAGCACAGTTCATGGGTTTCTTTCAACATTTTGTTTTGGTCCTCCTGTGTTCTTCATTACTGATATGCCAGGTTACTAAGTGCAAGATTGATTGTCAAAGGTTTACTTTTCAAAGTCTCTGTGTGACTCCATGCCCAATGGATGTATAAGGACACTGATCAATTTGTTTAGCAGGCAAACATCCCTGAGAGGTCACCAAAGATGCTATAATATTTTGTCTGGCCCCAAAATTTTCTTGTTTCCCTCCTTCTATCATAGAAATTTGATTAGAGAAAGCTTAACTAGAAGGAGAGAAGGCTTAAATTCTTCAAATACTCATGCTATGCCTTGCCAAAAATCCCAAAATAGTGCCTGAAGAATCCTTGCAGAAAACTCAGAAAAACCTAGAAACTCTTTGTGTTCAAGTGTTTTTCATCACAAATAAATCTCAATTTTATACTTAGTATTTGTATATGCATTTTCAAATGTATGTTTGCATGTACATTCACCATTGTATGTTCACATATGGAAAGGAAATGTACATTGGCGAGATACAAGGTACCATATACAAGGGGCATATGCAAGGGGTGGAATGCAAGGATGGATGTATGTTAGCATTGTATGTTCAAACATACAATCACACATACAAAGGAAAAGATACAAGGGTGGTGATGCAAAAGGTGGGGTCCGCACATACAAAGGTGATTGTATCTCATATACAGGTCGCAGATACAAAGGCGTTGTATCTGAAAGATGCAAGTCAGAAATGTACATTGGCAACATACAAAGGGAATACAAGGGCAGACATACAAGTCAATATACAAGGTCAGATGCAAGTCATACATACAAGGGTGAATGTACATTTGCAATGTACATCGGCACACATACAAGGGTTTTTTGTTGAATATACAAAGGCAAAAATATACAAGGATCACATGCATAGGAAAATGTACAAAGTCAATATACAAAGGCCAATGTACATCAGAGCATATACAAGGGGAGGTATGCATCGGCAAAGATACAAAGTCAAAGGTACATCAGCGATATGCAAAGGGCAATACAAGGTTTTGCTTGTACATTCGCATTGTATATGCGATATACAAAGGCCACATGCAAGCAAAAGATACATTGGCTGATAAACATACAAGCAGCAAGTGAAGGCAAGATACAAAGGGATGGGCCCACCAATTGAATGAATATGCGATTGTATGTTTGCACATACAATCGAGCATACAAAGGAGACATACAAGGAGTTACATACAAGGCTCGGACCCAATAGCAATTTCAATGAGTTTTATAAAAAAATTGAAGTCTACGGCTTGTATATGCATAGTACATTGTATATGCCGATATACAAAAGAAGAAGAGATACATGGGCCGGACCCGATAGCGATTCCAATCCGCTCCATAATCATTTGAGGTCTGCGCTATGCATATTACATTTGTATGTGCAAATATACAAAGGTGATATGCAAAAGGAGGAGATACAAGCCGGACCCGAGTGCGATTTCAAATTATTCTATAAATATTTGGGGTCCACGCCTTGTATGCAGGTGATTGTATGTATATACAATCTTAGAAGCAAGCATATACAAAGGCCGATATGCAAAGGGATTTTCAGCGTGACAAGGTGCATAGGCATCTCAACTAATAGTCATTCCAATGGTTGATGGGGATGCATTGTTCAGTGATGGGTCCCAGCTTCAATGCGGTGGCAAGTCAGGTGGTGCCACGTGTTAGGGCCAATTCAAAGGCCGATTCAAAAGGTAGGAACCCATGATTGTATGAAGGCATATGCAAGACAGTTTGAATACGCGAAGAGAAAGAAAGTGAGATTGCACCAAGTGAACCTAAAGGCACAGTTGCATTGTATATACAATGGAACATACAAAAGCATAAATAGGTGTAGATATGCAAAGCGATATGTAGATACAGATGTAGTTTGACCGAAACTTTGACCACCCGTATCTCCCTCATCCTGGTGAATTTCAACATTCTTCAAAAGGCAAAAGTGCTTGTTTTTGCCTCCTCTTTCATTTGGTGGGCTTTTGAGGAGGATTTTTTCACTTTCAAATTTGGATCTGGCTTTGCATGCTTAGCCAATAAGACATCTCAGTGATCATTTTGGCGTGTGCAGAGGCTGTTTCTTTTCACAGTAGCTCTGGTTGGTAAATTTTGTAGGTGGATTCATGGCGTATGGCTTCACTCTTCAATGCGTATGGGCTCTATGTCTTGCAGCGTTGATCTTCACATGTTGGGCGGTGACTTTGGGGGTTTCTTCTTCATTGCTGTCCTATCTTGCGTTCGGACAACCATTTTCTGTGGTTTTGGGCCTAGCAGCGGCATGGTCCCTGTCTTTTCACCATGCCCCTGTCCATGCACCCTTGTTCCTACATTAATGACCTTAGATCCGTGGAGCAGCGATTCCATGCCTTTTCTGTGTAGGAACCTGACCTATAAATGGCAATGTATCCTCATTATTTGAGGAGGATTGTTTTATTTTGGGCTGTTATGCTGCCAATTTTTTGTAGTCAGACCTCTTAGTGTAATTACAAGGGTATGGGAATGTGACTCACTATGCCTGAATCTGGCCTCTGTTGTCTTCCTTTTATCCACCAATGAATGTGACTAACTATGTTGGTATACCTCTGCTATTGAATATTTCTGCATTGTAATGGTTTTTGGCCTTCATGATTAATATATGCATGACTTCTTGCCTCTCTTGTGTCTTGATTTCTATGTTTTAATTGAAGTTATAGTCTGTTTTGAGTAAAATGGCTCCTCTGCAGGTTTAACCTTCATACCGAAGCCTCAATCATTCATAAGTCTATGTGAATCCCCTTCATGATTGAAATCATTGTTGTGTCTACACCAAGATCAGCATCACTCACTAAATTTGGTGTATCACTCTTTTTCATTTCAGTTTCCTTCTAACCCTTTTCCCGCTGCAAGTATTAGCGCTACATTTAGTTACATTGCTCTAAGTAATAGGCTTAGAAAGAGGAACCAGCCTTCTCTGGAGGTCTGATCTCATCTTGCAAGGTCCCACACTTCAAGATCATTCCCATGTTACTCCAAATTGCTAAAGTTTTACAACTGCAGCAAGGGTGCAAATCTAGGTGCTAACAGGAACAACTTCAGTCTGCCCTAGATGATCTTGAACAATCCCACTCTGAAGTCAATAACTTGAGAGAAAGACTCAAACAAGCTGATGATTTCATAAATGAGCTAAAATAAAAACTTAGTATCTCTGTGAAAAAGAGAAAGGAACTACTTCTAAAATTAGCCAATCAGAGTGAAGTGAATGATACTAATGAAGATCTAGATAAGAAAAATAAGCTATGTGAGAAGCTATCAAAAGAAGTCATTATGGTAAGGCATCAAATGGAATCAAGGGTTATGAGATTCACCCAAGAAATTGAAGAGAAAAGGAAAATTGAAGATAATCTAAAACAATCCTTCAAGGAGAAAACAAATGACTGCCACAAAATGGACAGAATAATCAGGCATCTTGAATTAGATCTTGAAGAAGCTAGAGACAATGAAGAACAACTTGAGAATCAGATCGACACTCTTAAACAAGATCTTCAAACAACAAATGAATATAAAGAGAAATTCAAGATAAGCTCAGCTCAACTTGAAGTTCTTCTTGAAATCCAAAAGAGGGTAGACAATAAGCATGGCTTGGGATATGAGAAAGGTGAAAGCTCCAGATCCGGTCAGAAGAACTTTGGATCGGGAAATCAAAGAAACAGGCCTAGAAGACCTGCGGTAAGGCAACCAAATGCTCAAAGATATCCATCCTTCAATGGATACTGCTTCAATTGCAACAACTTCGGTCATAAAGCAACTCGGTGTAGGATGAGAATGAATTAGACTAATCTATCCTTCTCTGGACAATGTTTCAACTGTAAAAGGTATGGTCACAAATCTCATGAATGCATAAATATGCAAATAAACAATGCATTCAATGGTAGATGCTTTGCATGTAATAGAATGGGACATATGGCTAATCAATGTAGATCAAGAGGATATCACTCAAATAAGCAAAGAAATATTGTCTGTTACAATTGCAATAGATCCGGTCATATTGCCAAATTCTACAGAAGTAAAAATTAGGATAGAAAAGGTCCGGTGCAACATAATCAAAAACAAGATAAGGGTAAAGGTAAAGTGAATGCGGATGAAGTTCAAAAGGAGATGAGTAAGATTTGGGTGAAGAAGAGTACAAAAAAATATTGGGGATGGATCTGCACTGAAATCTAGTGCTAATATTCCTTCTAAAAACTAAAAAGGTAAGCTCTTGTTCAGGGAGAGTCATAGAGAAAAACAAATTCCCCCAGCCAGTCAACTAGTGCCTAAATTTGACACATAGAATGTTGTGGATTAAAGGGTTCTCAGAAAAACATCTAAATAACCTTCAGTAAAAAAATGAAAGATCCGCATGAAGTTTTGCAAGATTTTAACTGCTCAAGTTAATCTGGTTCCGATAGCTATCTGGTAAAGTAGGATTTTCACAGATAAATCCGATATGATTTAGAATTGAAATACTTTGTTCTATGCACCCATGGCATGATTGAAGAAAAGAAGACACATTGTCAATCCTCACTAATAATGATTCTAAGTTCAGTGCAGTGATTCGAGAAGATCTCTCTTAAAATAGGGCAACTAGATAACTTAAGTTGTGCATTTATTACAAAAAGAAATTAGGGTTTGTGCAAGGATAAAAGGGTTCTTTCACTATTATTTGCACACTTGCATTCACGAAGAAGAAAAGAATAGCTCTGCAGCAAAGTTCTACAATTCACTTGAAGATCAACTGGAAAATCAAATTCATCCAGCAACTTGTTCCGGCTCCCATTTCAAACCCTAAAGCATGAAAAGGTACTTCCATTCTAAAAATGTCTCTCTGAATCTCTTTCAAAATGGCTACTCCAATGGTTGCCAAGATCACTGATAGGCCGCATCCTAAATTCAAGAAACACCCATATAAATCTCTAGAAGTTGATCCTTTAGGCGCATTTTCTAGCATTCTGCATGGGGTATTGCATGTAGAAGATGTTAGGGTCTATATCCATGCCAACATTGAGGAATTTGGAGACTCAAAATTGATGGACATCTATCACAAACTACTAATAGATGAGAGTTTTGAACTCAATCCTGAATTCAAGGCCCTCCGGGATAAACACTTTGAACATTGCATACACTTTCCATGTTTTACAGAAGATGATTGGGTCCGGTATGCCCTGAGTAGGATGCATGATAATTTCATGTGGTTAATGAGGCCCTTGAAAATAACTAAAGGTGCCATTAGGGCAGTGACTGGATTGCACTGATTTGGTGGGTTGCCTACACTTAAATTTGTGAAGAACCAGACAGTAACTGAAGCCACGGGATCGAAATTTGACAAACAAGTAATGACCATAGATGACATCATAGATCTAGATGTCAAGTTTGCCTCAATGATAATCGGGTACAAGATCTATCACTCCAGCAAGGAGAATTCTATGTCTGGGACAACAATCTATGTAGCATATCAAATGTTGAGGGAAGATGCAGATTATGACCTATGTGAACTTCTCCTAAATCAACTATTAGAAAACCTATAGAAGATCAAAAAAGATAAGAAGAATTCCTTTAAATATGGTTGTCTAATACTATGTCTGTTCTTCTATTATATGAATGAGCTACCCAGATCTAGTGGTTGGGTTTGGAAAAATGATAAACCGGTTGCAATCCATATTAGAGATTATATGTATGGACATGGTGATGCTAAATCTTAGAACATAGCTCTCTGGGGTTACTTTAAGAACTTCCAGAGCATGATGCAAGATAGAGAGAGAATACCTCAATCCATAGTTGAGAAATACGACACAGTGTGCTTCATGGTTGACACTGATCAATGCCTAATGGAGGTAGTTGAGCCTAGAACACCGTGGATAATGCCTATGGGATATGAGGTCAATGAGAAAATCTTGGACCTAAATATTCAACACCTGTTGAGCCAGCCTAAGGACCCTGAGGCAGACAGGTTTGGAACCTTTCAAGAGCTAAGTGTAAAAACACATGTTGAGCTAAGACAACCAAAAATAAAGAGGAAAGTAGGAAGGGAAGTTGAAGAAATTGCCAAAATATTTGGCCTATCAAAGGAAGTTGTGGATGCAAATAGAGAGAAGATGGAGAAGGCTGAAAAAGAGAAGCAAGAAGCAAAGAAAGGAGATACTTTGGTACAAGCCTCCTCCTGGATTAGATCTTCCAAGAGCTCTACATCTGCCACTCCTAAAAGCTCAAGGGCTTCCAAACTGGAAGTCAAGACATCTGAAAAAGGAGAAAAGAGGATAAAGACCAAAGCCACAAGGTCATATACAAGCCTTAAAGATGATGAAGAAATAGAATCTGATGAGGAAATCAAGAAAATGAAGAAGAAGAAAACTTTTAGAAAATTCTCTGCTAGTAAAAATGAGGAAGAAAAGGCAGAGGAATTTGTTGAAAAGCCCACTATTTCCATTGATGACACCATCAAGGTAGTTACTGTGGATGGGAACCTACAGCCAGTAATAGAGTTCTATGATGATTACAGTGACATTGACAAGAGAATTTTGGAAGAAGCTACTGTCAGGTACCTGAGCATTTACAATAAAGCTTTCATTGAAATTATATCCTTAATTCCTAAGAGTCTAGAAGAAGTACTTGAACCAAGAAAATAGAATGCAAAGGCAAAAGACTTAGAGATTTGGGAACATATAGCAATTCAACTTTATCCTTCTATCACTCCAAAACAAATGAACATGATCTTGAAGGACTGTAAGGATGAATTCCGGAGTAAAGCAAGAATGAATAAACTTATGCTTGGAGAAAATGACCAAGTAGCAAAAGAAACAAAAGACATCCTCTGGAATGCTTTCAAAAGATTCAATCTTCCTATTGTAGAGGAAACAGATGAAGAACCTTCTACCATGGATGTTGAAGGATTAAATGTAACCAATGAAAAATCTTCTGACAAAGATGTAGAAGGATCAAAAGAGTTAGATGAAGAGAAGTCTAAGGACTTGGATTCCTCTGTTCTGGAAGAGGAAGTTCATGAAGCAATAAACACTGGTGACATCTATCCTCTAGATCCCACTGCAGACATTCCATACTCTGAAGCTGAAGGAGAAGATAGAAGAGGAGAAAAAGTGATTCAAGAAGAAGAGGTTAAGGGAAAAGAAGAAGAACAAGTAGAAAAGACCAATGATGACTATTCTGATATCCCAAAGGAAAGGAAGACTCAATCACTAGCAAGAGACATTGCAGAGGTAGTAAAGAACTTCTTAAACAAAGAAATGATGGAGATAGATGAACCTGAGCTATTTCAAGGGCCACTGAACTTTGACTCTCTCTCTCCGGTTTAGACAATGAAAATAGCATCTTTTTCTCAAGCCAAAGCAAAAGAAAAACTCCTGAAATCTCACATGGAAGACTGTGAACTATTGGAGATTGCATCCAGGATGCTTGAAAAGATCATGCCATCCTTCCAAAAGGATCCTTTAGCCTCACCATCCGGTAACTTGAAATCTTTGGTAAATTCTATTGGCACTCATTTTGAATTCCTAGAGAAATAAGTAGAAGCAAAGGTCCAGAAGGAGTTTCTGGGAAAAAGATTCACTGAAGTACAGGGACTTATTGCAAATGATAGGAGGACCCTAGACATTGGAATAAAGATCCTTGAAAATACTCTTAAATATGGTGGGGACATATATAAATTTTGTCTATTTTGGCCCAAAGTGATAGAGGACATTGAAAATAAAGTGAAAGAAAAAGAAGGTAAACTGTCAAGTTTATCTCAGAATTTTGATCCCCTTACTAACTCTTTAATGAATCAAGAATGCCAGGCCATTGTCATCATAAATGAAATAAAGAGGCTAGACAAAGAAAAAAAGAATATAATGAACAGAATGAGTGAACTCAGAGGGATAATTATCCCTAAGTTAGAGGCAATGCATGAGGCCTTGATAGATGCTCAGACCACAGCCCAGACCAGTGATCTGGCAAATTTAAGAAGGGCATAAGCATATGTATTCTTGTTGAGTGGTCACATCTCCATTTTGGATAGGATGAAGCAAAGCTGGGCCACAGAGTTTGTACAGTTGAAGGCCACTTTTGTGGATATACTTAAGTATATGTAAGTATAACATTTACTTATATACTTATGCGGCCATGTATAGGACAACTTTTGCAAAATTTTGGTATGTGGATTCCGCCCTTTGCCATTGATGTCAAAGGGGGAGTGAGGAGTAGTGAAAAATGTAGAATCCAGCTAAGGGGGAGCTACGGTAAAACAATGCAAAAGATAGAGCATAAGCCAAGGGGGAGTCTACTACGACACTTAGCCATTTTTAACTAAGTGTTGCCATCAATGCCAAAGGGGGAGATTGTTGGAAAGAAACACTATGTGGCTTCATAAGTGTTGTCAATGGCAACAAAGTCTATCCCACACATCTGCAGTACATAGTATGTCTATACTGGAAGTCAGTTTAAAGATTGTTTTGGTTCGGTGAACAAGAATAGAGTATGTAACAAGGTTCGACAATCAGGTCCAAATATCTCAGATGGTGTAACTCAGTAAGTTGTAGACTTGGACAAGTCAAGAGGGGTATCATGACTACTATATTCCAGAGATTTAGCCTCTAGAGATAAAGCATGAAAAAGATATGAACATTTGAGTGTTGGGTTCCAGTCAGGCAGAGCAGACAGAGGAAGAACTAACCGACAGAGTATCAGACTTCAATCTGGATGAGTAAAAAGTGTTGATCAAGCAATTTGTGGGATTATACATTGTTGGTTAACATGATTAATGACTTCTATGCCTATGTTTTTGATACGCATCACAAATCAAGCATGTATTCAGCTGACAGATCAGTAACTTGTAAATATCTTGAGTGTTCCTGTTGCCGACTAGAAAGTTGATGAAATGCTTGATACAGATATATATACCAAATGGATTTTAGTATGTAGGTGTGTGTAGTGAACAAGTGATGAAATAGAGTGCAATGAAAAGTAGGGATAAGTATGAAAGCAGCAATTCAAATCTGGTATGTAACAAAGCAACAATATTAAAACAGAGGAAGATTGAAGTGCATCAGATCAATGTATTATGCCTAACCAGAATTGAACTCTAGCTTTTGTGGATGCTTCTCATCAGTTCAAACACTTGATTACCTTCTATGAGTTCTATAGATAGTGAGTCTCTTGTAGGCAGTGTGCCTCTTGTGAGCCGTGTGCTTGGGCAGTGAGCCCTAATCGGCAAGTGCCATTTTGTACTCCTTTATTCTTTTAATAGAGAATACAATCTTAGGTTAGTCACCTCGTGGTTTTTCCCTTAACAGGGTTTCCACATAAAAATCCTTGTGTCATGCGTGTTGATTTTATTTCTGTTCTTATGATTACATATGCTTTCATGTTTTTCTAATTTTTAAGATAACAAAAAGAAAAGAAAGTAAAAGAAATTTTGAGATAAATGATTGAACCCCACCTCTCAGTTATCTACCTTGTTTCTAACAAATTGAACATGGACCTATCTGAAGCAAGGATACCTGTTAAAGGCGTCATGCAAAAGTTGCTTCTTGAGAAGGAAGAAAAATATATTGTTACCCAAACTGCAAATCCCAAAGCCCAAATTTGGTTTGAGTCTTCGAGAATGGGTAATTATTTCTTGTCTACTGAAGATACTTATAGTTCATTAGATGAGAGTTCTGACATTTCAACTGCAGAATCAGAGGATACTTCTTGTAAATTAGATGAAAGTTCAGATGAGAGCATAGTGATGCTAGAATCTTCTCTTTCTGATGAAGAAGAATCTACTAGTAATAGAAACGTCAAAGTAAGAAATTCAAATGATGTTTGGGTTTTAGAATTTGATGGCAGTTGTTCTTCCACTAGACCTAGAGCTAGAGTTGTTTTGATATCTCCACAAGGTGATATCTTTCCTTTCTCTTATAAGCTATAGTTTAATAATACCAATAACACCGCTGAATACGAGTCACTGTTGCTCGGATTGGAGGCTGCTCATGTTAAAGGTGTTAAAAATCTTCATGCTCAAGGTGATGCTAAACTTGTGGTTTGGCAAGTAAGAAATCTTTATCAGACCAAAAATGAAAGGTTGAGGCATTACCACAACCGTGTTTCAGATTGCATCAACTATTTTGATGCTTTTGACATTTTTGAAGTACCAAGAGAGTTTAATGATCGTGCTAATTCATTAGCTGTCTCTGCCACCCTCATGGTTCCCCATAAGGACTTCAAAGGTAACAAGTACACAATTGAGTTGGTTTTCCAACCAAGTGTGCCTGATAATGCTAACCATTGGCAGGTCTTCAATGGCGACAATCAGATCATTGCCTTCTTAGAAAAGATAGATAACTTTGATGAACTTTATTTTGATGGTAGTGATTCTCCGCCACGTGAATATGTTTCTGAAATAGATTCACAAACTGGTGAAGAGTTTCCTCAGCTAAAAGGGAATAAGATTCCAAAAGGTTTGGTATCTTTAGAAAAGTTATTTGATAAGCATGATAGATATGTAAAACAATAGCAACAACTTGATTCAAGTTCATCTATGGAATTTGAACAAGTAAATTTGAGTTCTGAAGCAGATCCAAAAATGGTTAACATTGGGAAGTGTTGCACTGCTGATGAGAAATTCAAATTCACTACACTTCTTCACCATTACATTGATGTTCTAGCGTATTCTTATGATGATATGAAGTCTTTCAGACCTAAGGAGATTCAGCACGAAATCCCTCGCAAAGTTGGGTCATTGCCTCACAAGGAGAAACAAAGGCAATATAATCCCAAAATATCAAGTACTACTCTTTCTGAAATCTAGAAAATGTTGAATACAAGATAATTTTTCCTATTCATCATTCTACTTGGATTATGAATATTGTTCCTGTGAGAAAGAAGAATGGAGAAATCCATATTTGTATTAACTTCAGAAATCGCAACCAGTCTTCTTTAAAAGATAACTACCCTTTGCCTATTATGGACCAAGTGTTACAGACTGTAACTGGTTCAGAGATGCTATCTATGTTAGACAGTTTTTTAGGCTATAATCAAGTAGAGGTCAACAAAGCAGATCAATACAAGACTGCTTTCACAACACCTTGGGGCACTTTTGCATACCACAGGATGCCGTTTGGTTTGATTAATGTTGGTGCTACTTTCCAGAGAGCAATGGACCTCACTTTTAGAGATGAGATGGGGAAATTCATTGTGGTATATCTTGATGACTTGACCATTTTATCCAAACAATGTCAAGATCATGCATATCATTTGTCACAGGTGCTGGAAAGATGTCGACAAAATGGTATTTCTCTTAATCCCAAGAAATTAATTTCTGGGGTTACGGAGGGAAAGATTCTCGGTCATGTTGTGTCTAGAGAAGGTACTAAAATTGACTCAAAAAGAGTCAAGTCTATCCAAAGTCTTACTTTGCTTGCTAGTAAGACTGTCGTTCATTCTTTCTTCAGAAAGGTGAATTTTCTGCGGAGATTCATTCCAGAATTTGCAGAGAAAACTCGTCACATTGTTAACATGATGAAGGGTAAGACTAATTTCCATTGGAGTGTGGAAGGTAAAGCATCATTTAAGGACATCAAGAGGGCCATAGCTCATGCTTCAGTCTAGTTTGTCCTAATTATACCAAGGATTTCATAGTATACAGTTATTCTTCCAAGCATACACTTTCAACCACTCTTGTTTAGTAGAATGAGGAAGGTGTGGAATCTCCTATTTCATTTATGAGTTGTCCTCTGAAGGTTCACGAATTGAAATACTCAAATATGGAGAAACATGCTTATGTTGTGGTCAAGACAGTAAAGCATTTTTGGTTTTATATTTTTAATTCACACACTGTTGTTTTGGTACCAAACACAACAGTGAAGTCGATCCTGACTCAACAAGAGTTTGGAACCAAAAGAGGTAATTGGATTGCCAAGATTCAAGAGTTTGATCTTATTATCAAACCTACCAAGCTTGTGCATGGTAGAGGTATGTGTCAGTTGATTGCTGACAATGTACCAAAAGAAATAGGAGATGAAGAAGAAGTTGAGGATATGCCAACTATTCTTTTTGTCACTACTACAGATGAGTGGTATTCTAATATTACTCATTTTCTCACCAATGGTGAGTGTCCTTATCATCTATCCTATAAGGAAAAGAGAACTATCAAATTGAAGACTGCTAACTATGTCCTATGGGACAATGCTTTGTATAAAAGGAGCCTTGATGAAATTTTTCTCCGTTGTGTGGATAAAGCACAACAAAGTAGACTTATGGAGTCTTTTCACAATTTGGCTTGTGGAGGACATTTTTCTATGCCTATGACAGCTCATAAGATTCTGCGGGCTAGGTACTATTGGCCCATGTTGTTTCAGGATGCATACAACTAGGTACGTAGGTGTCAGTTATGTCAACAGTTTGTTGGAAAGCCTAAGTTGGCTGCACTACCTCTCAAGCAAGTTGTAATTGAAGAACCTTTTTAGCAATGGGGAATTGACTTCATTGGTACTATGAATCCAACTATCAAGTGCGGGACACAACTTTGTTCTAACCACAACTGATTATTTTACTAAGTGGGTGGAAGCCATCCCAGTAAAGCATGCTACTTCTGAAGTGGTATGTAATTTTCTTAATGAAAATATTATTTCCTAGTTTGGAGTTCTAAACAAAGTTGTAGCAGATAATGCTACTTGTTTCTCTTCCAATGATATCAATAGATTTTGTTATGAACATAGGATTATCCTTTCTCATTCTTCAGACTATTATCCGTAAGGAAATGATCATGCAAAATCTAGTAACAAAAATTTGGTTACCATTATCGGGAAACTGGTGGAAGATAATCAAAGAACTTGGCATAAAGCATTGTTTGATGCTTTATGGGAAGATAGGATTACCCCCAAAAGGGTGATAGGCATGTCACCATTTCAACTTCTGTATGGTTTGAATGCAGAGATACCTATTACTTTGGAGTTGCCGACATTGAAGTTGGTGAAGGTAGTGGAAGATAGAACCTTTGAAAGTTCTATTGACAAAAGAATCATGTACCTCACTAAACTTGAAGAGAAATGGGTTATGGTAGTAGACCGTATTATTTAACATCAAAGTTAGGTGAAGAAGCTCATTGACAAGAAGGCAAAGGCTCGTGAGTTTCAAATTGGAGATCAAGTCTTGTTATGGGACAAGAGGAGAGAAGCAAAAGGGATGCATGGGAAGTTTGATTCCCTATGGAGAGGCCCGTTCGTCATTCATCAACTTTGTGGTGAAAATAGCTTCTTGTTGGAATATCTACATGGAACACCATTCTTGTTGCCTCATAGTGGACAAGATTTGAAGCACTTCAATCCTTGAAGTATCAAATAAGTTCATTTGTACATTTGCATATTTTTGTGTTTTTATTTTTGTTTTTGTTTAGTCTTTTGTGTCTTTTTCTTTTTGGTAGCTTGACTCTATGGCCCAATGGCATGGATGAAGGCACTTAGAGACAAGATCCTTCTCCCTTAGATCATTTCAGATTTCAATCGAAGGAAGTTCCCCAGTTAGAGCTAGCGGTTGTTCTTAAAATCAGATATGCTCATTTTTGTAGACAACCCCAACGAAATTTGTCCGTTTTGTAGCCTGCACTCTAAGTTCACAAATTGAGACAAGTCTTCTTGCCATTGTGTGAAGTCATCTGACATCGTAGAATAGCTTGTGACAATCCTCTAGGTCGATTACTCAAGATTCGTGAAAATCGACTAGGTCGTAAGCTTGTCAAAATATCAATTCTCATCATTTTAGGGTGTAAGTAAATTTTTAAGTGTTTATGTGCAATGTCGGCAAAATCTGCTCCTCTTGCATACTTTTCTATTTTTTATGTAAAGGAGGCCAAAAATGTCATTTTCACATGTTAGAATTGTTTTTAATTTAGACATGCAATGGTGGTGAAAATAGTCACCTTTACATGTTCTTTGTGGATGACACATGCTATGGTGGCTATTTTTACCGTCATTGCATGTGGATGACACATGTTGTGTTGGCTATTTTTCCCAACTGAGTAAGATCTTGCAAATCATGAACTTTAGTGGCATTTATTGCCACTTGTATTCGTTTTAAGATCTCATCTTTTCAACCTTTTTAATGTGTAAAATCATTTTATTTTGTTATTTCTTTTTCCCTTAACCTTCCAATCAACTATTGAAACCTTCCAAGATTGCTTGATCACGCTGATTCTAGATTTTGACAAATTTTGGGTCACCAAGGTCACGCTAGGGTTTTGTCTTATTATCATAGGTGGGTTATTATTTTTCATTTTCAATTTCTATTTTAGAATAGGGTTTCGTTAATCCTTTAAAACGATTATTTTGTAAGCATGTTTGTTTATCAAGCTTTTTGGTAAAACTTTTGTAAAGCCCATGTTTCTGTTTGCTATCATTGTTTTAAAATGACTTGTTCTTTCACATATCAAACCCTAGTCTTTCATAAGTTTTGTTGAGGTTCCTGAATAGGGTTTAGGTTTTTAGTTTTTTTCCATTTGAAAACTTGTGGGTATCGTCAGTATTTTCTGCCAATGATACCTTGTTCTCTTTCTAGGCCATCACACATGTATCGGCGGTAAAAATCGCTGCCGATACATGTGCCTTGTATTTTGCTAACCCTTGTCTAGGGGCGGCAAATTTTTCTACCCTTCCACAAAAGTTTTGATAAAGTGGTATGCACCGTCGGCAAATTTTTCTGACCAAACACCAAAGCTATCCCATATGCATTAGTGGCAATTTTCACCACCATTTACACAGCTTGCATTTTTACCCGAACATGCAAAGGTGGCAAATTTTGCCACTTGGACATAAGAGTTTTACTTGAACATGTAGGGTCGGCCAAATTTATTGCTTAAACATGAGAACCTGCCCCACATGCAAAAGTAGTAAAAATCACCACTATTACACAAGATCCAACCTTTATGTAAGGTCAACAAAATTTTCTGCGCTGACACTTGCAGTTTATTCCATACATGCAAGGGTGACAAAATTTTCTGCCGGTGCATTCACTCTCTCAAATCTTTTCTAACTCTGAGAGATTTTCAAATTTAATTTTGCAAGCCCACTTTCCTCTATTTTTTGACCCACTTGTACTCTAGCCCTTTCAAGCTCACCCCCGTAGTCATGATCGTCAACATGCAATTTTCCCAAATTACCAGTATTTCCCCTAATTGCATGATCATGGTTTTTGTTGTAGTTTCTTCTGTGGATTTTCTCTCTTCATTGACACTCCTTCTGGTGTTAGTTTTTCAAATGACTAAGTTGTCTCCATAGAAGTCAAAAGCAATGAAATATAACTATCAAGGTGTTTTTCCAATCACCTTAGTTACCTCCAATATTGATGATATTCAGGATACGGAGATTGGCCATGTGGACATGGCTAAGTTTGTCGAAAGAACTAAGTCTGATAACCCTAGTTTTATGATGAAGAAGATTGTTGATAGCAATATTCACTTGGTGTCATCTTTCTCGGTGGCAGTTCATAATACAGAGTTTGTTTTGCAATGTGCTCAGTTCTACAATAGAGATACTAGAGCAGTGGTGGATACAAATGGCAATGTGATCATCAGATTAGATCTAAAATTCATTGATAAAGTTTTCATGTGTCCTAATGCTATAGAAGTTGTGAAACTAGATTTTGCTGAGCCTAAAAAAGAATATGACAAAACTTCTGAGAAAGCTAAGAAGACAATTAACACCAAGTGGATTAAGACATCAAGGCCAAACTTGTCTAGGTGGCCAAGAAGCTTTCCCAGAAGTGATTTTATTGAAAAAGTTGGTGATCTCATAACTCTTGTTAGTAGGATAAGCAGGCTAGCTTCTTCCTTTCTTTTCCATGAATGGATGTATCCTTTTATCAAGGTTATAAATCAAGGCAAGCAAACCATCTTTTGGGGTGAACAAATCAGTGATTCTCTGCATGAGCAATTGACTAAGGTAGCCACTACTTTCAAATTCTATATGACTTCTTACCTTGTGTATATAGCAGCCTCAATGAGGATCTTTTCAGGTTTGACATCTGAGGGAGATGGGAGAGTGGTTCCTGTGTATCAATACTATCCTCAGTTGATGTTGAAAAGTTCAATTCATCATTTCAAGATAGTAAATGATGCTTTCTTCGCAGTGTTATTGCGTCTTTTTGACCCTCAGTTAGAGCAAAGAGTTTTAGACGAAGCTTGGTCAGTTGTGAATGATTATGGGTGCCTGTTCTTACAATTTCAAACTTTCTCATATTTAAGGGTTGGTTTTTTCCAAGGCTATCCTTATATGTTTCCCAGATTTCCTTTAGGTAAGCTTGTTCTGATGGAATTATGTAGGCAAATCATTGTCATACATAATAAGCAAATGGATCTCAAGAAACCAGGTTTCAGATTTCTAGTTGAAATTGGCAGATACTCAGTGTCAACTGCAGCAAAGGCCAGGGTGATGGAAACTGAGATGCAGCTAGTGACCATGAAACAGTTCAAACGAAGACCAATGTTTGATTACAGGGCTGTAAAAGACAAGATCAAAAGGAAGACCCAGTTTCATGAACCAATGGTTGAAGACATCTGGGTGGACTTAAGGACAAAAGAGGATATCAGAAAATTGGACCATAGCGGATTATCTCTGGAACAGTTTGAGTATCTAGGTTTGGATAATATTCCTGAAGACCTAGTGGATGATGAAGAGCTGATTGATCTTATGTATAACACTGAATAGATTGTCAGTTCTCCTCTTCCACCTATTCAATGGTCTCAGAAAGAATTAACTTCTTTAAGGAAAAGATTTGAACCTATATTGGCTAACACAAACAAGTGGTTAGAAGGTAAGGGGATTGCTTTGAAAGAATTCCTTACTAGATCAGAGACCGAAGTCCAAGAACAAATAGGCAAGAAGGTGGAGAATAGAACAAAGAATAAGAGTGACATTCCCTCTTCTTCTAAGACACATAAACCCAGGATCAAATTTGTGTCTAAGAAGTCAAAGGCTATAGAGAAAGAATCTGAGGTAGAAGAAATGGAAATTGAGAAACAGAATACTGATGAGCCAGCTGCCAAAGAAATGGAGGTTGAAAATAGATCAACAGAGGAGATAGGAGAAGAACAAAGGGACGAAGTTATGTCTCCACAGAAGAATGTACCACAGGATATTAGAGTCTCTTCTCCTTTGCCTAACATACCTATTTCAATTCCTCTGCCTATTTCACCTATCAACATCCCATCTTTTGAATCTCCATCACCCTCAAAAATATTTTTTGATTAACCTCAAACTACTTTTGATGATGTTCTTTGTTCTTCTGGGTCCATTCCTAGTTTGTCCTCCTCATCTTTTGATATTGGAGATTCTTCAATATTTGATCACTTTGTATTAGGCTCTGAGCAAGTTTTGAATGTGAATGTGTTAGGTGCAGAGTTTACTAATACTCCACCTATTGTTTCTACTTCCATTGCTAGTACAGTTCCCGTAACACCAACAATGGAACCGGATCTAAATGTGAGTACTTCTGTGCTTTCTCCATGGTTGTTAGCATATACACCTAAAACAAAGAAACAAGCCATCTCTCCAGATGACTTTGATTTTGGTAAGCTAGTGCCTATTAAGGCTAAGACTCTAAAGAAGCCAAAAATTCTTTCAAGAGTACTGGGAGACAAAGGACACAAATTTGTGGAGATTGTAAGGCCCCCATAGGACGCTACCATAGAAAATTTTAGTATGAGTGATGACTCTATTTTGAGCTAGGCAAAATAACACATGAGAGTGCAAAGACTGACATGCAATCGGCAATGGATATTTTGATTCAAAAGTTTGATAAAGAAAAAGAGATGAAGATCATTATAAATCAATCGTAGAGCAATTGACTATAGTGGTAAGGAAGATTACTTTGAATTCAGAATCAGTGACTCCTGAGGCCATTTCTGTTGAAGATCCTATCATCCAGAAAGATGAAAAGACTCACCTTAAGGGAAAAGTGCTTGAAGAATATTTGGAAAGGATGCACACATAGGGAATCTCTCTTCTTATAGAGCTAGCTGAGAAAACAAGCAAAATGGAGAAAATCAGGGCAAAACTTGATGATTTGGTCGATGCTATTTCTCAATATATTGAGCATTTAGAGTAGAGTCATGATAAGTGGGTAGAATTGAGGAAGTTAAAAATAAATTCTTTGATATCAATTGGTGTTATTCCAAATTGGGATTCATATACTGAGACTAAGGAGGCATTGACATATCAGAGTCATGTGTTGAAAGATCTGATCAATGACTTAGAAACTACAAGGAAGCTGAGTGACCAAAGTGACGTTAGTCTCTTACACAAGTTGGAGGAGCTGCCATGCAATTTGGTGTCAAAGGATAATCAATTTCTTTTTGCAGAGGAGATGACCCAAGAATTTGAGAATATGTTTCAGAAGGAGTTTGAGGACAAAACATTTTCAGTAGCTTCTATGGATAATATTCTTGATAACTAGTTAACTTTGGATAATCTGAAGGCCAAGTTAACTAGTCATGCCAAATCAATTACCACAGTCAGAGATGTAATAGTTAGAGCCAAGATGATTTTTAGGAACACAGTTAGTCTGGATAGTTTGGGGATGCAAGTTGCGTTTACTATGTATGATTGCCACATGAAGAAAGAAGGTAGTGCATGTTGAAGCAACTTTTTCATCACTTAGTTTATTTTCTATTTTTCAAATTACTTTTGAAATAATTTTGGATATATTTACATGTACTTTTCTCATATGTAATTACATGTAAAAACGTAGGAATTCCCAAATCAAAAAGGACTCCTTTGTTGAATAAGTCATAGTTAGTTGTTCTTTTCCTATTTTTTCTCTCGTTTTCTCCTATAAATAAAGAGAAGTCCCCATTGTAATGATCATCTTTTAGTTATTGAAGTGAAACTCTACCAAATTAAAGAGCATTTTGAGACTTTGTGTTCAAATTGTAAATCATATTTTATCAAGTGAATAGAAAAGCAAATGATCGTTCAATATTTGTATTGGAATAACTTGTAGTATATTGGAAAGTGTTCTTATGTCCTTTTCCTTATACCATCTTATCTACTTGATCAAATTGTAGTCTGAGTGTGGATAATCTGGGAGATGTTCTAAAGCTTATTTTGGAGACTTTGTGCTACAACAATTATCTTTAGTTTGTGATTTTATGTTTTGAAGTAAAAGATATTGGAAAGACTTTGAACTACTATTATCTTTTTTGATCGTATGTTTTATCGTAGTATTCGGTGAAGAATTTGAGCTGCACCTTATCGTACTTGGTTCTAAATTGTAAATCAGTAAAAAGAGCAATGATAGACTTTGTGCTCTCGTGGGTTTCTTGGTTATCTCGATTTGTATTGTGAAAGTGCTCTTTTATATTGTAAACATCATTTGTGAAAAAAGAGAAATGGATGACATGGTTTCACCCTGAAATTAGTTTTTAGTGTAAATAAGTTTGTAATAGTTAATAGGGAACCTCCCCTTACTAGGAGGAGAGATTTATCTCATTACACTGTGGTTGATATAACCATTTTGCCTTTAGTTAGTTGAAGACAAAATATTCACCCAACACATTATATCCTTGTTTTGAAAGAATTTTGAATCCACACCCATAATGCTACTCTACATCTACAGGAAGAGGAGAGGTCGTATGACTAGCTTTGTTGAAATGAAAAGTAGAAGGATCATACTTTTTATCAAAGGGAGGATGGTCAATCCTTGTTTCAACTAGCCCATGGGGGTTGAAATCTAAAGTGACCTCGTCACTACCAAGACATGCATTAGAAAAAGATGGTTCATTAGATTGAGATGATACTTTATCACAAATGGTCGCCATTTCTATAGAAGAAAGTGGATCTTCATCAATTTTAAAAGTTCCATCATCATTAATCTTGAGTTTAAATTTTGTATGAGTAGGAGATTGTGTTGAAGAAATTTCATTTACCTTCAATATTTTTGGGTGTGAGAGTGAGACTTTATATTCACTTGCAAATGAGGATGTAAAATCTAACAAACCCCAATCATCACCGAACAATTTATTCAAAGGACTGACACTATTTCAACCAACACTGTTTTTAGTAGTAGGGGATAGTGGTAAAGAAGGGATCAAACTACTTAAAGGAATTTGATGTCTTTCTTCCATTTGCAAGCAACTTTTTGGAACTAAATCAAATTCAATTATGTAGAACTTGTTTTCAAAAATGAACTTTATTGAATGATGAAGGGTAGATGAGACTGCCCCCATGGCATGAATCCCAAGAAGAAGATTATATGAAAAAGAATTAGGCATGGCATGGATAAGGGTAGGCAATTTCATATGTCCCGCCTTAACATTTAAGGTGATTGTACCTAGTGATTATTTGCCAACATTATCAAATCCATGAAGGATGAGTTTATCTGGTTTGATGAAAGATGTATCAACATTGATTTTATGTAAGAAGTCTATGCCATAAACATTAAGACCTAATCCACCATCAATCATAGTGTGTCTTACCCTCATTTTATTAATAATGACAAATATCATAAGAGGCTCATATTGGTTTTGAACTTCTATGGGAGGTAATTCATGTTGTTGAAATGAAATATATGATGTTGTCGCATGCATACAACTAAATAGAGATGCTACATCATTCAGTCTAACAAAAGGTGGAACAACTACCTTTTGTAGAGCCCCATGGAGCATTTTGTGGTATGTAGGCAAAGTTTGTATTAAATCCCATAGAGAGATATTAGCCTAAGTAGTGTGCGCTTTCTTGACAAGTTTGTACTCTTTACCAATATGCAAGGGAAGATGAGGTGCTTGAGGAAGAATAGGTTGAGAAGGTGGAAGAGAAATGGGCACACTCAGTGCTTGCCTACTTTGTTTGTTATTGCGGGTGTTGTGTGTGTGAGCAATCATATGATGTTGCGACACATTTTGAACACCTTGATTCCTTTGAGTAATTTTCTTTGCATAGTTGAGAATGTAACCCGAGGGTCAAGGCGGTGTTGGATCACCTTCAACAGTAATCACCGGTTTAGATAAAAGAGGTGAATTGCACTTATTCACTATCCCTTTAGTGGGTGGAATAAGTCTATTAATGATGATTGAATTGACATTTTTTTCTTTTTGAGTAAGCTCGACATCCATCCAGGAGGGATTTAACGTGAGATATCGTTCTTCATCCACTAATGCTTCATCTTTTGAAGGGAGATCATTGGAATAAAGGGAGTGTAAAGTGTTAAGAAAATTGTTGATGATTGTATCTTTAGTGATAACCAAGGGGTTTAAACATGCAACCAAAGGAGGAATATCAAGGGTCTGCATCCTTCATGATATCCAAGGTACTTGAACATTTAACCAAAGGAGGAAGATCAAGAGTCTTTACGTCCTTAGTGATATCCATGGTACTTGAACATTCAAACAAAGGAAAAAGATCCATAGGATGAGCCATAGAAACCTCATGTACTATGTTAGAAATAGAAGTAGCATGCTCAATATCATCTAATGGCTCATCTTTAGAAGAGAGATCATCCAAATAAAGAGTATGTAAAATAATGTTAAGAAATGTATCCATGGTTTCATCCTCTTCCACCAAAATATTCTCACAAGTGGGAATGATTTTGGGAGAGGGATCCAACACATATGGGGGCATAGGCAAAGATAGGTCACTATCATATGTATTAGAGGTGATGTCAAAGGTATTATCATGAGTTGTAGTAGAAGTAGAAGAAGATCTATCACCATCACCTTTCTCATGACAATTCATGGAGATGAATTTAGTAAAGTCCTCTAATAATGATAGAAGTAATACGAAGAAGCCAATAATACATGTAAGTGTGATATGGAACAACAATGTACAATTGAATTTATACATGATTTGAGTATCTAAAATAAGATTGCAATCAATGTCCTAAAAGTTCAAGATAAGCAGGGCTTTCCAAAATGTGGTGTTTTGGTAACCACAACAACTAAGTCTTGCAAATGTAAGATGTGTAGTATTTGCAAATTATTTTCTTAAGTAAACACAAGAGAGATTTAGAAAACTTTTCTTTAAATGAAGATGCATAAGTGTCAAATGAAGCTAGATAGTTTTGTTTATGCTATTGCTTTATGATTTTAAAGAGAAAATGAATGCATGAATGTTATTGATTTGTAATTTAAATAAATATGACACATATGATGAGGTACAGAAATGTAAAATTGGATTTTAACAATCCTTCAACCTAGAAAAGATCTGAAAATAAGATTTCAACTACAACCAATTTAAATGCAAGACTAGCTAGGGTTTATCATCAAAGCCCTAGATCTTAAATGCTTAGTCCCTTAAACCAAATTATTTGATCTAAGAGTGCTTTTCCTTTTGTAATTTGAAAAGTAATTATATTTATGAAATGTTATGGCAATGCAAGATCAGATTTGAACAAGTAATCAGCATCAAAATCTGAAACAATGGTTTACTCCACAAACCCTACGTGCAAGACTAGCTAGTTTTTCCAAAAAATGTAACTTTTTTGACAAAACCCTAGCAAACAAGAGGTTTAAATGCAAGATGTATCACTATGAAATGGTTAATTTCTGTTATACCAATCATATCTAATGCAAAAATTAGAAATTTAAATATTTCTATGATGATTTAAAACCATGAAATATAAACAATGTGGCAAATATGCTTTTTAAATACACTTAAATCCATGCTTGATTTTCACATTTCAAATGCCAAAATGCAAGAATGTTGTAAACACAAGGAAAGATAAGGTACATAAAATGAAATCAATTTAATCCACCTTATAATGTCACTAAGATCTGAAACAACACAGTAATCTACAAACCCTAGGTTCAAGACTACCTAGATTTTCTAACTATGCAAGGTTTTTGCAAACCCTAACAATGAAGCAATGTAAACTTAAGCTATGAAATTATGCCAAATGATGAATGAATGTAATCTAATCAAATATAGGGAAGAAAATAACTCAGATCTAGAGCAAGAAGGATGCTAAAGTGCAAGAAATAGTGAGTTCACCAAAATGTTAGATAGAAAAGAGAGACTTAGCCTAAAAAGGTTAACTAGGTCAAACCCTCTTCTATTAACATTGGAACAAAAATTGAGCTTGGCTTCTACCTAAGAAGGAGAGACAACTACAGGGGTTTTGTCCCTTTGTTGTATAATGGAGTGTCAGCTATATCCAACCAAATCTAACCAAGCAAACCAGGGCAAAATATCAAACCCTAGTTGACAAAGATCTACTCATAACAGACAGTCAGAATAGATATCATAAATCTAACACCACAACAAGGATCAAAGGAAAGAGTTAAACCTAAATCTTGATTCAAGAGCCCAAAGTACTAGGGCACTTGGGTGCCCTAGACCTTGATTAGGGTTTTGCAGAATGTGAAGTTTCATGTGTCTTTGCCCTTTTGTGTTCCTGGTTCCTATAACTTGTTTTCTATAGATTCTTCTAGATGCTACCTGTACACACACACAAAAGAAGGAAAATGGTTGGGTACTATTTAGGAGCTTGCCTAATTCAAGCTCCATGAATGGTGTTTCCATCTCCACAATAGAAATGATGAGATCTTAAAGAGCATGTGCCCTAGGACGGCAGAGGAAAATCTAAAGTAGAATGGAATGCTAGAACAAAACATGAAGGAAAGGAGTCACCATGAGCATGGAAACCCTAGATTGCTTGAAGCAGTGTTACAACTTGACTCAAGAAGTTGGTGTAGCCCAAATAAGTAGAGAGATCTTCACAATACCTACAAGAAGTTAGTTCCACAACAATAATCCACCATAGAGAGCTTAAGAGAAGAGTAGAGATCATGAGAGAGAAAGATAGAGAGTGCAAGAGTGCCTAGATTACCTAGAGAACTTAGAGATGTTCAAATGAATTACTTAACTTTCTTATATATGAATTCTCATTGATTTTCAGAGAATTAAACCAAATGAGTCTGATATTAGAAACCATTTAAGATGATTAAAGCTGACATACCACCAATTTAGGTTTGGGCTAAAGGAGGGCCCAGGGCGCTTGGGCACCCTGGTCCTTTAGCCCTAAGACCTCTGAGATAAGTCACTTTTAGTGTTTATAGCCTCACCTTATAGTTATTTTTTGGGTTTTGCGCATCAGGATCAGGAATTACATGTTTTAGGTCCACCCATGTGCTAAACTAGGTATAAAATGCTAGTGTACACATTTTATGACATATCATCTTGAAAACCCTATCAAGTAGCACAATATAATCTAACTTTGAACTTTTGCTGCATTTAATCTTCAATCCTTTTAAACTTTCCCTTATTTTGAATTCTCCAAGAATCCAAAACTGACGGGTGCATGCACAAAGATGAGTCCACTTAAGGTGGAAGTTTTGGAGTTAGAAAAAAATATGAAATTGGGTAACTAAAAATGGGGTCCCATTTTTACAAAATGAGGTCCCATTATAGATCAGAATCCTAAGCCTAAAATCTAGGATGGGATCCCATTTCTTAGTGGGACCCCAAACCTAGGACCAAAAAATGGGATCCTATTTATTAAAAGTATTAAAATTTTTTTAAAAAAGCCTGCAACCCCATTTTTCCTAGCAACAGGCAACAAACAAAATGGGATCCTGAGTGCAAGGAGAGCATTTTTGGTCATCAAAAGCTCAGGTAAGTGGATTTTTCCACTTTTTTAATTTCTCAATCATCTCTGATGAATTTTTTTATGTTTTTCTTTCTTTTTTAGTGTAAAATACAATCAAAATTTAAAACCTAGACTATTATTAGGGTTTAAATTTATGAGTTCAATAGCTACATTTAGACATTTTAATTGTAAAATATAATTGAAATTTTGAAAGACTATATCATATAAAAGGATAGATTTTGAACAAACTGTCAAAATTTTGTTTAAATTTGAGAATCAAATAGCTGTATTTAGACATTTTAGCTATAAAATATAATTGAAATTTTGAAAATACTATATCATATGAAAGGAGAGATTTTGAACAAACTGTCAAAATTTGATTTCAATTTGAGAGTTGAATAGCTGTATTTAGACATTTTAGCTATAAAATACAAATGAAATTTTGAAATGACGGTATCATATGAAAGGAGAGATTTTGAACAAACTGTCAAAATTTATATAGCATTGGGATGATATATATATTTGGTTTTCATAAAATTTACTTATACTCATGTATGTCATTTATTAAAAACGAAATATTAAGTAGATAACTGTCATGTAAAAAATTACAACAAACCATAATCAAACCTTAATCAATCCATCTCCATGGTTTCTCAAATCTAAATTAGAAAATAAAGGCTCTTGGAATGTTGTAGCAATAATGTCTAAGGCTGCAAATTAGTTATCTAATAGAAAATTCCATCTCATTTCAGCTTTAGGACCTCTTTCCCTTCATTTTTGATCATTTTTTTTGCTTCAAATGTGTACCTGTACAACTCAAAATCATGATGTTTCCATGGATGGAACAACAACATATCTCCATTCCATCAACTAATATCTTTCTCTAGCTAGATCATCCCTACAATCACAAGTTAAACAAAGCATCAAATTCTTCATTTTTTAAATCACAAATCATCAGAATATATTCATCTTCATACTCAAATTAGTCCTAGGCAACTAGTAGTCAATCCTATCTCCATTATCAAATTTGGTTGTCATAGGCAACTTCACCAAATTTAGGATTTCATCATGTTTCCATGCATAAGAGATCCACCTCAAGGTAGTTTTCCAAGTCTAGTTATAGTCTTGCAGATGTTCATTATGATTCTAGGGTGGTATGATAGTCCATTGGTTTCTATGACATCATGATAGCATAGATGCATCTGAACATTCAGCCTTCATGGATATATTGATAGTAAAATAGAGTTTTAAATTGTTCTTAAGGTTTGGGACAATCATAGTGATCAATAGTCTATGTGATTTCTCATTTTTCATTCATGACTGCCTTCCACCTTATGATAGTATCCTAACCTTCTTACCTCATCAGCTATCTTAAAAGTGGAAGATTTAATCATTACCACATGGTTATGTCTCTTTGATTATGAAGATAATGCAATTGAATCTCTAGAGGAGTCTTACATCTTAACAACAATTTCATTGTCCCTTTGTAGTTCATCATGTGAATGTGACAGTCTTCACATGTTTCCTTGATGGACTTTTGATAACAAGGGAAGATGGCAATCTTATGATCAATGACTATTCCTAGAGAAATCATGATGTAACAACCCAACTGAACTCCTCATGACAAGTCTGTTATTGGTTTAAGGCTATCTTAGAGGTCCATAACAATCTAGGAATTTACTAACAATTAACAGTCCTTAATGGTCATGACAACATTATACAAGATACTAAAGTTCATGCTAAGATGATGATTTCCTCTTTCCTATCAAATGGTAAGAATCAACATGATTGTTCTTATCATATCATGATTGAAATAGGACCAATCAAGAAACCTAGTACTGCACATGGTGCGTAAATGATAATCTTCTTATGGTTTTCTTGGTATGTACAATGAAACCCACATAGGGTTTGATGGATTTCCCTCTAGGCAATCAAATCCTTGTCTCTCAGAACTCCATTTAAATTAGGATCATGGCATTCAATTCTAAAACCACACTCTAAGAAATGGATGCTTACAAATGAGTTTTGATTCACCAAATCTTCACATACTCAAACACATATCCAACTTATGAATTCATGATTGATCCAATGCTCAAACCAATGCAAGCATGACTATTGTATTTGTTGACCAAGCTTATTGATAGTCATAAAGTTAGAGAAATTCATCCAAAACCATTACAAACTATTTCTAGCTTTGCCATAGGAAATGTTGGATCTTCTAGAATGACTACTTAACATCAAACCAATAGCCAACTCCACGGAAAAATTAACAAAATTGAAACCTTGGACCTAACATATGAGGACAAACCTTGACAACAAATTCATTATGGTGGTCCTAATATCCCTACTACTATACTCTAACTATTGTGACAATACAATGCTTGGCTAATGATATCTCTCTGAGTCCTTAAGAGGCATCTTTTGATATGATAGTCCTTCATATTGACATTTAACCTTGATACCAAACACCCTATGATCAAACACCATAATGATAGTCATAGATAACAAAATCAATTATAGGACAATCCTATTGAGCGGGTTTTGACAAGATGAATGAGAGGATAACTCATAAGCATAACATGACCTTGATAATATATGCATGCAAATCCTTTTTTACAAATCTCTAGATAGTCTCGAAACAAAGATACCCTTTTATGCCCATGACTGTCCTAGTATTTGATTGAACCTAACATGATTGTCTATATAGTCTTATTGATCTTTCTTGTCTCCCTCCCTACAAGTACTCATGATCCATGTACCCTTTGAAATTTATTTTAGCACTGGTAATATAATTTGTATCTTTGACTTGCTACAGACGTAGACAATGGTAACAAAATAATAACCTCTCCCATAGCCTTTATAATACATTGTGACCACATTTTAGACTTTATACATGAAGACCTATACAATGAAATAATCTTGAAGGTCATCAAATGGGAAAATGAAAACTAGGACCACATTGGGAGATATTAACTATAAGACTAAACATATGGCATAGACTCCAAAACTCCTTTCAAAAGATGAATACTATCATGTTGTTTTGTTTATGGAAATGTACCACATTTTTTATATTAAATAAGTAATGGTCAATATGAAAGACTTCCACTATTTTAACTAGTGATGTGTTTTACTTGTAAAAATTTTTTATAAAGGGAAAAGATAGAGAGAAAGTAAGTAGGGCCAAGAGGATATGTTTTTTCAATTGAATCATTCAATATAATAACAATGGTAATAGGTGTCATATATGAACTAATGAAAGGAGTTACTTCACTTACTTGATTCTTCATATCAGAAAAATTGAAGGGAGAACTTTTTAATAGATTCACAAACATTTTACTAGAATGCAAGCTAGTCTTGGAATGTAATTTTAGAATGCTAGTGTGGGAGAAAAATTATTCTCCAATGATCTAACAATGTTTGACAATGTATTAAGCACACAAAAGAATTTAAGATCAATATTATAACAATATAATATAAAGAATGGGGCGGCTTAAGGTAATCCTAGAGGTCCAGGTAGTGGGGGGTGATAAGAGATAATCATGGTCAGATCATAGCAGTAGTGGTACTCCCTATGGGTACACAGACAAACTACTATGCTGAAGCTATGGCTACCTATCATTCTATTGCTCTAGCTTATGCCAAGGGTCATAGAAAAGTCTGGATCGAAGGTGACTCTATGAACATCATCAATTGTCTTAATGGCACCTCTAAACCAAGTTGGTCCATTGAGACCTTGATCAAAGATTCTATTATGTTGTTGAAAACCTTTGAGGCTACCCATATTTCTCACATCTATCGTGAGGGCAACAAGGTGGCGGATGTATTTGCCAACCTAGGAGTTATAAATGAAGCAAAGCTCATATGGGATGAATTTATTTCGACCCCGAGCAATGTTAAAGACCTGCTTAAAAATGATAACATCCATGGTACGACAATCAAGAACTTCTAAAGAGATCATCATGATTTCTAAAGGTTTACAGGACTCGCCCATCCAAAAAATTCATCTCACACAGATTATGGGTTCGAATATCACCAAATTAGCTCTATTCGTCCTCATCGTTACCTTCACTTTAGTTTACAGAGAGAAAGTTTTCTTCTAGTGTCTAAATTTTAGAATGGGGGGTGACAGAAACATGGTTGAACCTTCTTCTTGTGAGGGGATTAAGTAGAAGTAGAAGGTGTGGAGCATCTTAGAGGCTGGAGGGCTCATGCCATTTATGGAAAATCTCCATGGAGCCAACCCAAGTGCCACAACCATGTTTGTTAAAGGTTACAAGAATAGGAGGGTCATGGCATATGGGTGGGAAATAGATATTTCTGAAGACTTAATTGCCATGGTGACGGGGATTTCAACTAGTGGAAATAAATTCTTTTGGGAGAGGAAGCAGAGTGAGGAAGCCCTTAACAACTTCTTCAAAGGAAACGAAAGGGATAAGCTGGTCAAATTTTAGACTAGTCGGTATAATAATCATCTATCGATTGAGCCAATATGGGCAGAGGTGGTTGAAATTATTATGATATATGTAACCCTGGACGAAAGGTATGTGACCATTTACTCCTATCACTTCAATTTGCTGAATCATTTTAGACATGGTATGTCAGTTTCTTTTCCCTTCTACCTATTTTCTTCTTTGGGCTTTGGTCTGAAAAAACATGGTAGAAACCCCAAACTTTTGATTCTACACGAGAGCCTCATATTACTCATAATGGAGCACATGAAAAACAACACCCCCAAAAAATCAATAAAACATAAAACCAGTGCTAAGAAGAAGGGGACGGTGTCGTCTAGCGAAGACGAGTCTAATTCTAAGGATGAGGACTAGGAAATGGAGGAGGAAGAAGAAGAGACTGAGGAGGAATCCTCTAGAAAGAAAAGGAAAAGTCAGAAGAGGGAAGTTTCCATTTCATGGTCTACAGGGTTTGAAATGGGTGATGACACTGAAACCTCTGTGAAGGAGATTTATGACAAGAAAATGATGCCTTAGAAGAGTAAAACCCCCACATCGATGAAGAAATGTAAAAAATCCATGGAGGAGGTTGAGGGTTTTATGCAGGATGTTGGTGTCTCTTCACATAAACAGGGGAGTAAGGCGAAGCATGGAAAGAAGGTCAAGCCGGTTGAGAAGGATTGGGAAGAGGAAAATGTCCAGTTTGCTGTAAGTGCTACCCTTAAATAGGGGATCAAGCAGAAGTAGGGGATTAGGGAGAAGCAGTCTGACAAGGAAAATGACAAGGTGGAAGACTCTTTGGGCAAGTCCAACCATATCCCTGAACCAGGTGTGGGTGTCAACTTTCCTAAAATCAACAACCCTTCAATTAATGTCCCTGAGGATTTTGATGATTTGTTGGCCCAGGTGAGAAACAAAGATCGGGTTGAGGAGGTTTTCAAACTTGTGAATAATGCGGTGAACTCAAAACACAAAATGACTAAGTGGTTCTTCCTAGAAATTAATAGAATTAACATCAGATTCCAGCTACATCAGGAAAGCTTGGGAAGGGGGATCAATACTACTTCTAAACAAGACTCCCTGATCTTCAGAAACTGGGATGCCATTCCAAAAATGGAGGAAATTGATTAGAAGATAAATAGGATGAGAGAAGAGTTCAATACCAGGGTTCAGTACCTCGAGGAGAAGATCATTGAGGTGAACAATAACTTAGAAAAAATTTGCAATATCAATAAACTCACCATTCAGAACAGTCTCAATGGGACGAGAGTGCTAAAAAAGAAGCTTAAAGAGCTTAGAAAGGAACAGTTCAGGGATTTCAATGCCAAGGACAAAATGAATGTTGTGGATCTAGATAATCAGGATAAAGGAGATGACATTAAAAAGACTGGTAAATAGGTGGTTGGTGAAGACATAAGTGGACCTTCGACCCGCACTAGGGGGAGAAACAAAAAGTAGTTCAAAGCTGACAGGAAAGAGCTTATTGACTTTGCCAAAATGCATGAGGCATTTTACGAACGGGAATTAGAAGTGGAAAATACTCTTAAGAAGATGACCTAATATCTAGTTTGGTTTTATCTGGACTCTTTTTTAGCTACTCTTTATATGCTTATGTTTTATGGTAGCTTCTAGTCAGCTGTCAGTTGGTTTACTTCTTTTTGTATGCTTCTTTTTGTGAAGGGTTTTGTGGTCCCCTCTCAAAACCTATTTGACCACTTTAATAAAAAACAATATAATATAAAGAAACTATTCGAATGTGTAATTAAGGCAAAGGATGTTGATAAATAATAAGGATGTACATAGTAAAGTAAGAGAAACAAATAGTGACTAAATGCTCAATTTTGAGCTTATACAAAGTTACAATTCTATTTGAATCTTTTTGAAAACATAAGGATAGTAGTTCATAAACCTCTAAAATATTGAAAATATGGTGAAATAACATAGCTTATGGACCTTAGTAAGTTGAAAATTGCATGCATAGTGAATGTCAATCATCTATGTGGTTGTAGCAATGTGCTTCAATGGTTCTCAAGCTTGCTTAGGGTTGTCCAATTGGAAGGAGATTGGTGTTAGAGCCTTAGAAGTTTGCAAGAAAGGTGGCACATTCATCAAAAATGGTTTGGAGACCACCAATACTATAAGGGCAATGAAAAGGAAATTATTTTGAGACCATAGAGTGTCTAGTTAGCAAGAAAGATGTTGGAAATTAGAGATTCTAGAGAGTGATTTGTATTAATTTTAGTAATGTGAATGTTAGAAAGGATGAACATTGAGTATGTGTTTGCATAATAGTTCAAGATGTAACTTGGTGATGGTCTAGAACATTATCATGATGCATGTAGTGTTGACTTCTATATATAATTGTTACAGGTTAGTTTCCAGATGAGTTGTAGCAGTTGAAAGTTATTTAGGATAGAGTTTTACAAAGGCATAGCTTTGTCTCTTGTTGAAGTAACAATATGAATTTGTGTTGGGTGCATATAGTCTTCATTATGGGTCAAAATGTTTAGGGAAATTATTATATAGTTACATTGTTGGGTTTTCTTTTGCATTAGAGTCATGATAGTTCATTTTCCTTTTTGGCAACTAATTATCCTTTCCTCCTAGCAAGTTGTTATGATTTGGATGGTAGTTGTTTAGGTTTTCTACGTGGAATGTGGGAGAAACCTATTATATAAAATAGTTTCTTGGTGATCACATGGATTATCATTGGAATCCAAGATAACTATCCATCTTCCAAACAAGGGTAGTTGTTAGGGCAACAATGATTATGCTAAGTACTAGTTCATCTTCATTATTAAGCACAAAATAAAGAAGAAATAAGGATAGAATGAAAATGATAGTGTAATGGTTGGATTGAGAGAGGACTCTAATACTAGTTTAAGGAGAATAAAGAGAGATATATATGGTTATTAAAGCATATAAGTAACATAACTATGTAGGATACTATGGATTAACAACTTCAAATTGGTCATTTTTGGCATTAAACCTCTATGTAATAGTAGTAAAATTGTTATGCGATAGTAGTTGTATACCCTTCTTAGATTTTTTCACTTGATTGGCGTTTTCTCTAGAGGAATATTGGTGTTGTGTGATATGTGCTTTGTTTATATGTTTAATTTCCTTTATGTTATTCAAATAATCCATACTAGTATATGTGGATAGAATAATGGGGAAACGTATGGTGAGAGTAGAATGAGTAGAGATAGCTTAGGATTCCATTGTTGTTACAACACTATGGTTATTAAACTAAAAGTTTATCAATCAAGTGATATAAATTGGGTTTGAATAACTTGAGATTGTCATTTTATAAGCTTATTGGTTTATGTCTAACACGAGATCAAATGAAAATAGGATTCTAGTACCTTTTGAGCCTAAGGTTGAATCAAGGGATTGGCTAAGAAGAGTGAGATCTGAAAGAATGGAAATAAAAGAAGATGTAGAAGCAATATTTTAGGAATTATAAGCAAAAGTGGCTAGGATAGCCATGGTCGATGGAAAGTTAGATAGGCTAGAAAGTATGACACTCACCCTAATAGCAAGAATGGATGGAAATAGGGTGCACCAAGATGGAGGTAAACATGAGGTTGTTGTTTCACAAAAAAGACACTCCAAAATCTAAAAAGGTTTTCAACATGAGGCCAAAACTGATATCTAATCATATGATGGAGAAATTAGTGTAGAAAAATTAGGCCAATGGTTGTCTTACATGGAAGTGTATTTCAGTTTGTACTAGGAAAATATATCCAAATGAGGAAAACTAGTGGTTCCTTACTATATTAATTCAATTGTTGACAGTAGAATAATATATTTTACGCTTGTTAGTTAATCACTAGTCTATGTGTAAGCATTTATAAACACTAATTTAAGAAACCACTATGTTATATTTCATCCAAATCTTGTCTATTTTACTTTATATGTCATAATATGATGTCTTAAGGGGTCCTAATAGGACTTCTTAAGGGGATCAAAGAATTCAAAATACATGTCTCATGTTGGATCACAATTGATATAATTAAGTATTCTAGACTAGTTAGGGTGACTTGATATCATAACAAATGATATAATTAAGTAGTAGAAATTAGGATGACTCATCATTTAACAATCACAAAAGTTATAAAAATATAATGTTAATGTTAATATAATTTATGTCATAATATGATGTCTTAAGGGGTCCTAATAGGACGTCTTAAGGGGATCAGAGAATTCAAACTACATGTCTCATATTTAATCACAATTGATGTAATTTAGGATGACTCATCATAACAATCCAATGTCTTAATTTATGTCGTAATGGGATGTCTTAAGGGGTCCTAATATGATGTCTTAAGGGGATGTCTTAAGTTCTCAAAATTTGGTGAAGTTGCCTAAGGCAACCAAATTTAACAATAATACAATCAAATTTAAAGTAACTTTAAAGTAGAAAAATATGCGTATTTAACAAACAAAATATATAGAATAATAATTTTGATATATAAAAGTGTAGAGTATAATTGTGTACATACACATGTATACAAATTTGTGTACATTGAAATGTGTAATAATGTAAGTGTGTATGTACATATATGCCAACTCAAAATAATGTTCACAAAATATGGCTATGCCATCTCAAGAAAATCTAAAACTTGTGGGGAATGTAGCAGGTCTTCACGCCATCTAATATAAAAATAATGCAAGCAATATCAATACATCATCAAAACATGTATTTTAATTTATATAAAACTATCTATTTACACAACTTGTACCTGTATTTACAAGTGCCTCACACATGTACATATAGGTTTAATTTGCATCCTCTCAGGTTTTTAATTCAAAATATGTGATGAATTTGTGATGATGGCCTAATGACATAAAAGGACAATTTAAATCAATTTCAACTAATAACACACAAGAAATATCAAAACATGTATTTAAAAGAATAATATAAAACTATTTAACTATATTTACCTGTAGTTACTTATTCCATTGTACCATATCCATCCTTTCTTTTTTCCAACGCATCAATGATTGTCTCATGCTCTTCCATATAAATTATCCATAGCTCTTTATTTGGAGGTTTTCCATGATACTTCTCCAAGTTTATATTTGTTGCCAACACCAAATGTGCATAGTGTATAATCTTCTTATGAGTTTCATAGTCTTTGAATGTAGGCAAACCATTCTTCCTTATTAGGTATTTTTGTAGCCAAGTGCCAACAACCACCACTCAACCTATTGGATAATGATATCCATCATCAAAGAAATTATCAAAATTTGCTTAAGGGGATCAAAGAAGTTATCAAAATTTGCTTAAGGGGATCAAAGAATTGTTATCAAAATTTTCTTAAGGGGATTTCTTAAGGGGATCACCGAACCTGTTGGCTAAGGAAAGTCATCATCATCTTCTCGAGGTGTTGTTAACTTATTCTATTTCCTCTTCATTCTCCTCAAGTGCAACAACAACATACACATGTCCTGCAAACAAATTTTGATTCAATAACTTGCACATGTCCATAAAATTTGACCAATCTACATACATGCATTCATATGTGCACATATAAATAAATAAAAGCACTACAAAATAGTAATTAAGTGAAATAAAATGAAATAATTTGAATTAAATTATCTTCTTGTACAAGGTCTGAAATACGGTCATAATCGTCTAATGCAGACAGTTGATCATTGTCTTCAATTGTTGTTTCATATTGATCATGTGCTTGTGCAGGTGTCAATGGTCTTTGCTTCCACTCTTCAACCCATTTGTATTCTCACATGCTTCCCAATCTCCTGAAATACAAAACTAACAAAAACATGCAAGCTCCCTTGTCTAGATAGTCCATGTACTTGCATTCAAACTCCTAAATGAATGCCATTTAGTAGATCCACTAATTGTCTAGCAATCAAGTCTAGGTAGAATGTTTTCTTCTTCAACCAACCAAAAGAATCAGCAAACTATAGAGTACTCGCTTGATCTAGGTGTACATAATCTTGTATTGGACCAATCCACAATCCCACGTGCATCTTTAAATTTGACTGCATCCTCAAATTTCAATTGCTATCTAGAAAGAATTCTTTTAACACACACACCAGCTCCATCATGTTCTCCTTTACCATGTCCAGCTTCAAAAAAATTCCACATATGTTGGACATTATGTTCCTTGTGAACCCTACTTAACCAACAGAACATTCGAGCATTCTTGAACTACCGCATACAACTATCTAACCATATGAGATGTTTTATCAGCTGGATTCCTATTTCTCTTAAATTTGTATAAAATATATTGAGACAATATTGAACAAACTCTAACAAGTGTAACCAGTTGTCACTCAAATAGAAATGATACTCCCTCAAAACTTTTCTATCATCCTCTGTGCTATCATTTGCATGTCTATAAACAATATGAACAAACATAGCCACTTGCACTAAATTATAATATTGTGATTGGATTTCCTCTTGTAGAGCTAGAGTATAGTTTTCTATAAAATCAACCACTGAATAATAGTACCAACTGAAACTGTGTTTCTACATACACGAAACTGTCCATCAAACCATCAAGCTTGTTGAGAGTGCTTGACATATTTTGGTACAATCTTTCCCTTATATTCTGATATGAATGCATGTACACTAAGCTTTTATGTAATTAAATCACAATGCTTTCCAATTTTTCTATCTTTTAAAGAATATTCAACATTCTTAAATCTTTTAACATCCACTAATTGTTGTCCAAAATCATTTTCAACACTTTCATACATACAAACTCTTAAGAAAGAAAGATTGCCACAACTAGTGCATTGGCCAGAAATACATGAACTTAAATAAAATAATTTCCCATTAGATCTTTCACAAAACAAACTTGGTATAAACTCTTTTATTATTTCAGGTGACATATTAATATCACATTCTTGTATAATCGTGTTAATATGTAAAGTACAATGTATATATCGAAACACATCATAATAATAATGAAATTGAACATGCGTTTTACAACAACAAGATATTTGTTGCTTATTAATCTTTACATACCATGGTTTGTATTTTTCAAAAGATCTTTGACTTATTCTAATATTAGTAACACTAATTCACCACAAATTTTTTTATAAAATTTAGTTTGCGTTGTATCTAATAGGTGTTTTGGATGAGGATCACGAACTTTGGACCCCTCTTAATTTTAAAACATATCTAGCATTAGATGATACCCTAGTATTATCATGCCAATATTTTTTGATCAAAGATTTAATTTCAACATCCAGTTTCATGTCAGATCTCGAGAGTCGACCACTAAAACTCCAACATTGGTTGATTGGATCATTTTCTATACTTTCTCTTCTTTTTGCCACTCTTACCAATGTTTTAGGATGTATTTTTAGAATTCCACTAATAGTTCTTACCATTCTTCTATTCAAAGTTGCTTTATTAACTATAGTAGTTGTTATAGCTTGTCTTGCTACATTTTTATCTTTAAATCAACTATTCTTTCCAATAGACTCAATGACACTAGCAACAATAGACATAGCATGTTTTAGTGATTGATCTTTTCTTCTTGGTTTAATAAAAATGTCTAACATTTTCATTACTTTTCTCATTTTCCACATTCTCATTAATTGCATCATTAGTTGACATTGAAATGATAGTTTTTTACGATAAAAAATTTCTTTATATAATCTATTGGCATGTGTTCTTATTTGTCTCCAAGAAATCTTACTAGGAATGTTATCCAAAATATCTCTTTCAATTTAAAACTAAAATTTTATTTTCAACATCACATACTGGATTTTCATTTTTATTTTCAACTTCAAAACGATTTTCATTTTCAACAATAAAACAATTTTCATTTTCATTTTCAACAAAAGGATTTTTATTTTTATTTTCAACAATATAATGGTTTTCATTTTCATTTTCATTTTCAATAACAAAATGGTTTTCATTTTCATTTTCAACAAAAAGATTTTCATTTTCATTTTCAAAAACATTTTGTCTCAAATCTTGATCTCTACGAATATTATCGATCTCAACATTGTTATATCCATCTTCTTTTAAATATCCTATCAACACTATTTCCATTTCATTCAAAGGTGGATTTGAAGACGTACCTAGATTTGTGCCTATTGAAACATTTTCCATAGCATTGAAAGGGGGATTTGAAGACATACCAGGAGTAGTTTGTATAATTGTATTAGTTTCCACATTCACCTCTTGCAAATTTGCATCATCTATATCCATGGTCTCCTCAATGTTTTTATCTTCAATAGTTATGGAATTGGATGCTTCCGCATTATTCATTGATCAAATCTTTATTCTTCTATCTCTTTGTCCTTTTGCATTTTCTCTCTTTGCTTCAATTTCTTCGAGGGTCAATAGCTTCCTATCTTTCCTCTTATTATGAGTTTGTGATCCCATGATTAAAAAATCTTGAAGTGTGTACAAATGAATGTCAAAAACTTGAAAGCCTTCCTTATTTGTTCAGGTCCTTCAAACAAGTAGCAATTCAACAAAATTTCACTCAAACAATGTCTCAATGATGGCTCCTTTCAAAATTTAAACAAAATCCCAAGTTGATGGACCTGCAGAAGACAAAAGATGATAGATAATGATGTAAATGTCACTGTCAGCCATACAAAACAAGTTGCAGGGCCGATAGTGACAATCTTATTAAAAAAATGGTCAAATAGTAAACGAGATCTCATTTTTTTCTGTACCAATAGAGTAAGAAACGAGATCCTGTTATTTAAAATTTAAATTTTAGGCTCAGGTTTTCCTTTGTAACCCAGTTCAAGAAAAGCTTTGGGGACTCGAACCTAACCTCTGGACTTGGTTTGACCTGCAACTTGAAGGTCTTGTTAATATCACAACAAAATAGTGACTTTGGGCATATGTCTAATGGCCTTTTTTGCAGAATTTTTTGATGAAATTAAAACCCATTATAGATGAGACAATGTAGATTCCAAATATGTAATTTTTTTTATAATTGGATTTTTTTTTCTATAACTTGAATTATCAAGGTTTTTTAGTATTTTAATTTAACTTTTTATTAAAAAAAAATTTTGCAAAAAAAATTGTAAGAAAACGTACTTTAGACAATTCTTTTCAATTTCAAAAAAAAATTCAAAAAATGTTAAGTTTAGGTCATCTTATACGTGACGTACATGATGATTTTTTAAAACACCAAATTTGGCCAATAAAAATTTAACAAAAAAAGTTCAATAAAAAATTACAAAAAAAATGGAAAATGTGCTTCATTGAGTTACAAATCTTTTCCCAAAAGGATTTAGAAAAATATGATTATTTAGGTCAAAATATGGATGCTATACACATACATGATATAGTTAAAAAAAAGTGACTTTTAAATAGTGGTTTTTAGAAACGCCTATTGAAAATCAATTTCTATCATCCGGGTATTAAAAAAAATTACATATTTGGAAACTAGACTTGAGTATTACATTTCATATTTACTGACTTTTTTCAAGATTCCACCTTTAAGTGCTTCAAATTTTTAGGTCGACTGTGAAAATTTCTAAAAATCATGGAAAACACTTCCACTTTTTGGCCAAAATGTTGACTCAACTTCTTGCACACACTCTAACACCAAATCATATTTGAAGCAGTAACTCTAGAAAAGATCATAAAACAAAGAAGTTTTAGCAATTCTTGATTCTGCAATGATACTCTCAACAAATCCACAGAGACCTTGTTAAAGTTGGACTGCAAATTCTTTGAAATGATGAAGCAACACAAGGTGGCCATAATACCCTAATTTCCCTACAATAGTAAAAAATTATCACTAACATAAAGAAGATCTCAAATTTACCCAATTTGATGCTAAAACACCATATCTCCTCTACTCAGATTCATTTTCTTACCTCAAATCCATGACATTTAGCTTCAAACATGTCATCCCCCAAGCACACTGAATAATCGCCAGAAAACTATATTAAATAAGGAACTTAGCGTAGCTAATGGAAACTTCAAGCCTTTTCTTCTCATACGGGACCAAATCATGGCTCAACCCCTCCATGAAAGTCCTATCCCACAAAAGAGCATTTTCAATTTTATAATGTAGCCCCAAATATATGAAGGGATTTAAATATATTTTTCATCTCATGTCACAAAAGAGGGTCAATTTTTACATAGGCAATCTAGCAATATGGAAGACATCAAGCACTATTTTTTTTGGCATACACTTATTGTAGGAGGGTTGGATCTACAATTTTTGATAGTGAGTGCTCAACTTTCTAACTCAAGTGATTAGATCCATGTTAAAGGATGCAAGTTGGAAAGATGGCAATCGATCTGTAAACACTTCTAGAAGAACAACTTCAAAGGAATAAACATCACTTAGACATGCTACAAAAAATACCATTGGGCACACACAACTAAGAATGCAAGAGAAATAAATGACAAAGAGCAGGGTTTTCCTTAACACTTGAAACCATAACAAAATTCCTCTTACCATCTTACCATCAAGATGTGACTCTTTGAGTTGGGTTGAACAAATTGCTCTTCTTGAGGTGCAAAAAAACTACCTACCAGGATAGATACTCTACACACATTCTCTCCAATTTTACAGGGCCTACTACATTTTTGGTATAGTTGATTTTATCTTTGAAAATTTTACTATTATATTTAGGAATTGCAATATTTTTACACGAGTGTTGAATGCAAGCCAAAAGAATACCATCATTGCTCAAGGGAGAACAAATCTCAACTGAAACATAGGAATCTCCATTCACTAATACAAAATTAATCTAGAAGCTGATCTCATTACCACCAAGAGCAGTATTTCCTACTTTTCTTGGGAGGCTATGGAAAATGCATTTGCAAATAGTCATCATGCTTTGTCTCAAATGGCATTTGGCTTTGTATTTCACTGGAACCAAATGGGCAAGGCAAATGAGGTGAAGCTACATTTGATAAAAAAATCAAACACTTTTAGGGTTGGGCTTTTTCAATGATACATATTTAAAATATTTTGATTAGGTTATAGGATATTTAGTTTATAGTGTCAATCTATTCAATTTATTAGATATGTATTTATATAATTAGGTGAAATGGCTGTTTTAAAATGTGACAAAAAGAATGGAATGAGTGTTCCCCTAGATAGTAATTGGGTATGAAATGTTTAATTAATGGTGCAACTAATTTCAAATATTGGGGAATACAATTGTCACTCATGGGTTAATGGTCAAAAAATGCCTATTTTGGACACCTTTTACGAAGGGGCATATTTTGGGCATCAAAATTGATGATATGATATGGACCTGAAACCTTAGGTTTAAGTAGTGAACTTGCCAAGTAAGCTTGTATGAAAAATTTAGACTCATTCAATATCACCACATATGATTTTGAGAAGAATAAAGTTAGGGTGCACAACAACTGGGTCTTCTCCCCTAGTTATAATATTAACCACAATGTTGAGACATTACAAACACCAACCAAATTACAGTTGGTCCTTAATAACAAACAAAAGATGATGTCAACTGTATTAATATGAACAAAAGATAGATGACTGAAACATCAAGTCGATTAATACAGTTGACATCATTCTTGATTTGAAGCTAACAAATTTATAATTTGATTTGTTGTAGCTGATAAGTAACCTTCATAGGTACAAAAGAGCTTAATTATCAAGTATGTTGCAATTTTGATTTTATTTGAAACAAAATTAACTAAAAGTCAATATCATTTTCATGTGTAATGTGTATATATAGAGTGTTATGAAAAGAAGGATGCAAATTCAAAATCCATAGAATTTTTTTATACAATTGATGATATAGTTGGTTGTTTATGTGAGGCAGTGCAGCCATAAAAAGTTGTAACAATTCTTTAAGATTTGGACTATTATGATTGATTTTTTATAGTACAAAAAAATGGTGTCCTTCAAGGATTAATTGTCTTGAAATCTATGTAGATTTAGAGAATTATGTGGGTCAATCCTATGCCACACAAATTTGATCTCTAATGTACAATTATAATCTACCTAGAGACAATTTGATTTACTATGATTCTTGCTCTTTGTTGATGTGTAAGGACTGGGAGTATTTAAAAATGCCTAGGGAAGTTTCTAGATTGCAAGGGTTCAAATTATCCTTAGTCAACACCTTTGAAAGATTGGCATTATGGCCTTAGGCAAGTGTTAGTGAACAACAAGCAAGCATACAATGGCTTAGATGCAAATTCTAATGCAAGTGTTGATTCATTTTAATGCTCCAAATCCAAATATTCATAAGAATGCTCCTTGGAATTTATTGTGCCATATCAAGTCTAGTATAGACCTGCAACATCAAAAAATGTCCGCTTGGGGGCTTTTCCCTCATAAGGTTTAGCTCCTGAGTCTCTTAGCTGCATTTAGGACATCTTGCATCATAATTTGACATCCTAATGAGATGAGCCCTAAGTTTCATGACAAATGGGACCTAGGGGGATCCCTTGAACCTAATCATGCCCAAAATAGGGGGGGAGGACTTGAGCGCCCGCGCCCTAGTCCTGCCTTATTTTGGGTCAGTCCCAAATTTTAGGTGTCAGCTTATGATTGTTATTTGGGTCCTATGCCATCATGGTAAGTTTAAATTATGAAATTCTTGGTGGGAGTGTTTGTAGTTGCATATACAAGCATGTTTAGGCATTCATTTGTAAACTAGATGGCTATTGGGAACTTTATGCATTCTAAAGGTGATTCAAGGCTTTCATTGTGTTGCAAGAGCAGATTTGTGTTGTCTATGTGTTTGTATTTGCAAATTTGAGCATCCATCTCCTCATGGCATGAAGAGTTTCTTCCTCCCATGAGATCTTCACTACAAGGTGACATCATTTGTGTTTTGAGCATTTATCATTTGGTTTTTGCCTCTGCCTCATAAGGGCATGCACTCTCTATCTGACAACGGTGTTTGGAAGACTTGAATGTCTCTCCAGGGCTTGACTAAGGCAAGCCTCCAAACACCACAACCCCCTCCCAAAGTCTTTATGATTGTAGGTTATTGGTTGGAGCTATAGACAAAGTGAAGTTGCAGGAGGGCACAACAGAGTTTAGGAATTATAGATCAGAGAAGAAAATAGCTCCCTAGACTAGGGCGCCCGTTCATTAGTTCTCAAAGTTTCGTGACGGGAAAACCTTCAGTACAATAGGAACATGTTGCAGATCCTGACAAAAAGTAGGGCATTAGACTTGGGCACCCACTCTTTAGTCCTCGACTATTTTTCTTCTGAACCCTGAAAATAGGTGCACAGTTATTTGTCATTTTACATCTTTCTGTAGCAACATTTTTTGATATTCGTCCGTTTGTTGTCATATTTATATACAAGAGAAGATGATTGGAAATCAAATCATACAAATCGAAGTTTCCCTACATCTCATAGTGACCTAGGGTATGATAGTACATTGCAACTCGACCCTAGGTCCTTGAATGAAAGGGTGAAAGGAGGATACATATATAAAACTACCAAAACTCAACCATCCAAATTCCACTCTTTACATTTTGGTGAACCCATGTTATTGGACTTATTTGCACCTTGCTAAGTGTTTTGCTTCAGATTTACAGTGATTTCATTCATTCATATCATTCATCTCATTGCATTGGAAAACTTACAAAAAAGATAGAAAAATTGGAAAAAATGGCATTCTAGGGTTTGCATGTTGCATCAATTAATTTAAATTTCATCAAATTTCTAATTTTTGTATTAGATTTGATTTAAATTAAAGAAAAATTACAAAAATTCAACATCTTACATTGCATTTTCATAATAAAATTACTAGGGTTTGGTTGAAAATTGTAAATTTTGCATATAACCTAGTAATTCCAAAATCTAGGGTTTGTAGGTAAAATCTTGTTTCAAATTTTTCTACTGATTTTAGAGACTCATTTAAATTTTCAATTGGCTTTAGTCTTACATTTTGATAGAAATTTGCATCTAGATTTAAAAAATTTGCAGTTTTGCATAGAAAATTTCAACAAAAACTAGCATTTTCATTGATTTTTCACTAGATTTGAACTTGCATTTTGCATCTTAGGACTTGGAAATCATTTTCAGATCTGAGATCATGTAATTTTTATCATATATCATCTTTCAAAACATTCAATTAGCATTTTACATCAATATCTCAAACTTAGGGCTTGAAAAACATTGATTTTCACTAGTTTTAGCCTTATCGATTCTCTAAATTTGCACTATAGGAATGTTGTAAAGAATATTTTTGCACTAATTGGATGATATTAGGGATATTATCTGCTTCCCCTCCTAAAATTTTTTACAACACTTTGTTATTGGCCTCTTGTATTGAAAGTTTGGTGAAAAATTACACATTTTTTGCTATTTTAGCCCTAGGGTTTGGCCTAGTTTGCACCCTAAACATGTTGTAACAAATTTTATGGATTGAGGTGACTTATATCATTTATATTGTTTTCTTTACCTCCTAAAATTATTTACATCACCCCCTTTTGCTAGGTCTTGGAGTTGAAAAATCGTGAAAAATTACATATTTTACTATAATTTCACTAGCGTTTGATCTTGAGAGGCACTATAAGTGTGTTGTGACAGATATTTTGGCATTAGGTGGCTATTATTATTGATATTATTTGCTTTCCATCATCATTTTCCTCACAACACCCTTTGTCATGCTCTTTTACATTGAGATTTGGTGAAAGAATCACATATTTTAGTGTATTTTCACTATATTTTGACTTGTCATCATCCTAGATTTGCATCAAGAGTGTGTTGTGAAGGATCTTATTGCTGTATTAGATTGATATCAGACATATTATTGATTTCCCCTGATCAAAATCCTTACAACACCTTTGCTTTCACTTATTCACATTAAAAAAAAGTACAAAAAATAAAGCATTTAGGTCATTTATGCATATAACTTTGCACTTGTCATTTAAATAAAGTTGGAAAAGCTCTTAAAATATGATTTGGCACTCATGGCTTCATCTTCTCAAGGCTCTTTGGAATATTTACATGCATATATCACAAAATTTGAAAATTTCTACAAATTTCTTAGCATACATCCTCATGTCATTACCTATATACAAGATATGTACAAGGATATTTTTGTGTCCTCTTCCTTTGAAATCCTTGACTATGTATCTGATCTTAACAAATTTATATCTCTCATAAATACATACCCTTGGGTAGTAGAAGAATTGATAAAACACACTTTGAATGAAGAGCATGACACTTCTCTTAATAGTTTGGAATTGATAGTTGAAACATATGGAGATGATATTCATGTTGAGGTCCATCCTTCATTATCCCCTCAAGGATTGGGAGGTGAAAAAAATACATTAGACAGACAAATGGAACAACCTATACCTCTTTCTAGCCTTCAACTTGGGAAGATGACGACCTCCTTGATGATTTACTTGACAATGATACTTAGCACGAAGATCCTACAGGTAAGTATTTCTATCCCTTTATCTCTCATGATGTGCTTCCCCCGTGATGTGTTATGTGTTGTTTAGGCCTCCTGGGATGACCCCTGATTCTATCGTAAGTTTTGGTATACCAGGAGACCGCCTTTGCTGTGACCTTTTATTTGTATCATCATTATTCTATATTGCCTCTCTCTGATTTTCTTGTTGTGTGTTGTGTCTTACAGACATAGCATTGCGGTTGGTGACTTGGGGGCACCCTACTATGTGACTGTCCCTAAGAAACTTGCTTCCCCTCTCTTATTTATTGTTTGCCTTCCTCTAGTGTTTCTATCTAGTGGGCAGATGATGAAAAACATTTATACTGATGTGGACCTAGCATTCTTTTCACGAGAAATACAAAATTGGACTTAGTTCCTAATATGATGATGGGGTTGTATATCTTATTTGACGCTTGGCTAGTAGAAGCACTCGTGCTCTCTGCATAGTGAATTTGATGGTATTCTATCTCATTTACAAATCATAACAATACTGTTGCTTTGTGCACTTTGTCTATCTTGAATCTTGCATGCCTCAAATTTCATATGCATTATCATGATTATGTAGACACTAACATGTTTCTTGCAGGGATGTGTTTGTGGGAACATTTGGCGATCGTAAAGTACATGTCACCTTTGGGGGGCATGGGCTTTGCGAAAGTCCATGTTCCCTTGTGTGTTTTCTTCCTACCTTAACGTGCTTGATATCGATGTGTGATATCAACCACCTTAAGGTGGAGGCATATATAAGGTAAGCTGTCTGTTGTAGATGTTAGCAATGTGCTTGTCCTCAAGTGCAGTTTAAAGACTAGTGAAATGAGTACTTCTTGCACTCTGAGTTTGTTTGCAACCAATCAATCAAACAATCATTTAAGCCCTCTGTGGAGGTGGGATATCACATATATCCTTTTTATTTTAAGCCCTCTATGGGGGTGGGGTTAATGTATTTTTCAAAGCATATTGCATCATCCTATCATTTTGAAAAGTCCTCTGTGGAGGCGGGGAGCGGTTCTGTGACTAACTCAACCCTTAAGCATATCTTCAGTGATTGTTGTGGTAAAGCCCAATCGTCGGTGTGTGTCTGTAATGTGCCAGAGATGGTGATGAACCTAGAAATAGGAACACTCCATCACTTGTCTACCGTGTTTTCTTCATGTCTTCAAAGTGTGTGTTTGGCATGCTTGCTTTATTTGGCATGTCTATTGCCCCATATGCAATCTAAAGACCTGCGCGAAGAGTGCATCCTACATTATGGGAGGTTTCGTGTGTCTTGCATGTATGTTGCCCCATATATAGTTTAAAGACCTACGCGATGAGTGCATCCTGTATTATGGGAGGTGTGTTTACTTTCCTGTACTTGCATGTGCATTTCATATATATAAGAAAAAGAAAAGAAAAGAAATCATTCATGTCTTCTATGCATTAATGTGTCTTCTATGCATTCAATGTATTCTCTATGTTTTGCTGACTGTAACTATCTTCTCCATGTTTTGTGTGCTTGTCATTGTCTTCAATATGTCTGGGATATCTTCTCCGTGCTTGGCGTGTTTACTGTATTTGTTGACCATACTTTAATGCATGTATTAGCCTCATGTTTATAAATACATTAAAGTGGGGGCTAAATGTAACATCAGAAAATGTCCCCTTGGAGGCTTTTCCCTCATAAGGTTTAGCTCCCAGGTCTCTTAGCTGCATTTAGGACATCTTGCATCATAATTTGACATCCTGATGAGATAAGCCCTAAGTTTCATGACAAATGGGACCTAAGGGGATCCTTTGAACCTAACCCTACCCAAAATAGGGGGGGAGGACTTGGGCGCCTACACCGTAGTCCTGCCCTATTTTGGGTCAATCCCAAATTTTGGGTGTTGGCTTTATGACTGTTATTTAGGTCCTGTGCTGACACGGTAAGTTTGAATTATGAAATTCTTAGCGGGAGTGTTTGTAGTTGCATATATAAGCATGTTTAGGCATTCATTTGTAAACTAGATGGCTATTGTGAACTTTATGCATTCTAAAGGTGATTCAAGGCTTTCATTGTGTCAAGCAAGAGCAAATTTGTGTTGTCTATGTGTTTGTATTTACAGATTTGAGCATCCATCTCCTCAATGCATGAAGAGCTTCTTCCTCCCATGAGATCTTCACTACAAGGTGACATCATTTGTGTTTTGAGCATTTATCATTTGGTTTTTGCCTCTGCCTCATAAGGGCATGCACTCTCTATTTGACAACGGTGTTTGAAAGACTTGAATGTCTCTCTGGGGCTTGACTGATGCAAGCCTCTAAACACCACAACCCCCTCCCAAAGTTTTAATGATTGCAGGTTATAGGTTGGAGCTACAGAAAAAGTGAAGTTGCAAAAGGGTACAACAGAGTGTCAGAATTGCAGATCAGAGAAGAAAACAACTCCCTAGACTAGGGCACTCGCTCATTAGTCCTCGAAGTTCCATGACGAGAAAACCTTCAGTACAGTAGGAACATGTTGCAGATCTTGTTTGTAGATCCTGACAAAAAGTAGGGCATTGGACTTGGACGCCCGCTCTTTAGTCCCCGACTGTTCCACTTCCGAACCCCAAAAATAGGTGTACAGTTATTTGTCATTTTACATCTTTCTGTAGCAGTATTTTCCTATATTCATCCGTTTGCTGTCATATTTGCATAATTAGGGTTTTTGATGTATAATTGAGCATAAGAGAAGATAATTGGCAATCAAATCATACAAATCCAAGTTTCCCTACATCTCATAGTGACCTAGGGTATGATAGTACATTGCAACTCAACCCTATGAAAGGGTGAAAGGAGGATACACATACAAAACTACCAAAACTCAACTTTCCAAATTTTACTCTTTACAAGACCATAGCATACATGATGCTACATAATGCACTTGCATAAGATACATGACTCATGTCCTCCATTTCACCTTGTGTAGTAGGACTTTGATGAACTAATATTTTTATTCTTGTAGGCATAGGGACACTCACTAGTTTACAATCCTACATGCAAAAATATTGCAACAAAGTCAACATACTTCCTCTCACTTAACCAAAGTTTTTATGTTAGCCTTATCTTTTTAATCTCCATTCCTAAGATAAACCTAGCAACACCTAAACCCTTCATTTCAAAATGTAAAGAAAGATAAGATTGTAAAACCTTTATCATTTCCTTACTATTACTAATCAACAATAAGTCATCCCCATGCAAAAGGAATATATTAAACTAATCACCAATCTACTTAAAATAAACACAGTGACTTGATTTGGCTCTAACAAATCTTAATGTCTTAAATATGAATCAAATTTATGATACTACATTCTAAGATACTACTTAAGCCCATAAAGAGATTTTTTAACTTGCAAACCATTTTCTCCTTAGCCTTTACCATGTGTACTGCTCCAATTGTGTCACATAGATCTCTTCCTCTAGATCTCCATCCAAGAAAGTTGTCTTAACATTTATTTGCTCAACCTAAAGGTCCAATGCAACAACAACAAATAAAATAAAGTCTAATGGGTGTAAGCTATGCAATAAGAGAAATGATCTCACCAAAACTAATTCCCTCTATTTGGGAATAACCTTTAGCAACCAAGATTGCTTTGTACTTCTCTATTTGGCCCTGATAATGAATTTCTTCTTAAAAACGTATTTGCATCCAATAGGTTCATCCCCTTATGCAACTAGTCCAAGTCCCATGTGTTGTTCTTCTCCAACGTCATCACTTCCTTATTCATGGCCTTCTTTAAAGACTTACTATCTTTCATCTTCATTGTCTCCTTCACAATTCTAAGCTCATCGTTATTCGTAGACAAATAAATATGCAAAAATGCAAATCAAATAGGGTAGACCTCTTTGGTTTCACCCTTTGCCAAATAGACCTCTTCACAAGCTAAGGTGGGGGTTCTTCTTCTTCCTTAGAACCCTCAAAACCCTCTAAATCCTCCTTATTTAGTCTAACCTAAACCTTTGGTTCAACCTTATGATGGCGAAGCATGAGCAATGAAAAGAGACAAATGTAGAGCAAAGGGAGGAAAAACACCGTATTCAATGGTCAAGAATCAAGATGTTCACACAAGTGCGGTGGGGTCTTGGGGGGTCAGTTGTTGGTTAGTACCGAGAACACATGTTCCATTTCCGATCTTCCCTTGCGTAAGTTTCAAAATTGACGATGCCATCTAGGTATCGTTTTGACCACAAAAGGAAAGAGTTGGAACACTTTTTACATGTCATGCATCCGAATTGCGCATCATGTCATGCATCCAAATTGCGCATCATGTCACGCATCACGTCACACACACGGACAAGTGGTGGGGGCAAAGACCATGTTATGTCATGCATCAAATATAGGTATCTTTTACAACTCTATAGTGCATAAGTTGAAATAACCACCGAAGCTGCTACGCGACTTTGAATCGCTTTATAAGTCGTGCCTTTTGCTTTTTAATTAGCCGATAGACTTTTATATGTGAGCTTTATAGTGCTCGGAATTGTCTCACGCCGCAAAAAACTTGCCGGAAAATTTTCTAGACTCGTCGGTTGTTCCTATCGGCGTATTCCTTGAACCTCTCATATGGGTGCAAGTGCTAGTTTAATATGGACATAAAGCGGCCATCGCGTTGAGATGGTATATTTATTTCATTGTATTTCAAATTAAAAGGGTGGAATTGCAACCTTTTTAGCTGATAATAGGTCCACAATTGACTTAAGATTTGTCTCAATCACCAAACTAAATGACGATGCTGGGAAATTAAAGGTGAATAATCCATTGCACACTGATCGCTTGCAGTGCAAGCATCATAATTATAACACTTCCCATACTAATGTGATAATGAAGGAATGATATGGATTAAGACATTTATGCCTTTCATTCTTTATCTCTGAAAGTCTGATTATAGGTCTGATTTATGTCTTACATGATCGACACCATATTGAGTGGGGTTTCGTAGACTTGAATTTAGGCATCTCAAAAGTAGTGAAGCCTCTCAACCAAATCACCTTTATCTGTAAATTTCATTTTTATTCATCTTAAAATTATGTCTGTAATGGAATCCAATTATGAATGTGCAATCAAATAAATTAATTCATCATATAGTACTTCCTTCTTGGAGTAACGAATTAAACCTTGAGCATGATCAGTGAAAAATGAGAATCAGGGAAAGTTGAATCCGATTTGATTTCCTTAGCCACTGTAGTAATGTTATCATCAAGTAGAGTTGTGTGAAATCTTCACTCTGGATATAGTTGTCCACTAAGAGCTGCCAACTCTACCACCGCCTAGGCATCAAACTATAGTTGTGCATGCTCAACGAGAGGGAAGCATTCCTCTACTTTTCAAGTTGGATCTTATCGTGAAGGTCAAGTTGGGTCATTGAGTTGAAGTTTGTGTGCACCACATCGTCACTACATTGGGGAGCTAGCCAAGCATTTGGTTTTTGAGGGTGGTAAGGCTGTTACAAAGTTTAATAGCTACTAGTTTAGGTTTCTTTAGGTAGGCTTCCTCATGATTTCCTTTAGAAAGGTTAAAAATTCGATATTCTTGTCATTGGTAGGGAAATCTATTTGCATGATCAAAATTTATTTATCAGTCTGGTACTCAACATAATTGATTGCTCAATGGTTGCCTAGTTAATTTTCTTCACCAATATTTTTGAGGAATTTTAAAAGTGTGGAGGAAATATTTTTTACAATCGTCAATGGTGGTCATCATAACAACTAGTAAAAGTTAGTGAAGTAAAACAAATGAAGGGTAAAATAATGCTTTTATTTTTTCAAGGCACACCGATTGTGTGGCATGGAACCATGTACAAACTATTGCATACATTTTATGTACAAATTGTCCAATGGAATGTTTTATGTGAAGTTGGGCTAAACTTTTTCAAGAGGAAACATAAACTGTATAAAATGTGTTAAATAATTTGTATTTTTTCTTTAATATTACAAAAACATATTTTGAAAATGTGTTAAATAATGGGTCATAATTGTAAACTTCTGGATGGTTATATATAGCAAATTGTCCTCTCCTTGATGAACTAGGAACTTTGGTACTAAAAAAAGCATGGTGGTGAATTCCTTAGATATGATTTTCTTATGGTGGTGAAATCTTGAGAGCAATAATAATTAACCTCATGGACTGTAATGTATTTATGAAGAACCATGAAAGGATACACATCAATGTTTGTGTCATGGGTGATGGACCAAGCATTTGCTTTTGAAATCACATGTTTGGGACTCAATTCTATTGGTAAAAGTGTCTTAACCTTGCGATTACAAAAAGTACAAATTTTTAGGTTATAAAAATGAATAAACCTAATTTTTGGGCTATACAGCTAGTTTTTAGCCAAAATTACTATTCAAAGTTGCCTGGAACCACTTCCAATGGTGTCTAGTGCATAGATCGCTTCGAGCTCTACAATTTAAAAACAAGGCTCAATCGACCTCCTAGATCAAAAGTTATGGCCTTTAGAAGTTGGGCCTCTTGCATTGGAAAATGTAAAAACATGTTGGACACAGAAAAGAGCTATAAGGGGGAGTTACATGTGTTGACCAACTTATGATGCATGTTATGACACACTATAAGGCATCTTTGATTGGAGATAATGGAACTCTAAGGATTTGGGCACCACTTTTGGGTGGTTTTGGCTCATGGTTTTCTAATTACCATTTAACAGTTTCATGTATTGTATCTCCTATATATTAGGTGATTGAGATGGACGTTGTGTGAGAGAGTCTTATAGATATTGTTAATCTGTCTCCAGATCTCTAGTTGGTGATACTCATATGAAGGCTTACTCTACAATATATTGTAATCTTGTTAAGATTTCTAAATAATATATTGGGCTACTTTTGGAGTGTGGGGTTTTTCTCACGAAAGGGTTTTCCACACATAAATCACTATGTTGTGGTATGACTATTATTTATGTTTATTTCTATATAATTTATGTAATCGCTGTAAATATTTGAAAAGTTAAATGCATAATCCTCCTCTCAAGATTAGTGTAGGAAGTTATTCCACTACCTTAGCTTCTTTACAATTGGTATCAGAGCTTGATCACCTTTGATTTTAGTTGTGGGTTGTTGGGTTTTTTGAACTAATTTAGTTTGAGTGGGAGCTTATCTAGAAGATACTTTGTGATCTTGTTGCAAGAATTTTTAGATGGGCAACACATCAAAGAGAATAGAGATAGAGAAATTTTCTAGTAACAATTTTGAGATGTGGAAACTGAAGATGGACAATCTGTTAATTGATTGAGATCTGTGGGATGTTATTGATGAGAATGTTTCAAGGCCTGTGGGTGCTACTTTAGCTGCTCAATATGATGTTATGAACCTGTAAGAACTAAAAAAGTGCATAATCCTACATGGTAATCCGATAATGAGCTATAGTCCTAAACATGTACATGTAAGCATGTAAATATGACCTCTTAGCAGTATTTTTCTTGGCAACACTAGATCAGAGTTCTTCACTTTGTTTGTACCTCCCCTATCTCCTAACCAACCTTCTAAGGTCCTGCATCTTCACCAATTACCCTATGTCAAAAATTTATTTTTGTCACTTTCTAACCCTATTGACCTAACCTACCTACATCACAAAATGGGAATTCAGTTTTCCTAAGCCCCTTTCAACCATTTCAACCCTCTAGAGGCCTCCAATTAACCTCCCAAACCATCTCCAACCATCAATTTCAATACCCATTTCCTCAAATTTGGGTCACCCCCTTTGGTTCCAAATCTCATGAGGGAGATCCAGCCACTAAAGTGGATCTCCCAAGGGTGATTTGCCTTGGTGAAATGGGTGACCCACCCTCTTTCAACCCAATAACTTGTTTTTGGGTCTTGAAGTCATCTTTAGCCCTTAGGTCCAATCTCAACCACTGAAACCACTTGTAGAACCCATTCTTAGTGGGTCATTCCCTTTGAATTCTAGATCTCTTGAGGGAGATCTGACCATTTAATTGGATCTCCTAGCAGTGATCTTCCCTAGCAAACTGGGTGATCTAGTCATGTTTTAACATGCACGTTTTATTGAATTTAGGGTAGACAACTGAGAGGGGGGTGAATCAATTGTCCCAAAACTTTTATCCTTTGCTGCAACTTAAACTTTTTTACCACTTATTAACAGATGAATGATATAATCATGAAAGCATGAATCAACAATACATGAGCAGAAACAAAATCAACACACATAACACCAGAATTTTTACGTGGAAACTCAGTTAAGGGAAAAACTACAGTGGGGGTTAACCCACAAGATTTATTCTCTATTAAAAGAATAGAAAATGGGGAAGGCACATACCTTTAGGGCACACTACCTAGAGCTCACTGCTCAAGGAGGTTCACTGCCTACAGAAATATTTATAAGTTTGTCATAGAAAGATTGAACTGGAAAACAACATCTTCTTCATGCCAAGATCAGTTCCATTGATGCACATAACACTTCTACTCTGTCCCTCAAACACTTCTTTGCTATCTCCTCATCCTTTACTACTCTTCCTCTTTTGCTCTTCCTTTTCTCTACTCCCTTTCTTCCTTTCTTATGATCTTACCATTTTCGCACAAGGATACATTTCCACAACTCAACCACACATATTTATATGCTTCATCAACCTTGGAATAAACATCAAGGTTGGCACTACAAACATCTGAATTAATGTGAATCATTATGCTATTTGCCAAACATAGCTAGGACCCAAATCTTCTTCGAACAACACACCACACTTCATAGAACCTCTCTTAGATCATCTGCAACATGCACAAAGCATCCGGTCGGCCAAGACTAGAAAGAACAGCAACTCCCAAGAACAAATCTTCAATCACGAGCTCAAACCTCAATGCAGACCACCAACATAGTAGGAACACGATCCAGAGACTACCACAAGCATAATGAAATCAACAGGAACAACTGCACCATCTCAGATCACCAGAAACACTTGCACCTTCATCCGGGAACTCAAGAACACCGATTGTCATGACTATCATACTGGAAAGATTGCTTGTGGACCTCCAAACTATGAACCACATGAGTTGAGGATACACACTGACATCCCAATCACTCCTCTAGATCTGCAGATCATAATAATTTCATGCGGATCAATCCAAACCATACTCCTATCACTCTGTCACCTCTAAACACTACAAAAACTAGTTCTACTCAGATGGCCATAACTTCATCAATACTTCATGTGGACCTCTCAAATCATAACTAGAGCACCTTCAGACTATCCTCTACAAACCCTTTAATCCATAGACTCTAATCTTCATCTCACTAGGAATGTTGAGCAATCTATTGCACAGTCTTCACTGTCTCTTATAGAAAGATATGTAACTCACTTGTTTCTTCCGGAGGGGCTAATTTTCTCAATATCCTCAACATACAAGTCTTCTAGAATAGAATACAGTTGACACCAATGACAACAAGGATATGTTGACATCAATGACAACACCGATTAGGCACATATTTGCAACAATCTCCCCCTTTGTCATTGATGGCAAGATATGATATAAAAAATTGTTTCAACCATCAAGACAAAACTTCTCCCCCTTTCTCTTATCACACCTGCAACCATTTTATTTACTGCTCCCCCTTTCACCATCAACCACTTACTTCAAAGTTTTTCACATGACTTCTCTCCCCCTTTGACATCAATGGCAAAGGGAACATATTTGCAATCATCCCTTCCTCCTTTTGTTCCTTAAACCAGAGTCAACATACTGACTACTTCCCCTGAGTAGAAACTCCTTAACATCAATCCAGATCACAAGATATGACTGTGAATTCCACCAGATTGATGCACCTTTGTGCACCTTAGTTCTGAGTAGGAGGGGTGATAACCCCTAGCATCACTCTGAGATACTCAAAAGTATCCTTAGGTAGAGGCTTAGTGAAGATATCCACAATCTAATCCTTTGAAGAGACAAACTCTAATCTGACTTCATTCTCATTTACATTCTCTCTCAAAACGTGAAACTTGATGGATATATTCTTTGTCTTTGAATGCAACACCGGATTATTTGAAATGATTATTGCACTTGAATTATCACAGAAAATTGTAATAGGGTCTTCAAACACAACTTTGATATCCTTCAACATTTGCTTCATCCACAAAACTTGAGTACAATTACTTTCTGCTGCTATGTACTCTGCCTCTGTAGTAGACAGAGATATTGCCTCCTACTTTTTGCTCAACCAAGAAACCAATCTCTTTCCCAAGAAAAATGCACCTCCACTAGTACTCTTCCTATCGTCCACATCTCCTGCCCAATTAGCATCTGTATATGCATGAAGAGTCAAATCATCACCCTTAGGATACCATAAGCCATCGTCAGATGTTCCCTTTAGATATCTAAAAATTCTTGTGACTGCTACAACATGAGATTCTCTAGGATCAACTTGAAATCTAGCAACAAGGCCAACCACATTCATAATATTAGGTCTGGTATGAGTCAGATAAAGTAGTCCTCCAATCATTGATCTATACCTTTTCTGATCTACCTTAGGGGAATCATCATCTTTACTCAACTTGCATTTGGTTACCATAGGAGTACTCACTGGTTTTGAATCCTCCATTCCAAGCTTTTTCAATAACTCTTTCACATACTTAGACTGAGATATGAAGATGCCTTTTTCTAACTGGATGATTTGCAGACCTAAGAAGAAATTCATTTCACCAGGCATGGACATCTCAAATTCACTTTGCATTTGATCAACAAATTTCTTACACATACTCTCATTTCCACCAAAGATGATGTCATCAAGAAATATCTCAACAATCAATATGTGTTCATGATAAATTTTGAAATAAAGATTACTATCAGTAGTCCCTTTGCTAAAACCTAACTTTAGTAGATACTTATCTAATCTTGCATACCAGGCTCTTGGGGCTTGTTTGAGTCCATACAATGCTTTCTTCAATCTGCAGACCTTATCTCCTTGATCAGACAACTGGAATCCTTCTGGTTGCTCAATGTAGACCTCTTCTTCCAACTCTCCATTCAGAAATGTTGACTTGACATCCATATGGTAGACTTTGAAATCTTTGTAAGCAACAAAGGCAAGAAATAATCTGACTGCTTCAATTCTTGCCACCGGAGTAAAAGTTTCTTCAAAATGAATTCCATCTACTTTAAAATATCCTTTGCACACCAATCTTGCTTTATTTCTCACAACTTCACCATCTTCATTCAATTTATTCCAAAAGACCCATTTAGTTCCAATTACATTTTTGTCTTTAGGTCTAGGAACAAGATCCCAGGTATGATTGTTTTCAATTTGTGTTAATTCTTCTTTCATTGCTTCTACCCAACTTTCATCGTTACAAGATTCATTTATTGATTTTGGTTCAATCTTTGAAATTAGACAATACCTCTTGTTCTTTAGCAATTCTTCTTTTAGGTTGAACACCTTTATTTTATCTCATATGATTTGATTTTCAAAATGATTCAATCTTACATACCTGGGAGTTTTGAGAATTTCTTCAGCTTCTGATTCTTGAACTTGTTCCTCAACATCTGCATTAACTTCTTGAGTCACTGGATTCTCTGGAGTAAATTGAGCTTGCTTTCCATCATTTGTACTTTCATTTTGATCATCTGATTCATATCCAAAAAACCTTGAAGGTTTCTCCTTGCTTTCATTAACCTTGACATTTGCACTTTCCACAATCTTTTTCAATCTCTTATTAAAACACCAGTATGCCTTGCTTTGATTAGAATAACCTAGAAATATTCCTTCATCACATCTTGCATCAAACTTGCCTAGATCTTCATCTCTTTTGATATAGCATTTACTACAAAAAATTCTAAAATATTTCACAGAAGGAGCATTACTAAACCAGATTTCATAAGGTGTTTTACTAGAATTACATTTGATCTGCACCCGGTTAAGAGTGTAAACAACAGTACTCATAGCCTCTCTCCAATAGACATGTGGAACATTTCCCTCCATCATCATGGTTTTAGCAGCCTCTTGAATAGTCCAGTTCTTTCTTTCCACAACTCCATTTTGCTGAGGAGTACTAGGAGCAAACAACTGTCTTCTTATTCCATGCTTTTCACAAAATTCATTAAACTCACCAGAAGTAAACTGTCTACCTCTACCAGATCTTAGACACTTTATCTTAACACCAATCTCATTCTCCACCCTAGCCTTAAACACTTTGAATTTGTCAAGAGCCTCTGATTTCTCTCTCAAGAAAGTGACCCACATCATCCGGGAGTGATCATCAATCAGCAACATAAAGTATCTGTCTCCTTGCAAACTCCTAATCCTAGCAGGACCACACAAATCAGTGTGCACAAGTTCCAACAAACCACTTGAAGATTGTTCTTTACTCTTGAATTTAGTTCTGCTCTGTTTTCCTAACATGCATTCCTTACACATGCTATTAGCAGGTTTTACAAGCTTTGGAAGATCTCTCATAGCCTGAGTAGTACTTATCTTGACAATGTTGTCAAAGTTTACATGGCACATTCTCCTATGCCATAGCCAACTCTAATCAATCTGAGCAATCAAACAACTTTTACTAGTACCACTTAAATGAAATATGTTACCTCTAGTTTGGGTACCGGATGCAATCTCAATTCCGGAGCTTTCTAAAATTTTGCATTTTCCATCCTTGAATCAAAGATCATATCCCTTCTCAACCAACTATCCAACACTGAGAAGATTATGCTTTAACCCTTCTACATACAAAACATCATTATGTTATTCTTACCATCAAGAGAGATGGATCCTTTGCCACAGATTCTACAAGCTGAATTGTCTCCAAACTTCATATTTCCACCTTCATACCTTTCCATACTTACAAACTTACTCTTATCACCTGTCATATGATGAGAGCATCCACTGTCAATTACCCATTCATCCTTTTCTTCAACTTGAGCAACCAAGGCTCTTTCCATATTCATACAGCTAGCAGATTCAATAGGCACTGGATCTTCTTCTTTGATAGCAATGAATACCCATTCATTTCTTGAGGTACTTCCCTTATCAAATTCATCATCAGTGACTCCTTCTTTAGCAGCTTTTTGGACATAGTAGCATTTCTTCTGAACCCTAGGTTTGTTAGGGTTTGTCTTTGAAACCCTCTCCAGACATCTTGAGGCAAAATGACCAATCTTATTTCAAGAAAAACATTTGAAAGGCAACTTTCCTTCATACTTACCAAATCCTTTTGGTAATCTTTTGGCAAACATGGCTTCAAGTTCTTCAAACTCTGATTCATCTTCTTCAAGTTCCTTCCTCGCCTTCTCAAATTTGGTTAGTCTTCTTGAAGAGCTTTCACCTAGATCAAATCTTTGCTTTCCATAAACACTGGCCTTAAATGCAGATTCAGATTTAGGAAGATAATCACCAAACTCACTCATTTCAAATGTTGAGAGCTTGCCAATCAATTGATCCCTTGTAACAGTTGTCACAGTCTTGTTTTCCTCAATAGTAGTAACTCTATGCTTGTATGAAGTAGGTAAGGATCTGAGCACTTTGCCAACAATCTCTAATTCTTCCAGTTTTCCACCAGCACACCGGATACCACACACAAGTTCATTCACCTTCTGCATGTAGGAAGTAATGTTTTCATCTTCACACATCCTCAACTTTTCATATCTACCCTTCAGACTCTACAACTTAGCACATTTGACATGTTCATCACCTTCATATAGAGTTTCCAACTTCTTCTAGATTTCATGAGTAGTTTTCAATTCTAGGACATTTATCATTTCTGTATCAGTCAGGGCACTCAACAAGGCTTCTTTAGCTCAAATGTTATTTTCAGCATCTTTGAGTTCATCTGGAGTTGAAGGACCTTTCTCCGGAGGCTTATACTCATCCTTAATTATTGACCAATAAGCATCACCCATGCATTGCAAGTGGCACTCCATGCAACTCTTCCAAAGAGAGTAATTTATTCCATCAAATCTCAAACTATCCTTCTTGTAAGTCGACATGCTGGATCTCCTCAAGCGGTCAAGCTTCTTTTAGAGGAACTGGCTCGGATACCAATTGTTGAAATTAGGGAAGACAACCGAGAGGGGGAGGTGAATCAGTTGTCACAAAACTTTTATCCTTTGCTACAACTTAAACTTCTTTACCACTTATTAACAGATGAATGATATAATCATGAAAGCATGAATCAACAACATATGAGCAGAAACAAAATCAACACACATAACACCAGGATTTTTACGTGGAAACCTGGTTAAGGGAAAAACCACAGTGGGGGTTAACCCATAAGATTTATTCTTTGTTAAAAGAATAGAAAATGGGGAAGGCACACTTCCCAGAGCTCACTACTCAAGGAGGCTCACTACCTACATAAATATTTATAAGTTTGTCACAGAAAGATTGAACTGGGAAACATCTTCTTCATGCCAAGATCAGTTCCATTGATGTGCATAACACTTCTACTCTATCCCTAATACACTTCTTCATTATCTCCTCATCCTTTACTGCTCTTCCTTTTCTCTGCTTTGCCTTTCTTCCTTTCTTATGATCTTGTCATTTTTGCACAAGGATACATTTCCACAACTCAACCATACATATTTATATGCTTCATTAACCTTGGAATAAACATCAAGGTCAGCACTACAAACATCTAAATTAATGCGAATCATTATGTTGTTGGCCAAACATAGCTAGGACCCAAATCTTCTTCAAACAACATGCCACACTTCATAGAACCTCTCTTAGATCATCCATAACATTCACAAAGCATCCGGTCAGCCAAGACTAGAAAGAATAGCAACTCCCAAGAACAAATCTTTAATCACGAGCTCAAACCTCAATGCGGACCACCAACACAGTAGGAACACGATCCAGAGACTACCACAAGCACAATGAAATTAGCAGGAACAACCGCACCACCTCAAATCACCAGAAACACTTGGACCTTCATTTGGGAACTCAAGAACACCAACTGTCATGATTGTCATACTAGAAAGATTGCTTGTAGACCTCCAAACCATGAAGCACATGAGTTGAGGATACGCACTGACATCCCAAACACTCCTCTAGATCTGCAGATCATAATACTTTCATGCGGATCAATCTAGACCATACTCCTGTCACTTTGTCACCTCTGAACACTGCAAAAACCTGGCTCTACTCAGATGGCTATAACTTCATCAATACTTCATGTTGTATACACCTAAAAATGACATGACTCTACTTAAATAAATATTTTAATATTTATTTCATATTCACATTCTTCTATCAATAAATAAATAAATTTATTTATTTATTTGATTCACTTCCTCTCATTTAATTAAATAAATTACATTTATTTAATGTCATCTACATCAACTTCATTCTTCTAAATAATTAAATAATTTTAATTATTTAATTAAAATCTTTTATTCTTCCAAATTTAAATAAAATGCAATCTTTATTTAAATTAAATCTTAAAGTCTCAACAAAATAAAATATATTTTTATATTTTATTTATTCTTCAAATTTATCCACAAATAATTAAATAAATTTATTTATTTAATTATGCTTTCTTATCTTCTCAAAAATCTTTCTTATCTTCTAAAAATAAAATTCCTCTTGTCATACAAAAGCAAAAGTTGAGTTACAAAAGAAAAAACAGTCTTAAATCATCTTTAAAGCAAACTTGTTGTTAAATTAGAAAAATATATTCTAATTTAAAGAAAATGAAAACTCATCCTCATCAACAAGGCAGTTAACTCAACAAAGCTTCTTTTTGAATGACACATGTCCTTCTTCTATTGGTTGCACGTTCCTCAACCATTCTCCTCCGTTGATCTTCTTACTTCTTCTCCACCATAGATCCTGTCTCACCCAACTCTATAAATACAACACTATTCTTCTTCATTTCATATCCATCATTTGAGCAAACTTATGCTGCAGAAACATTAGCGCGCCTTTGGCACCCCCATCTCCATAGCACTTCATATCATTAGTGTGTTGAAGCTCATCTTCAATCACACAAAGTATCATAGCCATTCTATTCTTGTCATCTTCAACAAGCAAGGGAGCATACGCTTCTGAGGGCTTCATCATTATCAAGATCAAGAACAGATAGGCGAGCAATGGAAAATGAAAGGTAAAAGGTTGTAAGTATCACACTTTGTTATTTTTAAATCTCCTTTTCCTTCACATTCTATTGATGTTTGGGTTTTTGTTATTCAATTGATTAATCCCATTTTCACCCACACATTTTGGCATCCACCGTGGGGCCCTTGCCCCTTTATCTAATCAAAATCTGAGTTTTCTTGTAGACAGGTTTCATACAGGTGTTGTACAGGCTTCTTGACAGGTTAATCCAACGCATCTGAGCAATTCCACGGTGCTTCTACTCTCTATTTCGATGCATGCAGAAATTGGTGCAAACACTCTATAAACTAGCACTTCTGTCCTCTGTTATGGTGCCTGCGATCATCCGGCACATTCATCCTCTGAGACAGCGCATACGAGTCCTGTTTCGGAACTTACATCATACCAGCGCGTATACCTCACCAAATGATGCTTACACTCTATTTCACGACGCATTTGTTCATTTAACGCATTTATATCATATTCATGCACTTTTGACACCAGTCTTAGCGCATTTGTACAATGCCACATGTAATCTCTATTTCTGTGCATTCAGACTGTATTGCGGCGCTTCTGTTTTGCACTGTAGTTTTAGGGTTTTCATCTGATTTTTATGTTTAAGCTAACATCTATTTTGCAGGATTAGAGGCTGGATTAGACCATTTAGCTGCATTGATTAGTCCATTTAGATTAATTAGGGGAAAAAGTAACAAAAAAAATGTATGCATGCAAATTTCACATAGTCCATAATTAGGAAGAGGGTAATTGAACCACTGCTATATCTGCATATTACTATCTTCTTTTCATTGCTATCGTACAAATGGGAAAATGAACAATGCTATCTTTTTAACAACTTCAAAGTTAACAAACGTGTGAGTGCACAAGTAGATTAGCTCATTTAGTTTTTCTACTTTTAACTAGGGTTGGATTAATCAGTGTTCTTGTGTTTATCGAATGACAATAGGCTTATGCTCTCCCCTTAAATGGGTGACCAGAATGCTAGACTTGTTATTCCATCTGTATAACCTTTAGAGGGGCCTGCCCTTAGATGCACACCTGTCCAAGTGGGAACGACCCTGAGTGGTAACAGGCTAAAGCCAAGCCCTACCAATCCACTTAAAATAAATTGTGCTTGGGGTGAAAACCTCCTGCAACGAGTGCTGTTGTGTTACACCGACGGCCAACCTCCCCCAAAACCCTCTAAGGCGTAACCCTTTGAGGCTGGGAGACTCCATAATGGAGAGTAGTGCCGTTGCACGTGTAACCACTCGAATGGTTGCCTTGACTACGAATCATTAGTGTAGTATACCAAAAACCCCTGTTTGTTGACACAAAGGGCGGAGCTCTTGAAGTGGCCTTGATTCATGTGATTCTTAGTAGATGTAGCAGGGACAATCCTATGGTTTGGTGGGGATACGAGCCTAAGGAAACCCAGATTTGGTATACGTGAGAAGTGAGTTCTATGGAGGGGAGCCGGTGCTACCAGATCCTGGAGCTACATGCTTTGAATATGCACAACTAGAGGATTCAACAAATACTATCCTATCCAGCCTAGGGTGTACTTGTTTTTGAGTCAAAATTGTCCAAAAATACAAAAAAAAAAAAAAGATAAAAATCATGAAAACTTCTATGTGTTTGTCGTGTTTTTTCCATAATTGAACATCAAATTTTAGAAACACCAAGTTTCAAACCAAAAACAATAGAAAAATCTTGAAAAACATTCCAAAATTCTACAAAAAACCAAGACAAAAACTAGAATTGCGCATCTAAGATGACTTGCACTGCATCCACTGAGACTTACAACGCATATAAACTCTGTTGCAGTGCTTTTGAAAAACCACCAATTGCGCATTTGATCTAACTTCTAGCACATTTGAATTCTATTGCAGCGCATTTACTGCTGCACATTAAAACCAGAAATTGATCCGTACCTTCCAAGAGCCAAAAATTTTCAACTTTTCAAATACCATTTCAAACCTGTCTCAAATTGTTCCAAAATCAAATTAAGATCTTGCAAATCATCATTTCCCTCTCTTTCCACACCATAGCTACCTTTTCATCCAAAATCTCACAAATTTCTTCCAAAATCTAACAAGGTTAGAACCAAGCTCTTCTTGATCGCATCAAACCTCAAACAAACCTAGTGAGTCTCCAATATCAAGGATCACTTATCCTTTTCTCTAGGAACTCCACTAGGGGATTGTTCAAGACTAGTCCACATCAAGTAAACGGATTTCTATCATCCTTGCTTCGACTATTGTTTTGTTCATCCACTTGTTTAACACCTATTGATCTAAGGAGAACCTTGCTAAGATCTTGTCACCTTCTAGCACCTTATTCAAAACTTTCTCACTCCATCCCATCTCTAGTTACCTTGCATGGTCTTAACAAGATTACAAAAATAAAAATAGATTGAAATGGCTGAGAAAATTGTTCCAGACAGTCACGAAAGTGATGAAGAAATTTCTATGGAAGAGATCCTTCAAACGTAGCATAACCCAAAATTTCAATGCCTATTGGAAAAGATACTAGCCCAAGACCCTCCTAAATTCTTTTTACACCTAGCAAATCTAGGAGTCAAGCTCCCTAAAGATTATGACGTAGAGGCTCTAAAAGAAACTAAGGAAGAAAGAAACCCTGAGGGAAGTAGACATGAGGAAGTACCCTCAGATAAAAATAAAGCAACCAGTGATTCCATGGATGCCCTAAGTCTGGTGAACCAACAGATCCAATCTTTACAACAATAATTCACAGACATGAAAATAGGAGCATCAACTAAACATTACACCCTAGAGGATATTTCACCATATCCTTTTGATATGACCTTGATCAATGTAACCTTCCCCTCTAAATTTGAGATTCCAAAATTTGATAAATATCGAGGAAAGGGTGATCCAAGGGACGACATTAGGGAATTCAATGCTACTTGCCTTGAAGTCGCACACAATGACACTTACCTTATGCGACTATTTCCTCGAAGCTTAGGAGGACAAGCCATGGAGTGGTTTTCTAGACTACCACTCGGCATTAAAACATTCAATGAACTTGTCGACAAATTTGTCACCCACTTCTCTTACAATATTGAACACGACACCTCAATATTGGATCTTTGTAACACCAAGCAAAAAGGTGGAGAATCTTTCACTGCCTTCCTACAAAGATGGAGACAACTGGCAAGTAAGTGCCCACACCAAATGCAAGAAAAGCAAATGCTAGAAATGTTTGTCCATAACTTGAAAATGGACCTAAGCTATCAAATACAAATCCAATGTCCTACTTCCTTTAGCAAGGTCATTGAGATGGGTCTCATCATTGAAAAAGCTTTAATCACAAAAGGTCAAATCAAGCTCTATAAGGACACTCCTAGTACCAACAACAACATAGATAAACCAAGATTCTAGACAAAAAATAAAAACATTGTGAACAATGGGGTGGTAGATGCCAAGAATGCGGCACCTAAACAACCAATCTTTAATTTATCAGCTCCTCAAAACAAACCACGAAACACTGAATCACAGTTTACCAATTTTCAACCTAGGAGAAAGTTCACACCTTTGGGAGAATCATTGGAAACTATCCTACAAATGTTAATCTCAAACATGATCATAACACTTCCCTCGGCGTGAGAGTATGAACCAAAAGTCAAACCCCATTGGTGGAACGACAATGATTTATGTGAGTACCACCGAAACAGGGGGCACAAAACTAATGACTGCATTGCTCTAAAGCACACTATCCAAGATTTGATCAAGCAAAACAAAATATCCATTGACGGACATACCTCTAATAGTGATCATCAGGCATTCAAGGATCCTCTTCCCAATTATGAGTAGGGAGGACCTTCCAACAAAAACAACAGTGGCTCTAAGAATGCAAATTACACAAATGTCGGCTTTGACTATGTTGTTAACCATATCTCAGAAAGTGATTTACACATCAATGTGATCACTATAAACAAGGATCTGGATTGCAATGTTGTCACTCGTAGTAATAGAGTCACTCTTAGAGGAGCCTCCGCCACTCTGGCTAATTAGTAGAGTATCTTGGATCAGCTACATAAGACACCTACACATATCTCCATCTTGGAACTGTTACATCTATCCCCGTCTCATAGGGCCATATTTGACAAAGCCTTAGCGGAAGCCTCCGTTCCCATGAACCTTGCTGAAGAACAATTTCAAACCATGGTAGGTCACATTACCTCACCTCATTCCCTATCGTTCACTAAAAAGGATGATATGTCAATCACTCAACCCCATAATGCCTCTCTTCATATCAAAGCCTTCATACACAAACACAAGATAAAGAGAGTCCTAATCAATGGAGGAGCTGGTTTGAATATTTGCACCTTGAAGATAATCCTTACATTGGGGTTTTTAGAGAAGGCTATAGATCCAAAAAGGAAAATAACTATCAAAGCCTATGATGAAGAGGAGAGAACTTCCAAGGGAATTGTTACTATACCGATCAGAGTGGGACCTGTAGTAAAAGATGTGGCTTGCCAAGTCCTCGACATGGAGCTAGCATATAACATTCTTCTTGGAAGACCATGGATTCATGCTCTGAAAGAAGTACCTTCAACATACCATCAGTGTATCAAGTTCCCCTATGAAGGTCAAGAGATCACTATACAAGGCGACCCCAATCTGTTTCAGTATTGCAACTCTCTTCAATCTAAACCTAAAGTTGTGATCCCTACCAACCATGCCTCTGCTTCATCTTCCTCTTGTGTTGATCCAATTACACTTGCTTCCTCTTCAACAGCTCCTCAACCTAACCTCAGGCTCAAAGATAAAGGCTTAGGTGAGTACATAATCTCCCAATCCCTCTGCTTAGTGCAACTCCCACTATCTCCTAGATCATATGGGAGACCTACTCTAAGCAAACCTAAAGCAGATAAAGATACCAAAGGACCGTTTGTCAAATGAGGAAGCCTCAAAGATGAGAGTGACGAAAAAGATATCCTACAATGGTTATACAAGGATGAAGGCAGCTCATCGACACAACATGACCATCCCACTGTACAAACTACACAATATGGTTAAGGTTTTCAAATGCTACAAAGAATGGGATATGAAGGACATGGTCCACTCAGATCAAGAAAGGATGGTATCACTAAACCCATCCAACCTCTAACCTTGATAGACTAAGACACTATAGGGCTAGGATATACTGGAGCATCAAGAAACAATAGAGAAAATAAGAATAAAGGTAAACAACTAGAAACATCTACTAGCAATCTGGTGGAGCAAATTCAGCAGATGCAACTTCTTCATGGGAGTGAAACTGATTCAAATGAATATGAGTGGGACAGTCTATCGGAACTATCTTGTGACAAAAAGGATATCGATGTTGTCCACGAGTATGACCCAACCCCTGCAAATGAGAGAGAAGGTCCAAGGGTTAGATTGCTAGAGTCTGACACACATAATAATGATAGTGAAAGTCATGAGGAAAGAATGATACCCCCCTTGATGGATCCGCTAATAGAGAGTACCATTTTAGACTTTGTCCATGCTTTCAACAACTCTATCCTAACCATCAATACCGTCGAACCAGACCAACCAAATGATCCTTTACCATTGGTACACCCCAAACTCATAGATTGGGACTTACAAGGCACTACCCCTGAGCTTGATACCTTTGAGAATGATGAAGCCATCATAGACTATCTTGAGCTTAGAGATCATATACCCGCAGGGGACCATAGAGCTGGCTATGCTATAGAACTCAATGAGAAGGCCTATTTTGGTGAGAGTACCAAGCCTTTCAGTCTCAAAAATGTCAAAATGAAAGAAAGATCTAATGGTGAAAACCACTCTACGGCAGTGTTAGATCATGAAAATAGTAAAAATAAAGACGTATGCAATGGTGAAAACCTCTCTGAGGCACCAAAGGATGGAAGGCTTGACCCTCTACCCAATCTTACACATCAGGAGAGATCTTCAATCTTGATAGAACCAGCAGAGCCAATCAATGTCAGTATAGGTGATAATCCTAGAAGGGTCCACATGGCAAAGGCTTTAATAGAACAAGAAAAACCAGCATTTACCGACTTCTTCAAGAGAAAACAAGTCAACTTTGCTTGGACATATGCAGACATGCCAAGGCTAGATCCGAATCTCATAATGCATCACTTATCTTTAGCTCCAGGAGCTAAAACAGTAAAGCAAAAAATAAAAAAAATGCACTCGCATGTGGCCCTCATGGTGAAAGAAGAGCTAAAGAAACTATTGGATGTCGGATTCATCAGACCGATATATTATCTTGAATGGGTTTCAAACATAGTACTAGTCGCTAAACCAGATGGCAGAGTTTGAATATGTAATGACTTTAGGGACCTTAACAAAGCTTGTCCAAAAGATGACTTCCCCTTGCCAAATATTGACATGATTGTAGATCTCACGGTAGGGCACACCATGCTGTCACTAATGGATAGTTTTTCTAGATATAACTAGATAAAAATTGCACTTGAAGACCAACACAAGACTGCATTCACATGTCCTTTGGGCACCTACTGTTGGTGTGTCATGCCATTTGGTTTGAAAAATGCTGGTGCAACATATCAGAGAGCTATGACCATTATCTTCCACGACATGATGCACACTATAATGGAAGATTATGTTGATGACATTTTGGCAAAATCACTCATAAGAGAAGGACACCTGGTAGTGCTAGATAAAATCTTCACAAGACTGGAAAAGTTCAATGTGCGCCTCAATCCAAAGAAGTGTGCGTTTGGAGTTACCTCAGGTAAGCTACTGGGATACATAGTGTCTGCCAATGGTATTGAAGTCGACCCAGCTAAAGTAAAGGCCATCATGGAAATGCCACCTCCTAAAAATCTCATGCAACTAAGGTCACTACAGGGAAAATTACAATCTATCAGAGGGTTCATTTCTCAATTGGCAGACACGTGTCACCCATTTTCTCACCTTCTACATAAGAATGTCCCTTTCAAATGGAATGATTCATGTGAATAGGCATTTCAGCAGTTAAAAGAATATCTCATGAAGCCACCTGTATTGATGACACCGATTCAAGGCAAACCTTTACTGCTATATATCTCAGCTACACCGACAGCTCTAGGAGCTCTCCTTGCACAGAAAAACTATGATGGGAAAGAACAAGCAATATACTATATAAGTCGAACACTTGTGGGGTATGAACTACAATACACGCTAATTGAAAGAGCATGCCTCGCTATAGTCTTGACCTCACAAAAATGGAGACATTACATATTGTCGCATTCTATCAAACTAATAGCAAAGATTGATCCCCTCAAGTATTTGCTCAACAAGGCAGCCTTAACAGGTAGATTGTCCAAATGGGTCATGCTTCTCAGCGAGTTTGATATTGCATATGTAGATAGGAAAGTAATAAAAGGTCAAGTACTTGCAAATCAACTGGCAGATGCACCACTAACAGATGACAGCCCTTTGAGCTTTGAATTTCCAGACAAATCTATCTTTCACATAACCACAACAATCTGGAAAATGTACTTCGATGGCTCCTACACTCAGCATGGATCAGGGACATGTATCTTATTGATCACACCTAATGGCGACACCATTCCTAAATCATACAGATTAATGTTTCCCTGTACTAACAACATGGCAGAGTATGAAGCCCTAGTCATTGGTATCAAGCTCGCAGTTGAATGGAATATCAAAGAGCTTCAAGTGTATGGTGACTCACAGTTGGTCATAAATCAAGGAAATGATGACTACCAAAAAAAAGATGAGAAATTAATCCCTTACAAATGAATGGTAGATGACTTCAAAGAATACTTCATCAAGATCTCTTTTGAGCAAATACCAAGGATTGAGAACAAAGCTGCTGATGCCATGGCAATGATCACATCTCTCCTTGATATTCTAGATAATCAGTCACGTTACGTGTTCTTGGTAGAGCCAGTGTCCTGCCCTACATATGACACCCTTGAATCCCATATCATTTGCCACATTGTTGGAACTGATTCCCCCCTCTATGGAAAAATATTTGCCTATCTTAAAGAGAATACCCTCCCACCTGATCTCTCTAGTAACCAAAAATGAACCTTCATCTGTTAGGCATCCCGGTATGCCATTGTCGCCAATACCCTATATCGCAGAGGTCTCGATGGTACTCTCCTTAGATGTCTCGATAGTGAGGAATATCAAACCACCCTAAGCAAAGTGCACGACGGTATATGCAGGACCCACTTTAGTGGCCCTACCCTAGCCAAGAAACTCATATGCATGGGATACTACTAGCCAACTATGGAACAAGATTCCTATCATTTTGTAAAGAAGTGCAAGAAGTGCCAAATCCATGGGAACCTAATACATGCACTAGCACAGGAGCTACAGCCATTAACGACTCCTTGGCCTTTCTATCAGTGGGGACTCAACTTAGTGGGCAAGATTCACCCTCCTTCTAGCGGCCATAAATTTATAATCACCGCCATTGAGTACTTCACAAAGTGGATTGAAGCTGTGCCCTTAGCCAACATCACAGGCAAGTAGATTGCCTCTTTTATCCTGAACTATATCATTTGTCGTTATGGTGTCCCTTCATCCATTATCACGGATAATGGATGACCTTTCAAAAATCAAGATGTCAGGGAACTATGCGAGAAATTTCATATCCAACACCGCTTTTCAACCCCATATTACCCTCAGGGCAATGGCCAGGCTGGGGCATCAAATAAAACCATTCTAAAAGTCTTAAAGAAAACTGTCAATGATGCCGGCCATGATTGGCATGTCCAACTAAATCCCGCGCTATGGGCCTACCACACAAGCATCTGCACACCCACAGGTGCAACACCATACTCCCTAGTCTATGGATCTAAAGTAATCTTGCCCATTGAAGTTGAGATCCCATCCTTGCGAGTTTCGTTAAAAGGCCTCATATCTGATGAAGAATACAGAGTAACCAGACTTCAAGAGTTAGAGCTTCCTCGAAGAGAGAAGGCAACAGGCCTTTAACCATCTAAAAGCATATTAGCAACGCATGTCCAGAAGCTACAATCATAGGGTAAAGCCTTGAGTCTTCCAAGTTGGTGATCTAGTCCTATGAGAAAATCCCAGAAATTAGCAAGATCAAGAGAAGAAAGGAAAATTTGAACCCAACTGGTTAGGTCCCTATGTCATCATTGCAGCCTATGGGTCAGGAGCATATCAATTGGCTACATCTGAAGGTGAACTGTTCGATGATCCTATCAACAACATGCATCTTCGAAAGTTCTACACCTGAAAACCCCAATGTAAGGGAGTCTTGAAAAAATCCAAAAAAATTAAAAAATGATAAAAAATAGAACAAAAAGATAAAAAAAAATGGAAAAATAACAAAAAAATCATCCTATGGTGAAAACTTGGCAAACAGGTGCCTAGGATAGGTACCATGATGAAAACCTGGTAAATAGGCGTCATGTGTACTTTTGGCTTTCGTGCAAATAAAAGCAAGTGGTGAAACCCTGGTAAATAGGCGCTATCTGTGACAAACCATTTCCTCCATCTGTTGTGACTTCATATCTCTTGTGTCCATCATATCATTCATCTTGAGCTAGTCCTCTGAACCGTTGTCAAACTACGTCGCCTCTGAGATATCACGTAGGCAAGGCCATTCTCAAATGCGCCCCCGAGGCTCCACTCAGCTGTCCCATCCGTCCCATGTCTGGTCCTTCTATCTATCTGAGTCCACACCACTTTCTATCACCTAGGTCTTAGGTCCACTAGGGTTTACCCTGAACTACGTTGCCTTTGTGTCATCACGTAGGCAAGGCCATTTAGCAATGAGCCCCCGAGGCACTAGGTCAGTCCCTTAGGGTCCGTCTCTCCATGTCTGTTTTTTCGTCTCACCCATAATAAGTTGATCCATTGTCTAAACTAGGGGCAACTCCTCGACCTAGTTGTGGATTTGGATTCTTGCATGCCACTGGTCTAAGAGGATACCGATAAAGGATTGTGATACCTTTTCTAGACAAACATGCACAGCAAAAAAAAACAAGCTACCCAAACCAAAATTCTTAATGCAAAACATCAACCTTTCTAAAGCAAAATAGAGCACCAAACCAAAGCACTCAAACTAATTCTATATCAATTATGGCAAAAAGACACATCTAATGCAAGAATGCTTTTGTGAACAGGTTAACTTAACAAAGTCTTGGATTTTTGTCATTATGTCTTCCTATGCTACTCAAGGATGCCAAAAGCTAGAGATGCTATGATGGGGGCATAATCTTTGTCTTTGTCTGCTGCTTGTGGATTAAACTTTAGTAATGTAACGACTTTCTGTCTAATGACATGATCAGCCAAAGATCATCGAGGACTCTGAGGTCTGAACATGAAAAGGGGCAATCCTTGTCTATTGAAATGCAAGAAGTACTCAGGTCATCTAGATTCAAGTTTGACTAGATGCTTGTATCAACTTGCTATATCAAAATCCATGTAAGGAATACTCAGGTCATCTCAGTCTAATTATACCTCGATGCTTGTATTTACTTACAACGTTTCAAAAAGAGAAAATACCAAAAAGTGCCCAATGATGAAAGCAAAAGACTTGCAATATCAAGATGACAATCTGTATCCATTCCATATCCAAAAATCCATATCATCCATGCAATAAATAAATCCTGTAGTATATCAAATAAAAGCTGATATTTTCTTCATTTCTTCTCTTCTGCCTATCTATATCATCTCTGTGCCGATTGGGTACATTTGGACATATCAAAAACATAGCATAGGTTACATAGCATATCACATGAGATAATCATTTGCCTACATAATCAAGACATTAGATCATCCACATGCATTTGTATTCACATATCATATCATAAAAATAAAAAACATAGACATATCCATATAGAGCTGCATAATCATAACTTGTCACATTTGCATTTACATATCCAATCATTCTAAATCCATCTAGTGTGCATCACATATAAAACATCATATGATAGATTGCATCCATAGCATATAAACATCAAACACATGCATGTAATGTTGGCAAGAGACACTATATGGATTCATGGTTGTTGTCATTGATGGCAACAAAGGTCATCCCACATATCCACAAGTCATGGTGTGTCTCTACCGGAAGTCAGAATGAAGATTGTTGTGGTCCGGTGAACAAGAACAGAGCATGTGGCAAGGTCCGACAGATTGGTCCGGATCTCTCAGAGGAAGTGTCTTGGTGCATTGCAGATTTGGGGAAGTCAAGAGGACTACCTTGAGTAGTATATTCCAAGGATTTAGCCTCCGGTGATGAACAAAGAAAAAGATATGAATAGTTGAGTACCGGATTCCTGAGAGACAGTGAGAACAGAGGAAGAACTGACTGACAGAGTATCAGACTATTTTCCGGATGTGTTACTGTTGATGGTAAAGGCTGTGAAGGCATGAATCATGTTTGGCCGACATGATTAATGATATCTACAAGTATATGCTTGATCCGCATTACTTGATATGCAAGGATTCAACCGACAGAACAGAGTTTGTGAGAAGATAGATTATTCTGGGTGCCGACTAGAAAGATAATGAAATCACTAGTGCGGATATATATAGAGGATGGATTTAGTTGTGAAAAGTGTGATGGGATGGAGGTGTATGTGAATAAATACAGAGCAGAGCAGAAGCAGTAAGAAAGATCCGATATGTGAAAAGATAGCAGAATAAAGAACAAAGGAAAGATGAAGTGCAGCAGATCAGTATACTGAGCCTAACCGGAACTGAACTCCAGCATATGTAGATGCTTCCAATCAGTTCAAGTATTGTATAACATTCTTTTGTAGACAGTGTGTCTCCTTGTAGGCAGTGTGCCTCTTTGTGAGCAGTGTGCTCGGGTAGTGAGCCCTAATTGGCAAGTGCCATTTTATAATTCCTTATTCTTTTAACAGAGAATAATCTTTGGGTTAATCACCCCGTGGTTTTCTCCCTTAACCGGGTTTCCACGTCAAAAATACTATGTCATGTGTTTCTTATTTCATGGTAATGTTTGTTTGTTTGATTCAATGCTGCTTTGATTAATAAGAAAGTTCAAAAGAAGAAATAATTAGGATAACTGATTCACCCCCCCTCTCAGTTATCAACAATTGGTATCAGAGCAAGGTTCCTCCTAATAGAGCCTAACAGCTTGTGGAAGATCTGGGAGTTCAAATGGATGCATATGGTTTAAGGGAGCAACTCAAGACTGCCCTTGAGGATCTTGAACAGTCAAATTCTGAAATCAATGAATTAAAGGAAAGACTCAAACAGGCTGATGAATTCATGAGAGAATTAAAGGACAAATTAAGTCTCTCTATGAAAAAGAGAAAGGAGCTGCTCCAACAATTGGCAAGACAAAGTGAAGAAAGCAATACAAATGAAGAATTGACTGAGAAAACCAAGTTATGTGAAAAGTTATCAAAAGAAGTCATTATGTTAAGACATGAAATGGAATCAGGAACTATAAAGTTTACTCAAGAGATTGAAGAAAAAAGAAAAGCTGAAGACAATCTAAGACAATCTCTTAAAGAGAAATCAGAAGAATGCCACCAGATGGACAGGATTATCAGACATCTTGAATCTGATCTTGAAGATGCCAAAGATAATGAAGAAAAACTTGAGGATCAAATTGTCTCTCTCAAAAGAGATCTTCAAACAGCAAATGAATATAAAGAAAAATTCAAGATAAGTTCTGCCCAACTTGAAGTACTTCTTGGAAGTCAAAAGAGGACAGATGACAAGTATGGTTTGGGATATGAGAAAGGAGAAAGCTTTGGATCCGGTCAAAAGAATTTTGGATCAGAAAATCCAAGGAATAGGCCTAGAAGACCTCCGGTAAGACAGCCCAATGCTCAAAGATATCCATCCTTCAATGGATACTGCCACAGCTGCAATCACTTTGGTCACAAAGCTAATCAGTGCAGAAAGAGAATGAATCAGACTAATTCATCCTTCTCCGGACAGTGCTTTAGCTGCAAAAGGTATGGACACAAGTCTCATGAATGCAGAAATATGCAAATAAACAAATCATTCAATGGTAGATGCTTTGCATGCAATAGAGTAGGTCATATGGCTAATCAATGCATATCAAGAGGTTATCAGTCAAATATGCAAAGAAATGTTATTTGCCAAATCTGTAATAGGTCTGGTCATAATGTAAAAGTCTGCAGAAGCAAGAATCAGGACAAAAGAGGTCCGGTATATAATCAGAATCAAGACAAGGGTAAACAAAAGATGAATGTGGATGAAGTTAGGAATCAGATGAACAAGATTTGGGTGAAGAAAAGTTCAGAGAATGTAGAGGTTGGATCCGCACCAGACTCTGGTGCTGATATTTCTTCCGAAAATTAAAAAGTGAGCTCTGGCTCAGGGGGAGACTCAAAGAAAATCCTATTCCCCCAGCCAATGAAGTGGTGCTGGATGTGATACAAGATGCGGAGTAAAGGGTTTGAAGATATAAGTCCTGAGATGATCCAGACAAGATTTCAGAGGTCCGCATGAAGATGCAAAGAAGTTGTGATCGATCAAGTAAGACCTATTCCGGGAGATGCTCCGGAATGACAGAGGACTACAAAAGGGTCCGGAGAGATCCGGAAGTACATTATTTTGCTCTGCGGACTGGACAGAATGTTTGGGATGTTCTTGTAATGTGTCATCTCGATTTATTCATGATTGAAAGATCCGCATGATGTTCATAGATCAGAACTGATCCGGGATACTCCAAGCTATCCAGATAAGGAAAACCAGAATAATATGGGTGGAGCATTTATTGCAAACAGATATTAGGGTTTGCGAAACGATATAAGGGATTTCTCAACAATCACTTGATCATTCCACATCCAAGAAGAAGTGAAAAGCAGAGCTCTGCAACAAAACTCATCAAGTTCACCGAAGATCTCCTGCCGAAGTCATTACATACAGAAATCAATCCAGCCACTCCGTGCAACCGAAGACGCAAAAGGTATTTTCCACTTTCGATATCTTGCTACAAATCTTTTGAAGAAATGGCTACTCCAAATATAGTAAAAATCTCAGATAGGCCCCGACCTGAATTTAAGAAACATCCATACAAGTCATTGGAGGTAGATCCCGTAGGAGCATTTTCCAGTGTTCCTCATGGAGTTTTACACACAGAAGACATTAGGGTTTACATACATGCAAGCATTGAGGAATTCAGGGAATTCAAATTGAGAGATCTCTATCACAAACAACTGATAGACAATGCTTTTGAGCTTAAACCAGAGTACAAGGGTATCCAGAAGAAATAGTTTGATTAATTCATTCATTTCCCCTACTTTGAAGAAGAAGAATGGGTCCGATATGTATTGAGCAGAATGCATGACAACTTCCTATGGCTGGATAGACCTTACAAAATCACAAAAGAGGCAATTAGGGCAGTAACTGGTCTATACTCTTCCGGAGGGATACCTATCCTCAAATCTGTCAAGAACAACATTGTAACTGAGGCCACCGGATCAAAATTTGATAAGAGGGCAATGACCATTGAAGATATTTCAGATCCGGATATCAAGTATGCATCCATGATAATAGGATACAAGATCTATCACGCCAGCAGGGAGAATTCTGTATCCGGAACTGCAGTGTATACTGCCTATGAAATGCTAAGGAAGAATGCAGAATATGATCTCTGCGAACTGCTCTTAAGCCAATTAATGGAAAATATACAGAAAATCAAGAAGGACAACAAGAATTCCTTTAAGTATGGTACTCTTATATTATGTCTATTCTTCTACTTCATGAATGAGCTGCCCGGATCAAGTGGATGGGCATGGCAGAATGACAAACCTGTTGTAGTCCAAATAAGAGACTATCTACATGGGCTTGGGGATGCCAAAGCAAGAAATACAGCCCTATGGGGATACTTCAAAAACCTCCAAAGCATGATGCAAGCAAGAGAAAGAATTCCCCAGTCTCTTGTTGAAAAATACAAAGACTCAGTGTGCTTTATGGTGGACACTGATCAGTGCCTAATGGAGGTAGTGGAGCCAAGGACTGTCTGGATCATGCCCATGGGGTATGAAGTGGATGAACAAATAGTGGAGCTGCATGTTCAACACATGCTAAGTCAGCCCAAAGATCCAAAGGCAGAAAGGTTTGGAACCTTTGAGGAGCTGAGTGTAAAGATACATGTAGAACTCAGGGAACCTGAAATAAAGAGGAAGGTGAGAAAAGAAGTAGAGCATATTGCTCAAGGCCTAGGCATCTCAAAAGAGGCACTTGATGCCAACCAGGAAAAGAGGAGAAAGGCTGAGGAAGAAAAGAAAAGTAAAGAAAGTGTTCCGGTTGAAACTTCCACCTGGACCAGATCATCAAAAAGATCTGCACCTCCCACAACCAAAAGTTCAAAACTGGAAGTCCAGGCATCCGGTAAAAGATCTAAGACAAAAGCCACAAGGGCTTATGAAAGCCAAAAGGATGAAGAGGAAACTGAGTCAGATGAGGGAGTAAAAGAAATAAAGAAGCAGAAGAAGAAAGGATCCGGGAAACCCTCCACAGGCCAAGACAAGGAAGAAATGGCAGAGGAATTTGCTGAAAAGCCCACTCTGTCTCTAGACAGTGTAGTCAAATTAGTCACTATGGATGGGAACCTTCAACCGGTGGCTGAATTCTATGATGACTACAATGAGGCAGATCAAAAGATCCTGCAAGAAGCTATAATAAGGTACTTGAACATCTACAATAAAGCTTTCATTGAGATTATCTCTGAAATCCCAAAGAGCCTAGAGATGGAATTAGAGATAAGAAAGAATAATGCCATGGCAAAAGACCTTGAGATCAGGGAATAGATAGCTATTCAGCTATATCCTTCAATTGATCACAAAACAATGAACATGGTATTCAAAGACTGCAAGGATGAATTCAGGAGCAAAGCAAGGATGAATCAACTTATGCTTGGTGAGACCGACAAGGTAGCCAAGGACACTGAAGAGATTCTCCAGAAAACCTTCAAAAGGTTTAATCTTCCTGTTGTAGAGGACTTAGGTGCAGAAACAGCTGTGGACTTGGAATCATCTGCTCCGGAAGAAGTGGGCCTTGAACAGACTAACATCTCTCCTCCGATTTCCCCTACAGTCTCTGGATCCCAAGAAGAAGAGAAACTACAGGAGAAAGAAGCAGCAGTTAAAGAAAAAGAGGTTGACTGCACCAAGGATGCAGAGAAAGAGAAGACTCCAACAGAGAAAACCACAACTGAAAGTGGTAAGAGTAAGGAAGGAGAAAAGATTCCAAAGGACAAAACTGTAGAAGAGAAGAAACATCTGTCTCTGGCAAGAGACACTGCACAAACTGTTCAAGAATTCTTGACAAAAGCCACTATAGAAATTGATGAACCGGACCTGCTAAAAGGACCATTAGATTTTGACTCTTTGTCACTGGTACAAACAATGAAAATAGCCTCATTTGCAAATGAGAAAGTCAAAGAGAAACTACTGAAATCTCACATGGAAGACTGTGAGCTTATGGAGGTAGCATCTGGAGTGCTGGAAAAGATTATGCCATCTTTTCAGAAGGATCCCACAGCCTCCTCTTCCGGTAATCTCAAAACCTTAGTCAGCAGTGTTAATACACATTTTGAATCTCTAGAAAAATCAGCTGAAGAAAAGGTCCGGAAGGAGTTTTTGGATAAAAGGTTCTCTGAGGTTCAGGGTTTGATCATTAATGATAGAAGAAACATGAACATTGGGATAAAGAGCTTAGAAAATGCTCTTAAGGATGGTGGTGAAATATACAAATTTTGTATCTCCTGGTCCAAGGTAACAGTGGACATTGAGAAGAAAATAAAAGAGCAAGAGGACACACTACTAAGCTTGTCTCAAAGTTTTGATCCTCTTTCTTCCTCTATAACAAATCGAGAATGTCAGACTATTGCAGTCTTGAGTGAAATCAAGAAATTGGAGAAGGAAAGGAAAAATAGAATAAGCAGGTTGAGTGAGCTCAGGGGGTTAATTGTCCCTAAGCTAGAGGCCATGCATGAGGCCATAGCAGAAGCTCAAATCACAGCCCAGACAAGTGATCCGAAAGATCTAAAAAGGGCAGATGCATTTGCATTTTTGTTAAGTGGTCACATTTCAATTTTGGATAGAATGAAGCAAAGTTGGGCTACAGAACTGATCCAACTGAAGACATCTTTTGCAGATATTCTTCAGTATATGTGAGTATGTAAATATGCGGCTATGTATAGAAAATTTTTGAAAATTTTGGCGTGCGGACCCTACCCTTTGCCATTGATGTCAAAGGGGGAGTGAGGAGCAGTGAAAAATGAGGAATCCAACTAAGGGGGAGTTCCAGAAATTGTATATAAAGATAGAGCATCAGCCAAGGGGGAGCATAGTGTAAACACTTAGTCATTTTTCACTAAGTGTTGCCATCAATGCCAAAGGGGGAGATTGTTGGCAAGAGACACTATATGGATTCATGGTTGTTGTCATTGATGGCAACAAAGGTCATCCCACATATCCGCAAGTCATGGTGTGTCTCTACCAGAAGTCAGAATGAAGATTGTTGTGGTCCGGTGAACAAGAACAGAGCATGTGGCAAGGTTCGACAGATTGGTCCGGATCTCTCAGAGGAAGTGTCTTGGTGCAGTGCGAATTTGGGGAAGTCAAGAGGACTACCTTGAGTAGTATATTCCAAGGATTTAGCCTCCGGTGATGAACAAAGAAAAAGATATGAATAGTTGAGTACCGGATTCCTGAGAGACAGTGAGAACAGAGGAAGAACTAACTGACAGAGTATCAGACTATTTTCTGGATGTGTTACTGTTGATGGTAAAGGTTGTGAAGGCATGAATCATGTTTGGCTGACATGATTAATGATATCTACAAGTATATGCTTGATCCGCATTACTTGATATGCAAGGATTCAGCCGACAGAACAGAGTTTGTGAGAAGATAGATTATTCCGGGTGCCGACTAGAAAGATAATGAAATCACTAGTGCGGATATATATAGAGGATGGATTTAGTTATGAAAAGTGTGATGGGATGGAGGTGTATGCGAATAAATACAGAGCAGAGCAGAAGCAGTAAGAAAGATCCGATATGTGAAAAGATAGCAGAATAAAGAATAGAGGAAAGATGAAGTGCAGCAGATCAGTATACTGAGCCTAACCGGAACTGAACTCCAGCATATGTAGATGCTTCCAATCAGTTCAAGTATTGTATAACATTCTTTTGTAGACAGTGTGCCTCCTTGTAGGCAGTGTGCCTCTTTGTGAGCAGTGTGCTCAGGCAGTGAGCCCTAATTGGCAAGTGCCATTTTATAATTCCTTATTCTTTTAATAGAGAATAATCTTTGGGTTAATCACCCCGTGGTTTTCTCCCTTAACTGGGTTTCCACGTCAAAAATACTGTGTCATGTGTTTCTTATTTCGTGGTAATGTTTGTTTGTTTGATTCAATGCTGCTTTGATTAATAAGAAAGTTCAAAAGAAGAAATAATTAGGATAACTGATTCACCCCCCCTCTCAGTTATCAACATGTAAAACATCAATAACTGTCTCATCATATAATCATCAAAACTGTGTCCAAATGTAAAACATATCAAAATATCTGTCCATCTCTTAGAGTCATATCATAAACCGTATACAATGTACAACAAAAATGGTGATACATGTCTCAAGGCAAAAATAATACGTATACAGGCTATCTCAGCCACCAAAAAAAATGTGTCCCTTAGATCCACAAATCTGTACAAGTGTCTAGGTCTAGCTAACCCTGCCGCTATGGAGCACTGCTCCCTGCACTAGCCTCTCCTCTGTCTCCCTCTGACTACTGGGGGCCCCTGACTAATCCCACAGATCGAGACCCACCTGCCCTCTGTGATGCCCCTGACTGGATCCTGAAGCTAGGCGCATGCTGGTCTGCTGACACTGCCCCATGATATAAACCCTTGTAATACTGGGCCTGAGCCTACATTTTGGTAAGCTCACTCTGTACCTGGGCTAACTGTGTCTGTGCCTGCTGCACCTGTGAAACCAAGAAGCTAGATGTACCATCTGTACCCATAGCCGTCATGGCTACATCTCTCTCTGCTCTCATAGCCTGCATACTAGCTAAGGCTGCATCTCTCTCTGGTCAACTCTGATATCTGTCCTACATCTGCATCTCTACAAGACTCTGCTACTCTCAGATGAGTCCTCAGATGCCTAACCTGCGTCTGTAATGCAACCATGGCCTGCTGTTGTAAGTCAGGTTGCGGACCCTACCCTACTTGTCCTTGTACCTATTGCTATACCACCTGCTGTGGTGGTGACATCTACCTCTGAGGTGCCACCTTCTGTGTTGGCACCTATGCTTGTACCTTTCCTGTAGCCTATGGCTGCGCAACTACCTACTGACCTGAAGGTCCCTCCCCGGGCCTCCTCCTCCTCTATCTCGGTCTACCACCACCTCCTCCTCCATCTCCTCCATCATCCCCCTAATCTCCTCTCCTCCTCCTCTATCCCCTTCTCCTCTTGCCAGCTGCCCCCTCATCATCTGAATCCTCCTCGTCAATACGAGGAGCCAACTCTCTTGGTCTTGAGTATCTAGGAAAGGGATGAGCGTCGAACCACTCCTCATAATCTGGCATCATGCCAGCATCCACTATCTCCCTCCTCATGGGCCAAGCTACATAAGGGATCTGCTAAAAGTCTACTAGGGCCTCCTCATATGATGCCATAGGACCCCACCTATACCTCTCTGCATGGGTCCTAGCAAAACGTGCCTGTCCCTGGGGTCTGCCTTGTACTCTACCAAATTGTCTCTGAACCTTGCTAACAATCTATCTCTCTAATATGTACCTGGTCCTCCCAATCAACCATCAAGTCTGGAAGCAATAGGGTAACTCATCGACCTCATCCTCCCATACCTCACAGTCTAGGTATGGGCACTAGATAACTGCATCCAAATTATCGAACGCGTGTCTCCAGTACTCCAACTTCCCCAGCCTGTGCTAGGAAATCACACCTGCATAGCCATAACTGTAAGGCTCACCCCTCTGCCTGTGAAATAGACATATCGGTCATGTGATAGCTATGTGCTCCCACAACCAAAACTACCAGAGAGACACACCTGTTGACAAACTAACTCCTCTATGGTACACTACCTGATGCATATCTCTGTATAAGTGTGCAAGCATACACACACCCCATGCATACAGGGTCCCATCTATCATCATGCTCTCTAGCACCCTCCCCCAGCCAATCAGGAAGCCGTGTGACCTCCTATCAGGGCATACTACACCGATCAATCCTGCCACTATGCCTGGGAAGTAGTCATAGTAGTCATGTATGTCCTGCCACGAAATCACCTGCTCCACCAACCCTGGGTCATCAAACACATGTCTGCATTCCTCTAAGCCAGCATTCCACTGTGACTCATACTCAACCAGCTCTCCCTAAATCAGGAGGTGCAGAATCTGATACACGTCCTTAAGAGTAATCGCCATCTCCCTTGTTGGAAGATGGAAAGTGCCATCCTCGCTATGGAATCAATCCACTGCTACAGTCAACATGGCCTGGTTCGTGCGAACCTCAGGCATGAAGCAAACATAGTGCAAAACCATAGCACCTAGAGCCTCACGATCTATCTCAGTTAGCCTGTTTCGCTGTAATAATGGCAACGAGAACTGCTCTCGTGACATAAGGGTATCCCGGATATCCTCCTGCAATCAAGCAAAGCATATCGTCAAAGAAATCCATATCCAAGTAAATCTACTCAAAGCAATCAAACTATCCTATCATTGACTTAACATATCAAATTAATCAAAATAGCATATCATCTCTTGACTAGATTCTTGGCAATCTCAGAGATCGCTAATCAATTGACGCATCAATCAAGGTGCCAATTGGGTTAATTTCGTTAGATCAATTGATTTTCCTAGTGCAAATGTGCTGATCTAGGTGGCAAATGCGTCGATCCATACCACATACGCTGCTTCACCATGAATGCATCACCCTTTGACATGTATGCGTCATTTTGGGACATGTGCCACTTCCCATGTCACATGCGCAGCTTAGCAATAGATGCACCAATTAAGAGCTTAAATGTGCCAAACTATCAAATGCGTTGTGGAGTATATCAAATGCGTTACTTAGTAGCATATGTGCTATTCCGGAGTGTATATGCGCCATAAGACGGTTCAACACATTTGTCTAAGTTATTTTCCCTAGCCATTAATGAGCCTAATAAATGACTTTTAGCAAGTATTGAAGAACTACATACCGGGGGACCTGCCTTTGCTAGCCGATCGAACCATTGGATCTACTCAAACTGGTGCTCCTCGTGCGGAATATCCATCTCTCTAGCTACCATGCTCTTCTCAAGCTCTCAAAGACCAATCAACTAAGGACAAGTGTACAAATGAATAGACCTTGTGGACCTAGCTCGTATTTGTAGCAAGTGAACCATATCTGACTATATGACAACTGTGGCTACTTCCCATGTCTGTTTCTCTGAATCATATCCCATTTTTCTCCATCCTAACCCATTTTTCACCTTCTTCTTCGTGAGATTGTCCATCTCACGCCTTCTACCTTATTTCCGTCCAATCTCCTAGGGGGCATCTTGTTGTCAAACTTGTACCAGGGGCAAACTGGGGCATGTATCATTGTCAAAAATTCTTATTCTTTGAAACAATGTGGTAAAACACATTGCATCAAAGAGGGGCAAAATGTATACACCTAAAAATGACATGACTCTACTTAAATAAATATTTTAATATTTATTTCATATTCACATTCTTCTATCAATAAATAAATAAATTTATTTATTTATTTGATTCACTTCCTCTCATTTAATTAAATAAATTACATTTATTTAATGTCATCTACATCAACTTCATTCTTCTAAATAATTAAATAATTTTAATTATTTAATTAAAATCTTTTATTCTTCCAAATTTAAATAAAATGCAATCTTTATTTAAATTAAATCTTAAAGTCTCCACAAAATAAAATATATTTTTATATTTTATTTATTCTTCAAATTTATCCATAAATATTTAATTTAATTATGCTTTCTTATCTTCTGAAAAATCTTTCTTATCTTCTAAAAAAAAAATTCCTCTTGTCATACAAAAGCAAAAGCTGAGTTACAAAAGCAAAAATAGTTTTAAAGCATCTTTAAAGCAGGCTTGCTCTTAAATTAGAAAAATATATTCTAATTTAAAGAAAATGAAAAATCATCCTCATCAACAAGGCAGTTAACTCAACAAAGCTTCTTTTTGAATGACACATGTCCTTCTTCTATTGGTTGTACATTCCTCAACCATTCTCCTCCATTGATCTTCTTACTTCTTCTCCACCATTGATCCTCTCTCACCCAACTCTATAAATACAACACTATTCTTCTTCATTTCATATCCATCGTTTAAGCAAACTTATGCTGCAGAAACATTAGCGCGCCTTTGGTACCCCCATCTCCATAGCACTTCATATCATTAGTGTGTTGAAGCTCATCTTCAATCACACAAAGTATCATAGCCATCTATTCTTGTCATCTTCAACAAGAAAGAGAGCATACGCTTCTGAGGGCTTCATCATTATCAAGATCAAGAACAAATAGGCGAGCAATGGAAAATGAAAGGTAAAAGGTTGTAAGTATCACACTTTGTTATTTTTAAATCTCCTTTTCCTTCACATTCTATTGATGTTTGAGTTTTTGTTATTCAATTGATTAATCCCATTTTCACCCACACACATGTAGACCTCTCAAATCATAACTAGAGCACCTTCAGACTATCCTCTACAAACCCTTTAATCCATAGACTCTAATCTTCATCTCACAGGGAATGCTGAGCAATGTACTGCATTGTCTCTTACAGAGAGATATGTAACTCACTTGTTTCTTCTGGAGGGGCTAATTTTCTCAATATCCTCAACATACAAGTCTTCTAGAATAGAATATAGTTGACACCAATGACAACAAGGATATGTTGACATCAATGACAACACCGATTAGGCACATATTTGCAACATGTTTCTCTTTAGTTTAGGCCCAAATTAGCTCTATTTTGCTCTAGTTTGCATGGCTCTTCGACCCTAACTGAGCCTAATCTATTTTTAACTCATTCTCCACTCCCAATCACTCTATTTTTAGCTCCCATTGAGCTATTCTTATTTCCCTATCCATCTCATTCTAACTCCATTCTTCCTCTAGTGATAATCTTTCAAGGCATGTTCACTCCCTAATCAACCCAGTTCTCTCTTCAATCAATTATTTTAACTCTCCAATCAAACGAGTTGACTCTCCAATCAATTCCACCATTCATAAGCCTCTTGAAGCTATAAATACCCCTCCTATATGCATTATGGGAGGCAAATTCATTGTTGCACACTCATTCTAGTTAGCTTTGTTTTTTGCTCTCCATAGCATGCTTATGATCATCATAGGACTTTGTGAGCCTATTCATTTTCTTATCTTAGTTTCCTGAGCTTCAATACCTTTAAAGCATTGTTATGCTTGTAATTTTCTTCCAAAAAGCCCAAGCCATAGTGCTCCCATAGCTCTAGTAGCTCAAATTATTTCATCATAACTTTCATAGCTCAATCCATATTCAAATCAATTGCTTCTTTGTCCTTGTTACCAAGAAGAGAATATCGATGTTGTAGAGGAAAGGAGGTTGCCACCAAAGGACTTCTAAAGATATCTTAGGCTCATGTGCCCAAAGCACACCAGGTTTTTCATGCTTTCAATTAGTAATTAGCTCACACTTTGGCTCTTGGGGAAAAAATCTATGTTGCTCTTTCCTTAATAGGATTTACTTTCATACAATTATCTATTAACATTGATTTACTTTAGTTTTATTTCATTAATTAGATCACATTTCAATTCAAGTAATTTCAATTTCTAGAATAGACTTAAAATCACTTCATAAATATAGGATTAGATTGCATTTGAGTAAACACATATATTTGATTTCATACTTCCTTTCATAGTTAATTAGATAACTTCTTCATTCAATTTGGAAAAAGGAATAAAAAATTTCTTGCATTCATACTAGGTTGCATTGGATAAGAAAAATACAAAAACATTAGGAAATCTGGAGAACTAAACCCTCGATAACATCACAAGGTACACATGAAGTCAAAGTCAACACCTAGTCAAGCCTAGGTCTATTAGTGTGAAAAGTTGCATTATCTATCTAGTTATCTTTTAGCATGTCTAGGAGATTTATATTCACACTTGATTAAGTCCAACTTTGGGCTTCTTACCTTTTTATCTCACCTCATGTGGTGAAGACATGTGTACTCACATTTGTGAGACACCTACTTCATGCAAACTTTCCACTTACTCAAACATGAGTCATTTGAGTAGACAAGTGTTGCACCTTTAGAGGGTTTCTCAGTCATTGTGTATGAGCTCTCACTCCCTCATGCTTGCCTACTTAAGAAAGGATCCTATGCACATTTCATTCATCTTTTGGCAATGTAATTTGGCCTATTGTGTGGAAAATAGCTTTGTGGTTTTATTCTTGCTTGTTGATCCTCGCCTTTCCCAACATGGTATCAGAGCATTACTTGAAAAATTCTGCTTGTTATAGAAAATATTTCACTTAGCCAAGTCCAAAGATCTCATAGAGCTGGGAAATGTTTTTGTCAAAAATGCAAATTTTTTTTAGAAAATCTAACTTTGGGCAAAGTTTCTTTGCAAAATTTTAGTTTTTGGCCCAAATCTGGGCATTTTTCTTCACATTGCTAAGTATTTCTACATCACATTGATGGTTTTTATAAGGCCATTCAATCCTCTGCACCTCTGTCCTTCTATCCATTTTTGAGTAAACTCAGTAGTTTTTTGATAAAAATCTGGTCATTCTAGTTTTGAAGATCGACAACTTTCTGGTCGAGGATTTCCTCATATCAAGTTTTGCAGCTGAGGACAAAGTTTCTTCATTGCCTGTGTGTCCATCTTTGGCCACCAAAGATCTCCTTCACAAAGGACTCTCAAGAAAATAAGGTCAAAGTCCTAATTTGTAGGTCATTTTTCTATTTGGTCGTTGATTCTCCATTCAAGCATTCGATTGCCATTTTCTACATCGGTGATGTAGAACGCATAGTGGAAGCACACAACTGATAAAAAAATGATCAGTGAGAGTCTGACTTATGTCTCAGTGATCTAATCTTATCAGCCAAACATGAGCATTTGATGCGTATCAGAAGAGTTTTAGAGAAGATTGAGGAGAAGAAGTTGTTGATTAATCTGAAGAAATGTAGTTTTGCAAAGGAGTTGGTATACCTGGGATTTGTTGTCTCAGAGGAAGGTCTTAAGATGGACCTAGAGAAGGTGAGAGCTATTCTTGAATGGCCTATGCCAAGGAGTGCCATAGAGGTACGATCTTTTCATGGTTTGGCAAGTTTTTATCAAAAATTTTAGTAGCATTTGTGCACCCCTAATGGAGAAAATGAGAGAGGATAGAAAAAAGTTTAAATGGACTAAATGATGCCAAGAAAAAGTATTTTGTTTATGATTAGGAATTTTATGCTATAGTTTAGGCTTTGAAGAAATGGAGACATTATATGTTGCCAAAAGAGTTTGTTTTATATACTGATCATCAGGCTTTGTAGTATCTTAATAGTTAAGGAAAGTTGAACCAAAGGAATTTAAAATGGGTTGAGTTTTTGCAGAGTTATATTTTTGTTTTAAAGCACAGGAGTGGGAAGTCCAACAGAGTTGCAGATGCTTTGACCAGAAGGCAAAATTTGTTGACAGAAATGAGAATAGAGGTTGTTGGGTTCAATGAGCTTAAAAGTTTGTATCCTGAAGATCCAGATTTGCACAGGATTGGAAAGCTTGTTTGGAAATTGTTACTTTGGATAGGACAAAATGGTTGGATTTCATAATCCAAGATGGCATGTTGTTTAGAGGAGGCCAGTTGTACATTCCAAGGAGTTCCATGAGAGAGAACCTAATTAAGGAGAAGTATAGTGGGGGATTAGCTGGACACTTTGGTCAAGATAAGACCATTGCTATTGTTGGTGAGAATTACTATTGGCCATAGTTGCAACAAGATGTGAGGAAATTTGTGCAGAGTTGCAGAGTGTGTCAGATGGCAAAATGAATAAGTCAGAATACAGGGCTATATCAGCCATTACCTGTACTAGAGAAGCCATGGGATGATATTAGTATAGATTTTGTTCTTGGTTTACCAAGGACACGGAGAGGGCATGATTCCATTTTTGTGGTGGTGGACAGATTCCCAAAGATGGCACATTTTATTCCTTGTATGAAGACTAATGATGTTGTTCATATTGCAAAATTATTTTTCAGGGAAGTGGTGAGACTACATGGTCTACCTAAGAGCATAGTTTCAGATCGAGATACCAAGTTTGTTGGTTATTTCTGGAGGACATTGTGGAAGAAGTTGAAAATAGATTTGAAGTTCAGTTATGTACATCATCTACAGATTGATGGACAGATAGAAGTGGTGAATAGGAGTTTGGGTAACCTGCTATGATGCTTAGTAGGAGATAAACCGAAGGGATGGGATTTGATTTTACCACATGCGGAATTTGTTTACAACAATTCTGTCAATAGGAGTACTACTAAATCACCATTCCAGATTGTATATGTCAATAGTTCAAGAAATGCTTCAGAGTTAAGGAAGCTAGAAAAAGGAGAAAAGACAAGTGCCGAGGTCAAAGACTTTGTAGAACATCTAAAGAATTTGCATGAAGAGGTGAGAAAGCATATTAATAAGATGAATATTCAGTACAAGGCTAATGCAGATAAGAAGAGGAGATATAAGGAATTCTAGGTAGGAGATGAAGTCATGGTTCACTTGAGAAAAGAAAGGTTCCCAATTGGAACATAATAAGTCAAAAATGAAGAAATTTGGACCATGCAGGAGTCTAAAGAAACATGATTCAGGAAATGCAAATGAGGTAGAGATGCCAAGTGGGATCAATATTTCCACTATGTTCAACATTGCTGATTTAACATAATATCATGAAGGTGACACAGAGGATGGACCGACACAAGAATAGTGGAGTATTCCGGCATCTACTTCAATGGAGGAGATAGAAGAGATCTTGGATAGCCGTGTGGGAAGAAGTACTCGAAATAGGCAATATGAAGAATATCTGGTGAAATGGAAAGGAAGTCCTGTTGAAGATTCTTCTTGTTTGTCTAAGGCAGAGGTTGACCATTTGGGTTTTCCTCACACAAACACTTGAGACGTGACAGGGTTACTTCTCAAATTACCCTAGGCATCTAATGTAGGAGCATCAAGTGGTGTAAGGGCAATCTTGCATCACCCAAAAAGAAGTTGATTCAAAATCATTGCATTTGTTTTCATTTCTTTCCATAATTAGTGTTTCTGGTTCCATAATCTCTTGAATAATGATGTAGGACTTTCAATTTTTCCAAACTACTAAAAATAGAAAACTACCAGTGTTGGAAAGTTTAACTGCCATTTTAAGAAAGTTTGCATTTGGGCATGGATGAAAGAAAAAATTTACAGGAATATTCATAACTAAAATATAAGACCTTTGGCGAAGGAATCAGGCAAAGATCATTTGTGAGCTGAAAGATATTAAAGTTTTTGTTTTCTGAAAAGCCCTTGAAATTTTTTGAAATGAGATATGAGGCACTAAAACATCTCATAACATCCTAAAAATTTGATGAAAATCCATTTACAAATTTTTGGCATGATAGTTCACATTACGAGCTTTTTGACGCTTAAAACGGTTCGTCAATCGGACACCCGGATCAAAAGTTATGCTTCCCGGAAGTTGACCTACTTTTGGAGGGAGTTGCAAATTTCAAAATTTAACTGGAGGCCACCAAAAAGTGCTATTTATGACTATTTTGGGAACCCTGGGCAGTAGTAGAGTTAATGGGGAAAGTGTATAGTCAAGAATAGGTGGGAAAACAAAAACCCTACCTAATTTGGGGTTATAGAAGGCAAAAGATTCCAGAGCCTAGTGAGATGTAGTTGTAGTGTGTTGCAGCTTGTGGAGGATTGATTCTTTGATTGTAATTGAGTTTCTGTAATGTAATGAGTTGTCCAAATAAATAAAGAAATATTCTATTTTTTATGTGCCATTTTTGTTGTTGTGTGTTTTATGATTTACCCCCTTCATCATAGGATCTAATTCTTCTTTTGGAGCTAGGCGTAAGCTTTTCTTTCTCATATTTCTCCTCTTTCTTCTCTAGAGTTTTTGAGATTTGTCCTTCTAGAGCACTTGATGTCTTTTCTACTGGAACAGCTATAGCTTTTGAAGCCTTTGCATTGGCTCTTGCTTCACTAATTTATTCATTTGTTAACCCTTAGATTTTGACAAATTCCTCTACCTTTTTTCTTGCATTCTTCTTGATTTATGGTTGCTTATGTTCAATATACACTTTGAGAGACAATTCCTCAAATGTTTCAAATCTATCATCCTTAGGGTCTTTAGGCTTTCTTGACATTAAATCAGCTAATCCAGTTAAAACTTCCTCTGAAACTTCATATCCCATGGCTGGGACCCATATAGTTCTCGGTTCAACAGTCTCCATATAACACTTATCCTTATCTACCATGCATGCAATATCTTTTTCATACTTATTTACTACCTTTTCAGGGATCCAAGCTCTTTCCTACATTTTCTTTTGAAAATTCTTGAAATATTCCCATAAGTCTACATTTTATTTTTTTGCATTTCCTAGACTCTGTAGATGATTTCTGATTTGTGCTGCAACAGGTGATTGCCCATGCCAATCAATATTTCCTATACCAAGTAATTCCCTTAGAAAAAAGAAAAATAAACAGATAATCAACATTCCATACTTGAAAGGATATTTTGAGTCTTTTGTCTTCCTTCAAATTATCCATAAGTTATTGTCAGAGTGATTCACACAAGTCATAGTCAGTGTTGTTTTTGACCATATCATATGCTATGTATATAGCTATTGTAGAAATAGAGTTCTCTCTGTTGGAGAAATAAATCTTATAACCAATGACTTTTGATGCAAATCTGACACCTGGATCCACAATATCATTTATAGTTAATGCTCTTTTATCAAATTTTGCCCTTGTCAACTGCATTACTATGTTGTTCTTCATAGCCTTCAATTTTAGAACTTTCTTGGTGGAACACATGCCAATAACTACTTTAATGGAATCCTTTGTTATCATATAGGGTTCATCTAACCAAAAGAATTCATCATGAATCCTTCACAAGATATATCTAACCTAGGCATCATCTGGGACCATAGGAAAATCCAACCAAGTGTCTAATTTCTTCTCAATTAGGGCATTATACTCTCCTTTCAACTCAAATTTGTCATCAGTTAGTTCCTTTAAATAAATGTCCCCTAATTTTCCATGATCATATTCATCTAGGTTTGTATGAATGTAATACCTAACATCCTCTGTATGCAAAATACCATGCGGAATTTTAGAAAATACCCCATCCAGATCAATCTCTAGAGACTTAAATGGGTGCTTCTTGAACTTGGGGTGAGGCCTTTCAATTATCTCAACTACTTGTGGAGTAAACATTTTTGCAGTTTCAACACAGAGAATTTTTCGAGAGAGATAATGATAAATACCTTTTGCCTTTGTTAGGGTTTCTTCATCAGAATCTTGAATTTACCCTAGCTTGCTTCTTAGGTCTCCTTAGTCACTTGAAAGTATGAATGTAAAGTGATTTTTCCTTCAAATAGATCCCTTATATTCTCTTCTCATTAAGATTCAATCACAATAAATGCTTCATTCAAAAAGTTGTTAGGGTTTCTTCATCAGAATCTTGAATTTGCCCTAGCTTGCTTCTTAGGTCTCCTTAGTCACTTGAAAGTATGAATGTAAAGTGATTTTTCCTTCAAATAGATCCCTTATATTCTCTTCTCATTAAGATGCAATCACAATAAATGCTTCATTCAAAAAGTTGTTAAACCCTTTCTCTATTGTTCCCAGTTGATCAAGATTGCTCCGTAATTTACTGCAATAGCTTCTTTTCTACAAGAATCTTTTTCATAAGATTTGTGATTTATTCTTGTAACTTATATCTTTGTGCTAGATATTAGCACCACATTTCTAGCTAGGGGAGTAGAATTTTGCATTAAGCTCCCCCTAATCCAGAGCTCTCAATTTACTTCTCAGAGGAAGTACCAGTACCAGAGTCTAGTACGGACTCATCCTTGACTTCCTGCACACTCTTCTTGACCCATATTTGATTCATCTATTTCTTAATCTCTTCTGGAGATCTATCTTTTGTATTAGTTCTTTTATCTTTGCCTGAATATCCTTCTTCATATTCCTGCTTTTAAAGAATCTTACAAAATGTCCAGTCTTGTTGCAGTTGAAGCTTACAACATTTCTCTATCCATTGTTCCTTTCATTCATCATTAACCTGCATTGGTTAGTCTTGTGACCATATTTATTGCATGCAAAACAATTCTAATTAAAAGGTTGAATACTCCTTCCATTATTATAGTTGTTCCTTATTTGACTTCTGCATTCACTAGCTTTATGACCAAACCTCTTTCAATTAAAGTAGTTACCTTTGAAAGTTTGAACATTTCTTCCATTGTTGTAACTATTTCTTATGACTTCTGCATTCATTAGCTTTGTGACCTACTTTGTTGCAAGTAAAACACTGACCGAAGAATGATGAAACATTTTGATTTACTCTGCTCCTAAACTGAGTATCCTTATGACCAAATTTATTGCATGCATTACAATAACCATTGAAAGAAAGGTACCTTTGAGCATTTGGTTGCTTGATTGGTGGTCTTCTAGGTCTATTCCTTTGATTCTAAATCTGTTTGACTTTGTTCTTCTTGATCCCACCATTATTTTCTTGACCAGTTTTGGAAATTTCACCTTTCTCAAATCCCAAGCCTTCTTTATCATTAGGAGTCTTCTAACTAGTAAGAATTCTATCAATTTGAGCAACACTTACTCTAATTTTTTCTTCCTGACTCCAAGCATGTTTCAGATCAGCTTTTAGATCCACACCTTCTTGTTCAAGCTTTGTGTAGTCTTCAGTTTTGTTTTTCACCAACTAATTTAGATCTTCTTCTTTTTTTGCCCTTTTTACAACTTCTACTTTCAGATTACTCAAGTTATCTTCAATAGATATCAATTATTCAGTAACCTCCTTGTATTTTTCCTTGAACTTCTTGACTTACTCCCTCAATTTTTTTATGCACTCATCTGCTTCCTTGACATTATCTTTGAGATCCCTGTTTTCTATTTTAGCCTTCTCAAGATCTACTAGTGCAAGTTTAGGTTCTTCTTCATTGACAAGTGTGCATTATTCTTTAGTCTCAATTGCATCAATTTCTTTAGGTGGAGTAGGACATTTTTTTACTTGCCATACATGTGTTTAGTCTCCAAGATCTTCCTAAAGCTATTAGACTTCTTCTAAGGAACCAAGCTCTGATACCAATTGTTGAACACCCAAATTACTAAGAGGGGGAGTGAATCAGTACTATATTAAACTTCTTGTTTATTAAACTAATAATCTATTTACCACATGTAATAATAAAGCAAATTAGACACAAAATAAAAAACCACAAATGATCACACATGAACACCAATATTTTTATGTGGAAACCCCAAAATTGGGAAAAACCACGATGAGTGTTAGCTCACAATATGTTATGTAGGAATAATACCAAATTACAATAAAGGCTCACTGCCTAGGTCTCACAACCCAAAAGAAGTGTTCACTGCAAGAAGGCTCACTACCTAGAGAAAAAAAGAAGAATGGAGATGGCTCACTGCCAAAATGAACTACTTAGATTGCATCTACACATGCATGAATGCAGCTCCAATGTATGCTTAAAAGACTATCTCAAAACTCTTCATATTGACTGCTCTATTTCTCTGCTCTGCTTTTACATTAGACAAGATCTCTCTTCTTCTACTCTTGTCACCTACTTTGCACTTTCACATATTCATCATACACATATTTACTGATCTTATCTCAAATATGAAATTCAAACTCACATTTATATCTACAACAAACAAAAACTTCATATTAGGTCGGCCTAATGAAGTGTACCATGTAGTCATGCATTATGTATTCTGTTAGCCAAATACATTCTCCACAATCTATAGTAGACCCAAACAATATTTGAAATACCTTCACACATGTTAGCCTCAACTATTTCACCACTTAGGATTAAGTTCCAAACACCAAAACTTACTGCACACACATCATACTGTCATGTCGGTCTTATCCACAAATTGTTCACTAATTTAGTTCAACTGTCAGATAACATCTTCCACTATGGACCACAAGACTTGCTCAAATCCATATCAGAGACTCTTCTTATGTCATAGATCACACCTCTAGAACCACAGAGAAAAATATTCTTTTGTAGTAGAATGCGGACCACTGGAACACATACCCTGTCACTGTCAAACTGCACCATATCAAGTAGTGATAGTTAGGCATTCATAACTGACTCTCCGATGGGACTCAAAACTTGTAACTATAGATATAGGTACTTCATACATGTGTTTACAACACTTCAAAACTACATAACAAGATATGCCATAGTGGAAGAATGCGGACCAATTCAGTTAAGTGTTTTGTCATGATTTCCTCTTCTTACGGCACTACTAGACTTAGACTTCTTAAATATGGACTTTCGGTACTCATTAGAAACTAAAATCTTAGAGAATTGATCAACTAAAGGTTGTGAACAACATACATGATACGCATGATATGCTCTTCTACTCTAGACCAATGCCATCCATTTTGTTGTTGCTCTGTCACTATATCCTGTATACTGCTATCACTTAGCCAAAATGGCTAAGTCTTCTTCTTTGGACCAACCATTGTTCCAATCTTGTTTCTTTGATTATTTCCATCAATGACAACATCTTCAGACATCATACACGAGTTGCCAACAATCCCATCTCCGGAAGATATATATCACATTACATGGGATGCCCAGATTTTGAGGGATACTAGTTATAGATTGTCTGATGACTTGATGAGGGCATATTGTGTGATATCATCATAGTTGGGGATCTTGTTGGCATATGTTGCTTCATTTGTAACTCACTCTCAACATTCTAATATGGATCCTACAGTTAGATCATCTGGAGGGGAACATGAGCCACCTACTCACTACCATTCTACCGATTTGTCATAGGTGCATCGAGGTGCCCAGTCATTTATAGCTACTCCAGGTGCCCAATCATCTATAGCTACTCCAGGTGCTTAAACATCTGTAGTTTCTCTAGGTTCTCAAACATCTACTGATACACTCAAGAAGATTGCAAGAGGTCTAGGTTTTATGGAGATACTCTCTTCAGGGTCGATGCCATCTCACTTGCATAGTCTGCTAAACACATCATTGGTAGAGCTAGTCTAGGGTAGGACTACAGAGGAGCTATCACTAGATTATATGATTGCAGAAGGCATCATTGAGGATGAAACTCTAGTGACTTAGGTATATATGTACATATAATTTTTAAGTTTTTTAAGTTTTAAATAAATGCATGTAGCATGTGACTTCATTGGAACCACGTACAACATAGTTTTATAAATTAAATATAACTCAAAATTAATTTTCTTTTTTTAATGTATTCATGCATATGTGTGTAGGTGGAGGTAGCACATGTGACTCCTAGTTTAAGGGGAGAGTGCATACACACATGTTTAGATTTGCTTGACCATGTCAGTGGACAGGTGAACTTTAATTTTCATCCAAGTTAAAATGTACATATATTACATGTTCACTTGTTCACATGTGTGTGTATATATGTAGGGCTTAGTACATTTATCAGATGTCCAGGATTCACACTCGGATGGTCACTCAATTAGGAACCAACTTGATGACCCAGAGACTAGATGACTTGCACTAGTTCATACACACATATGTTTATTACATGGACATTTTATGTTTCTTACATGAATATTTTATGTTTCTTACATGGAAATTTTATGTTTCTTACAATGGACATGTTTTATGTTTATTACATGGACATTTTATGCTTCTGTTCACTTATATTTCATAGATCTACTCTAGACATGATTATATATCGATTCCAGACATTTGATTTTATGTTTATGTTTTAGATCTATTGATATATGTGCACATGTCTACACATTTATACATGTTTGAGATATATATATCATAGATGACATTTGTGTTTATGACTTCTTATGTTTTAGAGATGTATATATATGTATGTTTATATATATATATATATTAAATTTTAGATATTTTGTATCCTTCAGGGAAATAATTTATGTTTGTACATGTTTATGTTTATGAAAGTTTAAACAAAATGAAATGATCGATTTAAACACACACACACACACATATATGTATAATTTGGTTAAATTTTGTCAATAGAATCTAAATTGGCATATCAGAATAAATATAATTATTAATCATTCTATAAATGCACATTATAAGAGAATATGTATTGATCATCATAAGCATATTGCATCCTTTCCTACACCATCATTGATCTTGGTTCATTAGATCATTGAGTTGATTTGTTTGGGGGCATAACTAAGTAGAATATGATCCTCACTTAATGCAACTTCCCAAATGAGGTATATATAAACCACCCCAATTTAGACATAGGTACAATGAGATGAGGAAAATCTACTATATAACCATCCATCCATGTACACTATTTCACTTTTAAATTTAATTGAAGTTTAATTGTGTGTGTCAAATTAGTTTAAAATACATGTGGATTTGAATCAAAATATAACAAAATCAAAGTATAAATATTGGGGTGTTCATCTAGGCAAGGCCCTAGAATATTGACACATTGGAGAATCATTTCTTAGCATCTTCGAGCGAATATGATGTCTTTTATTTTACACCACTTGATGTATATATATTCAATTATGTTAAATTAAGGGGACCCTTCTAGAATTAATTAATAAAGATGAATGATATCAAAATCCTTAAGTTGTTTAGATATTAATTTTAAGGAATGAGAGGTAAATTAATTGAGTAAATGATGGTAATGTAATGTCTTGGCCTCTTGCTAATATTTAATACATGTATGCCCCACAAGATCTTATAAGTTTCTTGTTGTGAATTATGGTTCACAAGTGAGAGAGGTAGGAATATGAGAGACATAACAACATAAACTAAACTCATTAAATTCAAATATAAAGATTTTGCTTGAGATGCATCCAATCATGTTGTAAAGCTCTACCACAAGTTCTAAAATAAAATTGAACTAGAAGTCCAGAATCAATAACATAACACTTGTCATATGTATAATTTATCACTTGTCATTTGTATGCATCCAACTAAATTGTAATGTTCTCTACCACTTGATCATTCTAATATAAACTCACTAATCAATTTATAACATATAACATCATAGATAATATATAATTTAATTAGAAGTAGAATATGATTTTACACGTGTTTAAAGAGGAATCCATAAAACTAGATCACAATCATCACACATATGTTTTAACTAAATTATGAACACTAAGACTCATATTATCATCATGTAATGAGAAAGACACATAATTTAATTTATCACAATTTAATTTGTACATGTATCTAGTAGCTTAGGTAAATATATAGATCATCCATGTGTACATTTCAATGAAACAAGAAAAATCACATCATGTACCCAAATGTTATAGAACTCCTTGAACTTTAAGAAAAATAAATTCAAATACTTGGACACCTCACTCATTCATGTACCACATCCATTGGTTTAGCTTGCTCTTCAATAACTTCTAGTATTCTTTGATGATCATCTCTATCTAGTCTCCACTTATGACATCCATGTGCACGTGGAAATTGATGAAGAGATAGGCCAACAGTAATTACTAGGTGTCTATACTGATACACCTTGTTTTTAAGATGGTAATCAGTAAAATGAATCCCGTTTTGAACAATTTTGACTTGTTTGAGAAATGTCCCTTGCACTACAACTCAACCTGTGGGAAACAACATTCCATCGCTTGTTTCTAGTTTTGCTAACTTCATCATCTTCTATGTGCAATCTAATAAATAATAACTAACACCTTCTGTGTTTCTAGCCTCTGCTATGACTGCAAAAAACATCTCCTGTACACATATATATACAATGTTTAATTTAAAAAAAAGTAGAACCAACCTTTAATTGTAGAAAAAAATTAATATTAAACAAATTACAATTAAATTTTGTCTAAATATTAACAAATATTATAATTTATCAATCTAAAGTTACAAACTTTGCAAGAATTTATATATATATGTGCATGTACATACCTTTTTTAATCAATCCCAAAATGTGGTCATAATTAATTGAAATCAAAGGAATGTCTTTAAATCTTTCCTCTTCATCTTCATTATATGTGTCAGTAACAACTAGTGGCACCAAATTCCATTCACTGACATATCCACATTCTTGGTTGTTGAAATTCACATAATTTCCCAAAATGTAGTCATAACAAAAACAAGAGTAATCCCTAGTCCACAATATCCATGGGTGCCTATATGTACTCATGACACAATGTAAAGATCTTGTTTTCTCTACCCTCTTGCATCCATGCATTGTTCTTCTATCCACACCAACAAATTATATAATTCAAAATAAAATAAATATAGAGTTCTTAAACTTAAATTTTTAAAAACAAGTGACACTTTTTTCAAACAATAAATTACATACCTGATAGCTCCTAAAACACTCTATTAGGACATGTTTTCCTCCCTGAAGATGTGTCGACATCACATGCAAAGTGTATCTCACACTATTTAGCAACATCATGTGCATCATTTATACAATCTTAGACCTCATAATTCATTTGATTTTCTCTTAGAGCACATTTGATGTGGTGACACCTATCTAGGTTTTAGGGTTTTGAGTTAATTTCATAAGCACATTCCATATTTTCCTTAAAACCCTAAGTCTTATGGTCAAATTTTACTTTATGTTCTATCTCATTATTAACCGCCTAGCCTAGGTTCCCAGTCAGTTAAGTTATAACCTTATGTCTTTAATGTCATGAGTTGACTAGTCCCTAGTCCAAAATTACCTTCTATAACCTGTCAAGTCATGTGCGTCATAAAGATCTAAGTCTTATATCTTTGTGGGGTCCAAAGGTGCCACTTGGCAGAATATCACAAGCCCGCACATAGCCGAAGCTGATGTCATGTCTGCACCGCGAGGCTATGAGATGAAGGTAGGTGTTAAGAATAGTAAGGCCTATGACCATAACTTCAACATTCCCTTTGAATGAACAGCATGGTGCTAGGTTTCGAAGCATTAAATGAAATAGTGAGGTCGCAGGTATGAAGATCAGACAGTAGCGCACACTCATAAGAGAATCTTGTCAGTGGGAAAGATTCTCCATGCTACTGTGAGATGGTGACATGTATCTGATTCTTGGAGGAAAGAAGCAGGTTTGTGTAGTGGAAATCCACGTGGAACCTTTAGCACACACCCTTGGAGCCAAATGGAGGTGGCCCACTTTCTACTACGTGACCACGATATGATGCCACGTGGCTACGTAAGATAAAAAGTGGAACAGTCAGCAAACGCGCACTTGTGAGATGGAGTAATCTAATTGGTTGGCAGACTTTTCATGCAAAGGGCTTAGATTTTTGAATCTGGCAGTTGATTTTGAGCCATCAATTTCATAGTATGAAGACCATATCAATGGCTAAAATTCAAATTTCCTTTGTATTCTTTGGAAGTGTCCCCTACATCATGAGTTCGCAGTAATTACTGAAAAGACATATATTTATGTAGCAAGCCCTAGTTTGCAAGTTTAGTTAAAATCAAAGATTGAGGCTTTCTTGGCATTGTCACGGACACAAGAAAGAATTCCTACACACAGCGAGCAACTGAACCTGAAGATAGTGCAATTTCATGCCTCTACAAACAAAAATAGTAAGTTGTTCTTGCCTAGTGCGTTTTCTTGACTTGAATTGCTACTTTGCTTGAAGGATTTCAAGTATTCTTAGAAGAAAAACCCTAGTTTGATAGAAAATTATTTCAAAGATGAGTCAAGCAAGCCAACCCTCAACTTCTAAGAGGAATCTGGATGAGGATTTAATGAAATAATTGCCTAGGTCTTCAAGAAGGCTAGTGAATGCATATAGTCCAGGTGGGCCTAATTGTAGATTTTTAGATCTATGTTATAGATACTGGGATGCTAAGTTGCCTGTACATGGATGGAATCTATTTAAACACTAGCATGATAGGAAGGAGTAGAAAGCCCCTATTTGTAATGCCTGGAATTTGGATGTGGCAAAATTGATGTGCCCTAATGTGTTTGTAAATCCTAATCTAGTAAGGGTTGTTGCACAGAGATATGATCCTCCTTCTAGGACTATTAAGGTAGGGAATAATGGAGTCATGATTAGTATAACAAATGCATTCATCACAAAGGTGTTTGGCCTAAACCTTGTAGCTAACAAGAAGATTGATTTCAACATTCTAAAGGATGAATACAAGAAATCCTAGAATGCATATAGAACCTTCAAATTGCCCAAGCACAAAGCAAGAGGGATTGATGGAAAATTGATTAAAAAAAATTAGCAAGTGAAGAAGAACCTTTTGAAGCCTCTCATTTCATGTACTGTTTTGTAAAAACTTATCATATTTTGTGTCAAGTACTAGGCATCAATGCTTTGGATAAGATTTTGGTTCCTATGATGATGTTGGTTGTAGATATATAGGACATCTCAACAACTATGGGGTTTGACTATGCAGATTTTGTAGCAGACAAAATGCATGAACAACTGGTGAAAATTAAGAATAATTTTTATGTTGTAGGTGCAAACGTAGAATGCAGGTGGTACTCTATTCTGTGCCACATGCTTTTGTATGTTGTAACAGGGTTGTAGCACCAAGATCTATTTGTGAGAGAACAAGAACAAGATGGTACTCCTCTCCCTATCCAATTATGGACTTATTTGCTAGATATGCACTGTGAAAGTTTAGACTATGTGATTTTTGAAGAACATTTTGTGAGAAGGCTGCTAAAGTTTATGGAGCCTAAAGGTGAAATAATTCCAAGGGATGTATTAAATTTTCTGAGACCATTGGATAGAAACCTTTAGCTAGGAATTCAACATAATTAGGGAGATTGGTACCTACATACCCACACAACTTGCATTAGAGTTTATGGGAGCAAGGTTGCCCCACATTTATTGCCAAAGTATGCACCAAGGAGGATTGCATATTTGGAGATTATCTGGTAATTGAATGAGTTAGATAAGGAGCACCTAATATTACAGAAGAAAGGGTCATTTTTCCCTCCTACCACCAAGTTTTCTAATTTTTGGGCTACAAACAAAGATGCTCTGGATCAAATTGATTCAGTACTGAAATCTTACAAGATGGGGTTGGAGGACCCAAGGATATTTGATACAGAAGGTTTCATCAACAAGGTAAGACTTGGTGTCAAAAGGCCACAATTCATCCATCAAGTTGTATTTGATGAGGATGTGGTAAGAAACTGCCCCACCATGGATGAAATTCATTTTCTGAGAAAGAGGTGACGAGAAGTGATGGAAGGGGAAAGGATGAGAACAAATTTGAATCCTGCATATCCTGGGGCCTTTGCAGATGAGAGTGACCCCATAATATGAATTTAGAAGATTCTAGCCAATGCTGAAACTTTGATTGAAAGTGCCCTTGTAGGTGAAGAGAGACCTACATATGCCAAAGATTCAAGGAGTCTAATCAAGCCATACAGAAGAAGAGATGAATCTCCTAACTCATCTCCAGCCAAGAAATTAAAGATTATTGATTTGGAACAAGAAGAAGAAATTCAGGTCGTGGACTTGGAGGAGGAGACTGATGAGGTTGGAGTAGGACAAGAACAAGTTTCTCCATAGGTGAATTCATCTGAAATAATATAGCCTACTACCATTCTAGATAATAGGCTAGGGATGTCACTTTCCATTGACCAAATTGATATAGAGGACATCAAAGTGCTTTCTTGTGCACAATTTTTGGAGGATGATACCTTTGTCACTACCCATGAATTTAAGGGGTATGTGTTAAGAGTAAGAAATTAGGAATTTCAGAGGAAGGTGGAAGAGGCAAAAAGAGGAGTTGATCCTAAGAAATATGAGGAAATAACACAAAGGGTGCTTAGTGAAGTGAGCCGGTATATCAACAGAATAACCCCAGATGAAGCGAGAGCCTTGGTGGCAAAGAGTGGTCTACTACTACTCCCTCATTGGACTTTGACAGATGCAATTGTATTTGATACTGTCATAAGGATGGGCACATATATTTCAGATGATCAGGCAGATAAAGCACTCTCTGGTGTAGGGATCAACCCTAAATTTGAAACCTTGGCAATATGGGAATTTGTCCCAAATAATAATAAGCCAAGGGTTAGCTTAGGTGAATCGACAGGAGATGTGATAATAAAGAGAGTATCACATACTCCAGCTCCTCAACTTGCAAGCTTGAGTGTTCACAGAACTCAATTTGTTGAAGCTGTTACAAAGAAATTATAGAAGGATTATGATGATCTTCTGTTAAAGTATGCACATACAATATCAAAGCTAAATAAGTATAAGGAGCAGATGTTGTTGTCTCCAGACACCTCAACTTAGAGTGGTTCAATTCCTATGGATACTGCAAAAGCCTTCCCAATAGATAGAGATGCATTGCTCTCAGAGATTAAGGAGTTGAAGGAAGAAGTGAAAAGTTTAAAGGATGAAAATAAGACTATTGTCAAGGAAATGGTTACAAATTTGATTAACCATAGGTTATCCAAGATTACAGACATGGTTGATTATACATGGAAATCCTATTCAAGTTTGAGAATAGCCCAAGATAAACATGAGAAGGATAAGGAGAGCTTGAATGATATGATCAAGGTGTGGTTACCTAGAACTGGAGAAATAAGGGAGATTCATAGGTGTTCAAGGTTTGCCTTTGATGCTCCACTAGAAATAAAATTAACCGTTGACATGTTGCTTCTTTGGGAGAGGTAGTGGCTTTCCAATTAAAATTGGATAAGGTTTTGAAGGCAAAAAGACAATCAATTGAGAAAATAAATAAAAAGATCATGCCAATCATATTGGAAGATGATGGACAAATAAAAAGTTTGGGCAAATGGAAGGCTGATTTTGAAAATATAACCGGCTAGCTCATATCTTCAAGTTGTGTAGATGGTGATCCAAATATGAAAATTTTGAGTTCTACACTTGACAAGGTACATGCATTGGAATTGAATTTTGAGATATTTTGTAAGGAGTCAAAGATTTTATTGGATGCTAGGTATGTAGGGCATAATGAAAAAATAGCAAAATTGATTCCTTTCCAATGGCCATCAAAGAAATCATGTGCAGCTTGGGTGGAGAAGTATGGATAAATGTGTCTAGGGTGAACAAAGATCCAATCACATGATAGGTTGTCTTCATCATTGGAATAAAGCATCTCTAATAGGTTTTTTTAGCATCTCCAAGTCAATTTGTATTTTGTCTTTTTTCTCTTTCATATGTAATTTGGATTAGTTTCCCAATGCCTATGGCAGTGGCTTGTAATGTAATATTTGTAACTAGTAGTTGGTAACAAGTTTTAGGGTGACATGCTCTTCTGTCTATAAAAGAGCATGCTATTCCACTTTGTAAAGAGATTGGAAGATTTGGGAAATTTTGATAAGTGAAATACAAAGCAATTATGAGAAGTTGTCCATATTCTAAGTTGTAAGTTTTAGTTTTTTGCATGTTGAATGTATTTTCTCTATAAGCACTTTTATCAGTTTCAGATTGCAATATATGAAAATTGCATTTGAGCATGTGTTTCCATCAATTGTCTCCTATGTTTCTTGTATTTCTCTTCTGAATAAGGATACTAAGGGTTTTTGAGTTCTTAAATATACATTTGCTATATTGCATGTCTAGTTTATTGCTTCTATTCAAGGAATAGATTAAAATGCTCTGAGTTAGATATGGGGAGATGTGTTTTGCAATAGGGATATTTATAAGAAGAGTTGTTGGAAATACCCATTCTTGGATTGTTACTTGTAAGGTAGGAACATAATAAATCCTCTAAAGATGAATGTTTGTTTTGTTTATGAGAAGTATTCTATATGTGAGGAATTCACTCCAAACCCTAGGATTAGCACCGATCAGAGTTCAGTTTATTTTCACAAATCAGCCATAATCAAATAATCATATATAGAAAAAAACAAAACAATCAACTTATTAGTTTTAGGAGTAGGGTTTTAGTTTCATGTTCTCTGAGCCATTTAATGAAGTAATTTCCAAAGCTACCCAACTTTGAAGCAATTATATAGTTTTGGTTTGTATCCAGGAGAACATATCTTCTTTAAGTGTCAATATCTAATTGAAATAAGGATTTGTCATATTGATATTGAAGTAAGGGAATACTCCCCTAGGTTTAGCAAAGCCTGAAGTGTAGAGGAGACCAAACAATTGTCTCCTATTCGTTGGCCATTGACCTGAGAATCCTAAGCATAAAAGATGGTAACTTTTTAGGGAAACTCAGACCATCAATTGGGAACACAAATAGATTGACGACTCCACTGGGGAGTTGTCATATTAAGAACCCAGAATACAACCTAAAATCCCATTTGTGTGTGGCGACTCTAAATTTATCTCCCAGCCGGTGACATTAAAATTTGTATGCACAGAAGAAGATCCCTACAAAACCCTTTATTTCAAGAACAACCACAATTGATGTATAGAAAAAAGGGAAATTATCAGCCCAACCAAGAAGGTTCTCCAAATCCTCAACATATTGACAGCACCCAGACTGAAATTAGGTCCTCTACACAACAACTCTTTTTAGCTACAGAAGCTAGTATTCAAGAAATTTATGAGAAGCAACAAGGTGATAGGTTGAGGTTTGGATTTGATATTTTTCAAGAATGTCATGTTAAGGGTCCACTTGATAGGCTTGAATAGTTAGAATCACTGAGGTATACAAATAACCCTAATGTGATTGGGCCATCCTCATCAGTACCAAAAGAGGATGATTTGCTAGAGGAAGTCAAGAACCTCAGGGCAGAGATTGAATACTTGGAAGCTATAAGAATAAGGGATGAGATGAGACTTAGGGTTGAGGCTCTAAGGATCACTTACTAGGATGCCATACCAACTATCTATGAAACAAATAATGCAAATATAGTGGGCAATCAACAAGCCAACAATGTCCCAAACTAGCAAAATAACTAAATTGTACTGAGTAATAATCATGGGCAGAATGTCAATAATAATAGAGCACATCAGAACCATTTAAGGAATCCAAATGCACATGTCCATGGTAATGTGAATCAGAATGCATTTGGTAGGAGACCTATGCAGTTGGAAAGATATAGATAGCTAGATTTTACTAGTATCCTTAGGTATCCTAACCCTATTGATAATGACATCAAGACTGAATTTCCAAAGTTTTCAGTTAATAATGCAATATCTAGTGAAGATCATTTGAAAGCTTTTCTGAATTTGGACATTTTTGAGGTTGAACAGGAAGATGTTTTCATGAAATTGTTCATGCAGTCTTTGGTAGAAGAGGCTAGGGAATGGTATTAGAATCTACCTGATCAGAGTATTTCATCATTGGATGATTTCATACAGATTTTTAGAGAGTAGTATGGAGACAAGATTGATCCTAGCTTCATCATAAATGAGTTCACTAGTATAACCAAAGGATCAAATGAGCATGTTCCTAATTTTAATGCAAGGTTTACTAGGGCATTGAATAAACTTCCACCTCATATGAAACCAAATGAACCTATGTGAATGGTTTTGTAAACAAATGCTTTTGATGCAAAAATGGCATATGAATTGAGAGACAAAGGTCCAGCGAGTCTAAGAGATGCTTTTAGGATTGGAACCAATATTGAGAATAACAAGAAAGCATCTGGTACAAGAAATAGGAGAGATGATATAAAAATATTACAAAATCCAAACAATAGAGCTCAGAATAATGCTTCCACATCTGAGGAGAAATTGGATAAGATGAAAAGTGCTTTTAAGGACCTAAGTTATAAACTTTCTAGAACAAAAAAGGGATTGGGGCCTGAAAAACAAAATAATCAGAGACAAGAAAAGAGACCAAAACTGCATGATATGCCATATAATACAAACTGGCACAATGGTAAGCCCATTTTGAATAACAATAACAATCAAAGGTCTTAGTATGGTAAGAAGACTCCTGACCCATTGAAGAAAAGTGTCAATGTTGCTGAGGATACTCCTTGGTGTATGGTTTGTCAAATGCCTCACTTATCATTGTAGTGTATGATTGCTCAGTCTCTCCATAATGATGTTAATGCTTGTAATGAATGTAATGAATCCAACTATGCTAAAGATGACAATGTTAATATGATTTTTACTAGTGGAGATTATTCTTCTTCTGATGAGATTGATGCAGATACAGATGTGGTTGAAAAGAGATATCATATGGAGCAAGTTTGTCAGCAGATTTTTTTAGATGAAGAGGATGAAGATCAGTAGGTCTATGCCCAAGATTCACACATCCCAAATATAAATTTGAGGAGACCTTCTAATGAAGATATTAGAGCCCTTATAGCTGCAATAGTGGATCAGGTTAAGAGTAATTACAATCTTAGGAGCAGGGCTCAAACTGGTGATTCTGGTCAGCCAGATAGCATATTTATGAAGTAGTCCTAGAATAATCCAAAAGGGTCTGAGCCCCAGAAGAAACAAAGTAATGACAACAAGAGGGACTCTAAGGAAAGGTCAAATCATACTACTAGAGGTTTAGAGAGTAAGGCAGCCCAGAGTGAGGACAGAAGTAGAAGTTCCAATGTGGCAAGTAACAATCAAAATATCACAGGTACCAAAGCTGGACATATTCATGAGAGGAATAGGAACATGGGTCAAAGCTTAGTTGTTGTACACAACTATGTCCCATTTGATATTACTTAGGCCTTGTCACAGATGAAGGTTTCAATCCCATTACTTGAGATGTTGAAAATTGAAGAATACAAGAATAAGGCATTGTCCTTAATCTCTGGGATACCTAATTAGAAAAAACCAAGCTGCCAAAGATCATGGTAAGGGTCAAGAAAAATGCTGATGAAGACAAGGTTCCTAAGGTGTAGTTAGGAACAACCTTGACAAAGTGCCCATCACAGGTAGAGCCATTTTATGTGTCTCTTATCATCTATGGAAAAGTAATAAGGAGTTGTATGCTTGACTCAGGTGCATCTACAAACATCATGCCTTTGGCTATTATGGAACAAGATGGACTAAAAATAGATAAGGCATGTGGTAAATGTTTTTATATGGATGCAAGGGAGGTGCCAGTTATTGGAATCATGAAGAATGTGGATTTCATGCTTGTTGCTTATCTTTAAAAAACTTATACTATGAATGTAATTGTGGTTTACATCAAGCCACAATATGGAATGTTGCTATCCATGAAGTGGGTAGCATTGATTGGGGGAAGTATGCAATTGGACTTGTCATATGCTATGATTCCCATGAATGGTGAGGATGTTAAATTGAATAGAGAAAAAAGGGCACCTGATACAATTGAAGAGTTTGAGTCAGTTGACTAGGTTTGTTTTGTTGATACTGATTGTGATAACTTTCAAGTGGTGTCTTCTGACCAAGATATGAAAAAGAAGGAACCCATTGATGATGAACTAGAAAGATTGAAGGACCAAGATGGGCTCTAGTCTATGTACTTTGATGGTGCATGTTCAAAGGAGGGCTCTGGTGCAGGAGTAGTGTTTGTGTCCCCTACTGGTAAGATATTCAAATTTCCTTTCCTTCTGAAATTTGGGTGTACAAATAATATTACAAAATATGAAGCTCTTTTGTTGGGTCTAAATGATGCTATTAAGCATGGAATCAAGTTTCTCAAGGTGTTAGGAGATTCAAAGTTAATTGTCTCTCAAGTAAGAGGAAGGTATGCTTATAAAAATAAAAGGTTAAAATAGTATAAGCATGTAGTATGGGATACCATGGAATTGTTTGATGCATTTTCTATAAATTGGGTAGAAAGGTCTAGGAATGTCTTGGCAGACTTTCTAGCTAATGTTGCAATTTGGCTAGATGATATCACATTGTATGATAGTGCACTTGTTGAGGCCAAAGTTAGACCTACAGCCCCAAATAACATATATAGTTGGGAAGTCTTTGAAGATGATAAATACTTGATAAAGTTTTTACACTACATTGATGAGTATGAAAATTAAGAGATAAACTTTCATAACTTTGTGGAAGTTGCAAATGGAAAGGAAACCCTGTTTGGAAAAGAGATAATATAGCTTAAGACAAATACGATTCCAAAAGGGCTGTTAGCTTTGGAAAGAGCATTTGATAACAAAGATCAATTTGTTGCTAAGACTTCTTCCACAAACAAGCAGGATTTAAGGAAATAAACTTAGGTACAAATAATGCTCCAAAGAAAGTCTATATTAGGTAGTGGCTTAAACCACACATAAGGGTGCAATGCTGATTTCCCTATTGAGGAATTATAAGCATGTTTTTGCATGGTCATATGAAGATCTCAAGGCCTATATAGAAGACCTATTTCCACATGAGATTCCTTTGAAGCCTAGGGCTAAGCCATTTAGACAGAAGCAAAGACCCATCAATCCTACTCTGGCCCCAAAGATGCAAGAAGAACTTATGAAGCTCAGGGATGGTGGAATCATAAAACCTATAAGGCACTCTACTTGGGTGTCAAAATTGGTCCCAGTCAAAAAGAAAAATAGAGATATCAGACTATGTGTGGATTTTAGAAAATTGAATATATCATCTTTAAAGGACAATTATCCACTGCCCAACATGGAGGCTATGCTCCAAAAGGTAATAGGATGTGAACTCTTATCCATGATGGATGGGTTCTCTAGGTATAATCAGGTGAAAGTGAAGGATTCAGAGCAGTATAAGACTGCCTTCACAACTCCACGGGGAACATATGTGTATGTGAGGATGCCATTCAAATTGACAAATTCTTGAACAACGTTCCAGAGAGCCATGGATGTTGCATTTGCAGGACTGAATGATTCAATACTGGTGGTCTACCAGGATGATTTGACTACTTACTCTAAGAAGGAGGACCAGCATTATATGCACTTGGAAAAGATTTTTATTAGAGAACTGGAGTATGGCATTTCACTGAACCCTAAGAAATGTGCTTTTGGGTAACTGAGGGAAAGATCTTAGGACATATAGTGTCCAAAGATGGAGTCAGAATTGATCCATAAAGGGTTGTTGCAATTGATAGAATCTAGATGCCCAAAACTATGAAAGGTATTCAATCATTTTTTGGATAGATCAACTTTGTTAGAAGATACGTTACCAATTTTGTAGAAATTACCAAAGCAATATCTAAGATGATGAAGAAGGGTGAGTCTGTAACATGGGGAGATGAAGCAATTCAATCATTCCAAAACATAAAGGAAGCTATCAAAACTACCCCTATTCTGAAGTCTCCTAATTTCTCTAAACCATTTCAGTTATTTTCTTTTGCTTCTTTTCATACAATTGCTACATGCCTATTACAAAAGAATGATGATGGATATGAGTAGCCTATTGCTTTCTTTAGCAAGTCTTTGCAGGCTATAGAACTTAAAAATGACATAATGGAGAAGAAAGCTTATGCTTTGGTTAGGGCAGAGAAGAATTTCAAACCCTATTTGGTTGGAGCTCAAATTGTAGCATATGTCCCTCACTTTGTAGTAAAGGATATATTCACACAACAAGAGGTAACAGGGAGACGGTGTAGATGGATTAACAAGATACATGAATTTAATATTGACACCTAGGTCACCAAGCTAGTAAGAGGATGATTTTTGGTAAAGTTGATGGCAGAGACAAATCTGGAGGCTTGTCAAGTGAATGTAACTGAATATCAGATGCAAGATAAAACATGCAGTGTACAACAATCTGAGTGGTATAGAGACATTATTCAATACTTGTAAAACATGAGTTGCCCTGCTCATTTCAATGATAACTAGAAGAGGAAATTGAAGCTGCAAGCCATTAAGTATGTCATTGTTCAAGGTGAGTTATATTGGAAAAATCATGATGCAGTGCTACTTAGATGTGTAGATCAAGATCAGGCTACAAAGATATTAATTGATATGCATAAGGGGGTGTGTGGACATTAAAGAGCTTAAACCATTACAGACAAGATCCTTAGGTCAGGTTATTAGTGGCCAACACTCTTTTCTGATGTATACAAAGTGGTGAGGACTTGTGATTCCTATCAAAGATTTTCTGGGAAGTTAAAGTATGTTGGTGCATTACCACTCAAAACTGTGATAGTAGATGTTCCATTTCAATAATGGGGAATTCATTTTATTGAAGAAATAATAGAAAAGTCAAGTGGTGGACAAAGTTGGATACTTGTTGCTACTGATTATTTTACTAAATGGATTGAACCCATTCCAACTAAGAAAGCCACAAGAAAAATTGTACTAGATTTTGTCTTGGAGCACATAATGATTAGATTTAGGGTACCAGCTAAGTTGGTCATAGACAATGCAATGTGTTTCAAGTCAGGACATCTTGTTGATTTCTGTAATGATTATGGTATTAATCTATCATATGCAACACCATATCATCCTCAAGACAATAGCTAGGCTGAGTCCAGCAACAAAAGTTTGATGAAAATAATCAAAAGGATAATTGGTAAAAATAAGAGGGCATGGGACTACAAGTTGAAGTTGGCATTGTGGACTGATAGAGTGACTGTTAAAAAGGCTACTGGTAAGTCTTCTTTTGAGTTGGTGTATGGATTAGAAGCAAAATTGGCAATAAATAACCTTCTGCCAGTATACAAGTTCATATAGGAAAATGATGATGACATAGAGGATCCAATGGTAGACAGGGTAAATCAATTGATTGCATTTGATGAGACAAGGAGAGAAGCACAAAGAACCAATATAAAAAGACATCAGAAAGTGAAATATTTGTTTGACAAAAGGGCTTCAGAAAGGAAGTTCTAGGTTAATGATATGGTTCTTGTATGGAATGCCAGATGTCAGGATAAAGGCAAGCATGGGAAATTTGAGCCTTTGTGGATTGGCCCATACCTGATAAGCAATATTCATGGAGAAGACTCATATTTTCTCTAAACTCTTGACGGTGAATTTCAGGAATTGCCTATGCATGGACAGTTCCTAAAACCCTACTTTTCATAAGTAGGTTATTTTTCTATGCACATTGTAAATATGCTGTATATAGTGTATATTTTTGTACAGTTGTCCTTTTGTTTTGTGTGTGTTTCTATTTTGGTCTACTCCTAGCGTTTTCTGGTCCTCATTGCAATTTTGCAAATTGTATGTCCCTAACTAGAGCCAATGGTGGTACATATCTAGGCTTTAGGGTTTTGAGTCAATTTCATAAGCACATTCCCTATTTTCCTTAAAACCTTAAGTCTTATGGTCAAATTTTACTTTATGTTCTATCTCATTGTTGACCGCCTAGCCTAGGTTCCCAGTTAGTTAAGTTATAACCTTATGCATTTAATGTCATGAGTTGACTAGTCCCTAGTCCAAAATTACCTTCTATAACCTATCAAGTCATGTGCATCATAAAGTTCTAAGTCTTATATCTTTGTGGGGTCCAAAGGTGCCACTTGGCAGAATATTGCAAGCCCGCACACCACTGAAGCTGATGTCATGTCTGCATCAGAGGGCTATGAGATGAAGGCAGGTGTTAAGAATAGCAAGGCCTATGGCCATAACTTCAGCATTCCCTTTGAATGAACAACATAGTGCCAAGTGTCGAAAGATTAAATGAAATAATGGGGTTGCAAGTATGAACATCGGATGGTAGCGCACCCCACAGGAGAGTCTTGTCAATGGGAAAGATTCTCCAAGCTACTGTGAGATGGTGACACGTAGTCGATTCTTGAAGGAAAGAAAAAGGTTTGTGTAGTGGAAATCTATGTGGAAGCTTTAGAACGCATCCGCAAGCCAAATGGAGGTGGCCCACTTTCTACTGCGCGACCACAATATGATGCCACATGGCCATGTAAGACAAAAAGTGAAAAAGTCAGCATAAGTGCACTTGTGAGATGGAGTAATCTGATTGGTTGCTAGACTTTTCATGCAAAGGGATTAGATTTTCAAATCTAGCGGTTGATTTTGAGCCGTCGATTTCATAGTATGAAGACCATATCAATGGCTAAAATTCAAATTTCCTGTGTATTAATTGGAAGCCTCACCTACATCATGAATTCGCAGTAATGGTTGAAAAGACATGCATTTATGTAGCAAGCCTTGGTGCAGGAGTACCCCTTCAACAATATACAATGCATAAGAGGAAGAAGAATAAGCCTTTAATATGTTTTATACATTTATGCTATCTTGTAGCATTTGTGTGTCATTGTCAAAAGTAACATTTGTGTTGGCATTTCATGTTTGTTTTAATATCTCTTCTCCTGGGGAGAATTTGGACATCATTAGAAATTGGGTTATGAAAAGGATTAAACCAATGTGTTGCATGATTAGGTGTTTTGTTGTCTTGTATAAAACATGTGTCGTGTGGGTAATCAAGGCTTTTGCTTATAATCTTGGTTTAAGCAAAATTCTAAAAACAGAGGAGAGTGGAGTTGGTAACAAAACTCAGAGAGGTGGTCGAGGAAAAGGTGGTTGTCTTCCATTTTCTGGAATTATCTAATGTATGAATCTCAGTAATCAGCTTGTGTTCCTCGAGACACAGAGAGAAGAAATTGGAAAGAATAAATAGAAATTCTGCCAGTTGTGTTTTACAAATTCTGGATTCTGTGTAAATACTCTCTTTATCAAATTATTTCTATGTATATTATCTGTATAGAATTGTTTTGTATTCAAATTAGTTTTTCTGTTGCCGAGATGCACAATTAAAACCATTCCACTGGTGGATTTCTATGAAATCAATGGAATGGACTGTGTACATTAGTTTTCTGTTGGTTTTTTTTTGTTCATGGTCAAGGCAAAATAGAAACTGTGGAATTTGTTGCAGAGGAAGTTATCAGCAGGAAATTTGAATATACATTTTATTTATATCCATCCATTGTATGTCGGGGACAGTCTGTGAGTATATCGTACTTACAAGTGAGCATCATCCTGTGTATATGCTATGAAGAATTGTATGTATAAAAGCCTTTTTGGGTCAAGTTTGTGTTGTTCGCTGAATATACAATTCCTGTGTATATTGCAAATGTAGGAAGGTACATTTCCTGTGTATATCGCTATCACATCTGAGTATCATCCTGTGCATATCTTGTGAAGAAATGTATGTGTAAGAGTTCATTTGGGTTGAGTTTATGATTGTTTGCTGAATATACAAGTAGTGTATATATCACTATTGTATGTGAGTGTCAGTTTGTGGGTATACTGCAATCACATATCATGATTGTATGTTGTGGAGATACATTGAAAATATACATTCCTTATGAACCAAAGGACAACCGGCAAAAGTGGTAGTTAGAAGGAATGTGGGAAGGACATCTATCTGAAGATACAACAGATGACTGGTAATAGCGGGGAGGAGAACTGGCTCAGTAAGTCAACAAATGTATGTTGAAGAATGTATGTCGGAATATACATTGAAAACATACATGTCACAGGATACAAAAGATGACCTACCGAAGTGGTGACTAGAATGCATGTTGGAAGGATACTGTTCTGCAGATACAAGTATCGACTGGGAGTAGTAGGTAAGGACACCTAAACCCACCAGGAAAGAAGGTTAAGTTTTGTATATGATTTTAGTTTGTATGTGGTGAGACATACAACGGGGAAGTAAAGACCGAGGGCCCCACCAAATGCATATTCTGAATGTATAATTGGAATGCATGTGAAGAATGTACATTGCGAATGTACATTGAGGATATAGAAGCAGTAGGTATATCACAGTTGTACCTGAAAAGCAATTCGTGTATATCCCACATTTGCATGTCAAAGATTGTATATGGGAATGTACATTGTTAATGTACATTTCGTGAGGTACAAATGAGGATCGGCTGTAGCGGTTAAAGCGGTTGGAAATATAATGGCTACCTGTGATAGAAGGTCAGGTAATGTATATACAAGCCGAATTGAGAATGCGATTTAGGAGCATTTCATTGTTGAATTGAAGGGTTTCGCTGTTGTGGCTCTGCGTCATATTGGTATTAGAGCGAAGGAGTATCCTTTGGGTAGAAGGAGAAGACAAGATGTCAAAAGGAGAAGGGTCAGAAGCATACCCATCAAAGATGACCAATGCTGAGTTGGCAGTCTTAGTGAGAAAACAAATGGCAGAGAGCAAAGAAGCTTGGGCTCAGAATCAGGCATTGAAAGAAGAGGTAGAGAAGTTGAGGGACAGAGTAGAGAAGGGAGAAGAAGATTCTGGTGAGTGAGAAGACAGGGATGAAGAGGAGATCCCTAAGTAGGAAGAGATAGAGGTTCCTATAGACTAGAGACCCTTACTTAACGCCCTCAAATCCATGGAGAGAAGAACCATGGATATGAAAATAGACCTGCCAGTGTTTGCAGGAAAAATGGAACCTGATTCAGTGATGGAGTGGATAGACTCCTTGAATAATTTCTTTGAGACCGATGAAATACCAGACCACCAAAGAGTGAAGATGGCTCAATCCAATATGAAAGGAGTTGCACTAACTTGGTGGAATTTCATCCAAGATGATAGGGTGAAAGAAGGAAAGAACAGAGTTGCTACTTGGAAGAAGATGATGGCTTTAGTGAAGGAAGCCTATGTTCCATTGGATTACAACATCCAATTACATAAGAGGAAACAAAACTTGAAGCAGAAGGAGCTAGATGTCACCTCATACATAGAAGAGTTCATGAAACTATGTGTCAAGACAAAGGTAAAGGAAAATGAAGAAGAGAAGGTGGCAAGGTACCTTAATGGATTGAGGTTTAACATCTAAGGAGAAATAAATTTGCATAACCCAGAGACAGTTCAAAAGTGCTACCAATTGGCACTCAAAGTGGAAGAGAAATTCAAGAGAAGGCATGAGAAGACCAATAGAGGAAAAGGGAGACAACAAAGAGGAGGAAGAAGCCCTTTTAGAGGTAGAGGAAATGGATTTGGATACCAAGGTGAATCCAATCAAGAGAACAGCAAAGGAGACAATAGTCAAACCCAGGGGGAAGTTACAATCAAAGAGGAAATTTTAGGGGCAGAAGACCACCATTTAGAGGGAGATCTCAGGGCAAAGGACCTATCAAATGTTACAATTGCAATCAAGAAGGCCACATAGCCAGCAGATGTCCAGGAAAGGCAAAAAGTTCAATGGGAGAAAAGAGGATAAATCTGATCCAAGAATCTAATTGCTTCACACTTTTCAAAGTGTGAAAAGCTCCAGCACTTTTCAAAGTGTGAATGCTCCTGATAGTTATGGATATCCTGAGAGTGGAGAATATTCGATGATTAGGAGAGCAATGACCACCATGAAGGTGCCTGATAAAGAACCCCCACAAAGGAAGTCTCTCTTCAGAACTACTTGCAAGGTAGGAGGAAAGGTATGTAAGGTTCTGATTGACTCTGGATCTACTAAAAATTTTGTGTCATTTGAAATGGTAGAAAAACTTAAGCTTAGGAGACTGCCACATCCTTGCCCATATAAGATTTCATGGCTCACCCAAGGTCAGCAAATAGTTGTGGAAGAACAGGCTTGGGTGGAATTTCAAATTGGACCATACAAGGATAGATTATTGTTTGACATTGCCAAGATGGATACTTGCCATCTCCTATTTGGAAGACCATGGCAATATGAATTGAAAGCATACCATGATGGAGTTAGAAACACCTATTCAATCACCAAGAATGGTAAGGTGATAGAGTTGCTGCCATTGATGGAGAATGAGGTAGAATCAAAAGGGAAAGAAGTCAAGGCGATGATGGTAGAAGGCAAACAATTCATGAAAGAGATAGTGGAAGGAGCAATTGCATATGCTCTAATTCCATGTCTAAAGGTGAACAAGGAGTAGCAGCAAGAAGTCAAGGGAGAGAAGAGGCAAAGGTTCATAGAACTAGCTATCTAAGAACTATTGGACAAGTACAAAGGCATCATTTCTTATGGAATACCAAGGTCCCTACCACCTATAAGAGACATTAGTCATTGTATAGATCTAATCCCAGGATCTACACTTCCAAACAAAGCAGCATATAAGCTTACCCCAGAACAGAATGCAGAGGTAGCAAGGCAGATTGAGGAATTGTTGGTGACAGGCCTAATTGGCAAGAGTTTAAGCCCATGTGCAGTACTGGCTGTACTAGCACCAAAGAAGGAAGGCACTTGGAGACTTTCTACTGATTCAAGGGCTATCAACAAGATAACAATCAGGTATAGGTTCCCAATCCATAGGATAGAAGATTTGCTTGATTGCTTGGGTGGTGCTAAATATTTTACAAAAATAAATTTAAAGAGTGGCTATCACCAAATTAGGATTAGGCCAGGAGATGAATGGAAAACTGCATTTAAGACCAATGAGGGGTTATATGAGTGGAAGGTTGTGCCTTTTGGTTTGTCCAACACCCCTAGTACCTTTATGAGGCTGATGAATGAGGTCTTGAGGGAATTCATAGGTAAATTTGTCATAGTATATCTAGATGACATCCTGATTTTCAGTAATGTGAGGGAAGAGCACCTCAATCATATAGACTTGGTCCTCAAAAGGTTACATGAAGAGCAGCTAATGATCAACTTAGCAAAGTGTGTGTTCATGCAGGAAGAGATCATTTACTTGGGATTTGTCATCTCACATAATAGACTGAAAATGGATCAAGAGAAGGTAAGTGCCATATTGTCTTGGCCAACTCCTAAAACCTTGAGTGATGTTAGAAGTTTCCATGGGTTAGCAACCTTTTATAGGAAGTTTATAAAAGGGTTTAGTCATGTTTGTGCACCCATGCTTGACACCATAAAAGGAGGATAGAAGTGCAGATTCACTTGGACAAAGGAGGCAGATGATTCATTTGAAACATTGAAGAAGAAGGTGGCAGAGCAGCCAGTTCTTGCACTTCCTAACTTCAGCAAGATTTTTCAAGTAGAATGTGATGCCAGCCACATGGCAATTGGAGCAGTACTCAGTCAAGAAGGTAGGCCTATTGCATTTTTCAGTGAGAAACTAAATGATGCAAAGAATAGATACTCATCATATGATTTGGAGATGTATGCTCTAGTATAGTCACTTAAAAAGTGGAGGCATTACTTGATGCCAAAAGAATTTATAGTGTTCACAGATAATCAGGCCCCTAGTTTCATAAACAGTCAAGAGAAGCTGAACCATAGGAATATGAAGTGGGTGGAAACTTTGCAAGATTTCACCTTTACACTTAAGCACAAGAAAGGAGTCAAAAACAAAGTAGCAGATGCTTTGAGCAGGAGGGTTCTAACCATCAATCAAATCCAATTGGAGAGTGTTGGCATTGACTCTTTAAAGACCATGTATGATGATGATGAAGACTTTGGAGAAATCTATAGGGTATGTATTTCCTTTGGTGACAAATATCATGTTGAGTTCTCTGAATTTGGTGGACAGTTGTGCATTCCAAGATGTTCTATGAGACTGAATATCATTTAGGAGAAACATTGTGGGGCCATGGTAGGACATTTCAGTCTAGATAAGACTCTTAATCTTGTAAAGAGGCATTACTATTGGCCTAAGTTATAGACAGATGTAAGGAAATTTGTGGAGGCATGTGTGATATGTAAGAAAGCAAAAGGAAGGTCCACTAATGCAAGTTTGTACCAACCACTACCCATTCCTTCTAGGCCGTGGGAGAGCATAAGCATGGACTTTGTATTGGGTTTGCCTAGAAAAAGGAAGGGATATGATAGTATTTTTATTGTAGTAGACAGATTCAGTAAAATGGCACACTTCTTGCCATGCAAAACCACTTGTGATGCTTCATATGTTGCAGATCTGTTTTTCAAAGAGATAGTGAGGATACATGGATTGCCATTGAGCATAGTCTCAAATAGAGATGAGAAATTTATTGGCCACTTTTGGAGGACTCTTTGGAAGAAGCTTGGCCAACTTGTCCTTCTCATTAGCCTACCATCCTCAAACAGATGGCCAGACTGAAGTGGCTAACCATTCATTGGGAAATCTATTAAGGTGTTTGACAAGGCAGCATAGAGAGAAGTGGGATAGCATTCTATCACAAGCAGAATTTTCCTATAATGACACTATCAATAGGAGTACAGGGAAGTCCCCTTTTCAGGTCATATATGGTATTCATCCAAGAGGTATTTTGGAACTGAGAGATCTGCCTATAGGAGAGCCTATTAGTGCAGATGGAGAAGCTTTTGCATTAGCCATCAAAGAAGTGCATGATCAAGTCAAGACACAACTTCAACAAACTACACTGAAGTACAAAGCATATGCTGATAAGAAGAAGAGAGATGTACAGTTTGATGTTGGAGACTTGGTGTGGGTTAATCTGAAGAAGGAGAGACTCCCAAAAGGTAAATATACCAAGCTAATGTAGAGGAAGATTGGACCATGTCAGATTTTGAAGAAGTGTGGGCAGAATGCTTATGAGATCCAACTTCCTCCTGATCTTGGATTGTCACCCATATTCAATGTATGTGATTTAACTCCATACAAGCAGAATGCAGATGTAGAACAGGAACCATTGCAGAGTACAACAGATGATGATATCCCTAAGCACGATCCACCAACATTGAAGAAGATATTAAACACAAGAATGACAAAGAAGACAAGGAACAAAGAGTACATGGAATACTTGGTGGCTTGGCAAGGGAAACCTGATTCAGAGGCAGTTTGGATGACTGAAGATCAGATCACAAACAATGGTGCAAACCTTCAAAATCTGATCTCAAAGGGACTTGAGATCTCTTCTCCCTATGAGTATGGTGTAGGAGCACCCCTTCAACAAGATAAATATGCATAAGAGGGAGAAGAATAAGCCTTTAATATGTTCTATACATTTTTGTTATCTTGTAGCATTTGTGTGTCATTGTCAAAAGTAACATTTGTGTTGGCATTTCATGTTTGTTTTAATATCTCTTCTCCCAGGGAGAATTTGGACATCATTAGACATTGGGTTATGAAAAGGATTAAACCAATGTGTCGCATGATTAGGTGTTTTGCTATCTTGTATAAAACATGTGTCATGTGGGTAATTAGGGCTTTTGATTATAATCTTGGTTTAACCAAAATTCCAAAAACAGAGGAGAGTGGAGTCGATAACAAAACTCGGAGAGGTGGTCGAGGAAAAGGTGGTTGTCTTCCATTTTCTAGAATTATCTAATGTATGAATCTCAGTAATCATCCTGTGTTCCTCGAGACACAGAGAGAAGAAATTGGAAAGAACAAATAGAAATTCTGCTAGTTGTGTTTTACAAATTCTGGATTCTGTGTAAATACTCTGTTTATCAAATTATTTCTGTGTATATTATCTGTATAGAATTGTTTTGTATTCAATTTAGTTTTTCTGTTGTTGAGATGCACAATTAAAACCATTCCACTGGTGGATTTCTGTGAAATCAGTGGAATGGACTGTGTACATTAGTTTTCTATTGGTTTTTCTTTTTGTTCATGGTCAAGGCAGAATAGAAACTATAGAATCTGTTGCAGAGGAAGTTATCAGCGGGAAATTTGAATATACATTTTATGTATATCCGTCCATTGTATGCTGGGGACATTCTGTGAGTATATCACACTTACAAGTGAGCATCATCCTGTGTATATGTTGTGAAGAATGGTATGTATAAAAGCCTTTTTGGGTCAAGTTTGTGTTGTTCACTGAATAAACAATTCCTATGTATATCACAAATGTATGAAGGTACATTTCTTGTGTATATCACTATCGCATCTGAGTATCATCCTGTGCATATCTTGTGAAGAAATGTATGTGTAAGAGTTCATTTGGGTTGAGTTTATGATTGTTCACCGAATATACAAGTAGTGTATATATCACTATTGTATGCGAGTGTCAGTTTGTGGGTATACTACAATCACATATCGTGATTGTATGTTGTGGAGATACATTGAAAATATACATTCCTTATGAACCAAAGGACGACCGGCAAAAGTGGTAGTTAGAAGGAATGTGGGAAGGATATCTATCTATAGATACAAGAGATGACTGGTAATAGCGGGGAGGAGAACTGGCTCAGTAAGTCAACAAATGTATGTCAAAGAATGTATGCCAGAATATACATTGAAAACATACATGTCATAGGATACAAAAGATGACCTGCCGAAGTGGTGACTAGAATGCATGTTGGAAGGATATTGTTTTGTGGATACAAGTATCAACCGACAGTAGTAGGTAAGGACACCTAAACCCACTAGGAAAGCAAGTTAAGTTTTGTATATGAGTTTAGTTTGTATGTGGTGAGACATACAACGGGGAAGTAAAGATCGAGGGCCCCACCAGATGCATATTATGAATGTATAATTGGAATGCATGTGAAGAATATATATTGCGAATGTACATTAAGGATATACAAGTAGTAGGTATATCACAGTTGTACCTTAAAAGCAATTCATGTATATCCTGCATTTGCATGTCGAAGATTGTATATTGGAATGTACATTGTTAATGTACATTTCGTGAGGTGCAAATGAGGATCAGCTATAGCAGTCAAAGTGGTTGGAAATTCAATGGGCTACCTGCAATAGAAGGTCAGGTAATGTATATACAAGCCGAATTGAGAATGTGATTTAGGAGCATTTCATTGTTGAATTGAAGGCTTTCGCTGTTGTGGCTCTGCGTCAAGCCCTAGTTTGCGAGTTTAATTAAAATCAAAGATTGAGGACTTCTTTGCATTGTCATAGACACAAGAAAGAATTCCTGTAGATGGTGAGCAACTAAACCTAAATATAGTGTGGTTTCATGCTTCTGCAACCAAAAATAGTAAGTTGTTCTTTCCTTGTGTGTTTTCTTGACTGGAATTGCTACTTTGCTTGAAGGATTTTGAGTATTCTTAGAAGAGAAACCCTAGTTTGATAGAAAATTGTTCCAAAGATGAGTCAAGCAAGCCAACCTTGGACTTCTAAGAGGATTCTGGATGAGGCTTTAATGAAACAATTGCCTGTGTCTTCAAGAAGGCTAGTGAATGCATACAGTCTAGGTGGACCTAATGATAGATTTTTAGATCTGTGTTTTGGATGTCGGGATGCTAAGTTTCCTGAACATGGATGGACTCTGTTTAAACACTGTCATGATAGGAAGGAGTAGAAAGCCCTTGTTTGTAATGCCTCAAATTTGGATGTGACAAAATTGATGTGCCCTAATGTGTTTGTAAATCCTGATCTAGTAAGGGTTGTTGCATAGAGATATGATCCTACTTCTAGGACTATTAGGGCAGGGAATAATTAATTTGTGATCAGTATAACAAAGACATTCATCACAAAGGTGTTTGGCCTCAACCTTGCTGCTAATAAGAAGATTGATTTCAACATTCTGAAGGATGAATACAAGAAATCCTAGAATGCATATAGAACCTTCAATTTGCCCAAGCACAGAGCAAGAGGGATTGATGGAAAATTGATAAAAATTTTGGTAAGTGAAGAACCTTTTAAGCCTCTCATTTCATGTACTATTTTGTAAAAACTTATCATACTTTGTGTCAAGTACTAGGGAGGGATTCTTTGGATAAGATTCCATTTCCTATGATGATGTTGGCTGTAGATATATAGTACATCTCAACAACTATGGGGTTTGACTATGCAACTTTTGTAGCAGAAAAAATGCATGAACAACTAGTGAAAATTAAGAATAATTTTTATGTTGTAGATGCAAAAGTAGAATTCAGGTGGTACTCTATTCTGTACCACATGTTTTTGTATACTGGAACAAGGTTGTGGCACCAAGATCTGTGTGTGAGAGAACAAGAACAAGATGGTACTCTTCTCCATGTCTAATTATGGACTCATTTGTTAGATATACACTGTGAAAGTTGACTATGTGATTTTTGAAGAATATTTTGTGAGAAGGTTGCTAAAGTTTATGGATCTTGAAGGTGAAAGAATTCCAAGGGATGTATTAGATTTTCTAAGACCATTGGATAGAACCCCTGAGCTGGGAATTCAACATAATTGGGGAGATTGGTTCCTGCATACCTGTACTACTTGCATTAGAGTTTATGGGAGTAAGATTTTCCCACATATATTGCCAAAGTATGTGCCAAGGAGGATTGCATATTTGGAGATTATCTAGCAATTGAATGAGTCAGATAAGAAGCCATAAGATTATCATTTTTCCCTACTGTCACCAAGTTTTCTAATTTCTGGGCTACAAACAAAGATGCTCTAGATCAAATTGATTCAGTACTAAAAGCTTACAAGATGGGGTTGGAGGACCCAAGGATATTAGATCTGGAAGGTTTCATCAACTAGGTAAGACTTGGTGTCAAAAGGCTGCAATTCATCCATCAAGTTGTATTCAGTAGTAGAAAAACAAGGAAAAAATGACTAAAATCATTAGTAGAAAAATAGGCAATATGTGACTAAAAAGATGACTAAAAATTACAAATAAACTACTAGTAGTTTATTTGCAATTTTTAGTCATCTTTTTAGTCACATATGGCCTAGTTTTCTACTAGTGAATTGCAAATAAACTACTAGCTAGTCATTTTTTAGTCATGTATTGCATGTTTTTCTACTAGTGATTTGATGAGGATGTGGTAAGAAACTACCCCACCATGGATGAAATTCATTTTCTGAGAAAGAGATGGTGAATAGTGAGGGAAGGGGAAAGGATGAGAAAAATTTTGAATCTTGCATATCTTGTGGCCTTTGGAAATGAGAGTGACCCCATAATAAGAATTTAGAAGATTCTGGTCAATGGAAAAACTTTGATTGAAAGTGCCCCTGTAGGTGAAGAGAGACCTACATATGCTAGAGATTCAAGGAGTCCAATCAAGCCATACAGGAGAAGAGATGAATCTCCTGAGTCACCTCCAACCAAGAAATTGAAGATTATTGATTTGGAACAAGAAGAAGAAATTCAGGTTGTGGACTTTGAGGAGGAGACTGATGAGGGTGGAGTAGGACAAGAACAAGAAGTTTCTCCATAGGTGAATTCACCTAAAAGAATATAGCCTACTACCATTCCAGATAATAGGATGGGGATGTCACTTTCTAGTGACTAAATTGATACAGAGGACATCATATTGCTTGCTTGTACACAATTTTTGGAGGATGATTCCTTTGTCATTACCCCTGAATTTAAGGGGTATGTGTTAAGAGTAAGAAATGATGAATTTCAGAGGAAGGTGGAAGAGGCAAAAAGAGGAGCTGATCCTGATAAATATAACGAAATAACACAAAGGGTGCTTAGTGAAGTGAGCTAGGATATTAGCAAAATCACCCCAGATGAAGGGAGAGCCTTGGTGGTAAAGAGTGGTTTGTTACTACTCCCTGATTGGACTTTGGCAGATGCAATTGCATTTGATACTGTCATAAGGATGGGCACAAATATTTTAGATGATCAGGCAGATAAAGCACTCTTTGGCGCATGGTTCAACCCTAAATTGGAAACCTTGGCAATATGGGAATTAGCCCCAAATAATAATAAACCAAGGGTGGGCTTAGGTGGATTGACATGGGATATGATAATAAAGAGAGTATTAGATACTCCAACTCCTCAAGCTGCAAACTTGAGTGTTCACACAACTCATTTTGTTGAAGCTGTTACAAATAAATTGCAGAAGGATTATGATGATCTTCTATTAAAGTATGGATAGGAAATGTCAGAGCTAAATAAGTATAAGGGGAAAATGTTGCTATCTCCAGGCACCTCAACTCAGAGTGGTTTAGCTCCTATAGATATTGTAGAAGCCTTCCCAATAGATAGAGATGCATTGCTCTCAGAGATTAAGGAGTTAGAGGAAGAAGTGAAAAGTTTAAAGGATGAGAAGATGACTACTATCAAGGAAATGGTTACAAATTTGATTAACCATAGGTTATCCAAGATTACAGCTAGGGTTGATGATACATGGAAATATTATTAAAGTTTGATAACAACCCAGGACAAACATGAGAAGGATAAGGAGAGCTTGAATGACATGATCAAGGTGTGGCTACCTAGAAATGGAGAAATAAGGGAGATTCATGGGTGTTCTAGGTTTTCATCTGATGCTCCACTAGAAATAAAATTAACCCTTGACATGTTGCTTCTATTGGAAGAGGTAGTGGCTTTCCAAAAAAAATTGGATAAGGTTTTGAAGGAGAAAAGACAATCAATTGAGAAGATAGATAAAAAGATCATGCCAAGCATATTGGAAGATGATGGACAAATAAAAATTTTGGACAAATGGAAGGCTGATTTTGAAAATAAAGCTAGCTAGCTTGTATCTTCAAGTTGTGTAGATGGTGATCCAGATATGAAAATTTCGAGTTCTACACTTGATAAGCTACATGCATTGCAATTCAATTTTGAGATATTTTGTAAGGAGTCATAGATTTTACTGGATGCTAGGTATACAGGGCATAATGAAAAAATAACAAAATTGATTCCTTTCCAATGGCCATCGAAGAAATCATGTGCAGCTTGGGTGGAGAAGTATGGATAAATGTGTCCAGGGTGAACAAAGATCCAATCACATGATAGGTTGTCTTCATCATCGAAATAAAGCATCTCCAATGGTTTTTTTTGGCATCTCCAAGTCAATTTGTATTTTGTCTTTTTCCTCTTTCATATGTAATTTGGATTAGTTTCCCAATGCCTATGGTGGTGGCTTGTAATGTAAGATTTGTAACTGGCAGTTGGTAATGAGTTTTAGGGTAACATGCTCTTATGTCTATAAAAGAGCATGATGTTCCACTTTGTAAAGAGATTGAAAGATTTGGGAAATTTTGATAAGTGAAATACAAATCAATTCTGAGAAGTTGTCCATATTCTAAGTTGTAAGTTTCAATTTTTTGCATGTTGAATGTATTTTCTCTATAAGTAGTTTTATCAATTTCAGATTGCAATATATGAAAAATGCATTTGAGCATGTGTTTCCATCAATTGTCTCCTGTGTTGCTTGCATTTCTCTTTTGAATAAGGATACTAAGGTTTCTAGGTTCTTAAATATACATTTGCTATATTGCATGTCTGGTTTATTGATTCTATTCAAGGAATTGATTAAAATGATTTGAGTTAGATATGGGGAGATGTGTTTTGCAATAGGGATATTTATAAGAAGAGTTGTTGGAAATACCCATTCTTGGATTGTTACCTGTAAGGTAGGAAAATAATAAATCCTCTGGAGATGAATGTTTGTTTTGTTTATGAGAAGTATTCTGTATGTGAGGAATTGACTCCAAACCCTAGGATTGGCACTGATCAGAGTTGGGCTTATTTTCACAAATCACCCATAATCAAACAATCATATATATAAAAAAAAAAATAATCAACTTATTAGTTTTAGGAGTAGGGTTTTAGTTTCATGTTCTCTGAGCCATTTAATGAAGTAATTTCCAAAGTTAGCCAACTTTGAAGCAATTATACAGTTTTGATTTGTATCCAGGCGAACATATCTGCTTTAAGTGTCAATATCCAGTTGAAATAAGGATTTGTCATATTGATATTGAAGTAAGGGAATACCCCCCTAGGTTTAGCAGAGCCTGAAGTGCAGAGGAGACCAAACAGTTGTCTCATGTTCGTTGGCCACTGACCTAAGAATCCTGAGCATAAAAGATGGCAACTTTTTAGGGAAAGTTAGACCATTAGTTGGGAACACCAACATGATGCAAGCTCCTATGCCATCATGTTCACCCTTTCCATGCCCACTCTCAAAGAAACTCCAAACATGTGGTATATTATCTTGTCAATGATATCTACATAGTGCATAAAATGGCCTTGATGATTTGAATTGTGACGGACACCCATTGGACCATACAAAATGTTTTTAACTCTTCACGCCTCTTCTTGCCAAATCTCCAAAAAACTTCTTAAAGCAATGTTGGGAAAAAAGTGTGTCATGCTCTTTATCATCACTAATATAAAAGTGATATTCTTTCTTAATGACTCATTTTTCATATGTACTGTCAACACCATCCAAATCCAATTGTGCATGTCGATAACACACACGCACCATAATAGTGACCTACTTTGAATAGTAATATTATGTTTGAATCTCCTTTTGATGAGTAAAAGAGTAATTTTTTGCAAATTCAACTACTGATAAAACTGTTCCAAGTGGGAAAGTATCTCTTAACAATTGAAATTATTTTTCTTGTCACTTAGCATAAAATGCATGATGTATGTATGGTTGTATCAATTTATGAAAATTCCAATAGGTTCCTCCTCTTCTACATAATATAACCTTGTGAATTCTTTCCCAATTTTTGTTTCAAACTTTATGTACTTGTAACTCTTGTAATTTACCATCTTTGTCATGTCATTATCTTCATTTCTCATAGGAATTTTAGATAGATTTCCACATGTTTCACAAAGTCTTTTTATGCATTTCATTGGACCATCTTCATCATCATTAGATTTATCACATAAGATGGATGCTATAAATTGACTTACCTATTTAGGAGGTACATTTTGAGAACCATCACTTTCTTCTCTGATCTTTTGAAACACCTAATAGTAAAGATCAAATTCAATATGATAATGACAAAAACAAGTTTGAAAAATCTTGTTTGACTTCACATAATGTGGCCTTAACATTTGAAATATTGTTTGTCCAATCTTTACATGAGGATTTGCATCACAAAACATCACATACATCTTATGTTGTGTTATGTCTAACCAATGTTTTGTATGCAGTTCAAAATTGTCTCCAGACCTGATCTTGTGTTTTAGAACATCTCTTTTATTTGATGAGGGATGAGTCTATTCATGCCAAAAACTTGAAATCAAGTTCCTAATACCATCTTCAATCTTTTCAGAATGAGGAGCCTTACACATCAATGCTCAATTGCCTTCTGCAGTAGTATCATCCAAAACCTTTCTCCTTTTCACATATCTTGTTAGTGTCTTACTACTTAAGACAATTTCACTTGAAAGTGAAGAGAGTTGATGCTTTTTTGACATTTGTGGACTTACAATAGATGCCAACATCACTCTTCTTGAAATTCTCTTATCCATTGATCAAGATTGTTTCCCAATGGAACCCAAACCTTTTTTAACATTTTCAACAATATATTTTTCTAGGCATCTTTTCCTCTTTTTTTTTAAATCTACACCCATCAATTGTAATGGCTCTTTTAGGTCATCATGAAGAAGCAATTTTGATAACAGTTGGGCTTGACCAAGTGTATCATGATTTTTGAAATAAGCCTCAATTATTTCCTTTGAAGTTCTTGTCAATGCCCTCTTAGTAGTTTGACTAGGTTGTTCAGCATAAGATTTCAATTTCTCTATATTCATTTCAAGCAAATGATCTATATTTTTGTAATTTAAAAATTCTCTTCACCTCTTTAATTAGATTCTAGTATGAATATCGGTACAAGGAAGCGATCCTGACCTCTGTCTAGCATCAAAGTGTGTATGGGCCTCCTCTGTAACATTAGTTGTTTGTGCTTGGGTCTCCTCCATGACATCAACTATGTGTGCTTTAGCCTACTCTGCTTCAGTAACTAAATTAGGTTGGACCTCTACTCCAGTTTCCATATGTTGAGTGCCTACACATATCATATAAAAGAGAATGTTTTAGAATATATAAAAGTTAGATTATTAAACTACATGGATAAAGCATGAAGGTGATTAAGAGTTCATAATGATAAAGTGTTAGGGATGTAGTATTCATCCTTACAATTTTCTCCAACTTTGAATTACAATTAAACTACCGATCAAGTGCATGCATATCAAAGTATTTGTAGAAGAAGAGAAAATGAACATGTAAATGGAAATAGCATCTAGAATGATATGTCCATATGGCCGGACATGTGCACAAGTTCCATCTAAAGTTAATTTTTCATGTCCTATTTATGTTACAATCAAAAAATTCTAGGAGTACATCATCTAATCAAAATCTTAAATTAGCTCATTAACAACTACTTGCTAATTTGTCAAATTATAATTTATATGTAGGTTAACTTATAGGTACATATTAAATTACTATATCATTTAACCTAAAAAGATATTCAATGTACAATAAAGATTTAAGTGTGTACCTACAAAATTATAGATCAATATATAATATAGTAGTAGCTCAAAGGAGATAATATTACATGTTGTATGAATAATGTTAACTACATGTCCTATGAATAAATAATCAATCTTAGAACCATGGTGACTGTGGTGCAAAATTACAAGAGGGTTACAATAATCATATGCATGTATATAAAATATTAGTTTAATATTATTATATATATGTAGATTTAAAACTCAATAATATTTAAGGGACAAATAAGGTTTAGGGTTTAGGAGTCTAAGGTATATAAGAAACTCTCACAAGTCTTTAATTTGTAACTATAATTTATTTGTAATTATAATATTTAAGGAATTTAGGGGTTAGGGTTTAGGATTTAAGACTTAGGCAACTTAGGACTAGGGATATTTTGAGGATAGTCAAATTACACATCTCGATTGGGGTAGGGTCCTAGATAGGACCTAGGGTTTATCATAGATTCACTTGGAAAGTAAGGTACAAAAATATAGTAGAAAGGAATTTGATTCGTTAATTTAGTGGAAGAAAATTTAGCCAAAACATCCAATCATATATTTAGCTCAATAATATTTGGGGTTTAGGATTTAGGGTTTAGTTAAGTAGACTTAGGGAACATAGTAGTTTTAGTATAGGACTTAAGAATGATAATGAAATACACAATATTTAAATAAATGAATATATTTAAAACATACTTGAATTGAAAAAAATTAGTTCAATTGAAAACAATTTAATCTTATTGATCTTAATCTTATCTAGAAGATTTAATTGAAAAAAATTCATAATTTATATAAAATATGCATACCTTCTCTTTGAGCATAATATCTTTGCATCCTTTCTTCACGTAGTTTTTTTTCCCTTTCTGCTGAATGATATCGTGCATTCTTATTTTGCCTTGTCCTTTTATTTCCCATCTTCTTCAAGGATTTGCAAAATATGATCTTGGTGCAGTCATGGTAGGAGGGTTCATAGAATGAACAGTCCAAACCATGCAGCTAGAGTAAACACAATGGAAACAACTCAGGGATATGAAACAAATGTAGATTCAATCATTCAATATATCATAGAATTCAAATACAGATCAGTTGGCAACATGCGGGCTTACAATTAGGGCTTACAGGCTAGATTACAAAATATTAGAATATGCTCAAGATATAGCTTTGAATCTCCCTCGCTAAGAATTCAAATTAAGAATTATGAATCAAAAAATGCTAACTACTTTCCTATAGATCTATTACATCGATATATATCATCTCTGATACAAAAGATTCCTCTGCATCAGCCAAGGTAGGTCACAAACTCCAATGAAGGGCTATAACATGTGTACATGGATAGGTCAGACCTAATTGCATAGAATTCCTGCGCAAATGAATGGGATGATGTGTGGATCTCGGGGAAGGTCGGCCACAAACCAAAGATCAATGAAAGATGTGTCATTAGGCTTCACAAGTCAAGAAATGCTCCACAAGTCTTCTCCTTTAGTTGATTGTCTGAGACTGTCAGGATGTTCTATTATGAGAAAATAGTTGATCTTCTGATAATGATATATTTCTGGTATCTTAAACAAATGCTCTGAGATTTTGGTATGTTGTGCATGAATGTCTCTAGATACTAAGTCTAGCTTTGCAAGTTCTAAAATGCAACTGCAGTAGGATGTGGACCAAAATACATAAACTGCTACTGATGGAACTGCCTGAATTGAACTATAAAATGAAAGAAAACAAACTGAACTACAAAAAAATTGAAATGCAAATGTTTTTGGTTGATGCAAGATTGCTCTTGAACCAAGGATGCTCCTGCATCAGACATCTGGGGTTACTAAAAAAGTGATTCCCTCACTTTGCAGGGGCTAGAGGAAAACCAAGATGGTCCACCTCAGCCTAAGAAATCCCAGATGAATCTTCTTCTGGTCTACCTTTCCACTCACAAGATATTCTTTGTACTGTCTTCCTCTGGTGCTACATCCAACTCTATTGTCCAAAATGTCTTCAATCTACTCTAGTGCTTGTTGTGGTAATTGCTTCTTCAAGTCTTCTTCAATGTTGTCACTGAATGCTACTTCATGATACTGGTATAAGTCTGCAATGTTGAAAATAGGTGATATACCCAATGTATCCAGTAATTCCACTTCATATGCATTTCCTGAATCAAATTTTCTGAGTATCCTACAAGGCCCAAACTTCTTCATCTTCAACTTGTTATATGTTCCAACTGGAAGTCTTTCTTTTCTCAAGTACACATTCACTTCATCTCCAACTACAAATTTGTTATGTCTTATCTTCTCATCTGCTTGTTCTTATATTTGCTGTTGATCTCTTCCAAATGCTTCTTCACTTGATTATGCATTGTCTCCATATGTTCTACAAATTCTTCCGCTTCTGCACTTCTCTTATCTGTCATACTGATATCTCTCAGCTCAATTACTCCTCTAGGGTTTACTCTGGTAACTATATCAAAAGGTGTTCTTCCAGTACTCCTATTCACTGAATTATTGTATGCAAATTCTTCTTATGAAAGAATCAAATCCCAACTTCCTATTTACTACCTCTATTTATCCATCAGTATATGGATGAAATGTTGAACTAAACTTCAAATCTATCTTCATCTTCTTCCAAAGTGTCTTCCAAAAATATCCAAGAAATCCGGTGTCTCTATCTGAAGTTATGCTCTTAGGTAATCCATGCAATCTCACAATCTCCTTAAAAAATAGGTCAGCTACATGCACTGCATTAGTTGTCTTCTTACAAGGTATGAAATATGTCATCTTTGAAAATTTGTCCACCACTAAAAATATATAATCATGTCCTCTCTATGTCTTAGGAAACCTCATTACAAAATCCATACTTATGTCTTCCCAAGGTCTCTCTGATACTGTCAAGGGTTTATACAATCCAGTATTCTAACTACTCCCTTTTACAACTTGGAAAACTCTGCAACTCTGCACAAATTTCCCAACATCCTTATGTATCTGAGGCTAAAAGTAATTCTCACTCACCAAAGCTACTGTCTTATCAATGCCATAATGTCCTACCAATCCACCACTATGTTTCTCCTTGATCAAATTATCTCTCATTGAACTTCTAGGTATGCATAATTGATTTCCTTTGAACAACATATCTTCTTGAATGAAATAGTCCAACCACTTACTCCTATCTATCACAATAGGTTCCTTACATGCTTTCCAAGGTTCTGGAAAATCAGTATCTCCCTCATACAAGTTCTTCAATTCATCAAATCTTATCACTTCAACTCTCATCTCTGTCAACAAGTTCCTTCTCCTACTCAATGCATATGCAACTTTGTTTGATTTTCCACTCCTATGCTTCAACACAAAAGTATAACTCTGCATGAACTCTACCCATCACATGTGTCTCTCATTCAACTTTCCTTGACTATTCAAATATTGCAAAGCTTGATGATCCGTATACAACATAAACTCCTTAGGCAACAAGTAATGTCTCCATTTCTTCAAGGTTTGAATTATGGCATAGAACTCTTGATGATAAACTGAATATGTTCTCCTTGCATCATTCAACTTTTCACTGAAATATGCTACAGGCCTACCTTCTTGACTTAACACTACTCCAATTGCATTTCCACTTGCATCACAATCTACTTGAAATAACTTATTGAAATCTGGTAATGCCAAAATAGGTTGCTCTGTCAACTTCTGCTTCAACAACTCAAAAACTTTTATTTGCTCTTGATGTCCACTTGAAATATTTTCTGTCACTTCTCATTGTCTCTATCATAGGGTTACAAACTGAACTAAAATTTCTAATGAACTACCAATAGAAACTAGCTAATCCATGAAATGATCTAACTTCTCCGATGCTCTCTGGTGTAGGCCATTCAATAATTTCTCTCACTTTCTTAGGGTCCATCTTCAATCCTTCCACAAAAATCACAAATCCCAAGTATACCAATTCTTCCTTCATGAAACTACATTTCTTAAGGTTTATCAACATTTTCTCTTCTCTTAGTCTCTGCAATACTTGTCTCAAGTGCTACAAGTGTTCTTCTTTTATCTTACTGACAATCAAAATGTCATCCAAATATACAATAAAAAACTTACCCAAGAATTTCTTCAAGACTTCATTCATCAACCTCATGAAAGTACTAGGTGCATTTGTCAATCCAAAAGGCATCACTAACCACTCATACAATCCCTCATTTGTCTTGAAAGTAGTCTTCCATTCATCTCCTTCTTTGATTCTAATTTGATGGTATCCACTCTTCAAGTCTATCTTTGTGAAAAAATTTGCTCCACTCAAACAATCCATGATATCATCCGTCCTAGGTAAAGGAAATCTATACTTAACTATGATCTTATTGATTTCTCTAGAGTTTGTACACATTCTCCATTCTCCATCCTTCTTAGGTGCTTGCACTGTAGGTACTACACAAGGACTCAAACTTTCTCTGATCAAACATTTCCTCAGTAATTCTTGTATCTTCCTATTCAATTCTTCATTCTTTATTGGTGTCATTCTATGTGTTGCTTTGTTAGGCAAACTAGCTCCAGGAATAAGATCCATGTGATGACTGATACTCCTTATAGGTGGTAATCCTTCCAATACATTATCTGATATGATGTCTTCATACTCTGTCAGCAACTTAGCTATCTCCTCCAATTGTAATTCTTCACTCTCCTTCAATGTTTTAGGCTTCTTAGGAATCAAGGCATAACACATATTCTCATGTCTCAAACCATCCAAAAAATTTCTTCCATCTACCAAATAGATTCTAGTATTTCCACATACTTCACTCTTAGGATCATCTTCCAAAGGAATCAAGGTAATTCTCTTTCCATTTGATGTTATAGTGTATGTATTCTTTCTCCCATCATGTATATCTTTTTTATCATACTTCCAAGATCTACCCAAAAAGATATGACATACATTCATAGGCATAACATCACACAAGACTTCATCATGATAATAACCAATATGAAATTTTACCAAACATTGTTCACACACCAGTACCTTATGATCATCCTAAATCCATGCTATCTAATAGGGCTTAGGGTGTTTCAATCTTTCCAACTTTAGCTTAGTCACCATCTCCTCTGCAACTAGGTTATCAGAACTACCACTATCAATTACAACTTTACAACATTTACCTCATGATTTGTATCTGGTTTTGAACAAACTTTTCCTCTGCGGTAGTTCTTCATTTGTCTCTACTTGAAATAGTGCTCTCCTCATTACAAGTGATTCTCCTTTCTCCAGTTTACCAACTAAACTTGGTGATCCAACAGGTTCTTCCACATAGGCTGCTCTTCTACTGTTCTCTACTCTCTTTCTTGTACTTCCTTGATTACATTCAAATGCTCTATGTCCTTCACCTCCACACTTAAAATAGGTTCCTTTGAATGTCCTCCTATCAGGTCCTCTTCCTTCTCTTCTATATCCTTCACTCTGGTATGCACTAGGGTTTCCCTTGTGGTAGAAAATTCTGTCATCTCTCCCTTATGCATTGTTATCTCTGTCCTCCCTCTTGAATGTATTCTCTTATCTATTCTACTCCACAAATGATCTATCTCCTCTGGCAAATGTTCTACCTCTCTAAAATTTACCTCCTCTACCTCTCTGTCTCTAATCATGTCTCTTATTCAACTTCTTTTCAACTTTCAGGGTAAACTAATAAGCTTCTTCCAATGTTGTCATCCTTACCAAACTCAGTTCCTCTTGAATGTTCAATCTTAGTCCACTGATGTATCTAGCCACTTTCTCTTTGCTTGTTTCACTATGTCCTATCCTTATGATCATCTTATGAAATTCTTCACTGTACTTCTTTATAGATTTCTCCTTTTGTCTCAAGTTTTGCAATCTCTTCAACAGTTCCAACTCATAGTTAGTAGGTACAAACTGATTCTTCAATTTTGTCACCATTCTATCCCATTTTGTAATCTTTTCTTTTCCTCTTCTATTTCTATCCAACTAAACTTCTTTCCACCATATAGCAACATGTCCTTTCAACTTTATCTTTGCAAATTTCACCTTCTCTAGATCTTCAACTTCTTCATATTCAAAGTATTCTTCTATTTCATTTATCCAGTCAATTAACTCTTCGGGGTTCAAATTGCTAGTGTAATTAGGTACATCAACTCTAGGTCTCTTCCCTATCTTTGAAATAGCTCACAACATCTTGACTTGATCTGATTCTTCTTCTTCATCACCTCCTAGGGTTTTGCCAATTTGTTCAACTGATTGAAATTCTTCTTCATCATCACTTTCAACATTAGGTCTAGTTGTCAATCATCTTCGCCTATCTTCCTCGATAGCATCCAATCAAATTCTCATTGTTTTCATCATTTCCATCATCTCATCCATCCTACCATCCATTGTTCCAATAGTAGGGATTCTCCTTTGCGACATTCTTCCTAGGATCAAGTGTAAACTGCCTCAATTCGGCAATCAAGCTACAAGGTGACAATTACCTCACAATCGACGATCAATTATGACACAAGTAACCTACCTCAAATCGACGATCTGTCCATAGAAAGATCTTACAGAATTCCTTTGCCAACTTCGCTCTGAAAGATTCAAACATTCGCTCTGATACCACTTGGTGTAGTCATAGTAGGAGGGTTCACAGAATGAACAGTCTAGACCGTACAACTAGAGTAAACACAATGGAAACAACTCAAGGATATGAAACAAATGCAGATTCAGTCATTCAATATATCATAGAATTTAAATATAGATCAGTCAGCAACATGCGGGCTTACAATTAAGGCTCATAGGCTAGGTTACAGAATATCAGAATATGCTCAAGATATAGCTTTGAAGCTCCCTCGTTAAGAATTCAAATTAAGAACTATGAATCAAAAAATGATAACTAATTTCCTAGAGATCTATTACACCAATATATATCATCTCTGGTACAAAAGATTCCTCTGCGTCAGCCAAGGTAGGTCACAAACTCCAATGAAGAGCTGTAATGTGTGTACACAGATAGGTCAGATCTAATTGCATAGAATTCCTCTGCAAATGAATGGGATGATGTGTGGATCTTGGGGAAGGTCAGCCATGAACCAAAGATCAATGAAAGATGTGTCATTAGGATTCACAAGTTAGGAAATGCTCCACAAGTCTTCTCCTTTAGCTGATTGTCTGAGACTGTCAGGATGCTCTGTTCTAAGAAAATAGTCAATCTTCTGATAGCGATATCTTTCTAATATCTTAACCAAATGCTCTAAGATTCAGGTATGTTGTGCATGAATGTCTCTAGATACTAAGTCTAGCTCTGTAAGATCTGAAATGCAACTGCAGTAGAATGCAGACCAAAATACAGAAATTGCTACTGACTGAATTGCCTGAATTGAACTGCAAAATGAAAGGAAACAAACTGAACTGCAAACAAACTAAAATGCAAATGTTTTTGGTTGATGCAAGATTTCTCTTGAACCATGGATGCTCCTGCATTAGATCTTGATAATTTTGTTGTTAATTCCACATTCCAAATTTGTAGAACATTAGAAAAAATTTGACCTTTCAAATAGACCTAGCAAATTTTCCTTTATTTTTTGATATTAAAATCATGAAATGACCTTGTATATATACATGTAATTTGAATAGATACATTTTGTTAAATGTCAGCTCAAATTGGCCTTCATTCAAAGGTCGGCTGCTAAAAATTTGTGGACATATTTTTATTCAGTGACCTTCATTCGAAGGTATTTAAATATTAATTTCTAGTTGAGTTTTTTGGAACGTATCTTCATTTGCAAGTACCTGTGAATGAAGGAAAAATCTTCGTTTGTAGGTACCTTCATTCGAAGGACCTTCAAACGAAGGTGCTTACCTAGACACTTTTTGTGTCTACTTTAAAACTTCCTTAGAAAATTGAGTTTCAAGCCTTAGGTTGGACCTTCAAATGTAATTAACTTGACAAGATAATTTTCAAGACCATAGTCCTCGAAACAAACTTTCCAACAAGTATAATTTTGATATATTTTCATTTTATTATGTATTCAATTTTTAATTTTTACTGAACATAGGTTTTTCATTGAACATCAAGTTCTTCATTACACACATGTGGAAAAATAGTGAAACATTAAAAAAAATCCAAAAAATGTCTTTGCACTAAGTATCGATGTCCTTGTTTCACCCAAAAAAAATGAATTTTGATATATACACAAGTTATGCTTGACAACATACACCTATGTCCAAATTATAGTTACCTTGACTTCAAAAATTAATTAAAAAAATATGTAACAAAAAATTATTAAAAAATATCCATGCACTAGATATTGATGTTAAAAACCTATATTTTAAAAATTAGAATTTTATCCTTTATAGAAAAAAGTTATGCTTGATGACATAAACTTTACTTTCTGAAAATGTTGTTTACTATTAAAAAAATAGTTATTAAAAGAGACGTTGAGAGATTCACGATTTATTTCAAAAAAATGTTAAAAAATATATTTAGAATCTACACATGAATCGCCACAAATCACTAGTTCGCATCATTTTCAAATTCTTAATGGTTTAGCTGCTATAGGTCTTACAAAGTAAAGATTTAGTTAAAAATGCTGATATCAATGTCCATCTTGGCCAAAAAGTGGGACTCATTATTGTGGGATTATCCAAGAGGCCCAACTTCTGGAGGCCATGACTTTTGATTTAGGAGGCCAATTGAGATTTATTTTAAATTGTAGATCTCAAAGTGATCTATACACCAAGCACCATTAGAATGGGTTCTGGGCACCCTGGAATAATTGTTTTGGCCAAAAACGAACTCCATAGACCAGAAATTAAGTTTATTCATTTTATAACCCAAAAAATCACAATTTTTGTAATCACAAGGTTGAGACACTTTTTCCAACATTCTCCCACTTGTCAAAGACCTTGCAAGAGCAAAAAGGGAGTATCAACACCATTATCTAATTGCTAGGGGCCAAAAGACCCATAGACTCCGAACACCATCTAAACTTATATGTGCTCACATGCCTAATTAATGAATCTACAACATTCACCAAAGTCTCTACCTTAACCAACTTCACCTTGCCATCCTCGACCATATATCTCACAAAATGTTACAGTACATCAATATGCTTGGTCTTGGAATTAAGTTCTTAGCTAGGTAGATCACACTCTGACTGTCATAATAAATTATCATTGTACCCTATTTTATTCCAATGTTTAAACACAATCTCTTAAGCCAAATGGATTCTTTACAAGCATGAGTAGCTACCATATACTTAGCCTCAATAGTGGACAAAGAAACCACAACCTATCACTTACTCATCCAACTAATTACACCACCAAATAAAGTAAACACATAAGCACTAATGGATCTTTTTCTATCAATATCACCTACCTAGTTTGAATTCACATTACCATGAATATAAAGGGAATACTATTAGAAATGAAGGTGAACAATTGTAGAATGGAAATATGATTACAATTGTAACTATTAATCTGGTGTAGAACCAAAATAGAGATATTATGAAATCAACAAAAAGAAATAGAAAAATAGAAGATCAAACACATGACATAGTGTTTACATGGAGAAACCCTTTCAGGAAAAAACTCTACACAAGAAGAGATGCACCAGTCTGTATTAATGTAACATGCCTTCTCATATTACTTGAGTTAAATCACACAATTTATCAGGAAAGTAAAAGATACAAAATTAACATGCAAATTTTTTTAAAACATGTCATTTTCATAATTACAAAGAAATAAATCCATATCTTAACTGAATAATTTCAACCTTGAATTTATAACATATCAAAGATACAACCATAGTGAATCCATTTCACTTTACATTACAATTATTCTACACTTGGCATAAAGAATAGTTTACAAAAGTTTGACTATTATAAGTCATGTTATGAAATATGTTGCATTTGGATTATTGATATCCATCTTCACAAGTCTCACCAAGTCATCTGCTACAGAGGGAGAGTATCATCTGAGTGCTTTACCTTCAACCACAGACTGATGGTCCCTTGCACATCTTCCTTCCTAGAAGTGGCCCTACCATTCATGAAGGGTATAGATATAAGGAACCAACAGGTTTTTGCCATCTGAGTCCTAGTGATGTGTCCTACATAACCACATTAATCATACAACTCTAGAAAATCTTCTAGCTAAGTATGTTCCTACTGATAGGTTGCGTTATCTATACATTATGAACTAACTAATGCATGCAGGGACAAAATGTATTACTATGGACAAAGTTTCTATATAATAGACATTTGTAATAAACGTAGTCGTATGTTCACACACCTCTAACTCGACTTGTAGACTATCTCATCCTGTAGTTTATATTGTTTGACTCATAACCTTAGACATGAAGTGTCTTAATTGATATCCTTTCCTAGTCTACCTAAAATAGAAAAATTAGTTCTGCTTTCCAAGGAAATCACATTCAAAGTATAGATCTAGGAAATTAATCCTTCAAGAGTTTCCATAGCATTTAGCAAGCATTAGAGTTCATGACTTCCTATCACTAAATTTATTGACTCGTTAAGAATCATTTCTATACTAAAGATCTTGAATCAACTCTACTATTTAAGTATTATCAGAAGCTCTTATCCAACAAGATTAAGAACATATAATCATATTATATGATTATGTCAACATCTTAGTCTTTATTAGACTACTATTGTTCTAAACAACCTTAGGATATATTTATAAAACAACAGTTTCTATTTTCCATAATATTTAATAAACAATTTATCATAGCATAGTACTATTTATCAAACTGATATTCCATATAAGAATATGAGACTAAAGAGAATTAAATCTCAGTCCAAAGGTAAATAAAAACCAACATCAATCTTGTTACTTGATCAAAATACTTCTATGACTAAGCTTTAATATAAAGTTGAATAAGCTAGAATATTTAAATTATACTTTTCAATCCTTACATTCCATTCTTGAAAATCTTTATTCAATCTAAGTATAAAGAGGTTCATACTAATATAGACATATATAAATCTCTCATCTATGAACAATCAAAGGAACTAGAGAGTCTTAAAATTGTGGTTTACTGTGGACTCCATCACTACGACTTGATAAAGAATACATAGAGTGCTCTAAAGGAGATCTTAGAGATTTCCTTTTACAAAAGGTGAGATAAACAACTATCAAAAAGGGATTAAACAGATAATAATCCTTCTCTTATCATTCTAAATAGAATGCAAAGCTATCCAGTTAATTGACTTGGCACAGAAAACATGCTTATCGACTTTAGGAAAACATAGTGTCTACTTAGCTATCAGCCATCTAAACTGAGTTTTGCTTAAAAAGATAACATCTATATGTTACACCAATTCACAAAGATATGCTTTACTTGACATCCATATAAACTCATATATTTTTCTCACTGATGGTTTATACCACTCACAGAATTCATAGACTTCGACTAACAAAGGCACTAAGTGTCTAGTCTGTGACAATGAAATAAGTTCTCAAAGAGGATCATAAATGATTGACTAAATTCATACTGTGATAGTCAATAGTTATTAGTTGATAGGGATAAACAAATGTTATCAGAATGATTATCCCATTGAGATAATCAGAAGCACCATATATAATAGCCTTAGATTTCCATAGTCCATAATAGAATGCTTGAGTGCTTCAGGAATTAAACTATAGAAATATTTAAGTATAACCCGCAAGGGTATCATCCATAGAAGGCTCAACTATCAATAATGGTATACAAAACATCATTTGTGGATACACATTAATACCTACAGTTTCTATTGATCAAATTTATATAAGCATCTACTGTGAATAGACGTTAAATCGTCTCTACTATTGACTATGTATAAATATTAATACATAAAGTCTCAACCTGACTGTGTATAACATTAATACATATTACAATTTTGATTGATCGATATATATTAATATGAATAGCATCAATATAAAAACATAAACAAGGTATTCACTTCAAACATATGTAAGGTAATCATTAAAAATACTTGCAGAGCATTAACATCAAGTAAAAACTACCAAAAAATAATAATGAGAGAACCTAATTGAAGATCGTCCAATAGTCTGAGAAATCCTCTTCTCTATTAATGATCTTCAATCCTCTCCTATGTTCTACTATCCCAGCGTATATTTCCTTCAATGGCATCAATTGATACCCCATCTACCATTCTCAAGGTTTACTTATCATAACCTTTCTTCCCTTACCTACAAGAATATCTGCACCAATCTTTCCTATAAACTCTTATCAAAGAGTATGCAATGATATTGGAGTGTTGGTTTAATAATGACCACTCCTAAATTAATAAAATCTCTTCCACTTACTCTCCACATTAACGTGGGATATGGAGTCGAGTACCACTATGTAAATGAAGTGGTCTATATTCAAAATCTTGCCACGTTCTCTTAAGAACTCATGTGTATTAAGTATATACAATACTTATACATCATGATAAAATAAAAATAAATAAATATAACATATATCAACATAGTGTTAGCATAAATAACATTTATTGATGTCATTATTAATCATTTGACAAGATGTGTGCTTGGGGTTGAGGTATTCTCCCCCCTCGCAATCTTGCATAGACGTCAAAATAATTAGATAGGTTATCACTGGAAAAACTTATTAGAAAGCATAAAAAATGGAACAGTTTAAGCCTTAATAATATTAATATTCTGTGAATAGTACTATATTCATATCAAACAAGGACTAATGTCAGTAAACCACTTCCAGGATGACAAAACAACAACTATCGAGTGGAAACTAACTTAGACCAAAAAGGGTTGAATACTACTTACTCGACTCATGAAGGTTCACTAAATTATTAAAAGCACAAGACTTGTATGACAAAAACATGTTTCTTTCCAAACATCTATTCCCTTCTCTCTGATGATACTCTCCCTCTTTTTTTGAGGATGAAAACTTGTTTCCTAGGTACACCTTACAATCACCAAACTGGGATTAGTGTATCATTAGATAATCCATATACATTTTTAAAAAATTAATCATGATAACATATATTCACATGTCTAAATTCTATGCATATAATAATAAACTTATGAAATCATTGATTTATCCTGCCATTTTATTAAATGTCAAATCATTAGTCCATGCCAAAATTATCTACCAATTACATACTAGTAAAAAGCAAAGCTTAGTCAAAAATTAGGGATATGACAATTAACTTCAATAGAGTTTACAATACAACACTATCAATCTCCTCTTAGGTCTTCAATCGAGAAACACCTATAATACTCTCATACATAGTCATAATACAATATCCTTATAAAATGGGTTGCCTTCTAGGGCAATACAAGCCAACAAAATCTCCACCATCAGATCTATGACCTAATGAGGAACGATCCAGATTTACTATGGTAATTTATATATAAAATGTGGCTTCTGGGGGTGTTTCCCCTAGACCCCCACCAGGGTGTGCAGCCCTCAGACCCCCCACCAAGGGGGCTATCCCCGTAGACCCCGCAGGGGGGTACCCCCTACAACCCCCCTAAATAACCTATATCCATTGGGTACCAAGATCAAACATGCGGCTAAAACAAGATCAGTACTTGGTGAATACTTGATCCCTTATGAATGATTTACACACAATATTAGGAGTAATTGATTAAATAGGATTTACAAGGTTGATGGAACCTTAATCCTAACATTCTCCCGCTTGACATCATACATTGTAAATACATGGACATAGGAAAACATAAAACAACTAAGCACTAGGAACAAGGCCCATGGCCTTCCTACACCACGTAAACTTTTATGTGCTCATAGGTTTAGTAAGTGAATCTACAACATTCTCCTGAGTGTCAACCTTTTTCCACTCAATTTGACCATAAGAATTCATTTCATGAACAAAATGGTATTGAACATCCGCATGCTTTGTCTATGCATGATACATGGGGTTCTTGGCCAAACATATTGCACTCTGGCTATCACAACCAATCTGAATAATCCTACAATCAAAACCAATACTTGTACACAATATCTATAGCCAAACTGCCTACTTAGAGACATAAGTAGAAGCCATATACTCTACTGCAATGGTGGATAAAGCAATAGTGGGCTACCTTTTAATCATCCAACTCATAACTACAAACAAAGTAAATGCATAGCCACTAGTGGACCTTTAACTATCTGAGTCACCTGCCCAATTTGCATCAACAAAACCATGTATGTCCAATGTCTTATCCATACTGTTAGTACCAAAATAAACTAAACAATAATTAGAAGTACCATGCAAATATCTTAACACCCTCTTTGTATAATTCCAAAGTTGTCTACTAGGGTTAGACATAAACCTACTCAAAACTCCCACTTCTTGGGCAATATCTGGTCTAGTGCAAACCATTGCATACATCAAACTTCCTACAACACTAGCATATGGCACATTAGACATATCTTCTAAATCATCTTCATTCTTAAGACACATATCTAATGAAAGCTTAGTACCAACTGATAAAGGAATTCTAACTGGATTGCAATCCTACATGCTAAATTTGTGCAAAATATTATTTACATAGTTACTTTGTGATAATTAAAGCCTTTTGTTTACTTGATCCCTTTTTATCTCCATTCCTAAAATATACCTAGCCGCCCCTAGATCTTTCATATCAAATACACCTAAAAGTTGAGGTTTCAATTCATTGATCATACCCTTAGTTTTATTGAAAAATAACATATCATCCACATACAAGGCAATAATCAGAATATGATCATCAATACATCGAATGTAGACACCTCCTCTTCACTTCTAACAAAGCCCAATTTCAAAACAAATGAATCAAACTTTTCGTACCACATTATGGGGGTCTATATTAAACCATAAAGAGTTCTCTTTAACTTGCATACCTAGTGTTCTTTCCCTTTTACCTCAAAACCTGTAGGTTGTTGCATATAAATTCCTTATTCCATATCTCCATGCAAAAATGTAGTCTTAATATCCATTTGCTCAATTTCAAAATCATAAGCTACAACAATGGATAAAAGAAATCTAATATAATATAATTTAGCAACAAGCGAGAAAACTTCACTAAAATTGACTCCCTCTCTCGGAGTAGCCCTTGGCTACCAGTCTAGCCTTGTACTTCTATAATGAACCATTTGCTCCAAACTTCTTCTTGAAGACCCACTTACATCCTATGACCTTTCTTCCTTTGGGCAGACATACAAGATCCTAGGTGTCACATGAGTCTAAAGCCATCATCTCCTTCTAAATGGCTAGCTGCCAAGACTCACTATCATCTACATGAATAGCTTCCTTGTAGGATCTAGGTTCATAGTCAGTACTCAATAAAGAAAATACACAACAAAAAATTGGTGGGATATACCTATCAACTGGGTTTCATTGACTTGTGGATCCTCTCAAGGGTGGAGTAAGAGATTCTTCCTCATGTTCTTCTATATGCTCAACTTCTTCTGTAATAATAGAGTCTTCCTCATATGAACTTTCAATTGAATCTTCTTCTTCTCCATCCTCTTATCCATCATTTTGTTCTTCTTGATGTGCTTTTTCCCACTGTAAATCAAAATGCACTATCCTCTTCCTTTCTTTTTCTTTTGGCTGTACATGATCATAAATAGATCTAAGTTCCCTAAAAATCACATCTCTAGAAAAATAAACTTTTTTGGTTAGAGGATCCCAAAGCTTATAACCTTTTACATTCTCACCATATCCAATGAAGATGCATTTTTGTGCTTTTGGATCCAACTTAGATCGCTTTTCCTTAGACACATGAACCAAAGCCTCATAGCCAAAAAACCTTAAATGTGAAACAAAAGGTTTCTTACCTGTCCACACTTCATAAGGTGTCGAATCAAGATCCTTACAATACAACACTATCAATCTCCTCTTAGGTCTTCAATCAAACATTGCCTGTAATACTCTCATATACAACTGTAATACAATATACTGATAAAATGGGTTGCCTTCTAAGAAAAAATAAGCGAACAAAATCTCTACCATCAGATCTGTGACCTAATGATGAATGGTCCATATTTACAATGGTAATTTATATATAAAATGTGGCTTCTTGGGGAATTGTTGATAAGATCCAAAAATATAATAATGGAAATAATATAATGCAAAAGATAGATCTCACATAACACAAGAGATTCTTATGGGCCAATGTGCTCTAATATCCAATATATGTAGAAATAGATTAAACCCTTGAGGTAGGGTAACACCATACAACACTCCTTATGGAAGAAGCCACTCCACACTATATCTCCAAGAGATCTCCAATACAATATCATACTCTACACATATCCTTATAATGATAATCACATCCTTTATATATACCTCCTCCTAATAACATAATGGAAGGGTAATCCTAATGAAGACCTACTCAACTCCTGATATAATTAATTACACATGCTATCTATAAAACCTAATATAACTAACTTAAGGGATGCATGCCACATGTTGGCATCTCCATCCACCTAAATACATTATAATATCATATCCCTAGGTACATAATAGTTTCTCTCGAACCCCCACTGGGGCACATGTCCCCCAGACCCCGCAAGGGGGTACCCCCCAGCAACCTCCCCGGATAACCTACATCTGTTAGGTACCAGGATCAAACATGCAGTTAAAACAAGATCTTTACTTGGTGAATACTTCATCCCTTATGAATGATTTACACAAACAATATTAAGAGTAATTAATTACATAGGATTTACAAGGTTGATGGTACCTTAATCCTAAAAAATACCTGTCTCTTATTAAATTACCATGATAATACAAGGAATACTCTAAGGTACCCTAAAAAATATCCAAAGACTATTTTAATTGCATCCCAATGAACTCTACTAGTATTAGACATATATCTAGAAATAACTCCCATTGGTTGGACAATGTCTGGTCTAGTATAGACCATAACATATATAAAACTTCTAATTACACTCTAGTAAGGCACTCTGTTCATGTCTTACATCTCTGATGGGGATGTTGGACATTCCATCTCTAATGGGGATGTTGGACATTGTGAAGTAGATAAATTTATTCCAATTGTACAAGGAACACACAATGGTCTATAATCTTGCATGTTAAACCTTTCTAAAATTGAATTGACATTGTTGAAACATGCCGGACAACTAAGAGGAGGGGTGAATCAGTTGTCCCAAAAACTCAATCACTTATGCACTTAAACATTAATTACTCATCCACAATTATTATGATTTATCATGAAATCAAAATCTTAAACATAGATGCAACATAAACACAAGAGACACCAGATTTTACGTGGAAAACCCCAAGGTGGGGAAAAACCATGGAGAGGATTAGATCTCAAAATATATTGCAATCTTGATTTAATGATGTTTAGGCTTGGTCAATCCATAGTCCTAGAACATGCTAGCTCACTGCCATGAAGAACAACTAGGTCTAGCAAGCTCACTGTCTCAACCCTAAACCTAGCAAGATTACAATAAGGGTTGTTAAACCCTACTGGTGGCTCACTGCCAAGATCAACATATTCTTCAAGTCTGAGATATATATATTGAAGTACAATAGTTCCTCTGCTCTGCTCTGCCTTTCACCTTTTTCCTTATCTTCTCATCTTCACCCCAAAACTCCTTTTCCATGACTCAACTACAAGTATTTATACACTTCATCAACCTTGGAATAATTATCAAGGTTGGAATTACAATCATCGACCATTGGAACAATCTCCAAGGTCGACATTACAAACATTTACAAAATAGGTCTTGACCTATTACAACATTATGCAAAGGAAATGAAGTAAAAGTGTATGCGGATCATGCTATGCCTTAGCTGGGACTCAAACATGATCTTCTATGCTATAACATGCTTCCATAATCTTCAAGGGATCTCTAAAATTGCTGGAATTAACCAAGTTGGCGAAGACTCGTTACACACTATGTTATCTAGGAACAATCTTCAAACATGATCTCAATTCCTTAATTGTGAACCAATGTCAAGATAGGAACATGATTGGGAGGCATCCACAAGCACATTAGAATCATCAGGAGCAACCACACAAACCTTAACCATTTTAACCATAGGAATCTTCACATCGGAACACATGAACTTCACTATCATAAAAGAAAGATAGCTTGTGGATCACCAAAACATGAACCATTACAATTGTAGACACTTATCATCATCCCAGACTTCCCTCTAGAATCGCAGAGCAAAATACTTTATTGCAAAGGAATGCAGAGCAAAACACTTTCTCCCTGTCGCCAGAGAATAATCAGAAAAAGTAGGTTTTACTCTGGTGAATGCAACTCTCTCAAATCTTTAGACCAAAGGCTTAAACTTAGGATTTAGCATCTTCAGTCATCCCTTCAAATAAATTCCAATCCATGGACCAAGATCTTCAAGTAGAGAGAAATGTGGAGCAGTCTACCAGACTATTCTTTAGTATACAACTTCACTGTCTACACTACACTTCACTGTAACTCACTTGATTCTTCTAGAGAGGCCAATTTTCTCAATATTCTCAACATATAAAGCTTCTAAACAAGTAATAGAATAGTATACAGTTGACAGCAATTACAACAAGGATATGTTGACATCAATGAAAACACCTATTAGGCACATACTTGCAACAATCTCCCCTTTGTCATTGATGGCAACATATGATGTGAAAAACTGCAATAGCCATCAAGACAAGATTCTCCCCCTATCTCTTTATACATCTACACTCTTCATCTACCTGAGTTTTTCACATGACTTCTCTCCCCCTTTGACATCAATGGCAAAGGGCACATACTTGCACTCTTCTGCTATGATCCAATCTCTCTTCTAAACTTTCTAACTACTCCCCCTAAGAAGTATCCCTAAAAGCATCAATCCGGATCTTGATATAGAACTCTAAGTATTGCCAGACTGATGCACTCTTGTGCATCTTTAGTTTAGATTAGGAGGGGTGATAACCCCTAACTTGTCTCTGAGATACTCAAAAGTATCCTTAGGCAAAGTCTTGATAAAAATGTCTGCAATCTGATCTTTTGTAGATACATACTCCAACTTGACTTCATTCTTTGTCACTTTTTCCCTCAGAAAGTGATATCTTATGGATATATGCTTTGTCCGTGAATGCATTACTGGATTCTTTGATATGTTTATGGCACTTGTATTGTCACAAAAAAATGTAGTTGGATATTCATACACAACTTTGATGTCCTTCAATGTCTACTTCATCCATAACACTTGAGTGCAACTGCACGCTGCTGCAATATACTCTACTTCTGTAGTAGACAAAGATATTGAGTCTTGTTTCTTGCTTAACTAAGATACTAGCCTTTTTCCCAAGAAGAATGCACCTCTACTTGTACTTTTCCTGTCATCCACATCTCCAGCCCAATCTACATTTGTGTATGCACTAAGAGTGAAATCATTATCTTTTGGATACCACAATCCATAGTCTATTGTGCCTTTTAAATATCTCAATATTCTCTTGACTGCCATCACATGTGATTCTTTAGGTTCTACTTGAAATATTGCCACAAGACAAATTGCATGCATTATGTCAGGTCTGGTTTGGGTCAGATAAAGTAACCCTCCAATCACAAATCTATACATCTTTTGATCTACCATAGGTGAGTCATCATTTTTGCTCAACTTACAACTAGTTATCATGGGAGTGCTTACTGGTTTTGAGTCCTACATCCCAAACTTCTTTAACAATTCTTTCACATACTTAGATTGTGAAATAAAGATACCTTTATCTGATTGATTGATTTGCAGACCTAAAAAGAAGGTCATCTCACCAAACATTGACATTTCAAATTTATTCTGCATTTCTCTAGCAAAAACTGTGCACATACCTTCATTGCCTCCAACAATGATGTCATTAACAAAGACTGCAACAATTAGGATTTGTTCATTATTGATCTTGAAATAGAGATTGATGTCGGTAGTACCCTTGCTGAATCCTAACTATATCAGATACTTATCTAGCCTAACATACCAGGCCCTGGGGGCTTGTTTTAATCCATACAATTCGTTCTTCAATCTGCATATCATGTCACCCTGATGTGATGATTGGAATCCTTCCGGTTGTTCAATATAGACTTCTTCCTCCAATTCTCTACTTAAGAATGCAGACTTCACATCCATTTGATATACCTTAAAATCTTTGTAGGTTGCAAATGCTAAGAACATTCTTATTGCTTCAATTTTAGCCACAAGTGTAAATGGTTCCTCAAAATCTATTCCTTCAACTTGAGAGTATCCTTTGCATACTAATCTTGCTTTGTTTCTTACCACTTCACCATTCTCATTCATCTTATTTCTAAAGACCCATTTGGTGCCAATTACATTTTTGTCTGCTGATTTGGGGACAAGATCCTATGTCTAATTCTTCTCTATCTGCATTAGTTCTTCTTTCATATCCTTTACCCAATTCTCATCATTGTAGGCTTCATTTATAGTCTTAGGGTTAATCTTGGAAATCAAACAAAAATTTACTTGCTCTTTTGCAGCTCTTCTTCTGGTCATAATTCCTTTTCTCTTATCTCCTATGATTTGATCTTTAGAATGATTTAGTTTTACATACCTTGGTGTCTTGGTGATAGTTTCCAAAGCTTGTTCCTCTTCATCTGAACTGTCTTCATGATGTACCGTTTGTTTGCTTGTAGAAGTATCTAGTTCATCTGATTCATATCCACTTGATCATTTTTCCTTGCTTTCATCAACTTTGACATTTGCACTTTCAATGATCTTCTTCAATTTGTTATTGTAGCACCGGTAGGCTTTGCTCTTGGTGGAGTATCCAAGGAAGATGCTTTCATCACATCTTGCATCAAACTTACCTATATCTTCATCTCCTCTGATATAACACTTACTACCAAAAAATTTGAAGTATTTCACAGTGGGAACTTTACCATGCCACAATTTATAAGGAGTCTTTGAACTGTTACCTTTGACTTGAACTCTATTTAGAATGTATACAGTAGTGAGAATTGCCTCTCTCTAATAAATTTCTGGTAGGTCAGGCTCCTTCATCATTGTTCTAGCAACCTCTTGAACTGTCCCGTTCTTCCTTTCCGCTACTCCATTTTGTTGTGAAGCCCTAGGTGTAGATAATTGTCTTTTTATCCCTTGTTCTTCACAGAAGAACTTAAACTCATTTGATGTAAATTCTCCACCTCTATCAGACCTCAAGCACTTGCTTTTCAAATCTATCTCATTTTCAACCATTGCCTTGAATGCTTTGAACTTTTCTAGGGATTTTACTTTTTCCTTTAAGAAGGTAACCCAAGTCATTCTAGAGTAATCATCAATCAACAACATGAAATACCTGTCTCCTTGCAAACTTCTTACTCTAGTAGGTCCACAAAGATTTATATGCACTAATTCCAGCAGTCCTCCAATAGATTGGTCTTTGCTCGTGAAGCTTGTTTTTGTTTTTTTTCCAAATTGGCACTCCTTACACAATGTATCAATGGGCTTCACAAGTTTGGGCAAATCTCTTATAGCCTGGGTGGAACTTATCTTCACAATGTTGTCAAAATTGATGTGACACATCCTTCTATGCCATAGCCAACTTTCATCAACTTGAGCTAACAAACCATAGTTATCATTCCCTTTCAGATGATAGATATTACCTTTAGTCTTCTTACCAATTGCAATCACTATTTTGAAACTTTCCATGATCTTGCATCCATTGTCCTTGAATCTCAAGTCATAACCCTTGTTGCACATCTGACCAACACTCAAAAGATTGTGTTTTAATCCTTTTACATACAAAACATCTTCAGTGTTATGCTTGCCATCAGAAGAAATAGATCCTTTTCCATAGATCTTACCAGTTGTGTCATCTCCAAATCTAACCAGTCCTCCATCATATCTTTCTAGACTTACAAACTTACTTTTGTCACTGGTCATGTGATGAGAGCATCCACTATCAATAACCCATTCATCTTTGTCTTCAACAACTTAAATAGCCAATGCACTTTCCACTAGTTTTTCTTCCTTCACACAGCTAGTAGGATTAGTAGACACAGGTTCTTCTTTAATAGTAATAAACAAGCATTCACTTGCAGAAGTACTAGCATTATCTGGATCACCATCTGATACTCCTTCATCATCATCAAGATCTTCAACATAGTAACATTTCTTTGGAATTCTAGGTCTATCAGGTCTTGGCTTAGGAATTCTTGTGGGAGATCTAGAAGCATAATGACCAACTTTACCATGACTGAAATATTTAAAAGGTAATTTGCCTTTCAACTTACCAGTACCTCTAGGAAGACTGTTGAAAAAATTGGCTTCAATTTCTTCAAGCTCATAATCTAGCTCCACCTTATACTTTTTAGATCTGGGGGTTCTTTCTGAAGTGCTAGCCTTGAAAGAAATCTCTATTTTTGGAAGAGAATCACCAAGTTCTCTCATTTCAAAGCCTGTCAACTTCTCAAGCAGCTAATCTTTTGTGATTGTTGTCACTGTCATTATTTCCTCAATTGCGGCCACCTTATGACTTAAGATTTAGGCAGTGATCTAAGAACTTTGTTCACAATTTCAATGTCTTCAATCTTTCCTCCTACACTTTTAATGCTGCTCACAATTTCATCGATCTTTTACATGAAGGATGTTATGTTGTCATCTTCACTCATCTTCAAACATTCATATTTTGCCTTCAAACTTTGCAGCTTAGTGCTCTTCATAGAAGCATCTCCTTCATATAGATTCTTCAGCTTGTCCTAGATTTCATGAGTAGTTTCCAGCTCCATGACCCTTGTCACTTCAATATCAAATAGAGCACTTACCAAGGCATCTTTGGCTTTTATATTCAACTCAAATTGCTTGATCTCATCTTCAGTTTGCAGACCATCTTCTAGAATTTCATACTTGTCTTCAGTTATTTTACAGACACTGTAACCCAGGCAGAGGAGATGGGTTTTCATGCAAATTTTCTAGATGGAATAGTTTGTCCCATCGAACCACAAACTTTCCTTTTTATATGACATCTTGGATCAGCCTCAAGTAGTTAAGATTTCTTTCCAGGAACCTTGCTTTGATACTAATTGTTGAAATGCATCGGACAACTGAGAGGGGGGGTTAATTAGTTGTCCCAAAAACTCAATCACTTCTACACTTAAACATTAATTACTCATCCACAATTATTATGATTTATCATGAAATCAAAAACTTAAACACAGATGCAACATTAAACACAAGAGACACCAGATTTTACGTGGAAAACCCCAATGTGGGGAAAAACCACGGAGAGGATTAGCTCTCAAAATATATTGCAATCTTGAAATAATGATGTTCAGGCTTGGTCACTCCATGGGCCTAGAACATGTTGGCTCACTGCCATGAAGAACAACTAGGTCTAGTAGGCTCACTACCTCAACGCTAAACCTAGCAAGATTACAATAAGGGTTGTTAAACCTTGAGGGTTGTTAAACCCTACTGGCGGCTCACTTCTAGGTTCACTGCCAAGATCAACATATTCTTCAAGTCTGAGATAAATATATTGAAGTACAATGGTTCCTCTGCTCTGCTCTACCTTTCACCTCTTTCCTTATCTTCTCATCTTCACCCCAGAACTCCTTTTCCATGACTCAACTACAAGTATTTATACACTTCATCAACCTTGGAATGATCATCAAGGTCGTCATTACAATCATCAACCATTGGAACAATCTCTAAGGTTGGCATTACAAATATTTACAAAATAGGTCTTGACCTATTACAACATTATGCAAAGGAAACGAAGTAAAAGTGTATGTGGATCATGCTATGCCTTAGATGGGACTCAAACATGATCTTCCACGCTATAACACACTTCCATAATCTTCAAGGGATCTCCACAATTGCTAGAATTAACCAAGTCGGCTAAGACTAGTTACACACTACGTTATCTGGGAACAATCTTCAAACATTATCTCAATTCCTTAATCATAGACCAATGTCAAGATAGGAACATGATTGGGAGGCATCCAAAAGTACATTAGAATCATTAGGAGAAACCGCACAAACCTTAACCATTTTAACCATAGGAATCTTCACACTGGAATACATGAACTTCACTATCTTCAACTGTCATAAAAGAAAGATAGCTTGCAGATAACCAAAACATGAAACATTACAATTGTAGGCACTTATCATCATCCCAAACTTCCCTCTAGAACCGTAGAGCAAAATACTTTATTGCAGAGGAATGCAGAGCAAAACACTTTCTCCCTGTCACCTAAGAATAATCAGAAAAAGTAGGTTTTACTCTAGTGAATGCAACTATCTCAAATCTTTAGACTGGAGGCTTAAACTCATGATTTAGCATCTTCAGACATCCCTTCAAATAATTTCCAATCCATGGACCAAGATCTTCAAGCAGAGAGAAATGCAAAGTAGTCTACCAAACTGTTCTTCAGCATACAACTTCACTGTCTACACTGCACTTCATTGTAACTCACTTGATTCTTCTGGAGCGGCTAATTTTCTCAATATTCTCAACATATAAAGCTTCTAAACAAGTAATAGAATAGGATACAGTTGACACCAATGACAAAAAGGATATGTTGACATCAATGACAACACTGATTAGGCACATACTTGCAACAGACATACTTACTCTGGCCAAGTGATAGTTTTCAGTTCACTCTATCTCTTCTTATTTCCATGCAAGGAATGTGTTTAGCTACACCAAGATCTTTCATTTCAAATTTAGCTACAAGTTCAGACTTTAGTTCTGAAACCATTCGTTTCCCTTTACCAATAAATAACATATCATCAACATATAATGCAATAAAAAAGAAATAATCACCATCAGATTTATAATAAACATAATGATCTAATTTAGAATGCTCAATTCCCAAACTCAACACATATGTATCAAATTTCTAGTACCACATCTTAGGACTCTATTTCAGGCCATACATGAAATTCTTGAATTTACAAACCAAATTACTTTTACCTTTCACCACGTAGTGCTTTGGCTATGTCAAATAAATGTCCTCCTCCAAATCACCATGAATGAATGTCATTTTCACATCCATTTTCTCAACCTTTAGATCATAAGTTGCAACAATAGAAAGCAAGAATAGATAATGGATGTCATTTTTGTAATAAGAGAAACTATCTCACCATAATCAATACCCTCAACCTGAGAGTAACATTTTGTAACCAATCATGCTTTATACTACTTAATATCTCCATACAAACCAATCTTTTTCTTGAAAGCCTATTTGCAACCAATACATTTTTGTCCTTTAGGCAATGGTGCTAGGTCCCATGTATCATTCTTTTCCAAAGCTATCATTTCTTCATCCATGGCAATCTTCTAGGACTCTACATCATTAATACATAATTCCTCTTCTATAGATCTCGGTTCATCCATGTTAGTATTCAAAGAAAAAATACATCTCCAATCACTAGGTGAATACATTTCAAGTGGTTGTATATGTCTTGTAGACCTTTGAACAAGTTGGGATGGAGGTTCTTCCTCCTCTTCTAAATATTTAGAGCTAGATGAGCTCTCCTCAACTTCTTGTCTATCTAGGGGCCTTGAATCAACTTTCTCAGGTGTAGAAGGAATTTGAATCACATCTTTTTGTTCACTTTGTTCTAGCTAAAATATAACAGAAGAAGGCTTAGTTTCTCTAAAAATCACACTTCTACTATATCTTACCTTTTAGGCATCATGATCCCAAAGCTTGTATCCTTTCACACCATAACTGTAACTGAGGAAGATGCATTTCATAACCTTGTTCTCCAACTTTGTTCGCTTCTCATTTGGCACATGTGCATATGCCTTGCAACCAAAAACTCTAAGATGTCTCAATGAAGGTTTGGGACTTGACCACACCTCCATAGGCATTTTATCAACAAGAGCTAATATAGGAGACATGTTAATCAAGTAGCAAGTAGTGGCAACGATTTCAACACAAAAATTTTGTTCTAGACTATCACCACTAAGCATACTTCTAGCCTTCTCCATTAGTGTCCTATTCATTATTTTTGCAACTCCATTGTGCTATGGAGAATACGAAGTTTTCTTCTCTCTCTGAATACCACAATCTTTACATAATCTATCAAAAAATCATTAGAGCAAAAATTTACCACCATTTTTAGTCCTTAAACATTTTATTTTCTTTCTAGTGTGCAACTCAACCATTGTTTTAAATTCTTTAAATTGATTAAAAACTTCATATTTACTCTTTAGAAGATATACCCATGTCCTTCCACTATAATCATCAATAAGTGAAACATAATATGTGGATTTTCCAATGGAAGGAAAATCTACAAGACCAAACACATTAGAATGAATAAGATCCAATAAACCACAAGATTTATGAGAACTCAAGTAAAATTTAATGCAATTTTGTTTACCATAAATACAATACTCACAGAAATCAAAATCAAGACTATAATTAGTCAACCCTTCAACAAGGTTTTTATTTTTCAAGATCCTTAGATCCTTCTCTCCAATGTAGCCAAGTCTTTGGTGCCATAACATAGTCTTCTTTGCAGGTAGATTTGATTCAAAAGAAAGAAAACCTTTAGGTACCTAGAATCCATGACCATCTACTAAAGAGGAAACTCTCTTTTTTCAACGAAGTAGTCCTACTTGCTTTTCATAGAAGTACTATTACACTCAATAGTTTATACATCAAGCTTATAGCCTTATACAATTTGTCAAATCTTACACCTCTAGCAATCACCATAGCACATCTAACCATCTAGCATCCTACATCAAAAAATACTACCTATGCACCCACATCTATTAGTTTTCTCACAAAATAATAAATTTCATGCTAACCCAATGATATGCAACACACCATTAATGCTTTTTACTCTACCATCAAGAAATTTGATTTTAACTTTACTATGGCCAAGAATATTTAAACAAGAATCATCACCTAAGTACACCTTACCTCCATCAAATTCTTCATATTGAGAAAAATAATCTCTAATAGAGGTCATATGAAAAGATGCACCTGAGTCAATTAACAATGCATCATTACCTGCATGCGTGTCCAAATATGCAATGAATGCATCACCATCTTCCTTCTCAAATTTAGAATCAAAATCAAATTTCTTCTCTTGCTTCTTCTTTATGTCTTTGCACTCCTTACAGAAGTGTCTAGGCTTACCATAATTTCAACAAATAACTTTAGACTTTTCATAAGATTTAGATCTCCCCTGAGACTTGGATTTTGATTTGTCATGCTTCTTATTCTTCTTGCCTCTTTCTTTAGATCTTCCATGAACATTCAAGACCTCTATGGCACTGATGGATACCTTCCTTCTCATCTTTTCAAAAATCAAAGAACCCACAACATCTTCAAATTTCAAGACAAATAAAGTACTCCCAATATCCATAACAAGAGAATCCCACAAATCAAGCAAATAATAAAGTAGGATCTAACATCTCTCTTCCTCATCCATTTTAACACCAACTCGTGCTAATTGAGAAACCAACATATTAAATGATTCTAGGTGGTTTACAATTTGTCCACCCTCTTCCATTCTCAAGGAATACAACTTATTCCTCAAGAAAATCTTGTTCACTAAAGATTTGGCTTGGTATATCTCACCAGGTTTCCATAGTGTTTTTGCAGAGGGCTCTTCATGGACATTGATTAAAGAAGAGTCTTCTAGGAATAATCTAATTAGACCCTTGGATTTATGTTCCTATATGCTTCAAAACGTGACTCAAGCACAACACGAATGAGTTAGCTCTGATATCACACATGAACTTCCTCCTTGCAATGGGTGACCTCCAAGACACACACACACACTCTCTCTCTCTCATGGAAAAATCTAGTTGAGTGGAGGTGTAACTCAAGGGGTGGTTCTATTTGTATGGAAGCAAAAAATTGTGGAGGGAAGTTGGTTGGTCTATGGGCCAATATGTATTTGTGTTTGACAAGCACGTTTTATGACCATTGTAGTGGAGATAACTATATGAATTGAAGGGTCATTAGTTCTAAGTCTCCTATTGGGGTTTCTCAAGTTCCAACACTTAGTCCTAAGACTATTTTACTCATTGATTTCCCTAAGGCATTGTAATCTATTCTTATTTGCTTGAATGACCTGTTGAAAATTATTTCTTTACTGAATGATTCTAAAAGTGTGTTCTTGCTCTTCAATTGTTTGTGTTGTGTATTGAGGTCCATAGTGTATTTCTTCTATTTCTTTGAGAATAGCCTTATCCCATTCTCCCCTAATCCCTAGACACATTGAATACTTGAACTAGAGAGAGTTATGTTGACCTTGTTCATAAAGATGAGGATCAACAAGCAAGAATAAAACCACAAAGCTATTTTCCACACAATAGGCCAAATTACATTGCCAAAAGATGAATGAAATGTACATAGGAGCCTTTCTTAAGTAGGCAAGCATGAGGGAGTGAGAAGATCGTATAAAATGATTGAGCGACCCTCTGAAGTTGCAACACTTGTCTACTCAAATGTCACATGTTTGAGTAAGTGGCAAGTTTGCATGAAGTAGGTGTCTCACAATGGTGAGTACAAATGTCTTCACCACATGAGGTGAGTCAAAAAGGTAAGAAGCCCAAAGTCAAACTTAATCAATTGTGAATATAAATCTCCTAGACATGCTAAAAGCTAACCAAATAGATAATGTAACTTTTCACACTAACATCTCCCTTTAAGTGCAACTTAGGGAGTAGTGAAATAATGATGGGTCCTGACAACTAGACCTGATCAGGTAGCCATGTACAAAATGCATCTCTCATAAAGAGGAGAAAGAAAGAAAACCTAGTGGGAAAAAACTTTCCTCCAAAAAGAGAGAAAACAACAAAGTGTACCAAACACTGTACAAAATACCCAAAGGTGATAATCCTACTGTGAAGAATCTCTAGAAGCCTTCTGTGAAGCAACTTTGAACTCTAGTTTAGTAATAGGTGATAATGGCAATGATATCAGGTTCTAGAATCAGGAATCCATGATCCAGACTTAGAGACTATAGATGCAAAAAGAGCATGGCCCTTAAATGTTTCTGGTGTTGTATCTACTATTGATGATGACTCTTGATTAGATTCAGGATCCTTTATATTATGCTTTTCAAGAATATTGGTAAAATGATTGATATCTTCTTCTTCAAACATTTCTTATCAATGTGCCCAATTTTATTGCAATATGTACACTTAGCTTTTTCTTTGCCTTGATCTGAAAAACTTTGAGTGTTTGATTTTGAAGATTCAACTTTCTTATCTTTCTTGATTTCTTTATCTTTTTGTTTTTCTCCTTTGTTATTTTTCCAATTTCCAGCAACAAGAGGATGTGGTTTGTAATTCTTCATGGTACCCATTTGTATCAATTTATCATGTTCCCTTATTAAGTCAACAATGAATTCATCCAAAGTAGGCATTTTCCATGTAGCACCAAAAGCCCTCTTGGTGGTATAAAAAGAAGATACAAAGACACAATATTTAGGACCTAGTCTAGAAAGCATAGAAAGTATGAGTTGATCATTTTTTAATCTATCCCACATTCTTTTAACTACAATTTCAATGATCTAAACTTTGTGAAATAATCTTCTAAGGTATCAAAATCTCTAGGGCTCAAACTGAGGATCTCATTTTCTAACTCATGAATTTTTAATTCATCAACCTTCCCAAAGAGTTTTTCTAAGGCTAGCCATACCTCATTGGGTGTTTTCAAGGTTTCGACATGGAACAAAAGTTCAGGAGCTAGATTTAGACATAAGAACCTAAATGATTGATTACATTTATTGAACCATTTTTCTTTATCTTTGATAGAATTTGGCTCTTTTTCTATGCCCATAGTCACTCTATAGAACCCTTTATCCTTTAGAATAAGTTGAATATTGAGTTTCCAATCATGATAGTTAAAGGGTGTTAGAGGTTTGATAGGACGATCATGCTTTACTTAGATTGTTTGCAGATTTGTTTTGAGATGTCAAAAGAAATATTAAGGGAGAAATAGAAGTGCACACAAGACATGACTCTATATACCCCCATGTGACTCAATATTTTGTCCCCCCTAAATTTTGGCACTTTATAATGATAGTGCTCGTTAAACAAGTCTAATTGGAACAAAAAAGGCACTTTATAATAGTAGTGTGAAATCATTTCCAATAGATTACTCTCGAAAAAATATTAACTTTCTAAAAAAACGGTACTCAATTTCAAGTTAATAATCGATAGATACAATTATTTTTCTAGTTGTTTAACTAATTGTACAAGGAAGGAATTTTTTTTTGAGAAAAATAGGACAATTCCCAAATCATCTTAACATAGCTTTGTCAGTGCCTAAACCAGCTTCACATCGACTATAAATATGTCCAATTTCACCTCTGTGGGAGAAAGTTATGACAAAATGAAAAAAAAAGCCCTCTTTGAACAAATCTATACAAGATTAGGGTCTTTCGAGGCAAACTTTTTTTACAAATTCAACTATTTATGGGCAGTTATAATAATTTCTAGTGATCAAGTGCTATAGATATTCGTAACATGACTATGGCATAAGCATAATGCTATAACAACTTATAATGTTACACCTATAACATAAATTTTAGGAAATAATGTGTAACATAGACACTACTTGATGACATGTTACAAATTGAAACCCCAACAGAAACCTTACTCAAACTTTGACCAAGTTGATGAAACTACTAATGACTTTAATGCTGGCAAGTAATAGGTGTGCTTGGCTAGAATTGAGGCCAATAAGGTAGATTTAGAGGCTGATTATGTGAGTAGATGCCTGTAGTGCCAAATGTCCTACCAAAAATTAGAGTCATCGACAAAGTGAAAGTCCTGGGTGATGTGGAAACAATAGGGACTAGGACAAAAAATAGGCAATTCTATAGATATGACAACATATTGAAACCACGATAATGAATGAGACTGCAACCTCATAGATGAACAATGACCATTTGATGTGTGAAGCCTTCAGGATTAGTACCAACAACAAATGGCGGCCATATTATCAACTGTGAACTAAGCAACCATAAATATCAATCTTCAAACTACAACAGTCCAATCCAAAGCCTAGTACAACAATGTTATAAAACCAAATTACTTTCAAAGCATCGATTCTCTGCTCTATGAAGAAGACTGTGACTGGGGCTATGAGAGTGACTTAGCCTGGATTGGTCTTTCAATGGCGACTTGTGGGAGGATGAAATCCTGACCCAAACAATCAAAGGGTTTGATGAATGGAGACCTTTGAAACAACGAACAAAACACCGACTAGAATGCCTTTTGAAAGGCGATCTTTAAAGGAATGAAGATGTTGGCCAAAGATGTAAGCTCAGCCTGCACTGTAGATAACCAAATAACTTGAATTGCTAGCCTCCAAAACACCAAACAAGGATAAGATTTGGTGATGAGAAACTTAACTAGAGTGTTCAATCAATACAATTCAATAAGAACAAAACCTTGGCCGATTGGTGCAGGAGCACCTTCTCTATGGTGGATCCAATCTTGGATCATTTGAATTCCTATGCATGTCATGTTTTGTTTATGTTTTCAATAAGGCTTTTTAAGCCACATCATGTTTGTAATAAGGTTTTTTTGTCAATTTGGTCACTAGACCTATGTAGGCCATGTTTTGGTCAAAGTTTGATGTAATAACACAATGAAAACATGTAGTTTTCTTGTGAGAGGAGAAACCTAATGAATAATTATCTTTCAAATCAGTTTGTACAGTTGGGAGGAATGTTAACTGATGTATCAAGCCTTCTATAGGTGAAGTTGGATGTAACTATGAAGCATGAATGAAGATTTGGAGGTTTTTGGGTGTGTTGAAACACTATTTTTTCTGAGTAATCTGCTGTAAGAGTTATTTCTGTACAACCTGTATGGACAGTTGATCACCTAAAACCAATTGGAGATGTTCATGTAGTGAGGTATCTTTCATTTGGAAGTAGTCTGGTGTCTTGAAGTGTTATAGTTTGTGAGATATTGTTTTTTTTTGCAAAGACTGGTAAGAAAACCTAAAAACTAGGGTTTTGTGAATAAATGGGCTGTTATTCCTCTGTCCACTGAAAGCAAGATTCTCATTTTCAATGTGATGGAGGAATACAGTGTATATTTTGTTTTTTCTATGGTGTTGGGTCAAACACTTAGGGATCCAAGGAGTTTGGCATGAGTTTGACTAGGCATCTCTATGTGACTAGTCATTGAACCGATAGGAAAAGTGTTGTTAGTGGAGTGGCCAAATTGATGGGTGATCAAGTGTTTTCAGAGGATTATAGACCCCCTTCCATTCTATTGAGTTTTTGTTTCTATATATTTGTTTAGTGTCTACGTAGTTTCAGTCACAGAAGTTGTCATCGGAGTAACACAGCCCCTCAGGGAAGCTTTTGGAAGTTATACCGATCAACGGTGTTGGACCGATACGAGGTGCATCAGTGAAGAATGGCTTTAGTCTCACTGATAACAACATATATCAGCGTATCAGGAGAATAAACAAGGAGTTCTCCAATGAAGGAAGTCTCATCGAAGTGTCGAGAGTAGTCAAGCGAAGTCAAATGTATTGGTACATCGGCCAAAGTTCATAAATGTTCGTAGATGACCTAAGTCTTGATGATAAGGTCATGACTAACCGGTGTTGAAGCCGTCATGGTTAAGGTGAGGGGAAACTTAATCTCCATCGGGGTATCGACAGAAGGTTAGAAGATGTCACCGATAGAAGAAGTCTCTTCGAAGATAAAGTAAAGTTGAGCTGTCGGGGAGAGTTGAGAGATCAAAGAGATAAGTTGCAAGGTGGCCGACGGGGTATGTTTGACCGATAAGATTAGATCACTGAGACATAAGTTGGACTCTCACCGATCAATTTTTTTATCAGTTGTGTGCTTCCACTATGCGCTCTGCATCATATTGGTATCAGAGCCAATATTTGAATTGGAGTAGTGTATGTTAGACATGGAGATAGAAACTGAGGCTAGCACAATGCCTCCCAAGTCTATGAGCAAAGAAGCCATCAAGAAGATGGTAGAGGAGATTCTTGAAGCAAGGTTGAAAGAAGAGAGGCCCAAGGGTAAGAGTAAAGAGGATGGAGGTGCTTCTAATGTAGAAGAAGAAGAAGAGGTAGAGGAGAGCCCTCAAGAACAAGATATGTCTGCAGACCAAAAGGCATTCTTGAATGTACTCAAAGGTGCTCATGGAGATAGTGACGATCCAAAGATGGATGTTCCTACATTCAATGGGAAACTAGATGGAGATGCCCTCATGGATTGGATTGAAGCCATGTGCAACTATTTTGACTTCAAGGAGTATAGTGATAGCAAGAAAGTCAAGTTTGCCAAGACAAGATTGAGAGGTTCTGCCCTAGTTTGGTGGAACTATATGCAAGGTGAAAGAAAGAAAGTTGGAAAGAACCCTATCACCAAATGGAGTAGAATGGTGGCCATGCTAAGAGAAAATTTCATGCCATCTGATTATGAGTTGTAGACCATTAGGAAGTTTAATCATCTCAGACAAAAGGGTATGGATGTGGCTACATATACTGAAGAATTTCATAGATTGAGCATGAGAGTCAATCACAAGGAGGAGGAGAAAGAGATGGTGGCCAGATATCTTGATGGATTGAGGTATAACATACAAGATGAATTCAGTATGGTGGTTCCTAAAACAATGGATGAGTGTTTTCAATTAGCCTCTAGGGAAGAGGAGAAGTTGAAAAGAAAGAGTGATCAAAACACTAGAGGAAGAGGTGGCAGAAATAATAGGGTAAGAGGCAGTTTTGGTAGAGGACAGTCAAGTAGAAATGAAAATCCAAGTCAACAAGAGTCTCATTCTAATGTAGACCATAGAGGTGGTAGTTTTAGAGGTTGGAGAAGACCAAATGATAGAGGTAGAAGTGGTGGTGTAGGCAGAGGACCTAGAGTTTTCACTGGTAGATGTTATGGCTGCAATCAAGTAGGCCATACTATGAGAAAATGCCCTGAGAAGGCAACTAGTTCCAATGATGGTGGAAGATGGAGTCAGTTGTTGAAAGATGATGATTACCAAAGTGTGAATTCACCCATTGGTAGTGTTGTACCAGTCCTTGAAGGAGAGAACATGATGATCAAGAGGACCTTGATGAAGATGTTGTTGAAACAAGAGCCCCCACAAAGGAAGACTCTCTTCAAAACCCAAGGTATAGCATATGGTAAACTTTGTAAAATCATTGTTGATTCAGGTTCTACTAAGAATCTAGTGTCTACTGAAATGGTAGAGAAGTGTAAGTTGAAAAGACTGCCACATGTTAGTCCTCATAAGATTTCTTGGTTGAATAATAGTCAAAATTACATGGTAGAAGAACAAACTTGGGTTGAGTTTGAGATAGGCGATTATAAGGACAAGGTACTATGTGAGATTATTCCTATGGATTCTTGTCACCTTCTTCTTGGATGTCCATGGCGGTATGATGTGAAGGCACAACACGATGGTGAGAAGAACACATACCTCATCACCAAGAATGGAAGGAAGTTTAGGATGGATCCTATGCAAGAGCATATTGGAGAGAAGAGTAATGACACCAATGTCATTATGGTTAGTGGCAAAGAGTTCTTACACCTCATGAAGGAGAAGGATACCCAAGGGTATGCCTTGGTAATGAAGCCTAAAGATGAATCAGGTCAGCAAGGCAAGAAGCAGAAAGAGATTCCACTAGAAGTGTAGTAATTGTTGGATAAGTACCAAGATCTTGTGGTAGAGGATACTCCTAACTCCTTACCACCCATGAGAGATATAAGTCATCAAATTGACTTGATCCTAGGTGCCACATTGCCCAATAAGGCTGCCTATAAATTGACACCACAACAAAATGAGGAGGTGAGTAGACAAATTCAAGAACTCTTAGAGAAAGGACTGATTAGAAAGAGTCTTAGTCCATGTGCAGTCCCTAGTATACTTGCTCCAAAAAAAGATGGGAAGTGGAGGCTATGTACGGATTCAAGGGCCATAAATAAGATCACAATAAGGTATAGATTCCCTATGCCAAGGATTGAGGATCTTTTGGACTATCTTGGAGGGTCATGTTATTATTCAAAGATTGATTTGAAATCTGGTTATCATCAAATCAGAATTAGGCAGGGAGACGAATGGAAGACTGCCTTCAAGACAATCAAAGGTCTCTATGAGTGACTTGTCATGCCATTCGGCCTTACCAATACCCCAAGCACATACATGTGTTTGATGAATGAGGTACTTGTTGAATTCATTGGCAAATTTGTAATTGTTTATCTTGATGACATACTTGTTTTCAACAGGACAAAAGAAGAACATGTGAAACATCTTGGACAAGTGATGAAGAAGTTGCATGAGAATGAGTTGATGATCAACTCGGATAAGTGTGAGTTCATGAAAATTGAACTTGTGTACCTAGGTCTTGTGATTTCTAATGGTTGTTTGAAGAGGGACCCCACAAAGGTTGAGGCCATTCTCAATTGGCCTACTCCTAGGACAGTGGGAGATGTTAGAAGCTTCCATGGATTGGCAACTTTTTATATGAATTTCATTAGAGGATTCGTTCACATAAGCGCTCCTATTCTTAAAACCATCAAGGGTGGCATAAAGTGCAAATTTCAATGGACAAGGCAAGCAGATGATAGCTTTGAATTGTTAAAGAAGAAAGTTGTTGAATTACCTACATTGGTGCTCCCTGATTTTGACAAAGTTTTTGTAGTGGAATGTGATGCAAGTTAGTAAGCAATAGGTGTTGTTCTTAGTCAAGATGGACATCCAGTGGCCTTTTTTTCAGAGAAGTTGAATGAGGCTAAACAAAGGTACTCTACCTATGACCTAAAGCTTTATGCAATGGTGCAAGCTCTCAAAAAGTGGAGACACTATTTACTGCCCAAAGAATTCATTGTTTTTACTGATAACCATGCTCTTAGCTTCCTAAATAGTCAAGAAAAGTTGAATCATAGGCATGTTAAGTGGATGGAACAATTGCAGGCCTATACCTTCACTATTAAGCATAAAAAGGGTGTTGACAACAAAGTGGCTGATGCTTTAAGCAGAAGGATGCTTGTCATACATGAAGTACAGATGGAAAGCATGGGGATAGATTGTTTGAAGGGGTTATACAAGGAGGATACATATTTCAAAGCTTCTTATGAAGTTTATGCTAGTTTGGCTAACACTTTTCATGGTGAATATTCAGATTTTGTGTTGCAGGAAGGTCTCTTATTCAAGGGTAGTTTACTATGTGTTCCTAAGTGTTTAATGATGGATAACATCATCAAAGAGAAGCACAATGGAACCTTAGGAGGACACTTTGGGTTGGACAAGACTTTGGAACAAGTCACTAGATTCTACTATTGGCCAAAAGTACAATTAGATGTAAGGAGATATGTTGCAAGTTGTACCATATGTCAAAAGGCCAAAGGTATGTCTCCTAATGCTGGTTTGTACCAACCCCTTCCTATTCCCAACAGGCCTTGGGAGAGTATTACTATGGATTTTGTACTTGGTCTTCCTAAGATAGCAAGGGGTGTGGATAGCGTTTTTGTCATTGTGGACAAATTTAGTAAGATGGATCATTTTGTGCCATGCAAATGCACAAATGATGCATCTCACATTGTTGGCCTCTTTTTCAGAGAAGTGGTTAGAATCATGGTTTGCCCCTTTCAATTGTCACTGATAGAGACTCCAAGTTTGTTGGTCATTTTTGGAGGACCTTATGGAGAAAATTGGGAACATAATTGTCTTTCTCATCAGCCTACCATCCCCAAACTGATGGTTAGACTGAGGTTGTTAATAGGTCCCTAGGAAACCTTCTAAGATGCCTTACCAAGCAGCATGGGTTGGCATGGGACTTGGTTATCAGTCAAGCTGAGTATGCTTACAATGATTTAGTGAATAGAAGCACGGGGAAGAGTCCATTTGAAATTGTTTATGGTTTCCATCCAAGAGGACCACTTGAACTCAAAGACCTACAAGGTTGGGATAAGAGGAGTTCTCTAGGAGAAGATTTTGATGCCACCATGAAGGTAGTTCATGATCAAGTCAAAGTTCAGTTGGAAAAAAATAGTCTCCAAATACAAAGATAGGGTAGATCTCAAAAGGAGAGATGTACAATTCAAGGTGGGAGATTTGGTGATGGCCTATCTAAGGAAGAAAAGGCTACCTAAAGGACAGCCAACCAAGATTCTGATGAAGAAAATAGGACCATGCAAGGTAGTGCATAAGTTTGGTCCAAATGCTTATGAAATAGAACTGCCATCCGGTCTTGGTATTTCTCCCATATTCAATGTTTCAGACCTCTTTCCATATAGACCTCCATTGAATGTTGAAGATGGATCAACTGTTGTGATTGAAGATGAAGATTGGGTCAGAGATCTACCTCCAAGTAAGCCTTTACAATTGGAATGCATCTTAGATTCCAAGGTTGTCAAAAAGACAAGGAAGGGTGTGTACAAGGAGTACTTGGTCAAGTGGTAGGATCTTCCTAATTCAGAGGCTACATGGATGAGTGAGGCATACATTTTGAAGCATGGGAAGACACTCCAATAGTTGGCAACTCAAGGGACTTGAGTTTTTCTTGCAGGGGGAGTATGGTGCAGGAGCACCTTCTCTATGGTGGATCCAATCTTGGATCATTTGAATTCCTATGCATGTCATGTTTTGTTTATGTTTTCAATAAGGCTTTTTAAGCCACATCATGTAATAAGGTTTTTTTGTCAATTTGGTCACTAGACCTATGTAGGCCATGTTTTGGTCAAAGTTTGATGTAATAACACAATGAAAACATGTAGTTTTCTTGTGAGAGGAGAAACCCAACGGCTAACTATCTTTCAAATCAGTTTGTACAGTTGGGAGGAATGTTAAATGATGTCTCAAGCCTTCTATAGGTGAAGTTGGATGTAACTATGAAGCATGAATGAATATTTGGAGTTTTTTGGGTGTGTTGAAACACTATTTTTTCTAAGTAATCCGTTGTAAGAGTCATTTCTGTATAGCCCGTATGGATAGTTGATCACCTAAAACCAATTGGAGATGTTCATGTAGTAAGGTAGCTTTCATTTGGAAGTAGTCTGGTGTCTTAAAGTGTTATAGTTTGTGAGATATTGTTTTTTTGCAAAGACTGGTAAGAAAACCTAGAAACTAGGGTTTTGTGAATAAATGGACTGTTATTCCTCTGTCCACTGAAAGCAAGATTCTCATTTTCAATGTGATGGAGGAATATAGTGTATATTTTGTGTTTTCTATGGTTTTGGGTCAAACACTCAGGGATCCAAGGAGTTTGGCATGAGTTTGACTAGGCATCTCTATGTGACTAGTCATTGAACCGATAGGAAAAGTGTTGTTAGTGGAGTGGCCAAATTGATGGGTGATCAAGTGTTTTTAGAGGATTATAGACCCCCTTCCATTCTATTGAGTTTTTGTTTCTATATATTTGTTTAGTGTCTACGTAGGTGTAGTCACAGAAGTTGTCATCGGAGTAACACAGCCCCTCAAGGAAGCTTTTGGAAGTTATACCGATCAACAGTGTTAGACCGATAGGAGGTGCATCGGTGAAGAACGACTTTAGTCTCACTAACGACAACATATATCAGCGTATCAGGAGAACAAACAAGGAGTTCTCCGATGAAGGAAGTCTCACCGAAGTGTCGGGAGTAGTCAAGCAAAGTCAAATGTATCGATACATCGGCCAAAGTTCATAAGTGTTCGCAGATGATCTAAGTCTTGATGATAAGGTCATGACTAACCGGTGTCGAAGCTGTCATGGTTAAGGTGAGGGGAAACTTAATCTCTATCAGGGTATTGGCAAAAGGTTAGAAGATGCCACCGATAGAAGAAGTCTCTTTGAAGATAAAGTAAAGTTGAGCTATCGGGGAGAGTTGAGAGATCAGAGAGATAAGTTGCAAGGTGGCCGACGGGGTATACCAAGTCTTACCAAACAATAAAATATCATCTAAATAAACAATAACAAAACTTCCCAAAAATTCTTTCAATTCCTCAATCATGAGCCGCATTAATGTGCTCAGTGCATTGGTTAGCCCAAATGGCATGACTGACCACTCATACAAACCTTCCTTTGTCTTGAAGGCTATCTTCCTAGTGCAGTCATGGTGGGAGGGTTCAGGAAATGAACTGTCCAGACTATGCAGCAAGAGTAAACACAACGAAAACAACTCAAAGATATGAAACAAACACAAATTTAGTCATTCAGTATATAATAGAATTCAAATACAGATTGTCTAGCAACATGCGGGCTTACAAGTAGGGCTCAAAAGGCCTGATTACAGAATAACAGAATATGCGCAAGATTTATCTTTGAAGCTCCTTCACACCAAATCTAAACTAAGGATTCTCTAAAATTATCCTTACTAATTTCCTAGGGATCTATTATATCCTTATATATCATCTCTGATACAAAAGATTCCTCCGTGTTGGCCAAGGAAGGTCACAAACTCCAATGAAGAGTTGTAACATGTGTACATGGATAGGTTGGACCTAAACATATAGAACACCTCTGCAAATGAATGGAATGATGTGCAGATCTTTGTGGAAGGTCAGCCATGAACCAAAGATCATTGAATGATGTATCATCAGGCTCCACAAGTTGAGGAATGCTCCACAAGTTTTCTCCTTTAGTTGATTATCAAAGATTGTCAGGATGCTCTTTCCTGAGAAAATAGTTGATCTTCTGATAGTGATATCTTTTTGTACTTAATCCAAATGCTCTGAATTCTTGAAATGATGTATATGAATGAATCTATATGTTACGTCTAGCTCCACAAGATGTGAGATACAATTGTAGCAGAATGCTGACCAAAATACAAAAACTTCTACTGACTGAACTACATGAACTAAAACTAGAAAATAAAAGGAAACAAACTAAACTGCAAACAACTAAAATGCAAATGTTTTTGGTTGATGCAAGATTGCTCTTGAACCATGGATGCTCTTGCATCAGACATCTAGGGTTATTGAAAAAGTGAGTCCCTCACTTTAATGGGGCTAGGGGAGAACCAAGACGGTCCACCTCAGCCTAAGGAATTCATGCTGAATCTTCTTCCAGTCTACCTTTCCACTTCACAAGATATTCTTTGTATTGTCTTCCTTTAGTGCTACATCCAACTCTATTGTCCAAGATGTCTTCAATCTACTCCAGTGCTTGTTGTGGTAACTTCTTCTTCAAGTCTTCTTCCATGATGTCACTGACTTCTGCTTCATGATACTAATATCAGTCTGCAATGTTGAAAATAGGTGATATACCCAATGTCTTTGGTAACTCTACTTCATATGCATTTCCTGAATCAAATTTTCTAAGTATCTTACAAGGTCTAAACTTCTTCATCTTCAATTTGTTATATGTTCCAACTGGAAATCTTTCTTTTCTCAAGTATACCATTACTTCATCTCCCACTTCAAATTTCGTATGTCTTCTCTTCTCATCTACCTTTTCCTTATACTTACTTTTCATATCCTCCAAATGCTTCTTTACCTGATTATGTATTGTCTTCATGTGATCTATAAATTCCTCTACTTCTGCACTTCACTTTTCTTCCATACCAATGTCCCTCAATTCTGCAACTCCTCTAGGATTTACTCTGATAACAATCTCAAATGGTGTTCTTCAGGTACTCCTATTTACTGAATTATTGTATGCAAACTCTGCTTGTGAAAGAATCAAGTCCCAACTTCATGTCTTCTCTCCAACCAAACATCTCAACAAGTTTCCCAAACTCCTATTCACTACCTCTGTCTATCCATCAGTCTGTGAATGAAATGCTAAACTAAACTTCAAATCTATCTTCATCTTCTTCCAAAGTATCTTCCAAAAGTATCCAACAAACTTTGTGTCTCTGTCTAAAATTATACTCTTAGGTAATCCATGTAATCTCACAATCTCCTTGAAAAATGGGTCTACTACATGCACAACATCAGTTGTCTTCTTACAAGGTATGAAATGAGCCATCTTTGAAAATCTATCAACCACTACAACTATTGAATCATGTCCTCTCTGTGTCTTTAGCAATCCCATTACAAAATCCATGCTTATGTCTTCCCAAGGTCTTTCTGGTACTGTCAAAGGTGTATACAATCAAGTATTTTGACTACTCCCTTTTGCAATTTGAAAAACTTGACAACTCTGCACAAATCTCCTAACATCCTTATGTATCTGAGGCCAAAAGTAGTTTTCACTTACCAAAGCCACTATCTTAACAATGCCAAAATGTCCTACCAATCCACCACTGTGTTTCTTCTTGATCAAATTATGTCTCATTGAACTCTTAGGTATGCACAACTAACCTCCTCTAAACAACATATCTTCCTGAATGAAATAATCCAACCACTTACTCCTATATGTCACAACAGGGTCCTTACATGCTTTCCACGGTTCTGCAAAATCAGTGTCTCCCTCATACATGTTCTTCAATTCATCAAAACCCAACACTTCCACTCTCATTTCTGTCAACAAGTTTCTTCTTCTACTTAATGCATCAGCAACTTTATTTGATTTCCCACTCCTGTGCTTCAACACAAAAGTGTAACTCTGTATGAACTCTACCCATCTCATATGTCTCTGATTCAACTTACTTTAACTGTTCAAATACTACAAAGCTTGATGATCTGTATATAGTGCAAACTCTTTAGGCAACAAGTAATGTCTCCACTTCTTCAAGGCTTGAATTATGGCATAGAACTCTTGATCATAAACTAAATATCTTCTTCTTTCATCATTCAACTTCTCACTAAAATATGCTATAGGTCTACCTTCTTGACTTAATACTACTCCAATCACATTTCCACTTGCATCACAATCAACTTGAAATACCTTATTAAAATCCAGTAATGCCAAAATAGGTTGCTTTGTCACTTTCTACTTCAACAATTCAAAACTTTTATCTACTCCAGATGTCCACTTAAAGTCTTTCCTATCACCTCTCATTGTCTCTATCATAGGGTTACATACTAAACTAAAATTTCTAATGAACTTCCAGTAGAAACTAGCCAATCCATGAAATGATCTAACCTCTCCAATGCTCTTTTGTGTAGGCCATTCAACTATTGCTTTCACTTTCTCAGGGTCCATCTTTAATCCTTCCACATAAATCACAAATCCCAAATACACCAACTCTTCCTTCATGAAACTACACTTCTTGATGTTTATCAACAATTTCTCTTATCTCAATCTCTACAAATCTTGTTTACTATGCCACAAATGTTCCTCTTTTGTCTTACTAAAAATTAGAATATCATCCAAGTATACAATCACAAACTTACCCAAGAATTTCTTCAAGACTTCATTCATCAATCTCATGAAAGTACTCAGTGCATTTGTTAATCCAAAAGGCATCACTAACCATTCATACAGTCCTTCATTTGTCTTAAAAGTAGTTTTTCATTCATCTCCTTCTCTAATTCTAATATGATGGTATCCACTCTTCAAGTCTATCTTTGTGAAATATCTTTCTCCACTCAAACAATCCATGATATCATCCATCCTAGGTAAAATAAATCTATAATTAACTACGATCTTGTTTATTTCTCTCAAGTTGATACACATTCTCCATTCTCCATCCTTCTTAGGTGAAAATACTGCAGGTACTACACAAGGACTCAAACTTTCTCTGATCAAACCTTTCCTCAGCAACTCTTATATCTGTCTATTCAATTATTCATTTTCTATCGGTGTCATTCTGTATGCCGCTTTGTTAGGCAAACTTGCTCCCAGTATAAGATCCATATGATGAATGATACTCCTTATAGGTGGCAATCCTTCAGGTACATTATCTGATATAATGTCTTCATGTCATCAACTCTCTTATCTCCTACAATTGTTCTTCTCCAGTTTATTTCTTCAATGTTTTAGGTTTCTTAGGAATCAAAGCATAACACACATTCTCATGTCTTAGACCACCTAGAAATTTTCTTCCATCTACCAAATAGATTCTAGCATTCCCACATACTTCACTCTTAGGATCATCTTCTAAAGGAATCAAAGTAATTCTCTTTCCATTTGCTATTATAGTGTATGTATTCTTTCTCCCATCATGTATAGCTTTTCTATCATACTTCCAAGGTCTACCCAACAAGATATGACATACATCCATAGACATAATATCACACAAGACTTCATCATGATAAGATCCAATATGAAATTTCACCAAACATTGTTCACTCACTAGTACCTTATGATCATCCTGAATTCATGCTATCTAATAGGGCTTATGGTGTTTCAATCTTTCCAACTTTAGCTTAGTCACCATCTCCTCTGAAACTAGGTTGTTTGAACTACCACTATCAATCACAACTTTACAACACTTACCTCCTAATTTGCATCTTGTTCTAAACAAACTTTTCCTCTACGGTGGTTCCTCATTTGCTTCTACATGAAATAGTGCTCTCCTCATCACTAGTGATTCTCCTTTCTCTAGTTTACCAACTGAACTAGGTGATCCAACAAGTTCTTCAATATAGGATGCTCTTCCACTGTTCTCAGTCTTCTTACTTGTACGACCCTGATTACATTCATATGCTCTATGTCCTTCACCTCCACACTTGAAACAAGTACCTCTAAATGTTCTCTTATCAAATCCTCTTCCCTCTCTTCTGTATCCTTCATTTTGGTATGCACTAGGGTTTCCTCTCCAGTAAAAATTTATGTCATCTCTCTGGTAAGCATTATTATTTCTGTCCTCATTCTTCAATGTGTTGTCAAACTTGTTCTTTTTTGAATGTGATCTGTCTCCTCCATAAAATATTCTACCTCTATGAAATTTACCTCCTCTGCCTTTCTGTCTTGGATCATGTCTTTTATTCATCTTCTCTTCAACTTTTAGGACAAACTGATATGCTTCTTCCAAAGATGTCATCCTTACCAAGCTTGGTTCTTCTTGAATGTTCAATCTTAGTCCATTGATATATCTAGTCACTTTCTCCTTGCTTGCTTCACTATGTCCTGTCCTTATGATCATCTTATGAAATTCTTCAATGTACTCCTTCATAGATTTCTCCTTCTGTCTCAAGTTTTACAATCTTTTCAATAGCTCTAACTCATAGTCAACAGGTATGAATTGATTCTTCAATTTTGTCACCATCCTATCGCACTTTGTAATCTTTTCTTTTCCTCTTCTATTTCTTTCCAACTATACTTCTTTCCACCATATAGTAGCTTGTCCTTTCAATTTTGTCTTTGCAAATTTAACCTTCTCCGGATCTTGAATTTCTTCATATTCAAAGTATTCTTCCATGTCATTTATCCAGTTAATCAATTCTTCAAGGTTTAAATTACCAGTATAATTTGGCACATCAACTCTAGGTCTCTTCCCAATCTTTGAAATAGCTCGCAACATCTTTACTTGATCTGATTCTTCTTCTTTGTTACCTCCTAAGGTTTCGCTAGTTTGTTCAATAGATTGAAATTCATCTTCATCATCACTTTCAACATTAGGTCTCAATGTCAATCCTCTTTGTCTATCCTCTTCAAAAACATCTAAATGAATTCGCATTATTTTCATCATCTCTATCATCTTATCCATTCTACCAGCCATTGTTCTAATGGTAACAACTCTCCTCGGTAGTATTCTTCCTAGGATCAAGTGCAAACTGCCTCAAGTTCGGTGATTAGGCTACAAGGTGACAACTACCTCATAATCAGCGATTGATTACGACACCAGTAACCTACCTTGATTCGACAATCTGTCCACAACAAGATCTTACAGAATTCCTTTGCCAACTTCACTCAACTCGCTCCAAAGATTCAAACTTTCACTTTGATAACACTTGGTACAGTCATGGTGGGAGGGTTCATGGAATGAACTATCCAGATCATGCAGCAAGAGTAAACACAATGAAAACAACTCACAGATATGAAACAAACACATATTCATTCATTCAGTATATAATAGAATTCAAATATAGATTGGCTGGCAACATGTGGGCTTACAAGTAGGGCTCAACGGTATATGTGCAAGATATAGCTTTGAAGCTCCTTCACACCAGATCTAAACTAAGGATTCTCTAAAATTATCCTCACTAATTTCCTAGGGATCTATTACATCCTTATTTATCATCTCCGGTACAAAAATTCCTCAGTGTCGGCCAAGGAAGGTGTTAGGTCTCAAAAATGCAGGTCGTTAACCCTAAGAGGGTGCTAGGCTCTCTTGACATTTTTGGTTAACTGACACGGGGTAGATATGGCTAAACCCCCTTTACTTCAGGCTCTGCTAGACCTAGGTGGGTAAACCTCTAATTAATAAAGAAGATAAAGAGATGATCGCTACGTTAATCAGAATTAATCTAACTATTGATAATGACACAAATTATAAAACATATAAAAAGATAGCAAGTTAATTCAAAAAATAATTCAACTTGTAATGCTAAAACAATAATACAAATCTAACTAAGTAAATCTAAAATGAATCTAAAATGAATTTACATAAGTGAAAATAAAAGAAATAGACTAGTGCCTTATTGAATATAGAGTCAGTGTAATCATGAAATTAATGACCTTTTGTTTGGTAAAAAAATTGAACTATCTGGCATGAAAGAATAGGTATGTAACTTGTACAACCCTGCAAGGAAATAGTTAATATTCCATACTTACATATATCCAATTGACAAAATATTACCTACATTCATCTAAAAGGATTTAATCCTTGCTTGAAGGAACCTATCAGGATGATACTGCAATTGTAATAGATTTATCAAAAGATTGGAGACAGAATACAAACCCTAACTATATGACTCTTCTTATAGATCCATGGCAATGTCTTCTGAGTTACTGTGATAAATTTAAAGGATTTAATTCTGAAAATAGAAACTAATTAATCTTATCACACTATAACAGCAAATGTGTATAGACAATTTGAATATATACTTGATAACTCAAATTGAATAACAGAGAAAACTTTGAAAGGAGACAGTCATATAATTGAATAAATTTAACAGATAATTGATACTAAAATTTGTAGTCACTGCTTCATGCTTACACACTTGACTTCATCAGAGAATGCTTGCACATGATCTACCAGAAATAAAATATATTAAAATTGAACTAGCATTGTTGTTCAAATCTAATCTCTAGTATCTCTTCTTCTATTCTGTAGTCTCTCTATATTCTAAATTTCTCATATCTTTCTCTGGTCTTGGTCATCTCTTATAAAGAGAGGCATACATGCTTCAGACCAGTTACAATAGTTGTGACAGTTGATAACCGAACAACAATATTAGTTCTAATAAAACATATTTATAAAATTTAATACTCGCCACTAATCATCAAATGAATAATCATTTCAGGGTTGAAAAGTCTCTAATTGTAGTTCTGCCCAATATCCTTCAAGGGTTTCTTCATTATTCCTAAAAAGACCAAATAAAACATCAACTAGTATCAGAGCAATTGATTAAAACAAATTTATTTAAACATATATTTACTCAGATAATTACTCCCCTGATCGATAGTTTATCAGTTGCTTAAGATCCTTGCATGGATGCTTATACAACTTATTTGCCACTATGTAGATCCTGCATAAAACAAATATTTTATCTGTCAGAAAAATATCTTGATATTTCAGATTTTAGTGTTGTTTTTTAGGGTTTCCTTCATTGGCATGACCTCACAGTCGGGTTGAAAAAACTTCCCACCTTTTCGTTTCTTTGTATATTTGATATGTTCATTGTAACATACAATCGCTAGAACATACAAAAAGTTTTTAACATTTAACTTTTCCTTTGTGTCCGGTTCTTGTACATTCTTTTGTATCTATAGCTTGTATCCTAAAGAATGTATGTTTTCTACATACAAAGCATTGAATATACAAGTGCTCAACTCTTTTGAATAACCCTTTCGGTTCTGCCATTTGTATGTTATACATTGTATATCAGCAATGTATGTCGGATAGGTACAAATCACAAACATACAATAGATGTTTCATTTTTAATAAACTTTTGGGGTCCGCATTATGCATATCACCTTTTATATCTATCGTTGGTATGTATCACTTGTATGGGTAAGTGCAAGAAGATGGGGGGCCAAAAAGTGGCCAAATTAATTTTAAAAAAATTAAGCCATAACACGAGCGCATTATGACTTCCTATAAATAAAAAAAAGGTTTCTAATTTCATTTCTTTCTATTTTCTCCTCTCTACTCGCGGCTTGCAAACCCTAGAAAGCACGCTCGTATTTTGCAAAACACCATTCAACACAAAATGCTTATCGATTCGTCACCAAAATGCTGCCACGATGTCGAGCACGCCAAAGGGGTGAGTTATATTTGTTTTTTTATTTGAATTTGTTTCTAACTAGGTAGGTTTTCATTGATTTTTTATGTATATTTTGTTAATTGTCAGGAAATGTTAATGGACCTCCTCCTCCTCCTCCTCAAAATCTACAAAATCCTGAGGAGGAAATACCTGCAGAACAACAACCTCCTCCATTCATTCCTCGACATGCCCCTGGAACACAAGAATATATAATGGGGCAAATTAAAAAGAACAAAAAGGAAATTGAAGATATAATTGCAAGGTTGAAAGATCCTTCCACTTCAACCTTGCATAGGTCCACGCTTGCCGAATCTCTTGAGTCTATGTTATCAAATGTAGATTCAATTAGCAAGCAAATAACTAGTTGGATGGATAAGAAGAGAGAGTTTAGAGATTACTATGCAGACAAGTTGTCATACCAAGATGTGAAAAAATTACAAATTACAAAATTAGACTTGTGTTCAACTTTCACAAACCCACAAACAAATCAACCTCCACCCATTACATGCAAGAGGTTCCCTATCCATTGGTGCAACAACCAAGCGATAAGGGACAATTTTGGGCAGAGGTGGTGGATAGTTTTTGACCATCCTCCATGCAATAATAATGAGGTCCCGCAATAATTTTTGAGGAAACTCTACTGTGAGTTTCTCCTCAATAAAGTGCCAAACTATTTTGATATGCGGGACTTCCAGGGTAGAGGTGGGGGGTCAGCACAAGATAGACTAGGGGCACGTCTTGACCCACAGTGGGTAGTGAGATGAGTAATTAGCAGACTAGCCCACGAGCATGTTTCTATCCCTTCCATTGTGAAGGAGAGTGTTGAGGTCGATACACTTCAGTCGATTAGTGCCTTGACCCAGAGCATCATAGAGCATGCTGGTCCTGCAACATAGAGTGGGTTGGGAGATAGTGCGAGGAGTAGGGTCCCACCCCATACTTGTCAGGCTTGCGGGTCAGCCTGTGGTTATGACCCCATGGACAATCAGGACACAGGTGCATAAGCTACATCTACAGCTAAGCAGATGGTGATGATAGATACCCTCCTGAGTGAGACTTTCGGCCTTGATACTCAGGTAAATATTAGCAAGTTTATTGAATTTAATTTATTAAATTTCATTTTTGAAATACAAGATTAACTAATTTAAATTGATGATTTTAATGAAATTTCAGGGTCATAGCGTCGATGCAGTTTTCAGTGGTTCTCCACCTGCATTTTTCACTAGATCATCTACTGTCAAGGTATGTAACTAGTAAACAATTATAAATATTATATGTGAATAGCATCGTTATATGAATGGTATTCTAATATCTGATTTTGGATGTTGAATAGGTTAATACTGTAGATTTCACGGCAACACCTGCCAGCGGTGGTGGACTTCAAAGCTTTACGGAAGTAATAACATAAATAGTTTAATGAATGAATTGTAGTTACTAAATTTTTGTATGTGATTTGTGTGCTTTATTACGTGTGTGTATGTTAGGAGCCATGATTTGCATCACTATTATAGTTTTTGTAATTGAATAATGTTGTTTTATTTTTAGATGATGTAGGCTGCGAAGGCACCTCCCCATGTTCATAGGGCAATGGAGCAGGGTGTGGCCTCTACGATTCATAGCTCCATGGCATTGACAGGGGTATGAGGCAGATTAATAAATTTCAATTTACATTCATTATTATAGTTGTCTATTTTTGAAAAATCAAAAGATTATTGATTTGAAGTTTAATTTCTATCTGGATGGTTTCTATAGGACATGACATCACTAAGGCCTATTCCTACTACTGAGGCAAGCAAGGAGATAGATTATATGTTAGCGGTAAGTGATTATTTTGATAAATGTTTCATTTTTTATAACATGTAATTTCTATATATTAATGTCTATACTTTTTATTGTAATAGGTAAAGATGCAGGAAGACCTAAATAGGAGGAGTAGCCCTTGGGTTCGTAGTAGACCACCCACATGCGTGTCTCCATCCCTTAGAAGATCAAAGGCTGCTCGTAATTTATTCTCTTCACCAGCCAGAGGGGAATGACTTTTTATTGTGTTCCTTTGTTGTATGCCTATATGGCATTTGTGGACATATATTTTGTATTGTACATAGCTGACATTGTATACCTATATGGCATTCTTGTAAGCCTATATGGCTATTTTGTATATATGTTATACTTATATTGACAACTATTGATGTATGCCTATATGGATATTTGGTTAATACAAATCTTTTTTATTGATGGCATCCATACTTGCATTATAAATCCACGTTTGAATGGATATTTGTAGATGGCTACTGCAAATATTTAAAGTCTGATTGTATTACATAGGATGTTTGTTGATCCAATAAGCTAGCTATTGTTATTCAAATATCACCTAAACCTCATTTTGGAACTAAAAGATAAAAGTTGTATTTAAAAAAAAAATGAATCATCATGTTGAATAGAAAATATAAATATTCTTTATGAGTAGCACAGAATGTCAACTATATGCAATATAAAAAAACAAATCATCATGTTATTCTTTATGTTTGAGATCCTAAAAATGACTAAGTCTGGTAGCCTGATATCCTGAAACACTAGGATGAATATTCAAGTCATTAGGAGGATTGCGCCTTAAGAAAAAGTCATTAAGATGAGTGCCTAAAGGAGACTTTCTTAAACATTCAAACATTGAGCAACAAGCATGAAGGGTTAAGGCACAATTTGCAACTCATAAAGCCTCAAAAGGGCGCCCAACTTAGGGAGAGAATTCATTTAAGACAAGGCACCCATTGACACCTGTTCCACCATAAAAGTGTGCCTAAGGTGGAAGGAGAACCAGCCTCTGGTAAGTGAAGCGCACCTATTGTCTAAACCACTTCATTATGGCACCCTAGCATGAGGAGGAGTATATAAGTCAATAGGAAATGATGCCTATAATGCAAATGAAGGACTAAATGGCATTTTCAATAAGCATCAATTCACCTTGAGCTTTCAATAAATACATCAAATTGAGCCCCATAAGCCTAGGCACCCTTTGCCTACAAAAGAACTTTGTATTGACATCAAGAATTGGTTGTATCGGCGTATCGGCAGACCTTGGTTAGGCTTCGCCGATAGTGGTCTGTCTTGCCGACGAGTGTGGTTTGAAGTCGAAGACATCAGTGTATTGGAAGATAATCCCATCTGCACATTGGAAGAGCAGTTGAGAGATTTGCCGATGAAGGGGGTCACACTAACAGTCGAAATCCATTGGTGTATCGGCCCAACGAGATTAGAGTTCACCGATGTATTAGAATAACTTGGATAATTTGATATTGATTTGGGTGAGTGCACATTTGATCCTACTTTAGATTTGATTCTTGACATAGATCTTGAGTTTGGATGAAAATAAAGGTTTCTTGGATGGGATTGATAGGTTTTGCATAATTAACATGGTTGCATGATAGATTTTGACTTGAAATTCTAGTAAGAGACTCTTTGATAGGCTTGATAGGCCATGGATTACATGATGGTGTTTGATGGAAAAGCATGGTACTAGAAGACTCTAGTTCATTCTTAATAGGCTTGTGATTGATAATATCTTTGCATGATTGCACTTGATCTTGGATCATGGGCATGTTGTTAGGATTTTGATTGCATAGTGGTGTTTGATGGATAGGCATGGTACTATGTGACTTTTGGATAGGCTTGGGAGAGGTACACTAATTGAATTTGTGATTTCTAGTTTGAGATTTTTCCTCCACTAGAAGTCCTTAGAGGAAATCTAAAAAGGATGATTTGGATGTAGTGGGTTTGGATTGATGGGATAAGTTGGAATGTAAGGATTATGAGATGGAGGGTTTGAATAGGATACATAGGATAAACAGTTCTCAAATGCGGTTGGGATTGGAGATATGAATTGAATATGAGGACCTTGGTCTAAAGTGGTTCTTCCCTTACCAAAGGTACCATAAGGATGACCATTAGATGTGTATTTAGGATTGGCATGATAGCTAGTGCTAGTCATTTCTTGTTTGAAATATTCTTGCATGTTCATGAGTGGGAGATGAAGGTTTATGGAAAGTTTGCATGTAATGATATCATAGTTAATGCTATTGTCATCTTGATCTACAAGACTATCATCATCATCATTGTCAAAGGGATTTTTTGATTGATTTGGATTAAAGATCTCATTTAAAGGATGCATGGTTTGAGGACCTATTTTGATTGTGATTTTGGGTTTTGCATGAGCCTCGCACAAGGTAATAGGCATAGGGTTTTTATCTTGCATTATGATTTTTTCAAACCAAGGGTCCATGATGGAAATGATTAAGGATGATAGAATGTTTGGATTTTGGACTTTGAGATGTTTATGGTTGTAAATGTTTATTGTTTGGACTCAAATTTTGTTAAATGGTTGTTTGAAAGAGGACACATCAAACACAACAGTAAGATTGGTTTAAGTATGGATGCAAATGATGTTTACTAGTTTATGAAATGAAGACACATTAGGTACATTAATTGCATATTCTATTGAAGTGGGTGTATCAATCTCCATGGGCTCAGCAATATTCTGGTTTGAGGACATGGTTGATACATGGTGAGACTAGGAGTCTTGTTTCAGTGGGATTTGAGCATAGGTATAACAATGATGATAATTATGGTGTTGTGGATTTGTAGGTACATTTGAGCATTGGCAAGACTTGACCATGTTTGTAGTTGATAGGTATGGGTTATGATGTTTGATTCATGATTACAGGTGGTGTTGTGGTTTACTTTTAGCACATTGTTCTTATCTCTTAGATGCTTGATTAGTCCCTTGACTATGGTTGCTCATTTGTAAACTTGTTTTTGGAAAGTTGAATCTATGATTGATTTGGTGAAGTCTATAAGTTATATTATTTGATATCTCAGTTTGGAAGTTACTAATGTGATGATGATTTTGCATGTTTTCAATGGTTGGGATCTACAAGTTATGCATTTTTTTAGGATGCACACCTCATTGATTGTAGTGGGATGACTTGAATGCATATTGCCTATATCCACGGGATTGATTCAGTGTTGATGTAGACTTTGTTATTTTTCCTTGTCTATGCTCATTTGCGCATTGGTATGTTGCATTGGGATGTGAAGATGGATGATGAGAATGATTAGATAGTTGGTTATTGGGACTTGTAGCATGTTTATCATGATGTCATGGATATCTTAGTTGCATAGTTTAGTGTGAGCTTTTGATAGTAATGATGGTTTATCTTCTTAGATTGGAGATCTTGGTTCTACTTTGGAGTTATTAGTATTATAGTTGAGTGTGTGTGGACTATGGTGATCTTCATTTAGGAGATGGTTATCACAATGCCATGTGTAGTTCATATCATGGTTCAGTGGGAGCTTTGATAGTGATGTGTATTCGTCACCTAGTGATGGATGATCTTATATAGTGGTTGTAATGGACAAACTCTTGGATTATGATTATTATTTGTAGTGAGAGTGCTTTGACATCTTGGCTACTATTTTTAGGAGATGGTTATCTTCATGTGGTTGTAGATGTTGATCCTTGGTTTAGAGGTGTTTGGTAGTGTGTCTTGGTGGACTCTTGATTCTAGATTAGAGTATTAGCATGATACAAGTTCTCTTGAGACTAGGATGTCTGTATTGGTGCATGTGATCTTCTAGGAGGAGATATTAGATCATGATGTCATGTTTGGATACCTAATTTTGTAGTTGGAGTTTTGAAAGTGGTCTTGTTGGTTCTCTTGGTATTGAGTACATTGGTCATGTGCTTGGGAGCTTCATGATAATGTGGTGTTGCATTTGGAGCTTAACATGGATTGATTGGTTGTAGGTTCTCATACATACTTTGAGACTTGGGTGAGGCTAGAGTTCTCTTGGGATTAGAGACACTTGTTGAGATGGTTACCCTTTAGAGGTTTTAGCAGGAAGACCAAGGAGACTTTCACTTGGATATGGGCGTGAGTTAATTATGGACCTAGAGAAGATTCTTATTAGAGAGAGTCATTGTGGCTTGGTGTATCTTTGAGGAGCATTCTCATTCCCCAATCTTGGTCTACTCGGCAGATTATCATCTAATAGGTATTTCCCATCCTTTAGATGAATTTTTTTAATGCTTTATCTTCTCATGGTTATGGATCTTGAGCTATGGTTATTGGTTCTAGAGGGCTCATTCGAGGGGTGTCTCTAAACATGCTTTTTCTCAGGTGCTAAACTAGAGTTGTCTAGATGCACAAGTGCGCCTCCGTCAATGAAGTTCATTTTGTTAACTTAGTTCATCCTAGTGACTCAAGGGGTTGTTATATTCTTTAGGCACAATCTTTCATAGACTAAAACATTCACTCCATGTTAAGGCGCTCAAAGGAGGCTCTGGAGATGGAAAATGGCACCTTAACTCACTTATGTAAATTTTAGACTTTTAGGCAATTGCAAGATGTCTTGGAGGGCTCAATTCTTCAAGGCCCCCATTTTGTTCACCACTTGTAGCATCACTTGTTCAAGGCGCATGTTTGGGATTCTCCAGATGATGAAATGCTCCTTGACTCCCTAGGTAGTTAGACTCCAACTCTAGGCACAAGATGATGATGATTTGAGCTAAAATAAGCATCTAAAAATCCAAGGTATTATTTGAGGCTTCCACTCCAAATTCTACCTAGGCGCTCACCTAGGGTGAAATGATTATCAAAGTGTGCCTTAATCATTCCTTCCTCTACGCGCCCACTATTAGGATCAGGTCATCAAGGAGTTCTAAAACTCAAATACCACTGACCTCATCATGCAATAACCCCAAGACATCATCTAAGCTTAGTCAAACACATTGAAGTTCAAAAAAAAGTAGGGGGTCCCCATTTGTAATGGGGTGATGTGTGATTTTTTATTGTAGAGGCACTCTACATGATCGCGTTGCCTCAGACGGAGTGTTTGTAAGTGACATGGTTTTCGAGTAACATCTCGTCAAAGATTGCTGCTTTTTTGCACTTTGGACTCTTCAGGCATATCGTCGGTACAATGTAGCTCAGACTGTTTCGACATGTTTGGGTGAAAAACAGGACCATGCCTAGCATAAATGTACCCATTCAGACGCGTTGGAATAGTCAGTTTGGTTGCATTAGGAGCAGGATGAAAGTTACACCCCTTTGCAACTTTACACTGCCTCCTTTTGACAATTTTTGGGGCAGCAGAAAACCTTTCACCACGGGCAAATGCCTCAGAGATATAAACACTAAGAGAGGTTATTGTAGAGGCACTCTACGTGATCATGTTGCCTTAGATAGAATGTTTCTAAGTGACACAATTTTTGAGTAACATCTCGTCAAATATTGCTGCCTTTTTGCACTTTAGACTCTTTAGGGATATTGTGGGTACAATGTAGCTCGGACTGTTTCGACATGTTTGGGTGAAAAAAAAGACAATGCCTAGCATAAATGTACCCATCCAGATGCGTTGGAATAGTCAGTTTGGTCACATCAGGAGCAAGACAAAAGTTACACCCATTTACAACTTTACACTGCCTCCTTCTGATGATTTTTGGGGCAGCAGAAAACCTTTCACCACGGGCAAATGCCTCAGAGATATAAAAAACTGAGAGAGGTTATTGTAGAGGCACTCTATGTGATCATGTTGCCTTAGACAGAATGTTTCTAAGTGGCACAGTTTTCAAGTAACATCTCGTCAAAGATTGCTTCCTTTTTGCACTTTGGACTCTTTAGGAATATCGTGGGTACAATGTAGCTCGGACTGTTTCGACATGTTTGGGTGAAAAAAAAGACAATGCCTAGCATAAATGTACCCATCCAGATGTGTTGGAACAGTCAGTTTGGTCGCATCAAGAGGAGGACAAAAGTCACACCCCTTTGCAACTTTACACTACCTCCTGACAGATTTTGGGGTAGCAGAAAACCTTTCACCTTGGGCAAATGCCTCAGAGATATAAAAAATTGAGAGAGGTTATTGTAGAGACACTTTACATGATCACATTACCTTAGACAGAATGTTTCTAAGTGACACGGTTTTCGAGTAACATCTCGTCAAAGATTGCTACCTTTTTGCACTTTGGACTCTTCAGGGATATTGTCGGTACAATGTAGCTCAGACTGTTTCGACATGTTTGGGTGAAAAATAGGACCATGCCTAGCGTAAATGTACCCATTTGGATGCATTGGAATAGTCAGTTTGGTCACATCAGGAGTAGGATGAAAGTTACACCCCTTTGCAACTTTACACTGCCTCCTTCTGACGATTTTTGGGGCAGCAGAAAACCTTTCACCACGGGTAAATGCCTTAGAGATATAAAAAACTGAGAGAGGTTATTGTAGAGGCACTCTACGTGATTGTGTTGCCTTAGACAGAATGTTTCTAAGTGACACAGTTTTTGAGTAACATCTTGTCAAAGATTGCTGCCTTTTTGCAATTTGGACTCTTCAGGGATATCGTCGGTACAATGTAGCTCGGACTGTTTTGACATGTTTGGGTGAAAAATAGGACCATGCCTAGCATAAATGTACCCATTCGAACATATTGGAATAGTCAGTTTGGTCACATCATGAGCAAGACACCAAAAATACAAAAGTTGCTTTGTGCAACTTGACAACATTGACACTTTTTTGCAACAGACTCAAACTGACCCTAAATGACTCAAAGTGACTTAAAATGACCTTAATTTTGGTGCCCAATGTACATTATAGAGGTCGAGGCACTCCTTATCATTCAAACATCTTAGATGAGCGCATAGGAAAGGAAAAAGCTCTAAGTTTAATCATCATGAGCGCCTAATATTAAGAGACTTTAATGGCTCAAACCTTAGCATGGAGTCCTAAGGCGCATTTCATGTCTCCTTTCATCCATTTTGGTGCCCTTATGTAGATTTTTCAATTTGATTTGGTGCCCTATATGTGAAGGAAGATCTAAAGGCATGAAAGTGGATGTCATATTGCAAGAGTTTGGATCATCAAAATTGAAAGAAATAGGTCTATTAAGCTTGGGTGCCCTTGGTCTTCTTTTCATTCATTATGAGCGCCTTGGGAGAATGGTATATAGGTCATCATCATGATTGGGTACCCTGGATCCAGAGTGTTGGAGAGATCATCAAATGGTGTCTAGAGGAAGTAGGGTGAGTTATGAGTTTGGTCGCATCAAGAGCAGGACACCAAAAATGCATAACATGATGATGTAAAAATGTGTACATGTGTGTAAAAATGTAGGAGAAAATTAAAAAAAGACAAACCTTACAAATTAATGTGCATACTTACAACTCAATGTAACATGACTTTACAAAATCATTGTGAATACTTACAAATTAATCCAATGAACCATCCGGGTCTGCTCTACTCTTTATTGTGTCAAGTATTGCTTCATGGTCAGACTCACACACCTTCCACAATATTTTGTTCAAAGGTCTACCCCGATACTTTATCAAATGAACATTGGATGCCACGACAAGGTTCAAGTAATGAAGAATCTTTCGATGCGTGTCAAAGTCCTGAAATAGCCAAATATTAACACTCTTATGTGGGTACCTTCTAAGCCATGTTCTAGTAATAACCACTAAGCCTGTAGGGTATTTGATGTTTTCTCCATCTGTAACAGGGGCCTCCAATTTATTTTTGGCCTCAACACGACATAAGTAATAATCTGTTCCCTCTTCATTATCTTCATCTGTAATAACTGCATATACGTGCCCTACATTGATATGTGTAGCAAATTAGATGAAATTAGTCAACATTACAAAAACACTACAAAGTAAGATGACATTACCTGGTTGAACTAGATGAAATTAGACGCATATACATGCCCTATATTACCTGGTTGAACTAAATCTGATATGTGGTCAAAGTCAACTGACGATTCCATCTGTGTTAGTTCCAGTGTCATCGGGGGTCGATACGTGTCAAGTGGGCTAAGATAACTTAACTACCATTCGTCAACCCACTCCTTTGACTCGCACTCATCCCAAACTTGAATTGTATAGGAAGAACAAAAACATGACATCTTTCGTGTATGGATACTCCATGAACCTGCAATTGAGCTTCTAAAAGAGTGCATCTCATTTGATCTTGTCAGTGTACAACAATCCTCATATGGTGCAATGTTAGTATCATCTATCAACCAAAAAAATCTATGAACTGAAGACTTACCTTCATTACCTAGACCCATGGAAGCATTACACCACTCGACAATCAATTTTGCATCTGTCAACTTTGCATTGCTTTTATACTTTAACTCTTCTCGTGCTATGGCTCTTTTGATACATGCTCCTGCATCATCATGCTCCCCCTTTCCATGCCCAGCCTCACAAAAGTTTCACATATGTTGAATACCTATAAAATTATGCCTCCTACTCAGCCAATAGAAATTCTGTGAGTTCATGAATTGTGATGCACAGTTATCCGACCATATGATATGCTGACTGAACGATATGCCCCTTCTAGCCAAATCATTGTAGAACACCTGAAAGCAACCTTGCACGAACTCTGTAGAATGCATGTGATCATCACTAATATAGAAATTATACTCCCTTGTGATCTTTCTGTCATCCTCTGTACTATCATTTGCATGAATGAATGTGATGTGCACAAATATAGAAACCTGTGTGGAATTGTAATATTGTGATTGCACCTCATGCTGTGGTTGTAGACTGTAGTTCTCTGCAAAGTCGACGACTGAAATAATGCTACCAACTGAAAATGTGTCCTTGCATAACTTGAATTGCAAGTCCAACCATCGAGCTCTATGGGCATGTCTTACATACTCATACACTATGCTATCATGAAATATAGGCATAAACTGATACACTAGAATCTTTTCAATAACTAATTCACACCTCTTTGCTTCTTTACCATCTTTTGTATTGTATGCCACTGTTTTATACTTGCCAAACTCTATTAGTTCATTTCCAACCACATGTGTTATTTCCATATGTTCACATATTGGCAAATGTTGCAAGCCACCGCAACGATGACATGTGCCATCCAAGCATAATTTCTTGTAGAATATTTGACTTCCTCTCTTTCACATAAAATTCTTGATATGAAGTCTCTTGAAGATGTTGGTGGGGCACATATTGCACAACCCTGCAAATCATTGTTAATATGCATATCTAAACATATAGACCTATAAGCATCAAAATGGTTAGAAAATTCAATATGTAATCTACAACAACAAGTAGCACGTGTGTGATTTATCTTAACATAGAAAGGTTTTAGCAATTCAAAATATCTTTGACAAATTTTAATTTGAGGATACTTCTCTAGAAATTTACCATAAAACTGTGTTTGAGTCTCATCCAAAAAATGCTTTGGATGTGGCTCACGGTTCTGACTACCAATTCTCCTTCTTACCACATCCCTTTGATTCAGAGATACCCTTGTGTAATTCTTCCAAAAGTCTTCAATTAGTGATCTCAATGCTTCAACAATTGGTTTATCTTTTTGTGGTAGTCTCCCCGAGAACACCCATAATTCATTGGCATTAGTGTCCTCGATTCTTTGGCGTCTTCCAACGGCTCTTGATAAAGTTTTCCTATTAATTCTCAATTCTTGACTTGTCTTTCTAATGAGACGAGCTTTCCTCGTTTAACTACTTACTATAGTCGATGTAATCACAAGTTGTGTTGCATTACTATCTTTTGTGCATGAGGTGTTACCCACACTCTCATACGCACTCATTAGATTCTTGACATGTATGATAAAGCATGATAAAGTAATTCAATCCGAAATAAGGAAAATGTAAAGAACATGCATGTAAAGACTTAACATACCTAAAAAATGAAGATTTGAATGGAGAGAGTACCCAATTATGTAGTGTTTTTATCTTCTTGCATCAAACTCCTCAACAATTTGAGTTTTTCACCACTTGCTTCCTTTTCAATGTTAAATTGAATAACACTCAAATATCATTACTAACAACAATACTATTAACCAATCTATAATGTTAAATTCCTAAAATTAAATCACAATTAACATTGTAACACTACAAAAATTGAATCTTGAATAGATATATATCAAACTTGGTGTGAAAACTATGTTATTTCCTCCTTCTCAAGTTGGCAAAGCAAAAACGGTGGTGGAAAGATCATGCAAAGGTGGTACAGTGTGTCAAATGTGCATGTGAACTTCCCAACAGCATGAAAGCACTTCTTTTTTGTCAGAGCACGCGCAGAATTAGTAAGAAAATAGAGCATGTGGGCCTGGATCATGGGGGTAACCACTTTTTTACCATTTCAATAGCAAGACAAAACGTGAGTGCATTATAGATTCATCACATCCTTTGCATTGATCACATCTCTTTCCTGCAAGAGCTTACCAGATACTCTGCCATATGATAGGCATAACAATGAAGGGGCAAGCCCTCATAATCAAGTTCTTGATAGAAAATGCCCTCAACCCTCAACCCTCAACATCAAACCCTAATCCCTCAACCCTTAACTCTGATCCCTCGACCCTCAACCTTATCCCTAAACCCTCAACCCTCAATGTCAAATCCTAATCCCTCAACCCTTCACTCTAATCCCTCAACCCTAAACCCTATCCCTAAACCCTCAACACTATACCTTAAACCCTAATCCCTCAACCCTAACCCTAAACCTTGTCCCTAAACACCAATCCCTCAACCCTTAACCCTAATCCATCATCCGTCATCCCTCAACTCTAATCCCTCATCCCTAAACCTTAAACACTATCCCTATTCCTAGACCCTCAACAAGCTCGATACTATACCTTAAACCCTAATCCCTCTACCCTCGACACTCTTATTTAACCCTAATCCCTTGACCATTAACCCTATCCCTCAACCTCAACCCTCAACCCTCAACCCTCAACCCTCAACTCTCAACATTAAACCCTAATTCATCAACCCTAAACCCTAATCCCTCAAACCTAAACCCTATCCCTAAATCGTCAACCCTCAACACTATACCTTAAAACCTAATCTCTATCCCTCAATCCTTAACCCTTAAAACTTAAACCCTATCCCTACACCCTCAACACTTGACACTATATCTTAAGCCTTAAACCCTCATCCCTAAAGCCTCAACCTCAATCCTTAAACCTTCAACCCTAAACCCTATCCCTAATCCCTCTACCCTCAACACTCTAACCCTAACCTTGACATTAAATGCTAATCCATCAACCCTAAACCCTAATCCTAAACCCTCAACCCTCAACACTATACCTTAAACCCTAATACCTCAACCCTCAACCCTAAACCTTATCCCTAAACCCTAATCTGTCATCCCTCAACTCTAATCCCTCATCCCTAAACCCTAAATGCTATCCCTATTCCTACACCCTCAACAGACTTGATACTATACCTTAAACCCTAATCCCTTATCCCTAAACCCTCCAACCTTATCCCTAATCCTTATACCCTCCACACTCTACTTTAACCTTAATTCCTTAACCCTCAACCCTATCCCTAAACCCTTGACCCTCAAACCTCAACCCTCAACCCTCGATGTCAAACCCTAATCCCTCAACCCTTAACTCTGATCCCTCGACCCTCAACCCTATCCCTAAACCCTCAACCCTTAATGTCAAATTCTAATCCCTCAACCCTTCACTCTAATCCCTCAACCCTAAACCCTCAACACTATACCTTAAACCCTAATCCCTCAACCCTAACCCTAAACCTTGTCCCTAAACCCTAATCCCTCAACCCTCAACCCTAATCTGTCATCCGTCATTCCTCAACTCTAATCCCTCATCCCTAAACCCTAAACGCTATCCCTATTCCTAGACCCTCAACAGGCTCGATACTATACCTTAAACCCTAATCCCTCTACCCTCGACACTCTTATTTAACCCTAATCCCTTGACCATTAACCCTATCCCTCAACCTCAACCCTCAACCCTCAACCCTCAACTCTGAACATTAAACCCTAATTCATCAACCCTAAACCCTAATCCCTCAAACCTAAACCCTATCCCTAAACCATCAACCCTCAACACTATACCGTAAACCCTAATCCCTATCCCTCAACCCTTAACCCTTAAAACTTAAACCCTATCCCTACACCCTCAACACTTGACACTATATCTTAAGCCTTAAACCCTCATCCTTAAAGCCTCAACCCTCAATCCTTAAACCTTCAACCCTAAACCCTATCCCTAATCCCTCTACCCTCGACACTCTAACCCTAACCTTGACATTAAATGCTAATCTGTCAACCCTAAACCCTAATCCTAAACCCTCAACCCTCAACACTATACCTTAAACCCTAATCCCTCAACCCTAAACCTTATCCCTAAACCCTAATCCCTCAACCCTAATCCATCATCCCTCAACTCTAATCCCTCATCGCTAAACCCTAAATGCTATCCCTATTCCTAAACCCTCAATAGACTCGATACTATACCTTAAACCCTAATCCCTTATCCCTAAACCCTCCAACCCTATCCCTAATCCTTACACCCTCCACACTCTATTTTAACCCTAATCCCTTGAACCTCAACCCTATCCCTAAACCCTTGATCCTCAAACCTCAACCCTTAACCCTCGATGTCAAACCCTAATCCCTCAACCCTTAACTCTGATCCCTCATCTCTCAACCCTAACCCTAAACCCTCAACCCTCAACATCAAATCCTAATCCCTTAACCCTTCACTCTAAACCCTCAACCCTAAACCCTATCCCTAAACCCTCAACACTATACCTTATACCCTAATCCCTCAGCCCTCAACCCTAAACCTTATCCCTAAACCCTAATCCCTCAACCCTCAACCCTAATCTGTCATCCCTCAACTCTAATCCCTCATCCCTAAACCCTACATGCTATCCCTATTCCTACACCCTCAACAGACTTGATACTATACCTTAAACCCTAATCCCTTATCCCTAAACCCTCCAACCCTATCCCTAATCCTTATACCCTCCACACTCTACTTTAACCCTAATTCCTCGACCCTCAACCCTATCCCTAAACCCTTGACCCTCGAACCTCAACCCTCAACCCTCAACGTCAAACCCTAATCCCTCGACCCTCAACCCTATCCCTAAACCCTCAACCCTCAACGTCAAATTCTAATCCCTCAACCCTTCACTCTAATCCCTCAACCCTAAACCCTATCCCTAAACCCTCAACACTATACCTTAAACCCTAATCCCTCAACCCTAACCCTAAACCTTGTCCCTAAACCCTCAACCCTAATCCGTCATCCGTCATCCCTGAACTCTAATCTGTCATCCCTAAACCCTAAATGCTATCCCTATTCCTAGACCCTCAACAAGCTCGATACTATACCTTAAACCCTAATCCCTCTACCCTCGACACTCTTATTTAACCCTAATCCCTTGACCATTAACCCTATCCCTCAACCTCAACCCTCAACCCTCAACCCTCAACTCTCAACATTAAACCCTAATTCATCAACCCTAAACCCTAATCCTTCAAACCTAAACCCTATCCTTAAACCATCAACCCTCAACACTATACCTTAAACCCTAATCCCTATCCCTCAACCATTAACCCTTAAAACTTAAACCCTATCCCTACACCCTCAACACTTGACACTATATTTTAAGCCTTAAACCCTCATCCCTAAAGCCTCAACCCTAAACTCTATCCCTAATCCCTCTACCCTCGACACTCTAACCCTAACCTCGACATTAAATGCTAATCCGTCAACCCTAAACCCTAATCCTAAACCCTCAACCCTCAACACTATACCTTAAACCCTAATCCCTCAACCCTCAACCCTAAACCTTATCCCTAAACCCTAATCCCTCAACCCTCAACCCTAATCCATCATCCCTCAACTCTAATCCCTCATCCCTAAACCCTCAACAGACTCGATACTATACCTTAAACCCTAGTCCCTTATCCCTAATCCTTACACCCTCCACACTCTACTTTAACCCTAATCCCTCAACCCTAAACCCTATCCCTAAACCCTTGACCCTTGAACCTCAACCCTCAACCCTCAATGTCAAACCCTAATCCCTCAACCCTTAATTCTGATCCCTCGACCCTCAACCCTATCCCTAAACCCTAAACCCTAAACCCTCAACCCTAATTTGTCATCCCTTAACTCTAATCCCTCATCCCTAAACCCTAAATGCTATCCCTATTCCTAGACCCTCAATGGGCTCAATACTATACCTTAAACACTAATCCCTTATCCCTAAACCCTCCAACCCTATCCCTTATCCCTTAACCCTCATGATTAATAGCCTTGAACATAAAAAATTTAAGGGGAACATAATGCGAGAGCGTTATAACGCGCTCGCGTTATGTCAAACATGACAAACAATAGACTTGCGGGAAAGGAAAAATGCAAAGCAAAACATAACGCGAGCGCATTATAACGCGCTCGCGTTATGTATTGCATTGGGAATCCCAAGCCTTGGGCTTGGGATTTGCTTTGGATTTCCAACCCAAAGGCTTGGAGTGCCTTATGAATAGTCACAGACGTGTTTTTCCATATTCTTCAAAATTTCACATAATTTTGTTCGTGCTAACCCTCAGATTTGCACGTGTTTCAAGGTCGAACAAATCAAACACTTGGGTAATGTTAGGCTTTCTCTTAGCTATTTGACGATGTGATTTTTTTCACATTTTAACAATGTTAAGCCTTTCATCTTTAATTTCTTTTGTTTGTGTGTCTGTTTTTAGGCAAAAACCACTGTTTGGTCTTTTTTTCATTGTAAATTAACAATTCATTCAAATTTCAAAAAAATTACATATTTAGAAACTAGACTCCATTCTACAAATATTAAAAAAATAAAAAAAATGATTTTCAATTAGTTTTCAAAATTTATAGGGGTAGCATGGCCAAAATACTATTTTTTAGGATGTGTCCACTTTGAAAATTAGTAAAATATCAAATATTCATCAAAAAATTATCAAAAAAATCGATCATAAACTACATGCTATTAGCTAATTTCTCATCGAAGCGATTTTAAAAATACCAAAAAAAAGTTAACCTTTTGAGGGAGCCACAAAACATGCTATGTTATGTTTTTTTGATAGAAACAACACCAATTTCTGTGGCTCCCTCTTTTGAACCCCTTAATCTATGCCATTTTCAAAACAAAATAGTAGTTTAGAAAGTAGACTCGGAGCACTACAAACATTGTTTTGGTTGTATCTCCAAATTTTGAGTTGAACTATGCTCAATTTCTCATTCAAGGCCAGTATTTCTTGATTTTAGAAAAAAAGTGGCCACTTAAGACCCCTTTTTGGCCCTCCATCTTCCTGCACTTACCCGTATGTCGGCTTGTATCTCTCGCAAAGATACATACAAAGTCCCTTGTATATACCCTTAAGACTCCAACCATTTCATAAACCGCAGCTTACTCTTTTTTGATTCCGCAATGTATATCAAATATACATTAGGTAAAGATACATTGCATTAACCAAAATTTGATCTTATTTGAATTCCAGCGCTTGTATGTATCGACCAATGTATGTTAGATACATACAAGCCGAAAACATACAACGATTTTACCATATTTCATAAATATTTTAAATCCGGTTTGCATAAAATACAATGTATATTTCTGATATACATTGAGTAGTGATGCATCATTTATATCATTTTTAATTTCTTTTGAGTTCTGGCTTGTATGTACTGCAATATCTGAATCCGAAACATACATACAAACCCTAAAACATACAAGGATAAAACCAGTTTTAATATCACTTTCGGTCCATCACTTGCATATCGCCTTGTATGAACTGCGTTGTATGTTGCGTTCTGCTAAACATACAAACATAACATACAAGCAACGGACCCAACAAAAAATATATTTCAAATCTTAACCTTGTCAGGTCCACTTTGTATGTAACAATAAAACATTAGCCCAATGCATACAAGTGAACAATGCATCAACCCGATGACTCTTTTATGTGACCATATCATGACCCGATATTCAAGGGACTTCGCATATGCATCATACAACATACAAACCACTTTGTATATGAGAGACTTTGTATATACAAACATACAAACCCATACCACAATGCATTTTATCAAAAACACACATAACTTGTAAAATACAGGGAATTTTAAGATGGTTCAAAAAGCAACCCCTATTCATTTTCAACAAGGAATTCACTTGTATTCAGTTCCAGTACTTAATGCTATTTTTCCTTTACTTTCAACATGGTTTGTAACTTTTCACTTCCTTGTTTACGGTTTATTTGTAATGAGCACTTCAACCATGTTTTACTAAGTCTTTGGGAATCGGGATAGATCAAATCCAAATATTTCTATCAGCTCAATTGCTAATTTCTACTTGAAAACAACCGTGGATCTTTCTATAAATGCTCTCATACTGAAATATTTGGATGATTAAAACTTAATATTTTCCAAAAAGTATATTGAGAATTTCAATCCCAACAATGGCTCTTTCTGGGGATGTATGTTCCTTGTGGGCATAAAAAGATCCCAGATTTCTGGAGGAGCAGACCAATGGCTTCTTCATTTGATGACGGGTGGAGATCCTAGATTATTTTATGAAAAACTTTTATTTCCTACTAAGAGAGCTCTCCTCAAGCAAGTTATTTGATTTTTCTAAACTACTGTGCATGGAAAAGACCATTTAGAGAGTTTAACCAGAATTGTCCATGCACTGGCAATTCTTTTGTCTTGGGTTCTTTTTAAGAGAAAAAATGTTTCAAAAACTGCCCATGTACTGGTAGTTCTTGCTTCTCACCAGACATGTTCTTTACATGATATGAATCCTCCCCTGCCTTACCATTTATGACAAAAGGTCCAATCCATAGGGCATCAAATTTTCCATGCTTTCCTTTTTCTTAATTTCTGGCATTCTAGATAAGCACTATATCACCTACCTCAAATTTTCTAACTTTAGCCTTTTTATCATATAGATATTTCATTTGCATTTGCATTTTCTTATTTTGCTGTATTGCCTGTTCCCTCATTTCGTTCAACTCCATTAACTGTTCTAGCCTTTCCTCCATTAGTTCTGGGACATCCCAATTTTCTTAGAGAATAAACTTACATATTGGTAGCAAGTTGTGTATCGGCTGTGTATCGGGAGTCTGGCATGAGTTCCATATACTAATTCAAATGGTGATTTGCCAATTGCTTTCTTTATTGTGATCCTATTAGCCCATAGTGCTAATCTTAACTTAGAATCCCAAATTTTCTTATTGTTATCCAACATTCTCTTTATAATTTTTAGGATACTTTTATTGCTTGACTCAGCTTGCCCATTACCTTGTGGGTGGTAAGGAGAAGAATATGAAATCGTAATGCCATAAGATTTACAAAAAAATTTAAACTCATTTGATCTAAAACACATTCCATTGTTAGTTATAAGCCTCAAAGGTACCCCAAATCTAGTTAAATGTTTTCCAATAGGAAGTTGATCACGACCTTGCTGGTTGCTTGCTTAGTGGGCACTGCTTCTACCCATTTTGTGAAATAGTCAGTGGCCACCAATATCCATCTGTGGCCGCCACTTGATTTTTCCATAATTTCTCCTATAAAGTCAATTCCCCATTGGTGAAATGGGGCATCAACTTGCATAGGTCTCAGGGGCAATGCACCTTGATATTTTAATTTTCTGGAGAATTTTTGACAAGCTTCACATTTCCTAGTAAAATTATAAGCATCATTGAAAACTTTGGGCTAATAATAACCAGCCCTTAATATCCAGTGTACTATTGTTTTAGCTGAGAAATGGCCACCACACACTCCCTGATGTATTTATTTCAAAGCAGATTTAGCTTGCTCTTCATCTAGGCAAAGCAATAAAATACCATCATTATTTTTCCAAAAAAGATCTTCTATAAGCACATATTTAGAAGCATGCAATTTTAGAGTTCTTTTCTTATTATCATTAAATCCTTTAGGGCATTTCATGTGCTTAAGGTAATACACTATGTCAGTGTACCAAGGGGTTTTCTTGATACTTGTTATCATGTCCTATTCATTTTCAATATTACATACCTGGGCAGCCTCAAGATTTGTTTCAGTCATCAGTTTTGCTAACCCTTGTCCCCTTACTAGTTTTGTGATTTGAATTTCTATATCAAACTCTTGAAGTTGATTTATCCACCTACATCTCTTCCCAGTTACCTCATTCTGCATGAACACATCTTTGACTACTGCATTTGGTACATAAGCTATCACCTTAGCCCCAACCAAGTAAGGTCTAAATGCCTTGACCGCTTTTACCAATGCATAAGCTTGTTTTTCTGTGATATCATAGTTAAGTTCTGCATGTTGGAGTGATTTACTGAAAAAAGAAACATGCTACTCATAATCCTCATTATTCTTTTGTAACATAACTGCCACTACTATATGAAAAGATGCAAAGGAAAAGATCTAGAAAGTTTTACTAAAATTGGGAGACTTTAGCACTGGAACTTCTTTAATTGCTTTTTTTATGGATGCAAAAGCTTCTATGCATTCATCTGTCCAACTAACCTTTGCATTTTTCTTCAACATTCTAGATATAGGGTTAATTATTTCTGCAAAGTTTGGTATAAACGTTCTCACAAAGTTTATTTGTCCAAAGAATGATTGTATGGCCTTGATTGTCTTTGGGATATGAACTTTATCTATTGCATCTACTCTTTCGGGATCAATCCGAACTCCATCTTTGGATACTATATGCCCAAGCAATTTCCCTTCTGTAACTACAAATTTGCATTTTTGGGGGTTCAGGGAAACACCATATTCTAATGCTCTGATAAATATCTTCTCAAGGTGATTCACATGATCCTCAGCCTTTTTAAAGTATGCAGTAAGGTCATCCTGATATACAGCCATGATATCATTTATTAGACCTGCAAAAGCAACATCCATTGCCCTCTGGAATGTGGCTCCAACATTTGTAAAGCCAAATGGCATTCTCACATATACATAAGTTCCCCATGGGGTTGTAAAGGTTGTTTTGTATTGTTCAGACTCTCTAACCTTTACTTGGTTGTATCCGGAGAACCCATCCATCATGGATAATAACTCACAACCACTAACTCTCTGCATTAAAGCTTCCATATTGGGTAACAGATAGTTATCTTTTAAGGAAGAAATATTTAAATTCCTAAAGTTGACACAAAGTCTAATATCTCCATTCTTCTTCCTAACAGGAACAAGATTCGAGACCCAGGATGAATGCCTAATAGGTTTAATTATGCCAGCTTCCCTGAGTTTTATAAGTTCCTCGTGCATTTTAGTTTCTAACATAGGGTTGATGGGTCTTTGTTTTTGTCTATAGGGTTTAGCATTAGATTTAAATGGAATTTCGTGTTGGAACTAACATGCTTCTGATTGCAGGGGTTATTTTTTTTCCAATGTAGACGTTTTTAGGTGCTAATTCAGTTCGTAAATTTATTTCTTCCACATCATCCTCCTTTATTGTTACTTCTTTGGTAATGGATCACTCATTTGCATCAAAAACTCTTTCTAATGCTACTAAGCCCTTTGGAATTTTATTTGTTTTAAGTTGGACAATCTATTTCCCAAATAAAGTCTCTTTACCATCATTCTTCTCAACAAAAGCATTAAAATCAATCTCTTGATTCTCATACTGATCTATATAGTGCAAGAATTTGAGCAAATCAGCACCACTATCAAAAACCTGCCAGTTATATATGTTGTTTGGGATAGTTGGTCTATTTTTGAGCTCAACTTTTGAAATACCTGTCAAGGTAATGTCATCTTTTTTCAGAGCTATGTTTGCAAGGAAATCAGCCATTATATTTTTTGACCTATCTATCCAACTTATTGACAAAGCATCAAACAACTCTATATCATCCAGAACTGCATTTCTATATTATTTTAGTCTTTTGTTTTTTGAGGAATATTTACCTTTGACTTGTGAAATAATCAGTTCAGAATCTCCATATACTGCTAACAATTTGATTTTGTGTTTTCTAGCAATGTTTAGTCCAATTAGAAGTGCTTCATATTTAGCTATGTTATTTGTGCATTCAAAATTCAGAGAAAAAGAATATTTGAATGTTTTTCCTTATGGTGATATAAACAACAACCTGGCTCCATTGCCTGCTTGCTACATGCACCATCAGAATACATGGTCCATACACCATTTTCATCAAGTTGGGTTTCATGGTGAATTGGGTCTGTATTATACAATTTAGATTGTTCTTCCACCCTGAATGTACTAAAGTCTATGTCACAAAAACAAATCATTTGATTTGGATCAATTTTCTCTATAATATCTTCATACCTTGGCTCCCTATAGAGTTTAATTGCATGTGTTTCCAATGGGATAGTAGCATAAGATAAATCTAATTACACACTTCCCCCTACCATGGAAGTCCATTGTCTATATAACAACATTCCATAGTTAGGTGGGATATCTACCACAGTGATGTCAATTCTATAAGAGGCTTCAGGATGAGATGCTAATTTTATCTCAACATCTTTCATGATTCCAACAACAAGGACAGATCTGTTATCCATTGCATAACATTTACCGAATGTAGTATCCACCCACATTCCTAACCTTTTCATAATAGCCAGGGGCATTATGTTTACTGCTGCTCCTGAATCAAGCATGCAATTCCTAACTAATTTGTTGTTGATCAGCAAGGTAATATAGAATGGATCTACTTGAGACAGATTTTTCATTAATGTTTCACCCAGGTACACCTCGGGTACTTTTATAGATTCTTGTTACATATTTATTTTAGAATTATGTTGTTCGGGTCTTTTGTCTGATACATTTGATATCATCCTCACCACTATATTTTTATATTTTTCCACCTTCATCATTTCTAGAAGTGGCATAGATATTTTTATTTGAGAAACAAATTGAGCAATATCAAATGAAGTATTTAGTTCTAACCTATCAGCTTTTGTTTGCCCCTTTTCCTCAGTTTTCGTGTTGTCCTTCTTTTTGTTTGGTGTATCAACAGGAGGTATGTCATGAGGTGTTTTCTCAGCTTTACTTTTATCATTCTTACCAAAAGTCTGATTTTTTATAAATATACTTCTGGGAGTTCCTTGTTCAGCATTTACAGTTCTATTTCTTAGATTATAGCTATTTTTGGCTTGTGCTATAGCAGCTAATGTTCAGGCTCTTCTGTCTTCCTTAGAAGGTCTTTGCCAATTGTAACTTTGTGCTACATTGAGGTCATATCCACAATTTCCTAAGTCTTCTTCATGGTCAGAAAATATTTCTTGTTGTCCTATGTTCACATTGTATTTTTGTGCTCCTACATCATATTCATATCCTGCTTCCTCGTCAGATGAATAATCTTCTTCAACCATGAAAGGTGTGACACCCAACATATTTATAGTGTGATGATCCATCTCAGGGTTATATCTTATCTTTTTGTATTGATTGTGCTACCACATAATAATCAGGAAAGTGTGGTAAATTATAGGGTGTACACCATGGATTATTTTCTATCACATGGACTCCACTCCTCTTCAAAGGGTCAGGAGTGTCTTTTCCATAATTATGTCTCATGTTAGTATCCAAGGGCTTTCCATCTTTTTCAGTTCATATGATATGGCATATCATGGAGTCTTGGTCTTTCATTCTTATGTGAGTATTCTTGTTTGTTTGCAGGAGGATTAGGATCTTGAGGAACTCTTATATTGTCTCTTTTTCTAATCATCCCAGCAGTCTTTTTATTGTTTTCAACAGTGAGAGCCATTTTTTGTGCTTTTGCCAAGGTTCTAGGACTTTTGCCCCTGAGTTCATAACCTGTCTTCAAGTCAAATGCTTTCAAGTATATGCTAAGGGCTGCTTGGTTATTCAATTTGGATTCTTGTGGGACCTTGTTATATAGTTTGGTGAATCTCAAATTAAAATCATACACCTGTTCATTTTGATATTTTTGAATAGTTATTAGTTCATGAAGAGCAAATTCTGGGGCACATTGATTTCTAAATTGTTCCAAAAATTGATTGTGGAAGTCTCTCAAGGAATATATTGAAGTGTCTGGTAAGCTATTTACCCAATCTCTTGCTTCATTGGTAAGAGATATCATAAACAGTTTCATTATTCGTTGCCAATGTCCTGTATAAAAGCATTGAATCATTTGATATGTTCTTCAGCAGTCAATTCACTACTTCCTATAAACTTAGGCACATTGTTCCTCCAACTATTATCCATGGGATAAGGATATAGCTGAATCCAGTTAAATCAATTTGTCTGGCCATACTCGTAGGATTAGAAAGTGGTATATTTAGGTATCGCAGACAATATTGGTATCCAAATGGAGGTTGTGGATACATATTGGGTTGGGTATATTGATGATGACACATATTCTGTTGTGGGGGAGGTTGCTGATATTGATTGTTATGTCTTTGCCCTGGTGGTGGGTATTGTTGGTGAACATTCCCAGTATTTACAGGTGGAGGTCCTTGCATTTGTGTATTTTGCAGAGGAGCATTATTGTGTATATTGTGGGGTGCCATGTTTACATTTTGATGGTGAGGTGGAATATGGTGATGACCAGGTGGTGGATGAGGATTAGCTATAATGGGTTGTGTGCATTGGATGGTCTTAGATTGTGAGGTGGAATATTTTGTTGAGCATGGATAACATGTGGCACTGTTGAAGTATGTGAACTACTTGCATTTTGATGTAATCCTATTTGATTACTTATTTTAACATGTCCACCTTGCCTATGGGGAGGCACATATTTTGAACTGGTTACCTTAGTTCTAGATCTTATTTGTTGTAGTTCTTGTTTCATCTTTACTTCTTCTTCTTCCAATCTAGCTGACTCAAGTTCTTCCTATAATCTAAGCACCTCTTGCTATATCTGATCCTTAGTTCTCATGCCTTCTGGATGCCTACTATGGATTTGTGTGGATGTTACCTGATCTATGAATTCATTTTGACCTTCTTCACCCTGTTGCAGTGACGCTTGGTAATCATGTTCTGCTTGATTTTGGTCTATCTCTCTCATAATTGGAGTCTGACTGTCAAATTGTTCCTGAAAGGAGGGTCTATACTATGTAAGGACATCATTAGATCTGTTATGATTAGACTAAGTATACTGATTGTTGGATTGGAATTCATTTGATTCATGTAAGGGAGTGAAGCTATTATGAATTATTAGTGTCTATTCTAAGGTATTATCTGGAGGAGTTTGGTTATTAGTATTACGAGACTGATTTGATATCCCAATCTTCTTAGTAGGAGCTTTTAAAGGTGGGGATGATTGTAGTTTTTTACCATCAGCTTTGGATCTCCTACCATCCATTATGACACTTTTATTAGAAAAGAATTTTAAGTTTAGTGTAGAGTTGCCACCTCTATTTAGAGGACTAATCAATCTTTTGGGTTTTTCCTTCCACCAGCAGAGTTATGCCTTTTAATTCTCTGACTCTGATAACATGATCTAGCACTAGGTTCTTCCATAAGTTTCCCAAGTAGAGTCACCAATTCTGTTAGGTCTCAAAAACGTAGGTCATTAACCCTAAGAGGGTGCCAGGCTCTCTTGACATTTTTGCCTAACTGACACGGGGTAGATATGGCTAAACCCCCTTCACTTCAGGCTCTGCCAAACCTAGGTGGCTAAACCTCTAATTAATAAAGCAGATAAAGAGATGATCACTACTTTAATCATAATTAAGCTAACTATTGATAATGGCACAAATTATAAAACATATAAAAAGATAGCAAGTTAATTCAAAAAATAATCTAACTTGTAATGCTAAAACAATAATACAAATCTAACTAAGTAAATCTAAAATGAATTTGTATAAGTGAAAATAAAAGAAATAGACCAGTGCCTTATTGAATATAGAGTCAATGTAATCATGAAATTAATGACCTTTTGTTTGGTAAAAAACTTGAACTATCTGGCATGAAAGAATAGGTATGTAACTTGTACAACCCTGCAAGGAAATAGTTAATATTCCATACTTACTTATATCCAATTGAAAAAATATTACCTGCATTCATCTAAAAGGATTTAATCCTTGCTTGAAGGAACCTATCAGAATGATACTGCAATTGTAACAGCTTTATCAAAAAACTAGAGATAGAATACACACCCTAACTATATGACTCTTCTTACAGATCCATGACAATGTCTTCTAAGTTACTGTGATAAATTTAAAGGATTTAATTCTGAAAGCAGAAACCATCCTATCACACTATAACAACAAATGTGTATAGACAATTTGAATATATACTTGATAACTCAAATTGAATAACAGAGAAAACTTTGAAAGGAGACAGTCATATAATTGAATAAATTTAACAGATAATTGATACCAAAATTTGCAGTCACTGCTTCATGCTTACAAACTTGACTTCATCAGAGAATGCTTACACATGATCTACCAAAAATAAAATATATTAAAATTGAACTAGCATTACTGTTCAAATCTAATCTATAGTGTCTCTTCTTCTATTCTGTAGTCTCTCTCTATATTCTAAATTTCTCATATCTTTCTCTAGTTGTGGTCATCTTATATAAAGAGAGGCATACAAGCTTCAGACCAGTTACAATAGTTGTGATGGTTGATAATCGAACAACAATATTAGTTCTAATAAAACATATTTATAAAATTTAATACTGGCCACTAATCATCAAATGAATAATCATTTCAGGGTCGAAAAGTCTTTTACTATAGTTCTACCCAATATCCTTCAAGGGTTTCTTTATTATTCCTAAAAAGACCAGATAAAACATCAATTAGTCTCAGATCAATTGATTAAAACAAATTTATTTAAACATATATTTACTCAAATAATTACTCCCCTGATCGACAGTTTATCAGTTGCTTAAGATCCTTGCGTGGACGCTTATACAACTTATTTGCCACTGTGTAGATCCTGCAAAAAATAAATATTTTATCTGTCAGAAAAATATCTTGATATTTAGAATTTTAGTGTTGTTTTTTAGGGTTTCCTTCATTGGCGTGACCTTGTAGTCAGGTTGAAAAAACTTCTCGCCTTTTCATTTCTTTGTATATTTGATATGTTCATTGTAACATACAATCACTAGAACATACAAAGAGTTTTTAACATTTAACTTTTCCTTCACGTCCGGTTCTTGTACATTCTTTTGTATCTATAGTTTGTATCCTGAAGAATGTTTGTTTGCTACATACAAAGCATTGAATATACAAGTGCTCAACTCTTTTGAATAACCCTTTTGGTTCTGCCATTTGTATGTTATACATTGTATATCGGTAATGTATGTCGGATAGGTACAAATCACAAACATATAACAGATGTTTCATTTTTAATAAACTTTTGGGGTCCGCGTTATGCATATCGCCTTTTATATCTATCGTCGGTATGTATCGCTTGTATGTCGGCTTGTATCTCTCGTAAAGATACATACAAAGTCCCTTGTATATCCCCTTCGGATATCATAAACCGCAGCTTACTCTTTTTTGATTCCACAATGTATATCGGATATACATTAGGTAAAGATACATTGCATTAATTGAAATTTGATCTTATTTGAATTCCGGTGCTTGTATGTATCGAGCAATGTATGTTAGATACATACAAGCCGAAAACATACAGCGGTTTTACCATATTTCATAAACATTTTAAATTCGGTTTGCATAAAATGCAATGTATATTTCTAATATACATTGAGTAGTGATGCATTATTTATATCATTTTTAATTTCTTTTGAGTTCCGGCTTGTATGTACTACAATGTATGAATCCAAAACATACATACAAACCCTGAAACATACAAGGATAAAACTAGTTTTAATATCATTTTTTATTCCATCACTTGCATATCGCCTTGTATGTACTGCGTTGTATGTTGCGTTCTGCTAAACATACAAACATAACATACAAGCAATGGACCCGACAGAAAATATATTTCAACTCTTAACCTTGTCAGGTCCACTTTGTATGTAACAATAAAACATTAGCCCAATGCATACAAGTGAACAATGCATCAACCCGATGACTCTTTTATGCGACCATATCACGACCTGATATTCAAGGGACTTCGCATATGCATCATACAACATACAAACCACTTTGTATATGAGAGACTTTGTATATACAAACATACAAACGCATACCACAATGCATTTTATTAAAAACACACAACTTGTAAAATACAGGGAATTTTAAGATGGTTCAAAAAGCAACCCCTATTCATTTTCAACAAGGAATTCACTCATATTCAGTTCCGGTACTTAATGCTATTTTTCCTTTACTTTCAACATAGTTTGTAACTTTTCACTTCCTTGTTTACAGTTTATTTTTAATGAGCACTTCAACCATTTTATACTAAGTCTTTGGGAATCAGGATAGATCAAATCCAAATAGTTCTATCAGCTCAATTGCTAATTTCTACTTGAAAACAACCATGGATCTTTCTATATATGCTCTCATACTAAAATCTTTGGATGATTAAAACTTAATATTTGCCAAAAAGTATCTTGGGAATTTCAGTCCCAACAAAAGGTCATAAACTACAACGAAGAGCTGTAATGTGTGTACACAAATAGGTTCGGACCTAAACACATAGAATACCTCCACAAATGAATGAAATAATGTGCAGATCTTTGGGGAAGGTTTGCCATGAACTAGAGATCATTGAATGATGTGTCATTAGGCTCCATAAGTCAAGGATTGCTCTGCAAGTTTTCTCCTTTAGCTAATTATCAGAGACTGTTAGGATGCTCTGTCCTGAGAAAACAATCGATCTTCTAATAGAGATATCCTTCTGGTACTCAATCCAAATGCTCTAAATTCTTGAAATGATGTATATGAATGAATCTAGATGTTATGTCTAGCTCCGTAAGATGTGAGATGTAACTGCAGAAGAATGCAGACCAAAATACAGAAACTACTACTGACTAAACTGCCTGAACTAAAACTGGAAAATGAAAGGAAACAAACTGAACTACAAACAACTGAAATGCAAATGTTTTTGTTTGATGCAAGATTGCTCTTGAACTAGAGTTGCTCCTGCATCACTTCCATTCATCTCCTTCTATGATATGGATCTAGTGATACCCACTCTTTAGGTCAATCTTCGTGAAGTACTTGGCTCCACTCAAACAATCCATTATGTCATCCATTCTCGGCAATGGAAATCTGTACTTGATCATGATCTTATTGATGGCTCAAGAATCTGTACACATTCTCCACTCTCCATCTTTCATCAGTGCTAGTACTACAAGTACTGCACATGGACTCAGGCTCTCGCTTATCAGTCCCTTCCTCAACAACTCGTGAACTTGTCAGTTCAGCTCTTCATTCTCTATAGGAGTCATTCTATGGGCTGCCTTGTTTGGAAAACTAGCTCCTGGTATCAAATCCATTTGATGACTTATCTTCATTATTGGTGGTAAACCTTCTGGTACATTATCAAAGATAATGTCCTGAAATTCTTCTAACATATCTGAAACTTCTACTAGTACATCTTCATATTTCTCTTGACTAATCTTAGGAATCAATGCAAAGCAATGACGCTCATGCTTCATACTCTCCAAAATTTTTCTACCATCTACCAAGCAAATTCTAGTAGTACAACATACCTTTTCTTCCACCTCCTTCAAGGGTTCAACTTGTGATGAACTCCATCCTTTGTTAGGGAATATGTGTTTGCATGGCCATCATGGACAATGCTCCTATCATATTGCCATGGCCTCCCCAATAACATATGACATGCATCCATCAGTATGATGTCACACAGTACCTCATCATGGTAGTCACCAATCTTGAACTTAACTAAACACTACTCATTGACCAAACCTCTATGGTCCTTCTGCAACCATGTGATCCGATATGGATGTGGATGATTTCTTCTTGTCAACTTCAACTTGTCAACCATCTCCTCTAAAACAAGATTGTCAATGCTTCTACTATTAATAATAATATCACAACACTTACCTTCACATTTGTACCTTGTGTGAAATAAACTCTTCTTCTGATTTGGTTCTTTCTCCTCATTCAACAAAGTTCTTCTAACAACAAGGGTTTCTCCCCTTTTAGCATCTTAAGAATGCTCAGACTACGCATCTTCATCTACATGTGCAACTCGTGCATTACCCTCAGGTCTTCTGGTAGTCCTTCCTTGATGTTGAGGACACTCATATGCTTGATGCCCTTCTCCACTTTGAAAATAGGTTCCTCTGAAACCTCCTCTTCCAGGTCCTTTCCCAGGTCAGCCTCTTCCTCTTCCTCTTTCCTCACCATTATTTTGGTCACGAGGGCGGTAGCTATTATCTCCTCTCTGATTTCGACTAGTGCCAGCTTCATCACTCTTCTTTGGGTCTTCATTTCAGCCTCCATAGGACCTTCCACCAGTCCTTTCACCTTGATCTCTTCCCCTTTGCTTGCTTTCAAATCTTTTATTCAACTTCTCTTCCACCTTCAGGGAAAATAGGTATGCATCTTCTATGGTGGTCATTTTGACCAGGCTCAGTTCCTCTTGAATACTTTGCCTTAACTGATTAATGTAACAAGCTACCTTCTCCTTGTTGGCCTATGCATGATCAATTCTGATAGTAATCTTATAAAACTCTTTTGTATACTCCTTAACAGACTTGTTACCTTGCTTCAGTCCTTGCAGCTTCTTCAGCAACTCCATCTCTTAGTCCATAGGAATGAATTGCTTCTTCAGTTTCTCCACCATTTGATCCCATATGATAATCTTTCCTTTTCCTCTCCTATTCCTCTCTAACTAGACCTCCTTCCACCAAATATTTGGATGGCCCTTCAACTTTGTTTTTGTAAACTTGACCCAATCTGGGTCCTCCACATCTTCATACTCGAAATACTCCTCCATGTCATTGATCCAATCAATAAGGTGTTCCAGATTTGAATCTCTAGAATATGTAGAAACTTCAATTTTGGCTCTCTTTCCAATCTTAGAAATGGCCCTCAACAAACTAACTTCTGCAGGATCTCCTGCAACTTCTTGTTCTTCCTCAGATAGCTCTTCTTCAGCTTCATCTTCTCTTTCTTCTCTAGTTCTCAGCTCAAACCCTCTTCACAGCTCCTCTTTTAATGTATCTATTTGCCTTTGCAAAGCTCTAAAACCCTCTTCCATCAAAGCATTCCTCCCAATATGATTTCTTCATGGAGGAACTTTGATCTCCGTAGTAAACCCACAACCTCAAGTCCTTGTGCAAACTGCCTCACGTTCGGCGATCTGTCTACACACTCAGGAACCCTTTCTCTGATACCACTTGATGAAGGGGGTAAATCATAAAACACACAAAAATAGAAATGACACACAGAAAATAGAATATTTCTTCATTGATTTGGACAACTCTTTACATTATAGAAGCTCAATTACAATTATAGGAATCAATCTTCTATAGGCTGCAACACACTACAACTACACCTCACTAGGCTTTCGATTCTTCTGCCTTTTGTAACCCCAAATTAGCCAGGGTTTCTATTTTCCCACCTATTCTTGATTCTACACTTTCCCCCTTAACTCTACTACTACCCAGGGTTCCCAAAATAGTCATAAATAGAACTTTTTGGCGGCCTCCAGCTAAATTTTAAAATTTACAACTCCCTCCAAAAGTAGGTCAACTTCCAGGAACCATAACTTTTGGTCCGGGTGTCCGATTGATAAACTGTTTTAAGCGTCAAAAATCTCGCGATGTGAACTATCATGCTGCAAATCTATAAATGGATTTATGTCATCTTTTTAGGATTTTATGGGATGTTTTAGTGCTTCATATCTCATTTCAAAAAATTTCAGGGGCTCTTTGAAAAACAAAAACTTTAATATCTATCAACTCACAAATGATCTTTGCCTAATTCCTTCACCAAAGGTCTTATATTTCAGTTATGAAGCTTCTTGTAAATTTTCACTTCCATCCATGCCCAAATGCAAACTTTCCTAAAATGGCAGTTAAGCTTTCCAAAACTAGTAGTTTGCTATTTTTAGTAATTTGGAAAAACTAAAAGTCCTACATCATTATTCAAGAGATTATGGAACCAAAAACACTAATTATGGAAAGAAATGAAAACAAATGCAATGATTTTGAATCAAATTCTTTTTGGGTGATGCAAGATTGCCCTTACACCTCTAGATGCTCCTGCATCAGCCTCATCCTCTACAGCAGCTACCATTGAGGTTGAAAAGGAAAAGATAAAACCTGAAGAGAAAATTCCAAAGAAGAATCCAGAAGAAAAGAAAGAAAGCTAAGGCCACAAAAAGAGTGTATGTAAGTGTCGGCGAGGAAGAAGAAGAGGAAACAGAAACAAATGAGTAGGTCAAAGCAAAAAGGATAAAAATAGATGAAGCTACTATTGAAAAGACCTCTAAAAAGGCTAAGGAGAAGAAGAAGAAGAATAAAAAGGAGAAGATTGAGAATAGAGAAGAAGTAAGTATATCCTTGGAGGCCATGGTCAATGCATTTGATCAACATGGTACTCTAAAACCCATTGTTGACATGTACGATGAAAGATCAGATGCAGACAAGGTAATAATTGAAACTACAATTGTTAGATACTTAGACATGCTATGTAAAACTTTGATTGAAGTAATAAATGAGCTACCGGATAGTTTGGCCAATATAATGTCAGCAAGGAAAGAAGGAACTCTGGCCAAATATGTTGAGATCAAAGAATATGTCTTGTTAAAACTTTGTCCAGACATCACCCTTGAGAAAAGAACCAAAGCCACAAAGAAGCTCAGTGAGGAATTTAGAACCATGAAGAGAATAAATGCTCTGATGTCTGGTGAGACTGAGAAAGTAGTCAAGGAAACAGAGGAAATAACACTTAGGGTGTTAAATGAGTTGTAAATCTCAACTATTTTTGATGTTGATGAAGAGGAACAAGACAATGGTGCAACTAATATAGTTCTAGAAATAAATGTGGAATAAAAATTGGAGCAAAGCATAGTTAGTCCTCCAATAGATATAAGAAATGAAGAAGAAAGCAAAACAAAATGAGTTGAAGAGATGAAATAAACTAAGGAAGAAAAGAGGTCTGAAGAAACAAAGGTAGTTTCAGAAGAGCAGAGAGAAGAAATAGATGAACAAATGATAGATAATCCTACTTCAGAACTAGAAACAAATGAACAAGAGCACATTCAAGAGTCTCCTTCAAAGAGACAAGATGCTAAGGCATCTCAAGCTGGAGAAAATAGAGACACTGCTAACTCTTTGAGAGACTTTTTGGAAAAGTAGAAGAAAGCTCAAATTTTGTCTGCACCTGAGCTTTTGCAAGGACCTATCAAACTTGCTACAATGTCCCCTCTACAGAAGCTAAGACTTGGAACAATCTTTCAAGCTACTGCATAAGAAGAAATTATCAAATCCCATTTAGAAGACAATGAATTACTTGGTGAAGCCATAAATATTTTTGAGAAAATCATGCCTAGAGTTTAGAGAGATAGAACACTCTCTCCCGCAACACATATGAAAAGGCTTATGGAAATCTATGAATTCCCATTTTGAATCCTTTGAGAAAGCTACTGATAAAAAGGTAAGAGCTGGAATAGATGATAAGAGGTTAGTTGAGTTGAAAGATAAAGCTTCTCAAGACAAAATTTTATTAGACAAAAGCATAGAGTTTGTACAATTAGCCCTGAAAGAAGCAAGTGAATTGTATAAATTTTGTCATACATGCCCAGACAATACCAAGGAGATAAAGGATAAAATAGATAGATGGGAAGCCCAAATAATGAGGATATCCAAAACTTATGACCCAACAAAAGATGCTATTGGCAATCAAAGGGCACAAGTTGAAACCATTCACTCTAACATACATAAGTTGTAGACTTAGAAGGATATCATAAATCATAGAATGGGACAACTTCGGGAGGCACCAAATTTCAAAATTGCATCCTTAATCAAGTTAATAGCAGCTATAGACAAAACAAGGCAAGACACTGAAGTCCCTCATATAGTGAAGAAAGCAGAAGACTTGGTGTCCCAAATTAATAGGTGCATACTAATGTTGAGTGATGCTAAGACCAATTGGGATGAAGAAATGGTGTAGCTAAAATAGATCTATAAAGATGTTCTCCCGGAACAACAACAACAACAACAAGCATTCCTTATATATATATATATATATATATATATATATATATATATATATATATATATATATATATATATATATATATATATATATATATATATATTGTTGAGGGGAAAATTGGATTTGTAAATGTTAGTGTTTTGATGTTTAAATCCTCCTCTCCACTATACATTCAAGGATCTAGGGTCGAGTGGCGAGCACTATCATACCCTAGATCACTTGTGAGATGTAGGGAAACTTGGATTAGGGAATTTAATTATCAATTTTCCTTCTCCCATGCTCAATTGACCATTAAAACCCTAATTATGCAAATACGGTAACAAATTGATGAATAACAAAAAAAGCTCTTGCAGACAGGAGTAAAATACCAAATCATAGAGTACCTTTTTTCGAGGCTCCGAAGCGGAATAGTCGGGGACACTGGAGCAGGCACCCTAGTCCAAGGTACCAATTTCTTCGCGGGATCTGAACCTCCTTCTGACACTGATCAACCCTGTAACATCTATTTCTAGAAATTTATCTGTGAAGGACACTAGAATGAGCACCCAAGTCTTAGAAATGCTCCAGTATCCTGCTTCTCTTCAGATCCCAAATCCTTGATGCCTACCAATCCTTCCTGCAACTTCACTTTTCCCAAATGCGACACCTATAACCTGTAATCACAAGATTTGGTTTGGGGGTTGTGGTATTTAGAGGCTTACCTCAGTCAAGCCCCAAAGGACACTTAAGTCTTTGAACACTGTTGTCAGATAAAGAGTGCGTGCCCTTGTGAGGCAGAGGCAAAAACCAAAGAAATTGATAATGAAAACACAATATAATGCCACCTTGTAGTGAAGCTCTCATTGGAGGAAGATGCTCTTTATTCCATGAGGAAATTGATGCTCAAATCTACAAACAAACATATAAACCACACAAGTCTACTCTTGCAACACAATGAAAGCCTTGAATCACCTTGAGAACACAATAGCTTGCTAGTAATCATCTAATTGAAATCTTGTTTCTAAATGAATTCCTAAGCATGCTTTTATATGCAACTACAAGCACTCCCGACAAGATTTCAAAAATAAAAAATTATCGTGTTGGTAAAAGGACCAAATAATGGTCACAAAACAACACCCAGAAATTAGGGCTACCCCAAAATAGGGTAGGACTAGGGTGCGGGTACCTAGGTCCTCCCCCTATTTTGGGCAGGGTACAACTCAAGGTTTCAACTAGGTCCAATTTGCCATGAAACCTAGGCCTCATTCCATCAGGATGCCAAAATGTGAACTAAGATCTCCTAAATGCATGCTAAAGATCCAGGAGCTAAACCTTATGAGGGAAAAGCCCCCAAGGGGACATTTTTTGACTTTACATTTAGCCCCCACTTTAATGTATGTATAAATGCAAGGCCAATACATGCATTAAAGTAAGGTCACAAACACAACAAACGTGCTAAGCATGAAGAAGACACGCCAATAACATAGGAGATAGTAACAGGCATGCAAAACACAGAGAAGATAGTTACAGTCATGCAAAACACGGAGAATACAATCAATGCATAGAAGACACATTAATGCATGGAAGATAGAAATGATATTTTTTCTTTTCTTTTTCTCATATATATGAAATGCAAATGCAAGTACTAGAAAGTAAACAAACCTCCCATAATACAGGATGCACTACCTTAGGGCACAGGTCTTTGTATATATGGGGCAACACACATTAAAGACATGCAAAACCTCCCAAAATGTAGGAAGCACTACCCGAGGATGCTGATCTCTGCATATGGGGCAACAAACATGCCACACAAAACAAGCATGCCAAAACACGCACACTCAAAGACACGGAGAAAACACTGCAGACAAGCGATGGTGTGTTCCCTATTTCTAGGCTCATCACCATCTCAGGAACATTATAGGCACACACTGATGATTGGGCTTCACCACAACAATCGCCAAAAACATGTTTAAGGGTTGAGTTAGTCACAGAACCACTCCCCACCTCTGTAGAGGACTTTTGAAAATGACAGGATGATGCAATCTACTATGGGAAATACACCATCCCCGCCTCCACAGAGGGCTTAAGATAAAAAGGATATATGTGATCTCGTGTCCCTAGAGGGCTTACATGATTGATTGATTGATTGCAAACAAACTCAAGATGCACGATGCACTACTCTGGGGTGCAAGTCTTTGCATCTGAGGTCAAACACATTGCTAACATCTATAAAAGATAGCTTACCTTATATATGCCCCCACCTTAAGGTGGTTAATATTAGTTATTGATATCAAGCATGTTAAGGCAGGAACAAAACACACAAGGGAACACCGACTTTCACAAAACCCATACCCCCCGGAGGTGACATGTACTTTACGATCACCAAATGTTCCCACAAACACATCCCTGCAAGAAACATGTTAGTGTCTATGAAATCATGATAAACAACAACATCAATGCATATGATTAACCACACAAAGAGCTAAGGTTATACAATGAATTCAAAGTTCGAGGATAGTTGTGGGGCTATATCATGAAGCTCTCTGAATCGTGTACCACCAAGGCTAGATTCAAAGGCAAACAAAGGTGCATAGAGTAGTAGTATTGTTAAGGTTTGTAAATGTGATAGAAACATCATAAAATTCACTATGCAGAAAGTATGAGTGCTTCCACTAGACAAGAGTTGGATAAGATATACAACCCCATCATCATATTAGGAACTAAGTCCATTTTTTGATTGCTCTCAAGAGGGACACTAGGTTTGCATCAGTATAAATGTTTGTCGTCATCCACCAGCTAGGTGGAAATACTAGAGGAAGGGAAACAATAAATAAGAGATGAGAAGCAAGTGTCTTAGGGACAATCACATAGGAGGGTGCCCCTAGGTCACCAACCATGATGCTATGTCCATAAGACACAACACACAACAATGAAATCAGAGAGAGCAATTTAGAAGAATGATGATACAAATAGAAGAAGGTCACAATAGAGGTAGTCTCCTAGTATCCCAGACCTTCCAAGAGAATCAAGGGTCATCCTAGGAGGCCTAACAACATATATCACATCATGGGGGAAGCACATCATGAGAGAAATAAAGGGTTAGAGATACTTACCTGTAGGGTCTTCGTGCTAGAAGTCATAAAAAATCATTCTCTTTCCAATTGCAAACATAAGGTACTTACCAAGTTTTTGTAATTATTTTTTTGTTCATTCTTAAATGCTTCTTGGTTTGACTCAATGTTAGGTGGAATGTTTTCTTGTTGAAGTTCATTATTACACATACTCACTATCCTCTTAGGTGGTGGGAGAAGCAAATTATTTTAAGTGATCTCAACATCCATCCTTGAAGGAGTTAATGTGAGAGGCTTTTCCTCATCCACTAGTGTTACATCCTTATTGATGTCCAAATGACTTGAATAATCAAACAAAGGAGGGACATTAAAGGTCTTCTCTTAATGAAATCCAAGGCATGTGGACAATTAACTAAAGGAAGAAGGTTGGTGAGATGATCCACAGAGGTAGGAATTTGATTATTGTTAAATGAATGCTCATATTCTACCCATGGAATGCTCTTTGTTAGAGGGAGCTCTTGATTCACTAATGCTTCATCTTGGCCAGGGAGAGTAGTGGAATTACTAAAGCTATCCCTAGTCTTCTCATCTAAGGTTCTTGAATGCTCTATGGAATCATTATCAACATTTTCATGAGTATTCCTAGAGATGAATTTAGTTAAAACTTCTAAGATCAAAGGATATGCTCCTATGAATAGTGTGAAGCTATTAAAATCATGTGTATAACAAAGTAATTGTAGCTCATATGTAGAACATATAGAAGCATCAATACCACTTGCAAAAGGTATGTGCTCTAGAACATGAGGATTCTCATTAGTGAAATTAGAGAAATTTTCATAATCTAGGATATACTCATGCAAATATTTTAGAGATGAATAACATGAAGATGCAATAATAAAATGCAATTCAGATTTTAACAATTTTCCAAGAGTATGCAAAAGACAAGTGCAAACTATATGCAAAAATGATCTTAAAATGCCTGATTTTTTTTGTACTTTTTTAATGTAAATATATGAAAGCAAAGGTGTTGTAAGGAAACTGATTAGGGGTAGAAAATAATACATTTGATATTAGTCCAATACAGAAATAAGATCCTTTACAACACACTTTTGATGCCAATTATAGTGAAAATATGTCAAAGTAAGTACTTTTTCACCAAAATTCAAATGCAAAAGGGCATGAAAAAGAGTGTTGTGAGGAAGATGATGATGGTCAAAAAATAATATCAGTAATAGAAGCCACTACCCAACACAACATGCTTTTAGTGCCACTTAATGTCAAATCCTAGTGAAAATATAGCAAAATAGGCTATTTTTCATGGTTTTTCAATTTCAAGACCTAGAAAAAGGGGTGTTGTAATGAATTTTAGGAGATACAGAAAACAATATCAATAATATCAATCACCTCAATCCATAAAATTTGTCACAACACGCTTGGAGTGCAAACTAAGTCAAACCCTAGGGCAAAAATAGTTAAATGTGTAGTTTTTTACAAAATTTTCACTACAAGAGCCCAATAAAAGGGTGTTGTGAAGTTTTTTATGAGGAGAAGAAAATGATTACCCTGATAATAACAAATTAGTGTGAAAATATCCTTCACAACATGCCTATGGTGCAAGTTTATAGAGTCGATAAGGCCAAATTTAGTGAAAATCATTATTTTTGAAGCCCTAGGTTTGAGATCTTGAGACAAAATGCTATGTGATTTCTTTATGATGGAAATTAAATACTCTTAGATCTGAACATGATTTTCAAGCCTTTTTATGCAAAATGCCAATGCAAATCTAATTAAAATGCATGAAAATTGCTAGTTTTTTGTTGAAATTTTCTATGCAATAATGCAAATATTTTAAATCTAAATGCAAATTTACACTAAAATGCAAGACTACAGACAAATTTTAATTTTAATGTTCCTCTAAAATTAGTAGAAAATTTTGAAAAAAAGATTTTGCCTACTAACCCTAGATTTTGGAATTACTAGGTTATATGAAAATTGTCAAAATTTCTGCAAAAGCCTAGCAAATTAATGATAAAAATGCAATGCAAATTTTTGAATTTTTGTGTTTTTCTGTAGTTTATATCAGATCTGATGCAAAAATCATGAAATAGGAAAATTTAGAAAGAATTGATGCAATTTAGTAAGCCAAACAATGCAATTTTTTTGAATTTTTCAAAATTTACAATTTTTTTGAATTTTTCTCAATGTAATAAAATGAATGACTCTATGAATGAATGAAATCAATCCAAATCTGAAGACACATACTCAACAAGTTGCAATTTAAGTCAAAAAACACTGGTTCACCAAAATGTTTAGGAGAAAATTGGATTTGTAAATGTTTTAGTGTTTTGATGTTTAAATCCTCCTCTCCACTATACATTCAAGTATCTAGGGTCGAGTGGCAAGCACTATCATACCCTAGATCACTTTTGAGATGTAGGGAAACTTAGATTAGGGAATTTAATTATCAATTTTCCTTCTCCCATGCTCAATTAACCATTAAAACCCTAATTATGCAAATACAACAACAAATTAATGAATAATGGAAAAAGCTCTTGCAGATAGGAGTAAAATACCAAATCATAGAGTACCTATTTTTGGGGCTTTGAAGTGGAACAGTCAGGGACATTGGAGTGGGCACCCTAGTCCAAGGTACCAATTTCTTCATGAGATCCGGACCTCCTTCCGACACTAATCACCCTTGTAACTTGTGTTTCTAGAAATTTGTTTCTAGAGGACACTAGAGCGAGCACCCAAGTCCTGGAAATGCTCCAGTGTCCTACTTCTCTTTAGATCCAAAATCGTTGATGCCTTCCAATAATTCCTGCAACTTCACTTTTCCCAAATACAACACCTGTAACCTGCAATCACAAGATTTGGTTTGGGGTTGTGGTGTTTAGAGGCTTGCCTTAGTCAAGCCCTGGAGGACACTTAAGTCTCCGAACACCATTATCAGATAAAGAGTGCATACCCTTGTGAGGCATAGGCAAAAACCAAAGGAATTGATAATGAAAACACAATATAATGTCACCTTGTAGTGAAGCTCTCATGGGAGGAAGATGCTCTTCATTCCATGAGGAAATTGATGCTCAAATTTGCAAACAAACATATAAACCACACAAGTCTACTCTTGCAACGCAATGAAAGCCTTGACTCACCTTGAGAACACAATAGCATGCTAGTAATCATCTAATTGAAATCTAGTTTCCAAATGAATGCCTAAGCATGCTTTTATATGCAACTACAAGCACTCCTGCCAAGATTTCAAAAATCAAAACTTACCATGTCGTCAAAAGGACCAAATAACAGTCACAAACTAACACCCAGAAATTAGGGCTGCCCCAAAATAGGGCAGGACTAGGGCATGGATGCCTAATTCCTCCCCCCTATTTTGGGCAAGGTACAGCTCAAGGGGTCCACCTAGGTCCAATTTGCCATGAAACCTAGGCCTTATTCCATCAGGATGCCAAAATATGAAAAATAGAAAAATAGGTTTGAATTTTTGGCAACTTGTACATATCTCTGTATCATACACCTTTTCTATTGATGAGAAAGGGGAGAAGAAATGAAGCATGTGAAAAACAATTTTGAAAAACAATAAAAGAAGCATGAAGATGGGGGAGTAGTGTATAAACAGATAGGGGGAGTTTTAACAGTTTTTCACATCAAATGTTGCCATCAATGCCAAAGGGGGGGATTGTTGTAAACTTATGTATGATGTCTAAAGATGTTGTCATTGATGGAAACAAGCAATTGAACAAGAATGGAACAGTGGTTTGGTCCAGAGAAGAAGACTTAGCTATTTTGGCTAAGTGTTAGCAGTATACAGTAGATAGCGACAGAGCAACAACAAAATGGATGGCATTGGTCTGCAATAGAAGATCATATCATGAAAATTAGGTATGTTGTTCACAACCTTTAGATGATCAATTGTCCAAGATTTTAGTTTCTAATGAGTACCAAAAGTTCATCTTCAAGAAGTCTAAGTCCGGCAGTGTAGTAAGCAGAGGAAATCATGACATAACACTTAACTGAATTGGTCTCCATTCTTCCACTGTGGCATATCTTTTTATGTGGTTTTGATGTGTTGTAAACACATGTATGAAGTACCTATATCTAGAGTTACAAGTTCTTAGTCCCACCAAAGAGTCAATTATGAATGCCTAAGTATCGCTACTTGATATGGTGCAGTTTGGCTGTGACAGGGTATGTGTTCCAATGGTCCACATTCTACCACAAAAGAATATTTTTCTCTGTAGTTCTAGAGTTGTGATCTATGAAATGAGAAGAGTCTCTGATATGTATTTGAGCAATTCTTGTGGTCCATAGTGGAAGATGTTGTCTGACAGTTGAACTGAACTAGTGAACAGTTTGTGGATAAGGCTGACATGACAGTATGATGTGTGTGCAGTAAGTTTTGGTGTTTGGAACTTAATCCTAAGTGGTGAAACAGTTGAGGATGTCATGTGTGAAGGTATTCCAAATATTGTTTGGGTCCACTATAGATTGTGGAGAATGTATTTGGCCGACAAAGTACATAATGCATGACTACATGGTACACTTCATTAGGCTGACCTAATATGAATTTTTGTTTGTTGCGGATATAAATGTGAGTTTGAATTTCTTATTTGAGATAAGATCAGTAAATATGTCTATGATGAATATGTGAAAGTACAGAGTAGGCAACAAGAGCAGAAGAAGAGAGATGTTGTCTAATGTAAAAGCAGAGCAGAGAATTAGAGCAGTCAATATGAAGAGTTTTGAGATAATATTTTGAGCATACATTGGAGCTACATTCATAGATGTGTAGATGCAATCTGAGCACTTCATTTTGGTAGTGAACCATCTCCATTCTTCTTTCTTTCTCTAGGTAGTGAGCCTTCTTACAGTGAGCACTTCTTTTGGGTAGTGAGCCATAGGTAGTGATCCCTAAGGTAGTGAGCCTTTATTGTAATTCAATATTGTTCCTACATAATATATTGTGAGCTAACACTCACCATGGTTTTCCCCAGTTTTGGGTTTTCCATGTAAAAATCTTGGTGTTCATGTGTGATGGTTTGTGGTTGTTTCTTTTGTGTCTAATTTGCTTTATTATTGCATGCGGTAAATGGATTATTAGTTTAATAAACAAGAAGTTTAATACAATACTGATTCACTCCCCCTCTCAGTACTTCGGGTGTTCAACAGGGATACCTGCCACAGCATATGGATCTAAATCAATAGCTTATATATGTGGATGTCACATTAGGTATCAACCCACATAATCTATAGATATGAACTGAGCTTCCATTGCAATATCAACTTGATACTATCAATTGCTTCCCATTGGGAAGCAATGACAACCTTATCAGCAATATGGGTAATGACTAGAGAGACCACATGCATCCTCTGCCCAACCAAGATCTTGTAATCTATGGGTTTCCTATCTACATGATGATAAGCATCCCTATCACAAATACTACCATGACCCTACCCCATATGACCTGGTAAATCCAAATAGTTAACGTTGAGGCCTAAATGGACCTCATCATATAACTGTTGTGCAAAATATAATAGAATCTAGTCATTGTTTGGATAACGAACGTGAGCAGCAAGAAATCATGGATATATCAAAGGTGCCATCCTAGGGCATATGCACCTAGTCACCTAATATTCCCTAACCTGAGATTTGGTGGAGTACTGGGGAAACATTGATTTTTTATTGTTTCCTTTGGCACTCTATTCTAGATTGTGCTCAAAGGATCATCACTTGATACCTGATCCCTCATCTAGCCATGGATGGCTACTAACGTCTCCCCAGAATAAGCATGGTGACCTCCTAATGACTATCTAATAGTGACCAAACTCTGTAAAATCATACTACAATTACTTCTATACACCCCAGTGGTAGAAGGGTCAGCTAGAATCTACCTCAATCTTTGAATCTTAGAATCAATACATGTCCAAAGCATATCCATATCGGTGCACGTACTATGCACAAAAATCAATTAAGTTCTTTAATTTTAATGAACAAGCACATGTACATAGGTCTAAAATAATATTCCATGTCCAAGTTTCCTAAATCTAAAAATAATTTGATGATGCACAATTTTAGAACTTGCATAAATATTCTTTAACCTAAAACTAACATGAAGATAAAAATTTAAACCCTAAATTGAAACTGGAGGTATGATGTTAAATAAAATAAATTTTCATAATTAAAACACATGACTTAAAAAAAATTCCTAACAATAAAAAGTTTACAATCAAAATTTATCCACATCCTCTCTAATATTTTTAATAGATCTAGATCTTGCTCACTAGGATATTCCTTCTACATTTTCTACTAATTGTAGCTTCATACCCACTTCTTAAGATAAATAATTTACACTTTTCTTGTGATGCGATCTACTAAGATCTAGTTTAATGTTGATGTCAAATTTTGAATGTTGTATGCCAAAGGGTGTATGGGCAACCATATCTTGTTTTTTTTTATGATATTGAACTGGAATTTGTGGATTCAAACTACTTTTCAATTTCAAGTAGAAAACATGGCTATATGCATAACCATCCTATTGATAATCATTTTCTAATTTTACCTTTACCATGTCCATGACAATTGAAGAGGCATTTTCTAAAACACAAAAGTATTGGCCATCATGGGATAATAGAACTAAGCTTAATTGCATAAACACAGTGGCAACAAGTGTTCCATTATGTGATAGACTTAGGGCTATGGTCAAGAATTCTAATAGAAACCTCCCCAAGGAAGATTAGGATATCTAGTAATTTTACAATGTATAAAGTGGAACTTGGTATGGGTTGGTCTAGATCAGCTGGCTCCACTGGAGCCTCCTCATGAAATGGAGCTTGTGTTAGGATTTGATGTGGGCCACACATGTGGTGCTTCTACCAAGACAAAGCACATACGATCCCTTGGAAATGTTTTTCAAGTAGAAATGGTGCGATACAATATTTCTATTTTGAAGCCTATTTATCCAAAGGGGATCATTGTCCTTTCTCTATTCCTTGGAATTGGGAGTGCAGAAGTTGCTTTGCATCATTTGGGTATACCAATCAATTATGTTGTATCTGCAGAATTTTGCAAAGAAAATAGGCTTATCCTCAGAAGCTGGTGGGAAAAAACACATCAAAAGGGAAAACTAATTAAGGTGGAAGCTATGAAGAATATGATAGAAGAAATACTTGATGATTTAAAGATTAATTCAATTGGAGGTTTCAATCTGATAATAAGTGGAAGCCCCTGTAATAATATGACAGGTAGCAACAGGTGCACAAGGGTATGATATTTAATTTTTATGCCCATTCCTTGTACACATGTTGATGCCTATCAGGTTATTACAGGGGCTTCCACCTATTATTAGATTAAAACCTCCAATTGAATGAATCATTGAATCATCAAGTTTTTCTTCTGTCAGATTCTGCACAGCTTCCACCTTAATTAGTTTTCCCTTTTGATGTGTTTTTTCCCACCAGCTTCTAAGGATAAGCCTATTTTCTTTGCAATTTTTTGCAAATACAACATAATTGAGTGGTATACCCAAATGATGCAAAGAAATTTTTGTACCCCTAATTCCAAAGAATAGAGAAAGGACATTGATCCCCTTTGGATAAATAGGCTTCAAAACAAAAAGATGGTATCCTACTATTTCTACTTGAAAATCATTTCCAAGGGATTGTATGTGCTATGTCCTGGTAGAAGCACCACGTGTGTGGCCCATGTCAAATCCTAACATAAGCTCCATTTCATGAGGCTCCAGCAGAGCCAGTTGATCTGGACCAACCCATACCAACTTCCACTTTTACATTGTAAAATTACTAGATATCTTGATCTTCCTTAGGGAGGTTTCTATTAGAATGCTTGACCATAGCCCTAAGTCTATCACATAATTGAACACTTGCTACCACAGTGTTTATGCAGTTAAGCTTATTTCTGTTATCCCATGATGGCCAATACTTTTGTGTTTTAGGAAATGCCTTTTCAATTGCCATGGACCTGGTAAAGGTAAAATATGAAAACGGTTATCAATAGGAAGGTTATGCACATAGCCACACTCTCTACTTGAAACTGAAAAGTACTTTGAATCCACAAATTATGGTTCAATATCATACAAAAATCAAGATATGGTTGCACATACACCCTTTGGCGTATAACATTTGAAATTTGACATCAAAATTGAAATTTGAATATGAGTTTGACAGAAAAATTAATGTACCCATTATTTTTAAATAACTCTAGTGCTTCTATAAAGATGTATATATATCATGATATATCATCAAGTATATATATTGTTGGTGTGAACACATAATTCACACATGACACTTTCCAGCATTTGTCTTCAGACATTCACCATCGGTATAGGAGCTACTTCATTGTGGGAGGGACCTATAGTCTCACATTTGCTCTCCTATGGGGGGGTATTGATTGTACATATGTGTTGGATGTAGTTCTTGGGGGGTCTTGAGTCCTCCTTCCATCACATCTTTCATTTGTTTTCTATATTCTCACTTTTGGAGAGGAGTTTTGTCCCATGAGGTTTTCTCCTTTTTTCCACTTGAGATTTGTTGTACATGGGTACCTAACATGGCCTAGTAGCCGGGACCCATCTCCATCAATGTATCTTGCTTTAGTCAACTACTCCCTAAGTTTTACTTAAGGGGGGGTGTTGGTGTGAACACATAATTCACACATGTTAAGTTGACTTAGTGAGTCTTCTAGATGTCACTAGTTGAGTCTAGTTGTGTGTTGAGTTGTTTATAGTTGGAGTGAGTTGTCTTATCCTCCACATGCGCAATTAGTTATCATCCTCTAATTGACACATGTTGTAGGATTATCTCCACTTTCCACTCCACCTTTCTAGCTCTCACCTTGCCTTTATAAGCAAGGCTCTCTAATTGTATTTCATACAGCTTCATATGATCTATGTATAGATTCTTTGCTCCATTGTTTTAGCATCTTCTCTTTATCTTTGTGTGGAAGGTTGTCTTGATTGCAGGTGATCCTGGCTTGCTGAATCACATTGACTCTTACATATATCACATGATATATATATATATATATATATATATATATATATATATATATATATATATATATATATATATATATATATATATATATATATATATATATATATATATATATATATCTAACACAAGTTTGGTTCTAGTCTGATAGTGCTTCCCCATTTATAGACAATTGAAATGAACTCAAAGGATTTTTTAATTTTTAAACAATATGTTGGTTTTCTTTCCGAATCAGCAGAGGGTTTGCCAGTTCCAATGCATAGGCAGATTCAACCAACTAATACAGGAGGTTGCGTGAGCTACCTCCCCTTCACTTCTAGTTCTGCCACACCAAGGGGGGTATCCCTATAGCTAAAGATTTAACCTTGACTTGTCCAATGACACAAAGATTTAGCTTTACAATGACAGGCAGAATACTCTCATGTTGGGCCAAGATTTGAATGATAGATCACAAGTTTGGCAACACTCTTGGACATATCTAACAAGTTATGGATGAGAGTATGTAGGGGTCCTAAACCTACTCCTACAAACTAATAGGTTGGAAAAACGGAATGATGGATCTTATGTTTTGGATGCAAGACAAGGGGGTTTTGGATCATAACTACTACACAAGGGCAGATCGGTGGCTATCTTAGGGCAAGGAGTCAACTAGACGAATACAAGTGAATGGTTTGCAACTAGCATTTGAGTTTCAAGGGGTTAGGATTGGTATTTGCCTTACAAACACCACCCAAGGATAAGTATTTAACTGTCTCTACTTACAAATATCCTTGCTAACATACAGTCTTCTCCATACTCAACCTAAAACAGTTTAATCCATTCCTTGAATGGAAGTTAGAGATCAAGCATGTGATATAGAAATCTATATCCTGGAATCTAAGAAACCCTTAGCAACTAGATTCAAAAGTAGAAAATGCATTCAACAAATGGAGACAGATAGATAAACACATGCAAATGTGCATTTTTCATATAAAATGACATGAAACTAAACATATGTGCAAGGTGCATTCTAATGCAACTCATAAACTCCAAAAGAGATAGAGCAACCAAGAAAATGCTCTGTCTTTTGTTATTTTTCCCCAAAAAAAGCCCAAGTCTTCAACAACCACTAATGGGTAACACAGTTTTCCTTTTATAGCAAGACTGTGTACTCAGCAATAATTACAAGGCATTTCAAAATTCTGCCAAATACATTGCACCAGGAATGGCGCCCAAATCATTCAATGTTCTAGGCAGAGAAAAGGAAGGGAGTAGGTGAGATCGGGAACTATGTAGCCACTCAAGATTTTTGCCCTTAAGATGGTAGGTGGCCCGTCCATGTCTTTGACCATGCTTCTGTAACTTCACCATTAATGCCAACCTACCCACAGCCTCAAGAAATGCAGCAGTTGCATGCAACGCAAATTTTCCCACCTTAAAATAGCTGTAGAAATAAAGGAAATTGCCCCTGCAGAACATTTGAATCATGGCCGTCAATTTCCCTTCCTATCACTAAGATCCACGGCCTCAAAAAGCTTTGAAAAGTAGCTAGCCAATTAAATTGTGCCACGTAGGTACCCTGTGCTTCCATCACTGACCTTTGCCGCCATCTATTTTGCCTTTTTCGCCCAATGTATATGCAAAAGCATATACATACAATCACAAATATACAAGGCGGACCCCAAATATTTATAAAACAAATCACAATCTCATTCAGGTCCAGCTTGTATCTCCCTTTTGCATATATCGCTTTGTATATTGCACATACAAATGCAATATACAACCTACGGATCTCAAATGACTATGAAGCACTTTGAAATTCAAATCAAGTCCGACTTGTATCTCTTTACTTGTATATTTCCTTACATATCACATTATACAAATGCAATAAACATACTACGGACCTCATCCATCTATCAATTGGATTGGAGAAATTTGAAATCTGGGCCTTGTATCTTCATTCTTTGTATATCGGCATATACAATGCCATATACATGCAAGCTGTGGATCCCACCGTTGAATGTGCCAAATTTTATTTTTAATTTGGGTCTAGCTTGTACATCATTCCTTTGTATGTTCGCCATGTATATCAGCTTGCATATCGCATTATACAAATGTAATATACAAGCAAAAACATACATTCACCGGACTTACGCCTTCATCAACTACATTGCATGCCTATTTGGGTCCAGCCAATGCATATTAAGAATGTATGTTCCCTTTGTATGTGCGAACATACAATCACACTTGTATATGCAAATGGTGGGCCCCGCTAATTGTATCTTGTTCCCTTGCACAATTCCTTTGCATGCGCCCGATGTACATTCTGTTTTGTAAGTCCACGGGCCCCACCAAATGTATCTCCCCCTTTGTATCTTTACTTTGCATGCCAAATATACATTCAATTCTTCTTGCACATATCTTCCCGATTTGAACCTTTTTTGAGATCCGCATTGTATCCTCACGTTGTATGTTGAACATACAACAAAACATGCATACAATCTCGCTCGATACAACCGTGGAATATTCTGGGAATGTATCCGAATGCAACTTACAAACCTGATATGCATTCAACAATGCATACAACCAATTTTTCCATTTTTTGAAGGCCGATTGAACTCTTTTTTCGGGCTCACTAATGTATATCTACACATGTACATTCAAATGTACATACAAACACCAATGCATATACAAAGATACATGCATGCAACTTTTGAGGGACTTAGAATTTTATGGGTTTTTATGAAGGGGCCTACAGATTTAAATGTTTGAAACCTAAATTTTATGCAGGCACCATCAAAGTACAAGAAAGAGAACTTCAAATCTAATATTTAATATATCAATCACAAGAGTCTAAGGCTTATTTACTCTAGGAGGTCAAGTATGGAATTTTTTTCTAAATTGCATCCAGAAATTATTTTTCAAATTTCATTCTTATCATTTAGAAGTTTCCATTTTCTTATCAAGTTCATCTACTATATTCCCATTCAATAGGTATATTCTAACCACATTGAAATATAAATTCGCATTCATGAACACCTAATAGTTTCTTGCTACCAACCTTGGAAGTTTTCGAGCTACTTTTTCTTATTGAGTACTTTTCTTGCCACATGGTCCACTAAGATCTAGTTTAATGTTGATGTCAAATTTTGAATGTTAGATTTAACCATACAATTTATCCTCATTTTTTTTTTCAAAGAATAGGCGTGCATGTGTGGTGTTCCCTAACTCTTGATTGAACACGTTAAATAGAGAACTCCCCTTTGGTTTTTGTGATCTCCCCATTTCATACCAACATTGAATACTTGGTTAAGCTCAAGATTATCACTTGTTTCATCACTTGTTTTGAATAACTTGTTTCAAGCAAGTAAAGAATTTAGATTACTTGTTTTATCATTCAAATCAATTATTAACACATATAATACAAGTATTGTTAAATTCATAATAAATTTTATAAATATAATAATAATTCAGTACCTAATGCATGTGCCCCTCCTAGGTTACATAAGAAAAGTAACCAGACTTGATTATTAAACTTGTTAATCAATAATGTTGTTTGACCTATAATCCTATATATATACATGATGATATATATATCATCATATTAAGATCAGCTATATAAATTGTGATAGTATGTGTAATCATCACATGTATATATATATATAATTGTTACATCCCCAATTTTGACTATGTTTAACTTTTACTTTTCATTTGATTAAATGGGTAAGTAATCATAGGATAATGATTTGACATTTGGTAAATGTCAGGATAATCATTGATTATGTGGATTATGAATAATTCTTAGAATTAAACATGTGATTACGTGTTGTTGAGATTATTTTATTACGATGAATAATGATTTATTGATGATACACTAATGATAGTTTGTATGAATGTGAGTGTAACAAGAAAATATTCCACCTTCAGAATGGCAGGAGAGTATCATCAGAGAGAGGGGTATAGATGTATGGAAAAGTTAGGTTTGCCATCTGAGCTTCAAGTCATGTACTTAGTGAACCATTTTGAGACAGGGTATGTATTAGTTGTCTATTCCTTTTAGAGATTTCAATTCGAACTTTATCAATTTGATGTGAGGAAAATATTTTCCAACGTCAAATTTCGCTTGAATTGGTCGAAAGAGTTTTTTCCTGATTTATGTCTTTGTTTTGCATAAGGATGCGAAGGGGGAGAAGATCACAACCCACTTTCGCACCTTATCAAACAATTAATACCAACTTTAGAAATAATGGTAATGATACCATTATGTTGGTATATTAATTATTTATTTGTTTAAATATTATTATATTGATATAGAAATCTATTTTATTTCGATTGAAAATTATCTCTTTTTCGATAATAAGATCTTCTTTGGCCCCCACTCCTATTATGTTCATGTAGTGTTTTGCATTCTCCTTAACCCACATAAAATCGTGGGAGTGGGGAAAATCCCACAGTGACTGTGAGAGTGTGTGGGTGGTGAGAGTACAACTAGTAAGCTGCATACTTCCTGCTTAGAGACTTTGGTGGAGAAGTTTTAGTTTCTTCGTGTAGTGGGAGAAACATAATGATATTTTCCTTCGATACTCTTTGTGGTGGTTAAGCATTTAGAGGGTAATGCATTCTATGTAGAGAGAAGAGCCTCTTGGTTGTGGAGAAAAGAACAGTGTCACCAAAAGCATAATAATTAGCTATGGAAGGAAAGAAACTTGCGTTATGTATATTGCAAGCAATGGAATCTATATATTGTTATAATACTTTCTAATGGACTGAAGAGCGTAGGAGCACCAGTCGATCATTATGTTAGAATTCGAGACTCACCAATTTATCATTATCTTTGTTGTTGACTCAATCGAGCCAATTGACAGGTATGAATATGTTATAATGTTGTTTTAACTTGTTTATATGGAAGATGTATATTCGATATGTGATATGATGCCAATTATGGCACAAGCATTTATTTATTTCTATGTGTTGTTGTTAATAGCCTTTTTTATTATTAGAACTTGTGCATTTTAGCACAATTGATAACGAGGGTTGAAAGGCTTACAAACATTAATTAACTAGTGGTCGACACCACTACATATAACTTGGAACCTTTTTAACTGTTCAAGGTCTGTAGACTATGTTATTGATTATAACAAATGCTTTTGAGTTATTATAACTGTGCATGCTTTTGTAAAGCCAGTCATATGTTAAAACTTCGAACCACAATGGAAAGGAATCCTACAAATCGATAAATAAAAGATTGGTCATTAGAAAGAATATAATTGTTATCATTATAGATGATGTGTGATACCAAACTATACTTGCATGACTACATAATAAGAAGTATTTGGAATGATGTTGAACTTAAAATTTATTTATTTAAACTATTTCTTATAGAAAGACATACAGCCTAAGATGGTCAAGATGGCCAAGTATATAGCTATAGTTGTAAACTTGAACTATTGAGTTGATTGACCAAATTTTTTCTAAAGATTAGTTATGAGAAAGAAAGAAACCCTATTAAGATAATGCATGTAATAAGGGTAACTTTTTTGGTAAACAATGTTTCTCTTGCTATATGAAGGGAAAGTCAATACGACCAAATGGTTGAAGTAAACTAGAAGAATCTAGTATGATATATCTTTTGAAACAAATAACAAGAATGTTTATTATTTAATGTTATGGGTTGGAAAAGTTAACCCTCATATTACTTAGAAGAGTTATGAAAATTAAAACTCTTGAGTCAAAATGACTTTATTCATAAATATGTTTGATCAACATTAAACGATCAAGAAAACCCTAGAATGAGACAGAATGAGTCTGAAGGGGTGTTTTGAAGACCACTGGATATTGATAATAGAAAGTAAATGATAGGAAGTCATAGACCCTAGAATTTGCAAGGATGCAAAAGAGGGACTCTTGAAAAAAGATGTAAATTCTAATCCTTTTTACAAGGCATGTATATATCCTAGACTGAGGATTGGCACCAGTCAGATGGACTGGAAAAGAAATAATGATTATACAAGTTATGTTTATAAACATTGTAGGATGAGATAGCTTCTAAGTCAAGTTAGAAGTGTGTGAATATTCGACTACGTTCATTTTGAAATGTCTATGTATATTAAATCTTTGGCCAAAGTAATGTATCTGTCTATGCATACATTAGTCGGTTCATTGTGCTCCAGATGGCATAACCATCTAGTAGTGTCATACATGGGTAAGTGCACAAAGATGAGGGACCAAGAGGGGGTCTTAAGATGCCACTTTTTTATGAAATCAAGAAAGACAGATGTTGGATGAGAAATTGAAGATAGTTACACTCAAAATTTGAAGATACAACAAAAAAGAGTTGTAGTGCTCTAAATCTAGTTTCTAAACTACTATTTTTTTTCAAAAATGGTTGAGATTAAGGGGTTCAAAAAGGGGGAGTACACAAATTGGTCATGTTTTTCTCAAAAACACATAACATAGCATCTGTTGTGCTCCCTTTAAAATGTTAACTTTTTTTTAGTATTTCAAAAATTGTTTCGGTGATAAATTATGTAAGGACACCTAAACCCTATTTATTAATTGTAATGTTTTATTTAGAATAGTTAACCAATTGAATTGTTTCAAAATAATTATTTAGATAATTTAATATTGTGTAGAAAAGAAAATCATACATTGCCATTTTATGCTTTTATATTTACATACTTCATAAAAAATTCTTTTATTCTATGACACATGCAAGAATAGCAGTTATGCATCTTGAAGAGAGAATCTTAGAAATTAATATTTGTTTTCAATTTAGTAGTGCTAATTTTAGGAGATGTTACAAAAGAAGGATAGTGGCATTTAAATGCTTTGACTAAATATATTTGATTAGAATTTAGTGTTTACTTAATTGATTTTAGTTATTTTGTGTGTTCTTTTTATCATTATATTTTATATTAAGTCCATAGCTCAATTACTTTTAGTAGAATACTTATTTATTCATAAGATAAATTATGTTTTAGAATTGTTTTAAATCATTTTTATTTCATGAGTAAATAGGTGTCGGGAGTGGAAGATGAAGAGTCATCTTCTCTAGAAGTTTCATTCTCTTTTGGAAGACAAAGAGTTAGGATGTTTGGTTTTAAAAGATCAAGAAATGTATGAGGTGAGGGGGGGGGATATATTTAAGAAAATATATTGATATGGAGTGAATAAAATTGATTGCTATGGGGTTATTGAAAAACACATATATTACATCAATATATTTGCAATTAGATGATTTTTTTTAGGTATGATAAAATAGTGAAAAAGGAGAATGGGGAAAAGGAGGTTGGGATAATTGTTGATTTGGAGCTGCTAAGATCTTCCCAGCAAGTCTAAATCCCAGGTGTGCTTAATGGTTATATTATTAATTATTTAATTGTCTTTTATCTATAGAACAAGGAATGTTAAAATGCTTTGCAAAATTGTTGTCTGTGAGGTTGGATTTTATTGCACTTCCTCTATCTCTATTAAATTTATTTGAGGTACCATTCCTTTACTTCATTAGGAATCTATTGGTTAACCCTCTTTCTATGATTTAATAAATGGGGCTCCGATGATTTCTGGAGGAGCCATTCGGTAATAATCTATGTTTAGGTATATTGCATGTTGCTGTGTAAAATTTAATTCTGTGTTGGATGTTATTTTCCTCTAGATCTAAAATTGAATTCCTTATTTATATAAATTATCTCTAATGTATTTGTTTCCATTTTCCAAGAATGTTGTATGATTTTTAGATAAATTTAATCAATGCTACATGATTGAGAAATTAGTTTTTTTAATCACTATCCTAAATTTCAGTATAATTCATGAATGATTGATTCCACATTAAAATCAGATTTCATTGTATTTCCTCTGTAGAAATTGTAAAAATTAAATAGTTGTGGTTCCTCTGTCTCATTTGGAAATCTATTAATTTACCCCTTGTCTTTAAGCTATTAATTGAGGGGTTTGATGATTTCTGGAAGAACCAATGTGTGGAAACCATTTGTTTAATTCTTATGTTACTATGTGGAAGTTGCATTCTGTAATTGGTTGTTGTTCATTCATCTGGGTGCAGAGCATTTTAACCTGAGTCATATGAATACAAATTATCCTATCTATTAGAATATTGATTTTATTCTTGAATAATTGCATACATATAAAATACAGATATTCTATTTATGTTTTTATTTAGGACTGAAATTTATCAATATTGGTTAGTCTTTTTAGGTTGAGTTTTTATATTAATTATTTTTTGGATTGAGGGAAGAAGGCAGATTGTAGAAAAAACTGCTCACACCTCATAACTAATTTTCTTACTTGCTTTCTGGGTTTTATTATCTATGGTGTTAGCTTTCTAAGACATCTTGAAATTTTAAATTTCGTTTAGAATCAAGAAAGTTATCGTAGTTTTACTAGTGTCTAGTTTTTATGGCAAGACAACTTATTTATTTAATTTATTATTTTATTTTGTTCTTATTTATTTTGATAATTCAATTCATTAAATTAAAATTGGGACTAAATATGCCACAACTAAATTATATGAATATATTTCCTTTGAATGCATTACTTTTTCTTTGTTTATCTTAAGTCTAATTTTTAAGAGATTAATTTAGAATTCCATTAGGTTGGATCTGGTTCTTAAGAAATTTCATGTGTTTAATCTTGGTCTCTCTTTTAATAAAGGAATTTTTTTTATTAAATATTAATAGAATTGTTTTAGATGCATTGGTATTTTAAAACTAATAACTTATAATCATAAAATATATTGAATGTTAACTTGCCATAAAGCAAGTTTCCGTGTTGAAATGTCTCTAAAATCAATTGAATTACTAAGAAGGTATATATGAAATTGGATTCTTTCTATGTTGATATATAATATGGCATGATGGATATACTTATTTCCTCTTTCTTGATGGAATAATAATGTATATAATTAATTTATGAGTTTTGCATTAATTTCTTTATAAAAACATACCATTTTATGTATTGGAATTTGTGATAATTACTCTTATTGTGTTTTTTTGTTATGCTATGATAATTGTCTTCTTTTTATTTAGTAGTAGATTTTTATAGATTTTTCACTATATTAAGGACTTTTAGTATCCCCATCATTTTATATTAGATTGATTTTTTTAAAGATAAGATCAAATCCTTTCTTTTAGGAAATAAAGTTTAGATGTAAAATAAGCATTTATTTTTAGAAATTGGTTTATAATTCTTTAATTAGAAACTATGTAATTCATAGATTCTCTAACAATTAAAATTATTTTAGAAACTAAATCTTTAAATGAATTGTTTAGAATCTTGATGTAGGAGCATCCCTAGTTCAAGAGCAATCTTGCATCAACCAAAAAAATTTGCATTTCAGTTTGTTTGTAGTTCAGTTTGTTTCTTTTCATTTTCCAGTTTAGTTTACGCAGTTTAGTCAGTAGCAGTTTCTATATTTTGGTCTGCATTCTACCACAATTGCATTTTAGATCTTGTGGAGCTAGACTTAGCATCTACATTCATTCATGCACAACATATCCAAAATTTGGAGCATTCAGATGAAGTATCAGAAAGTTATCGCTATCAAAAGATCAATTGTTTTCTCATAAAAGAGCATCCTGACAATCTCTGATAAGAAGCTAAAGGAGAAGACTTGCGGAGCATTCCTCAACTTGTGGTGCCTAATGACACATCAATCATTGATCTTTGGTTCATGACCAACCTTCCCTAAGATCTGCACATCATTCCATTCATTTGTGAAGGAACTCTATGCAATTAGGTCTGACCTATCCATGTACACACGTTATAGCTCTCCATTGGAGTTTGAGATCTTCCTTGTCCGACGTGGAGGAATCTATTTTTCTAGAGATGATATATACTGATGTAATAGATGCCTAGGAAAGTAGCTAGCAATTTTGATACATAGTTCTTAGTTTGAATTCTTAAGTGAAGGAGCTTCAAAGCTATATCTTGAGCATATTTTGATATTCTGTAATCAAGCCTGTGAGCCCTAATTGTAAGCCCGCATGTTGCCAGCTAGTTTATATTTGAATTCTATGATATATTGGATGACTGAACCTACATTTATTTCATATCTCTGAGTTGTTTCCATTGTGTTTACTCTAGTTGCATGGTCTAGACAATTCATTCTATGAACCCTCCTTCCATGACTGCACCAAGTGGTATTAGACCAAAAGTTCAAATCTTTGGGAGTGAATTGATCAAAGTTGGCGAAGGAATTCTGTAAGATCTTGCTATGGACAGATCACCGAATCTGAGGCAGGTTACTTGTGTTGGAACTGATTGCTGATTGTGAGGCAGTTGTCACCTTGTAGCCCGATTGCCGAATTGAAGTAGTTTGCACTTGATCCTAGGAAGAATGCCACCGAGGAGAATCCCTGGTATTGGAACAATGGCTAGAAGAATGGATGAGATGATGAAAATGATGAAAATAATGAGAATTTGATTCGATGTTGTTGAAGAAGATAGGCAAAGAGGATTGACACCGAGACCTAATGTTGAAAGTGATGATGAAGAGGAATTTCAATCTATTGAACAAATTAGTGAAACCCTAGGAGGTGATGAAGAAGAAGAATCAAATCAAGTAAAGATGTTGTGATCTATTTCAAAGATTGGGAAGAGACCTAGAGTTGATGTATCAAACTACACTGGAAATTTGAACCCTAAAGAACTGATTGACTAGATAAATGACATGGAAGAGTTCTTTGAATATGAAGAAGTTGAAGATCTAGAGAGGGTGAAATTTGCAAAGACAAAGTTGAAAGGACATGCTGGTATATGGTGGAAAGAAGTTTCGTTGGATAGAAATAGAAGAGGAAAAGAAAAGATTACAAAATGGGATAGGATGGTGACAAAATTAAAGAACCAGTTTATGTCCATTGACTATGAGTTGGAACTGTTGAAGAGATTGTAGAACCTAAGACAAAAGGAGAAATCTGTGAAGGAGTATACTGAAGAATTTCATAAGATGATCATAAGGACAAGACACAGTGAAACAAGCAAAGAGAAAGTGGCTAGATACATCAATGGACTGAGATTGAACATTCAAGAAGAACTAAGTTTGGTAAGGATGACAACATTAGAAGAAGCATATTAGTGTGCCCTAAAAGTTGAAGAGAAGTTAAATAAGAGACATGATTAGAGACAGAGAGGCAGAGGAGGTAAATTTTAGAGAGGTAGAACATTTTTTAGAGGAGAGAGACCATTTGTAGACCAAAACAGATGAGAGAACACATTCGAGAAAGAAGATAGAGATAATAATGCATACTGAAGAGATAGAAATTTTGTACCGTAGAGGAAACCCTAGTGCATACCAGAGTGAAGGATATATAAGAGAAGGAAGAGGACCTGATAGGAGAACATTCAGAGGAACTTGTTTTAAGTGTGGAGGTGAAGGACATAGAGCATTTGAATGTAATCAAGGAAGTACAAGCAAAAGGACAGAGAATAGTGGAAGAGTAGCCTATGTGGAAGAAGAACCTATTGGATCACTAAGTTTAGTTGGTAAACCTAAGAAAGGAGAATCACTTGTGATGAAGAGAGCACTATTTCATGCTGAGACAAATGAAGAACCACCACAGAGGAAAAGTTTGTTCAGAATCAGATGCAAATCAGGAGGTAAATGTTGTAAAGTTGTTATTGATAGTGGTAGTTCTGATAACCTAGTTTTAGAAAAGATGGTGACTAAGCTGAAGTTGGAAATATTGAAACACCCTAAGCCTTATCGGATAGCATGGATTCAAGGTGATCATAAGGCACTAGTAAGTGAACAATGTTTGGTGAAATTTAATATTGGATCATATCATGATGAAGTATTGTGTGATATTATGCCTATCAATGTTTGTCATATCTTGTTGGGTAGACCTTGGCAGTATGATAGAAAAGCTATACATGATGGGAGAAAGAATACATACACTATAACATCAAATGGAATGAGAATTGCCTTGATTCCTTAGGAAGATGATCCTAAGAGTGAAGTATGTGGGAATGCTAGAATCTGTTTGGTAGATGGAAGAAAATTTCTGGATGGTTTTAGACATCAGAATATGTGCTATGATTTGATCCCTAAGAAGCCTGAAACATTGAAGAAGGAGACTGAAGGAGTACAGCTGGAGGAGATAACTGAGTTGCTGACAGAGTATGAAGACATCATATTAGATAATGTATCTGAAGAATTGCCACCAATTAGGAGTATCAGTCATCACATGGATCTTATAATGGGAGCTAGTTTGCCTAACAAAGCAACACACAGAATGACACTAGTAGAGAATGAAGAATTGAATAGACAGATATAGGAGTTGTTGAGAAAAGGTTTGATTAGAGAAAGTTTGAGCCCTTGTGTAGTACCTACAGTGTTAGAACCTAAGAAGGACAGAGAATGGAGAATGTGTACAGACTCTAGAGCAATAAATAAGATCACAATTAAGTATAGATATCCTTTACCTAGGATGGAGGATATCATGGATTATTTGAGTGGAGAAAAATATTTGACAAAGATAGATTTGAAGAGTGGATACCATTAGATCAGAATCAGAGAAGGAGATGAATGGAAGACTGCTTTTAGACAAATGAAGGATTATATAAGTGTTTAGTGATGCATTTTGGATTGACAAATGCACCAAGTACTTTCATGAGGTTGATGAATGAAGTCTTGAAGAAATTCTTGAGTAAGTTTGTTATTGTATATTTGGATGACATTCTAATTTTTAGTAAGACAAAAGAAGAACATTTGTGGCATATTAGACAAGTATTGCAAAGGTTGAGAGGAGAAATTGTTGATAAACATCAAGAAGTGTAGTTTCATGAAGGAAGAATTGGTATACTTGGGATTTGTGATTTTTGTAGAAGGATTAAAGATGGACCTTGAGAAAGTTAGAGCAATTGTTGAATGGCCTACACCAGAGAGCATTGGAGAAGTCATATCATTTCATGGATTAGCTAGTTTCTATCAGATGTTCATAAAAATTTTTAGCTTAGTTTGTAACCCTATGACATAGACCATGAGAGGTGATAGAAAAGATTTCAAGTGGACATCAAGAGCAGATAAAAGTTTTGAGTTGTTGAAGAAGAAAGTGACAGAGCAACCTATTTTAGCATTACCGAATTTCAATAAGGTATTTCAAGTAGATTGTGATGCAAGTGGGAGTACAATTGGAGTAGTGTTAAGTCAAGAAGGAAGACCTGTAGCATATTTCAGTAAGGTTGAATGATGTAAGGAGGAGATATTCAGTTTATGATCAGGAGTTCTATGCTATAATTCAAGCCTTGAAGAAGTGGAGACATTACTTGTTGCCTAAGGAGTTTGTGTTGTATACAGATCATCAAGATTTGCAATATTTGAACAGTCAAGGAAAGTTGAATCAGAGACACATGAAATGGGTAGACTTCATGTAGAGTGATACCTTTGTGCTAAAGCATAGGAGCTGAAAATCAAACAAAGTTGCAGATGCATTGAGTAGGAGAAGGAACTTGTTGACATAAATGAGAGTTGAAGTGATAGGATTTGATGAATTGAAGAACCTGTATGAGGGAGACACTGATTTTGTAGAACCTTGGAAAGCATGTAAGGAACCTGTTGTGATAGATAGGAGTAAAGTGGTTGGACTATTTCATTCAAGAAGATATGTTGTTCAGAGGAAATCAGTTGTGCATACCTAGAACTTCAATGAGAGATAATTTGATCAAGGAGAAGCATAGTGGTGGATTGGCAGGACATTTGACATTGGTAAGACAATGGCTTTGGTGAGTGAAAATTACTTTTAGCCTCAAATACATAAGGATGTTAGGAAATTTGTGCAGAATTGTAGAGTTTGTCAAGTTGCAAAAGGGAGTAGTCAGAACACTAGATTGTATAAACCTTTGACAATACCAGAGAGACCTTGGGAAGACATAAGTATGGACTTTGTAATGGGATTGCCTAAGACACAGAGAGGACATGATTCAATATTTGTAGTGGTGGACAAATTTTCAAGGATGGCACATTTCATACCTTGTAAGAAGACAACTGATGTAGTGCATTTACCTGACCTATTTTTCAAGGAAATTGTGAGATTGCATGGGTTACCTAAGAGTATAATTTCAGACAGAGACACTAGATTTCTTGGCTATTTTTGGAATACACTTTGGAAGAAGATGAAGACAGATTTGAAGTTCAATTCAGCATTTCATCCACAAACTGATGGACAGACAGAGGTAGTGAATAAAAGTTTGGGAAACTTATGAAGATGTTTGGTTGGAGAGAAGACATGAAGTTGGCATTTGATTCTTTCACAAGCAGAGTTTCCATACAATAATTTAGTAAATAGGAGTACTAGAAGAACACCTTTTGAGATTGTTACTAGAATAAATCCTAGAGGAGTAGCAAAGCTGCGAGATACTAGTGCAGAGGAAAAGCAAAGTGCAAAAGTAGAAGAATTTGTAGAATATATGAAGACATTGCATAACTAGGTGAAGAAGAATTTGGAGGAGATGAACAGCAAGTATAAGGAACAAGCAAATGAGAAGAGAAGACATATGGAATTTGAAGTGGGAGATGAAGTGATGGTATACTTGAGAAAAAAAAAATTCCAGTTGGAACATATAACAAGTTGAAGATGAAGTTTGGACCTTGTAGGATACTTAGAAAATTTGATTGAGGAAATGCATATGAAGTGGAGCTACTAGAGACATTGGGTATTTCACCTATTTTCAACATTGCAGACCTATATCAGTATCATGAAGTAGAGTTTAGTGATAGCCTTAAAGAAGTAGTTATCACAACAAGCACTAGAGAAAATTGAAGACATTTTGGACAACATAGTTGGACGTAACACTAGAGGAAGACAATACAAAGAATACCTTGTGAAGTGGAAAGGCAAACCAGAAGAAGATTCATCATGGGTTTCTTAGGCTGAGGTGGATCATCTTGGTTTTCCTCTAGCCCCAACAAAGTGAGGGACTCATTTTTTCAATAACCCTTAATGTCTGATGTAGGAGCATCCCTGGTTCAAGAGTAATCTTGCATCAACCAAAAACATTTGCATTTCAGTTTGTTTGCAGTTTAGTTTGTTTCTTTTCATTTTCTAATTCAGTTCAAGCAGTTTAGTTAGTAGCAGTTTCTATATTTTGGTCCACATTCTACCATAATTGCATTTTAGATCTTGTAGAGCTAGATTTAACATCTACATTCATTCATGCACAACATATCCAAAATTTAGAGCATTTGAATCAATTATTGGAAAGTTATCACTATCAGAAGATCAATTATTTTCTCAAAATAGAGCATCCTGACAATCTCTAATAAGCAGCTAAAAGAGAAGACTTGCAGAGCATTCCTCAACTTGTGGTGCCTAATGACACATCATTCATTGATCTTTGGTTTATGACTGACCTTCTCTGAGATCCGCACATCATTCCATTCATTTGTACAGGAACTCTATGCAATTAGGTCCGACCTATCCATGTACACACGTTACAACTCTCCATTGGAGTTTGTGATCTTCCTTGGCCGACACAGAGGAATCTATTGTTCCAGAGATGATATATATTGATGTAATAGATTCCTAGGAAATCAGTTAGCAATTTTGATACATAGTTCTTAGTTTGAATTCTTAAGCTAAGGAGCTTCAAACCTATATCTTCAGCATATTCTGATATTTTGTAATCAGGCTTGTGAGCCCTAATTGTAAGCCCGCATGTTGCTAGCCAGTTTGTATTTGAATTCTATGATATACTAGATGACTGAACCTACATTTGTTCCATATCTCTAAGTTGTTTTCGTTGTGTTTACTCTAGCTACATAGTCTGGACAGTTCATTCTATGAACCCTCCTGTCGTGACTGCACCAAATCTTCTTATATTTAGAATTAATTTGTATTGAATTATTTAGTAAGAGTAAATAATATATTTGATTTGAGAACTTTAACTTGTCTAGAAGAATCTTTTTATATGTTAAATATTTATTCTTTTAGTATGATGTGATTAAGAATATTTTATCATGTTAGCCAAGTTAAGATTCAAATTAAAATAATAGATTAAATAGTTAATTTGGAAAAAAGATTAGACTATTTGTTTACTTTTGTGAGTTAGAAAATAGGTTAGAAAATAAATAACCTTAGAATTAAATATTATAATTGATGTACTTAGAAAATTTATGAAAAAGGAGTGAATTATGTTTTTGGTAAGTAGATTAGTTAAATTGGCATTGTTTTTATCTTGGTCTTCAACTTTGAAATTGTAAAGGGTGGAATTTGGATAGTTACGTTTTTGGTAGTTTTCTGTATGTATCCTTCTTTCACCCTTTCATTCAAGGACCTAGGGTCAAGTGGAAATGCACTTTCATACCCTAGGACACTTTGAGATGTAGGAAAACTTAGATTTGTATGATTTGATTGTCAATTATGCTCACTTGTGCTCAATAATACATCAAAACCCTAATTATGCAAATACGGAAGCAAACAGACGAATATCAGGAAATCTTGCTACAGAAAGATGTAAAATAATAGATAACTGTGCACCTATTTTGGGGGTTCAAAAGAGGAACAGTTAGGGACTAAGTAGCAGGCACCCAAGTCCAATGGCCAAGTTTTGTTGGGATATGTAAACTTGATCGGCAACCTGTTCCTACTGTAGCAGAGATTTTCCCATCACAGAATTCAGAGGACTTGGTAGCAGGTGCCCAAGTCTAGGGTGCTATTTTTAACTTTGATCTGCAAATCCTACACTCTGCAATATCCTCCTACAACTCCACTTTTCCTGTATTTTCAACCTGTAACCTACAATCACATAAAATTTGGGAGGGGGTTGTGGTGTTAGAGGCTTGCCTCAGTCAAGCCCCAGAGAGACATTTAAATCTTCCGAACACCGTTGTTAGATAGAGAGTGCATACCCTTGTGAGGAAGAGGCAAAAACCAAATGATAAATGCTCAAAAACACAAATGATGTCACCTTGTCATGAAGATCTCATGGGAGGAAGAAGCTCTTCATGCCATGAGGAGATGATTGCTCAAATTTGTAAATACAAACACATAGACAACACAAATCTACTCTTGCTACATAATGAAAGCCTTGAATCACCTTTAACATACATAAAGATCACCATAATCATCTAGTTGTCAAATGATTGCCTAAACATGCTTATATATGCAACTACAAACAATCTCACCAAGAATTTCATAATTCAAACTTACCGTGTCGGCACAGGACCCAAATAACGGTCACAAGCTGACACCCAAATTAGGGTAGGACTAGGCTGTAGGCACCCAATTCCTCCCCCCTATTTTGGTTAGGGTTAGGTTCAAGGCATCCCCCTAGGTCCCATTTGTCGTGAAACTTAGGGCTCATTTCATTAGGATGTCAAAATATGATGCAAGATGTCTTAAATGTAGATAAAAGACCTGAGAGCTAAACCTTATGAGAGAAAAGCCCCCAAGGGGACAGTTTCTGATGTTATAGAAATATAATGAATTTTTTGATTAATGGTAAAAAAAAAGTATTAATCTCTTAAGTCGTTAATTCTTAAATTTTACAAATTTATATGTATAGTTAGTAGTTTAATGCTAGAATGTTAGAAAAATCATATAAGATATAATCATAGATTAGACAAAAAACTTGGAACTGTTTCAATAATGTCTATTTAATATTTTTGATTATTATTGTTGACTTTGATGAAGTGTGAATACTTGATTTGGGAAGTTACCATATTATCTTGAATTATTGATAAAATTGAGAAATCATGGCAAGTTATGTCTATCTTTGCTTGATGCATTGAAGGAAGCTAAATGTCAAAAATAGTGAGTAAATTAGTTATCTTTATTTGAGCATGTGTAAAGAATGTTCTTTCATCTATTCTAAGTGAGTAGATATTGCATGCATTAAAAAGGTGTCGATAAGGGTTTTATATGTTTGTTAATATATATATGGAGTAGTGCTATAAATCATTTTATTTAGAACTTGAATATAAGATGATAATTTTCATAAATATGATAGACTTTTTCATTTATTGTTGTTTAGTGGAAAATTGGATTTGTTAATGTTTTAGTGTTTTGATGTTTGAATCTGCCTTTCCACTTTACATTCAATGATCTAGGGTCAAGTGGCAATTCACTATCATACCCTAGATCGCTGTGAGATGTAGGGAAACTTGGATTAGGGAATTAAATTAGAAATTTCTCTTCTCTTATGCTTAATTGACCATTAAAACCCTAATTATGCAAATACGACTGTAAATGGAAGAATAACAGGAAAAGCTCTTGCAGACAAAAGTAAAATATCAAATCACAGAGTACCTATTTTCAAGGTTCTGAGGCAGAACAAACGGGGACACTGGAGCAAGTGCCCAAGTCTAAGGTGCCAGTTTCTTTACGGCATCTTGACCTCCTTCTGACACTAATCAGCACTGTCACTCCTTTTTCTAGAAATTCAGTTGCAAAGGACAATAGAGCGAGCACCCAAGTCCTATAAATGCTCTGGTGTCCTACTTCTCTTCAAATCCAGAATCCTTGATGTCTGCTGATCCTTCTTGCAACTTCACTTTTCCCAAATGTGACACCTGTAACCTACAATCACAAGACTTTGAGAGGGGATTGTGGTGTTTAGAGGCTTGCCTCAGTCAAGCCTCGAAGGACACTTATGTCTTCGAACACCGTTGTCAGATAGAGAGTGCATGCCCTTGTGGGGTAGAGGCAAAAACTAAAGGAAATGATGATGAAAACACTATATAATGTCACCTTGTAGTGAAGATATCATGGGAGGACGATGCCCTTCATTCCATGATGAAATGGATGCTCAAGTCTGCAAACACAAACACATAGACAACACAATTCTGCTCTTGCAACACAATGAAAGCCTTGAATCACCTTGAGAATGCTAAAGTTCACAATAATCATCTAGTAATGCTCTAGTTTTCAAATGAATGCCTAAACATGCTTTTATATGCAACTACAAACACTCTCACCAAGATTTTCGTAATTCAAACTTACCGTGTCGGCATAGGACCCAAATAACGGTCATAAAATGACACCCAAAAATTGGGACTGCCCTAAAATAGGGCAGGACTAGGGCACGGGTGCCCAAGTCCTCCCCCCTATTTTGGGTAGGGCACAACTCAAGGGGTCCTCCTAGGTCCCATTTGTCATGTTACCTAGGGCTCATTCCATCGGGATGCCAAATTATGAACTAAGATGTCCTAAATGTATGCAAAAGACCCGAGAGCTAAACCTTATGAGGGAAAAGCCCCCATGGGGACATTTTCTGACATTACATTTAGCCCCCACTTTAATGTATGTATAAACATGAGGCCAATACATGCATTCAAGTAAGGTCACAAACACATCAAGCATGGAGAAGACACGCTAATCACATAGAAAACAGTAACAGGCACGTAAAACATGGAGAAGATAGTTATAGTCACGTAGAACATGAAGAATACAGTCAATGCATAGAAGACACATTAATGCATGGAAGATAGAAATGATATCTTTTATTTTATTTTTCTCATATATATGAAATGTGGATGCAAGTACTGGAAAGTAAACAAACCTCTCATAATACATGATGCACTCATCGCGCAGGTCTTTGTATATATGGGGCAACACACACACAAGACATGCAAAACCTCCCAAAATGTAGACTGCATATGGGGCAACAGACATGCCAAACACACACACTTTGAAGACATGGAGGAAACACGACAGACAAGTGATGTAGTGTTCCTATTTCTAGGCTCAACACCATCTCAGGCACATTATAGGAACACACCAATGATTGCCCAGGTTTCATCACAACAATCATTGAAGACATGCTTAAGGGTTGAGTTAGTCATAGAACTGCTCCCCACCTCCGCAAAGGACCTTTGAAAATGCAACCCCGCCCATGTCTCGGAGACGCCTTATAGTGAAAAGGAAGCATGACATACAATCCCACTCGCATCACGGAGACACCTTATGGTGAAAAGGAGGTATGAGCTCAAAAGTATACAACCCCACCCACATCATAGAGAAGCCTTATGGTGAAAAGGAGGTATACGCAATAGATTTCAAGGTAGATTGGTTGATTGCAAAGAAACTCAGGATGCAAGAAGTACTCATTGTACTAGTTTGCACCTGAGGACAAGCACATTGCTACCATCTATAACAAACAACTTACCTTATATATGTCCCCACCTTAAGGTGGTTGATATCAAGCAATGATATCAAGCACATTAAGGTAGGAAGAAAACACACAAGGGAACACAGACTTTCACAAAGCACATGCCCCCCAGAGGTGACATGTACTTTACAATCACCAAATGTTCCCATAAACACATCCCTGCAAGAAACATGTTAGTGTCTACAAAATCATGATAAACAACAACATCAATGCATATGATTAACCACACAAAGAGCCAGGGTTATACTATGAATTTGGAGTTTGAGGATAACTGTGGGGCTATATCACAAAGCTCTCTGAATTGAGCACCACCGAGGCTAGATTAAAAGACAAATAAAGGTGCATAGGGCAACAGTATTGTTAAGGTTTGTAAATGCGCTAAAAACATCATCAAATTCACTATGCAGAAAGCACAAGTACTTCAACTAGCCAAGCGTCGGATAAAATATACAACCCCATCATCATATTAGGAACTAAGTCTAATTTTTGATTGCTCTCAAAAGGGACACTAGGTCTGCATCAGTATAAATGTTTGTCATCATCCGCCTGCTAGGTGGAAACACTAGAGGAAGGGAAACAATAAATAAGAGAGGAGAAACAAATGTCTTAGGGATAGTCTCATAGGAGGGTGCCCCCAAGTCACCAACCGCAATGCTATGTCCGTAAGACACAACACACAACAATGAAATCAGAGAGAGAGGCAATTTAAGAAGAATGATGATATAAATAGAAGAAGGTCACAATAGAGGCAGTCTCATGGTATCCCAGACCTTACGGGAGAATTAGGGGTCATCCTAGGAGGCCTAAATAACACATAACACATCATGGGGGAAGCACATCACAAGAGAGATAAAGGGTTAGAGATACTTACCTGTAGGGCCCTATTGGGCTAGTTGTTATCATGAATCTTGATCTTTATCTTAATGGTTAAGGCGTTATCACTTCTTCTCTCTTCCATATGTTCATGAGTTTGCAAGGGTAACCATGTAGGAAAGGTTTCTCTTAATGATGGTTGAGAGGGGATGTTGCCATTGTCTATGTCAACTATAGGAGCATTTGAAATGCCATTTAAATGAGCTTGTGGAGGCATCCGAAAGATACCCATTTCAGTCCCTATATAGGGTGTTGGAATGGATTGAGTTAGAGGGATAGCTTGTTCTTCCACAACATGTAGGGTTTCATTTCTTTCCAAAGTATGTGATGGGTCATGATCTATTTTCTTCTTTAGAATGTAATTGAGAAGTTCTTGAACATCAAGTGGTAAATTATCATTAGATTTAAGCAAATGGTCACAAAGAGAATCTACATCATCCAAAGCTTCATCCTATTTAGGGAGAGTGAGAAGGGATGGCAGAGTAGTGTGGAGGAATGTATCAATTATATCTTTTTCTTGTGCCAGTATATCCTCACCAAGTGGGGTTATGTTGGGACAAGTCTCTTTGTTTGATAGATCACCCGTTGCTATTTCATTCTCATAGGTCTCAGAAAGGATATGCATTATATCATCATGAAACAAAGGGAGATTGGGAGTAAAGTTATCACCACTACTTTCCCCATGATTGTTTTCAGCTATAAAACTTTTTAGATTCTCCATGATTGGAGGGAAAACATCTACAGTCTCGAGAAAGTTATCAAAATGGGCTATTGATTGAAAAATATCACATCTAGTACTATTGATTATGTCAATGCCATAGATGTATATGATTTGATGCAAGATTTGAGGATATTTGTTAGTGAATTTGCAAAAATTATCATAGTTCACAATGTACTCATATAAGTCTTCTAAAGATGTACCCTTAGGAGAATCCATGAATGCAAAAGTATATGCAAGAATGCTTGATTTTTGTACTTTTTTCAATACAAATGAATGAAACAAAGGGTGTTGTAAGGATTTTGATGAACGGAAGAAAATTATATGTCTGATATTAGTCCAAAACAGCAATATGATCCTTCTCAACACACTCTTGATGCAAATCCAAGATAATGCCAAGTTAAACTATAGTGAAAATATGTCGAAATAAGCACCTTTTCACCAAAATTTAAATGCAAAAGATCATAACAAAGGGTGTTGTGAGGAAAATGATGATGGATAGAAAATAATATCAGTAATAATAGCCACTTGGTTCCAAAATACCCAACACAACACGCTTTTAGTGCCACTTAAGGTAAAACCCTAGTGAAAATATAGCAAAATATGCAATTTTTCCATGGTTTTTCAATTCCAAGACCTAGAAAAAAAGGTGTTGTAATGAATTTAAGGAGATGAATAAAATAAAATCAATAATATCAGTCACCTCAAGCCATAAAATTGATCACAACGTGCTTGGAGTGCAAACTAGGTCAAACCCTAGGGCAAAAATAGTCAAAATGTGTAGTTTTTCACCAAATTTTCAATACAAGAGCTCGTTAAAAGGGTTTTGTGAAGATTTTTAGGAGGGGCAGAAAATTATTACCCTAATAACAACTAGTTAATGCAAAAATACTTTTCACAACACTCCTATGGTGCAAGTTTATAGAGTCGATAAGGCCAAATTTAGTGAAAATAGTTGTTTTTGAAGCCCTAGGTTTGAGATCTTGGGACAAAATGCTATGTGAATGTTTTGAAGTCTGATTTATGATGGAAATGAATTAAGATCAGATCTAAAAATGATTTTCAATCTCTAATATGCAAAATGCCAATGCAAATCTAATGAAAATGCATGAAAATTGCTAGATTTTGTTGAAATTTTCTATGCAAAAATGCAAATATTTTAAATCTAAATGCAAATTTACACTACAATGCAAGACTATAGCCAAATGGAAATTTGAATGAGCCTATAAAATTAGTAGAAAAATCTTAAAGAAGATATTTCCTACTAACCCTAGATTTTGGAATTACTAGGTTATATGAAAATTGTCAAAATTTCTACAAAAGTCTAGCAAATTAATGATGAAAATACAATGCAAATTTATGATTTTTTGTATTTTTATATAGTTTATATTAGATATGATGCAACAATCATGAATTAGGAAAATTTAGAAAGAATTGATGCAATTTAGTAAGCCAAACAATGCAATTTTTTTGAATTTTTTTAAAATTTTCAATTTTTTTGAATTTTTCTCAATGCATTAAAATGAATGACTATATGAATGAATGAAATCAATCCAAATCTAAAAAAACACACTCAGAAATTTGCAATTTAAATCCAAAAACATGGGTTTACCAAAATGTTTAGTGGAAAATTGGATTTGTTAATGTTTTAGTGTTTTGATGTTTGAATCCACCTTTCCACTTTACATTCAAGGATCTAGGGTCGAGTGGCAATTCACTATCATACCCTAGATCGCTGTGAGATGTAGGGTGTAGTGCCCTCTCATTATTGGCTTGTGATAGCAGTGGTTCTGCATTGCTCTCTGTCAATTGGCAACAGTTGTTAGTTGTTCATTATATTGATTCAGTTCCGAGACATTAGATTAGTATATTATATGCTCACTTTGACCTTGATGACCATGTTTGATGGATTTATACATGTGTTATGAGTCATGATTACTTCAGTTATGGTATGTTGGACATGATTAGTGATGGATTAATATCTTCATGTTTTATTAGATTCGTTGATATCTGGTTTCAAATGCTAGGGTTATAATCTTGTTCAAGAGCAGAGACGGTGTAGTATTACTCGCTTCGAGTACTCTACTACGTCGTGATTCTCTGACTCTCTGTGTGTGTCGACATATATGTGTTTGATGTTATTCAACCAATTGCTCGGATGCAGGATGCAGGTACCGAACCTCGACTCCACCTGATATAGCAGGTTCGAGCGGGTTCTTACATCAATGGGTATCAGTGATGGGAGATGATGCGAGGTCTATTCCACTAGGTCGGTCCTTGTTTTCTATTGTGGTCTCGAGTTGTGTTGTGTCACTTGATCTCAAGTCGTGTTGTGTCACCTGGTACTTGCTTGGTTCTTGCCTCATGATTGTTGGTCACCATGTGTTGGGGAAGTATTGTCTTGTTTTATTGAGTTTTGTCTTTGGGTAATTGGTAATATTTTCATGAACTATCATTAGAATAATAATGCTTCCTTTATGTTTTTGGATAATACTTGCTTGGCGTAGATCTCGGATTGATTCATTGGCTAATTTTATAATAGCCTAGAATTCATTATTTGCCCAAGAGTATTTATGTTATTATTGGGAGTTACGTGTAATTATTAGTTTATGTTTTTGGTTTTGATTTTAGGATAATTTTGTTATGTGAAATAAATGCCTTGAGTTGTCAATTTGAAGTTGGGAGATTTGATTCGCTATTACTAGTAAATTGTGCAATCTCTCAGGGAAGTGGGATGCAGAATGCAAAGAAACGGATGCATGTCCTTGGCATTTATTTTTATGAATTGAATCATCTTTGGGGGGGGGAGAACAGAGAAGTTGGAAAAAGAACTGAGAAATTGGTAGCAGAAATGGGAGAAATTGGGCAGTGGGACAAGAAAAAAAAAAAGAAACTCAGGTGTGTTGTTCTGTCTTTCTCTCTGGAAATCTGTAATCATGTAGCTTGTAGTTTAAAATGTTGTGCAGCATGTTCTGTGTGGGAAATTGCTTGCCCTGTAACTTGGAGTTTGATTATCTTTGTAGTTTGTATCGTATTGGTTCCTGGTAGTCGAATGTTGCTCCAATCTCGGTTGAGTCATCCAAGATATATTTCTAAGGCTTAGTCTCTGCATAAATCCCTCTGAAATCTGGTGGCCTTCATCTGTAGGTCTGCATAGTGATCTTAATCCCGTGCTATAGATGATTCTATGATAAGCTTTCATCGTACCCCTTGATTCTTGCAATTTATCTCACTTGTTTACCTCCCTGATAATAGGGGATTAGCAGTGAGAGTGTTTTGGCCCTCACATCTACCTTCCTTGCAACCTATTAGTATTTGCAACCAATTATTTGGTCTTACTATTACTCATATTATTTGGATCTGGGATTCCTTGCCTTCTCTCTATAACCCTGATGAAAGGTGGTATCTTCAACACTACCCTGCAAACGAAGAATGTACCCTGCGTTCATGTCTGGAATCTCATTTAATCTTGTGAAGTTTCCTTTATATTATCCTTCATATCTGCTTTAAAATTTCTGGTGGCTCAGAGAAATCTGTTCAAGTCATTAATTGCTTGTGAATTAACACAACTAGAAACAATAGAAAAATATTTATGTTTGCCTTGAAGTTGGAATACTTTTTAGATATTGCCTTTCTATCTTAGATAGGTTGCAGTTTCTCCTTCTGTTCGCAGCCCTTTTTGGCAGATGCTAAGTTTAACTTAGCTAATGTTTAGAAAGCTATGGGATGGTGGGTTGTTAGATAGTTGTTGCTATTAGCGGTTTGATTGTGTATTAATCCTTCTCTGTGTTAGACCGTGAGCTATGACCAATGGCTTGTGTAGAATACTATTCGTGATGACTTTAGTCACTGGCTATCGACCCTGCCATTGATGTGACACTCTCCATAACTGTCGCTGGCATAAGATCCTGCCGATGATCGAAACAATGGGTAGGCGGCCCTCATAACCTTTATGAGATGTTTATGACGTCTGGGTTAGGCTCAAGTTAGTAGGGTCGTAGGGCAATTTTCTTGGTTTAGCGTTGCTGGAGATTCTGTTGTCACAGTTATGTAGACCGATGTCATCATTCTCACCGTGTTGGTCGCTACTGGTGACTCACTGCAGTTGTAGAGGCAATGTATGGCCATTTGTTTGGCAGTCTATATGTGTGTCGCTGCAGACAGTGCAGTGTAGTCGATTCACACACAGGTTTTTGTGCATCGACCTTGTCAGGTTGGTATGCATTGTTGGTTGGTCTACCAGAGGTATTGCTGTGTTTAGAGCTTGTTGTGGAACCTGTTGTTGCCTTTAGTGGTCTGGGTGGTCGTCGGGCAAGTCATTGGAAATAGTTTGCACCATTACTGTTAGCCTAATCTTTTTGTTTCCTCGGCTGTCGCTAGCGCACAGAGGTTGGCCATTTGATGTATTTGCTGTATCCTTTTCGGTGCGGACGGTCTTCAAACATTAGTGTTGTTATCGTTGAGACCTTAGTCGCTAGCCGAGGTCTCAAGTCGTCGATGGGTAACACTTTATCATTTCTATCTCTTGCTTCAGTTTCTACTGTCATTCTGACTTTGTGGGTAGTTAGCATTCTTAGCATTCGCGCTGAGAAGTCATCTAACTTGTTGGTCGTTCCAATTGGCGTACTCCATGAACCCTTCTTGGGTGCAAGTGTCAGTCTGCTTACCCCCGCAGGTCGAAAACCATTTTCCTGAGCTTCCGTTAAAGCATTGATCTGATCTGGTGCAGATGGTAATGGGGATTAATCATTGTGCTTGTTATGTTTTAAAACCTTAAGTTTCACCTTGTGCAACGTCAAGACCTATTGTGGAGAATCTTGGGTGGAAGTGTCACGTTTGAAAACAGAACCTTCCTTCTGACATTTGCTTAAAATAAAGTCTTGGTTGGAATTTAGAGTGTGGTCAGGTAGTTGTAGGAATTTCCTTAAGATTAGGAAAGATTAAGATTTTATTAGAATGCTTCTACTTATTTTATCATCCTTAGATATAAACTAGAACTCTTATATTGGCGACATTTTTTTTTAACTTGCTTATAGTACAAAGGTTATATTTTAGAAATGACCTTAGCTTTGTAAAAATTAGGACTTGCGTAACTAGTTTTATTATTGTTAATCATTATAATTCTCGATTCATTCTATTTTGACTTAAGAGGAGCATGTCTATGTTTGGGAATTTAATCATCTTATAGTGATGTTGTATAGGGGTCATTATGAGAAGATTTATATATATTATGGTGGCAGACGTATTTTATTGTTATCTTCTCTATTAAAGGATTTAATTATTTTAGTCCTTTAAGTAATGATAGTGTACTAATTAAGATTGAATTTAACCCCGGTGATCTAGTTAATGTTAGATAGCAGTTTATACTTAAGCAGAATATACTTCTCAGTCAGTCGTCATCTAGAAATTATAGATGTTTAATGTTGTTAAAGTTAACGCGATTGGTTATAGGAATTAGCTAGTATGCTCATCAATTACCATTTCTTTTTTGGTTCATGCTATCCTAGGAAATATTGATCTTAGTAATTAGATCTTATATTAGAGTTTTATTTTGTATATTCATGTTATAATACTAGATTTCTAAGGTGAAGCCACGTAAATATTATAGTATAGGTTTAATCTTCTCTTTTTGATTAAAGTGAAAGCCTTGTTAAGATTGACAATTTACATCATCCTTTTAGTGTCATGTCAAGTTGTTTTCAATTATGATTTGGTGGTAAATTTCATGGATGGGACTAAGGATGTCGTTGGGTAGATATTGCCATGATACTTTATGTTAGTAAATAAATACATAGATAGGAATTCTAGAGTAAATTGATTTATTGTTCTATCTTTTGAGGTAACAACAATGTGATGATCAGGTATTAATTACCCTATTAAATATTAATTTGCTAGTCATGATCATAATGTATTATTCTGTGCTAGTGTATGCTTATAGTGGCCACCTTAGAATTTGTTATTTGTTAAATGTTAGTTGGTAGGTGAATTCATGCGTGCGAATATTTCCATGGCATAGAAGATGGTAATGGATAGGAGATTTAGTAGAGAATTTTATTTTATTATTGTAGAGGGAATTGTTAATGTTGCGGAATGAGTGTTCCTCTAAATTGTGGTTAATTCTCGTAAGTTGTCTTCTTGATTGAACTAGGAGCTTATTGATTTTCGTATGCATGTTTTGCCTCCTTGTCGTATCTTTATGTTGCTTGGTCCATGATGTTAAGTTGGTCTATGATCGGGCTAATGTTGAGGTGGGAACCTTGAGAGGGTGTCATGAGTACTTTGTAATTGTATAGTGTTTGATGTGAAGTTGTAATTCATAGAATGATATTGGCTTGTGGTCAGTCTTGCGATATATGTTTATGTAGCAAGTAATTAGGAGATACTTATTCTTTAGGGAATGGGATGTTTGAGAAACAAAGTAGAGCTTGAAGTTAAGCTTGTAGGTATATATAAAGAGTTCAATTTAGTAACATGAGGTAAATAGTTTATTTTCATTAGTAACTTATGCAATCTAGATATTTATCCTAGAACGTGTTCATTAGAGATTGTAGTTTGGAAGATGCTTGATGGAAAGTTGTGATATTGGACAAATATGCATATGTATTTCAGTTGTTTGATTTTGATTGTAGATGGTTAGTCATGCTTGTATAATCCTTTTCATGTTGCGTAAGTGGTGGATATCCTTGAATATGTTATTTTACCTTATTTTAGAGACCTTGAACCAATTGTCGGTTTCCGCCATCTATTGTTGTTAATGTCATGAACTTGAATTCTATTATAAATTGATGCTTATTCTTTTAAGTTGTCCTCCTGATGGAAGTGGGAGTTCTTCAAATTTCTTTTGTTCATTTGTCCTCCTGATCTGAGTTTTGTGTTTGTAATGGATCTTGAGTTTACCTTGGAGTGGAGTTTCTGTTCATGACTTGGTTAACAGTGAAGTGTGATCTGGATTGTTGTCATGTGTACTTGGTGTTAAAGGCACGAAAGCGTTGTATTGTGGGATATGAATTTTAGTCATGTGATCGAGTTGTTCTTTCCAAGGCCTATGATGTTTATGGGTTATTTCAGTAAATATGGTATATTTTGGCTCTTGTTCATGTAAGGGAAATCTTGCCACATAATGGAAGTGATGATGCAATTGGTTTAAGCTCATTTCTTAGTTTGAGTCTTTTGTTGCAAACAAGTGTCAAGTGTTCACCCTTGGTTTTCATTTTGGATGAGGAACTTCTTTGTGAGAAGTGTCTGTGTACCTAACTCCAGAGGGATAGTTCTTGGTCTTGATTCGATTTATGACATTGAGTTTTCTGGATTTTTGCCTTGATTGGGAGATGGTCTTTTGAATACAGTACTTGGCTCTTGTTGGTATTGCTTCAATTTTGAAAAGATTATATGGATGTATTGTTGTGGCCTAGTGAAGGGCGTAAGTTCCAGCTTGGATCTGTTTGGTGACCTTCCCTGCATGTTGTGGTATGTATGTTGACCAGAGAACGCTAGGGGAGTGGCTTTCATGGTGGGGCCAGTGCCTAGTGTGAGGACACCTGGGTAACCCCATGGAAGTTGTAAGCTTGTGGAAAACTTAATAAGTTAATCAAGAGGGTTGGGGTATTAAAAAAAAAACACTTAATAAGATAAGTAAGAGACCTCACTCATGCCTGTAGTGCTCATTCAGGCTAAGGATGAGATGAGAAGGCCGTGGTTGGCAAGATCAACTTCCTTGTCCTCATGAAAGGAATGTTGATTCCGCATGTGTCACCCTATGGGGCCGGTACCTAGAGAGAGGCTGCCAGGGTAACCATAGATGGGGGCCAGCTTTTGGGGATAGATAGCCTGGGTAACCCATGTTAGGACCATGCGATGACACTCTCCTTACGCAGTTCTGTTGCTTCTTGGTAGTACCTCTGGAGTGATGTCTTAGCTTGTGCAGTTTTGTTGGTATGGTCGGTTGTGTCAAGTCAGCTGTCGTTCTTTTATTTGTGGATGTTGTTTCTTGGCTTAGTGGAATCCTTGTCTTTATCTCCTAGCTCGGAGGGGTGGACCTCAGGGTTCCACATGGTTGGGTGGCAGAGCTATCCATTGGTCTTTTTGGAGATGTGGTTCGAGATCTGCGCAGAGGTGTTCTAGTTCCAGTTTGCTTCCTACCTTTGGTGGCGTTGTATACTTTCTTATGCATTCTTTTGTAAACCGACAAGATCGGTCTTGTAATCTTGTAATCTTGTACTAAGACCTTGTTAATTTAACTATCTTGCTAATGTAAAAGTTGATTTGATTTATAGCAGTAGTAAAATGGTTATCACTTGTGTGGTTTTTACTTTATATTCTCTAATGCAGTTATGTTTCCCTAGAGGAGTTAGAAGTGCACTTTTCTTCATGTCGTGTATTATGACATCTTTGGTTACTCTTATTGCATTTACTTGCTTCAAAAAAAATTAGTTTGGTAATTTTGTACTTTTAGCCTTGCACTCTAGGGTTGCATGACGGGGCATTACATTTGGTATCAGAGCCAGGTTTAAACACTGGGTACTCTGGTTACAATTGAGCCCATTATGTGACCTAGTGCTTAAACTCTGTAGATTAACTATACCCTAGGTTGCAACACTGAGACCTCTGGATTGTTGTGGTTGCCCTAGGTTAGATGATTTTCTCATTATAGTGAGCTGGTATGAAAGTTGATAAGTTTATAGCCTTTCTCTTTAAGAAATGAATGCTTTATGCTACTTAGGTGTCTGCTGTCTTCTTTTCTGGAAATGGGATGTTATATCTAACAATATGTGCTCTCTGAATGTTAATGCATCTAATTATCTGGTGACATCATGCAGTATAAGTTATCTGGTTACGTGATATTGACATCTTTACATGGTTTCTTGAAAATCTATATCTAACCCTTAGATGGTCATGATCTCTTATGAAAGAATTGTTGTAATCATTGTTTATGCATGTGTAAGAACTGTATGCAGGAGATCAAATGAGAGCTTGTGTTGGGTCTATGAGATCAGGTATGTGATAATGTAAGTCAATTATAGTTTGTGTTATTGTTGTAGGTGATATCATATATTTATTTTATATCTTCTTGCGTAAGGAAGCAATTGCCTATCTCCGTAGTGTAGTAGAAAGAAATTGTATTGTATTAAAGATAGAAGTTGTTTAGATAAGAGAATGTAGTCGACATAATTGGTTGAGTGTTGGTGTACATTCTCTAACACATTCTGGACCCTATGTCCTTGAGTGTTGTGTAGCGGATACTCCCTTTTTGTGGCTAAAATTAGTCACATCGTGATGTAAACTCATTGTAATTTGTATTGTTTTGAAAACTTTGATAGTTGTTTCATGTGTTGTGAGAGGGGTTAACAGTGGGTTTTCTTTTCTTATGTCAGGAATGGTCACCAAGACTCTTTTCTTTATTCTTAATTTATTGAAATTTGCTGGCACTTTTTGACTTAATGTTGGAATTGATTGTTTTCCATGTGGGGTTGTATTTATTTTTAAATTTTCTCTGGTGGTTATTCTGAATGTTTGATTCTGTTAGCCCCATTTTGTTATAAGTGTTGTTTCTATCATGTTCATTTTGAACCTCTGATAGTATGTTCAAGGGAGGACTCCGCAAAGAATTGCATTTTGCATGGTTGGTAATTAGTGGAAATAAGTTATGAGATGAATCTTTCAATAGTTGTATGAGACTGCAATTATTTTGATTGTATGAGATTGCTGAAAAGTGTAATTAGATATAAGTAGATCCCATGATATGCCATAAAGGTAAAGAATTGATGTTCTTCTTATCTTTTATGGAACATTTGTGCTTGTAGTGAATAATTGTTGGATATAGATGAGAATGTTGGCAATGGAATATGATAATGTTAATATATTATGCTTCTACCCTGTTCTGTGACTTCCAGGAGTAAGTCAAGTTTTAGGGGGGGAGGATGTAGTGCCCTCTCATCATTGGCTTGTGATAGCAGTGGTTCTGCATTGCTCTCTGTCAATTGGTGACAGTTGTTAGTTGTTCATTGTATTGATTCAATTCTGAGACATTAGATTAGTATATTATATGCTCACTTTGACCTTGATGACCATGTTTGATGGATTTAGACATGTGTTATGAGTCATGATTACTTTAGTTATGGTACGTTGGACATGATTAGTGATGGATTAATATCTGCATGTTTTATTAGATTCGTTGATATCTGGTTTCAAATGCTAGGGTTATAATCTTGTTCAAGAGTAGAGACGGTGTAGTATTACTCGCTTCGAGTACCCTACTATGCCGTGATTCTCTGACTCTCTGTGTGTGTCGACATATATGTGTTTGACGTTATTCAACCAATTACTCGGATGCAGGATGCAAGTATCAAACCTCGACTCCACCTGATATAGCAGGTTTGAGTGGGTTCTTACATCAATGGGTATCAGTGATGGGAGATGACGCGAGGTCTATTCCACTAGGTCGGTCCTTGTTTTCTATTGTGGTCTCGAGTTGTGTTGTGTCGCTTGATCTCAAGTCGTGTTGTGTCGCCTGGTACTTGCTTGGTTCTTGCCTCATGATTGTTGGTCGCCATGTGTTGGGGAAGTTTTGCCTTTGGGTAATTGGTAATATTTTCATGAACTATCATTAGAATAATAATGCTTCCTTTATGTTTTTGGATAATACTTGCTTGGCGTAGATCTGGGATTGATTCATTGGCTAATTTTATAATAGCCTAGAATTCATTATTTGCCCAAGAGTATTTATGTTATTATTGGGAGTTACGTGTAATTATTAGTTTATGTTTTTGGTTTTGATTTTAGGATAATTTTGTTATGTGAAATAAATGCCTTGAGTTGTCAATTTGAAGTTGGGAGATTTGATTCACTATTATTAGTAAATTGTGCAATCTCTCAGGGAAGTGGGATGCAGAATGCAAAGAAACGGATGCATGTCCTTGGCATTTATTTTTATGAATTGAATCATCTTTGGGGGGGGGAGAACAGAGAAGTTGGAAAAAGAACTGAGAAATTGGTAGCAGAAATGGGAGAAATTGGGCAGTGGGACAAAAAAAAAAAAGAAACTCAGGTGTGTTGTTCTGTCTTTCTCTCTGGAAATCTGTAATCATGTAGCTTGTAGTTTAAAATGTTGTGCAGCATGTTCTGTGTGGGAAATTGCTTGCCTTGTAACTTGGAGTTTGATTATCTTTGTAGTTTGTATCGTATTGGTTCCTGGTAGTCGAATGTTGCTCCAATCTCGGTTGAGTCATCCAAGATATATTTCTGAGGTTTAGTCTCTGCATAAATCCCTCTGAAATCTGGTGGCCTTCATCTATAGGTCTGCATAGTGATCTTAATCCCGTGCTATAGATGATTCTATGATAAGCTTTCATCGTACCCCTTGATTCTTGCAATTTATCTCAAGTGTTTACCTCCCTGATAACAGGGGATTAGCAGTGAGAGTGTTTTGGCCCTCACATCTACCTTCCTTGCAACCTATTAGTATTTGCAACCAATTATTTGGTCTTACTATTACTCATATTATTTGGATCTGGGATTCCTTGCCTTCTCTCTATAACCCTGATGAAAGGTGGTATCTTCAACACTACCCTGCAAACGAAGAATGTACCCTGCGTTCATGTCTGGAATCTCATTTAATCTTGTGAAGTTTCCTTTATATTATCCTTCATATCTGCTTTAAAATTTCTGGTGGCTCAGAGAAATCTGTTCAAGTCATTAATTGCTTGTGAATTAACACAGCTAGAAACAATAGAAAAATATGTATGTTTGCCTTGAAGTTGGAATACTTTTTAGATATTGCTTTTCTATCCTAGATAGGTTGCAGTTTCTCCTTCTATTCGCAGCCCTTTTTGGTAGATGCTAATTTTAACTTAGCTAATGTTTAGAAAGCTATGGGATGGTGGGTTGTTAGATAGTTGTTGCTATTAGCGGTTTGATTATGTATTAATCCTTCTCTGTGTTAGACCGTGAGCTATGACCAATGGCTTGCGTAGAATACTATTCGTGATGACTTTAGTCACTGGCTATCGACCCTGCCATCGATGTGACACTTTGCATAACTATCACTTGCATAAGATCCTGCCGATGATCGAAACAATGGGTAGGTGGCCCTCATTACCTTTTCGAGATGTTTATGACGTCTGGGTTAGGCTCAAGTTAGTAGGGTCGTAGGGCAATTTTCTTGGTTTAGCATTGCTGGAGATTCTGTTGTCGTGGTTCTGTAGACCGATGTCGTCATTCTCAACGTGTTGGTCACTACTTTCGACTCACTGTAGTTGTAGAGGTAGTGTATGGCCATTTGTTTGGTAGTCTATATGTGTGTCGCTGCAGACAGTGCAGTGTAGTCGATTCACACAGGTTTTTGTGCATCGACCTTGTCAGGTTGGTATGCATTGTTGGTTGGTCCACCGGAGGTATTGCTGTGTTTAGAGCTTGTTTTGGAACCTGTTGTCGCCTTTAGTGGTCCGGGTGGTCGTCGGGCAAGTCATTGGAAATAGTTTGCACCATTACTGTTAGCCTAATCTTTTTGTTTCCTCGGCTGTCGCTAGTGCACAGAGGTTGGCCATTTGATGTATTTGCTGTATCCTTTTTGGTGCGGACGGTCTTCAAACATTAGTGTTGTTATTGTTGAGACCTTAGTCGCTAGCTGAGGTCTCAAGTCGTTGATGGGTAACACTTTATCATTTCTATCTCTTGCTTCAGTTTCTACTATCATTCTGATTTTGTGGGTAGTTAGCATTCTTAGCATTCGCGCTGAGAAGTCATCTAACTTTTTGGTCATTCCAATCAGCGTACTCAATGAACCCTTCTTGGGTGCAAGTGTCAGTCTGCTTACCCCCGCAGGTCGAAAACCATTTTCCTGAGCTTCTGTTAAAGCATTGATCCGATCTGGTGCAGATGGTAATGGGGATTAATCATTGTGCTTGTTATGTTTTAAAACCTTAAGTTTCACCTTGTGCAACGTCAAGACCTATTGTGGAGAGTCTTGGGTGGAAGTGTCACGTTTGAAAACAGAACCTTCCTTCTGACATTTGCTTAAAATAAAGTCTTGGTTGGAATTTAGAGTGTGGTCAGGTAGTTGTAGGAATTTCCTTAAGATTAGGAAAGATTAAGATTTTATTAGAATGCTTCTACTTATTTTATCATCCTTAGATATAAATTAGAATTCTTATATTGGCGACATTTTTTTTTAACTTGCTTATAGTACAAAGGTTATATTTTAGAAATGACCTTAGCTTTGTAAAAATTAGGACTTGCTTAACTAGTTTTATTATTGTTAATCATTATAATTCTTGATTCATTCTATTTTGACTTAAGAGGAGCATGTCTATGTTTGGGAATTTAATCATCTTATAGTGATGTTGTATAGAGGTCATTACGAGAAGATTTATATATATTATGGTGGCAGACGTATTTTATTGTTATCTTCTCTATTAAAGGATTTAATTATTTTAGTCCTTTAAGTAATGATAGTGTACTAATTAAGATTGAATTTAACCCCGGTGATCTAGTTAATGTTAGATAGCAGTTTATACTTAAGCAGAATATACTTCTCAGTCAGTCGTCATCTAGAAATTATAGATGTTTAATGTTGTTAAAGTTAACGCGATTGGTTATAGGAATTAGCTAGTATGCTCATCAATTACCATTTCTTTTTTGGTTCATGCTATCCTAGGAAATATTGATCTTAGTAATTAGATCTTATATTAGAGTTTTATTTTGTATATTCATGTTATAATACTAGATTTCTAAGGTGAAGCCACGTAAATATTATAGTATAGGTTTAATCTTATCTTTTTGATTAAAGTGAAAGCCTTGTTAAGATTGACGGTTTACATCATCCTTTTAGTGTCATGTCAGGTTGTTTTCAATTATGATTTGGTGGTAAATTTCATGGATGGGACTAAGGATGTCGTTGGGTAGATATTGCCATGATACTTTATGTTAGTAAATAAATACATAGATAGGAATTCTAGAGTAAATTGATTTATTGTTCTATCTTTTGAGGTAACAACAATGTGATGATCAGGTATTAATTACCCTATTAAATATTAATTTGCTAGTCATGGTCGTAATGTATTATTCTGTGCTAGTGTATGCTTATAGTGGCCACCTTAGAATTTGTTATTTGTTAAATGTTAGTTGGTAGGTGAATTCATGCGTGCGAATATTTCCATGGCATAGAAGATGGTAATGGATAGGAGATTTAGTAGAGAATTTTTATTTTATTATTGTAGAGGGAATTGTTAATGTTGCAGAATGAGTGTTCCTCTAAATTGTGGTTAATTCTCGTAAGTTGTCTTCTTGATTGAACTAGGATCTTATTGATTTTCGTATGCGTGTTTTGCCTCCTTGTCGTATCTTTATGTTGCTTGGTCCATGATGTTAAGTTGGTCTATGATCGGGCTAATGTTGAGGTGGGAACCTTGAGAGGGTGTCATGAGTACTTTGTAATTGTATAGTGTTTGATGTGAAGTTGTAATTCATAGAATGATATTGGCTTGTGGTCAGTCTTGTGATATATGTTTATGTAGCAAGTAATTAGGAGATACTTATGCTTTAGGGAATGGGATGTTTGAGAAACAAAGTAGAGCTTGAAGTTAAGCTTGTAGGTATATATAAAGAGTTCAATTTAGTAACATGAGGTAAATAGTTTATTTTCATTAGTAACTTATGCAATCTAGATATTTATCCTAGAACGTGTTCATTAGAGATTGTAGTTTGGAAGATGCTTGATGGAAAGTTGTGATATTGGACAAATATGCATATGTATTTCAGTTGTTTGATTTGATTGTAGATGGTTAGTCATGCTTGTATAATCCTTTTCATGTTGCGTAAGTGGTGGATATCCTTGAATATGTTATTTTACCTTATTTTAGAGACCTTGAACCAATTGTCGGTTTCCGCCATCTATTGTTGTTAATGTCATGAACTTGAATTCTATGATAAATTGATGCTTATTCTTTTAAGTTGTCCTCCTGATGGAAGTGGGAGTTCTTCAAATTTCTTTTGTTCATTTGTCCTCCTGATCTGAGTTTTGTGTTTGTAATGGATCTTGAGTTTACCTTGGAGTGGAGTTTATGTTCATGACTTGGTTAACGGTGAAGTGTGATCTGGATTGTTGTCATATGTACTTGGTGTTAAAGGCATGAAAGCGTTGTATTGTCGGATATGAATTTTAGTCATGTGATCGAGTTGTTCTTTCCAAGGCCTATGATGTTTATGGTTATTTCAGTAAATATGGTATATTTTGGCTCTTGTTCATGTAAGGGAAATCTTGCCACATAATGGAAGTGATGATGCAATTGGTTTAAGCTCATTTCTTAGTTTGAGTCTTTTGTTGCAACAAGTGCAAGTGTTCACCCTTGGTTTTCATTTTGGATGAGGAACTTCTTTGTGAGAAGTGTCTGTGTACCTAACTCCAGAGGGGTAGTTCTTGGTCTTGATTCGATTTATGACATTGAGTTTTCTGGATTTTTGCCTTGATTGGGAGATGGTCTTTTGAATATAGTACTTGGCTCTTGTTGGTATTGCTTCAATTTTGAAAAGATTATATGGATGTATTGTTGTGGCTAGTGAAGGGCGTAAGTTCCAGCTTGGATCTGTTTGGTGACCTTCCCTGCATGTTGTGGTATGTATGTTGACCAGAGAACGCTAAGGGAGTGGCTTTCAATGGTGGGGCCGGTGCCTAGTGTGAGGACGCCTGGGTAACCCCATGGAAGTTGTAAGCTTGTGGAAAACTTAATAATTTAATCAAGAGGGTTGGGGTATAAAAAAAAAAACACTTAATAAGATGAGTAAGAGACCTCACTCATGCCTGTAGTGCTCATTCAGGCTAAGGATGAGATGAGAAGGCCGTGGTTGGCAAGATCAACTTCCTTGTCCTCATGAAAGGAATGTTGATTCCGCATGTGTCACCCTATGGGGCCGGTACCTAGAGAGAGGCTGCCAGGGTAAACCATAGATGGGGGTCGGCTTCTGGGGATAGATAGCCTAGGTAACCCATGTTAGGACCATGCAATGACACTCTCCTTACGCAGTTCTGTTGCTTCTTGGTAGTACCTCTGGAGTGATGTCTTGGCTTGTGCAGTTTTGTTGGTATGGCCGGTTGTGTCAAGTCAGTTGTCGTTCTTTTATTTGTGGATGTTGTTTCTTGGCTTAGTGGAATCCTCATCTTTATCTCCTAGCTCGGAGGGGTGGACCTCAGGGTTCCACATGGTTGGGTGGCAGAGCTATCCATTGGTCTTTTTGAGATGTGGTTCGAGATCTGCGCAGAGGTGATTCTAGTTCCAGTTTGCTTCCTACCTTTGGTGGCGTTGTATAACTTTCTTATGCATTCTTTTGTAAACCGACAAGATCGGTCTTGTAATCTTGTAATCTTGTACTAAGACCTTGTTAATTTAACTATCTTGCTAATGTAAAAGTGATTTGATTTATAGCAGTAGTAAAATGGTTATCACTTGTGTGGTTTTTACTTTATATTCTCTAATGCAGTTATGTTTCCCTAGAGGAGTTAGAAGTGCACTTTTCTTCATGTCGTGTATTATGACATCTTTGGTTACTCTTATTGCATTTACTTGCTTCAAAAAAAATTAGTTCGGTAATTTTGTACTTTTAGCCTTGCACTCTAGGGTTGCATGACGGGGCATTACATAGGGAAACTTGGATTAGGGAATTAAATTAGGCAATTTCTCTTCTCTTATGCTCAATTTACCATTAAAACCCTAATTATGCAAATATGACTATAAACAGAAGAATAACAGGAAAAGCTCTTGCAGATGGAAGTAAAATATCAAATCACAGAGAACCTATTTTCAGGGTTCCGAGGTAGAATAGTCGGGGACACTAGAGCGGGCGCCTAAGTCCAAGGTCCTAGCTTCTTTGTGGGATCCTGACCTCTTCCGACACTGATCAGCACTGTAACTCCTATTTCTAGAAATTTAAGTTGTAGAGGACACTAGAGCGAGTGCTCAAGTCCTAGAAATGCTTTGGTGTCCTGCTTCTCTTCAAATCTTGAATCCTTGATGTCTGATGATCCCTCCTGCAACTTCACTTTTCCCAAATGTGACACTGTAACCTATAATCACAAGACTTTGGGAGGGGGTTGTGGTGTCTAGAGTCTTGCCTCAGTCAAGCTCCAGAGGACACTTAAGTCTCCAAACACCGTTGTCAGATAGAGAGTGCGTGCCCTTGTGAGGCAGAGGCGAAAACCAAAGGAAATGATGATGAAAACACAATATAGTGTCACCTTGTAGTGAAGATATCATGGGAGGATGATGCCCTTCATTCCATGATGAATTGGATGCTCAAATATGCAAACACAAACACATAGACAACACAATTTTGCTCTTGCAACATAATGAAAGCCTTGAATCACCTTGAGAATGCTAAAGTTCACAATGATCATCTAGTAACGCTCTAGTTTTTAAATAAATGCCTAAACATGCTTTTATATGCAACTACAAACACTCCCACCAAGATTTTCATAATTCAAACTTACCATGTCGGCATAGGACCCAAATAATGGTCAAAAACTGACACCCAAAAATGGGACTACCCCCAAAATAGGGCAGGACTAGGGTGCAGGTGCGAGCAACCAAGTTCTCCCCCCTATTTTGGGTAGGGTACAGCTCAAGGTGTCCTCCTAGGTCCCATTTGTCATGTTACCTAGGGCTCATTCCATCAGGATGCCAATTATGAACTAAGATGTCCTAAATGCATGCAAAAGACCCGGGAGCTAAACCTTATGAGGGAAAAGCCCCCAAGGGGGACATTTTTTGACATTAAAATTACAATCTAAGTAATTGTCTGTGGATATTTATTCTTTTTATCCAAGAGAATGGTTGGACTATTTTTGTTATTATAACTTCCCTATTATACCCCTGTAGATATTATTTATACATTTAATTGTTGCATGCACTTATTTATTTTTTTGATTCATAATAAAGATCTATATTAAAGATATCTGTCAAAGAAATATAGAGTTTACAGCCTATCCATGGATGGCAAAAAGGTCATAACAGTAGCCCAATACAGACTGGGAGACAATATCTACGACCACGTAGGGTCACCACTATAACTATTCAAAAGGAATATTAACCTTCTAATATCTATAAAAGCTGTGCTTCAAGTATACAAAAGGAAGCGAAGGGGACCATCAACAACTAATTGGCATATTCAGACAGCTTCCTACTGAAGATTTCAACCCAATCGAGCCCATCCACCGTCACCATGCCAAGGGATTTTTTGATGTAGTCCACTGCTATCTCCGCCTATTCCTTCATCATTAGAAGCTCAAAGCCTTTGGTGTCTAGATGAATGGGAACAATTTGATGACCTCACCAGGATCTGCGAGTAGAGGCCAATCTCTTGGCTGGGGGATACCAACGCCTGGGCTAGAAACCTGTAGGGAGAATTCCAGATCCCCTAGATGCTTAAGGTTAAAAATTCCTTTCATAATCATCGCTGCCCTTGCTTTATCCGACCCTATTTCGAGAAGCAAAGCCAGTACCCGAGAGGATATATCTGTATCCACCCTATACCTCTCACTGTTCTTCATGAAGGCTTTCCCTAAGAGTATTTTAACAGCCCCTACCATCAATTCATCCGAGCGACGGAGCATTCTCAGCAACCTAAGATCAGTAACTACCCCAAGGAAGGCCATCTATCTTTTTTTACTGGTAAGCCTAACTGGGGGTGTCCATTTCCCACAACGAATCGCTTCTATAGAGATTATAACAACAAAATGGGAGGCATTTGGTAGTTTGTGATGGGAGATAATAGGTTGAGATTGCTACCTCCTCAGACTGCTTATCAAAGAGCCTACCGAAGCTTCTCGATTTCCAACTTGAACTACCAGCTCATTCCAAATTTAGCACTTACCTTAATGAATGCGGCATCCCTTCCACTCGTGCCTTCTTACTGCCTCTGTGAACCATCATTACCCCCTTAATTATCTCAGCCTTGCCACCCATCATGGGGTGGCAAGGCTCCCACCCAACCACCCACTTTGCATGCACTTATTAGAACTTGAATGATTTAGTCATTATATGATGTATTTAAAACTTGAGAACAATAGGGATGTGTATATTAATTTTTTATTCTTTAGAAAATATTTTGGTGATGAACTAGATCCCTTGTAAGTTAATGTATCTAAGTCAATGTTATGGTTGCAAGACTACTTACCCCAAACTACGAAGTCTTTGCGTTGTGCATACATAGGCAAGGCCATCATGAGCCCCCAAGACATTAGGTCAACCCCTTAGAGCCTTAGTCTCGTCATTTTATGTAATCGATATCTATTTTGTGTATTTAATGATTTTGTAGAACTAATGTTTACATTCAGTGTGTAGATTCTAATCTGATAACTGTGTAGGATACCAGAGCTAAGAAAGAACTTTCTCACCTTGAGAATAAATGATTATTTGACATTTACTGATAATGTGTATAATTTTATACGAAATGTTTGTATCTTAAATATCATTTACAATGAATATCATTAAACTTATGTTTAATTTTAATTTTATTTTTTTGAATTAATTGAATTTTCTCCTTTAAATCGTATTTCTTCCATTATTTATTTACTTAATTAATTTATTATTGTTATTTATTATTAATTTCGTGAGTGGGAATTACAAATTAGCTAACACCATGTAGTTTATCCTTGATTTTTTTGATAATTTTTTAATGAATAATTAATTTTTTTACTAATTTTCAAAGTGGACACATCTTGAAAAATAGAAAATTGAGTGTGCTCCCCCATAAAATTTTGAAAACTAATTGAAAATTGATTTTTGTTAATACGTGTAGAATGGAGTCTAGTTTCTAAAAATGTAACTTATTTGAAATTTTGATGAACAATTAAAAAAAAGTAAAAAATATTAGACACTAGTTTTTGACAAAAAATGGATACACTAACAAAAAGAAACTAAAGATGAAATCCTTAACATACTCAAAACATGAAAAACATTATATGATTAGATAGCTAACAAAGAGATTAATATTATGGTGGTATTTTTTTTACTTTTCATTGAAAAAAGTACAATCCTAATGGGGAGCACACTCCAGATTATGTGAATTTTGTTAGAATCTGGAAAAGCACATCCTTTGATGACCTAAACACAATCCAACCCTTTGGGTTGGAAGCCCAAGGAAAATCCAAGCCTAAGGCTTGGAAATTTCTAAGGTAAAACATAACGTGAGCGTGTTATAACATGCTCGCATTATGCTGAACTAAAACACTCACTCCCTCCCCTCATCTCTTTTTCTCACCTCTACTTCCCTCCTCTCTCTCTCTCTCTATTTCCCTCCCCTCTCTACATCCTACCCTCTCTCTCACTCTCTACTTCCCTTCCCTCTCTACCTCCTACCCTCTCTCTCAGTCTCTACTTCTCTCCCCTCTCTACCTCCTACCCTCTCTCTCACTCTCTTCTTCCCTCCCCTCTCTACCTCCTACCATCTCTCTCACTCTCTACTTCCCACCCCTCTCTACCTCCTACCCTCTCACTCACTCTCTACTTCTCTCCCCCTCTCTACCTCCTACCCTCTCTCACTCTCTATTTCCCTCCCCTCTCTACCTCAGGTACCCTCTCTCTCACTCTCTTCTTCCCTCCCCTCTCTACCTCCTACCCTCTCTCTCACTCTCTACTTCCCTCCCCTCTCTACCTCCTACCCTCTCTCTCACTCTCTTCTTCCCTCCCCTCTCTACCTCCTACCCTCTCTCTCACTCTCTACTTCCCTCCCCTCTCTACCTCATACCCTGTCTCAAATCTCTTCTTCCCTCCCCTCTCTACCTCCTACCCTCTCTCTCAGTCTCTACTTCCCTTCCCTCTCTACCTCCTACCCTCTCTCACCTCTCTACTTCCCTCCCCTCTCTACCTCCTACCCTTTCTCTCACTCTCTTCTTCCCTCCCCTCTCTACCTCATACCCTCTCTCTCACTCTCTACTTTCCTCCCCCACTACCTCATACCCTCTCTCACTTTCTTCTTCCCTCCCCTCTCTACCTCCTACCCTCTCTCTCACTCTCTACTTCCCTCCCCGCTCTCTCTCTCTCTCTCTCTCTCTCTCTCTCTCTCTCTCTCTCTCTCTCTCTCTCTCTCTCTCTCTCTCTCTCTCTCTCTCTCTCTCTCTCTCTCTCTCTCTCTCTCTCTCTCTCTCTCTCTCTCTCTCTCTCTCTCTCTCTCTCTCTCTCTCTCTCTCTCTCTCTCTCTCTCTCTCTCTCTCTCTCTCTCTCTCTCTAGTTTTCCTTTTCCTAGATTTCCTAGTTTGCATTTTCCTTTAAAATTTCCCTTTAGATCCCACTATTTTTCCCTATTTTACTATTTTCCACCTCTCCTCATTGTTCTTCCTATCCAATGAACTTTCGTTTTATCTTTTTTCCATTTCATCCTCCCAATTTATATCCTCATCCCTCTTTGCATGTCCTAGTTTTCTTGTTTCCATGTTCTTTGTCGATAAGGGAGAGGGAGAGAGGGTGGAGATAGAGGGGAGATAGAGGGGAGAGATAGGGTGATAGGGGGAGAGAGAGGGTGATAAGGAGAGAGAGAGAGAGAGAGAGAGAGAGAGAGAGAGAGAGAGAGAGAGAGAGAGAGAGAGAGAGAGACATTATTTAGGGTTTAGGGGTTTTGGGAGAGAGAGAGAGGGTTGGTCAGGTTTATGAGTTTAGGGTTGCTTAAGTTTAGGATTTAGGGGAATTATTTAGGGTTTAGGGGTTTAGGGTTGCTCAGATTTATGGTTTATGGTTTATGGATTAGGGTTTAGGGGCATTATTTAGGGTTTATGAGATTAGGGTTTCTCAAATTTAGGGTTTAGGAGTTAGGGTTAAAGGGGAATTATTTATGGTTTAGGGGTTTAGCCTAGTTGCTCATGTTTAGGGTTTAGGGGTTAGGGGCATTATTTGAGTTTTATGAGTTTAGGGTTGCTCAAGTTTAGGGGAATTATTTAGGCTCTAGGGGTTTAAGGATTTAGGGGTTTAGGGTTGCTCAGGTTTAGGGTTTAGGGGTTTAGGGTTGCTCAAGTTTAAGGTTAAGGTGTTAGGGTTTAAGGGTTTAGGGTTTAGGGTTTAGAGAGAGAGAGGACTGATGGAGATTGGGAGATATAAGAAGATAGAGGTTTAGGGTTGTTTCTAGGGTTTATGGTTTTGGGGTTTAGGGTTTCTCAATTTTAGGGTTTAGGGGTTAGTGGTTAGGGTTTAGGGGTTAAGGTTTAGAGGTTTATGTTAGGGTTTAGAAAGAGAGAGAGGACCAATAGGGAGATAGAGGATGAGGGACATGGCTAGAGACATAGGTAGAGAGATTGAGAGGTAGAGGGATGATAGAGACAGGGAGATAGGTGTTTAGGGTTGATCGGGTTTAGGGTTTAGGAGTTAGGAGTTTAGATAGGGAGAGATAGGGAGATAAAGGTTTAGGGGTTTAGAGAGAGAGAGCTTGAGATATAGAGAGATAGATATATACTTATACATAAAGGTTTCCATAGATATATACTTATAGATATATATACTTATACATAGAGAGAAAACACTTATACTTGTTTACATGCATGAAATCATAAAGGTTTCATGCTTCCCAAAACATTCTCACGTTATAATGTGAGTGCTTTATAACATGAGTGTGTTTTGGGAAGCAAAAACAATAGGAAAAAACATGTGGGATCCATGATGCAGACCCACATCTATTATTCCTTGCTTTTCATGCATGCTATCGGACAGGAAAACACTTTTTCATGGTGTTTGACATTTTAAGAATCATTATTTAATCAATCCACCACCTTTTCATGTTTTTTCAATGTAGAAGAACTAGTTTTCCATGTTTTTGGACAAAATTTGATTATTTAAACTAAAAGTTTCATGTTTCATATTGTTTCAAAGCTAATTTTCATGTATTTAGATTGAATTTGATGATATATGTTTTTTTTTTCATAAATTTCACTAATCCTATTCTAGAGTTATATAGAATTCAATATTGAATACAAAGGAACTTGCCAAAAGATCAATTTGAGGATTTTGAAGCCAAATTTTGGAGGATTGGTCAACTCGAATATCAAATTCTAAGGTATGTTATTTATGTATTCATTTACTTCACTTTATGTTCTTTAGAACACTCACAATCACTAAAAGTGGAACTATCTAAGTTAAAAAAGTCATCATTATGTGCATTAATAGGATTAGAATCATTAAGATATGATATATACATGAATTTATTGTTTCTTGAATCATTAATAGAATTTGTTGTATCTTGAATTTGAACTATGTCATCGATACCTCCCTATAACAAAGTATTACCATCATTCTCTCTAATGTAACCAGTTGTATCAACATTTAAAATATAGTGCTATTGATGCTACAAATCTGATATATATGGTTCTCATATAGTAATGAGTTGTCACTATCATCCTCTTGGCCATTCACCTCTAAAAACTTAGTTTAAGTTTCATTTATTGGACCTATACTAGATAAGTTCTTTGTTGTTTTCAAGTACCCTCTAAATTTTTTGGACTGCCATCTCTAGGTTTCTCCAAGAAATTAGACTGGTTAGGTGGCATTAAACTCTATATTTTAGTCTTTTGTCATCGTAAAACTCAGTCAACAGATCACCAACAACTTTGTCATCATAATTAACCTTAAAATTACTCCTTTCTTGATGATTTCACTATTGCAAGTATGAGCAGTAAGTGTTGTCATTGATGTCAACACCTAAGGTCAGCACCTAAGAAAGTTATTTGGATGAGTTTGAACAAGTGTTTGATTGTTCTATCTCCCAGAATAGTGCAGTGTTTTGCTCCACATTTCCTCAGAATTGAAGACCAGAGTGTGAGATTAGGATATGATTTAGAGAAGTGTCTGAAGATGCTAAATCCTGAGTTTGGAGGTTTGGAACGCAATGCAATAAAAGATCTATTCACCAGTTTGAATACTGTGTCTGGCAATGTGTGTAGAGTGACAGGGAGAAAATGTGTTGCTCTGCATTTCTCCATCGATTGGAATTTGGATTTGTAGTTCTAGACTTTAGCTTATAAAGTCCTTAGCTATCTTCATTCCAGAGGATTTGTGATTTGGTGCTTCGGAAGACAAGTTTGTGGTGTTATACTTCAGGTGATATTTGTTGTCGTCGAATATCTCCAAGTGAGATCTATTGCAGATGGATTTGCCAGCTCTCAGGATAATTTATGTTGTTTGTGGATGTGTCAAGATCATGTTAAAGCATCACACAAGGTCTTCTTGTTATGATTGTGATCGAGGAAGCGTATGATCAAGAATATTCCTAGTTTATGTTGTTTGGCTGACCTGTTTAATTGTGGTGATCAAGAAAATATTTTTGATGAATGTTTAAGTGATGTGTAGCATGCTTGGATAGATTTAAGTCCAAACTAAGGTGTAATAGGGTCATCCCACAACAATGGGTTACATTTTTTGGCCAAACTTGACATTGAAATCAACATTTTGAACTAAATCTTTACTTCTGACACCTATAGCCACTAAACTGTTAGGAATTTGAAGATGATGCAAACTTGTGATTTATGAGATATTGTTTGTAGATTCTCAATATATTTTTTAAAAAAAAATTGGAGTTAAATTGTAAAATTTTTTGTGTCTCCTTTGATAACTAGTTTTTAATAGTAAACAACATTTTTTGAAGCGATGTGTATTCTGTAGCACATAACTTTTTTCTACAAAGGATGAAATTTTGATTCTTTTGAATTTAGATTGGTAACACCAATATATAGGGCATGCATTTGGTATCATAATGTTTTGTTGAATATTTTTTTTATTAAGTTTTGAAGTCGAACCAATTATAATTTAGACATAGGCGTATTCCGTAAAACATAACTTTTTCCGTATGTATCGAAATTCAATTTTTTTTGTTGAAACAAGGACATCAATGCCTAGGGCATAGATATTTTTCAAAAAAAAATTTCACTAATTTACTAATTTTCCATGTGTGTAGAACAAAGAACTTGATGTTTGATGAAAAACTTACATTCACAAGAAATATAAAATAAATATAATAATCAAATTAAATATATTTAAAATTATACTTTTTGGGAAGCTTATAATAAGGACTACATACTTACAAAACATAAATTTAAAATGAATTCATTTGATCCCCCAAAAGGTAAATCAAAAGTGGTTTTTTATCAGCATTTTGATAGGTGTAGAGGACACTCCATTATAGGTATGGTTTAAAACTAGAGGCGTTCTATCCAAGGGGGTTTGAATCTAAGGGGATTTGATCAAACCCTCTTCAATTAAAATCCTTTAAATGGAACCTTTCAAGGCTTAAATCATTATATTTTCTAAAAATATTTGATTTCAGCAAAAATCAGGATGTCCCAGAAAGTGTAACCCATTACTGTGGCAGCACCCAATAAATTACACCCTCATTCTTTTGTGGCATGTGATGTTTAGGTCCAGACCTAATTTGATGTATGTATGAATGCCGACCTAGGAGATTGTTCCTATGGTTTATGAATGTAATACCGACCTTGATGTACATTCCAAGGTTGATAAATTATATAATTACATGTAATGAATTTGTGTTTGAGGTGTAGTAGTACGAAGATGTGAAGACAAGTGTGAAGTAGAAAAGCAGAGCAGAGCAGAAGAGTTTTATTGCGCTTCAATGGAACTGAACTCAGGCATGGTGTAGATGCTATTCAATCAGTTCAAACCTATGGCAGTGAGCCTATATACAGTGAGCATCTTTGGACAGTGAGTCCTTAAGAGTAGTGAGCCCTAGGCAGTGAGCCTTTGATTTTTGGTATTGCTATAACATATATATCTTTGTGGGCTAACACCCACCGTGGGTTTTCCATGTAAAAATCTAGTGCCTCATGTGTTGATGGTGTTATTGTGTTGAGCTTCTTATTTCATGCTTTCATGGTTAAATCTGAATAACAATAAGTGTTTGATGTGTTCATAAGTGTTCAATGTTTTAGGGACAACTGATTTACCCCCCCTCTCAATTGGCCATTACATTTTAACAATTGGCATCAGAGTGAGAGTTCCTCAGAAGTAATCTTAACAACTTGAGCTAGATCTAGGATGGCGCACATTAAGGTTGCTCTTGAAGACCTAGAAAGAACTAAAGAAGAAATCAGAGATCTAAAGGAGAATGTTAAAGAAGTAGTTGAATGTATCAGAAAATTAAGAGAGAAATTTTGGTGCAATTCTAGGTGGCAACAACTTGGTTTTACAAATTTTCACAAAATTATGCTCTTGATTGGCTTCACAAACTGTCACAATAACCCTTCAAAACTAGGTTATTTCAGACCAGTTTTAGAAAAATGGAGATATATCCCTCCAAAAGCAATGAAATTGAACCCAAAAAAAACCCATTTGAGATAAGAATTCCCTCTAAAATGGGTTTCAACCATTTATGTATAAAGTATTCTAGGAGGCCGTACCACACTCTATAACAGGACTATTACCCTAGATGAGTGTTTTTGGCAGTTTAAAACAATTTTTACACAAATGGCTGTAACTTTTGCAAAACTTAATAAAAATTTATAAAATTAGAATAAAATGAAAGATGATTCAAATACCTTTCTAAAAAAATCCAATTTTATGTCATTTAGAGGACGTATGGGGCCGTACCATCCTCAGGAACATCAACATTGCAGAAAATATAAGAAAAACATAACTTTTTATTAATCAAAATGTGTTCTTACAATGCTATGCTACATTACTTAGAATGTGTGAAGGATTAATATACATGAGTTGGTTTGTTTCCCAATGGTTGTAACTGGTCTTTGCACCAAATGACCTTTGGGAACTAAGATTTGTTAAGAGATCTCAATATTTACAAAGTATTATAAGTATATTTTAACTTGATTTAATCAAGACTATGCTAATATAACTCTAAACTCCTAATTTTATCCTTTTTTTGACCTTATCACATGGATCTAAGACTAAATTACTTCCTAAAAAATCTTCAGACATTCATATTTGAGCAAGTATTAAGCCAAGATTAGCTTGGGTGCTCCTGCACCAAAGTCAAGAAGCTCAAAGAAAAATATAAGGAGGCTACTGAACAACTGATATCAACAAATGAAACCTTCAATGATTTGAAAATGGAAGTTGTAGAAAGAGAAAAAGTAGAAGAAGACCTAAATCTATTGGTGAAAGACAAATCACAAGAATGTGCTAAGCTTGAAGAGGAAATTTGTATCCTGAAGTTAGACTTGGAGAAAACAAAAAAATTTGTAGAAAAGTTTAAGATCAATTTTGCAAAACTTGATGAGATGATTGCTAGTTAGAAGAGCCCCGATAACAAAGAAGGCTTGGAATTTGAGAAAGGTGAAAGTTCTAAAATAGGACAAGAAAGGAATGCTGAGATCAAGAAGAATAAAGGAAAATAGACTCAGAATCGAAGGAACAGACCTAGAAGACCACCAGTCAGGCAACCAAATGCTCAAAGGTACCCATCTTTCAATGGTTATTATAATTCATGTAATAAGTTTGGTCATAAGGCTACTCAGTGTAGGAGCAGAATGAATCAAAATGTTTCATCATTCTCTAGTCAGTGTTTCAATTACAAGAAAATTGGTCATAGAGAAAATGAATGTAGAAGTCAGATTAGGAAAGGTTTCAACAATGGAAGGAATGATCAAACTTTCAAAGGTAAATATTTCACATGCAATAAAGTTGGTCATAAAGCTATTGTATGCAGAAGTAAAGTGAGTCAAAATTCTATTAGGTGCTATGAATTCTATAAGATGGGACATAGAGCTAATGAGTGCAGAAGTCAAATGAGAAATGGCTATGGCAGGGATAGGATAGTTAAATCCTTCAGTGGCTTCTGCTATACATGCAAAAAATTTGGGCATAAAGCTAACCAATGCAGATCCATAGTAAATGGAAGAAATACTAGCTAGAGAAATGTTGTGTGCTACAACTGTAATGGATTTGGTCATACCTCTAAGTTATGAAAAAGTAAGAACATGAAGAAGGATACTCAGGTAGAATTGAAGAAACCAATGGATAAGGTTGATTTGACAAAAGTGAGGAAGGAGATGAACAAGGTTTGGGTCAAGAAGGAAGTAAATGAAGTCGAGGATGGGTCCGTACTAGACGGTGGTGCAGATTCTTCCTTTGAGAAGTGAATTGGGTGCTTTGACTTAGGGGGAGCTTCAATGAAAATCTTTTTCCCCTAACAAAGGATTGGTGTTGATGACTCAACATGAAGAGACAAGGTAAAGGATTAGCAACAAAGATTTAATTCGGGATAGAGACTATGATTATAAAGAATAAAGGAAGAGTTGTGTAGATCCAGATTAGGAAAGAAGACATGTTATGAATTTTAGCCAAGTTCCTATCTAGTAAAGTCAAGTTATAGTGCTCCGATAATTTGGTCTGCATTGCTCCGCAGTTGAAGATATTGCTCTGTGGTTTTGACATATGGTTATTGATCATTGATTACATCTACATCTAGAAGTTTGTCTAATTTTGTTAATTGGCTTGAGAGTAATGAGTAACAGAAGTTCAGGTTGACTGAACATAGTTGCTTTCAGTACAAAGCAGTTTTCTTGATGATTGGAAGTATTTGATGAACTCAGAGGCAAATGGACATGAATCAAATGAGTCTTCAAGCAAAAGATAAAGAAAGTATAGGTTGAAGAAGCTTTGAAAAGAATTCCTAAGACCCCTTAGGTTTGTACAGAAGCATCACACTATAAGGAACAAAGGTGCATTGACAAAGAAAAAGAAGAATTACAGATAAATAGGTACATCTCTATTTATTTTCAAAAACTAAACCTAAGACAATTATTGAAGCTTGTAAAGAGGAGTTCTGATCAAGTTAATGGTTGAGAATAAGTTAGAACTAAGGATTAAATGCTTGAGGTCTGATAGAGGAGGTGAGTTCACATCAAATGAATTCAATATTTTATGTCAAGAACAAGGGATAAAGAGACAATTGTCTGCACCTAGAACTCCTCAGCAGAATGGAGTTGTTGAAAGGAAAAATAGGATAGTTCAAGAGGCTGCTAGGACTATGTTGAAGGAAGCTGACCTATCTAAAGTATATTGGAGAGAAGCCATATGTATACTACTGTGTACATCCTAAACAAAGTTTAAGTTAAAGGTAATAGTGCTAAAACTCCTTATGAATTATGGTCTGGAAGAGCTCCTACAATGAGATATTTCAAAGTTTTTGGTAGCAAATGTTATATCAGAAGAGAAGAAGATCTAGGCAAATTTGATTCTCGGTGTGATGAAGAAATCTTCCTTGGAGACTCTACCAAGAGTAAAGCCTACCGGTCCTACAATAAGAGATTGAAAAAGATCATTGAGAGTGCTAATATGGAGGTTGATGAAGACAAGGAAAGAACATCAGATCTGAATGGATATGAATTAGATGAACCTATTGCTACAATGAATGAAGAGAAAGTTGAACATGAAGATAGTCAAGATGAAGAAGAAAAGGCTTTAGAAAGTATAGTTAAGACTCCCAGGTATGTAAGGATAAATCATTCTGAAGATCAAATTATTGGTGACAAAAGCAAAGGGGTGTTGACAAGGAAAAGAGTTGCAAAAGAATAGGTGAACTATAGTTTACTTTCCAAGGTTGAACCCAAAACTATTAGTGAAGCCTGCAATGATAAAAATTGGGTAAAAGCTATGGAAAAAGAGCTGATGCAGATAGAGAAGAATCAACTTGGGAAACTGGTTCCTAGACCTATTGAAAAAAATGTGATTGGCACTAACTGGATTTTCAAAAACAAGATGAATGAGAATGGAGAAGTAGTAAGGAACTAAGAAAGACCACACACAAAGATTTCAAAGTATACCAGATGAATGTGAAGTTTGCATTCTTGAATGATTGAAGTAAGCCTTGTATGGACTAAAGCAAGCTTCTAGAATTTGGTATGAAAGATTAGATAAATACCTATTGCAACAAAGATTTAGTAAGTGAAGATTAAATATTGATCTAAAGGTATTACTGGCTATATGTGATGTCAAGTTGTCATGTTGTGCTCTCTAAGAAGAAGGAAAGTTCCTAGTTGGATGCCTTACTCTGATTTGAGCAGAGTCAAATGTAAAGTTTTGAAAAGACAAGATATGTTAATCCAAAGGTCTTTTGAAATGTGAGCAAGAGTTGACACAGTTTGATGTGTACTCCTAAGGGGGAGTATTCAAGGCAGTAAAAGAAAAATATGCAGTAGGGCAGGTAGTAATCAAAGATGGTTGAATAATCTCATATTGATCAGAGCAGAAGTGTGCAAGTAGGTGAAATAGCTGTTGAAAAAGTTTAGAATGGAAGATTCTAAACTAGTATATACTCCTATGGTAACTGGTTGGGCAAGAATGATGAATCACCTAAGATTGAAGGACTACTTTATCTAACCTTTACCAGATCAGATATAATGCATGCATTTTGTCTTATGACAATATTTCAAGACGATCATAAAGAGCCATATGTGTTGGCAGTCAAAATGGTTATGAGGTTACCTCTCAGGGGAAATAGGTAGATGATGCTGATATGAGTTCCTAATAAAGAGCAGTAAGCGTTGCAGTGTTGATTAATAGGGGAAATTGTGCAGTGATAATAAGATCTGAGTTGGGCTTTGTTAACTCAAGAAGGAGATAAGTAAAAGGTCTGCCACCCTTTTCCATTGATGTCAAAGGGGGAGAGAAGTTCATGTGAAAAACCTAAGGAGCAAATTACAGTTAGAGAAAGCATAAAGTAAGGGGGAGCAAAGAAGCACAGCAAGTTTGTTTTTCTTGATGGTTTTTCACATCATGTGTTGCCATCAATGACAAAGGGGGAGATTTTTGCAAGTATGAGAAGTAAGTGTTGTCATTGATGTCAACACCTAAGGTCAGCATCTAAGAAAGTTATTTGGATGAGTTTGAACAAGTGTTTGATTGTTTTGTCTCCCAGAACAGTTCAGTGTTTTGCTCCGTATTTCCTCAAAATTGGAGATCAGAGTGTGAGATTGGGATATGATTTAGAGAAGTGTCTAAAGATTCTAAATCCTAAGTTTGGAGGTCTGAAACATTGTGTAGCAAAACCTCTATTCACCAATTTGAAGACTGTGTCTAGCAATGTGTGCAGAGTGATAGGGAGAAAACGTTTTGCTCCGCATTTCTCCACATATTGGAATTTGGCTTTGTAGTTCTAGACTTTATATTATAAATGCCTTAGCTATCTTCATTCCAGAGGATTTGTGATTTGGTGCTCCGGAAGATAACTTTGTGGTGTTATACTTCAGGTGAAAGTTGTTGAGTTTAGGTGATATTTGTTGTCTTCAAATATCTCCAAGTGAGATCTATTATTGCGGATGGATTTTTTGGCTCTCAAGAGAATTTATGTTATTTGTGGACGTGTCAAGATCGTGTTAAAGCATCACACAAGGTCCTCTTGTTATCGAGGAAGCGTATGATCAAGAATCTTCCCAGTTTATGTTGTTTGGTCGACTTGTTTAATTGTAGTGATCAAGAAGATGTTTTTGATGAATGTTTAAGTGATGTGTAGTGTGCTTGGATAGATTTAAGTCCAAACTAAGGTGTAATACATTACACCCTCATTCTTTTATGGCATGTGATATTTAGGTCCAGACCTAATTTGATGTATGTATGAATGCTGACCTAGGAGATTGTCCTATGGTTGATGAATGTAATGCTGACCTTGATGTACATTCCAAGGTTGATGATTGTATAAATACATGTAATGAATTTGTGTTTGAGGTGTAGTTGTACAAAGATGTGAAGACAAGTATGAAGTGGAAAAGCATAGCAGAGCAAAAGAGTTTTATTGCGCTTTAATGGAACTGAACTCAACCATGGTGTAGATGCTATTCATTCAGTTCAAACCTATGGCAGTGAGCCTTATCATTTTGGCAATGAGCCTATATACAGTGAGCATCTTTGGATAGTGAGTCCTTAAGGGTAGTGAAACCTAGGCAGTGAGCCCTAAGGCAGTGAGCCTTTGATTTTTTAGTATTGCTATAACATATATATCTTTGTGGGCTAACACCCACCATGGTTTTTCCCTTATAGGGTTTTCCATGTAAAAATCTGGTGTCTCATGTGTTGATTGTGTTATTGTGTTGAGCTTCTTATTTCATGATTTCATGGTTAAATCTGAATAACAGTAAGTGTTTGATGTGTTCATAAGTGTTCAAAGTTTTAGGGACAACTGATTCACCCCCCCTCTGAGTTGTCCAGTGCATTTCAACATTCACCCCTTGGCTATCTTGAATAGCTAATTCAAACTGTAATTAATGCTCTTTAGATGTTTACCATGATTTTCTTCAAGTCTTGCATCATAAAGCTAGTTTCTAATGTCAGTATTTTGTACCTTAACATTTCAAACATATCTATTGAAGGCAAGGAGTCTTGATTAGTGTCTTACCACTTAGACCAATTGTCACATCATTGCTAGTCAAACCAAGGACATTCTCCTAAATTTTGAAGATTTCATCATAGTTAGCATTACACAAAAGAGCTAAAATTTTAAGAGTTTTATCATGGTAGAATATGAGATCAACAATCAACATGTGCTCATCTATGTCATCAAGAACATATAGGCCTGGACTGTCATTACACATTTCACTTCTAATCTAATCATGTCAAAATCAACAAGTTTAGAGTCATTTATTAGACAAACATAATCATAAAAGCCCTCTTCATTTCCACTCTCAATAGTTACATATAAACCATTCAACTCATGCTCATCATTGGGACTAGGTGTGCCATCATACTCAATGTCTTCTTTACTGGCAATTGACTGGTTTGTATTCATTGATTGTGATAATTCAACACTTATAGTGCTTACAACTTGGTACACCATAAGTTTAGCTTGTTTGTCATAACAATCATCACGCTAATTATTCATTATGCTTCTAACATCATCATTGTGTTTCTTGTCATGAAATCTATTGGTTTTTTCTAAATTACCTTTGTGATCATTACTCCCATGACCTTGATTAACAATAGATTGTTGATTTGAGATGACTTCATACTTGTCTTCATGAGCTACTCTAACTAATTCACCACCTACAATATAAGAATTTGGGTTGTCCTTTAACATGTTGGTAGGTCTAGTTTTACCTTGTGAGTCTCCATTTGGAATGGTTGGTCCATCACAATGTGCTTGTCATAACTCTCCTTAGTGCTAGTGACTTCTTGTATCTTGTCTTGAGTAGGCACATATCCATGGGAGGTTAAGAAAGCATGTTTGAGAAGATATGTTAAGAAAATGTGAAACTAACCTAGAAGTTGTGCCTACCACCATTTGTAAATTAACATCAACAATCAACATGTGCTCATCTATGTCATCAAGAACATCTAGGCCTAGACTATCATTACATATTTCACTTCTAGAATCTAATCATGTCAAAATCAACAAGTTTGGAGTCATCATATATGTTGATTATTCATATGTTGATTTCTATATATTGATTATTCATTAGTCATCATATGTTGATTATTCATTATGCTTCTAAAATCATCATTGTCTTATTCATGATGCATATAGAAATCATCATCATGCTAAGGAAACAAGCAAATACTCTAACACCAGAAGAGAGTGAAGCTAAGAATGAGAGGAAAAGAGAAAGAATGAGGTGAATTCATGAAAGTAGGAAATTGTCATCCATACAAGAAGACATTCCACCATTGCCAATTGAAGAGGAACATGACACATCTAATGAAGCTAAGAGAGAGATAAAATTGACAACACAAAGGGAATGAATGCAAAATCTCTATTCAACAAGGAAAATGAATCTTGAAGTCAGAGGCACTCCATCGTCCACAGGTCAAGTTGAAGGAACACCATCATTATCTTCTCAAATTGGAGGCACTTCATCTTTCACAGGTGAAGTTGAAGGCACATCTTCATTCTCTTCTCAAGTTGGTGGCACGCCATCATTCATACATCAAGTTGAAGGTACACCATATTCTCCATCTCAACTTCAATCCTTTTCATCTTTTTCATCTCCAATTGAAGGTATGTCATCTATCCCATCTCAAGTAAATATTGAAGAAATTCCTAATGTTGAGTCAACTTTACCAATGAAAACACCTCCTAGAATTTTACATAGGAAGCCTGAGTTTCTAATTGACATCGATGAGAATGTTTTGAAGCCCATTCAAGATAATATTCCCAAGTGCGCTTGCCAAAGATATGTGAATAAGATATGGAAATCATTCTTTGAGAAATTAAATGAAACCAAAAGATGTCAACTATTTGTTGAATTAATGAGAAATCTAAAATTTAGGCCCATTATGAAGATTCTTGGCCTAAGAACATTGGATGCCTCAAGTTAAAAATCAATTGTAAAGAATCTAATGAGTGCATATGAGAGTGTGGGTTCCACCTCATGCACCAAGGATAGTAATGCCACACGAAGTGTCATTAAATGGACAATAGTAAGCCAACAAACAAAGAAAGCTTGCCTCATTAGAAAGACAAGCCAAACATTGAAAATAAGTAGAAAAACTCTAATGAGAGCTGTTGGAAGATGTGAAAGAGTTGAGGACCCAAACACCAATGAATTGTGGGCATTCTCTGGGAGACTCCCATGAAAAGACAAAGTTGTTGTTGAAGTCTTGAGATCCCTCATCGAAGAAATTTAGAAGAATAACACAAGGGTATCTCCTAATGCAAGAGATTTTGTAAGAAGGAGAATTGGTTGTTGAAACCGTGAGCCACATCCAAAGCATTTTTCGAATGTGACTCAAACAAAATTTTTCAAAAATTTTCAAGAGATGTATCCTCAAGTCAAAATTAGTCAAATGTATTTTGAAATGGTAAAGCCTTTTTATGTCAAAATAAATCACACATGCACAACTTGTTGTTGTAGAGTACATATTGAGTTTTCTAATCATTATGATGTTTATAGATATATATGTGTAGATTTGCATACTAATGATGTTTTGCAAGAGTGTAATATAAAGTGTCCACCTAGATCTTCAAGAGATTTCATATCGAGCATCTTATGCTAGAGACTGGATGGTCAATTATTCCACAATATCTTATGCTTGGATGACACATGTGATCATTGTGTTGGGTTGCAACATTTTCCAATTTGTCAACATATGGACAACACATGTGCAATTGGAAATGAGCTAGTAAGTTTTGGTAAATACAAGACAGTGGCATTGAGAGGAACCTCCTGCAATAATATAATGAAAAATACACAAAATAATAGAAATATATAAATAGCAGAAACACAGAAGGAATTTATTGATTGTAGGCCACTTTGAGGGGGCAACCTCCTTTGAGCAAGCTCAATACAATAAATTTGTGGATGCCTTCATTGGCCTCAACATGTACTTATATACTAAGTCTAATCTAAACAACTATTACTTCCCATGAATGTGGGATAATACAATATGCTCACAGGATGACTTACAAAGCTTATGCGTCCAAATGTAATATACTAACAAAGTAAAGAGAGGGTTAAATGCAAGTTCCTAACATCCCCTCCCTCTTAGAAACACTTTGTCCTCAAAGCTTAAGATGTGGAAATTGCTACTGAATATGAAGGAGTGGTTCCCATGTAGCATCCTCTAATTTCATTCCATGCCATTGAATTAAGACCTCTATGATGGATCGGGAGCGAAGCTGACGAGTGTGTCTATCGAGGATTGCCTCTAGCTCCAAAATGATGGATCCTTCATTATCTAGTTCTGGTAAAATAGTTTGTCCTCTGACATTGGTGCCAAGAACTTTCTTTAGACAAGAGACATGAAATACTAGATGAACACGGGAAGAAGGAGGAAGCTCCAATTTATAAGCAATCGACCCAATCTTCTGAAGAACCTTATATGGCCTATAGAACTTTGGAGCCAGCTTATGATACCCTTTGAGTTTTAGGGATGATTTCTTGTATGGTTGTAGATGAAGAAAAACCATATCACCTACTTGAAAAGTGTGCTTAGAATGGTGTTGATCAGCTTGTTGTTTCATTCAATTTCTTGCCATGTGAAGATTGTCCTACAAGATGTGAATAATCCAATCCCAAGTTTGAAGAACCATGTCGACTGCTTGAACTGGTGAACTGTTGGGGGTGTATGGAAGGAGCACTGATGGGGCCTAACCATAGACTACTTCATATGGAGTCATTTTAGATGTAGTGTGGTAGGAGGTATTGTACCACCATTCAGCGAGAGGGAGCCACTTTTCCCACTAATGTTATTATTCTAAGGTGAAGCAACGAAGATAAGTTTCAAACCATTTATTGATAATTTTAGTCTAACCATCTATTTGTGGGTGATACCCGAAACTCATCTTCAATTTGGTGCCAGTGTGTCGAAATAGTTCTATCCAAAAATGACTAGTGAAAGTTGCATCACAATCTGAGACAATGGAAGAAGGGATACCATGAAGACAGAAGATCTGGTCCATGAAAATTTGTGTGACTGAGGAGGCTGTATAGGGATGGCTGAGGGCACAAAAATGACTATATTTGGAGAGGTGATCAACCACAACCAAGATCACTATCTTTCCTCTAGATTTACGGAGCCCCTCAATGAAATCCATAGAAATATCTTTCCAAATCCATGTAGGGATGGGCAAGGGTTCGAACAATCAAAGAGGGAGTGTCATTTCACCCTCGTTGCATTCATAGGTATCATATTCAACCACCATCTATTGAATTGTCCTTTTCATTCCCTTCCAAAAGAAGTTACACCATGCTCACTCATAAGTTTTGAGGAACCTAGAGTGCCCTACCGATGGAGAAGCATGGAGTTCATAGAAGATAGCCTGCTGAAGATCTGTGCTCTGGGGGAGCACTAGATGAGCCTTGTATCACAGAGAAGCACCATCCCAAGAGTAATGCAGTACAACAGAATGGTTAGTGGCCAACTATTGAATGGTTTGAGATAATGAAGAGTCATTGACATATCCCTACTGGATAGATTCCAACCAATTTGGAACAGGCATAGAAATAGCTGAAAGGGAAGCTTGGCCATCAAATGTGCAAGAAAGAGCATCCGCCACAATATTGTCCTTACCCTTCTTGTAAGTGATCTCATAGTCATAACCCATGAGTTTGCTGACCCATTTCTGTTGTGTTGGCGAGGAGACCCATTGTTCTAGGAAATATTTCAGACTCTGGTGATCAGTCTTGATGCAAAAATGATTCCCTAGTAGGTATGGTCGCCACTTCTGTACTGCATGCAAATTAGCCATCATTTCCTTCTCATATGTAGAGAACACTAAATTCTTGCCAAAAAGGGTTTTGTTGGTGAATGCAATGGGATGTTCTTCTTGAAGGAGAATAGCACCAAATCCATTACTACAAGCATCACTCTCAATAGTGAAGGTCTTAGAAAAATCTAGCATAGCTAGAAAAGGTGTAGTACACATAGCTTGTTTCAGTTTTTCAAATGCACACTCAGTAGCATGTGTCCAGATAAAAGCATCTTTTTTTAACATAGTTGTTAATAGAGCTACAATCTTCCCGTAATCCTTGACAAACTTGCGATAGTAGCCAGTCAGCCCCAAAAACCATGGAGGCTCTTGAGTGTCTAAGGATGTGGCCAATTTTTCATGGCATCTATTTTTGTAGGACCCACTCGAACCCCTTGGGATGAAACAATATGCCTGAGATACTCCACTTCCTCCTGTCCAAAAACACATTTAGACTATTTTGTACAGAGATGATGATTAGAGAGAAGTTGTAATATGAGATCCAAATGTTGGAGATTCTCAGCCCATGTTTTACTATAGATGAGGATATCATCGAAGAAGACCAGAATGAATTTCTGCAAGTAAGGCCAGAATATTTTATTTATCAATGCCTCAAATGTTTAAGGAGCATTAGTGAGGCCAAAGGGCATGACCAAAAAATCATAGTGGCCATCATGCATGTGGAAAGCCATTTTAGGGATATCAATCCTCATGAACTCAAATTTGGTGATACCCAAAATGAAGATCCAACTTGGAGAAAAATTCAGTGCCATGAAGCTCATCAACAACAGGAATTGGAAACTTATCCTTGATTGTGATGTGATTAAGTGCTTAGAAGTCAATACAGAGGTGCCATGACCTATCTTTTTTCTGGACAAGAATGTTGGCAAGAGACACTATATGGATTCATGGTTGTTGTCATTGATGGCAACAAAGGTCATCCCACATATCCACAAGTCATGGTGTGTCTCTACCGGAAGTCAGAATGAAGATTGTTGTGGTCCGGTGAACAAGAACAGAGCATGTGGCAAGGTCCGACAGATTGGTCCGGATCTCTCAGAAGAAGTGTCTTGGTGCAGTGCGGATTTGGGGAAGTCAAGAGGACTACCTTGAGTGGTATATTCCAAGGACTTAGCCTCCGGAGATGGACAAGGAAAAAGATATGAATAGTTGAGTACCGGATTCCTGAGAGATAGTGAGAACAGAGGAAGAACTGACTGACAGAGTATCAGACTATTTTTCGGATGTGTTACTGTTGATAGTAAAGGTTGTGAAGGCATGAATCATGTTGGGCCGACATGATTAATGATATCTACAAGTATATGCTTGATCCGCATTGCTTGGTGAGCAAGGATTCAGCCGACAGAACAGAATTTGTAAGAAACTAGACTGTTTCGAATGCCGACTAGAAAGGTGATGAAATTACTTGTGCGGATATATATAGAGGATGGATTTTGTTGTGAAAAAAAAAAAAAGATATAGTTGTGTGAAGATGTATGTGAATAAGTGCAGAACAAAGCAGAAGTAGTAAGAAAGATCCGGTATGTGAAAGGATAGCAGAATAAAGAACAGAGGAAAGATGAAGTGCAGCAGATCAGTGTACTGAGCCTAACCGGAACTGAACTCCAGCATATGTAGATGCTTCCAATTAGTTCAAGACTGTGATTCTTATCACTTTGTAGACAGTGTGTCTCCTTGTAGGCAGTGGGCCTCTTTGTGAGCAGTGTGCTCGGGCAGTGAGCCCTAATTGGCAAGTGCCATTTTGTAATTCCCTATTCTTCTAACAGAGAATAATCTTTGGGTTAATCACCCTGTGGTTTTCTCCCTTAACAGGGTTTCCACGTCAAAAATACTGTATCATGTGTTTCTTATTTCATGGTAATGTTTTTGTGTTTGATTCAATGCTGCATTAATTAATAAGAAAGTTCAAAAAGGAAAATAATTAGGATAACTGATTCACCCCCCCGCTCTCAGTTATCAACAATTGGTATCAGAGCAAGGTTCCTCCTAATAGAGCCTAACAGCTTGAGGAAGATCTGGGAGTTCAAATGGATGCATATGGTTTAAGGGAGCAACTCAAGACTGCCCTTGAGGATCTTGAACAGTCAAATTCTGAAGTCAATGAATTAAAGGAAAGACTCAAACAGGCTGATGAATTCATGAGAGAATTAAAGGACAAATTAAGTCTCTCTATGAAAAAGAGAAAGGAGCTGCTCCAACAATTGGCAAGACAAAGTGAAGAAAGCAATACAAATGAAGAATTGACTGAGCAAACCAAGTTATGTGAAAAGTTATCAAAAGAAGTCATTATGTTAAGACATGAAATGGAATCAGGAACTATAAAGTTTACTCAAGAGATTGAAGAAAAAAGAAAGGCTGAAGACAATCTAAGACAATCTCTTAAAGAAAAATCAGAAGAATGCCACCAGATGGACAGGATTATCAGACATCTTGAATCTGATCTTGAAGATGCCAAAGATAATGAAGAAAAACTTGAGGATCAAATTGCCTCTCTCAAAGGAGATCTTCAAACAGCAAATGAATATAAAGAAAAATTCAAGATAAGTTCTGCCCAACTTGAAGTACTTCTTGGAAGTCAAAAGAGGACGGATGACAAGTATGGTTTGGGATATGAGAAAGGAGAAAGCTCCGGATCCGGTCAAAAGAATTTTGGATCAGAAAATCCAAGGAACGGGCCTAGAAGACCTCCGGTAAGACAGCCCAATGCTCAAAGATATCCATCTTTCAATGGATACTGCCACAGCTGCAACCACTTTGGTCACAAAGCTAATCAGTGCAAAAAGAAAATGAATCAGATTAATTCATCCTTCTCCGGACAGTGCTTCAACTGCAAAAGCTATGGACACAAATCCCATGAATGCAGAAATATGCAAGTAAAAAAATCATTCAAAGGTAGATGCTTTACATGCAATAGAATAGGTCATATGGCTAATCAATGCAGATCAAGAGGTTATCAGTCAAATATGCAAAGAAATGTTATTTGCCAAATCTGTAATAGGTCCGGTCATAATGCTAAAGTCTGCAGAAACAAGAATCAGGACAAAAGAGGTCCGGTGTATAATCAGAATCAAGACAAGGGTAAACAAAAGATGAATGCGGATGAAGTTAGGAATCAGATGAGCAAGATTTGGGTGAAGAAAAGTTCAGAGAATATAGAGGTTGGATCCGCACCAGACTCTGGTGCTGATATTTCTTCTAGAAATTAAAAAGTGAGCTCTGGCTCAGGGGGAGACTCAAAGAAAATCCTGTTCCCCCAGCCAATCAAGTGGTGCTGGATGTGGCACAAGATGCGGAGTAAAGGCTTTGAAGATACCAGTCCTGAGATGATCCAGACAAGATTTTAGAGGTCCGCATGAAGATATAAAGAAGTTGTGATCGATCAAGTAAAGACCTGTTCCGGGAGATGCTCCGGAATGACAGAGGACTACAAAAGGATCCGGAGAGATCCGGAAGTACATTATTTTACTCTGCGGACTAGACAGGATGTTTGGGATGTTCTGGTAATGTGTCATCTCGATTTATTCATGATTGAAAGATCTGCATGATGTTCATAGATCAGGACTGATCCGGGATACTCCAAGCTATCCGGACAAGGCAAACCGGAATAATATAGGTGAAGCATTTATTGCAAACAGATATTAGGGTTCGCGGAGCAATATAAGGGATTTCTCAAAAATCATTTGCTCATTCTGCACTCAAGAAGCGAAAAGTGGAGCTCTGCAACAAAATTCATCAAGTTTACCGAAGATCTCCTGCCGAAGTCATTTCATACAGAAATCAATCCAGCTACTCCGTGTAACTGAAGACGCAAAAGGTATTTTCCACTTTCGATATCTTGCTACAAATCTTTTGAAGAAATGGCTACTCCAAATATAGTAAAAATCTCAGATAGGCCCCGACCTGAATTTAAGAAACATCCATACAAGTCATTGGAGGTAGATCCCTTAGGAGCATTTTCCAGTGTTCCTCACGGAGTTTTACACACAGAAGATATTAGGGTTTACATACATGCAAGCATTGAGGAATTTGGGGAATTCAAATTGAGAGATCTCTATCACAAACAACTGATAGACAATGCTTTTGAGCTAAAACCTGAGTATAAGGGTATCCAGAAGAAACAATTTGATCAATTCATTCATTTCCCCTGCTTTGAAGAAGATGAATGGGTCCGGTATGTACTGAGCAGGATGCATGACAACTTCCTATGGCTGGATAGACCCTGCAAGATCACAAAAGAGGCAATTAGGGCAGTAACTGGTCTATACTCTTCCGGAGGGATACCTATCCTCAAATCTGTCAAAAATAACATCGTAACTGAGGCCACCGGATCAAAATTTGATAAGAGGGCAATGACCATTGAAGATATTTCAGATCTGGATATCAAGTATGCATCCATGATAATAGGATACAAGATCTATCACTCCAGCAGGGAGAATTCTGTATCCGGAACTGCAGTATACACTGCCTATGAAATGCTAAGGAAGAATGCAGAATATGATCTCTGCGAACTACTCTTAAGCCAATTAATGGAAAATATACAAAAAATCAAGAAGGACAAGAAGAATTCCTTTAAGTATGGTACTCTTATATTCTTCTACTTCATGAATGAGCTGCCCAGATCAAGTGGATGGGCATGGCAGAATGACAAACCTGTTGCAGTCCAAATAAGAGACTATCTACATGGGCTTGGGGATGCCAAAGCAAGAAATACAGCCCTATGGGGATACTTCAAAAACTTCCAAGGCATGATGCAAGCAAGAGAGAGAGAATTCCCCAGTCTCTTGTTGAAAAATACAAAGACTCAGTATGCTTGATGGTGGACACTGATCAGTGCCTAATGGAGGCAGTGGAGCCAAGGACTGTCTGGATCATGCCCATGGGGTATGAAGTGGATGAACAGATAGTGGAGCTGCATGTTCAACACATGCTAAGTCAGCCCAAAGATCCTAAGGCAAAAAGGTTTGGAACCTTTGAGGAGATGAGTGTAAAGATACATGTAGAACTCAGGGAACCTGAGATAAAGAGAAAGGTGAGAAAAGAAGTAGAGCACATTGCTCAAGGCCTAGGCATCTCAAAAGAGGCACTTGATGCCAGCCAGGAAAAGAGAAGAAAATCTGAGGAAGAAAAGAAAGAGGCAGAAAAGAAAAGCAAGAAAAGTGCTCCGGTGGAATCCTCAACCCGGACCAGATCATCTAAAGGATCCACACCTATCAAAACCAAAAGCTCAAAACTGGAAGTCCAGGGATCCGGTAAAAGATCCAAGACAAAAGCCTCAAGAGCTTATCAAAGCCAAAAGGATGAAGAAGAAACTGAGTCAGATGAAGGAGTGAAAGAAATAAAGAAACAGAAAAAAGAAAGGATCCGGTAAACCCTCTTCTGGCTGAGACAAGGAAGAAATGACAGAAGAATTTTCTGAAAAGCCCACCCTGTCTCTAGACAGTGTAGTCAAATCAGTCACTGTGGACGGGAACCTTCAATCGGTGGCTGAATTTTATGATGACTACAACGAGGCAGATCAAAAGATCCTGCAAGAAGCCATAATAAGGTACTTGAACATCTACAATAAAGCTTTTATTGAGATTATTTCTGAAATTCCTAAAAGCCTAGAAAAGGAATTAGAAATAAGAAAGAATAATGCTCATGCAAAAGATCTTGAGATCTGGGAGCAGATAGCTATTCAGCTATATCCTCAAATTGATCCCAAGACAATGAACATAATATTCAAAGACTGCAAAGATGAGTTCAGAAGTAAAGCCAGGATGAATCAACTCATGCTTGGTGAGACTGACAAGGTGGCCAAAGAGACAGAAGAGATCCTCCGAAAGGCCTTCAAAAGGTTCAATCTTCCTGTTGTAGAGGACTTAGGTGCAGAAACAGTTGTGGACTTGGAACCCTCTGCTCCAGAAGAAGTGGCCTATGAACAGGCTAGCATCTCTCCTCCAGTTTCCCCTACAGTCTCTGGATCCAAAGAAGAAGAGAAATTACAGGAGAAGGAAGCAGTGGTGAAAGATAAAGAGGTTGACAGTTCCAAGACTGCAGAAGAAAAGAAACATCTATCTCCGGCAAGAGACACTGCACAAACTGTTCAACAATTTTTGAGCAAAGAAACTTTAGAGATTGATGAACCAGAGCTTCTAAAAGGCCCATTCGACTTTGACTCTCTCTCTCCGGTACAAACAATGAAGATAGCTTCATTTGCAAATGCCAAGGCAAATGAAAAACTCCTGAAGTCTCATATGGAAGACTGTGAGTTGATAGAGGCTGCTTTTGGAGTACTTGTAAAGATTATGCCATCAATCCAGATAGATCCGACAGCCTCCTCTTCCGGTAATCTAAAAACCTTAGTCAGCAGTGTTGATACACATTTTGATTCTCTAGAAAAATCAGCTGAAGAAAAGGTCTGGAAGGAATTTTTGGATAAAAGATTTTCAGAAGTATTAGGATTAATCTCTAACGATAGGAGAAATATGAGTATTGGAATAAAGAGCTTAGAAAATGCTCTTAAGGATGGCGGTGATATTTACAAATTTTGTATCTCCTAGTCAAAGGCAACAGTTGAAATAGATAAGAAAATAAAAGAGGAACAGGACAAACTACAAAGTTTATCTCAAAGTTTTGATCCTCTCTCTTCCTCCATAGTAAATCAAGAATGTCAGACTATTGCAGTCTTGAATGAAATAAAGAACCTTGAGAAGGAAAGGAAGAATATCACTAACCGGATGGGAGAACTTAGAAGGATTATAATCCCTAAGTTAGAAACTATGCATGAGGCCATCAGTGATGCTCAGACCACCGCCCAAACAAATGATCCGACAGATCTCAAGAGGGCAGAAGCTTTTGCATTTTTGTTGAGTGGTCACATTTCAATTTTGGATAGAATGAAGCAAATTTGGGCTACAGAACTGATCCAATTGAAGACATCCTTTGCAGACATTCTTCAGTATATGTGAGTATGTAAATATGCGGCTATGTATAGAAAAATTTTGAAAATTTTGGTGTGCGGACCCTACCCTTTGCCATTGATGTCAAAGGGGGAGTGAGGAGTAGTGAAAAATGAGGAATCCAACTAAGGGGGAGTTCCAAAAATTGTATATAAAGATAGAGCATCAGCCAAGGGGGAGCATAGTGTAAACACTTAGTCATTTTTCACTAAGTGTTGCCATCAATGCCAAAGGGGGAGATTGTTGGCAAGAGACACTATATGGATTCATGGTTGTTGTCATTGATGGCAACAAAGGTCATCCCACATATCCGCAAGTCATGGTGTGTCTCTACCGGAAGTCAGAATGAAGATTGTTGTGGTCCGGTGAACAAGAACAGAGCATGTGGCAAGGTCCGACAGATTGGTCCGGATCTCTCAGAAGAAGTGTCTTGGTGCAGTGCGGATTTGGGGAAGTCAAGAGGACTACCTTGAGTGGTATATTCCAAGGACTTAGCCTCCGGTGATGGACAAGGAAAAAGATATGAATAGTTGAGTACCGGATTCCTGAGAGACAGTGAGAATAGAGGAAGAACTAACTGACAGAGTATCAGACTATTTTCTGGATGTGTTACTGTTGATAGTAAAGGTTGTGAAGGCATGAATCATGTTGGGCCGACATGATTAATGATATCTACAAGTATATGCTTGATCCGCATTGCTTGGTGAGCAAGGATTCAGCCGACAGAACAAAATTTGTAAGAAACTAGACTATTCTGGATGCCGACTAGAAAGGTGATGAAATTACTTGTGCGGATATATATAGAGGATGGATTTTGTTGTGAAAAAAAAAAAAGATATAGTTGTGTGAAGATGTATGCGAATAAGTGCAGAACAAAGCAGAAGTAGTAAGAAAGATCCGGTATGTGAAAGGATAGCAGAATAAAGAACAGAGGAAAGATGAAGTGCAGCAGATCAGTGTACTGAGCCTAACCGGAACTGAACTCCAGCATATGTAGATGCTTCCAATCAGTTCAAGACTGTGATTCTTATCACTTTGTAGACAGTGTGTCTCCTTGTAGGCAGTGGGCCTCTTTGTGAGCAGTGTGCTCGGGCAGTGAGCCCTAATTGGCAAGTGCCATTTTGTAATTCCCTATTCTTCTAACAGAGAATAATCTTTGGGTTAATCACCCCGTGGTTTTCTCCCTTAACAGGGTTTCCACGTCAAAAATACTGTATCATGTGTTTCTTATTTCATGGTAATGTTTTTGTGTTTGATTCAATGCTGCATTAATTAATAAGAAAGTTCAAAAAGGAAAATAATTAGGATAACTGATTCACCCCCCCTCTCAGTTATCAACAAAGAAGAATTGGTGAAGAAAAGGAACTGGTACTAGGGCGAATAATACCTTGCTTCAGTAAGTCTCGAATGAGCATCTCAATCTATCTTTTGGTGAAATGGGTAGTAGTAGGGCCTGATGTTGGGAGGAACGCTTCCAGGAAGGTGCTGAATATGGTGGTCCTCTAGTCGTGAAGGTGGTAATCCCATTGGTTTGACAAGACACATGCATACTTACCCAAAATTTGTTCTAGATCAGAAGGAGTAGTGGAGACCGCAGATGGTTGCATCTGAATGGAATGAAGCTGAGCAATGACACCATGTGAATTTTTCTTAAGAATTGTTTCCATGCGATGTGAACTTATGATGCTAAGAGACCTCGGTTGTAAGCCCTTCAATGTGTGTTTGTGCCCATTGTCTGAAAACTACATCCAAAGTTTAGCAAAATCCCATAAGATGGGTCCAAGTGTGTGTAACCATTGGGTACCCAAAACCACATCACATCCGCCTAAGGGCAAGGCAAACATGTCAGAGTGAAGGTTATAATCTCCAATAGAGATACACACATTGCGACACTTCCCTTTGCAAGCTAATGTTCCCCCATTGGCAATCATGACTTCAAAGCTGGAGCAAGGATGGACAAAACAATCAGCGTGTTTGGCAATCCGAGGGTCAATGAAGCTATGAGTACTACCAGAATCAATGAGTATTGTAAGAGGGAGCTTCTTGAAGTAACCCTTGACCCGCATGGTTTGTGGGGTGGTGACTCCTACTAAAGAATGGAGAGAGATCTCTAGATGGTCTTCCTGAGAAGTAGGGTCAACAAGTAGCTATTGAGTGTTGACATGATCATCCACTGTATCCTAAGCATCTGCATAAACTTTAGTTTTAGGCAGAGAATCCACATCCAAGAGATAGAGCTTTTTCTCAACACATCTATGCCCCCGAGTGAATTTCTCATCACAATTATAACAAAGCCCTTTTTCTCTACATGTCTGCATCTCTGCTTCAGTCAAACTCTTTATAGGAGTTGTTCTAGGAGCTGGTGTTATTTGATGTCTTTGGGAAGCCATATTTCTGAATGAAACAAAATCTGATTTGGATCACTATTGAGTTGTGATCTTGTCCTCTGCCAACTTAGCCAACCCTAAGGCTTCCATCATTGTGCTGGGATGGAACATTTTAACCTCAAAGCAAATTGTATCCTTCAGGCCACTGACAAAACAATTCCTGAAGAATTCATCAAACAATCCCTCTGTGTGATTGGCCAATTTTTCAAATTCTATCTGATATTCTCCACAATGCCTTCTTGGTGTAGTTTAGTGAGTGCTCCTATGAAGTCATCAAAAGAACTAGGGCCAAATCATTGCAAAATGAGTTTGCATAAATCTGTCCATTTTGGCTCTTCATGAGCCTTCATGTACCAATGGAACCATTGAATGAGCCTTCATGTACCAATGGAACCATTGAAGGGCTTCATGTTCCAAATGAAAGGATGCAAGTGGGACTTTGTTGACATCAAAAGTATTATGTAGACTGAAATATTGTTCTACTCAGTATATCCATCCAGTCGGATCATCACCATTGAAGCAAGGAAAATCAAGCTTCGACCCATGAAAATTGCCAGAAGAACAAAACTCAGTGTCTGCAGAAGACTCTGGCTGTCGTCTATTATTCATGGTTGAATGCTAAAGATTGAGGCTGAGAATTTTTTCATCTAGATCTTGGAGTTTGGTCTTGAGGGCTGCAAGTTCATCCTCCATGTTTTTTGCTCCTATTCAGGTGACAACCATAGGCAAGAGATTTTGTTTTGGGGAATGGGTAGAAAAAGAAAAATGGAAACTTTTTTAGTAAAGGAAAATTTGGATTTGGGAAAAACTCTAATGGGTAATTGGGGTTTGACTAGGTTTTGGACACTTTCTAAGGGAAATGATAGAAGAAAATGGGGATTTCAGAAGCGGGATGAAAGAATAGAAAAATTTGTCCAAGAGGGACAAAGGAGCAGAAATATGAAATGAACACTATGGCAAAATTTGAAGGCTATTGGGTGAGAATCCAAGAAGTTATGGCAAACCCTAAAAATAGACAAATGTGGGATTTTTGACTTTGATAAGTGGAATTTGGGATAGGGTCCTCAAGGAAGGAAATATGCAAAATGAAATTTCAGGGGTTCTAGTGAATTTTGAGAGGAAACGAAGATAAAGCAAGGAAGATATGGTGAAAAAATAGGTTTTTTTTTTTTTGGAAACGATCTGCCAACTGCTCTGGATGGATTCAATTTGTGATTTGCCAGATATCAATAGATATGAACCCCAAGTATGTTCAGCTTCCTAAAGGTTCAGGGGAGTCACTCAGCGACCAATGTTGTCTAACGACTTGCGTATTGGGGCAGTACCCCTCAGTCCACAACTTAGGTAAAACTGATAATCGCTTTGCCACAAATGACAACTCTTGGTTTACCTCACAGATGGGAACTAGTCAATCAGGTAGGGGCCATTTCCCTTTTTGTTGGCAGGTCCTCTCAATGGGCCAGCTACTTCAGGGTTCTTGTGGTAATCCTCACAATGAGTTTTAGGGCTATATGCCCAGGTACTTCCCACAATTAAGCGAATAGGGATATTCCCTGATCTGAACTTGCAATTGAAATGAACAATACAAATACGAAAAAAAAGAACTACTGTAATAATCACAGCATTTAGAGGCCAGTGCGGAAAAAAAATTGGAATAAATTCCACCCAGTGAGCCAAGAAAGTGCTCTGATACCAAATGAGAGGAACCTCCTACAACAATATAATGCAAAATGCACAAAATAACAGAAATATATAAATAGCAGAAACACAAAAGGAATTTATTGATCACAGGCCACTTTGAGGGGGCAACCTCCTCTGAGAAAGCTCAATACAATAAATTTGTGGATGCCTTCATTAGCCTCAACACGTACTTATGTACTAAGTCTAATCTAAAGAACTATTACTTCCCATGAATGTGGGATAATACAATATGCTCACGGGACAACTTACAAATCATATGCATCCAAATGTAATATACTAACAAAGTAAAGAGAAGGGTTAAACATGGGTTCCTAATAGGCATATAGTCTGAAAGATGGAAAAGAAGTAAAGAGGTGTGAATTGGTCATTGAAAAGATTCTAGTGTATCAGTTTATCTCTATTTTCTGAGATAATATAGTTTACGAGTATGCAAGGCATATCCATAGAGCTTGATGGTTAAACTTTCAATTCAAGTTATGCAAGGACATGTTTCCAGTTGGTACTATCATTTCAGCTATTGACTTTGTAGATAACTACACACTATAGCCATAGAATGAGGTGCAATCATAGTATTACAACTCTACAGAGGTTACTATATTTGTACAAATAGCATTCATTCATGCAGAAGATAGTATAGAGGATGACAAGAAGATCTTGAGGGAATATCATTTTTATATTAGTGTAGATCACACACATATTATACAGAGTTCGTGCAAGGTTTCTTTTAGATGTTTTACCATGATTTGGCTAGTAGGAGCATATCATTTCATTAGCATATCATATGGTTGGATAATTGTGCATCATAATTCAAGAACTTGCAGCTATTCTATTAGTAAAGAAAGATGCATAAGATGAATGGTGTTCAACATATGTGGAATTTTTGTGAGGCTGGGCATGGAAAGGGGGAGCATGATGGTGCATGAGCATGTATCAAAAAAGCATTGGCACAATAAGAGTTGAAGTACAAAGAAAATGCAAAGTTGACAAATGCGAGATCTATTGTCAAACGGTGTAATGCTACAGGTCCATGTAATGAAGGTAAGTCTACAGTTCGTAGATATTTTTGGTTGGTTGATGATACTAATATTGTAAAATATGAGGACTATTGTACATTGATAGGATTGAGTGAGTTACACTCTTTTAGAAGCTCTAATGCATGTTCATGGAGTATTTATAAGCAGCAGATGGCATGCTTTTGTTCTTCATGTACATATGAAGTGTGGTATGATTGTGAGTCGAAGGAGTGGGTCAATGATTGGTGTACAAGAGGCCTAAGCTCGATTGACATGTATCGACTATCAATAGCACTACAAATCATAGAGATTGAATCATCAGTTGATTTTGACCATGTTTCAGATCTAGTTCAACCAAGTATTATTAGCATTCAAATTTAATCAAATTTAATATACCATCTTATTTTGTAGTTTTTTTTGTAGTGTTGACTATATTCATCAAACTGAATGCACGTATCAATGCAGGGCATGTTTTTGTAGTTATTGTAGATGAAGACAATGAAGAAAAGGAACAAATTATTATTTGTGTCATTGTGTTGAGGTAAAAAATAAATTAGATTCCCTTGTTATAGATGGAGAAAACATCGAGTACCCTACAAGATCATTGGTTGTTACTAGAACATGGCTTAGAAGGTACCTAGTGAAGAAGTCTGATGTGTGGTTGTTCAAGGACTTTGACACACACAGGAAGATTCTTCATTATTCTAACCTTGTTGTGGCATCAAATGTTCATTTGATCAAATATGGGGGTAGACCATTAAACATGACCTTGTGGAAGGTTTGTGAGTTTGATCATGAGGAAATACTTGACATAATAAAGAGTGGAGTAGACCCAGATGGTTCATTGGATTGAATTAGTGAAATGGCATAAAGGTATGTTATTTTTCTTTGTTATGGTATTTTATTTCTCTTTTCTATGTTATTTCACGATTATATGTCCTTTACTTTCTATTTCATAATGAGTTTTAACAATGTTACTATGAGTTTTAATTTGTTTTAATGATGTTACCATTTCATAATGAGTCTCAATGAGTTTTAATGACAAACAATTGATAGGAGTAGTAAGGGCAGCCTCAATTGATGCCCTACAAGACATTGGATAAAGTGAGAACACCTTTATAGTACTGAATTTTCATCTACTAGAAAGGTATTATGACTAAACTTTTACATTTAATATTTTCGTGGCACTAAATGGATGGTGCCAATTCATCCAAGTGGGTGAGTAAATGCTAAGGGAGATGTCTTTTTGGTGGAAAAACCTCATGGTTGTTTTTGGCTATATTGAACGTACACAATCTCTTAAGAGCCCTAAGAAAAAAAGGTGACAAACTTTGGACCAACTATTCCATCAAATTGTGGCACCTAGGAACATCATTTTTGCATGTATAGGTGGATGTCAGGTCCACCTACAAACACCTACCTTAATTTTTTTAAATCAATTTCATTTGCCTATGGTGGCAAGGAACGCATTATTCTAAAATGCTTCAATTTCATGCAGTGGAAAGGTGCTAGGAGTGAGATTTTGTATTTCACTGCTCCTAGAGTTGAACTAACTATGCCAACACATTGGAGTGGGTAGGTAAATGCCAAGGGAGATCTCATTTCATGTGCCAAGCATCCCAGTCGTTCGGGGCAACAGGTACCAACAAAGTCCCATAAGATCCCTAAGACAAAAAAATTGTCAAACTATGACAAAGTAGTTCTTAGAATTCATGGCAGCTGTGAACATTTTGTTTGGACCTATAGGTGCATGTGAGGTCCATCCATAATAACCTCTCTCAATTTTGGTCAACTCTAGTCAATTGACCGTGCCAAAATTAAATGCACTCTTGCAAAATGCTTCAGTTTCATGCAATGGAAAGGTGTTAGGAGTGACATTTTGCATTCTGTAGCTCATGGGGCCGAACTGACTATGCCAACACATTAGGGTGGGTTGGTAAATACTAGGGGAGGTCTCTTTTCATGTTCCAAGCATCCCAGTCATTCGGAACAACAGGCTTCTGGTAAAGTCCCTTAGGATCCCTAGGACAAAAATTGCCAAACTTTGACGATGCAATTCTCAGAATTCATGGTAGTTGGGAACATTCTGTTGGACCTATGGTGCACATGGGGTTCTTCCATAATAACCTCTCTTAGTTTTGGTCAACTCCACTCCATTTGATTGTGCCGAAATCAAATGCACTCTTGCAAAATGCTTAAGTTTTTTGTAGTGGAAAGGTGCTAGGAGTGACATTTTACATTCCACAGCTCGTGGGGCCGAACCAACTGCACCAATGCATCAAAGTAGGTGAGTAAATTCTAGGGGAGGTCTTATTTCATGTGCCAAGTGTCCCATTCATTTAGGGCAGTAGGCTACTGGCAAAGTCCCTTAAGATCCCTAAGACCAAAAAATTGCCAAACTATGATGGAGCAGTTCTTAGAATTTGTGGTAGTTGGGAATGTTTTGTTTGGATCTACAAGTGCATGTAGTGTCCATCCACAATAACCTCTCTCGGTTTTGATCAAATCCAATCCATTTGACCATGCCAAAATCAAATGTATTCTTGCAAAATGCTTCAGTTTCATGCAGTGGAAAGGTGCTAGGAGTGATATTTTGCATTCCATTTCTCCTGGGGCTGAACCCACTATGCCAATGCATTGAGGTGGGTGGGTAAATGCTAGGGGAAGTCTCGTTTCATGCACCAAGGGTCCCAGTCATTTGAGGCAACAAGCAACTGACAAAGTCACTTAAGATCCTAAGAGTAAAAACTACCAAACTTTGATAGAGCAATTATCATAATTCATTTTAGTTGGGAATGTTTTGTTTAGACCTACAGGTACATGTGACGTCTATCCATAATAACCTCTCTCAGTTTTGGTCAACTCTAGTCTGTTTGACCCTGTTGAAATCAAATGCATTCATCCAAAATGCTTCAGTTTCATGCAGTGGAAAGGTGCTAGCAGTGATATTTTGCATTCCATAGCTCATGGGGCCAAACCAACTATGCCAACACATTGGGGGTGGGTGGTCTAATGCTAGGGGAGGTCCCATTTCATGTGCCAAGTGTCCAGTCATTCGAGGCAGCAAGCTACTAGCAAAGTCACTTAAGATCCTAAGAGTAAAAACTGCCAAACTATGATGGATCAGTTCTCATAATTTGTGATAGTTGGGAATGTTTTGTTTAGACCTACAAGTGCATGTGGGGTCCATACACAATAACCTCTCTCAGTTTTGGAAACTCAAATCCATTTGACCATGCCAAAATCAAATGCATTCTTGCAAAATGCTTCAGTTTTTTCAGCACAACCTTGCCATGTGCCATATTTTTTGTTCTTCTATCATGGGCCCAAACCAACTATACTAATGCATTGGGGTGGGAAGGTAAATTCTAGGGGAGGTCCCTTTTTGTATGCCAAGTGTCCCAGTCATTTGAGGCAGCAGGCTATTGGTAAAGTCACTTAAGATCCTAGGAGTAAAAATTGCCAAACTATGATAAAGTAGTTCTCATAATTCATGGCAGCTAGGAATCTTCCATTTAGACCTATAGGTGCATGTGGAGTCCATCCACAATAACCTCTCTTAGTTTTGGTCAACTCAAATTTATTTGATCGTACCAAAATCAAATGCATTCTTGCAAAATGCTTCAGTTTCATGCAGTACAACCTTGCCAGGAGCCATATTTTTCATTCTGCTCATTGTGGGGCTGAACTGATTGTGCCAACACATCAAGGTGGGGGGTAAATACTAGGGGAGGTCTCATTTTGTGTGCCAAGCATCCCAGTTGTTCCAGGCTATAAACTATCAGCAACGTCACTTTGCTAATAGCTTGTAGCCTAGAATGACTAGGACTCTTGGCATATGAAATGAGACCTCGCCTAACATTTACCCACCCACCCCAAGGTGTTGGCATAGTCGGTTTGGCCCCACAAGCTATGGAATGCAAAATTTCACTCCTAGCACATTTTGACTTTGCTGGTAGCTTATAGCCCGGAACGACTGAGACACTTGGCACATGAAACAAGACCTCCCCTAGCATTTATCCACCCAACCAGACATGTTGGCACAATTGGTTTGACCCCATGACTTGTGGAATATAAAATTTTAGTCCTAGCACCTTTCAAATTTATTGGTAGCTTACAGTACGGAATCACTAAGATGCTTGGCACCTGAAACAAGACCTCGCCTAGCATTTACCTACCCACCCAATACATTGGTGTAGTTAGTTTGGCCCCACAAGCATCGGAATGCAAAATCTCACTCCTAGCACCTTTCTGCTGCATGAAACTGAAGCATTTTCCAAGAATGCATTAGATTTTAGCACATTAAATGGATTGGAGTTGACCAAAACTGAGAGAGGTTATTGTGGATGGACCTACATGCACTTGTAGGTCCAAACAAAATATTCCCAGCTACCACAAATTCTGAGAACGTCTTTATCAAAGTTTGGCAGTTTTTGCTCTTAGGATCTTAAGTGATTTTGCCGGTGGCCTATTGTCTCGAATGACTGGAACCCTTGGCACATGAAAAGATGACCTCCCCTAACATTTATCCACCCACCTCAACATGTTAGCATAGTCAGTTCAGTCCTAGGAGTAGTGGAATGCAAAATCTCAGTCCTAGCACCTTTCCACTACATGAAAATGAAGCATTTTTCAAGAATGCATTTGATTTTAGCACAGTCAAACTGATTGGAGTTGACCAAAACTAAGAGAGTTTATTGTGGACAGACCCCATGTGTACCTATTGGTCTAAATGGAACATTCTCAACTGCCATGAATTCTGAGAACTGCTCCGTCATAGTTTGATAATTTTTTGGTCTTACGGATCCTAAGGGACTTTGTTGGTAGCCTGCTGCCCTGAATGACTAGGATGCTTGGCACACGAAATGAGACCTCCCCTAGAATTTACTTGCCCACCCTGATATGTTGGTGTAGCGTATTCATCCCTATGAGCTATAGAATGCAAAATGTCACTCCTAGCACCTTTCCACTGCAAGAAACTGAAGCATTTTGCAATAATGCATTTGATTTCAACACGGTCAAACAAACTAGAGTTGACAAAAATTGAGAGAGGTTATTATGGATGGACGCCATGTGCACTTGTAGGTCTAAATAGAATATTCTTAGCTACCACAAATTTTGAGAACTACTCCATCATAGTTTGGCAGTTTTTTGGTCTTAGGGATCTTAACGGGCTTTGTTAGTAGCATATTGCCCCGAACGAATATGACACTTGGCACATGAAATGAGACCTCCCCTAGCATTTACCCACCCACCCTGATGCATTGGCACAATCAGTTCAGCCCCACGAGCTATGGAATGCAAAATGTCACTCCTAGCACCTTTCCACTGCAAGAAAATGAAACATTTTATCAAACCTTATTTCTTTTATCAAAAGGTGGCATTTTTTTCGTTAAAAGTAGTTTTCATCACCATGTTTACACCTATACTTTCCAATTCCAACTCCTATTTCATATCCTTTCCCCTCCACACTTGCCTTAGTACATATACAAAGTCTTAACATTTTCTTCTTTGATCAAAATGTAGTTGTTTTACATATTGAAGGAATTCTTATAGAGAAAAATAAAAAATTCCTTGCCTGAATTAGCATTTTCAGCCTAGGGATTGATAGTTTATGGTAGTGGAAAGAGTTTAGAGGACCTCATGGTGTTGGATGTTCATCTTTTCCATATCTTGTATGATTTAAATGAAGAATTTCAATTGGGAGTTAGATCTAATTCCATAAACTAATGGCTAGGGATTTGATTTGATTCACTTGTATGAGTACAATCTACTTTGACCATTATACTTATGTAATAGGGCTGATATTTTGATCTTATTTGGGGTGTTGGGATATGGAGATCAAGGTCTTATTGCATTCAAGGAATTGTCTACAGGGTTGTATACAAGTTCATCACACATGATTCACATATCTAGAGTTATTATTGGCAATCAATTGTTCTTATGCAAGGCATTATCTTTGACTAGACTGTCATATTCCCATGCTATTATAACATATTAAGATTATCACAAAACTCATTAGGAACCCAAAGAATTCACTATTCAATCTAGGGTGATCATGGCTAAAATAGGGGTTGTAATTTTACATGAATAGTAGGTTAAGAAAACCCCATACATAATATATCAAAGGGAGAATGTTACAACAATCTTGAATGCAGAAATGTAGTTATCTTGAGGAAGCCATCTCCTAACACTGTTGCAGTATGTTACAAAAGGGTTTAATTCATTAATTGTGTCTATTCTTTAATTCATTAATTGTGTTTATTCTTTATCTATTCTTTGTTGTGAAGAAAATACAATTGACACGTGTAAAGATAAATTCCATAACCTTTGCCAGCATCCTCCCTATCTCTACCAAAATAGGATCTTTGGAATAGCGTATGGACAACCATCAAAGCATAAAGGATATAGGAATTTTGTCACATGTCGTAATTGCAACTGCCCTTGTAGACATGTATGTAAAGTGTGGAAGCATAGACAAGGCACGTGGACTATTTGATAGAACACATGATTTTTGGCTTTCATTATAGCTTATCTTACTACTCATTCTTGGTGTGTACTTCACTTGAAGTTATCATGAATATGTTTCAGGGCTTGTATTCTTCATGGTGAAGGCTTGGTTGTGGTGAATTTTGTGTAATATTGACTCTTCTAGTTGTTTCTTCTCTTTGGGTACTATGACCCTATTACATGGTTGGATTCAAGTGGGTTCTCAAGTGTCACTTCTTTGGGTTGATTGTGTTTTATAATAGTGGTAAGGGTTTATGAAGGTGTTTGTGAAGTTGACTGTGATGGATATTATGTAGGTTTTATTTTGAATGGTGGAAAAGGGTTTGGTTTCTCGAGAAGTATTATACATTTGGAATTTATCTTATGAGCATTAAATGGTGACGGTTAATGGAATTGTGTTAGTCATAGTGATAAACCCTAGAGGCTTTATTAATGTGCTTGAAATGAATTTGTAGATGATGGTAAAGAAAAAAGTAGAGTGCCTTCTAAAATGACTAGTTTTCTCTTGAATATTGTTGTGGTTGTTAGTTCCATGTGTATAGTCTCATTGATAAGATGTATTGTTATTAGCCCTTAAGAACAAAGTGAAAATCAATGATTTTTTTAGTGGTGAATATTCACCAATTGGTGAATATCGTAGATCAGCCAAGTCAGAATTGGTGAATAAATTACATCCAACAGGGTGGTCAAATAACCTAGATTTTACGTATTATCAGTCAAATCCATATCCATTCACCATTGATTTATTTTATGAGAATTAATGAAGTAAGATTTTTGCCATAACAAACTATGTGTTTTAAATGGACCGACTAATATTTTCACCTGGAATCTTAGAAGCAAGTACTAAATCACCTATATATTCACCAATACTATTAAAACAACATTGTCTATTAGGACACATTTCGCCAACTCCATTAAATGGTCGCTGTGCATGTGGACCCATTTTTCCAACCCCATTAAATGGTCATTGCATGTGAGGACCCATTTCGCCAATTAAAATTTACAAGTAGTCGATTATGAGGGGCCATTTCACCAATTTCCATGACACCTCCATGCTAATCATAGGGCCATATTCACCTTGGAAATTACAATGTATGTAGTTCATCAAGGTTTGATTCACTGACACTTAGACATATTCCTTATATAATCACGCGGGATTCACCAAATTTTTAATATACCATATAGAATTCCTGTGGAATTCGCCAAATATGGATTTATATAAATACAATCAAAACTCTGATTTATTCTTAATCATTTTGTTCAGTTCTAAACTTGTGAGCTCTTGATTCAGATTTTAGAAGTTGGAGTTGGAACCTTGAAGTTGATCATAGGCAAAGTTACAAAATTACAACACAAGCATTCCTGCATTAACAAATAGCAAGTCAGTGAAGACCTAAACTTAAAGGTGAGTAATCATTTCTTCATAGTATTAGTGTTATAAGATTTCTTTATCTCTTTTCCATTCTTGATTCAATCTTAAAGAAGATATTTAGTAGGGAATGGGATCTATATTCTATGAGTATCTCCTTCTTAAACAAGAAGACATTTTTTCCAGCTTTTATTTGAAGTGATAGATCAAGATGTCAAGCCACAAGTGCGACAAGGGTAAGACTCCTTAGGGTAGTGAAGGGACTTGAAGGCCATCAAAATGCTGAAAACATGGAGTTAGAATACAGTCTTACTTTGGAACTGGAAATGTTTCTGATCCATCAAATCAAGATGGAGCTACATCATCAACTCTTGCACCAAATATTAGTGAAGAAGCCATTCACAATACCTCACCACCACCAGAAGGTGGGATTGACATTGAGTCAAATGAGGATGGCGATATCGCAGAAGATGTTCCAAGGGATACCCTGGTTAGCCAGAATGAGGATGGCAATACCACAGAAGATGTTCCAAGGGATACCCTGGTTAGCCAGAATGAGGATGGCAATACCACAGAAGATGTTCCAAGGGAAACCCTGGTTAGCCAGAATGAGGATGGCAATACCGCAAAGGATGTTCCAAGGGATACCCTAGTTAGCTAGATTGAGATTATTGACTTAGATGAAAAAGAAAATGTTGGCATTGTAGATGATGTTGGTAAGAAGAAAAGAAAAGGCAAATCAAAAGAGTCAAAACTAGGGCATGAGTGGGAAATGTCAAGGAATTTTCAGCTTGATTGGGTGTCAAAGTACCCATTCATTAAACTAGTGGAGAAAGAAAACAAAGATGAACAACCAACATAATGCAAGTGTATGATTTGTAGTTGGAAATGTAAAAGAGACGAAAAATTGCAGCTAAAGCTTGACACTATAGAAAAGCATATAGGTAAAGTTTATGAAAAACAAATCATATACAGAAAGGAAACATCAATAGTAAGATAGAAATCAAAGGAAGAATTTCTTCATGTGAAGTATGCTATGGAATATGATGAGAATAAGAAAAGAATGATGAAGCTTGTTGCAAGTGGAGGTACAATCAAGCTCAATTTGGAAAAGCAATTGAAGGAGTACAACTGGCAAAAACTGTTAAGATGAGTGTTATTTTTCATATTTCATCCAGAAGGCATCCTATGATAGACTACCTAGAGTATAGTAATTTATTATCTTTTTTGAGTGTTCCTCACTATCCTAGCACACATTGGTCAATAAACGCTAAATGGGAATCGGCAAACTGTCTCGCTGCAGTGGAAAAGCAAGATTTAAAGGAGAATGTAAAAGAGTCAAACTTCATTGCATTATCTTTAGATGAAGTTACTATGGTAGATAATACTTCTTGGGTCTATATGCATGTGTATAATGTAAAAGAATATGTCCTCTGAGTTCATCTACTCTGTGTTCATAAAATCAAGGATAGTTCAACATCACAAAATCTATTTGAACTAGTTAAGAAGTCTTTGAATGAAATTATAGGTATGGATGACTTGGCAATTGCCAAAAAATTGGTGTGTAGGAGTTGATGGAGCTGCAGTAATGCAAGGTCATAGGACTAGTCTTTGCACAAAATTACAAACTACTTGTGCACCATACATGCTTGCCATTCACTACATGGCCCATAGAATGAATTTAGCATTTAAAATTGTAAGCAAGTTTCCTACAGCATCAAAAGTTGAAAATCTAGTCTGCAAGCTCCACGCATACTTCTGCTGAAGTACCAAACGTTTTGTAGAATTTCAAAATTTTGCTGAGGCAATAATAGTAGGAAACAAGCTTCTTAAGGATGTTGATACCAGATGGATCTCCTTGCATGGACCAATGCAATGAGTTCTTTCAGAATATCCATCCTTGATTGGAATAATGTATGAGCATCACAACACCGTAGACCAAGCTCCTAACCTCTTACATAGGTTAAGCGATATAGAGACACTCTTAACTTTAGCTAGTCTTCTCCCTGTGTTGGATGAAATGAACAATCTTGTGAAGAAATCCCAAGACAAAACTATGTATATCTATGAGTATACCAAACTACGTAGAATGTGCCTTTGTATGTGGATTTGAGATACTAGTGCACCATTGTAAGATGGTTAGGCACTCTATCAGAGAAGTACCTGTTAGAAAGGAAGATTTTGATGGCATTATTGAATCTGTTAGTAATAATTTAAAGGAAATTGTAAGTAATCTTTTAACAAAAATTTATAATCGATTTCCTCGAGAAGAAATACTTGATGCCATGTCTATTGTGTATCCTCAATTTTGGATTCAAGGCCACCGAGATAACCCAAGATTTTTTCATCAAAAAGTAATTACCTTGATCACATACTTTTCAAAAAGTGCAGAATGCAATGGACAGACAATAGAAGGAATTATAGATGGAAATAAGCTTAGAGGACAATGTACTCAGTTTGCAAGAAGTATGATAGACCAGTTTAAAGCCATGGAGAATCCCTTCGAAGAGGGATCAATAACAAAGGCTTGGGAAAACTTGGGTCAGAGTGAAATATTGCGTGATTTGATATCAGAATATTTCAAACTTGTTGATTTATGTCAAACAATGATATTGGGTTCGGTGGAAGATGAGAGAGTTTTCAGTGCATTGGGGTTTTTGAAATCAAAGATAAGAAACAAACTAGACAAGAATTTAGAAAATTGCTTGAGGGTGTTAGGAAGTGTGTATAATGTCAAAAAATTTCCATATGAAAGGGCACTTAAAATTTGGAAGTCCATATGTGAAAGAAGAGGGTTGTGCAACACTTCAAGTTCAAATGGTGGTGGTGGTGGGACAAATGATAGTGACACAATGACTGATGAATTTGACTTTGAGACTCAGAATCAAGATGAAGAAAATGAAGACAGGACTCAGAATCAAGATGACTCTTTTTCTTTATTTGACGTCAGTTTGAGGACCCTGACTTGATTTGGGAAATGGAAGTGAATTAGTAGTTTTTAGGTATTTATATTGCATTTCATGAATCATATTCCAAAATTGTAGTTGATGATATTTTATATTGTATTCCTTGAAATTGTGAATCAAATTGAATAGATCAACATATTATTAATTATTTCATATTTTAATTGTGTCATACTAATAAGTTTTACATGTACTCAGTGATTCATCATTCAACTCAATGCTTAATATTTCCTTGCTAAAGTTGATTTGTGCATAAAACATATAAAAATTTGTAGTAAAGTAGAATTTTGGTTTTTAATTTGATATGTGATTCTGCATCATTTTTCACAGTTTATGAATTATTTTGATCAGTGCCTTATCTGCAATTGAGTCAGAAAATGAAATATACTCCTACAACAGACCATTTGATTTGTTGGTTTAGGGTTTGCCTTCATTTCATACATAAACCTAACCTTTTAGCCTTTTGCATTATAATTTTAAGTTGACTTGTTACCGTTGGTTCCCGGACCCCTGTCATCCAAGTTCACACTTAAGCCATCAAACCCATCAGTTTTAGTGGCTCCTTTGCCTTGTCTCATCAGTCACCACTTGGTTGGGAACATTATACGTCAAAAAATGTTTAAAGGGGTTAAATATTTCATCTTTTATCTTAAGTCTTGACCCCCAAATTTTTTGTCCCTTTGTCCGTCAACCTAGGGATGTCCGCTTATAAGTCACAAACAATTTGCATGTGCATATTTGAACATTAATGGGAGCCACTGGATCTTGTAGATTGACTCCTGACCACTTCCTACCAGCCCACTTGAATAAAATAATGTTTTAATAAATCCAGAGGGATAGTGGGCTAGTGACACCTGCTACCTATCAAAGTGGGACCCATCATCCATATAGACATTGAACATCAAAGCATTGAAAATCAACATCTTTAGACTCAATCTGGGTCATTCCTTACTAGCCCACGGGGGCCCACCAAAAGCTCATCTCTTAGAGGAATAGTGGGGAGATGACATGTGTCTTCATCTGGACCATTGAAGAGACTTTAGAAGACATGACATGAAATTTGTTGTCAAATATTTCGAAGGAGTTGCATTGGGTTTTAAATAGTAAGCTACTTAAAGGAATTATAAACCACATGGGAAAATATGTGGTAAGATGTTTTTAATCTTAACCATCTGATGATAAAAAATTTAAGCTACTAGGCAGATGACTAAGGAGGTTAAATAGCATGCAATTTGATGGGCACAGACTTAATCTGGACCGTTCCTCACTACCCCACTATCGTAGCTCTAAACACTGGTGAAACCAGAGGGATAGTGGGCAGTCTCAATGGCATGTGAATAAAACATTTGAATTTGTAAATAACATTAGCTCAACATATTAACAATAGTAGGATATAGAATAATGAACATTAGCAATCATTGAATGTGTATCTAGTAGTTGAAACCAAAGTTTATATTCAATTGATAAAATAAATAATACAGATAATTGAACATCAACACATTACTAAATTTGAGTTTTCTATTGATTTTCAAATGAAGGAATACACAAAGGCAATGTAAAATCTTGCTCAAAGACAACATTGCACAGAGCTGAGTTGGAACTTGGAAACTCATATTATCAATATCAAATCATTCTAATAGCTTTTTTAGCAAATTCCATTGTTCAGGTGGTGGAATTGTCATTTCTTCTAGTTGATGTTGTCTAACTTGAATTTTTGTTAACAATGTATGATCGAATTTCAATTTGGATCCTGACTTGAATGTTTCAGCTAAAGATATATTCAAGATTATCAGTGGTTTGATGAAATCCAAAAAGTTCACCTCATTTGGCTTCTGAGGAAACTGGTCTAAATCAATCTTCCTTATATCCTCCATCTTCTTTCTAAAATTATCCTTTCCAATGAATCGCTCATTTGTGTCAAAAGCCTGTGGCAAACCAAGCTTTGTTAAGTTCCTTACCTTTTCATCCTCCTTAATCTTTGTTGTACCCTCAATCACAAATTTTGTTGTTTCACGCATTCTTGAACACTTTTGAATGATAGATGTCACCTTCATTGAGGCTTCAATCTGATTAGTAATGCCTTTTGAAATCAATTCATAATGAAGGGGGTAAATCATAAAACACAAAATAATAGAAATTGTACACAGAAAATAGAATGATATTTTATTAAAATGGGCAAAACATTACATTACAGAAGCTCAAATACAATCAGAGGATGAATCCCCTAAAGGCTGCAACACATTACAGCTCCCTCTCTCAAGACTTTGGAATCTTCGGCCTTCTGTAACCCCAAATCAACTAGGGTTTCTATTTTCCCTCCATTTCTTGACTCTACAACTTCCCCCTTAACTCTACTACCCCAAGGGTTCCCAAAAATGGTCATACATAGCCCTTTTTGGCAGCCACCAGCTTAATTTCCAAATTTGCATCTCCCTCCAAAAATAGGTCAATGTCGCGGGGCCATAACTTTCGATTCGACCATTGGATTTTCAATTATAATACCTTTTTGGAAATCTCTCAAAAAGATGACAGTGCACAAGTAGTACTAAAAAATAGACAGCTTGGGTTTCCCACCAAATTTTGGGCCCATCTGGAGCCTCTAAGTGCCTCAAATTTGAATTTGAATATTTCAATAGGATTTTTGGAAATTGAAATTTTAATATCTCACAAATGACAAATGATATTGAAGTGTTTTCTTCACCATTAGCTTCAATTCACCATTCTAGAGGTCTGTGTAAGATTTTGTATCCAACCATGCACAAATGCAAACTTACTAAAAATAGTAACCCTGCCAAATTTAGCCCTTATTGAAAAGAGACAACATTTTTTTTTGGTTGATGCAAGATTGCTCTTACACCCTAGATGCTCTTGCATCAATTCATTGTCACTGGCTTTGTAGATTGTTTCTAGAACTTGATTTGCAGATTTCTCTTCTACCTGCAGTTGCAAATTTTTGTTGTCCATTAAATATTTGCTCAGCTTATTATGATGTAGTCTCATGGCATCAATCAATTGAAACAATTCACACAAATGATCAATCCTCTGCATTATTTCCTCCCAGATCTTGTGTTTCATGTCCCTCATTGTTTGTCTACAAAATTCAGTTAACTTATTTTGACAAGATTTTATTTCATTTTTTACTTCCATAAGCTCTACAGCCAAGGTTTCATTTTTTTCTCTCTTTCTCCAATTTTTGTTCCCACTATTCATTTGCTTTCCCAATGCTTTGTCTTAGTTTTTCTGAAGTGGATTTTTCCTCACCATATTTATTTTTTCTCTCATCTAACCTTTTCTTCAGTCCATTCAATTCCACCTCTGTTTGTTTATCCTCTTTGCTTGTTGATGTAAAGGTAGATTTTTTATTCTTTTTTCTAATTCATTTCTCTTGTTATCTGCTACTTTTCTCTTTGCTTTCTCATTTGCTAAGTGTACCTGTAATTTTTCTATTTGATTCTGGAACTTTTTTTCTCTTTATCATGCTTTAGCAATGATGTGTACACCAATTCATTGTTCTTCTTTGATATATTAATTTTGTTAGTATTGTTTAATCCAAAAAATCAAATTACAAACTGCTCACCTGAAATTCATATCAATCCATCTGATTTTCTGTTTTATTTTAAACTGTGGGAACAACAATTGTGTACTCCATGATTTCTAAATTTGTGTCAAATGTGGGTAATATCATGGTTGTTGCAAGCTCTAAAGTTACAACAGACACACTCTCCATCAGTTGCTTCTTTTTTTTTTATACAATTCTAGTTTCTTTTTAAACTCTTGAATGTAATCAAAACCTAGGGACGCAAGAATAAGGGAATGCTTGAATGGTGAAGGAATAGGAGTACTTACAATTTCTATTGCAGCCACACTAACTGGGGGAGTGCCTAGAAATAATTCCTTTGTAGCGGAACTAGTAGTTGGACTTGGACCTGTCATAATCCTTTGTCTCTTCTGTATCCCTTGATCACTAAGTGTTTGTGTGGTATCTTATATTGATATCCTCTTGTGTGTAATTTGTTGTTGGACCTATTGTTGTAGCACATGTTGACTAAGTTCTCCACCAGTGGTAGTGCCAGTCACACTAGGCTCTCCACCATAAGCATGTCCAACTTGTGATTGCATCTAACCATGAGGATTAGAATTTGAAGCTGTAGCAAAATGAATTCTTTCAACTGTACTTGTATGCCCTTGGTCTATTTTATTAGCTCCAAGGCCTCGCTTATCAACTGGTTTTCTGGTGACTACATCTATTGGGTTCCAAATGCCTTGTCTTGGGACCCCAAACCACCACCTTGATAACCCATATTTTCAGCTATGATTGCTCCTCAAGTATATGTTTTTTTTGTGGCCTGACTTAAACCACTAAAACCAGGTTTGAAATTGCTTTGTTCATCCCTATCATCATCAGGTTCATCATCACTATCAGTTTCTTTGTCTTCATGTTCATTGGCATGATCTATATTCCACAATTTGCTAAACTCTTCATCTTCATCGATTTCTCCATACTCTGCAATAGTTCTTGGTTCACTTAGCTCCTTCCTCATAGACCAAAATGCAGTAATTTTTTATCGTGACCAATTTTTGTTTGTAACAGACTCATCTAGAGGATCTGGCATTTTTACTCTAATAGATGGTTTATCACTTTTTCCATAAAAATTGTTGTACCTCCTGATTTCATTCTCTGCTAGTGCTCCTGTATTTTGGTACAATGCCATAATTTCTACTGACAATTGTTCAAAAGAAACACCTTTCTAAGTAGCAGTTTTCTCCATTGCTATTTTGACCTCATCCCAAGAATCCTTGTTTCTCAAGTTTTCAAGAAAGGGTTTACTTTGATGTTGAATTCTACTTGCAACATTCCTATTGGCCACAATCATTATTTTAATGATGTCACATGGATCATACTGCCAGTGACAGACATCATCAAAATTAAAAAAATTCAAAACATCATGTGCCACCTTAAATGCTTTTCTCTCCAATGTGAACCCTTCACACGAAACAGGTAAAGAAGGAAATAAGGTCTTCTTTTGCTGACCGGCAAAGTGTAGTTCATTAGTACTCTGCATCTGCCTTACATATTCCAATGCAAAAACCATTTCTGTCACATGTATAATTTTGTATGGCTCTACTCCTGATCCACAAAATCTTAGCACATTATATTCTTCCAATAAGTACCAATCAGCCAATCGTATTTCTTTTCCTAGTTGAATGAAACCTCTACATGATATAGGCAATCTAGGCATTGGACTATTTGTAATTGCTTGATGCAATGGAGCCAAAAAATAGTCTACAAAATGATTGTAGTTCCTTTGAGAATCATGCATCCTTATCTTAGTGGTCCAATCATATACTGGAGCTATTTTCTTTTTCTCAGCATTACTATAGGGATGAATCTAAAGCTTGTTGGTCTGAAACATTCCACTAAATTTAAATAGAAAAAAATAGCACAAGAAGGTTGTGAACCTAAATGTCTTGGTGGAACCTCCTTTAATCATTAAAAATTGTTTATGCATGAATTCTACAATGTGCTCAATAAATTTATATTTGACATGTACACCAATACCATAATGGATATTATATACCATTTCAAGGAGGCTTGCATCCACTTCCCAATTGCTATCTAGTCTGAGGCAAATTCCTAGCATGGAAATAGTATCATGAGCCCATGATTTAAAAATTTGTAAAGGATAAGGAGGCTTATGGTTACTTTTCAACTTGTTTTTTCTTTGAACTATTTCATTTAGGAAAACATTTTTGTCTATTTCATCCACTGCTTCATAATCACTAGCAAGCTTTTCTAGGTCAATGTGGACGTCTCCAAATTCTTCGGTAGTAAACCCCAACACTTTTCCAAATTCTTCTGCATTAATGGATAAAATTTCTTCTTTAGTATCCTTATTTACAATTGCTCTTTTGTTATCATCATAATTATGGGCATAGACCATGATAAATTTTGGGCAAGGGAAAACCTCATGTAACATCATGCACCCTAATCTAGTAACCCATGGTGCATTGATACTATTAACTTACTTTTCTATGGAAACAATTGAAAAAAAAGTAGAGAAATGATGAAGGGGGTAAATCATAAAACACACAACAATAGAAATTGCACACAGAAAATAGAACTTTTTTATTGATTTGGACAACTTATTACATTACAAAAGCTCAAATACAATAAGAGGAATCAACCCTCCACAGGCTGCAACACATTACAGCTTCCTATTCCCAGACTCTAGAATCATCTGCCTTCTGTAACCCCAAATCAACTAGGGTTTCTATTTTCCCACCTATTCTTGACTCTACACTTCCCCCCCTTTAACTCTACTACTTCCCAGGGTTTCCAAAAATGGTTATTAATAGCCTTTTTGGTGGCCAACAACCTAATTTTGAAATTTGCATCTCCTTCCAAAAATAGGTCAACTTCCGGGAGCCATAACTTTTGATCCGGGTGTCCAATCGACAAATCATTTTATGCGTTAGAAATCTCATGGAGTTCTCTACGTGCTAAGAACTCGCTCTGCCGGTTCCGGCCATTTTTGGGCCTGTACAGAGCCATTTAGTGCCTCAAACCTGAGTTTGAATAATTTTTAGATATTTTTCAGGAAATAGAAACTTTAATATCTTTCAGCTCGCAAATGATCTTTGCGTGATTCCTTCGCCAAAGGTCTTATTTTTCTGTTATGAAGCTTCCTGTAAATTTTAACTTCAATTCATGCCCAAATGCAAACTTTCTAAAAATAGCAAGTTGCTATTTTTAGCAGTTTGGAAAAACTGAAAGTTCTACATCATTATTCAAGCGATTATGGAACCAGAACCACAAATTTTGAAAAGAAATGGAAAGAACATCAACAATTTTGAAAGACATCTTTTTTTGGGTGATGCAAGATTGCCCTTACACCACTGGATGCTCCTGCACCAGAGACCCAAGGTAATTTGAGAAGTGACCCTATCACGTCTCAGGTGTTTGTGTGAGGAAAACCCAAACAATCAACCTCTACCTTAGGCAACCAAGAAGAATCTTCAATAGGCCTTCCTTTCCATTTCACCAGATATTCTTCATATTGCTTGTTCTGAGTACTTCTTCCCACACGGCTATCGAAGATCTCTTCTATCTCCTCTATTGAAGTAGATGCCAGAATACTCCACTGTTCTTCAGTTGGTTCATCCTCTATTCTACCTTCATGATATTCTGATAAATCAGCAATGTTGAAAATAGGGGAAATGTTGATCCCACTTGGCAACTCTACCTCATATGTATTTTCTGAATCATGTTTCTTCAAAATTCTGCATGGTCCCAATTTCTTCATTTTTAGCTTATTGTATGTTCCAATTGGGAACCTTTCTTTCCTCAAGTGAACCATGACTTCATCTCCTACCTGGAATTCCTTATATCTCCTCTTTTGATCCACCTTAGGCTTGTACTAAATATTCATCTTATTAATGTGCTTCCTCACCTCTTCATGCAAATTCTTCATGTGTTCTGCAAAGTCTTCAGCCTCAGCACTTGTCTTTTCTCCTTTGTCCAGATTCCTTAACTCTAAAGCATTTCTTGCACTATTCCCATATACAATCTGGAATGGTGATTTACTAGTACTCCTATTGACAGAATTGTTGTAAGCAAATTCTGCCTGTGCTAAAATCAAATCCCATCCCTTGGGTTTATCTCCTACTAAGCATCGTAGCAGGTTACCCAAACTCTTATTCACCACTTCGGTCTGTCCATCAGTCTGTTGATGGTGTGCAGAACTGAACTTCAAATCTATCTTCAACTTCTTCCACAATGTCCTCTAGAAATAAACAACAAACTTGGTATCTCAATATGAAACTATGCTCTTTGGTAGACCATGTAATTTGACCACCTCTCTAAAAAATAATTCAACAATATGAACATCATCTTTAGTCTTCTTGCAAGGAATAAAATGTGCCATCTTCATGAATCTGTCCACCACCACAAAAATGGAATCATGTCCTCTCTGTGTCCTTGGTAAACTAAAAATAAAATCCATACTAATATCATCCCATGGCTTCTCTGGTATAGGTATTGGCTGATAAGACCTGTATTCTGACTTGCTTCTTTCACCATTTAACATACTCTGCAACTCTGCACAAATTTCCTCACATCCTGCTGTAACTGTGGCCAATAATAATTTTCACCTACAATAGCAATGGTCTTATCTTGACCAAAGTGTCCAGCCAATCCTCCACTATGCTTCTCCTTAATCAGGTTCTCTCTCATGGAACTCCTTGGAATGCACAACTGGCTTCCTCTAAATAACATGCCATCTTGGATTATGAAATCCAACCATTTTGTCATGTCCAAAGTAACAGGTTCCAAACAAACTTTCCAGGCCTCTGCAAAATCTAGATCTTCAGGATACAAACTTTTGAGCTCATCAAACCCAACAACCTCTATCTTCATTTCTGCCAGCAAATTTTGCCTTATGCTCAAGGCATCTACCACTTTGTTGGACTTCCCACTCCTATGCTTCAAAATAAAAGTATAGCTCTGCAAAAACTCAACCCATTTTAAGTGCCTTTGATTTAACTTTCCTTGACTATTAATATACTGCAAAGCCTGATGATTAGTATATAAAACAAACTCCTTTGGCAACAAATAATGTCTCCATTTCTTCAAAGCCTAAACTATTGCATAAAACTCCTGATCATAAATAGAATACTTTTTCTTGGCATCATTAAGCTTCTCACTAAAATAGGAAATGGGCTTACCTTCTTGACTCAAAACAACTCCTATACCACTACCAATAGCATCACAATCTACCTGAAATACCTTATTGAAATCTGGAAGTGCCAAAATAGGTTGTTCCATGACTTTCTACTTCAATGTATCAAAGCTTTTGTCTGCTCCTTTAGTCCATTTAGACTCTTTTCTATCCGCTCTCATTGTCTCAGTTAGGGGTGCACAAATGCTACTAAAATTCCTGATAAACTTTCTGTAAAAACTTGCCAAACCATGAAAAGATCTTACCTTTGTGGCACTCCTTGGTGTAGGCCATTCAAGGATAGCTCTCACCTTCTCTGGGTCCATCTTAAGACCTTCCTCTAAGACAACAAATCCCAGGTATACCAACTCCTTTGCAAAACTACATTTCTTCAGATTAATCAGCAACTTCTCCTCCCTCAGCTTCTCTAAAACTCTTCTGATATGCATCAGATGCTCATCCCAAGTCTTACTAAAAATTAAAATATCATCTAAATAAACAATAACAAAACTTCCCAAAAATTCTTTCAGTACCTCATTCATGAGCCGCATGAATGTGCTCGATGCATTGGTTAGCCCAAATGGCATGACTAACCACTCATACAAATCTTCCTTTGTCTTGAAGGTTGTCTTCCACTCATCTCCTTCTCTGATACAGATATGGTGATACCCACTCTTCAGGTCAATCTTTGTGAAGTACTTGGCTCCACTCAAACAGTCCATTATGTCATCCATTTTGGGTAATGGAAATCTATACTTGATTGTGATCTTATTGATGGCTTGAGAGTTTGTACACATTCTCCACTCTCCATCTTTCTTTGGTGCTAGTACTGCAGGTATCACACATGGACTTAGGCTCTCTCTTATGAATCCCTTCCTCAACAACTCCTGAACTTGTCTATTCAACTCTTCACTCTCTATTGGAGTCATTCTATGGGCTTCCTTATTCAACAAACTGGCTCCTAGTATAAAATCCATTTGATGACTTATCTTTCTCACTGGTGGTAAACCCTCTGGTACATTATCAGATATAATGTCCTAAAATTCTTCCAACATATCTGAAACTTCTGCTGGTACATCTTCACATTTCTCTTGACTAATCTTAGGAATCAATGCAAAACAATGATGCTCATGCTTCATACCCTCCAAAAATTTTCTACCATCTACCAAAAAAAATCTGGCAGTACTACATACATTTTCTTCCACCTCCTTCAAGGGATTCAACTTATGATGAACTCTATCCTTTGTTAGGGAATATGTGTTTGCACGGCCATCATGGACAGTGCTCCTATCATACTATCACAGCCTCCCCAATAGCATATGACATGCATCCATTGGTATGATATCACACAACATCTCATCATGGTAGTCTCCAATCTTGAACTTCACTAAACACTGCTCATTGACCAAAGCTCTATGGTCCTTCTGCAACCATGCAATCTTATATGGATGTGGATGCTTTCTTCTTGTCAAATTCAACTTGTCAACCATCTCCTCTAAAACAAGATTATCAATGCTTCTGCTATCAATAATAATATCACAGCACTTACCTTCACATTTGCACCTTGTGCAGAATAAACTCTTCCTCTGATTTGGTTCTTTCTCCTCATTCAACAAGGTTCTTCTGACAACTAGGGTTTCTCCCCTTTCAACATCTTTAGAGCACTCAGATTGCGCATCTTCATCAACATGTGCAACTCGTGCATTACCTTCAAGACTTCTATTTGTCCTTTCTTGATGTTGTGGACACTCATATGCTCGATGCCCTTCTTCTCCACATTGGAAACAGGTTCCTCTGAAACCTCCTCTTCCAAGTCCTTGCCCAGGTCTGCTTCTTCCTCTTCCTCTTTGCTCACCATTGTTCTAGTCATGAGGGCGGTAGGTATTGTCTCCTCTCTAAATTTGAATGGTGCCATCTTCTTCACTTTTCTTTGAATCTTCATTTCATCCCCCATAGGGTATTCCACCAGTCCTTCTGCCTTGACCTCTTCCCCTTTGCTTGCTGTCAAATCTTTTATTCAACTTCTCTTCCACCTTTAGGGAAAATTGGTATGCATCTTCTATGGTGGTCATTCTGACCAGGCTCAACTCCTCTTGAATACTTGGCCTTAACTCATTATTGTAATGGGCTACCTTCTCCTTATTGGGCTCTGCATGGCCTGTCCTGATAGCAATTTTATAAAACTCTTCTGTATACTCCTTAACAGACTTGTTACCTTGCTTCTGTCCTTGCAGCTTCTTCAGTAGCTCCATCTCATAGTCCACAGGAATGAATTTCTTCTTTAGTTTCTCCACCATCCTATCCCATCTAGTGATCTTTCCTTTTCCTCTTTTGTTCCTCTCTAATTGGACGTCCTTCCACCAAATACTGGCATGGCCCTTCAACTTTGTTTTTGCAAACTTGACCCGATCTAGGTCCTCCACATCTTCATATTTGAAATACTCCTCCATGTCATTGGTCCAATCAATAAGCTGTTTTGGATTCAAATCTCTAGAATATGTAGAAACTTCAATCCTAGGCCTCTTTCCAATCTTTGAAATGGCCCTCAACAACCTAACTTCTACAGGATCTCCTACATCTTCTTGTTCTTCCTCGGATAGCTCTTCTTCAGCTTCATCCTTGCTTTCTTCTCTTGTTCTCAGATTAAACCCTCTTCACAGTTCCTCTTGCAATGCATTGATTTTCCTTTGTAGGGCTCTAAAACCCTCTTTTGTCAAAGAATTCCTCTTAATATGGTTTTTTTGTGGATGCATCTTGATCTCTGCAGTAAACCCACAACCTTAGGTCCTAGTGCAAACTGCCTCACTGTCGGTGATCTGTCTACACATTCAGGAACCCTTGCTTTGATACCACTTGATGAAGGGGGTAAATCATAAAACACACAACAATAAAAATTGCACACAGAAAATAGAACTTTCTTTATTGATTTAGACAACTTATTACATTACAAAAGCTTAAATACAATAAGAGGAATCAACCCTCCACAGGCTGCAACACATTACAGCTTCTAATCCTAGACTCTAGAATCATCTACCTTCTGTAACCCCAAATTAGCTAGGGTTTCTATTTTCCTGCCTATTCTTGACTCTACATTTCCCCCCCTTAACTCTACTACTACCCAGGGTTTCCAAAAATCGTTATTAATAGCCTTTTTGGCAGCCAACAACCTAATTTCAAAATTTGCATCTCCCTCCAAAAATAGGTCAACTTCCAAGAGCCATAACTTTTGATCCGGGTGTCCGATTGACAAACCATTTTATGTGTCAGAAAGTTCGTGGAGTGCTCTACACGCTAAGAACCTACTCTACTAGTTCTAGCAATTTTCAGGCTCATACGAGGCTATTTAGTACCTCAAACCTGAATTTGAATAATTTTCAGGCATTTTTTAGGAAACAGAAACTTTAATATCTTTTAGCTCGCAAATGATCTTATTGTGATTCCTTTGCCAAAGGTCTTATTTTTCTATTATGAAGTTTCCTGTAAAATTTCACTTCAATCCATGCCCAAATGCAAACTTTCTAAAAATAGCAGGTTGCTATTTTTAGCAGTTTGGAAAAACTGAAAGTTCTACATCATTATTCAAGCAATTATAGAACCAGAACCACAAATTTTGAAAAGAAATGGAAAGAACATCAACAATTTTGAAACACATCTTTTTTGGGTGATGCAAGATTGCCCTTACACCACTAGATGCTCTTGCATCAAGAAAATACAACTCCACATACTATAGATATTTTTTTTAAATATAAATATACTAGTCTTCACAATAATAAAAATGAATAGTATATAATTTTTTTAAAAATATAAAAAATAAATAGTAATTTTTTTAAATAATTAAATAAAATAAATTTCAATTACAAAAAAACTTTTAGTATGAATGTACTTAAAAAAAATATTGTTAAAAATTTCCATCAAAGAGTAGTGATCTTGCCGATAAGGGCGTGGTTCGGTGGTTAAGTCACTCGATTGTAGTGGCGGCCACCAGAGTTCAAACCCCTGCTGGGCCAATGAGATCGTAGGCTTTACACCTTCCCTGGGCCAACGAGCTCGCAGGTTTGAAGTGTTCTTGCTAGGGGATGAGGTCCCCCATGTTGTGGCCTAACCGGTTCATTGCTCCGGGCAAAAGCATTCGTGTGGAGCCGGAGGGCGTGTTGCACCAACGTCGTCGGTCACATTAAAAAGTTTACCAGGTGCATTATCTTTTTAAAAAATAGAGTAGTGATCCTATTGTAATTAGAATTATTTATCTAGTTATTAATCTTTATATTTATTAAACAATCATATGTTATGATTTTTCTTATTTATATAAATATTTATTGTCTTGTAAAGTTAAAATGCAAACTTTTTAACTAAAAATATTTTAAAAAATTATTACCAATCTTATTAATTTAGAAATTTCACTTTTTATTATAACTTTCATGTTGTTCAAACTTTAAAGCATGTAATAATTAATAAATGAATGAATGAATTTAATAGACAAAGGAGTCTAAGGGACCAAGATTTGCAGCCTAAGGCATTTTCAAATTCTTCTCAATGTGAGATCTTCTACTATGAATCTTGATCAAAAAACTCAGCAGTTTTGCTAAGCCTTGCTTCCTCAAATAAAATAGATAGATTGTCTACTTTCTATATTGTCTCCACTGCTTCTTTGCTATAGAGTACAGGCATGTTGTTCTCATTTCCAATCTTCCTTAAACATGCCAACATTGTACAATATAACCCACAAGATACAGTACAATTTTTATACTCTATATACATACATAGCATATTTGGAAGGAGCTATAAATTTGTAGGCCTCACATGACCACAAATGACAATATTAGTACAACCGTCAGATTTTAAGGCCTGTTAGATCCAAATCAATTTGCTCCATTAGTGATCATAATTACTAGCAATCGCACCTTTGTGTGTAATGGGCATGCAGAAATTGGAAGAGTATTGAAATGGTTGACTATAACCTCAAGTCTATGACACAATGAAACATTTTTTGTCACTATGTTTATGCAATTAATCTTAGTTTTGTAATCCCATGATGGGTAATGATTTTGTGTTTTAGGAAATGTCTCTTCAATTGTTATGGGTGGTAAAGGTAAATTTTGGAAATAATTATTCATAGGAAGGTTATGCATGTAGCCATGTTCTCTATTTGAAATTGGAAGGCTCTCTCTCTCTCTCTCCACATAACATATTAAGAGTAAATTTATCAATGTGGGAGATGTGTAGAATTTGACAAAAGAAAGACTTGATGAAATGATTAATTCAATTGGAGGTTTTGATCTGATAATAGGTGGAAGCCCCTATAATAATTTAATATGTTCAAAACAACAGTATCTCTCTACATATGTTTCTCTCTCTTTGTCTCTCAACCTCTCTCCTTTTCTATCTCTCTTTATCTTCGTCTCTGTCTTCCTCCCCCTTCTCTCTCACACACTTCCTCTCTATGAGATCTCTCTCTCTCCCTATTTTTTCTTCATCAATACTCTTGCATGGAGTTATAATGTTCATATTATTTTCTTCATCACTTATAGGCAAATCAAAATATTGTTTTAAAACACAAGCAATTAAATTAAACCATTAATTATATAATTCTATTAATAACGTATATAAATAATAACAAATGACAACACCTAGTAAAAGGAAATTTCATCCAATCAACCTATACAATGACAATATTCTACTCATGTTATTCTTCTAGGTGTGTTGACCTGACTAATGTGTTGGTTACATTATCCCATTTGTAATAACATAATTTTTATTACCCTTAATACACTTTTGTGTCCATTTTATCCCTTAGCCCATGTGTGCACTTTGTGTGTCATTTTAACCCTTTTTGCCTAGCCTTTTGCATTCCCTAGCCATGTTGTACCCCTTTCTAGTGTTGTTCATAAACCTTATTTATCCTTCCTAACTTTTGTCTTCCATTTTTTCGTCCCCTTCCTACAAGTCTAAGCGAGCTAATATTCCTTCTTTTTGTATTTTATCATAGTTATTTCAAGTTTCTTAGTCTTGCATGCATTCGTTTAACATAGTGTCATCCAACATTTGATCACATTATGTATCCTTCCAAAATGATTTAGGAAAAATTTCAAACTTTCTTTAAGGTAGCTTCATTTTCTTAGATGTATAAAGGGTATAAGTGATGCTCACATTTAAGATATCAATTGGTTCCATTTTTATTAATTCATTACAATGCCACATAGTCATTATTGTATCATGACATATTTGGACTGCATAGACCTTATCTCTGCAATAAAATTTGTTGATCTAAAATAGATGTAACCTTAATTAAAGATAGAAGAATAAGTGAAGGAAATAGAGAAGATAAGATGACAAATATACTTGGGAAAACTAGGTTTTGAGTAAGAAAACCACCACAAAAATTAAACTTTAATATATTCTTTTAAAATAATCTTATAATAGATTGAGAAACTCCACTAGTGTTGTATCCCATGTGTTAACACTTTAGTAGCATGTTGATACTTAGAGCTAAACTAAAGAGCCTACAAATCCCTACAATACAATCCAAATGATATCAAAAAACTATGCCAAGGGTTATATTTATAAAAGATTTCCATCACTCTACCTCTCTATATATCTCTTTGACTCCTCTCTCTGTCTCTTTCTATATCTCTATGTTTCTCTATCTTTCTCTTTCTCTCTTTCTCCTCCTCTCCATCTGAGCTCTTTGTCTCTATCTCCAGTTCTCTATTTCTCTTCACTATCTCTCTTCATCTCCTCCCTTATCTATATCAATCTCCCTCTTTCTCTTCCTCTATCACTCTATCTCTCTTCTCTAGATTTTTCTCCTTCCCTCTCTATCTTTCTCTTTCTCTCTCACCATCTCTCTATCCCTATATATCTCTATACCTCTCTCTCTCTCTATCCCTATACCCATATCTTTATTTCTCTCTTATTTTCTCTATCTATCTTTCCATCTATATATCTTATCTCTATCTTTCTCTCCTACTCTATATCTCTTTATCTATTCTTCTCTCTTTGTCAATATCCCTCCCTCTTTATTTCTCTCCTACCATCACTGTGTCTCTCACTCTCTCTTCCTCTATCTCTTTCTCTCTTTCCTCTATCTATCTTTCCCTCTATATCACTTATCTCTATTCCTCCCTCCATCAATCTCCCTCTCTCTCTATCTCTCTCCCTGTCTATTCCTCTCCCCCTCTCTCTCTCCCTCTCTATATTTGTATCACTCTTTACCTCTATATCACTTATCTATATTCATCTCCTTCAATCTCCCTCTCTCTATCTCTCTCCCCCTTTTATCTCTTATCCCTATCCCTCATGCTCTATTCCTCTCTCTACCAATATCCTCTCTTTATATCTCTACTCTCCCTTTCACTCTCTCTCCCTCTTTACCTCTGTATCACTTTACCTCTCCCTATATCTCTCCCTCCGCTCTCCCCCGCTCTCTCTCTCCCTCCCTCTCCCTCTCTATCTCTGTATCACTCTACCTCTCTCTATATGTCTTTGTCTCCTCTCTCTATCTCTTCGTATATATCTATGTTTCTCTATCTACCTCTTTCTCTCTTTCTTCTGCTCTCCAGCTGAGCTCTTTGTCTCTTTCTCTATCTCTCTTTTTCTCTTCTCTCTCTCTTCCTCTCTTCCTATCTTCCCATCTCTATATCAATCTCCCTCTGTATTTTCTCTCTTTCTCTATTACTCTATCTCTCTTCTCTAGGTTTTTCTTCCTCCCTCTCTTTGTCCTTCTCTTTCTCTCTCACCATCCTTGTCTATCCCTCCCTCTCTATCCCTCTCTCTTTATTTAAATCTATTTGTCTCGCCTCTTTGTCTCTCTTTCTCATTCTATATATAAATCTCTCTCTCTCCATCTCTCTATTTATCTTGCTCTCCCTCTCCACCTCTCTCCCTTTATCCTCCCTCTTTCTCTCTCTCTCTCTTCCCTTCTCTCTTCCTCTATCTCTATTTCACTCTTAAACCCCTCTCTATCCCCCTTTTATCTCTTATCTATATCTCACTTTCTCTATTCCTCTCTCTACCAATATCCATCTCTCTGTATCTCTATCTCTCCTCCCTCTCTCCATATCACTCTAACTCTCTCTATATCTCTATATCTCTTTGCCTGCTCTCTATCCCTCCCCCTCTCTCCCTCTCTCTTTATCTTTGTATCACTCTACCTCTCTCTATATCTCTTTGTATCATTCTCTCTCTATATCTTTCTACATCTCTATGTTTCTCTATCTTCCTCTTTGTCTCTTTCTCCTTCTCTCCATCTGAGCTCTCTATCTCTATCTCTATCTCTATCTCTATCTATCTTTCTCTTCTCTATATCTCTCTTTCTTTTCTCTATCTCTCTTCCTCTCTTCTCTCTAACCATCTCTCTCTATCCCTCTCTATCTCTATACCTATTTCTCCCTCTCTATCCCTATACCTCTTATTTTATCTATCTGTCTTTCCTCTATATATCTTATCTTTATCTTTCTCTCCTACTCTATCTCTATTATGGTCATTTAATGTTCAAAAATTCATTAAAGGGATTCAAATTTTTAGGGCCTAAATTTGAAAGTCAACCCTTCTTGTGAAGTAAATTTTTGGTGATAGTTATCAAGTTTTTCTCCCTCCCTCTCTTTCTCTCTAACCATCTCTCTCTATCCCTCTCTATCTCTATACCTCTCTCCCTCGTTAGCTCTATACCCATGTTTATATCAATCTCCCTCTCTATTATTCTCTCTTCCTCTATCACTCTATCTCTCTCCTCTCTATTATATATATATATATATATATATATATATATATATTCTATTTAAGGTGTTCGATGGTCATTTAATGTTGAAAAATTCACTAAATTGGAAAGTTGACTTTGCTTGTCAAGTAAATTATTTGTGACAATTATCAATCTCTATTATTCTTTCTTCTCTCTATTAAAAACAAATATTTTTAATTCCATTTAAGGTGTTTGATGGTCAAATTTAATATTAAAAAATTCACTAAAGGGATTCAAATTTTTAGGGTATAAATTTGAAAGTCAGCCTTGCTATCAAGCGATCTTTTTGTGACAGCTCTCTCTCTCTCTCTCTCTCTCTATATATATATATATATATATATATATATATATCTTTCTTTCCTACTCTATCTTTTTCTATTCCTCTCTCTCTGTCATTATCCCTCCCTCTCTATTTGTATTTCCTACCCTCACTACTATCTCTCACTCTCTCTCTCTTCCTCTATCTCTTTCTCTCTTTTCTCTATCTCTTTTCCCTATTCCTCTCGCCATAAATCTCCATCTCTCTATCTCTCTCCCTATCTATCGCTCCATCTCTCTCTCTCATATTGTTTAGTTGTGAAGAAGTTCAACTTCAACAAAGAACACTTACATTGAAGTCTTCCCATTCCAATAATTCTAAGACTCAATTTGTACTTCTAGACAATGGGCTACCAAAATTGTAAGAGAGAACCTATCCAAACAACACAATTCAGATCTATAAGGAAACACATTTTATCATTTCTAAGACCTATTGCCTTCAAATCTTGGAATACTTGTTCATCATTAGATATTCTCATTTCCTTTTTTATTTTCTCTTTCTTCTTTATTGGAGATTCTTTGGACACTCCTTTATGTATTAAAATAAATTATTAAATTCTCTTCATGGATGGGTGCATAATGTAATAGTAAATTGTTGTAGTTTGGGCACCTATGATGTTGTATTTGAGCCCCATCAAGAACCAAGACAAGATCCCTCATTTGTCATATTACTTAGAAGTATTGGTTAACCCTAAGAGCAAACAAATCTCTCAAAAAATAAATATTAAAGTTTAAGAATATTCTCCTATTTAGTTACTCTTAATGTGCACTCAATTTTATAGGCAAACAAATTGTGGTGGCCCATTTCTCCATCACTTATCACCAATAACCATCAAATTATATGCCATGCATTTTCCATTATCGTCTTCTATTAAATACATAATAACAAAGACACATTGTTCCATTTTTATTAACATCATTTAAACCTCCCACAAAACAATTTACTTTACATAATTTTCCATATCATTTGTCTTAATTGAAATTAATAAAGGCTAATCAAATTCCATCATACTTAGTTCAACCTAGATCATTCAATATTGCCATACATGTTAGCCATGATTAAATTATTTACTAAATAAATGCTCTCATAATCATATCAAACATATTACGCTTTAGTTTAGTGTGTTCTTTTATATTGTATGTTTAGTGCCAAAAGCAATGAAATTTAGAGTTCCTTCTATATTTAGCGGTGTTATGCATGATGAATAGTGACATTTACAACTATAGATGTAGAGTAATTAATTTTTCATTTACTCCTTAGGTCATACTTATATACTCAATAGAAAATTGTATTTTTTTAAGTAATTTAATAATTTTAAATTTTAAAATAATATAATATTAGAAAATTGTATATCTAAATTAAACATATTTATTATATTTTTTTTGGTACATTATATTTTTATATTTATATTTATTTATAACTTAATTATATTTATTTTATATAATATATAATATAATAAACCATACTATTTAATATATTACCAATAATTAAGTAATTATTTATAAGACTTATACAACAATACTACATAATTATTTAATATATTCATTTTTATTAAAATTTTAAAAATTATAACCATAAAACTTCATGCCTAAAAAAATTGAAGAGAGCAACTCAAATACCTATCCAAAGTAGAGTGATTTAATGGTGCAATGGTTAAAATCATGTTTATTTATGTGGGCAATTTGAAAAGTGTAGCATATTTTTACATGAAAATGTAGAAAACATGCTAAAGGACATGAATTTAAAAAAAAACCTATGATGAACAATTTTACATATATGAAAGTCAGGCTTTAAATGTTTGGTTACAAAGTCTCCTTCATGAATCTTTAAAGAATATAAATTTCTTTTTTAAAACTTATTTACAAGACATTTAGTTTGATATAATGCAATAATTTTTTCTCATAAACGCATAGAAATTTTTTGAACTAAAACATTCATCAAGCCTGAATTACAAAGACAACCTAATAGTAAATCTATCTCTTCTATCCAACTTGTCCCATTCATCTTGATCCATTGTTCATGTCTCTCTCCCTATGTTTCTCCCTCTTCTCTCTCTATTTCTCTGTTGACCTCTCTCTTTTTCTCTCTCTTTCTCTCTTCCTCTTTGTCTCTTTATTCCTCTCTGTCTCTTTGTCTCTTTCTCTCTTCCTTATTTTCCCTCTCTCTCTCTCTCTATGTTCCACTTTATGGCTACATAAATATTATTCATTTGCTAGAGAGATTGAGGAAATCAAATTTAAGATCTACCCTCCCTTCTCATTCCTGGTGAGCCTCATTCACTAAGAGCTAAGTGAAACCAAATTGATGTGCACAATGCTTTGAATCCCTTGCCATTTCTAATAATGTATAAAGACCAAGAAGTTTTTTTCTATCCTCTACGGTAGATAAATCAACCCCCATCACCAATCAAATTCATTAGGTGTTAATGCAATTTCACTATGTGAAGGGGTAGTCATGGCCGATGACTTCAAAAGCTAATGACTCTCTCACTGCCACATTAGCATTCAATCCATGAGGGACTAACACCCTTGAATCCATGTGCTACACAAAGTAATGTAAGGTGAAAATGTGTTGCTAAACAGTTGATGTCTATGTTATTAGAAACTAAAAGCATGAAATGTGTTTGTAATGACAACACAACAAGAAACAAAATTTGTAAAGATTACACATAAGAAACGGTATATATGTTACATATATTTCAAAATACATAACATAATTTTTATATATAATTAGTTATATTAATTTTATTTACTATTAATATTATAAAGATTATATCATTATTTTAGTTATATAAAAAATAATTAATTAAAAAAATTTAAATGTACAATTAAAAATAAGTTATTAAATAAATTTTCAAAAGATAAAAAAATCATTATAATTTTAAAATTGTAGTTGTTTTTTATTTTATAAAATTTAATTTGAAAAGAGCACTAAACTACTAAAAAGCATTTGATGGTGACTTCTATTCCCTCAAAATTATTAATCTTTATAATAAAAAAATAATATAAATAGAGAAAAAGTAAATGAAGAGAAATCCAAACAACCCAATAGTTTCATTCTCTTCGTATGGCTCAATTCATAGATAAAAAATAATTGATAAGTTTTGTTTAATGACGGATGGTACCGCCTATGACTTGTTTTGACCGAATTACGCTTAAAACAAAAATAGGCAGTGCTGATGATGCGTCAAACCGACCTCTGTAGATGCTACTGCCATTTTCAAGGGATAATTGTAACCATTCCTTTTTCCCCTAATTTTTCAATCTTAGGGATTTTGAAACCCTCATTCAGGAGTGTCGATGGTGTTGATTATTACTTTGATATGTTATTTCTGAAGCATTTGATGAGGGCTTGGAGTGCATGTATGCGATGTCTAGTGTAGGACATTTAAACAACACGGGACTTTTTCCAGCAATATACAGTCACGTATAGGAAAAAAAAGCAACAAGTGAACGATGAATAATCCTCAATGACGACGGAGAAATGACAAATAGGAAATGGAAAATTTCAACAGCTAAGATGACTTTCATCATCTTGCACACTTCAGATGAAATATGAGCTATGGATCTATTGCCCCGTGCCTCTATTTGCCATAGGGAATGCCTTCAGCATAATTACACATTTGCTTTCCAATCCCACACACCCGCTCTTGATATATCATTTTGCTGAGGCTTGCAGCTGCAATGACTTGAAATTTTACATTAAGAACAAATAACTATTGTTCTCTATGTTAGGTCTCAAAAACGCAGGTTGTTAGCCCTAAGAGGATGCCAAGCTCTCTTAATGTTTTTGGCTAACTGGAACAAGGCTAATATGATAAAAACCCCCTTCTCTTTAGGTTCTACTAGACCTAGGTGGGTGTACCTTAATTACTAGTGCAGACTTTTATGACCTTAGTGATCCAATCACAATGGCATGTAGTTGTGAGATAGATATAAGGTTTGAAAGTTTGTTCCTACTCTAATGTTTTCAATTCTGAATATGTGAAAAGTTTTGAAATATTATTTTGGGAAGACCAGTGCCTAATTCTATTGGGTAAATGGGGTCAAGGCTTAAATGATTTGTAGAACTACTTGGCTTAACTCTGATTATCTGGCACCCTTTTAAATGTTCACACCTTATGTGAACATGCAAGATTGTTTAGTTGTTAGACTCTTCTTTAAGATCTAGAAGACTCTTTCAAGTTATTGTGGTTGCCTGAAAGGATTTAATTCTATTTTGAAGGAAACCAACCAATATGCTTTACTTTAAAATATTTAACTTAGGACAAAGACCAATAAATATAAATCACTCAGAAGGACTTAAATCAACTTCTAATAGAAACTAACCAAAAGTATCCACACAATGACAACAAATGTGCCTTGATAAATCTAATGATTTAAATAATTAGAAATAACCAAGATGGAGACAGTCAAACAACTTATAAACTTGAATATCAATAGAATATTAGAAAACCATAGATATATCCACAAATTGAACCATCCTTGCCCATTATAATATTAAAATATCATAGAAGTGTGACGTCTTAAACTTGAAATATGATTGGAGAGAATAGTATTGAAATATATAAATTGTCTTTCTATAAAGATGATCCTCTCAACTAGGCCTTGGTTTCCCTTATAAATATGGGAAGCAAAGAAGCTTCAGGCTTGAATCGACAAAACTATTCATGAATTACATCCTTTTGTAACTAAAACATGATTAAGAAATAGAGATTATGGGTGTAAGCAATTAACTAAGATCTGGATCCATTAGTCATTGTAGAGCACTCATGACCACATCCCTGGCAAGGTACTCCTCTCCATGTTGTAGTATCAATTAAATGTGTTGTGCCCATTCCTATTGTTGAAGTAATATATCACAAAAATTATTCAAAATTTCATTCCTATTCTCCATTCCCACTTCATATTGTTCTGGCAATGAACAAGTTTACCCTGGCAATGTGATCAATGTATTCTTGAGATATACAAGTATCTGTGGAAATTATGTCCCTCATGATAGATTCTAGCTTGAAGATTTTCTCCAAATGTTTATGTGTATTCTCTATCACTCTATCTTCATTGTTGATTTTCTCCAAAGCTATGGGTAATAACTAAGCCAATTCATATTTCCATAGACCTTTATCCCATAGATTACCCTCATTATTAAAAAAATTAGGAAATGTCATATCCCTATGTTGATCAAAATCATCAATATCTTCTGTCAATATTGTATTAAACATTTCATGTTCAATGATTAGTCTACTATATTCCTTAAGTGCTTGCTCATCAATGTTTGCTTTGGCTTTTAATTCTTCTTTCTTCTCAAGCATTATGAGATTCAATCTTTTATGTTTTTGATAAGTATTATGAGTCCTTTTATGTAAGTCCCATACTTGATCACTGTGTTTCATCATCTTCTTGAATCTTTTCTTTATCAATTCAAAAGACATTTGATATTTGACAACTTTTGTGTCACTCTCCAATTTATCGCTCTTCTTTTGAAATTTCTCAGCCTTTACCTTCCAATAATTTGCATCAGCTATGGTTTCCATCATTCTCTTATCCAGTTCTTGATAAGGTGGATGGTTACTAGATGATGATGGCAATTTATCCTTATGAGTGGCAAGCTCCTGTCTTAACATCACATTTTCTGCTACATATGTATTATTGTTCCTGACTAACCTCTCAATTTGGGCCTTAGTGAATCTAGCAACATTGATATTCAGATCACCTGTCTCCATTAGATCTGTATCCTCAACCCTCTATATCATAAGATGACCGAATGGTTTATCTAGATTCTCAATGATTTGAGGTCTTTTGTTGGGAGGATATAATGCCCATATTAGTAATGTTGTTTTGTCAAGATCATATCCTGATCCTATCATGATCTTATTGAATGCTTCAATGCTCAGTTGGAACTTTTTATCTTGACTTCTTTTGAAAGTATCAAACACAATGGCTAAGGCCATATCCCATCTGGGGACTAGCATTACCCCTACCTCTTGAAGCAGTATTCTTCCCCTCTCTAGAGTCATAGTCTTCATTTCTCATCCTGGATCTCAAAAGTGATGTCTTTCATTTTTTCTCTAGCTTGCTTGCCCTTGTATTCATACAAAAAGGATTTAAATTTAGGTGTTTTAATAAAATCATTATCTAAAATAAATTTCTTGCTGGCTAGATCTCTTATATCTTCTGACAATTAAATCGAGGATTTAATTGTAACCACCTCCCTATCCACAAGAGGTTCATATCCCTTAATGACAGGCTCAAAACTCTGCACCCCTTCCTCTTCATTTTCAAACTCTTCTTCTTCTGCAATATTTATATCTATAGAGAAGCTTATGTCTAGTGTGGGTTGAGGGGAAAGATGACCCAAGTGAGCTTCACGTATTTCCTTGATACATTTTCCTTCTCTATCAAAAACCCTAGGGGGAACATCCAAAGTTAATTCAGATGCATGTGTAATTAACATCTCTAATTTCTCAATGGGATCATCGACCTCTCTGAATGCTCCTTTATAACTAGGATTTTCTGTCATTCTCCAAGCCTCAGCTAGCATTATTTTATGATATAGACTTCTTCTTTTAGCTGCACTGATTTCATCAATATTTCTTATCAAATCATCATCTACAAACAATATATGGGGATATTTTTTCAACTTTTTTATTTACTTTGACACTATTTATGAAGTGCTCTAGGTCAAAGTTTCCTCTGGCATTTCCAAATGGCATTCTGAATTGTTCCAATTTTTTTTATCAATCAATTGGTATCCCTTTTCAGCGAGAACTATAAAATCTCCAAAGAATAAGGTACCAAGCATCAATGACTGCTTATTGTGACTCTTCAAATGCATAAAGTCATAATAAGCTAGTTGTCTCACAATCTCCAGGTAAGCAATTCTATTTGGACATGTTTTTGGCAATAAGAAAGGTGGTCCTTCATATCCAACGACTCTTATTTTAGTACATTCATTATATGCATACCAGTCACCCCAATTGTGACTGATCTTTCCATTTTTGTCTTTGGGTCTCAGAAATCTTTGCACTTCTATTGATAAACTGTAATCACATGGGTGACCAAATAACTTATAAAGTGGTTTGACAAAACATTCTTCAAAATATAAATAGTGGGCCCGGTCACATTTGCTATCCTAGATAGTAGTCCACATCTACACAAGTTTTATGTTTCCATCTTTATCCAGATCTCTCACCCTTAAACATTCATCCCATAAACACATATTTTGTCCTTCATACAAAACAAGATGCATAAATAAATAATAATGCCTAAATTTATTCCCTCCATTTTTATAGAAACCAATTCATTGTGAAGGTCATTGGCAAGATATTCAACATAGTCCAGATATCATGCATCCTGGCTTTGCACATCAGCAGTCAAGACCATTAGTGCAATTTCCATAAATATAGAAGCTTCTAAACCAAGTAACTGACATACAAAGTAATAAGTGTATTTGAAATAGTCCTCAAATAACTCTATGGAATAGGGTGGATCCTCGACCATTGAAAACACTCTAAGTCTATTACCTTCATCATGAGGCCTATGTAAGGGTAATCTCCATCTTTTATAATTATTGCTCATATTATGGTATTCATTCAATAGGTCTCTGATTCTGAATTTTACATCAAGGCCAGTATCCAATTGAAGCACCATTGTGATGTAATCTCTGGTGATAGGGATGAAATTGGACCCATCATTTAATTCAATCAAGTAGGTTTAACAATTGTATTTTTTGGCTAAAAGTTTTAGCAACTGCATGTTTACAAATACATTTGGCACTATTAATTTACCCAAGTTCAGCCTCCATGGATTTGATACGGGTTTATGCCTATACATCTTCCTATAATGGTAAATGAAAAGATCATATCCCCTTATCAGAGTCCATGTATCCCCTATCTGTTTGTATATATCATCCAATTTTTCGGCATGAGCGTTCAACTCAGCATTCCTCCTAGACCTTTGCCCTGACCCTGGGCATTGATCTAGTAAATCTTGATTTAAATGCCTATATTCTAATTTTTGTCTTTTACCTTTAGGGTTTTCAGTTATTTCTTCCATGCTTTGGTCTTATGAAAAAAATCTTAATTCTATGAATATGAATCCAAACCAGTATGTGTAAGATGATTAAAGGTACTTACTTGATCATCTCTTGTGGCTTTAAATTACCATTTCCACTGCACCCTACTCCCGCTCCTTGTAATTGATTTTTGCAATATTCTCAAGATTTGCACTCAATATACTCAGTTCTAATGCATTAATGTCATCTCACAGTAGTTTTCACATCATCGAAGGGACATTTAATTTTTTGAAGAGGGGTCATTTGATCACCGCCAACACGTCTTGTCACTATTTCGTTGGGATGGTGGACTTTACAATCTCATTCTTTATTTCCATATTTATTTCATTTTTTATATCTTTTCAGGACTTTAGGATAACCCTAGATAATGTCATACCAATAACATGAACTCCTCTCGAATATCTTGTCTATGAGAAGTCTCATCGATTTTTACTTGTCCCCTCGATGTCTCTCATTCTATTACTTCACCTTTTCAAAGAGACTTAAAACCTCCTTACTTCGATATTACAAAGTCACTTCGAAATCATTTTAACATTCTTTATACATATTGTCAGCTTATTGGTGGGACTAGAAATCATGTTACCCTATATCCTGAATTCCCTTTTTTCAAACTATTTTTGCTTTCCAATGCTTTTCATTTTATCGGCATGACACATTTAGGTGTCATACCGATATACCTCGGTCTATTCGATATACCTTTCCATGTGTTCAGGATATCGAAGAGGCTACCAAGTGACTCACCCTGATACCTCTTCGTCTCTTCGATCTATCAGTTCCTTTGATTATTTGATCTTAGTGTGATATGCCGTCAAGTTAATAAGTTTGTCCCTTTATATCTTCAAATTATCGAAAAGACTCAATAATGAGTCTTCTCGACATGGTATTATCTTACCGATATTAGCTAGAACTTAGGGGATATAACAATGTTTTTAATATAATTTTTATTTCATCGTGAAGGTGAAGAAACTCAAGGTTATTTGGGTTAACAATATGGATGAAGTGAAAATTTAAAATGGCTTATTGGGGATGATAGCGGGAAATAGCAAAATTTTAGGGTTTTAAAATTTTTGATCCAATAGTGGCTCTGGCTGGAGATGAATCGCTGTGAAGTCATTGCAAGAATCTAGAAAAATACTCTCTGGGACGTAGACTAATGGTGGTGGGGAGGGGTGGGGAATGAAAATCCTAATCTACTGTGCATGGAAGAAAAATAAAAAATTTCAAGAGAAAAAGTGTTTTAGGAACTATCCATGCACTAGTAGTTCATGTACTTCTCCACTCATATTCTGTAAGTAATAAGAATCCTCTCCACATCCTCCAGTGATGATAAATGGGCCAACCCATAATGCCTCAAATTTTCCATGTTTTCCTTTTTCTTTCCCTCTAGCATTCCACATGAAACCATGTCATCCACCTTGAATTTCCTTTCTCTATCCCTTCTATCAAATAGGTATTTCATCTGTAATTGCAATTTCTCATTTTGTTCTTGTGCTTGGGCCTTTATTTCATCCAGTTCTACTAATTGTTCCATTCTTTCTTCCATAGGTTCAAGAACATCTATATCTTCTTGAAGAATAAATTTATAAACTGGCAAGAGATTATGCATAGGAAGCCTGGCTTGTGTACCGTATACCAGTTCAAATGGGGATTTTCCTGTAGCTTTCTTTACAGTAACCCTATCTTCCCATAAAGCCAATTTTAGTTTTGAATCCCATGCTTTTTTGTTATTTTCTAACATTCTCTTGATTATCTTTAAGATGCTTTTATTGCTTGATTTCGCATGTCCATTAGCTTGAGGATGATATGGAGAGACATAAGAAATTTTTATGCCATAGGATTAACAGAATGTTTTGAATTCTTCTTATTTGAAGCACATACCATTGTCCGTAATAAGCCTTAGAGGAACCCCAAACCTAGTGATAATATTTTCTAGTAGAAAATTGACCACTACCTTACTAGTGGCTTGTCTGGTTGGAACTACTTCTATCCATTTATGTCCACCACTAGATCTTTCTACTATTTCTCCTACAAATTCAAGTCCCCATTGAAGAAATGGAGCTTCAACTTGCATTGGTCTTAGTAGTAAGGCCCCTTGATAGTTTAGTTTACCAGAAAACTTTTGATAGGCTTCGCACTTTTTTACTTATTTGTGGGCTTCTTTAAAGACTTCAGGCCAATAATAACTTGATCTCATTATCTTATGAGTAGTGGTCTTTGGTGATAAATCTCCCCCACACACACCTTCATGCATCTCTTGTAGCATTCTCTCAACTTGAATTTTATCCATGCATAACAACAAAACACCATCTCTGTTCTTCCAATATAAATCACCATCTAGGAAAACATATTTTGAGGCAACAAGTTTCAATGTTCTTTTTTTATTGTCATTTAGGCCTTGAGGACACCTCATTTTTTTTAGATAATACATTTTATTGGTGTACCAAGGTGTATGCTCAATGCTAGCAATAACATTATCTTCCTTTGTTGTGTTACAAATTTGTGTAGCTTCTAGGTTTGATTCAGCCATTAGTTTAGCCAAACCTTGCCCTCTAACAAGCTTAGTGATTTGGATGTCAATATTAAACTCTTGAATTCTATTGATCCACTTACATCTTCATCATGTGAGTTCATTTTGGGTAAAGACATCCTTTATTGTAGCATTTGGTACATAAGCTATCACATGAGCTCGAACCAAATATGGCCTGAATGCCTTCACTGCTTTTACTAAGGCATAGGCTTGTTTCTCAGTAATGTCATACTTCAATTCTACTCCTTGAAGTGATTTACTAAAAAATGATATGGGTTGTTCATACCCTTCATTATTCTTCCGTAACAACATGGTTGCCACTATATGAAAAGATGCAAAATAAAATATTTGGAATGGCTTGTTAAAGTCTCCAGATTTTAACATGAGAGCTTCTTTAATAGATTTCTTGATGGACATAAATGCATCAATAGCCTCTTTAGTCCAATCCACTTTTGCACCCTTGTTCAACATTTTCAAGACTGGTTTGACAATTTCTGCAAAGTTAGTGTAGACACCTAAAAATGTCTCGACCACCAAACTGACTCCCGACACCCCTAAACTTACCAATTCCCTTTCCAACTAATTAATTAAATTTCTATTTAATTAATCATCCCTTTCATCTTCTAAATCCACACCATTTTATCCCAAAATTGAACTAATTTTATTAATTCAATAGTCCAAACCTTAGCCAAAGTGATTTAATAAATATGCAAAATTTATTAAATCAATTTCCCATTTTCCCTAAATCCAATTAATTAGTTAAAACCATGTTAACTAATTAATCCAGCCTACTAATTAGCCTATCCCTACCCTAGACAATTAAATAGCTATTATTTAATTGCCTACTCTAGCCTATCCCATCCTAGCCTTAGGATTAATTAATTAAATCAATAATTAATTAATCTTAACCCCCCTCTAATCCCTCTACTAATTTATTCCAGCCATATTAATTAGGTTAATCACCCTAATTAAGAAAGTCAAATCCCCATTAGCACTCCTCTCCACATTCCTCAAATTTAAAATTCAAATAAATCACACATCACATTTACTCCTCTTACACATGTCATAACTCTCTTCCCCAAATGAATTTTTAATTCATTTTACCCCTCCCTTTGTGAATTTTTAATTCACAAGTAATCCATCTCACCAAACCTCATTTATTCACCCCTTTCCCAAAAATGAATAAAAGATTTACTTTTATTCCTAGCCCTCCATCTTCCAAGATCAAATCTAGGCCCTCCACCTCACTGTCATCCTCCACCATTGATCTCTCCAATCAATCTCCACCCTTGGATCAAAATCCTCTCAAAAAGTCTATAAATACAACCTCTCACAAGTCATTTTCATCATCCATTTTCATGCAAAGTTACCATGCCAAAATCATACTTGAGCTTATAGTGAGTTGCACAATTTAGAGGGCATTTCACATTTCAATCAATAGTCTAGGGACAATCTTGGTCTTGGGAGCCTCTCTTGGGTGCAAGGGCTCCTCTTTCCCTTGATGGGATTAGGTTTTGCATGAGGTATAAATCTTGTGTTTTGTTTACATTTGGTTTTGTTTTTTTTCCTTATTGCTTTTCCCTAATCCTAAACCCTAAACCCTAAACCCTAAACCCTAAACCCTCCAAGGCGCAACCCTTGGAGGCTGGGAGACTCCATAATGGAGAGTAGCGCTGCCGCACGTATAACCACCTGAACGGATGCCCTTACTAAGAGCCATTGTTTAGAAAGCCAAAATCCTTCTATTTGTTGACGCAGAGGGCAAAACCCTTGAAGCGGCCCCGATTCATGCGGTTCTTAGCCGAGGTAGCAGGGATAATCTAAAGGTTTGGAGAGGGTCAAGCCTTATAAGAAACACGGATCTTGGTATGCGTGAGAAGTGTGTGCAAATGTAAGGAGGAGCCGGTGCTACCAAGATCCTAGAGCTACCCGCTTTGAATAGGCGCAGCTAGGGGATTCAACAAATACTGTCCCAATCTCACCATAGGTTGTAAAAATGTGTTTGATCTAAACAAAGTCATATCATTTCACAAACAAAAATCATTGCTTGTTATGCATTCAAATGTGTGTTAAAGTGCTTTGATTTTTTTTACAAACAAATTGCCAAGAGACAAAACAAATCAGTTGATCACAGTCCAAGAAATCCAACAATTTGCCTTCAGAAATCTGTCAAAACCCTGTTTCAGCGCCATATCAGTCTTATTGTAGCGCCTTTTCACTAGTGGATTGGCGCTATTCTGAGATCGACGTGCCTGAGACAAAATAAAATTAGTTTATCATATCCCAAACACACGGATCCAAAATTTTGCCTTCAGAATTCTGTTTCCCCTGTTTCAGTGCCATATCAGCCTGATTGTAGCGCCATTTCATGCATGGATTGGCGCTATTTTTAGACTGACGTGCCTGGGACAGAACAAACTAGTCGGTCAGATTCCCAGCAGACAAAATACAAAATTCTCCCATCAGAAATCCAAAATTTGCCTTCAGAATTCTGTTTCAGCGCCATATCAGCCTGATTGTAGCGCCATTTCATGCATGGATTGGCGCTATTTTTAGACTGACGTGCCTGGGACAGAACAAACTAGTCGGTCAGATTCCCAGCAGACAAAATACAAAATTCTCCCATCAGAAATCCAAAATTTGCCTTCAGAATTCTGTTTCAGCGCCATATCAGCCTGATTGTAGCGCCATTTCATACGTGGATTGGCGCTATTTTTAGATTGCCGTGCCCGAGACAGACCAGTCCAATTGATCAGATTCCAACAGACAAAATCAAGAATTTTCCCATCAGGAATCCAAAAACTTGCCTTCTGATAATCGTTTCCCTGTTTTAGCGCCATCTCTGTTTGATCGTAGCGCCTTTAAACCTGTTGATTGACGCTATTTGTAGATTGATGTTCCTGAGACAGAGACCTATTTTGTTGTGATCCACATCTTCTGCTCTGCCATAATCCATATCCATTTCACAGAAACACGCCAACTGTCCAGTCACTTTCTTCAAAAATCTTCCAAAATTTCACCTTCTATTTTTGACCTTAGAGGATCAATCATCACCATTGTTGGACCCCTTTGATACATCATAGTCAGCCCAAATACATATCTATCCATCCCCCATTCAGTCCTTTTGCATATCTCCTTGGACCAAGACAAATCATTTCAAAACAAATCCAAAATCAAGACCTTACCATCAATCAAAGCTTGTCACCCCTTTTGAGCCAAAGTTAGATCTAGACCTTATCATTAACATCACATTTTCCTTGAAAAGTCACTAGTCTACCTTTCAAGAAAAATAAATCACCTCTCTTTGTGTAAGGTCATTAGTCTACCCCAAACAAAGAAAATCATCATCCTTTTGTGCCAAAACAATATCTAGATCTTGTCCTAAAGCTCAAAAACATCAAACATCATCATCCTAAACCAATCAAAAAATCAAAAAACATCAAATCCCTTTCTTATCATACATCTTTGGTCCAAAAATTTGTGCAAAAATCAATATCACCCATTCATATCACCCTTAGGGTAAAACCTTTGGAAAACATATCGATCATCATCATATCCCTCTACATCTCACAACCACATCCATCTTTGGGTCCAACACAATCAATTCGATTCTCTAAGGTCTCCACCTCATCCCACATCTAGAAATCAAATCCATACGTGTATGCCCACCACAAGATCACAACACAAAAGAAATCAAGAAATGGCGGAACGATGGCCCTTTGGCATGCCTAACACCGACACTACCAACATACCCATCTATCAGACATACAATCCACCTACATATTCCTTCATCCCCCCATTCGGCGCCAACGACCCTTTTCACTTCCTACCCCAACCACCAACACCAACCCCACCCCCACCACAAAATGTCCCCATCATACCCCAAGATGATCTAGATGTCTTGACTTTCACGCAAGATGCCGACAATATGGACCTACTTGATAAAGTCCTAAGATCGGATCCAAAGAGATATCTTGACCATCTTCTCAAACTTGGCGCTCAACTTCCCCCCGTCACAACATCATCACAACCATCCACTTCTACAGTTGTCCCAACCCCATCAAATACCCAAACATCTACGTCACATACCCAACCCACCATCTCTCAAACGTCAACACCTAACGTATCTACCACATCCACAACCTCAACCGCTACCACATCTACTACTTCCACATCCACTGCTAACATCTCCCAACCTGTCATCACCTCCACTACCACGACTACCGTCAACCCCTCCGCTTCAAACACAACGGCTATACAAGGCAACATCACACAAGCTAATACCTCCACAAGTGTGCCCCCACCAAACCCTCACACCCTTGCATACCTACGACAACTGTTCGCACAACAATCCCACAACACGACCAACCCATCTAACGTCCACATACCCAACGTCAATCTCACAAGTCAACACAATCCCAACCCCCAAATACCACCACACGTTCTCCCACAGCTATACGCATACCAACAACAACAGACACCAATCAATCCAAACCCCAACCCGCAATACCAACATCTCATCCCAACCAACCCGCAATACCAACATCTCATCCCAACCAACCCGCAACACCAACATCTCAATCCAAACCCCAACCCGCAATACCAACATCTCATCCCAACCAACCCGCAACATCAACATATCATCCAAACCAATCCCCAACACCAAATCCCACCCCACCTCCAATATCTCACCAATCAACAACCCTACACGTTTCAACCACAACAACCACAGGATTTCAACACCACGCTGCAAAGCCTAATCCAAAAGGTGGATGACTTACAAACTGGGGGCAAACGCAAATACTATTCTTTTGAGGATATTTGTCCCTACCCGTTTGATCGCACCTTGCACATGCCCCCTTTCCCTAAAAACTTTGAAATGCCAAAATTTGACAAATACAAGGGAAAGGGAGACCCTAGGGACCACCTAAGGGAATTCTATATTGCTTGCCTCGAAGTCTCTCACAATGACACGTATCTTATGAGACTATTCCCAAGAAGTCTTGGCGGCCAAGCCGCTGAATGGTTTGCTCATCTGCCACCAGGAATTCGAACATTTCCCGAGCTTGCGGAGAAGTTTGTCAATCACTTTTCCTACAACTTTGAACATGAGGTGTCAATGACCGACCTTTGTAACACCAAACAAAAGAACGGCGAAGCTTTCGCTTCTTTCCTACAAAGGTGGAGGGCTCTAGCAAGCAAGCTCCCATGGCCTATTCCTAAAAAACAACTTGTCACCATGTTCGTGGCCAATCTTAATCAGGAATTAGGCTTTCACTTACAAATTCTGTGCGCATCTACCTTTGAAGAGGTTATCGACAAGGGCACCACTGTGGAACAAGCCCTCATTGCCAAAGGTTCTATCAAACTTTACGATCCCAAGTCCAACAATAACAACAACAATAATAACCACAAATCCAACACCCCCAACAACAACAACAATACCAACACACAATCTAATGATAAAACACGTTATTGGGGGAAAAACAAGAATAATTTGAACGACGGCGTCACTGATATAAAGGCCGTCCAGCACATCCAAAATCACACGCCGGCACACACATATGCAGCAAACACCAATAACCAACGAGGACCAAACAAACTTCGCAAACCTCGTCAAAATTTCACGCCGTTAGCCGAACCTATTGAGGACATTCTCGATCGATGTCTCAAACAAGGAGAAATCACACTCCCACCCGTCAGACCACACCAAGACAATGACCTCAAGGCAGCATGGTACAATGAAAATGATTATTGCGAATACCACCGCGTGGCAGGTCATAAAACAGCAGACTGCATGAAATTAAAACATTGTATCCAAGACTTAATAGATCAAAATCTTGTCAACCTTGAGCACAGTACACAGCCGTCACCAAATGCCAATCTTGGAGCTTACAAGGATCCCTTACCCAACCATAACAAAGCTTCTTCATCCAATCAAGCGTACAATGTCACTCCACCACCCACACACTACGACTCTATTGTTGGCCGCATTGAACCCTCATCCCACTCTGTTAACACAATAACCATTCGGGCACAAGCACCCGATTGCGCCGTCACAACCCGTCGAGGCCATGTCTCAATCCGCACTGCCCCTCCCACTGAACCAACACCCCCATCCACATCTGATCCCCTCCCCCCTCGTCCAAATGCTCGTCCATCACTCACCGCTCGATACAACCTCCTAGACCATCTAGGAAAGACACCCGCACAAATCTCCATCCTTGAGCTCCTTCGTACATCACCCCGCCACAAGGACATTCTCGACAAGGCCTTGTTGGAAACACAAGTCCCCGCAAACTTGGATGTCAATCAATTTCAAGCCATGGTCGGCCATATTGCCACACCACACCATATCACATTTTCTGAAAAAGACCTTCCTGCCTCCGAGTACCTACATAATGACGCACTACACATCGAGGTCCGCATTCACAAACACACCATTAAAAGGGTCCTAATAGATGGTGGTTCCGGCCTAAATATATGCACTCTAAAATTACTAAAGCACTTGGGGTATTCAGATGTGGTTGTGGATGCTAGCAAGTGCATAACAATCAAAGGATATGATGACACCGAGAGGCTATCAGAAGGTACTATAAAGCTTCCTATTCAAGTGGGACAGAAAATCCTTGAAACCAAATGTCAGGTTCTAGATCTTGACCTCCCTTATAACATTCTTCTCGGCCGCCCATGGATTCATGCCATGCAAGCCGTCCCCTCCACTTTCCACCAATGTCTCAAATTCCCCCACAACGGCACTGAAGTCACTATCTATGCCGATCCTCGTCCTTTCCAATACTGTAGTTTTCTGGAAGGACACAACCAAACCTTCTATCCGTACAATAAAGCCACCAACCAAATCACCCCAACCACTTCCACTTCATACATCGACCCTACCAACATCGCCACCACTTCATCACAAACACCTTCACCACCTGAGGTCAAGATCAAGCTCAGCGACCAAGGCTGCGGAGAATACAACCTTCATGGCACCTTTTGCGTGGGCTTATTACCCACTCCCAAGACATTTGGCACTCCGCACACAGAGGTAGCTGACACAGTCATCATCAAATGCAAACCCTCACCCGTCTTTGAGAAAAAACACCTTCTGGATCAGGACATACTTGAAGATATTTCATCCTGGCTTTACAAGGACGAGGAAACAGAACAAGACATCCCCACCATCCCAGCAAACAGTTACGGCAAAGGTTCTGAGATAGTCAAAAGCATGGGTTACAAAGGACAAGGCGGCATTGGCCTTCATGAACAGGGCATTGTGGAACCACTGCAAGCAACAAGGAACCCCTATACTCAAGGGTTAGGATATGGCCAAACACAACGCATCCTTAATACCGGCGAATGTATCTTAGCCGAGTTTGCTCCAGTTTCTCTAGACGTCGACCACATTAACGAGACGGACCTACAAGACTCCTTTAGTGACTTTGCCAATTTCTTCGCCTCCTCCATTTGCACCATCTACTCGGTCACTACTCTCGCCTCATCACCTAATGACCTACCATTAGTATACCCTGACCTCATCGACTGGGACCAATGAGGGCCTCCTATTTTGGATATTACACCTAATGACGAAGCCATTGCTGAAATGATGGGAGTAAGAGACAACTTCCCCTTGGGAGACCACAGAGCTGGATACATCATGGAACTCGATCCGGCTGCCTATTTTGGGGAGACAACCCCTGCTTCTAGTCGCAAAAGTACAAAAATAAAAAATGGGTCTGATGGTGAAAACCGTTCCACGGCAGTATTAGATCCTAAAAAAGTAAAAATAAAGGACATATCTCCTGGGGAAAACCTCCATGAGGCGCCAGGAGATGGAAGCATGGGCCTCCCTGAAATAGATAAGGTATATCCTGATAGATCACCTATCTTGGTTGAGCCAGCGCAAGAAATGAATCTAGGGACAGAGGAAGAGCCGAAAATCACATATCGAGCAGAATCTCTCAGCCTGTTCGAACAGGAGGACTTCTTGGCATTCTTCACACGCAGAAATCGCAACTTTGCATGGACCTACGTAGACATGCCAGGGCTAGATCCCGCCTTGGTTGTACATCACCTTGCAGTACGTCCTGATGCCAAACCAGTCAAACAGAAGCTCCGAAAGATGAATCCTCAGGTGGCCCTTCCTGTCAAAGCCGAGCTTAAAAAGTTACTAGACGTGGGGTTCATATGTCCAATTGACTATCCCGAATGGGTCTCGAATCTAGTACCCGTTGCTAAACCAGATGGCAGAATCCGCTGTTGCACTGACTTCAGAGACCTCAACAAGGCCTGCCCAAAAGATGACTTCCCTCTTCCCAACATTGACATGATCGTGGATCTTACCGCAAGGCATGAGATGCTATCCCTCATGGATGGCTTTTCAGGATACAATCAAATCAAAATTGCCGAAGAAGATCAGTACAAAACCTCCTTTATCTGCCCATGGGGGACATACTGTTGGGTAGTAATGCCATTCGGCTTAAAGAATGCAGGAGCTACTTATCAACGAGCAATGACTGTCATCTTCCACGACCTCTTTCACCACATCATGGAGGACTACGTTGATGACTTACTCGGCAAATCAAAGACCTGAGAAGAGCACTTGGACGTGCTAGCCAAAATCTTTGACAGGTTAGAGCAATATAATGTTCGTTTAAATCCAAAAAAATGTGTCTTTGGCGTCACTTCAAGCAAATTATTGGGATACATAGTCTCTAGACGAGGGATCGAGGTGGACCCGGCAAAGGTTAAAGCTATTACTGAAATGCCACCTCCCAAAAACTTGAAACAATTAAGAAGCCTACAGGGTAAACTACAGTCTATTCGCCGGTTCATTGCTCAACTTGCCGACAAATGCCAACCATTCCAGCATCTCCTCCGAAAGGATACAGCTTTTACCTGGACTACTCAGTGTCAGGATGCCTTCGACCAGCTAAAAGCATATCTGGCTAACCCCCCTATTCTATCTCCACCAAGACCAGGAGAGCCCCTCCTCTTGTATATTTCTGCAACCGACACAGCAATTGGGGCTTTGTTAGCACAACACGATGAACAGGGAAAGGAAAGAGCCATCTACTACATCAGCCGCACCTTGATTTCCTATGAGCTTAACTACACACAAATTGAACGAGCATGCCTAGCCCTCGTCTTCACATCACAAAAGTTAAGACATTATATGCTCAATCATAAGACTAAGCTCATTGCTAAGATCGACCCACTCAAATATTTGCTAAATAGAGCAGCTCTCACCGGAAGGATGGCAAAATGGGTCATGATTCTCACCGAATTTGACATAGAATACACAGAAAGGAAGGCAATCAAAGGACAAGTCATAGCAGATCAACTGGCTGAGGCACCTATTCAAGCAGAGCATCCTACAATAGCGGAATTTCCAGACGAGGCCATCTTGACAATCACACCAGCCACAGATACATGGAAGATGTATTTCGATGGATCCTACACTCACAGAGGCTCGGGGGCAGGCGTCCTATTTGTTACCCCTCAAGGTGACACGATCCCTAAATCATTCAAAATCACATTTCCATGCACCAATAATGTAGTAGAATATGAGGCCCTAATCACAGGCCTCCGAATGGCCATCCAATGGAAGATAGACAAACTAACTGTGTATGGAGACTCTCAACTAGTCATCAGACAAGTCAATAATGAATATAAAACCAAGGACGATAAGCTTCTTCCCTATAAGAAGATGGTCGATGACTTTAAAGATTATTTTAGTGACATCCACTTTGAGCAGATCCCAAGGTTAAACAACAAAGCGGCAGATGCCATGGCCACCATTGGATCTCTGGTTGATATGCAGCAAGGCAGCAAGAAATGCGAGTTCCTGATTGAAGAGCTCCCCATCCCAGCATATGACGTTCCCCAGTCTGAATTAGTGTGCGAAATCATTGGTCCCTTATCCCCCTGGTATCAGGAAACTTACCTCTATCTGCACGATAACACCCTCCCCAACAACCTATCCCCATCACAGAAAAAATCCTTCATCCGTCGAGCCTCCCGTTTCATCCTTGTAGGTGACACCCTCTACAAAAGGAGTCTTGATGGTACGCTTCTACGATGTTTAGACTCTAGGGAAGCCGAAGCAGCTTTGGAAGAGGTACACGCAGGAATTTGCGGGGCACACTCAAGTGGACAAGCTCTTTCTAAGAAGATCCTAAGGACTGGTTATTATTGGCCCACTATGGACAAGGATGCACATCAGTTTATCAGAAAATGCCTCCCATGCCAACAACATGGTGATCTCATCCACGCACCAGCACAGGAGCTACAACCAATCACAACACTATGGCCTTTTTCACAGTGGGGACTCGACCTCGTAGGTAAAATACACCCTCCATCTTCCAACGGCCATAAATTTATAATAACTGCTACCGAATACTTCACAAAGTGGGTGGAAGCAATACCACTCACCTTCACCACAGGCATCCAAATCTCCAAATTCATTCTCCATTACATCATCTACCGCTACGGTATCCCCCATTCCATTGTCACTGATAATGGGAAACCATTTAAGAACCAAGAACTTCGCACTTTGTGCGAAAAGTTTGACATCAAACACCGCTTCTCCACGCCATATTATCCCCAAGGAAACAGTCAAGCAGAGGCTTCTAACAAAACCATCCTCCGCATCTTAAAGAAGACAGTCAATGAAGCTGGCCGCGACTGGCACCTCCAACTTAACCCCGCCCTATGGGCTTACCGCACTAGCATCCGTACTCCTACAGGAGCCACTCCATACTCACTAGTATTCGGATCAGAAGCCATTTTACCTATAGAGGTCGAGCTCCCGTCCCTCCGAGTATCATTGCAAAATGTTATATCTGATGAAGACTATCGCGTCGCAAGGTTGCACCAACTTGAATTGTTGGATGAGAAACGCCTGAATGCATTAAATCACTTACAGGCATACCAAAACCGCCTCAGAAGAAGCTACAACAAAAAGATCAGAACCAGAAAGTTTGAGGTAGGTGACCTGGTCCTAATGGAAAATCAAAAGAACCTGCAAGAGCGTCCGAAGCAAGGAAAATTTGAACCTAATTGGCTAGGACCTTATGTCATCACCGCCGACTATGGGTCAGGTGCTTATCAGCTTGCAACACCTGAGGGGCAGCCTCTAGACGAGCCAATGAATATCTTGCATCTCAAGCGATTCTATGCATAACCCATCTGATACCACAGGTCAAAAAAATCAAAAACAAAAGCAAAAAAATGTCAAATAATCAAAAAAAAAAAAAAAAATCAAGAAAAAATCAGAGTGCAATAAAAACTTCCAATGGTGAAAATCACCTCGATGACGCCTTGGATAGGTACCATGGTGAAAACCTGTTTCAGGCGCCATGTGTAATGGCTGGTCCTACCATCTAATAAGTCCTCTTTCCAGCATAACACTCCATACCCACACATCCCACGGCTTGAAATTCTGATACATCAAGTTTCTTCGCCCATCCCACACTCACTCACCTACCCAGAACCCCACCTGGGGAGCGAGGATCCTTGTAAGCTCTCCTTTGTACAGTCCATAAAATCAGAAAATCCAAAAACATCATAAAATCAGAAAATCCAAAAACATCATAAAATCAGAAAATCCAAAAACATCATAAAATCAGAAAATCCAAAAACATCATAAAATCAAAAAATCCAAAAAACAGCAGAAAATTAGAAAATCCCAAAATAATCACCACAGGCATCAATCTCACATCCCACCACAATCATCTAAACACGTCTCAACCCTCATCACATCACCTCGCCAATCATTCCCACATCATCAAGTCTTGCCAGAACTACATATTCATTTCACCCGCATCTTAAAAGTACCTTGATCCCGTGGACACAGGGTATGTAGGCAGTCTGGAATACGAAGGATGTTTCCAGTACTCAGGTACCTAAGATGCACCCATCCCACCCCTTGGGATGGTTCCCAAATCACTGAGCTTTCTAGATCTATGAAATGATGCGCATGCTACGTATACCATTGAAACATGATCCCTCACGCAAAAATCGTCAAGCAACATACCAACTATAATCTTCCATTTGGCCCGATTGTTCTTTTGCCCATCTTCCACAAAACAACTCTCCAATCAAAAACTGATCTGCGTCCTAGGATATGTCTTTCCTACAATGGACAAAAAATCTATCATTCTATCATCACGTCTCTTGGCAAGAGCACACAAAAGGCTATTTGTATCTTTCGTTGGTCTTTTTGCTTATTGATTTTTATCTTTTTGTCTCACTCCAAGAAAACTCCAAAGCTACCTTGATCTCATTATATCATGGTACGTAGCGGATAGCCCTTGGAGTGGACATAGTCATTGTTTCAGTATGCTGTGCTTGTGGGTCGGCTTCATTACTCCAAGAATAGTATTCATATCTTGAAGTTCAGGTCGGTTCTAGCATGATGTGTTCTATTTGCATATATAGGTACAAAACACCTTATATGCACTATACACACTCACTGCTATGAGTCCCCTTCCTCCACTCGACAAGATTATACTACCTTGGGCATGCATGAAATCAACCTATTGTTTGTGGGTCTAGTCCATGCAATCATAGGATATACATCATCACATAGGTCATTTTATACCTTTGTGAATTGTATCCTACATTGCTACATTAAACTAAGAAATGCTCTCAATTAATTGTGTGCAACTATTGATACTAGCTCAACATCATTATCCTAATCACTCAGTCAACCATCCCATATGGGCCTAGATTTGATCAACATTTTGCCACCCCACCACCCAATCTAACTAACCCCACCTTCCCACCATCTCTTCACTTAACACATCTTAAACCAACCCAAACCCCCCCTCCACCCCTCAATGACGTGGTGTTCTATGACCTAGCATTCCCCCAATTTCCCCACCGCCATCCCCTAGACACGCCTACCCCTATCATCCCCCATCACCTAACACGATCCTCCACAGTCTCGCCCCTCAGGGTCTTCACAAGGAACATCATGTATATCAGGATTAGGACATATCACCTATCACCTAGTTTGCATATCATTTTAGGTTCATTTTAATCCATTTGCATATCATTTTAGGTTCATTTTTATCCATTTGCATATCATTTTAGATTCATTTTAATCCATTTGCATCACATGTTAGGTTCATTTTAATCCATTTGCATATCATTTTAGGTTCATTTTAATCCATTTGCATATCATTTTAGATTCATTTTAATCCATTTGCATATCATTTTAGGTTCATTTTAATCTAGTTGCATATCATTTTAGATTCATTTTAACCTAGTTTGCATATCATTTTAGGTTCATTTTAATCAATTTGCATTTGAGGTTCATTTTAATCCATTTGCATCACATGTTAGGTTCATTGTCATCCGTTCGCATCATATTTTAGGCTCATTTTAGTCTAGTTGCATCGCATATTAGGTTCATTTTTCATCCATTTTAAAAATCGCATAGAACATAAATAGATTCATTTTAGCAGCATATCATTAACATCATATCACACTCATTTACCACATAGGCACATCATAAAAATTAGAAACATCATCACATTGCATTCCATACATATAAATAAACAATTAAGTTTCATTACAGCATCATCATCATTGAAACAGCATATCATCTAGCAACATATACATAATCCCATACACCATTATCCATAATAAATGTTTGTTAGTCCACATATTCAGTCACATCATATAGTCCATAAAAAATCACTAACACCATGCATACATCATAAAAACATAATTGCATCCATCAAAGCACACACATCATACATCCACAACATATAAAATATAACATATGCATCCATCACATAAGCATCATCACAATAGAATATCATAAGCCATCAGAAGTTTCGCATCATATATAATCACCGCAAAAAAATGTACATCTCTCACATCATCAAAAAAATAAAGTGTCCTGATACAATGCCTCCAAGGGCTATCATGATATAACTCACATCGAGGATCCTCTCTCTGAGGGGGTAGGAGATGATGACCCGGGTCGAGCCTGTGATCCCGATGGCGGCTGTGGCTGTGGCGCTACTGGTACCTGGGGACCCTGCTGGGGCACATGTGAGGGCGGAGGCATCATCTGCTGTACTGACTGCACAGATCTCGATCTATGTGACCTTGATGCCCCCGACCTGCTGACCTGGCTATAACTCGGTGCTCGCAGTGCTGCAGGAACGACTGCATAGTATAAACCCCGATAGTACTCCGTACGTGCTCTGGCCTCTGCTAGCTCTCCCTGTACTTGAGCCATCTGTCCCTGTATCTGAACTACCTGTCCCTGTGCCTGGCTCAACTGCCCCTGTATCTGATGCGCATGTGTCTGAGCCTGGGCCAACTGAGTCTGCATCCCTGCCAATATCGGGGCAAGGCCCCCACCCATAGCCTGTGCACTGCTCAACGCAGTCTCTGCCTGCTGTGCTCTCACCAGCGCTGCATCCCGCTCTATCCTCAAGTCCTCCATATCCTCTCTGGCCTGAGCCAGCTGAGCCTCTGCAACTGCCAGCCGCCCATCTACTCCCTGCAGCTGTCCCAACTCAGCCTCTCGACGCCCCAACGCCTCCTCTAGACTGGCCACCTGAGCACGTAGTGTCTCTATCTCCTCCATCTCATCCTGTGACCGCCGTCGAGGCGTCAGCCTCTCAACCTCTACCTCCATCGCTGCCCCCGAGCTCCCTGCCTCGACGTCATGCCTACCGACCCGCAGCTGCTCCACCCGTGCTGGGGATAGATCACCCTGCTCTGTCCTCGACCGACCACCGCGTCGTCGTGGTGCTCTACCCGGCCGTCCACCCCTAGCCTGCACCTGCTCTGCTGGAACCTGCTCTGCTGGAACCTGCTGCGCTGGAACCTGCTGTGCGGGAACCTGCTGAGCAGGAACCTGCTGTCCCGGAATATCCTGCCCCACTGGCCCCTGTCCCGCTATCGCTGCCTCCCCCTCATCCACCAGCTGACCATCTCTGGCAATCACCCTCTCCGATCCATCATCCATCACCTCTACAATAAAATCCGTAATAACCTCATCACCACCCCCATCTAGATCGTCCCCATCTCCCTCATCCTCTGACACCTCTGCTGCCGGATCTGTGAATCGAGTGGGCCGATGCGTCTGCCACCACCCATCATAGGCAGGCGTAGTACCTGCATCTACCACTGTACTCCTCCAATCCCACTGAACTGGCCGAAGTGCTGCCCAGTCATTCAGCGCAACCTGTGGCTGTAATGCTGTGGGCCAATGAGCTATATCTCGCGGCGTCCGCGCATATATCGCCATCTGGCGAGGAATATCCTGAACCAGTCCAAACTGGCACATAACCCGTGAGGGTAGATACATCTCTATGGTATGGTCGCCACGACCCATAAGAAATCTCTGCTGAAATGCGTATGGGAGATGGGTCACATCATCAGGCCACTCCTCACAACCAATATATGGACGATAGACCACGCTGATCACATCATCCAGTATCCTCCGCCAGTGGCGGACCTGTCCAGTATAAGTATAAACGGCATCCCGATATAAGAACACAAATGCCTCAAACGGCTGCCGATAATAGCCGCAGGTCGGTCGAGTCACAGGGATGTGCTCCCAAAGCCATACGTGTAGTAGCGTAACCCCAGCAGATAAGGCCCTATCATACAGATAAACGACCGTGTGCATCTCATGTAGCAGCTGTGCTAGCATCACTGGCCCCCACGCGTAGACAACATCATGCCCCACCATCCCCTCAATCACCCCTCCCCACCCCACAGGAAAACCTCTGCCTCGCCTATCCGGCAGCACCACACCTCCAATCAACGCACATAGAAACAAGGAAAAGGGATCTGCACCCGCCGCCAGTGTCCTATCGTAGTCCATCTCTCTCCCGTCTGCGGAAAGAACCACGTGCTCTGCTCCGAACACTCTGACCAACACAGTCCGCCCCCTCCTCGTGTCATATCTCACACGTCGACCATGAATCGACAACTTGAGGATGCGATAAACATCCTCAAGTGTGATGGTCATCTCTCCTGTCGGCAGCAAAAAGCTGGAGGTCTCACTACGGTATCGCTCCACTGCAGCCGTCATCAGAGCTCTATGAGCTCGCAGCACTGGCATCGCTGCCACCGTCCACAGCCCCAACCTCGCCAGTCGAGGCCGCCAAGCCTCATCAAAGAGTGCCATCACGGATCGTACTCGTCGCTCTCGCGACTGCAGTATAAACCGCTGTGTCTCCTGCAACCACAACTTCTTCGATTAGATACTAACTCATTTTCCCCCACACCCTTCCTTCTTCTGAATGTCTCACAGGCCTCAATCATGTGGCCCCGCATAGACAGTCCCTAGTGCTATTTTAAAATAGCGCTACTTCACCCTACCCATAGCGCCAATACATAAATGGCGCCACTGCTCTCCCTAAATAGCGCCAATCAAGACATTGGCGCCACTGCGCGGCATATATCGCGCCAATCTAGACGTTGGCGACAAACCATTTTCTTCGCGTCGATCCCAGTTTTGGCGCTAAAACTTAGCATAGCGCCATTCCCCAGCAACGCGCCAATCCAGAGGATAGCGCTACTCGAACCATATTATGGCGCCAAAACGCCATATGTTTTCTTCCAAGCCTTTGGCGCCAATCCAGAGGATCGCGCCAAAAATCCCCTTAAATGGCGACAAAATTGCCCTAACCTACCCTGGCGAATAGCGCTAATCCGCAGGATTGCGCTAATCCGCCTTGTCTATGGCGCCACGCGCTCTTAACCCATTCCCCGAAACCCAAAAAATAAGTACGAAAAATAAAAATCACAAAGAACGGGTTAGGCCCTACCTGGGGTCCAGCCTCGGGAGACCGCCCGACCTCTCGGAATCGCTCTGAGATGTGATGAAGTCGCGGGAACTGTGGGTTGCGCTCGCCCATCTCTCCTTTCTCTTTTTTTTCTTCTAGAAGGTCAAAGTGTGCAAATGTGGCACTCTTTGGGCCCACTTTTCCTAATATAGTGGGCCATGTCCTCTCTCCATCCCTTTCTTCTCCCTCCACGGTGCAGATCCCAACCTTTTTCCTCCATTTTTCTTCCCACCATCTTCTTTTTCCATCACCTTCGCTTTCGTCACGTCCTTTCGAGAGTTTACCTGTAAAATCGACATTTTTTCCCGCCAACCTCTCGAGGGGGCATCCCCTATCCATCTCACTCCTTCCCGGCAGCTGGGGCATACCTTTTTTTTTCTTCTTCGACCTGACGCCACGTCAAAGAGGGGCAAATGTAGACACCTAAAAATGTCTCGACCACCAAACTGACTCCCGACACCCCTAAACTTACCAATTCCCTTTCCAACTAATTAATTAAATTTCTATTTAATTAATCATCCCTTTCATCTTCTAAATCCACACCATTTTATCCCAAAATTAAACTAATTTTATTAATTCAATAGTCCAAACCTTAGCCAAAGTGATTTAATAAATATGCAAAATTTATTAAATCAATTTCCCATTTTCCCTAAATCCAATTAATTAGTTAAAACCATGTTAACTAATTAATCCAGCCTACTAATTAGCCTATCCCTACCCTAGACAATTAAATAGCTATTATTTAATTGCCTACTCTAGCCTATCCCATCCTAGCCTTAGGATTAATTAATTAAATCAATAATTAATTAATCTTAACCCCCCTCTAATCCCTCTACTAATTTATTCCAGCCATATTAATTAGGTTAATCACCCTAATTAAGAAAGTCAAATCCCCATTAGCACTCCTCTCCACATTCCTCAAATTTAAAATTCAAATAAATCACACATCACATTTACTCCTCTTACACATGTCATAACTCTCTTCCCCAAATAAATTTTTAATTCATTTTACCCCTCCCTTTGTGAATTTTTAATTCACAAATAATCCATCTCACCAAACCTCATTTATTCACCCCTTTCCCAAAAATGAATAAAAGATTTACTTTTATTCCTAGCCCTCCATCTTCCAAGATCAAATCTAGGCCCTCCACCTCACTGTCATCCTCCACCATTGATCTCTCCAATCAATCTCCACCCTTGGATCAAAATCCTCTCAAAAAGTCTATAAATACAACCTCTCACAAGTCATTTTCATCATCCATTTTCATGCAAAGTTACCATGCCAAAATCATACTTGAGCTTATAGTAAGTTGCACAATTTAGAGGGCATTTCACATTTCAATCAATAGTCTAGGGACAATCTTGGTCTTGGGAGCCTCTCTTGGGTGCAAGGGCTCCTCTTTCCCTTGATGGGATTAGGTTTTGCATGAGGTATAAATCTTGTGTTTTGTTTACATTTGGTTTTATTTTTTTTCCTTATTGCTTTTCCCTAATCTACAGTTAGATATGAATCTTCTGACAAAATTTATTTGTCCAAAGAAAGATTGAATGGCCTTTACGCTTCTTGGAATAGGAATCTTATCAATAGCCTCTACCCTTTTAGGATCAATCCTTACACCATGTTTTGAGACTATGTGTCCTAACAATTTTCCTTTTGTCACAGCAAAAAGGCACTTCTTTGGATTTAAAGAAATACCATATTCCAATGCCCTGATAAATATTTTCTCCAAGTGTGAACAATGATCCTCGGCCCTTTTAGAATATGTTGTAAGGTCATCCTGGTAAACTACCATTATTGTGTTGATCAAATCAGCAAAGGATACATCCATGGCCCTTTGAAATGTTACCCCAACATTTGTAAGGCCAAAAGGCATTCTCACATAGACATAGGTACCCTAAGGTGTTGTAAAAGTAGTTTTATATTGTTCTAATTCTTTAACTTTTACTTGGATGTACCTAGAGAAACCATCCATCATGGATAGTAATTCACATCATGTCACTTGTTGTAACATTGTCTCCAAGTTTGGAAGGGGGTAATTATCTTTTAGTAATGAGATGTTCAAGTTTCTGAAGTCTACACACAATCTTATATCACCATTATTTTTTCTTACAGGCACCAAGTTTGCTACCCAAGAAGAATGTATAATTGGTTTGATAATACCTCCTTCCATAAGTTTTGTAAGTTCTTCTTGCATCTTAGGTGCCAATGTAGGTTTTATAGGTCTTTGCCTTTGTCTAAATGGTTTGGTGTCAGGTTTCAGTGGTATTTCATGTTCAAATAAATCTTCTCTAAATGCTTTTAGATCATCATAGGACTAGGAAAACACATGTTCATATTTTCTGAGTAATATTATAAGCATTTCCTTGATCTTTGGACTGATCTTCTTTCCAATATAAACCTTCTTAGGGGCTATTTATGTTCCTAGATTAATCTCTTCAACATCCTTATGATCCACTATTGCAGGTTTGAGATTACATCTGTCATGTCCATCAAACACTCTTTCCAAGGCTACCAAGCCTTTGGGTATTTTGTTTGTCCTGAGTTGGACCACTTCTTTTCCAAAAAGAGTCTCTTTACCATCTACCTCTTCCACAAATGCATTGAAGTCAATTTATTGAGACTCATATTGGTCCACACAATGGAGGAACTTAATGAGATCTTGATCATCATTGAATACTTGCTAGTTATAAATATTATCAGGGATTGTTGGTCTAACCTTGAATTCTACTTCAGCTATTCCTGATAATGTAATATCATCTCTTTTCAAGGCCACATTTGCTAAAAAGTCTACCATTATGTTTTTGGACCTTTCTATCCAGTCTACAGAGAATGCATCAAAGAGTTCAATAGTATCCCAAACAGCATTCCTATATTGCTTCAACCTTTTATTTTTTGATGAATATTTCACCCTTATTTGTGATACAACTAATTTAGAGTTGCCATATACTACTAGTAGTTTGATTCCATGTCTTAGGACGATGTTCAAACCAACAATAATGCCTCGTATTCAACAATATTATTAGTGCATTCAAAGGTTAGCAAGAATGAATATTTAAATGTTTTGCCTATTGGTGAGATGAATACAACTCCTGCCTCATTTCCCCCTTTGTTGCAGGCTCCATCAAAATACATTCTCCACACATCCCGTTCATCTGCTTGAACCTCTTTTCTTATTGGTTCTATATTTTGTAATTCAGGATGTGAATTTTCAACCCTAAAACTTCCAAGATCTACATCACAGAAACACTTCATCTAGTTTGGATCCCATCATTCTATTATATTCTCAAATCTTTGTTCTTTATATATTTTAACTTCCTTCCCATTTACTGGTATTGTTGCGTATGATAGATCTAGTTGGACATTTCCTCCTACTAGAACAGTCCATTGTCTGGATAGTAACATTCCATAGTATGGTGGAGCGTCTATTACAGTAAATCAATTATATAAGTGGCTTCAGGACATGAGGCCAGTTTTAATACCACATCCTTCATAACTCCAACAATAGGGATGGACCTGTTATCCATTGCATAGCATCTGCCATATGTGGTGTCCACCCACAAACCTAATTCTTTCATAACAACTATTGGCATAATATTTATAGCAGCTCTAGAATCAATCATGCAATTTCTTACCATCTTGTTGTTGATCAATAACGTTATATAGAATGGATCTACCTAGGAAGGATTTTTTGTTGTAGCATCACCAAGATAAATTTTAGGAGTTCTCATAACCTCTTCTCCAAGATTGTTTACTTTGTTTTCTGGCCCACCTTTATTTTTGTTTTGACCTTGCTGCTAACTTAGTACGTTAGAAATCAACTTGAGGGCACTGTCCTTATATTCATCTATTTTCATCATTTCCATCAATGGTACTTGTATCTTGATTTGGGACAATGCTTGTGTTATGTCAAACGAAGGAGTAACAATGATCTATTCTAACTTTTCTTTATTGGAACTTTTCTCCTTAGATTGTTGCTAATTGTTATCATTCATCTTATTTTTCTCAACCTTGGATGTTTCCTTATGTGAAATTTTCTAATTTTCTCCTTTCTTATGGTTATCTAAGGTATCCTTCTTATGACCTGGTTCTTTGATAAACAAACCTCTAGGTGTTCCTTGGTCTGCATTTACAGTCATGTTCCTCATGTTGTAATTGTTTCTAGCCTGAGCCACAGCAACAATTGTAAGAGCTCTCTTTTCTTCCTTAGTGGGCTTTCTTAATTGGAATTGTGAGACCATGTTAGATACATAAGTGTTTCCTTCATCATCCTCTTCCTGATTAGAGAAAACTTCTTGTCTACCCATGTTAATATTACACTTCTGGTTTCTCACATCATATTCATACCCATCTTCTTCAAAGGATGAGTATCCTTCATAAATTGAGTGAGGTATCATTCCCAACATGTTAATGGTATGATCATCCCTGTCATGATTATATGATAATTCATTTTCCTACAAGGATTGGGCCACTATATAGTATTTAGGTAAATGTGGTAAATTACATGCTAAACACCATGGATTGTCTTCTACCACATGTACCCCTTGTCTCTTTAAGGGGTCAGGGGTGTCTTTACCATAATTCTACTTTTGTTTATTGTCCATAGGTCTTCCATCCTTCCAATTTGTGTTATAGGGCATATCATGCAATCTAGGCCTTTCATTTCATCTAGACATCTTCATATTGTATATCATAATGATCCATGACTGTCTCAAAACTTCTAATATGTTCTTCTGTTGAGATGGCTTTATTTCTAGTGAATTCTAGAAGAGCATTTCTTAAATCATTATCAAAGGGATCAAGACATATTTGATACCTAGACAAGTCTAGTTATATATATATATCTATTTATGTTAAGGGGTCCTTGTAAGTGTTGGTTTTGTTGATGCTGGTGGTGGTGATGATGAGTTACATATTGCTGTACATTGTGGTGTGGATTTGTATTAGCATTATGATGGCAAAATGGAACATGTTGTTGGCCAAGTGGTGGATGAGTATTAACCATATGTTGGGAGACATTATGTGTTCTTGGATTTTGTGGTGGAATGTTCTGTTGGGCATGGCTAGTACTACTTGGATTATATGGTGCTCTTGAAGTGTTTGAACTACTTGTGTTGTGTTGTGATCCTTGTGGATTTTTTGTAAGAACATGCTCACTTTGCTTATGGGGAGGTACATATTTTGAGCTATTAGCTGTACTTCTAGATTTTACTTGTTGTAGTTCTTGTTTTATTCGTGCCTCCTCTTATTTTAGTTTGGCTAGCTCAAGTTCCTCCTATAATCTATGTAAATCTTGTTGTACTTCTTTCTTGTTTCATATATATTTTGGTGGAGTTTCATGATTTTTTGTGGATGTTATTTGATCTATGGACTCATACTAAATTTCTCCACCCTATTGTAATGACATTTTATAATCATATTCTGCCTAGTTTTGTATTATTTCCCTTTCAATCTGAGCCTCATATTCAAGCTGCTTCTAAGGGTCAGGTCTGTACTAGTCTAGAATATCATCGAATCTATTATGATCAGACTAAGCATGATAACTCTGGGATTGGAATTCATTTGATTCATGTAAAGGAGTGAAGCTATTATGAGTTATTATTGGTTGTTCTAAAGTATTCTCTCGGGTATTCTAGTTATTAGTACGTTCAGACTGATTTGATATCCTAGTTTTCTTAGTAGAGGCCCTTAAGGCTGGGGATGATTACATCTTTTTACCACTAGTTTTGGATCTCCTACCATCCATGTTAAGAGATTATGACACTTTAATATATAAAATGACTTGAATTCTTGTGTAGAGTTGCCACCTCACTTAAGAGGACCGATTAATCTTCTAGATTTTTTCTTTACCAACAGAATTATGATTTTAACTTTCTGACTCTAATGATATGGTCTCCTACCAGGTTTCCTTGTGTATCCCTAGTACAATCGCCAATTCTATTAGGTCTCAAAAATGCAGGTTGTTAGCCCTAAGAGTATGCCAAGCTCTCTTAACATTTTTGGCTAACTGGAATAAGGCTAATATGATAAAACCCCCTTCTCTTTAGGTTCTACTAGACCTAGGTGGGTGTACCTTAATTACTAGTGTAGAATTTTATGACCTTAGTGATCCAATCACAATGGCATGTAGTTGTGAGATAGATATAAGGTTTGAAAGTTTGTTCCTACTCTAATGTTTTCAATTCTAAATATGTGAAAAGTTTTGAAATATTATTTTGGGAAGACCAGTGCCTAATTCTATTGGGTAAATGGGGTCAAGGCTTAAATGATTTGTAGAACTACTTGGCTTAACTCTGATTATCTAGCACCCTTTTAAATGTTCACACCTTATGTGAACATGCAAGATTGTTTAGTTGTTAAACTCTTCTTTAAGATCTAATTGACTCTTTCAAGTTATTGTGGTTGCCTGAAAGGATTTAATTCTATTTTGAAGGAAACCAACCAATATGATTTACTTTAAAGGACTTAACTCAGGGCAGAGAACAATAAATATAAATCACTTAGAAGTACTTAAATCAACTTCTAATAGAAACCAACCAACAGCATCCACACAATGACAGCAAATGTGCCTTGATAAATCTAATGATTTAAATAAATGGAAATAACCAAGATGGAGATAGTCAAGCAACTTATAAACTTGAATATCAACAAGATATCAGAACACCATAGATATATCCATAGATTGAACCATCCTTGACCATTATAATATTAAAATATCATAGAAATGTAATGTCTTAAACCTGAAATATGACTGGAGAGAATAGTATTGAAATATATAAATTGTCTTGTTGTAAAGATGATCCTCTCGACTAGGCCTTGGTTTCCCTTATAAATATGGGAAGCAAATAAGCTTCAGGCTTGAATTGACACAACTATTCATGTATAACATCCTTTTGTAACTAAAACATGATTAAGAAATAGAGATTATGGACGTAAGCAATTAAATAAGATTTGGATCCATTATTCATTGTAGAGTACCCGTGACCACAGGCCTGGCAAGGTACTCATCTGTTGATAACTAAGAGGGGGGGTGAATCAGTTATCTTAATTCTTTAACTTTCTTTTCTTCTTAATCAATTAGTACAATATCAAAACTTATAAGCATAAATGAACATGAAAGTAGAAATAAACTCAATACACATGACACAATATTTTTGACGTGGAAAACCCTGTTAAGGGAAAAAACCACAGGGTGATTAACCCAAGATTGTATTCTCTGTTAAAAGAATAAGGTAGTACAAAATGGCACTTGCCAATTAGGGCTCTGGTGCAGGGCACCTAGGAGCACCTTGGTTCCTCAAGTCACTTTGTTTGCATTTTTTTTGAAAGTTGTGGTTTTGATTGTAATAAGGCTTTAGCCATGAGTATATGGTCCTTTTTGTGTGGTCAAGATGATTGAGGTAACCATATAAACCTCAATCATACTTAGTCCACTTGGATCCTTGTTATGCCACTTAGGCCTAGAAGGTATAAGGGTTGGTTTTTGAGTTTTTTTTTATTGTTTGTGTGTTTTATCATGTTTTGGGAGTATGGAGGATGTTTTGATTCCATTGGACAAGAAAAACAAATCGTCATCCTTTGGAAAATGCAAAAAACTCCATAGTGTCAAGTGTTGTCAATGGTGTCAATGACACATTGACCGGTTGCAACTTCATTTTGGTTATTCAAACTATTTGTAGAAGTTGTAAACTGACTTGGATGGGTTAATATGGTGAATATCTGACTCCAGTATGGAGGAGGAAATTTTTGTACGGAATTTAGGCACAAAAATCAAGAAAACTGACTATTTTTCACTATTTTTCTTGCTGTGTACGGACTGTATGGACTTTTCACGTGTGAAAATGATATTTTTCTGAAAGCTCTTGGAATCAAGGTTCCAATGCAACTAGTTTGAGGTCCTGAAGTGGTCGGGATCAAAAGTTATATATTTTTCTTTCAAAACAGGTCCAGCAACCCTGTTTTCTAGGGCAGCCATAGAAATCCGGCCCTAGAATGCATTTCCACCGTTGAAAATTTGCAAAAACTGGTGAAATGTAGGCTAGGGGTATGTACTATAAGATTCCAAAAGATTTTTGTCAGAAAATGCAGTCTTCTATTTTTAAGGTGATGCCCTAGGTCAAGTATTTCATTGTATTTGGCCAATTTCATGCTATTTGAGGTTGTAGATGATAGAATCCTATTAGGGTGAGCAAATAAATGATGGATTTGTGTTTTAGGGACATGGTAGAAGCATTCCAAGTTCCTGCCCCTGACCTATGCACCCAATTTTGAGCACTTGCTTTGTAACCTAGCCTAAATTGATCAATTAGGCCTAGAGACCTAGTAGGCGTTCTAGATTGCTGGAGTAGAGTTGGAGCAGGAGATTTGGAGGATTGTTAGGGTCCCCTAAAAGGTGTTCAATTCCATCATTTGTTTGCCTAGACCTTTGGGATTTTGTCAAGTTTTGTTGAGAAAACCTAGTTTGGAGGGCTAGTAGCCTTACTAGTCAAGGTATAGGTTGAAGAGTTTTGGGAAGTTGGAGACCAAACCAACTGCATAAAAGGTGTTTGTTGATCTCTCCTAAGGTGTTGGAGAAGCCTAGAAGGTGGAGCCATCACTAGGATACCAAATCCTTCATACACCCTTGAATGTGCCTTTGGTTGCTTGGTTGAAGGCTGTTTGAAGTGGGTGAGTGGGCAAAGGACAATAGAGTAAACCCTTGTGTGTTGCTTCCCTTGTGCCACTCTGCATCAGGTGGTATTAGAGCCATCAAAGAGATGGGAGATAGAGAAGAAGAGGAGGAAATTCCTTCAAAGGTGACAAATGCCGAATTGGCAAAGATAGTGAGACAGCAAGCAGCCAAGAACAAAAGGATGGAGGCTGAGATAGAAAAGTTGAAGAAAGACAAAGACAAGAAGAAGTCAGAAGTCATCTTGGATTCAGATGAAGAGGATCAAGATGAGGAAGAAGAAGTGACAATGGAAGAGCCACAAGGAGGCATGTCAGAGAGACAATTCCTAGATGCACTTGGAAAGTTGAGTAGGAAGGACACTAAGGCAGACTTACCTATGTTTCCTGGTAAGATGAATCCAGAGGAGTGCCTTGATTGGATTGAGGCAATGGAGAACTATTTTGAATGTGAAGAAGTGGTAGAAAATCAGAAAGTGAAGATTGCCAAATCAAGAATGAAAGGGCCAGCCTTGAGTTGGTGGAATTTTATTCAAAATGAGAGGATAGAAGATGATAGGAATCCTATCTCTACATGGAGGAAGATGGTACTTGAAATCAAGAAGCAATTTGTCCCTGAGGATTATGAGGTCAACTTGAACAAGAAGTTGCACAACTTGAGACAAAAGGACATGGACGTAAGCACCTACACAGAGGAGTTTCACAAGATGACATTGAAAGCCAAGATGCCTGAGAATGAAAAACAGAAGCTTGCAAGGTATCTTAATGGCCTCAAGTTCTCCATTCAAGATGAATTAACTCTCTTTAACCCGGAGACAGTCCATAAGTGTTTTCAAATGGCACTAAGGATTGAGGATAAGCAGAGAAGAAAAGGGGATTTTGGCAGCAGTAGCAGAGGCAGAGGAAATCAGAATTTTAGGGGCAGGGGCAGATTTCAAAACAGAGATAATTTCTCTAGATTCCAAGGTGGCGGATCACAAGAAGACAGCCAAGGGCAGGCTGATAAAAACAGTGCTGATAAGGGTCAGTTTAGGGGCAGAGGTAATGGCAGAGGAAGAAGTGGGGGCAGAGGTCCCAATGTGTTTACTGGAAGGTGTTTCTCTTGCAATCAGATTGGACATCAGTCCTTTAGGTGCCCAGAGAAGATGGGAAACACTGCTGCAAATCAGAAAGAAAGAAGAGTACAACTCCTTCAAGAAGAGGACTGTCAAAGCACCACAAGTTACCAAACAGCCTCGTCCAAGTCTACAGCACCTGAGAGTGGAGAATGCATCATGTTCAATAGGTCACTCATCATGCCAGCCACCTAGGAGCAGCCCCAAAGAAACAACTTGTTCAGAACCACTTGCAAGGTGAAAGGAAAAGTGTGCAAGGTAATAGTTGATTCAGGTTCTTCTGAAAATTTGGCTTCTAATGAAATGGTGACTAAGTTAGGATTGGAAAGAATGCCTCATCCTAACCCCTATAGAGTCTTTTGGCTAACCAAGGAACAACAAATTGTGGTGAAAGAGCAATGTTGGGTTGAATTCAAGATAGGTGAATATCATGATAAGGTTGTTTGTGAGATAGTGGATATGGATGCATGCCACCTTCTTCTTGAAGACCTTGGCAACATGACACAAGTGCCCAACATGATGGTAAGAACAATGTGATTCATTTGTCCAAGAATGGTGAAAAGTTTACAATGACTCCTTTGATTGATGATTGCAAAGAGAAAGTCATTTCTAGTTCAGTTATGTTGGTAGGTGAAAAAGAGTTTTTGGCTAACCTCAAGGAAGAGAAAGTGCCATGTTTTGCAGTAGTCATCAAGCCCAAAGATGTGAATCCCAAGAAGGTCAAAGTGCAGCAACCTCTTAGGAGGATTGGACCAAAGGAAGTGGAAGAACTATTGGAGAAGTTTCAGGATGTGATAGCTGATGAAGGAAAGGATGCCCTTCCACTAAAGAGGGAGATTAGTCATTGCATTGATCTCATCCCTAGATCCACCCTACCAAACCAAGCAGCCTACAAGTTGACTCCAGAGCAAAATGCTGAAGTGGCAAGACAAATCCAAGACTTGTTGGATAGAGGGCTTATCAGGAGGAGTATTAGCCCATGTGCAGTACCTGCAGTGCTTGCACCCAAGAAGGAAGGAACATGGAGACTATGCACTGATTCCAGGGCCATCAACAAGATTACTATCAGGTATAGATTTCCAATGCCTAGAATAGAAGATTTAATGGATTGCTTGGGTAGGGCTAAGTGTTTTACCAAGATAGATCTAAAAAGTGGTTATCACCAAATCAGGATAAGGGAGGGGGATGAGTGGAAAACCGCCTTCAAAACCAATGAAGGACTATTTGAATGGGTTGTCATGCCTTTTGGCTTGTCAAATGCACCAAGCACCTTCATGAGATTGATGAATGAAGTGCTAAAACCTTTCCTTAACAAGTTTATTGTTGTATATTTGGATGATATACTAATTTTTAGTGACAGCAAGGAAGACCACATAAGGCATATCCATCAAGTGCTCAGGAGGCTTCAAGAGGAGAAGTTGAGAATCAATCTTGACAAATGTGTCTTCCTACAAGAAGAGTTGACATTTTTGGGGTTTGTCATCTCCAAGGGCAGCCTAAAAATGGATCCAAGTAAGGTTGCAGCCATTCTTAATTGGCCAACACCTACAACAGCCTCGGAGGTAAGGAGTTTCCATGGTTTATGCAGCTTTTATAGAAAGTTCATTAGAGGGTTTAGTGGCATTTGTGCTCCACTTGTTGACACCATAAAAGGAGGCAAGAAATGTGTGTTTGTATGGACAAATGAGGCCAACAAAGCCTTTGAACTGTTAAAGAAAAAAATTTCAGAAAAACCAGTCCTAGTGCTACCTAATTTTGACAAGGTCTTTGTGGTAGAGTGTGATGCAAGTAAGAGGGCTGTTGGGGGAGTCCTAAGTCAAGATGGGAGGCCTGTAGCATTCTTTAGTGAGAAGTTAAATGAGGCAAAACAAAACTACTCCACCTATGATCTAGAGTTATATGCCATGGTTCAGTCATTGAGGAAATGGAGACACTACTTATTGCCAAAGGAATTTATAGTTTTTACTGACAACCATGCATTAAGCTTCTTGAACAGGCAGCAAAAGTTGAATCACAGACATGTCAAGTGGATGGAGTACATCCAAGCATACACCTTCTCCATAAAACACAAGAAAGGAGTGGCCAATAAGGTAGCCGATGCCTTAAGCAGGAGAAATCTTGTTGTGCAAACTATTCAGTTGGAAAGTATAGGTATTCATGCCATTAAAGATCAGTATACAGCAGATGAAGACTTCAAAGAGCCATACCTATCTTGCAAGGCCATGACAGGAAGGTATAATACTGATTTTTCTGATTTTTTGTTGCAAGATGGATATCTTTTCAAGGGTAGCATGTTGTGTATCCCAAGAGGATCTATTAGAGAGAATATAATCAGGGAAAAGCATTGTGGCAGCATGTCAGATCACTTTGGTATTGATAAGACCCTAGAATTGGTTAGGAGGTACTATTTTTGGCCAAAATTGCCAACCGATGTAAGGAAGTTTGTTGAAACTTGTCAAATTTGCCAAAGAGCAAAGGGGCATACATCAAATGCAGGTTTATACACTCCTCTACCTATTCCTTCAAAGCCTTGGGATTCCATAAGTATGGACTTTGTACTTGGTTTGCCTAGAACAAAGAATGGACATGACAGCATTTTTGTGGTTGTAGATAGGTTCTCAAAAATGGCTCACTTCATCCCATGTAGAACCACACATGATGCCTCACACATAGCAGGTCTTTTCTTCAAGGAAATAGTCAGGTTACATGGTTTACCTTTGTCCATAATCTCAGACAGAGACCCCAAGTTCATTGGACACTTCTGGAGGACACTGTGGAAGAGACTAGGTACAAATTTGTCCTTATCATCTGCCTATCACCCTCAGTCTGATGGACAAACAGAGGTGATTAATAGGTCACTTGGCAACCTCCTAAGATGCCTAACCAAGGAGCAGGGTGCTAGTTGGGATTCAATTTTGGCTCAGGCAGATTTCTCATACAATGACACTGTCAATAGAAGCACCGGCCTGTCTCCTTTCCAAATTGTTTATGGCACTCACCCAAGGGGTATTTTGGAACTAAGGGAGGTTAAAGGACTGGAAAACAGCAGTGCCTTGGCTGAAGACTTCGTTCAAGTCATGAAAGATGTCCATGAACAAGTACAACAGAAATTGCTGTCCACTTCTCAGAAATATAAACAATTTGCTGACAGAAAAAGAAGGGATTTGCAGTTCAAGGAAGGTGATTTAGTAATGGTTCATCTGAAGAAGGAGAGGCTCCCTGTAGGTAAACACACTAAGCTACTCATGAAGAAGATTGGGCCTTGTGAAGTGCTTAAGAAATGTGGAGAAAATGCCTACAAAATCAGACTTCTGGATGGCCTTGCTTTGTCTCCAATTTTTAATGTTTCAGACCTTTATCCCTATAAAGGATCTGATCCTCAGACTGTTGTTGAAGAAGATCAAACTGATCACACACTCCAGGAACTCATTCCTTCATCTCCAAATCAGATTGAGTGCATTTTGGACAAGAGGATTGCAAAACAAACTAGAAGGCACACCTATCATGACTATTTGGTGAAGTGGCTAAACAAACCTCAGGAGGATGCCACTTGGATGAGCAGGGTAGACATTGAGAAGGCAGGTTTCACATTTGACAGCATTCTAACTCAAGAGACTTGAGTTCTCTTTGACAGTGGGTGTATGGTGCAGGGCACCTAGGAGCACCTTGGTTCCTAAAGTCACTTTGTTTGCATTTTTTTTGAAAGTTGTGGTTTTGATTGTAATAAGGCTTTAGCCATGAGTATATGGTCCTTTTTGTGTGGTCAAGATGATTGAGGTAACCATATAAACCTTAATCATGCTTAGTCCACTTGGATCCTTGTTATGCCACTTAGGCCTAGAAGGTATAAGGGTTGGTTTTTGAGTTTTTTTTTATTGTTTGTGTGTTTTATCATGTTTTGGGAGTATGGAGGATGTTTTGATTCCATTGGAGAAGAAAAACAAATCGTCATCCTTTGGAAAATGCAAAAAACTCCATAGTGTCAAGTGTTGTCAATGGTGTCAATGACACATTGACCGGTTGCAACTTCATTTTGGTTATTCAAACTATTTGTAGAAGTTTTAAACTGACTTGGATGGGTTAATATAGTGAATATCTGACTCCAGTACGGAGGAGGAAATTTTTGTACAGAATTTGGGCACAAAAATCAAGAAAACTGACTATTTTTTGCTATTTTTCTTGCTGTGTACGGACTTTTCACGTGTGAAAATGATATTTCTCTGAAAGCTCTTGGAATCAGGGTTCCAATGCAACTAGTTTGAGGTCCTGAAGTGGTCGAGATCAAAAGTTATATTTTTTCTTTCAAAACAGGTCCAGCAACCCTGTTTTCTAGGGCAGCCATAGAAATCCGGCCCTAGAATGCATTTCCACTGTTGAAAATTTGCAAAAAATGGTGAAATGTAGGCTTGGGGTATGTACTATAAGATTCCAAAAGATTTTTGTCAGAAAATGCAGTCTTCTATTTTTAAGGTGATGCCCTAGGTCAAGTATTTCATTGTATTTGGCCAATTTCATGCTATTTGAGGTTGTAGATGATAGAATCCTGTTAGGGTGAGCAAATAAATGATGGATTTGTGTTTTAGGGACATGGTAGAAGCATTCCAAGTTCTTGCCCCTGACCTATGCACCCAATTTTGAGCACTTGCTTTGTAACCTAGCCTAAATTGATCAATTAGGCCTAGAGACCTAGTAGGCGTTCTGGATTGCTGGAGTAGAGTTGGAGCAGGAGATTTGGAGGATTGTTAGGGTCCCCTAAAAGGTGTTCAATTCCATCATTTGTTTGCCTAGACCTTTGGGATTTTGTCAAGTTTTGTTGAGAAAACCTAGTTTGGAGGGCTAGTAGCCTTACTAGTCAAGGTATAGGTTGAAGAGTTTTGGGAAGTTGGAGACCAAACCAACTGCCTAGAAGGTGTTTGTTGATCTGTCCTGAGGTGTTGGAGAAGCCTAGAAGGTGGAGCCATCACTAGGATACCAAATCCTTCATACACCCTTGAATGTGCCTTTGGTTGCTTGGTTGAAGGCTGTTTGAAGTGGGTGAGTGGGCAAAGGACAATAGAGTAAACCCTTGTGTGTTGCTTCCCTTGTGCCACTCTGCATCAGGCTCACTGCCCAAGCACACTGCTCACAAGAGGCTCACTGTCTACACTAGTTTATAGAAGGAAACTAGATACTTGAACTAATGAGAAGCATCCACATGTGCTTAGGTTCAGTTCTAGTTAAGCTCAATATACTAATCTACAGCACTTCATTCTTCCTCTGCCTTAGTGCTACTATTCTGTCACATACCAGACCTCTATCTTTGTTCCCACATTGTTCTCTACTTTTCTTTGCACTACACAACACATGACACACACCTTCTCATTGAAATCCATCTGGCATATATATCCACACCAAGGATTTCATCATCTTTCTAGTCAGCATCCGAAATAGTCAATATTTTTCAAATACTCTAGTCTGTCAGCTGAATTCTTGCTTACCAAATGATGCATATCAAAGAGATAGTTATAGAGGTCATCAATCATGAATGATACCTTAAGAACCTTGATCACCATCAATATCTCATCCGAAATAAGGTCTGATGCTCTGCTGGTCAGTTCTTCCTCTGTCTACTCTGTCAAACAGGGACCCAATACTTAGGTGCTCATATCTCTTCACCCTTTCATCACCACAGGCTCAATCTCTAGAATCTATCAGTCAAGGTACTCCTCTTGACTTCCCCAAGTCCACACTATACAAAGATACTTCCTCTAAGAGATCCGAACCTGAATGTTAGACCTTGCTGCATGCTCTGTTCTTGGTCACTGGACCAAAATACTCTTCAATATGACTTCCGGTATAGACACACCATGTCCTGAGGATGTGTGGGATGGTCTTTGTTGCCATCAATGACAACACCCATGAAGCCACACAGTGTCTCTTTCCAACAATCTCCCCCTTTGGTATTGATGGCAACACTTAGTGAAAAATGATTAAGTGTCATACTACACTGCCCCTTGGCTGATGCTCTGTTCTAATGTACACTTTTCCAGAGCTCCCCCTTAGCTAGATTCCACATTTTTCACTGCTACTCACTCCCCCTTTGACATCAATGGCAAAGGGTAGAATCTGCACACAAAAATTCAAAAATCCAACTATACTTAGCCGCATAAGTATATATACATGCTACACTTACATATATTGAAGTATATCTACAAAACTTGTCTTTAACTGGACAAATTATGTTGCCCAACTCTGCTTCATCCTTTCCAAAATTGAGATGTGACCACTCAATAGGAATGCAAAAGCTTTTGCTCTCTTTAGATCTGTCAGATCACTGGTCCAGGCTGTGGTCTGGGCATTGGTTAGGCCTCATGCATGACCTTTAACTTAGGGATAATCATCCCTCTAAGTTCACCCATCCTACTTATTATGTTCTTCCTCTCCTTCTCAAGCTTCTTTATCTCATTTATGACTGCAATAGTCTGACATTCCTGGTTTATTATGGATATGGTGAGAGGATCAATATTCTAAGAGAAGCTTGACAGTTTATCCTCTTGTTCTTTCACTTTCTTCTCAATGTCCTTTGTCACTTTAGACCGGGATAAACAAAATTTATATACTTCTCTACCATCTTTAAGAGCATTTTCTAAGCTCTTTATTCCAATATCCAAATTTCTCCTATTATTTGTTATTAGTCCTTGAACTTCGTAGAATCTCTTATCCAAAAACTCCTTCCGGACCTTTGCTTCAATTGACTTCTCTAAGGAATCAAAATGTGTATCAAAAGAATTAACAAGAGACTTTAGATTACTAGATGTGGAGGCTGAAGAATCCTTTTGGAAGGTTGGCATGATTTTCTCTAGCACACCGGATGCAATTTCTATCAGCTCACAGTCTTCCATGTGAGACTTCAGAAGTTTTTCTTTTGCCTTTGCTTGGGCAAAGGAAGCTATCTTCATTATTTGAACTGGGGAGAGAGAATCAAAATTGAATGGTCCTTGAAGTAACTCCGGTTCATCAATCTCCATCATTTCTTTAGACAAGAAATCTTCAACCGTTTCTGCAGTGTCTCTTTCTAGAGACAGAGTTTTCTTCCCTTCTGTAGCCTCAGCACTGTCACTTGTGGTCTTTTCAGTCTGACCTTCTTCTCTTCCCTTCACTTCTCCTTGATTGATGCTCTCTTCTTTTCTTTCAATTTCAGAGTCTGCTTCTCCAAGAACTTCCTCTTCCGAAACAGAGGAATCTAAGTCCTTAGCTTTCTCTTCATTTGACTCCTTTGCCTCTTCTACCACTATCTCAGTAGATTCTTCTTTGTCATCCATGGTAGAGGGTTCATCACCTAATTCCTCTATGGTAGGAATATTGAATCTTTTATAGGCATTCCCGAGGATCTCTTTAGTCTCTTTAGCCACCTGATCAGTCTCTCCGAGCATGAACTTATTCATTCTGGCTTTGCTCTAGAACTCATCCTTGCAGTCTTTAAAGATCATGTTTATTTGCTTTGGAGTGATGGAGGGATAAAGTTGGATAGCAATCTGCTCCCAGATTTCTAGGTCTTTTTCCATGGCATTGTTCTTTCTTATCTCAAGCTCATTCTCTAAGCTTTTGGGAATTAGGGATATAATTTCAATAAATGCCTTGTTATAAATATTAAGATACCTGACTGTAGCATCTTGCAAGATCTTCTGATCAGTCTCACTATAATTGTCATAAAATTCAGTCATTGGCTTCAAGTTCCCATCCATAGTGACTGATTTGATGATGTCATCAATGCATAGAGTAGGCTTTTCAACAAATTCTTCTGCTTTTTCTTCCTTGCCTTCATCGGTAGAGGATTCACCGGATGTTTTCTTCTTCTTCATTTTCTTGATCTCCTCATCAGTTTTTGTCTCTTCTTCATCCTTCTGACTTGTATAGGACCTTGTTGCCTTTTTCTTTGTTCTCTTTTCTCCTTTTCTGGATGTCTGGGCTTCCAATTTTGATGCCTTTGAGCCCTTAGCAGTGGTAGGTGTAGGGGTCTTAGAGGATCTGGTCCGAGAGGGGGATTCCACTGGAGCACTTTCTTTCTCTATTTCTTCCTTTTCTTTTTCTGTCCTTTCCATCTTCTCTCTGTTTGCATCAAGTGCCTCCTTTGATATTCCATATTTCTTGGCGACTTCTTCAAATTCCCTTCTCACTTTCCTCTTGATCTCAGGTTGTCTGAGTTCAACATGAACTTTTACACTCAGCTCTTGATAGGTTCCAAACCTTTCTGGCTTAGGGTCTTTGGGCTAACTCAGAAGATGTTGGATATGTAGTTCTAGGATTTTCTCATTAGCTTCATACCCCATTGGCATGATCCATACAGTTCTTGGTTCCACTGCTTCCATCAGACATTGATTAGTGTCTACCATAAAGCACACTGTATCTTTGTATTTTTCAACTAGAGATTGAGGAATTCTTTCTCTAGCCTGCATCATGCTTTGGAAGTTTTGGAAGTAACCCCACAGTGCAGTATTACATGCCTTAGCATCACCAAGCCCATGCAAGTAATCTCTGATCTGAATGGCAATAGGTCTGTCATTTTTCCATATCCAACCACTGGATCTAGGCAGCTCATTCATAAAGTAAAAGAACAAACACAATATTAGCCCTCCATACTTGAAAGAATTCTTCTTGTCCTTCTTGATCTTTTGAAGGTTTTCCAATAGTTAGCTTAGAAGAAGTTCACAAAGATCATAATCTACATTCTCTTTTAACATCTGATAGGCAGTGTAAATTGCAGTTTTGGGTACTGAATTTTCCCTGTTGGAGTGATATATCTTATAACCAATTATCATGGAGGCAAACTTGACATCCGGATCAATGATGTCTTCTATTGTCATTTCTCTCTTGTCAAATTTTGATCCGGTAGCCTCACTCACAGTTTGGTTTTTGATAGATTTGAGAACAGGTAACCTTCCAGATGAGTGCAAACCGGTTACTACCCTAATTCCATCCTTGGTGATCTTAAATGGTCTATTCAACCATATGAAGTTATCATGCACTTTAATTAGAACATACGAGACCCATTCATCTTCTTCAAAACAGGGGAAATAGATGCACTGACTGAAATGCTTGTCCCGGATAGCCTTGTACTGGGGTTTGAGTTCAAAAGAATCATCTATCAATTGTTTGTGATAGATATCCATTAGCTTGGACTCCCAAAATTCCTCAATGTTTGCATGAATATATGCCCTAACATCTTCTACATGTAAAACCCCATGCGGAATGCTTGAAAAGGCGCCTAGGGGATCAACTTCTAGGGATTTGTAGGGATGTTTCTTAAATTTAGGACGCGGTCTATCAGTGATCTTCACAACATTTAGGGTAGCCATTCTTCAAAAGATTTAGAGAGAGGTTTTCAAGAACGGAGAATACCTTTTACGCTTCTAGGTTTCACGAAATGATCCAGATCGAGTTGCTTGAATGAATCGACTTTGGCGGTTGATCTTTGAGAGGTTTAAGATAATTTGTTGTAGAGCTCCTTCTCTCTTCTTTTTGAATGCAAATGTGCAAATGATGAATCAAAGAACCCTTTTATTTCTGCGCAAACCCTACTTTCATTTTGCAATAAATGCACAACCTAAGTTATTTTGGTTGCCTTGTTTTCCTTGTTCTGACAAAGAAAATCTTATCTGGATCACTAAGATGCACTTAGAGTTGATATTAAGGATGAATTACAATGACCATTCTTTCTTCAGATCATCCCATTTATCTGTAGATTAAGATGTTTCAATTTAGAATCACACCAGATCAAACTGTGAAAATCCTGCTTTTACCAGAAGACTGTTAGACCGGATCAATCTGGGAAGATTAGACTCTTCAAATCTCTTTACGGATCTTCCATATCTTTACCAAGGTTTCTTTAGATATTTATATGAGAACCCTTTAATCTGCAACTTACTGTGTGCCAATTTCAGGCACCAAATGACTAGCTGGGGGAAAATGTTTTTCCTTTGTGTCTCCCCCTAAGCCAGAGCTCATTACTTGGTTTTCGGAAGGAATATCAGCACCAGATTCTAGTGCGGATCCATCCCCAACATTTTTTGTACTCCTCTTCACCCAAATCTTGTTCATCTCCCTTTGAACTTCATCTGCATTCACTTTTCCTTTTCCTTTGTCTTGATTCTGATTATGATGTACCGAACCCCTTTTATCCTGATTTTTGCTTCTGCTGAATTTGGCAATATGACCGAATCTATTGCAATTGTAGAAAACAACATTTCTTTGCATTTTTGACTGATATCCTCTTGATCTGCATTGATTAGCCATATGTCCCATTCTATTGCATGCAAAGCATCTACCATTGAATGAATTGTTCATTTGCATATTTCTACATTCATGGGATTTGTGACCATACCTCTTGCAGTTGAAACACTGTTCGGAGAAGGATGAATTAGTTTGATTCATTCTCGTCCTGCACTGATTTGCTTTATGACCAAAGTTATTGCAGTTGTGGTAGTATCCATTGAAGGATGGATATCTTTGAGCATTTGGTTGCCTTACTGGAGGTCTTCTAGGCATGTTCCTTGGATTTCCTGATACAAAGTTCTTATGACCGGATCCGGAGCTTTCACCTTTCTCATATTCCAAGCCATGCTTGTCATCTACCCTCTTTTGGCTTTCAAGAAGAACTTCAAGTTGAGCAGAGCTTATCTTGAATTTCTCTTTGTATTCATTTGATGTTTGAAGATCCTTTTTAAGAGTGTCTATCTGATTCTCAAGTTGTTCTTCATTATCTCTAGCATCTTCAAGATCAGACTCTAGATGCCTGATTATTCTGTCCATTTTGTGGCAGTCTTCTGTCTTCTCCTTGAGAGATTGATTTAGATTATCTTCAATTTTTCTTTTTTCTTCAATTTCTTGGGTAAATTTCATTACTCCTGATTCCATTTCATGTCTCATCATAATGACTTCTTTTGATAGCTTCTCACATAACTTATTTTTCTCATTCAATTCTTCATTAGTGTCATTGGCTTCACTTTGATTTTCTAATTGTTGAAATAGTTCCTTTCTCTTTTTCATAGAGATACTCAATTTTTCTCTGAGTTCATTTATGAAATCATCAGCTTGTCTGATTCTTTCCTTCAGGGCATTGACTTCAGAATGAAATTGCTCAAGATCATCTAGGGCAAACTGAAGTTGTTCCCTCATACCATACGTATCCATAGATCTTCCTCAAGCTATTAGGCTTTGTTCGGAGGAACCTGGCTCTGATACTAATTGTTGATAACTGAGAGGGGGGATGAATCAATTATCTTAATTCTTTAACTTTCTTTTCTTCTTAATCAATTAGTACAATATCAAAACTTATAAGCATAAATGAACATGAAAGTAGAAATAAACTCAATACACATGACACAATATTTTTGATGTGGAAAACCCTGTTAAGGGAAAAAACCACGGGGTGATTAACCCAAGCTTGTATTCTCTGTTAAAAGAATAAGGTAGTACAAAATGGCACTTGCCAATTAGGGCTCACTGCCTGAGCACACTGCTCACAAGAGGCTCACTACCTACAATAGTTTATAGAAGGAAACTAGATACTTGAACTGATGAGAAGCATCCACATGTGCTTAGGTTCAGTTCTGGTTAAGCTCAATATACTAATCTACAGCACTTCATTCTTCCTCTGCCTTAGTGCTACTATTTTGTCACATAACGGACCTCTATATTTGTTCCCACACTATTCTCTACTTTTCTTCGCACTACACAACACATGACACACACCTTTTCATCAAAATCCATCTGGTACATATATCCGCACCAAGGATTTTATCATCTTTCTAGTTGGCATCCGGAATAGTCAATATTTTCCCAATACTCTAGTATGTCGGCTAAATCCTTGCTTACCAAGTGATGCATATCAAAGAGATAGTTATAGAGGTCATCAATCATGTCGGCCAATCATGAATGATACCTTAAGAACCTTGATCACCATCAATATCTCATCTAAAATAAGGTCTGATGCTCTGTCGGTCAGTTCTTCCTCTGTCTACTCTATCAAACAGGACCCCAATACTTAGGTGCTCATATCTCTTCACCCTTTCATCACCATAGGCTCAATCTCTGGAATCTATCAGTCAAGGTACTCCTCTTGACTTCCCCAAGTCCACACTTTACAAAGATACTTCTTCTAAGAGATCCAGACCTGAATGTCAGACCTTGCTGCATGCTCTGTTCTTGGTCACCAGACCAAAATACTCTTCAATCTAACTTCCGGTATAGACACACCATGTCCTATGGATGTGTGGGATGGTCTTTGTTTCCATAAATGACAACACCCATGAAACCACATAGTGTCTCTTGCCAACACTCCTCTCCATGTTACAGTATCTGTTAAATGTGTTGTGCCCATTCTTATTGCTGAAGTAATATATCGCAAAAATTGTTCAAAATTTCATTCCTGTTCTCCATGTCTGCTTCATACTGTTCTGGCAATGAACAGGTTTACCCTAGCAATGTGATCAATGTATTCTTGAGATATACAAGTATCTGTGGAAATTATGTCCCTCATGACATATTATAGCTTGAAGATTTTCTCCAAATGTTTATCTGTATTCTCTATCACTCTGTCTTCATCATTGATTTTCTCCAAAGCTATGGGTAATAACTGAGACAATTCATCTTTCCATAGACCTTTATCCCGTAGATTACCCTCATTATCAAAGAAATTAGTAAATGTCATATCCCCATGTTGATCAAAATCATCAATATCTTCTATCAATATTGTATTAAACCTTTCATGTTCAATGATTAGTCTACTAGATTCCTTAAGTGCTTTCTCATCAATGTTTGCTTTGGCTTTTAATTCTTCTTTCTTCTCAAGCATTCTGAGATGCAATCTTTTATGTTCTTGATAAGTATTATGAGTCCTTTTATGTAAGTCCTATACTTGATCACTGTGTTTCATCATCTTCTTGAATCTTTTCTTTATCAATTTAGAAGCCATTTGATATTTGACAACTTTATGTCACTCTCCAATTTATCACTCTTCTTTTGAAATTTCTCAACCTTTACTTTCCAGTAATTTGCATCAGCTATGGCTTCCATCATCCTCTCATCCAGTTCTTGATAAGGTGGATGGTTACTAGATGATGATGGAAATTTATCCTTATGAGTGGCAAGCTCCTATCTTAACATCGCATTTTTTGCTACATATGTATTATTGTTCCTGACTAACCTCTCAATTTGGGCCTTAGTGAATCTAGAAACATTGATATTTAGATCACTTGTCTCCATTGGATTTGTATCCTCGACCCTCGATATAATAAGATGACTGAATGCTTTATCTGGATTCTCAATGATCTAAGGTCTTTTGTTGGGAGAATGTAATTCCCATATTAGTAATGTTATTTTGTCAGGATCATATCCTGATCCTATCCTGATCTTATCCAATGCTTCTATGCTCAGTTGGAACTTTTTATCTTGACTTCTTTTGAAAGTATCAAATGCAATGGCTGAGGCCATATCCTATCCAGGGACTAGCATTACCCCTACCTCTTAAAGCAGTATTCTTCCCCTCTCTGGAGTCATAGTCTCTATTTCTTTGTCAATTTCTATTTGGAGCTCTTGTAATGCCTCATCCTGGATCTCAAAAGTGATGTCTTTCATTTTCTCTCTAGCCTGCTTTCCCTTGTATTCATACAAAAAGGCTTTAAATTCAAGTGTTTTAATAAAATCATTGTCTGAAATAAATTTCTTGCTGGCTAGATGTCTTATATCTTTTGACAATTCATCCGGGGCTTCCATTGTAACCACTTCCCTATCAACAAGAGGTTCATATCCCTTAATGACAAGCTCAGAAATCTACACCCCTTCCTCTTCATTTTCAAACTCTTCTTCTTCTACAATATTTGTATCTACAGAGAAGCTTATGTCTGGTGCGGGTTGAGGGTAAAGATGACCCAATGGAGCTTAACATTCAGCTTGTATTTCCTTGATATATTTTTCTTCTCTATCAAAAACCCTAGGGGGAACATTTATAATTTCTCAATGGGATCATTGACCTCTATGAAGGTTCCTTTATAACTTGGATTTTCTGTCATTCTCCAGGCCTCAGATAGCATTATTTTGTGATATAGACTTCTTCTTTCAGCCACACTAATTTCATTAATATTTCTTATCAAATCATCATCTACAAACAATATATGGTGATATCTTTTCAACTTTTTATTTACTTTAACACTGTTTATGAAGTGCTCTGGGTCAAAGTTTCCTCTGGCATTTCCAAACGGCATTCTAAATTGTTTCAATTTTTTATCAATCAATTGGTATCTCTTTTCAACAAGAACTATAAAATCTCCAAAGCATAAGGTACCAAGCATCAATGACTATTTATTATGACTCTTCAAATGCATAAGTCAGAAGAATCTAGTTGTCTCACAATCTCCAGGTATGTAATTCTATCTGAACATGTTTTTGGCAATAGGAAAGGTGGTCCTTCATATCCAAAGACTCTTATTTTAGTACAGTCATTATATGCATACTAGTCACCCCAATTGTGACAGATCTTTCCATTTTCATCTTTGGGCCTTAGAAATCTTTGCACTTCTATTGATAAACTATAATCACACAGGTGACCAAATAACTTATACAGTGGTTTGATAAAATATTCTTCAAAATATAAATAGTGGGACCTATCACGTCTACTATCCCAGATAGCAGTCCACATCTGCATAGGTTTTATGTTTCCATCTTTGTCCAGATCTCTCACCCTTAAACATTCATCCCATAAACACATATTTTGTCCTTCATACAAAACAAGATGCATAAATAAAGAATAATGCCTAAATTTATTCCCTCCTTTTTTTATAGAAACCAATTCATTGTGAAGGTCATTGGCGAGATATTTAGCATAATCCAAATATCATGCATCCATGTTTTGCACATCAGTGGTCAAGATCATCGGTTCAATTTTCATAAACATAGAATCTTATAAACCAAGTAATTGGAATACAGAGTAATAAGTGTATTTGAAATAGTCCTCAAATAACTCTATGGAATAGGGTGGATCCTCAACCCCTAAAAACTGTCTAAGTTTGTTACCTTCTGTTGAAATGCACTGGACAACTGAGAGGGGGGGTTAATTAGTTGTCTCAAAATCTTGACAATTTTTACACTTTAAACATTAATAACATATCCGCTCATCTTATGATTAATTAATGAAAGCATAAACTTAGAAGCATAAACACAGTTGTAAACATAAACACAAGAGACACCAGATTTTACGTGGAAAACCCAAAGAGGGAAAAATCACAGAGAGGATTAGCTCTCAAATATATATCATAATCTTTACAAAAAATGATATTCAGGATTGGTCACTCCATGGGTCTGGAACATACTAGCTCACTACCATAATCAACATCTTCTGTAAATCTAAGATCAACACATTTTAGTACAATAGTTCCTCTACTCTGCTCTGCCCTGCTCTGTCTTGCCTTCATACCTTTTTCCTTATCTTCACATCTTAGCCCCCCAAGGACATCTTTTCCATGACTCAATTACAAGTTTTTATACACTACATCAACCTTGGAATGATCATCAAGGTCGGCATTACAATCATCAACCATTGGAACAATCTCTAGAAACATTTACAAAATAGGTCTTAATCTATTACAACATTATGTAAAGGAAATGAAGTAAAAGTGTATGTGGATCATGCCATGCCTTAGCTAGGACTCAAACATAATCTTCAATGCCACAACATGATTTAACAATCTTCAAGAGCTATCTGCAACCACTAGAATTAACCAAGTCAGCCAAGACTTGTTACACGCTACGTTATCTGGGAATAATCTTCAAAAATGACCTCAATTCCTTAACATGGACCAATGTAAATGTAGAAACATGATCAAGAGGCATCCACAAGAACGTTATAATCATCAAGAGCAACTGCACAACCTTTAACCACTTTACCAATAAGAATCTTCACACCAGAACACATGAACTTCACTTTCTTCAACTGTCATAAAGGAAAGATAGCTTGTGGACCACCAAATCATGAACCATTGTAACTATAGCCACTTAATATAATCTCAAACTTCCCTCTAGAACCATAGAACAAAATACTTTATTGTAGAGGAATGCAGAGAAAAATACTTTCTCCCTGTCCCAACTGAACTTACAGAAAAAGTAAGTTTCACTCTGGTGAACACAACTCACTTAGATCTTCATGTGGAGGGCTCAAACCTAGAATATAGCATCCTCAGACATACCTCTAACTTATTTCCAATCCTTAAACCATGATCTTCATCCAACAAGAAATGTGGAGCAATCTACTGGACTGTTCTTTAATACACAACTCATTGTCTACACTGCACTTCACTGTAACTCACTTGTTTCTTCCGGAGAGGCCAATTTTCTCAATATCCTTAACATATAAAGATTCTAAACAAGAAATAGAATATGATACATTTGACACCAATGAAAACAAAGATATGTTGACATCAATGACAACATCGATTAGGCACATACTTGCAACAATCTCCCCCTTTGTCATTGATGGCAACATATGAAATGAAAAACTGCAACAACCATCAAGACAAGATTCTCCCCCTTTCTCTTTACACATCTGTAATCCTCAAATTTATCTTTACACATTTGTACTCCTTGTCTATCTGAGTTTTTCACATGACTTCTCTCCCCCTTTAACATCAATGGCAAAGGGCACATACTTGCAATCTGCTGCTCTGAACCAAACTCTCTTCTGAACTATTTTCCACCAGGCTACTCCCCCTGGAAGTAGCCCTAAAAGAATCAATCTAGATCTCTGAGCACCATAAGACTGATGCTCTCTTGTGTATCTTAGTTTAGAGTAGGAGGGGTGATGACCCCTAACTTTTCTATAAGATACTCAAAGGTATCCTTAGGCAGAGCCTTGGTGAAAATATATGCAATCTGATCCTTTGTGGAAACATACTCCAACTTGACTTCATTCTCTGCCACCTTTTCTCTCATAAAGTGATACCTAATAGATAAATGCTTTGTTGTTGAATGCATTATTGGAATCTTTGATATGTTTATGTCACTTGTATTGTCACAAAAGATTGCAATTGGATCTTCATACACAACTCTGATGTTCTTCAATGTCTGCTTCATCCATAACACTTGAGTACAACTGCATGTTGCTGCAGTATACTCTGCTTCTGCAATAAATAGGGATATTGAATCTTGTTTCTTGCTCAGCCAAGATACCAACCTTTTTCCCAAGAAGAATGCACCTCCATATGTACTTTTCCTATCATCTACATCTCTGACCCAATCTGCATCAGTGTATGCACTGAGGGTGAAATCATTGTCCTTAGGGTACCACAAACCATAATCCATTGTACCTTTCAAATATCTCAGAATTCTCTTGACTGCCATCACATATGATTCCTTGGGTTCTGCTTGAAATCTTGCCACAAGACAAACTACATGCATTATGCCATATCTGGTTTGAGTCAAATAAAGTAATCCTCCAATCATAGATCTGTATCTTTTCTGATCTTCCATAGGTGAGCTATCATCTTTACTCAACTTGCAACCAGTTATCATAAGTGTGCCTACTAGTTTAGAATCTTCCATCCCAAATTTCTTCAACAATTCTTTCACGTACTTAGACTGAGAAATGAAGATACCTTTATTTGATTTATTGATTTGCAGACCTAAAAAGAAATTCATCTCACCAAACATGAACATTTCAAATTCACTTTGCATTTCCCTAGAAAAAACCATGCACATACCTTCATTGCCTCCAAAAATTATATCATCAACAAAGACAGCGACAATTAGGATTTGTTCATCATTAATCTTGAAGTAGAGATTGATGTCGGTAGTACTCTTACTTAACCCTAACTATATCAAATGCCTATCCAACCTTGCATACCATGCCCTGGGGGCTTGTTTCAATCCATACAATGCCTTCTTCAATATGCATACCATGTCCCCTAATCTGATGACTAAAATCCTTCTGGTTGTTCAATATAGACTTCTTCCAACTCTCCATTCAAGAAAGCAGACTTCACATCCATTTGATACACCTTGAAATCTTTGTAGGCTGCAAATGCCAAAAACATTCTTATTGCTTCAATCCTTTCCACTAGTGTAAATGTTTCTTCAAAGTCTATTCCTTCAACTTGAGAGTATCCTTTGCATACCAACCTTGCTTTGTTTCTTACCACTTCACCATTCTCATTCATCTTGTATCTGAATACCCACTTGGTGTCAATTACATTTTTATCTGCTAGTCTAGGAACAAGATCCCAAGTTTGATTCTTCTCTATCTACATCAGTTCTTCTTCCATATCCTTTACCCAATTCTCGTCATTACAAGCCTCGTTCACAGTCTTAGGTTCAATCTTAGAAATCAGACATAAATTTACTTGTTCTTTTGTAGCTCTTCTTCTAGTTAGTATTCCTTTGCTCTTATTTCCTATGATTTGATCTTTAGAATGATTAATTCTTACATACCTTACTGTCTTGGTGACACTTTCTGAAGCTTGTTCTTCTTCATCTGAACTGTCTTCATGCTGTACCACTTCTTTTCTTATTGAGGCCTTTGGTTCATCTAATTCATACCCACTTGCTAATGAATACCCTTCCTTATTTTGATCAAATCTGACATTTGCACTCTCGATGATCTTATTCAACCTCTTATTGTAGCACCGGTAAGCTTTGCTCTTGGTGGAGTAACCAAGGAAGAGTCCTTCATCACATCTAGCATCAAACTTGCCTAGATCTTCTTCTCTTCTGATATAACATTTGCTAACAAAAACTTTGAAGTACTTTACTATAGGAACTTTTCCATACCACAATTCATAGGTGGTTTTGGAACTATTACCTTTTACTTAACTTTGTTGAGAATGTAGATAGCAGTGAGAATTGCTTCTCTCCATTACACTTCTGGTAAGTCAGCTTCCTTCATCATGGTTCTAGTGGCCTCTTGAATTGTTCTATTTTTCCTTTCAACAACTCCATTTTGTTGTGGAGTCCTTGGTGCAGATAAATCTCTTTATCCCATGTTCTTCACAAAAGAAATTGAATTCATTTGATGTAAACTCTCCTCCTCTATCAGACCTCAAACACTTGATCCTCAAATCCATTTCATTTTCAACCATTTCCTTGAATTCCTTGAACTTATCAAGAGCTTCTAGTTTTTCTTGTTGCAAGGTGTGACCCTTGGTCTTCTTGTTCAGCGCTACGCTATGGTGGTTTGTGACAAGGGCTTAACTGCCTCCCATGCTTGTTAAGTCAAGTGGTTGTATCGGGCATTAAAAGGTTGATCTTTTGGTGCAATGGCAACTAACAGTTGGTATCAGAGCCAAGGTCATGGGTTCAAACCCCGTGCTTGTGCTGGGGGGGATTGTTGCAAGGTGTGACCCTTGGTCTTCTTGTTCAGTGCTATGCTGTGGTGTTTTGTGACAAGGGCTTAACCGCCTCTTGTGCTTGTTAAGTCAAGTGGTTGTATCGGGCATTAAAAGGTCGATCTTTTGGTGCAACGGAAACTAACATTTCTTTCAAAAAGGTAACCCAAGTCATCCTAGAAAAATCATCAATAAGTAACATGAAATATCTACCTCCTTGTAGGCTTCTCACTTTGGTAGGTCCACACAAATCTGTATGCACTAGTTCCAGTAGTCCATCAACTAATTGGTTCTTGCTTTTGAAACTTGTTCTTGTTTGTTTCCCAAATTGACACTCTTTGCAAATAGGATTAACCAGCTTTACAAGCTTAGGTAAATCTTTAACATCCTATGCAATACTTATATTTATAATGTTATAAAAATTGATGTGACACATCCTTCTATGCCATAGCCAACTTTCGTCAGTCTAAGCCAACAAACAATAGTTATTAGTTCCTTTCAAGTGATAGATATTACCTCTAGTCTTCTTACCAGTTGCAATGATTGTTCTAGAGCTTTCCCTGATCTTGTATCCATTGTCCTTGAAGCTTAAATCATAACCTTTTTCACACATCTGACCCACACTCAAAAGATTGTGCTTTAATCCTTTCACATACAAGACATCTTCAGTATTATGCTTGCCATCAATAGAAATAGATCCTTTTCCACAAATCTTACCAACTGTATCTTCTCCAAACCTAACCAGTCCACCATCATTTCTTTCCAAACTTACAAAATTACTTTTGTCACCAGTCATGTGGTGAGAGTAGCCACTATCAATCACCCATTCATCTTTGTCTTCAACAACTTGAGCAGCCAATGCACTTTCCACTAGTTTTTCTTCCTTCACACAGCTAGCAGGATTAGGAGACATGGGTTCTTCCTTAATAGCAATAAACAAGCATTCATTACCAGAAGTACTACCATTATCTAGTTCACCATTATCTGATACTCCTTCATCATCATCAAAATCTTCAACATAATAACATCTCTTTTGGATCCTAGGTCTGTTCTCATATCTTTTTCTATTTCTTTCAATTCTTTCAGAGCATCTCGAAGCAAAGTGACCTACTTTACCACAGGAAAAACATTTAAAGGGTAACCTAACTTTAAACTTACTAGAACCTCTTTGCAATCTATCAACAAAGTTTGCTTCAATTTCATCAAACTCATCATCAGATTCTACCTTATACTTTTCTGATCTGGAGGTCTTCCCAAAAGTGCTGGCTTTGAAGGCAGTCTCAACTTTTGGCAAGGCATCACCAAACTCTCTCATTTCAAATGTTGTGAGCTTTCCAAGTAGTTGATCTCTGTCGATGGATTTTACTGACATAAACTCTTCAATTGTTGTCACTTTATGATAGTAGGACTTTGGTAATGATCTGAGAATTTTCATCACAACTTCTTTGTCAGTTAGAGTTCCTCCCATACCTTTTATTCCCATGACAAGTTCATCAACTCTTTGCATAAAGGCTGTTATATTTTCATCTTCATTCATCTTCAAACTCTCATATTTCACTTTTAGACTTTGTAACTTGTCTTCTTTCACAGAGTCATCTCCTTCATATAGATTTTTTAGCTTATCCCATACCTCATTTACAGTTTTAAGATCCACAACTTTTGTCAACACTAAGTCACTCAAGGAATTGAATAGAGCATCCCTGGCCAACATCTATCTCAAAATCTTTGATTTCATCTTCCATCCTTAGAGCATTTGGCAGCATGACAAATTTTGACTGTGTAGCTAACCATACTTTATAACCAAGAAAAATAAGAAGGTTCTTCATTCGTACCTTCCAAAGGGCATAGTTCATCCCATCAAATTGTAGAATTTCCTTCTTGTGCGAAATCCTAGATCTACCTCAAGCAATTAAGCATTCTACCAAGGAACTTATCTCTAATACCAATTGTTGAAATGCTCCAAACAACTGAGAGGGGGGGTGAATCAGATGTCTCAAAACCTTGACAATTTTTGCACTTTAAACATTAATAAATTATCCGCTCATCTTATGATTAATTCATGAAAGCGTAAACTTAGAAACATAAACACAGTTGCAAACATAAACACAAGATACACCATATATTTACGTGGAAAACCCAAAGAGGGAAAAACCATAGAGAGGATTAGCTCTCAAATATATATTACAATCTTTACAAATAATGATGTTTAGGCTTGGTCACTCTATAGGCCTGGAACATACTAGCTCACTACCATAATCAACATCTTCTTTAAATCCGAGATCAACACATTTTAGTACAATAGTTCCTCTGCTCTGCTCTACCATGCTCTGCCTTGCCTTCACACCTTTTTCCTTATCTTCGCATCTTAATCCCCCAAGGACATCTTTTCCATGACTCAATTACAAGTGTTTATACACTACATCAACCTTGGAATGATCATCAAGGTCAGCATTACAATCATCAACCATTGGAACAATCTCTAAGGTCGGCATTACAAACATTTGTACAAAATAGGTCTTGACCTATTACAACATTATGTAAAGGAAATGAAGTAAAAGTGTACACGGATCATGCCATGCCTTAGCTGGGACTCAAACATAATCTTCCATGCCACAACATGCTTTAACAATCTTCAACAGATCTCTGTAACCACTAGAATTAACCAAGTCAGCCAAGACTGGTTACATGCTACGTTATCTGGGAATTATCTTCAAACACAACCTCAATTCCTTAATGTGGACCAATGAAAATTTAGGAACATGATCAGGAGGCATCCACAAGCACGTTATAATCATTAGGAGCAACCGCACAACCTTTAACCACTTTACCCATAAGAATCTTCACACTAGAACACATGAACTTCACTGTCTTCAACTGTCATGAAGGAAAGATAGCTTGCAAACCACCAAATCACGAACCATTGCAACTGTAGGCACTTATCATCATCCCAGACTTCCCTCTAGAACTACAGAGAAAAATTCTTTATTGCGGAGGAATGTAGAGTAGAATACTTTCTCCCTGTCCCAACTAAACTTACATAAAAAGAAGGTTTCACTCTGGTGAACACAACTCACTCAGATCTTCATCTGGAGGGCTCAAACCTAGAATGTAGCATCCTCAGACATACCTCTAACTTACTTCCAATCCATAGACCACAATCTTTATCCAAAAATAAATGCAGAGCAATCTATCGGATTGTTCTTCAATACACAACTCACTGTCTACACTGCACTTCACTATAACTCACTTGTTTCTTCTGGAGAGGCCAATTTTCTCAATATCCTCAACATATAAAGATTATAAACAAGAAATAGAATAGGATACAGTTGACACCAATGACAACAAAGATATGTTGACATCAATGACAACACTGATTAGGCACATACTTGCAACACCTTCATCACAAGGCTTGTGTAAGGGTAATCTCCATCTTTTATAATTATTTTTCATATTATGGTATTCATTTAATAGGTCTCTGATTATAAATTTTACATCAAGGCTAGTGTCCAGTTGAAACACCATTGTGATGTAATCTCTGGTGATAGGGATGAAGCTAGACCCGTCATTTAATTCAATCAAGTAGGTTTGAGGGTTGTATTTTTTAGCTAAAAGTTTCCGCAACTGCACGTTTACAAATACATTTGGCACTATTAATTTACCCAAGTTTAGCCTCCATGGATTTGATACAGGTTTATGCCTATGCATCTTCCTATAATGGTAAATGAAAAGATCATATCCCCTAATCGGAGTCCATGTATCCCCTATTTGTTTGTATATATCATCCAATTTTTCAGCGTGAGGGTTCAACTCAGCATTCCTCCTAGACCTTTACCCTGACCCTGGGGATTGATCTAGTAAATGTTAATTTACATGCCTATATTCTAATTTTTGTCTTTTACCTTTCAGTTATTTCTTCCATACTTTGGTCTTATGTAAAAAATCTTAATTCTGTGAATATCAATCAAAACTAGTATGTGTAAGCTGATTAGAGGTACTTACTTGATCATCTCTTGTGGCTCTAAATTACCATTTCCACTGTGCCCTACTGCCACTCCTTGTAATTGATTTTTCCAATATTATCAATATTTGCACTCAATATACTTAGTTCTAATGCATTAATGGCGTCTCATAGTAGTTTTCACATCATCGAAGGGACATTTAATTGTTTGAATAGGGGTTGTTTGATCACCACCAAAACGTCTTGTCACTATTTCCTTGGGATGGTGGACTTTACAATCTCATTCTTTATTTCCATATTTATTTCATTTTTTATATCTTTTCAGAACTTTAGGATAACCCTAGACAATGTCATATCGATAACATGAACTCCTCTTGAATATCTTGTCTATGAGAAGTCTCATTGATATTTACTTGTCCCCTCGATACCTGTCATTCTATTACTTCACCTTTTCGAAGAGACTTAAAACCTCCTCACTTTGATATTGCAAACTTGCTTCAAAATCCTTTTAACATTCTTTATACATATTGTCAGCTTTTAACATTCACCTTATCGAAGAGACTAGAAATCATGTTACCCTGATATCCTAAATTCCCTTTTTTTAAACTATTTTTACTTTCCAATGCTTTCTATTTTATCGGCATGACACATTTAGGTGTCATGCCAATATACCTCAGTCTATTCAGTATGCCTTTCCATGTGTTCAGGATATCGGAGAGGTTGTCGAGTGGTCCTCACCTTGATACCTCTTCATCTCTTCGATCTATCAATTCTTTCGGTTATGTGATCATAGTGCGATATGCCGTCAAGTTAAGATTTTTGTCCCTTTATAGCTTCAGATTATCGAAGAGACTCAATAACGAGTCTTCCCGGCATGGTATTATATTACCGATATTAGCTAGAACTTAGGGGATATAACAATGTTTTTAATATAATTTTTATTTCATGGTGAAGGTGAAGAAACTCAAGGTTATTTGGGTTAACAATATGGATGAAGTGAAAATTTAAATTGGCTTATTGGGGATGATGGCAAGAAATAACAAAATTTTAGGGTTTTAAAATTTTTGATCCAACACTCTGCTATGTTCCTTGCTATATTTGGTATTCTCTGCTATGTTCCCTACTATAGAAGCCTCTTGTAATCTTCTATTTTTCTATTAATATATATTTCATATGCTTTTTCCAATTGAAAAAAAACTTTTGCTCCTATACTAACAATAAAATAATTTTAGTAATTAAAGTTTAATTTGGAGCCCTGAAATATGAAATCAGGGGAGGATAATAATAGTTTGAATTGAAGTCCTCAAATATTGAATTGACGTTAATGTCACTTTTTCACATGCTCTGTCGTATTGAGGTAACACCACGTGGAGTCTCCAAACTACTTTCAGTACCATCCCGCTTACAATGCAACTAAATGCTATAGTGGAATGAATGAATGAAGGCATTTAATAACATCCATGAGGCCAAACAGCCTATGGGACCATAGAAACCAAAACATGCTGTAAAGAGAACCAAAACCTGAAGGAAAACCATGAGCCGTAATAGGTAGACTGCCCACACAACAACTAACTGAACTCCCTTGCTTTAGACAACAAGCTTAGTTAACCTCTCTTCTTCAAACAAGTTGGTCAAGGAATCAACATTCAAGGTATCCTTGTAATTGGCCCTAATATCCTCCTAAGCTGGGCACACCATAATTTAGTGTCATTCTGTCTCCACCAATTCTAGATTGCAAAAGTAACATATTCTCTCCTCCCATTCTTCTTTAGGCCTCATCCACCTTCTAGTTTCACATCTAAGCTAGTGCGAACTAGTCCTTAGTTGGGCCATTAACATTTTTTCTTTCCAAATTATGTCCACTCCTAAGTAGCTCTTTTGTGTGTGGCCATATGAGGGATTGAAATGTGTTATGTAATATTGTCTTTTCCTTCCTAGTTGCCTTGTCCACATGCTTACTTTGACTTTTTCTTGCACATATTTTTTAATATCCTCTTTACCATTTGGGCACTCTTCTATGCTAATACCCCACTTATTCATCCACATGTCATTCTATTTCATCCACGTACTCTTCCTTCTTTCTAACTTTTCCTCTGTTACCAGTTTTGGGCCATCGGGATATCTCCATGTTCTCAAGCCTCTTTAAATAACTTAGCATCCGGGTCAATGCTGATGCCTCCATAGGAAAGGCACCGGCCTCAGCTAGCACAATCTCATAAGGAACTGATGCTTTAGTTCTGAAGGTAATTGTGATTAGATGCTTTTGTAGCCTCTCTATTTGTCTCCACTTCATCTCAAAGGTGTTACCACTCCAAACCTCATAGCCATATAGCACCACAAGTATCCCAAAAAGAGTTCTTTTAGTTTACCAATCCCACAATTCAGCCCTTCTGCACTGATATTGCAAAGAGTATAGAGCTTTTGAATCCCCTTGTATCCTTTTAGATCTACATGTCTCCCAGCTGAGTTTATTGTGGAAATCTAGACCAAGATACTTGTATTCATTGACCACCTATATAGGGCTGCCATCGAAGACAAATTCCATCAAAGCCTTCTTTCTTTTCAAGGTAAAGATCATGATCTTAGTTTTATTAGTGTTCACTTGCATCCTAACCTCTTGGAAAAATGATTCTAGAGATTTCAAGTGTTTTTTCCATTAGGATAAGATCATCTGCATATAAAAGTAGCTTTATCACATAGCTGGCCAAGTGAACTCCCCCTCCACCAAACTTGTCTATCCACTCCTCTAATTTGTCAATGTACAAACCAAACAGGGTAGGAGATAGAAAACAACCCTATTTTACCCCAATATCACTCCCAAAGCATTTTGATAATCCTTGCTTGGTTCTGATTTTGGCACGAACCTGATCATACAACCTATGAATAGCAACCCTATATTTTTCTAGAATTCCCAACTCTTCCATTCTACTCCATAATTTTCTTCTAGGAACCATGTCAAACGCCTTCTTGAAGTCGACAAAACAACAAAAGACCTCTTCCCCTTACTTATCCCAAACCTTTTCAATCAAGTGTCTAAGGGTAATGCAGTGATCAATTGTAGAATGCTTTGGCCTAAAACCTACTTGTCCTTTCACTCTCTTTCCCTCCTTTTCTGCTCACATACTAATACGGTGCTTAACCATACTCCCAAAGAGTTTGCCAAATAGACAATTGATCATTATAATGTGGTAGTTCAACGGGTTATTCACATCTCCACTTTTAAGAAAAGGGATGACAACATTGGTCATCCAATTTGCAGGGAAACCACTCCGGATGACCCCATTAAATATTCTTTTGATGTGTGGTGTGAGGACTTCCATGCCCCATTTTATGTACTTTACTTATAAACCATCTATGTCACACGCTTTACCCACTACAAGCTTTTTAATTCCTTCTTTAATGTCTTTTGTAGAAAAGAGTTTGACCATTGTGTTAGTAACTAGGGGGACATCTTTAGTTTAATCGCGCTCATATAGCTACTTTGCATAATCTAACCATTGGGAATCTGTAATGTCATTTTCAGCAGTTGTGTTTTTTTGTTACAATTCTTTCTAGAAGCCTTTCGGGTTGCATTTCCCAAGAGAAATCAGTTCTTTTCTTCTTGTTTACATGTAGGCCTCTTTTTTCATTCTAACTAACTTTCCATATTCCTTTTTATTTCCATGGATTTTCAACTTCCTCTTTTCTACCTTGCAGTCTCCGTCATACCATAGATTAGTCGGAAAGCTATTTTTGAAGCTTCTTTTAGGCCTAGACCTCTTGCACAAGTTGAGAGCTTTGTGGATTATCAATGTCAACATATCACTGCCTATTGTTCTCCTACTTATATTGGCTGTCCTAGTATCTTTTATACCTTGCAATTGTTTTTCAAGTGTTGTTCGAAAGATCTCTTGGTTTTCCTATGTCAGAAGGATTGTGCCTTGGGGTACCATTTTATTTTGGTTATCTTGTGATCTATCTTAATGCTGATGTTGAGTGTCTTTTTGCATGCTGATCTTTACATAAATGGGATTGTGGTCAGAATTCATTTCTATAGGACACTCTCTCACCCCCACTTCTGTTAGCCTTGCCAAAAAATTCTAAGAGTAAATAACATAATCTACCACACTTTTCCCATTGTACATTTTGCACGTAATATTCCCTAAACTTGGCCATGTTTTGATTCCACTGCAAATAATTAAATCATACAAGCTGCATATCCCTAGCAATTATGCCCCGTACTGTGAGATACCATCTTTTCTATCTTGAGAGTCTCTTTGCCACTTTTGGTTTTCTTCCTCTTCTACCCATAAAGGATTGTGTACATATGCGACAGAGTATGACACTTTTTGCAATGTTGACATAATTTTGACTCTTGTACATACACCTTTGCCATTGATGTCAAAGGGGGAGAAGAAGACCAGTAAAAAATGGGTAAACACCTGAGGGGGAGTGAAAGAACAGAGTGTCTATTTTCTTTTCTCCTAGAACTTTATATTCATATTTCAACACAATATCCACAGCAGTCAGTTCATCCAAGTACAATTTTCCTAGATTCATGTGATCATATTCCTCTAGATTGATATGAATGCATGCTCTGATATCTTCCATATGCATAACTCCATGTGGAGTGATTGAGGATGCCCCTAAAGGATTATTTTATAGTGATTTGAAGAATTGTTTCTTAAACTTGGGGCAAGGCATTCCCCCTATCTCAATTACGTGAGGAGTAAACATTTTCCCAGAATAATTTAATTTTCACAGTAGGGTTTTTAAGTTGTAAATACCTCTTTCGACGGATTAGGGTTTCCTTGATCTTGTCTTGATTTGATTTGGAAATCACTAAGTCGCTTGGAGTTTTGCTTTAGATTGCCTTAGACACTTAAAAGTTTGAATGTAGAATGAATTTTCTATTCAATGAGCCCCTTTTTAATTCTTTATCTGTCTTGACCTAATTGCCATAAATGCTCCTATTAAAAAGTTGTCAAACACATCTTTGTAGAATGTAGTCTATTAGGATTGCTCCGCAAAGTTTCACATTTGATCCTTTTCTTCTAGAATTTCTTTCAAAAGATCTATCATATGAATCTTTACAACATATCCTCATGCCAAATCTCAGCACTGACAATCTGACTAGGGGATTAAGGTTTTCATTGCAGCTCCCCCTGAGCAAGAGCTTGCCATTTACTTTGCTGAGGAAGTATCTGCATTGGAAACTGGTGTGGATTCATTCCCGACCTCATTTATATCCTTCTTAATCCATACCTTCCTCATTTCCTTCTTGATTTCCACTGGATCAATCTTGTTCTTACATTTATTTTCTCTTTACTCTGTTTTCCTCTTCTCTATAGGATAGTCTCTCTTCCCATTCTTGCTTCTGTAGAATCTTGTAACATGTTCAAACTTGTTGCAGTTGTAGCATACCACATTCCTTTTTCCTTGATTCCTTCTATTGATTGGATTTGTTCTTGATCTACATTAATTAGCCATATTTCGAAATCTATTGCATGTAAAACACTTTCCATTGAATGATTGAGTATTCCTTGTATTGTAAAAATCATTCCTTACTAGAATTTTGTGTTCATTTGATCTATGACCAATTTTCTTGCAATTGAAACATTGACTAGAGAATGATGGAACATTTTGATTCATTCTACTCCTACACTGAGTAGCCTTATGACCAAACTTGTTACAATTAAAAAAAAGACCATTGAAAGATGGGTATCTTTGAGCATTTGGCTACCTGACCAGAGGTCTTCTAGGTCTTCTTCTCTGGTTGCCTTTGTTTTGCTTCAACATGGTGTTTGCTTTACCTGATTTTGAACTTTCTCCTTTCTCAAATCCCAAGCCTTGCTTGTCATCTGAACTCTTTTGACTTGCAATCAACTCCTCAATCTTTGCAAATCTTATCTTAAACTTTTCTTCATAGCTCTTAGCTTTCTCCAAATATGATTTTAGGCTTACAACTTCTTTTTCAAGTTTATCACATTCTTCTAATTTTCTTTTTACCAGCATTTTTAGATCTTCTTCTACTTTAGCTCTTTCTACAACTTTTATTTCCAAATCATCCAAGGTTTCATTTGCTGATATCAATTCCTCACTAGCCTCTTTATATTTTTCTTTAAATTTCTTGACTTGTTCTTTTAGCTTTAAAATGCATTCATCATCTTCTTGTATGTTATCCTTTAGATCCTTGATTTTTGCTTCAAACTTTTCAAGATCAATAAGAGTTGCTTCCATTTCAACATTGTTTTCATATGAAAACTTTCCAAATCTTCTGGCTGCCATGAGTGAACTCTCCCTGATCTTCCTCAAGCTATTAAGCTTCTTTCAAGGAACCTTGCTCTGATACCAATTGTTAGGTGCAAAGAATACTGAGAGGGGGGTGAATCAGTATTCTCAAAATCTTTTCACTTATCCATTTACCAAATTCAATAATATGAAAGTAAAGTAAACATGAAAAGAGCAACCATAAATTCATAACACATAGACATCAGGATTTTACGTGGAAAACCCAAAAAGGGAAAAACCCATGGTGAGTGTTAGCTCACAATATATTATGATAACAATATCAGATTACATGAAGGCTCACTGCCTTAGGGCTTGTTAGAATCTGAAAAAATTATTAACCCAGAAAACTAGTGCAAAGAATAGATATCTAAAATATGAATGCAAATGATACGAAATCAAAATAGCAACACAGAGTTAGTCTCCAAGAGAGTAATGCAAATGCTAGAAGAAAAATAGCATTAAGAGGATGCAAAAGCAAAAGATACAAAATACAAGCCAGGTAGCATGCTTATATAGACTAGGAAGAGGGAGGAGGTGGCAACACTGACCAATCAAGAGCAACCATCTATCGGACTAAAGATAGCAAAGTATCTTCCCAAGATAGCTAATGGATGCTCACATGTGGGAAGGTGACTCCTCGCAACCACTCACCTAATAAGACATTCTTTATTAACCTAAGCAACATTAATAGAAGTGTAGGAAAAACCTAGGAAAATAGGGAAAAAATAAATAACCCACTAGGAAATAAAAACCTACACTAACACCCCCCATAAGCGAAGCTTAGGTGGATGTAGAAATGGGTCCCAGAAAATCAAGCCTGATGAGGTACCCATGTACATAAAATTCCCCCCCAAAGAGAGATAAAAGAGACCCCCCCAAAAGTAGAGAGTCAGGACTCCAAGTGAGAGGAAGAAGCCCCCCAGAAAATGAAGCATCCCACACCCCCAGCAAAGCTCGCAAATGAAGGAACTTGCTCTCAGTGAAGCGTTTGGTGAAGATATCAGCAACCTGCTCAGAGGTTAGATAGTAGCAAAGGTCGATGATGTGGCCATGGATGAGCTTCCGGATGTAGTGCATGTGGACCTCTACATGTTTGGTCTGCTAATGATGGACCAGATTCCGTGAGATCTGAATGGCACTCTCGTTGTCACAAAATATGACTGATGGCCATCTGATTTGGATACCAAACTCAGTGAGAAGATTCTGAAGCCAAATGGCCTTAGTGGCAGCATTCGCAGCCCCTCGATACTTGACCTCAGTAGAAGATAGAGCAATAGCAGACTACTTCTTGCTCGACCAACAAACAGGACCTGAACCAAGTGAGAAGCTATAACCTAAAGTAGACTTGAGATCCTGAGAATCGCCTGCCCAATCTGAATCTGTGTAGCCCACCAAGTCAAGCTCAATACCCGCTACGTAGTGAATCCCAAAACTATGAGTACCCTAAATGTAGTGAAGGATCCGCTTGGCTACTTTCCAATGCAGTTCATCAGGCTCCTGTATGAATCAAGAGACCATGCCTATAGCATATGAAATGTCAGGTCTCGTATGAGTCAGATAAATGAGACTCCCAACAAGCTGTCGGTACAAAGTGCCATCAACAAGTGGAGAAGAACACTGAGTCTCAAGTTTGACTCCAGAAAGGAAGGGAGTCAGAGTAGGCTTACAGTTAGCCATATGAAACCTCAAGAGCAAATCTAGAGCATACTTGGACTACATGATGGTGATCCTGGAAGAAGACTGAAAGATCTCAATCCTGAGAAAGTAATGCAGCAAGCCCAAGTCAGTCATCAAAAACCTATCATGAAGGGTAGTTTTGATAGCCCCAATGGTGGATGAAGAACTCCTTGTGATCAGCAAGTCATCAACATACAAAACCAGAAATAGGAGTGAATCATCCTACTGCAGAATGTAGACATTGGGATCAGAATGGCACCGAGTGAACCCAACTGATAGAAGGAAGGAGTCCATCTTGGCATACCAGGCCCGAGGAGCCTGTTTGAGGCCATAGAGAGACTTCTGAAGATGGCACACAAGTGAAGAATCAAAAAGGAACCCCTATGGCTGCTCCATGTAGATCTCCTCCTGAAGGTCATCGTGAAGAAAAGCACTCTTCACATCCATCTGGTGTACTTCCCAACGATTAGCTGTAGCAATGGCAAGAACAAGTCAGATGGAATTCATTCAAGCAACTGGCACAAAAGTCTCAGAGTAGTCAATCCCATGAACCTAGGAGAATCCTTTTGTGACCAAGCAAGCCTTATACTTGTCAACTGACCCATCTACTACAAATTTTGTCTGATGGATCCACTTACATCGAAAAAAATTTCTTCCCTTAGGAAGAGGGACAAGATCCCAAGTGTGGTTCCTCATCAAGGAACTATACTCCTCCTGCATAGCTATATCCCACTCAGGAATACTAGAAGCCTCATGAAAAGATTATGGATCTGAGGTAGTAGCAATGAAGACATGTGGAGCATCCTAAAATTGTGAACGAGTCTGCCTGGTGTCCGATGGATCCCCAACCCAATCACCTGCAGACTGCAAGGTTTGTCTAGCCCAAAGTGGACCAGAAGATGGAGAATCTGGAGGAGAATCATCAACCTCTGAATGATGACTAGGAGAGGAAGGACGTGAGTCTCTGAATCACTCTCTGCATCAGAAGTGGAGGTAGAAGGCTGCTCAAGTGAATCTAATTCATCAGAAGATCTGTCATGTATCCCAAGTGACTCCAATGTCAAAGTAGGAGTTGGAGAAGTGATAGAAAGTGAGCTCGAAGAGCCCTCCTCAAACTGAACACTCCTCTCAATGAACAACTCATGTATAGTAGGGTGGAGCAACCAATAACCCTTCACACCATCAGGATAACCTACAAATATGCAAGGTCTACTATGTGGATCCAAGGCCTTGCATTTCTCTGCAGGAATGTGGGCCCATGCAGGAGAACCAAAAACTTGAAAGTGCTTAACTGATGGTTTCCGACCACTCCAAGCTTCAAAAGGAGTGACTCCCTTCAAGGCTCGATGAGGAACATAGTTCTAGATATAACAAGCACAATTAATGGCCTCTGCCCAATAATGTGGTGCAAGAGATCTGAAGTGAATCATGTAGTTTGCCATTTCCTTCAAGGACCTATTCTTCTGTTCTGCAACACCGTTCTGCTAAGGATTGTATGGAACTAAATGTTGCAAATCAATCCCCTCTAAAGTGCAAAGCCTCTCAAACCGATGGCTGACATACTCACCACCATTATCAGTGCACAAAACTTTGATGGCTTTCCCGGATTGCTTCTCTACAAAAGTTTTGAAGTCCTGAAAATGATCAAATACCTCTAACTTCTGTTTGAGAAAGTACACCCAAGTATATCAAGAAAAGTCATCAATGAATGTGAGGACATATCTAGCCCTACTAAAAGAAGGATGCTGAAATGGACCAGCCAAATCACTGTGAACTAACTCTAGTATCTATGAATCTCTCCATGCCTTACCTTTGTCAAACTTTTCCTTGGGATGCTTACCAAGAATGCAACAAGTAGCGGAAGTTAAGATGGCCAAACTGCTCATACCATAATCTACTCACATCATTAGAATGAGTGAGCAAAACAGTCGAAAGAGGATCAGGAACAAAGTGAGAAAATAGATAGAGCTGTGACTGATGATTTGCTCTCCCAACTGCAACTGTAGAACCACTGTGTAACTCATGAATCTCCACTGAATTAGGAGTGAACTCAACCCGCTTGCCTGAACCTGTGTGAGTGATCCGGTATGCCGATAGGAGATTAGTTGATAATGAGGGCACACAAAGAACATCATGGAATGTGCCATCCCCCACATCAACAGACCCTCTCCCACACACCTCAACAAGAGTGTCATCACCCATCAAAATAGAAGGCATAGTACACAGCTCCAAAGATGCAAGTTCTTCCTTAGATGAAGCCATATGGTGCGAAGCACCCGAATCAAGAACCCAAGTGGATGGTGAAGAAGAAACTACAACAAGGGCCTTGCCCTTTCCTTTCCCCTTGCTATTTTCTTTTGCCTTGTTAGACCCCTCATTAGAACTCTGTTTGATAGACTCAGGAACACTGATATTATTCTTCTCAAGAATGTGTGTCAAGTGATCAATTTATTTCTTCAGACATTTATGTTCATCATGACCGGGTCTTTTACAATAGGCACATTGGACCCTCTCTTTCTTAGGCTTGTCACCCTTGGAAGATTGGGTCTCATTAGTTGCTTTTGAAGCAACCGGTATCTGATCCTTCTTCTCCTTGCTATTCTTTTGTTTCTTATCCTTACTATTATTGCTACTACTTTGTCCTTTTCATTCTTTTGTGCTTTGGTTGGTAGCCAAGGCATGTGACTTAGAGGACTTAAGAGTGCCCATCTGAATTAGCTTGTCTTGTTCCCGAGTGAGATTTACAGCAAAATCATCTAAAGATGGCATGGTGGATTGAGTACCAAGTGCACCCTTAGTAGCATAGAAAGTAGAAACAAACACAGAATATTCTGAACTTAGCTTAGAGAGACTACTAAGAATCAGTTGTTCATCTTTCTTTTCAATTCCACATTGTTTTAACTGCAGCCTTAGTGATTTCAATTTAGTGAAGAAATCCTGGATTGTGTTGAAATTGCCTGGACTTAAACTAATTAGTTCATTTTCCAACATATGACCCCTCATTGAATCTTGTGTGCCAAATAGTTTTTCTAGCTTAGTCCAAATTTCATTTGGTGTATTCAAAGACTCAATGTGAAAGAGCAAATCAAGAGAAACAAACAAACACAATGTTCCATATGCTTCATCACATTTGTCAAACCACTTAGGCTTATCTTCATCTTTAGCAGGTTCAGTTTCAAGTCCCATAGTTATCCTATTTAATCTAGCTTTCCTTAAGTGAATTATCATGCGTGATTTCTACTCAAAGTAATTGTATGGAGTTAGGATGGGCAGATTTGTTTGATCCATGATGAAGAAATGCAGAGAAGAAGTGCCACAAAGAAGAGAACCCAACCAAGACAACCCCCCCCTTTTCACTCAATCAAAACCCCCCCCAAGAAAATATGATTTGGCACTTTATATTAGTGCGTTTACAACTGCCACTAGCAAGAAATACTAAGTGGTCTTAATTTCAATGCATTACAAAACCCTCATGAAAAGCATATGCTGAAAATACAACTTTGGCACAATATACAAAGAAATAAATAGTACCACTGTGATCTACTCAAAAAATCATGCACTTTCAAAAAAAGAATCACCTCGATACAAGATCGTATGTGAAAGTTATGATCCTCTAAAGTTCCCAAAATGAGAACTGTGCAATGTCATGACTGAGAATCCACAATTTCTAAAAAATATTGGCATCAAAATAAAAAAATGTCTGCACTAGTGCATAGAGCACGAAAAAATAGCCAAAATCAAAAAACAAATTGTGGGAAAAGGAGTCTGTATGAGCAAGAACGGAGCATTTGAAAACTGCCTTCAAAACTGCAACTGCCAACGGAGAGGGGTCTTGCTGTAGCTTTCTGAGCACGTTTCTGCAAAATATATAGACTGCATACAAAAACTAAAACATACCTAGATGGTTTTTCTGTGTTGCGAACACAACCCAAAAGGCAGTTTTTTTTCTGATGTATAGAAGATGTTGATCCAGTGTAAATAGAATGCCTTTAGCTACAAAAAATGACACCAGCAACCAAAAAATGACATGCAAAGGTTGAATTAGCTACCTAAGACAAGCAAAGGCATGCTGAAACCTACAATATTAATTGAAAACACCAAATATGCAAGTTGGTTGTCAGATTTGAGCTTGAAAACCCCGGTTCCGCAACTGTGTATGACGATCTCTCATTTTAGTGAAATGAAAGCCAAATCTGACTTTGTCAAGCCTTTTGGACACGTTAGAACAGCCAGAAATGTTGCCAGTATAACCAAAAATGCTACAATCACCCAAATTTCATAAAACACATGTGCAAACCCCAGAGATTAAAAAAGTTTATGTCAAACTTTTTTGATTCTTAAGATCATCTAAAGATGCAAGAGAAGAGCATACTGGGTTTTTCAAAAAACTACAATAAGATTTATTAGCCCCCCTGAATCTCTCAAATATGGAAACTAAAATCTACTCTTGCACATAGAATAGCTTTGATACCGTGTTAGAATCTGAAAAGATTATTAACCCAGAAAACTAGTGCAAAGAATAGATATCTAAACTATGAATGCAAATGATACAAAATCAAAATAGCAACACAGAGTTATTCTCCAAGAGAGTAATGCAAATGCTAGAAGAAAAATAGCATTAAGAGGATGCAAAGGCAAAAGATACAAAATACAAGCTAGGTGGCATGCTTATATAGACTAGGAAGAGGGAGGAGGTGGCAACACCGACCAATCAAGAGCAACCATCTATCGAACTAAAGATAGCAAAGTATCTTCCCAAGATAGCTAATAGATGCTCACATGTAGGAAGGTGACACCTCGCAACCACTCACCTATTAAGACATGCTTTATTAACCTAAGCGAGATTAATAGAAGTGTAGGAAAAACCTAGGAAAATAGGGAAAAAATAAATAACCCACTAGGAAATAAAAACCTACACTAATAGGGCTCACTTGCCTTGGGACTCACTATCCAAGAAGTGCTCAATACAATAGGCTTACTACCAAGAGAATAGAAAAGAAGATAGAAGAAGGATTGGCTCACTGCTAGGAGATGACTGCTACAAATGCATCTATAGAATGTTGGGGTACAGTTCCATTTATAGCTTAGTATATAGACTCAAATGTCTTCATAATGTTAGCTCTACTTTTTCTGCTCTACTTTACATAAACTTTGCTCTTCTACCCAAGTATTATCTTTTTTTGATCACAACTCTGCTTTAGATTGCATACACATTGAATTCGCACACATCACAATGCATACATACATTTCAACACCGAAATATAACACATATAAATATCTGCAACTTTGAATTCAATCTCAAAACTGAGTTGGCCTACCAAGCACATTACTTTATCAACTTACATTAACTCTATCGGCCCAACACTTCCACTAAAATTCACATGAGACTCCAAGAATCACATCAACCATTCCTAACACCTCATAGATCATATCTTATCAACCACATATCATGATGCCCTTATGTGGTGAAATATGGAGCTCAAAACTATCTCCTCTGCCTTGGTGAAATACTAGCAAACTGACTGCCGAAACTTGGAATTTTGTAGGCGATCTTCTTGATCACTTTAGACTTTGTAACTCCTCAACTAGATGCTTCTAACACCTATCCATAGAGCCTCAAAACCACACACCAATACAATCACTTACAGAGAAATGTGGACCAAAATGCCCATACATTCTGCACTGTTCCTAACTTAACTGTTTTCACCTAGACTTAGACAGATCACAACTTAACTTTCAGAAGTCATCAGGACTTGCAATCTTGAACATAGCACCTTCAAACAATTCTAAATAACATACCTGAACTATATACCTTGACCATCAATTGCAGAGGAATATTGACACAAACACTTTCATTTACACTATGTAATGTATACTACTCATACTTAGCCATTTATCCTTAAGGAGTAAAGTCTCTTTGCCATGCCGGTGGAATCTCCTTTCTTTGTTTTCATCAATGACAACATTCAATCATTCATCAGAGAAGTGTCTCTTGCCAACAAGCCACTATTTGCCATTATTGAGAATGCCCTTGTAGACTATGCTAATTTATTACTGCTTTCAATGTTGTTCTCATCTAATTATGCTCTTTGTTGTGGACAACCCAAGTTGAAGTTTTTGGATTGCTTTATATCATTGGATAAATTCTCAAGTTGGTTGGTCTCTATCAAATGTGTGTAATTCAACAAGTTTTCATGTTGTCTTTCTAGACCATCGTCATAGAGGTATACCATGTTTGATATTAACACTTGGATGTGCTTTCCTTACTCTATTCACACTAATCACTTGTAAGTTTTGGTCAAGTTTTGAGAGTGTGAAATACATGATGGAGGTACCATATTCTATTGCTTTCTTTTCTTGATTTTGATACTTCTATGGCTATGTAAGTTGTGTGTTTCCACATTGTAATTGTTCCCATTCATATTACACTTGACTTTCATCTTAACTCTTACAATTATTGACAAAGAAGGCTCACTATTAGAAAACATTTTCCAAACATAAATCAAATTTTTACAATGATTTCCTATCTTTTGTTTTCCAATACTCTCCAAATTTAATGATTAATGGTTGAAACCTATAATTTTTTATAGACTAAAATTATTCTAGAAGCTTAAAATGTTTTTAATTTTGTAAGATGTGATACTATTTCAAGGAAATTGTCTTTAGAGCAAATTTAGAGAAAGCTAAGACTAAGGAATCTAAATAGGTTGCAAGATCACAAAATAGGTATTCATGACTTTCTTTAAAATCTAGCTTCTACAAAATTATCTTTAATGGGTTCTAAGAAATGAACCACTTGCTAGTCTAGGTAAGGAGTGTATGGATAGTCTTTTCTCCTTGGTAGTAAGCCTTTGATGATGCTATTAAGCTCAAGTGAAATTATGATATGTGGTAGAAATTTTTATTAATATCTCCATAATATGTGTTATATAATTTTATATTAAATTAATAAAAAAAATTGTTAATATTGACTGAGAGTTATTTTAAATAATAATTTATACATGATTATTAGTACCCACCTTTAGGTAGATACTATTGTAATCATAATTTTTAACTTCTAATTAATCTTTGTAAAACAAACCAATCACTAGGCTTTAATTTTTATTGTGTTCAAGTTTATACTAATTTTTACTGATGTATCTATTGTAGACGGTAAAATCTAGACAAAAGAAAGAAGATAAAACAAATCAAATGTTATACCTATTTACCCAAATCTTCCGAGTACTTGATACCTTGAAATAATTCATGCATACATGTCAAATTGATGTATCTGATTTGATTGTTGATTTCTCATGTTTTGCAGCTTAACGGTTTGATTGAGATGATAACATTGAGATTGATGAAATGAAGAAGATAGGTAGGTGATGGATGAGACAGAATTTCGGCAGAGTGATGGTGCTTATAAGATTCATCCATGCAAATGACATGGATTTGGGTTAATTTATAGGTGAAGATGAGAGAATGGAAGGGGTAAAACTTCCAATTTGTGAGTGATAGTGAAAATGAAAAGTTGCATTGTGCAACTTGGGAAAAGAAATGGAAAGTGGAAGAGTTCACTCAAGAGATAATTAGAAAGTGAGAGAAATGAGTTGAGTGATGAGTGGAGATGAGAATGGAATGTGAATAGAGTTAACTCAAGAGATAAGTTAAGATAGAAATGGAAGGTGGGCAAAATCATAATTAAATAATTAAATTATTTAATTTATGATGCATGTGAAGATAAATATGATAAATTAAAATAAAATAAAAAGATTTATTTTATTTAATTTAAGAGGAAAGGGAAATTAAATAAATAAATAAAATTTATTTATTTAATAATGCTAGGGGATGGGATAAATTAAATAAATGTTATATTTATTTAATTTATTAGAGGAAGATGTTAGGTTAGGTGACAATATGGGTGTCCTAGGGCAAAACATGATACAAGATGCCTAACTGATGTAATGTTGTGACAAGGTGGATATTTTTGGGTGTCTACATTTTGCCCCTCTTTGAGATGATGTTTGAGATGATGAGATTTGTGTCGAGTAACATCATTTCAAAGAAGCTAAGGTATGGATAGAGGAAAAAGATGGATGAAGGAAAGATAGGATGAGGATGGGATGATAGGATGATGATATGCCCCCTTGAGAGGATAGGCGGGTTGGACAAACATGGGTATGCTCTTGAAATGAAATGGATTGGTTGAAAAAGATTAGGGAAGGGATAGAAGAAAGGATGATGCAATATACTACAATGAAAGTGAGCAACCATATGTTTGATATAGCATGAGATGTTATGCACTAGGGTCTAAGGACCAAGGTGATGATATGTCTCATGCCCCAGCATAATACAACCTTGTCTAGATACAAGATATGAATATTACTTAGGTTGATACAGATGCAAATGCAAGATAAAATGATAACACCCACAAGCAAGCAAGCAAGCATGCACAAATGATACGAAAAACAAACAAGGTATTTCCCCTGTCAAGCTGTAAATCGATGATTAATTATTTATTGATTGATTGGTTAATGATGATGATAGTGTTGTCATGGCGGGGAACGATGTATCCCTAGATCAACACAAGGATGATTGATTGAGTTTACAACAAGATAGGATCAAGACCATTGATGTGATTGGATAATTTGACTCGATTGATTAGCTTACTTGATTGATATTGTTAAGGATGACTTGCATTTGAGTTTATTGCTTCGAATGATGAGATTGATTGGAAGAAGTGATGGATTGAATTGATTGAGTTGGAAGAATTGTTTTAAAATATTGATGAATTGATGTAGATAGATGATGAGAGAAGAAAGAGGAATATCGCCTATGCTTGAATCTGGGCACTCCCTTCGTACTCTAGTCTACCTACATACTCGTGTCCATGAGATCAAGGCACTTAACGATGGAGATGAGATGTAGTTCTGGTTTGTTTTATTGATGGTGGTGATGAAGATGGATGGATTTTATCAGATTATGGATTGATGTGATTTGATTATAGATTGATTGGATGTTTGATGATATATGACATTGATGTGATGATATGGATTGGATTGATATGATTTTGATTGATTGATTTGATTTTAATGGATTGATTTGAGTTTGATGAGCTTTGATTTGATTGAATAATTGGATATGATGGATTGTTTGAGGATGATTGATTTAATCTTCTAAGAGTTTTTTATTTTGTTGTATTTTTTTTTGGAAATATTTTACATTTTTTTTGGTATTTTTTAAGGCTTTTTATGTTTTTTTTGTATTTTTTTAGGACTTTTTACGATTTTTTTGGGCTTTTGAAATGTTATGATTTTTTTGAGGTTTCTTTTCAAGATGGTTTATGATTTTTTTTGTATTTTTTTAGGACATTTTATGATTTTTTGTATTTTGATATGTTTTGAGATGTCAAATGGATTTACAATTTGGGTAGCCTTAGTGCTAAATACCAATGATGAGGAAAAACCAAGTCTAGGTGCAAGGAGGTAGGATAGATGGATAGAAAATGGGTGATAGAATAGATAGGTAAAAGGATAGGCTAACAATGGATAGGATGGAAGAATCGTGATAGGTGGATGGATAAAAGGATATGCGATAGTAGATGGAAAGGATGTATGCATAAGAGAGCAAGGATGTGATCTCAAAGGCTATGTCGCATCAGAATAGCATGCCCTATTTTAGGTGTAGTACTTAGGATTTTTCCATGACGATGCTTATGGCGATAGGACTCATGCTAGGATGTGATCTCAAAGGCTATGTCACATCAGAACAACATGCCCCATTCTAGATAGTATGCTTGGGGTTTTTCATGACAATGCTTATGACAATAGGACTCATGCTAGGGTTAAGCTTATGACCATGGGATGATGATAGGATGGATTGGTTTTGAAAGGATGGAGTACATCAAGAGATAACCAAAGCATGTTTTAACATTTTGCCCCCAATCTTCATCAAGATCAAAAGGAGGAAGGGAGGATGGATAGACTACAATGGGATAGATATGTGTATGTGGATGGATAAGGACGGTAGAATAAGATATGGCAAGATAGGTTGAAAATGATATGGTGAATGAGACAAGGTGCCCCCAAGTGTAGGTGACATAGAAGATCAAACTTACGCATGATGTCTGTTTACCAGGTTTTCATCATGGTACTTATCTAGGGTGTCTATTTAATAGGTTTTCACCGTTGGACAAAGGGATTTCTCTTTACTTTTTCTTTTTTTTTCTTTTTTTTATTTATTTTTTTATTATTTTTTTGGATATTTGGCTGGGAAAAGGTGGATATGGATAGGAGGACTCAAGTGTCTAGCTCCACGAAAGTGATAGTCCTGCTAGATGGATATCATTGCATGGGCCATGTCAAGTGCACTCATAGATGTTGGTAAGGGAGATTACATGAAGAGATGGATTAGGTGGATAGTGGATGGAGAAGGTGAAATAGAGGATAATGGTGTGGATTATGATGGATGAAAGGCTTATGTAAAAGCATGGACCATAGGGATTTGATAAGGGAGATATGTAGGATAATGGATGAAGGATGGGGAGATGGAGGTATGTGGAATCATGGTATGGGAGGGGACCATAACCAATGGCTGCACACACCATGATAAACATTGAAGCTTTTGATTGGGAGGTGGCATAGGAAGCAATGGAGATGTTTGGTTAGGAGATGGTCAATTTAGTGTTTTAGGAACCCACATAGATTAGTATTTTTATGATTTTTGCTTTTCATGTGGGATGGAGGAATTTGAGACTTTTGGATGGGATGGACATGTGAGGTCGAAGTGGATGGTTGGGATTTTTGAGAGGTGGATGCCTCATTTGACTTGATGGCTTGTTGCTTAGGGACCCATACCATTTTTCTTTTGGACTTTGCTTGTGAAGGTATGGGTTTGGATATATGTGGCTTTTGTGCAACTTTTGAGGTAATTGCTTGTTGCTTGGGGACCCACACCATTTTTAGATTTGCTTTGAGGTGTGTGGGTGTATGCAACTTTGGGGATGGTTTTTTCTTTGATTCTTTGCTTTTGTGTCCTAAGGCATAAGGATCCTTAGGATTTTTTGCTTTATGTGTAGAGGCATCCAAATTTCAACTTTTGAATCCCATGGGGTGAGTGGAAGTGGAATTGGTGGAAGCTCCTTGTTTAGACAATATGTGCATTTGTTGGTCATGATTAGGGTTTTTAGAGGGCTTATGGATGAATGGATAAGGTATTGGAAGTAGTGGAGGTATATTCGATGTAGGGATGTTAGGAGTTGGAAGAACCAGAGGCAAATTAGATGGTGGGAGGTGTATGGTCACATGCTTTTGACATTTGTAGGAGGATGGAGGTGGAATGGTGACATATGTCTTGGGTGTATGATAGGGTTGGTGATGGAAAGTGGTGGACTTGGGAGGCGTGGAGGAAGTACCAACATCATTAGATTGTTGTCCTTGGGGTGTGTATCCAAGGCCAAATGAGCATGGAGGGACCTTGACATGGATGGGCTCCAAAATACCTTGTTCAAGATGGCCTAAACCCTTACCTTGATAGTTCATGTTTTGAAGCATATGACCGACAATGGGACTAGGTGCAGGTGGAACACTAGACATGAGCTTCTTATTGAATGAAGAAGGTGAGATTGTAGACAATGGTTGTTGTGTTCCTAAGGAGGAACATTCATGAATAAAGGTGGATAGACCCAGGGGATATGATGGTGGACTAGCAATGTGGTTGATAGTGGATGTGGAAGGATGACTAGGATCTTGATCATGCTCATTAGGATCCAAGATGTTTATTTGATCTTCAATGGGTGGTTGGGAGGCACTTATCTCATCATGACAAGTAGATGCATGTAGATCATGGGTATGTGGAATAATGGGCTTTTGATCATGAATTGCATAAAGTTTGGCTAAGAGGATCATCATAGTTTTCATGAGCTTAGCTAAGATGGTCACCATGGTTTTCATGATCATATATAGAATCTTGATCATAAATGTGAGCATGAAAAGGATTAATTTAGCTATGAATGGGATAAATTTGTTCACGAATAAGGTTATAATCATAAATAGTATCTTGATCAAAGAACATACATAGGTCTTGGATGAATTGAACTTAGAGGTGCTTTGATCTTGATTCGGATGGAGGCTTGGTGTTTCCACATGCGTTGGATTATACTCTTGACATAGCTCTTGGATTACTTGGATGGAAGGGGATGACTCTTGGATAGGATTTCTCTCAATAACATGAGGGTATGATAGGTCTTCATGTGGACTCATGGGAGAAGTCTTTTCAATAAGCTCAATGGTTTGTGGACCACATGATGGGGTTGGAAGAATAAACAAGGTATTGGGAGATTCTTTGATAGGCTCATGAATGGGACTTTGATGACATGGCAATGATTTATTCCTCCCTAATAGCTAATGGATCACATCCTCTGCAAGTGTATGTGTGGATGGATAATAGAGGGGATGGATGATGATAGTGGATGGTGTTATAGGCTTAGAAGTAGGATTTGGTTTGGATGGAAAAATAGTGAGGCTAGATGGATTAGGATTGGATGGAGGAATGTTAGGGTTGAATGGAGGGATAGGAGGATTGGATGGAAGAATATTAGGGTTGGATGGAGGGATAGGAGGATTGGATGGATCAGATGGTTGGTGGGTCAATAGACTAGGAATGAGATCACATGATGGTGTCAAAATGGGACTAGTAAGCTCATGTGTTGGCATGTGATCTAATGGTGATGGAGGATGTTCATTGGATGCTTGCTCTAGGTTGGTGTCTCCCTCATCAAAGGTTATCAAGTCTTGTAGCAAACGCAAGCTTAGGGATACTTGATTTATGTACAAAGGATCATTTAGACTTGAGTCAAAGGTTATTAGTGTTGGATTCAAGACAAACAACTGAGAGGGGGGGTGAATCAGTTGTCTAAAACTTGCTTCTAATTTAAACACTTAAATCCACTTTGTTATTTAGCAGCATAATAATTAATCAACCATGAAAGCATAAAGCATTAACACAAGAACAAAAACACATCAACACATGAGACACCAAGATTTTGATGTAGAAAACCTGGTCAAGGGAAAAACCACGGGGTGATTAACCCAAAAAGTAATTCTCTATTAGAAGAATAGAAAGAACAAATGGCACATGCCAATTAGGGCTCACTGCCCAAGCACACTACTCACAAGAGGCCCACTGCCTACAAGAGACACACTGTCTACAAAATAACAAGTATCACAAACTTGAATTGGAGAATAGCATCTTTACCATGCTTGGATCAGTTCCATTTAAGCCCAAAAACTTCAGCTCTACCTTCTGCTCTTTTCCTCGCTACCATACACTCATCCACACAAGACACACTTTAGAATGACTTCACAATCACTTATTTATACAAGGCATCAACTTAGGAACAATCATCTAAGTCGGCCAAACACCTGTAAGAACATCCGCAAGACGTGTAATACATCCGGTCAGCCAGTCATAGGAAGAACACCTTCATCCAATGGTTATTCTTCAAATGCAAACTCTAACTTCAATGCAGACCACCAACATGAACTGTACACGATCCAAAGATCACCACAACCTTTCCTGAATTACCAATAACATCCACACTTCATCTGCTTGCTAGAATTCTTCTCTCCTTAATCCGGATCTTCAAGAACATAGTTTATCATCATTGTTACAAAGGAATAGGTGCTTCTGGACCTTCAAACCATGAACCAATTGAGTTGAAACTTCACATGAACGTCCTCAACACTCCCTCAAATCTGTAGAATGAGATAATACATTACCGGATCTCGCCGAACCTATCTGTGTCACTCTGTCACCTCTGAACACCTACCGAAACCGGTTCTACTTGAGCAGCGATAACTTCTTCAAATCTTCATGTGGACCTCTGAAAACTTGATTGGAGCATCTCAAGACTTATATCTACAAACCTGTTAAACTGTATCCTCTAATCCTCAACCTATCTTGGACTTTTACCTTATTGTCATTACTGTTCTTCACTGTTCCTAATTGAGACTAATTTTCTCAATATCCTCAGCACACAGCTCATCCAATCCTTATCATTAATGTAACAGGAGTATGTTGACATCAATGACAACACCGGTTAGGCCCATACTTGCAACAATCTCCCCCTTTGTCATTGATGGCAACATATGATGTGAAAAACTTATCAAGACAAGAGCTTCTCCTTACTGTCACAACTCCCCCTACCGGCAACAACCATTCACATGTCTTCTCTTCCTTTACTGCTCCCCCTTTGATCATCAATCACTAGTTTTTCACATGTTTCTCTCCCCCTTTGACATCAATGGAAAAGGGCTCATACTTGCAACTCCAACACTTCAGAACATACCAGCTGCTCCCCCTGAGTAGCAGCTCCCCATCATCAATTCGGATCACAAGATATGACTGTGATATCCACCGGACTGATGCACATTAGTGCATCTTAGTTCATCACCAGAGGGGCAATAACCCCTAACTTCTCCCTGAGATACTCAAAAGAGTCCCTAGGAAGAGGTTTAGTAAAGATGTCTGCACTCTGATCCTTGGAAGGCACAAACTCCAGTATGACTTCATCCTTGTTCACTTGCTCTCTCAGAAAGTGAAACTTAATAGATATATGCTTAGTCTTAGAATGCAACACCTGATTCTTAGATATATTTATTGCACTTGAATTATCATAGAAGATTGTGATAGGCTCCTCATACTCTACTCTGATATCTCTTAGCATCTGCTTCATCCACAAAACTTGAGTGCAACTACCTACTGTTGCAATGTATTCTACTTTAGTTGTAGATAGAGATATTGCCTCTTGTTTCTTGCTTAGCCAAGAACCAATCTCTTTCCCAAAAAGAATGCTCCACCACTGGTACTCTTCTGGTCATCCACATCTCCTGCCCAATCTGCATCTGTATATGCATGAAGAGAGAAATCATGATCTCTAGGATACCACAAACCATACTCAACTGTCCCTTTTAGATATCTAAAAATCCTCTTGATTTCCATGACATGAGATTCTCTGGGATCAGCCTAGAATCTAGCAACAAGACCAATAGCCTGCATAATGTTTGGTCTAGTTTGAGTTAGATACAACAGTCCTCCAATCATTGACCTATACTTTGTCTGATCAGCCTTAGGAGAATCATCTTCTTTGCTCAATTTACATTTGGTAGACATAGGAGTATGCATTGGTTTTGAGTCTTCCATCCCAAATTTCTTCAATAATTATTTCACATATTATTCTGAGAAATGAAGATTCCTTTCTTTGTTTGAGTGATTTGTAGACCCAAGAAGAAATTCATTTCCCCAAGCATGGACATCTCAAACTCATTTTTCATTTGATTTACAAAATTTTTGCACATACTATCTCTTCCTCCAAAAATGATATCATCAACAAACACTTCAACAATCAAGATGTTTTCATGATCAATTTTGAAATACAAATTATTGTCAGCAGTACCTTTGTTGAAACCAATCTTCAAAAGATGCTTATCCAACCTTTCATACCAGGCTCTTGGGGCTTGCTTTAGTCCATACAGAGCTTTCTTCAACTTGCAGACCATATCACCATGATCAGACAATTGAAATCCATCCGGTTGCTCAATGTATACTTCTTCTTCCAAGTCACCATTTAGGAAGGTAGACTTGACATCCATCTGATATACTTTGAAGTCCTTGAAGGCAGCATAAGCAAGAAATAATCTGACTGCTTCAATTCTTGCCACTGGAGCAAAAGTTTCTTCAAAATCAACTCCTTCTATTTGAGAGTAGCCCTTGCAGACCAATCTGGCTTTATTTCTGATTACATCACCAACTTCATTCAGTTTGTTCCGGAAGACCCATTTGGTTCCAATCACATTCTTGTCTCTAGGTCTGGGAACAAGATCCCAAGTGTGATTTTTCTCAATTTGCATCAGCACTTCTTCCATTGCTTTGGTCTAGTTTTCATCATTGCAAGCTTCATTTACTATCTTAGGTTCAATCCTTGAAATCAGACAATACTCATCTGAGTTTTGAGCAATTCTTTTTCTTGTTTACACAACTTTGCTTTTATCACCTATGATCTGATCCTCAGAGTGGTTCAGTCTTACATACCTGGGAACTTTGGGAGTTTCCTACACTTCTAATTCTTGATTAGGCTCATTATGACTCATCTCTTCTCCCTGAATTACCGGATCTGTTTGATTCTGAGTACTCGAAGGAGTTTGGGCTCCTCGAATCAGAACACCATTTTGATCATCTTCATCATATTCATAAAACCTTGAAGGTTTCTCAATTCCTTCATCCACCTTCACATTTGTACTTTCTATCATCTTTCTCAATCTCTTATTGTAACACTGGTATGCTTTGCTTTGAGTGGAGTAACCCAAGAAAATTCCTTCATCACTTCTAGCATCAAACTTGCCTAGATCTTCATCTCTTTTAATGTAACATTTGCTACCAAACACTCTAAAATACCTCACAGTAGGAGTGATGCCAAACCAAAGCTCATAAGGAGTCTTACCGGTATTGCTTCTGATTTGAAGTTGATTGAGAGTATAGACTGCAGTGCTGACAACTTCTCTCCAAAACATCTGAGGAACGTTTGCTTCCATCATCATTGTCCTAGATGCTTCTTGGATGGTCTGGTTCTTTCTCTCCACTACTCCATTTTGCTGTGGAGTCCTAGGAGTAGACAACTGTCTCTTTATACTATGCTTCTCAAAAAAATCTATGAATTCACCACCTCTATCAGACCTCAGACATTTCAATTTTAATCTGGTTTCATTTTCTACCATAGCCTTGAAGATTTTGAACTTCTCAAAAGTTTTTGATTTCTCTTTCAGAAAGGTAACCCACATCATCCGGGAATGGTCATCAATTAAAAGCATGAAATATCTATCACCTTGTACACTCTTGATTCTTGTCAGACCACATAGATCAGTATCAACTAAGTCTAATAATCTGGTAGAAAATTGATCCTTGCTTTTAAATGAGATTCTGCTTTGTTTCCCCAACTGACATTCTTTGCACAAACTATTTGTAGGTTTTACCAATTTTGGAAGATCTCTTACAGCCTGAGAATTGCTTATCTTGATGATATTATCAAAATTCACATGACACATCCTTCTATGCCATAGCCAACTCTGATCAACTTGTACAAACATACAACTTTTACCAGTACCAACTAAATGAAAGATATTACCTTTTGTTTGAGTACCGGATGCAATCTCTGTTTTGAAACTCTCAAAGATCCTGCATTTTCCATTTTTGAACTGGAGATCATAGCCTTTGTCCACCAACTGTTTGACACTGAGAAGATTGTGCTTCAATCCTTCAACATACAGTACATTACCAGTTTTGTTCTTTCCATCAAAAGAAATAGTTCCCCTACCTCTAATTCTACCAGCAGAATTATCACCAAATTTTACCACTCCTCCTTCATACCTTTCCAAATCTAGAAACTTATTTTTGTCACCTGTCATATGGTGAGAGCATCCACTGTCAATGACCCAATCATCCTTTTCTTCAACTTGGGCAGCTAGAGCTTTTTCTACAACTTTATGATTGACAGATTCAAAGGGCATTGGATCTTCTTCCTTAATGGCAATAAATACCCATTCACTTCCGGATTTGTTTCCTGATTCTGATTCATCATCTGTTACTCCTTCATTATCATCTTCTTCATGAACATAATAACAATTCTTTTGGAACCTTGATCTATTAGGATTTGACCTTGAAAATCTTTCCGGACATCTTGAGGCAAAATGACCAATCTTATTGCAGTTAAAACACTTAAAGGGCAATTTTCCTTCATACTTACCGGATCCTCTTGGCAGTCTTTTTGCAATGAGGGCTTCAAGTTGAGTTGTTTCTGCTTCTTCTTCTTCCATGTCTTTTCTTGCTTTTTCATACCATGACAACTTCTTTGATGAATTCTCTCCCAGATCAAACGTTTGTTTACCTTTGACACAGGCACTGGCTTTGAATACAGATTCAGTTTTGGGGGGGTCATCTCCAAACTCTATCATTTCAAATGTAGCTAATTTTCCAGCCAATTGATCTCTTATGACAGTTGTATGGGCTCTAAATTCCTCAATGGCAGTGGCCTTGATTCTGTAAGAAGCAAGAAGGGATCTGAGAATTTTGCCAACAATCTCATCTTCATCCAAGACTCAACCAACATTTCTAATTCCACAAACAAGCTCATTTACTCTTGGCATAAAAGTAGTGATGTTTTCATCTTCTCTCATCTTTAGATTTTTAAATTTTCCTTTCAAACTTTGTAACCTTGCACTTTTGACATACTTGTCTCCTTCATGCAGAAGCTCCAGTTTTTGCCAAATCTCAAAAGCAGTTGGTAGGTCAATAACATTTGAGAGTTCTGAATTAGATAATGCACTTAGAAGAGCCTCTATAGTCCACAGATTGTTTTCAGCATCTGTGATTTCATTTAGGCTTCTTGGACCACCCTGTGGAGGTACATATGGTGTTGTAGCCATGATCCAGTACGCCATTCCCATACACTTCAAGTGACATTTCATGCGACCTTTCCAGAGATTAAAGTTGGTTCCATCAAACTTTGGACTATCCTTCTTGTAAGACGACATCCCAGATCTCCTCAAGCGGTTAAGCTCCTTTTAGAGGAACTTAGCTCTTATACCAATTGTTGGATTCAGGACAGACAACTAAGAGGGGGGGTGAATCAGTTGTCCAAACTTGCTTCTAATTTAAACACTTAAATCCACTTTGTTATTCAGCAGCATAATAATTAATCAACCATGAAAGCATAAAGCATTAACACAAGAACAGAAACACATCAACACATGGGACACCAAGATTTTGACATGGAAAACCCGATCAAGGGAAAAACCATGGGGTGATTAACCCAAAAAGTATTCTTTGTTAGAAGAATAGAAAGAACAAATGGCACATGCCAATTAGGGCTCACTACCTGAGCACACTGCTCATAAGAGGCCCACTGCCTACAAGAGACACACTGTCTAAAAAATAACAAGTATCACAAACTTGAACTAGAGAATAGCATCTTTACCATGCTTGGATCAGTTCCATTTAAGCCCAAAAACTTCAGCTCTACCTTCCGCTCTTTTCCTCACTACCACACACTCATCCACACAAGACACACTTTAGAATGACTTCACAATCACTTATTTATACAAGGCATCGACTTAAGAATAATCAGCTAAGTCAGAAAACACCTATAAGAACATCCGCAAGACGTGTAATACATTCGGTCGGCCAATCACAGGAAGAACACCTTCATCCGGCGGTTATTCTTCAAATGCAAACTCTAACTTCAATGTGGACCACCAACATGAACTGGACATGATCCAAAGATCACCACAACCTTGCCTAAATCACCAATAACATCCACACTTCATCTGCTTGCTGGAATTCTTCTCTCCTTATTCTGGATCTTCAAGAACATAGTCTGTCATCACTGTTATAAAGGAATAGGTGCTTCTGAACCTTCAAACCATGAATCAATCGAGTTGACACTTCACACAGACGTCCTCAACACTCCCTCAAATTTGTAGAATGAGATAATGCATTACCGGATCTCACCATACCTATCTGTGTCACTCTGTCACCTCTGAACACCTACCAGAACTGGTTCTACTTGAGCGACCATAACTTCTTCAGATCTTCATGTGGACCTCTGAAAACTTGATTGGAGCATCTCAAGACTTATATCTACAAACCCTTTAAACCACATCCTTTGATCCTCAACCTATCTTGGACTTTTACCTTATTGTCATTATTGTTCTTCACTGTTCCTGATTGAGACTAATTTTCTCAATATCCTTAGCACACAGCTCATCCAATCCTTATCATTAATGCAATAGGAGTATGATGACATTAATGAAAACACTGGTTAGGCCCATACTTGCAACAATTAGGTCTTGTAGCACAGGTGGACTTAAGTCTATTAGGTCTTGTTGCAAAAGTGGACTTGAGTTCACTTGATTTATGTACAAAGAGCCACTCAGATTTGCATATTCATGTTGTACAAGCCATTGATAGTCTTGTGAATGTGTTTGATGAAGAGATGAAATGGTAGGATGTGTAGGTAAAAGATCTTGGGGTACGGGTTGTTGTGGATAATGGTAGATATTGGAAGAAGTAGGGTATGATGATGTGGCATTGTTATGGGAAGATGTAGAATTAGGTGATGTGACATTCTTATAGAAAGATGTGGGATAAGGTGATGTGGAAGTGATTTAAAATGTGGATGGATTAGATTGATAAGCAATAAGATGAGGTGGTGTGGAATTTGTATGATATGTAGATGGATTGGATTGGTGAGAAATAAGATAAGGTGATGTGGAATTGCTATGATATGTAGATGGATTGGATTGGTGTGAAATGGAAGGGGATGCCACATAGGAATGAGGTTGAATTGTTTGGTGTTGAATGGATAAAGGATGATAATGTATTTGTTGGGTTTGTGATTGACAAGTGGCTATAAGGTGTTGGGCTTGTGCTATGAGATGGTGCATTTGAGATGATTGGCCTACTTGAAGTTGAAGTTGTTGAATCATGCTATGGACCCTCTGAATCATTTGTTGGCTTAGAGGTGATCATCTTTTTTGAACTTGGTGAAGTAGGTCAATGAGCTCTTGTGCTAGGTCCTCTAAGGTTGACTGGTGTAGAATGATGTGTACTGATGAGGCTAGATGAATTGGGTTGATTAAGATGTGGGTGATTGGATGACAAGGATAATTTAGCTTGGAAAGATTAGATGAAATGTAATGATAGGGAAATGTGTTATGACAAGTAGGATTGAGGATGATGGGGCAATATCAAACACAAGATCTCACATACACACGCATGCACACCAAACACAATGATCAATGTGTACACCCTAGGCTAGGCAAGGATAGTATCTGTTGGGTTCCCACTTGGGTTTCCCCATCCACGTCTACTTATGGTGTATAGCTCCAGGAACTTGGGGCAAAAGCTCCCCCTTATAGTGAACTCACTTCTCAAGCATACCAAGTTCCAGGCCCTCATGACGCGCAGATCGTGAGGTACCCTACTATCTCTGCCATAAGCCGCAAAAATGTGGGACGGCTATCAAAGGCCTAATCAGTTGTCCTCTTGTACCAACAGATAGGGGTTTTTAGCTTCTAAACATAGTTTTTAGTTAGGGCTTCCATTTGGGTGGCTATACATATGGTGATTCACTCTGTTAAGGAGGCTTCCCAGCCTGTAGAGGTTAGGCTCTGCAGGGTTTTGAGGGAAACATTTGTTGGTATAGCAGAACAACACCTGTCATTTGTGACTTTTATCACAAATGTATTATTTATATAGTGGATTGGAATGGTTTGGCTTTAACCTATTTCCGCTTGGGTTGTACCCCTTCTCACAATGGGAAGGCAGACCCTCTAGAGTTAGCAATAGTATCTCATGCACCCCAGATCCATTAGATAGGCAGGGGGAGAGGATACTTCCATTGCCAAATTGGGTAACACACAGATTCAGCATGCAAGCAAAGAAATGAAAAGCAGACACAATGAAAATAGATAGTTCATTTTAGAGCACCAAATCAAAGTGTTTGAGTTGTGGGTTCATTTTAAAACACCAAACTTAAGTGTGCCTACTTTAGTATAAAAGATTGTTTAGAAGCTTGGACCAATCAGAGCTACAAAATATATGTTAGTATGTCTTCATCCTTCATTCTTTAACAAGCATATGTGAAAAGCTGCACCAATAAATCATTAATTTCCAAGAAAAACGATAGATTAAAGCTCAAAAAAAAGCTGAACTTTGACTGTAAAAAGAGATGATAAAATGATAAGATTACCTAATCAAACCTACTTCATTGTGAAGTTTACAGAATTACCTTTCCAATGAGTATTTGTTTGCATGATTTGGCCTTTGTATGACAAAGCTATAGCAAAAAGAAAAATAATACCCCCCCTTGGCAAGTGGAAGAAATAGGTTGACTTGTTTGACCTTTGTTTGACTCTCAATGTTTGATGGTTTTTGCAAACTTTGTTTGATCACATCTGCTATTATGATTACAGATTTAGGTCGAGTAGACCTCACCCCTTTGATAAAGTGTTAAGATTCAATCCCAAAACCCAAAGCTTAGGTCATGGTGTTAAATGTAAAAACCCTTAAATGCTTAAAGGTCGAAATCAAAAGTTAAAACCTAACCACACTAATTTTGACCTGCAAGCTTTCAATGCTGACTACGAGGTTTAGAATACCAACCTTTAGGCTCTTTATGTCAACCTTAGTGTTTTGAACATTGACTTAATACTTAAACAGTGACCTAAGGCTTTGTAACAACTACTTAAAACTTAAACCTACCTTTCAACCTAGCTTTCGACCTACCTTCTGATTTAGGTTTTGTAAAAGAAAGTGGTGTTTGAGAATTGGTCAGGTGAGGTGGTGCTAGTTGCAACCAATAGTGGCAACCAAGATTTCAAGGATATCGACCGAAGTGGGGAGTAGGAATTCAATAGAGGAAAGGAGACAGTTGACTGGGAGGAACAGTGTAGGTTGAAATGGGAAGAGTGCGTTGATAGTAGAAGAGATAGTGACTGATTTTGACTATAAAAAGAGATGGTGACATGTTAAGATGGCGTTCGATGGATATGTTTTAGGATAGTGACCGGATCATAGTAGGAGTAGAGAAATCATTGACAGAGAATAACGACTACAAATTTGGAGAAAGTAGCAATGATAGTATCGGCATCGACAGAGCAAAAGGCAACAGCATAGGGATACAGTTGGCAAAGCAAGTATTAGGAAGTCAAAGTTGAAACCCTTAAAACCAAAAGTGCTTTTCCTACAAACAGTGCTTACTCTGCAAACAAAATCCAACCTTAATCAAAGGCATAATAGAGAGACATACAAATTAGTCCTCAATGGTAGTCCGTACTATACAGATCTGTATGGATCCATACAATAAGGCTACCAAAGTAAAAAAAATTTCAAATTTTCACAAGAAATTTTCCTGTGATAAAAATATGCAAATTTATAGTCCAAGAGCTTGGAAGCGACCTCCCGGACATGATGGCACTGTCCATTTTTAGCACGGAGATCACCTGTAATAGATCACCTTCGAAACTCAACAACGAGTGTTATATACAATGTAAAATTTCAAAGCAAAACCTACGAAAAATGATCAAGTGAGTGGTCCCACTAGGCATGCCATTTTGTAGATGATAAAATATGGACAAAAGAAAGAAGATAAAATAAATCAAATGTTAGACCTGTTTACCCAAATCTTCCAAGTAGTTGATACCTTGAAATAATTGATGCATGCATGTCGAATTGATGTATCTAATTTGATTGTTGATTGCTCATGTTTTGTAGCTTGACGGTTTGATTGAGATGATAACATTGAGATTGATGAAATGAAGAAGATAGGTAGGTGATGGATGAGACGGAACTTCGGTGGAGTGACGATGCTTAGAAGATTCATCCATGCAAATTACATGGATGTAGAGTGACAGTGCTTAGAAGATTCATCCATGTAAATTACATGGATTTCGGTTAATTTATAGGTGAAGATGAGAGAATGGAAGGGGTGAACCTTCCAAGTTGTGAGTGATAGTGAAAATGGAAAGTTGCATTGTGCAACTTGGGAAAAGAAATGGAAAGTGGAAGAGTTCACTCGAGAGATAATTAGAAAGTGAGAGAAATGATATGAGTGATGAGTGGAGATGAGAATGGAATGTGAATAGAGTTAACTCGAGAGATAAGTTAAGATAGAAATGGAAGGTAGGCAAAATCATAATTAAATAATTAAATTATTTAATTTATGATGCATGTGAAGATAAATATGATAAATTAAAATAAAATAAAAAGATTTATTTTATTTTATTTAAGAGGAAAGGGAAATTAAATAAATAAATAAAATTTATTTATTTAATAATGCTAGGGGATGGGATAAATTAAATAAATGTTATATTTATTTAATTTATTAGAGGAAGATGTTAGGTTAGGTGACGATATGGGTGTCCTAGGGAAAAACATGATGCAAGATGCCAAACTGATGTAATGTTGTGACAAGGTGGACATTTTTGGGTGTCTACATCTACAATCCTATTGGTTAAATAATTTAGGGTTTTATTCTTCTCTTCATGTGAATTGAGAAAAGCATTTTTCTAATTTTGATCATGGCATGACAAATTCAATAAACAAAATAATAATAAATGTGCAACACTCTACGTTAATAACTTACAATTTGTGCATGGCATTTGTTGTTAATACATAAATGTTGATTACAGATGTTATTACTGCCACTAACATCTCTCCCAACTAGACCAATTAAATGTTTTTTATTCTTGAATCTACCTTTTGTATTCAAATTGATTCCCTATAGATGGTAGGTATTTCCCCTAATTGGCTAGAAATAGAACACAATGAGTGATCAATCAAAGAGAAGTTATCCTTCAAAGCAAAGTGTTACTAATTTTTTGTTGCAACTAGTAAAAAATCTAAAGAACAAAGATTGGCTTGGTTGGTGCCAATGCAAAACTAATTCTTATTTACATGTATATCAAGTGTGTTTGGAACATGGCATGAACATCCCGAATTATATTAATAGCATATATAATATATTAATAAATATTATAATAAATATTAATAATAATTAATATATTAATATTAATATTTATATTAAATTATTAATTATAATAAATATATAGTATAATAATATTATATAAATATAATTTAATTAATATGACATAATACATTATATTAATGAAAAGAAATTATTATAGAAGGAAATTGAAGCTACAAATAAGAGAACAAATTATCAAAACAAATAAAAGTGAAGGAATCTAAGGTCCTATGAAAAAATCAAGAAATTAAACTACTAAGTGAGGGTCCCAAATTAATTATATTTGTGGCTAATCATAATGCATCAAGATACACTAGTAGCTAATCTTGTTAATTGCCCATTCAAAATGCCTTTCATGCATTACAATTAGGCCAAATGTCACCCTAACCTTTAGTATCCAAACTACCCCTTGGCGGCCAATTCAAAAGCATGCACTTCCATTTGAATGTGTCTAGTAGGGCAGTTGCAACTACAATATCTAACAAAATTCCTCTATCCTTTATGCTTTGGTGGATGTCCATACCCTAATTGAAAGCTTCCATTTTGGCATAGGCTCATCAAATTGGAGATCTATTTGTTTATGGGCATCCACCAAACTTATGCACTTGACATACATGTAAATAAGCTTATTATGAAACTTTGTGCATGTAGTAAATGCAAAATTGTTGCATGATGAATGAGTGGACTTTTTTTCCTTGTGAAAGTGCATTTTTAAGAATATAAGTCTACACTTGATATTTAAAACTACGTGTAAACATTCATTACAAAAACTACCATTTATTAATGCTCTTTATAGGCTTCTCTATTTATTTTCCACCTCATTTTACTCTCTATTGCCTTCTTTTTAAGTTGTGGGCATGTTTATACTTCACTCCAACCTCATAAATCTCTTCACCATTGAAGTATGGATAAATCAAAAAGTTACAAATGCATGTCTTCACCAGCTACTTGTGGTGTTTGTTGGCAACATATGCATGATGACGAAGAGGCTGATGAGCATGACAGTGAGTAGTCTTGTCATTGATTGCAACAAAGTGTAAGGATACAATTGTGTTAGTCTAGAGAATGATATGGAAGAGAATACACCTAAGTGTTGATCTGAAGAAGCTACTAAGTGCAATGTGGAGGAGAAAACACCTAAGCACGATATCCTTCCATTTTGGTGTTTCGCAGTCAGGAAGAATTTGGTGAAGATTTTCCTAAGACATTTGCTATACAAAACCTATGACAGGATCACAGTATTTCAATTCGCACTCCTCCACTATGAAGAATCTTACTATGTGGTTGTAAGGTGTTATTGGTGCATACTAAAGGAGTCTAAATCCAAAGACTCGAGTCTTGAAGCCATCTAGAGTGAAAGATACAGTTGACAGAGTATTGGACTCTGTAATGAGGATGCTTGGGTTAAATATGTATTGAGTCATATTCATGACAAATTCATGTGGTTGGATCTATCATACATGATTAGCAAAGAGGCAATTAGGGTTGTAACAAGGTTATGTTCCTCTAGAATAGTTCTAGATTAAAATCTTTGAAAAATGATGTGGTGATGAAGCTCACCAGAGCGAAGTTTCACAAGGGAGCTCTTACTATAAATGATATTGAGGATCCTGCAGTAAGGTAAGCATCATTGGTGACTAGATACAAGATATTCTTCACAAATAGAGAAAACTTTGTGTCTACCATAGTGATACATATTGCATATCAAATGGTAAAAGAAAACAAAGACTTTGATTTGTGTGTGTATACACCTAAAAATGGCTCAAGATAAATTTAAAAAATATTTTATATTTATTTTATTCTTATTTCCTCTATCAATAAATAAATATACTAATTTATTTATTTGATTCACATTTATCCTATTCTTCCAATAATTAAACAAAATTTAATTTATTTAATTAAAAATCTTAATTCCTCTAAAGTCATCTCTAAATAAATAATCCTAATTATTTAATTATTCTTTTAAGACAAAGTCATATTCCTAAAATCCATATCATTTGTCCACATCTCCCTACACATCATTTGACACCTCACCTCCATGTTGCACTATAAATTAAATATTAATAATGTTTAATTAAGCATTTATCCTCAACACATGTCCTATTTCCTCTCAACCATCCCTACTTTGTAGAAGTTGTTCTCTCCACATCATCATGGTCAAAGTTGTCTATAAGACACTTGTCTTATGATTCCTATATTCCCTCCAACATCCCAACAAACATAGACTCCTTACATATTTCTCTCATGGTCTTTGTGTGCATCTCTCCATGTGGCTCCTTGTCCCATATATCTCTCCATCTTGTCAATGTAGTAGGAACATCCTCCTTCTATATCTCCCCTCATCCAACCAATTCAATCTTGACCCTACATGTCACAAGACCAATTCATCAACCATTGATCTTTTTCCACTTGGATCTAAGCCATCCTTTGCCTATAAAAGGAAGCCTCTCATCCTCATTTTGGAACAACACAAGAGACAGTACTTACATGTTGCAGAAATCATATCAAGTATCAAAAGTGTGCCTTTGGCTTCATTTGCTTAGCATTATCATTTAGAAATCTTCATTAGCATATCATGGATCATTTAGTAATCTCCATAGTTGCATATCATTAGCTTTATCAAGATCATTATCATAGTCTTGCATTGTAGAATCATTCACATTACATAAAATCCACCACAAGTCCATTCATCTTAGAGTCATCTTGAAACAAAGAAGTGTAATTCTGAGACCATAATCATAATCAGCAAAATCAAGATCTCAAGAAGATAGGACACAATGGGACATGAAGGAGAAATTTGAGTTTTGAAGGTATAAATAATGTTTATTTCAAATTCTATATTTTTCTTAGTTTCATTCGTGATTTTGGTGTAAGTAAAAATTTAGAGTATTGTGGTAGCTTAATAGATTTTTACAATTGTTTCCAAATAATCAACCACATTTTGGCACCCACTATGGGGCATTGCCCTAAATTTAACATCAAAATTTGAGTTTTTGTGTGCTTACAGTTGTAACAGAGCGTTCCTACGCATTTGTGTTCCAATCTTGCACATCCATACCAGAGACTAAGCCTACAGGAAAATTTGCTGTCTTTCTGTGCATTTGACCACTATTTTTGTGCATATGACCAATCTTTCTACACATATGATCTTGTTACACATTTAACCTCTATTATTGTGCATTTAATCTCTATTTCTACACATTTAAATCTAGCACTTTAGGTTTATGTTTTTGGATTACTTTTTTGTTACTAATCTATGGTACAACTACTTTCGAATGTCCAAGACTATATGTTAAGACTACTAATAGTTGTTTTTGCAGGTTTATTGCATTTGTTAAATCATCATTGTTGCATTCATTATTGCATTGGTAATTTAGTAGCATTTAGATTAAGTAGGGGAAAGTAATCTTACACATCCAATCTTGCATACAATCAAAACATAGTCTAATCTAGGGGGTTAAATTAACTTTCTTTTCTTTTCTTTGATCATACAAATATTGCATTTTGTGTGATTAGATTAGTCGCACTCAGCTTAATCTAGATGATTAAATAAACACGTGTTTTTCATGTTTGTGAGGTGATAGCTGTATGCTCTCCGCTTGTGAAAAACTTGGGTGATAAAAAACCAGACCCATCTCTTTTTATTTTCTGTTTATCCCCAACAAAATCACTAGAAAGTATCCTTTATTCACTTTATGGATTATGGATATGATCTTTTGGTCTTGTTCTTAGAAGGGCCTATCTTTTGGATTACGTTTCAACCAACAGGAGATGACCCTAAGTGGATTTTTCATTTGGACTACTATATAAATTATTCAAGGTGAAAGCCAAGTCCTAACCAACATTAGCCTTTGCCATACGATGTCAATTTGAAAAGAGGCATACTAACAATTTTGTGAAGAAATTCACATTTGTGTAAGGTATATTATACTCTTAGTAAAGTTGGTTAAAGCTTTTAGTGGCTTGCCAGATGCTCACAAGGTGTTGGTCCCCCAAATAGCAACTAGAAACCTCTTAGTTAGAGACCACCTGGTCTACCTCCAAACATTACAATAATTTTTAGTGCAAGTGTACTTTGCCCCCAAGATTACTCACAATAAAGCTCCCTTGAGATGAGACAGAATCCCCAAGCTTAGCATAAGCTACTTGTAGCTTTTCAGGGAAAAGGTGATTGGGTCATCCTTCCAGTCTTGGAGGTCCCTATCTATCCTCTCTTGCAAAGACAAAAAAGTGTACACATCCATATTAGGTGTGATGAAACTTCAGTCAATGGAGATTCCAAGTATGGATTGATGTATCGCAATGAAGTTGTGTCCTTAGGAATAGAAAGTGCTTGATTTGTCTTTAAATTGTGTTATACCCATGGAAAACTTAGGCTTTTTATGAGCCTTGAACATACACTAATTGTTACAAATAGCCATTGTCTCTTACTGTCTATTGTGTCTTCTTGTCAAAATAGAAAATAAAAAAAATCATCCCAAAAACAATACGTTACCTAGAAAAATGAGCCAAAAACAAACAGAATTGATCAAACACACTCATTTACATAGAACTGCGCATATACCATTTGTTCTTGTGCATTCAATTATTGTTCCTGCACATATGATCTTGTTGCACATATAACTATTATTCTAGTGCATTTGAACTCTGTTACTGCACATATACATCTACACATATATCTTCTATTTCTGCGCATATACACATTGTTCCTGTGCATTTGAACATGCACATCCACAACAAAGGCTATTTCACGAGGTCTTGAGTAAATAAACACAACATATTCAGATACCCTTTTTCTTGTACAATTCATTTGAGAAGTCATTCAAACCATATAGAAACATCTTACATCCATTTTAAAATATTCTACTTACCACTCATACTTAGCCTTCCAAAACAAACAAACAAGGTTTTCATAGAGTGCTTTTGAGATCTTATCATTTCAACAACAATTTAGTTAATCTCCTCCTATTAGGATTTATCATCCTTTATCTAGGAGCTATACTAAAAATCTTGACAAAGTTAGTCTCCATCATAGTGATAGCCATTATCCCTATTTGACTTACTTTGGATCACCCTTTGATAGCTATTTATCATAGCTCAAGTTTATTGTTTAAACAAGATCAAAACAACACTTTAGAAATCTTACCATCAATACCTCAATCTAATCATATCATATTTCATCAAAACTACACTCCATAAAAGCCATCACTTATATCTACACATCTTACATCCAACATCATTCATATAAACTTTGTATGGTTGAGACTAGGTCTCAAAAGAAAGATGAGAAGAAATGAGTTCATTTAATGGTAGCCAAGTTCATTCTAGTGATGATGATGAAGAAGAAGAAATCCCCAAGAATAAATTGTTAGTACTTTGCAGGACCCAAAGTTTCAAAAACTAATGGACAAAGTCATAGCAACGGATCCACACAAATATTTCCTTATGCTTGCACAACAAGGAGAAAAATTACCTCATGATTTTGATATTGACAAATTGAGAGAAACAATTCAAACAAAGGAAATTGAAGCTCCTAAGAACAAGGAAATTGAAGCTCCTACGAACAAGGAAACTAAGGATGGGATAAATACATTAGATGCACTTACTCAACAAATCTAAGCTTTGTAACAACAATTTGTGGATTTACAAACCAAATCCTCAACAAAATGATATTCACTAGAGGACATATCTCCCTATCCATTTGATAAAAGCTTGATTATGATACCTTTCCCTTCTAATTTCGAAGTACCCAAATTTGATAAGTATAGGGGAAAAGGTGATCCTTGTGACCATATCAGGGAATTTAGTGTTGCATGTTTAGAAGTTGCTCACAATGATATATATCTAATGCGACTCTTTCCACGTAGCCTAGGAGGTCAAGCCATGCAATGGTTCTCACGTCTACCTCCTAGAATCTGAACATTCAATGAACTAATAGACAAATTTGTAGCTCACTTCTCCTATAACATTGAACATGATATATCAATTTTAGATCTTCGCAACAATAAACAAAAGAGTGGAGAGTCCTTTGTTACTTTCTTGCAAAGATGGAGACAAATTGCAAGCAAATGTCCATCCCATATCCCCAAAAAACAAATGATAGAAATGTTTGTCCACAATTTAAACGCCGACTTAAGCTATCAACTTCAAATCCAATTTCCCACTTCTTTTAGTAAGGTTATTGAGATGGGATTACTCATAGAAAAAACAATGATAACCAAAGGACAAATTAAGATCTATAAGGATGTTACTAGTTCAAACAACAACATGGACAAATCTAGGTTTTGGACCAAGAAAAAGATCATTGTGAATGATGGGGTTATAGATGCCAAACATGTTAAACCAACACAACTCATCTTAAATTTATCAAGTCCACAAAACAAGGCTTCTTCAAACAAACCAACCAACAATGAACCTAGACGAACAAACTTCAATTCTCCTCGCAGATGATTTACACCATGTTAGGAGAATCCATTGAATCTGCCTTAAGGAAACTCATTGCAAATAATCTCATAATGCTTCCTATAGCAAGAGAATATGAAACCAAATTTAAACCTCCATGGTGGAAAGATTTTGATTATTGGGAGTTTCATAGAATCAAAGGTCACAAAACAAATGATTGTCAAAGGTTGAAAAATTCAATTCAAGACTTAATAGACAGAGAAGATATATCAATTGATGGTCATACATCCAATGAAGAACATGTGGCATTTAAGAATCCACTTCCTAACTATGAGAAGGGAAGTGCCTCAAACATAAACAATAACGATGGTAATAATGCTAATTACACAAAAATATCTTATGAACTTACTGTTGATGCTTAAATTTGTAGGTTAATCACCAACATGGGAAATCCTAAGAATGCAGGACTTGATTCTTAAGACAACCTCCAGATTTTAAAGAAGCTGGTTCTTCTCAATGCGATTTGATGTAAAGGGAACAAAAAATAAGATTACAGATAAAACCCTTAAAACTTAATCTTCTAAGGCGGTGCACTGAGAATGTATATTGTGATTCAAATAAAAAACACATTGATTAAACCATTAAAGATTTACTACTAAGCTAAAGAGCATGATGTATAATTAACAATAACAGAGAATATATCATAGATTTATCAAAGGCTTAATACAGAAAAAATGCAAGAAAGATTCAGGAAGACACCATAACATGCACAGAACACCACCCTCTCTTTATTGATGGTCAAGAGAACAAAGTACATAATGCAAAGATGCACAGATTAAAATATTCAATCCCTCCTGAGAGGTATCTGTTAAGGAAAATGATATTTTCTAGTCCAATAGCACAACTCAAAAATCTCTTTATGTATCTGAATATCCCTATCTCTGCAATAGACCTTTCTATTTATAGCATAAAATGAGGCTCCAAGACTCCTGTGACCATTGAACTTTTAACCTCCTGGATACTAGCATCTCTAGTTAACTGATGATTAAGTTATCGGCCCATGTGGTGCGAATCTCCTCTGGATTATGGGTCACTATTCTTCTTCTTCCATTGCAATCGACTCCATGAGTCTTCAGATATGATGGATTCTCTCACCTTTTGCTAAGCTACATTAGCTAAAGGCACAATAGATATGGGCCTTCAAACATTGAGTCTGACAGCCTATGTCGTTAGGATAGATGGCGCCACCTGCAGCTCTTAAAAAAGACTCAAAAAGTTAAGGCATGGTGGCTTCATACTCCATGAGCAAAGACTATTTAAAAAGACTCTTCAAACGAGCACAGTATTGACATGTGTTATCCCCTATACTCTCTAATATCTATTAAAATCTTGGTCCCCACCTATACATGTGGTAGAATCCGCAGTACTTAAGAGCTTAATCAAAAAGAGGCTCAATAAAAGACAAGCAGCAAGCTTCACGGATTCTTCAATGAGATACGCGGCAAGCCCGTGCTCATTTAACAAAACTTCACAAAATTTTCCCTTGAAATGCCCCCTATTGTGACACATGGAGCCTTCTGTGAGACCTTAAAAACTTATAAAGGGAACTTTGAAACAGCACGCGAGCGCCGACACTTGGCGCTATCCACATAGACTCAATCTTTGCAAAAAGGGATCTCAAAATGGGATACTGACACTAACACATAGCATCCTCCACTACTTCTTCTTATGTTGCCAAAATTAAACATAGTGGAGACATTTGGCATGCTCTGGGGCTCCCTCAAAATACTCTTAAAGGCTCTTAATACTTTTACTTTTAGACTCTGCACCGTCGATAGACTCTGCCATGTGGATCCTTCATGCTCCATAAGAGATTCTTTCCTCGGAGCCAACTCTTCAAATGAGCATCGTTGCACCACTTGTCATGTCCCACAACCTTGAGACTCTTTCCTCTATATTGCCCTGATACTTCATACATATATGCAAAATATAGAGTTTTTACTCTATAGTTCTTGGCAACTCACATGGGACTCTGTGCCTGCATAGAGAGAACCTAAAATCTTCCACAAAAAAGAAACAAAACCAAAATTGAGATGCAACCAAGAACTTTAGAGTTTCTGTAATGCGGCCTAATAATTAGACCACTCTGCATCAGTTAGGTAATTCCTCTTCTGAAGAGCTTGGAATGCTAGATCCAACTTGATTATTTATTTATGGGAAAATGTTTGCAAACTTTGTACAATAGCATGAGTTGTTGAGCCATTGGGAGAATAATTGATTCTACCTCTGCCACACTAGATGAATCACTTGAACTCTAAAAAATTATCTGATCATTCTGCTTCAAAAGTAGTAGAGCTTTTATCTAGTCTATCATCAAGACCGTGCTATTGTTTGGGAATGGTGAGGGGAGTCCTAATTGGACCAAATTCTCAATGTGTCCCTTCATCCCTTTGACTCCTTCCTTCAACATATTCAATAGAGTCTTACATTTTGTAGCAACTTTGTTACAACTCAGGTTTTCATTCACCTTTTCTATGGTTACCATTATGTCATTTATCTCTACTGCCTGTAAGATCTCATTAGGGACATCATAGAACTTTTGGAGCAAAAGCTAAGAATCAGAAACCTTTATGGAAACTAAAGATAAAATTGCTTCGACGGAAGACTCCACCCTCTCACACATCTATTGAGCATTTAAAAGAAACTTGAGGGCAGGCTTCAACTATGATATGTCATCAAAGATTCTTTTCCAAGATGAAACATATAGTTCCTTAACCATTGTTAGCACTCCAACATTTTGGGGTTGTTGGCTGAGTTGTAGAGTCAGTTGCTTCACCTTTTCTTGTTCCACTAGAAACTGGGTCTGTAAAACACTGCCCTGATCCTTCTCACCCTTAAGACTCTACTAAAGTTGAGACACTTCCTGAGCCTGGTTATCACATTTTTGCTCTAAGAAAGCCTTCTCTTGTTCCATTGCACTCACAGCACCTTTAGTTTGTGCCAAATCATATTCCAGTTCAATCATCTTCATTGTGATACCTGATAAACCTCTTTAGACACAGCAACCTTGATATTCTTATTCAATTGATTAATCTCCAAGTCCTTGGCCTTGATCTCTGCAGAGAGGCAATCTATTGTGGATTTAGTCTTAGCGAAATATGCCTCCACTTTCTGCAATTTTCTAGTGACCTTAAGATAGTCTTATTGTGCCTTGCACACATGCCCCATTTCGTAAATGGGGACGCCCTCTTCGAAAGTTTTGGCTAAGAGTGTCAGTTTAGCTCATTGATTCCTAAGGTGTCAAAAAGATGATCAAAATTGCATTCTTTGTTGTGATAGAAGGCAAAGATGTTACTGAGGCCTCCAAAACCACTAAGTCAAGTTCTAGCCTTCATTGCAACCAAGCCTGATATCCCTTTGCGCTAAATCCATGGCATGTTGAATTTTGTGCTAGATTTCCACTCAACCAACCTTAGCGTTAGATGCCTTATCAACTGACTTAGCACCAAAATCTTTGTTTGCTGACCTAAGCGCTAACATTGCTTTCAACCATCTTGGCGCTAAAATCCCTGGTCACTAACTTTAACCTTGACATTGCACTCAACTGACCTTGCATTGAATTCACTTATTGCTACCTTGCACTACATTTGCCTCTCTCCAACCGAGCACTAAAAATGCCCATCGATGACCTAGGTCAGTCTACCCCAAAATTCGTGCATGTCTGAGGTGTTTCAAAATAGCGCAAAACCTAAGAGATCTTTTATTTTGTGAATAGCGCACTGAGTCTGCAACTATATAGGGGCATTAATGTCAAATAAGTTTAAGGGTATAAAACATTTGTAAGCCTATTTTGAACTCATTTTTACATGAAGACAAATCATTAAGAGCTCTATGAATTCTTTGTTGACGAAGAGCAATTTCAAACCACGAGGGAATCCATCCAAGGCACAGTCGACCATCACCAAACCTTCATAGTTGTATTCAAAAATCAAGTAGGTATTTATATATCCTGTTAAATTAAGTTGCAAAGGTTAAACTCTTATGTGTCTCATTTGATAAGGGTTTCATATGCATTCCTTGTTTAAATCTATAGAAGACAAGGGTTTTGTCTTAGACACAATGGTTGAATAATTTAGCAATTAAATGACTCAAACACAAAATCTTGTTCGAAACCCTAGGGCATTAGGAAACTAGTAAAATGGGCTGTTGAAATGCATTTTTTCACACTTGCAAAATCATTCACTAAATTCACAAAAATTCCTTTGAGGTTATGATTCAATTTGTGCTAAAAATATAACTACCCGACCTCTAGAAATAATGCTCAAATTTGAGTCAGTTGACGGATGAACTAATCTCCACAATCAAAAGGAATTGAAACCTTTGCACTAGAATCCTTCTTCACAGACTTTGTGCTAAAAGTGCTCTCAACCGACCCAAAGGAGTGAAGTCAGTCGGGCACCTTGAAAAACTCTACCAAAACCCAAAACCAACCTTAGCACTAAAATCTAGAACCACCGACTTAGCACAGAAACTTGCTCTCACCGATCTTGGTTAGACAGCTTTGAAATCCCTGCTAAGTCACTAGCATCCAAAATCTCCACCAATGGTTAGACCATATTTAGCACTAAAATATCATCCCACTAGCTTGCGTGAGATGATCCTTCCATTGACCTTTGGTCAATCACCCTTCAAAGCCGCACCAAGTTAGTCATGTTCAAAACTTGCGCTGAATCTCGTTCCCATCTTTAGCACTGAATCTTAGCCTTTCCGACATGCGCCAAATAGACTTCCAACCAACTTCCAAAATGCAAAGGGGTCAGTCTCCACCAAAACCCACGCAAGGTCAGATAGCCTCAAAATCGCACCAAGTCAGACCAAACCCAAATCAGTGCTTTTCTGTGAGACAGGTCCGAGACCCCCAAAAACCACGCAAAGTGCTTTTTATGATGTTTTTCTTTAATCATCCCAAGTCAGAATGATCGGTTAAGGTAAAATGGATGTTCAAGAAGTAATTGTATCATGATTTACATGTTTTCATTTAAAATTTCAAGTATTCATTGCATGGTTAGTGGATTTCAAATGCTTTCTTATTTACTTATGCCATGTAATAGGTAGTGTAAATCATTTAAGTCTACAAGTTTTTACTTCTACATTTGAATTTCAAGGACTTGGTAAGAGAATCTTGACTTAGTAGCTCAGGTAAATAAGTTAGTGGCTCACCCAAAATAGATTTAGGAATCAAAACATCAAGGAAACTATAACTTATATGGTCCGGTCATGCAGGTTAACTAACTGCAAGGGCTCAAACCATGAAGTACAAATTTAAAGGTATTCCTCTTGAAACAAGAATCACCTCTGGATGGAAAAACATAGGGGACACCGATCTAGGTCACATTAACTTAGATGACTTCAGGACCAAAATATTTGGACCCAATTCAACTCCAATGGCCAAGAAGATAAAGGACAATGGAATTGCAGAGTCAGCTGCCTTCCCAACCTCAACCCAATGTGAAAAACTAATAGTAGCCTATGCTGAGAGATATGATCCATTAACTAGAACCATAAAAACTCCCAGTGGAGAAGTGTTAGAAGACTTGAGTACACCATCTATAGCAGAGGCCTTTGGTATTCCATGGTATTCAGTGCTCACCATGCCAGATAAAATAGGTGCAAAGGAAACATTCAAGAAAAGCATGGATACATGTAAAAAGCATATAAATGACCATTGGATGAAGAGCAAAGATCCACCATCATTAAGCTTCTCCATACTTTGTACAGAAGTGACTTCCATGATGAGATTGGAGACTTAGTGACCCTGCTTAGTAGAATATATGGGCTAGCCACATCATCAACCTTTGAAGGATGGATGTTCATGATGATTGAGGAGATAGTTAGTAAAGGAACCAAGTTTCACTGGGCTCAAATATTGAGTAATAACATGCATGACGCATTTGAAAATTTCAGAGAAAAGCAAACATTCAGGTGGATCTCCTGTGTGGTATATTTGTTGGCTAGAAGGAATGAATATGTTGGGATGTCCAAAATTGGGGAGGTTGGCAATGATGGGTAATAGATCAAAGTTTATGAATGCTACCCTCAATTAGAACTATCCCAATCCCTCATTCATTATAAGAGGGTGAATGATGCATTCATGATGTATATCACTAGATTACTACAAGGTACCTTAGCTCTCAGGATAAGTACTCAAGCAATGAATGAAATCATCCAATATGGGAGGTGGTACATACAATTTCAAAATTTCACCTACTTGAGAATTCAAGGCTTCACTGGTCTTCCATACAAACTACCTTGTTACCCTACAAATAAGGTAGTACTTCTGGAGTTGTCTAGGCAGCTAATCACCTATCCAGAAAGATTGAAACACCTTCATAGAAAAAATGTTAAGTTTTCGATCATGTTGGGTAGCGGTAACTGTGCATGTGTCTCTCTTGGAGTAGCTAAACATTCTAATAAGGAGCTACAGTTACTTAACCTTCATTTCTATACAAAGAGAGATCATTTTGACCCACAAAGGATAATGGAGAAATATGTGAGCAAAAGGCTATTTCACAAGATGCGTCTAGAAAATTTTTGGGCTAATTGTGTAGATGATTATGAAGTGTTGGAGAGAACTCACTCAAGACTGTCTCTTGGGTTCATAAGGAAATTCCATATAATAGAATCACCAGACTAGCTGAATGATGATGAAGATGTAGTGTAAAAGGGACCCTGGGAGGCCCAATATCAAAAACCAAGCCCTCTTCCTAACTGAGCCAATGCAGAGGAAAGTTCTTTAGATGCGGTAATGAAAGAACCCATAAGGTTGAGTAAAATATGGGTGAGGAATCAAGTTGTAAAATTGGAGAGACAAGGAGTTCAACTTACTTACACAACACTTAAATCTAAAAAAGAATCTAGAGATAATGAAGACACACCCATAGAAGTGCCAGATGATATAGAGCAAGCTCAAGAACCATCAAGGAAATTTGATAGTGAGGAGCATATACCTTTGGCAAAGAAAGGGAAGGCAAAGAAAGTTGTTTAAAAAACTAAAAAGAAAGATATGCCTATTGCCACAAGGACAAGGGCATCCAAGAAGAAGGACATGCCTAGTGGGCCGGGAGAAGGGTCTAAGACCAAAAGGCTGAAAGTCAAAATAGTTGGCATCACTATAGAAGCCTCTATTGTTGTGGCATTAGATAACATAAATACTCCTGCAACCTCTCCCCCTCCTGCTTCTCCAATCATAAATGTTGCCGCACTTTCTCCTGCTGCTCCAATTGTGACTGTTGCCATAGCTATGCAACAAACCACTTATGCTTCTTCCCCAGTTGCAACCACAATCTCCACAACCTCATGTCCACTAACAATTGACTCAAGTAGCGCGATTAGCCCCACTACTCCCATTATTGCCTCTTCTTTTCCTCTTGATTCCACCACATCCATTCCTTCAATTTCTTCTGTCTCATTCTCTACCTCCTTCTCCCTGCCACCCATTTCTTCCATACTTTTACCCTCTTTCCCTATGCCTTCCTCCTCTATTGCTTCACTAATTGTCATTTCCTCCACACTACCTACCTATCCCATTCCATCTTCTTTGGGGTTTACCTCATTTGCAAATTTAACACATGACAATTTGTCCTCATTTGCTACATATTCATTGGCATTAGCCACTAATTCTATGACCCTATCAAGTGGGAAAGGTTCACTTCCTTTGGCTATCCCAGCAATGATAGGAATTGAAAAGGTGTTAGAACAAATTGAATCACAAGAGAAGGAGGAAATAACATAAGTATCTAATGAATCTCCTCTTGCACCTTCTATCAAGGTTGAGATAGTTGAAATTCATGAAAGCCCAGTTGATGAAAAGGGTACAGAAGGAGTTTTGTAAATGGCGCAGCAGGCCATATAAGAAAACCTCCAACATGTTGGGTAAGCCACTAAAGAAGAGGAGGTTGATAAAGGTGAAAGGGAGAATATTCATGATGAATCACCTAACAGGGAAGATGCCCATGGAAATATCCTTGAGATTTCTTTTGCTGCACCAAATTGGCTTCAACAAAGACTCACGGAGAAGGAGCCTCAAGTGGAAATGATGCAGTTAGATTTGGATGCACTGCTGGCACAAGTGGAAAAGCCCAAGAAACAAAAGAAGGAAAAAATATAATCACGAATATACAAAGATGCATCGACCTCAAGAATAGCAGAGGTTGTTGTCATGTTAGATTATGCGAGAAGCGAGAATCGAGCCAGGATTCGATGTCGGTCGTAGATCATATGTGCCTCCAATCAACAGTTGATCGAAGATCAAAATAGAAGAATGAAGAGATATCTAAAATGAGAGAAAAATAGAGACAAAGAAAGAGAATTTTGAGAAGACTCTCAATACTCTCACTGAGCTACCACTGAACTAATATTTGAGCTTGTGAACTAGCTACCGTGAGAGGAGAGTGCTGTATATATAGCAAAAATGGGGCATATACATCCAAGAGGTGCATTAAATCCCATATCCCATAAAAAGTGGGAGGTTTTACCTACTTGGTAAATGCCAAAACATGTGGCATAACCTCCTTACATGAAAACAAAAAAGGAGTTATAAGAGGTGGCATATAAAGCCAAAAGAGTGTGAGAACTCTAACTACCCCATAACCTACTTAGGTAAGGATAGAATAGTGGTTATGAGAGGTGGCACAAAAAGCCAAAAGAGGATGTGTAACTCAACTACCCATGTGTGGGAGAGAGTTACACATGTAGCTGATGTATTTCAGCACGTGTCCTCATATTAACCACATATAATAAACCTAAGCAAACTTAATAATGTGTAGGAAAAATAAATATCCCCAAGGAAAATAAAAAACCTACACTAACACCCCCCCTTAAGCGTAGCTTAGGTGGGTGAAAAGATATGGGTCCTGGCAAGTGAAGCCTGGTGAGGTACCCATGTACAAAGAAAAATCTCTCATAAATGGAGAAAAGAAGCCCCCCTAAATAGAGAGAGTGAAAGAGACTATGAAACGCCCCCACAATGAAGTAGCTCCGATTTCAAAGGAGGATACCCATATATGAATGTTGAAGATGACCCATTTGTGGCAAATGGCATTTCTCCCCTTAAGAAGAAACAACTTCAATGGTGAATGTTGAAGTAATTCCCACTCAAAGAAGCAAGGTGAGGAAGGAAGCCTCATGATGTATCTTGTCTCAGAACTCTGCTCAAGTGTCTCCATGTTGATGTCGAAAGATGTCACAACCAAATCAGGTGTCTTAGGCCTCATTGATGAAAGTGACAATCTAAAACCAAGTGGAAACTGAAATAGAATAGGATCCAAAGATGAAGATAGCTCCTTTGAAGACAAAGAGGTCTTCTCCAAATGTTGCTCAATTATCTCCAAGCCCTTGTCAAACTGTGACAAATATTGATAAGATGAATCAAGTACCATGCAAGATTCAGGTACAGTTACCATTGACGTATGGTGCTCACCATAGGTAAGCCAACTGGACTCCTGAGAATCAGGTACTTCTGCAGAAGATGTCTACATAAATGATGACTAAGTCGAATAAGACTCATGAATATCTGTAGAATTTGTCACTGTAGAAGTTGATGTAGGCAGAGAAAGAACATGAGGGTTTGATTGTTCCCTCAAAACATCTAAAGAAGATTCAACTTCATCAAAGAGAAGATGAATGCAGTCAATGGTGTCTCCCAAATCTAAAATGAGAGACTCCACAAACAAATATGCAATGTCTGATAGATAGGAATCCCAATCAGGAAGATTGTAATGATCTTGCTACAAAGAATCTCTGGAAGTTCTCAAAGAAGTATCTCTAGAATCTGATGAAGCAACATGTGCTATATCTAAAGATGGGGTATCAATGTATGTTACACAAGATGGGGCAAAACAAGTCTCAGTATCATCCATCCAAGGAAACATCACTATCAGATGAAGATCCAAAGTCTCCATACAACTGGTGGATGATGGTCCAAGTAGTGAAAGGGCACTCAGTGTGCTCTATGTGATGTAGAATATCCTCAGAAACAGTAATGCATATTAGTCCATAAACCATGTCATTATTGTTAAACCATGCATTCTTCTGTTCATAGTCACTTGGCTTAGGAACGAGTCTAAGGAGATAGGGCAATAGATCCTCCTCAAGGCATTGATTCTTTATCCCTTGTTTCCAAGACAAATAGTTCTATGAGGTTAACTTAACAATAGAAGGATGGAAATAACTAAAATCCATGATGAACCCACAAAATTATTACAATAACCCCATAAAAGATATAACGCAAAGAGAGAACATAAGAAACCCCCCTTTCCACAAGTCTCAAAAATCACCCCTCAAATATTACAAGGTTGGCACTTTATAATTAGTGCGATTACAAGGCCTTTTATCAAATTTCAATGCTTTCTAGGCCTCCAATGGCCAAATTTTAAAATTTTGATACAAATAAAATTGATGCAAAATCTGAGAAAATTAGCCTTATAGTTGTGTAATACTCTTCAATACCTTTCCAACACCTATTCGTTTTTGAAAAACAGAGATCTGAAGCAAAAGAAAAGACCTGTTGAAGAGAAAAAGTGCAACAACTTCAACCTGCAATGTATGATGGAAAATCATAGAATATTTTAATGAGACCTATGTGGATGGAAAGTTCTCATTTCTAGCTTTCTGTCAACTACTCATTTGCAAAAACTTGACACCCAAGGCAAAAGTTATACAAATTTTAAGAAAGGTTGTTGAATCTGCCCGTCAAAAATGGCTCACGCCTGATTCTGACTCGATTTTCACAAAATTGATCAACTAATTGCACAAAGTAATAGGTACCCAGATATTTTTTTGACCCTAGAAAAAAAACCTAGAAACCTTTTTTCTGAAAACAAGCAGAAGCTAGATTTCTAAAGCAAAAATGAAAACAGCTCCAGTAAAAATTTCAAAAAAAATAACCTTGATTTGTTACTGTGTTCTCCAATCTCTGATTTTGGTGAAGTAAAAGTCACTTTTGACTTTCTCAAGACTTCTAGACACTCTGGAAGTACTGAAAGATGCCTCCAATATTACCACAAAGCTGCAATCACCCAGATCTCACAAGAACACATATATGCAAACCAGATTAACCAGATGCCTATTTTCCTTTAAACTGTTCTGATTCTCCAGTTCATTCAAGGATGTAGGAGAAGAGCATACTTTGTTTTTAAGAAAAATATTAGCTATCTAATAATCTCAAATCTCTCAAATGAATCAGAAAAACAATGAGCTATACTAGACAACACGGCTCTGATACCATGTTAGATTCTGCGAGAAGCGAGAATTGAGCCAGGATCCGATGTTGGTCGTAGATCATATGTGCCTCCACTCAACAGATGATCGAAAATCAAAATAGCAGAATGAAGAGATATCTAAAATGAGAGAAAAATAGACACAAAGAAAGAGAATTTTGAGAAGACTCTCAATACTCTCACTGAGCTATCATTGAACTGATATTCGAGCTTGTGAACTAGCTACCATGAGAGGAGAGTGTTGTATATATAGCAAAAATGGGGCATATACATCCAAGAGGTGCATTAACTCCCATATCCCATCAAAGGTGGGAGGTTTTACCTACTTGGTAAATGCCAAAACATGTGGCATAACCTCCTTACATGAAAACAAAAAAGGAGTTATAAGAGGTGGCATATAAAGCCAAAAGAGTGTGAGAACTCTAACTACCCCATAACCTACTTAGGTAAGGATAGAATAGTGGTTATGAGAGGTGGCACAAAAAGCCAAAAGAGGATGTGTAACTCAACTACCCATGTGTGGGAGAGAGTTACACATGTAGCTGATGTATTTCAGCACGTGTCCTCATATTAACCACATATAATAAACCTAAGCAAGCTTAATAATGTGTAGGAAAAAGAAATATCCCTAAGGAAAATAAAAAAACTACACTAACATGTCCCTCCTGCTAATATTGATAGATCAGAAGTTAGAGCCAAAGATTGTATTGTCTTTACTATAAACGTGGGTCCCAGATCAAGGGAACAAAGAATTGATGACTTCAAAGGTTCAATGTCTTCGATAATGGTGCAGCTAAACAAAGATGAAATGACTAAGTAGGAATTAAGGAAGCAAAATGAAGAACTAAAAGCCTACATAAGGTCTCTAATGAGGCCATTGAATTCAGAAGGGGAACCAATAGCAACTCCAGCCCTGCCATCAAGACAAATGCTGCAAGTATGCAAGAATGGTTTAATAAAGTATATAGTGATGGCTGCGAGGCCATTACTTTTGCAGTTATGTTGCATAAGGACTTTAGGTTGTTGAAAGGTGGATGGATGTCATCTCACAATAATGGGTTACACTTTTTGGCCAAACTTGACATTGAAATCAATATTTTGAACTAAATTTCACATTCTGACACCTATAGCTGCTAAACCATTAGGAATTTGAAGATGATGCGAACTAGTGATTTGTGAGATTTTGTTTGTAGAATCTAAATATATTTTTTTTAAAAAAATTGGAGTTAAATTGTAAATTTATTTGCATCTCCTTTGCTAACTAGTTTTTAATAGAAAACAACATTTTTCTAAAGTGATGTGTATTCCATAGCACATAACTTTTTTTTTACAAAGGATAAAATTCTGATTCTTTTTAATTTAGAGTGGTAACACCGATATATAGTGTATGCATTTGTTTTCATAATGTTTTGTTGAATATATATTTTTTAATTAATTTTTGAAATCAAACTAATTATAATTTAGACATAGGCGTATTTCGTAAAATATAACTTTTTTTGTATGTATCAATTTTTTTTTTCTTTTCCTGAAACAAGGACGTCAATACCTAGTGCATAGATAATTTTTAGAATTTTTTTCAGTAATTTACTAATTTTCCATGTGTGTAGAATAGAGAACTTGATGTTCAGCGAAAAACATACATTCACAAGAAATAAAAAATAAATATAATAATCAAATTAAATATATTTAAAATTATATTTTTTGGGAAGCTTATAATAAGGACTACATACTTACAAAGCATAAATTTTAAATGAATTCATTTGATCCCTCAAAAGATAAATCAAAATTAGTTTTTTATCAGCATTTTGATAGGTGTAGAGGAGACTCCATTATAGGTATGGTTTAAAACTAGTGGGGTTCTATCCAAGGGGGTTTGATCAAACCCTTTTCAATTAAAATCCTTTAAATGGAACCTTTCAAGGCTTAAATCATTATATTTTCTAAAAATATGTGATTTCAGCAAAAATCAGGATGTCCCAGAAAGTGTAACCCATTATTGTGGCAGCAAATATTTTTATGTGAGCCATATGAAGAATATTACTCTCATATGTTCTTGAAAGTAGAAGCAATCAAAAAGCTTCCTGATGAAGTGTTGCTATCAGAGAATATCCTTATAGCAGAAAGGCTAAATAAATCTGTAGAGTGGTATCAATAGATGAACTTGAAGAAAGAAGTCTTTAATAAAATCAAAGAACTTCATAAGGAGGCAAACGAACAGATACTCTCTTTTATTTATGAAATTAATGACACTTTCATAGAATGTTTGGATCTTGGCTTTGATGATCTTGCTCCATTGGATGAGTAGCATTGTAAAGATAAATTGTACCAAGGTATTCATGGGGAGTCTATGCTGAATGTGTTAGGAAAATTGGAGAAAGTCAGTAATCTTCAAGCTTCCTTTGTCACATTTCAGAAAAGTCAAAGATTAATGGAGGACATGTATACCCAGTACTACCAGGACCTAGAAAATCTCAAATTCAGAGAAAACTACATTAAAGATCTAGAGCCCATAGATATAAATCCAGCACTGGTAGCTTGGGTAGCATACGTCAACAAGAAAGTTGAAGAAGACAAGATAGACTTGGAGGGAAATAAATAAATGATGAATTATTTGAAATTTAAAAATGTAATCCCGTCACTTGTAAATAATGTCATATTTAGAAGTTCATGTGATGCTATTTTATCTTTATTATGCTTTGAAAATGGACTTTTTCCTATATATATCTTAATGGTTACTTAAATTGTCCAAATTCAATGTGTCTAGAGGTCATTTTTCATCCTTTTCCTATAGGACAAATTGTAATCCAGGAATACAAAAATGTTGTCATAAATGTATCTAATATTGTTAAATCTGGACCATTGGTGTTGAGTTAATCTCCACTGTACATTCAAAACTTAGTATGGAACCTCTCCTATATAAAGGGCCATCATTCTCTCATTGTACAAGGGTCTTGATGCTGAATTGTTGACACTGCCAAATTTTCTAATTAATGCAAATAAAGTTATTGTAGGTTCTCTGGGAATTTGTCTCTTGCATTGTCAATTTGGTTTCATGGTTCACATCTTGGTCTACATTAGTTAAATCATGCTTTGCAATGTTATTGATCTGTTAAAGGTATTTGATGAGCATTCAAAGTCCATACTATTAGGTGCTTGTTGAATGTGAGTAGTTGTGCATAGTTAGCCTAGGCTATTAAATTGAGCTAAGTTTGATTACATTACAATAGCTAAATCATGCAAGTATTTGGGTATTTAATGAATGTATGTGGTTTGAAAATCTGGAAATCCATAGAAGATAGCATTGTTTTCTACAACACTATAATGCAATTTTAGCTTCGCTAAGCAAAAAATTAGTTTAATTTCTCGATGTTTGTCTACCTGTAGCAATCTTTACTTTGTGGATGTCACTTAGGATCCCTCTAAACCTTACTATCTTTTTTGCTTTCTTATTTACTAGTTATTAGAATTAGATTTCAATAGCAATTTACACAGAGATATCAACTGAAAAGTTATAAGGGTTTGCATGTATTGCTATTCCAAGTTGTCAAATCTATCATACTGCATGTAAGACCCCTTGTTGGCACAACTAGACATACCACTGAGTCATTCCACACATGCTAAGACCTAGTTGTATTATCCTTGGGGTAGTCCTATCTAGGATAGGATACCTTTTTCAAGAGAGGTGTGATGCCAGCAATCATATCTGCGTTGTTGTGTGTTAAAAACACCATCAACAAAATTGGTGCTAGAAGGAAGGCCACCAAGTTGAAATCCCCCTTGCAAGATCATCAAGTCTAGGGACTAGACAGAGACATACCAGGTCTAGCTTAGCTGGAGAGGAGCTGATGTCTCTGACAAAGTTTAGAAGAACTAGGAGAGATCAAGGAATACTTAGAGCACCGAGAGCTCAATTAGCTCCCAGAAACCCAGCTGCAACCCCAATTAATCCTCCCATCATGGCCTTTTTTGCTACTAACAACCAATCTCCATTTCAATTCAATGATTACCATGACATGCCTAAAACCCCAACAAGTTCTTCTCCAAGTTTCACACCAATGATCCAGATAGAACAACTAATGAGCACATCAAAATCTTTGAACGTAACATGTTTATGCTACATGTTCAGTATGAGGACATGGTTTACAGGTTGTTTCCCTACTCACTACAAGATGAGGCCTACTACTAGTTCGTCAATCTCCTTGTAGCATCCATAAATTCATGGCAAAGTTTGAAAAATGCATTTTTGGACCATTTCAGGATGCCCACCACTCCAGCAGACCTATATAGATATTTTGTGGAAATCCACAGGGCTGATGGTGAGTTGATAAGTTCCTTTAATAACCAGTTCCAAAAGGCCTTCAGTCGTTTACAGGCCCCTTATGCCATAGGTCAGGCTGCAGCTCTACCTATTTATTATGTAGCTCTGGATAGCCTTACATCTATGTTTGTACGAAAAGCTAACCCAACTCCAGCCAATCTAGCTCAAGCTTAACCGAAGTTGTAACTATAAACAATCAATTGGGGCAGACAACGAAAGGTCCGCTAAACCACATGGGCCCCATAGCAATGCCCAATCAAATACTAATGATTAATCAAGCTCTAGCCAACCATACCCCTATGATGAATCTCATTCCAGTCCCTATTGCAACACCAGCCTTAGTGGTCCACCCAGGGAATCTTGTAGCTGAATTACCTCCAGCTCAAATGCCTTTTCTCTAATATGTCGAGGCAACCAAAGCAAGAGATGACAGAGACGACATCAGGGAGTTAGCAGAACAAATGAAAAAGCTCACTGCAGAGTGTGATGGGTAAAAGGGGATAATCAAAATGAATTATAAAAACCCAAAAACATTAATGGAATGTGCAAGTAAATAAGGATTTAAAATAAGAAATTGATACTCACAACCTTTTTACCTAGTGATTTTCATTGTTCACCTATTCCCATTTGATCTTTAGTGATGAATGTGGCCCTCAGGAAGCTTGCTTCCTTGCTTCAATTCCTCAAGATGGCAAAAGAGAAATGGCTTGGATACTTATAGTGTTGAAGGAGAGCTTCAACACAACATGAAATGGATAATAGATGATGTGATAGTGGGAGTGCCAATGGCGCACTATGGATTCTGTAACATAAGTTTACTTGAAAGCTTGATGATCTAGAAATGGAAGAAGAGGGTTGTATTTATAGGGTTGTATGAGAGAAGATCAATGGTGTAGAAGAAATAAGAAGATCAATGGTAGAGGATACTCGAGAGAACGTGCGCGAATAGAAGAATGACATGTGTCATAGAAAAAGATGCTTTGTTGAGTTAACTGCTTTCTTGATGAGGATGAGTTTTTATTTCTTAAATTAGAATATATTTTTCTAATTTAAGAGTTTTGTTGATAGCTTTAAATCAGTTAACTCAGCTTTTGCTTTTGCATGACAAGAAGAATTTATTTTTAGAAGATTTTTTAGGAGATAAGAAAGCGTAATTAAATAAATAAATTTATTTAATTACTTGCACATGATTTGGAAGAATAAAAAAAATATTTAATTATATTTTATTTTGGGGGATTAAGATTAAGATTTAATTTAAATAAATTTGCCTTTTATTTAAATTTGGAAGAATAAAAGATTTAATTAAATAATTAAAATTATTTAATTATTTAGAAGAATAAAGTTGATATAGATGAAATTAATTAAATAAATGTAATTTATTCAATTAATGGGAGAAAATGAATCAAATAAATAAATTGATTTATTTATTTATTGATAGAGAAATATTAAGATGAAATAAATATTTAAAATATTTATTTAGGTAGAGTCATGTCATTTTTAGGTGTATACATTTTGCCCCTCTTGGATGCAATGTGTTTTATCACATTGTTTCAAAGAATAAGAATTTTTGACAATGATACATGCCCCAGTTTGCCCCTAGTACAAGTTTAACGATAGGATGCCCCCTTGGGAGATTGGACGGGAAGACAGCAAAAAGCGTGAGACAGACAATCTCACGAAGAAAAATGTGAAAAATGAGTCAGGATGGAGAAAAATAGGACATAGTTCAGAGGAATAGATATGGAAAGTAATCACAGTTGTCACACTGTCAGCTATGGTTCACTTGCTATATATAGGAGTTGGTCCACAAGTTCTATTCATTTGTACACTTGTCCTTAGTTGATTCGTCTTTGAGAGCTTAGGAGAGTAGAGGAGCTAGAGCAGTCGTCAGAGATATGGATATTCCTCGCGAGGAGCACCAATTTGAGCAAGTTTAATGGTTCGATCAGCCACCTGAGGTAGGACCACCGATATGTGGTTTGTCAAATCTCGCTAAAAGTCATTTATTAGGTCAATAAATGCTTAGGAAAAAAAGCTAAGATAGATGCACCAAACTATAATTCAGCGCATATGCATCCCGAAATGGCGCATATGTTGTGAAATCATGCATCTAAGAGATCTTATGGTGCATATGATAGATGTACAGATATAGGTTAGGAATTGGCGCATCCATTGTGGAACTGCGCATGTGACACTAGAAGTGACGCATGTGCCAGAACGTGCATACACGTCAAGGATTCGTGCATTCATGGTGAAGCAATGCATCTAATATGAATCAGTGCATTTGCCACCTAGTTCAGTGCATTTGCACTAGGATAATCAGTTGACTTAATGAAATTAACCCAATTGGTAGTTGGTCAATGTGTCAATTGATAAGCGATCTCTGGGATTGCCGAGAATCTAGTCAAGAGATGATATGCTATTTTGATTAATTTGATATGTTAAGTCAATGATAGGATAGGTTGATTACTTTGAGTAGGTTTTGCTTGAATATGGATTTCTTTGACGCTATGCTTTGTTTGGTTGCAAGAGGATATCCATGATACCCTGATGTCACGAGAGCAGTTCCCTTTGCCATTGTTGTAGTAGTATATGTTGACAGAGATGGACCGCGAGGCTCTTGGTGCTATGGGTCTTCATTACATTTGTTTCATGCCTGAGGTTCGCATGAACCGCAGTTTGTTGACTGTAGCGGTGGAGCAATTTCATAGCGAGGATGGTACATTCCATCTACTGACTAGGGAGATGGTGATCACTCTAGAGGACGTGTACAGGATTCTGCACCTCCCTATTCAAGGAGAGTTGGTAGAGTACGAGTCACAACATTATGCGAGATTGGCTGAATGCAGACGCATTTTTGATGACCCAGAGTTGGTTGAGCAGGTGATTTCGTGGCAGGACATTCATGACTGCTATGACTACTTCCCGGGGATAGTGGTGGGACTGATCAGTGGTGTAGTATGCCCCGATAGGAGGTCACACAAGTTCCCGACTAGTTGGGGGAGGATGCTGGAGAGTATGATTACCGATGGGACTCGGTATACATGGGGTGTGTGCGTGCTAGCACACTTTTATAGGGATATGCACCAGGTTGTGTATCACAGAGGTGCCAGCTTGTCAGTAGGTGTGTCTCTTTTGTAGTTTTGGTTATGGGAGCACATAGCTATCACACAGCTGATATGTCTTTTTCATAGGCAGAGAGGTGAGCCCTATAGCTATGGATATGCAGGTGTGATTTCCTAGCACAAGCTGGGAAAGCTTGAGTATTGGAGACACGCACTAGATAATGTGGATCTAGTTATCTGGCGCCCATACCTAGACTGCGAGGTATGGGAGGATGAGGCCAATGAGTTACCATATTATTTCTAGACTTGGTGGCTTATTGGCAAGATGAGGTACATATTAGAGCAGCAGATTGTTAGCAGAGTATAGAGGAAGTTTGGCAGAGTGTAGGCCAGGCCACAGGGGCAGGTGCGATTCGTGAGGACCCATGCAGAGAGATTTAAGTGGGGTCCTGTGGCATCATATGAGGAGGCCTTGGTAGACTTTTGTCAGATCCCCTATGCAGCTTGGTCTATGAGGAGGGACATAGTAGATTTGGGCATGACGCCAGATTATGAGGAGTGGTTCACTGCTCATCCATTTCCTAGACCTAGAGAGTTGACTCCTCATATAGACGAGGAGGATTCAGATGACGAGGGTGGAGTTGGAAGGAGGAGGAGAGGAGGTCAGGGAGATGATGGTGGAGATGGAGGAGGAGATGGAGGAGGTGGTAGACCAAGACAGAGGAGGAGGTCCGGGGAGGCGCCTTCGGGTCAGCAGGAGGTTGCGTAGCCATAGGATGCAGAGCAGGTGCAGGTCCCAGTATAGTAGGTGGCTTAGCAGAGATAGATGTTGCCACCACAGCAAGTGGCACAATAGAAGGTATAGGGGTAGGTGCCAGTATAGCAGGTGGCACAGGGACAGGGACAGGGACAGGGAGGGCAGGCTCCATAGCCTGACCTACAGTAGCAGGCCATTGTTGCACTACAGGGTTAGGTTAGGTAGTTGAGGGCTCACTTGAGAGTAGAGGAGTCTCAAAGAGAGGTAGATGCAGGATGGATATCAGAGATCTCCAGAGAGTGAGACTCAGCCTTAGCAAGTGTGCGGGTGATGAGAGCAGAGAGAGATATAGCAGTGGCAGCCCTGGGTACAGATAGTACTTTGAGCTTTTTGGTTGCATAGGTGCAGCAGGCACAGACACAGCTGGCCCAGGTATAGGGTGAGCTTGCCAGGGTGTAGGCTCAGACTTAGTACCATAGAGGATTATATCACGGGGCAGTGTCAGCGAACCAGCATGCGCCTAGTTACAGGAGTCAGTCTAGGGCATCATAGAGGGTAGGTGGATCCCAATATGTAGCATCAGTGAGAGGTCCCCAGTAGTCAGGGGGTGACAGAGGAGAGGGCAGTGCAAGGAGTAGTGCTCCATGTCAGCAGGGTTAGCCAGATTTTGATATTTGTACTGATTTTTGGCTTGATGCACACATTTTTGATGGCTTAGATAGCCGACTATGTATTATTTTGCCTCGAGACATGTATCACTATCTTTTTGTACTTGTATACATTTCATGACATGACTCTGAGAGATGGACAGATATTTTGATATATTGCACATTTGGACATGTTTTTATGTTTATATGATGATGCAGTTATTGATGTTCTATATGTATGTGTTCTATGTTTATATGTTATGGATGCAATCTATCTTATGATGCTTTGTATATGTGATGCATACTAGATGGATTAGGATGATTTGATATGCTAAAGCAAATGTGAAATGTTATTGATATGATTATGCAACTCTATATGTATTTATCTATTTTTTTGATTTTTTGATATGATATATGGATGCAAATGTATGTTGATGACTTGATGCACTTATTATGTATGCAAATGATTTAATCATGTGAATGACTATCTTATGTGATATGATATGTTATCTATGCTATGTTTTTGATATGTCCAAATGTACTCAATCAACATAGAGATGATATAGATAAGCAGAAGAAAAGGAATGAAAGAAATACGGGTTTTGATTTGATACTCTACAGGATTTTCTTATTGTATGGTTGATATGGATTTCCAGATATGGGATGGATGTGGATACTTTTCCATCATTAGAGTGCAAGTACTTTGATTTCATCATTGGGCACTTTTTTGTTTCTTTTCTATTTTTGAAATGTTGTAAGGAAATACAAGCATCTAGGTATAATTAAACCGAGATGACCTGAGTATTCCTTACATGGATTTTGATATAGCAAGTTGATACAAGCATCTAGCCAAACTTGAATCTAGATGACCTAAGTACTTCTTGCATTTCAACAGACAAGGATTGCCCTTTTTCATGTTCAAACCTCTAAAATCCTCGATGATCTTTTGTTGATCATGTCATTAGACAAAAGTCATCACATTACTAAAGGTTGATCCACAAACAACAGACAAAGAAAAAGATTATGCCCCCATCATAGCATCTCTAGCTTTAGGCATCCTCGAGTAGCATAGGAAGACATAATGACAAAAATCCAAGACTTTGTAAGTTAACTTGTTCACAAAACATTCTTGCATTAGATGTGTCTTTTTGCCATAATTGATATAGAATTAGTCTAAGTGTTTTGGTATGGTGTTCTTCTTTTCTTTGGATAGGTTGATGTTTTGTACCAAGATTTTTGTTTTGGGAAGCTCGCTTTGCTGCACGCACTTGTCTAGTGAAAGGTATCATAATCCTTTATTGGTATCCTCTTTTAGAAAAAGTGACATTCAAGAATCCAAATCCGCAACTAGGTCAAGGAGTTTAGACAAAGGATCAACTTATTATGGGTGATATGACAAACAGACCTAGAGAGACGGACCCTAAGGGACTGACCTAGTGCCTCAGGGGCTCATTGCTAAATAGCCTTGCCTACGTGATAATGTAGAGGCAACGTAGTTTAGGGTGAGCCTAATGGACCTAAGACCTTGTCGATGGCAAAGGTGGAGAAACGGTATGGATAGCAAGATAGACGATACTCAAAGGAATAGAGAGGAAAGAAATGGAGTGGAGCAGAGCCTCGGGGGTGCATTGAGAATGGCCTTGCCTACGTGATAGCTTAGAGGCGACATAGTTTGACAATGGTTCAAAGGACCGGTTCGAGATGAATGATACAATGGACACAAGCGACATGAGGTCATAATGGATGGAGGAAGTGGTTTGTCACAGATAGCAACTGTTTACTAGGTTTTTACCAGTTGCTTTTATTTGTACGAAAGCTAAAAGTACACATGATGCCTATTTGCCATGTTTTCATCATGGTACCTATCCCAGGCACTTGTTTTCCAGGTTTTCACCAAATGACGATTATTTTTTTTTGTTATTTTTCCATTTTTCTAATTTTTTTGTTTGTTTTTTTATCACTTTTCTAATTTTTTTGAATTTTTAAGGACTCCCTTGCATTGGGGTTTTTAGGTATAGAACTTGTGAAGATGCATACTGTTGATAGGATCATCAAATAGTTCACCTTTAGAGGTAGCCAATTGATATGCTCCTGACCCATAAGCTACAATGATGACATAGGGACCTAGCCAGTTGGGTTTGAACTTGCCTTTCTTTTCTTGATCTTGCTGATTTCTGGCATTTTCTCTGAGGACTAGATCACTGACTTGGAATACTCAGGGCTTTACCCTATGGTTGTAGCTTCTAGACATTCATTGTTGATAAGCTTGTAGGTGGTTAAAGGCATGTTTCCTTCTTTCTTCGAGAAGCTCTAACTCTTGAAGTCTAGACACTCTGTATTCTTCATCAGATATGAGGCCTTTTAACGAAACTCGCAAGGATGGGATCTCGACTTCAATGGGCAAGATGGCTTTAGATCCATAGACCAGGGAGTATAGTGTTGCACCTGTGGGTGTGCAGATGCTTGTATGATAGGCCCATAGCGCAGGATTTAATTAGATATGCCAATCACAGTCGGCATTATTGACAGTCTTCTTTAGGATTTTCAAGATGGTTTTATTTGATGCCTCTACCTGGCCATTGCCTTGGGGGTAGTAGGAGGTTGAAAAGCAATGTTGGATATGGAATTTGTCAGATAGTTCCCTGACATCTTGATTTTTGAAAGGTCATCCATTATCTGTGACAATGGACAAAGGGATACCATAGCGACAAATGATGTAGTTCAAGATAAAACAGGCAATCTGCTTGCCTGTGATATTGGCTAAGGGCATGGCTTTGATCCACTTTGTAAAGTACTCAGTGGTGGTGATTATGAATTTATGACCGTTGGATGAAGGTGGGTGAATCTTGCCCACTAAGTCGAGTCCCCACTGACAGAAAGGCCAAGGAGTCGTTAATGGCTGCAGCTCCTATCCTGGTGCATGTATCAGGTTCCCATGGATTTGGCACTTTTTGTACTTCTTTACAAAATCATAGGAATCTTGTTCCATGGTTGGCCAGTAGTATCCCATGCGTATGAGTTTCTTGGCTAGGGTAGGGCCACTAGAGTGGGTCCCACATATACCGTCATGCACTTCATTTAGGGCAGTTTGATATTCCTCACTGTTGAGACATCTAAGGAGAGTACCATTGAGACCTCTGCAATATAGGGTATTGCCGACAATAGTATACTAAGATGCTTGATAGATGAAGGTTCATTTTTGCTTACTGGAGAGATCATGTGGGAGGGTATTCTCTTTAAGATAGGCAAATATTTTTCCATAGAGGAGGGAATCAGTTCCAATAATGTGGCAAATGATATGGGATTCAGGGGTGTCATATGTAGGACAAGACACCAGTTCTACCAAGAACTCATAACGTGATTGATTATTTGGAATATCAAGGAGAGATGCAATCGTTGCCATGGTGTCTGCAGCTTTGTTCTCAATCCTTGGTATTTACTCAAAAGAGATCTTGACAAAGTATTCTTTGAAGTCATCCACCATCCATTTGTAAGGGATTAATTTCTCATCTTTTGTTTGGTAGTCATCATTTACTTGACTTATGACCAGCTGTGAGTCGCCATACACCTGAAGTTCTTGGATATTCCATTCAACTGTTAGCTTGATGTGAATGACTAGGGCCTCATACTCTACCATGTTGTTAGTGCAGGGAAAGAGTAATCTATAAGATTTAGGGATGGTGTTGCCACTAGGGGTGATCAACAAGATACCTGCTCCCAATTGATGCTGAGTATATGAGCCATCAAAATACATTTTCTAGGTTGTTGTGGTTATGTGAAAGATAGACTCATCTAGAAATTCAAAGTTCAAAGGGCTATCATCTGTTAGAGGTACATCTGCCAGTTGATTTGCAAGTACTTGACCTTTTATTGCTTTCCTATCTATATATTCAATGTCGAATTCACTGAGAAGCATGACCCATTTGGACAATCTACTTGTTAGGGCTGCTTTGTTGAGTAAGTACTTGAGTGGATCAATTTTTGCTACTAGTTTGACCGAATGTGACAACATGTAATGTCTCCACTTTTGTGAGGTGAAGACCACAATGAGACATGTTCTTTTAATTGTCATGTATTGTAGTTCATATCCAACAAGTGTTCGACTGATATAGTAGATTGCTTGTTCTTTCCCTTCATAATTTTGCTATGCGAGGAGAGCTCCTCGAGTTGTTGGTGTAGCCGAGATATACAGTAGCAGAGGTTTACCCTGAATCGTTGGCATCAATACAGGTGGTTTCATTAGGTATTCTTTTAACTGCTGAAATGCTTGCTCACATGAATCATTCCATTTGAAAGGGAAATTCTTATGTAGGAGGTGGGAAAATGGGTGGCACTTGTCTGCCAATTGAGAAATGAACCTTCTAATAGATTATAGTTTTCCCTGTAGGGACCTTAGCTAAGTGAGATTCTTAGGAGGTGGTATTTCCATGATGGCTTTCACTTTAGCTGGGTCAACTTTGATTCCATTGGTGGACATTATGTATCCAAGTAGCTTACCTGAGGTAACTCCAAACACACACTTCTTCAGATTGAGGCGCACATTAAACCGTTCCAATCTTTTGAAGATTTTGTCCAGTACTTCCAGGTGTCCTTCTCTTGTGAGTGATTTAGAGAGGATGTCATCAACATAATCTTCCATTATAGTGTGTATCATGTCGTTGAAGATTGTGGTCATAACTCTCTGACATGTTGTGCCGGCATTTTTCAAACCAACTGGCATGACACACCAACAATAGGTGCCCCAAGGACATGTGAATGCAGTCTTGTGTTGGTCTTCAGATGCAATTTTTATCTGGTTGTATCCGAAAAAACCATCCATTAGTGACAGCATGGTGTGCCCTGTCGTGAGATCTACAATAATGTCAATGTTTGGCAGGAGGAAATCATCTTTTGGACAAGCTTTGTTCAGGTCCCTGAAGTCATTACACATTTGGACTCTGCCATCTAGTTTGGCCACTAGTACTATGTTTGAAATCCACTTGGGATAGTCTATTGGTCTGATGAATCTGGCATCTAATAGTTTCTTCAGCTCTTCTTTCACCATGAGGGCCACATGTGGGTGCATCTTTTTGAGTTTTTGCTTTACTGGCTTAGCTCCTGAAACTAAAGATAAGTGATGCATTATGAGATTCAGATCTAACCTTGGCATATCCACATATGTCCACGCAAAGTTGATTTGTTTTCTCTTGAAGAATTCAGTGAATGTTGGCTTTTCTTGTGCGGTTAAAGACTGTGCCATATGAATCATTCTAGGATTATCACCTGTGCTGACATTGATCAGTTCTGCTGGTTCTATCAAGATTGAAGATATCTCCTAATGTGTAAGATTGGGTAGAGGGTCAAGCCTTCCATCCTTCGGTGCCTCAGAGAGGTTTTCACCATTGGATACGTCTATATTTTTACTTTTTTCATGATCTAACATTGCCACAGAGCAGTTTTCACCATTAGATCTTTCATTTTGACATTTTTGAGACTGAAAGGCTTGGCACTCTCTCCAAAATAGGCCTTGTCATTAAGTTCTATGGCATAGCCAGCTCTGTGGTCCCTTGTGGGTATATGATCTCTAAGCTCAACATAGTCTATGATGGCTTCATCGTTCTAAAAGGTATCGAGCTCAGGGGTAGTGTTTTGTAAGTCCCAATCTATGAGTTTAGGGTGCAACAATGGTAAGGGTTCATTGGGTTGGTTTGGTTCGATGGTATTGATGGTTAAGATGGAGGTGTTGTGGAGGTCATTATAAGCATGGACAAAGTCTATGATGGTACTCTCCATTAGCGGATCTGTCAAGGGGGGTATCATTCTTTCCTCACGACTTTCACTATCGTTATTATGTGGGTCAGACTAGTGTTCTAGCCCTTGGACCTCATCTCTCATTTGTATGGGTTGGGTCATACTCAGGGACAACATCAATACCTTTTTCATCACAAGATAGCTCCGAGAGACTATCCCACTCATATTCATTGGAATCAGTCTCACTCCCCATTTATAGTTGCTAAATTTGATCGACCAGATTACTGGTAGATGTTTCTAGTTGTTTGCCTTTATTCTTATTTGCTCTGTTGGTTCTTGATGTGCCAATGTAACCTAGCCCTATAGTGTCTCGGGCTATCAAGGTATGAGGTTGGATGGGTTCAGTGATACCATCTTTTCTTGAACCGAGTGGACCATGTCCTTCCTACCCCATTCTTTCTAGCATTTGGAATCCTTGACCATATTGTTCATTTTGTATAGTGGTGTGATGGTCTTGTTGTGTTGATGAATTGCCTTCATCCTTATATAACCATTGAAGGATATCCTTTTCATCGCTCTCATCTTCGAGGCTTCCCCATTTGATAAAAGGACCTTTGGTAGTTTTGTCTACTTTGGGTTTGCTCAGGGTAGGTCTTCCATATGATCTGGGAGATAGGGGGAGTTGTGCCAAACAGAGGGATTGGGAGATTGTGTACTCACCCAGGCCTTTATCTTTAAGTCTGAGGTCAGGTTGAGAAGCTTTTGAAGTGGAAGCAAGTGAAGCTGGGTCAACACGAGACTAAAATGAAGCAGAGGTACGGTTATTAGGAATCACAACTTCAGGTTTCGATTGAATGGAGTTGCAATACTGAAATGGATTGGGGTCACCTTGGATGGTGATCTCTTGACCTTCATAGGGGAATTTGATACACTGGTAGTATGTTGACGGCATTGCTTTTAGAGCATGTATCCATGGTCTCCTAAGAAGAATGTTATATGCTAGCTCCATATCAAGGACTTGACATGCCACATCTTTTATTATAGGTCCCACTCTGATTGGTAAAGTAACAGTTCCCTTGGAAGTTCTCTCCCCCTCATCATAGGCTTTGATAGTGATTTTCTTTTTTAGATCTATAGCTTTCTCCACAAACCCCAATGCAAGGATTAGCTTCAAGGTGCAAATATTCAAACCAGCTCCTCCATCAATTAGAACCCTTTTTATCTTGTGTTTGTGGATGAAGGCTTCAATATGAAGAGAGGCGTTATGAGGTTGGGTGATTGACATATCATCCTTTTCACTAAATGATAGGGAGTGAGGTGAGGTAATATGACCTACCATGGTTTGAAACTGTTCTTCGGTGAGGTTCATTGGAATGAAGGCTTCAAAAAGAGCTTTGTCAAGTATGGCCCTATGGGACGGAGACAGACGCAAAAGTTCCAGAATGGAGATATGTGCTGGTGTTTTATCGAGTTGATCTAGGATACTGTACTGATTAGCTGGAGAGGCAAGGGCTCCTCTAAGAGTAACTCTATTGCTACGGGTGGTGACATTACAATCTGAATCTTTGTTTATAGTGGTCACATTGATGCGTGAATCACTTTCCGAGATGTGGTTAACAACATAGTCAAAGGAGATGTTTGTATAATTGGCGTTGTTAGTTCCACTATTGTTTTGGTTGGAAGACCCTCCCTGCTCGTAGTTGGGAAGAGGATCCTTGAATGCCTGGTGATCATTGTTAGAGGTATGTCCGTCAAGTGACACTTTGTTTTGCTTAATCAAATCTTAGATAGTGTGTTTGAGTGCCATGCAATCGTTGGTTTTGTGCCCCCTGTTTCAGTGGTACTCACAGAAATCGTTGTCATTCCACCAAGGAGGTTTGACTTTTGGTTCATATTCCCATGCCGTTGGAAGTGTTATGATCTTACTTGTGATTAACTTCTGTAGGGTGGTTTCCAATGATTCTCCCAAAGGTGTTAATTTTCTCCTAGGTTGAAAATTTGTAAACCGTGATTCAGTGTTTCTTGGTTTGTTTTGTGGGGGGTTGTTTTGAGGATTCGATAAGTTGAAGATTGGTTGTTTTGGTGCCACATTCTTGGCATCTACCACCCCATCATTCACAATGTTTTTGTTCTTTGTCCAGAATCTTGGTTTATCTACGTTGGTATTGGTACTAGGAGTGTCCTAATAAATCTTTATTTGACCCTTTGCGATTAAAGCTTTTTCGATGATTAGGCCCATCTCAATGACCTTACTAAAGGAAGTAGGACATTGGATTTGTATCTGATAGCTTAGGTCAGTTTGTAAGTTATGGAAAAACATTTCCATCATTTATTTTTTAGGCATTTGATGTGGGCACTTACTTGCCAACTGTCTCCATCTTTGTAGGAAGGCAGCGAAAGATTCTCCACCTTTTTGCTTGGTGTTACAAAGATCTAAGATTAAGGTGTCATGCTCAATATTGTAGGAGAAGTGTGTGACAAATTTGTCCAAAAGTTCATTAAAGGTTCTAATGCCGAGTGGTAGTCTAGAAAACCACTCCATAGCTTGTCCTCCTAAGCTTCTTGGAAATACTCGCATAAGTATCATTGTGGGCAACTTCAAGACATGCAGCGTTAAATTCCCTAATGTGGTCCCTTGGATCACCCTTTCCTTGATATTTATCAAATTTTGGCACCTCAAATTTAGAGGGGAAAGGTATCATGATCAAGGTCCTATCAAAAGGATATAGTGAAATATCCTCTAGGGAATAATGTTTAGTTTATGCTCATGTTTGCATGTCCGTGAATTGTTGTTGTAAAGCGTGGATCTGTTGGGTCATTAAGCTTAAGGCATCCATAGAATCAATGGTTGCTTTGTTTTTGTCTGTGGGTATTTCCTCATGTGTGCTTCCCTTAGGGTTTCTTTCTTCCTCAGGTTCTTTTAGACCTTCTACGTCAAAATCTTTAGGGAGCTTGACTCCTTGTTGTGCTAAGTGGAGAAAGAATTTAGTAGGATCTTGGGCAAGTACCTTATCCATTATATGTTGAAACCTTCGGTCTTGTTGTGTTTGGAGGACCTCTTCCATAGAAATTTCCTCAGCACTATCATGAGAGATTGGAATAGTTTTCTTAGCCATTTCAATATGTTTTTGTTTTTGTGACCTCGTTAAGACCATGCAAGGTGACGAGAGATGGGATGGAGCGAGTTTGAAAGTTTTGAACAAAGGGTGCTAGAATGTGTTAAGATTTGGGCAAGGTTCTCCTTAGATCTAATTGGTGTCAAACAAGTTGGGTGAACAAAATGATAGTCAAAGTAAGGATAATAGAAATCCATTTACTTTATGTAGACTAGTCTTGCAAAATCCACTAGTGGAGTTCTGAGAGAAAAGGATGATTGATCCTTGATAGTAGAGACTTACTAGGTTTGTTTGAGGTTTGATGAGATCAAGAATAGGTTGGTTCTAATCTTGTTGGATTTTGGAAGAATTCTTTTGCAAAGTTTTTGATGATGTAGTGTGGGAAAAGTAGCTAGGGTGTAGAAAAAGAATGAAATGGTTGACTTGCACGATTCTAATCAAATGTTGGGAAAACTGAGACTAGTTTGAAATGGGTTTTTGAAAAGTTGAAAATTTTTCTCCTAGGAAGTACAGAATAGCTCTCTGGATTGGATGCGCAGCAATAAAAGCACCAGAATAGGAGGTAAAAGCACTGTAGGTCGAAGCAAATGCGTAAATCTGGCAATTTTTAAATGCGCAGCAATAGTGATCAAATGCGTAGCAAGTCTAAGTGTATGCACCGCAGGTCGCAGCAAATGTGTCGTTCTGGTTTTTAGTTTTGATTTTGCAGAGTTTTTGGCATGTTTTTCAAAAAAATTATGTTTTTGGTTGAAAACTTGGTCTTTTTGAATTCTAATTTTCAATTATGGCAAAAGACACAACAAGCACATAGAAGTTTTCATGATTTTTATCTTTTATTATTTTTTGTATTTTTGGACTTTTTGACACGATAACAATTACAACCTAGGCTGGAAAGGACAGTAGTTGTTGAGTCCCCTAGCTATGCATATTCAAAGCATGTAGCTCCAGGATCTGGTAGCACTAGCTGCCCTCCATGGTACTCACTTCTCACACATACCAGATTTGGGTTTCTTTAGGCTCGTACCCCCACCGAACCATAGGATTGTCCCTACTACCTCTACTAAGAATCACATGAATCGAGGCCACTTCAAAGGTTCCACCTTTCACGCCAACAAATAGGTGATTTTGGTATACTAAACAAGGGCTAAGTAGTCAAGGCAACTGTTTGAGTGGTTACACGTGCGGCAGCACTACTCTCAGTTATGGAGTCTCCTAGCCTCCAAGGGTTACACCTTGGAGGGTTTTGGAGGAGGTTGGTTTTCGGTGTAACACAGCGACACTCATTGTAGGAAGCTTTCACCTCAAGCACAATTTATTTAAGGTGGATTGGTAGGGCTTGGCTTTAGCCTATTTCCACTCAGGGTCGTTCCCACTTGGACAGGTGAGCATCCAAGGGCAGGCCCCTCTAAAGGTTAAACACAAGGAATAACAAGTCTAGCGTTCTGGTCACCCAGTAAAGGGGAGAGCATAAGCCTATTGTCATTCAACAAACACAAAAGACAGTGGTTAATCCAGTCCTATTAAAAAGGAAAAGAACTAAATGCATTATCTACTTGGGCACTCACACATTTGTTAACTTTGAAGTGGTTAAAGATAGCAATGTTCTAAACTAAGAAAGATAGCAATAATATAAAGATAGCAGTGATGCTTATTTACTCTCCTCCTAATTAAGAACTACGTGAGATTTGTATGTGTGTATTTTTTTTCTTTTTCACCTAATTAATCTAAGATGAGTTAATTAGTGCAGCTATATGATCTATCCAGCTCCTAATCCTGCAAGATAAATGTTAGCGTTAATCCAAATATTACGAGAGATCTAAAAATCACAATGAAGAACAGATGCGCTGCTTAATAGTCTGTATGTGCAGAAATAGAGACTGTAAGCGCAGCGCTACAAATGCATTAAGATAGATGTCAAAAGCACAGGACTAAGAGACAAATGCGCCAATTTTATAGATGCACCGTAAAAAATAATGTAAGCATCGTGTCTGATGGTGTATGCACTAGAGTACTGTAGGCGCTGAAATAGATTGTAGATCACCAGCTCAAAGGATGTATGCATCAGAAGTTTGCATGCGCCAGAATAGGTTGTAGATGCACCTCAGGATCGATCAGATGCACTGACTGAACCTATTTGAAGCCTGTATAGAATCTGTGCGGAACCTGTCACTCAGAAACTCAATTTTTTGGTTAGATTTGGGGCAAAGGCCCCACGGTGGGCAACAAAAATGTGATGGGTAAAGTGGGATAATCAAAATGAATTAAAAAACCCAAAAACATCAATGGAATGTGCAAGTAAATAAGGATTTAAAATAAGAAATTGATACTCACAACCTTTTTACGTAGCGATTTCCATTGTTCGCCTATTCCTGTTTGATCTTTAGTGATGAATGTGGCCCTCAGGAAGCTTGCTTCCTTGCTTCAATTCCTTAAGATGGAAAAAAAGAAATGGCTTGGATACTTATAGTGTTGAAGGTGAGCTTCAATACAACATGAAATGGATAATAGATGATGTGATAGTGGGGGTACCAATGGCGCGCTATGGATTCTGCAGCATAAGTTTACTCGAAAGTTTGATGATCTAGAAATGGAAGAAGAGGGTTGTATTTATAGGATTGTATGAGAGAAGATCCATGGTGTAGAAGAAATAAGAAGATCAATGGTAGAGGATGCTCAAGAGAATGTGTGCAAATAGAAGAATGACATGTCTCATAGAAAAAGATGCTTTGTTGAGTTAATTGCTTTCTTGATGAGGATGAATTTTTATTTCTTAAATTAGAATATATTTTTCTAATTTAAGAGTTTTGTTGATAGCTTTGAATCAGTTAACTCAGCTTTTGCTTTTGCATGACAAGAAGAATTTATTTTTAGAAGATTTTGAAGATTTTTTAGAAGATAAGAAAGCGTAATTAAATAAATAAATTTATTTAATTACTTGCACATGATTTGGAAGAATAAATAAAATATTTAATTATATTTTATTTTTGGGGATTAAGATTAAGATTTAATTTAAATAAATTTGCCTTTTATTTAAATTTGGAAGAATAAAAGATTTAATTAAATAATTAAAATTATTTAATTATTTACAAGAATAAATTTGATATAGATGAAATTAATTAAATAAATGTAATTTATTCAATTAATGGGAGAAAATGAATCAAATAAATAAATTTATTTATTTATTGATAGAGGAATATTAAGATGAAATAAATATTTAAAATATTTATTTAGGTAGAGTCATGTCATTTTTAGGTGTATACATAGAGGTTTCCCATTTGAAAAATTAGAATGCATATTTGCAGCAGAGAAATCAGAACCAAAATCAATATCAAAATCAAAATTTTCAATGATAGAATCAGACTTGGAATACTAAACCTAACAATGGTGGAGTCCCATCACCCCTGGAGAATCAAAATGCTGATAACTGTCCACCTGGTCAAGTGATGTTGGCAGAAGCAGCATTGTCCACATGGTGTAGACTTCATAATACCAATGCTCATTCCGAGCTGGACTGCCCAAAATTCCAAATAGCATCCAGCATGTTTCAGATGGAGATTCAGAATGTTGAAGCACAAGAGAATCCACCAATAGGGTATGAACTCATTCCATCTCAAAGGTATGACACTTCCCTTGTACTTGACAGTTACACATTTCCCTTTCAAGATGATAATTAGCCTGATGAAGAAGAGCATGATGAAGTACATGCTTATAAGCACTATAACAAAACCCCATACAATTTGAGAAATAGCAAACCTAAGGGTCCTTTTAACACTTACATTCCTTCGAATAACTACCAAATCCCACCTAACCCAAAGGCCTCCAACAATCTTAAGCCTCCTAAAGCTACCCCACAATTAATGCATCAAGGACCAATAGCTGAGAGTTCCCAAAGATCTGAAATAGCAAAGATGGGGCAATATGTTACAGATGAGCTCAAGAAGATGAAAGTCAGTTTGTCCGTCTTTGAGTTGTTGAAAGTACCAGAAATCAGGACAACTTTCTTTTAGGATATGGGAGCAAATGTCAAGGTAGACTCTTCCTAAAAGGAGATCCCACTGAAGGATAATATGGATAAAGGAAAAGAGCAAGTCCACATGACAGATGCTGAGCAAAAGGTCACATTATATAAGGATAAAAGGGAAATCCCTCCTTTCCTTTTGACTCTCAGAATATTTGGGAAGAACCTTCACAACTATTTAGTAAACTCAGGAGCTTCTACTAATGTGATGCCTTTATCAGTCTGTAAGGTACTAAGCCTCACTCCAGCAAAATCTTCCAGGAAAGTCACACAGTTGGACAAGACTAAGGTGAACGTGATGGATGAGTTGAACATAATACATATGCAACTAGCCTCTAATCCTAGGGTGCAGCAGTACATAGACATTCAAGTAGTGGATATTCCCGATCAGTATGGCATGCTCTTAAGTCAGGATTGGTCTAGGACTCTCAATGGCTACATTGTAACTGACTTCTCTCACATGTAGCTGCCATAGAAGGGACTGTTAAATCAAATCCGCATCGAAAGAGAGATGAAAATGAAGCACATGATCATAGAGTACAACCAAACCAACAAGATTCTATTTTCAAAAGTGGATTTGGGGGTCGATCTTCCCCATGTTGATCAGGCAGAGGAGATACTCATGTTGAGTTGTAGTAAATTTTCTGATCCACCACTCACAGAGTACCAAGAAACTACAAAGACATGTGTATAGATAGTCCCAGAGTCCTCTGATGATGATGACAAACCTAGAATATTTGAAGGCTTTAGAGACTTCATAGCCAAATTCATGATTGATCAAGTAGCTATTGGAAATAAAGTATACATGGAAGAATTGCTGCTACCGAACTGGTGCCATATTCATGATGCATCTCATTTTGAATTTACATGTCTACTTTGCCAAGAGGCAATAGAAGAAGTACAAAAGCATTTAAAGATCTCTATAGTCCCAAAGGAGGATCAGCCTGTTACGAAGAAAGTTAACCAAGATTCTCAGGAAGATGAAAAGCCATAGGCGAAGCAAAATAACAGCAATGAAGATTATCATCTCTGGACATTAAGATTTGATGGATCTAGATGCAGGCAAGGATCCAAGGCAAGTTTTGAACTAATTAGCCCCACAGGGAGTTCGTATCTAGAAGCACACCGATTACAATTCCCTTGCACAAATAATGTGACTGAGTATGAAGCTTTGGTGTACGGATTACTGATGGCTCTCCAAAAGAGGGTTAAGGTTATTCAAGTATTTGGTGATTCAGAGTTGGTTGTCAAATAGGTGAGAAGGAAATATTCTTGTAATGACAAGAGATTAAACCAATATCAGAATCATGTATGGGATTTGATCAAGTGCTTTGACGGCTTTAATATTTAGCAGATCCCACGAAGATAGAATCACATTACTGATGCCTTAGCTCAGATAGCTAGCTCACTAGAACCAATATCTATGCAAGCCTAAAGAAGTTTATTGTAGAGTTTGTTTCAACTACCTCAGTGCCAGATAACATCACAAACTTTTAGGTCTTTAAGGATGACAAACATATAATTGATTTTATCACGTCATCAGATGTTTTTGCTACCCAAATAATAGATGAAGAAGAAATGGAACCTACTAAAATGGACTTAGAGGGGGTCTTCAACCTAAAAACAAACATTATTCCTCAAGGAATGGTGCAATTGGAGAGATTGTTTGATTCAGATATGCTTGGAATTCAGAAGAAACAAGTAGAATCCCTTGGTGCACAATGTGAACCTTACAATCTAGGAACTCCTCAAGATGTTAAGAATGTTTTCATTGGAAAAGCTAGTATAGATGAAGAGAGGGTAGGCATTATTCATGCACTAAGGGATTACCATGAATTCATAGCATGGAGTTACGATCTCAAGACGTATGACAATTCCATCATAACTCACACAATACCACTCTAGCCAGGGGCAAAACCATTCAGGCAAAGGCAGCGACTAGTGAATGCTTTGCTGGAACCTTTAATTTTCAAAGAAGTGCAGAAATTGTTGTCTATAAGAATTATATCTCCTATCAAACATTCCACCTGGGTAGCAAATCTGGTGCCAGTGCGAAAGGAAAATGGAGAAATCACGTTGTGCGTTGACTTTAGAAATTTGAATAGGGCCTCAGAGAAGGATAATTATCCACTGCCATCATTAGATGAAGTACTATAGATAGTTATGGTTCTCAAATGATGTCTTTTCTAGATGTTTATTCAGGTTATAATCAAGTAATGGTGGAATACGAGGATAGATTAAAGACATCCTTCACCTACAAGTGAGGAATTTATGCATACCACTAGATGCCTTTCAGGTTAATTAATGCGGGGGCCATGTTCCAACATGCCATGGACATAGCTTTCAAGGGACTAGTCAGGAAATACATTATTATTTATATGGACGATCTCACTATGTTTTCAAACAAAAGAGAAGATCAGGTGGCAAACCAAAGGAAAATCTTGCAGTGATGTAGAGACTATGGGATCTCGCTCAATCCTAAAAAGTGTATTTTTGAAGTGACTGAAGGGAAGTTGCTAGGACAAGTAATTTCTAAGCAAGGTATATCAATCAACCCTGACCAAGTCTAAGCAATCCTCAAGATACCACCCCCAACCAGTAAGAAGGAACTAAAATCATACTTTGGTAAGATTAATTTTGTTCGCAAGTTCATTACTAGGTTTGTTGAAATTGTTCGTCTGCTAAATGCCATGTTGAAGCAAGATGCAAAGATAGAATGGACTCCAGAAGCTAAGGCTACTTTCATAGAAATTAAACAAGCAATAGCTAACGCCCCAGTGCTGGTGAGTCCTGATTACACGTTGTCATTTTCCATTTATTCCTTTGCCTTAGAGCATACTTGTGCAACGATGTTGACACAGAAGAGGGCAGTTGATGATGAAAGACCAATTTCTTTCATGAGTACCCCATTGAAAGATGCAAAACTGAAATATCCAAATGTAGAGAAGCAAGCATATGCCTTAGTCAAAGTGGTGAAAAAGTTTCTCCATTACATCCTGAGAAGCTGAGTGATTGTGATTGTACCAGATGCAGCAGTCAAAGCGTTGTTAATGCAAAGTGAACTCAATGAATAGCGAGGGAAATGGGTGACAATCCTACAAGAATTTGACATAGAAATACAGCCCATGAAGTTGGTACATGGACAGGCATTAACAAAAACAATCGCAGAAGTTAGTCCAGGCCTAGTGTCTCAACAGTATATGTTAGAAGATATTTCTAAAGATGAATGGTATGGAGACCTTGTGTTCTATCTCCTCAATCAGTATTTCCCACCTCACCTGAGTTTAGTCCAAAGGAGAGCACTTAGATGAAAAAGTAACATCTTTATGATTAAAGGATCAGTATTGTAAAAGAAAAATCACAAGGGGATCTATCTGAGGTGCCTAGCTAAAATAGAAGTAGCACAAGTTCTAAAAAGTTTTCATGAGAAGTTTCGAACAGGTCACAGTTCAGCCCTATCAACTGCCAACCAGTTTCTTTGGGCAGGGTATTACTGGTCCACTTTGTTCAAAGATGCACATTCACACATGAGAATCTGTCATACATGTCAGACAACTACAACAAGGGAATCAAATGTTGCCATGCCTTTGCAACCAGTCCTAGAGGTACTATTGATGATTGTTTTTACACATTCATAACAAAAGTTAAAATTCACAAAAATGAACCTAAACTATCTTGAAATATATGAAGAAATCACCTAAGAGTTCTTAATCCCAAGTTTATTTATGATCAGGTCTTGACCTTGTGGACAATTAAGGAGGTAGATGTGAAACTATAATATTCAAGGGGCCTTACTTGATTTAAGATAATATGTGACTTACTGGACTCAAATTGTGCAAATTGTTACAAATATAAACAAATTATTCATTCCTTTTGCATAAACTTACTACTATATCACAAAGCCTTGTCTGATTTATAGTGAAACAAGCTTTGCCTTTCAAATTGATATGAAAATTGTCAGATATTAACACAATTCTTCATGCTTTTTCAAATGTAAGACAATTTCCTTAAGATTTCTGCGTTTAAGCTAATTATTTCAAATGTTTTGGGAAAAGTTAGAGAAAATCAGGTTGAAAATCATTTCACTAGAGGATCTAAATGTTCTGTTACTCATGTCTTTAAGAGATACAACAAATTAATCAAATCAACATACGAAATCTTCAAATGCAGAGTCTTGAGTATTTTCACGAACACACATCAAAGATTGCAAGCTTTCAAAGGATAATACTTCAAATACCAGTAAGAGTCAGAAAACACTCTGTAATAGACACAGAATTCCAAGTTTACTTGTATTTCAAGCACACAATCATATAGAATTTACAACGTATGAATGACCTTTTGTTTCATTAATCAAATTGCCAGAAAACTTACAAACATTTTTACAAATACAGTAAGGAAACCAAACATTTTGTGCATTCCTTAGTGTAGACACAGGTGACCTCCTCTTCTAAACTAAAAGAAATACTTCTCTATTCAAATGTTCAAACCAATTACAAGTGAAAGCTACAACTCAAAAATCCCTGTGTAAAAAATATACAAGTAGCAGAGCTTCTTATATAGAATTTGAAGCTTCATGCTGCTACGGCTACAAAACCCAATCTACAGTCAGTATTCATACTTTCTTGATCAAGGGTGTACATTCATTCCTAACCGTTTCTCAAAATATCTTTGTGGTATCTTTTCCTGCCTCAAAGGATGCCATTGAAATCTTTTCAAAACAGGATTGCCCCCTTTGACCTCTTCTATTTTGTTGACCTTGCCCATAGATACCTTCAATTGACTCTTTCATTAGTATTATTTTCCTTTTTTTTATACTTTCCTACTCCTTCAAATATATCTATAAATTATTTGTTACACCTTCTATGAAGGTGTGATTTCCCCCTGGACTCCTTGTCCATATATATTCTTGCATTATGACCCCTTCTTTCAATTTCTTCTCTTCTTTACCTGAACCTTCAACCTTCTTCTTATATTTCTTTATCTTGGCACTCACCTCCATTATTGAATCAATCATTTTTTTACTTAAATACACATCTGGATTTTCCAAACATGGTGCAAAGATGGCATTGAATTCTTTTAATGCCCTTTGGAGTTCGTATGCTAGTATGTCCATACATTCATGATATATGAGGTTTTCAACTATCCTCTTATACAACCTGATCATGCTATCTGCTTTCTCCTCTAAACCCTGAGTGACTATGATGCATCTTCTAAGACTATCATCTTCAAACCTTAACTCCAACCTAGCCTGTAGTACTTGATTTGCTATCTGAGGAGTAATGACTCCATGTATTAATTCATCCACTCTTTCTTCAATTTCCTCCAGTTGCCCCAATTCAAACTTGCATTCTTCTTTTCTAAACTGACAATTATATATAAACACACTACATTTATTCTTTTCTGTTGGAGCCGATTCCCATCTTGTCACTGCTTGTTTGATCACCTCTTCTCCTTCTTGCATGAATGCTCTAAAACATTCCTCAAAAATATTCACCTCAAACCTCTTGTTTTCCATATCCTTCACTTTGTCTTTTGACAATACTACTATTTCACTAGGTAACTCTAGTATTATAGCACTGGGATCAAATATCCCCCTAATGAATTGTTGTAACTGGACAATGTGTCCTTTCAAATATTCATGTTTATCTTTATCTTTCCTTAGCATTTCTGCAGTAGCCTGGTGCATATCCTCCCACTCACTTATATGCTTCTCCCTTGTTGTGTGTCCTAGGTCAAAATTAAGTATCTTGTAGTCATCTATTGTTATTTCTCCTTTGGCTTTCTCCTTCTGTGGTATGGCCAAATTCAGTGTTCTGGATCCATCTAGACCCCTTTGTATTTTTGACATGCCTTTGGCCTTCCTCTTTTCTTTTCTTGGCGTTGCATCGCCCAATAAACTTTTGATGTCTATGGGTACTAACTGTACCTCCACCTTTTCTCTCCTTATTTCTGCACCCAACCAGGCTGGAGCCTCTTTTGTGTTTTTAGTAGCTTTCTCTTCATTGATTACCTCTTCTTGAGGCTTTTCTACTTCTCCTTGTTCTTGTTGCTGATGTTGTTGTTGTTCTTGTTGTTGTGGAGGAGGTTGCTATTGAGGGGCCAGTTCTTGTACTATTGGATCATTTTGTTGTTTAGATTCACCCTCATTATCATCTTCTTCAATTTATGTATCTCCTCCACCCTCATCTTCTTCCTCTGGACCTTCTTTTTCTGATGAATCCTTTTCTTCTTCTTCCTCTTTATTTTCTTGTTCCATATTTGCCATGTCCTTATCCTCTATTTGCTTTTCAAGTTCAAAATTATCTTCATCAATATTCTATGTTCTCTTTGCTTTTAGGTTTATCTGTTGTTTCCTCTGCTATTTCAACTTTCTTTTGTACCTTTTCAGGCATGTTAGCTTGCTCTACATGTGAAGGTGAACCTACTATCTTATCAGATTCTTTTGTCTCTTTTTATTGTTCATCTTTGTTTTCTACATTCTTTTCTTCTTCACTGTGTTCTCCATACATGTTTAGAATATTCAACACATCTACACCAGAGGTGCTAGCTCCTTCTTCTTCCTTAGTTTGAGCAGGTGTTTCTTGTATTACTTTTTTAGGTGCATCCTCTCTTTCAGATTCTTCTATTTCATGTACTACATCTTGCACATCCCTTATTATTTCTGGAGGTACCAATGTACCAAACGGATCCACTGCCCCAATCTTTCTTGTACATTTTCTTTCTCAGACACTTGACCTTGTTCAACTTCCATATAAGCTTAATTATCTTGTTCCTCTTCCTCACTTGAATATTCACTGGATTCCTCTTCCTCCATGCTAGATTCTCTTCCCATCCTTGAATCCACTTCCTTGACTTCACTTCCATTGCTATCATCTTCAACATTGACAATCTTAGTAACTTGTTTGGCTTCATGCATTTTTGACCCATGCAGTGTTTCTTCAGCCAATTCTATTTTAACCTTAGTATATGTTTGTCTTTTCTCTACTGAGGTAGATGCACCAGGTATGTTGCTTAATTTAGCACCTACCTGTTGTGCCCCTATAACTTCACTATGTTTTGAAGTTTCTCCTTTGGATATCCCCACTGGTATTGCCTTCATAACCCTCTGTACTATTGACTCCTTAGCAACTTGTGCCTACTCTGTACTGGTATCATGACTCAATGACTTTGCTTCTACAAATGTGCCTGATGATACTGCTATTGTCAACACTAGTGCATAAGGATCCATCAATGTAGCATTTTTGTCTTTCTCCATAATCTTTGCTTCTACAATCTTCTTTTTCTTTTCATAGAAGCACTAGAGATCATCTATGGTTGCGACCAATCAGGCTCACCAATAGGAGCAAGCCTGGCACTTTCATAACTATGGTGTAATAACTTATCATCATCTTTAACTTCTGGGGGGCCATAAATGTCTCCCATGGATCTCATTTTCTCTACTGTTAGTCTTTTGTGAGCTCTCTTTCTCACTTCTCTGTCATTCTTACAATCTGACCAAAAATCCTCAATGTGTATTTGAAGTTTAACTTAGAATCAATAGTATTTTGGATCCTGTGAAAAGGATCAAACCTCCTTGCTAACTCAAATTCCTTAAATCCATAATACCTTAACTCCCTCTCTGAGTAGCTAGCCACTTCTTCGTTGGAATAGGAATATCTACCAATTGCCCAAGGGAGCTTAAGATTCCCCCTGTTATACCTCTTTTTATACATTTTGAAGGCATTCAAGTTCTGCCTTGAGAACTCTAAAACAATCAACTTGTTAGAAGAATACCTAGGCAGCATGAAAGATTTTCCTTCAAAGCCCTTAGTTCTAATATAAATGAAGTTTTGGAATTGTATGTACCAGGAACTGTGCAAACCAATCGTATCTTCTACATCTACAAACAACCTCTTATCTTGCTCTTCTCTTAAAACTTTGACCATGTATGTATAAAATACATCGTTTACTAAAGCATACTTTCTTAATGCATTATCCTCTTGTAAATCAGGATAATGGTCATATACAAGCTTTTGGTCTGGGCCATTCCCTAGGGTTCCAATTCTGTCAATCCCATATATATATGGTTGAACCATTGTTGCACATGAATATAATACACATGAGGACAAATAGAAAGGCATCATCTTTTGTTTTCTTAACATTGCATGTTTCCATATGGCTGTGCTAATAGCCTTAGCCCAGTGAATTTGTCCCTGTTCCTTCTTTGCCTCCCTCATGAATTGTATAACAGTGAACATCCAAGGCTCACACTTAGTGGCATCCCTCAATCCCACCAGTCTGCTTAACATTGTAATCATCAAATGTATCTCTTCCTTGAAGTTGATTCTTTGTAGGATCTTATGTACTCTTGCCATAGCCTTGGGTTTATTCTCTGCATTATACCAACTGCAGAAGATCTTGCTTCTATAATCCTTCTCATTATCATTGAAATCCTCATTGTATTGGTCAATATCAATATCTACCATTTTTTCATGTATTTCTAGACAAAATATTCTTGCAATCCCTTCTGTAGATAAGTCTACAATGACCCTATCTTGGTGTATTACTCTTCTAGTAACTGGGTCATATAAGTGTATGCAATCCAAACATAGGTCCTTAGATTCCATAGCTAATGGGAAACCTACATCTCTGTATAATCCACTTTCCCATAGACACCTCATGTCAGGTGTAGCATCAGCTGCTGTGATCTTCTGCAAAACATCATCCGCGTCATAATTCCCTATGTTGGCGTCTGTCCCTACTCCGCTTGTGCCAAGCAACGAAGGGTACCCTCTGTATATTGGCAACTCTTCCTTCTTGATTTCTTTACAGGGCTTTCTTTCCTTTTTAATCTTTTCCTCACCCCCTGTATCCACCTTTTTCTGCTTTGAGGCCATCCTGTAAAAAACACATTTTTTAACTTGTCATTTTACTCTCTTACCTAGGGTTTTACATTGAATTTTCTATTTTTTACATTTACCCTAACCCCCCATTTGCCTTTTCCAGTTTTGACTTTCATATTATTTAACCCAAACCAACTAATTAACTATTAGACACAGTAATTTAACACTTGCTTACATTTTAAAATGAAATTACTGATAATCACTTTGCATTTTCAATTAACTAAACTATAACAGCATTTAAGATAAATACCTATATTTTTTATAGCTCAACCTTACAACCATTGACCAACTTTACCATTTTCTACTCTGTTCCCACTTCTGAGATTCCATCTCACGATGAATTTTTGTTCAATTTCCGCAACAGTTCCTCTTTCTGCAACTTTAATTTTAACAATGCAAATCTGAAAGAAAAACAACCTTTTATTTACCCTAACCTGTTAAATTTTACCATTTTTAGTGTTAGTTCAGCATTAATTATAGCAATCAATGCACCTACGGCCTCAGCCTTCTACTTCAACGTTTTATTTTTAAACCTTCTATCTGTTAGTCTATTTTTTGCATACGTCACGCTTTCTTGTATGTCATCCTTGTATATTATTTCTTGTATGTCAATTTGCATCTTTTCAATATACAAGCCTACAACCAACGGGTTATAAACAATGTTACACTTTTTCTTTATATCGTCCCTTGTATCTTTTGTTTGTATATCATAATGTATGTAAAATGGATATAAACATTTATACACCCATACAAACCCTCTTTACCTTTTAGCTCTCCGACGATGTCTTTCATTTCTTTGTATATCGGGATTGTATGTCGTTAACATACAATCATCCAAACATACAAAGCCTTACCTTTATTTAACTTCCTTTTGAAATCTGTGTTGTATCTTGGTTCCTTGCATCTTTGCTTGTATATCAGCTTGTATATGCTCTTGTATATCCTCTATCTATGCAATATACAACCGTGAGATATAACCTATGGGACCCACTTTACCTCCTCACTTGTATCTCGACGAAACAACAACACTTGTATCTACCCTTAGATACAAGCCTCCATACATGTAAACTCTTATACAATCATCCCAGACTTTTCATATTTTCTTAACCATATTATATAACCTTTTCAGATCCATACATGTATATAAAGCGAATGCATATTTCCAAAAACATTAAGGTACGATGCATCACCTACATCCGATTTAATTATCTTTTAAAATCAGCATTGTATGTATGCCAAAGATGTAAACCCGAAACATACAACATACATACAACGAAACATACCTTTTTCCTCCCCTTAATAAAACCAAATTCTATATTCTCTTCGGGTCCACGTCATGTATATCATGTTGTATATTGCTTTGTATCTTTCCTTTCAACAAACATACAATTCAAGATACAATGCGACCTTAGCCATTTATCCACTCCACTTCTGAAACTTATCAAGTCTGACTTGTATACAAAGAATAAAACACTAAACACATGCATACAAAGTACCATGATAAATAAACTCGACCACTCAATGTGACTAATACGACTCCACATATAAACGACCTTGTATATGCAACATATAAACCTTTCTATAATGCATTTTACCAAAAACACGCATATCTTGCAGAATACTGAGAATTTTAAAATGGTTCAAAAAAAGCAACCCTTATTCATTTTTGACAAAGAATTCACCTCTATTCCCCTCTGGCACTTAATGCTAATTTTTTTCAATTTTCAACACAATTTGTAACCTTCACCTCTTTTCCCTTTACCACCAAGCAGGACCACACACAAGCAAAAAGCCATAGCCACAGCAGGGGTCCTCATTTTGCTAAGAGGTAAAATGGGGCATGTTGTGAGCAACAAAACAACTAGCAACCAAACAAAACAATTAAATTAAAACCTCTAAAGAAAACTAAATGAAATAAATTCATAACTTCCAACTTTCTTTTTTGCAGATCATTATTTAACTTGAGACTTAATGTATTCAATAAGGTGCATGAATCTTCCAATTGAGTTTAAGTGGGTGCATGTGATTAATAATCCTTATCTTGAAAATAAGTTGAATAAACCAGTGACTGATATTAAGCTGCATAGTTGATGTCATTCCTCCATAGCCAACCAGATAGAACCTTGCTACCAATAGGCATTTATAGCCCCGACAAGGTTATCGTTACAATTCTTCTAAGTAGAGCCCCACTACCAGCAAGCGTCTATAGCCCTGGTAGAGTTACTTAGATGGCTTAATCTAGATTTTTAGTAAAATCTATTTTATTTGTTTATTTATTATTATTATTTTTTAAATTTTGTGTAAGATAGAGACCTTATAAGATATTATCATTGTAACTTCATGATGCAAGGTGTGATCACTTGCTAAAATTAAGCTGAGAATTGTAATGGTAGCAAGGGTGACCTCTGATTTTTCACTTAACACCTACACTGGTATGTTCAACAAATCCAAGGATTTTAGGTGTGTCATTGTGAGAAACTTCCCTTGAATACTCAACCCACAGTTATTGAATACAAAACTTCACAAGCCAAACCATTTTCTACATTCATAAAAGTCACAACAAGTTATGCATAAGTTTCAAATAATTAGCCTGAATGTTCTAAATTTTCTATTGTTTTCAATGGTTGTTAATCTACTCCTATATACTTCAAAACAAAACAAACATCCCTACCAAGGAAACACAACACACAAACCAACAAAACAACAAAACAAAACAAGACACAACAAAAACAAAACAACTGTACATTGTTAACAATATAATACATAATAGGACAACCATCGTCACCTTAAGCCTAGAAGTAATGTTTCAAATGTTGGCCATTAACAGGTAATGGCACATCTTCTCCAGTCAAGGTTTTAAGCCTGAACGTATTATCTCCTATTATCTCTACGACTTGTAGTGGACCTAACCACAATTTGTTGAACTTCCCATGATTTCCTTTCTTTTCATGTGCTTTATCCCAGCACAACACTAAGTCTGATATTCTAAATGTTTTGACTCTTGCTCTTTTGTCAAACCATCTTTTGACCACTACTTGATGTTTAGCAAATTTTTCAATGGCTTGATCTCTCTTTTCGTCCAATTGTAACATTTGGACTAACCTGGCTTCTCTGTGATCATCAAATCCTACATACTCATTAGCAAACTTCTAGATAGGTATACTTCAATTCAATGGAAGTATGGGATCAGTCCCATAAACTAGGTGATAAGATGTATTTCCTAAGGTTGACTTAACCTTAGTCCTATCTATCCATAATGCATATTTTAACAATGTATTCCACTCTCTAGGATTTTCGACAATTAGTTTCTTGATTATATCCAATAAAATCTTGTTTGTGGACTTAGCTAAACCATTCCCCCGAGGATAATAATTTGAAGAAAATTTTAAAACTATCCCATATTCAAATTCCCATTTAGAAAATTTTAGAGAAGAAAATGCAGGGCCATTATCACATACCAGGGAATATGGAGCTCCAAACCTTGCTATGATATTTTCTTCAAGAAATTGGATAACTACCTCAGTAGTAGAAAACTTGCAACATGTGGCTTCAGTCCCCTTGTACAATAGTCTATCATTGTCAATATAAACTTATGTCCTGCAGATGATGGAGGATTTATAACTCCAATGAAATCCAAGCCCCACTGTGCAAATGGCCTAAACTCAATGACTGGTTGTAATCGATTAGCCTGATTCCTTCCCTTGTCTGCTATAGTCTGACAGGTGTGACAACTTCAAATATGACTCTCTGTATCTTTAAACATTGTTGGACAATAGTATCCCACTCTTAATGTCTTATGCGTAGTAGCTAAATGAGAACCTTGAGCAGTTCCATACTTATCATGCAACTCCGACAATACCTTATCTACTTTAATTCTGTTTAAACATCTTAAATATATACCTCCATGGTTCTTCTTGAATAGAAAACCTCCTTGTACCATGTACCTTTGTTCTTTAATCTTTAAAGCTCTTCTTTGAGACGACTTCATCCTACTTGGATATTTACCTGATATCATAAATGTATTCAAATCATCATACCAGTCTGATGCATCGTTAGAGTTTAATACATACTGTTGCTTTACCAAATTTGGATCTATGTTTGCTATGGTCTATACTAATGCTTGTCCTTGAACCAACTTCACTAGAATGATCTCCATATCAAACTCTTGCAATATTATAATCCATTTGGCCCTTTTCTCTCCAGGCTCATTCTGCATTAGCAGCATTTTTATTGTTGCATCTAGTACTATGGCCTTGACTTGACTTCGTAAGATGTAATGCCTAAACTTTTTCATTGCCCTTACTAATGCAAATGCTTGTCTTTCTATGTCTAAATACTTCAGTTGTGCATCTTTCAAAGGTGCACTCATGAAAGCTATGGGCTTTTCTCCATTTTGTGTCAAGGAAACTACAACTGAATGTGTAGATGCAAAAGAATATATGTAAAATGGCTTGGTATAATTTGGACTTGCTAACACAGGAGCATCAAAAATGGCCTCCTTAATATCTTCGAATGCGGCCTTGGCTACTAGTGTCCATTCTATCTTTGCATCTTTCTTGAGCATTGTGTTTAATGGTTGCACAATCTCTGCAAACCCTGTAATAAACTTCCTAACAAAGTTAATCTTACCAAAAAAAGATTTTAATTCCTTCTTACTATTAGGTAATTGCAATTTTCTTATTCCTTATACTCTGTTAGGATCAATGGATATCCCATTTTTAGAAATGACATGTCCTAACAATTTTCCCTCAATTACACCAAATGAGCATTTCTTTGGATTAAGAGAAATCTCGTACCTTTCACATCTTTTAAGCACCCTTCTCGAATCTTCTGCATGAGTTGACAAATCTTTAGAGTACATAGTTAAATCATCCATATAAACAACAATGCATTTACTGGATAATCCACGAAACACAATGTCCATGGCTCGCTGACAGGTGGCACCTACATTGATCAAACCAAACGGCATTCTCCTATATGCATAATTACCCCACTTACAAGTGAATGTAGTCTTCAACCTATCCTCCTTATCAACTAAGACCTGATTATATCTTGAAAATCCATCTAAAAAAGACATCATCTTAGCTCTGTTTACTACTTGTAGCACTTCATCTATTGGAGGCAAGGGATAATTATCTTTTTCAAAGGCTTTGTTCAAATTTCTAAAGTCAACACATAATCTAATGTCTCCACTTTTCTTTCTCACAGGTACTAAGTTAGCTACCCAAGTTGAATGTCTTACTGGGAAGATTATTCTAGCTGACAACAATTTTTTCACTTCCTCAAAGATTAAAGGCTCCAAAATAGCATTCACAGGCCTTTGTTTCTACCTAAATGGTTTAACTTTTGGTTTCAAGGGTATTACATGAGTTATGATGGACGTATCATATGTCTTCAAATCTTCATATGTCCATGCTATTACATGTTTGTATTCTTTCAAAACATCCACAATTTCTTTTCTTAACTCTTCGGAACAAGCCTTTCCAATCAGTACATTATGTGGACTTTGCTCTAGTCCCAGGTTATAGGGATCACATTTACCCCCTTCAGCTTTGGGCAAATCTTTCTGTCTAACTACCCCATCAAAGTCAAAAATCTTTTCCAACTCAATTACCCCCTTAGGTAAGAAATTGCTTTTCAAGTTTATTATGTCTTCTTCATCCCAAGACACGTTAGGTCTTTCCTGCTCATCAATGATTTGAGCTTCAAACACTTCATTATAGGTGAGCAAATCCACAATTTGCTGATCCCCTTCAAATACCTAAAAATGAGTAACATTATTTGGTATGCTCGGGACATTCACTAATTCAACAACAAATCATTTTAGACCTGACAATGTTAAAGGCTCTAAAGTGCTAGCAGCAACTGCTAACACATCTGGTATATGATTCAATTCCCTAGGGATATGTTCTATGTTAAAGGCATCAAATGAATCAATTAAATCCCACACTCTATGCCTATAACAAATTATCTTCTTATAATTGCATGCATATAATTTTCTCACTTGTCTGACCACTAACTCAGAGTCTGAGAATACTCTAATCATTTTCACCCTTTTCTTGATAGCCATTACAAGTCCATAAATTAAATCTTCATATTCCGCTACATTGTCAGTACAAGGAAATTGTAACCTATATGCTGCTAAAAATGACTTACCATTAAGATCTATAAGTTCAATACCAGTACCTACACTTTGTTTAGACTTAGACCCATCACATTTCAGTGTCCACATGCCTTCCTTATTTCTTTGACCTTTTATTTTGGCATGTCTCACCCTTTCTGTTATCTGTGTTGTAATATCTTGTTTCTTCATAGGTGATTCATTTTGACCTACCTGCATATTTATATTCTCAACTTGTAAATCAGAATGACAAACACTTTTGTCTTTTGTTTCTTTCTCTAAATCTGAAATTGATACATCTATGTTGTCATGAAAGTATAACTCTGGTTTTTCAGGATTAACCTTTCCTTCTTGCAGTTCCATCTCTTTTGTGTACTTTATGTATTGATATTCTATAATGTATCTACACATTCCACAATTCTCTTTAGAATGAGGCTTATTAAGGACTCTGCACATACTTTTGTATAACTTGCACTGAACTGGAATTTTTTGTTCAATGCACCTTTCTATTTCCTACTTTATGGTCTGACTAAAATGATTTACCACATTGTCTTCCTCATCAGAGGAATTGCAATCAGACTCAATAAACACTACTGTTTCTTTACTGACAGGTTTTTCTTTAAAATTCAACATCAAGATTTCTTCAATTTGCACTCCTTTATTAGTGACTCTATAAACACCCGGTTCAACAGAAGCATATAATATCTCATTAGTCCTATTGTATTCTGTAATCATGTGTTTCATTCTAGGTTTAGCTTCTATCCTAATCTGATTTGGAACACCTCTCCAAGGTAACCACATGTGTGAAAAATCAGTGGCCATATATCTGTTTAATGTTTTGGACCAGTCCCTACTTAACAACATCCCGTAATTCACAGGTATATCCACTATCTGAATGTCAATAAACTGACTCACCCTAGGATCAGAGGCTAACTGCATTTGAATATGCATTAATTCTCCTATCACATTGACCTCAGTTTTGTCTAATTGTGTAACAACCTTGGCAGATTTAGTAGGGGTCAACCTTAAAGTTTTGCATATCCCTAAAGGCATTACATTGGCTGATACACCAAAATCTACCATGCAATTATGTTTGTTCTTTCCCAACATCCTAATGGTTAGCAAGAAAGGAGGGGCTTCCCTCTTATTTGCATACATGACCATGTTAGTGTTGGAAGGTTGTTCAATTTTCTTACTTTTGTCTTTGGACTGTGGATCTTTACTAGGAACATTCATATCAGCAGAAACTTCGCCTGCTACAGATGTATCCAAGGATTTTATGAAAGCATTTCTAACCCTTGAACTTTTCAACAATTCAAATAAAGGTATACTGACCTTGATTTATTTTATCTCTTTAGACAAGTAACTCATTAACCTCATTGTTTCCATTGTCTCTATTTTCCATGTTTGAACATTTGATATTACTCTCCCACCATTCACATGATGGTTAGCCTTCAGTATAGCAGGGTTATTACTGGCATACTGATCTGGAGGAGTGTTGAAATTGTTAGGAGGAGTGGAAGTAGTGAAAGGACCTCCAAGCCTAGTATTACTTCTCAAATTGTACGTATGATTTTTGTTGGACTATTAAAAATCCTGTACTTCCTCTGTTTCGTATAACACTTCATTTTCAGTTTCAAAGGGAAACTGAAATGCATCCAATACTAAGGCTGATTCAAGGTATAAGTTCTCACAAAAGTAAGGCTCATCCTCTAACAGTTGATCCTCCTCCTCCCTAGTTGCAAAGGTGAAATTTTCTAAGACTAAAGCAGTCTCAAATCCTGAGGGCTCTATTTCATTACCTTTGGAAATGAGAAATTCAGATATGGGAGCTTGTACATCCACATTGAAAATGCTAGCCGCCAGATGAAACTGAGGGCAATCTAATTCAGTATGTGCACTGGTATTGTGGATCCTGCACCAATTTTTTAATGCTACATTGGACATTTGAATTTTGGCTATTTGTTTTTCTTCCTGATTATCTAAACTCTCAAATGGAGAAGCTAGAGTGTCATTATTTGGCCCTATGTCCCATGTCCTAGGTGGATTTGGTTGATTCATATTTCTATTGTTATTACCCCAAGTCTTGTTATCTACAGCATGTCCTCTATTTTGCATTGTCTGTCCCTAATTATGATTTTGACTCTAATTATAATTTTGGTTTTGATTTGAACCCTGACCCTGGTTATAATTTTGGTTATGGTTGTGACTGTATCCTTGATTATTTCTCCCATAGAAATTTTCATTTCTTAGTTGTGTCATTTCAGTGGTCAATCTTCTCAAGTGTGTAGTAATTTGATTGATCTCTTCCCTATCCTCTTGTGCCTTTGCCACAAATGTATCCTGAGGAGGCTGGAAGAATGACTGACCATTATTCTAATTGTTATTGGTACTATTACCAGTATAAGGAACTATAGTCTAGATTAGGGACAGATTATACACAGGTGTGTATGTAGGAATTGGATTCAATAATGGAGTATGATGCATAGGAACTCCATTCCAAGGTTGTGCTTGACTTTGCATCCTAGGGTTTCCTCCATTAAGAAAATGACTATAGGTTGTTTGTCTCATTTCCTAATTTACTGAGGCTGCTTCCCTATAAGCTTTGGATATAGTATCTATATCAACTTTTCTTTTGACAAACATAGCAGTTAGTGGATCAAGAGAGACATAATACATGGCTAATAACTCATTTGCATTCACTGTGTAAGGAGCAACTAACTGGGAGTAAGCCTTTTGAAACCTATCATTAAAGTTATCAATTAGTTCTCCTTCACCTCTTTTAATTGTAGCCAATTTATGATATAAGGTGGAAGGATCGACTGGCCCCCTAAACCTAGACAAAAATGCCTCTTCCATAAGTGCCCAAGAAGAAATATAACCATTAGGCAAGTTAGCATACCAGTTAGAAGCCTGCTCATTAAAGGTGTAAGGAAACAATCTACACACAACATCCTCATATTCTAACCTGGCTCTAAAGCATGCCTCCTTGAATATCCTAATGTGATCCTCTGTATCCTGATGCAATTGATATTTAGGACATATCTTTTAGGGATTTTTTGGCATCTCATGATAATCATTGAATGTTATAGGAGAATTGATATTGAAATAGGTCATTGCAGGGCCACGTGGTGGGCTTGCACCTCTGGGAGTACCTAGATTTCTAAGCAGACTAGGACCTCTAGGAGGACTTGGACCCTTAGGAGGAATTAAACCAAGATTCAAAGATCTAAATGAAGAACTGTCAGGACTCACTATGCTATGGATATTAAAAGGTGATCCAAGAGGCATTCCAGATGAGCCTCCTAAGTGTGATATTCTAGGATTCCAAATCAAAGGACCCTTATTCTCCTTTCTATCAGGTAATTGCACAAAGATATCTTCTGAACTAGATCTAGACCTGGTCACCCTACCACTGTTATGAGCCAATTTTGCTTAAATCCTACTTAACTCCACTCAGGCCCTCCTTCTAGCGCCAAAAACTATTGATGATTGTTTTTACACATTCATAACAAAAGTTAAAATTCACAAAAATGAACCTAAACTATCTTGAAAGATATGAAGAAATCATCTAAGAGTTCTTAATCCCAAGTTTCTGTATGGTCAGGTCTTGACCTTGTGGAAAATTCAGCAAGTTGATGTGAAACTATAATATTCAAGGGGCCTTACTTGATTTAAGATAATCTGTGACTTAGTGGACTCAAATTGTGCAAATTGTTACAAATATAAACAAATTATTCATTCCTTTTCAATAAACTTACTACTATATCACAAAGCCTTGTATGATTTATAGTGAAACAAGCTTTGCCTTTCAAATTGATATGAAAATTGTCAGATATTAACACAATTCTTCATGCTTTTTCAAATGTCAAACAATTTCCTTAAGATTTCTGCGTTTAAGCTAATTATTTCAAATGTTTGGGGAAAAGTTAGAGAAAATCAAGTTGAAAATCATTTCACTATAGGATCTAAATGTTCTGTTACTCACGTCTTTAAGAGATACAGCAAATTAATCAAATCAACATACTAAATCTTCAAATGCAGAGTCCTAAGTATTTTCATGAACACACATCAAAGATTGCAAGCTTTCAAAGGATAATACTCCAAATACCAGTAAGAGTCAGAAAACACTTTGTAATAGACGTAGAATTCTAAGTTTACTTGTATTTAAAGCACACAGTCATATAGAATTTACAATGTATGAATGACCTTTTGTTTCATTAATCAAATTGCCAGAAAACTTACAGAAGTTTTTACAAATACAGTAAGGAAACCAGACATTTTGTGCATTCCTTAGTGTAGACACAGGCGACCTCCTCTTCTAAACTAAAAGAAATACTTCTTTATTCAAATGTTCAAACTAATTACAAGTGAAAGCTACAACTCAAAAATCCCTGTGTAAAAAATATACAAGTAGCAGAGCTTCTTATATAGAATTTGAAGCTTCATACTGCTACAACTACAAAACCCAATCTACAATCAGTATTCATACTTTCTTGATTAAGGGTGTACATTCATTCCTAACCATTTCTCAAAATATACTTGTGGTATCTTTTCCTACATCAAAGGATGCCATTGGAATCTTTTCAAAATAGGATTCCCCCCTTTGACCTCTTCTATTTTGTTGACCTTGCCCGCGGATACCCTTCAATTGACTCTTTCCTTAGTATTATTTGCTTTTTTTTTTTATACTTTCCTACTCCTTCAGATATATCTTGAAATTATTTGTTACACCTTCTATGAAGGTGTGATTTCCCCCTGGACTCCTTGTCCATATATATTCTTGCATGCCCTTCTTTCAATTTTTTCTCTTCTTTACCTGAACCTTCAACCTTCTTCTTGTATTTCTCTATCTTGGCACTCACCTCCATTATTGAATCAATCATTTATTTACTTAAATACGCATCTGGATTTTCCAGACATGGTGCAAAAATGGCCTTGAATTCTTTAAATGCCCTTTGGAGTTTGTATGTTGGTATGTCCATACATTCATGATCTATGAGATTTTCAACTATCCTCTTATGCAACCTAATCATGCTATCTGCTTTCTCCTCTAAACCCTAAGTGACTGTGATGCATCTTCTGAGACTATCATCTTCAAACCTTAACTCCAACCTGGCCTGTGGTACTTGATTTTCCATTTGAGGAGTAATGACTCCATGTATTAATTTGACCAATCTTTCTTCAATTTCCTCCAGTTACCCCAATTTAAACTTACATTCTTCTTTTCTAAACTGACAATTATATATAAACACACTGCATTTATTCTTTTCTATTGCAGCCAATTCCCATCCTGTCACTACTTGTTTGATCACCTCTTCTCCTTCTTGCATGAATGCTCTAACCCATTCCTCAAAAATATTGGCCTCAAGCCTCTTATTTTCCATATCCTTCACTTCATCTTTTGACAATACTGCTATTTCACTAGGTAACTCTAGTATTGTAGCATTGGGATCAAATATACCCCTAATGAATTCTTGTAACTGGACAATGTGTCCTTTCAAATATTCATGTTTATCTTTATCTTTCCTTAGCATTTCTGCAGTAGCCTAGTGCACATCCTCCCACTCACTTATATGTTGCTCCCTTGTTGTGTGTCCTAGGTCAAAATTAAGTATCTTGTAGTCATCTACTGTTATTTCTCCTTTGGCTTTCTCCTTCTGTGGTATGGCCAAATTCAGTGTTCTAGATCCGTCTGGACCCCTTTGTATTGCCAACATGGCTCTGGCCTTCCTCTTTTCTTTTTTTGGTGTTGCATCGCCCAATAAACTTTTGATGTCTATGGGTACTAACTGTACCTCCACCTTTTCTCTCCTTATTTCTGTACCCAACTAGGCCGGAGCCTCTTTTGTGCTTTCAGTAGCTTTCTCTTCATTGATTACCTCCTCTTGAGGCTTTTCAACTTCTCCTTGTTCTTGTTGTTGTGGAGGAGGTTACTATTGAGGGGTTGGTTCCTATACTATTGGATCCTTTTTCTATTTAGATTCACCCTCATTATCATCTTCTTCAATTTCTGTATATTCTCCACCCTCATCTTCTTCCTCTGGACCTTCTTTTTCTGATGAATCCTTTTCTTCTTCCTCCTCTTTATTTTATTGTTCCATATTTGCCATGACCTTATCCTTTGTTTTCTTTTCGGGTTCAAAATTATCTTCATCAATATTCTTTGTGTTCTCTTTGCTTTCAGATTTATCTGTTGTTTCCTCTGCTGTTTCAACTTTCTTTTGTACCTTTTTAGGTATGTCAGCTTGCTCTGCATGTGAAGGTGAACCTACTATCTTATCAGATTCTTTTGTCTCTTTTTCTTGTTCATCTTTACTTTCTACATTCTTTTCTTCTTCACTGTGTTCTCCATACATGTTCAGAATATTCAACACACCTACACTAGAAGTGCTAGCTCCTGCTTCTTCCTTAGTTTGAGTAGGTGTTTCTTTTATTACTTTTTAGGTGCATCCTCTCTTTTAGATTCTTCTATTTCATGTGCTACATCTTGCACATCCCTTATTATTTCTGGAGGTATCAATGTACCAAACAGATCCACTACCCCCAATCCTTCTTGTACATTTTCTTACTCAGACACTTGACCTTGTTCAACTTCCATATAAGCTTGATTATCTTGTTCCTCTTCCTCACTTGAATATTCACCAGATTCCTCTTCCTCCATGCCAGTTTCTCTTCCCATCCTTAAATCCACTTCCTTGACTTCACTTCCACTGTTGTCATCTTCAACATTGACAATCTCAGTAACTTGTTTGGCTTCATGCATTTTTGACCTGTGCATTATTTCTTCAGCCAATTCTGTTTTAACCTTTGTATATTTTTGTCTTTTCTCTGCTGAGGTAGATGCACCAGGTATGTTACTTAATTTAGCACCTACTTGTTGTGCCCCTATAACTTCACTCTGTTTCAAAGTTTCTCCTTTGGATATCCCCACTAGTATTTCCTTCATAACCCTTTGTCCTGTTGGCTTCTTAGTAGCTTGTGCCTACTCTTACTAGTATCATGACTTAATGACTTTTCTTCTACAAATGTGACTCATGATACCACTATTGTCACCCCTAGTGCATAAGGATCCATCAATGTAGCAGTTTTGTCTTTCTCCATAATCTTTGCTTCTACAATCTTCTTTTTCTTTTCATAGAAGCACTGGAGATCATCCTGATGCTCCCTCACTCCGTTTTTGCCCTTCTTTGGATATGTAGGTTCAATTCCTTTATCCTTAAGCTCCTCAATTCTATCCTTCAACCATATCTTGGAGAACAAAATGACAAGTTTGGACAATGTGTCCAAAGATGTATTGCATGGTTGCAACCAATCAGGCTCACCAATAGGAGCAAGCCTAGCACTTTCATAACTGTGGTGTAATAACTTATCATCATCTTTAACTTCTGGGGGGACATAAATGTCTCCCATGGATCTCATTTTCTCTACTATTACTCTTTTGTGAGCTCTCTTTCTCACTTCTCTATCATTCTTATAATTCAACCCAAAATCCTCAACGTGTATTTGATGTTTAAATTTAAAATCAATAGTATTTTGGATCTTGTGAAAAGGATCAAACCTCCTTGCTAACTCAAATTCCTTAAATCCATAATACCTTAAATCCCTCTCTGAGTAGCCAGCCACTTCTTCGCTGGAACAGGAATATCTACCAATTGCCCAAGGGAGCTTAAGATTCCCCCTGTTATACCTCTTTTTATACATTTTGAAGGCATTCAAGTTCTACCTTGAGTACTCTAAAACAATCAACTTGTTCGAAGGATACCTAGGCAGCATGAAAGGTTTTCCTTCAAAGCCCTCAGTTCTGATATAAGTGAACTTTTGGAATTGTATGTACCAGGAACTGTGCAAACCAATTGTATCTTCTGCATCTATAGACAACCTCTTATCTTGCTCTTCTCTTAAAACTCTGACCGTGTATGTATAAAATACATCATATACTAAAGAATACTTTCTTAATGCATTATCCTCTTGTAAATCAGGATAATGGTCATATACAAGCTTTTGGTCTGGGCCATTCCCTAGGGTTCCAATTCTATCAATCCCATATATATGGCTAAACCATTGCTGCAGATGAATATAATACATACGAGGACAAATAGAAAGGCATCATCTTTTATTTTCTTAACATTGCCTGTTTCCATATGGTTGTGCTAATAGCCTTGGTCCAGTGAATTTTTCCATGTTCCTTCTTCACCTCCCTCATGAATTGTATAACTGTGAACATCCAAGGCTCGCACTTAGTGTCATCCCTCAATCCCACCATTCTATTTAACATTGTCATCATCAAATGTATCTCTTCTTTGAAGTCAATTCTTTGTAGGATCTTATGTACTCTTGCCATGGCCTTGGGTTTATTCTCCGCATTATACCAACTGTAGAAGATCTTTCTTCTACAATCCTTCTCATTATCATTGAAATCCTCATTGTACTGGTCAATATCAATATCTACCATTTTTTCATGTATTTCTAGACCAAATGTTCTTGCAATCCCCTATGTAGATAAGTCTGCAATTACCCTATCCTGGTGTAGTACTCTTCTAGTAACTGGGTCATATAAGTGTATGCAATCCAGACATAGGTCCTTAGCTTCCATAGCTAACGAGAAACCTGCAGCTTTTTATAATCCACTTTCCCATATACACCTCATGTCAAGTGTAGTATCTGTTGCTGTGATCTTTTGTAAAACATCATCCACGTCATAATTCCCTATGCTAGTGTATGTCCCTACTCAACTTGTGCCAAGCAACGAAGGGTACCCTCTGTATATTGGCAACTCTTCCTTCTCAGTTTCTTTATGGGGCTTTCTTTCCTTTTTAATCTTTTCCTCACCCCCTGTATCCACCTTTTTCTGCTTTGGGGCCATCCTATAAAAAACACATTTTTTAACTTGCCATTTTACTCTCTTACCTAGGGTTTTACCCTGAATTTTCTATTTTTTACATTTACCCTAACCCCCTATTTGTCTTTTCCAATTTTGACTTTCATATTATTTAACCCAAACCAGCTAATTAACTATTAGACACAGTAATTTAATGCTTGCTTACATTTTAAAATGAAATTACTGATAATCACTTTACATTTTCAATTAACTAAACTATAATGACGTTTAAGATAAATACCTGTATTTTTTATAGCTCAACCTTACAATCGTTGACCAACTTTACTGTTTTCTACTCTGTTCCCACTTTTGAGATTCTGTCTTGTGATGAACTTTTGTTCAATTTCCGCAACAGTTCCTCTTTCTGCAACTTTAATTTTAACAATTCAAATCTGAAAGAAAAACAACCTTTTATTTACCCTAACCCGTTAAATTTTACCATTTTCAGTGTTAGTTCAGCATTAATTGTAGCAATCAATGTACCTACGGCCTTGGCCTTCTACTTCAACGTTTTATTTTTAAACCTTCTATCTGTTAATCTATTTGTTGCATACATCACACTTTCTTGTATGTCATCCTTGTCTATTATTTATTGTATGTCAATTTGTATCTTTTCAATATACAAGCCTATATTCAATGGGTTACTAACAATGTTACACTTTTTCTTTATATCTGCCCTTGTATCTTTTGTTTGTATATTGTAATGTATGTAAAATGGATACAAACATTTATACAATTGTGACCCATACAAACCCTCTTTACCTTTTAGCTCTTCGACGATGTCTTTAATTTCTTTGTATATCAGGATTGTATGTCGTTAACATACAATCACCCAAACATACAAAGCCTTACCTTTATTTAACTTCCTTTTGAAATCCATGTTGTATCACGGTTCCTTACATCTTTGCTTGTATATCATCTTGTATATGCTCTTGTATATCATCTGTCTATGCAATATACGACCACGAGATACAACCTGTGGGACCCACTTTACCTCCCCACTTGTATCTCCACGAAACAACAACACTTGTATCTACCCTTAGATACAAGCCTCCATACATGCAAACTCTTATACAATCATCCCAGACTTTTCATCCTTTCTAAACCATATTATATAACCTTTTCGGATCCATACATGTATATAAAGCGAATGCATATTTCCAAAAAACATTAAGGTATGATGCATCACCTACATCTGATTTAATTATCTTTTGAAATCCACATTGTATGTATGCCAAAGATGTAAACCTGAAACATACAACAAAACATACCTTTTTCCTCCCCTTATTAAAACTGAATTCTATATTCTCTTCAGGTCCACGTCATGTATATCGCATTGTATATTGCTTTGTATCTTTCCTTTCAACAAACATACAACTCAAGATACAATGTGAACTTAGCCATTTATCCACTCCACTTCTAAAACTTATCGGGTCTGACTTGTATACAAAGAATAAAACACTAAACACATGCATACAGAGTACCACTATAAATAAACTCGACCACTCAATGTGACTAATACAATGACTACACATACAAACTACCTTGTACATGCAACATACAAACCTTTCTATGATGCATTTTACCAAAAACACGCATATCTTGCAGAATACTGGGAATTTTAAAATGGTTCAAAAAAAGCAACCCTTATTCATTTTTGACAAAGAATTCACTGTTATTCCCCTTTGGCACTTAATGCTAATTTTTTTCAATTTTCAACACGATTTGTAACCTTTACCTCTTTTCCCTTTACCACCAATCAGGACCACACACAAGAAAAAAGCCACAGCCACATTAGCAGTCGTCATTTTGCTAAGAGGTAAAATGGGGTGTGTTGTGAGCATCACAACAGGTATGACCATTCACACAATAGGGGCTCAACTTTATTGGTATGATCAACCCACCTTCCTCCGTGGGCCACAGGTATATTCTAACCACTACTGATTACTGTACTTGATGGTTTGAGGCCATAGGTAGCAAGCAATGTACCATAGAGGTAGTCATTGAATTTGTTAAAAAGTATATCATTACCAGGTTTTCCTATCCTTTTTCCTTGGTATGTGATAACGGCCCTGTATTTTCTTCATTACATTTTTCTAATTGAGCATTTGATTATGGGATTATTCTAAAATTTTCATCCAACTACTACACTCAAGGAAAGGGAATAGCTGAATCAACAAACAAGAACTTACTTGAGGTCATAAAAAAACTACTCAATAGAAATCCCTGAGACTAGCATACTCATCTTAGGTTCGCTTTATGGGCTAATAGGATCAGACACAAGGCTGCATTGGGAACATTGCCTTATCATTTAGTCTATGGGACTAAGCCTATTTTTCCCATCCATTTAAGGATTCCTATGCTACAATTCATACAAGACTTCCTCGAACCAAATAACCAACTATCATCGCACTTAGCTCAATTGCTGCACCTAGAAGAAAAAAGTGATGCTGCCATAGAAAACTTTGCTAAACATTAGGGTGTCATGAAATGATGGTTCGACAAAAGGGATAAGGTCAAGGCCTTTCACATTTCTAACTTAGTTTTATACTAGGACAAGGCCCATGAAAAGAAAGGAGAACATAGTAAGTTTGACAAACTCTGGCTGGGTCCATATCATATCTATGAGATCCTTGGTGATAACACATATCGACTGAAGAGCCTTACTAGTGAGGAGCTCGCATTGCCTGTCAATGGGCAATTTCTAAAGCACTATTTCTAGGCTTAGGAGGCATCTCAGCCTTCCTTTATTGTATATAGTTAGGTTGCTTGTCTATTTTTGGTTAGGCTAGGTTGCTATTAGGTTAGTTTCTACTTTTTGCTTCTTGCTTTCTGTAGTGGTTTGGTGTTCGTCTTCGCTTAGATTAGTTGTCCTTTCCTTGCTTTACTTTTGTCTGTCATGCTTTCTTTGTGGGGGATCTTCATTTCTTGAATGTGGTGGCAATTATGCAGACCCGCAAATGGTCCTTTATTGGGTAAATAATTTGGAATATTTCTTTGAGAAGCTAAAGTTTTGGGCTTAGGTCCTCCTATGGGTTCCACTGTTACACTTGGGAGTATGATGTCTATTCATAGGAAATGAATCATTAGTTAGTGCAACTAAAGTATTTTCTAACCATATATCTTTCACATTCTTAAGTGATCCTAAGGTTCCTAAGTGAGTCTTGGTGATCTTACATTAAGTGAAAAATCTAAGGTCCACCTTTGCCACCATCGGGAGTCCACACCCAGCTAGTTGAGTTATCAATGAAACTTATGCTATCAAAAGCATGTGTTGCAAGGGTAGCGGTATTGCATTGTACTCTACCAAATTTGAGCTTAATGAAATATCAAGAAATCAAGAAAAGAAAAGAAATGTAAAATCACAATCACACACTATAACTGAGTTAGATGGATAGTCAAGTAAACTCTATTGGGGCTATGGATGCCTGACCGAAAGTAGGGCACTGCTTGAGTGGAATCTTAAGACAAAACCACTAGGGTTATAGACACTCACTGGCATGTCCAGGTAGTTCATGAGGTGTGTATTAATCACGTAGCTTAATTTAAAGGATTTGCGATGAGCTTAGTTGCTTAGGGATGGGAATTAATGCAATTGCACAGACTCATGTTTTCAGGATATGGATAGTTGCACCTGGTTATTGAGTTTTGCTTCTTTGATAGGGTATCATGTCTTCTTGTTTAACATGTGGGAAACACGCAGGTTATGGGTTTGAAACTAAAGTTTACCTTTGAAATGCTCCAGAGCATTTCCTAGCAGAGTCACCATTTGATGTGCCTTACAAACACGCCCCATTTTGTAAATGGGGACCCCCTCTTTAGAAAGTTTGGCTAAGAGTGTCAGTTTAGCTCATTGATTCCTAAGGTGTCAAAAAGATGATAAAAAACACATTTTTTGTTGTGATAGAAGGCATAGATGTTACTGAGGCCTCCAAAACCACTAAGTCAAGTACTGTTAGCCTTCATTGAAACCAAGTCTAATATCCCTTTGCGCTAAATCCATGGCCTGCTAACTTTTGTGCTAGATTTCCACTCAACTGACCTTAGAGTTAGATGCCTTATTAACCAACTTAGCACCAAAATCTTTGTTTGCTAACCTAAGTGCTAAAACTGCTTTCAACCGGCTTGGCACTAAAATCCCTGGTCATTGGCTTCAGCCCTGACATTGCACTCAACCAACCTTTGCGTTGAATCCCCTTACCACTACCTTGCACTGCATTTGTCTCTCTTGGACTGAGCACTAAAAATGCCCATTGATGACCTAGGTCAGTCTACCCTGAAAGTCACGCATGTCTGAGGTGTTTCAAAATAGCGCAAAACCTAAGAGATCTTTTATTCTACAAATAGTGTGCCGAGTCTGCAACCATATAGGGGCATTAATGTCAGATAAGTTTAAGGGTATAAAACATTTTTAAGCCCATTTTGAGCTTATTTTTACACAAAGGTAAATCATTAAGAGCTCTATGAATTCTTTGTTGACAAACAGTGATTTCAAACCATGAGGGAATCCATCCAAGGTATAGTCGACCATCACCAGACCTCCACAGCTAAATTCAAAAACTACGTAGGTATTTGTTGATCCTGTTAAATTAAGTTGCAAAGGTTAAAGTCTTATGTGTCTCATTAGGTTAGGGTTTCATATGCATTCCTTGTTTAAATCTGTAGAAGACAGGGGTTTTGTCTTATACACAACAGTTGAATAATTTAGTGATTAAATGACTCAAACACAAAATCTTGTTCAAAACCCTAGGGAATTAGGAAACTAGTGAAATGGGCAGTTGAAATGCATTTTTCACACTTGCAAAATCATTCACGAAATTCACCAAAATTCCTTTGAGGTTCTGATTCAATTTGTACTAAAAATATAACTACCTAACCTCTGGAAACAATGATCAAATTTGAGTCGGTCGGCAGATGAACTAATCTCCACAATCAAAAGGAATCAAAACCTTTGTTGTAAAAGTGCTCTCAACTGACCCAAAGGAGTGAAGTCAGTCAGGTACCTCAAAAAACTCCACCAAAACCCAAAACCAACCTTAGCGCTAAAATCTAGAACCACTGACTTAGCAAAAAAGTCCTCTCACCGACCTCGGTCGGACACCTTTGAAATTCATGCTAAGTCACTAGCATCCAAAATCTCTGCCAATGGTCAGACCATGTTTAGTGCTAAAATATCATCCCACTGATGAGCGTGAGATCATCCTTCCACTGACCTTCGGTCAGACACCCTTCAAAGTCATGCCAAGTCACTCATGTTCAAAACTCACACTGAGTCTCATTCCCATATTTAGCACTAAATCCTAGCCTTGCCAACTTATGCCAAATTGACTTCCAACTGACTTCCAAAATGCAAAGGGGTCAGTCTCCACCAAAACCCATGCAAGGTCGGACCAAACCCAAATCAGCACTTTTTAGTCAAACAGGTCTGAGACCCCCAAAAACTATGCAAAGTGCTTTTTATGATATTTTTCTTTAATCATTCCAAGTCAGAATGATCAATTAAGGTAAAATGGATGTTGCAGAAGTAATTGTATCATGATTTACATGTTTTCATTTAAAATTTCAAGTATTCATTGAATAGTTAGTGGATTTCAAATGCTTTCTTATTTACTTATGCCATGTAATAGTTAGTGTAAATCATTTAAGTCTACAAGTTTTTACTTTTGCATTTGAATTTCAAGGACTTGGTAAGAGAATCTTGACTTCGTAAATCAGGTAAATAAGTTATTGGCTCACCCAAATTAGATTTAGGAATCAAAACATCAAGGCAACTATAACTTATAGGGCCTGGTCATGCAGGTTAAATGACTGCAAGGGCTCAAACCATGAAGTGCGAATTTAAAGGTATTCCTCCTGAAACAAGAATCACCTCTAGATGGAAAAACATAGGGGACACCGATCTAGGTCACATTGACTCAGATGACTTCAAGACCAGAATATTTGGACCCAATTCAACTCCAATGGCCAAGAAGATAAAGGACAGTGAAATTGCAGAGGCAGCTGCATTCGCAACCTCAGCCCAATGTGCAAAACTAATAGTAGACTATGCTGAGAGATATGATCCATTAACTAGAACCATACAAACTCCCAGTGGAGACGTGTTAGTAGACTTGAGTACACCATCTATAGTAGAGGCCTTTGGTATTCCATGGTATTCAGTGGTCACCATGCCAGATAAAACAGGTGTAGAGGAAACATTCAAGAAAAGCATGGATACATGTGAAAAGCATATAAATGACCATTGGGTGAAGAGCAAAAGATCCACCATCATTAAGCTTCCCCATACTTTTTACATAAGTGACTTCCATGATGAGATTGGAGACTTAGTGAACTTGCTTAGCAGAATATATGGGTTAGTCACAACATCAACCTTTGAAGGATAGATGTTCATGATGATTGAGGAGATAGTTAGTAAAGGAACCAAGTTTCACTAGGCTCAAATATTGAGTAATAACATGCATGAGGCATTTGAAAATTTTAGAGAAAAGAAAACATTCAGGTGGACCTCCTATGTGGTATATTTGTTGGCTAGAAGGAATGAATATGTTGGGTTGTCCAAAATTGGGGAGGTTGGAAATGATGGGCAATAGATCAAAGTGTATGAATGCTACTCTCAAGTAGAATTGTCCCAATCCCTCATTCATTATAAGAGGGTGAACGATGCATTCACGATGTATATCACTAGATTACTACAAGGTACCATAGCTCTCAGGATAAGTACTGAAGCAATGAATGAAATCATGCAATATGGGAGGTCATATATACAATTTCAAAAGTTCACCTACTTGAGAATTCAAGGCTTCACTAGTCTGCCATACAGACCGCCTCATTACCCTACAGATAAGGTAGTACTTCTAGAGTTGTCTAGGCAGGTAATCACCTGTGTAGAAAGATTGAAACACCTTCATAGAACAAATGTTAAGTTTCAGATCATGTTGGGTAGAGGTAACTATACATGTGTCTCTCTTGGAGTAGCTGAATATTTTGATAAGCAACTTCAGTTACTTGACCTTCATTTCTATACAAAGAGAGATCATTTTGACCCACAAAGGATAATGGAGAAATATGTGAGCAAAAGGCTATTTTACAAGATGCATCTAGAAGATTTTTGGGCTAATTGTGTAGATGATTACGAAGTGTTGAAGAGAACTCACTCAAGACTGTCTCTTGGGTTCATGAAGAAATTCCATATAATAGAAGCCCCAGACCAGTTGAATGTGTTAGATTTAGGACAGACAACTGAGAGGGGGGGTGAATCAGTTGTCTAAAACTTTCTTCTAATTAAACACTTAAATCATCTTTGTGATTTAGCAATATATTAATAAATCAATCATGGAAACATAGTGCATTTAAATCAAGAGCAGAAACATATCAACACATAAGACACCAAGATTTTGAATTCAAAAACCCGGTTAAGGGAAAAACCATGGGGTGATTAACCCAAGATTATATTCTTTGTTTAAAGAATAGAAAGAACAAAAATGGCACATGCCAATTAGGGCTCACTGCCCGAGCTCACTGCCTACAAGAGACACACTATCTACAAAATAATAAGTATCACATACTTGAACTGGAGAATAGCATCTTCACCATGCTTGAATCAGTTCCATTTAAGCCCAAAACTTCTTCTCTGCCTTTCGCTCTCTTCCTTGCTACCACACCCTCATCTTCGCTAGATGCCTTTTGAAATGACTTTACAACTCCTTATTTATACAAGGCATCGACTTAGGAATAATCATCTAAGTCGGCAAACATCTACAAGAACATCCGTAAGATGTGTAGTACATCTGGTCGTCCAGTCTTCATGAAGAACACCATCATCTAGAAGTTATTCTTCAATTGCGAGCTCCAAATCCAATGCGGACCACCAAAATGAACTGGACACGATCCAAAGACCTTAACAAGATTGTCTGAATCACCAAGAACATCCACACTTCATCTGCTTACTAAAATCCTTCTCTCCTTCATCCGAAACCTCAAGAACACAGTCTATCATCACTGTCACAAAGGAATAGATGCTTGCGAACCTTCAAACCAAGAACCAATCGAGTTGACACTTCACAAAGACTTCCTCAACACTCCCTCAAATCCGCAGAATAGGATAATGTATTTTTGGATCACACCGGACCTATCTATGTCACTCTGTCACCTCTAAACACCTGTCGGAACTGGTTTTACTTGAGCAGCCACAACTACTTCAGATCTTCATGCGGACCTCTGAAATATTTATTGGATCATCTTAAGACTCATATCTACAAACCCTTTGAACTGCATCCTCTGATAGTCATCTTATCTTGGGTCTTTACCTTATTGTCTTCACTGTTCTTCTCTATTCCTGATTAGGACTAATTTTCTCAATATCCTCAACACTCAGCTCATCCAATCCTTTTCATCAATGCAACAGGAGTATGTTGACATCAATGACAACACCGGTTAGGCTCATACTTGCAACAATCTCCCCTTTTGTCATTGATGGCAACATATGATGTGAAAAACTATTTTGACCATCAAGACAAGAATTTTTCTTTATTGACACAACTCCCCCTATCACCAACAACCGTTCACTTGTCTTCTCTTTCTTTACTGCTCCCCCTTTGATCAACCACCACTTTTTTTTCACATGTCTTCTCCCCCCCTTTGACATCAATGGCAAAGGGAACATACTTGCAATTCCACCATTTCAGAATCATATCAGCTGCTCCCCCTGAGTAGCAGCTCCCCATCATCAATCCAGACCATAAGATATGACTATGATATCCACCAGAATGATGCACATCAGTGCACCTTAGTTCATCACCAGAGGGGTAATAGCCCCTAACTTCTCCCTGAGATATTCAAAAGAGTCCTTAGGTAGAGGTTTAGTAAAGATATCTGCAATCTAATCCTTGGAAGGCACAAACTCCAATCTAACTTCATTCTTGTTCACTTGCTCTATCAAAAAGTGAAACTTGATAGATATATGCTTAGTCTTTGAATGCAACACCAGATTCTTAGATATATTTATTGCACTTGAATTATCACAGAAGATTGTGATAGGTTCCTCATACTCCACTCTGATGTCTCTTAGCATTTGCTTCATCCACAAAACTTGAGTACAACTACCTGCTGCTGTAATATATTCTGCTTCTGTAGTGGACAAAGATATTGCCTCTTGTTTCTTGCTCAGCCAAGAAACCAATTTATTCCCTAAAAAGAATGCTCCACCACTGGTACTCTTTCGGTCATCCACATCTCCTACCCAATCCACATCTGTATATGCATGAAGAGAGAAATCATGATCTCTGGGATACCACAATCCATACTCAACTGTTCCTTTTAGATATATAAAAATCCTCTTGATTGCCATGACATGAGATTCTCTAGAATCAGCTTGAAATCTAGCAACAAGACCCACAACATTCATAATGTCAGGTGTAGTTTGAGTGAGATACAATAATCCTCCAATCATTGACCTGTACTTTTTCTGATCAGCCTTAGGAGAGTCATCATCTTTGCCCAATTTACATCCAGTTGCCATGGGAGCATTCATTAGTTTTGAGTCTTCCATCCCAAATTTTTTCAACAATTCTTTCACATATTTGGTCTAAGAAATGAAGATTCCTTTCTTTGTTTGAGTGATTTTTAGACCCAAGAAGAAATTCATTTCCCCAAGCATGGACATCTCGAATTCACTTTTCATTTGATTTGCAAAAGTTTTACACATACTATCTCTTCCTCCAAAAATGATATCATCAACAAACACTTCAACAATCAAGATGTTTTTAGGATCAATTTTGAAATACAAATATTGTCAGCAATACCTTTGTTGAAACCAATCTTCAAAAGATGCTTATCCAATCTTTCATACCAGGCTCTTGGGGCTTGCTTTAGTCCATACAGAGCTTTCTTCAACTTACAGACCATATCACCATGATTAGGCAATTGAAATCCATCCACTTGCTCAATGTATACTTCTTCTTCCAAGTCACCATTCAAGAAGGCAGACTTTACATCCATCTGATATACTTTGAAGTCCTTGAAGGCAGCAAAAGCAAGAAATAATCTGACTGCTTCAATTCTTGCCACCGGAGCAAAAGTTTCTTCAAAATCAACTCCTTCTATTTGAGAGTAACCCTTGCAGACCAATCTGGCTTTATTTTTGATTACTTCACCAACTTCATCCAATTTGTTCCAGAAGACCCATTTTGTTCCAATCACATTCTTGTTTCTAGGTCTAGGAACAAGATCCCAAATGTGATTTTTCTCAATTTGCATCAGCTCTTCCTCTATTGCTTTAGTCTAGTTTTCATCATTGCAGGCTTCATTTACTATCTTAGGTTCAATCTTTGAAATCAAACAATACTCATCTGAATCTTGAGTAATTCTCCTTCTTGTTTGTACACCTTTGCTTTTATCACCTATGATTTGATCTTCAAAGTGGTTTAGTCTTACATACCTGGGAACTTTGGGAGTTTCTTACACTTCTGATTCTTGATCAGGTTCATTGAAACTCACCTCTTCTTCCTGATTTACCAGATCAGTTTGAATCTAAATTGCAGAAGGGGCTTGGGCTCCTTGGATTAGAACACCATTCTGATCATCTTCATCATATTCATAAAACCTTGAGGGTTTTTCAATTCCTTCATCAACCTTCACATTTGTACTTTCTATAATCTTTCTCAGTCTCTTGTTATAACACCGGTATGCTTTGCTTTGAGTAGAGTAACCCAAGAATATTCCTTCATCTCTTTTGATGTAACATTTACTACCAAAGACTATGAAATACCTCACAGTAGGAGTGATGCCAAACCAAAGTTCATAAGGAGTCTTACTGGTATTGCTTCTGATTTGAACTCGATTGAGAGTATAGACTACAGTGCTGATAGCTTCTCTCCAATAGATCTGCAGAACATTTGCTTCCATCATCATTGTCCTAGATGCTTCCTGGATGGTCTGGTTCTTTCTTTCCACTACTCCATTCTGTTGTGGAGTCCTAGGGGCAGACAACTGTCTCCTTATTCCATGTTTCTCATAGAATTCTATGAACTCACCAGATGTGAATTCTCCACCTCTATTAGACCTCAGACACTTTAATTTTAATCTGGTTTCATTCTCTACCATAGCCTTGAATATTTTGAATTTCTCAAAAGCTTTTGATTTCTCTTTCAGAAAAGTTACCCACATCATCTGGGAGTAGTCATCAATTAGTAACATGAAGTATCTATCACCTTGCACACCCCTGGTTCTTGTCGGACCACATAGCTCAGTATGAACTAAGTCCAATATTCTAGTAGAAGATTGTTCTTTGCTTTTAAATGAGACTCTGATTTGTTTTCCCAACTGACATTCTTTGTACAAACTATTTGTAGGTTTCACCAGTTTTGGAAGATCTCTTACAGCCTGAGTGTTGCTTATCTTGATGATATTATCAAAATTCTCATGACACATCCTCCTATGCCATAGCCAACTCTGATCAATCTACACAAATAGACAACTTTTACTAGTACCAACTAAATGGAAGATGTTACCTTTTGTCTGAGTACCGGATGCAATCTCTGTTTCGAAACTTTCAAAGATCTTGCATTTTCCATTCTTGAAATGGAGATCATAGCCTTTGTCCACCAACTGTCCAACACTGAGAAGATTGTGCTTTAGTCCTTCAACATATAGTACATTACCGGTTTTGTTCTTTCCATCAAAAGAAATAGTTCCTTTACCTCTGATTCTGCCAGAAGAATTATCACCAAACTTTACCACTCCTCCTTCATACCTTTCCAAATCTAAGAACTTATTTTTGTCACCTGTCATATGGTGAGAGCATCCACTGTCAATGACCCAATCATCCTTTTCTTCAACTTGGGCAACCAGAGCTCTTTCTACAACTTTATGATTGACAGATTCAAAGGGCATTAGATCTTCTTCCTTGATGGCAATAAACACCTAATCACTTCTAGATTTGTTTCCTATCTCTGATTCATCATCTGTTACTCCTTCATTATCATCCTCTTCATGAACATAGTAACAATTCTTTTGGAACCTTGATCTGTTAGGATTTGGCCTTGAAAATCTTTCCGGACACTTTGAGGCAAAATGACCAATCTTATTGTAGTTAAAACACTTAAAAGGCAATTTCTCTTCATACTTACCGGATCCTCTTGGCAGTCTTTTTGCAATAAGGGCTTCAAGCTAAGCAGTTTTAGTTTCTTCTTCTTCCAAGTCTTTTCTTGTTTTTTCATACCATGATAGTTTCCTTGAAAAGTTCTCTCCAAGATCAAACCTTTGTTTTCCTTTTACAGAAGCACTGGCTTTGAATGCTGATTTAGTCTTGGGGGGGCATCTCCAAACTCGGTCATTTCGAATGCAGCCAATTTACCATCCAATTGATCTCTTGTGATAGTTGTATGGGCTCTAAATTCTTCAATGGCAGCAACCTTAATTTTATAAGAAGCAGGAAGGGATTTGAGAATTTTGCCAACAATCTCATCTTCATCCAAGACTCCACCAGCACATTTAATTCCACAAACAAGCTCATTTACTCTTGGCATAAAAGTAGTGATGTTTTCATCTTCTTTCATCTTCAAACTTTTGAATTTTCCTTTCAGACTTTGTAGCCATGCACATTTGACATACTTGTCTCCTTCATGCAGAGTTTCCAATTTTTCCCAAATCTCAAAAGTAGTTTTTAGGTCAACAACATTTGTCAGCTCTGAATCAGACAATGCACTTAGAAGAGCTTCTATAGTCCGCAGATTGTTTTCAACATTTGGGGCCTTCAGACCACCCTGTGGAGGTGTATACTTTGTTGTAGCCATGGTCCAATACTGCATTCCCATACATTGCAAGTGACATTTCATGCGACTTTTCCAAAGATTAAAATTGGTTCCATCAAACTTCAGACTATCCTTCTTATAGGACAGCATCTTAGATCTCCTCAAGCGGTTAAGCTCTTTTAGAGGAACTTAGCTCTAATACCAGTTGTTAGATTTAGGACAGACAACTGAGAGGGGGGGTGAATTAGTTGTCTAAAACTTTCTTCTAATTAAACACTTAAATCCTCTATGATTTAGCAGTATATTAATAAATCAATCATGGAAACATAGTGCATTTAAATCAAGAGCAGAAACATATCAACACATAAGACACCAAGATTTTGACGTGGAAAACCCAGTTAAGGGAAAAACCATAGGGTGGTTAACGCAAGATTGTATTCTTTGTTAGAAGAATAGAAAGAACAAAAATGGCACATGCCAATTAGGGCTCACTACCCGAGCACACTACTCACAAGAAGCTCACTGCCTACAAGAGACACACTATCTACAAAATGATAAGTATTACATACTTGAACTAGAGAATAGCATCTTCACCATGCTTGAATTAGTTCCATTTAAGCCCAAAACTTCTGCTCTGCCTTTCGCTCTCTTTCTCACTACCACACCCTCATCTCCGCTAGACGCCTTTTGAAATGACTTTACAACTCCTTATTTATACAAGGCATTGACTTAGGAATAATCATCTAAGTCAGAAAACATCTATAAGAACATCCACAAGATGTGTAGTACATCTAGTCGGCTAGTCTTCAGGAAGAACACCATCATCCGGAAGTTATTCTTCAATTGTGAGCTCTAACTCCAATGCAGACCACCAACATGAACTAGACACGATCCAAAGACCTTCACAAGATTGCCTGGATCACCAAGAACATCCACACTTCATCTGCTTACTGAAATCCTTCTCTCCTTCATCCGGAACCTCAAGAACACAGTCTGTCATCATTGTCACAAAGGAATAGATGCTTATGGACCTTCAAACCATGAACCAATCAAGTTGACACTTCACAAAGACTTCCTTAACACTCCCTCAAATCTACAGAATAGGATAATACATTTCTGGATCACACCAGACCCATATGTGTCACTCTGTCACCTCTGAACACCTGTCGGAATTGGTTTTACTTGAGAAGCCACAACTCCTTCATATCTTCATGCGAACCTTTGAAATATTTGCTGGATCATCTTAAGACTCATATCTACAAACCCTTTGAACCGCATCCTCTAATAGTCATCTTATCTTGGATCTTTACCTTACTGTCTTCATTGTTCTTCTCTATTCTTGATTAGGACTAATTTTCTCAATATCCTCAGCACTTAGCTCATCCAATCCTTTTCATCAATGCAACAGGAGTATGTTGACATCAATGACAACACCGGTTAGGCTCATACTTGCAATAGAACGATGATGAAGATGTAGTGCAAAAGGGACCCTAGGAGGCCCAATATCAACAACCAATCCCTCTTCTTAACTAGGCCAATATAGAGGAAAGTTCTTTAGATGCGGTAATGAAAGAACCCATAAGGTTGAGTAAAATATGGGTGAGGAATCAAGTTGCAACATTGGAGAGACAAGGAGTGCAACTTACTTACACGGCACTTGAAGCTAATAAAGAATCTGGAGATGAGGAAGACACACCCATAGAAGTGCCAAATGATGTAGCGCAAGCTCAAGAACCATCAAGGAAATCTGATAGTGAGGAGCATTTACCTTTGGTAGAGAAAGGGAAGGCAAAGAAAGTTGTTTCAAAAACTAAAAAGAAAGATATGCCTCCTACCACAAGGACAAGGGCATCCAACAAGGACATGCCAAGTGGGCCGGGAGAAGGGTCTAAGAACAAAAGGTTGAAAGTCAAAATAGGTGCCATCACTATAGAAGCCTTTATTGTTGCAGCATCAGATAACATAAATACTCCTACAACCTTTTCCCCTCCTGCTGCTCTAATCACAAATGTTATCCCACTTTCGCCTACTGCTCCAATTGTGACTTCTACCACAACTGTGCACCAAACCAATTCTGCTTCTTTCTCACTTGCAACCATAGTCTCCACAGCCTCATGTCCACTAACAATTGACTCAAGTAGTGTGAGTAGCCCCACTACTCCCATTATTGCCTCTTCATTTCCTCTTGATTCACCGCATCCATGCCTTCAATTTCTTCTATCTCATTCTCTACCTCCTTCTCCCTACCACCCATTTCTTCCATACTTTCACCCTCTTTCCCTATGCCTTCCTCCTCTATTTCTTCACCAATTGTCATTTCCTCCACACTTCCTACCTCTCCGATTCCATCTTCTTTGGGGTTTACCTCATTTGCAAATTTAACACATGACAATTTGTCCTCATTTGCTACTTATTCATTGGTATCAGCCACTAATTCTTTGACCCCATCAAGTGGGCAACGTTCACTTCCTTTGGCTGTCCCAGCATTGACAGGAATTGAAAAGGTGTTAGAACAAATTGAATCACAAGAGAAGGAGGAAATAACAAAAGTATTTGATGAACCTCCTCTTGTACCTTCTATTGAGGTTGAGATAGTTGAAATTCATGAAAGCCCAGTTGATGAAAAGGGTACAGAAGCAGTTCTACAAATGGCATAGCAGGCTATGCAAGAAAACCTCCAACACCTCAAGAAAGTCATTGAAGAAGAGGAAGTTGATAAACAAGAAAGGGAGAATATTCATGATGAATCACCTAACAAGGAAGATGTCCATGGAAACACCCTTGAGATTTCTTCTATTGCACCAAATTAGCTTCAATAAAGACTCACGGAGAAGGAGCCTCAAGTGGAAATGATGCAGTTAGATTTGGATGCACTGCTAGCACAAGTGGAAAAGCCCAAGAAAAAAAAAGGCAAAAATACAATCACGAATATACAAAGATGCATCAGGCTCAAGAATAGCAGAGGTTACTGTCCCTCCTGCTGATATTGACAGATCAAAAGTTAGAGCCGAATATTATATTGTCTCTACTGTAAACTTGGGTCCCGGATCAAGAGAACAAAGAATGGATGACTTCAAAGGTTCAGTGTCTTCGATAATGGAGAAGCTAAACAAAGATGAAATGACTAAGTAGGAATTAAGGAAGCAAAATGAAGAACTAAAAGCCTGCATAAGGTCTCTGATGAGGCCATTGAATTCAGAAGGGGAACCAACATCAACTTCAGCCCTGCCATCAAAGGAAGAGTTGGCCAAATTTGATGATATCAAGACAAATGCTATAGGTATGTAAGAATGGTTTAATAAAGTATACAGTGATGGCTACGAGGCCATTACTTTTGCAGTTATGTTGCATAAAAACTTTAGGCTATTGAAAGGTGGATGGGATGAATTGTATGAAGAATGTGAGCCATATGAAGAATATTACTCTCATATGTTCCCGATAGTACAAGCAATCAAAAAGTTGCCCAACCAAGTGTTGCTATTAGAGAATATCCTTACAACAGAAAGGTTGCATAAATCTATAGAGTGGTATCAATAGATGAACCTGAAGAAGGAAGTCTTCAATAAAATCAAAGAACTTCATAAGGAGGCAAATGATCAGATACTCTCTGTTATTTATGAAATTAATGACACTTTCACAGAATGTTTGGATCTTAGCTTTGATGATCTTGCTCCATTGGACGAGTAGCATTGTAAAGATAAATTGTACCAAGGTATTCATGGGGAGTATGCGCTGAATGTGGTAGGAAAATTGGAGAAAGTAATCTTCAGGCTTCCTTCATCACATTTCAAAAAAGTCAAAGATTAATGGAGGACGTGTATACCCAGTACTACCGGGACCTAGAAAATCTCAAATTTAGAGAAAACTACATCAAAGATCCAGAGCCTGCAAATATAGATCCAGCACTGGCAGCTTAGGTAGCATACGTCAACAAAAACGTTTAAGAAGACAAGATAGACTTGGAGGGAAATGAATAAATGATGAATTATTTGAAATTTAAAAATGTAATCCCATCACTTGTAAATAATGTCATATTTAGAAGGTCATGTGATGTTATTTTGTCTTTATTATGCTTTGAAAATGGACTTTTTCCTATATATAGCTTACTAGGTACTTAAATTGTCCAAATTCAATGTGTCTAGAGGTCATTTTTCATCCTTTTCCTACAGGACATTGTAATTTGGGAATAGAAAAATGCTATCATAAATGTATCTAATATTGTTAAATCTAGGCCGTCGGTGTTGAGTTAATCTCCACCATACATTCAAAACTTAGTATGGCACCTCTCCTATATAAAGGGCCATCATTCTCTCATTGTACAAGGGTCTTGATGTTGAATTGTTGACACTCTGCCAAATTTTTGATTAATGCAAAGCAATTTACTGTAGGTTCTCTGGGAATTTGTCTCTTGCATTGTCAATTTGGTTTCATGGGTCACATCTTGGTCTGTATTAGTTAAATCGTGCTTTGCAATGTTATTGATCTATTAAAGGTATTTGATGAGCATTCAAAGTCCATACTATTAGTTGCTTGTTAAATGTGAGTAGTTGTGCATAGTTAGCTTGGGCTATTGAATTGAGCTAAGTTCAATTACATTACAATAGTTAAATCATGCTAGTATTTGGGTATTTAATAAATGTATGTGGTTTGAAAATCTAGAAATCCGTAGAAGATAGCACTATTTTCTACAACACTATAGTGCAGTTTTAGCTTGGTAAAGCATAAAATTAGTTTAATTTATGGATGTTTGTCTACCTGCAATAATCTTTACTTTGTGGATGTTACTTAGGTTCCATCTAAACCTTACTTCCTTTTGCATTTTCTTATTTATTAGTTATTAGAATTAGATTTCAGCAACAATTTGCACAGAGATATTAGTTGAAAAGTTATAAGGGTTTGCATGTATTACTATTCCAAGTTGTCAAATCTGTCATACTGCATGTAAGACCCCTTGTTGGAACAGCTAGACATACCACTGATTCATTCCATGCACGCTAAGACCTAGCTATATTATCCTTGGGGTAGTCCTATCTAGGATAGGATACCTTTTTCAAGAGAGGTGCAATACCAGCAATCATACCTACGTTGTGTGCTAAAAACACCATCAATAAGTCTGTAGTCACTGCTACTAAAGTTTTAGTCATTAATTCCACATTGTCCTATGGTTTGAACTAGGTCAAATCCATGTCCACAACATTCATTGTGTAGTCCTTTGGCCTCATTTGCTCAAGAGGCTTGACTAGATTAGGATTCATGTGGGTTATAGTCAAGGATTGCTGGGCAGGATCAAATAGGGATCTCATTTGAGGAGCAGCAGGGGTTCTGCCCTCTTTTATTCTTTTATTCTCCCTTCTTGCCTCTCTTGCCTTCTTAGCAACTTTTGATTGGCTTTGAAAAGCAGGAGGAGAGGTAATTAAATCACTAGAAAAGGGGAAGCCTTGAGGTAAGCCATAAGGTATGGTAGTCATTATTTGTTGGCTCGGGTCTTGTGACTGTGATTCTCCTTGGCATTGATGGGGAAAAGATTAGTAAATAGAAAGTTTGGGCAATAGATAAAGATGTGGAGATAGGAGGAGGTGAAAAACATTGCAAGGGCACAGTAGATGTGGCAGGGGATATGGAAACTTGAGGCATCTTTGTAGCCAATCTCAAAGAAGAAGAATGAGGAGAAGAAGAGGGTAAAGATACACTTACTTGTGAGGCTACCATGGTTACAGAGATCAACATCTGTGGAACTTCTTCAGATATTTCCTCTTCCTCTTCTTTCTCCAAAACTAGTTTGCGCTTTCTCTTCAAGAGTCTAACTGATAGGTTCTCAGGATCCGCTTTTGTCATTGCTTGCTACATTGAAACGAGTGACTCATATGAAATTGTAGCTCTGAGGTCCCCAAATGCTGAAGCTATTTAGACCTCAGGAGCTAGTTGTTGTGTAGCCCTTTGTTGCTCAATAACACTAAGAGATTGTGGCCATGTGGTTAACTTAGGGTCTTTCTCAGCTATTTCTTCTTCTAACTCTTCATGCTCTAGGATATTGCTTGTAACTAGGCTTGAGATTAGGGTCAAATGATCATCATCCCACAATTTCTCCCATTTCTCATCTGACTCAACTTGCCCAAAGGTCTTCTTGGGCTGAGAAATCTCTTGTCTATATTTCCAATATGCTAAGATCTTGTCATTACTTGAGTCTTTCTTAATTAGGGTCTGCCTTAAACCATAACCCATCATAACCTATCTTTTTCTTTTGATCATAATCTCTAATAGGAGTATAGAATATCTCCCATGGTTTAGAGGCTTCACCAAGAATATCACTCAATTCTATATAGGCATCTAGGGTATCAGCCTGTGGTGATCTCCTTTGTTCCCATAATGGTCATCTTTCATGGATGAAGGTAGCATGAACCTTATTACTTACAAGCCAAGAAGCCAGAAAGTTGTCAGGGTCATATTTCCATTGATCCTGCATCATGACCAACCCATAATTTTCTAGCTTCTTTTGTAGAAGAGGCTCTATCTCTCTCCTCATAACTTTTATTCCACCTTTATTCCAAGGGGTATCATAGAACTTCTTTTTCTTCTTTTTGTTTCCAAAATGATTGTCAATTATTGATAATTGGTGGGCTAATTCTAGGGCTAAGACTCTAGGAGTTAGGATCTTTGGGAGCAAAAAGGGCTCACCCGCAAAACCATGAACTCTAATCACTATAAAATGGGCTCCACAAAAATAATCACAAGGAATTGGGGAATTCATGATGAGACCTCTCACTCTGTTGGTCATTCTATTTGAAATCTCCTCTGAATCCAATTGTTCATAAATGGGGGCCACAAAACACTCCACAAATTCATATGGTTTAGAGGTTTCAGACAATACATGAGTCCATGCAGATACAAGAATAGTCTTCCTATCATCCACCTCTAAGTCATACATATCCAAATGCATATACTATTGGAATATTTGGTAGTTCTGATACATAATCAAATGGAAGAAGTACAATGAATACCTGAAAGATTGCATATGCTTGAAGTTAGCCAATTGATCACAGAGGGCGTAGGCAATGGGATCCACAAAATCAAACTTATACTCTTGAGCCTTTGTGACCTTCTTGAGGAGAAAAATAGCCCCAAATTGTTAATCATGCACATTCACATCTTCATCCTTGCTGAAGACAAAGGCTAACATTGAGCAAGCATCTTGTATGTCTGTGGTCAGCAAATGTCGAGCTAGGGGTAGCGACGACATCTGAGTGTTGTCTTCATTGAGATGCAGCTCCTAGTTTAAGAAATTTTGCTTGTACTATACATTCTGCCAAACATTCTGCATCTTAGTTATGTCATAAAAATTGGCACTCTAATCATACGGTAGACCTAGCATATCACGAATTACCTTTGGGTTAATATGAAGCATAAAGTTATTCATCTGAATAGCTGCAGTTGGGGTATCAAAACAAATTGAACACAAGTAAATAAACTCCAGATAGGAGTGGACAAATAGAACCATGAATTGGGCTAGACCAGAAGTCCAAATCATCATACCAAAAGTCTTTTCCTTCCCCTGTTTTGCCTAGATAAAGAATCTTGCATGCACTCCTTCCTTCAAGTTCTTCAGATTCTTTCAAATTCTGGGGTCAAATACTCCATCTGCAAGTCTATCACCTAAGAAGATTCTATGGCTTTACTTTTTTCAAGAACTCTAGTTTTTGGTAGGCTAACCCTAGGCTGCACTTGGGCTGAGGCATACAGTTTACTCTTTTTCCATCTTTCAGGCAAATCAAAAAGACCCTCTTGCTCACCACCCCTTGAAGATTGGCCTTCTTCTGCCAATTCTACAATTTCTACTTGAGCTTGATTCTTGCACAAGAATTGTGAAGACTTGAGCTCTTAGAAGGAATTCTATGACAACAATATGATAATGAAGAGTAGAGGCATCCTTTTAAATCTTCAGCTCTAATAGGAATTAATGTTGTGCATTAATGACCATCACTTCTCATTAAATGAGTCTTAGAATATGGGCCTAAATGGCAGTTATTGGACCCTTAAAATCTTAAAGCAAATCTTGCACCAACTCATCATTAATGTGGCGATCCTTTTAAAATGATTGGCCATCATCCTAGACTTACGAGTCTTTACTAACGGCTCTACCAAAAAGACACCTAAGAGGTTTATGAGCTATGGACACGTGTTCAAAGAACACTTATTGAAGAAGCAAGAAAAACAAGGGAAACAAAACATAAGGAAACTATGCTAACTATGATACAGGGGTAACATTAGCTTCTATGTGAAGTGTTTAAGAAAGATCCTATTGATAGGAATCCCCAAACATTCTCCTTCCATATTCTCTAGTTCATAAGCATTACACTACTTATAGGCATGAATCTTAAAGGGGCCCATCCATAATGGATCAAACTTGCCATGGCAACCCGGCTTTGAAGCCCTTTCATCCCATTTTAAGACCCAAGAACCAACCTCAAAATCTAGTTTAGAAGTCCCTTGATCAAACCAGCTTTCCACAGTTTGCTGACAATTGATCAGAGACTCATGGGCTAATTCCCTCTTCTCTTGCAATTCTAATAGTTTTGCAAGCCTCACATGCATTGAACCATTTTCTTTAATTTCCATCTACTTAATTAACTACAAGGCAGGAATCTCTATTGATAGAGGCAATACTACACTTTTCCCATACACTAGTTCATAAGGAAACACTTCAATCACCTATTTTAGTGTGATTTTGTTAGCCCATCATGTTACATTGAGGTGCTTATGCCATGCCGTTTGATGATTTGTTCCCATTCTTTTTATGAGCCTGATCAAATTTTTATTTGTTGACTCTGCTAGACTATTCCTTGTGGATAATGTTACCTTTTTAATTTGCCCTTATTCAATTTTTTTTCGTGATCCTTCCCTTAGCAAAAAGTCAACTTACCATCTTCCCTTACCAATCATATGTTTGTTTATTAAGTCGGTGCCTTGTTTTTAAAAAAAAATCCACCTGTCGTCTTATCTATGAAATTATTAAAGAATTGAACATTCAAACTTGAACCCTTTCCATAGTTCAAGAGTTCAATGGTTCAAGGGTTCAACAGTTCAATGGTTCAAAATTTAATGTTTCTTGAAAAGTCATTTAACTATTGGTCAGTCCGTAAAACTCATCTTGTATCTTTGAACCTTCGAGTTGAACCTCATTTTAGAGTTCAAAGGTTAAACGTTCCATGACTATAGTCTCATTTCTTCCCGAAGCCTTCTTTAAGTCAAAAATTTGCAGGAGATTTAGAGGGAAATATATCCGGAACATATTATGAAGTGGAAAATTTTACCTTTCGAAAGGTTACGAGTAATAATTACACATCAAGGTCGTGTGTGAGAAATGCTTGCAATTAATGCATCTGTCAAAGTTCATGTCTTATCAAACATTTTCAACATGCATAATTTCAGCTAGTAATTATTCGACCTAGTTTAATGCCTTTATCAAGAAAGAACAAGCCAATTTTAGCAAATAAACACATAGGGTGATACAAAAGGAGAATAGCATGGGAGGTATAAGATTTTTGTTGCCCGGTTTGACAGTAATTTCTGATCCATTGAAGGTGAGTTCAACTTTTCCTATAAGTTGATTCCATTACTTTGTTGGAAAGGAGAATCATTTTGTGTTTCTAGTATTATTAAAGAAATTCAAAGCATTTCCCATTACATTTATCCAGTCTGTAGCCATGAAATCTACCTATTTTGGTTTTGAACACAGTTCAAGCCTTATGTGTTCTCTTCCCGAATTTGGGGATACCTCTTTAGCTCAATATGATTTAGAAGATTTTAAGGAGAGGATTAAAAATCTTAGGCCAACTCCTATGATGGAGAAAATAGTGGAAAGTGGTTTAGTCAAAGCTGCGGCTTTTCCCATGGTGGTACAATGTCCTAAATTAGTTCTGGAATGCATGAGCAGGTATGACCCCCAAAATAGGTGTATCAAAACTGTGGATGGCAATGTGCTGCTACCTATCAATAGACAAACCCTAATGGCGGTAATGAAAATCCCACCCAAGGAGCCATACTCTGATCTTGGTATTACTTCCTCTTATGGTCATTTTTCATTAAAGAAAGAAAACTACAGGAGTGTAATTGCAAGATATTGGTTACTAAAATTTCAAAAGGGAGGTTCAAGACTACCCAGGGCATTAACAAGAGAACATATGATACCAGAAATTAAAGACATCATGGTATTGTTACACAGGGTAAAAGGTAGTTCTCAGGCTTTTTATTGGGAGGACTGGATGTATTTCTTCATCCAAGTGATTCTCCAAGGAGAACAGTATTTGGATTGGGCAGAAATCATAGCCGAATGTTTGCATCAGGGTTTGAGTAATTATTTGGGGAATAAGGACTTGTATATGTCCTCATATCTCTTCTATTGTCTGGCATCTACAAGACAATGGGGAGGGCTACCTCATGTACCCTTGGTTGGAGACAGCAAAATTTATGATTATTATTCACAATTACAGATGCAAAATTGTTATGAGAATTATAGCATAGTTAATGATGTTTTTACTGGAAGAATGACTCATGAATTGGTAGACAACATTAATAAGAGAATGTCTGATGAGGCTATGCAGCTGATCAGTATTTATGGTAGTTTCTTTATTCAGTTTCCCAAATTTACTTATATCAGAGTTGGTGGTTTTGATGGTGAACCTGTGAAGCTACCCAAGTATGTTTTTGATCGCTTTGTATTTATAGAGGTTTGTAGGTAGCTAGCCCATGTAGATAAGAAATTCCCAATGAAGAAAGAATCTGGTATATCTTTTCCTGTTGAACTTGGACACTATTCATGCCAGTCAATTTCTGATGCTTTGAACTTAGAAGTGGGCCTAAAAAAGTTCAATTTTCAGTAATATACTGCCAAACCCCAGTTCGACAGCAAAGGCTTTGCTAGGGACAATTTGGATTTTGGAACGGGATTTTCACACATTCCTTAAATAGAGGACTATTGGGAAGATTGTTCAGATGAATTTGAAGTCAGAAAGATGCTTTGGTGTAGGTTCTCCTTAGGGAAAATAGTTACCCTCAATTTAAATATGAATATTTTTGGAATAGTTGATAATGAGGAATAGGTGATTGATCCTCAATTTGAACAGATAAAACAATTACCTATTCCAGAAATTGATTGGAAAAAAGATGAAGAGTATTAGATTGAGGTTAAAACCCTCCCGGTAATAAGGAGAACTAAGAAATGGTTGAGGGAACGTAGAATGAAGGAAATTCAAAATGAAGGTTCCCGGCAATGTGCACCAATGGCTGAATCACCATCTCCAATAAGCTCTTCTAATCAGCTTATTACTATTTGTGATGTAGGTACTCCCAAGCCAAAAACTAGAATAGGTCCTATCATCAAAGAATCCAAGAAAGACCTTACAACTATTCTACCTCCTCGTGCCACTAGATCAAGAACTAAAAGCAGGAAGAAGAAGCAAATTTTTGAAAGAATAGTTGTGGACTTAAACTCTGAAGAGGATTCGGGAGAAGTAACAAGTGATAAAGGGTTTGATGCACCAATGGCAGAGGAGATTAGTACAAATCAACAAACAGAGGTTGCTTCAGATTCTACCGATCTGATGGTGATTTCAAATGTGCCTTTTGAACAATTGAATCTTGGTAAAGAAGTTCCGGTCCTTGCACCCAAATGGTTGGAAAGTTCAATCAGTGATAAAAGAAAAATAGTTCCATTTTCATTGCCATTGGAGGACATGGTTAGCAAGTGTCTAGGAAAGACCCCTAATTCTAAGAAGCTGAAAACAACATCCAGGGTGGACATTGACCCTAATACAGGGAACTGGAGTGCAGATATAGCCTGGCTGACAACTGATGAGGAAGTTCAAGATCCCACAGTTCAAGATTTTACAATAGAAAAATTAGATCTTGGGACTGCATCACGTGCTGCGGATGTGCATCATCTTGAAACATCTACCAAAAGGATAGTCAGTCGTACCTGGAAGGATGGAAAAGATAAGAGGGAGTTGAAATAGACCTTACAATCAATGGCAGAGTATATCGATGACATCCATAATCCAAACCCACAACTTGTTTCTCAACTACCTCTGTCTTTTGACCCAAAATCTTTGGTCAATCAGAAAATGCTAGACCAAATACACAAGAACAAAATGGTGACTAAAGTGTTTCATGGTTGGTTGGATAGTATTATCGAGAAAGGTATAGAATACATTCATGAATTGAAGAATATATATGATCAAACCATGGCTACCATCAAAGATTTGAAAACATAGAATGCTTCATGGGAAAAAGAGAAAGGAAAATGGATGAATGTAATAAATCAAATGGGTGATGTTTAGAAGTATGTGGTAACGAAGTTTTTATCAGAGAAAAATATAACATGTCTGAATGATAATATATTATATGTAAGCAAGAGAAATATCAAATGGAGAAACTCAGTCAGACAAGGACGAATTGAATTTGCAAAAATGATCAAAGAACAAACTGAGTTCACTCAATCCTTACAGCATGATTTACAATGTATTAATGTGAAATATATAAAAGATGATGGGGAGCTAGAAAAGGATATCAATACTGTGGTTCAATCCTTCAGAGAGAAAATTAGTTTCGTGAAAGAAAATGATAACCTATTAATTGAGAATTTCTCTGACTTCAAAAGTAGAGTCACTTCTTCACCTCTGTGTCGATGCACTCCCGAAGCACACAGGAAAAGTGGAAAAATTTTGAAGAGAGAAAGATGTTTGGAAAGCATGGGTTAAACACATTTACATCCCCAACTTCTCAAAAATCCAAGGATTTGTTACCGTGCATCAGGAATGGAAAGTGCAACGTGTCTCCTCAACAGAACAAAGCAAATCCAGAGATTCAAATCCACTACCCCAGTCTTGATCTTGCTTACACAATCTCTTTATTCAGTTATTCAGTTGGAATTATGTTTAAAAACTTTGTCTTTTAATGAGCTTGAAAGAAACTAAATCCCATATGGGTCAGAGTTTGTTTTAACTCTGGGTTTAAAAGAACAGTTAATTAGGGTAACTATATATATGTTTTTAGTTGTTAAAATTGAGATACAAAATAGTGAAGAAGAAGACACAAGGAATTTGAGAGTTGAACTTCTTGGTTTTACAATAAATGTGAGGATTGTTTAAAGGATTTTCATCTGTGAATGAAAAGGAGAAATAATTACTGCATACTTAAATCTGTGTGTTTGAGTATTTGAAATCAGGTTTTTGTGGGAACTCTTCTTTCAAGTGGTAATTATTCTTTTATTAGATAACTCATCATAAGTGTTTTATCCTTTGCTAGTTCAGTAATATACATATTTATATATATAATTATTGTTGAGGATAGAATATGTGTGTTCTATCACTAAATAATGTTATATGGAGGAAAGATACCGCATTCATAGCATGGTGATGTATGGATATTAATTTGCCTTAAATGCTTTCTGGTTAAAAGTGTGTCTGAATGATTAAAAATAGTTTGAATTCATTGAAGATTTTAAAGGGAGTTGTACCTTAATTCAGAGAGGAATTATCCCTGATAATTCACTCATTTGTTGTTTAACTCATTTGTTCTAAAAGAAAGGGTTATAGAGTCAAAACAAAACATTTTTAGACCTAGACAAATCTGTTAACCAACAGTTTTTGGTGACTCTGTTGGAGACTATCGAAGTCATTTGTTAAAAGATTAGTCGCCTTAATATGAAGCAACGATGGTGCTTCCTCATGAAAATATAATTCCTATTCTACAACCTAATCTTGGTTTTCAAGATGAGCAGGAAGATATAATTGGTCAATTAAACACTCTTGCATGGTGCACTCACCGAAATATTGATGATTATAGAAGGGCCAGCCGAGTATTAGAAAAGGAAGAAGAATTGGCCAATAATTTGAGATTGTTATTACTCAGACAAAGAAGGAGACAAGCAGAAAATGTAGTTAGAAATCAAGCCCCTGAAGTCTGAAGAGATCAAGAGTAGCTTAGAAACTAATATCATAAACTAGAGTCCAAAAGATATACAAGGTCTTTGAGGAGAGAAGGAGTTGAGGATCCTACTTTTCAAACGTTGCAAAGCCTTAATTTTCCTTATATCCCTACTCCTATTAGAAGAGCTACAAGTAGACCTCCTAGCCCTCCTAAGCCTTCTACATCTTTTGTCTATCAAGCCTTAACTCTTTCCGGTACTATCATTCCCTCTGCCATAAGTTTTCTTCCAATGGCCCAACCTTGGGGAGAAGCTATAGGGCCTCTAAACCTAGGGGCTAACCTAAATCCTCTGTCTAAAAATGCAAGGGAAAACTTACCCAAATTTAATGGAGATGGAAGACAATCACCAGATGAACATCTGAGTGCTTTTGTCGCAGCATGTGGTGTGTTAGGTGTGCAACATCAAGATGTAGCCATAAGGCTTTTTGTGCAAACCCTAACTAAAACTGTAGCAGAATGGTTTTATCATCTAACTGACTCTTCAATTACAAACTAGAATGATATGAAAACTATGTTTGAAAATAGGTTCAAAAGCATAGAAGATGAACATTCCCTTCTTGCTCAATTGACTCAACTCAAGAAAGAAATACATGAGCCTATGAGGGAATTTATAGCCAAATTTAATAGAATTGTGTACAAAATCCCAAATGCTAAAAGGCCAACTCCTGAGAATCAGAAATGTTTATTAATTCTATGCCTCCTGACATTAGTTTTCATCTTAGAAGAGGTGCAATTGCCGACTTAGCAATCGCACAAACCTTAGCAGTTGGGTTAGAGGATGATCTTATTATGGCTGGAAAATGGAAGAAAGAAGTTCAAGTACCTAATGCTCATCCCTCATCTTCTACAAATCCTATGGTTCAAATACTAGTTAATGATATGATTGCCTTAAAAAGACAATTGCCTAAGGTTGGTACTTCATTTCAACAACCATATCAAGATGTCAACAAGAGAAATTTTAACCAACAGACAAATACTGGTAAGACATTACCACTTACATTGGCACAACCAAGGTTAGCTATTGAAGCTCCCCCTAGAAGAGGAAATATGTGTGCCTTTCATTTGACTACTGATCATGACGGAAACTCTTGTCCAGAGATGCTTAGATATGCTCAAATGGCCACTACTCAAGATGTATTGGGAGAGATTACAGAAGAAGAAAGGAACTCTGAGAAACCTGGCAACTCTAAAACACACTTCCTAGAATATGAATCAGATTCAGAAAGAGGAGGTGAAATATTGGTTACTCTTGAAGATCTTGAGTGTGTTGTGCTTACCAGAAGTCAGAAGAACCTGAGATTTTCTAATACTCAAGAAGTGCCTGTTAAAGGTAAGGAGCCTCTTACTAGAACCTCTGATACTAATATTAAGGCCCAAGAAGTTAAATTATTACATAGAAATGATCGTGAAGCTTCTTTTGATATTATAGAATTTTGCAAGTCTACAAAGATTCAAATATCCCCTGCTGAGTACCTTAAGTTGAATCCCAAAGAACTTGATAAATTGGTTAAATATGTCAAAGGTGATCCTTCACAAGTTGAACCCAAGAGTCAACTAAATGTTGGTACTGAGTCTCTGATTGCCCAATTATTTGCTTCTCCACCTCAATCGCCCAGGCACACTCCTAAAATGATTGTTGACTCAACTAATGACACTTCTTATATGGTTGATATGAAACCCAACCCATTTTATGTTTCTTTATTCATAAATGGCCATAAACTCAGTAATTGTATTATAGACTTAGGTGCCTCTGATAATATCATGCCTTCTTCTGTAGCCAAAGCCCTGGGCCTATCCCTTACAAAAACATTTGGTAGGTGTTACTCCATGGATGGCAAACAGATTTCTTTGCTTGGACAAATTAAAGATGCACGGGTCACCCTTGTAGCCTATCCTGATAAAAGAGTGAAATTGACTATCTTGGTAGCAGATATTCCTGCTAGTTATTGGATGCTTTTGAGAAAGACCTTCTGCAAAGACTTAGGTGGGGAGATTAAATTGGATTGGTCAGAAGCTACAATTCTAGTGGGAAAGCAGAAAGTTAAACTAGAACCTGAACCTAAATGCAAGTTTACTGTGTATCCTTCTGATGATCCTAAATCTCAGATCCTATTTGAAGAATGTGAATTTGGAAATTACTTTCTCTCTTCTGAAGACATGAAGGAAGAGTCTACCCCAAAATCTGCTCATTCAGATGATCTATGGACCATGGAATTCGATGGTAGTTGTGCAACCATTGGTTCAGGAGCAGGGGTTGTTTTGATCTCACCTGAAGGTAAAATTTTTCCTTACTCTTTCAAGTTAGAGTTTAAAAATACTAATAACATTGCAGAGTATGAGGCCCTATTGCTTGGATTAAATGAATCCAAAGAAAAGGGCATAAAGATGCTCAGAGCAAAAGGAGATGTTGAATTGATTGTTAAACAGGTGAGAGGCATTTTTTCAGTTAAAAATGAAAGATTGAGACATTACAGGAATAGGGTTTGGGATGAGAGAATATTTTGATGCCTTTTCTATTGAGGCAATTCCCAGAGATTAGAATACACAGGCGAATTCTCTAGCGGTGTCAGCTTCCCTTCTTCTTCCACACCCTGATTTCAAAAAGGATTCATATAGAATACAATTGATCTACCATCCTAATGTCCCAGATATTGCTAAAAATTGGCAAGGTTTTGAGAATGATAGATAGATCAGAAACTTTTTGGAGAATGCTAAAATGTTCTTGGGGACTTATTTTAAAGGTTCTGAAGCAGAACATAAAGAATTCAGTCCTGATCTAGGGATCAATTCAAAGGATGATGTAATTCAGTTAAAAATAAACAAAATCCCCAGAGGACTGGTCTCTCTGGAACATTTGTTCACTCGACAAGATGAATATACCAAAGACAAACTTGCTCAGAACCCTGACAAATTAGGGGATTATGAAAAGATAAACATTGGGAGTAAAACTGATCCTAAATGGATTTCTATTGGTAGGTGTTGCTCTCCAAAAGAGAGAAACAAATTGATTAATTTATTGATTAGGTATAAGGATGTCTTTGCTTGGTGCTATGATGACCTAAAGGATTTTAGGCGTGGGCAGTTTTAGCATCATATTCCTTTGAAAACAAATACAGCCCCATTTAGGCAAAAGTTGAGAAACTATAATCCAAAGGCTTCTAAAGCTATCTTTAAGGGGATCAACAAAATGTTGAAGGCTAGGATTATTTATCTGATTCATCACTCCACCTGGGTGGCAAACATTGTCGCAGTACGCAAAAAAAATGGAGAAATAAGAATTTGTGTTGATTTGAGGAATCTAAGCCAAGCCGGTTTGAAAGATAATTATCCCTTACCTGTGATGGATCACATCATACAAATAGTTGCCGAATCAGAGATGATGTCCATGCTAGATGGGTTCTTAGGTTATAATCAAATAAGTGTGGCTGCAGCTGATTAACACAAAATTGCTTTCACTATACCCCGGGGAACTTTTGCTTATAATCATATGCCCTTTGGTTTGATTAATGCTGGTGCAACTTTTCAACGGGCCATGAATTCATCCTTTAGAGATCTGAAAGATAGAATTATTGTCATTTATCTTGATGATCTAACTGTTTTCTCTAAAAGAAGAGAAGATCACCTGAAAGATCTGGAGACCATCTTGCAAAGGTGTCGGAGTCATGGGATATCTCTTAATCCTAAAAAGTCATTTTTCTGTGTAACAGAAGGTAAGTTGTTGGGACATTTAGTTCCAAAGGATGGGATCAAGATTGATCTAGAAAGGGTTAGAGCAATACAAAAGCTAAGTCTACCTTCTAATAGGACTAGAGTTAAGTCTTTCTTTGGCCAGATTAACTTCCTCAGAAGATTCATTCCTGATTTTGCTGAGATTACAAAACATATTGTAGGGATGATGAGTGAAAAATAGGCATTCAGATGGAATGAGGCTGCTAAGAAAGCATTTGAAGATATTAAAAAAGCAATTGCACGAACACCTACGTTGGTAAACCCTGATTTCCAAAAATATTTTATTATTTATTATTATTCTTCAGAACATACCATGTCTGGTATTTTTGCAAAAAAATGAATTGAATGTAGAAGCCCTAATAGCCTTTATGAGTATTCCTCTCAAGACGCATGAACTTAAATATTCTTTAACTAAGAAACAAGCTTTCGTTGTGGTAAAGGCTGTCAAACAATTTAGATATTACATACTTCATTCTCATTCAGTTGTATTTGTTCCTAGTTCAGCTGTGAAAAGCATACTGACCCAACAGGATGTTGGGATGAATAATAGAGCAACATGGGTTGCTAAGATTCAAGAATATGACTTGGAGATTAGGCCAACCAAATTAGTTAGAGGCCAAGGCCTGTGCAAACTGATTGCTAAAAGTAAAGAAGGAGAAGAGGAAGAACTTCCCACTGTCCTATTGGTGAGCTTACAAGACCCGTGGTTCCTGAACGTGGCACATTATCTTACTTATGGAGAATGTCCCAATCACTTATCCCCAAAGGAGAAAAGGAATCTAAAGTTGAAAACAGCGAAATATGTCATTTGGGGTGATGTCTTATATAAAAAGGGACTAGATGGAACCTTCCTGAGATGTGTAGATAAGGAACAACAATACAAGCTGTTGGAAGTTTTTCATAATGAAGCCTATGGTGGACATTTCTCTTCTTCAGTCACAGCATTCAAAATCCTTAGAAATTGTTATTATTGGCCAAGTATGTTCAAAGATGCACACAAATGGGTAGCTAATTGTGAAAAATGCAAAATGTTTTCAGGAAGGCCACAACTTGCAGCATTGCCTCTGAGGCCTGTTGTTATTGAAGAACCTTTCAAATAATGGGGTTTGGACTTTATTGGGCTTCTTTCACTTCCTTTGAGTGCTGGACATACACACATTTTAACAGCAACGGACTATTTTATGAAATGGGTTGAAGTAGCCCCTGTGAAGAGAACCACTTCAAAAGTGGTATGTAATTTTCTCAAAGAAAACATACTGGTACATTTTGGTGTTCCTCAGAAGCTTGTGGCAGATAACGCTACCAATTTTTCTTCAATTGAACTTACTTCATTTTGCTATGAGCATAGTATCTCTCTTTCTCACTCATCAGATTATTACCCTCAACGGAATGGACAACTTGAGTCAAGTAATAAAAATCTGATAGCCATCATGAGGAAATTGGTGAGTGATAACCCCAAAGATTGGCATAAGAAGCTGTACGAAGCACTCTGGGCTGACAGGGTAACCCCAAAAAGGGTAATAGGAATGGCACCTTTTGAGCTGGTTTATGGGATAGGAGCTCAGTTATCATTACCCCTAGAATTATCTACAGCCAAATTACAAAATGTCATCAAAGATCAATATTTTCAAGATTCCCTAGAAAAGAGAGTTATATACTTAACCAGGATCGAGGAGGAAAGGAATGAACTGGTCGATCAAATTACTACTCATCAAGCCAAGGTTAAGATGATCTTTGATCGAAAATCAAGGCCCAAAAAATTCATGGAAGGAGACGAAGGTTGTTGTGGGATAGGAGAAGAGAACCTAAAGGAGCACATGCCAAATTTGATTCACTTTGGAATGGACCTTTCAAAATTCATCAGGTACTGGGCCCTAATTCTTTCAAATTGAAATATCCATATGAATTTGTTTTACCCCTGTCCTATAATGGACAAGACTTTAAATTGTATCGACTATAAAATAGGTGTCCCCTGTTTTGTACATAGTCTTCCCTTTGTTGTCATGTATTGTTGTTTTCCTTTTTTCAAGTTTTGGTTTACCTTGGTTCTTTTTCTTTCGTCCTTGTCTTTCAGTTTGTACCTAACCAGAGTTTCTGAGTTTTCTGCATTTTGTCATAAAATGTAGTCCCCAGTCAGAGCCAATGTTACCTTTTTAATTTGCCCTTATTCAATTTTTTTTTTTTGATCCTTCCCTTAGCAATGAAGCAACTTGCCATCTTCCCTTACCGGTCATATATTTGTTTATTAAATCAGCACCTTGTTTTTAAAAAAAAATTCCGCCCGTCGTCTTATGTGTGAAATTACAGAAGAGTTGAACCTTTGAACTTGAACCCTTTCCACAGTTCAAGAGTTCAACAACTCAATGGTTCAAAATTTAATGTATCTTGAAAATTCATTTAACTGTTGGTCAGTCTATGTAACTCATCTTGTATCTTTGAACCTTCGAGTTGAACCTCATTTCAGAGTTCAAAGGTTCAAAGGTTCAAAGGTTCAACGTTTCATAACTATAGTCTCATTTCTTCCCAAAGCCTTCTTTAAGTCAAAAATTTGCGGGAGATTTAGAGGGAAATATATCTGGAACATATTATGAAATGGAAAGTTTTAACTTTCGAAAGGTTATGAGTAATAATTACACATCAAGGTCGTGTGTGAGAAATGCTTGCAATTAATGCATCTGTCAGAGTTCATGTCTTATCAAGCATTTTCAGCAAATATTATTTCAGCTAGTAATTATTCGACCTAGTTTAATGCCTTTATCAAGAAAGAACAAGCCAATTTTAGCAAATAAACATACAGGGTGATGCAAAAGGAGAACAGTGCGGGAGGTATAAGATTTTTGTTGCCCAATTTGACAGTAATTTCTGATCCATTGAAGGTGAGTTCAACTTTTCCTATAAGCTGATTCCATTACTTTGTTGGAAAGGAGAATCATTTTGTGTTTCTGGTATAATTAAAGAAATTCAAAGCATTTTCCATTACATTTATCTAGTCTATAGCCATGAAATCTGCCTGTTTTGGTTTTGAACACGGTTCAAGCCTTATGTGTTCTCTTCCCGAATTTGGGGATGCCTCTTTAGCTCAATATGATTTAGAAGATTTTAAGGAGAGGATTAAAAATCTTAGGCCAACTCCTATGATGGAGAAAATAGTGGGAAGTGGCTTAGTCGAAGCTGCGGCTTTTCCCATGGTGGTATAATGTCCTGAATTAGTTCTGGAATGCATCAACAAGTACGACCCTCAAAATAGGTGTATCAGAACTGCGAATGGCAATGTGTTGCTCCCTGTCAATAGACAAACCGTAATGGCGGTAATGAAAATCCCACCCAAGGAGCCATACTCTGATCTTGCTATTACCTCCTCTTATGGTCATTTTTCATTAAAGAAAGAAAACTACAGGAGTGTAATTGCAAGAAATTGGTTACTAAAATTTCAAAAGGGAGGTTCGAGACTACCCAGGGCATTAACAAGAGAACATATTATACCAGAAATTAAAGACATCATGGTATTGTTACACAGGGTAAAAGGCAGTTCTCAGGATTTTTATTGGGAGGACTAGATGTATTTCTTCATCCAAGTGATTCTCCAAGGAGAACAGTATTTGGATTGGGCAAAAATCATAGCTGAACGTTTGCATCAGGGTTTGAGTAATTATTTGGGGAATAAGGACTTGTATATGTCCTCATATCTCTTCTATTGTCTGGCGTCTACAAGACAATCAAGAGGGCTACCTCATGCACCCTTGGTTGGAGATAGAAAAATTTATGATTATTATTCACAATTACATATGCAAATTATTATGAGAATTATAGGAGAGTTAATGATGTTTTTACTGGAAGAATGACTCATGAACTGGCAGACCACATTAATAAGAGAATGTCTGATGAAGCTATGCAGCTGATCATTATTTATGGTTGTTTTTGTATTCAGTTTCCCAAATTTACTTATATTAGAGTTGGTGGTTTTGATGGTGAACCCGTGAAGCTGCCCAGGTATGTTTTTGACTGCTTTGTATTGATAGAGGTTTGCAGGTAGCTAGCCCATGTAGATAAGAAATTCCCAATGAAGAAAGAATCTGGTATATCTTTTCCCGTTGAACTTGGACACTATTCATGCCAGTCAATTTCTGACGCTTTGAACTTAGAAGTGGGCCTGAAAAAGTTCAATTTCTAGTACTATACTGCTAGACCCCAGTTCAATAGCAAAGGCTTTGCTAGGGACAATTTGGATTTTGGAACAGGATTTTCACACATTCCTCAAATAGAGGACTATTGGGAAGATTGTTCAAATGAATTTTAAGTCAAAAAGAGGCTTTGGTGTAGGTTCTCCTTAGGGCAAATAGTTACCCTCAATTTAAATATGAATATTTTTGGAATAGTTGATAATGAGGAATAGGTGATTGATCCTCAATTTGAACAGATAAAATAATTACCTATTCCAGAAATTGATTGGAATAAAGATGAAGAGTATTAGATTGAGGTTAAAACCCTCCCAGTAATAAGGAGAACTGAGAAATGGTTGAGGGAACGTAGACTGAAGGAAGTTCAAAATGAAGGTTCCCAGCAATGTGCACCAATGGCTGAATCACCATCTCCAATAAGCTCTTCTAATCGGCTTATTACTATTTTTGATGTAGGTACTCCCAAGCCAAAAACTGGAACGGGTCCTGTCATCAAAGAATCCAAGAAATCCCTTCCAACTATTCTACCTCCTCGCACCACTAGATCAAGAACTAAAATAAGGAAGAAGGAGATTTCTGAAAGAATAGTTGTGGACTTAAACTCTGAAGAGGATTCGGGAGAAGCAACAAGTGATAAAGGGTTTGATGTACCAATGGTAGAGGAGATTAGTACAAATCAACAAATAGAGGTTGCTTCAGATTCTGCCGATCTGATGGTGATTTCAAATGTGCCTTCTGAACAATTGAATCCTGGTAAACAAGTTCTGGTCCTTGCACCCAAATGGTTGGAAAGTTCAATTAGTGATAAAAGAAAAATAGTTCCATTTTCATTGCCATTGGAGGACATGGTTAGCAAGTGTCTAGGAAAGACCCCTAAATCTAAGAAGCTGAAAACAACATCCAGGGTGGACATTGACCCTAATACAGGGAACTGGAGTGCAGAAATAGCCTGGCCGACAACTGATGAGGAAGTTCAAGATCCCACAATTTAGGATTTTACAATAGAAAAAATAGATCTTGGGACTACATCACGTGCCGCGGATGTGCATCGTCTTGAAGCATCTACGAAAAGGATAGTCAGCCGTACCTGGAAGGATGAAAAAGATAAGAGGGAGTTGAAATGGACCTTACAATCAATGGCAAAGTATATTGATGCCATTCATAATCCAAACCCACAACCTGTTTCTCAACTACCTCTGTCTTTTGACCCAAAATCTCCGGTCAATCAAAAAATGCTAGACCAAATACACAGGAACAAAATGGTGACTAAAGTGTTTGATGATTGGTTGGATAGTATTATCCAGAAAGGTATAGAATACATTCATGAATTGAAGAATATATATGATCAAACCATGGCTACCATCGAAGATTTGAAAACACATAATGCTTCATGGGAAAAAGAGGAAGGAAAATGGATGAATGTAATAAATCAAATTGATGTTTAGAAGTATGGGGTAACGAAGTTTTTATCAGAGAAAAATATAACAAGTCTGAATGATAATATATTGTATGTAAGCAAGAGAAATATTGAATGGAGAAACTCAGTATCCAGACAAGGATGAATTGAATTTGCAAAAATGATCAAAGAAATAACTGAGTTCACTCAATCCTTATAGCATGATTTACAATGTATTGATGTGAAATATATAAAAGATGGTGGGGAGCCGGAAAAGGATATCAATATTGTGGTTCAATCCTTCAGAGAGAAAATCAATTTTGTGAAAGAAAATGATAACCTATTAATTGAGGATTTCTCTCAGAGTTCAAAAGTAGAATCACTTCTTCACCTCTGTGTCGATGCACTCCCAGAGCATGTAGAAAAAGTGGCAAAATTTTGAATAGAGAAAGATGTTTGGAAAGCACGGGTTAAACACATTGGCATTCCTGACTTCTCGAAAATCCAGGAATTTGTTACCGTGCATCAGGAATGGAAAGTGCAACGTGTCTCCTTAGCAGAACAAAGCAAATCCAGAGATTCTAATCCATTGCCCCAATCTTGATCTTGCTTACACAATCTCTTTATTCAGTTATTCAGTTGGAATTATGTTTAAAAACTTTGTCTTTTAATGAGCTTGAAAGAAACTAAATCCCGTATGGGTCAGAGTTTGTTTTAACTCTGGGTTTAAAAGAACAGTTAATTAGGGTAACTATATATATGTTTTTAGTTGTTAAAACTGAGATACAGAATAGTGAAGAAGAAGACACAAGGAATTTTAGATATGAACTTCTTGGTTTTACAATATATGTGATGATTGTTTGAAGGATTTTCATCTGTGAATGAAAAGGAGAAATAATTACTTCATACTTAAATCTATGTGTTTGAGTATTTGAAATTGGGTTTCTATGTGAACTCTTCTTTCAAGTGGTAATTATTCTTTTATTGGATAACTCATCATATGTGTTTTATCTTTTTTTGGTTCTGTAATATACATATTTATATATCTGATTATTGTTAAGGATAGAATCTGTGCATTCTATGACTAAATAATGTTATATGGAGGAAAGATATCACATTCATAGCATGGTGATGTATGGATGTTAATTTGCCTTAAGTGCTTTCTGGTTAAAAGTGTGTTTGAATGATTAAAAATAGTTTGAATTCATTGAAGATTTTAAAGGGAGCTGTACCTTAATTCAGAGAGGAATTATCCCTGATAATTCACTCATTTATTGTTTAACTCATTCGTTCTAAAAGAAAGGGTTATAGAGTCAGAACAAAACATTTTTAGACCTAGACAAATTTGTTAACCAACAGATAATAATTAGATGAAGTCTTCAAATAGATGCCATTTTGCAAAGAAAACTCAGATAATCTTGATCCTAAGAATACCTTAGCATTATCAAATATAATAGTACGAGGGGGCCCGAAACGAGTAGTTATTCCTTTAATAAAATCTAGAATAACCTTCTCAGTGGCTTCTTTCAATAGGACAGCTTCGCTCCACCTAGAAAAATAATATGTCACAGTAAGGATCCACTTGTGTCCTGAGCTTGATTTTGGATTAATCATTCCTATGAAATCTAACCCCCACTGAGAAAAAGGTTCATCTACAATTATTGGACTCAAAGGTAGAGCTACATTTCACCTTTTACCAACATAGAACTGGCATGCTTGACATTCCTTAACCATTTTATGGAAATCAAAAAATATTGAAGGCTAATAGTATCCTGATTGAGTAATTTTAATGGTAGTAGTCTCCGTAGAAAAATGTCCCCCTGATGTCCCATGATGCAATTTGTGCAATATCCTTTGACCCTCATCTTTTTCCAAGTACCTGAGTAAGATTCCATCAAAATTCTTTCTAAAAAGGACATGATCAATCAAGATGAAATTAGATCCTTGCTATCTATAATATCTTCTCTTTTCAAAGGAGAGCATCTTAGGGAGTTGACCGATCTGCATGAATTGTATCATGTCACTAACCTAAGAGTCTAGATCATCTTCTTGTACTTTTAGTATAGTCTCTTCTTCATCTTCTTTCATTGTTGACACTCCTGAGTCTTGAGCAATATATTGGCAGAGTCCTCTTCCTCTTAGTAATTTAGTGGGCTTTACTTCCACATCATACTCTAGAATCTTAGTTATCCAATTGGCTCTTTTCTGAGTGATTTCTCCTTCCATAATGGATTCTCTGACACTTGAATGAGCTACCATAATCAAAATCGTATTTCCTATCACTAAGTGTCTAAATTTTTTCAATCCTTTAACTATGGCATATGCTTGCTTTTTAACAAAATTGTTCTGGAAAAGAAAGCAATAGGATGTTCTCCTTCTTCATCTTCCTTCTGGGTTAAGACAGCTACTATACTGTATTCTCCCCCATATACATACATTATGAAGTCTTTAGAAAAGTATGGATTATGCAGTACTGGGGTAGTAGAGATTGCCTTCTTTATATTTTCAAAAGCTTGTCTGACTTCGTCCGTCCACTTAAAATTTAGATCCTTCTTCAACCTTAGAGTGATAGGTCTAATTAATCCTACAAAATTAGATATAAATCTACTGACGAAATTAATCTTCCCCAAAAAAGATTACACTTCCTTCTTGTTGATAGGTAAAGATAAATCCATTATTGCCTTAACTCGATCTGGTTCAATAGAGATTCCATCTTTTGAAAATATGTGTCCTAGTAACTTTCCTTAAGGTACTCCAAACACACACTTCTTAGGGTTTAGAGAGATCCCAAATTCTTGACACCTTTGGAAAATAGCCTCTAAATGGTCAAAGTGATCATTAGCATTTTTTGTGTACATAATCAGATCATCTAAATAGATCAGGATGATCTTATTTATCAACCCCCTAAACGTTATATCCATAGCACGTTGAAAAGTTGCCCCAGCATTTGAAAGCCCAAAAGGCATCTTTGCATATGCAAAGGTTTCCCACTTGGTGGTGAAAGTGGTCTTATATTGGTCCTCCATGGCAACCCAACTTTGATTGTAACCTAAAAAACCATCCAATAGAGAAACCTTTTTGAACCAGCTACAATTTGCAAAATTTGTTCCATTGAAGGGAGTGGGTAGTGATCTTTTAATGAAGATTTGTTTAGATATCTAAAATTAACACAGAGTCTAATTTCCCCATTCTTCTTCCTTACCGGTACCAAGTTAGACACCCATGTTGAGTGTTTAATTGGAAAAATTATTTTATATTCTAACAGCTTCTAGAGCTCTTCAGCCATAAGTGACTCGATCTTGGGATTCACTAGTCTTTGTTTCTAACATACAAGCTTTGACCCTTTCATGAGTTCAATAGTATGCTAGACTATGTCTCTATTGTAACCATGAAGATCTTCATAAGTCCAGGCAATTAATTTGTCATATTTGTTACATAGAGATATCAACCTATCTTTTTCCCCTTGGGTGGTAACATTGCCTACTTTCAACTTCCTTCCTTCACCAACCTCAATCTCCGAATAGTCATTTTTGTTTGCTACAAACTTTCTTTTGTCTAAACTTGCATCATCAAGGTCAAAAAGATTCTCCAAGGTTATTAACCCTCTTGGAAGCTTATTTGATTTTATTTGCATTATCTGATCACTATATGCCTCTTCAATTTTAGGCTACAACTGATCTGCAAATTCCCTGGACTACTGTAAAAATAAGAGAATCTGATGGTCATCTTCAAAAACCTACCAATTATCTCCATTATTAGGAATGGCAGGGCGGATGATAGCCTTGAATGCCTCTTCTTTGACCAAGAGATCCTTAGTTGGGTCAAACTAAGATCTAATCTGGGCCATTATGTCTACTTTAGTATTCTGAGATCTTGGTATGACTTTTATGTTGAAGGCATCAAAAACCTTAATCAGATCCCATATTCAGTGGTGATATGATCTCACTCTCACATTCTTTGCTGCAGCCTTTTCTCTAATTTACTTTACCACCAGCTTTGAGTCACCTAGAACTTTCAAATTTCTTACACCTTTCCTTTTAGAGAGAATCAGGTCGTGCACTAGAGATTCATACTCAGCTTCATTATTGGTGTAAGTAAAATGGAAGTGCAAGGCTCTAGGGATCTTTTCCCCTTTTGGTGAGGTAAGTCAGATGCCTACTCCAGTACCATTCTTGCTTCTACATCCATCAAAGTTTAGGGTCCAAATCTTAGAGTCTTCATCAGAATCCTCCTCTTTCATATTTTCTTGCTCCATTACCTTAGGTATCTCTTGATTTTCATCAAAGATAACATATGTTCCTAGGCTAGTAGAGTCATAACTTCCATAAAGGTCACTCTGCATCATAGATAACAGTTGATTATCTTCTTCTCTTTCATCATGTGCAATCCATTTTCCTATTTCTTCCATAAAGACTCTTTCCTCTCTATTGATCATAGCATGGGATGCTTCAAAATTTGGTGTTGGTTCCTTAGTAATATGCTCCTTAGACAAAGGTTCAGACAACACCTTCATCTTTGTACCATATTTAGTCCTTGAGATTAAATGTGACCAATCTAATGACATGTACCCTCCAATCTTGGCGGTGAAATCTCTAGATAGACATAAACCAAAGATAGGGGGAATATCAATGATTACTACATCTTGCAGGATAGTTATGTTCAGGTAAGTATACAATTGTAATGGGAGTTGTTTGATAATGTCTATGGTCTAGACTGACTTTCCATCTAATTGCATGACTCCTTTCACTAGTGGCTCATACTTTATTTTCAAGGCATTTGTTATTTTCTTGGGCATGACTGTGGTGCTAGCACTCGAATCTATCATGGAATTATGCAACAACTTCTTCCCTACTATTAGGATCAAATAAAAATGATTTGGCTTAGTCTTACTCACCTCTTCCTTGGTATTCACCAGAGCAGATGTTCCTTGTGATTGAGCTTCTTTGAATTGAACTCTTCTTTTATCAACTTCTCCTTCTTTGGTGTTGGTGGCTTTAGGCTCCCCTTGAGATTGTTGAGCTTCTTGTAACAATAGTTTATGTTCAGGGATGGCAAACATATCCCATAAGGATACATTAGCAGGAGCCTTCTTCAGCTGTTCGACCACATTCATGGGTCCCAATTATTGTGCCTTATGGTAGTAGGGATACCTTGTCTTCTCCACCACTAGATGAGAGATGTTCTAGTTTTGAATTGTCATTGACACCTCTTCTCTTGGTGTAGGTATATAGGGAGCTTGAACTAAAATCCCCTTAGTCATCTCATTAGGATTGACTTCAGGTAGATCCACCATCCTCCTCTTTGACCTAGTGTAATAATCAAACTATACTAAAGGCTTCTTGGAGGTTGATGCTTCATTTACAAACATAGATTCATCCTCCTCTATCCATGAGAATAGTGCATGTTCTAGGGCAATTTCTCCTTCTTGCTCAATAGACATCCCTTGTATTTGCACTATTATTGCCGCATTTTGAATCCCAGGTAATTGGTATGGGAAATATTTAGAAGATGAGGTAGCTTGGCCTTCCATTCTTCTTTACTCTTCCACCTTCTGCTATAAATTACCCCTAGGTCAGTCTTTGGGCATATGTGCATTATTGCATGGAAAGAACCATGCATTTACCTCCTTAGCCATATTGTTTTGTCCAAGAACCATTTCTCTCCCTGGGTTAGCTAGGACAGTTTGTAATGGTGTAGGTACAAGGACAAGTCGATTAGATGGTTGTGGGTAGTTTGGTCTCTATGGCCCTTAGTAGTGATTTGACTAATATGGAGGCCTATTTCCTTGAAATCCCTGTTAAGGAGGTTTTTGATATGAGGTTTGCTACCTCTTAAGGTTGATGATTTCATGAGAAAAGGTTCTAACAATACTCTTGACATCATCCATTTCAGATGGGGGAGTAGACGGTGCTAGAGCAGTGGATCTCTGAGGTGTAGGAAAAGTATACATAGAAACTGGAGCTGATGAATCACTAGGGGTCTCTTCTTGAATGGGAATTGATAATTCAGGAAACATGGGCATGGGGGGTCTTGGAGGTAACTTTCCAACATCTATCAAACTATTCTCAGCTCTAACAACTAACTCATATGCTTCAAGTAGGGTTTGTCCTCCTAAGGACTGAATCATAACCGAAATATCAGAGTTGAAAGCCTTAAGGTAGAAAATAATTGCCATACCTGTAGGGGGTCTTGCAGCAACTGGATTCCTTTGCCAAGTCTTCTGAAATCTGGAGTTGAAATCAGTAATGGCTTCTTGGGGAGCCCTCTTTATGGTGATCAGTTGCTGCAAGAGAGAAGATTTGTCTCCCTTTTCACTAAATCTTTCAAAAAATACATCTCCCAGTTGATCCCAAGTCCCAATATAATTAGCTGTTAAAGATCAGTACCAATCAAGGGCTCTCCCTTTGAAATATGTGGCTAAAAGCCTCATGGTGATATTTTGTTTTGTAACATAATGCAATGCGCATACATCAACCACATCATGTAGGTGTTCAGCTGGGGTCTTGAAATCTTCTCTTGAGAACTTGGGTAATGCTTTCAAGTCATTTGTAGGAATCAGGTCCCATGTATTTGGAGGTGCTGGAAGTATGAGTGGGCTACTATTATTCCAGTTAGCATAATTTTGAGGTGGAGCTTGGGCACCCATTTGTATCACTAGGATATTTTGTTGATTAGCCCTTCTTCTTGGAGTAATTATCAATGGTGGTAGTAAGAGTCTCGGATTAGCAGCAGCTCTGGCTCGTGTAGTTGGTCCACAACTCTAACTTCTTGCAGGAGACAGGCTCATATGATTCTTATCAAAGAATTTGTAAAGATAGTCCCACCAGGCATGCCAAAAACTATTGATGCTTAAATTTGTAGGTTAATCACCAACATGGGAAATCCTAAGAATGTGGGACTTGATTCTTAAGACAACCTCTAGATTTTAAAGAAGCTGGTTCTTCTCAATGGGGTTTGATGTAAAGGGAATAAAAAACAAGATTACAGATAAAACCCTTTAAACTTAATCTTTTAAGGCAGTGCGCTAAGAATGTATATTGTGATTCAAATTGAAAACACGGTGATTAAACCCTTAAAGATTTACCGCTAAGCTAAAGAGCATGATGCATGATTAACAATAACATAGAATATATCATAGATTTATCAAAGGCTTAATACAGAAAAAATGCGAGAAAGATTTAGAAAGACACCATAACATGCACAAAACACCACTCTCTCTTCATTGATGGTCAGGAGAATAAAGTACATAATGCAAAGATGCATAGATTACAATATTCAATCCCTTCTGAGAGGTATATGTTAAGGAAAATGATATTTTCTGGTCTAACAGCACAACTCACAAATCTTTTTCTGTATCTAAATATCCCTATCTCTACAATAGACCCTACTATTTATAGCATAAAATGAGGCTCCAAGACTCCTGTGACTGTTGAACTTTTAACTACCTGGCTACTAGCATCTCCTGTTAACTGATGATTCAATTATCAGCCCATGTGGTGCAAATCTCCTCTAGATTCTGGGTCGCTATTCTTCTCCTTCCATTGCAACTGACTATGTGAGTCTTCAAATATGATGGATTCTCCCACCTTTTACTGAGTTGCATCGGCCAATGGCGCAACAGATACAGGCCTTTGAACATAGAGTCTAACCGCCTATGTCATTAGGACAGATGACACCACCTGTAGCTCTCAAAAAGGTAATACGTGGCAGCTTCACGCTCCATGAGCAAAGACTATTCAAAAAGACTCTTCAAACAAGCACGGTGATGACATGTGGCATCTCCCATACTCTCCAATATCTATTAAAATCTTGGGCGCCACCTGCACATGTGGTAGACACCACAGTACTTAAGAGCTTAATCAAAAAGAGGCTCAACAAAAGACATGCAAAGAGCTCCATAGATTCCTCAAGTAACAAAAGACATGCAACAAGCCCACGTTGATTTAACAAAACTTCACAAAAGTTTCCCCTCAAATGCTTGTCATTGCGACACATGGAGCCTTCTATGAGAACTTAAAAACTTATAAAGGGAACTTCGAAATAGCATGTGGGTGCCGACACTTAGCACTATCCATATAGACTCAATATTTTTAAAAAGGGATCTGAAAATGGGATGCAGACACTGACACATGGCATCCTCTGTTGCTTCTTCTTATGCTCCCAAAATTAAACATAGTGGAGACATTTGGCACACTCCGCGGCTCCCTCAAAATACTCTTAAAGGCTCTTCATACTTTTACTTTTAGACTCTACACTGTCGATAGACTCTACCACGTGGAGCCTTCACGCTCCATAAGAGATTCTTTCCTCCGTTGACTCTTCAAATGAGCGCAGATGTGCCACTTGTCACGTTTCGTAGCCTTGAGACTCTTTCCTCTATATTGACTTGATTCTTCATACATATATGCAAAATGTAGATTTTTTACTCTACAAGTACACTGTTAATCGTATATCTGAATCTAACTCACATGTCAATGTGATTAGCTTTAATAACAAGCCTAATTGTAATGTTACTACCCATCGAGGAAAGATTACTCTTCAAGGAGCTCCACCCAAGTCGTCTTCCATATCAAAACAATACAATGTTTTAGATCAACTCAAAAATACACCCGCACACATATCCATATTAGAGCTTTTGCATCTTTTGCCATCTCACAAAGCTATCCTAGAAAAGGCTCTATTAGAAACTACCATACCCACAAATCTAGACCAAGAACAGTTTCAAGCCATGGTAGGACATCTCACCACGCCTCATTTCCTATCTTTCACCAAAAATGATGATATGGCCATTCACCAACCTCATAATGCATCTCTCCACATTGAAGTACTCATTCACAAGCATAGAATCAAATGAGTCCTTATAGATGGAGGAGTTGGTTTAAATATATGTACCTTAAAATTAATCCTTGCATTGGGGTTTTCTGAAAATGTTGTTGATTCAAAGAAGAAAATCACTATCAAAGGATATAATGAAGAGTTAAGAGCTTCTAAAGGAATTGTTGTCTCACCCATAAGAGTTGGACCAATTGAAAAAGATGTGGTTTGTCAAGTCCTTGACATGGATTTAGCCTTTAACATTCTCCTCGGATGCCCTTAGATTCATGCAATGAAAGTCGTACCATCTACCTATCATTAATGTATAAAATTCCCATACAATGGTCAAGAGATTACAATCCAAGGTGATCCTAATCCCTTTCAATATTGCAATACCATCAAACCTAAGCCTAAAGTCATTATACCCACTAATTGTGCAACCTCATCATCTACATCCCATGTTGATATAAGCTCATTAGCCTCTACATCCAAATCTGTTGAAGTGAAAGTCACGCTCAAGGACAAAGGTGTTGGAGAGTATTCCATCAAACAATCCTTTTGTATCGCACAATTACCCCTTTCACCCAAATCCCATGGCAAACCATCCATATCCAAACAAGGTAGGTTTCACTATAGAACTTAATAATGTGGTTTATTTTGGAGAGAGAGTGCCATGCCTTTCAGTCGCAAAAATATAAAACTAAAAAATGGATATAATGGTGAAAATCGTTCTGTGGTAGTATTAGATCATGAAAAAAAAATAAAATAAAGGATGCATTTGATGGTGAAAACCTCTCTGAGGTGCCAAAGGATGAAAGGCTTGACACTCTCCCCAATCATATACATCAAGAGAGGTCTTCAGTTTTAATAGAACCAGCAAAACCAGTGAATATTGGTATAGAGGACAACCCGAAGATAATTCATCTAGCAGAATCTTTATCAAAGAAAAAAAAGAAAGAATTCACCAAATTATTTAAAGAGGGAGAGATTAATTTTGCTTAGTCTTATGTGGATATGCCTGGCCTTGATCCAGATCTCATCATGCATCATTTATCAGTAGCTCCAAGAGTTAAATGAGTGAAACAAAAGTTGAGAAAAATGCATCTGCATATAGCACTTTTAGTCAAAGAAGAGTTGAAGAAGTTGTTGGATGTAGGTTTCATCAGATCAATTGATTATCCTGAATGGATTTCCAACATTGTTCCCATTTCTAAACTAGACAAGAGAATCAGACTTTGTACAAATTTTAGAGATTTGAATAAAGCATGCCCCAAGGATGGTTTTCATTTACCCAATATAGACATCAATGTAGATCTGATAGCAGGACATACTATGTTATCTCTAATGGATGGGTTTTCTAGTTATAATCAGATCAAAATAGCACCAGAAGACCAGCACAAAACTACCTTTACATGTCCGTGGGATACATATTGCTGGAATGTCATGTTGTTTGGGTTGAAAAATGCAGGAGCCACTTACCAGAGAGAAATGACCACCATTTTCAATGATATGGTGCACATCATTATGGAATATTATGTTGACAAAGTTCTAGGAAAATCACTCACATGGGAAGAACATCTGCATGTATTAGACAAGATATTTCAGTGACTGGAGCAATTCAATGTTCGTTTGAATCCAAAGAAGTGTGTGTTCAGAGTCACATCCAGCAAGCTTTTAGGATACATAGTGTCAGCAAAGGGAGTTGAGGTGGATCCTACAAAAGTGAAATCTATAATGGAAATGCCACCTCCTAAAAATATCAATCAATTGAGATCATTACAAGGCAAGTTGCAATTTACTCGTTGGTTTATCTCACAATTAGCTGACAAAAGTCATCCCTTCACTCATCTACTTCAAAAGAATGTTCCTTTCAAGTGGGATGAGATGTGTGAACATGCTTTTCAACTCTTAAAAGAATATTTGATGAATCCACCAATATCAATGTCACCAATCCAAGGAAAACCATTGTTACTTTATATTTCAGCTACAACAACCTCTCTAGGAGCTCTACTAGCACAGCAAGATTATGTAGGGAAAGAGTGAGCTGTATATTATATCAGTTGGACCTTAGTAGGCTAAGAACTACAATATACACCTATTGAGAGAGCATGTCATGTTGTAGTCTTTGCATCTCAAAAACTAAGACATTATATGCTAACTCATTCAATCAAGTTAGTAGCCAAAATAGATCGGTTGAAGTATTTACTTAAAGGAAGCTCTGGCAGGTAGATTGGCAAAGTGGGTTATGATCCTAAGCAAGTTTGACATTGAATATGTGGATATAAAGGCAATCAAAGGACAAGTGATTGTGGATCAGCTAGCAAATGTAGCACTGAATGATGAAAATCCATTAAGTTTTGAGTTTCCAGATGAATCCATTTTCAATATAACAACTGTTATGTCAAAAAAAGTAACCTTGGGGGATTTTTCCTCTTAAGGTTTAGCTCCCAGGTCCTATAGAATGCATTTAGAGCATCTTACATGATTTTGATGACTCCCAATGAGAAAACCTTGAAGTTTCATGGTAATTGGGACTCAGGGGATGCACTTAACATAAATCCTGCCTAAAATGGGGGGGAGGACTCAGGCACCCATGCCCTAGTCTTGCCCTATTTTAGTTTAGGACCAATTTCAAAGTGTCAGTTTATGACCGTTATTTAGGTCCTATGCCGACACGGTAAGTTTGAATTATGAAATTCTTAGTGAGAATGTTTGTAGTTGCATATATAAGCGTGATTAGGTTATCATTTGTAAACTAGATGGACATTAGATGGATATGATGAACTTGTGGCTTATGTTAAAGTGATTCAAGGCATTCATTGTGTTACAAAGTAGAATTTGTGTTGTTATTGTGTTTGTATTTGCAGATTTGGCATCCATCTCCTCATGGCAAGAAGAGCATCTTCCTTCCATGAGATATTCACTACAAGGTGATATCAATTGTGTTTTCTATCATTTATCATTTAGATTTTGCCTCTATCCCATAGGGATTCACACTCTTTATCTAACAATGGTGTTTGGAAGACTTGAATGTCTCTCCAGGGCTTGATTGAGGCAAGCCTCTAAACACCACAACCCCCAACCCATTTTTAAATGATTGTAGATTATAGGTTGCGGAAGCAGAAAAAGTGGAGTTGTAGGAGAGTAGTGTAGACTATCAGAATTGCAAATCAGAGAAGAAAATAGGGACCTAGACTCCGGTGCCCGCTTATTAGTCCTCTGGATCTTGCAACAGGAAAATCTCTAAAACAACAGGAACAGGTTGTAGACAAGGTTTCTAGATCTCGACAAAAACTATGGCATTAGACTAGGGCACCCGTTCATTAGTCCCCAAATTTTTAGCTTTCTAAACTTTAAAATCTAGTACATTTTATTATCATTTTATATCTCTGTGTGCGATCATTTTTTGTAATTTGTTCATTTGTTCACGAATTCATGTAATTAGGGTTTTGAGCATAATTGGGCTTAATTCAACAACAAAATCATACAATTCCAATCTTCCCCTATGTTCCAAGTGGTAGAAGGCCTATAGTAGGTTCATCTACTCAGCTAAAAGTCCTTGAATGTTTAGTGGTGAAAGGAGGATCAAGACAAAAACATAAACCATTGAAAACAAACCCTCTTCACATTTTACCCTAAACATTTTGGTGAACCCATGTTTTTGGATTTCTTGGAAAATTTATGAGTGTTGTGCTTCAATTTTACATTCATTTCATTAATTCCTATCATTGTTCATCTTACTGCATTGAAAAATTACAAAAAAAATGAAAATTTAAAAAAATTGAAAAAAATTGGCATTTTTAGCTTGCATTTTCAAATAATTTGAATTAGTTACATTTAATTTCAATAAATTTATGTCATTATCATCAGATATAATTTAAAATACATAAATTATTCATTCATCATTCATTTAGATTGCATTTTCATGCTTAAATTGTTGAAAATTGTTTGAAATTGTGCATTTTTTCATATAACCTAGTTTTGCATTAGCTAGGGTTTGTAGTCAAAATCTTGTTTTAGATGTTACTACCCTTTTAAAACATTCATTATGATTGATTTATAACTGTAGTGTTGCATCATAGTGGTTTGCTTGCAAAATTTCATGCCTAGGGTTTGAAAACCTTGCATTTTCACTAGATTTGGCCTTATCGTCTCTCTAGATTTGCATCATATGCATGTTGTAAAGGATTTTTCCACACTAATTGGTTGTTATCAGGGTTTTTATCTTCTTCCCCTCCTAAAATTATTTACAACACCTTTTTTATTGGGCCTTTGCATTTAAATTTGGTGAAAATTGCATATTTTTGCTATATTTTCCCTAGGGTTTGACCTAGATTTGCACTCCAAGCATGTTGTGATGGATTTTATGGATTTAGGTGACTGATATTACTTATATAATTTTATAAACCTCCTAAAATTATTTACAACACCCTTTTTATTGGGACTTCGTATTGAAAATTTGTGAAAAATTACATATTTTAGTGTATTTTCACTAGGTTTTGACTTGTCATCACTCTAGGTTCGCATCAAAAGTGTGTTGTGAAGGATAGTATTGATTTATTGGACTCTTATTAGGCATATTATTTTCTTCCCCTGATCAATTTCCTTACAACACCTTTTCTTTCACTTATTTGCATTGGAAAAAGTTAAAAAAATCAAGCATTTTAGGTCAATTGCATACATACTTTTGCATTTGTTTCTTGCATAAGTGCTGAAAATCTTTTGAAATCTGATATTGCATTATTTTATATATCTTGAATTCATATTGAAGCCTACATTCATTGGTAATCTCAAAATTTTGCTTCATTTCATAGCTTTTTGTGAAAATTGGCACGTGTTAAAACACACTTTGTGTATTTCAACACTAGGTGTTTATACACTTTGTTCACATCTCTTGATCAAAAACCTCTAAAATCATCAATTGGACCTTGTGGTGTTGTACTCTTTCCTCCTATCCACTTTGTTTGTTGTGGACTCTGTGTGTATTTCTACCTATTTCCCTCAAACAAGTGCTTTGGTGTGAAACCATCTCAGTTATCTTGCCTTGTTATTTACTTGATTGATTGTGAAATTTGTGAGTTTTACTATTTCAAGACCTGATTTCCTCAATCTTTTCATCATGGATACTTCTTGTTATTCATCTTTGGAAACATTGTGTGTATCGTTTAGTAGTGATGTGTAACATCCACATTCTAAAAACATAGTAAAACCATAAATTTACCATAGAGTAAATTAACAAGATAAAAATGAGATAGAGAAAAAAATTCTTTTATTCAACATATAATCAAGTAACTACAATTACAAGATTTCTTTTTACTAATTACAATAAACCATATTGTCTTTCTCAATTACAATGTTTACAAATGTAAATCAATTACATATACAAACTTTGGAATAAATACTACTTCTGAATATCTGACATCTTTATCACAAGTCCTAGCATGTTTCTTGCTTGGAGAGAGAGTATATTTCCAGTGATTTACCTCCATCCATAGACCAGCAGTCTCCCACACATCTTCCACATAGGAAGTGGCCCTATAATTCACGAGGAATATAGACCTTAGGTGACCAATGGTAATTTGCCTTTCCCGAGTACATAGTGTTGTATTATACTCAACTCTATCAACCATACAACCCTAGATACCCTCTAGCTAAGTATGATTTCTGATAGGATGAGCAATCTGAATACAATGAACTGATAATGCATGCAGAAAACAAATGCATTACTTTGGCCAAAGTTTTTAATAACAATATCGTTCATAATGAACATAGTCATTGTGTTCACCCACCCCTACTTGACTTGGATACTGTCGAATTCATGTAGTTTGTTCACTCCAACTATGACCATGTAAAAAGTTTAATTATTGCATCATGATAATAGTATCTTTTGACTTAAATAAGTCTATATGACATAACCATTCAATTGGTTTATAATCGACTCTAGGATTTACCTAATATCCTTTGTTAATATGATATTACAATATAACCATATCTCTTATCTAGGAGTCTTAGATTCACAATTAACCCTTGATTAACTCAACCCAGGTTAAGAATACTATAGTTCTTAAATAGATAATATTTCCTATACAAGGAACGTAGAATAACTTTGATAATGTGTTATAAACAAAACATACCCTGAATATGTATCCCTACAAGGTCATTCTCTAGTAGACTTAGCTTACTCCATTGTATTGGATCTTTCCAAGAATAATATTATCAAAATGATAAATAAATATATAAGGGTTCTCCCATAAACCTTATTTCCATCTACCATAATATCTCTAAGTTACTTCATTCGAAGAGAACAATAATTGTCTAAAGATTCCTATGAATCTAAGTTCTCATGAATAGAAATCATTTATGTTATTTTTATATAGAATCTAAACAAGAAAATACTTTAGATTAGTATTACCCTGACCCAAGGTCTAAACTATTCTACTCAAAACTAAGAGTATACTAACAAAGTTCAATCAACTCTAATAAAATTTGAGAGTCTATTGTTTGGTTATCTCACAATCATTTCATTGGCTGGCTAAAAACTTATTAAATATAAAAACTATTTTTCAAGCTCATGACAACAATGACAATCTCCTACTATGATGGTCATTTTATCCTCCATACTAAGATTTGATATGATTATCAGTTTAACAATCAATAAACAAATGGTTGATTCAGAATACTATAACAAAGTACTCACTAGTATTACCAAGCATCAGCCGTATAAATTTGCATTTGTTGCCTTATCAGTTTTTGAAATAGATCAGAATGGTTTACTTAAAAATGTTATCTGCATTTCTCTAAACCGACACTTAATAGTTTACGACTAAATACTCAAAGCATACATGAGATTATACCTCTCTGGCATACTCACATAATCACCCAAGACACAATAATGGACAGTCTAAAAAGAATTAGCCGATTTCCTCATTGTTAATAAACACAGGAAACTAAGGAATACCTGGTAATCGACGAGATTGAGTTGATAGTATGTGCAAAAATACACCAAGGTCGACTCTTCTATTTGCATATTCCCTGTCTCCCTTAGCCATGACTCTTCTTTTTGTATCTGTTTGATGCCTTACTCTCAAGTTTTTAACCTTTTTAACATGTCCCCCATGGCTCGATCTGAGTCGTCGTTATTAATGGCTCAGGCACGACTCCTTTTCAGTCACCTTACTTCGCAAGTCCACTTAGATACATTTGCCAACTTTAATGAATGCTTAACAGTCCATAACAATTTAGTCTTAACTGACACCACATTTTATGCAAAGTTCCCACCTGTCGATGGGAGATAGTCATTTCTTGGCTCGTCGGTTGTGGTGGTTATTACCATAGTCCTCCTCTTTTGAATGAGGATAACACATCGCTTAAACTTTGTTGATCATTAAAGGATCTCTAATAAGTGGTTCGATCCACCAATAACATTTTTGAAGACTCTTCCTAAATGTAAACCTTTGACTACTCAAGCATAACATCATTGACTCATTATGAGGTATTATCTTCACTCGATGCATATGCATTTACATATTTGATTACATAAAATATGATTCACATAACATCACCTCTATACTAGATAGTTATGGTTTAATTCAATATAATAATAATATTTAAACAAAGGATTACAGATATTGTGATTGGGTTGAGCTTGTCTCCCCATCACAATATATTGACAATATTCACGTCTTCTTAACTCGACAAAAATGTCTTAACATTAAGAATTGTTTATAACACATCAAGGGACTTAATAATGATAAGACAACCATTTTATGACAATAACATCATAATATTTACATTAAACGTAAATAGTCACAAATCACACTCAAACAACGTCGTTAACGTTATTAACGACTAAGATGACTTACTATGACTTAGAAAGATTTGTAAATAATATCGACTACCTGTCAATTAGGTTCAAAAGCAAACTAACAAGACAAGACTTACCTCTTACGACACATTGGTTCACATTTTCATTAAACACTTTATACTCAATTTGGCAAAAAACCACTTGTAACCCAAGGTCTATAGCTCTCTCCTGGAAAGATACTCTCTCTCTCTTTTCTCTGAGAGTCATCTGAAAACCTGTAATCCTGTATTAAACTCATTACCAAAGAAATTATGATCAATGCATCATTATTCAAATAATAGATCAAATCTCATAATGCAAATATTAAATCTATAATATCATAATCATTTCCATAATTTTATAAATGACATTCAAGATAATCCATTTCTTTCCTTGTCATTAATCTAAAACATTATAATAAATTTACTTATGTCCAAGTAAAAAGTAAACGTATAGCAAGACAAAAATTGGGGATGTAACATGATGACTTCAATGTATTAGATGAAGCATTAGATGACTTTATCTCTATTGGACATTCCACTACAGCACCTATTGCTAAAACATGTGATGATAACTTAAGTTTATCTTATGATCCCTCTCCCAAAGTTGTTCCTCCTCATGAGGACACTTTGATGCAAGAGGATGATTTCATTGACACATCTCTTAACATCATACCACCATCTCTTCATTCCAATGCTCTCTCTAGCCAAGAAGAAGCATTAGTGAATGAAGAGATCCCACCACTTTATTGCAATGTTCTCTCTGGCCAAGATGAAACATTGGTGAATAAAGAAGCCTCTCCAACCAAGAACATTCCATGGGTAAACAATGAAATTTCATCCAACAACTCTAAAAACTCTCTCCCTATCATAGTGCATGAAACCTCTATGGAGCATAATATCAATCTTCCTCCTTTAGATGGATATTCAAGTACTTTGGACATTACCATGGAAGTAAAGACCATTGATCCCGTTCCTTTGGGTGAATGTTTAGGTCCCTTAGATATCACTATGGATGTGAAAAACTTGATTGCATATTCTTTGAGCTCCACTAGAGATACAATCACCAACAATTATCCTCACAACACCTTACCTTCCCTTCATTCCTATGCTCTCTCTTCAAAAGATATAGCACTAGTGGATGAAGAAAGGTCTCTCACATTAAATCCCTTATGAATGGATGTAGAGGTCACTAAGAGAAAATCACTTCTTCTACCTCCTAGGAGGATAATGAATAAGTGTATTTGTCCCTCCCTAACCCACACTCATTATAGCACCTATTCTAGTTGCTCTCAAGGATGGCCTCCTCCTAGATATACATGTTGTTAGAATTGGGTTGTATCAAGTAAGTATTTCTAACCCTTTACCTCTCGTGTTGTGTTTCCCCCATGATGTGTTATGTGTTGTTTAGGCCTCCTGGGATGACCCTTGATTCTCTTGTAAGGTCTAGGATACCAAGAGACCACCTCTATTGTGACCTTCTTCGATTTGTATCATCATTCTTCTATATTGCTTCTCCTCTATTTTTCACTATTGTGTGTTGTGTCTTATGGACATAGTGTTGCAATTGGTGACTTGGGGGCACCCTCCTATGTGATTGTCCCTAAGGCACTTGTTTCTCCTCTCTTGATTTATTGTTTCCCTTCCTCTAGTGTTTCTATCTAGTGGGTGCATGATGAAAAACATATTATACTAATGCGGACCTAGTATCCCTTTAGCAATAAATCAAAAATGGATCTAGTCCATACATGATGATGGGGTTGTTATATATTATCCGATGCTTTGCTAGTAGAATCACTCTATGTGATCTTGACATTGTCTTATCACACTTACAAAACATAATAATACTACTTCTCCATGCACTTTGTGTATCTTGAATCTTGCTTCTCTATGTAATTGATCATATGCATTGATGTTGTTGTTTATCATGATCATATGGATACTAACACTTTTCTTGCAGGAATGTGTTTGTGGGAACATTTGGCGATCATAAAGTACATGTCACCTCTAGGGGGCATGGGCTTTGCAAGAGTCCATGTTCCCTTGTGTGTTTTCTTCCTACCTTAGTGTTCTTGATATCAGTACCTGATATCAACCACCTTAAGGTGGGAGCATATATAAGGTAAGCTATCTATTGTAGATGCTAGTAATGTGTGCTTGTTCTTAGGTGCAGTCTTAAAGACTGGTGGCGATGAGTCCCTCTTGTACTCTCAGATTTGTTTGAAATCTATTACAATCATTTAAGCCCTCTATGAAGGTACGATATCACGCATATCCTTTTTGTTTTAAGCCCTGTGTGAAGGTGGGGATGGTGTATTTCTCGTGGAGAGTGCACATCCTGTCATTTTCAAAAAGTCCTCTATGGAGGCGGGGAGCGGTTCTGTGACTAACTCAACCCTTAAGCGTGTCTTCAGCGATTGTTTTAGCGAAGCCCAATCATCAGTGTGTGCCTATAATGTGCCTAAGATAGTGATGAACCTAAAAATAGGGACACTGCATTGCTTGTCTATCTTGTTTTCTCCATGTCTTCCAAGTGTGTGTGTATTACATGTTTGTTCCCAAGCATAGTCTTAAAGACCAGTGGTGATGAGTCCCTCCTATGCTTTGGGATTTGTATGGCATACTCGATTTGTATGGTGTGTTTGATTTGTATTGCATGTATGTTGCCCCATATGTAGTCTTAAAGACCGATGGTGATGAGTCCCTCCTGCATTATGGGTGGTGTGTTTACTTTCCTTGTACTTACATCTACATTTCATATATATGAAAATGAAAAAGAAAAAGAAAATCATCACTGTCTTCACTGGATTAATTATATTCACTGTGTTTTGCATGTCTTCAATACTGTCTTCTCTGTGTTTTGTGTGACTGTAACTATCTTCTCCATGTTTTGTGTGACTGTAACTATCTTCTCTGTGTTTTGCATGCCTGTTACTATCTTCTCTGTGATCAGTGTGTCTTCTCCGTGCTTGGCATGTTTGTTGTGCTTATTGACCGTACTTTAATGCATGTATTGGCCTTGCGTTTATACATACTTTAAAGTGGGGGCTAAATGTTATGTCAGAAAAAGTAACCTTGGGGGCTTTTTCCTCTTAAGGTTTAGCTCCCAGGTCCTGTAGAATGCATTTAGAGCATCCTTCATGATTTTGATGACTCCTGATGAGAAAACCCTAAAATTTCATGGCAATTGGGACTTAGGGGATGCACTTAACATAAATCTTACTTAAAATAAGGGGGAGGACTTGGGTGTCTGCACCCTAGTCTTGCCCTATTTTAGGTTAGGAATAATTTTAAAGTGTTGGTTTATGATCGTTATTTAGGTCCTATGTCGACACGGTAAGTTTGAATTACGAAATTCTTAGTAGGAATATTTGTAGTTGTATATATAAGCATGATTAGGTTATCATTTGTAAACTAGATGGACATTAGATGGATATGGTGAACTTGTGGCTTATGTTAAAGTGATTCAAGGCATTCATTGTGTTGCAGAGAAGAATTTGTATTGTTATTGTGTTTTTATTTACAGATTTGGCATCCATCTCCTCATGGCATGAAGAGCATCTTCCTTCCATGAGATCTTCACTACAAGGTGATATCAATTGTGTTTTCTATCATTTATCATTTAGATTTTGTCTCTATCCCACATGGATATGCACTCTTTATCTAACAACGGTGTTCAAAAGACTTGAATGTCTCTCCTAGGCTTGACTGAGGCAAGCCTCTAAACACCACAACCCCCAACCCATTTTTCTGTGATTGCAGGTTACAGGTTGTGGAAGTAGAAAAAGTGGAGTTACAATAGAGTAGTGCATACTATTGGAATTATCGAGCAAAGAAGAAAATAGGGACCTGGACACGGACGCCTGCTCATTAGTCCTCCAGATCTCGCAACAAGAAAATCTCTGGAACAACATGAATAGGTTGCAAACAAGGTTTCCAGATCTTGACAAAAACTATGACACTAGACTAGGGCGCCTACTCATTAGTCCTTGACTTTTCCAATTTTTTGAACTTTAAAATCTGGTACGCATTTGATTGTCATTTTATATCTCTATGTCTGATCATTTTCTGTAATTTGTTTTTTGTTCATGAATTCATGTAATTAGGGTTTTGAGCATAGTTGGGCTTAATTAAACAACAAAATCATACAATTCCAATCTTCCCCTATGTTCGAAGTGATAGAAGGCTTGTAGTAGGTTCCTCTACTCAGCTGAAGTCCTTGAATGTTTAATGGTGAAAGGAGGATCAAGACAAAAAGATAAACCATCAAAAGCATCTTCACATTTTATCTAAACAATAACTCAAGCATGGAAGCTCTATTTTGATGGATCGTACACATAGCATGGGTCAAGAGCAGGAATTTTGTTGGTGACACCACAAGGAGATACCATACCAAAATCATATAGAATATTATTCCCTTGTACCAACAATGTGGTGGAATATGAAGTATTGGTCATTGGTCTTAAGATGGCTGTAGAGTGGAAAGTTTGAGAGCTGCATGTTTACAGAGATTCAAAACTAGTCATCAATTAGGTAAATGATGATTATCAGACCAAGGATGATAAGTTAATACCTTACAAGCATATGGTAGATGAATTCAAAGAGTACTTTGTTGTGATTTCTTTTGAACAAATACCTGTTGATGATGATTGTTAGTCATAACAACATGCATAAAAATTTGCACAACAAACCTTTATTATCTTGTAAAGTACGATCAGCTTAGGATAAGTTGATGATTCCAAGTCTCCGTTGATTAGGTCATGATCATCTGACATTACTCAGAGGTTGATGTGACATGTTGTTTTCCATTTCAAGGGGTCTTACATTTGTCTAGATGATCAATATTGCACTGTTTCCTATAAATTCACTCCACAGAGAGGTTAACTCTACTCTATTTCCAAAGATAGCTGATATATTTGCAAGTTTGATCAATTCTTCTGATCATTGGTCACTATGAACTTGTTCTTTCTTCTACACTGTATATTTATTCAAATGATGTGTCCATAAGTAGATATTTGCATGGATTTCATGGATATTTGTATGAATTTGCATGATATTTATCAATTTGACATGCTTTTACTCTAAACATGCTCTTCATTTTCAATTATCTATGGGATATCTGCATATTTCATGTTATTTGCTTTAGATTCTCTATTATTTGCAATTGTGGAGATGATCTATTATGAAATTGAAAGAAATTTAAAAGAATACTTCTACTTTAGTGAATCTTTAGTCATTGAATCACATACATACAAGATACGTTCATGAAGAGAAGAAATCAAACCATAGGTCACCAGGATGTTCCACAGCTAGATATGATTGATGCTAACTTCAAAGGAATTAGGAATGAAAACAACACATGCAAACTGAAAAGCACTCCAAGGGACGTAGCTAATCAATGCATGTATCTAAATTTCAAACACAGATTACTCTAGATTTATGATGATTTGTAATCAAATATGCTTCTCTTTCATTCAGTATGCATAACATGTACATTTACAACAACTTTGAAATGATTCCTAAAATTTCAGCAATCAAATTTCAATTAAGTTTCAAATGTTTAAAAGATTGCACCCCTGCACCTTTTATAGAATAAGGTGAGGAGGCAGTTACAATTGACCAATGGTCAAGATTTGTCAATTAAGATCAACGGTTGGCAATCACCCTATGACTTAGTCAACTCTTCCTCGTGGCACAGGTTGCCAGCTGGCAACCATCTATTTGACTCATTATTTATGAGTACCGATTGCATATATTCACTTAGTAGTGCATCTTCATTCATTGCTCAGGTTCCTCCTCTTCATTTTCTTCTTCTTCATCAAGGTCATCATCCTCATTGCTTTCAGCATCACCGTCACTTTGATATACATCCTCCTGTATATGGACCTTCATCGCTGTCCTGATGTGCTCGTATGCTTGTACTATTTTATCCACCTCTCCCCCATCTTGGATTTTGGCTTTTGTTATTACATGCTTATGAGACTGGAACTTAGCCTTGAGCACTTCCAGCTTACCTTTTCTGTTGTTCAAAGTATCATTATATGTTTCTACCTTGACCTTTATCCTCATGATTTTATCCATTACTTCCTCTGTCAGGTGGGTGAGGGGGTCATCTACTACTGATTTGAAATTATCATGCAGAACCTTGATAGCAAAGTCTGCATCCTGATTTTCAATTTTGCCCTCTATTTTACCTTCTAGGGCCTCAAGGATCTCTTCTTCATAATCCATCATGTTGTGCATCTTTACACTTATATCCTTGAGCTTGACGTTGCACTTCTTCAAGATATCACATTCAAACCTGATATCTTCATACCATATGCTCATCAGTAGGGTAGTATTGTTATTTAACACTTGATTGCTTATCAAGACTTGTGGATCAATTCTCTTTATTTCACTTAGAGTAGTTAGGTCCTTTTCCAATTGGAATGACCATTTTCTTGTTTCATTTTGCATTTTATCTACCTTTCTCTTTAAACTACTCAAAGAATTCCATCTCTATAGGGAGGTTCTCAAAACATCCTCAGCCCCAGTGAGAGCTGACAGCATCCATTTCTCCATGACCATTGCCTCATGCTTCATTAGGTCCATCTTGGTGACCTCTTCCTAGGATATGATAGTCAATGGGACTGCCGGATCAACTGGTGTATTATTAGGGTTAATCAACCCTTTTATGTAAGAATGTAACTGAGCAATGTGCTCCTTATGCATTTTATTTTTCTCTTTCTCCTTCTTTACCCTTTGGGTCAAAGAATCAATAATGTCCTTCGCTTCCTGACCTTCTTGGTCCTCATTGGTAAAACCCAAATCAATAGTTGTGATTTGGAATTCCTCAAGGCTAATTTTGCCTTTCTCCTTCTCTACCGTGGGATGTGCTACCTGTGCAGTCCTTCTACCTGTAGCAGGATCTCTCTTTATGGTTGATTTTAATCTGGCCTTCCTCTTTGGCTTCATCATTGTCTCAGCAAACAAGGTGGAAACATCAAATTCCTAAATTTTAGACCCTTGTTCCACGCCTATTTCTCTTTATAACCATTGAGGCACATCATCTCCAAACCCTTAATGATCTTTGTCAACATCATGTCTGCCTTGTTCTCCAGTATCTGCTTCTATTCTTGGTGGAGAAGGTATTTTCTTAATTTCTTCCTCATGTATTTCTTCATGAGGGGGATCTTGTTGCATTTCTTCTTGCTGAGGGGCTTCCTTCTACAAAGGAGGATCCTATGGAATGTCCACATTCTAATCTTGTGTCTGATCTTGGAGTCCCTCCTGACTTTCATCTTCTTTATTATTTTCCTCATCCTGAGGCATATTGACATCCATGGATGTCTATGTGTTTTGGCCTTGTGCATCACCTTGATCAAGGGTCATTTCTTGTTCCCCACCTAATGCACCAATATCCTGTGGTTTGGGGTCCTCCTGGTCTAGTTTATCTTTTATTCTTGAAGCATCCCCTGGATCTTCCTGGGTTTGAGTAGTAATAGCACCTGATATATCTTTATCACCCCCACTCTTCTGTTGAACTTCAACTATTTTTGGCTTTGTGGGTATCTCATGTTGTTGCTAACCCATATCAGGAGCAATGCTTTCTTTTTCTACCTGCTTGGCCACTTCAATCTTCTTCATATCATCAAGTGCACCTGCTTTATCTTTAGGGCTTACATCACCCCTATATGTTAAATCTACAATGGCAGGGCTAGTCACCTGATCAACCAAATCATCAAGCCCTATTTGTTGGGGTGCCCTCTCTAGGCTACCTTGTTTTACCTCTTCTATTTTCTTTATTTCTTCCAACACCACCATCTGTGCTAATGGGGTCCCATGAGGGGTCATGCGGGTGTTGGAAGCAAGAGTCTCCATTCGTTGAGAGGCCACACTCTGAACGACTTCATCGTCAGATAAGTCCATGGTATCCTCCAAAGAGAAAGGAACACCCTGAGTTGCTTTAAACACTTCTCTTGTTTGTTCCTTTGTCATCTCAATTTTGAATTTTATTATGGTGGGAAGAGGAACATCATGTTGCAGTTCCTTCCTAAATGCTTCACCACCAACTCCTCTCAATACAATAGGGTCAGCCCTGATATCCCCCCTCATGGATGTTCTTTTCTTCTTGGGTGGTGACATCAGTGGCATCGCCCTCCTTTTCTTACTGACCACCATCATGTCATCACCTGCAAGTTCCTTATTTACATGCTCCTCTTCCAAAGGGATGCTCTCTTCCACTTCCTGCTGCAAGGCTTGGCCCTCTACCTGCACTTCTGTAGTTTCAACAGCTGGTCTCAAAATCCTCTTAGTCTTTGGCTTTTCAATAGGAGGTTATGCAGATGATGTGGATGCCTGAGATGATGTAGATACACCTACAGCTGAAGTGGCAATCTATTCAATTATCACCCCATTTGGTTCATCTTCACTTTTCTTACCTCTAGAGGGACCTTTCCTTTGTTTTTGTGTGGGCAATCTCTCCCCATTAGATTTTCTCCTCTCATTGAGGAAATCATCATATTCCTCATCAGATATTTCTTGCCTCTTCTTCTTGGCATCAACTATAAGGGAAACACCCCTTTTCTTCAATCTGTTTATTTCTTCATCCACCCAGGCTTGGGTTAACTATATCACCCCACCTATCAACTGATCTAGGGATATATCCTCTGGCTGTGTAAGATCAGGGGCTGATATGGTGTCTTTGTACACCTTTTTGTCTTCATATTCATTTGACATAATCTTTCCATCATCTTTCCCCAGCTGTGCTAGCACCGGGATGCAGTCAAAGGTCTTTATTTGGTTCAAGGTTAGCCTCTGGTACTTCCTTCTCCTCACCTTAGCTTCATCCTCACAGTCAGTCCATAAATCTTCTAGATGCTTTTGATGTATCAATTTTTCTAATATTTTTTGCATCCTGCCATAGGGATCATAAGATCTGGCTAAGGGAAATGGTTGTAGATACATCAATTTTAGCCCTCCTATGAAATGTTTTATGCTCTCTGAGTCTGAGCACATATACCATCCCATAGACACTGGGAATAACACTGGAGGTATCTTCTTTTGTGCCTTGTAGGCTTCAACTATGGTAGACACTTGCCTGACAAATTCCATCAAGACAACCCCATCAGTAGGGTATCTTGGCAGCATAAGAGGTTGTCCTTCAAATCCCTCTATCCTGATGTATGAAAAGGTGGCAAACTGGATAAACTAAACCCCATGTCTATAACCAACTTCCTGAGCTTCCATGCTTAGCCTTTTGGTCCTGTCCTCCTCCATGGTTCTGACCAGATGCATAGTGAATGCATCATTTACCAGTTTGTAGTCCAGGAGGTAATCTTTTCTCTATAGCTGGGGATAGTGATCCCATATGTGGGTATCATCAGCATCACCACCAGCCTTACCCACTATCTTCAAGGCATCAAAGGTTCTCTTATAAGCACATGAATATACCACATATGAGGTCATATAAAACAAGCATGTTTGTCCTCCCAGGTTCCTCATTCCTTCATCCAGTGCATCACTGGTGATCTTGGACCATAATGGCATGTTATCTGCATATAAGACCATCTGGATGATTCCAAACATCTAGTTCTCAAAATTTCCAGCATGAGGTTTACCTATCATCCTGCTCAGCAGGGCAATCATATACTGGTACTCATCATCAAAATCAAATTTATAAAAATGTACGGGTAATTTGGTTGATGTAGTGTATGTGCTTCTCTTTGACCTCCATTGATACATCCTTTTACTTGCATTCTTCTTATTATTATTGTACTCTGTTTCCATCTTGTGTAGATCCACATTGACCACTTTCTTCCCAACTGACAGATTAAAAGTGGCAATGATGCCCTTGATTGAGAAGTTTGCATATATTCTTCCATGTTTTTCCACCCACCTGGTCTTAGGGTTATAATTCCTGGCACATTCCACTACCAGCTCTGGGGTGTCCATGGCATATGGAAAACTGGCTGCATGCCACATTCTTGAAACATATACCCCATCTAGAATGAGATTATCCTTATCATGATCTACTCTTGTTGACCATGCTTCCAGGTCTGTATCTCCTTGGTGAGTATCACCAATGACTCCATACTTAAACTGCACCCTCTCGGGCTGAACAAACATAGGCTTGAGAAAATCTGAGTCAAACCTATTCCTTCTAAGATCTGCCATGGATTCCTACAAGAGACACGATTCATCTTACCTTACAATGTCCACATGAATTCATACAACATTATGTACTTCTTCAGCATCATGCATATTCTATCTATTACACTTTACCTCATCATGATATGTATTCTCACAAAGCCAAACCACAGGAAAGAACATATACCCTACCTGAACATGCAGAAAATGACAATAGGAGGGTTTTCAGTTACTTACCTAACAATGCTTTCCTCCTGGATTAGATGACTAATTATGGAAAAGGGCTGTGAATATTGAAGATCACCCATTCTGTTACACTGAAGGATCCAATCTGTTAACAGGTAGCTGTATGAGGGTTTGAATTCTCTAGAGCTCTGTAATTTCTCATTTTTCTACAAGGTAAATGAAAATAACCTTCAAAATTTACCTTTAAATGTATCAATAGGACAAATTAGGGCAAAACTGTGTTGTCATGATCAAATCTGTTGATCTTCTGCAGGGAATCCATGGATGCTGCCAAGTGTTCAATCTACATTCATAATCGGCCGGAATTCATCTTAGGTGCATTTAATGTTAGGAAACAAGAGGGGGTGATCTTCAAAAGATTGGGTGATATTCAAAATATGACCCCCTCTAGATAAATTGACCCTTCGCCTTTGAGCGACAAAACTGAATGCAAAAGAATCGAGTGATGTGGTCAACGTTGACCACAAATATATTAGGTCACGAAATTAAGATTAGGGGATGTTCAAAATATGACCCCCACAAATAAAATGACCCCCCTTTGAAAAAGATCAGGGTGACATCACCGTGTCGGTGACTTTGTTTAATCGTTATGTTTTAATGACATCATCATCATTTTAAAGAGATATGATGGGCATCAGATATATACCTCCACGGTGTAGAATGGAACAATGATGTCATCATCAACGTGATTTCTTCATTCATTGGACTTTGATGACATCACCATCATATTGGTATAGGGTGATATTTGCGAAGAGGGTGATATTCGTAAGATGACTGATATTAAAAAAATGACCCCTCGCAGGATAATTGAAGTCGTTTGATGGGTAGATATCGGCTCTTAATTTAAATTTGACGTCCGCACTTCGTAGATCAAGTGATTATCAGGTGATAATCTTATATTAGGGTGATCTTTTCTAAGATGACTGATGTTTTGAACTATGACCCCCCTCAGAATATCAGGCTTGACCGAATTTTGACTCAACATAGCTCTCTTCCCTTAGACAATTTTGGGGTGATCTAAAAGGCAAACCTGCTTGAAATTCTACATATCTTCCGACCATAAGGTTAATAATGTGAAATACTGACTTTGGCAACTGACCTCATCATGATGACATATCCACCCTCTGCAGAGTTAAATGCATGACTGATTTTACCAAACCGCCCAAAGCAAAAAACTACAAGACAAAGTAGCAAGAAAAAGTTGGGTCCCTATTTTGTCAAGTCAAAATGGGGCATGTTGTGTAATGACACAACAACACCTAGACTAGAGAATAAAGCTATAGATGTCATGGCAACTATTGCCTCACTCTTGGATATACCAGAAAATCAGTCACGTTATGAGTTCTTAGTGGAGCCATTGTCTAATCCTGTATATGATAACCCTAAAACATGGATTATATGTCAAATAGTAGGATCTGATTCACCTTTGTATGGAAACATTTATACCTACCTAAAAGAAAACACATTGCCACTTGGCCTATCAAATAATCAATGTAGAATAGTTATCCGTCAAGCCGCTCATTATACCATAGTTGTCAATACCCTTTATTGACGAGGTCTTGATGGTACTCTCCTTAGGTGTCTAGAGAATGAGGAATATCAAACCGCCTTAAGGGAAGTTCATGAAGGTATTTGCGGAACGCACTCTAGTGGTCCTACCTTGGCAAAGAAACTTATGCATATGGGATACTACTGGCCAAGTATGGAAATAGATTCTTATCATTTTGTCAAAAAGTGCAAGAAATGTCAAATCCGTGGAAATCTCATACATGCACCAGTACAAGAACTACAGCCCTTAACTACTCCTTGGCCTTTTTGCCAATGGGGACTCGACCTTGTAGGCAAGATTCATCCCCCTTCATCCAATGGCTACAAATTCATAATAACTACCAATGAGTATTTTACTAAGTGGATTGAAGTCGTACCTTTAACCAATGTCATAGGCAAGCAAATTGCCTCATTTATCCTGAACTATATCATTTATTGTTATGGAATTCTTCTATCCATTATTACTAATAACGGAAGACCTTTCAAAAATTAGGATGTCCAAGAGCTCTATGACAAGTTCCATATCCAACACTATTTCTCCACACCATACTATCCCCAAGGAAATGGTCAGGCAGAGGCATCTAATAAAACAATCTTGAAAATTTTAAAGATCATCAATGATGTCGACCGTGATTGGCATGTACAACTAAATCCCACCTTGTGGGCCTACCGTACCAGTATTTGCACACCCACAAGTGCAATACCCTATGCCCTTGTCTATTGCTCAGAAGCAATCTTGCCTATCGAGGTCAAGTTACCCTCTCTATGAGTGTCATTAAAGGGTTTAATAACTAATGAAGAGTATCGAGTTTCTAGGCTTTATGAGTTAGAGTTGTTGGAGGAATGATGGGAAAATACTTTTAATCACCTCAAAGCCTATCAACAACGTATGTCAAGAAGCTACAATCATAGAGTGAAGCCTAGAGTTTTTCAAGTTGGTGATCTAGTTCTGAAGGAAAACCCAAAAAATCAAAAGGATAGAGAAAAGAAGGTTAAGTTTGAACCAAATTGGCTTGGTCCTTATGTAATCCTTGCTACGTATGGATTGGGAGCATACCAGTTAGCAACATCAGAAGGTGAGATGTTGGATGATCCCATCAAAAGTATGCATCTTCAAAAAATTTATACTTAGCATAACCTTGATGCAAGGGAACCAAAAAATCAAAGTGGTGCAATAAAAGAAAATGGTGAATACCTGGACACAGTCACTATTTGTGATAAACTAGTCTCCTCCATCTTTTAGGATTTCCATTTTTCATCCATAAAGATCTTTTCGCCCGCATCCATAAAACCCATAATGATACTTATCATGGCTTTTTGCTCACTTTTACCACCATACTGAATAAAGTGCATCCACCTATCCACTAATAAGGTTATCCATTCAGTCCTTCATCCATCCGTTCATCTATCAATCTACATTGTCAAACTACATAGCCTCTAAGCTTTCACATAGGCAAGGCCATCTTTGATGAGCCCCTAAGGCTTTCCATCCCCTAGGTCTTAGGTCACACATTATCTACATGGTCAAACTTTGTTGCCTCTATGACCTCACTAGGCAAGGCCATCATTGATGAGCCCCCAAGGCACTAGGTCAGTCCCTTAGGGCCCGTCGCATCGAGTCTTTCATCCATTCATCTATAATAGTAGGCCCTTTACTTGACTAGGGGAAAAATCCTTGACCTGGTTATAGAATGGGATTCTTAAGTGCCACAATCTAGAGGATAACAATCTAGATCACGATACTATCTTCAGACAACATAACAATAAGCTTTTAAATAGAATCTTGATAGAAGAAATCAACCTATACTAGACAACAACTTGCCTAAACTATTAGGATGGTAATATCTATTATGACGAGAAACCAATATCTATGGAAAGAAGATTTAATGGTTGTTATAAGTGTAAGTCTTATGTCTTGATTTTCGTTATCATGTTTCCTATGCTACTCAAGGATGTCCAAGACTAGAGGAGCTATGATGGGGCATGATTTTTTCATTTTTTGTTGTTTTTGGGTTAATCTTTGGTAATGTGAAGACTTGTCTAATGACATGATAATCAAAAAAATCATTGAGGATGCTATGGATCTAAGCATGAAAGAGTACAATCCTTGTCTCTTGATACATGCAAGCAATACTCAGGTCATCTCGGTTCAATTATACCTAGATGCTTGTATTAACTTGCTAAATCAAAATCCATGTAAGTGATACCCAGGTCATCTTGGTTTAATTGTACCTAGATGTCTGTATTCTCTTGTAACATTTTTAAAAGCTCAATGATGAAAAAGCACTTCAAACATGTATACAAGATGACTAGGTCTCATTTGTGCATATTTACATTGCATTTCATTTATAAGCATTTCATAGTTATCATTTTCCAAGTGGCTTAAGATCCAAATCCGTTTCTATCATTCCTCTAAGTTGTTCTTCTATCTAAGTCATTTTCTAATTCTTCCAAGTGATCTTTTATTCATGATTGAGTCTACTTGGCATAACAAAAACAAATCAATATCATTGTGAATATCATAGGCATTGTAATCATAAGTTCATATCATTTAAGTACTTTATCTAAAAACATTTAGATCATGATTTTAAAGTAATTCATATAATGATGTCACATATTCACATATGTCTCATGCATAACATTATCATCAAAAATTAAAAATATAGATAACATTGTCATAGCATTTGCATATTATATCATCATACATAGAAACTTAAAACATCATGTATTGCATTATGAGTCATTAGAATATGCATTACATCATCATAAACTATAAGCATATAAAGTCATTTCCATTCCATTATTCATAGAAATATGTTATCATAAGAATCAATAGAAGCATCATATCATAAAAGCCATATGCATCATAGAATCAAACATGATAGAATCATCATCACGAGATCAATCATATAGAACACATCCATCAATAGGAAACATGCATACCATCATAATAGAATCATCATCATGAGATCAATCATATAGAACACATCCATCAATAGGAAAAATGCATATAGTTTGTCAATCTCATATGTATATATCATCATCAAAAATAAAATGTCTAAGTATACAATGATATCATGAATTGTAAACTCAATCTATCAAAATGATGGGTATACAAAATGATGTCTCAAGTGTCTATTAGTCACTGCCTCTAGAAGGTGCTAGCTGATGCTGCTAAGAACTTGAAGGCCCTGTCCCTTGTGGTCCTCGAGGAGGTGGTGGTCCCATACCCCTCCACTCTTTGTATGTGCCCACCAAGATCTACCATATGAACTCTGAGCAAAGCTACCTGCTCTACGCTCAGGGGGCACCTCCTGCTCATATAGAGATCTCCAATAAAAGATCTCCTACCCTACACAAACCATCTCTGCAATGGTCTGCACACTAGGACTCTCAGTTGTAGTCTGTTAAACCTACTAAAGTGGAGCCTCTGCTCTAGTATATCTCTAAATAGCCATATCCTGCTCTACCGTAATTGCCCTCACCTACCCATCTAGCTGACCAACCTATCCCTGTAGCTGACCAACATGTCCCTATAGCTGACCAACATGTCCCTACAACTGACCAACCTGACCTTGTAGTTGAGCCACCTGGGCTCGTAATGCTACCACCTCCTCATCACCCGGCACCTAAGCCTGAGCCTGTGTCTGTACCTCTGGCTACACCTGTACCTATGGATGCACCTATGGTGGAGGCTATATCTATACTTGCCTCTGCACTCTCCTATACAATCTCCTCCCTCTACCTCTTTCATCTCCATCCCCTCTATCTCCTCCATCATCTCCATCTCCACCTCTCCCACCTCTCCCACCTCATTGTTGTCTCCTCCTAGGTGGAGCCTCATCATCCTCATCCTCTAATCTTGGAGCTAACTCTCTAGGTCCTTAATACCTTGGGAATGGATGAGCTACAAAGTGTACTACAAAGTCCTCTACCATACCTGCATCAACAATGTGACTCCTCATATCCCATGCCTAATATGGAATCTGGAAGAAGTCTACCTATACATGCTAAAAAGATGCTACAGGACCCCACTAAGAATGCTCCTTGTGCGTATGAGCAAATACAACAATACTGGGGCATCCATTGAATCCTGTTGAACTATCAGAACACATGAGAAATAATATGTCTATCAATAATATAGGGAGTTCTCCCTATCAACCATCATGTCTAAAAACAAAAAGGTATCTCTGTTGCGTCATCCTCCCAAGGATCATAGTCTAGATAAGGTCGCTAACCCACTGCATCTACATTATCCAATGCATATCGCCAGTACTCAAGCTTTCCTAGATTAGGATAGGAAATCATGCCCTAATAAGCATAAGAATATGGCCATCCCTCACCTATGACTCCCATGCATATCGGTCATGTCACTACTATGTATCCCCATGCCCATATCCGTAGCAATGAGACCCCAGCAGACAGACTCGCAGTCCCATCATAAACAAACTGATGCAAATCATGATATAAGTGGGCCAGTAAGTAGACAGCCCAAGCAAAATGTGTCCCCTCAAAAACCATCCGTTCTAAGGTACACCCCCATCCAACTACTAATCCATGTGATCTCCTATCTGGACAGATCACACCTCTAATCAATCCTACCAAGATAGATGGCAGTGGCTCATAATAATCTACCATGTCAATCTAGCTAATCTCTGCCCCATCTATATCCTCATCATCAAATACTTGGTGGCACTCATCTAATCCATCTCTCGCATGTGGTTCATAGGTCACCAGCTCACCATAAATTAGAATCCATAGAATCCAGTATACATCCTCCAAGGTCACAGTCATCTCTCTAGTAGGAAAGTGAAAGGTACAATGCTCACTATGCCATCTCTCTATTAGTGCAGTCAACATGCCTAGATTAGCCTGAATCTCAAGCATAAAGGTGACATACCACAATCCCATTGATCTCGGGTAGGGCCGTAACAGTTACATGTCGGGGGAAATCTCTCTTGAGACATCATGACATCTAACTCCTACAAGTAACAACACAACCACGTTAATCAACAATAACTAAGCTACATCTCTAGTAAATCTATCTAATAGTTACTTAGTTATCCTATCAAAAATATATCCTATCATCTCTTCTAAGATTCTATCAATCTCATAGATCACCTATCAGTTGGCCAACATCGACAATGATACCGACTTAATTAAACCTGCTAAGTAATTAATCTATCTCATTCATATGCACAACTTTAATTATCAAAAGCACAGCTTTAGCACATATGCATAGAAAGACCACGCATATGCATAGCTTTAATCACATGTGCAGGAGTAGGAGTTAGATGCGCAGATTTATAACATATTTGCCAATTCATAGCATATGTGCAGATAAATGATAGATTTATAACATATGCACTTGACGTCAAATTAAATACATACGTACTAGGGGACCATACTCCTCTAGGCACTCAAATCAATGGATCCTCTCAAACCTATGGCTAGCTACCAGAATCTACATTTTCACTCTGATTGCTCTGCTCTGCTATGCTATGGGGCTCTCTATAATCATTCTTCTAATGCCAAGTGTGAAAATGACTTAGAATGGGTCCCCTCATCCCTATTTATAGCCTAATCAACCCTAATTGGAGATGTTTTGACCTTGCCTATTGCTGACATGTGCATGCTTTGTTCTTCATTCATTTCTCATTTTCCATTACCTGCATTTTTCACATGATAATCTTGCCATTCATTCTTCTTCATCGTGAGATTGCCCATTCTTTCTTCCAAATTTTTTTCCTGATTGATCTCTTGAGGGGGCATACTACTAACACCAAACCTGTACCAGGGGAAAACTAGGGCATGTATCATACTCCTAAAAATTTTATTCTTTGAAACAATGCGATAAAACGCATTGTCTCAAAGAGGGGCAAAATGTATACACCTAAAAATGGCTCAAGATAAATTAAATAAATATTTTATATTTATTTTATTCTTATTTCCTCTATCAATAAATAAATATACTAATTTATTTATTTGATTCACATTTATCCTATTCTTCTAATAATTAACTAAAATTTAATTTATTTAAATAAAAATCTTAATTCCTCTAAAGTCATCTCTAATTAAATAATCATAATTATTTATTTATTCTTCTAAGACAGTCATATTCCTAAAATCTATATCATTTGTCCACATCACCCTACACATCATTTGACACCTCACCTCCATGTTGCACTATAAATTAAATATTAATAATATTTAATTAAGTATTTATCCTCAACACATGTCCTATTTTCTCTCAACCATCCCTACTTTGTAGAAGTTTGTCTCTCCACATCATCATGGTCAAATTTGACTATAAGACATTTGTCTCATGAGTCCTATATTCCCCTCAACATCCCAACAAACATAGACTCCTTCTTACATATTTCTCTCATGTTCTTCCATCTTTCTCTCATGGTCTTTGTGAGCATCTCACCATGTGGCTCCTTGTCCCACATATCTCTCCATCTTGTCAATGCAGTAGGAACATCCTCCTTCTATATCTCCCCTCATCCAACCAATTCAATCTTGACCCTACATGTCACAAGACCAATTCATCAACTGTTGATCTTTTACCACTTGGATCTAAGCCATCCTTTGCCTATAAAAGGAAGCCTCTCATCCTCATTTTGGAAAAACACAAGAGAGAGTACTTACATGTTGCAGAAATCATATCAAGTATCAAAAGCGTGCCTTTTGCTTCATTTTCTTAGCATTATCATTTAGAAATCTTCATTAGCATATCATGGATCATTTAGCAATCTCCATAGTTGCATATCACTAGCTTCATCAAATCATTATCATAGTCTTGCATTGTATAATCATTCACATTGCATAAAATCCACCACAAGTCCATTCATCTTAGAGTCATCTTGAAACAAAGAAGTGCAATTCTGATAATATAATCACAATCTACAAAATCAAGATCTCAAGAAGATAGGACACAATGGGACACGAAGGAGAAATCTAAGTTTTGAAGGTATAAATCATGTTTATTTCAAATTCTATATTTTTCTTAGTTTCATTCGCGATTTTGGTTTAAGTAAAAATTTAGAGTATTGTGGTAGCTTAATAGATTTTTACAATTGTTTCCAAATAATCAACCACATTTTGGTGCCCACTATGGGGCATTGCCCTGAATTTAACATCAAAATTTGAGTTTTTGTGTGCTTATAGTCGTAACAGAGCATTCATGTGCATTTGTCTTCCAATCTTGCATATCCGTACCAGAGACTAAGCCTACAGGAAAATTTACTATCTTTCTACGCATATGACCAATCTTTCTATGCATATGACCAATCTTTCTATGCATGTAACCACTGTTTCTATGCATATGAAATATAGGAATGATATCATTTTCATGGTGAGTAAAGATGAGTGTATAATGGAAGTAGTGGAACCTAGAATAGTCTAGATTCCTGAGATGGGATATGAAGTTGCTAAAGATATAGTCATTGGGCTTATAGACCTAATACTAAGCAAACCAAGAGATACCTCTACAAAAAGATTTGGAACATTTGAAGAAAATCCATTGAAGTGCATTTGAAGCACAAGGGGAAAGAAATAAAGAAAAGTACTGAGAAATTAAGGACCAATTTAGAGGAGTTTCTATCACCAAAGAACCCTATGGAGAAATCTAAAGGCATATCAGCTACTCCAGAAGGGTCTCCTAGCACAAGAAGGTCCACCAGGACTGTTGTTTCTTCTCCTACTATCCGAAAAGCCTCTGGAGCCACATATTCAGCTAAGAAAACAACATCTAGTGCCTTTGTACAATAGCAACCACCCAACAAGATAAGGGTAAAAGAAAAAGTCACAAGGGAAAAATACATTAGCCATGAGGATGATGAAGAAGAGGAAGAAGAAGAAGGACCTAAATTGGTCCAAAAGAAGAAAAGAGAGCCTCAAACCTCAAAAGAAGAAACAAGCACCAAGAAAGAAAGAATCGGTAATGTGGATACAAAGAGTGGGGAAGAAGGTGAAAAGGAAAAGGAAGGTTTCCTATTTAAAAGAAGAGAAGAGAAATCTGATAAAGGAGATGAATCTCCAAAGGGAAAAGAAAAGAAAAAGAAGTCAAAGAAATCAAGTCCTCCACCCCTACAACTTGAAGCTATTGTCAATGCAATAACAGAATATGGAAATCTAAAAGAAGTAGCAGAACTTTATGATGAAAGAGCCTCAAATGACAAATCAATCATTGAAATTGCAATAATCAAGTACATGGATGGTTTCAATATTTCTTTAATAGAGATTATTGATCAGTTACCTGATAGTCTTACTAGCTTATTAACCAAGAGAAGAGATGAAGCCATGAACGAGGATTCTGAGATGAGAAGTAAGGCAATTGAGAAGATTTGTCCCTCAATTTTTGCTCAAGAAAAGAATAAGGCTATTCAAAGGTTAGCCAAAGAATTTAGGACAAAGAGAAGATTGAACACTAATGTCTAATGACAAAGAGGAAATAAAGAGGTTAGACAAGGAGACACTAAGAATAACTGCAGATATCTTGAAGGAAATGAAAATTGATATAATAGAAGAAGGGTCTTCTATTGAGGAAAGAGAAAAGGATTATGACCATCCTAAGAAAAATGAAAGGATTAAAGCAACAAGTATAGATCAAGTTATTCAAACTGAGCAAAATGTCTCACCTCCTCCAGTAAACATCAGGATGTTGGAAATTTATCTCCTACAGAATAGGTTAATCCTCCTTTGGAGAATGTAGAGAATGTTGAAGAGATGAAGGAGATTCTAGAAGAGAAGAAAGATGAACAAAAAGGAGAACAAAGTGAGATAGTACTGAAGGAAAATGGACAAGTAGAAAGCACTGAGGATAATGCCTCTATTCCTCTGAAGATCAAAGAAGGTGAAGAGACACATGAAGAAAGTTGTCCTCTGAAGATTCCAGGCTCACACATGGTCTCTATTTCTGAAGAAGAGAAAAAGAATACAGAAGGTGAGTGTTCCAGAGTCTCTCCAATAGACTCCATCAGAGACTTCTTAGCTTGGTAGAAACAAATTCAGTCAATTGCATCCCCTCAGTTATTCCAATTTCCATCCTTGGATGCACAAATCAATTTGTCAAATATCTCTCCACTTAAGAAATTGCAACTTGGAACCATCTTTCAAGCTACTGGTCAAGAAGAAATACTACAATCACAAGTAGAAGGAAATGAGATTCTAGAGGATGCACTGAAGACCCTTGAGAAAATTCTACCAGATACAATGAAAGATACTTCCTTAACCCCTGCATAGCAAATGAAACATCTACTGGAGTCCTTCAATAGTCACTCTATATCTCTAGAAAAGGAAGCTGAGAAGAGAGTAATGGAACAGATTAACAATAAGAGACTAATAGATATATCAGAAAAATGTTCTAACGCACACAACCTATTGGGTATTAGTGTAAAGAATATTCAAAATGCCTTAGGTGAAGCAAAAGTAATGTATCAATACTGCTTATCATGGCCTATTACTACAAAAGAGATAAAAGACAAGATTGATGGTCTTGAAATGCAAATAGCCAATATCTCTAGAACTTATGAGCCATTGAAGGATAATAATGGAGATTTGAGGGCTAAAATTGAAAAGACTCATGTAATAATCAAGAAACTGTAGAACCAAAGAGAATTGATCAAGGATCAGATGAGTCAATTGAGAGAAATTGTCAGTTTCAAGATAGCGGCACTGACAGGGATGTTGAAGTAAGCTGATAAGGTTGGTCAGATGACAATTGTACCTGCATTAGTTGAAGAAGTAGAAGAGTTACTTTTGTAGATTAATGAGTAAATATAGGTACTCAACTCTGCCAAGAAGCATTGGGACTCTATAGTATTACAGATGAAGAATTTATACAAGGATATTCTTCCCTCCAAATAATAAGATTCATATTATGATTTCTTGTACATATGCAGAAAGATAGAAGAAAACAATTATTGATATTTTGATGTACATATTAAAAGATAGGAGTAAAATAGTAAGGGGGAGTATGTACATAGAAAAGCAAGATCAGTTTTAAGACAAGGGGAGAGGTTTTGATTTGTAGGTAGTTCCTTTGTCATTGATGGAAAAGGGGGAGAAGTGTTGGCACATGTTGTCATCAATGACAAAGGGGGAGATTGTTGGCAACATATGCATGATGATGAAGAGGCTAATGAGCATGACAATTGTGAGTAGTGTTGTCATTGATGGCAACAAAGTGTAAGGATATAGTTGTGTTGGTCTGGAGAATGATATGGAAGAGAATACACCTAAGTGTTGATCTAGAGAAGCTACTAAGTGCAATCTGGAGGAGAATACACCTAAGCATGATATCCTTCCATTTTGATGTTCCATAGTTAGGCACAATTTGCTGAAGATTTTCCTAAGGCATTTTCTATATAGAACCTATGATCGGGTCACAGTATTTCAGTCTGCACTCCTCCACTATGAAGAATCTAACTATGTGGTTGTAAGGTGTTGTTTGTGCATACTAAAGGAGTCTAAATCCAAAGACTTGGGTCTTAAAGCCATCCAGAGTGAAAGATAGAGTTAACAGAGTATTGGACTCTATAATGACAGTCCCAGTGGTATATTGGAATGCTCTGCATTCCACTGCAAATGAATATTTTGCTATACAGATTTGAGGATAAGTTTATGGGTGTCATAAGTGTGTTGTCTCCAAGTGGTAAGCATTTTTATGGTTCATATGTTGAGTTGTGAGAAAACTATCAGTTTATGTTGTTGTTACTTCACCAGTAGAGTTGACCTAAAGGTGTTGAGGTTGTATGGAGCCAAGTCATGTATGAAACAAACTTATGGGAGTAAATATAGGTTATGCTGACCTATTTGAATGTGCTACATGCTTTGGTTCTCTCTGCAAAGCGTATAGGGTGAAGTTTTGGGCTGACAGGACAAGAAGTCACACGGTACATCTATCAAGCCGACTTGTTTGATGTTTTGCTTCATTGTGATATATAAACAAGGCTGAATTCGAGTGTGGCAAGAAAGTGTGTGAAAAAGTTAAGTGTGTGTGTGAGAGAGAAATCTAATGTAGAGAAGGATAACATAAGATTGTGGTGAAGATGAAGTGTGTTAAATCAGTATTCTGAGCTTCAATGGAACTATAACTTTAGAATAAGTCAGATGCATTACTAACAGTTCATATTTGGTAGTGTTTAGTGTGAAAAAGTAGGTTTTCTTAAACAAGGTTAAGTCCTATTTCTCCACTAACTAAACATTGGGAAGACAAGAACCGAGCTTGGGATCAAGCTACTGATTTCTTGTACATTTCCTAATGCTAATTAGGTTTGATTCAGGTGTTTAACTAAGGTTCTACCAAGTGTCTTTATTCATTAACTGAGTAAACCCTAATTACACCTTGTAACAGAAATCAACTGAATTTAGAGATAAAGCAGACAAAATAGATCACAGAAATGCAGAGAATAAGGTTCAGAGATCATGCACCTAGAAACTAAGGGCCAATTAGACTAGGGCACCTACTCATCAGTCCTGTAAATTTCCACCTATGAAAATCTTCCACATTAGATGTCTAGTGATGTCCAATAGCTCCCAAATCTCAGAGAATCTCCCTGGTTGGACTAGGGTGCCTGTTCATTAGTCCCGAAAGTGTCAAGATCTGAAATTTTGAATTCCAGTGATGACTGTATTTGCGATATCCATCTTCTTGCTGCTCCTTTTCACTATATCTTGTAAAATACAATCTACACCCACAAAAGGAGGAGAAAGATGTTGTGGCTATATAGGAGCTTGCCTTAGTCAAGCCCCGTTTTGGTATTCCTACCTCAAAAATAACTAGAGATAAAGATTTACAGAAGTGTGTGCAAACCTAACAAAGTGTATTTAGAAATATTAAACCCTAGATGTCTCAATCAAGGGAAGATCAATAACTTGTTTTAATACAATAAACACATATAACTTCACCTCAAGGAGATGAAAACAAATGAAGACTTGCATGAACAAGAAGGCAAATCAGCAATGTCCATGGAGGTTCTCCAAGCTCAATGTTGGAGGCTTCAACCCTTCTCTCGATCATGCAAAAGGTGTACAAACCCTAGGATTAACAAGATAGTCTCAAGATCTTTATTCCTAATCTCCATCCATTGTCTCCATGATAGCAAATTCAAACAACTTCAAAAAGCTTCAACAAGTCACTGAACTTCAATGGCAATTTTAGCAGAGTTTTAGCATCAAGCTTGCATAAAGATTGTGTGTGATGAAATGATTTTCAAATGTCTTTTCATATCTAACCTTAGGGAATACAAATTTTGAAATAACGTCTCGATATTGCGCGAAAATTAAAATTTGAAAACAGAATCCTGAGGTGCACGGTGGGAGCTGACCCCCTGCCGAGATTCAAAATCCTAAAAAATGGGGTAGGACTAGGGCATGGGTGCCTGAGTCCAATCCCCCATTTTTCAACTAGATCTACATCTAGGGGGTCCCAGGGACCCATAATCCAAATTCTCTTTCCGGGTTCCATCAATAGTTATATCAGAAAATGAACATTATGTAACTAGACACTAGCCAATTAGGGTTTCAAGAAGGTCAAAAACAAAGACGTTAAGAGATCACCAAAGGCAAGGAGCTAAACCAAGGGAAATTGTACCATTCCATATAGGAGGACAATTTCTGACATAACATTTAGCCCCCACTTTAGTGGCCATATGATACTACGTGCATATGCAACTAAAGGAAAGTAAATGCATCAATCATGAAAAGGATACTCTAGAGGAAGCTAAAATGTTGTCACTAAGAAGGAAGAAGCCCCCAAGTCCATGATCCTGCAAGACCACAAAGTTAGGAACCGCAACCTGCAAAGGAACACTTCTCAGAAAATTAAAAATTGAATCAACCTGCAACCACCACCAATGAATCAATACATAAACACTAAGAGGGTTGAGTGATGAGACATGATGAGGGAGGAAATCGAGGGAGATATATTCCCCCCCTTGTTTCTGCTTGCTAGTCTGAAAAGGAGAAACAAGGAGATATCCACACATTTCAATTTCAAGGGAAACTTGATGAGAAATGTGTTGTGAGGGTTGTTTGAAGAAGCAACACCCAAACACAATGCATTGGGTGAGATGGAGAGCGAAACTAGGATTCCAATGCAGTACAAAAATCTAAGTTCAACAGCTCAAGATAGAGGCCCAAGAGTGAAATAGATTAATATTGCACCTAGTTAGGGATAGGAATTCTCATCCACTTACTTTATGTAAAGGGAGTTTTCATTTATCACTTACTCATTCTTTTTTCTTGTCTTTGTATAAAAGTAGAGGAGAGAGAGAGAAGGAGAAGAGGAGGACAACCATGCCGAACTGATGCTCATATTAGCCCCCACGAATGGAGATGATTTGAGCCTGAGTGGTAGAGAGCCATTTCAAGGCTAAGGTAGGGTCCTAATCTTATGCCTATGTCATCTTTCTATTTTCTTTTAGATGTTTTTATTGTTTACCATGTTAAGGGAGGTGTAATGGATAGGGGTCCCTAGTAGGGGCGCCCGGGTTCACCTAGGGCACCAGAATCTCACTGGGGTGCCCTAGTCCCTCAAGGGTGACAGTGTCCCTCTGGGATGCCCAGGTCCACGGAGGACACGGGCCCTAGGCACAGGCATGCATTATTGTTTTAGATAGTAGTTTTTGGTTTCATGATGAAAAACTAATACTACTGGTTGTTTTTCATTATGCAAGATGTCCCAGAGACATGAGAGCACACTGGCAGTCCCCTGATGGCGCTACTTCGAGAGCGTACTAGTACCATGTCTAATGTAGAGAGGGAGCACTTGCAGACCGTGGGCTTATGGTGGGTGTTTAATATGCCCGCGATCAAATTTCATTGTAGCATGTTGATGGCTCCAATGGAGAGGTGGAATGAGAAACATCCACATTCCACTTACCTACAAGTGAGACAACTATCACACTGGAGGATTGTACAGGATCTGACGACTACCTATCTAAGGAGAGATAGTGAGGGTCATGGGACATCACACAGTGGAGTATACTTGCGAGATTCAGTTGTATTGTCTGAGATGCATAGTCTCATAGGCAGAGTGAGGACATATTCAGCTCTAGCTTCTAGAGCAGGGATGCAGGGACATCCCATTGGTTTGGAGGATCATGATAGTCACTATCGCACTAGATGGACGAGGTATTCACCTTCATGGGGGTCTCATTCACACCATTAGAATGATGGAGGAGCACTAGATTGTATATGTTGGCAAGAGACACTATGTGGCTTCATGAGTGTTGTCATTGATGGCAACAAAGTCCATTCCACACATCCATAGCACAGAATATGTCTATACCAGAAGACAGATTAAAGAGTGTTTTGGTCCGGTGAGCAAGAACAGAGCATGTAGCAAGGTCCAACAATCAGGTCCAGATCTCTCAGATGGTGTAACTCAGCAAGTTGCAGACTTGGGCAAGTCAAGAGGAGTACCATGACTACCACATTCCATAGATTGAGCCTCTAGTGATGAAAATGAGTGAAAAGATATGAGCATCTAAGTGTTGGGTTCTTGACAGGTAGAGCATCAAACTTTAATCCGGATGAGAGATTGATGGTAATCAAGCTATTTGAGGGATCATACATGGTTGGCCAACATGATTGATGACTTCTATGTCTATGTTTTTGATACACATCACATATTAAACATGGATTCAGTCAATGGATCAGTGTTTAATAAATATCTTGAGTATTCTGGTTGCCTACTAGAAAGATGTTGAAATCATTGATGCAGATATATATACCAAATTGATTTCGGTATGAAGGTGTGTGAAAATGTGTAGAGTGTGTGAAGAAAGGTAGAGATAAGTGTGGAAATAGCAATACAGGTCTGATATGTGACAAAACAGCAGCACTAAAGCAGAGGAAGAATGAAGTACATTAGATCAATATATTGAGCCTAACCGGAACTGAACCTTAGCATATATGGATGCTTCTCATCAGTTCAAACACCTGGTTACCTTCTAAAAATCTTGTAGACAGTGAGTCTCTTGTAGGCAATGTGCTTAGGCAGTGAGCCCTAATTGGCAAGTGTCATTTTTGTACTTCTTATTCTTCTAACAGAGAATACAATCTTGGGTTAGTCACCCCATGGTTTTTCCCTTAATAGGGCTTTCCACGTAAAAATCCTTGTGTTATGTGTGTTAATTTTATTTCTTCTCTTATGGTTATGTATGCTTATATGTTTTGATGCTACACTAATTGTTAAAGAAGAAAAGAAAGTTAAGAAATTTAAGATAATTGATTCACCCCCCTCTCAATTATCTACCTTGTTTCCAACAATTGGTATCAGAGCTAAGTTCCTCTAAACAGAGCCTAACATCTTGAGGAAGATCTAGGAATCTCAATGGATATGTATGGTATGAAGGAACAACTTCAGTTTGCCCTAGATGATCTTGAGCAATCTCACTCTGAGGTTAATAACTTGAGAGAAAGACTCAAACAAGCTGATGATTTCATAAATGAGCTAAAAGAAAAACTAAGTATCTCTGTGAAAAAGAGAAAGGAACTTCTTCAACAATTAGCAAGTCAAAGTGAAGCCAATGATACTAATGAAGATTTGAATGAGAAAAACAAGCTATGTGAGAAGCTATAAAAAGAGGTCATTATGGTAAGGCATGAAATGAAATTAAGAGTTATGAGATTCACCCAAGAAATTGAAGAGAAAAGAAAAATTGAAGATAATCTAAAACAATCTCTCAAGGAGAAGTCAGAGGACTGCCACAAAATGGACAGAATAATCAGGCATCTAGAATCTGATCTTGAAGAAGCTAGAGATAATGAAGAACAACTTGAAAATCAGATAGACACTCTTAAACAAGATCTTCAAACAACAAATGAATACAAAGAAAAATTCAAGATAAGCTCAACTCAACTTGAAGTTCTTCTTGAAAGCCAAAAGAGGGTAGATGACAAGCGTGGTTTGGGTTATGAGAAAGGTAAAAGCTCTAGATCCAGTCAGAAGAGCTCTGGATCAAGAAATCAAAGAAATGGGCCTAGAAGACCTCTGGTAAGGCAACCAAATGCTCAAAGCTATCCATCCTTCAATGGATACTGCTACAATTGCAACAACTTCGGTCATAAAGCAACTCAGTGCAGAAGAAGAATGAATCAGACTAATTCATCCTTCTCCGGACAGTGTTTCAACTACAAAAGGTATGGTCACAAATCTCATGAATGCAGAAATATGCAAATAAACAATTCATTCAATGGTAGATGCTTTGCATGCAATAGAATGGGGCATATGGCTAATCAATGCAGATCAAGAGGATATCAATCAAATATGCAAAGAAATGTTGTTTGCTTCAATTGCAATAGATCCAGTCATATTGCCAAATTCTGCAAAAGTAAGAATCAGGATAAAAAGGGTCCAGTGCATCATAATCAAAATCAAGACAAAGGAAAAGGAAAAGTGAATACGGATGAAGTTCAAAGGGAGATGAACAAGATTTGGGTGAAGAGAAGTACAGAAAATGTAGTGGATGGATCCACACCAAAATCTGGTGCTGATATTCCTTCCAGAAACCAAATAGATGAACTCTGGCTCAGGGGGAGTCACAAAGGAAAATAAATTCCCCCAGCCAGTCAATTAGTGCCTAAATTTGGCACATGGAATGTTGCAGATTAAAGGGTTCTCAAAGAAATATCTAAATAACCCTCGGTAAAAAATATGAAAGATCTACAAGGAGTCTTGAAGAGTTTAATTATCCAAGATTGATCCGGTTTGACAGCCATCCGATAAAAGCAGGAGTTTCACAGTTAGATCTGGTATGATTCAAAATTGAAATATCTTGATCTACAGATAAATGGCATGATTGGAGGAAGGGAGATACTTTGTCAATTATCACCAAAATTAATTCTAAGTGCATCTCAGTGATTCGAAAAGATCTCTCTCAGAACAAGGTCAGAACAAGGGAACCAGAATGACTTAAGGTGTGCATTTATTGCAATATGAAATTAAGGTTTGCATAGAGATAAAAGGGTTCTTTTATTCATCATTTACACATTTTCATTCGAGAAGAAGAAAGGAAGACCTCTGCAACAAGATTGTTTCAACGCTCTCAAAGATCAACCGCAGAATCTGATTCAACCAGCAATCTTTTCTGGCTCATATTGTGAACCCTAGAAGTGTAAAAAGGTATTTCCATTCTTGAATATCTCTCTCTAAATCTTTTGCAAGATGGTTACTCCAAATGTTGTTAAGATCACTGATAGGCAGAACCCAAAGTTTAAGAAACACCCCTACAAATCCCTAGAAGTTGATCCCTTAGGCGCCTTCTCTAGCACTTTGCATGGGGTTCTGCACGTAGAAGATGTTAGGGTATACATACATACCAATATTGAGGAATTTGGGGAATCCAAGCTGATAGATATCTATGACAAACAATTAATAGATGAAACGTTTGAACTTAAAATACAAGGCCCTCCGGGATAAGCATTTTAGACATTGCATCCACTTTCCCTATTTTGCAGTAGATGAATGGGTCTGGTATGTTCTTAGAAGAATACATGATAACTTCATGTGGTTGATGAAGCCCTTTAAGATAACAAAAGATGCCATTAGGGCAGTGACTGGATTGCACTCATCTGGTGGGTTGCCTGCTCTCAAATCTATCAAGAACTAGACAGTAAGTGAGGCTACCAGATCAAAGTTTGACAAAAGAGCAATGACAATAGAAGATATCACAGATCCAGATATCAAATTTGCCTCTATGATAATTAGCTATAAAATATATCATTCTAGTAGGGAGAACTCTGTCTCCAGAACTGCAATATATACTGCATATCAGATGCTAAGGGAAAATGCAGATTATGATCTATGCGACCTTCTCCTGAACCAACTGTTGGAAAACTTGTAGAAAATCAAGAAGGACAAGAAAAACTTATTCAAGTATGGTGGCTTAATACTATGTTTATTCTTTTACTATATGAATGAGCTACCTGGATCAAGTGGTAGGGTATGGCAAACTGACAGACCAGTTGCCATACAAATCAGAGACTACATGTATGGGCTTGGTGATGCCAAGGCTCAAAGCATAGCACTCTGGGGATATTTTAAGAATTTCCAAGGTATAATGCAGGCCAAAGAGAGAATTCCTCAAACAATAGCTGAAAAATATAAGGATACAATATGTTTCATGGTCGACATTGATCAATACCTTATGGAGGCAGTTGAGCCCAGAATAGTTTGGATTATGCCAATGGGATATGAGGTTGATGAGAAAATCTTGGAGCTACATATCCAACACTTGTTGAGTCAGCCTAAGGACCCTGAGGTAGAAAGGTTTGGAACCTTTGAAGAAGTGAGTGTAAAGATTCATGTTGAACTAAGGCAACCAGAAATAAAAAGAAAAGTTAGAAGGGAAGTAGAGGAAATCGCCAAGAGATATGGGATATCAAAAGAGGTAGTTGATGCAAATAGAGAGAAAATAGAAAGAGCTAAGAAAGAGAAAAAAGAAACAGAAAAAGAAAGTGTTCCGGTGCAAGCCTCCTCCTAGACTAGATCCTCAAAGAGCTCTGCACCTGCCACCTCCAAGAGCTCAAGAGCCTCAAAATTGGAAGCCAAGACATCCAGAAAGGGAGAAAAGAGAACAAAAACTAAGGCCACAAGGTCCTACATAAGCCAAAATGATGATGAAGAAATAGAGACTGATGAGGAAGTTAAGAAAATGAAGAAGAAGAAAACATCTGGAGAATCCTCTACTGGTAAAAACAAAGAAGAAGAGGCAGAAGAATTTGTTGAAAGGCCTACTCTCTCTATTGATGATATCATAAAGGTAGTCACAGTGGATGGGAACCTACAACCAGTCACTGAATTTTATGATGAATATAGTGATACTGACAAGAAAATCTTGGAAGATGCTACAGTCAGGTACCTAAACATTTATAATAAAGCATTCGTTGAAATCATCTCTCTAATTCCCAAAAGTCTAGAGAAGGAACTTGAATTGAGAAAGGAGAATGCTAAGGCAAAGGACCTAGAGATCTGGGAACAGATTGCAATTCAGCTCTATCCTTCCATTACTCCAAAACAAATGACCATGATCTTCAAGTACTGCAAGGATGAGTTCCGAAGCAAAGCAAGAATGAAAAAACTTATGCTTGGAGAGACTAATCAAGTGGAAAAAGAAACTGAAGACATCCTCTGGAATGCCTTCAAGAGATTCAATCTTCCTATTATAGAGGAAATAGATGAAGAACCTTCTACCATGGATGTCAAAGGATTAAGTGCATCGAAAGAAGTATCTACTGAGAAAAATGCAGAAGAGTCCAAAGAGATGGATGAAGAAAAGACTAAGGACTTGGATTCCTCTGTTCTGAAAGAGGAAATTCATGAAGAAGTTAACATCTCTCCTCTGGATGCCACTGTAGATTTAGGAACTGAAGGAGAAGGAAGAAAAGAGGAGAAAGTAAGTCAAGAAGAGGAGAAAAAGGGAAGAGAAGAAGAACAAACAGAGAAGATCTCTGATGACAGTTCCGAGGCTGCAAAAGGAAAGAAGTTTTCAGAAAGAGACACTACAGAAGCAGTGAAGAATTTCTTGACCAAAGAAATGATGGAGATAGATGAACCAGAACTATTCCAAGTACCACTCAATTTTGATTCCCTCTCTCCAGTTCAGACAATGAAGATAGCATCTTTTGCTCAAGCTAAAGCAAAAGAAAAGCTTTTGAAGTCTCACATAGAAGACTGTGAGCTGATAGAAATTGCATCCGGGATGCTAAAGAAGATCATGCCATCCTTCCAAAAGGATCTTTCAGCCTCTCCATCCGGTAACTTAAAATCTCTTGTTAATTCTGTTAGCACGCATTTTGATTCTTTGGAGAAATCGGCAGAAGAGAAAGTCTGGAAAGAGTTTTTAGGAAAGAGATTCTCTGAAGTACAGGGACTCATAGCTAATGACAGGAGGACCTTAGATATTGGGATAAAGAGCGTAGAAAATGCTCTTAAAGATGGTGGAGAAATGTATAAATTTTATCTATCCTGGTCTAAAGTGACAGAGAATATTGAAAAGAAGGTCAAAGAACAAGAAGGTAAACTATCAAGTTTATCTTAGAATTTTGATCCTCTCACCATATCCATAATGAATCAAGAGTGCCAGGCTATTGCCACTATAAATGAAATAAAGAGGCTTGAAAAGGAGAAGAAGAATATAATAAGCAGGATGAGTGAACTTAGAGGGATAATTATCCCTAAGTTAGAGGCCATGCATGAGGCCTTAACTAATGCTTAGACAACAGCCCGGGCCAGTGATCCGACAAGCTTAAGAAGGGGAGAAGCTTTTACATTTTTGTTGAGTGGTCACATCTCAATTTTGGACAGAATCAAGCAGAGTTGGGCAACAGAATTTGTATAGTTGAAGACCACCTTTGCGGATATACTTAAGTATATGTAAGTACAACATGTATATTTACTTATGCGTCAATGTATAGGTTCATTTTTGCAAATTTTCAAAGGGGGAGTGAGGAGTAGTGAAAAATGTGGAATCCAGCTAAGGGGGAGCTCTGGTAAAAGTGTACATAAGATAGAGCATCAGCCAAGGGGGAGTTTGTTACGACACTTAGTCATTTTTCACTAAGTGTTGCCATCAATGCCAAAGGGGGAGATTGTTGGCAAGAGACACTGTGTGGCTTCATGAGTGTTGTCATCGATGGCAACAAAGTCCATTCCACACATCCACAGCACAGAGTATGTCTATACCGAAAGATAGATTGAAGAGTGTTTTGGTCTGATGAGCAAGAATAGAGCATGCAGCAAGGTCTGACAATCAGGTCTGGATCTCTTAGATGGTGTAACTCAGCAAGTTACGGACTTGGGCAAGTCAAGAGGAGCACCATGACTACCACATTCCAGAGCTTGAGCCTCTGGTGATGAATGAGTGAAAATATATGATCATCTAAGTGTTGGGTTCCTAACAGGCAGAGTAGACTGAGGAAGAACTGACCGACAGAGCATCAGACTTTAATCTGGATGAGAGATTGATGGTGATCAAGCTATTTGAGGGATCATACACGGTTGGCAGACATGATTGATGACTTCTATGTCTATGTTTTTGATACGCATCACATATTAAACATGGATTCAGCTGACAGATCAGTGTTTAGTAAATATCTTGAGTATTCCAGTTACCGACTAGAAAGATGTTGAAATCCTTGATGCGGATATATATATATATACCAGATTGATTTTGGTATGAAGGTGTGTGAAAATGTGTAGAGTGTGTGAAGAAAGGTAGAGATAAGTGTGGAAGCAGCAATACAGGTCCAGTATGTGACAGAACAGCAGCACTAAAGTAGAGGAAGAATGAAGTGCATTAGATCAATATATTAAGCCTAACCGGAACTGAATCTCAGCATATATGGATGCTTCTCATCAGTTCAAACACCTGGTTACCTTCTAAAAATCTTGTAGACAGTGAGTCTCTTGTAGGCAGTGTGCCTCTTGTGAGCAGTGTGCTCAGGTAGTGAGCTCTAATTGGCAAGTGTCATTTTTGTACTTCTTATTCTTCTAACAGAGAATATAATCTTGGGTTAGTCACCCCGTGGTTTTTCCCTTAACAGGGCTTTCCATGTAAAAATCCTTGTGTTATGTGTGTTAATTTTATTTCTGCTCTCATGGTTATGTATGCTTATATGTTTTGATATTGCACTAATTGTTAAAGAAGAAAAGAAAGTTAAAAAATTTAAGATAACTGATTCACCCCCCCCCCCCCGCTTAGTTATCTACCTTGTTTCCAACAGTATACGCATGAGGGTGCAGTATGCTTACGCATCTCTACCATGACCTAGGATGGTATGTCTATTACGAGATGCATAGTCTGATGATTTGCACTTTATTATAGGTTTGGGCTTTTGAGCATATCAGGTGCACATGACCGACAGGGTTTCCTATAGAGTCAGCATTCACCCATCCATGTGTTCATGCCTATCCACTAGTCAGATGTTGGAGACATAGTGATTTGTTGTACTGGAGAGTTGTCTTTGATAGATTACAACCCAGCGATATTATCTAGAGACCATATCGCGACTATATTGTATGGCCTGGCCAACGGAGACAATTAGCGAGGATGCAGAAGGATCAGCTGATGGTTGGTCACCTCGATCACGTCATTGTTTGGTTCTACTTTCACAAGGTGGCATGACAGTTCAGACAAGTACAGGATGTTCCTATAGTGCGTCTGAACTATGCATGTACTGTGTGCATAGCGTAGTCAGGGCGAACAGTGCCTGATGGCCGATAGTAGCAGATGTACCTCTTAGTGATGATGATGATCCTGAGGATGCAGCGCCAATATCAAATGTAGACAATGTCAGTTGTACCCAAGCATATCAGACTTGGTGGCATACGGCACGGCCTGCTCCTATCTTTCCTCTCGGTCACCCTACAGGTGATGCTCGACCTTGGGATGATCACGCTAGTGACATAGGGGTAGAGGATTACGTGAGTGACTTCGCAGGATACTATGATCTAGAGGAGGATGCGAAGGATGAGGAGGAGGAGGAAGAGGTTCCATCGCAATACATCTTCAGGATGAGACCACGATAGGACCAGCAGGAGGCAAATGCTAACAAGGAGACTGAGTTGATACCGCAATCTAGAGCTCATGGTCTGGTCCCTGTAGATGTTGAAAGACCGAGTCAAAGCGAGAGGGGGGAGAGTAGTAGGCCTATTCTAACAACTAAAAATTAGACTGCAGAGCTCGTGACACCTTCAGCGATCTGAGATCCATCCTAGCGAGATGGAGATCTAGGTTAGCCTTATTTTATTAGTTTTTTATTCTTATGTTTATGATTTATGATGGTTATGTGGGAGTCTAATATCTATTTTATTTTCTGTTTTGTAGTTGGGATTGATGTTTGGCAAGACTTTGTGAGTCGCGTCATAGCAGACATAGTACCTACAGATGTAGCTAAGCAGTGGGTGTAGGTAGGGTATTCACCACGACCATCCGCTGGGTGACATGCGGAGATATTTATGTCTTTCATCAGGTACAGGATAGCTATAGAGGCTATTCTAGAGAAGTCTAATAGGAGAGAGATGAGTTACTTCAGAGAGCTGAGTGCACCGAGGCTGAGCTTTAGGTGCAGCAGGATCATACAGTAGTAGTACGTACATCAAAGAGAGAGCCAGTAGTCAATGAGTTCTTACTACTTGAATTCCGTCAGGCGAGAGCTAACAAAGACAAGGCTTATGCTGAGAGAGACCAGTGCCATCGGATGTACCAAGAGGCACATGAGGAGGTGATAGGGCTGAGAGGGGACATCAGGGGGTTATGATCACGAAGCGTCTCTAGGAGTCATTCACGATCCATAGCCACACATAGTCAGGCCTCTGTCACATGCACACCACGAGGGCCTGAGGGTACAGGTGACCAAGGTTTAGCTATATGATGTGTATATATTATGTACGACGACATCCCATTTGTTATGAGGGATAGTCGAATCGAATGTATATTTGAAACTGATGATATATATGTGATGCTTATTTTTTTGTCTATGTGCAATGGTTTTAATCTATCACATGTGATTTTGTAAAATGCAACTAGTGATGAATGTTGAGGGCTAATATGGAAATGTAATTAATGCTAATGTGACATACTAACAATTCTTTGTAGAACATATAGTAACAAACACAATGATTAAAGTTTCACATATGACCCAAATTTCTATGCTATGTTCAATTAATACAAGAGTGATCTTATCAGAGTATATGAGCAAGATACAACAATGATTAACCAAGCAAAGATGTGATGCTAATTGAATTAAGACAACATAATAATATCTTGTCGAAATTGAAGCTAATCTATCTAATAAATTTGCTTTTTATAGAGTAACATCTAACATCAAATCTTAAGCATGAAATTTCTTGAGGTGCGCTACATTAATAGGTGCCTTAAGCAGCATACCTTGTTCGTCAACTAATTGATACACTCATGATCCAAAGGCTTTAGTTACTATGTATGGTCTGAGCCAATTAGGGCTGAACTTACCTTTTTCTCCAGGAGGTGTATTTATATTGCATTGATTTTCATAAAGTACCAAGTCTCCAGTATCGAATGAATGTTGTATAATATGTTCATTGTACGATCGTTGTATGCTTTTTTGATGAGCCTTAAGGTGTTCAAGAGCATTTATTCATCTTTCATCAAGCATCTCAAGTTCTTACAGTCTTTTTTTTTCACATTTTGTATCATCATCGATAATGTCTCTTAGGGAAACTCTCAATGAAGGAATTTCTAACTCCAAGGGCATTATTGCATCTGCGCCATAGACAAGGTTATACGGTGTATTCCCAGTAGCTGTATGAATGCTTGTTATATAGGCCCATAATGCATAGGATAACTAAGTGTGCCAATCCTTTTGATGTTTATTAACAATCTTTTGTAGAATCTATCCAATAATTTTGTTTGAAGCTTCTGCTAGGCTGTTTGATTGAGGATAATAAGGCATAGCGAAGCGATGTTGAATATGATATTTTTCAAGAATTTTTTTCACATCCTTGTTCTTAAATGGTGTACCATTGTCAAAAATGAGGGAGAAAGGTATTCCAAATCAATAAATAATGTTATCTTGTATAAATTGACAAATTACATCAGTGGTCGTGGATCGTAAGGGGACAACTTCGACCCACTTTGTGAAGTAATCCATAGCAGTAATGATAAATGTATGCCCTTGAGAGGAGGATGGAGAGACTTTTCCAATTAGGTCCAAGCCCCAAATAGAAAATGGCCAAGGTGAAACTTGGGCAAGAAGTTCTTGAGCAAGAGCTCAGATTAGGTGATTGTGTTGTTGACATTACAGGCATTTCTTGACATAAGCAAAGGAATCCTATTCCATATGCTGCCAGTAATAACCCATTCATAACAATTTTTGTACTAAGGATTTTCCACCAAAATGCCCTCCATAGGCACCAGAATGCGCTTCTTCAAGCAATCAGGATTTTTGAATTACTTAAACATTGGAGTAAAACGTCATTGTAGCTTCATGTATATAACACATTCGACAGGATAATGTATCATGTTGTTGTAAAGGGTTGAATTTGGATAGTTGAGTTTTTGGTAGTTTTGTGTATGTATCCACCTTTCATTCAAGGACCTAGGGTTGAGTGGAAATGCACTATCATACCCTAGGACACTTTAAGATGTAGGGAAACTTGAATTTATATGATTTGATTGTCAATTATGCTCAATTATACCTCAAAACCCTAATTATGCAATTACGGAAGCAAATAGACGAATATCAGAAAATGTTGCTACAAAGAGATGTAAAATGATAGATAATTGTGCACTTGTTTTCGGGGTTCAGAAGCAAAACAGTCGGGGACTAAGTAGCGGGCGCCCAAGTCCAATGCCCAAGTTTTTGTCAGGATCTAGAAACTTGATTGGCAACCTATTCCTACTGTATCAGATATTTTCTCATCACAGAATCTAGAGGACTTGGTAGCAGGTGCCCAAGTCCAAGGTGCTATTTTTGACTCTGATCTACAAATCTGACACTCTGCAATATCCTCCTACAACTCCACTTTTCCTATATCTTCAACCTGTAACCTGCAATCACAGAAACTTTAGGAGGGGGTTGTGGTATTTAGAGGCTTCCCTCAATCAAGCCCCACATTCAAGTCTTTCGAACACCGTTGTCAAATAGAGAGTGTATGTCCTTGGGAGGCAGAGGCAAAAACCAAGTGATAAATGCTAAAAAACACAAATGATGTCACCTTGTAGTGAAGATCTCATAGGTGGAAGAAGCTCTTCATGCCATGAGGAGATGATTTCTCAAATATGCAAATACAAACACATAAACAACACAAATCTACTCTTGCTACACAATGAAAGCCTTGAATCACCTTCACATAAACTTGAGAATCTAAATTGCTAGTTAGTAATCACCTAGTTTACAAATGAATGCCTAAACATGCTTATATATGAAACTACAAACACTCCTGCCAAGAATTTCATAATTCAAACTTACCATGTTGGCATAGGATCCAAATAACGGTCACAAGCTGACACCTAAAATTTGGGCCTGAACCAAAATAGGGTAGGACTAGGGCGCGGGTGCCCAAGTCCTCCCCCCTATTTTGGTCAGGGTTAGGTTCAAGGGATCCCCCTAGGTCCCATTTGTCATGAAACTTAGGGCTCATTTCATCGGGATGTCAAAATATGATGCAAGAAGTCCTAAATGTAGATAAAAGACCCGAGAGCTAAACCTTATGAGGGAAAACCCCCAAGGGACATTTTCTGACATTACATTTAGCCCCACTTTAATGTATGTATAAACACAAGGCCAATACATGCATTAAAGTACGGTCAACAAACACAACAAACACGCCAAGCACGAAGAAGACATGCCAGACACATTAAAAACAATGACAAGCATGCAAAACATGAAGAAGACATCAAATGCATAGAAGACAGTTAATGCATAGAAGACAGGAATGATTTCTTTTCTTTTCTTTTCTTTTTCTCATTATATGAAATGCAGATGCAAGTATAGGAAAGTAAACACACCTCCCATAATGCAGGAAGCACTCATTGTGTTGGTCTTTAAACTACATATATGGGACAACACACAGGCAAGACAAACCAAACCTCCCAAAATGTAGGAAGCACTCATTGCACTAGTCTTTAGATTGCATATGGGGAAACAAACATGCCAAACAAAGCAAGCACACCAAACACACACACACACACACACACACACACACACACACACACACACACACACACACACACTTTGAAGACACAGAGAAAACATAGCAGACAAGCGATGGAGTGTTCCTATTTCTAGGCTAACCACCATCTCAGGCACATTACAGGCACACACCGATGATTGGGCTTCTCCACAACAATCATCGAAGACATGCTTAAGGGTTGAGTTAGTCACAGAACCGCTCCCCGCCTCTGTAGAGGACTTTTGAAAATGACAGGATGGGCACTCTCCACAAGAGATACAGCACCCCCGCCTCCGTAGAGGGCTTAAGATGATTGACTGATTGATTGAAAACAAACTCAGAGTGCAGGAGGGACTCATTGCCACCGGTCTTTAAATTGGACCTGAGGACAAGCACATTACTAAAATCTACAACAGATAGCTTAACTTATATATGCCCCCACCTTAAGGTGGTTGATATCATACATCGATATCAAGCATATTAAGGTAGGAAGAAAACACACAAGGGAAGACATACTTTTGCAAAGCCCATGCCCCCCAGAGGTGACATATACTTTATGATCATCAAATGTTCCCACAAACACATCCCTGCAAGAAACATGTTAGTGTCTACAAAATCATGATAAATAACAACATCAATGCAAATGATTAACCACACAAAGAGCCAAGGTTATACTATGAATTCGGAGATCAAGGATAACCATGGGGCTATATCACAAAAATCTCATAATAGAGTGTCACCAAGGCGAGATTCAAAGACAAATAAAGTGTGCGGAGCAGCAGTATTGTTAAGGTTTGTAAGTGAGATAAAGATAATCAAAATCACTACACAGAAAGCATGAGTGCTTCAACTAGCCAAGCGTCGGATAAGATGTACAACCCCATCATCATATTAGGAACTAAGTCCAATTTTTCATTTCTTGCTAAAGGGATGCCAGGTCTACATCAGTATAAATGTTTTTCGTTATCTGCTCGCTAGATAGAAACACTAGAGGAAGGTAAACAATAAATAAGAGAGGAGAAATGAGTGTCTTAGGGACAGTCACATAGGAGGGTGCCCCCAAGTCACCAACCACAACGCTATGTCCATAAGACACAACACACAACAATGAAATTAGAGAGAGGCAATATAGAAGAATGATGATACAAATAGAAAAAGGTCACAACAGAGGTGGTCTCTTGGTATCCCAGACCTTACAAGAGAATCAAGGGTCATTCCAGGAGGCCTAAACAACACATAACACATCACGGGGGAAGCACATCACGAGAGAGATAGAGGGTTAGAAATACTTACCTTTATGGTCTTTGTATCAGATTTTTGAACTTGCGAACCTCTTAGAGAGGTATTTGATCATGTTTACTGCAAAGTTTATTATCATATGATGCTTGTTTCTTAAATCCTTGATTAAATGAGACTTTTTGTTGCTTATGAGGGGGATAACCACTATTATTTCCAATTGCTAATAGTCATCTTACTCTTTTCTAATTTTTAGCAAGTTTTTGTTATTGATGTCATCTAACACAGTAATAGGAATCATCTTGTACCATCTCACTCGTCTACATTGGTTGTTCTACTTGTCTCTCTGATGTGTTTTGGTTATCTCCCGATTCGTATAAGGATAACGGAGGAGGAACTTCAGCATAAATTCCATTTCTTCATGGACGAGGTGGGTTACTCAACTTTTCCTTATCCACTCCAATCATACCCATGATATTATCATAGTCTAAATAATCATCATCCTCTACTTCCACTAAACCTTGTTCCAACATATTGTTATTAGTATGTTTAGGGAAAGGATTAGTGAAGATTTGTAAATTTTGATTTGGTGGAGCAACTGACTTATTTTCGTTACCATTCACACCTGATACCTATATGATATTCGAATCAATGAGGTCTTGTATTTCATGTTTAAGACGCATACATCATTCAGTGTCATGTGCTTGAGTTCAATGAAAATGAAAGAAGGCATTAGCATCAAAGTAAGGTCCTTGTGCTTTACTAGGATTAACAGGCTTAATCGGGGGAAGCTTTAGAATCTTATTACTCACAACTTGATTCATGATAGAATGATAAGAATCAGATATCGGAGTAAACTTTCTTGGTTGATATGATGTCTTCTTCGAATTTGTGATAGCAGACACATTAGAAAAGTTGTTCGTATTCGGTCCATTAATCTTGATGAAGTTCCTATTATTATTATTTCTCTTAAAGTTGTTTTGTGATGATCCATCCATGGATTGACTAACTTAAGCCAAGGAGTTTTGGTTTTCATACTGACTAGACGAAAATTGATAATCACGAAGGGCAGTGCATAAATATTGAAAGGAGTTATATTTCATCAAGAGGATCTTATCACGGATGTTAGGTTGTAGATTAGTGATAAACACCTTTTGAACATCCTCATCTTTCATCTGATATTGAATTTGCGTATACAAAGATTGATACTAGCTAATAAATTCAGTTAACTTCTCTTTTGGACCTTACTTGCAATGAACTAAGTCAATCAAAGAGACTTGAGGTCCAATATTTGCTTGTAAAAATTGATCAATCAAATATGAAAAGGGGTGTATTGAATTTGGAGGCAAAGAGAAAAACCATTCTAAAGCAGTATCTTTGAGAGATTGCGGGAAAAGTTTTGCCAACAAGTCCTCTTCAAAATAAAAATCACTACACATAGTTGTGAATGCTACCACATGAGTATTAGGATCACCTTTTCCACCATATTTTTCAAAGCGAGGAGTCTCAAAATTCTCGGGCATAGGAGTTCTCAAAATTGCATAGGAAAGGGGATTACGGGCATTGTATGTTGGTCTATTGGGCTGCGAAGCATTTATCAGATTTGTTACCTTTTGTTGTAAATTGGTCATGCCCTGGAAAAATTGGTTTAGGATGGCATCATTGGGAGATGCGGTTTGCTGCGAGGAATTGGAACCAAAGTGAGGAGGTGATTGAGCTTGAGATATGATAGGCAGAGGTTGTGGATAGGTCAATAGTGGTTGGACATAATGGTAGGTGGAAGGTGGTTGAGAATAGCTATATGTAATGGGAGGTTGGGAATAACTGGGATGAAGAGGTGGTTGAGAGAAATTATTCATAGAAGAGGTCCCCTTAGAAACCAAATTCTGATAATTAAATCCCACAGCTTTGTAATTAGTGCCATTAGATACTCCAATACCAGTGGTAGAATTACTACAAGTATTTGCATCAGTTGTTAAGATCATTGATGTAAAGGTAAATATTCTTGTAGTCAGTATAGGTGCTGATACTTGTGTATGAGATGGTGACAAAGTGTTATTTATCACTTTTACACATTCAGTCACTGGCATGATATTGGTTTGTACAATATGTGCTAAACCACAGATTGCATTAACATTGTCTTGTCCTTCTTTTATCAATTCTCTTACATGGTGAATCACGGGTATAGCTTCTTTAGCTATCCTCTCCGTTTGTACATAGTCTTGGAATTCAACTAGGTCTTTATCAATTTTATCTATTTTCTCATCACATATATGTCATGTCGCCTCAATAGTATCATCAACATCATGAAAAGTTTTCTCTTCCATTGTACTTGTGATAGGTGTAATATCTTGTAACATTTGTGTCTCTCCTTTTGTAAAGAAGGTGTTCAATGTGCCAACTTCTTCAAGAGAACTAGATCCCATGTGTCTTATTCTTCTTCTTAAATGAATATTTCTCTTAGGGCAGCAAGTTATTAGACTCATACAAATCTAGGATGATGATAAATCAAAACCTAGTGAAAATACACTAAGATATGCAATTTTTTCAACAAACCTCAATGCAAAAGAGCATGACAAAGGGTGTTGTGAGGAAAATGATGATGGACAAAAAATTATATCAGTAACAATAGCCACCTAATGCCAAAATATCTATCACAACACGCTTATAGTGCCACTCAAGATCAAACCCTAGTGAAAATATAGCAAAAATATGCAATTTTTCACGATTTTTCAAATCCAAGACCTAGCAAAAGGGGTGTTGTAAGGAATTTTATGAGGTGAAAAAAATAATAGCAATAATATCAGTCACCTAGAATCATAAAATCATTTACAACACGGCTGAGGTGCAAACTAAGTCAAACCCTAGGGCAAATATAGCAAGAATGTGTAATTTTTTGCCAAATTTTCAATACAAGAGCCCAATAAAAACATGTTGTGAAGATTTTTAGGAGGGGCAGAAGATAATTACCTTGATAATAGCTAATTAGTGCAAAAATATTCTTCACAACACGCCTATAGTACAAATTTTGAGAGTCGATAAGGCCAAATCTACTGAAAATCAAGGTTTTTCAAGCCCTAGGTTTGAGATCTTGATGCAAAATGCTATATGAATGTCTTGTAATCTATTTTATGATGAAAATTAAGTCCAATAAGATCTGAAAATCATTTTCACACCCTACCATGTAAAATGCAAGTGCAAATCTAAGGAAAAATCAATGAAAATGCTAGTTTTTGTTGAAATTTTCTATGTAAAAAATGCAAATTTTTGAGATCTAAATGCAAATTTACACTAAAATGCAACACTATAGCCAAATGCAAATTTGAATGAGTGTCTAAGATCAGTAGAAAAATTTGAAACAAGATTCCACCTACAAACCCTAGTTTTTTGAATTACTAGGTTATATGAAAAATGCAAAAATTCTAACAAAACCCTAGCAATTTTATGATAAAAATGCAATGCAAGCTATTGAATTTTTGTAATTTTCTGCAATTTAGCTCAGATCTAATGAAAAAATCAGAAATTTGATGAAATTCAAATTAATTAATGCAACATGCAAACCATATGAAAATGCAATATAGGGTTTGCAATTTCAAATTTTTCAATTTTTTTGTAATTTTTCCAATGCAATAAGATGAATGATGATATGAATGAATAAAATCAAATAAAATCTGAAGTAAAACACTCAACAAGGTGCAAACAAGTCCAACAATATGGGTTCACCAAAATGTAAAGGGTGGAATTTGGATAGTTGAATTTTTGGTAGTTTTGTGTATCTATCCTCCTTTCACCCTTTCATTCAAGGACCTAAGGTCGAGTGGCAATGCACTATCATAACCTAGGACACTTTGAGATGTAGGAAAACTTGGATTTGTATGATTTGATTGTCAATTATGTTTAATTGTGCTTAATTATGCCTCAAACCCCTAATTATGCAATTACGGAAGCAAACAGATGAATATTGGAAAATGCTGCTATAAAGAGATGTAAAATGACAAATAATTGTGCACCGATTTTTGGGGTTCAGAAGCAGAACAGTTGGGATCTAAGTAGCGAGCGCCCAAGTCCAATGCCTAGGTTTTTGTCAGGATCTGGAAACTTGATCGGCAACCTGTTCCTACTGTATCAGATATTTTCCCGTCACGAAATTCGGAGGACTTGGTAGCGGGCGCCCAAGTCTAGCATGCTATTTTTGACTCTAATCTACAAATCCAACACTCTGCAATATCCTCCTACAACTCCACTTTTCCTATATCTTCAACTTGTAACCTGCAATCACATAAACTTTGGGAGGGGGTTGTGGTGTTTAGAGGCTTGCCTTAGTCAAGCCCCGGAGAGACATTCAAGTCTTCTGAACACTGTTGTTAGATAGAGAATGCATGCCCTTGGGAGGCAGAGGCAAAAACACAAATGATGTCACCTTGTAGTGAAGATCTCATGGGAGGAAGAAGCTCTTCATGCCATGAGGAGATGATTGCTCAAATATGCAAATACAAACACCTAGACAACACAAATCTGCTCTTGCTACACAATGAAAGCCTTGAATCACCTTCACATAAACTTGAGAATCCAAATTGCTAGCTAGTAATCATCTAGTTTACAAATGAATGCCTAAACATGCTTATATATGCAACTAAAAACACTCCCGCCAAGAATTTCGAAATTCAAACTTACCATATCGGCATAGGACCCAAATAACAGTCACAAGTTGACACCCAAAATTTAGGCCTAACCCAAAATAGGGCAGGAGTAGGGCACGAGCGCCCAAGTCCTCTCCCCCCTATTTTGGTCAGGGTTAGGTTCAAGGGATCCCCTTAGGTCCCATTTGTCATGAAACTTTGGGCTCATTTCATCAGGATGTCAAAATATGATGCAAGATGTCCTAAATGCAAATAAAAGACCCGGGAGCTAAACCTTATGAGGGAAAAGCCCCCAAGGGGACAATTTTTGATGTTACAACTGCTAACTTACGTAAATGGATTCAGGCATTTTTGGATGTTGAATTAGGAATGGTTCCATCATGCAAATAGTTTAATATATAGGAGAACCACTCATCAATATATGTATTGCCTCAGAGTTTCAAATTTACAACTATAGGGTTTTCAATTGTCAGTGTTTTAAGATTATGGATAACGACAGTAAATTCCTTAGGAGAATCATTAGGGGATATAAGGAAAGTTGTGCTTGCCATTGCATCCGCATGTTGATTGTCTTTCCTAGGAATCGTATTTATTAAAAATGACGTGAATTGTTTTAAGAGAGATAGCGCAAACTCACGATACTGAGATAGTTTGTCGTGCTTAGTTTGATATGATCTAGTTATTTGTCGTATAATTAACTGTGAATCACCATATATAGTGATAATTTTTATATTAAGAGCCAAGGCGGCATGAAGTCCTGCAGTGAGAGCTTCGTATTCAGCAATGTTGTTTGTGCATGAGAAATCTAGGCGGTAAGACATAGGAATTAGCTTACCTATAGGGGGTATTAATATAACACCAGTACTGGAGCTAATTCGACATCTTGATCCATCGAAATACAATTCCCATTTATCATCCTTAGTAATTGCTAAGATTTAGTCATTAGGAAATATGTCCTGATGTTGTGTAGTAAAAGGTGAAGGAGCTTCAGCTAACTAGTCAGCCAACGCTTGCCCTTTAATTGCTTTATGAGAAATGAACTTAAGATCAAATTCAGTTAGCAACATAACCCATTTAGAAAGACGACCCGACAAATCTATTTTTGCAAAAAGGTATTTCAAAGGGTCAAATTTTACCATCACATGTATTTCAGCATTTAAAAGATAAGCTTCAGTGTTGCAAACACTAAAGCTAAGCAATGCTTCTCGATAACAGTGTACTGCACTTCATAATCGAGCAAAGTTCAACTAATATAATAGAGAACACATTCTTTTCCTTCAGCATTATGTTGTGCTAACAAGGCTGCTAGGGCATTATTAGATGCTGAGATATATAATAGAAAGGGTTTGTTAGGGACAGCAAACTGTAGAATAGGAGGATTAGCTAAATAAGCCTTTAAATCTTTGAAAGATTTTTGACATTTAGAATTCCATTGAAAATTTGAATCCTTCTTCAGTAATTGCATAAAAGGGTGAGTCCTATCCGCGAGTTGTGAAACAAATTGGTGGATGGCCTGTATCTTCCCTTGCAAACTACTATGTTGGGATATGTTCTTAGGTGTTGGCATAGTCACAATTACGTCTATCTTTTTCATATCCACTTTGATACCATGATTTGAAATGATAAACCCTAACAGTTTTCCACTATCTACACCAAAAACACACTTACAAGGATTTAATCGCATGTTGTATTTCCTTAAGTGCTCAAAAATTTGTCAAAGATTCATAGCATGATCTTGGCAACAGATAGATTTTGCCAAGATGTCATCGACATAATCTTCTAAAATATTGTGCATCTAATCATGAAATATAAGGGTCATGGCACGTTGGTAAGTAGCTCCTGCATTTTTAAGTCCGAATGACATGACTACCCAGCAAAATGTACCCCAAGGTGTTATAAAAGTTGTTTTATATTGATCTTGAGGGTTAATTAAAATTTGATTATATCCTGAAAAACCATCCATGAAAGAGAGTAATTCATGGCTAGCTATAGAATCAACAATCATATCAATGTTAGGAAGTGGAAAATCATCTTTCAAAGATGCAAGATTCAAATCTCAGAAATCTGTACACATTCTTATATGACCATCGGGTTTAGCGATGGCAACAATGTTTGAAATCTAAGGTTAATAGTCAATAGGGTAGATAAAGCTAGCTTGTAGAAGCTTTTCTATCTCATCTTTGACAAGTAATGCTACCTTAGGATTCATCTTATGAATCTTTTATTTAAATGGCTTAGCATCTGGTTTCAAGACGATATTATGTGTTACAATCTGAGGATCAATACCAGGCATATTTGAATAGTTCCAAGCAAACAGTTCAGAAAACTCATGTAGTAACTTAGTCATTTCTTCTTTTTCTTCTGTATGTAAGCAATCACTAATAGGAATTCTTTTTTAGTGTTGTCTTTCTCCATGAAAACATCAACAACCTTTCCATTAAGTAGAGTACTATGGTCTAGGAGATCAGGTGATTGTGGTAGGTCTTCAGATTCTTCATCAAACTTTAGAGTGGCATTTATCGTGCTATTAGATTTTCCAAAATATGTAGTATTGTTCAAACAATAAGGTAAGCCATGTTTATGATGGTAACGACGAATATTGTCATAAGCACCCAAGAATTCCATTATCACTTCATCTGTTGAAAAGATATCCAAAGGAATCACTCCTGGAGGACAACTAGTGGTAATCATCTCAGGAAATATCAATTTAAGTGTTGATATTGTGTTCACATTAAGAGTAGGATGTCTATGGGCTTTAGATTCCTTGAAAGGGTTATATCCAATGCCACTTGAGTAATGTTGTGAAGCGGATTCTATAGGGACTTTGATTCCTTGTTGATTAATACCATAGCCATTACCTACATAATCACAGTTCTTATAAAGGATCTAAAATACTCGACCATAAAGAGAAGCCATTTCTTTAGAAGAAGGTGGGGCTTCATAAGTGTCGTAGTCTGTAGTGTAAGTAAAAGTATTATCTGAATTCGTTACCAAAGAAGCTTTATGTTTCACATTCAAATCATGACATGATATCAATGCAATATTTGATGTTTCAGGGGTAGGGTTATTAACTGTATATTCTCCCATGGAAGAAGATGTAAAATCTAATGAACCCCAATCGTCACCAAGAATGCATTTGATTGTTTGGACTCTTGCGTGACATTATCTGAGGCAAGAGAAGTTGATGAATCCACTTTCAAATTGTTTAAAATCTTATGACAAATGACTTGTTTTTGTGATTCAATTTGTAAACAGTTGTCAGGTTCAGGATTAGCTCATGAATAGTGTGTAGTTTATCCTTGAATATAAATTTGATTGAATGATGTAAAGTAGAAGGAACTATCCCCAATGCATCGATCCAAGGTCTACCAAGAATCATGTTGTAAGATAGAGAAAAAGGCATGACATGAATCAGAGTAGGCACACTCATAGGTCCTACTTGTACAGGTAGAGTTATAGTGCCCACGGATTGTCATCCAACATTGTCAAAGCCGCGAATACTTATCATTTTCAACTTAATCAAGGATGTATCAACATAAATCTTATGTAATAAGTTAATGCCACAAACATTAAGAGCTGATCCATTATCAATCATAACTATCTTAACCAGTGTCTTGTTTATTGTAATGAAGATAATCAAAGGATCATACTAATTCTAAACTTCAAGAGATGGCAACTCATATTGTTGAAACAAAATGTCTATTTTTCTCAAATGCATACAATCTAATAGAGCTGCTACATCATTTGGCTTGACAGCAGGTGGTATAATCACCTTTTGTAAAGCTTCTTAGAGCATTCCATGGTAAGTAGGTGAAGTTTGTATGAGTTCCCAAAGAGATATCTTTGCAGGAGTAGCATGAAGCTGCTATACAAGATCATAGTCTTAACCAACCTTATGTGTTAAACAAGGTGCTTGAGGAAGCATAGGTTGAGAAGCTGGTAGAGATATTGAAATGCTCAGTTGTTGTTTTCTTTGTTTATTATTCTGAGTGTTATGCATGAGCAACCGCATTATGAGTAGGTTATTATGAATTTTGATGTGTTATTTGTTTAGCAAAGTTGTAAATGTGATCAGGAGGTCGAGAAGAAGGTGGAAGACCTCTAATAGTGAGCACTGGTTTAGAAGGTGGTTTAGCCACATCCGAACATAAGGTGACCACAATTTTTGGTTTCCCAGAATCTTCCTTAGTTTTAGGAACATAAATTACTTTCATAACTCTTTGAAACAATGACGGTTTAGAAGTCGTAGTGGAATGTTCAATTGAGATAAAGTCCTCAAGGGCTTCATCTAACATATCAAAGTCATCACAACTAAACGGCTCATCATATACATGAAAATCTTGCAAAAAGTAATCCAATATTTTAACATGCTCTAATTAAGCCAAGATTTAAATGTAAAATGATGTATGAAATATTTTTTATGAAAATGAAACACTTATGCAAAACACCAAGTGATAATTTCCAACTCTTTTAGTGAAAAGATAAAGAATATCATTCAAAGTTCAATGCATGCACTTTCACAAAAGAGGGTTTTCAATCTAAATGTGCTTTAGGACAGCAAACTAATTCAGATCTGATGTTTAAAAGGATGCAAATTCTTTATAGTGTGGGTTCACCAAAATGTTTAGTGTGAAAAAGTAGGTTTTCTTAAACAAGGTTAAGTCCTATTTCTCCACTAACTAAACATTGGGAAGATAAGAACCAATCTTTAGATCAAGTTATTGATTGCTTGTACATTCCCTAATGCTAATTAGGTCTGATTCAAGTGTTTAACTAAGGTTCTACGAAGTGTCTTTATTCATTAACCGAGTAAACCCTAATTACACCTTGTAATAGAAATTGACTGAATTCAAAGATAAAGCAGACAAAACAGATCATAGAAATGTAGAGAATAAGGTTCAGAGATCATGCACCTAAAAATTGAGGGCCAACTAGACTAGGGCGCCCACTCATTAGTCCTACAAATTTTTGCCTGTGAAAATCTTCCCCACTAGATGTCTAGTGACCTCCAATAGCTCCTAGATCTTAGAAAATCTCCTCAGTTGGACTAGGGCGCCCGCTCATTAGTCCCAAAAGTGTTAGGATCTGAAATTTTGAAATCTAGTGATGACTATATTCATGATATCCATCTTCCTGCTGCTCCTTTTTGTTGTATCTTGTAAAACATGATTTGTACCTACAAAAGGAGGAGTAAGATGTTGTGGCTATATAGGAGTTTGCCTCAGTCAAGCCTTGTTTTGGTATTCCTACCTCAATAATAGCCAGAGATAAAGATTTACAGAAGTGTGTGCAAACCTAACAAAGTGTATGCAGAAATATCAAACCATAGATGTCTCAGTCAAGGGAAGATCAATAACTTTCTTTAATTCAATAAATACATATAACTTCACCTTGAGGAGATGAAAAAAAATGAAGACTTGCATGAACAAGAAGGAGAATCAGCAATGTCTGTGGAGGATCTCCAAGCTCGATGTTGGAGGCTTCAACCCTTCTCCCGATCATGCAAAAGGTGTACAAACCCTAGGAAGAACAAGATAGTCTCAAGATCTTGATTCCTAATCTCCATCCATCGTCTCCATGATATAAAATTCAAACAACTTCAAAAAGCTTCAACAAGTCATTGATCTTCAATGGCAATTTTAGCAGAGTTTTGGCATCAAGCTTACATAAAGATTGTGTGTGATGAAATGATTATCAAATGTCTTTTTATATCTAACCTTAGGGAATTCAAATTTTGAAATAACATCTCGATATCATGTGAAAACAAAAATTTGAAAATGGAATCCTAAGGTGCACGACGAGAGTCAACACCCCACCGAGATTCAAAATCCTGAAAAATGGGGGAGGACTAGGGCACGGGCACCCGAGTCTATTCCCCCATTTTCTGATTGGATCTGCGTCTAGGGGGTCTTAGGGACCCATAATCCAAATTCTCTTTCTAGGTTCCATCAATAGTTGTCTCAGAAAATGAACATTATGCAACTAGACACTAACCAATCAGGGTTTCGGGAAGGTCAGAAACAAAGAGGTTAAGAGGTCACCAAAGGTGAGGAGCTAAACCAAGGGAAATTGTACCATTCCATACAGGAGGACAATTTTTGACGTAACAAGTAGTGAGCCATCCCTTCTTCCATCTCTTTCTATTAAGGATAGTGAGTCCTTTGGCAGTGACCCACCTGTAGTGAGCATTCTCTTTTATGGACAGTGAGTCCTTTTGGCAGTGAGACTAATTGTAATCGGTATTGTTATTCATATATATATGTGAGTTAATCCTCACTGTGGTTTTTCCCTTTTTGGGTTTTCCACGTGAAAATCTGGTGTTCATGTGTTATGTATTTTGATGGTTGATTTCATGCTTTCCTTTCTTACTGCAAATTAAATATCCTCTGTGAAATGAATGTTTAAATGCTTAAGTGGTTTCAGAGAATATTGATTCACTCCCCCTCTTAGTATTCCAGGTGTTCAATAGTATTTATTCAAACACCCAAAGTAAATAGGTTTCAATGTTTAGTTCTTATTTTATTGACAAGATTTTAGAGCACTATGATTATAATCTTCATTACATTGAAATAAAATAATAATATGTGTGTCCCATCAATTTTATCATTTTAAACACATTTCACACCTTACAAACCTATGAAAGAGTATATCTATCAACAAGAATTAAAAATTTAATTATTATAAGTTGACAATTTTACTAAAATTTATACAAATAATAATTCTCCATTTGAGATAATTCTCCCTCTCGACAATTGCTAGATCTTACAATTAGATATTGTTCAATGTGTCAATTTTGATAAAGCATATTTCCCATCATGTGAAATCCATGTCATTGTAATCTTCTAAATCTACTCACCACAAAAATGAATGAGGTGGGTCCTTAGAATGGCACATGTGTTGCAACCTTGCTAATGGTTTACACTGAATCACTCCTGCTCTTTTTGGAAAGCCATCTAAAGTGGAGAATCTGATGGATTGCTCTCTTCACATGGAAGAAGAATCTCATGGATTATATTGATATGATCATGCTGAGTGGGGGTCACATCACTTGATTCACTCACCTTGTGAGGAAGGAGTACCAGGTGATGAATTATGGTGTTGATGGGAGTTGGGATGATTGAGGGTTTCAAATTCTCTCTTGTAGATCATTGACATGTTATTGTTATAATTGTGATGTCAATAACTTTGTCTAAGAGAGTAAGATATTTTATGTGGAACTCTTCTCTTATGTGCCTTCTCTCATTTTATTTGTGAATCTACCCAATAATTTCTATTTGTTCTTGAACTCAAGTTCTTGGTTGGGTATTTCTTGTGTTGGTAGGTTTGTCCTAATCGCATCCAAAATTTCTTCAATCTAGTCTTCCTTGATCCTTGGACATATTTGGCATGAGAATCCAAGTGATAGATAGGAAACTAAGGAGAGAGAGAGTAGTTTTGGTATGTTTTCTTGCTTTGTTGAGATGTTATTCTTGCTTAGTTGATGGTTGGTTTAATGTTTGTTAAATGCCTCATGATGATTTCAAGGGCTTCTGTCTTCTTATTTTACATTCTCAAAAGTTGTAAGAATTTAACTAAATGTACTAATTTAAATGATGCAAAAAAGAATCTATTCTACCTTACTTTTGTATTTTAAAAAAAAAAAAAACTAATTTACTCTTTGCAATTTTAATTACTTCTATATGGCTTACATGCAATCTATGTACTAGATGTTTGGAGTTCTTAATTTTAAGAGAATTTTTGAAAATAAATGAAGAAGCTTCTAATCTATAAAAAGCAATATAAATCTAAATCTACCTAAGAAAGCGATAAAAATTTTAAACTAAGTAAGAAGAAACAATAGATTGTTACAATCCTTAGGCAACTTTGAGTGATTTAATTTCTACTAATACTACTAAATAAATAAAGATTCAAATGAAATTATTTTAAAACAAAGAAACCTAGTTGAATCTTTGAAGCTTCTCAGTAATCACTATGATTAGAGTCTTCAGAGGATCCAACTTGATTTGCAATTTCTTCTCCTCTTCTGGTTTTGGGGTGCTTCACTTGATGGAAAGGGAAGATCTAAGATTGTAAAATATTTGGAAGGAAAGATTTATAATCTTCCTGTGTTATGTGGGTTAGGTTAGATCCTAACTTTGGTGATTTGGGATTTCGATTTGTGGATAGGATAACAACCTTCTAAAGGTGATCTTGTTCCTAGAGGAAGGGATACAAAGCTTCTAGCAAAGATTTGTATAGATAAATTAAATCATTTTATCTTATGCTTAATGCTTCTTGATGTAAAGAATGGCTTCTTCAAAATTGTTCAAAACTTGCATCAATCTAGATGAATGAGGGAAGGGTGGTTTAAATAAAAAAAGAGGAGAGCAAATCAAGAGAAAAATCTTCAATTAATGGAGGGTCAAGGGAATAAGATTGATAGCTAGAAGAAAGGCATGGCATTCAAGACTCAAAAGAACTATCAATCAGAAGGGAAACTAGAGGAAAATTAGTTGAAACTAAGAGATTATGTGTATAACAAAACTTGAAAGGGTCACCCCTATCAGGAGGTGGGTTGCCCCTCTTACTAGGGAAAATCACCCATGTGACCCTACAACTTAACATGGGTCACCTTAGTGATCCTAAGGTCTCTTGGGTGCCCCTACAATTGCACTTGTGTAGAATCTTAGTTTTGGAGGGTGAGGATGAAAAGCAAGGTGAGAAGATGGCTAACAAGGGTGGAAAACATGTGAGGGAAGTGTACACAAAAAATTTGGACAAAATATAAAGATAAAACAATTAAATGCAATACCTTTTTGACCCAAAACCTTTCAAATACCTCAGATGCCTTGAAAGATTGATGCATGCATGATTGGTTGACGTAGCCTGATTTGATGTTGATTGCTCAAATACGCAACATAACATTGAGATGGAGATTGATAGTAGAAAATAGATAGATGATGGATGAGAGGAAGAATTTCAACAACATAAGGATATCAAACTCAATGCATACAAATGGCTTATGAGAGGGTTAATTTATAGATTTTCAAGGATGAAGTGAAGAAGATTTGATAAGATTTGATTTTTATAAAAGAGGAAACAAAACAAGATAAGATAAGATAAAAAAGATAGAAAGATTAGCTTTTAGTTTTAAATCCTCAAAAAGGAAATAAATCTTCAAAAAGGATGGGAGGATAATTGATGAATTATCTAATTAAATAAATAAATTAGATACACATGAGTTCAAATTTAGAAAGAAAGCAAGAGGATTTTATTAGGATCCTATTAATTAAATAAATATTTGATTTATTTAATTAATGTTGGATTTATGATGGGAGATGATGTGGAAAGATAATTAAATAAATAAAAATTTATTTAATTATAGGAAAATAGATAAATGATTAATTAAACAATTAAAAATAATTATTTAATTAGAGGGGATAAATGGACATGAATAATTAAATAAATAAAAATTTATTTAATTATAGAAGAAGGTATTATGGGATTGAAAGGGAATAAATGACATTAGTCAATAAATAAGATTTATTTAACTAATTAGGTGATGATATGGGTGCTTAGGGCAAAACATGCTATAAGATGTCTAGATATTGTAATTGACTAGGTGTTGCAAGACATGGACATTTTTGGGCGTCTACATTTTGCCCCTCTTTGAGATGATGTTCGAGATGATAAAATTTGTGTCGCGTAACATCATTTCAAAGAAGCTAAGGTATGGGTAGAGGAAAAGGGGTGGATGACAAAAAGATAGGATGATGATGGAATGATAGGATGATGATGCCCCCTCAAGAGGATAGGTGGGTTGGACAAACACGGGTAGGCTCTCGAAATGAAATGGATTGGTCAAAAAATATTAGGGAAGGGATAGAAGAAAGGATGATGCATTATGCTACAATGAAAGTGAGCAACCATAATGTTTGATATAGCACTAGACGTTATGCACCAAGGTATGATGACCAAGGTGATGACGTGTCTCATGCCCCAGCGTAATAAACCTTGTCTAGATGTATGAAGAAGAAAACTTAGAAAATTAAAGTCCTAATGTACAAAAGGTATGATGTGACCTTAGATGCAAAGGATAATGCCAAAAGCTATTCCAACATACACAAGATATGAATATTAGTTGGAATGATACCGATATGATACAAATGCAAGATAAAATGATAACACACACAAGCAAGCAAGCAAGCATGCACAAATGATTCAAAAAACAAACAAGGTATTGCCCCTGTCAAGCTACAAATCAAATGATTAATTGATTGATTGATGATAATGATAGTGTTGTCATTGTGGGGAATGATATATCCCTAGATCAACACAAGGATGATTGATTGATTAACTGATTGGGTTTACAACAAGGCTAGGATCAAGACCATTGATGTGATTGGATAATTTGACAAGCTTGATTGTCTTGATTGGTATGGATAAAGGATGACTTGCATTTGGATCACTGCTTTGATGATTTGAATTGATAAGGATGGATGGAAGAAGTGATTGATGAATTGATTGAAAGATTGATGATGATGATTTGATTTAATTTTGATTGATTAGATTGATTGGATTTGAGATTGATGATAGAATAAATGATAGATAGATGAAGATGATGAATGAAGATTAGAAGAATGGTGAAAGATGGAAGGGGTGTATCGCCTATGCCTAAATCTAGGTACTTCCTTCATATCCTAGATTGCTTACATACCCTGTATCCATGGGATCAAGGCACTTAACGATAAAGATGAGATGTAGTTCTGATAATGTTTGATGATGATGATGGGATGAGTGATGAGTGGATTGATGTGATTAGATGTAGTGATGATTGGATTGGAAAAAATGATTTGATGGAAATGATTTGATGAATGGATTGGAAGAATGTGGATTGATTGGTTGATTTGAGATGAATGTGATGGATTGATTTTATTGCTTGGGTTTTTGTTGGAGATTTGATTTTTTTTTAATTTTGGGAAATATTTTGATTTTTTTTATTTTTGAAATGTTTTGATTTTTTGGATTTTGATATTTTTGGGTTTTGATAATATTTTGATATTTTTGGATTTTGATATGTTTTGATTTTTTTGGATTTTTTGACATGTTTTGATTTTGTTTTGGATTTTGGGAATATTTTTTTCCTGTGTTTTGAATGTTTTGCAATTTTTTTTGTATTTTTTGGAATGTTTTAATTTTTTGGGGTTTTTTGTTGGAAATGTTTAGGGATAGCACCGAATTCCAATTGGGGTAGCCTTTGTGCTATACCAATGACAAGGGGGAAACCAAGTCTAGGTGCAAGGACGAAGGTAAGGTTGGATTGGATGAATGGATAAAAGGATAGGCTATGAAATGGAAATCTTGTGATAAGTGGATGGGATGGATGCAATGCACAAGAAATGTAAGGATGTGATCTCCAAAGACTATGTCATGTAGGAATAAACATGCCCATTCTAGGTGCAATGCTTAGGAATTTTCATGATAAAGTGTAGGACAATAGGTATAATGGGATGGATTGGTTTGGATAGGATAGATAAATGGCTAGTGACAAGAGGGTAATGATAGGATTGGTTTGGAAGGATGAGATATGTCAAGAGATATCCAAAACATTTGGCAACATTTTGCCCCCATATTTTTGTCAATATCAAAAGGAAGAAGGGTGTATGAATGGACTCAATGGGATAGGTATATGTATGTGGGTGTAATGGATAAGGATGGTAAGATGGAAATGGTATGATAGGATATGATAGGATGGGAAGTGATAGGTAGAATGAGATATTGTGTCCCCAAGTGTAATAAGATCAACTTACACATGACACCTATTTAACGAGTTTTCATCATAGCGCCTGTTTGCCAAGTTTTCACCATTGGACAAAGGGATTTCTCTTTACTTTTTCCTTTTTTTTTGATATATTGGGATTGAATAGGTGGATATGGAAAGAAAGGACTCAAGTTTCTAGTTCCATGAAAGTGTCCCATTAGAGATGGATGTCATCGCATATGGACCATGTCAAGTGTACTCATACATATTGGTAATGGATTAGGAGTGCATGAGAGGAAGGTGGATGAGGTAGGTAGATAGTGGATTATGATGTGGATTATGGATGACTTATGCAATGATGGATGAGTGAAAGGCTTATGCAAAAGCATGGACCATAGGGATATGATGGGTGAGATATGTAGGATAATAGTTGAAGGAAGGGGGGATGGAAGTATGTGGAAATATTGTGGGATGGAAGGGAATCATGACCAATGGTTGCACACACCGTGATAAACAATAAAGATTTTAATGAGGAGGTGGTGTACGAAGTAATGGTGATATTTGCATAGGGGATGGGTGACGAAGTGTTTTAGGAACCCACATAGACTTAGAATTTTTATGATTTTTGTTTGACTTGCGAGATGAAGGAATTTGATATTTTTTGATGGAGTGGATTTTTTTGGATTGTGGAATGGAAGTGGATGGTTGGGATTTTTGAGAGGGGGATGCCTCTTTTTCTTTGGCTTCTTTTTGCTTAGGTACCCATACCATTTTAGTTTTGACCTTTTCTTGTGAAGGTATGGGCTTAGGTAGCCTTGTAGATGGATTTGACTTTGATTCTTTGCATAGATGTCCTAAAGCATTAGGATCCTTAGGATTCTTGACTTTATAGGTAGAGGCATCCAAATTTTTGCTTTTGAATCCCATGGACATGGTGGAATGAGTGGAAGCTTCATGTTTAGACAATGTGTTCATTGATTGGTCATGATTAGGAATATGAGGGTATTTATGGATGATAGGAATGTTAAAGGTGTTGGAAGTAGTGGAGGTAAAGTGGATGGAGGGATGTTAGGAGTTGGAAGTAGTGGAGGAAAAGTTGATGGTGGGAGGTGTACAGTCACATGCTTTTGAGACTTGTAGGATAATGGAGGTGGAATGGCAACATATGCTTTTAGAGTATGATAGGATTTATGGAGGAAAGAGGTGGATTTTGGAGGCATGGAGGAAATATCAACATCTTTAGATTGTTGTCCTTGGGGTGTGTATCCAAGGCCATATGAGTGTTGAGGGACTTTGACATGGATGGGCTCCAAAATACCCTATTCATGAAGGCCTAAGCCTTTACCTTGGTAGTTCATATTTTGGAGCATGTGATTGACTATGGGACTATGTGTAGGTGGAACATTAGACACAAGTTCCTTATTGAACAGAGAAGGTGAGATGGTAGACAATGGCTATTGTGTTCCTAGGGAGGAACATTCATGAGTGAGGGTGGATAGACTAATAGGACATGATGGCTTTGAAATGGAGTCGATTGTGGATGTGGAAGGATCATTAGGATTTTGATAATTGTTATGCTCACTAAGATCCAAGGTATTCATTTGATCATCTATGTTCACTTGGGAGCGGGGTGTCTCATCAAGGGAAGTGGATATTTGTAGATAATGGATAGGACTAGGTGGATGATGGGTAGGAACAATTTGGATATCTTGCTCATGGATGTTAATGGGAGGAAGGATAGGTGGAGTGATAACCTCTTGATCATGGAATGCATAAAGTTTGTCTAAGAGGATCATCATGGTTTTCATAATCATAGATAGAACCTTGATCATAAATGTGAGCATAAATAGGATCGAGTGTACTATGGATGGGATCACTTTGCTCATAAATAGGGTTATGATCATAAATAATATCTTGATCATAAAAAACATATAGATCATGGATTGGTTGATCTTGGAGATGCTTTGATCTTGACTTGGTTGAGGGGTTGATGTTTCCACTGTTGGCAAGAGACACTATATGGATTCATGGTTGTTGTCATTGATGGCAACAAAGGTCATCCCACATATCCACAAGTCATGGTGTGTCTCTACCAGAAGTTAGAATGAAGACTATTGTGGTCCGGTGAACAAGAACAGAGCATGTGGCAAGGTCCGACAGATTGGTCTGGATCTCTCAGAGGAAGTGTCTTGGTGCAGTGCAGATTTGGGGAAGTCAAAAGGACTACCTTGAGTAGTATATTCCAAGGATTTAGCCTCCGGTGATGGACAAGAAAGAAGATATGAATAGTTGAGTACCGGATTCTTGAAAGAAAGTGAGAACAGAGGAAGAACTGACTGACAGAGTATCAGACTATTTTCTGTATGTGTTACTGTTGATGGTAAAGGTTGTGAAGGCATGAATCATGTTTGGCTGACATGATTAATGATATCTTCAAGTATATGCTTGATCCGCATTACTTGATATGCAAGGATTCAGCCGACAAAACAAAGTTTGTGAGAAGATAGACTATTCCGGGTGCCGACTAGAAAGATAATGAAATCACTAGTGCGGATATAAATAGAGGATGGATTTTGTTGTGAGAAGTGTGGTTGTGTGATGGTGTATGCGAATAAGTGCAGAGCAGAGTAGAAGTAGTAAGAAAGATCTGGTATGTGAAAGGAAAGTAGAATAAAGAACAGAGGAAAGATGAAGTGCAACAGATCAGTGTACTGAGCCTAACCGAAACTGAACTCCAGCATATGTAGATGCTTCCAATCAGTTCAAGTATTGTATAACACTCTTTTGTAGACAGTGTGTCTCTTTGTAGGCAGTGTGCCTCTTTGTGAGCAGTGTGCTCGAGCAGTGAGCCCTAATTGGCAAGTGCCATTTTTGTAACTCCTTATTCTTCTAATAGAGAATAATCTTTGGGTTAATCACCCCGTGGTTTTCTCCCTTAACAGGGTTTCCACGTCAAAAATACTGTGTCATGTGTTTCTCATTTCATGGTAATGTTTTTATGTTGATTCAATGCTGCATTAATTAATAAGAAAGTTCAAAAGAAGAAATAATTAGGATAACTGATTCACCCCCCCTCTTGGTTATCAACAATTGGTATTAGAGCTAAGTTCCTCCTAATAGAGCCTAACAGCTTGAGGAAGATCTGGGAGTTCAAATGGATGCATATGGTTTAAGGGAGCAACTCAAGACTGCCCTTGAGGATCTTGAACAATCAAACTCTGAAGTCAATGAATTAAAGGAAAGACTAAAACAAGCTGATGAATTCATGAGAGAACTAAAGGACAAATTAAGTCTGTCTATGAAAAAGAGAAAGGAGCTACTCCAACAATTAGCAAGACAAAGTGAAGAAAGCATTACAAATGAAGAATTGACTGAGAAAACTAAGTTATGTGAAAAGTTATCAAAAGAAGTCATTATGTTAAGACATGAAATGGAATCAGGAACTATAAAGTTTACTCAAGAGATTGAAGAAAAAAGAAAAGCTGAAGACAATCTAAGACAATCTCTTAAAGAGAAATCAGAAGAATGCCACCAGATGGACAGGATTATCAGACATGTTGAATCTGATCTTGAAGATGCCAAAGATAATGAAGAAAAACTTGAGGATCAAATTGTCTCTCTCAAAAGAGATCTTCAAACAGCAAATGAATATAAAGAAAAATTCAAGATAAGTTCTGCCCAACTTGAAGTACTTCTTGGAAGTCAAAAGAGGACAGATGACAAGTATGGTTTGGGATATGAGAAAGGAGAAAGCTCCGGATCCGGTCAAAAGAATTTTGGATCAGAAAATCCAAGGAATAGGCCTAGAAGACCTCCGGTAAGATAGCCCAATGCTCAAAGATATCCATCCTTCAATGGATACTGCCACAGCTGCAATCACTTTGGTCACAAAGCTAATCAGTGCAGAAAGAGAATGAATCAGACTAATCCATCCTTCTCCGGACAGTGCTTTAACTGCAAAAGGTATGGACACAAGTCTCATGAATGCAGAAATATGCAAGTAAACAAATCATTCAATGGTAGATGCTTTGCATGCAATAGAGTAGGTCATATGGCTAATCAATGCAAATCAAGAGGTTATCAGTCAAATATGCAAAGAAATGTTATTTGCCAAATCTGTAATAGGTCCGGTCATAATGCTAAAGTCTGCAGAAGCAAGAATCAGGACAAAAGAGGTCTGGTGTATAATCAGAATCAAGACAAGGGTGAACAAAAGATGAATGCAGATGAAGTTAGGAATCAGATGAGCAAGATTTGGGTGAAGAAAAGTTCAGAGAATATAGAAGTTGGATCCGTACCAAACTCTGGTGCTGATATTCCTTCCAGAAATTAAAAAGTGAGCTCTGGCTCAGGAGGAGACTCAAAGAAAATCCTGTTCCCCCAGCCAATCAAGTGGTGCCGGATGTGGCACAAGATGTAGAGTAAAGGGTTTAAAGATATATGTCTTGATATGATCTAGATAAGATTTCAGAGGTCTGCATGAAGATATAAAGAAGTTATGATCGATCAAGCAAGACCTATTCTGGAAGATGCTCTGGAATGACAGAGGATTACAAAAGGGTCCGGAGAGATCCGGAAGTGCATTGTCCTATTCTATGGATTGGACAGAGTGTTTGGGATATTCTTGTAATATGTCATCTTGATTTGTTCATGATTGGAAGATCCGCATGATGTTCATAGATTAGGACTGATCCGGTACTCCAAGCTATTCGGATAAGGCAAACTGAAATAATGTAGGTCAAGCATTTATTGCCATCAGATATTAGGGTTTGCAGAGCAATATAAGGGATTTCTCATAAAATCACTTGCTCATTCTGCACTCAAGAAGAAGCGAAAAGTGGAGCTCTGCAACAAGATTCATCAAGCTCACCAAAGATCTCCTACCGAAGTCATTACATACTGAAATCAATCAAAGCACTCCGTGTAACCGAAGATGCATAAGGTATTTTCCATTTTCGATATCTTGCTACAAATCTTTTGAGAAATGGCTACTCCAAATATAGTAAAAATCTCAGATAGGCCCCGACCTGAATTTAAGAAACATCCATACAAGTCATTGGAGGTAGATCCCTTAGGAGCATTCTCTAGTGTTCCTCATGGTGTTTTACACACAGAAGACGTTAGGGTTTACATACATGCAAGCATTGAGGAATTCGGGGAATTCAAATTGAGAGATTTCTATCACAAACAACTGATAGACAATGCCTTTGAGCTTAAACCAAAGTATAAGGGTATCCAGAAGAAACAGTTTGATCAATTCATTCATTTCCCCTGCTTTGAAGAAAATGAATGGGTCTGGTATGTATTGAGTAGGATGCATGACAACTTCCTATGGCTGGATAGACCTTGCAAGATCACAAAAGAGGCAATTAGGGCAGTGACTGGTCTATACTCTTCCGGAGGGATACCTATCCTCAAATTTGTCAAAAATAACATTGTAACTGAGGCCACCAGATCAAAATTTGATAAGAGGGCAATGACCATTGAAGATATTTCTGATCCAGATATCAAGTATGCATCCATGATAATAGGATACAAGATCTATCACTCCAGCAGGGAGAATTCTGTATCCGAAACTGCAGTATATACTGCCTATGAAATGCTGAGGAAGAATGCAGATTATGATCTCTGTGAACTTCTCTTAAGCCAATTAATGGAAAATATACAAAAGATCAAGAAGGACAAAAAGAATTCTTTTAAGTATGGTACTCTTATATTATGTCTATTTTTCTACTTCATGAATGAGCTGCCCGGATCAAGTGGATGGGCATGGCAGAATGACAAACCTGTTGCAGTCCAAATAAGAGATTATTTACATGGGCTTGGGGATGCCAAAGCAAGAAATACAGCCCTATGGGGATGCTTCAAAAACTTCCAGAGCACGATGCAAGCAAGAGAAAGAATTCCCCAGTCTCTTGTTGAAAAATACAAAGACTTAGTTTGCTTTATGGTGGATACTGATCAGTGCCTAATGGAGGCAGTGGAGCCAAGGACTGTCTGGATCATGCCCATGGGGTATGAGGTTGATGAATAGATTGTAGAACTGCATGTTCAACACATGCTTAGTCAACCCAAAGATCCAAAGGCAGAAAGGTTCAGAACCTTTGAGGAGCTAAGTGTGAAAATCCATGTGGAACTCAGGGAACCTGAGATAAAGAGGAAAGTGAGAAAAGAAGTAGAGCATATTGCTCAAGGCCTAGGCATCCCAAAGGAGGCACTTGATGCCAACCGGGAAAAGAGAAGAAAGGCTCAGGAAGAAAAGAAAGAGGTAGAAAAGAAAAGCAAGAAAAGTGCTCCGGTGGAAACCTCAACCCGGACCAGATCATCAAAAGGATCTACACCTGTTAGAACCAAAAGCTCAAAACTGGAAGTCCAGGCATCCGGTAAAAGATCTAAGACAAAAGCCTCAAGGGCTTATGAAAGCCAAAAGGATGAAGAGGAAACTGAGTCAGATGAGGGAGTAAAAGAAATAAAGAAGCAGAAGAAGAGAGGATCTGGTAAACCCTCCATAGGCCAAGACAAGGAAGAAATGGCAGAGGTATTTGTTGAAAAGCCCACCCTGTCTCTAGATAGTGTAGTCAAATCAGTCACTGTGGATGGGAACCTTCAACCAGTGGCTGAATTCTATGATGACTACAATGAGGCAGATCAAAAGATCCTGCAGGAAGCTACAATCAGGTACCTGAACATTTACAATAAAGCTTTTATTGAGATTATCTCCGAAATTCCTAAGAGTCTAGAGAAGGAATTAGAAATAAGAAAGAACAATGCCATGGCAAAAGACCTTGAGATCAGGGAATAGATAGATATTCAGCTATATCCTTCAATTGATCACAAAACAATGAACATGGTATTCAAAGACTGCAAGGATGAATTCAGAAGCAAAGCAAGGATGAATCAGCGTATGCTTGGTGAGACCGACAAAGTAGCCAAGGACACTGAAGAGATCCTCTGGAACACATTCAAAAGGTTTAACATTCCTATTGTAGAGGATTTAGGTGTAGAAACAGCTGTGGACTTGGAATCATCTGCTCCGGAAGAAGTGGCCCTTGAACAGAGTAACATCTCTCCTTTGGTTTCCCCTACAGTCTCCGGATCCCAAGAGAAATTACAGGAGAAAGAAGCAACAGTAAAAGAAAAAGAGGTTGACAGCACCAAGGATGCAGAGAAAGAGAAGATTCCAATAGAGAAAACCACAACTGAAAGTGGTAAGAATGTGGAAGGAGAAAAAACTCCAAAGGACAAAACTGTAGAAGAAAAGAAACATCTGTCTCTGGCAAGAGACACTGCACGAACTGTTCAAAAATTTCTGAGCCAAGAAATAATAGAGATTGATGAACTGGAGCTTCTAAAAGGCCCATTCGACTTTGACTCTCTCTCTCCGGTACAGACGATGAAGATAGCCTCATTTGCAAATGCTAAGGCAAATGAAAAACTCCTAAAGTCTCATATGGAAGACTGTGAGTTGATAGAGGCTGCTTTCGGAGTGCTTGAAAAGATTATGCCATCAGTCCAGATAGATCCGACAACCTCCTCTTCCGGTAATCTCAAAACCTTAGTCAGCAGTGTTGATACACATTTTGATTCTCTAGAAAAATCAGCTGAAGAAAAGGTCCGGAAGGAATTTTTGGATAAGAGATTTTCAGAAGTACTAGGATTAATCTCTAATGATAGGAGAAATATGAGTATTGGAATAAAGAGCTTAGAAAATGCTCTTAAGGATGGCGGTGACATCTACAAATTTTGTATCTCCTAGTCAAAGGCAACAGTAGAAATTGATAAGAAAATAAAAGAGGAACAGGACAAACTACAAAGTTTATCTCAAAGTTTTGATCCTCTCTCTTCCTCCATAGTCAATCAAGAATGTCAAACTATTGCAATCACAAATGCAATAAAGAACTTTGAGAAGGAAAGGAAGAATATAACTAACCAGATGGGAGAACTTAGAAGGATTATAATCCCTAAGTTAGAAACTATGCATGAGGCCATCAGTGATGCTCAGACTACCGCCCAAACAAATGATCCGACAAATCTCAAGAGGGTAGAAGCTTTTGCATTTTTGTTGAGTGGTCACATTTCAATTTTGGATAGAATGAAGCAAAGTTGGGCTACAGAACTGGTCCAATTGAAGACATCCTTTACAGACATTCTTCAGTTTATGTGAGTATGTAATATGCGGCTATGTATAGTAAATTTTTGAAAATTTTGGTGTGCGGACCCTACCCTTTGCCATTGATGTCAAAGGGGGAGTGAGGAGTAGTGAAAAATGAGGAATCCAACTAAGGGGGAGTTCCGGATATTGTATATAAAGATAGAGCATCAGCCAAGGGGGAGCACAGTGTAAACACTTAGTCATTTTTCACTAAGTGTTGCCATCAATGCCAAAGGGGGAGATCGTTAGCAAGAGACACTATATGGATTCATGGTTGTTGTCATTGATGGCAACAAAGGTCATCCCACATATCCGCAAGTCATGGTGTGTCTCTACCAGAAGTCAGAATGAAGACTGTTGTGGTCTGGTGAACAAGAATAAAGCATGTGGCAAGGTCCGACAAATTGGTCCGGATCTCTCAGAGGAAGTGTCTTGGTGCAGTGCGGATTTGGGGAGGTCAAAAGGACTACCTTGAGTAGTATATTCCAAGGATTTAGCCTCTAGTGATGGACAAGAAAGAAGATATGAATAGTTGAGTACTGGATTCTTGAAAGACAGTGAGAACAGAGGAAGAACTGACTGACAGAGTATCAGACTATTTTCTGGATGTGTTACTGTTGATGGTAAAGGTTGTGAAGGCATGAATCATGTTTGGCTGACATGATTAATGATATCTACAAGTATATGCTTGATCCGCATTACTTGATATGCAAGGATTCAGCTGACAGAACAAAGTTTGTGAGAAGATAGACTATTCCGGGTGCCGACTAGAAAGATAATGAAATCACTAGTGCGGATATAAATAGAGGATGGATTTTGTTGTGAGAAGTGTGGTTGTGTGATGGTGTATGCGAATAAGTGCAGAGCAGAGCAGAAGTAGTAAGAAAGATCTGGTATGTGAAAGGAAAGCAGAATAAAGAACAGAGGAAAGATGAAGTGCAGCAGATCAGTGTACTGAGCCTAACTGGAACTGAACTTCAGCATATGTAGATGCTTCCAATAAGTTCAAGTATTGTATAACATTCTTTTGTAGACAGTGTGTCTCTTTGTAGGCAGTGTGCCTCTTTGTGAGCAGTGTGCTCGGGCAGTGAGCCCTAATTGGCAAGTGCCATTTTTGTAACTCCTTATTCTTCTAATAGAGAATAATCTTTGGGTTAATCACCCCGTGGTTTTCTCCCTTAACAAGGTTTCCACGTCAAAAATACTGTGTCATGTGTTTCTCATTTCATGTTAATGTTTTTATGTTGATTCAATGCTGCATTAATTAATAAGAAAGTTCAAAAGAAGAAATAATTAGGATAACTAATTCACCCCCCCCCCTCTCAGTTATCAACATCCACATGCTTAGGAGTATACTCTTGACATAGCTCTTGTGGTTTCATGGAAGTGGAGGTAGGAGACTCTTGGATAGGCTCAATAGCTTGGGGTCACATGATGGGGTTAGAAGGCTAGACATGGTATTGGAAAGCTCTTGGATAGGCTCAAGGATAGGTGTTTGATGACATGGTGATGTTTTATTCCATGCGAGTAGCCATTGGATCACATCCTTTGCAAATATATGGGTAGATGGATAATATAGTGGATGGATGATAAGGGTAGATGGTGTGATAGGCCTAGAATTAGGACTTGTGGGATGATTTGGATTGGGATTAGATGGATTGGACATATTAGGGTTTGGATTGGGGTTGGGATTAGATGAAGGGATAGTAGGGTTGGATGAATTAGGACTTGGATTAGGATTAGGATTAGATGGGGGTGACCCATAGGAGGCATAATCTAGATTGGTATCTCCCTCATCAAAGGATATTAGATCTTTCTCCAAAGATTGACTTAAGGACACTTGACTTATGTACAAAGGACCACTTGGGCTAGAATTAGGTGACACATAGGTATCTCCCTTGTCAAAGGATATTAGATCTTGCTCCAAAAGTGGACTTAAGGATGTTTGACTTATGTACAAAGGACCACTTGGGCTAGAATTAGGTGACACGTAGGTATCTCCCTCGTCAAAAGATATTAGATCTTGCTCCAAAAGTGGACTTAAGGATGTTTGACTTATGTACAAAGGGCCATTTTGGCTTGCATGTACCTCTTGTGAGGACAATTATTTGTCTTGGACATGGATTTGATGGTGAGGTGGCATGTTAGAAGAAGGAATTGGATAAGTTGATATGGTATTGACATTATAGGTAGATGGGTTAGGTTGGCATGATGGTGAAGGTGACACATAGGATTGAGAGAGAATGGGTTGGAGGTTTGGATGGTGTTGTGATGTTATTGGTTGTTGTTGGATGATTTATTGTTGTAATTGTTGAGTAGGTTGGTGTTGAAATTGTTGGATAGGTTAATGTTGTTGTTGAAGGTGTTCATGTTGTGTTGATGGAGGGATTACATAGGATAATGGTTGTTGAGATGTAGGTTGATATGGATAATGGTTGATATTAGAATAAGTGGGATAGGTTGGTGAATAATTGATGTGACATATGGATGGATAAGGTTGACATGATGGGATAGGTGACACATAGTATTGATGTGGCATTGATTGATGATGTGCCTTTTAGATTTGACAAGTGGCCAAGAGGTGTTGGATTTGTGCTAAGAGGTGTTGCATGTGTAGGGATTGGCTTGTTTGAAGTTTTTGGATTATCCTTTGGATGTCTTGGAGGGTTTGTTGATTTAGAAATGATTGGCTTGTTTGAGTTTGGTGAAGAAGGTTAATGAGATTTTGTGCTAGATCTTCTAATGTTGACATGGTGTCACTTTTAACAAGTGTTTGATTAGGATGTGATTGCTTAATGATAAGGAAAGATTGGTAGTTTAACTTGGGGAATATCAAACACAATGTAAATGCATAAACACACATGCCAAGCACAATGTTCAATTTTCTCTTCCAAGATTAGATGTTATGATTAAGCAAACACTTGTAAACACAACAACAAGCCCTAATGATTAATTAGGTAGGGTATGGCCGATGAGTCTTAAGCTAGTTAACTAGGGGTGTCCCCAATATACATGAGGTATGAGGGGCCCAAATCTGTGAACACTAACCCGTTGAAGGGATGTGGCATAAGCGTAAGCCAATATCACTTCACCTTGTGTCTAGAATCACCTAGGGCCACAAGCTTATCCCAATGACTACGTAGCTAGATTGAGGTACAGCTTTCACTCTCCCCCCTTTGATATACCCTACCAGAACACATGGTTGAGGTCATCCCTAGGGGTGATGAAAACCCCTAGCAGGCCTCCTATGAAGGATTTGACAAAAGCAAACCAAGTGAGGTGTTTTTGATCTCTAAGATCACCTTGCGGTGCGAGGAGAAAGCATACACACACTCACATTATTCACACTCACAGTTGTTAATTGACCCTTAGAATAATGAGATGTGTGGTAAATAGTTCAAGTAATTGTTTGTTTTATCCCCAAGTCAAATGTGATGGAAGATAGTTGTTTGTTTTAAGCCTGATTTTTTATGTGTGATTGAAGACAAAATTTGTTTTAAGCCCAAAATTCAAGTGTTTTGACAAGAAATGATTAGAGATGAAAGATGGAATGTGTGCACCTGATTGTTTTCACTTTCCAAGTTGTTTTGACTAATCCAAACACTTCTCTAGCTCCTTGGATTCACCTCCAAGCCACAAAATTGAAAAAGAAACAAGTAAACTTGCAAAGAAGACCGTTATGTGAAAAAGATGAAATCTAATAAAATCTAATTCAAATGATTTGATATAGCTGAATAGATAGCATAAATAGAAAGTACATGAAATTCTATGCACTTAAAAAAAAAATCGTCGAAATTGGATCAATTATGCTCAAGATATGCTCGTTTGAAGTTTAAATGCAAGTTTGAATTTAGCTAAGAAAAAATCCTAGGAAATGACACATTCACCTAATAAAAGTTGTACCATTGTGAAGTTCATCCTATTAGCTTTCCAACGAGTCCCTGTTTGCATGATTTTGACGTCGTATGCTCCTGTTATGATGAAAAGAAAAATTTTGCCCCTTATGGTATGTAGAAAGCAAGGGGTCAAGCTAGTTGTTTAAACTAACCACTAATGGTTAGTGTGAAATGGTCACATGTGGGTAGTCTATGTCTAAAGGCTAACCCTGGTGGTTAGGGTTAATACAGCCCCTAGTCACCCATGTGACCAGGGGGCAAAAGAAAAAAGAAAGTATGAAAAGGGGGGCGTAGGTTATAACTCCTCCCTACTGGTCGTGGTCACTAATGTGACTGGGTGCTCAAGGCTAAGTACCTTACCTGCTACAACTTTTCAACCCTCACATACATAACCTTGACCCTCAGCTCTTGAGGCTAAGGGCTTGTATAGGCAATGGATGGTTTTGTTAATAACAGCGACAAATGTTTTGAAGTGGTGGTGATGGAGGGGTTTCGAAGCTTCAACCGGGTGGCGATTGGGGCACGCGTATGTTGTTTTTGGGGCAAAGGCATCCACTAGGCCAAAGGCAGAGAAATGAGGTGGCAACTGCAGTTTGGTGGGTGGCGACTACAGTTTGGTGGGCGGCGACCAAATTTCAGAGGTAGCGACCAATAAATGGGTGAAAATTGGGCGGCAACCATAGTGTTTAAACCAATGACTGAAAAAAGGTTTGAGGTAGAGAAAAGCGACATAAATCTAGCTTAGGGTTTTCTAATTTTCAAGTCTATAAACATGAATATCCTTTATACAAACAATACTAAGCTGATGCAACCAGTAGGAACCAAAGATAAAAGAAATATAGGCAAAGACCCCTTGCAGATAGTACGGCCCCGTATGGATCCATTGGTACGACCTGTGAAATTAAAAAATTTCAATTTTTTTCAAAATTTTTGCAATCACCAAACATAGGCAAGTTTATAGTCAAAATTCATGGAAATGACCTCCCGGATGCGATGGTGATGTCGATTTTAGCCCAGGAAGTCACCTACAACAAATCCCTTGCAAAACTCGATAAACGAGGATTAGATAAACACAAATTTTTACAAAAAAAACCTATAAAAACATATGATTAGATCAAGAGAAGTGGGTCCCATCGGGCATGCTAGAAATGTACATGAAAAATTTGGACAAAATATAAAGATAAAACAATTAAATGCAATACCTTTTTGACCCAAAACCTTTTGAATACCTTAGATGCCTTGAAAGATTGATGCATGCATGATTAGTTGACGTACCCTGATTTGATGTTGATTGCTCAGATACGCAACATAACGTTGAGATGGAGATTGTTAGCAGAAAATAGATAGATGATGGATGAGAGGAAGAATTTTGGCAGCATAAGGATATCAAACTCAGTGCATACAAATGGCTTATGAGATGGTTAATTTATATATTTTCAAGGATGAAGGGAAGAAGATTTGATAAGATTTGATTTTTTATAAAAGAAGAAACAAAACAAGATAAGATAAGATAAAAAAAGATACAACGATTAGCTTTTAGTTTTAAATCCTCAAAAAGGAAATAAATCTTTGAAAAGGATGGGAGGATAATTGATGAATTATCTAATTAAATAAATTAATTAGATACACATGAGTTCAAATTTGGAAAGAAAGTAAGAGGATTTTATTAGGATCGTATTAATTAAATAAATATTTGATTTATTTAATTAATGTTGGATTTATGATGAGAGATGATGTGGGAAGATAATTAAATAAATAAAAATTTATTTAATTACCAGAAAATAGATAAATGACTAATTAAACAATTAAAAATAATTATTTAATTAGAGGGGATAAATGGACACGAATAACTAAATAAATCAAAATTTATTTAATTATAGAAGGGATTATAGGATTGAAAGAGAATAAATGGCATTAGTCAAATAAATAAGATTTATTTAACTAATTAGGTGATGATATGGGTGCTTAGGGCAAAACATGCCACAAGGTTTCTACATACTGTAATTGACTAGGTGTTGCAAGACATGGACATTTTTGGGTGTCTACAGGAAGGTTCAAAGGCACTAGCAAGAATTCCATCAAGATGGAGAAATGAGCATGCCATGTAGGTTGTGAGTTGGACCACCAAATCATCATCAGATGTTCATGTTGATCCATGTACTTTTGGATGCTTACATATTGCCCACTTAGGTATGGTAGTCTACATGGAAGGTATGTATTATTCCAAAAATAGGTGTTGTGGGACTTGCACTTACCTATTTGTCATTGTCCCACATTTGGACCTGTAAAATGAAATGTATGAGAACATGTAATATGACAACCATGAAAAATAATAATGAACAATGACAAGAAAACTTACCATTGATGTAGGGTTGGAGAGATATTATATTCATTGTGTGCTCTAATCCAAAAGAAAAAGAAGAAGAAGAAGAAGTAAAACAAGATACAAGTACATCCACATTAGCCCCAAGGAAGGAAGATTCAATCCTTCAAATTCATGGTTGTATTCAAAGTCAAGGGTTATTGTTTCTATAAACCCTAGCAATAGATATAACTTCATTAGCATGGAATTAACCAAAAAGTTACAGGTACAAGAAAAGCAAATCAAGGACAATCAAATAGTAGGTAAGGATCAAATAGTAGGTAAGGATATTCAAATTTTTTAAGATTTGAAGCTCTATGGATAAATATGTTTTGCGTTCAATTTTCATGCTTTGGACATGAATGGGTGGAATATTGTTCTTGGTTATCCCTATTTAGAATCTTTGGGAACAATAAGTTCATCAATGTGCAAAAGAAGTTCATGAAGCTTTGGTATAGGAGGAAAAAAGTTACATTACAGGATATTACACATAAGAAAGTCCAAAGGAAAGTCTAGGAAGAGCAAGTTCAGGAATCTACTAAAGATTATACTAATGAATTAGAGGACAAACAAGAGGAGAAAGATACAAAGAAAAAGGAGGAGATAAGTAATTCTCTACAGAAGATAATAAAATAAGTGGCAAAAAATGGTGAAGAATCAAAGAAGGTTCTAGTGATAGAAAAGGGTGCAATATATAGGCATCCACATCATTTTGGAAACATAATGCATGTTACCACTAATTTAATGTAAAATAAAGATGGTTTCCTATTGCAATGATATATATATATATATATATATATATATATATATATATATATATATATATATATATATATCCCTCTTAAGTTGTAAACGTTACTCGAAAGGGAAGCTACAATATTGTAATGGTGAAATTTGCATACCCATTCCCTTTCCTATTTAGTTTTGTGCCCATTTTGAGGAAATATTTTGATACATGTACATGGTGACAAATGGCATATTCTTGTGTGAAGTTAGGCTCATTCCCTTAGCCTTTATCTATTTTTCTATACACTCATTCCTACAATTATATCCCATACCCTACCATATACACACATCCTAATACACTAAGTACCTTATGCATATATGCACACATATCTATATATTCACTTTATCCCCACATTTATCACACTCATTTATGCACCTGCCTACATATATCCATTGGTGACTTAGACTTACCTATTTTTCTATCCTGGGATATTCCCATAGTTGTGGATTTGTCCCCTTTCTTTCGAAAATTCAAATTCAAAATTTGGCCAATTGGCTCTCTTCACCTTTCTCACCTAGAGCCAACTAAGCACACATTGTGTGTGATTTGGTATTTAAAGACATCTAATTGCATTCATTTCACATCTCTCACATTCTTGAGGTCACATATTTTTCTCCTTTCAAGTACTAAAATTCAAATTCAAAATTTGGTTGAATGACCCCCTTTACCTTTCTTACTAAAATTCAAATTCAAATTTTGGTTGATTGACCCCCTTTATCTTTCTTACTTAAAGTGGACTAAACACATGTTTGTGTGATTTGGTGTTATGTGCTTTTAAAGACATATAATTACAATCATTTCATATTTTTGAGCCGACTAAATGCACTTGTCAAAATTTCCAATACCTAACTATCATTATTTAAACTAATTTATATTCATTTTACACATATAATTTTTTAAAATTTCTTTACAAATATAAAATAAGAATCTATTAATATGTGTAAAATTCTTCTTTAAAAAATAGATAATAAACCAAAAAAATCTAATTATTATTTATATTTATTTATTTTACTTTTAAACAACATAGAAGTAGAGCTCATTATATTAAACGATCAACATTAGTCATTCTAATTTAAAAGGATTAACAAAATTAATCTTAATAATTAGTTTTGAAAATGATAAACATAAATTACTCTGATTATCAAATTTAAAGGCGATTAATGTTTTTTTAACCTTTCAAAATATTTTTAATTGATATAAAAAATAATTCTTGCATTTATAAGAAAAAAAATGGTGTAGGAGCACCTACCTGACAGCTGGCCTCCATGAGGCAGTTAGTTTGTTATAGGTCTGGTTAATGTTTCCAAGAAGGTCTTGTAAGACCAATGCATGTAATAAGGTCATGTTGACCATACTTTACTATTTTTAGCTAGGTTGTTAGGACAGCTGTTATGCTGTATGTTCGGTTGGATCCTCCCAGCCGCTTGGAAGCTCCCAGCCGCTGGGAATCGAGTGGTAGTACTCGCAAGCAGATCCTATTTATGTATAAGGATCGGTTGGTTTTAGATCAGAGATCAGACATTGCATTGTAGAGGAGAGAAGAGTGAGACAGAGTACTGTATTTGCATCTTTTGAAATCAATAAAGAGATCCTGTTTGTGTTCATTTTCTGTTTGATCTCCATTGTGAAATCGATTTGTTGTTTTGGTGGTTACATGGATTCGTTGATCCATTCCACCGGTTGATTCGTCGAATCGGTGGAATGGCTGTGTACAATAGTTTAGGATTTAGTTTGTTTTTTCTGTTTGTTCACATGCATGTTTGCAGGATCGCAGTTGAGAGGTGTTGAGAACCCTAGCATGGGTATGTGCTAGGTCGTGCTGGTAGTTCGAGTCTGGAAAGTTGTCCAGGAAGTAGATCGGGTCACCTCAGGAGGTTCGGCGGATTGAAAATTCGCTAAGGTTGGAAAATCCGTCATAACGGCATCATCAGGATATTTCTGGGTATATCCTACAGTTCCTTCGGGCGTCATCCGAGTAGGTGGAGATGAGCATGATGCTGTCGATTGCATAAAGTGAATGTGCATTGGGGTGATCATCATCAAGTGTTACTGAGGAGGAGCGTATCGGCATAAGGTAGAAGATCAGGTTAATAAAACCATCGCGGGCCGATAATGTTAAGTTTGGCCGACAGCAGGATATTGAAGGAACTGCATGTGACGTCATCGTCATCAGGATATTAGGCAGCAGGATATTGAAGGAGCTGCATGTGACGTCATCGTCATCAGGATAATCGTCATCAGGATATTGCGAATATCACCCGATGCAGATTTATCCTACTGACGTTAAGTGTTCGGCATCGGCAGGAGTAATAGCATCGGGGAGATCCTTTTCGGCTCGGCCGATAGAAGAAGTGTTGCCGATAGGCAACCTGATCGAGGAAAAGAGTTATCGGGGTGATGTGGGGATCAGCGTGACCTTTTTCCAAAGGTGCCGATAGTAATTGTCTCACCGATAGGAAGTGAACAGTAGTCAGCAGGAGGATATTTCATGCCTCTTCGAAATATGATGATGCTGACAATGTTAGCAAGAAATATGATGATGATGATGGGTTGTAGACATACATGCTGTATGTCAAGGTTTTAGTGTGGATGCCTCTGCATCATAGTGGTATTAGAGCTCAGCAAAAGGTCTGGGCTGTTGTGTGTTGATTCTGTCACCGAAAGGGCAGAGGTAGAGTTGATTCTGTCACCGAAAGGACAGAGGTAGAGGAGTGAGAGGTTGACAAAATGCCTCCGAAAGGTAATGGTACTGCAAGGGAATTGCAGGAGATGAAGGAAAAACATGTCAGAGAGATGAGGAAGATGAAGGAGCTTGTTGAAGCACTTCAAGCCAGGCTTGTAGCCTTGGAGAAGAACAAAAAGAGGGAAGTGGACGACAGTGAGTCTGAAGAAGATGAAGATACTATTGAAGAGTATGAAGAGGTAGCTGAAGATCTGGATGCTGAAGACCAGAGATTTGCAAAACTGTTAAAGGCAGTGCAGACTGATAAACCTAAGGTAAAGGTTGATGTTTCCAAGTATAATGGAAGTCTGAATGAAGATGAGTTACTGGATTGGATTGCTGCACTTGATAATCACTTTGAATGTGAAGATGTTGTTGAAGATCAGAAGGTAAAGATTGCAAAGACCAAGTTAGGAGGTCATGCTTTGGTATGGTGGGATTATGTCCAATCCGAGAGAAGGAAACAAGGGAAGTCAAGGATCACTTCATGGGATAAAATGGTAGCAAGGATCAAAGGTAAATTCTTGCCTAAGGATTATGAGATTCAGATGTTTAAGAAGCTGTAATTTTTAAGGCAGAAGGAAATGGATGTGAAGGCATATACTGAGGAGTTTTATAAGTTGAGTATGAGATCTGGTCATCATGAGAATGAGGTAGAAAAGGTGGCTAGGTACTTGGCTGGTTTGAGATTGAACATACAGGATGAGTTAGTTTTAGCTAACCCTAAGAGTGTGGAATATTGTTACCAAATGGCAATCAGGATTGAAGAAAAGATGAATAGGAGACAAGATAAGTCCATGAGAGGAAGAGGCAGCAATATGAGGGGAAGAGGAGCAGCCCCTACAACAAGGCAAACCAATGAGGGTCAAGAAGACACTGGTAAAGGACAGGGACAGTCTGATTTTAGAGGTGGATGGAAAGGTAATAGAGGCAGATTTGGAAGTGGTAGAGGTTCTACTACATTTTCAGGAAAGTGTTACACCTGTGGTGAGTTTGGTCATCCATTTTTCAAATGTCCAGAAAGCAAAGGTTCATCATCCAGAGATGATAGAACGAATGACAAGAAAGTACAACTTGTGCAAGAAGAGAAAGTAGAGCAAAGTGTGCAAAGTTCAAACACTTATCAAGGAGATAGAGTTCCTGACGGTTATGGGTATCCTGAGGAGGGAGAAGCATTGATGCTAAGGAGAATTAGTTTGCAGGCATCAAAGGATATGATGCAAAGAAGAGCTCTTTTCAAGACCACATGCAAGAGCAAAGGTAAAGTATGTAAGGTTGTCATTGATACTGGTTCAACAGACAACATGGTATCGCAGGAAATGGTGGATAAACTAAATTTGGAAAGGATTCCACACCAACACCCTTACAAGGCATCTTGGGTGAGTGATAGTCAATCACTTTTTGTCTATGAACAGGCATATGTGGATTTTTAGATTGGAGCATATCATGATAGAGTTTTGTGTGACATTTTGCCCATGGAATGTTGTCACCTACTGTTGGGTAGACCATGGCAATTTGATAGGAGGGTACTGTATGATGGGTATGCTAATACCTACACCATCAAGAAAGATGGGAAAACTATTATGTTGATGCCATTGCAGGAAGATGCTGTAGTACAGAAGGCAGCAAAAATCATTTTAGTGGGAAAGAAGGAATTTGTGCAGAAGCCTAGAGGAGCAGGCATAAAGGCAGTTGAGGACATTGCAGGGAAAGAAGTTGTTAAGGACAACAGTTTGAAGACAGTTTCAGTTTTGACTGACAGAGGTCAGCAGCAGGTTCAGCAACAGGTTTGCAAACAGCAACCAGTTGAGAGGAATGACAAGGATGTTGTCATAGTTGAGACTATTGTTTGTCCTATAAAGGTTGAAAGAAAGATAGAGTTGAACATTGCAGAAGTTCAAGAGGTAGTTCAGACAGAGGTTCTGGTAAGACAACCTGACAAAAAGGTATGTGAGAGAAGGGCCTACATTGACAGGCATGAGGATTTACTTGCAAGAAAACAAGTTACAGTTCAGAAGTCTTGGAGCAGCTGAGAGACAGTAGAGGATAAAGCTGGAACAGGTCAGAACACTGCAAAGGCAAAGTGTAAAGGTGGAGGACTTCCACAACCAAACTCATGGGACATGAGTTCTTTTCTGCTGGGGAGTATGGTGCAGGAGCACCTACCTGACAGCTGGCCTCCATGAGGCAGTTAGTTTGTTATAGGTCTGGTTAATGTTTCCAAGAAGGTCTTGTAAGACCAATGCATGTAATAAGGTCATGTTGACCATACTTTACTATTTTTAGCTAGGTTGTTAGGACAGCTGTTATGCTGTATGTTCGGTTGGATCCTCCCAGCCGCTTGGAAGCTCCCAGCCGCTGGGAATCGAGTGGTAGTACTCGCAAGCAGATCCTATTTATGTATAAGGATCGGTTGGTTTTAGATCAGAGATCAGACATTGCATTGTAGAGGAGAGAAGAGTGAGACAGAGTACTATATTTGCATCTTTTGAAATCAATAAAGAGATCCTGTTTGTGTTCATTTTCTGTTTGATCTCCATTGTGAAATTGATTTGTTGTTTTGGTGGTTACATGGATTCGCTGATCCATTCCACCGGTTGATTCGTCGAATCGGTGGAATGGCTGTGTACAGTAGTTTAGGATTTAGTTTGTTTTTTCTGTTTGTTCGCATGCATGTTTGCAGGATCGCAGTCGAGAGGTGTTGAGAACCCTAGCATGGGTATGTGCTAGGTCGTGCTGGTAGTTCGAGTCTGGAAAGTTGTCCAAGAAGTAGATCAGGTCACCTCAGGAGGTTCGGCGGATTGAAAATTCGCTAAGGTTGGAAAATCCGTCATAACGGCATCATCAGGATATTTCTGGGTATATCCTGCAGTTCCTTCGGGCGTCATCCGAGTAGGTGGAGATGAGCATGATGTTGTCGATTGCATAAAGTGAATGTGCATTGGGGTGATCATCATCAGGTGTTGCCAAGGAGGAGCGTATCGGCATAAGGTAGAAGATCGGGTTAATAAAACCATCGCGGGCCGATAATGTTAAATTTGGCTGACAGCAGGATATTGAAGGAACTGCATGTGACGTCATTGTCATCAGGATAATCGTCATCAGGATATCGGGCAGCAGGATATTGAAGGAGCTGCATGTGACGTCATCGTCATCAGGATAATCGTCATCAGGATATTGCGAATATCACCCGATGCAGATTTATCCTGCTGACGTTAAGTGTTCGGCATCGACAGGAGTAATAGCATCGGGGAGATCCTTTTCGGCTCGGCCGATAGAAGAAGTGTTGCCGATAGGCAACCTGATCGAGGAAAAGAGTTATCGGGGTGATGTGGGGATCGGCGTGACCTTTTTCCAAAGGTGCCGATAGTAATTGTCTCACTGATAGGAAGTGAACAGTAGTCAGCAGGAGGATATTTCATGCCTCTTCGAAATATGATGATGCTGACAATGTTAGCAAGAAATATGATGATGATGATGGGTTGTAGACATACATGCTGTATGTCAAGGTTTTAGTGTGGATGCCTCTGCATCAAAAAATTAATAGTTAAATTGAGTTAAAACATTGGGGAGACTCTAATAAGATCGCTAAAATCCTTCACAAGAAAGGGCTCAATTGTGCTTTCAAACCTCTTTCCACCATCAGAAACCTTATCCCATCCACCAAAGACTCCAATGACATTCATTTAAACTTAGGCGTCTATAAAATAGATTGCTCTTGTGGTACCCCTTACATTGGTGAGATAGGTAGATCTATCTGAATGAGAATCAAAGAACACAGTGCAGATATCAGACATAAAAGGGTCACAAAATCAGCCCTTGCAAATCACTACTCTAGCACCAAGCACCACTTTCGCCTTGAGGATACCCTAGTCCTAGCCAAGGAAGATAACTTCTTCAAAAGAAAACTTAAAGAGGCTATCTTCATCAAAAATAATTCCACCAACCTAAATAGGGATGATGGGTGGAACTTGAACCACACCTGGAATCCTTTATTAAATTCCCTTAAAAACTAACCCCCTAGTCTCACTTTGCCTCCTCCTTGCTTCTCCTTGTGTTTGTCTCTGCCAATTCCCCCCTCTCCCTTTCTCCCCGCTCTTCCCTTCTCTTTCCTTCATCCTCTTTTCATTCTCTACTCCTCTCCTCAAACCTTCCTCGAGGTCTCACTCTTGTCCTAAGCCACCCTCCCCCTCATCCTTCCTATTGGCCTTCCCTCCTTTCCTTCCCTTCCCCCGTATCCCTTGCCCTTCATCCTTTTCCCTCGTCTTCTGCTAACTCTTTTTTTCTTTTCTCTGTTACTCCCTTTCTCTAGTCGTGTTCCTCTTTTCTTTTGTCTTGGCCCTTTGCATTCTTTGTTTCCTTTCTTCTCTTCCTTGTATTTTTTTGTTCTTTTATTTTATGCTCATATATGTATACATGTGTGTGTGTGTGTATATCTTTTCTTTAATCTTGGTCCTTTGCAGCCTTTGATACCTTTCATCTCTACCTTTTTTTTTTTTCTGTTCTTTTATTTATATTTATGCGCACGCACACACGCACACACATATCCTTTTTTTAATCATCCCTTCCCCCTCCCGCGCTTATTTTTCCTTCTTTTCAGACTATTGTTTGATAATCTGCGGGTCTATTTATTTATTTCTTCCTTTTTTCTTCTTTTATTTATTTTCACTATACTTTTTATTCTTTTATTTTTGTATTTGTTATTGGTTTTATTTTATTTTTATTTTTAATTTTCTTCCTTTTTGTTTAACTTAATTTCTCATTCCTTTTTGGCTCTTTTGTGTTTACTTTTAGGATTCATTTTCATCTATTTTTAGATTTGGTAGTTCTTTTTCTCTTCCCTCTTGTGTTTATTTACCTTAGGTTAAATTCTAGTACTTCGTGCACCCCTCCCCCCATCTCTCTTTTTTTAAGTCTCTGTTTCTACAATTTTAACTCATTCATTCTCTTCTGTTCTCCCTGATGATGGATCATGGAGTGCGATCCGAAACGTCAATCCAAAAAAGGCAACACACAATTTTTATAAAAGCTATATTCTTGTACCATGGAAATATCATATCGGGAGACTTTCAAATCTTTCCATAATTACCGGGGCCTCTATTGTTTTAGAATCTAGATACTAGACTTTTACAGATGTAAACTAGACATTCTTTTCCTGACAATAGACTTCATTGATTAGACATTGATTAGACGTCTTTGTGTATCATTTATGGGCATACATATACATACATAGTGCATCATCATGGTAAAGCATGCTTCGAAAATACCATACACGTCACCATTAGCGTGGGGGACCTGAACACGCTAGTCCTTTGGGAATTATTCAAACTTCGGACAGTTTCGTTGATTGAGAGTTCTGCAAACGCAGTTGCGCTTGGATCAAAATCTTGCCCTCTGGTCTGAAAGAATCACTTAACCCACTCTGCTTCTCTGCATTTCTCTTGCTCGTATGGGAAATAATAATTCGTCTGTGATACCAAATAAAATTGAATATGATGCATTTCTAAATCACCGCGGCACAGACGTAAAGGATACGTTAGCAAGCCTCATCTTTCATGATCTTAAAAAAAGGGGATTCAAGGTCTTCCTTGACAAGTATTCGATTCAAGTTGGGCAGAACATACCTGAAACGATAGAAAAGGCCATAGCCTCAACCTTTGTTCATGTAGTTATTTTATCTGCTAACTACGCAGAGTCCGAGTGTTGCTTGACAGAGCTCTGCTCAATCCTCAAAACCGGGGTTCCCATTGTTCCTGTGTTTAGTGGAATACAGCCTTCCGAACTTCTAATGGAAGACAAAGGCGGAATTTATGCTAGAGCTTTCAAGATACATTATGACACTGGAAAATTCAAGCCCCAAACACTCCAGGAATGGGAAAGGGCGCTCCGGGAGGTGTCAGATATTAAGGGTCTGATTTTTCGAGGGTAATATGCCATCTGTTTATTTTTGTTCCATTGGGATGTTATTATAGATGCATTTTTGTGTTGTCTAACCAGATTGTCTGCAGGTTGCAAGTTCAAACCCCAATGTATAGCATTGGGTTGGGGTTCTACTGGAAATAGGTCTGGGAGAAGGATATCTCTCAGCATACTTTAGTATATTAGTCCAACCAATGTCAGTCTCATATTTTATGTATATCTCGCAAGTTGGAGTGTTTGGGGATAATTCCAACCGTTAGTACCTAGATTTCTGATAGAAGTGTTCTTCAGGTCCATACCAGCAATGGCACGCTTGTCCAGATGGGCGGATAGAACAGCGGCAATCAGATTATTCGGTACGCTTCCGACCGGCGGAGGGAGCCTTCCAGCTCCCGTTTCTGATCCAGACCATCGACACAAAGTTTCTACTGCATATTTATTAACCGATGTCTTCCATGGCCAATGTCAGTCTTCTTGATATTTTATATATATGACTTGCTCACAGGTTCGAGTCACAGCGGTGACTGAGACTGGCATCTGGAGATAACCCCAACCATTAGTAACATTATAACCCAGATTTCTGAAAGCAGTGTTCTTCTGATTTGTGCCAGCAATGGCACGCTTGTCCAGAAGGGCGGATAGTCCCGTTTCTGGTCCAGACCACCGACACGAAGAATTTTTTTATATTCCTTTCTCCTTTCTTTCTTCCGACGGTAATCTCTTTATGTTTTGCCAACAGGGATTTCACTCTCCTAGACAAGAACAACCACCGACTGCTCAGAACTTTCCCACAATGCCGGGCAGCGGAGCACGGAACTACCCATCTTCCGGTTCGTTGGTAATGCTCCCACTTTACTCTGACAATTGTCAGGGCATGGAAGTTATGATCGGCGGAGGAGCAGCCGAAGGAGCCTTCAACATGGCCCGACAGAATCAAACATTTTTGCTGGCGTTGAACAGCAGCTGCAGAATGGAGATCACCTCACGAAACCCGTTCTGCCAAATGGACATGCCCGGTCGAAAGATGACGAGTGAAATGCTCATCCTTCCGAAGGGGGAATTCAATTGGATGGATAGGTAGAAAGTTTTCGGGTGAGCGGGCGGGACAAAAATGGAAAAAGGGGTAAATCCTTGATTATGACCCAAATCGATCTCTTCAAGTCCAGATCGATCTCTAGAATGGAGAAGATCGATCTCTATTCTTGCCCTATGTTTTTGCCAGGCACTCCTAAAGATCGATCTCTATTTGAGAATCAAGATCTCGGTACTCCGGTTACTCGACTGCAAACACTATCTCGCTCCCACGTACCACAATCAATTTTGGATAGGCCCCCCGACCCGAATAATAACCCCCCACCCGAATGGACGGAAATGACATAGATATGCCGATCGAGGGCACGGAGGGACACAAGTCTCAAATAGAGAAAGAAGGGTGGGAAAGGAAGGGAATATTAATGCTCATTCCCTGCTCCCGGTAAATGAATTGGTTAGGAGGTCCAGTCGGGTGTGGGATTCTCCGGTGAAATGCTTATCCTTCCAAACGGGGAAATTCTGATAATTAACGGTGCCCAGAACGGAACTGCAAGCTTCCAACACGCATTCATCGACCAATGAAACTGGCACCTAGGGATAACCCCAAGCATTAGTTCTTTCCATTTGATACAAAACCATATTCCCATCAAAACCCTTATCCGAGATAGCTGCTACTGCTACACAGATATTAGGTACAAATTTTTATTTTTTTTATTGTCTGGCAGTTGCATGGGACGAAATAATAGCCCTATCGATAGAGCACCTGCTTAGCCAGCATCCATAGGCCGATCCATAGGCCGATGATGTTGGTCCTTAAAAATAAAAGCTTACGGCCTCTGTAGAGAAAGAGGAAGTTTTTGAAGCTTTGAGATCAATTTGTGAGTCCAGTCAGTATCAAGGGGGAGTATGTTGGATAAGTGATACTGAACACGCATTCAAAGTTTATTTTCGACACTCAAAGCAGGAGTTGGATGGAACTTTGCAGAGATATATTGAAGCTGCATTTAGAAAAGATGAAATTCAATGCACTCCTCCTCCTCTACATGATGAGATGCGTGCAGGAATGAGTTATTTTCATGAGACCATATGGAAGGGAGTGCCAAAATTCCTCGCAGCTCTGATCGCCCACCGTAAACTCCTTCAACCTGATCGACTATGTCTTTTGTCATTCAATTACTTTAAAATGTTCAGTCAATTAGATTTTCAACCAGTTGACTGTTTACAAGGCTGGTTAAGGTTTACCAGCTCTGATACCATAACAGAGTTTTAACATATAGTTAGACAGTACAAGAAGAGCTGGAATTATCTCTTATTCAAGACAAGAAGATGAATTATATAGCCTTTAAAAAGTTTGGATTTACATAAGCCACTCAACTATCTAAGACACTTCTGAGACTCCTACTGCCAGCACATTAACAGCACATATTTTATTCAATTATTCATTCGGTAAAGCTTAAACAACTGATAAGTAGTTTGTTATTTGGGATATAACTTGTACCTGCTGTTTACTTTTACGCCTGGTGAAGCACTCGTCAATCCCACCAGCATCGCTAGCTTATGCCATCAAACTTTTAGAGCATTGGTTTTTCGTTATTTCATGTATTTCGTTGTGCTTCATTACTTAGTCAAAACTTACAGGATTAATACCTGTAAGCTCTAAGGAATAATCAGAAGTAGTAGATTTCGAAGTTTATGTTTACTACAGGAAATAAAAAATCAGATTTGAAAGACAATCTCATTGAGTCCAATCGGTTATCCATTCTTCAGAAAATTTTAGTTGCCTCCAATTGTTTACTTTGTTGTAGAAATAGCTAAGTTTCATTTGGCTCATCTTATCAGCTTGAGACATTAGATTACGTACTATAAATAACTAAATTCGAATTCATCGTGTGTTTCAGGAACGAAGGAGAGATGTTGGAGCTAATTGCAAAGAGCGTGACAGAGCATATTCAGAAAGTAAAGAAGCTGAGAAGCAAACTCTAGAGCCGAAAATTACTGCCACTGCATATTTCTGAAACATTGTCCTTCATAAACGATGCCACTCTTGCTGCTGAGATGCTAAATGTTTTTTCTATATGATGATGATATGTAAAAAGGAAGTTTGATGTCCATGACAATCATATGGATAGAATGGTATTATGAGTATAAGAAGTTTAATGTCGGATAGAAATGGTTTAAAACTTTGAAGTGAAGCTCCATGTCCAGAATTAACTGTAAACTACAATTTGTTTTTGGTATACACTCTACTCTTTAATGGATCATAGGATTTGCTTGATAGTAGCACTGAGGGGAAATATTTAAGAGATCCATCAACGCCACCTTCCATTTATCGGTTTCTGTCGCATACGTCCTTCTGGCAGATCTGTTAAATATTTCATATCAACTTAGATTTCCTAGACAAAAGGTGGCGCTAGCAGAAAAAATTAACGTGAACTAAATTCTATTATAATATATCACAATTGGTTACGGCATTTCTCAGCTGCAAACTGTCTTCATTTATTTATTCTATTAATTTCACTGACTTGTATATTTTTTAATTTAACATTAATCGAATTCTTGATCTTGATAAGAATATCCGTTGTCTGTCTATGATTGCTTCCTTCTTACACCATTACAATGATAATGAAAGCTTCTTACAAGAACTGTGTGAGTTTCGAAAAAAACGATGTAAACAAAACTGTCACAGTTTTTTCCCGAAACATTCATTATCAATATGTATTGCGGCTACCAGCCTAGATCATGTATATCAAAGAGAAAGCAGTTGCAGGTACAATTTTTTTGGCGTGCTGTATTTGAAAAAAGAACAAAAACGCTCAAGCTGTGCATGTGAGAAAACATGGTTGTGCCAGGAACCTTGCTTAATATATACTAGTCCCCGCCTTGAAGCAAATACTAGTCCGGCAAAAGCTTGAATCTCTTGTTCTATAGATTACAGAGATGAGTCCATAGTCTTGTATAACTTATCTTGAATTGGAAGAAAGTGATAAAATGAATGATCACATTACCTAACTAAAGAGTGATAAGTCAGCTTGCAATTTTGGATGTGGAATATAAAGATTCAAGGGTTATTGATTTTTTAGTTGGAATCTTCTAAAGGAATATTGTAATTTGGTTTCACTTTAGAATTATAGATAAATTAAATGACATGGAATTTGAAGAGTTGTATCGAATCTGGATAAATGAAGAAAAACTCAAAAAAAAAAATTAATGGTGAGTCGAGTAAAGGTAGACAAATTTTAGTAGTCAAAGGAAACAATTTTTTTTCAATCAAAGTTCTAAATGAAGAGTGTTCAAGGAGAGACATGAAAAAAAAATCCCACATCATTATACTAAATAGTGAGGGAAAACAATCACATGGACAACAAATAAATTATAATCCAAGATTTATTAATGGTGAGTCGAGTAAAGGTGGACAAGTTTTAGTAGTCAAAGGAAACAATTTTTTTTCAATCAAAGTTCTAAATGAAGAGTGTTCAAGGAGAGACATGAAAAAAAATCCCACATCACTATACTAAATAGTGAGGGAAAACAACCACATGGACAACAAATAAATTATAATCCAAGAATTATAAATAATAAAAAATATACTAAAAGACAAAGTTTCAAGATAATTTACTATAATTGTGGAAGACACAAATCAAACAACCAACGAATCAATCAAATTTTGTACAAGAAGACAATGATAAAAACATTCTTATTAGTCTTTAGTTTTACATGGGTCATCAAATGATGCTTGGTCTATTGGTTTGGGAGCAAGTCAACACATGACTTATAATAAGGACTATTTTAAGTTCTTGGAAGAAGATAAAAGTTCCTATAAGGTTACTTTAGGAGATAATACTTAAATAAATGTTTGAAGGTTTTGACTAAATTCCCATAAAAGGAGATGATAGAAAAATAAGGAAATTAGGGATGTACTTGTGTCAAAGTTGAAAAAGAATCCTCTTTAGTGAATAAAATGACTCAAAATGGTCATAAACTTGAATTTTATCCCAATAAAGATTTAATCAAAGATGACAAAAATGGATACAATGTAGTGGTTATAAGAACAACAAAAAAATGGGTTATATAGATTTGATCAACATATGTATATAACACAACTTGCATATCAATGCATAGTTTTACAAGTGAATTATGAGATCAAAGGTTTGGGCATTTAAATTATCAAAGCTTATCTTTATTATCAAAGAAGGATATGGTGCTTGGTCTTCCTTTGATAAAGCCACATACAAGTGATTGTGAAGGATGTATTGTTGGAAAGCAACATAGGGATCCATTGGAGAGAAGCATAACAAGAGTAATAGAACCTCTTCATATTATACATAGTTACTTATTTGGACCCAGGACTCCTTAATCACAAGGAGGAGTAATGTATATTTTGACCTTTATATATGATTATTCTTTAAAAAGGAAAAAAAGTATGGATGTACATCTTTAAACATAAGGATGGAGTGCTTAGGAAGTTAAAAAAATTCAAGGCTCTAGTTGAAAATCAAAGCAATAGAAAAATAAGAAGATAAGGATAAATAATAGTAGAGAATATGTCAATAATGAATTCAAAAGATTATGTGAAAGACATGGTATTTAGAGGGAGATTACTAATAAATATACTCCTCAACAAAATGGAATGGCTAAAAGGAAAAATAGAACTTTGATTAAAATTGCTGGCCCACGATTGTCGTTAAACCAAAAGGTCAACCCATCAATTTCTAATACAAGCACCAGAGTTAATGAATCCACAGGAGGCAGTTAGTCCATGTCACAAATCTCATGGGGAGCGATGACCGTCTACCAACAAACTCCCCCTAGCATTACCCGAGGGGATTCAAACCCGTGACCTTTCACTCTGATACCAATTGTTGGCCCACGATTACCGTTAAACCAAAAGGTTGACCTGTCAAGTTTTGATACAAACACTAGAGTTAATGAAATCCATGAGAAGCAGTTAGTCCATGTCACAAATCCCATGGGGAGTGCTGACCATCTACCAACAAAAATGACTAGGTGTATGATTCAATCAAAGGGTTTGTCATTATCTCTTTGAAAAGAAGCAATAAATACAACATATATAGAAAATAGATCTCCCAAACATGTTTAGATAATATCATTCCTAAAACATGGAGTGGAAGGAAGTCCAATTTAAAATAATTTAGAGTGTTTTGATGTGAAGCCTATACCCATGTCCTAGATAGGGTTAAAATTAGGAAGTTTGATGGAAACATTATCAAGTGCATTTTTGTTGGGCATGATGATGAAAATAAAGGATATGAGTTATATAATCCACTTGATAAGGATGTGCTCATTAGCACAAATGTGAAGTTTAATGAAGGAATTCAAAACACAATTTCATATCTCCTCCCCAAATTTTAGTTGAAAATAATTCTCCAAGTGAAATTCTACAAATCATTTTCGAAAGTCCAAAGGATGACCTTAGAGATGATGACAAATTCCTTCAAAGAAAATGTAAGCCTTGAAGAAATTCATCAAAAAAAGTAATCAAGTTAACTATGCATTAATGAACAGCGTTATGAAGACCAACATTTGATCTTCAAACATATTAGGAAGCTCAAAGAAATATAAAATGGGAACATACAATGTGAGACAAGTGCAACTTCTTAATTAAGAATCATACTTGGAAGTTGGTTGACATGCTTAAAGGTAAAAATATTGTTGACAATAAATAGGTCTATAAGACTAAGTTTAAGTCTAATGGGAATATTAAGAAATATAAGGAAAGGTTAGTACCTAAAGGGTAATCTCAAAAGGAAGGCATTGAATATGGTGAAAAATTTATGCTAGTTGCCAAACTTAGTACAGTTAGGAAAGTCCTAACATTTACAACACATTATACATGAAAAATTTTATCAGATGGATGTTAAGAATTATTTTCTTAATGGTAAGATTGAAGAAGAAATATGCATTGTACAACCATAAGGATTTGCATTGAAAGGACAAAAACACTTGGTATGTAGGTTATAAGAATCATTATATGGGCTAAAGAAAGCTCCAAGGGCTTGGTATGCAAAAGTTGATGAGTACTTTAAATTTGAAGGTTTTAAAAAATAGCTCTCATGATCACAATTTGTATGTGAAAAGATTAAAAGGAGGTGGAATGATAATTGTTGTAATTTATGTGGGTGGCATCATTATCACAAGAGAAAATGAGCAACATATTATTAACATAAAGTCAAGGTTAAAGCATATGTTTAGGATGACAGATTTGGGAATTATTCATTTATTTCTTGGATTTGAGGTGTGGCAAAAAAAGATGGCACATTCCTTTCCTAAGACAAGTATGCTAAGGATTTGTTAGTCAAATTCAAGATGGAGGTTTCTACAAGTTATATGCAACTCCAATATCCACAAGCACAAAATTGACCAAAGACATGGATGAGGATGATGTTGATCCAACACTTTATAAACAACTTGTTGGGACCTTGATATATTTGACTCATACCATACAAGATATATCTTATGCAATCAGTGTTATCTCCAAGTTTATAACTTCTCCAAAGGTTCCACATTAGATTGACTTTACTATTAAAATGGGTGAGCAAGAATACATCCAGTCAAACCATCTTTGCACAGTAAAATAAAAACTATAGAATAATATATTATTGTCTTTTGGATGATTTTACAATGCAGTACATTGGCTTTTTAAAGACTTGTTATTCCATATATAACTTCTTATGGGAAAGTAACTTCCCAAAACCTAACTTATAAACTAACATTTATTTAGGTAATAATGTAATACCATTGTGACTATTATGCCAACATTCTCCCCCTTATTACATTGTTCCTGCAATAGTACCAAGGGACCCCCCTGAATGCTAAAATACTCAACACAACTTATTACATAATATGAATACCTATTTTATAGAAGATCTTCTCCCAAAGAACAAATCCTAAACCAAGCAGGGCCCCATCATGTTGTCTCATCTACCTTCAAAAAGGCATAGCTTCGAGCTGTGTTCTTGAACTCTTTAGTCCCAAGCTCTCAAATCACAGAGTCAAGAATTATTCAACAATGAACCCTAAGAGATACGACAGATCGTTGCCATTGTCTAGTGACTGCGAAAGGGTATAATTCTCGATCATATACTCTTTGAAGCTCACTGGACAACAATCCATATTGAGCTCAACACCAAATCCCAAACCTGTCTCCAAAACAAAATCTTCACAAAACATACATTCTTCAAATCTGTCAGCATCAACAAAGAAAAATAAAATAACCAAAACCAAAAACGCTTCTCATGCAAAGCATCATCTCAAAGTAAGAAGCTAACTTAAGATGATGGAAAATCCTCCATCCTCTGATGCCGCCTACCTCCAATATGATATGCTTATACTCTATCCATTTGCTTTAGTCTCTTCAATAGCACATGCATGCAAGTCTCTCAAATTTCTATCAATGATAGCATGGATGGCATCGGAACCACAAACATAATGTGTGGCCATTTTCAAATGTTAAAACCTTATCTTACCACAAAAATTAAATTTACTTCCAAATTAATCTTTTTAAATACTTCCCCTTATTTCTCCTAATTCCTCAAAAGTAAATATTTTAAATACCCTTTCTTTAATACTTATGTCTCCCTTTTGAAAACTTTTCTCCAAAAGAAATTGTAAATTTCTTCCTTAAAACTTTTTAACTTTCTCCAAATAGAATTGTTTTACTCCAGGTGAAAACTTTTTAATGTTTGTTTTAAACTTCATAAAACATAAACTTATAAATGCTTCTTTTACTTCTCATGTATGTCTTTTACCCATCAACACATCTTTTAAAGCATAACATTAATAAATTTCAGTCAATTTTTAAACTCACTCGAGGAATGTCTTCTATATGCTACAATAATAGTATTCACTAGACGTTGTTTCATTCTTTCATATGGGTAGACACTATAACCACTTTCACCAAACTTTTGTGCTTGGCATTCATGTAAATAAACTTGTTTTAACTCCCTGTGCAGTCTTTCAAAATGCCTCAGAATGAATGTCAGATGCCTTTGATAAATGCCTCATCAAATCTTCAAAACTTCAGAGGAATGTTTAATGCTTAACAATAGTTAATGCAGCAATAAAAAAAAATATGTTTAAATCTGAAAATTGTAGCAGCTAGCATCAAAATTCAACACTCAATTTAGTAGATTCAAATGCCAAACTTGTGCTTTAAACTGCTTATGAAATATTGTCAAATTCTTTAAAACGTTTCTGGGTTTTATGCTCCTATTTTTCTACTTTTTGAAACATTTTGAATGTTGAAATTTCGTTGAGAAACGAAAAAGATATCAAATTTTTACTAAACTATTATCAAAACAACATACCAATAGATAATTAAAATGCCTCTATCATATTATTCATGCCTTTGCTCCATGCCTTACACCTAGAAAACTTCATGAAATAGAGGATCTTCAAGCCCCATTCAATTCCAGTGAAAACATTCTTCCAAATCTACCATCACCTAATTAAAAATATTCTTGACAACACAATCTCAACACACAAGCACATGAATCAACAATGCTCTAATACCATATTAAAATGGGTGAGCAAGAATACATCTGGTCAAACCATCTTTGCACAGTAAAATAAAAACTATAGACTAATATAGTATTGTCTTTTGGATGATTTTATAATGCAGTACATTGGCTTTTTAAAGCCTTGTTATTCTCGTATATAACTTCTTACGGGAAAGTAACTTCCCAAAACCTAACTTATAAACTAATATTTATTTACGTAACAATGTATACCATTGTGACTATTATGCCAACATCTACAACATCCAACAATATTGAGTAATGTATTGTTACTCAAATAGACCTTTCCACCATTAATGCTCTCATACTAAAAAAATTACTCCCTATTCAAATTCATGTGAAAGGAGGCTCTAGAGTCAATCATTGATGCATTCTCATATGTATACATAAAAAGGGTTGCAAAAAAACATCACTAGTGTCATCTTGAGAAGCTCTTGAATATGAATCATCATCAAACACTTTATTTCCCTTTTTTTCTTTATAATCACTTTTTGTGTTTGATTTTTCCATAGTTCCAACACTTAACCTTATAATTTCTAGAATATTTAGGTCTCCCTTTAGATTTGGACCCTCTATCTTTTTTCTTGTTCTTGTCTTCAATCTATACCTAACAACCAATGCATATTTTGTGGAGTCCAAAGTTTTCTATCTCAACTCCTTTAAGAGTAATCCATCCACCATCTCCTCAAGCTTAAGCTTTATGGTGGTACTATTGATTGTCATAACTAGGTTATCCTACAAAAATGGTAAAGAACATAATAGCATGATACACTAATCTTTGTCATAAATGTTTTACACCTATAAATTATAACTAGCTCATGTAATGATGTTGAACGCATAATTTAGCATGATACACTAATCTTTGTCATAATTTTTTTACACCTATAAATTATAACTAGCTCATGTAATGATGTTGAATGCATTTAGATGCTTTGCAATGGAGTCTCTATTAGAAAAGCCAGATATAGATAGGTGTGAATTTATTTTATAATTTACAACTCTAGTGACCTCATGCTGGAAAAAGATGTCTCCTCCAAATCAAGAACTAAATCTCTAATCAAAGAAGTAGAACCAGAAGAGGAAATATATTGAATTGCATCTAAAAACACTAAAGATGGGATGACATCATTGCCATCAAAGAGGAGAGATAACCCCTCAAATGTGTCCTCCAAATCTGAAATGTGAGGCTCCATGAACAATGATGTAATGTTTGATAAATAGGAATCCCAATGAGGTGGATCAAGAAAACTGATGTGGTCCTGTTGCAAAGAATCAATAGAAGATCATAAAAAATAACTTTGAACTCTGAAGTAGCAATAGGTGATGAAGATGTGGTCACGATAGGAGGAGAAGGAGAAGTAAGAGAAGTCTCAGTGTCATTTGGACTAGCAAGACCTACCAAATATGCAAGCTTCTCTATTGTATCATCGTCAAACCTGGTATATGATCTACATCATCAAGGGGTATGAGGTAATCCATAGTAGGATCATCTAGGAATGGATAGATATGTGGGTCTCCATAGATCTCCCAAATTTTGGTCCAAAGAGCATGTGGGCACTCAATATGTGAGATGGAACACATAGTGTCAAAATCAACACTATAACTAATCAATCCTACAACATGATCAATTATATTACTTCCCCATGCAAATTTTCTCCCAAGTGTATCTAGTTCAGGTATGAGTCCATAAAGATAAAAATATAAAAGCCACTTGAGATGTGTCATGATGTCTTTTCACCAAGACTCATAATTATCCTTATCTAGGGTTACAACAAAAGGACAAATAACAAAACCCATGATATCTCCTCAAATAAATAAGATTAGAGATCAAGACATCTAATGTATAGATTAATGTTGATAACTAAAGCCCACCAAAACAAATAAAACTTCTCCAAGTGCCAGTATGTCCAAGTTATCAACTAGAATGAGTAAAATTGATAAATTAAATAAAAGATATTTGGGGCTAAATCTGAAAAAAAATGCACAGATGCATGTGTAGATCTCATCAATACCTTTCCAATGCCATAAAAATCATGAAAAATGGAGATCATCGCAAAAAAGTTATGAGCTCAGAAGCCAAAAAGGTGATCTAGACTTCAAACAACAATAATTTATACCAATAGTAAAATATGAAAAAAAATAGCACCATTGGATTGTTCTCAAAACCAGTTTTCCAATGCCTATTTGTTTTGCAAAAAATTAACTTTGTTTGCCTAAGTTATACCAAAAACAAAAGGCCCCCTTCTAGGTCAAAAAAGACCAAAAAAGGCCCATGTGTCATAGTTTCAAGAACAAAATGGCGACACTCTAGTGGTAGGTTGCAGTCGGGTAGTGTCTAGGCCACGTTTGGGTGGTGATTTGGTTAAGCAGCCCCTTGGTGGGGCATTGACGATGTCAGGGTGGGAGACTTTTGGTGGAAGACAATGTTTTGAGGTGTGAGCACAATGGCAAGCTATGTTACATAGCAGTGACTTGGTTTGGGACCAATGGCAACTAAGTGATCTATCTGTGGGCCCAAATTTGGGCTAGATTTGTGGTCTGAGGCCTAACTTGGGGCCGGTTGGGTCAATTTATAGGTCAGATCGGTCAGAAAAGGGCTTACGCATCCCAATTCAGGGTTGTAGTGCCCCAAACTTTTTTTATTTTATTTTTTAAAATTGTGTTGTATAGGTGTTGTATGACCTTGTGGGCAAAAAAAATTGCCTTAAATGATCTCAAAGCCAATTCTGATGATTTGATAGTCAATCTTAGGGCTTTTGAGCCTTTTGAGCATGATAACAAGGTCATATTTGACCCAAAATGCTCTAAAAATTAGCTTTTCTTTGGATCCAAAAAAACACCCACTTTAAACCCTTGTAGATCTGGCCTTTATAGCTCAAATTGAGCCAAATAAAAGGCTAATCTAACTATTTTGACTGCTCTGAATCTAATGAAAAGATATGTTCTATACAAAATTACAACCAACAAATGGCTCTTGCCATATTTTTTGTAGATTCAAGAAGTGGCTTGCAAATCTAAAGATCTGATACCATGTAAGTGTCACTAATTGAATCAAGCTATCAAGGTCACCTGCAAAACTTAGGATTGCCTTCTACAAGAGAAAAATCACAAAGAATAAAATTACACAACATGGATGCAATTAATCAATTAGATTACAAAATTACATATGAGATCTTACTTTGATATTTGCAAGATAAGAAAACCCTAGGTGACTTTAAAAAATCCCTAAGTAAATTTAATAAAGTGTAATTAAATATTTAATTAGTAACACTTTTACAAAAGAGATCTTGCATACAATAGCAAGAAACCAAAGGAAAAGATGCCAAAATACTGATGCAATAATTTCACTATTCACAAAAGAATAATACAATAGGAATATACATCCACATTTACCAATAATAGACAAAGCAGAAAAGCTAGAAAAACAATCTTATCTTGTGATACAAGTCACAATGATAAGAAACTAATAAAAGGAAATAAATTCTAATTAATCCTATATCTAATTAACTTATGATAAAGGTGTAAATATAAATCACACCAACACTCCCCATAAGTGCAACTAAGGGAGGTTACACACAAGATAAAAAGGAAAGATAAAGATGGGTCTCGGCAATAAGGCCTGATCAGGTACCCATTTACAAACAAGAATCTCTCATAAAAGGAGTAAAGGAGAAAAATGCAGTGGGACAAAACCCTTCTCCAAAAGAGTGAAAAATACAAACAAATACATACAAGTGATGGAAGCAGATTCAATATGAATCACAACAACAAAGTCCATCATTAATATAAATTACCCCCCATAAGGAGAAAGAAAGAGACTATGAAATCCTCCCACACTGTAGAATCTCCTGTACTAGAAGAGGATGCCTAAACATGAATGCAAAAGATGATCCACTTGTGGAAAATGAAATTTCTTCCCTTAGAAAGAAATAACTCCAATGGTGAATGCTATTGTATGCAATCTCGAATACCATGTTAGAGTTATGATCACCTGCAATAACTCTTCTACAAAAGAGAGCTTGCATATAATAGCATTCACTATTGAAGTTATTTCTTTTTAAGGGAAGAAATGTCATTTGTCACAAGTAGATCATCTTCAACATTTATGTTCAGGCATCCTCTTCTGGTATAAGAGATTCTATAGTGTAGGATGATTTCAAAGTCTCTTTATTTCCCTCTTATGGGGGGCTTTTTATATTAGTGATGGACTTTGTTGTATGTGATTCATGTCGAATCTACTTCCATCACTTGTATGTATTTGTTTGTAGTTTTCTCTCTTCTGGAGAGGGGTTTTCTCCCACTGAGATTTTCCCCTTTGCTCTGAGAGATTCTTGTTTGTAAATGGGTACCTGATCAAGCCTTGTTGTTGAGACCCATCTTTATCTTTCCTTTTTAGCTTGTGTGTAACCTCCATAAGTTGCACTTATGGGGGGGTGTTGGTGTCAATTTATATTTACATCTTTATCATAAGTTAATTAGGTAGGCTTAATTAGATTATGATAAAGGTGTAAATATAAATTTACACCAACTCTCCAAGCACCAATTTATAGGAAAGAGTTCAAACTAGAAACCATGAATGGTTTAGTAAAAATATTTACAAAGCCATCATCTAGGTATGGTGCCCAAAGCATGGGTCCAAATTCCAATGTCCCTTCTTAGTCTTGGTCCTCTTGTATATTTTTAGTAATATTCCTTACGCATCTTATATTGTCATAATCTATCATATTTGACCACCACCCAACTTAGGTGCCTCAATTTGTCCTCATTCAACCTATTCAAATATGCCCCATGACAAGTGTCCACACTTGTCATAATTCTCATCAAGATTCCAATGTAACCTCCCTCTAACATTCTCTTATGTGTCATAAGAATTTGTCATATGTAACTCCCATCATGATGACCTTACACACACCACAAGATATTGACACATGGCTAAACAATGCCACCTTAACTTGGGATGCCTACCTCCTCATGTAAGGACAAAATCCACTAAAGATGAAATCCATGTCACCTCCAAATGGGATTCCCACATCAAGACAAAATAGTGAATGCATACAAAATGTATTAAAATGAACCTAGGAATGTAAGGTCGAAACACCTTTTCCCAACACCTATAAATAAATTCACATTGATTAGACTTATCATCATGGGTGAGGAGTAGCTTATTGTCTAGTGATTTTAGAGAAAGGTTAATCTACCAGATTGACTCCAAAAGGCAAAGTTGTAGATCTCTTGTATCTCTTGTTGAGAGCACTAGTATTCTAAAAATTGTATTGTAATAATATTATTAAGAGACTAATACATTGAGTTTGGTTTGGAGACTAGGCTTTTTCCAAAGGAATATGATATATCTTGCCACATATCTTGTAATATTCTAAATTGCTTTCTTGGTTCCAATGCATTTGATCAATAGTGATGGAACCCAAGTTGGCTCATTTTGCATGGTGCATTATTTACCAAGGCCTCCTGATGGGGGCTCGACTTGTTCATATGGGCATTCCCTTCCCTTGCTATCCTTTTTGTGGGTAACTTGAAAGCCTCAAGCATTTGTTTTAGTTTTGTCCCTAGGCTCAAGAATCCCAGAGTTAGATTCATGATTTCTTTAGGCCATTCCAGCCTATCACCTTCTCATGGCATATGGTTTTGTTGGGAGATTGACCATGTCTCACACATAAGTACACTCAGATTTGGCATGAATTTTGGGTGGAGATTCTCTTCAATATTTGGAAAGACATAAATATTGCTTTGTTTTCCAGTTGCACTGCAAATGTTCATTTTTTCTCTACACTAAAGCTATGATTTGTTTAATGTGTTAATGTAGATTAAAGTGCAAGCTAGTAAAGTTGCACTTAAGGTCACTCACCTTCAGGAGCTACTTGATCATTGGGGAAATGCCCCCTACACTGTGGTCATGGTCCTACCAGACTCTAACTCTCCTCTAAGAGGTTGTTGGTGTGGGTGAAGCTAGATTGCCTCACGAGACCATGGCTCTCACTCCCATGGGGCCCAACCTTAGAATTCTTGTGAATTTTCCACCTGTGGTTGGCCCCAGCCCTCCAAGAAACCCTCAACCTCTTCTCAGGGGCATGGAGTACTAGGTGGCCTAGATCTAACAATTTTCCTTGACTGTAACTTGTAATCTCTCTTGTCTGTGCCCAACAACCCATGGAGGACAATCATATGGATGAAGGTGCTCTCTCTAGCTGGGAGTCGATAGATGACACTACTCCTAGAGATGTTTGGAGGAATAATCTTAATGATCAAGATCCACCTTCTAATGTCATTATTTCAGTTGCTTAGTGCTTTTTGGGCTTTGCCCTTTTATTTTTTCGTTTGTGTTTTGGACTTGGTCCCAATAGACTTTGAGGGTGTGATTTTTTACCACCCAAACCCTTTTTTTGTGAATGTTGTACTATTTTTATATCTAATATAAAGTATAATAGGAATATTCATAAAAAAGGGTTGAAATTCCTAGGGTATATCTTATGTTATCTCTTAGCTATTATTTTACTAAAAAAATTGTATAAATATATTCTTATTTGTATTATTTCTTTCATAAGATCATTGTGGATCTAATTTAATTTCCTTTCAAATATTATTGGACTCCCTATATAGTATTCAAGATGAAAAAGTGTATTACCTAGAGATATATAAGAAAGGTTTCTAAAAAAAAGAAAAATATAATATATTACAATAAAATTTTTGATAATAATATATACTCTATATTAAAATAAATAGTAAAATATTTTAAAATCCTATCACAAGGAGAAATCAAATAACTCACATAAACGTAGTAGATAAATTAATTAAATCACAATGAATTTAATAATCTAACCTAGGATAAAGAGATATGATTGATCATTCTACTTTAGTAAATGCACACAATTTGAATAAATAAAATATTGGTACTTAGCTTTAGATTCAATGCCAATTTATGTCACCAATTAATTCTTCATTTGATGTAGGAGCATCTCAAGCCTATAAGAAATCTTGCATTAACCAAAACGATTTATTTTAAGTTTGTTTGAGTTTTGCAGTTATTAGTTCTTTTGTAATCATTTTGAATGGTTCAAGTAGGGTTTTCTAGCCATAGTCACTAGCCTGTGAAATTAGATAAAAAACATAATTGGTTGTGCGGTAAGGCATGTGCATAAAGTTATCATGAGATTTTATCTAGAGCATCTAATAGAGTATTCAGAGCATGTCCATGTACCTATTTTGTTTTTCATATTTTATTGTATGTGGTGGATTTCCAAATTAGCTTAAGATAGTATATGAGTGGTACACCATGATTTTGGGCTTTACACCAAGAGCTCATGTTAATACAAGCTTTATTAGTCCCATAGTGGTTCATTCTTAAAGTCATTGAGTTTTAAGACTTATATCTTGCGGCATAAAATAAAGCATGGTATTTTACATATTTCAAGGCATTGCATCCAATTCCAAGGAAAAATTAAAGGATAAACTATTTAATATTGGTCCCATGACGCTTATCCTAAATGTATGGGGAATTGTACTACATTTTTGGTCAATAAAAACCTGACTACATCAACCTTCACTATAAAATGTGGTAGAATACATTGAGAAAGGAGTGGGGCAATAAATGGTAGTGAACATAATAATTTATTAACCAAGTTATGGTCTAATAGTTTATGAAATTAAGGTCTTTTATCTTGCAAAATTTGATGAACTATAAAAATATTGATCAACCCAATACAACCAACTAGTTGGGTCGATACCATCAAATTTGGGAAAGTCTAGTTTAGGGGGATAGAGAGGGCCACCTAGATCAAGGGAGTGGGAATCTTCTTAGGACTAGAAGATTGGCCTTTGTCTACACAAGAGAGTAGCTAGTTTATTTGGTTTGAGAGTAGCTAGTTCGAGGATTGAAATTAGAGAACCATGGCTTCATTCTTAGATAAGATTTTTTCCAGATCTAAGGACCTTTACGTAGCAATGTTGCTTTGTCCTCTAAGAGTGCACAGGTAACATAAAATAAACCCTTGGCACGAGGGCCTATACAAAGTTCTCCCTACAATAAGGGTTACCAATGCTTTAAAATCCAATCATTTAAATCTACCAAGCTAGGCCAAAAAGTATGGAAATGACAAATAAGGGTATGCTTTTTGTGGATTTCCTCCTCTTCTGAAGCATCCTCTCCAAGATCTACCATGGGAGATTGTTCTTTATACCATACATTTGAGAGGACCGATTCATCTAGTCCTAAAGTCTCCACATAACTGTCATTCCTATTCCCACCTAATCACGAGTCCATAACCTCTACCTTAGAGTTGTGCTTCGAAGAAGACACTGTGCCTTCAATTTCTGCCTTGATTTTGTTTCCACCATTTCTAACATAAAGTAAAACACCATCTAAAGGAAAATACTGTAGGTATGTGCTCGGCGTTTGGATTAGGATTTAAGTAGTTCTGCCAGAACTTGGGAGAATCAGAAGCGCCATACATAATCATTTAATTTTAACATTACTTTGGTATTTTTATATTTGTACTAGTAATCTAAATTGCTAATTTAACATAAAATTGAAAGAAAACAATCCAACAAAGAAGGAGTGGGTTGGATAAACAAGACGAAGGAGTTTGATATTTTTTAAGCTATGTTTAAGAGTAAGAACAAAATGGTTATCTTTTTGACATTATGGGATTATTTAAAATATTTTTTATGAACAGAGAGCTAAGAATTCAAGTGTAGAAGCATGACATATTTTGTGAAGATCTTTACACTTGTTTACTAACACTATTTAACTTCTTTGTTGACCTATACTATTTAACTTCTTGTTTAGTTATTTACATATTTTACAAATTGACTATTTAAATTGTTTATTCAGTGCCTAATATTTGTAGGTGAGTCATGTTTTAGAGGAAAAAATTCAAGAAAACATTTTATTGGAAGCTCTAGCACATGCGCTTACAATGCATACATTATTGTGTTCCTTTTCCAACATTAGGTGATAGAATTCATAGTATACTTATCCCATTTTTTTCTCACATATTCTTTCATGGCATAAATATTCCATATGGTTCAAGATTTAAAGATTTCATGGCATAAATATTCTATTATTTAAGATTTAAAGTTTTCATTAGGAAAAAGTAATTTTCTAGTGTGATAATAAGCATGCACGCCCTTCAGTGGGAGAAAACTCCCCTATGTTGAAGTTAGTATATAGATGCATAAAAGTATGGGATGTGTTATCATTTTGAAATTTATGTTGGGTTTCTCAATTTCAGTGCCTATTAATTTTTCTACTTCATAGACCCATAGACATTATGGGTTTGATAATGAATTAATATTTCCATCACTATAACATATTAATATTTATTTTTTATAAACAAATATATATGAATATTTCATTTTACTATGTCATAATAAATTTTATTATAAAAATAGTATTTTTTTTATTAGTAAAAGGCCAAGGCCATTAATATGTAAAGTCAGTAATAAAAACACTAAAATATAGCTATGTTCAAAGTGGGCACCGATAGGAAAGAACAGAGCAAAGAAAACCTCCGGTCTTGCCTGGGACTTTTGTAGTCCAGTACATATTGTTTATTTATAGATCTTATACGAGGTCAGGCCCAACAAGGACTCATCCTTTCTTAAACAATTTCTAGGGTACTAATGATTCAATTACTACAACCATTTCAAACTAGTTATGCGAAATCAGGAACCTGTCTAATCATTCAGCTATGTTAGTGAAGCCCTTTCGCTGGTTTGTCCATGTAAACTAACCACTTTTGGGCCTGAAGTCAGCTAGATTATTGTCTTCAATGAAACACATGAAGTCTTTTTGACTTTGTCCGATGAGACGCAAACCACCTTTCTTTTCCATAGGGTTAGAAACCGTGTTAAAATCTCCACACAACACCATGAGATCGGAATCAAAATCCTTCATAAGGGTCAAAATCGATAGCCAAGTTTCTAACTTTTCTGCAGATTTTGTGGGACCATAAATGTTCCATATGATAAACTGTAAATTTGAATGGAAATTACACACCTTTAAAGCCATCTAGTTTTAAGATTCAGCAATCAATTTCACCGATGAGGATTTGGAGTTCCATAATGCTCCTAAGCCTCCCGAAGCACCAGTAGAAGATACAAAGATTCCATCCCAACCTTTACAGGCTTGACAGAATTTAATACTTTCTTGCAAAGACATTTTTGTTTCCTGGAGAAAAATTAGATCCATGCCAAACATTTGCATGTGACGCTTGAATAAGCGTCTTTTGTCAGGGGCATTGAGGCCCCTGACAATCCAACTTAGGATATTCATTAGCTCCCAAGGGGAGCCTTACCCCCCTTGGTACTATTTATGAATTCCACAATGGATGCTTGGTTACCTTTTGCCACTTCTTCCTCCCTTCTAGCTTTGTTAGTTTTCCTTCCTTTCTTTTTGCCACTTAGAAACACATTTGGTTTGCTAATCTTGGCAGCTTCTTGGCTGATATGTCTGGCTTTAGCTTCGCCGAACTCACTTTCATCCTCATAATTAGAGTTTAAAGGGGTAGAAGATGTCGAGTCCTCCAGTGATGCCTGTTTGTCCCTAAACTCCATGTTTCTGTGACGATTATCGCCTGAAACTTTGATGGTAGCGCAAGCTGCAAGTTCCGCTTGTAAATCTATTAAATGACCTTTAATAACAGAAGCCCTCTGCTCGGGGATGATGGGAGTAACCTCTTCAAGAGGAGGCATCAAGGTTGATGCCCTAGGCGTAGAGCTTGGCAAAGTGTGTGGTGGTATGATTTCTTCAGATTTTCAAGATTTTTCCTTCCAAACCCATTTAGATTTTTGAGGACATTGTTCAGAAAAATGACTTCTACTGCCACATTCCAAACAGAATTATTTGGCTTCCTCCAAATCCACCTTAACTATGCGCTCTCTGTTCATTGTGGAAATTTTGATGTTATCGGGGAAGCCATATATGGATGCCACCCTGATTCTAGCATAATGGAAATTGTCCCCATCCAGAATGCTGGTGTCCACCTCTAGGTTTATACCAATTGAGTCTCCAATTTTCTGAAGGCTATTCACGAACCAAAATTTAGAGGGGAGATTGTATCATTTAGGGATTTCATTAGGGCAAGTAGTGCACGGATCAAATAATGGTGTCCAAGTTTGGATATATACAGTCATATCCTCGATTTTCCATTGTTTGAAGGAGAAGATGAGGTTGTGTTCCTCCTAGCTATGAAATAAGACAAGAAAGAACCCTTTTGACAGAAATTTTATTAAGCTTGGCCATTTCTAGTTATCATTAATCCATTCAGAAATTATCTTTCTGAGAAAGTTTATTCCCAAGGTTCTACAAATTAGGGCGTACTTCCGAAGGTTAGCAACATCTGTAGCCGCTTCTGCTTCCAAGTCAACCACTGCATGCCTCGTCGAACTAGGGTTCTATATTTTTGTTTTCAAAAATTCGTCCCTCCAAAATTTTGTAGACCTATTTTTCCTCACCATCAAATTATAAAAATAGTATTAATTATATTATTTTATTGATATTTAAAATATCAATATTATAATTCATATATGGCCATTATATTCTTTTCTTATAAATATTAAATATTAAAATATTATAGTGATATAATAATTAATATATTGTATTGTGTAATATTCATATTCATATAATATTCATATTAATATGATTGTTTAATTTTTATTCATTTTATATATTAATAATAAATTTTATATTAAATTATTGATTATACAAATAAATAGAATTGTGATTATATTGTATTTATATTTATGTTATATTATAGTAAAATGAAATATATGTGTGTGTTAAATATTAATATATTTTAGTCATCTAAATATTAATATATTATATTGTGTAATATTCATATTAATATAATTATTTAATTTTCTTTCATTGTAATTATAATATTGATATTTTTTTATTAAAAGGGGTAAAAACTTTATTGAAATTTGGACAAGGGCATTACAAAACATCAAAGGGCCAAGGCCCTAGGAATCCATAAGAAACAGTCATACAAAGCATGAAACAACATCATCCTTCACCAATACCATTCCCATCCTCAGCAAGAATCCTCTCCAAGTCATGTCGGAGCTCATGAGGAACCTGCTCCCACTCATCAATCTTCCAGCCATCTAAATGCTCAGAGGCCCACTTAGCCAAACAATCTGTTGCCCTATTCCACTCCCTTGGGATATGGACAAAAGACACCATCTCCATCAAAGAACTTATCTGCAAAATCTATTGCACCATCATAGCCAATTGCCAACTAACGTCAGATACCTTTTGTTTATTCAGCAAATTAATCAAAACCTGTGAATCAAACTCATAGATAACCTTGCGCCATCCCAAAGCATAAGCCTCCTCCAAAGCGTAGAGGATCGCCAAACCTTCCATAAGGTTGATAGTCTGTACTCCTTCATGAACAGAAAAGAAAAAAACCACCAATCCTGAAAAATACCTGTCAGCCCCACCAATCCCAACAAGTCCAGGATTGCCCCTTGAAGAGCCATCAGTATTGAGCTTCAGAATGCCAGCTAGAGGGGGTAGCCAACTCCCCACCCTTTGAACTTTCTTATTCACCCACCTTCCTCTCCTGACACAAGCAGAAGCTAGAGACAACCCCTGAATGCCCAATCTATCCACTAATTCAGCATCCCCTTTCTCCAAAGGGAACACCACATCACACTTAGCTTCCACCGTCTCTCGAATCATACGCATAATTTTGTGCCAAACTTGTTGAATCAACAGCTTCTCACCTCGAAATATTCTTGGATTCCATTCCAACCAAATCTGCCAGAGTATGAAGGAAGGCCCAACATACCACACATCTTGCAAGAAAGAGGCCATAGAAGGAGGTCTACCCAGACTACTCCAAAAATCCACCAGGGAGGACACATGAACACAAGGTCTTTTCCAAACTTCCCACCAACAATGCCAAAGATACAAAGTCAAGGGACAATGAAAAAACAAGTGAGAGGAGTCCTCCTCTCCACATCCACACAAAACACTCATAGAAGGACCCTGAAAACCCCGCTTCCAAATATTATCCCATGTCAAGCACCTATTCCAAGCCAAAGTCCAAATAAAGCAGTTACACTTCGGCCAAGAAAGCTTATTCCACACTTTCTTCCACCAGTGAACCTCCACCCCATCCAGCTTGTGAGATAACAACACCTGATATCCAGAAGCAACAGTATAGACACCCTTAGGATTAGGAGACCAAGAAAGAACATCTCCTTCCTGGAGGGAGCTACAGCGTCTACGAGAAAGGATACTATGAAGCTCAGCACACTCCTCCATACCAACAATAGGCCACTCATTAGAATTCTTCCATCTCGCCACCACTAACTACCCATGAGAAGAAAAGGACTTGAAGTCACTCACCCTTGACCATCCTACCTCATAGAACCTCTAGCACAGAGTCACCAAATTAAGAAACTGAGAAATAATGGGAGGAAAACCATCCCAAGAATCAGACCAAAAATGAGCTTTTGTCCCTCTTTTACAAATCCAAAATAAGCCATCCTTGATCAGAGCAGCCCCTTTCTTAAGTGTACTCCAAATCACCGAACCTTTCCCCACCAGGGGATAACAAGGAATATCAATTTGAGGGATCCCGGGAAGCATTTCTGTGTTAATATCTTGGCCCAGATCCCATCCTGCTCCACACACCACCACTAATACAATTTAGCAGCCAACGCCATCCCTGACAATGACGACTGCCTTAACCCAAGGCCGCTAAGCTGCTTCGGGCTACAAACAATGTCCCATCTGACAAGGCTCCATTTAGAGGACAATAAGCTACCAGCCCATAAAAACTATCTTGCTAAGGAATCCAATTCCCTAACAAAACCCAAAGGGGCCACCTGAATCATACATCTATAAATGGGGAGGGGCCTGCACCACAGACTTGAGCAACTAAACACAACCCACAAAGGATAACCAACGATGGGTCCAATGATTAACTTTCACACGAAATTTATCCAGAATATTCTGCCAAGACTCTCTGGGAAGTCTTCCAACAGAGATGGGAATACCAAGATAGGTCAAAGGGAGAACCCTAGTCTGAAATCTTAAGATATGAGCAATTCGCCTTTGAATGGAACCTAGAGTATTGAAGAAAAAGATGGAAGACTTATCTTCATTAATCAATTGGCCCGAAGCTACAAGATAAACATCCAACACCTTGCACAAATTTGAAGCTTCCCTAATTATAGCCATACCCATCAAAGCAGTGTCATCAACAAACTACAAGTGTGACTGTGGAGGTAAACCACCTCCCCACCCCCACCCTTGAATGAAACCTAACTCCACATTCCTTCTTATCAAGCGTCCCAGACCCTCAACAAGAAGAAGAAGAAGCAAGTAAGGAGAGAGGGGGTCACCCTACCGCAAACCCCGAGAGGCACCAAAAAGCTCAGAGTGCTCACCATTTATTAACATAGAGAAGGAGACCGAAGTAACACAACTCATAACCCAATAAATCCACTCATCCCCAAAACCAAAAGCACTAAGAACCTTCCGAAGGAAGGACCATCGAACACGGTCATAAGCCTTAGCCATATCAAGCTTGATGAACATTGCCTTCTCTTTGGAACTGGCCATAGAGTGAATGGTTTTAGTTGCGATAACAACCCCATCCAGAATCTGACGTCCTGCCACAAAACCACTCTGTTCCTCAAAAATCAGCACTTTAAGCCACTTTTTCAACCTATCAGCAATCAATTTAGAGATAATTTTATAAATCACATTGCAAAGAGAGATAGGACGAAATTGACTTAACCTATCCGCCCCGTCACACTTTGGGATAAGAGCAAGGAAGGTAGAATTCAAAGCCCGTAACATCTATTTTTTCTTTATGAAACTCTTGAACAACTGCCAACAAGTCCAACTTGATAATCTCCCAGAATTCTTGAAAGAACTCAATCGGGAAACCATCAAGGCCAGGAGCTTTCCCCCTCTTCATTTGAAACACACTCCCCTCTAGCTCCTCAATCGAAATATCACTCATAAGATGCTCATTCATCTCCCTAGAAACCAAAGAAGGGATACAAGAAAGGACCTAAGCTTCCTCATCAGAACCTCCTTGCAATTTCTCCCTGAATAATGAAGCAAAATATTGCATAGCTTCATGTGTGATTTCATGAAAAGAAGAAAGAGTTTCACCCCTTTCATTCACCAGGGTAGAAATAGAATTGCCATGTCTCCTGGCTATCACCGAGTTGAAGAAAAAAGTAGTATTTTTATCCCCTTCCTGAAGCCACTCAATCCGAGCCTTTTGTTTCCAAAAAACTTTCTCTCATAGCTCACACTCTACTTTCAAAGCCCTAGTCTCTTCCCGCAGCAAGTCCTTAGTCACTTCATCCTCCCTGATCAACCTTGTAATACCATCCAACTTAGCTTGGGCAGCAGTCTTAGCATGGAAAATGTTTCCAAAGCACTACCGATTCCAATGTTTAAGCTGATACTTGACAAATTGAAGTAACTTACCAAAAGTATACATTGATGTACCATAAGCAGGTCTACCATACCTCCACCACTCAGCAATATAGTCATGGAGAGAGGAGTCATGCAACCACATAAGCTGGAACTTGAAAGAAGGAGATCGAGGCACACGAGTTGAAGAAATAGCCAGCTTGATAGGCCAATGATCTGAGCCCCTCCAATCCAAAATTTTAGAGCTAGAAAACCACAACCCACCAACCCAGTAGCAAGAAACCAGAAAGCGGTCAAGTCGTTCCACAATGCAGTTATTCCCAATCCTTCGATTGTTCCAAGTAAATTGGTCATTAATGGGCTTGATATTTACAAGATTTAAAGCTGGGATGTTGTCAAAAAGTAGCAAAGTAGAAGGCTCAAGCCTCGCAACACCACCCCGCTTCTCAGCCAACTCAAAAATAGCATTGAAGTCTCTAGCCATAATTCATGGATGGAAAGGAACCATGCTTCGGACAAACTGGATATGGGACCACAAAAGTTATTTACCCTGAAGTTCAGTAGGCGCATAGATATTGGAGAAGAGAACAGACTCCCCCGTCTCAAAACAAGATGCAATCATAGAGATATAAGACTGAAAGGACAACCACCAAAGAGGGCGGATCTTCTGAGGATTCCATAAACAAGCCACTCCCCCAGCAGACCCTTGAGCACTAATACACTGGCACTCTCCACTCCCCCATAACTTAGGCACTAAACCAAACATACACTCCACTGATAACTTAGTCTCTTGCAGGAAAAGAACATCAGGAGATTGACTTCTAACAAAATCACGAACAACTTTTTGTCGAGGGCCACTATTCAAGACCCTTACATTCCAGGATAGAACAATCATTTCAAGGGGCTCGAAAAATGCGAATCTAGAGTCTTAACAGACCCTGACTTTACCAAAGTTTCCCCTGTTAATTTAATCTTATCCAAATCCTTTTTTCTACCAAGATTGGAAGACTTCTCCCCAGCCCCTTTTTTTGGATCCTTTTGATGAAGACCCAAATGAGAAGAAGAAGACTTATTAATATTCACCCCCTCAGTACCTGCATTTGAAACAAGAGGAGATCCACCCTCACCACCCTTCTTCCCTACTATAATAGGAACCAATTCCACCTGGACTTCCATTTGAACATCTATGTCCATATGCAAAGCCCTATTATCCTACAAAACCTGAGTAGCTTCAGAAACAAGGCCCTCCTGTCTTGTACCCAAAGAACCCTGATCTAGATTCACCAAGCCTGGATTCACTTCCTACTAGCTGAGATCATCTAAAACTTCAAATCTATTGAAAGAATCTTCATCCTACCTTTCCTTCAAAGTCCTCTTTTGACCTCGATTCCTGTTTCAAGCCTTGACAAGAACGAAACCATCAACCCCATCCACATCACCAGGAATGGGTTCCTTCCCCTTTTCAACCCTGGGGGGATTGCGGGGAGGCTGAGAAGGCTGGGAATCCATAGGCCTAGCCTTTGGGCATCTCCTTTGCAAATGTCCATATTCATGACAGAGACGACACTGAAAAGGAAGAGTCTCATAGTCCAACTGCTACACCCAAGAGTAAGGACCCACACACATATTCAACGAATCTGGCAAAGGTTTACTTAAATCAATCTCAACATAGATACGAGCAAAAGTCATCACCTTTTTAACTTGAGTCTGCTATGAAGCACCAACTAGTTTTCCTAGCATCGAAGCCAACAAGTGTAAAACATCATCCCACCAACATTCCACAGGAAACCTTGGAAGCCAAACCCACACCGGAACCCAGTTCGGAAGCTCTTCAATAGGATTGAAGCCTGCATGCCAAGGTTTAATAAATAACCCAATCTGATTATGAAAATAGGGGCCTCCTTCAAAGGCCTTGTTGCGATCTGCCAAGCAATTGAATGAAACCATGAAAAAGTTATTTGCTAAAAGCATAACCTCCATTTCTCCCTCTGGCATCCAAGATCATTGGGCCCATGATTCAAGAAATTGTAAAGAAACCTGCATCCCCATAAACTTGCACAGCAATACATGCTTCAAATAATAGTCAATATCTTCCGCAATCATCTCCAATGGGATAACCAATTTTGGCCTCTCCTCACAATGTTCAAGACATCCATTGATCTTCATAACCTGAGTACCACCAGACAAACCCAAACCAACCAACCCCGGATCTGGTGAGAACAAGTTATTATTAAAAACCTTTGAAGCATGCGAAGGAGAATTTGCACCAACCGCTGCTGAGCAAAAATCCATCTTGGGACTAGCCCCTGAAGACTCCCCAATCGGCATTGAAACAAAACAAGACCCAAGGCAGGCAAGCAGGCCCCCGAGAAAAAGAACCACCACTAGGGTTTAACCAACCCACCACCCAGCACTGCCTTCGAATTGCAAACCCAAACCAACTAGGCACAAAAGCCACACCCATGGCCTCCAACCAGGCACAAAACCCCCACACGCTCAGGGAGAAAGATACACCGATGCAAATGAAAAAACTTTGCACTGATAAAAAATGCAACCCCAGCTCGCCACACTTCGCACGGCTAAGAAAAAACCAGAGGATTGGGCTAGGGCATGAACGCCCTAGCTCGACATGTAGAGAAAAAAATTGACATCTCGCCTTCTCTCATAATATTGATAATTTAAATATCTATAAAATAATATAATTAATATTGTTTTAATAATAAAAATTATTAAAACATAGTAAAAATGAAATATTGATATATGTTTGTGTGTAAACATTAGATATTAATATATTATAGTGATCTAAATATTAATTTATTTTATTCTGCAATGTTCATATTAATATAATTTTTTTTTTGATAAAAGGGGTAAAATTTTTATTAAAGCAATAAGAAAGTTACAGAAGATACCAACAGGCACCAAGGGAACCCCAAAAGAGCCCTGTGACAAACCAATTACATATTATTGTCCTCCAAAACAATCTTTTCTAAAGCCTCCACATAATTAGGAGGCAAATGGCCCCAATCACTGGCATCCCACCCCTCCTCTCGTTCCGAAGCCCACTTGGCCAGGCAATCCGCTGCTCTATTCCATTCCCTAGGAATATGGTGAAAGGAGACTCAAAAGAACTACACAAGCTCAAAATCTGCTTAACCACCAAAGCCAAATGCCAACTAGCTCCCTCCAGCCTATGATCCTTTAACATATCCACAACAATCTGTGAATCAAATTCACAAATAATCTACCTCCAACCTAGAGAGCTCCCTCTTTCCGCTGCATGAAGAATAACCAGAGCCTCCATAAAGTTATTAGTCTCCTATCCTTTATACATAGAAAGAGAAAAACCACACCACCTCCACTATCTCTACTAATACCCCCAATCCCTGCATGTCCAGGATTCCCCCTAGAGGAGCCATCAGTATTCACTTTCAAGATGTTGTTCAGAGGGGGCATCCACCTACCATCCCTCTGAATTTCCTACTTATTATGGCAAGATCTTCCCCCAATAGGGATTCCCAACCTTCCAACCTCCAACCTTAAGATCCTTATGGTCCTCACATCACTAGGATCCACAATATCAGATAAGTCACATTTTGCAAAAATGGTCTCTTGGACCATGCTAAGAATCTTGTTCCATAACTGGGTCACCACCATATACACTACTTGAAAAATCATGTGGTTCCTTTCCAACCACAAATTCCAGAGAATAAAAGTCGGGCCAATGATCCAAGCAACCCTAAGAAAAGAGGTATGAGTAGGAGGTCTACCCAGACTAGCCCAGAAGTTAACCAAAGAAGAGGCATGAACACAAGAATGGCTCTAAGCCTCCCACTAATAGTGCCAAATCACTCGAGCAAAAGGGCACTGAAAGAACAAGTGAGGTGAGTCCTCCTCACTACTCCTATAGAGAAAACACATAGAAGGGCCCTGGAAGCCTCTCCTCAAATTATCCTAGGTTAGGCATATATTCTAGACCACCAGCCATAAGAAAAAATTACATTTAGGCCAGGAAAATTTGTTCCAAACCTATTTCTAGCAAGGAACACCAGCCCTCCCATACATCTGTCTATCCAGCTCCAAGTAGCCTGAAGCAACAAAAAACCATCCTTTCGGATCAGGGCCCCAAGCCAGAATGTCCCTCCCAGGAAGAGAATTACACAATCTGTTAGCCAAAATCCTAGCAAGCTCCTGGCGAGCCTTCTCAATGCCACATGGCAGCCATTCCTGTGAAACCTTCCAGTACATCACCTCCATCTAACCTAAAACTTGAGTCATTTTAAAATCCTCCACCTTACTCCAGCTAGCAGCAAGAAAACTATCACATAGAGGCTGTAAATGAGGGTAAATTGACAGGATAGAGGGATGCCCATCCCAAGAATCATGCCAAAAGAGAGCTTCAGAGCCCCTATTGTAGATCCATAAGAGACCTTCTTTAATCAGTTTTGCCCCTCTTTTAAGAGTCTCCCACATCATGGATCCCTTTCCTGAAAGGTTATATCGAGGGACCTCCACAGAACTAACACCTGGAAGATACCCAAGGGTGAGAATTTGAGCCCAATCCTAATCATGACAATTACACCAACACCAATAGAGTTTGGTAGCCAAGGCCTGCCCACTCAACCCTACAGGTTTGAGACCAAGTCCACCTTCTTGTTTTGGTCTGTACACCAAATCCCACTTCACCAGGCTCCATTTTGAGGAGGCTAAATTACCAGTCCACAGAAATTGACAGGCAAGGGCATCAAACTCCTTAATAAAGCACGTTGGGGCAACCTAAACAAAACATCTGTAAATAGGATGGGCCTAAACAACTGACTTCAAATGAGTCACTTGACTAGCTGACGAAAGCCATTGACAAGTCCAGTGGCAAACCCTACTATGAATCTTGTCCAAAACATCCTGCCAAATCTCATGGAGGGAAGCCCCCACCGAGATGGGGACCCCACGATAAGATAATGAGAGAGCACCAATCTGAAATTGGAGGATCTAAGAAATCCTATTTTGAATGAGACATGGAGTATTGAAAAAGAATATAGAGGACTTAGCCTCATTGATCTATTGACCAGAAGCAACTAGGTAAATGTCCACAGTCTTCCTTAAATTCACTGCCTCCTGAATCCTAGCCAAACCCATCAAGGCTATGTCGTCCACAAACTACAAGTGAGAATGAGGAGGCACCCTACCCTCCCAGCTCCAACCTTGTATCACTCCTTGGTTAACCTAAGATTTGATAAACCTTCCCAGCCCCTTAGCCATAATAATAAACAGGTAGGGAGAGAGAGGATTCCCTTGGCAGAGACCCCTGGAAGCATCAAACAACTTCGAAGGCTCCCCATTAATAAGGAAGAAAGAAGAAGAGGAGGTAACATAAATCATGACCCAATCAATCCAAGCTCTACCAAATCCAAAGGCTTAAAGAGCTTTTCGCAAAAAGGCCCATCTAACCCTGTCGTAAGCCTTAGCCATATCAAGCTTGATGAACATGGCTTTCTCCTTTGAGTTCGTCATAGAATGAATAGCCTCAGTAGCAACCACAACCCCATCTAGGAACTGCCTGCTAGCAATAAATCCACCATGTGCTTCAGATATCAAAGAGTGAAGCCACGGCTTAAGCCTCTCTACAATCAATTTGGTAATGATTTTGTAGACCACATTACAGAGAGCAATAGGTCTGAAGTGATCCAAACAATTAGCTCCATCCCTCTTGTGAATAAGAGCTAAAAAAGTAGAATTCAGAGCCCGCAACATTTGCTTATTGCAATGCGACTCCTGGACCACCTCAAGAAGGTCTAATTTGATAACCCCCCAAAACTCCTAAAAGAATTCAATAGGAAAGCCATCTAGACCTAGGGATTTACCTTTTTTCATTTGGAACACAACCTCTTCTAGCTCAGACAAAGAAATAGGATGCATGATATCTTTGTTCATCTCATGAGAGACCAGGACAGGAATGCAATCCAAGATAAGGTTTTCCTCACCAAAGGTCAGAAGAGAGTCCTCAGTAAAAAGATCAAAAAAGAAGCGAGAAGCCTCCCTAGAAATCTCATCCCTAGAAACAAGTTGCACCCCCTTTGGTGACACCAAAGACAAAATAATATTTCCAAACTTTCTAGCCTTAACAAAATTATGGAAAATGGCAGTATTGCGGTCCCCTTCCTGAAGCCAATTCACACAAGACTTTTACTTCTAGAAGATCTCCTCACACAACTCCCATTCCTTAAGCTCCTTGACAACATCGACCTCCTTCCTAAGCAACTCTTCAGTAAGACCATGATCATGGATTTGGTGGGTAATGGTGTCCAAGCCAAATTGGCTCGACAATTTGTTGAGGCAAAGATGGCCAAAGCAATGCCTGTTCTACTTCCTGAGACAAAACTTCACATATTGTAACCACTTAGCAAAGGAATACATAGCTCTACCATGATTTGGTTTTCCTTGGATCCACCAACTACTCAACAGATCATATAGGGAGGGGTCCTGTAACCACATTAACTAGAATTTAAATGATGGGTTCTTAGAAGTCCTGAACAAAACTGTAGATAGCTTAATTGGCCAATGATATGATCTTTCCAATCCAGAATCTCAGAACTAGTAGTCCACCTATCACTAACCCAAAAATAGGATACAAGAAATCTATCAAGCCTTTCAGAAATAGCATTATACCCACACCTCCTATTATTCCAAGTGAAGGTCCCATTATTTAGCTTCACATCAACTAACTGTAGCAACTCTATATTATCTCTTAGAAGGCTAGCCGACAAATCAAGCCTGACATTCTCGCCACATTTTTCCTCCGAACAAACAACTGCATTAAAATCCCCAGCAACAACCCATAGGAGAAAGGGAGCCAGAGACCGAATATAATTGACATGAGACCACTGTTGAACTTTACCAATAAAATCAGAAAGAGCATACACATTAGAAAAGAGGCAGGTTTTACCTGATTCTAGGCTAGAAGCAATCACAGACAAGGAAGAGCAGCATGAGAACCACTCAAGAGGAACAATCTTCCTTGGATCCTAGAAACAAGCCATACCCCCTGAATTGCCTTGAGCACCAACACACTAACACGAACCACAAGGCCAGATGTAGGGAGCACGATTCAACATACAATTCACATATAGCTTGGTTTCCTGAAGAAAGACCATATTAGGACTGTGAACACTAATCATCTCACGAATAGCCTTTTGTCTAGGGATGTTATTCATACCCCTCACATTCCAAGAGATAACAATCATTGCTGAGAGTGGGAAAAGTGGGAGTCAATGGTCTTCACTAACCTTGCTTCCACCAAATTCTCACCAATTAATTTAACCTTCTCTATGTCCTTGCACCTTGCCTTAGAAGCCTTCTCCGAAGCCCCCTTTTTAAGCGACTTTGGTTGCAGTCCAAGAGCTTGCACGGTCCCACTATTCTTACCCAAATCCAAGGTCTCCCCTAGTAGTGGAGGAGTTGAGTCCACCAAGGTTGCTAACCCCTATAGAACCAGAGGCCCACTCGGTTCAGGTTCAGCTGAAATCTATGGTGGCCCATCTGTAATCATATGCTCAACCTCTACTCCCTCTACTGGCAAGTTCAGAAGGTCATTTCCTTTATCCTTTGAGAAATCCACTCCCAAGGATCCAACACCAATTGATAAATCAACCAAAATTCCTTCCTCTTGAATCAAAATTTCTAGAGCATCAAACCGATTAAAAGCCCCATCATATTGCATGTCCTTCAAAGTTCTCTTTAGACCCTTCCCTTATTGCGAGTCTTGACCGAGATAAAACCCTCCTTATCTACCCCATCAACAATCATGGGAGTCTTCCCCTTATAATTCTTAGGATCTAAAATGGGGGTTGAGTTAGCTGCCCCAGCTGCCTGATTAGATCAAGAACACTTCCTTTGCAGGTGTCCATACTCATGACAGAACTGACATCTAAATGGAAGAGTTTCATAATCTAGCTGTTGAACCCAATAATCGGATACTAGGCATAGCTCCAGACAATCTGGCAAAGGGTTATTTAAATCTATTTCAACACAAACACGAGCATAGGTAATTACCTTTTGATCCAAAGTTTGTTGAACAGGACCGACCGACTTACCAAGGAGCAGAGTAATCATATGCAAGGTGTCACTCCTCCAAAACTCTAAAGGGAGTTGAGGAAGATGAACCCAAACTGGAACCTGCATAGGGAGCTCCTTAGTTGAATTGAAACCCACATGCCAAGGTTTCATGAATAGTCCAATCTGATTAAAAAAAAGGCCCATCCTCGAAAGCCCTATTTCGATCTGACATGCAAGTAAACACAACAATAAAATAATTGTTGGCTACCAACTTTATCTCCATCTCACCCTTTGGATTCCAAACCTTTCGAGCCCAGGACTCCAAAACTGGTAATGAGAGATGGATCCCCATGAATTTGCAAATCAGAGCATGATTATTCAAGTATGCAACATCTTCCGCAACAAACTCTGATTGGATAACCAACATGGGGCATGCTTGGCTTCTCCCCAGGCATCCAGTCACTTTTTTTTATTGGTGATAAACGTTTCTCCGAAGAGGAACCTTGACCAGTTGAAGGCATATTTAAATTCTTCAAAGATTTTTCTTGCATGGATGGATCAGTAAGATCCATACCTCCCACAACCCAAGGCACATCGAAGAGCCTCTAAAACAATAAAAGAAACAAAGCAGCTCCCACACAGCCGCATAGAAGCCAGTGGAAAGAAGACCCAAAATCATTAATATAATATTTAGTCTTATGAAAATTATTTAATTTTTTATTCATTATATATATATATATCACTTTAATAATAGATATAGTGTGGAATTTTTTCCATATAATATATACATAAAATATCAAAAAAGATATAAATATCAATTAATATAGATTTTATTATTAATATATATACAAAAAAGAAATGTGAGATATTGGAATTCAAAACAAGATATCTGTAAATTCTCTACCTGATAGTTTACTCACTTTATGTAATTTCATTGCTTTTTATTATTCGAAGGGACCCTAAAACCCTTTAAATGCACATAAGAATATCAAAAAATATATTAAATATGAATTAATATACATCTTATTATTAATAATATTAACTATTGAAATATTATACTAATCTATATATATTGTCACATAAGAGAGATTTTGTATATTAAATTGATCCAAAAAAATTAAATATTCTAGTGCCATTCAGGCAAATGTCTAAAACTAGAGCCCCAAACTAAAAGTTCTGTCTAAAACCTTATACCATCCGATTTAGAACACACAGGGTCCAAAATTGTAGACCAAAAGGCCACATAGAGCCATAAACAAACAACTGAGATAGACGACACATGGCCCTTAATCCTCTGCCCAAAGCTAAAGTAGACTATCTACAAACTTATCTTCGAACCAGACCAAGCAAGAGGACAAAACCTTGATCTGAACTTTTAAATCAAAATTTTGGGATGACTATACAATCCATACATGAAATCCACCAAAAACATACAGAGATTACCCGAAAGCCAGAGGAAGCTTGTCACTCGGTATTACATGAAACCCAAATTGGAAGCAAAGGTTTGAAACTCAAGGACCCATTCAAACTGAGCCCCCGCCGACTCCAAGTGCAATAGTTTCTTGAGAAAATTCACCCTGACCCCAACTTGTTCTCTGTGTTAAAGAAGGGCCATTCCTTTCAGGTCCAAAAGAAAAGGAAAGAACTTTATCACTTCATCAGGATCTTGTAGACGGGGAAAGTCACCAGGTTGTGGAATCCCCAACCCCAGAGAAGCTGCACCAATGGCATCCTTCAGACCAATGATTAAATCAAATTTGAAGAGATTTCTTACCAACTACTCTGAGATCTCCTTGGAGGTGTCGACGTCCAAAATGGCTGCTAAGAGCCAAGAAACAATGCTGGTGTCTACCCTGTAAAATTCTCCTCCCTCCACAAATCCTTTACCAAGAATTACCTTTACTGTAGTTATGGTAAGGTCATCATTGATTCACAAGACATGCTTCAACCTCTGGTCCATTATCTTCCCTTTGAACGCCATCTGTCTGACCAAGCTTTCTAATTGTATCAGAGTATCCATCCCCAAATTCACTAAACCTTCTATCACCACTCGAACCATGAACCTCGTTCTTCCTGCCATTGAAGACAAGGTGCAGAGGAAATGAAACGTGTGACTGGAAATGCAAACGAGAAATGAAAAAAGAAATGCCCACTTTAATCCCGTCCAAGCCCCCTCAGAACAATGAAGTTTTGAGATAGCATGTCCAAAATCTAATGCCAAGTTAACTACTCATGATTACCACATGCTTTGAAATGACTATCCAACTCCACATATCTGCTCGGATGTGCTCAACATTCACTGATAATAGCAATAATCAATTGATATGACATCTTGCAAGCACTTGATCAACTTCTAAGAGGGGTATGTTCCTTCTATCGTGGCAATCCAAATGCTGACTCAGCTAACCCCTGGACTTTCTACACCCTTTTGTGTGGAAAGTCGCCCAACCTTCCTCCCACATACTAATCTAAATATTAATATATTATATATCGTGTAATATTCATATTAATATGATTATTTAATTTTTCTTCATTGTAATTATAATATTATAATTAATATATATATATAATGAAGGACAAAATAAATAATCATATTAATATCAATATTATATTAATATCAATATTACACAACATAAATTGAATTAAATCTACAAAGAAATGTGAGATATTGGAGTGGAAAATAAGATATCTCTTTAAATCCCCTAGTTGATAGTTTAGTTATTTTACAACACTTCAATAATGGATATTCTTATGACATGTTATGTTAAGGCCAGTGATACGTCTTCTATGGAGGTGTTATTTTATCATTTCTCATATTTTCCTTCCTTCCTTCATGGACTTGATTAGTGCTCATCCATACCTATCAAATACACTTATGCAATTTATGCATGAACATAATGATGATCACATGGATTGTGATAGTTGTGAGTACATAACTAGTGAGGATATACATCAGGGCACTCATAGTTATGGGATTCACTATGGAGCGGGCGTGATATTGACTTTGTGGGACACACATATTCAAATTAGGCAAGTGATTCTCATGATCACAAGTTTACTTCAAGATATTGCTTCTCACTTGGTTCCATCTGGTTTCTTGGTCAGGTATTGCTTCTCACTTGATTCCAATCTAGTTTCTTGGTTGAGCAAGAAGTAGGCTACACTTGCTCACTGCAATTGCTCTTAACCATTTAGATGTCAAAATATTAATATTTAATAATAAGTACAAAACAACAAACATTTCATTCAATTATTAGTACTTATAGTCAACACTAACAACCTTAAAGTCACAACTACTAGAACTAAAAATTTAAAAATATCGGATCTTAAATGCACTAATAGTATCTCAACCATTGGGGATCTATCTCAACTATTGGGTCTTTTCCCCATACCCTTCCCCCACCCAAAAAAAAATTGCAATCAACTACATGAGACTATACTGTAATAAAAAACCCCTAAAACATCCAAAGCACTGGGTAAAAAACATTAATTAAAAACACACTGGTCAATTTTTTTTTAAAAATACCATTTATTTATTTATTTTATATTGAATGAAGCAAATAGAAATACATAGAGCACATCAAAGAACACTGTCTACAAAAACAGAGCAGACACAGGCAAAAAGCTGCCAACACATCAACAAGGCCTCCTCAGGACAGAGCTAAACACAGCCTTCTGGTGTCACAAAAACAGCCCTGCCAGAGAACAGGGGAAGCATTCCATAAAAACAGCGAAAATCCCCAAAAAACCATTTACTTTAGGAAAGCGAAACATCGAAAGGTCCGAGGAATGGCATGAGTTCTTAACTATCAAGGAAAATGGCATGAAAACCAATGTCAAGGGGTCAATGGGTACCCACTTGGATTTAAGGAGAGCTCCGAAGGTTCCCAAACAATGTGGCCGTAAGCTCTGGACACTGGAAAAGGTGGTTGAAGCAGGTTAAACAGGTCAATATGTTTTCTTAATAGCAGATAGACTGGAGTGTTTACATCAGTATCTGTGGGCGCTGATAAGTTTTTCTTGTTTTAAGAGTTTCATTATATAAATAACTCATTTAAGTAAAAGTCAACCTTCAAGATGGTCATGGTTTTACTGATACTTTCAGAAATCTTGCTTAAAAGTTTTTTCAATGTTATTTAGGGTTTTCTTTAGACAGTGTGAATAATGTTTAGGGTTGGGAGGATTTCTCCATACGCACAATTTTTTATTTTTATTTTTCCTTTAGCAAATTTCCGTACTTTTCTGTTTTGGGGCACGAACTTGAGCTTATCCCTTATTCAATTCCTAACGCTCTATTTGTTCTTTTTATAAATATTTTTTTTTTTTTTTGGAAACTTTGAGCCTGGAGGAGGGCATCTTTTATTGTGGATCATAGGGACACTCTCAAATATAATATGAGAAATCTTCTTTTTCAACTTTTTCTTTCATCGAATTTTAAGTACTGCCTAACTTGTGTCTATCTGCATGTTTAGGCCTCACCTTTTAATATAGAAAACTTGTATGCATTTACAGATTGTTTTCAGTCTTCTCTATTCATTCAACATAACATATATCATGTACAATATTATATAAACTTTGTATTTGAATCCATCTGCATGCACATTATTGCGGTCGAGTTCTCTTACTGTATCAAGAGTAATGCTAAACGAAACAAAACTCTTAATTTTAATTCATTCATTGATGAGTTCTGCACATTTTTATTAACCAAGTCTCCCAACTATCGATATGCCCCTGGTTCACTTTGTATGAAAAGTTGAAGCTGCAGAAGTCAATGTTTCTAATTTCAAGCTGTAGATGTTCAGTAGCTAATAGAATGGAGTATAAATGTGCAGTAAAAGAATTAGTATATTACTTATTTTTTAACAAAATATAAACTATGGTAAATAAATAATTTTGATTTTATGTTTGAACTATTGTTGCATTTATTTTTACCATTTGATTTTATTATTTTCATAGGTTTAATGTCTCCTTTTAGGGTGACCTTTGGCCTAGATGCCAAATTTAGGGGTATATTTTTGTCAAATTCACTTGGGATTTGCACTTGGTCTCCTCTATTGGGGTTATGCCACTCACCCAAAATTGGATGTCGTAGTTTACCCTATTCAACATATCAATTTGTACATGTTAAAGCATGTAAGATATTTCCTAGGGATTTGAACACGGGTCTCAATTATGAAAGCCCTAACAATTTATAGTTTTCCATGGGGACACATTCCTTGGATCTGACATGTCCCTTAAAACGAGAGATGTACCCTTTTTTTGTTTCTCTCTAGGCACTTCTTGGCATTCCCTAGCCATCCCTAGACTTAATGACATCCCTTAGCCATCCTAGAATAGTAAAAGAGAGGAAGAAAAGCATTTTTGAGATATCAATTGGATAATGACTGCTTTTGGAGCTTGTTGTTCAATGTATTTATGCAAGCAATTTTTTTTGGCATCTCTCAATATAAATCATGTTTCATATTTTGTCTATTACTAACGGTCTATTAGATAGATTATGCTTCTTTGTTTTTGTTATTTTTAGGTATTTTTGATCTATTTGTATTTTAAGTTCCAAATATTAATTTTATATATTATTTTAATAATCATCTCCTTCTCGTCTCTGAAATCTGGAAAGAAATTGTTGTCCTTGAAACTTGTCCTCACATCCCTAAAACACTAACAATTTATCATTTGAGCTCATCACATTTGAATTTTTAATTAATTATTATTTCTGATAGTTTCATATATCACCTTGTGTGGTGACCCTTGGCTTAGATGCCATGCTTAAGGGTTAACTCTTCCATCAAATTCTCCCATGACTTGCACCAGGTCTCATTCATTTCGGTGCACCATATCGTGAATTGGATGTGATAGTTTACCTGATTGGTCATTCAACTTTATTACATTTTTAAGTATGTAACACGTCTTGTGGGAATTTGAATATGAAGGCCTCCATTATGAAAGCCCTAATGGTTTTACCATTTTAGCTCATCCCATTTGACAATTAACGATTGCTTTTTTAATATGCAATTTTACTGTATTTTTATCATACTTATTGTATTTTTTAATAAAATCATATTGTTTCCGTGTTTGTTTTTCACTGTATATAATGCTCTGTACAAAAGTTGCTACCTTGTTAATATCTAAGGGATTCTCTTTAGGGATCACTTAAGGCTTTACAAGAGAAAGAGGCCTGAGATGCCATTAAGAAGCATAAACAACATTGAAAATGTGTATCATATACATAGTATATGAATGAATTGTATGATGAATTGTTGAACGCAGAGGAGCAGCTCTTGAATATGTACAAATAGGCTAAGAGTGAGTCAGAAATGAGCAGTTATATTGTTCATGACGAGAACAATGAGGTGCATTAGAAAGTGATTGACATCCTGCAAGAATCCCCTGAAAAATGTGTGTTATTCACGATCATGATGACAATAGCAGGGAGTTGCATGGAGAAATGGTTAAAATACTGCAAGAAGTCTCTGAAAAGTGCCTGGAAGAAATTGAGGTGCAAAGGCCTTCTGCATGCTGACAATACTAAGTTTCTTAAGCTTACAGATTCTCTACTCAAACTTCCCTCCAAGGAAGAATAGGAATTGACGGTTTTTGGTATAACTGGTCACATGTTTGATTCCTGCTGATCATGATATCGACACCATATGTATACCTATTCCAGTTGGAAACACGCACACCCACATTAAAATCTAGTATAAGTTTCTGCCAAGTTGCCAACGTCTTACTGAATAGAACCTAGTTTTGTGATCTCATGAACTAAACTGCACTTATAATCCTTCTCACCCACAATTTGCCCTGCCACAGGGTTTTGTACGGTAAATACTTACTGACATTTTCCTGTGGCTATATATTCTTGAATACTGCCAAAGAAGTTCTGGACGTTGGAACCAAAACGATAAAGACAGTTTCAAGTATAGAGACCGACACAATATATATGATTTGAATTTTAGGTTTGTGTGGGTTCAACTAAACAATTCTTAACCTTCTAGCATACAGAAACAGAGGAAATTCAAATGAAAGTTAAGTCTCACCATTTTGTTGGAGCTGTGTTTAGGATATTCTGGATTAATACTCTACTTTTTGGTGTCTGTATTTACAAAAGGTTTGTAACCAGGATCTCAGGGTTTTTGGCATTCAATGATCTGTAATAGAACCGGTTTTTGTACTTCATGGTTTGTTTTCGGAACGAAGACAATCTCATGTACTTCTGTCTCACCTAATCTTGTACCTAATCTGGTGAGTTGCTCCAGTAGTAAATATTTTATGAGAAAATAATATCACCTTTAGTGATCTGCTTTTTTCCCAGTTATTGCGTCCATCAGAGACTAAAGGTTGTTTCTGATTTGATTGTGGGTTTTGTTATTGCATTTATTTTAGTGCTCTCATTGCCATATTCGAGGACTTCTGACAAGGCTCAGTCCTTCAATGTTTTCAGAAGCAAGATAATATAAAACAATTGTGGTTAAGATTTGAATTGGCAGTTAGCATAGTCTAAATTCAGTTACTAAATGTAATTCATTAAGTTTCTGTAGTAGTTTAGGTTTTGGGGGCTTATTATTTTGTTTGGTGTCTATTTTTTACAACCTCACTGGATATGTTTTTACAAGGATCTCAGGGAGTGTTGATACATCCCTGCAGAATTATGAATCAAGAATAAATATTTTAATACGAGAGGAGAGTATTGAGTGTTGATGCAGGATATGAGAGAAATGACGCTAAAATTTGATTCTGTGCTCTCTTCATTAATGAGGTATAAATAGATTTACAAAGATGAAGTTTAGTGGTTGCAAACTGCCTCTGAACTGAGCATGCATAGACACCTCAACATGTACATAGGCAAGGACATCTCATTCAATCTCAGATGTAGTTAGGGAACTATACATGTTCATGGATTCCTTATTCAATGAACTGAGATGATTTACAGACACTTAATTCAGTCTAACTGAGATGACATGTAAACTAAGATGATCTTGTATAGTAGGCCAAGTGTGCAGGGTAGAATTTACAATGTGGAGGTGTTTAAGAGGAGAAAGTAATCATTCAGTAATGTCATTAGGCCTAGTTTGGCAGCAATGTTGATAAAAGCTGTGATTGGCAGTGGATTGAATGAGTAATATGGTAGCTACAGTTTCTTTATTTGTTTTCCAACCAACCTAGGTCATTCGCTTATGCGCAAGAAGCTACTGGTCCACTTAAACATATTAATATTGTTGTCATTCCCTGTCTGTGAGTTAATTAAGCTTGTTGAGTTGCATTTCAGTAACCATCAAATCAAAGAATTGCCATATTCTTTTGGATGTGTATGGAACCTGAAGAAACTCCACTCGGAGCAAAATCCTTTTTTCATTCTATAAATTCAGAATGTTGAATAGGATGTAGACAATGTAAGGTTTGTTGGATGAGGAACAAGAAAAGTACCTCAGGCACCAGCAACAACCAAACATTGATTGGGTATTCTGGAGTTCTTTGGAAGGTTTTCTAGACTTCAGTTCTATGCATGTTTTCAAAGACGAATTGACAAAAATATGTGTTGTTTAAAGTTCGGAAATTTTCCAAGTTTTTCCGGAGTCCCATGTCCAAGCCAAATTTAAGGCCTGTCAAGTTTTTGCCAAACAAGAGGACTATCCACATTTGAGTTTTTGTAATTTTGGTTTTAAGGTGAAGTCAAAGCAATTTGATAGGGTCTGCAGCGCCCTGTTATTTCTAGATCTTGATTTTGATGTTGTGTTTGGAGATAATGAACAAATCAATGTTTTGTTAAGTTGAATTGTAGTACTATTAAGAACTACTTGATGTGATACTATGTTTAAATGATAATAGGAGCCACTTTTTAAAGATACTCATCCAAACCAAGAAGGGACCTGCTAAGACTAGTTACTAGGTCTGGCTGACACTGTACAGGATCTCTTTCTGAGCTTGTCTGATTTGGTTGGGACCTATTTTTTTTAAAAATTCAAAATGGTTTTCCTTAGAAAACTCAAATAAAAATTAGAATATGTGATTAGGATGACAGAAGATACTAGGAAAATAAAAATCCAAATAGTGATTCCTGTAGGCTGCCCTAATAGTAACAAGAATCACTTAATGGAGAAGAGTGGAAAAACTAAAAGCAAGAATAAAACATGGGTAATCCTACGTGTTATAGGAAAGGACAACTTGTCCTGTCAGATCTGTGATATCTATTTCGAAATCCATGTGATTACAATGGTTAGTACATCAAATTGACATTATTTAAAAGGTACATATTTTTTTTAATTTAAGTATAAAGTTTACAAAATAGATGCCATAGGAAAGGCATTGAACAGAACCAAAGTACCAGTCATAATCTAGTCAACTGAACATATCTTTCAAAATCAACTATAGACGAGTAATCTTTGATAAATATATGTCATCTGAAAAAAAATAGAACTTGCCTACTCAAAGCCCAAAATTCAGGGGTAGTCTTATCTATTAGGAGACTCCTACTTGAGCACACCTCTCACACATATCATCATCCCCTTCAAATGAGTTTCCAAAACCTTCTGAGCCCGAACTGCCACCTTGTAATCTGAACCCACCCCTTGTTAAGAGCCTCTTCCTCACCCTTTGTGTTTCCATGCGAGTCTTTGATTCTATGGAATTGATCATCATTCTGAACTCCGGGGGGGATGAATTGAGGAGAAGGCAAGCTTTCAGAAAGTCTAGATCTGTCAGAATCAGGGAGCTGAAATGCCAAAACATCGTTATGTCCTCCATTACAAGATGAAGAGGTATATGAATGGAATTCAAATTCAACTTGGTTACCACAAGACATGCCAATTTCTTGGACCCTATACCGTTTTCCTGGCTCCACCTTGCTTAAAAGATCACTTACAACATTTTCAGAAGAAACTTGAAGTACTTGAGAGGATTGTCCCACCTGACAATCAACCCCAGCAAATGCTTTGCTTTTGCCATCTATATCCAAATGTCTTCTCTTACGCCTATGCAGCATCAACTCCTCACCCTGCATGAAAGAGCCTCATCTCATGCTTTGCAGGGATTGAGAGAATATAACAGGTCGGAACTTTTTAAATATTCAAAAAATCTAAAATAAAAATAGCAGGCCCATGAAGATCCAGAAAGCAATATATGATCAGGTGGCCTTAAAAAGTGCATACAGCTAAGAATACTCTGCAAAAAAGCAATATTATTATAACAAAAGGGCAAACCTAAATCAGTCAAACCCAAAGCACAAGGACTTTGTACAAGTAAAAAGTAGTCCTTTGAGGGAAGGATACCTCAAGCAAACATAGAGCGGATAAAATGAAATCATTCTCCTGACCTCAAATTTATGGGTGGCCTTGATATGCTTCATTACAGAGGCTGCAATCTTCTCCAGCAGCTTTCCGTGATCCCTAAAATACCAGCATTTTAAGTTGTAGCCAAAAGTCCATTATAATAGTAAATGTGTACAAAGGAAGAAAATGTTTATTAAATAAGTAGGCTTGAGGAATTAAAGAAATTTTACCCTTCAAATTTAAAGCCAAACCTGTACGAAACCCTGTGGAGTGTAGCTCTCCATTTCTCAATAGACTCACTGTCAACTGTTTGAGGGAGTTTGTGGAAAGCTTTGGAATACAATCCGACTTCATCTTCACTTTTCATTCGCAAGTCACTAGGTTGAACTCCACAAAAGACGGGGATAATGGGAGCCCCACTTTCCTCCATTAAACAAAGCTCACTCAAACACCAATCAGATTCTGCATAATTTTCTGAAAAAATGGCTATGTGAACAGATGCTGTGCTAATAGCTTGGTGGATTTTGTGGGGAATAGCATCACCCTTTTCCATTGCTTTATTGTCAAGGAAAACCTTGAGCTTTTTGTTTCGGAGTTTGTAGTAGACAAGACTGGCAACCGTATCCTTCACGTCCTTTCCTCGATGATTTATAAATACATCGTATTTAGTATCTGATCTTGTCTTTGAGAGGCAAACTGTAGATCTTGTTAAATTGGCAAAAGGAATCTTTTCCGTCACAGGTGAAGTGCCCTTGATATCTTCAGCATCAGGCAAAGGTTCCTCATAATATATCATGGTAAGCAATGATCAAATTTGCAGAATGACCTGAAATTTCATATGAAGGCAGGTTACTGAAATAAAATTATAATACTTAGAATGAAAAATTGCTTAAAGTTAGCTGATCCTTCACACTAAAGAAAATAAAATTATGGCCCTTCAATTTAATAAAATCTGCAACTCCGGAAAACTCTGAAGGAAAAAAATAAACTAATTACAACTCCACAACACTCTAAAGCAAACTTCTTTGTAGCAATGGAGGCATAAGCACATTAATGGAACTACGTTTTTTCTGCTTGACCGTACAACACTATATTACAAGTTACTTGTCCTTTTGCCTAAAATACATGTCCAAGTTGCACTATTTTCAAACTACATTACAGCAAAAGATTCAGAAAAAAAAAAGCTATTATAGATTAAAATTTTAAAAAGAAATTAGTGATGTATACATTTTTTTGTTTACTTGTATGAAGAATTGATTTTGATTTCTTTGGGGCTAAATTCTATAAATAATTAATTTCATTATTGAGATTCCCGCAATAATGGGGCTGGATTAGATAGACCAAAAGAGCCCAAACTTAAATGAGAACACTATTTCCCAGTATGATTCAACTTAATTTCAACTATGAAGGTTAAGGCAACTCAGGTTTCGCCAGTGGCAGTGGAGCCTTAAGAGATTGGCAAAAGGCAACAAGGTTTGGCTTATGCCCTTCATCGTGGCATTGACACTAACAATTTGGAAGCAATGATTGTGCTCACTGAATTAAAGCTGGCCAAAGATAGTGGTTTGGAAGAGCAATCATCATTGAACAGGATTCACTGATTCTAATCTCAGCAATGATCTGAAGGCACTGCAATGCATGGAAACTAGATGCCATTGTCAAAGTAGCACTGTGGATAGCCAACGATGTGAACAATATCAGACACCACAAAATACAGTAGCAGACCTCACATCATATAGAGTGGTTACACACTTAGGTCAAGGAATCTCAGATATGATCTGTTTGGCTCTTTAGATCAGGAAATCCTCAGCCTATGGGTTAAGGATTGATTCGTAAATTCCAATGGTTATGCCATATGTAAGTCAACAATATATAGAATTAAATGAGAACAAATAATTGACTCTAATTATCTTGCGAGAATGAATAGAAGAGGCAGGGAAAACATAGAACAACAACACCAATATTGCTTGGAGAAGCCCACTTCGAGTGAAAACTCCAGTTAAATGTGGGCAGTCCCATTTAGAATCACTCTGATGGCACTTGCAATCTGATCTAAACCTCTTGGGCTGAAGAAACAAGCATGAATTCAGGCTCTAGACCTCTTACAATCTCTTAAAAACCCCAATTCTGCTCTACAACTTGCAAGTTACTAGGAACTCAGAAAAATGCATACAATACTACTCTAACACCCCTACTTGCTCTCCTTGATGCTTAGTTTGAGCTTACATTGCAAATTTATAGAGTTCCAGCTTTCTTCAGAGAGGTGATTTCAAAAAAGCTCCGGCACATCTGAAACTGCCCAATACATCTGAAACTGTCCAACACATTGGAAACTGCTCCTTTTGACAGTTTTGTTCCTCCAATCTTCTAGAAACCATAACTTTTGCATGCAGATTCAAAATGAGGTGCCATTTTTATTTTTTATTTTTAAATTCCACAATTATTCAAGAGGAATCCAAAAATGCAAAAATATTCAGGTTTTGATGCCATCAAAAACCTGTTTTCAGACCTGCAATAAAAAGTGTCCTTACTTTGCCCCTAAGTGAAAAAAATCGGATCCTTCTACAGATCAAGGATTGCTACGAGGAATATCTTTAAAAAGAACAGGGAATCGTGTGCTGGGAGGGGATGGAGATATCCACTTCTTGCATGCAACCATGGTCCTTGTTTCTCTCTTGCTTTAATTTGCTTCATTTCTAAAATGAAAAGAAGAGATGATGGAAACAGTTTTAAGTGCAAAATCAGACTGAAACACCTAATTTATTATCAAAAAGGAGATATTTTATTGAAAAAATCATCTTTTGTACTCAAGTGTTTTTGTTTTAATATGAACTTATTAACTGCTGGCATTAAGAGTTTTTAAGATTTATAGAATGATAATGGAGTGAGTGCTCGCCAGTGACACAGTCATCTTATCATATTAAGCCATTCAGATCTCTGTCTATGCACAAACTCTCTGAATTTAAAAAAGGTTAGATGAATGGAAGAATATTTTGCTTTCTCAAATGAATGGGAGGAGGGTAGACAAGCTTGAAGAGTCGATTTCTGTTTTGGCTGAGCAGTCTTTGTCCTACCAGTTCTTTCACACATTGGAAATTTGAAGGGCAGTATCTTAAGAATTTTTTAATTTCAATATTATCTAGTTTTTATGGGAGCATGATTACCTAAGATTCAAGTCGTCCAATTAGTGATTTATTTTCTTTCTTCAAGCATATTGTTGTTTCCAGCACTGGCAAAATACCAAATCGGTTGCTACGGTTAGGGCAGGTTCCGTGGACGGGCTATCATTCATATCCATATTCGTATGGTGCTGGGCACCCCGGAATTGGCCTATGCTTCCTACAAAGTTTATAGATTTTTTTTTTTTTATATGTTTATAGAGATTTGACGTACAATTGAGATTTTTTTTTTAATTGTTTAATTTGAAAATTAAAGAAATGTTTGTTATATTTGTTAACGCTCTTTTTGAAGTCATGATATTTCCACAGTCCATGATATGAAATTCTAAAACTTGAGGTTAAAAATTGTGTAGTTTTTTATACAGAAAAAGAATGAAAATGAAGTAAAATGCAGATCAAGTTCTTTAAAAAAAAAATAAATAAAAATGAAAGAAATGTTGAAAAGTACCTGAAGGCTTTTTTTTTTTTTTTAAAAATTTGAAAATGAAAGAAATGTTGTTATATTTGTTAATGCTCTAATTGTGAGCAGTTTTCTACTTAGAGTAAAGCTATAGTTATTTTTATTTTATTTCTAAATAGATTTACTTTTAAATCAATAAAATGGTTGTAGAGGTGGTCCATCTCCATTCTTTGTTGGACTATTAGGGTAATCCTTCATGTACTATTAGTCATGTTTTGTATATTTCACTATTTTGTATTTGGTTTGATAACCATTTCTCATAAAGGGGTTAAAGGTGATTTACCAACAACTCCCGTCAATGCCCTCACAGCGATGCAAGATGGCCTCCTTTGCCAAGTTACCATCCTTCTATATCTTCTTAGTGACCTAGTTGGACATGATAAATCTTTGCCTTGCTTTTGCTAATTCACCTTATCGAGAGGATGATCAATAAGCTCAAATAATAAGAGGAGCATGTAATGAAGCACACAATACCAATACAACATTCCAAATAGTGAGGATTTGATAGATATTGGATGGAGATCTAAGTCAAATTGCTGTGATCCATCTCATATTGTTGGCCTTTTAGGTTTTGATGTTTAATTTTTTAATAAAAAAATAAATGATGATGTAATGTTTTGAGTAGTTGAGCTTTTGAATTGCCTAGTGGATTGTCCATTTTCTAAGCGTAACATAATTTACAAGACTTTGAGGCACGTTACCATGTCACTAGAGGTTTTTGTGATAGTCTCTCCATTATTTTTACAACTAATTTATAGACCTATTTTATTAAAAGAAAATCTAAAAATTTAGGTAAAGCTTCATTAGCTAGAAGTCCATATGCTTTGAAAAAAAAAATCCTTTACCGTACCTACTAAGAACACCTCTGATTTTCTCTTTCTTGTTGATTACTTCTTAACACAACAGTAAAAATTACATATCCATGCTCGTTTTCCTTGTATTGTGGGTCCACTTTGATTAGGTTGTCTTTATGTATTGACTAGTGTACGAGTGGGTGTATTTTTGCATAGGAGTTGGCAAATAACCTTATCATAGCTACATTCCATTTCCACACGTTTTAGGGATATGGACTTGATATTCAATCTTCACCATTCATCACCTTGGTTGGGAATCATAGGTGCAAATTTGACTAACCCAAGTCAGTTATGTGTGTCTAGATTTAACCATAAACTTTAAAATTTTAAATTGGGCCCATGTTTCCCCTTACATGCTATTATGAGTTGATTAAAGTGTCAATTATTTCATATTGCATGCTCTGATGGTATAATTAAGAACATGCCCTAATTCATTATTATCATTTGATCTAGATCCAAGAGCATTCTAATGAGAGCATCATAGAGCATCCTACTTGCATTAGTAGCTTACACCATCGTCTTAGGTTGTTAGAAATGAAGGTGCAAACCACACAATGAAAATTTGATTCAAACCTTATTAATGTCCTCTAAATAATGTAGAATCAATGAAGATTGTAGCAGAAATAAAACCCATTACACAAAAATAACATGCATCAAGAATTGAACACATAACATAATATGTAACGTGGAGAAAACTCTTTCGGGTAAAAAAATCCACCAAGAAAAGAGGCTCTAAATTGTATTATCTTAAAATATGAGATTACAATACATGCACTTTCTCTCCTCCTCCAGTCTTCAATCCAGTGATGCTTGTTATTTTCAACTCTATTAAAAACGTAATACAAAATATCCTTATAAAAGGGGGTTGCCTTCTAGGGCAAAAAAATTGCCATAATATCGACCGTTAGAGCTATGATTTAAGGACAAACAATTCAGATTTACAATGATAAAATATAAATAAAATGTCATTTAGGGGGCGCCATTCCCGAACCCCCATCGGGACGCGCGGCCCTCGGACCCATTACGGACAAATTAGTGTTAAGGTCGGATATAACATATAGTTGAAACAAGATAGCTATTGTCTGGTGGAACCTTTTATTCCCTATGGATGATTTACGAACAATATTAGGAGTAATTAATTACATAGGAATTAGAAGGTTGATGGCACCTTAATCCTAACATAGGCATACTATATGCTTGCTTATTGTCTTGATATTTGTTCATCATCGTTAATTTGATCCATCTACATGCTTGACCCAAGGAAAACAAACCCTTGTCTAGCAAATTCCCAAATGGTGTCTTTTTGACACCACCCCATTTTAGACATAAGTACAAGGTAAGGTGAGTAAATTTCAGTTATCAAATTTTAGTTGGATCAGATCCACAAGCAAGGTTTAGTTTTGCTCGCCAAGTTTACTTCCATTAATAGACATGAAGTTTAGATATGTAATACCAAAAAAGGTTCTCTAGGTCAATTTTTCAATTGTGCTATAGTAGTGAGTTAAGACCTTATTTATTAGTATCATAACAAATTGATTCCTCATATTTACCACAACAGACTCTTCATTAAATTTAAAACTAAGTACTTATATTTTTTTTCATTTAATTATCATATTAATATCAATATTTATTATGATATGAATTATCAATTTCCAACTTAAAAGTTCTATCTCTTATTACTATTTAATTATTTATCCTAACTAAATTATAGTGAAAGCCCTTTATTTTCATTACAATTTACAGTTATAAAGATTTGGAAAGCTAAAAGCCTAATTAGTAAGGAAGAAAAACCATATTCAAATTGCTCATAGCTCTATGAAAAGTGGAGCAAGTACATCTTCTAAACACATTCCTTAAATATTTAGGTCTTCTGAAACTTGACGACTTCAAGATTCACCATAATTTGAACATGAAAAAAACATTGTCCAGCAAAAGAAGCTGACAGATAATTTGTGGTGCTTAACTGAATCCATTGTAATGTAGTCAGCAATTTACCGACATAAATTGTTGGGAAAGAGTGAAAAGAGAAAACCTTAGTAGGATTGGGCAACTAGAAGGCCTCTAAGTACAGGGGAAAGTCGAAAAATTCCATTAATCTATCATCATGCCTTGGCAAAACTAAAACAATTAACAAAACAAACGCAAAAGTTACCAAGAAAGAAATAAACACAAACACAAAATTAGCAGCAAATATACGAAGGAAGAATGCACAGATAGCTGCTGTTTACATGAATTGCAGATAAAAGCTTGAATGGAATTTCTTGTGCATTGTTACCTCTTTACTACTATTGAGCCTCTGACAAAGCCTCTTCACAATGCTGCATCTTCTATTACGTGCTCTGCATCGGTGCATCTTATAGAATACAACGCTTTAACGACGTGTGCAAATCAAAGATTGAATTGTTACATTGTACCAAAGTAAGACAGATAGCTAACGTCAACGAAGTACGACAACAAAGACACTATGAACAATGTAAAGTTTAATCGTGTTTGAAAAGCCCAACACCGTTGGAGCTCACATTTTATTCCGGCGCCTTGGCCTACGGCAGCTTCCACTTACCTCCCATCACTTTGAATTTGGTGACTTTATGTTTACTTTTTGTCTTTTACTCACAGAATCCATTCGGGTAGACTGCATTGTATCTTTGCCGTTTGTCCTTAATCCAGCTAAGGATTTGTTATTAGTCCAGCTTATGATTTGATATCATTTGTCACTTGTTTTTGTTGTGTTTGCACACGTAGGTTGAAGGTTGAGCATGGCTTCAAATTTTCTCCACTCTTTTGTTTGCATATAACCACGCCATCTTGATCTAGATAATGTGGTTGCATGACGTAAATCATTTAATGCCTTACGAAAGCTACCCGTGATCTCAATCTTCCATTAAGGAGTGTTTATTTAAATTTTAATATTGTGATGCAAGAGGTACTCCTCTGGCTACTTGCTACTGCAAATGAATTCTACAAAATAATATACAGATTGCAAACACAAATTTCTATATTGTATTCAACTCAATAACTCATTACATTACACTTTCAATCGATATACAAATCTGTAACAAAAATATTTTTTACATCCACATTAATGGCCTCTCGTGGCCTCTCAACTTCTATAGAAAACTCCTTTCTTTCCCTCACACTCTCATAGCATTCTTCTCTGCTTCATAAGCCCCTCTCATAAGCTAAGATCTCCCAATCTGATGCAGAGGTATAGGTAAGTTTGTACTAGCTCTACTAACTTTCTCAGGTGTTTGTGTTTACAAGACTCACAAGGCTGCTACAGGAGTCAACTTAGCCTAAGATCACCCTCTGGTGTCATCCTTCAGACTATTCACCACTCACTTTGGGGAGTCACAGCTCAACCCAACTTAGAAGCACAACACACCCTTAAGAGCCCAACATCTACTACCAATACCCCTACCAACATAGGTAACAACATCCATTTGTTATACACTTATCTTTGATATGCATGGTACAAGGTCACTGACCAATAAACTATGTTTTACCTCCAAACACAACAGTGGACAGCAAATTGAGTATGACTATCATAAACAAGGTTCTAAGACAGTATTTAAGAGCAGGCTTAAGTTTTGTTTAATAACCTCTCAAGGTCTCCAATGGACCTCAACTCCAATTGCATACCTAGGTTCTCACACAACAACAACTATACATCCAACTTGAAGGACAACAAATTGTTTTTTTGGACTGTTTTATGACAGCAGTCAAAAGTGTTTCACCTATACACAAGGGTTCAAACCTTCAACACTCTTCCAGAGACTTTAGATAACCACTAACATTGAATACATATTCTCCATTAGGTGTGAAACAAAACAACCTTTTAATTGTTTGCAGGCCCCCACTGTATTTAAAGGTAGAGGACAGCAAATTGCTAGGTGACTGTCCTATGACAGTTTCAACATGATAGTTTTAGACTTGATGGATAACAAAGCCAAAGCCAACTCCTTAGCATCAAGGGTCTCCTCACAATAGAAAATACACCTTCACAAGGTCATGAAATTACTGACCAATACCATACCCCTGCATTTATCATGACAAAAAGCCTTGACTGTCTATGACTGTCACGAAAAGACAGCAATTCAAGAAGGTTGACTCCATAGACAAAAGAGACAATTAAAACCACCTTATGTGTTTATACTTGCACAAGTCCTACACCACTTGACTCATATTCAAATGCTCTTCAAGAAAAAGTACTTTCATCCATGCATGCCGTACTGCACCGTACTATAGGTGTTAGAAGACAGCAAACTATTTTTTTTCTTAAAACCAAGGTCTAAATGGCTAGTAATGAATAAGGAAATGCATCTAATATGACTGCACCAGATATACCAAGTCTTATACTGGTCAATTTCCACCAGCAAACACCAATTTCAACTTGCATCTGTCAAAACAAATCGCTATTTTTGCTGTCATAACACAGCCACCTTTAATTCCTCAACTAGTAACCAATGATACTAGTTAGATTCATGCCTCATACTCTGCAGAGAAGGAGTTAGACTGCAAATCAAAAGAAAACACTAAATCTACCTTGTCTTCCTCCATCCCACCTAGAAATGGGCGTCCAACATCAGAGGGTAGAGGAAGAACTAAGCATTTTATCAACAAACCCTAGCAATGGAGGGTTAGAAACCTATCTACAGATAATGGAATCAAACAACACAATATAAATGTTTCAAAAGCTGAAAACCACTGCAAATGAAAGGCAATTTGATCAACTCAAATAAATCTCAGACCATAACTCCTCTACAGGCCGTACCAGCCGTACAAATTGCTGTTCTCACAAAAAAAAACATAAAAAAATAGCTTTTTCTTTATGAAACTCCTCCCTTCTATATTATCCTTGGCATGATTTTACAGATTTAGATTTATAGGAAGTTTCCAAAACTCTTCCACTTCCCATTTGTCCGTACAACTGCCTAGGAAGGCAGAAAATCAAATGGAAAAGGCCGTTTTAATAAAAACAATAAGTTTCTAAAAGAGAAAATCCTATAAAATAGGTCTTTTAAATCTTCTAGTGGACTAGTCAAATAAAGTGGACTAAGTCCTTATTACAACACATCAAAATGGCTTCTAAGCCCTTAGATAAAACCAAAATTAACAAGGTCATGAAATATTATATTTGGAAAAAGAAATATAAATTGAAGCTCCTGCACCACAATCTCCCTCCGTGAAATCTATCTCAAATAAACAATCTAAGTCTCTTTTAAACACTTCCCCAATCAGCTATGCTTGGCTTTCCATCTTCCCCAAATTTTATTCACACAAAGACCGACCAAATAGAATTGGCTTTCCATCTTTACCAAGGTTTAAACTCTCTCCATTTTCAATGCCCTTTCATATATGTCTCTTTTCACTCATATTCTTTTATTTAATTCCCTTTTAAAAGAGACTTAGTCACCTTTTTGGTAATTTTTTTTTTAATGTCTAAATCCTCTTATTTTGGATGTTCAAACAAGAAAATTTGCCTCTCAATTAATTCCAAAGGCTTTCTTTGGCTTCTAAAGGAAAACATAATTAAAAAGAATGAATTAAAAGCTGAAGATTAGTTGTAAACTCCTTTAATGCCCAACCAAATCAAATAACCAAAATGATGCTCTGAGTGTGCAGAATCGAGTGCCGACGGGTGAAAAAATGGAAGTTCTCCATTTTGCCTAAAAATTTGCCCAAAGGTGTATTATAACCTCCTCAGGTCCTCCGTAGAAGGATTTTGCTCCAGCCTTCCAGAATTATGAAATTTTAAAATTTTCGTAAATCGGCGACACACTTTCGGCTTTAAAGACACAAATTTTCGGCATTAATTTCTTCCAAACGGTGAAAGATATAACTTTGATCTTTTTGCACATTTGAAATGTTACCTCCAAGAATGCCCCTGCAAAAGGATTTTACTCTGAAATGTTACCTCCAAGAATGCCCCTGCAAAAGGATTTTACTCTATCTTTTCTAGATTTTTGGGAATAAATTTTACAAAACTGTCTGTGGAGTGTTGAAACTGTGAACCAACGAAAGTTTGATTCTTACAATTTTGTGCCAAATTTGAAGCTCTGTGATGTCGAGAGATTCCAATGACCACCAAACCAAATCAAAACTAAAAACCAAACTTGAAAATATTTTTAGGTGATGCCGATTCCCAATCCGTCCGGATGCTCTTGCATCAAACATGTCGGATAGGAAAATTTTGTGAGTAGGACTCACAAAATGGAGTTGAGTAGTGGGACTACTCTTTTAGGTTGAATGCAACCTACAGCCAACTCCATCACTGAATTAAATAAAAAAAAATTATTTCTTCATCTCTTCCAGCACTTAGCTGGGACACTTATCGTCCTCCTCCACCAAGTGTGCACCTTCTTCCTCCTTCCTCTTATGGACTCATGTCCACCACAACCTGACCTCCTCCAAATATTTTCTCCACTCCTTGCCTTCTTCGTGAGATTCGACCCACCATCATTCGACCTCCTCCACCAAAATCCTTCATCACAACTTGTAGCATTTGCATACAAATCTGCACCTACATCTTCACCATTCTGCATAACAACTGCATATAACCTTGTACTAGCAATATTCATTTGTACCATTTCTACATTCACTTCTTTCATATTCATCATCTCATTTGAATCTACAACACAAGATTCAAGAAAACTAATTTTTACCTCTTCCTCCTTTGCTGTTGCGACAACATCTTGCTCATACTCTACCGCAACTTTTTCATATTCACCAGCCACTGCTACCACCATCATCATGTCCTCCAAAGGACTCACAACTTCTGTAACATTATCCTCTTCAACTGCTGCAACATTACATTGCTCCTCAGTCTCTACTGCGATCTCACCATCTTCCTCTACAACTATATCCTTTTTCTTTTCATCCTTGGAAACCTCTGCCATAGCCTCTTCTCTTTCTTCTTTATCCTCAGCCACTACTGCACTTTCCTCTTCTTTTTCAACCTCTTCCTCTATGCCTCCATCAGGGCATACCGCTGCAACTTCTTTCTCCACTTCCTCTTGTTTACCTTGTAATGGACTCAAAACATACTCTTTCCCATCCTTTCTTATGCTATATGTATTTTCTCTTCCATTATGTATAGCTTCTCTATCATAGAGCCAAGGTTGACCCAACAAAACATGGCATATATCCATAGGTACTATATCATGTATACAATCTCATCTTTATATCTACGAATCTGAAAATCAACAATACATTGTTCACTTACCCATATCTGACGATCTCCTTGCAACCAAGAAATATTGTAAGGGTTGGGATGCTTTCTTCTCTTCAATTTCAGCATCTCAACCATCTCTAATGACACCAAATTACCTGTGCTACTGCTGTCCACAACCACTCTACAACACTTTCCACCTAACTTACAAATAGTTTGAAACACATTGCTCCTTTGGATGGGCTCTTGCTTGTCTTTTTGTGGCTTCAGAAATTCTTTCTTCATCATAAAACGTTCTCCTAGCTTCCAAGACATTTTGTCGAACACTTTCCACACAATTTCAACCTACAACCTGCACAAAGCTCATAACCTACTATTCGCATCTTCACCACTTCTCTTTTCCACCTGTAGGTCCTGGTGTAGACTCTACATGCTCAAGACCTCTAGCTCTGATACCATTTGATGCAAGAGGCACTCCCTCTTGCTGTTGCAAATGAATTCTACAAAACAATATACAGATTGCAAACACAAATTTCTATATTTTATTCAACTCAATAACTCATTACATTACATTTTCAACAAATATACAAATCTGCAACAAAAATATTTTTTACATCCACATTCATGGCCTCTCAACTTCTACAGAAAACTCCTTTCTTTCCCTCACATGCTCATAGCATTGCTAAGATCTCTCAATCTCCCTCCAAGAAATCTATTTCAAAACAACAATTAAATTCTCTTATAAACACTTCCTCAGTCAGCTATGATTGGCTTTCCATCTTCCCCAACTTTTATTCACACAAAGACCCACCAAATAGAAGTGGCATTCCATCTTTACCAAGGTTTAAACTCCCTCCATTTCCAATGCCCTTTCAGCTCCTATTATACGTCTCTTTTCACTCATATTCTTTTATTTAATTTCCTTTTAAAAGAGACTTAGGCACCTTCTTGGTAGTTTTTTTTTAATGTCTAAATCCTCTCATTTTGGATGCTCAAACAAGAAAATCTGCCCCTCAATTAATTTCAAAGGCCTTCTTTGGCTTCTAAAGGAAAACATAATTAAAAAGAATGAATTAAAAGTTGAATATTAATTGTAAACTTCCCTTAATGCCCAACCAAATCAAATAATCAAAATGCTGCTCTAAGTGTGTGGAATCGGGTGCCAATATGCGAAAAAATGAAAGTTCTTCGGTTTGCCTAAAAATTTACCCAAAGCTATGTTATGATCCCCTCAGGTCCTCCCTAGAAGGATTTTTCTCCAACCTTCTGGAATTATGAAAATTTAAAATTTTCGTAAACCGGCGACACACTTTTGGCTTTAAAGACACAAATTTCTGGCATTAATTTCTCCCAAATGGTGAAAGATATAACTTCGATTCTGTTTTCACATTTGAAATGTTACCTCCAAGAATGCCCCTGCAAAAGGATTTTACTCTAGCTTTTCCAGATTTTTGGGAATAAATTTTACAAAACTGCCTGTGGAGTGTTGAAACTGTGAACCGACGAAAGTTTGATTCTTGCAATTTTGTGCCAAATTTGAAGTTCTATGATGCCAAGAGATGCCAATGACCACCAAACCAAATCAAAATTAAAAACCAAACCTGAAAATAGTTTTGGGTGATGCCGATTGCTAGTCCGCCCAGATGCTCTTACATCATATTGTCACCCAATCTGATGAAACTGCGGTTTATTATGATGCTTATGTTGAGAACAAGAAGGATTATGATCATCAAGCTCATGTAGAGCATTAAGATTTTGCAAATCAGCTTGTTATTTTGGTTAATAGATTCACAATGTATTTATTAATAAATCATTTAGATTAAAGATTTTGCAAGTGGTTGGTGTTTAAATGTTTAATCTACTTCGACTAGTGCATCTATTATCTTTCTCATATTTACCATTGAACAATCCTCCATTATTTCTCCTACCACCACTACTCACCCCCATAGTGCCACTACGATCGCTACTAATGTCCCACCACATAGTCATTTTCTTTTCCACCTTCTATCCCCTTTGTGGCCTACCTCCTAACTATACCCCTCTTCGGATACCTCCATCCCATATGATTCCCATCTCATCTACTATTATCCACCCATAATTATCCATCTTAGTCATACACTTCCACATCCACCACTACTTTAAATGATATGTCTATGTCTCATTCCACATCTTCATCCATAGCCATGAATGCCCTCAAGTATATTTCCTCCTCTATGCCTCTTTCCCAATCTATCACTTCATCCATCCCTCTTACTTCTCTTGCTCATTCCTATACACATCATAATGGCCCTCAACCTACATTTGATACCCTTCCATGTTCTACTTTAGATGCACTAATTCACAAGATAGATCAAGTAGAAAAAAGAGTGGATGCTAAACCAAAAGAACAAGATAGTGATAAATTCAAGGATGCTAGACATACACCACTATCGCAAATCCATTAGTTGTGCCTCCTAAGTCAATTGCAAATTTACATAAATCTATTTACAAATTATTCAAATAGTGTTGAGTCACATGATACACATAACATTGATGATGAACATGAACATGGAAATATAGAACATGAGAATGCTTTTGTGGGGGGCGCTAGACATCATCTGCTCCCAGTCCTACTCTATGAATTATTTTTGTGATAATGAGATACCACAAAATAATCATTATGGACCATTATAGGGTAAGTGCACAAAGATGGACCAAAATGGGGTCGTAAGTTGCCACTTTTTTTCTAAAATCAGGAAACATTGATGTTGGATGAGAAATTGAAGATAACTACACTCAAAATTTGAAGATGGAATGAAGACAAGAGTTGTAGTGCTCTGAATCTAGTTTCTAAACTACTAACGTTTTTTCAACAATGGTTGAGATTAAGGGGTTCAAAAAGGGGGAGCACACAAATTGGTCTTGTTTTTCTTTAAAAAAAACATAACATAGCGTTTGGTGTGCTCCCCCTAAAATGTTAACTTGTTTTTAGTATTTCAATAATTGCTCCAGTGAGAAATTAGGCAACACCATATAGTTTATCCCTGATTTTTTTGATAATTTTTTAATGAATAATTGATTTTTTAGTAATTTTTAAAGTGGACACATCCTGAAAAACAAAAATTTGAGCATGCTCCTCCCTAAAATGTTTAAAAACTAATTGAAAATCATTTTTTTTTTGAATTTGTGTAGAATGGAGTCTAGTTTCTAAAAATATAACTTATTTCAATTTTTGTTGAACGGTTAAAAAAAGTCAAAAATACTAGACACTGGTTTTTGACAAAAATTGGACACACTAACAAAAGAAATTCAAGATGAAACACTAAATGTACTCAGAATGTGAAAAAAATTATATGGTTAGATAGCTAACAGAGAGCTTAAGATTATGGTGGTTTTTTTTTTGAGTTTTCATTGAAAAAAGTGCCATATTGATGGGGAGCACACTCCAGATTATCTCCAAATTTTGCTAAAAACTAATAAAAACACGTCAAACAAAGCTAAGCATAATGCGAGCGCGTTATAACACGCTCGCATTATGATGAGCATAACTGACAATACACATGCCAATTGCATTTGCTTGAAAGTTTCTAAAGCCTTTTCAACAAATCTATTTTTTGCATATCTTGCAATCATTGCATTCCATTATAGAACATCTCTTTGAGGTGTTATGTCTTACAATTGACATGACTTGTCTATGCTTCCACACTTTACATACATGTCTATAAGGGCAACTGCACTTCCTATCGTCTCTCTCGCTCTCTATTTCTCTCCCCTCTCTACGTCCTACCCTTTCTCTGAGTCTCTGCTCTCTCTCTCTCTCTCTCTCTCTCTCTCTCTCTCTCTCTCCCCCCCCTACCTACCTTCTAATGTCTCTCTCACTCTCTACTTTCCTCTATTTCCGAGTCTTTGCTTCCCTTGCCTCTCTACCTCCTACCTTCTCTCTCACTCTCTTCTCCCCCCTCTCTCTACCTCTTACCCTCTCTCTCACTTTCTACTTCCCTCCCTTGTCTACCTCCTACCCTCTCTCTCAGTCTCTGCTTCCCTCCCTTGTCTACCTCCTACCCTCTCTCTCTCTTCTTCCTTGCCATGTCTACCTCCTATGGTCCTCTCCCACTCTCTACTTCCATCTTGTCTCTACCTCCTATCCTCTCTCTCACTCTCTACTTCCCTCCCCTCTCTACCTCTCTCCTCATTCTTCCCATCTAATGAAATTTCATAAATTATCTTGTTTCCATTTCATTGAATCCCAATTTATATCCTCATCCATCTTTACATGTCCTATTTTTCTTACATTTCCATGTTCTTTGTTGACAAGGGAGAGCGAGAGGGAGGAAAAGGGAGAGAGGATGGAGATGGAGGGGAGGAAACCTATGAGAGATACCTGGTGATAGGAAGAGAGAGAGATAGAGAGTCCTAGTTTTCTTATTTTGGAGAGAGAGAGAGGGTGGGTTGTGTTTATAAGTTTAGGGTTTAGGGGAATCATTTAGGGTTTAGGGGTTTAGGGCTACTCAAGTTTAGGGTTTAGAGTTTAGGGTTAGGGTTTAGGGGTTTACCGTTGCTTAGGTTTATGGTTTAGGGTTTAGGGGTTAGGGTTTAGGTGTTAGGGATTTAGGGTTGCTCAGGTTTAGGGTTTATGGGTTAGGGTGTATAAAGAGAGAGTGAGGGGATCGATAGATATTGGGAGAGATCTAGGGAGATAGAGGTTTAGATTTGCTTCCAGGGTTTATGGTTTAGAGGTTTGGGGTTTAGGGACATTATTTAGGGTAACTTAAGGTTTATGTTTTAGGGTTAGGGGTTAAGGTTTAGAGGTTTAGGTTAGGGTTTAGAGAGAGAGGACCGATAGGGAGATATAGAGGAGACCGAGGGGAGACATAGGGAGATAGAGGGTGAGGGACATGGCTAGAGACATAGGCAGGGAGATTGAGAGGTAGAGAGATGATAGAGACGAGGAGATAGGGTTTAGGGTTGATCAGATTTAGGGTTGATTGGGTTTAGGGTTTAGGGATTAGGAGTTTAGAGAGGGAGAGATATGGAGATAGAGGGTGAGGGACATGGCCAGAGACATAGCTAGAGAGACTGAGAGGTAGAGAGATGATAGAGACAAGGAGATAGGGGTTTAGGGTTGATCAGGTTTAGAGTTTAGGGGTTAGGAGTTTAGAGAGGGAGAGATAGGGAGATAAAGGGTGATGGACATGGCCAAAGACATAGGCAGAGAGATTGAGAGGTAGAGGGATGATAGAGACAAGGAGATAAGGGTTTAGGGTTGATCAGGTTCAGGGTTTATGGTTGGTATATATGATGTATAGAATGGTGTAAATGACTAACATATTGGCACTTATGATGTTATGATGGCTCCTGTGACTGGTAGAGGGTAGAATGACACCTGTGATTGGCTAGGTGTAGAATGATGTTTGTGATTGATAGGTAGGTGCTACTAAGGAGCATATTGGCACATACGATATACAAAATGGTACAAATGACTAATAGATTGGCACTATGATCTTCTAATGGCTCTTGGTGAGGTATTTGTTAAATTTTGATTATTTTTGGGATCGTTTGAGATGGAGCTTAGATTGATTTGGGATGGGGTTGGGATGAAATGGATTGGTTTAGGGATAATGGGAGGTGAAAAGGACTAGATTAGGAATGATTGGGAATGATTAGAATGGTTTTAGGGATGGTCTAAAGTGGTTTAGTGCTGATTAGGGAATGATTAGAATGATTTAGGAATAGTTTAGGGATGGTATTTGAGATGAAATCTAGGTTGATTGGAAAATGATTAGGGATGAAGTTAATTGATTTGGATGTGATTTGGGATGGTGTGAAATGGTTTAGGGATGATTAGAAGTGGTTTAGGGATGATTAGAGATGAAATTGAATGGGTTAGGGATGATTTGGGATTGATTAGGAATGAATTTGGTTGGAATGAAAGCTTAATGTTTTCATGTTTTCATGTTATAGAGATTGAGAGAGATAGGGAGATAGAGGTTTAGGGTTGCTTCCAAGTTTTATGGTTTAGGGGTTAGGGGTTAGGGTTTAGGGGCATTATTTATGGTTTATGGTTTATGGTTTAGGGGTTAGGGGTTAAGGTTTAGAGGTTTAGGTTTATGGTTTAGGTAGAGATGCGAATAGGGAGATATAGAGGAGACTGAGCCTGGGAGAGATATCTATGTCTCCTCTATCCCTCTCTCTAACTGTACCTACCTCTCTATCTCTCTCTCTCTCTCTCTCCCTGACACTCTATCTTGCTATATCTCTTTCGATCCCCTCTCTCTAACTCTACCTTTCTATCTCTCTCCCTCACTATTTGAGGTTTACATGAGTTTAGGGTTCCTCAAGTAAATATGGTTTAGGTTTTAGGGTAAGGGTTTAGGGGAATTATTTAGGCTTTAGGGGTTTAGGGATGCTCAAGTTTAGGGTTTAGGGTTTAGGGGTTAGGGTTTAGGGTTTATGGGTTTCTTGAGTTTAGGGGTTAGGGTTTAGGGTTTAGAGAGAGATAGAGCAAGGGGACCAATAGAGATTGGGAGAGATAGGGAGATAGAGGTTTAGGGTTGCTTTAAGGTTTTGTGGTTTAGGGACCTTAGGGGTTTAGGGTTTCTCATTTTTAGGGTTTAGGGTTTAGGGGTTAGGGGTTAGGGGTTAGGGTTTAGGGACATTATTTAGGGTTTAGGGTTTATGGTTTAGGCGTTAGGAGTTAAGGTTTAGAGGTTTAGATTTATGGTTTAGGTAGAGAGACAAATAGGGAGATACAAAGGAGACCAAGTCTGGGAGAGATATCTCTGTCTCCTCTATCCCTCTCTCTAACTATACCTACCTTTGCTTCTAGGTTTTATGGTTTAGGGACCTTAGGGGTTTGGGGGTTTAGGGTTAGGGGTTAGAGGCATTATTTAGGGTTTAGGGTTTATGGTTTAGAGGTTTAGGTTTATGGTTTAAGTAGAGGGGAGAATAGGGATCCCTATCTCTATCTCTTTGGACATATGGATCCCTATCTCCTAATCTATCCCTCGCTACCTCTCTCTCCTCCTCTTTATCTCCCTCCCCATCCTTATGCCTCTTGAAATATCTCTCCTTATGTCTCTAGACATCTCTTGATCTCTTTCCCTATCGAGCTATCTATCCTCATAACCCCATCTCTTAATAAACCCCTCTCTACCTCTCTCTTTGTATTTCCCTATCTATCTCTCCCTTGCTAGATCTATCTCCCTGTATCTCCCCTCTCTCTATATATGTATCTCTATCTTTCTCCCTCTATATACCCCTTTCTCTATCTCAATCCCCATCTCTCCCTTTCCCCGTCTCTATCTCCACCTATCCTCTCTATCTCCATGTCCTTCTCTATCTCTCCATGTCTCTCTATCCCTCTTTATCTATAGGATAGAGAAATGAAGAGAGAGAGAGAGAGACTCTCTGATGTAGATACAAGGTTACCTTTATGTTATCATGCTTCCTAGAACACAATCGCGTTCTTGGAAGCATGGAAAACGGTAAAAGAGCATGTGGGATCTGTGTTTTAGACCCCACATGCCTATTATTCCTACTTTTCACAAGTATATCAAACAAAAAAATGCTTTTCATGTTGGTTGACTAATTGAGGATCATTTTTATATGAATCCACCACCTTTTTTTGTTTTTTCAACGTAGAAGAAGTGATTTTTCATGTTTTTGGAGAAAATTTGATTATTTAAACTAAAAGTTTCATGTTTCATGTGTGATTTTGTTTCAAAGCTAATTACCATTGATATATAGATTGAAGTTGATGATATATGTTTGTTTTTTACATAAATTTTACTAATCCTATTCTAGAATTATATAGAATTCATAATCAAACTTGAGAAAAACAAGAATTTGAGGATTTTGAAGCCATCTTTTGGAGAATTGGTCAACTGCAATATCAAATTCTAAGGTATGTTCAATTTTAATTCACATATATATGTTCTTATGTTCTTTATGTCTTTAAATGTCTTTATGTTTTTTATGCTCTTTATGTTCTAAGACATATATGTGTCTAGGTCTATCAATTAGTTCAGTCAAAGAGACTCCACATTCCTCATGTTTCCACCTTGTTTCAGCCCTTCGTGCCGTTATTTCACCTATTTTCAGCTATACAAGAGAAAACATTATCAAATACTTCATAAAATAATTTTAGTGAACAGTTGTTTCTCATATTCATATTCGAGTGTATACATGGAGTTTGCCCTAGGATGATATAGAAGGATTTATTCCTTAATACATGCATAATTCAATTCAGTTAATAGAACCATGCATGAAATGATAGTTTTGTTACAAAAATGGAGGAAATGAGCACCACAAACTATTTGACAAATTGTTTCAACTCACTTTGATACCACTCAATCCATAAAAAATATGATGGAGATTATGTATTTACTTTGTCAACATAACAAAATTTTAGAGAAGAGAGTTATATATGTAAATATATGGACATACAAGCATCATGACATAAGATGATACAAAGGGAGTTACAAGGAGATAAAACACTAAAAAGGAGGTTTTCATGGGTGTAGGACAATCATGTAAGTCTATATAACAGTCCACTATCATAGTCTATATAACCTTGTTGCTATGTATGATCCTCCTTGCATTTGAAGGTCATTTTACAATGCTATGAAAGTTATAATTTATTACAAAGTGGTCCTTATTATTGCATCTAGGTACAATGGAATTCATACATTTATACACTGTTTACAATGAATGTGTAAAGAGTTCTCTTCCTACAACTATGCACATGCTACATCTAAGATAAGAGTTTGTGCACAATACAATAATGAAAACCATCACTGTTCTGCTACAACATGCTACAATTAATCTATGTTACATGATACAACATTTATGTTACTATGGAACACAAATGTGCATGCTTACAACACCCAAAGCATGTCATCACTAGCTCTTACATTCTCTATTTTCCTTGTCCTTTCTTGACCTCCAAGTGGCCATACTTCTCATACTCACCCATAGTGAGTGAAATGTACTACTTTCTTGCTCTACAAGTGAAAAACTTGAACACAACTCAATCCATAGGAAAAACTTGGAGTGCTAATCAAATGCCTCTACAAATGAAAGTAACTCACACTTATCTCCTTTGCAAATCAAGTAAATACTCTATCCAAGTATCATTACATACTAACATCATTCAATGTTTATGTAGACTCATGTGAGAGCTGTTCTCTCTTTGAATTTGATGTTTTAGTGTGCTTTTTTTCCCTTTGTGGTTGCTTACTCTTGCATTTGTCATTTGGGTGAATCTTTAGATGAAGCTTCCAACACTTGTCATAACAATATCCTCCAACCTTGAAATAAGACCAATAGTTGTTAGCTTTGTACATACTCAAATCAACTTGTTTGTTATCTTCTTTGAGTTTTCTTTGGCCTTTCTCTTCCCTTAGTTTTGGAGAGTTACTTCTTTTTCCATCCTTGATATGGAAAATATGCTCCTTAGTGGTGTTTACTTTGTGCATCATTCTACAATTTACTACTTTAGATTTCTACTTCTTAGAGATACAACCATTCAATTTTCCCCTTTAGAATGTTTGAAATAGGCTCCCAAATGATGCACTACAAGGTGACAACAACTTGGTTTTACAAAGTTTCACAAACTTGTGTTCTTGATTTGACTCACAAACTCTCTCAATGACCCTTCAATGCATTAAGTCTCCAACACACAACTAGGGTTCAGACCTTCATATGAACTAGATGAGGCATATAACAATATTATGTTCACCAACTAGAACCAACTAAACCACTCTTCAAGTCACATGGATCCCCTCTCAGCAACCAATCTGCCCAAGCCCTCAAATCCTAGGTGCTTAAGGGCATCATAAGGCATAAGGGCCCCAAGCTATTCCCCAACACTAACACAAGCATACACCATGTCAATATAATGTATTCAAACCAATTTTGTCACTTTTAGTGCTTGGAAATATCAACCAATGTCTGATCCACAAATCACTCCTTAAGGCCTAGTAGCCTTCCAAACTTGAAAAATGTGCATAAATTTGTGTAAACTCAGCCAACCCACAAACCAAAAAGTATTTAAACACCCATTATGGAGTAGAACAACATATCAAAAGATTCCATGCCCTTGTTTCAGGAAAAATGTGAGTTCTATGACTGGCCCTCTCTAGAAATAGGCCTAATTTGGTCCAATTAACAAAGAAAGTACCCTAGGATCATTCAATAACCACTCCAAACCCCCAAAAAATAGATCTATATGTCACAAAACTTCAAATTCCACCATTGGTTAGTATAGCCATGCTCATCTAGGGTGCAAACTAGAAAACCCTTCATTTCTTCACAAATAAGGGGGTTTTAATGAAAATCTCATATCCACTCCAACCCAAAACAAACTAACACTTGATTCACCTTTAAATAGGCTTTCATATGCTATAGGAACACTTATTTAGCTAGGCTACATTCAAATTCACAAAGAACCACTATTTAGCCACCCTTTCCACTTGGAAAATGCATGAAAATGCCCTTAGGGCATTACACAAAACCCTCTTAGACTCCTTCCCTGCATAAAACCTCCACATTCATGTTAGAGACATCAAACTTAGCCTATCCACCAAGCCACAAGTTTATACAGTAGGTGGATAGGTAAATTAGCCATTTTTTCTCTCAAAACCCTTATGCTAACAGTCCACTAGGCAGTTTCAGAAATTCAATTAGAAATCCCTCTAAACCCAATGAAAAACCCTCAAAATAGGTACAAATGAAAGTTAACACATACACCTAACTCATCCAATGAATTTTAAGACTTGATAGTACCGTACAGGGCCTAGGTACGGTCTAAAACAGTGAATTTGCAGAAAAAATGAGTTACAATAGAAAAATAGGGTATAACTTCTTATTTCTTCCTCCAAGTTCGTCCTCCTCTCTTCTATTCAAACTAGATTCAAGTATATATGTGTGTTCAAATGCATACTCCATGACTTATGTATGTTCAAGTTATCTTGATATGAGGTGTCTTATTCAGAATTTTGTAAAACCTTGTTATTCATTATGACTGTGCTATTCATTGTCATTATAAAATTTCTAATGATCATTGTCTTATTTTGTATGCTTGTAGAAATCATCATCATGCTATGGAAATGAGCAAAGACTAACACTAGAAGAGCGTGAAGCTGAGAATGAGAGGAAAAGAGAAAGAATGAGGTGAATTCGGGAAAGTAGGAAATTGTCAACCATACAAGAAGATATTCCACCATTGCCAATTGAAGAGGAACGCGACACGTCTAACAAAGCTAAGAGAGAGATGGAATTGGAATCACAAAGGGAATGAATAAAAAACCTCCGTGCAATGAGGAAAGTGAATCTCCAAGTTGGAGGCACTCCATCGTCCACAGGTCAAGTAGAAGGAACACCATCATTATCTTCTCAAATTGGAGACACTTCATCTTTCACAGGTGAAGTAGAAGGCACATCTACATTTTCTTCTCAAGTTGGTCACATGCCATCATTCACACCTCAAGTTGAAGGTATGTCATTTTCAACCTTTTCACCTCCAATCAAAGGTACGCCATCTATCCCATCTCAAGTAAATATTGAAGAATTCCTAATGTTCAGTCTACTTTACCAAATAAAATGCCTCCTAGAATTTTGCATAGGAGGCCTAAGTTTCTAATTGATATTGATGAGAATGTATTGGAGCCAATGCAAGATAAGATTCCCATGCGCACTTGCCAAAGATATGCAAATAAGATATGGAAATTATTCTTTGAGAATTTAAATGAAACCGGAAGATGTCAACTCTTTGTTGAACTGATGAGAAATCTAAAATTTAGGCCCACTATGAAGATTCTTGGCCTAAGAACATCGAATGCGTCAAGTGAAAAATCAATTGTCAAGAATCTAATGAGTGCGTATGAGAGTGTGGGTTCCACCTCATGCACCAAGGATAGTAATGTCACACGACATGTCATTACATCGACAAGTGTAAGCCAACAAACAAACAAAAGCTCGCCTCATTAGAAAGACAAGTCAAGCATTGAAAATAAATAGAAAACTCTAATGAGAGCTGTTGGAAGACGTCAAAGAGTTCAGGATCCAAACACTAATGAATTGTGGGCATTCTTTGGGAGACTCCCACGGAAAGACAAAGTTGTTGTCGAAGCTTTGAGATCACTAATTGAAGACTTTTGGAAGAATTACACAAGGGTATCTCTAAATCAAAGGGATGTGGTAAGAAGGAGAATCGATAGTCGAAACCGTGAGCCACATCCAAAGCATTTTTTGGATATGACTCAAACACATTTTTTTGGTAAATTTCTAAAGAAGTATCCTCAAATTAAAATTTCTCAAAGATAGTTTGAAATGCTAAAACCTTTCTTTTTGAAAATAAATCACACACGCACTACTTGTTGTTGTAGATTACATATTGAATTTTCTAACCTTTTTGATGTTTATCGGTCTATATGTTTAGATTTTCATACTAACAATATTTTGCAAGGTTGTGGCATACGTGCCCCACCAACTACCTCAAGAGACTTCATATCAATGATTTTATGTGATAGAGAGGAAGGTCAATTATTCTACAAGAAATTATGCTTGGATGGCACATGTCATCATTGCAGTGGCTTGCAACGTATGCCAATATGTGAACATATGGAAAAAACACGTGGTTGGAAATGAACTAGTAGAGTTTGGCAAGTATAAAATAGTGGCATACAATACAAGAGATGGTAAAGAAGAAAAAAGGTGTGAATATGTTATTCAGAAGATTCTAGTGTATTAGTTTATGCCTATATTTTGTGATAACATAGTGTATGAGTATGTAAGACATGCCCATAGAGCTCAATGGTTGGACTTGCAATTCAAGTTATGCAAGGACACATTTCCAGTTGGTAGCATTGTTTCAGTCGTCGACTGTGCAGAGAACTACAGTCTACAGCTACAGTGTGAGGTGCAATCCCAATATTATAACTTGACACAGGTTTCTATATTTGTGCACATCACATTCATTCATGCGAATGATAGTACAGAGGATGATAGAAAGATCATAAGGGAGTATCATTTTTATATAAGTAATGATCTCACACATTCTGTGGAGTTCGTGCAAGGTTGTTTTCAGGTGTTCTACAATGATCTAGCTAGAAGGGGCATATCATTCAGTTAGCATATCATATGGTTAGATAACTGTGCATCACAATTCAAGAATTCATGGAATTTCTATTGGTTGAGTAGGAGGCATAATATTACAGGTGTTCAGCATATGTGGAACTTTTGTGAGGCTAGGCATGGAAAGGGGGAGCATGATAGTGCAGAACCATGTATCAAAAGAGCCATAGCACGAGTAGAGTTAAAGTATAAAGACAATGCAAAGTTGACAGATGCAAAATCAATCGTCGAGTGGTGTAATGCTTCGATGGGTCTAGGTAATGTAGGTTAGTTTTCAGTTCATAGATTTTTTGGGTTGATAGATGATACTAACATTGCACCACATGAGGACTGTTGTACACTGACAAGATCAAGTGAGCTACACTCCTAGCACCTTTCCACTACATGAAACTGAAGCATTTTGCAAGAATGCGTTTGATTCTAGCACGGTCAAACGGATAGGAGTTGAATGAAACTGAGAGAGGTTATTGTAGACGGACCCCACATGCACCTATAGGTCCAAATGGAATGTTCCCAACTACCACAAATTCTAAGAACTGTTCCATCAAAGTTTAGCAATTTTTTCATCCTAGGGATCTTAAGGGACTTTGCCAGTAGCTTGCTGCCCCAAATGACTGCGACACTTGGCACACAAAACAAGACCTCCCCTAGCATTTACCCACCCACCCCGATGCATTGGTGAAGTCCGTTTAGCCCCACGAGCTATGAAATGTAAAATGTCACTCCTAGCACCTTTTCATTGTATACATGTTCACAACTTTTGTAAAATGAACTAAAAATGACTCTATTGACCTTGCACATGGTCTATTATGACCTTATTAGACCAAAACAAACTCAATTACATGTGAATCAAACAACCTTCAAAGTGCCTAGTCTCAATCTTCATGCTTTTCGTGTTTCAATCAGGCCTAATCTAGTAGGACAACAGACCTTGTTTTTGGGGTTTTTCTCTTAAACTTTCCAAAAGACCTCCCAAACTAAATACAGATTTAGATACTCATTTCTAAGTTACATAACATATCTCAAAACCAATAGTGACTCCTTTGGACCATGTACCTCAAAAATAGCATTTTCCGTTGTCTAAAATAGGCTAATTAGACCTAGTTTGTGAAGAAACATACCTCTAAACATCCAACAACCCCCTAGACTTGATGGGACAACATCTCCCATGTGTCCAAACTCTCAAAACCACAATTAGTTTTAGGAGAAACCATCACTAACATACCAAACCCCAAAAATCCTTAATCTAGGCCAATTTGAGGAGGGTTTATTGAAAATCTACCTTCCACACACTCTCAAACTTTGCCAACACTTGGAACACTTCAAAAATGGTCTAGATATGCTTTAGGAACCATCTCCTAGTACTTTCCAACCTTCTTTTAACAAACCCTAGCCTAAAACCACCCTTTCTTTCTTAGAAACAAGGAAAAACTTGCCTAGGACAACACCATAGGACAACTTCATATCAATGATTTTATGAAATATACCAAGCCAATTTTTTCACTTTTCCAATTACAACAAGCAGAGCAATACACAATCGTTGAAGTTAGAAATTAAACCAAACGATGCGGAATTCAACTCTAACCAAGAATGTACACCAGGATGGTGTGATCATATAGTCAGAGGATCTCTATGCAATGCTGATAAAGGAACTCTAACCAAGAATGCGCGGGATGTCGACGAGCATATGGTCAGAGGGTCTTGATGCAATGCTGATATAAAGAACTCTAACCAAGAATGCCCCTGATGATGACGAGCATATGGTCAGAGGATCCCTACCAACTATTATGCTGAAATAACTCGACGTCAAGAATGTGCTTTCCAACTCGAAGTGGAATTGGAGCTACCATATGACGGAGATGCAAAGTATTATAAAGCAAATATGAGAAGAAGTATGAAGTGCTGACAGTACTACTGTTCAGCTTACAATAATTAGATACTTCCAACCCAACTCAAATGATAGAAGTTAGCAAACTGAAATGACGGATCAGCAACTTTGAAAAACCAAACCAGTAACATAAAACCCTACAAAAATGCTCACACCTCACTCATTTCTCAACTAAATGACCTCAAATATGATGCAATGCACTCCTATGACAATGGCAACCAAGCTACACACTATAGACCACTCTTAAACCCAAGTGTTTATTTAGCATGCTTTCTAATGCACTCCAAAGAGGGGCGGCCTGGCAAGAAGGGCGATTTCCTTCTAGAAAATCAGATTCTTCATAATAAATTCTGTAAATTGGCACAATGGGGCGCCCAACATAGACAAAGGGAAATATGAAATACCCAGAACAAATGCCTTTTTATTTTCAGATTTATGAATGAAACTACAGATTCAGCCCTGTTATCAGCAACTCCAAAAAATGACATAAAATACAAATAACTGAACTACAAACAGAACTCAAGCTACAATGCAAACCTCACTACAAAATCACTACTATCAGCAAACCTCTCCCTAGGTGCTATCTCTCAAGCACGAAGTGAGCCCAGGCTAGGAGGCATTCATTCCTTGAAGCAGTCCCAAAACCATTACGGCAACATAACATTATCAAGATTTTGGATGCCCAAATGAGAGCACTCTTCCTCCTTTTATACTTTTCCAACTGGGAGTCTCTAAAATCCTCTTGCATATGGGATAAAACATGAGAGGGAAAATAATATAATCCTCTTCAATTCTTTTTCAACCTCAACCTTAAAGTCCCCTCTTTTAAAACAACATTAATATTAAATAATAATATTTAATTTACGAACTTTAAAACGGAGGCCAAGATGATGTCAGAAATCAATGATCTATAGCTCGTTGGAAAGGTCTTGACAAGACAAATCCAACCCCACTCTCAAAATCCCGTTTTGGTGCCAATCCTGAACTTACTAGAAATAGCTGTAACCAACAGGGACTAAGGAGAACAAACCCGGAAAGAAACCGCCAACCAAACCACAATCCATGAACAAAAGCAACCACCAAAACATGAAACCCCAATTTCAACCTCTGAGTAGCCTACGGGTCTCTAGAATAGGCCAACGGTCAACTGTAAAAGAACAATCTAGAAAATGAGACATTGCATTTTATGTGATAGAGAGGAAGGTCAATTATTCTACAAGAAATTATGCTTGGATGACACATGTCATCATTGCGGTGGCTTGCAACGTATGCCAATCTGTGAACATATGGAAAAAACACATGTGGTTGGAAATGAACTAGTAGAGTTTGGCAAGTATAAAATAGTGGCATACAATACAAGAGATGGTAAAGAAGAAAACAGGTGTGAATATGTTATTCAAAAGATTCTAGTGTATCAGTTTATGCCTTTATTTTGTGATAACATAGTGTATGAGTATGTAAGACATGCCCATAGAGCTCGATGGTTGGACTTGCAATTCAAGTTATGCAAGGACACATTTCCAGTTGGTAGCATTGTTTCAGTCGTCAACTTTGCAGAGAACTACAGTCTACAGCTACAGTGTGAGGTGCAATCCCAATATTATAACTTGACACAGGTTTCTATATTTGTGCACATTACATTCATTCATGTGAATGATAGTACAGAGGATGATAGAAAGATCATAAGGGAGTATCATTTTTATATAAGCAATGATCTCACACATTCTATGGAGTTTGTGCAAGGTTGTTTTCAGGTGTTCTACAATGATCTAGCTAGAAGGGGCATATCATTCAGTTAGCATATCATATGGTCGGATAATTGTGCATCACAATTCAAGAATTTGTGGAATTTCTATTGGTTGAGTAGGAGGCATAATATTACAGGTGTTCAACATATGTGGAACTTTTGTGAGGCCGGGCATGGAAAGGGGGAGCATGATAGTGCAGGACCATGTATCAAAAGAGCCATAGCATGAGAAGAGTTAAAGTATAAAGACAATACAAAGTTGACAGATGCAAAATCAATCATCAAGTGGTGTAATGCTTCGATGGGTCCAGGTAATGAAGGTTAGTCTTTAGTTCATAGATTTTTTTGGTTGATAGATGATACTAACATTGCACCATATGAGGACTGTTGTACACTGACAGGATCAAGTGAGCTACACTCCTAGCACCTTTCTACTACATGAAACTGAAGCATTTTGCAAGAATGTGTTTGATTCTAGCATGGTCAAATGGATAGGAGTTGAATGAAACTGAGAAAGGTTATTGTAGACGGACCCCACATGCACCTATAGGTCTAAACGGAATGTTCCCAGCTACCACGAATTCTAAGAACTGTTCCATCAAAGTTTGGCAATTTTTTCATCCTAGGGATCTTAAGGGACTTTACTGATTGCTTACTGCCCCAAATGTCTGCGACACTTGGCACATGAAACAAGACCTCCCCTAGCATTTACCCACCCACCCTGATGCGTTGGTGAAGTCTGTTCAGCCCCATAAGCTATGGAATGTAAAATGTCACTCCTAGCACCTTTCCATTGTATACATGTTCACAACTTTTGTAAAATGAACTAAAAATGACTCTATTGACCTTGCACATGGTCTATTATGACCTTATTAGACCAAAATGAACTCAATTACATGTGAATCAAACAACCTTCAAAGTGCCTAGTCTCAATCTTCATACTTTTCATGTTTCAATCAGGCCTAATCTAGTAGGACAACAGACCTTGTTTTTGGGGTTTTTCTCTCAAACTTTCCAAAAGACCTCCCAACCTAAATATAGATTTTTAGATACTCATTTCTAAGTTACATAACATATCTCAAAACCAATAGTGACTCCTTTGGACCATGTACCTCAAAAATAGCATTTTCTGTTGTCTAAAATAGGCTAATTAGACATAGTTTGTGAAGAAACATACCTCTAAACATCCAACAACCCCCTAGACTTGATGGGACAGCATCTCCCAGGTGTCCAAACTCTCAAAACCAAAATTAGTTTTAGGAGAAACCATCACTAACATATCAAACCCCAAAAATCCTTAATCTAGGCCAATTTGAGGAGGGTTTATTGAAACTCTACCTTCCACACACTCTCAAACTTTGCCAACACTTGGAACACTTCAAAAATGGTCTGGATATGCTTTAGGAACCATCTCCTAGTACTTTCCAACCTTCTTTTAACAAACCCTAGCCTAAAACCACCCTTTCTTGCTTGGAAACAAGGAAAAACTTTCCTAGGACAACACCATAGTTTGGTCAAACTCCATCTCTTGCTTCCCTGACTTCATGGGCATCTAAAAAATATCCAAACCAAACCATTCCACTAAACATATATGCAAAGTATGCAAAGTGTGGAAGCATATACTTGATGAACATGAATTGTTTAACATGATGCCTCAAAGAAATGTTGTCTCATGGAATGCAATGATTACAAGATATGCACGAAATGGTTTGTTTTAGACAGGAGGCTCCAAATTCATGACAGTTCAGTTTGAGACTAGGCTTAATTAGGCCTCCTTTACAAGGCAACTACTATGCCAATGCAAACCCACCACACCAAACCACTTGGGAACCCTAGAATGCATGGAAAAGGAACCAAATTCACTAGTTTTGGCCTTTGAAACACTTGTTAAGGCACTATTGTATGGACTGCGCCCTCTTTTTGCCTAATACATGGTCATATTAGGCCATTGCATCCTCATACTCTGCTATATTCTTGTTTCCTGACCTAGGGCTTATTGCAAATAGTGATCCTACCTTATTCCATCCCATTCCACCAATCTAGAGTGATTAACTTGGTGGAATGGCAAAGAAATACACAGTTTTTAGCTTTAAAACCCTAGTTCAGGGTTTTATGATAGTTTCTAGAAAAACATGATTTTCTTCCTCTAAATTCAATGAAAATGCCTCAAACAAGATGTAAATGAAAGGTCATTCACTCGCCTTCACAATGCAAGTGGTTTCAAACCATGACAATATTGTACAGATGAGAAATACATCCTAGAACAATCCAATTTCAAGAAAAGTAGCAGAAAACTCAATTTTATTCAACTTTGCCCTTCAAAACCTTCCTCACCAACCCCTCCTCGATATGAGTGTGTGAAGGTTTTTATACATGTTTACAATAGTTCCAGTCGATCATAACTGACTTTCAACTTGTTTGATCATTAGGTAACCTCCTTATTACATGATTTGTTAAGTTGACAAAGCAAATTCTTACCACTACTTGCATTATTAGACTATTTGTTTGACAACATAAAACATGACTCCAAACACAAATGACATTGGTAATTTGGTATTACATGCAAAATGATGACACAAGACCATGAACTTGTCCTATGATGTCCTAGGACCTTGTTATGACATGCTCCTAGCCAAGATTGGCTATGGCTAAGGTGCTCCTACACCATGAAATATGTTTCCATGGTGTTGAGTCATCCTCCTTACCTACTACATCACCCTTGTCGACATGTAAAGTGTGGAAGCATAGACAAGGCACATAAATTGTTTGGCATGATGCCCCAAAGAAATGTCACCTCATTGAATGCAATGATTGCAAGATATGAACAAAATGGATTTTTTGATAAGGCATTAGCAACTTTGAAGAAAATGCAATTGGTGGGTGTAAAGAAAAATTCCACAACCTTAGCCAATATCCTCCTTGCCTATGCCAAAATGGACATCCATCAAAAGGATAAAACATATGGGAATTTTGTTAGATGTTGTAGTTGCAACTGCCCTCAGAGACATGTATGCAAAGTGTAGAAGCATAGACAAGGCACGTGAACTGTTTGGCATGATGCCTCAAAGAAATGTCACCTCATGGAATACAATGATTGCAAGATATGAACAAAATGGATTTACTGATAAGCCTTTAGAAAGTTCCAAGAAAATGCAATTGGCAAGTGTAAAGCTAAATTCCAAAACCTTAAAAATGGTATGTTTGGAGCACGGTATAGACATCCATCAAAGCATAAAGGATATAAGAATTTTGTCAAATGTCATATTTGTAAGTACCCTACAAGACATGTATGCAATTTGTGTGGAAGCATATATAACAAACATGAACTGTTAGACACGATGCCTCAAAGAAATGTTATTTCATGGAATGCAAGGATTGCAGGATATGCATGAAATGGACTTTTTATAAGGCTTAAAAAACTCTCAAGCAAATGCACAAAAATAAATTTCAACTATTTACGCAAATTTACCAAATTACACAACCTTAACCAACTTCCTCCTTGCCTATGCTATAACGGGATCTATAAAACATGGTGTGGACAACCATCAAAGCATAAATGATATAGGAATTTTCTCACATGTATTGTATTTTAAAAGTTGCCCTTGTAGACATGTATGGAAAGTATGGAAGCATGGACAAGGCATGTGAACTATTTAAAATGATGCCTCAAAGAAATGCACATTCTGACAGAATTCAATGATTACAAGATATGCACAAAATGGATTATTTGAAAATAATTCATAAACTTTCAAGTAAATGCAATTGGAACTTGTAAAACCAAATTCCTGTAATGATAATTAATTATCATATTAAATATTTAATATAAACTGTCATATATACATAATGTTATGAACATAACATCTAGTTTATATAAAAAGCCATATAGGCGTGTCCAAACAAAGCCATATAGGCAAATATACAAAAATATACATCAGATTAACATACCAAAGTATGTATACAAAGCCATCTACGCATACAAAAAGTTCCCAAAAACTAGTTTCCTATGGACTTTTAGGAAATAATTGGTGGGCCTTCTTTGACTATGAAGATGGAGAGCCAGTCAGTGACATATCCTCTATCTATCGTCAAGTAGACATCTTCAAATAAAGTTCATCCAGCTGCACCTTTTAATACAAACAAATAATATGCACACTAGTATAGAAAATGTATAAAATATATAACATCACATATGTAATTGATCACTTACCACCAACTGATGATCGCTCTCCATCATCTTAACTCTCTCTTCATCCATAGTTAGACGGACTAGAGTTGTGACCTCCTGTGAGAAGCATCAAGAAGCAAAATTGACTAAACATAAATATCATTTATGTACATCAAATGACATGAGATAAAAAAAATACAAAATTATGATATTTTCATGTTATTGGTTCATACCTCAGTCAAAGGATTTGTAGACATCATGGCTGCATCAATGCCTATCTACACTGACTCACGAGATGAGGAGTCTCCACCATATTCAACATCTAAAAATCAAGTTCAAGATTATTAAAACAAAACAAATACATAACATTATTTTTAAAATGCATAATGATTAGAAATGGTTAAATTTACCTCAGTAAAAGTGGTGGTTGGTGTCCAGGGGACCAAGGAAACCATGGAGGTGCTGGTGACTGTTGAAATCATCAAATCAAGTCACAAAATAATATTACCATTGACATATCTACAATAATTACAAATATGCGATAAATTACATACCTGCTGACTTGACCTCCGCTCATAAGCCACCAATAGATGACTAACAGAGGCAGGATGAAGACTCTGACCCTGGAATTTCATTGCACAAACAATTAGATACATTATTTTTTACTTATAATATAGATAATCATATAAAATTAATTACAAATTTCAAATAACAATATACTAAATCAAGATGAAACTTGTAACAAATTACCTGAGAGTCAATACCAAATGTATGCTATAAGAGATCATCACTAAGAACAAGATCATCCAATATGTCCTGCCCCTGTGTCGCATCATGCTGCCCCTGTGTCACAGAGTCTTGTTGTGCCTCCTACGTCCCATAATCACATAGGTTCCCACATGTACTGCACAAATGTGGGGACACATGATGCCTACTACTCTCACCCTCATTGCCCTAGGTAAAATCATCTGCATGTTGTGATAGAGTTTGGGTGAGAGTAGTCAGTGAATGTGAAGTCTCCAGCTCAACACTCTCCTTCAAAGCCAAAGGGAGTGACCTATGTTCTAGCCTCGCTCGGGGTATAGGCACATGCTATTCATCTTGCTAAGTCCCGGGTCTATCTTGGGCAGAGCCACCACCTCTACCTTAGAACTCGTGAATGTCAAAATAATTCAGAATCTTGTTGAGGATGAACTCGCAATAGAGTTTCCTCAAAAAATATTGTGGTACCTCATCATTGTTGCATGGCCACTCATTGAAGACCATGTACATCTATCCCAAAATTTTTGGGATATGTCTTCATTCTTACACCAATGTATAGGAAACCGTTTGCAACTTTCCTCTAATGTTTGGCTGGTTTTGGGATTAATAAAGTGTGCACATAATTGAGATTTTGTAACTTTTTCCTTCTTCACTTGTTCATATGACAACTTGTCATCATAATATTGCCGACTCCTTTCCCTATAGTCTTGGAATTCGGTGATTTGTTTTGTCATCAAATCCATGTGGGAAACAATCTCCTATAGTGATTTTGCAAGTGCCCTCCTATGCTCAGTGGTTCCACTTGGATTGTTTAGGGTTTGAATAATAGTTTCAAGATGTTTCTTGTTTTCTTCTATTATCCCTAAGTAGTGTTCTTGATTATCCCTTAGATGAAAAGGAGGTGAAGGTGGGTTTTGAGGGTTTGGAGGGTTTGGGGGTTGTTTTCACCCTCCTCAACTGGATTTAGATTTTCTACTTCTCTAATAACTATAAATGCAATTTAAACATAAATAAAACATTTCAAAACTAAAAAATTGTTCTAAAACTAACAAAATCAGACAAAACCTACCTTCTCCATGTGCTGGAGCCTCCAAATTTGCACGACGATGTCTTTGGCGGTGAGGTGGCATTATGAATTTCTTGTTTTCTCACGTGCACTTGATTGAATCTCCTCTTTTTCAACACGATCACGTTTTTCTTGGTTTCTTTGCTATTTTCAAGAGAAAAGCCACGCAGGGAATGAGCAGAAAATAGTTTTTTTTGCTTTTATTAAAAGCAAAATGCGAAGGCATTATAACGTGCTCATGTTTTTCTTTAATTTTTGAGTTTTGGTCCCCCATCTCCTTGCATTTACCCTATACATCACAACAAAGTTTTGTGATATTTATATTCATGATGTTCTTGTTGATCCCACAAATCAATTTAATATATGATTCATAAAAGATTTCCTTATTCGTACACACATTAAGCCAAAATATTATGTTCATCCAATTGTGTCTCTAAAGATGAAAAATAAAATACTAATTAACACTCTAGGTTGTGTCATCTTGTTGCTAAAGTTTAGACCTAAAGATATACAAGTCTTATGCCATGTCATTTTTAATAATGATATATTTTCAATATTACTTGGTAGACCATGACTAGAGCACTATAAAGTGGTTCCTTCAGTAGCATACCAATATGTCAAATTCATCACTTCACTTTAGACACATATGTGTCACATCCCAAATAAATTCCATATGAAGATGAAGAAGGAATTCATGAGGTATATCAAGACATGTTATAAGAACTTGACAAGAACAAAAGAAGAGGAAACAACAAACAAAACATAAAGAGTCACAAAAGGAGCAAATCAAACATGAAGAAAAGAAAGAAACAAAAACAACAAAGGTGCAACAAATACCAGTTTCATGTGCAAAAGACTATTTTGAAATTGAAGCAAGAAGTTGTGGTGCACCAAATGTCTATCATTCCACTACAACCACAAGTCAAGAAACAAGAATAGGTTGAAAGGAGATGCCTAATGTTACACTTATTCACCATGTGTTTGTACCTAGCATGAAGGAATACAAATAAAAACACATGTAATAGAGAAGGAAAGCAAAGAAGAGCAACAAGCATGAGCAAATGAAGACAGATTTGATGATTTCTGTTGGGATGATGATGATTCATTAGATGAAAAGAATTATGATCATTTGGAGACAAACATTGAGTCTCCTAAGTTCATTCAATGATACATGAGCACCATTACAACATATATGCCTATATACATATAGGTTATATTTTACTTTTGTCCTTTGATTTTCTACTTTGTTTTCACACCTTGGCCTTTTTTATTACCCCTTATTTGTTGTGTTTGTTACATGCTTATTTTACCTTTTATATTTGTTACCATGTTTGTTTTTGTTCTCTTATGCTTATTCACATCTTGGTAAGTGCACCAAAATGACAGACAAAAAAGTGGCCAAAAAAAAGATCTTAAACAAAATGCGTATGCACTTTATAAAACACACACTCTTTATAAGGCATGTATGAGTCATAACAAACATATTATGGCTTAGAGAAAATCCAAGCACATTATCTTTGATAAAAACCAATCCATAACATGCTCACGTTATAATGCTTATAGTCTTATCTATAACATTGTTTACAATATTATACACAACGCTATAAGGCTCACATTATAAAGCGAGCGTATTTCTAACGCTAAAATTTAAAAATCTCACCCTTTAGGCTTGGAAATCCAAGCCTAAGGGATGGAACTCCATTTTGGCTAACAAATCTGTTCTTTTAACATAAAATAGCAGACTCAAACTTCATCCTCATTAGCATTACATATTTTATGATCAAATTTCACAAAATTGCCACCTAAATATCAAGTTATTTCTTAGCTTTCTATTCATATTTTTTTAATATTTTGAATAAATTAATTTTTTTTTCTTCTAACAATGTCTTCATATTCCTCAAATACATATGCATTGCATTTTATTCATAATTTTAAATCTATTTTTCTAGATTTGAAAAAATTATATAGGATTGATCTATGCTTCACTCTATACACATCAAAAAAAATCACTTTTGATCATTTTTGTGGAAGACATGTGATGCGTACACTCAATTATTTTATTTTTAGAATGCATCCACTTCAAAAAATCACACAAAAAAATTCAATAAAAAATATAAAAACATATATAAGTTGTAGTACTCACTCAACTATATTTTCACTAATTGGTTTTGAAAAATATCCAATGTAATCAAAAAAATGGGGGGGTGCACACTAGATGATATGTTATATTTTAATAATAAAGATATTAACACTTTTGCATGTGCTCAATGTGTCAAGCTCTTAATTTTAATCATTTCTTAAAAATCCTTAGAAGTTTAGAAACTAGATTTAGAGTATTACAATTCTTATTCTCATCACATCTTCAAATTTTGAGTGAAAAACTTTCAAACTGTCAAAGTTCTAGTTTAGCTGATTTGAGGGGAAAATACCCACTTTTGAACCCCCCCACTTTGTCCTCTATTTCCACACACTTAACCACCCTCTTTATGCCTATTCTTTGTTTACCTTTGCTTTTGCCTTTATTTCCCACTTGGGTTGATCTTTTATTTATTGTTCTCTTACTCCACCTTTTATCATTTCCATCCACTCATGCCTTTATGATTTTTTCTTATCACTTTGATTCCTAATGTTGCCTTGTTACTTCTCATTCCATGCTTGTTATACACTTCCATGTTTACTATGATTTGGTTAAGTGCAAGAAGTTGGGTCCACATAGAGGGGAAGTCGTGGGCAAAAAAAAAATCCTGATAGAAATAGGTGCCTGAGCCTAAATAGGTACCCACTTAGGAATGGGTACCCGTTTCTAAATAGATGTTTAAATTTTAAAAAAAACATGCGCACTTTTTTTTCCCACACAAAGGGAATAGGTACCCTTTTTAAAATGGGTACCCATTAATAACACATACCCATTTTAGATCGGGTACCAGTTCCTAAAAGCTTAGGCTTGGGAAAGGTATGGTAAGTCAACCCTTGCCTTAGACTTGCAAGTTTTTTTCTAAGTACAAAACAAGAGAAAAGACTGAGTTTACCTATATGGCTGACGACATTTTTTCTGAATTTTTTTACAAAATTAAAGCCCATTATAGATGACAGTGTCTAGTTTTCAAATATATAATTTTTTTATTTGACTTATTTTTCTATTTATTAATAAATTTATGAGCAAACTAGTCCAAAAACTTGAAATGACAGGTGTTTGTATTTTTTTAATAACTTTTAATTTTTAAAGATTTTTGAAAAAAAAATTATGTCATCAATCTACACATCATTCTCTACACAATGAAAAAAAATCATTTTATGATTAGTTTTGCTCAAATTATGTTGGTCGTACATAAAGGTTTTCGAAAACAACAATTAGGGCCAATAAAAAATTAATAAAAAAAAATATTTGGTAAAAAATTATAAAAAAATCCTCATCAAACTTCACTGTACTACACATCTTTCCCCAAAAGGATTTAGAAAAATACTTTTATTTAGGTCAAATTATGTTGGTCGTACACATGCATGGTATGGTAAAAAAAGTGACTTTTAAACAGTGGTTTTTAGAAATGCCTATTGAAAATTAATTTGTATCATCTGGGTATTAAAATAAATTACATATTTGGAAACTAGACTCCGAGTACTACATTTCATATTACTATCTTTTTCCAAGATTCAATCTTTAAGTGCCTCAAATATTTAGGTCAAATGTGACAAATTCTGAAAATCAGGGAAAACACTTCCACTTTTTGGCCAAAAAATGGACCCAACTTCTTGCACTGACCCATTTGCCTATGTTACTCATGATTATTCATACATGTTTTGATAAATATAATCAAGAAGGTCCCGAACCCGTACAAAGAAGCCTAGAAAGGCGAATGAAGCATGTTTCACAAGCAATGAAACTAGGAAACAAAACAAGATTTTGAAAGGGCCCAAACCTTTTCAACAAAAAGCAGCCCCGCTATGAAAAAAAGGACAAAACAACAAGGACTGGACTGCACTAGATCTTGACCTAGCAAAATGAACACTTTTGACCCAAGGGTGCAAACTAGAAACAACCTTAGGAAGACCTTCCTTCTCTGAACAATGGTCCAAGAACACAAAGAGTCTAAGTCCTCAGAACAAGGAGAGAGGGGAATCTTCCTTAGATTCCACTACCAAAGAGAGCTCTTGAGAAGAGTGGGAGGCCCCAGCACAAGAAGCTGGGGTACCCAATGACTGAACTGGAGCAAGAAGCTCCACACCGCCCACACGGGAGGGGGCAACCAATGTAGATTAGAAGAAATTGGATGAATCAGGGGACACGCAGTAGCCACCACAACACCCACATGACCCAAAGTGGACAAAAAGGGCTCATCTGTCAGCACGGGGGCATCATCCAAAGAGTTAGAAGCATTGATGCTTAAGTGATCATCTAAAACATTCTTCCACCAGGTGGCTGCACCCTTACGGTGAGAGTGGGGACAAAAGGAGGACAGGTGGCCTATGGCAAAGCAAAGTTGACATCTAAATGAGAGGCTAACATAATCAAACAATTGTGAATACGACCTATCCCCAACCTACAAAACCACCTCCCCATGAAGGGGTTTGGAGATGTCAATGTCAGCTAAAATATGGAAAAACGTGGAGTGTCCTATGAAAAAGTTAGTAGAATCCACCATCAAGAAGTGACCGATAGCATTTCCAATGTCCTCATAGCAGGAGTCTTCCTAGCACTGAAGAGGGAGATTCAAGAACCTAACCCAAGTTGGCCTGATGTTGAGAGGCTCGGTGAGAGGGTTGAAAGAGTAAGACCAAGGCTTAATGGATAGTGAATGCACTCCCACATCTAAATCTGACCATTCAACACAATATCCTGCTCCTCAGCAGAATCAAAAGCCACCACAAAGAAACCCATGCTCATTGAAACAACTCAATCTTGCCCACCACCAAGGGCTTCGAAGTCTCTAAGACCTAGTTGTGAAGGTCCGGTAGGGATGACCATAGGTTATTGAATCTGTAAACAACCCCAATGTGTTGATAATAATCCTCATTCTCAAGGACCTCTTGCCAACACACCACAACCGGGGGAGATAGCGCGGAGGGAAAAACTACCCTTGGAGGGGGGTGAGTAAGCAACTTCCTGGTAGAAATGGTCTCATCCACTTTAGGAAAGAGGGCCCCGAAGGAGCCACACCCTCCTGAATGGATATTAAATCCATAAGGCGTTGCTTATGCTTATGACATTTATAATGTGTGATCTGTTTATGCTTATGATATTTTCAATGTTGTGATTCTTATGCTTATTGGTTCCCAAAATAGCTGCAACCCAAAACTCTAGAACATTCCTAATTCACCTAGGCCAGGGATTATCATCAGGGTGATAGGAAGAGGTTTAGCAATAAGTTGAGGGAGATTTTGGCCAACTACAAAAGTGGGTATACTCCTTTGCACTTCAGGCTTGGCTAAACCTAGGAGGAATATTCCTAGAGGCATGAAATAAAATACAAATGAACAAACACAGCCATACCCAATGTACACTTAACCCCAAGAGTTGTCACTAGGTGAAGACAAAATGGCTGCACATGCCTCTATATTAAGCTGATTCAACTATATGAATGTACATGCACAGGAAAGATGATTTTTTCCTTGAACCATAGGCGAATGATTTGTTTAATTTAAAAGAGTGATTGGTCCCTCTCCAATATGGATCGATGCCTATTCCATTAGGCAAAAGAGTCATAGAATGCAAGGAGGAAAGGAATATGTAGCAAAGGATTAACAAAACTAGGCATACATCTTCATATATGACTTTCAATTAGATCTTCCTATAATGAACATACTTAACAATCCAAAAGAAAACTGCAATGATTCATATGCAACAAAGAAATGGCAAATACAAAGTCTTGTATTAACTTAAATGTTGTCACACATCTTCAAACCTTTGTTACTATCATACCAGCAAATGTGGCAAGGGAAAATACATAATTACAATCATATATTCATCAAAATCAATACAAACTCCCATGGAGACATACCACTATTTTCAAATCTGCATTACATAATCTTCCTACTCTAAATCCATTCACTAATAGACTAGACAGATTGTGTGTTGATGCCAAAGAAACTTTTTAGGCTCTCCCAGACCAGATAATTAGCTCAGCGACCAACCCTAAAAATATCTAAAAAACATGTATATATAGAATTACAATTCAAACTCATTGCACCAATTCCCAACATTGTACTCAATCAATGAGTACACACCATGCTATATTAAATTAAAGCCCAGATGTTAGTCAGAGAAATCTGTACATTTGGAAGGAAAGCCCACACCCTACAATTCTAAAAATGTCAAAAGAAGATTGCCCATACGGTTGGTGTACCTAGAACAATAATGAGGGAAGGCACGGAGAACTGCTGTATCTGATTTATCCTCCAAATGTACCCATGTATTGAAGAATTTCATTGTTTGAACAACCTGCACAACTTTGGCCTACAACTCATGATTTCTGAGTACAAATCTATTAGCACTTTGACTTTCATTTTTATTTGACTTTAACTTTGGCCTCTTTTTTGCCTTATCAACAAATCTTCAATTTCCAAAACTTAGCCTTCTTTTGTCTTCTGTCAACAAATCTCACCCTTTGCAAACTCTTGCCTTTTCTCCTTTTTCAATATTCACCTTATCGGTATATCATACATTTCTTGAACTTGGCTTTGATTTTTCTTTTGTCAGCAAAATGAACCTTTTTTGAACAATGGCATTTGGCTCCATTTCTGCCTTTATCGGTGAATTTGACTTTTCACAAACCTTTCATCTGCTATTGTCTTCTACTTTGTCGACCAAATCCATTATTTTTGAACTTACCACTTCTACTCCTTTTGTCGGCAAATCTGCCACTTACCGAACCAAGCCTTTATCGCCCCTATCAGTGATTTCACAATTTTTAGAACTTGGCCAGCCTTTTGCCTATATCAGAAAATCCAAGAGAAACTAAACTTTTTACAAAGTTTGGGACTTTGCCAATTCCCCGGCAAAGTCCTTCATTACCTTTTTCCCTTAGTCAACTTTGTCATGTCGATAGAAATGAAAACTCGTGAACCCTTGATTTGACTATCCTTTCCCTTATCAGCGAATTTAATCCTTCTCGAACCATGGGAAGAGTCTATCCCTTCCTTTATCTTTTCCTTCACCACTCTGCCTTTGTTCTATCGCTGAATCTCTCGTTGGGAGAACCTTCAGTCGGCGAACCTGGAGGTTCACGAACCTCCAGTTTTGTCAAAAAAGCATCATCTTCATTTTCTTTCACTTCCTTAGAAAACTTCCCTCCTCATCGGAGCCTTCTCTTCCATTCTTTCAGTCAGGGAAGTGGTCGTCCGCGAAACCAACTATCTTTTTGAACCAAAATATAATATCGACTAAGAGCTTTTTCTTTCCTTTTATCATTTGTCGTAGCCTTTCCTTATCTTCTTCTACCCCATCGTCACCTTGTCGGCAAATTGACAAACTTGTAAACTTCTGAACTAGTTCTCAAGTTTGGACTTTCACCGATTTGTCGACAAAAGGCAGAAAAATGAAAAATTTTTTAAGGGGAAAAAGAGGAACAAGGGGGAAAGACACTTAGTCAATTTTAACTAAAAATTTCCTACAAAATATCTCTCTAATCGGTTATATATAAGGGATTTGGGAAATAAGGTAAAATGGAAACCTTTAATGGATTCTTGCAGGTTTTTTGGGGAAAAAGGAAGCATTTGGGAACTAATTTTTCTAGGTACCAACATCAGTTCTGGTTGGGGACGTGTGACAAGTAGTGTCACAATGAGGATTTAGAATATCTCTAATCAAACCAACACACAAAATACATAAAGGGACACACACAAAACATATTTACAACACATACAACTAAAAATGATTGTATCAAAATTTTAGGACACTACAGGCCACCTCTGTAGACAAATTGGTGAAGCTACTTACCTCTGTCAAAGATAAGCCTATTGAAGGAGCTGATCTGTTTTAATCCTTTACTACACTAATCACCCAACACCAACAATAAAAACATTTTGCATGCATGCACATACAAAATATAGACATTCATATCATCATGTTGAAGATGGAAAGAACTTTTACTAGGGCAAGGCAGCGATAGATAATATGACTCATCATCATGCTGACTTACATAACAATACTCACCTTCAAGTTCCATGTTAGCATGATGCATTTTTGGGCTTGCATAAACATCAGGATGATGAGGAACATCAAGCTAAAACATATCCAACCCAAGTGTGGTTTCATGCTGGGCTATGTCATATGATTGTTCTAATTCTTGTGACCCAGTTGCACTACATATGCTAATGTGCTCCTCCATGAATAAATCAAAGGCAAGATTCAGATTTAAATATGCACCATTAGCATATAAATCTGAAATTTGAGGCACTTCAAGTGAAGACTCACAATCTTCAAATTGTCTTTATGTTTTGTACTCTTTGACACACTATGTTGTGTCATACTTGCTATTGCAAACAAAATTCTTACACACTCCTTCCATAGTCATCTTCTCATTATTTCCTTGTGGATGATGTGAATGACAATCTGCATGAAGAAGAGAACATACCTCATACCACAAATATAGGTTCTCATATGTGTCCATATTGTTGTTCTCAAAATCAGCTACGCTCATTTTTGTAGACAACCCCACGAAACTTGTCCGTTTCGTGAATCTACACTCTAAGATCGCAAATCAAGAAAAGATTTCCTTGTTCTCGTGCGAGGTCATTTGACATTCTAAATTCGTTTGCAACATTCCCTCGAATTGGTTTCTCGATAATTGCAAAGAACATTTAAGTTACAAATTAGTTAAAATATTAGTTTTTAGTCATTTTTAGGTGTTAGCCAAATTTTTGATTTATCATATAAAAGTAGTGTCTTCACCCGCTATTACATATTTTTGATTTTTGATTTATTATGTAATAGCGGTGTTTTTGGCTGCTATTACATATATTGCATTTCTATTTGTTGTGTCAAAGCAGCCCAAACACCCGCCGTTGCATGCGAGTGTTAACTCTGTCGGCCGAATCGCCCGCTCCTACAAGATCTTCGGATCTTTCAACTAGGAGTGACATTAATGATCGCTCGTGCCAGTATTAATGGTTTGACTTTGATCTTTTAAGTATGATGATTTACCCATTGTTCTTCGTCAGTTTCTTTATTCAAAACCTTCCAAGTTGATTGTCGATCCCTTCCTCAAACCGTTGATTGCGCCAGCAGTTGGATTCAGATGGATTTCAAACGTCGGGCCATTTTCGCATATAGGGTTTCTCCTTCGTTAACAGGTGAGTTTGTTGAATGGCTTTCTAGGGTTTTTCTAAATGTTTATCAGTAGTCTTGTCGCTCCAAATTTATCGATTATTTTGTTGCGTTTTCGTTTGGTCTTTCGTTTTGAGTCATAGATTTTATGTAGTTTGTTCTTGCCCTAGGTTTTGCCCTGAAACCCCTAGGTTTCTACCACCTAGATCCTCAACCCTTGCTTTACCCCATTATGTAATTTCGGCAGAGTTAGCCAATCCTACCAATAAATCATGTAACGGCGGTAATTTTCACCGCATGTATACTGTGGCACGCCCATTCCTTGCTTGAGCGGCCGATTCACCCGCCCGAGCAGTGGAGATTCCCATCTTCACATATAACAGTGGTAATTCTGATCGCCCAAGCATTTGCCAGTGGTGAAGTCCTCCCAAACATGCATGAGTGGCGTTTTATACCGCTTGAACATATTGACCGATGGATCTCCCAAATGCAGAAGCAGTGTTTCTAGCCGCCCCTACATCGAAACTCAAAATCACTTCCCCTGCCTGAGCGGTCAAATTCGCCGCCCGAGCACTTGAGATTTTCACCAAGTTATATGCAATAGCGGTCGTTTTGCCTGCTCAAACATGTCAAACCAAAAAACTTTCAAAACACATGCAGGAGTGGTGTTTTTCACCACCTTTACACATTAAGTCTTCCCCAACATGCACGAGCGGCCAAATCACCCGCCCAAGCACATTTTCTTGATTTTTTCCCTAAACACTGGAAAATTCATTTTTCAAAACCAAAAGCCCGCCTTCGCCTACGCCTTGATTTGCGCACTCAAGCCCTTTAAACGCATGCTTTCCCATCCATGATCGTCAAAATGCAATTGACCTAGTTTATCCAATTTTTCCCCTAACTGCGAGATCATGGCCTTTTGCAGTTTTCAATCAGCGTTCGTGGTGTTCAAGTTCACAGTTCTCTCCAGAGCTCATGTCAGAATCATCTCCTTCAAATTCCAGAGTCATGAAGTACAAGTACTAGGGTGTCTTTCTAGTAACAGCAGTTCAGTCGAACGTTGATGAAATCAAAGACACTGAAATTGGGCACGTAGATATGGCCGAATTCAGAGATAGAACTAAACAAGCAAATCCCTCCCGGCATATGCAGAAAATCATTGACAGCAATATTCATTTGGTCGCATCATTTCCTGTCAGTGCGCATAACCTTGAATTTGTTCTACAAGTGGACAACCACTACAATAGAGACACTAGAGCCGTGACGGACTCACAGGGAAATGTTATCATGAGATTGGACGCGGAGTTCATGGACAAAATCTTCATGTGTCCACCAATTGAAAACGTCAGGCAAATTGATTTTGCTCAGGGTCAACAAGACTATGACAATGACTTGGAATCTGCTAGAAGGCACATAAACAACAAATGGTTGAAGATTCCTAGGGCAACTTTGACCAGATGGCCTAAAGACCTTCACAGGAGTGATTTTGTAGAGGAAGTGTGTGACTTGATTACACTCTTGAGTCGCATCAGAGGACTCCCTTTTGCTTCTAAATTCCAAGACTGGATGCACACTTACATCAAGGTGATTCTACGAGGTAACTAGAAGATATTCTGGGGTGAACAGATCAGCAATGCTTTGCACGAGCAACTGATAAGGGTTAATACTACCTTCAAATTTTACATGACCTCTTACCTTGTCTACGCTGCTGCAAGCATGAGGAACTTTCCAGGTTTAACCCAAGTAGGGGACAAGAGGTTGGTCCCAATGTATGAATACTACCCCCAAATCACACTGAAGGGGTCAATTCATCATTTCAGAAGAGTCAATGATGCGTTCTTCTTAGTTTTCATGTGCTTGTGGGATGGTGAATTGGTCCAAAAAAGAGTTTCTGATGAACCATGGTAGGTTGTAAATTCTTTTGGTTGTTTGTTCCTACAATTCCCCACCTTCACTTATCTTCGGGTAGGATACTATCTTGGTTACCCTTACATGCTGCCACGGTATCCTAGTGATCGCATTGTTCTTATGGAGCTTTGCAGACAACTAATTGTGGTTCACAACAAACAGATGGAGCTTAAGAAGTCAGGGATAAAGTTTCCCATCGAAATTGGGAGGTATTCAGTTCAATCTGCCAACAAAGCAAAGATAATTGACTCCGAGTTGCAGTTAGTCACCATGAAGACTTACAAGAAGAGAAATCATTTCGACTTTAGAAGGGTTCAAGATAAAATCAAGAGGAAGTCGAATTTTCACGAGCCAATGGTCAAAGACATATGGGCAGATCTCAGGACCCAAAATGAGATTAGAAAACTGGATTTCTGCAGGCTTCATCTGAGCCAAATTGAGGAACTAGGACTAGCTGATATTCCAGATGGAATGGAGGATGATGGAGATGTCCTAGATCACGAATATGAGTCAAAGAATGTTGAGGCTTCACCTCTCCCAGAGGTGAAATGGTCAGTCAAGGAGGAGACATCCATCAGAAAAAGATTCCAACCTATATTGGCAAACACCAACTTGTGGTTGGAAATTAAAAGGATCAAGTTGAAAGAGTTCCTGACAGGGTCCGAAGAAGGAACACAGGAGCAAACAGGTAAAAAAGTAGAGAACCGAACCAAGAACAAGAGTGACACCCCTTCCTCCTCCAAGGTGCACAAACCAAAGATCAAATTTGTATCCAAGGGAGGAAAGAAGAAAGCAACCACAGAGGTTTCTGATGCCACTAAGTCAGATGTTAAAGACATCAATGATGATCATATGGAAATTGAAGATGTTGAGACTGAAGAACAAAATGTTCAAAGGTCTAAGACAAGGGTATCTGAAGAAGATGAACAAGGTGAAGATGAAGATACAGAGGTAGAGTGACTTGATGGTTCCCCACAGACTCCTGTGAAAGACCTTCCTTCTAATACACAAGTTCTTACACCTCCTCCTCATGTTCCATTTTTTGATGGTTTGCCAGTAATTTCAAACGTTCTTCTTTCTCCCATTTTTGTTGTTTCTTCTGACAATACTCCTCAATCCATGAGGGCTAGTCTTGGAACTATTTTTTATTCTTCTGGTTCCATTCCAAGCTTATCTTCCCCGTCTTTTGATATTGGGGAACAAACTGTTTTGGAGAACCTTCTTGATGCTTCACAAAAGGTTGTTGATACAGGTGTTGTGTTTACCAACACAAGTCCAATTGTCACCATCATGGGTACAACCATGGAGCCAACCAAGCAAGTAGTGGATCCTCCTCCAGCTGTTGATGCATCTATACTTCCTCCATGGTTATCTGCCTATACCCCAAAGAGGAAGAAACAAACCATCTCACCTAATGAGATTGACATTGAAAAGCTGTTGCCCGTGAAAGCTAAGAATCAAAAGAAGAAGCCTAAGACTGTTTCTAGGCTGGTCACCAAAAAGGGAATCAGATATGCCAAAATTGCCAAACCTCCTGAAGATGCCACAGTTGATACTTTTGACGTGAGCAGTTATGTCATCTCAAGGGTTGAGCTTGGTAAAGTGACTCATGAGGGTGTCAAAGCAGATTTCCAAACCACTACCACTACTCTACTGGAAAAGTATGATGAAGCCAAAAGGGAAAAAGAGCAATACAAAGCAAAAGTAGAACAACTGGCCGCTATCCTTCAGAAAATAGTAAAGTCATCAGAGATAGTAGAACCAATGGCAGTGACAGTGGAAGATCCCCTGATACAGAAGGTTGAAAAAGCCCAAGCTAGAGGCAAGATAGTGGGGGATGTGGTGGAGTGGTTGTTGGCACAAGGACTAGTTCTGTTGAAAACCGCTGTGGAAAGAAAGGAGAAAATGGACAAAGCTAAAGCTGAGCTGGACAATCTGGTGGATCTACTTTCACAAGAGCTACAAGATCAAGAAGAGAGCCTAGAAGAGTGGATAGATATGAAGAAGATCAAGATAAAGAATCTGATCACCATTGGGGTCATCACCAACAGGGAATCATATCTCAAGACCAAGGAGACTCTAGCTCATCGTATTTTCATAATAAAGAGTCTACTTGAAGATCTGTGCCAAGCTCGAGAAGCCAGCGAAGACAGTGATGTCACACTCCTACATCGGCTGGAAGAACTTCCTTGCACCTTAACAAGGGAAGATCATAGCTTCCTCACGGCATAGGAAATGATAAGTTCTTTTGAAGAAATGGTACAGAAGAAATTTGAAGAGGAAGCTCCCTCTGTGCTCTCAATGGACAACCTGTATGATCAACATTCGACTCTGGAGAACCTAAAGGATAATTTAGAAAAGCATGAAAAGGCAGTAAAGGCAGTGAAAGATTCAATCCTCCGAGCTCGCACCATCTCTGAAAACATAGCAAAACTAGATGCATGCAAGATGTCAGTTGTTCAAACCATGTATCAGAACTTCCTAAGGAAAAAGGATGGAGGAAGCTAATGCCTTAGCTTATTTTTCTTAGATATTATGTAGATGGAATTTTGTTTTGGACATCTACACATGTAATTTTCCAAAATGTAATTACATGTGAAACAAGAGAAGTCATAAGTCAAATAGGACTCTCTTGTTGAATAAGTCAAATTAGTTGTAGATTTCCTAGATTTTCTCAAGGTCTTTCCCTATAAATAAAGGGGACCTTTTTTTTGTAAATACTATCTTTTGTCTATTGCAAGAAAACTCTGGTGAATTGAGAAGCAAATCAAGACTTTGTGCTTTTTGTGAAAATCAATATTCAAATATTTATCAATACAAGAAAGCAAGTTCAATTCCAATCTTTGTCTTGGGATTATTTGTGTTATGATAGTTTTGTTCTTATGTCTTGCTATCATAATCTTATTTGATAATAATTGAAGTGTGGAGTTTGTTACAAGTGATTGAAGAGCGCTCTTAATTTGATTCTGATAAACTTTGTGTTATCAAATCGGTTGTGGGTTATATGTTCATGTTTGTGAGAATACAATAGTTTGGAGACTTTGTGCTGCAAGTTGTTATATTTGATTTACTTTTACCATCTTGGAGAAGAGTGAAGACTTTGGGCTACATTCTACTTCAAATAGTTCCGAATACAAGTAGTAAGTGAGGTAACAAGAAACTTTGAGTTTCTGTGATATTGTGATAATTTATAAGTCTTATATCAAGAATTTGAAATATAAACATCTATTCTGAAAAAAGAGAATGAGATGAGATGGAACCACCACAAACATAGTTTTTAGTGTACATAAATTTGATAAGTTATTTGATTTGCAAAAGTTAAGTAATTAGAGGGAACCTCCCCTTGCTGAGAGGAGAGACTTTGTCTCATCATAGCTGTGGCTAATATACCCATTTTGCCGTTAGTGAGTTAATGACAAAATATTCACCCAACAGTTTTTTGGCGACTCTGCTGGGGACGGAACGAGCAACTTGAAGCCTCATGCTTTGAGTTGAAGCATTTTCAGTTCTTTTCCATTTTCTTGTAAAATTGTGTTGAGCATAATACAGTCTGGCAGATTCCCGGTACACCAGAAGTAAGAGGGCTTAGGGTATTATTGATCCTGCATTTGAATTGATGCAGCAGAATAATTTTGGATTCTTAACTCCACGACCTCGTCTTTAGCGCACTAGGAGTTTTCCCCCTACAAACACCAGGTCTCCAATACCAGGTGAAGTTTCTATTGCCAGTGCTAACAGAGTTTTAGTTGTTCATACGCCACCAAGGTTTGTTATACCACCTTTCAATCAGCGCGTCATGGCAGCCCAAGGTCCTTGGGGTAATACCTTCGGTCCTCTAAATTTGACCCCACCATTGCATGAACTACCTCGTAGTTCAAGAAAGAATTTCCCCAAATTCTATGGTGACGGAAAAGTTCATCCTAATGAGCACATTGCGGCTTTCTGTATAGCCTATGGTGTGATAGGTGTCAAGCACAAAGACGTGGCTGTGCGACTCTTTGTAGAAACACTACAAGGTGCTACTGCAGACTGGTTTTACCACCTCCAAGCTCAGACCATAACAAACTGGGCTACTCTCAAAACTAAGTTCGAAGCCAGGTTTAAACCTGCGGAAGATGCTCATGCATTGTTGGCACAGCTGACACAGATGAAAAAGGAACCTCATGAACCAATGCGTGATTTCATCACTAAATTCAACAAATTGAGAAACAGGATTCCCACCACCGCTAAGCCCACAGCGGAGAACCTCAAATGTTTCTTTATCAATACACAGCTTCTGGAGGTGAGTTTCCTATTAAGGCGAGCTGCTCCTACTGATCTTGCTGCGGCTTAGATTCTGGCAACTGAAGTAGAAGATGATCTTATCCTTGCAAGTAAGATAAGAAGGGATACTAATAGAAATAAAAGCTCCTCTTCTACTAAGAACACTTCCACAAGCACCACGGATCCCATGGTGCAAAAGCTAGCAAATGAATTTCTAGCTCTGAAGAGGCAAATGTCCCAAGGTATATCTGCGCCTCCTTCTTACCGAGATATACCAAGAAGGACATTTCCAAATAATTCATATCAAGGCAATGCTACTAAGAATCAAGGACAGCAAAACCGTCTTCCACCTACACAGGGGAAGCTTGCTATTGAAGCAGCGCCAGTCAACTCTGCTGTTGGCTACTATGAAGCTGAAAATGAACTTTCTTTCCAACCTGAGTTGGAATATGAAAATGGTGCTAATCTCTTCACAGAAGGAGAAGAAGAGTTAGCTGGCGACTCTACCATCAGCTTTCTGAACTACCAGGACGAAGCTGAAAAAGGAGAAGTGAGTGAAGGAGCATATGCTGTTTTCACTAGGTCTCAAAATCAGTCAGCTCTTCAAGCTGATAAAGGGAAGGCGAGAGAAGAATCTCAACCAGCGATTTCAATCGCTAAACGAGGGACTCCGCTACCTTTCCAATCAAAAGAACCGGTGGTCAATAAACAAGTAAGTGCCTCTAATGAATTTGTACCTTCCACCTCTACTCCTTAGACTAGTGCTGTCTCTACCAAAAATCAAAATGATGGTTTTTCTTCCTTCGTATCTAATTCTTTTCAGCAGTTTGATATAATAGATCATGCTAGGAGAACTAAGATACTAATGTCTAAAGTTGAATATTTACAGGCTAATCCTGAACAATTTGATAGATTAGCTAAATATGTCAAAAATAAGGCCGTCCCTGTAGGACAAGAGTTTCCCAAAGCTACTCATGACTCCGCCAAAAGTAAACCTACCCAAAACAATCTTGTTACTACTCCTTCTGAAGCCTCTGGGAAAATTGAACCTTTCTATGTTTCCCTATTAGTAAATGGCCATAAATTGAGCAATTGCGTAATAGATTCTAGAGCCTCAGACAACGTTATGCCTGCTAAGGTAGCAGATGCCCTTGGCCTCACCTTAACCAAAACTTTTGGGAGGTGTTTCTCTATGGAGAATAAGCAAGTTCCACTTTTGGGTCAAATCAAAGACGCCCAATTTGCATTTGCAGCTTTTCCAGATAAGAGAATCAAGATGACAGTCTTGGTAGCTGATGTTCCAGCTTCATACGTCATTCTTCTTGGACGTAATTTCTGCAAGGATGTGGGTGGAGAGTTGAACATGGATTTGTCTCAAGCTAGGATACCTGTCAAAGGTGTCATGCAGAAGCTGCTTCCTGAGAAGGAGGCAAAATACATTGTTACTCAAACATCAAACCCCAAAGCTCAAATTTTGTTTGAGTCCTTGGGAATGGGTAACTATTTTCTATCTACTGAAGATTGTTTCGATTCATCAGATGAAGCTACATCAGGTGATAGCTCCGATATGTCAGATGGAGACTCAGAAGAGTTTTCAGATGAAAATTCAGGTAAGGGCATAGCAATTCCAGATTCTTCCCTCACCGATGAAGAGGAATCTTCTGACCAGAGAAAGTCCAAGAAATAAAATTCTGATGGAGTCTGGATTTTAGAATTTGATGGCAGCTGTTCTTCTGCCGGTTCTGGAGCTGGAGTGGTCTTGATATCGCCACAAGGTGATATTTTACCTTTTTCATACAAGCTACAATTTGACAATACCAATAACACCGCCGAATACAAGTCCTTGTTGCTCGGATTGGAAGCTGCACGTGTCAGAGGTGTTAAAATCCTTCATGCTCAAGGGGACACCGAATTGGTGGTTTGTCAAGTAAGAAATTTGTACCAAACAAAAAATGAAAGATTGAGACACTATCGCAATCGCGTATGGGATTGAGTTGAAGATTTCGATGCTTTCAATATTTCAGCAGTGCCAAGAGAGTTTAATGACCATGCAGATTCATTGGTTGTTTCCACCACTCTCATGGTGCCTCACAAGGATTTCAAAGGAAACAAGTACACTATTGAGCTAGTTTTCCGACCAAGTGTACCTAATAATGCTGACCATTGGCAGGTGTTTAATGCCGATAATCAAATCATTACTTTCCTAGAAAAGATGGATAGTTTTGATGAGCTTTACTTTGAAGGAAGTGAATCACCACCTCGTGAATATGTTTATGAGGTAGATTCGCAGACTGGCGAAGAATTTCTATAATTGAAAGGAAATAAAATCCTAAAAGGTTTGGTTTCCCTTGAGAAACTCTTTGATAAAAATGACAGGTATATCAGGCAGCGGCAACAACAACAGGATTCGAGTTCCTCCATGGAATTTGAGCAGGTCAATTTGGGTACGGAAGGAGATCCTAAGATGGTCAACATCAGAAAATGTTGCACTGCTGATGAAAGATTCAAATTCATTACCCTCCTACACCATTACATTGATGTTTTGGCTTACTCCTATGATGACCTGAAGTCTTTCAGGCCTAAGGAGGTTCAACATGAAATTCCCCTCAAGGCTGGATCGTTGCCTTACAAACAGAAGCAGAGGCAATACAATCCAAAGATATCAGGTACGATTCTTTCTAAAATTCAGAAGATGCTGAATGCAAGGATAATTTTTCCAATTCATCATTCCACATGGATTTCAAACATAGTACCTATAAGGAAGAAGAATGGAGAAATCCGTATCTGTGTTGATTTCAGAAATCTCAACTAGTCTTCCTTGAAAGATAACTACCCTTTGCCCATCATGGACCAAGTATTGCAAATAGTGACAGGTTCATAAATGCTATCTATGTTAGATGGTTTTTCAGGGTATAACCAAGTGGAGGTAAATGAAGCTGATCAGTTCAAAACTGCCTTCACCACACCACGGGGCACATTTGCATATCGCAGAATGCCTTTTGGTCTGATCAATGCTGGTGCAACATTTCAGAGAGTGATGGATCTTGCCTTCAGAGATGAACTGGGTAAGTTCATTGTGGTGTATCTCGATGACTTGACTATTTTCTCCAAAAACTGTCATGATCATGCGCATCATTTGCGACAAGTGCTAGAGTGCTGTCGGCAAAATGGTATTTCACTCAATCCCAAGAAGTCAATTTTTGGGGTGACGGAAGGCAAGCTTCTCGGACATATTGTATCCCGAGAAGGTACTAAGATTGACCCGGAGAGGGTTAAATCTATTCAAAGTCTCGCTCTGCCATCAAGTAAGACTGTTGTTCACTCTTTCTTTGGAAAGGTGAATTTTTTGCGAAGGTTCATTCCTGAGTTTGCAGAAAAAACCCGTCACATTGTTAATATGATGAAGGGTAAGTCTACTTTCCGTTGGACTGCAGAAGGTAAGGAAGCATTCGAGGATATCAAAAGAGCTATTGCTCATTCTCTAGTTCTTGTTTGTCCCGACTACACTAAGGATTTCGTAGTCTATAGCTACGCTTCAGAACACACACTTTCAACTATTCTAGTTCAGCAGAATGAAGAAGGCGTCGAATCCCCCATATCATTTATGAGTTGTCCTCTCAAAGCTCATGAATTGAAGTATTCAAATATGGAGAAGCATGCCTATGTCGTAGTCAAAGCGGTTAAGCATTTCAGGTTCTATATTCTAAACTCACACACTGTTGTCATGGTGCCTGATACAACAATCAAACATATCCTAACTCAACAGGAGTTTGGAAAAAAGAGAGGTAATTGGATCACTAAGATCCAAGAATTTGATCTGGATATCAAGCCTACCAAGCTTGTGTGTGGTAAAGGTTTGTGTCAATTGATCGCAGATAATGTTCCAAAAGAGACAGGAGACGAAGAAGAAGTTGTGGACACGCCAACTGTTCTTTTTGTTACTACAACTGACGAGTGGTATTCCAATATCGCTCATTTCCTTACCTATGGTGAGTGCCCTTCTCACTTGTCTTATAAGGAAAAGAGAACTGTCAAGTTAAAAGCTGCTAACTACGTCCTTTGGGACAATGGTTTGTACAAGAGAAGCCTTGACGATGTATTTCTCCGTTGCGTGGATAAAGCACAACAAGGTAAACTTTTGGAGTCTTTCCACAATTTGGCTTGTGGAGGGCATTTTTCAGCACCTGTAACGGTTCACAAGATTCTACGAGCTCGATACTATTGGCCCACATTATTCCAAGATGCGTACAATTGGGTACGCAGGTGTGAGTTATGCCAGTAGTTTGTTTGGAAACCAAAATTGGCAGCCTTACCTCTGAAACCAGTGGTGATTGAGGAGCCTTTTCAGCAATGGGGTATTGACTTCATTGGCACAGTGAATCCATCATCGAGTGTAGGACATAACTATGTTCTCACCGCAACAGACTATTTTACCAAATCGGTAAGTGCAGGAAGATGGGGGGCCAAAAAGGGGTCTTAAGTGGCCACTTTTTTTCTGAAATCAGGAAATACTGGCCTTGGATGAGAAATTGAGCATAGTTACACTCAAAATTTGGAGATGCAACCAAAACAATGTTCGTAGTGCTCCGAGTCTACTTTCTAAACTACTATTATTTTTTGAAAATGGCATAGATTAAGGGGTTCAAAAGAGGGAGCCACATAAATTGGTGTTGTTTCTGTCAAAAAAACATAACATAGCATGTTTTGTGGCTCCCTCAAAAGGTCAACTTTTTTTTGGTATTTTTAAAATCGCTTCAGTGAGAAATTAGCTAATAGCATGTAGTTTATGCCCGATTTTTCTGATAATTATTTGATGAATATTTGATTTTTTACTAATTTTCAAAGTGGACACATCCTAAAAAATAGAATTTTGGCCATGCTACCCCTATAAAATTTGAAAACTAATCAAAAATCATTTTTTTCTTTTTTTAATATTTGTAGAATGGAGTCTAGTTTCTAAATATGTAATTTTTTTGAAATTTCAATGAATAGTTAATTTACAATGAAAAAAAGACCAAACAGTGGTTTTTGCCCAAAAACGGACACACAAACAAAAAAATTAAAGATGAAAGGCGTAACATTGTTAAAATGTGAAAAAAATTACATCGTCAGATAGCTAAGAGAAAGCCTAACATTACCCAGGTGTTTGATTTGTTTGACCTTGAAACACGTGCAAATCTGAGGGTTAGCACAAACAAAATTATGTAAAATCTTGAAGAATATGGAAAAACACGTCTGTTACTGTTCATAAGGCACTCCAAGCCTTTGGGTTGGAAATCCAAAGCAAATCCCAAGCCCAAGGCTTGGGATTCCCAAAGCAAGACATAACGCGAGCGTGTTATAACGCGCTCTTGTTATAACGCGCTCGCGTTATTATTTTCTTTGCATTTTTCCTTTACAACAAAAGTTTGTGCTATTTTTCATGTTTTAAATAACGCGAGCGCGTTATGTTAAACTTAAATTTTTTTATGTTTAAGGCTATTAATCATGTATGTAGGTATGCCTATATGTATGTATGTATGTATGTATGTATGCCTATATGTATGTATGTATCTATGTATGCCTATATGTATGTATGTATAGTGTTGACGGTAGAGGAGGGTAGAGATGGGAGTGAGCCAGATAGGGGAGGAGAGGGGTGGATAAGGATTGAGTGATTAAGGTTTAAGGTTAAGGGTTGAGCATTTAGGGATAGGATTTGGAGCTTAGGGATAAGGGATTAGAGTTTAGGACCTTGAGGGATTAGGGTTTAGGGTTGAGGCTTTAGGGATAGCATTTAGGGTTAAGGGCCGAGGGATTAGAGTTAAGGTAGACTGTTGAGGGTAGAGGGATTAGGGATAGGGTTTAGGGTTGAAAGTTTAGGGTTGAGGGATTAGGGTTTAAGGTATAGTTTAGTAGTTCTTGTGGATAGAGCTAGTAAACAATGGGAGATTATTTGCTTGTTTCATAACAATATACCTCCCCTAAGTGCGGGGTGCACAGCAAGAAACATATATGTACCCCAATGCAAAGCTTTTCTCATAATGATCATCCTTCTGATTTCAACTATTAATTACTCACTGTGGATGTACCATATGTAAAGCTTTTCTCATAGTGTGTACACCTATTGGCATAATGAACCCCAAATGGGCCAGAAAAACATGCCATATAACATTACTAACATTAAAAAAGTTCATAGCTATTTTTCTGACATATTCTTGCAACTCAAATATCTTTAAGAGAAGAGTGTCAAAAATGATGGGTTTAACAACCTAACATAAGGCAAAGTAGTTTTGTTGGGTTTAGGGATAGGGTTTAGGGTTTAGGGTTGAGGGATTAGGGTTTAGGGATTATGGTTTAAGGTATAGTGTTTAGGGTTGAGGGTTTAGGGATATGATTTAGGGTTGAGGGATTAGGGTTTAGGGTTGACGGATTAGGGTTTAGGGTTGACGGATTAGGGTTTAATGTTGAGAGTTGAGGGTTGAGGGTTGAGGGTTTAGGGATAGGGTTGATGGTCAAGGGATTAGGGTTAAAGTAGAGTGTTGAGGGTAGAGGGATTAGGGATAGGGTTTAGGGTTGAAGGTTTAACGATTGAGGGTTGAGGCTTTAGGGCTGAGGGTTAAGGGATTGGGGTTTAAAATATAGTGTTGAGCATCGAGGGTTTATGGATAGGTTTTAGGGTTTAATTTTTAAGGGTTAAGGGTTGAGGGATAGTGTTTAGGGTTTAGGGATAAGGGATTAGGGTTTAAGGTATAGTGTCGAGGGTTGAGGGTTTAGGAATAGGGATAGAGTTTAGGGTTTAGGGATGAGGGATTAGGGTTGAGGGTTGAGGTATTAGGGTTGAGGGTTGAGGGATTAGGGTTTAAGGTATAGTTTCAAGGGTTGAGGGTTTATTAATAGTGTTTAGGGTTGAGGGTTGATAGATTAGGGTTTAAGGTATAGTGTTGAGTGTTGAGGGTTTAGGGTTGACAGATTAGGGTTTAGGGTTGGCAGATTAGTGTTTAATGTCAAGGTTAGGGTTAGAGTGTCGAGGGTAAAGGGATTAGGGACAGGGTTTAGGGTTGAAGGTTTAAGAATTGAGGGTTGAGGCTTTAGGGATGAGGGTTTAAGGCTTAAGATATAGTGTCAAGTGTTGAGGGTATAGGGATAGGGTTTAAGTTTTAAGGGTTAAGGGATAGGGATTAGGGTTTAAGGTATAGTGTTGAGGGTTGATGATTTAGGGATAGGGTTTAGATTTGAGGGATTAGGGTTTACAGTTGATGAATTAGGGTTTAATGTTTAGAGTTGAGTGTTGAGGGTTGAGGGTTGAGGGTTGAGGTTGAGGTTGAGGGATAGGGTTAATGGTCAAGGGATTAGGGTTAAATAAGAGTGTCGAGGGTAGAGGGATTAGGGTTTAAGGTATAGTATTGAGCCTATTGAGGGTCTAGGAATAGGGATAGCATTTAGGGTTTAGGGATGAGGGATTCAAGTTGAGGGATGACAGATGACGGATTAGGGTAGAGGGTTGAGGGATTAGGGTTTAGGGACAAGGTTTAGGGTTAGGGTTGAGGGATTAGGGTTTAAGGTATAGTGTTGAGGGTTTAGGGATAGGGTTTAGGGTTGAGGGTTTAGGGTTTAAGGTTGAGGGATTATGGTTTAAGGTATAGTGTTGAGGGTTGAGGGTTTAGGGATAGGATTTAGGGTTGAGGGATTAGGGTTTAGGGTTGATAGATTAGGGTTTAATGTTGAGAGTTGAGGGTTTAGGGATAGGGTTGATGGTCAAGGGATTAGGGTTAAAGTAGAGTGTTGAGGGTAGGGGGATTAGGGATAGGGTTTAGGGTTGAAGGTTTAACGATTGAGGGTTGAGGCTTTAGGGCTGAGGGTTAAGGGATTGGGGTTTAAAATATAGTGTTGAGCGTCAAGGGTTTATGGATAGGTTTTAGGGTTTAATTTTTAAGGGTTAAGGGTTGAGGGATAGTGTTTAGGGTTTAGGGATAAGGGATTAGGGTTTAAGGTATAGTGTTGAGGGTTGAGGGTTTAGGAATAGGGATAGAGTTTAGGGTTTAGGGATGAGGGATTAGGGTTGAGGGTTGAGGTATTAGGGTTGAGGGTTGAGGGACTAGGGTTTAAAGTATAGTGTCAAGGGTTGAGGGTTTATTAATAGTGTTTAGGGTTGAGGGTTGATGGATTAGGGTTTAAGGTATAGTGTTGAGGGTTGAGGGTTTGGGGTTGACAGATTAGTGTTTAATGTCAAGGTTAGGGTTAGAGTGTCAAGGGTAGAGGGATTAGGGATAGGGTTTAGGGTTGAAGGTTTAAGAATTGAGGGTTGAGGCTTTGGGGATGAGGGTTTAAGGCTTAAGATATAGTGTCAAGTGTTGAGGGTATAGGGATAGGGTTTAAGTTTTAAGGGTTAAGGGATAGGGATTAGGGTTTAAGGTATAGTGTCGAGGGTTGATGATTTAGGGATAGGGTTTAGGTTTGAGGGATTAGGGTTTACGGTTGATGAATTAGGGTTTAATGTTTAGAGTTGAGTGTTGAGGGTTGACAGTTGATGGTTGAGGGTTGAGGTTGAGGGATAGGGTTAATGGTCAAGGGATTAGGGTTAAATAAGAGTGTCAAGGGTAGAGGGATTAGGGTTTAAGGTATAGTATCAAGCCTGTTGAGGGTCTAGGAATAGGGATAGCATTTAGGGTTTAGGGATGAGGGATTAGAGTTGAGGGATGACAGATGACGGATTAGGGTTGAGGGTTGAGGGATTAGGGTTTAGGGACAAGGTTTAGGGTTAGGGTTGAGGGATTAGGGTTTAAGGTATAGTGTTGAGGGTTTAGGGATAGGGTTTAGGGTTTAGGGTTGAGGGATTATGGTTTAAGGTATAGTGTTGAGGGTTTAGGGTTTAGGGATAGGATTTAGGGTTGAGGGATTAGGGTTTAGGGTTGACGGATTAGGGTTTAGGGTTGACAGATTAGGGTTTAATGTTGAGAGTTGAGGGTTGAGGGTTGAGGGTTTAGGGATAGGGTTGATGGTCAAGGGATTAGGGTTAAAGTAGAGTGTTGAGGGTAGAGGGATTAGGGATAGGGTTTAGGGTTAAAGGTTTAACGATTGAGGGTTGAGGCTTTATGGCTGAGGGTTAAGGGATTGGGGTTTAAAATATAGGGTTGAGCATCGAGGGTTTATGGATAGGTTTTAGGGTTTAATTATTAAGGGTTAAGGGTTGAGGGATAGTGTTTAGGGTTTAGGGATAAGGGATTAGGGTTTAAGGTATAGTATCGAGGGTTGAGGGTTTAGGAATAGGGATAGAGTTTAGGGTTTGGGGATGAGGGATTAGGGTTGAGGGTTGAGGTATTAGGGTTGAGGGTTGAGGGATTAGGGTTTAAGGTATAGTGTCAAGGGTTGAGGGTTTATTAATAGTGCTTAGGGTTGAGGGTTGATGGATTAGGTTTTAGGGTTGATGGATTAGGGTTTAAGGTATAGTGTTAAGGGTTGAGGGTTTAGGGTTGACAGATTAGGGTTTAGGGTTGACAGATTAGTGTTTAATGTCAAGGTTAGGGTTAGAGTGTCAAGGGTAGAGGGATTAGGGATAGGGTTTAGGGTTGAAGGTTTAAGAATTGAGGGTTGAGGCTTTAGGGATGAGGGTTTAAGGCTTAAGATATAGTGTCAAGTGTTGAGGGTATAGGGATAGGGTTTAAGTTTTAAGGGTTAAGGGATAGGGATTAGGGTTTAAGGTATAGTGTTGAGGGTTGATGATTTAGGGATAGGGCTTAGGTTTGAGGGATTAGGGTTTACGGTTGATGAATTAGGGTTTAATGTTTAGAGTTGAGTGTTGAGGGTTGAGGGTTGACAGTTGAGGGTTGAGGTTGAGGGATAGGGTTAATGGTCAAGGGATTAGGGTTAAATAAGAGTGTCAAGGGTAGAGGGATTAGGGTTTAACGTATAGTATCGAGCCTGTTGAGGGTCTAGGATAGGGATAGCATTTAGGGTTTAGGGATGAGGGATTAGAGTTGAGGGATGACGGATGATAGATTAGGGTTGAGGGTTGAGGGATTAGGGTTTAGGGACAAGGTTTAGGGTTCGGGTTGAGAGATTAGGGTTTAAGGTATAGTGTTGAGGGTTTAGGGATAGGGTTTAGGGTTGAGGGATTAGAGTGAAGGGTTGAGGGATTAGGATTTGATGTTGAGGGTTGAGGGTTTAGGGATAAGGGTTAGGGTTTAGGGTTGAGGGATTATGGTTTAACATATAGTGTTGAGGGTTTAGGGTTTAGGGATAGGATTTAGGGTTGAGGGATTAGGGTTTAGGGTTGACAGATTAGGGTTTAGGGTTGACAGATTAGGGTTTAATGTTGAGAGTTGAGGGTTGAGGGTTGAGGGTTTAGGGATAGGGTTGATGGTCAAGGAATCAGGGTTAAAGTAGAATGTTGAGGGTAGAGGGCTTAGGGATAGGGTTTAGGGTTGAAGGTTTAACGATTGAGGGTTGAGGCTTTATAGTTGAGGGTTAAGGGATTGGGTTTTAAAATATAGTGTTGAGCATCGAGGGTTTATGGATAGGTTTTAGGGTTTAATTTTTAAGGGTTAAGGGTTGAGGGATAGTGTTTAGGGTTTAGGGATAAGGGATTAGGGTTTAAGGTATAGTATCGAGGGTTGAGGGTTTAGGAATAGGGATAGAGTTTAGGGTTTGGGGATGAGGGATTAGGGTTAAGGGTTGAGGTATTAGGGTTGAGGGTTGAGGGATTAGGGTTTAAGGTATAGTGTCAAGGGTTGAGGGTTTATTAATAGTGTTTAGGGTTGAGGGTTGATGGATTAGGTTTTAGGGTTGATGGATTAGGGTTTAAGGTATAGTGTTGAGGGTTGAGGGTTTAGGGTTGACAGATAGGCTTTAGGGTTGACAGATTAGTGTTTAATGTCAAGGTTAGGGTTAGAGTGTCGAGGGTAGAGGGATTAGGGATAGGGTTTAGGGTTGAAGGTTTAAGAATTGAGGGTTGAGGCTTTAGGGATGAGGGTTTAAGGCTTAAGATATAGTGTCAAGTGTTGAGGGTATAGGGATAGGGTTTAAGTTTTAAGGGTTAAGGGATAGGGATTAGGGTTTAAGGTATAGTGTTGAGGGTTGATGATTTAGGGATAGGGTTTAGGTTTGAGGGATTAGGGTTTACGGTTGATGAATTAGGGTTTAATGTTTAGAGTTGAGTGTTGAGGGTCGATGGTTGAGGGTTGAGGGTTGAGGTTGAGGGATAGGGTTAATGGTCAAGGGATTAGGGTTAAATAAGAGTGTCGAGGGTAGAGGGATTAGGGTTTAAGGTATAGTATTGAGCCTGTTGAGGGTCTAGGAATAGGGATAGCATTTAGGGTTTAGGGATGAGGGATTAGAGTTGAGGGATGACGGATGATAGATTAGGGTTGAGGGTTGAGGGATTAGGGTTTAGGGACAAGGTTTAGGGTTCAGGTTGAGGGATTAGGGTTTAAAGTATAGTGTTGAGGGTTTAGGGATAGGGTTTAGGGTTGAGGGATTAGAGTGAAGGGTTGAGGGATTAGGATTTGATGTTGAGGGTTGAGGGTTTAGGGTTTAGGGTTTAGGGTTAGGGTTGAGAGTTGAGGGATCAGAGTTAAGGGTTGAGGGATTAGGGTTTGACGTCGAGGGTTGAGGGTTGAGGTTTGAGGATCAAGGGTTTAGGGATAGGGTTGAGGTTCAAGGGATTAGGGTTAAAGTAGAGTGTGGAGGGTGTAAGGATTAGGGATAGGGTTGGAGGGTTTAGGGATAAGGGATTAGGGTTTAAGGTATAGTATCGAGTCTGTTGAGGGTTTAGGGATGAGGGATTAGAGTTGAGGGATGATGGATTAGGGTTGAGGGTTGAGGGATTAGGGTTTAGGGATAAGGTTTAGGGTTGAGGGTTGAGGGATTAGGGTTTAAGGTATAGTTTTGAGGGTTGAGGGTTTAGGATTAGAGTTTAGGGTTGACAGATTAGCATTTAATGTCAAGGTTAGGGTTAGAGTGTCAAGGGTAGAGGGATTAGGGATAGGGTTTAGGGTTGAAGGTTTAAGGATTAAGGGTTGAGGCTTTAAGGATGAGGGTTTAAGGCTTAAGATATAGTGTCAAATGTTGAGGGTGTAGGGATAGGGTTTAAGTTTTAAGGGTTAAGGGTTGAGGGATAGGGATTAGGGTTTAAGGTATAGTGTTGAGGGTTGATGGTTTAGGGATAGGGTTTAGGTTTGAGGGATTAGGGTTTAGGGTTGATGAATTAGGGTTTAATGTTGAGAGTTGAGGGTTGAGGGTTGAGGGTTGAGGTTGAGGGATAGGGTTAATGGTCAACGGATTAGGGTTAAATAAGAGTGTCAAGGGTAGAGGGATTAGGGTTTAAGGTATAGTATCAAGCCTGTTGAGGGTCTAGGAATAGGGATAGCGTTTAGGGTTTAGGGATGAGGGATTAGAGTTAAGGGATGACGGATGATGGATTAGGGTTGAGGGTTGACAGATTAGGGTTTAGGGACAAGGTTTAGGGTTAGGGTTGAGGGATTAGGGTTTAAGGTATAGTGTTGAGGGTTTAGGGATAGGGTTTAGGGTTGAGGGATTAGAGTGAAGGGTTGAGGGATTAGGATTTGATGTTGAGGGTTGAGGGTTTAGTGTTTAGGGTTTAGGGTTAGGGTTGAGAGTTGAGGGATCAGAGTTAAGGGTTGAGGGATTAGGGTTTGATGTCGAGGGTTGAGGGTTGAGGTTTGAGGGTCAAGGGTTTAGGGATAGGGTTGAGGTTCAAGGGATTAGGGTTAAAGTAGAGTGTGGAGGGTGTAAGGATTAGGGATAGGGTTGGAGGGTTTAGGGATAAGGGATTAGGGTTTAAGGTATAGTATCGAGTCTGTTGAGGGTTTAGGAATAGGGATAGCATTTAGGGTTTAGGGATGAGGGATTAGAGTTGAGGGATGATGGATTAGGGTTGAGGGTTGAGGGATTAGGGTTCGGGGTTTAAGGGGGAGGTATATTGTTATGAAATAGGCAAATAATCTCCCATTGTTTACTGGCTCTATCCACAAGAACTACTAAACTATACCTTAAACCCTAATCCCTCAACCCTAAACTTTCAACCCTAAACCCTATCCCTAATCCCTTTACCCTCAACACTCTACCTTAACCCTAATCCCTCGACCCTTAACCCTAAATGCTATCCCTAAAGCTTCAACCTTAAACCCTAATCCCTCAAGGTCCTAAACTCTAATCCCTTATCCCTAAACTCTAAATCCTATCCCTAAATGCTCAACCCTTAACCTTAAACCTTAATCACTCAATCCTTATCCACCCCTCTCCTCCCCTATCTGGCTCACTCCCATCTCTACCCTCCTCTACCCTCGACACTATACATACATACATATAGGCATACATAGATACATACATACATATAGGCATACATACATACATACATATAGGCATACATACATACATGATTAATAGCCTTAAACATAAAAAAATTTAAGTTTAACATAACGCGCTCGCGTTATTTAAAACATGAAAAACAACACAAACTTTTGTGGAGAAGGAAAAATGCAAAGAAAAGAATAACGCGAGCGCGTTATAATGCGCTCACGTTATAACGCACTCGCGTTATAATGTGCTCGCATTATGGCTTGGTTTTGACGAGCCTAAGGCTCGTCATTACCAAGCCATAACACGCTCGCATTTTGACCTTTTTTTTTTTAAATTAATATGGCCACTTTTTGGCCCCCCATCTTCTTGCACTTACCCAAATGGGTGGAAGCTATTCCAGTCAAACATGCTACTTCAGAGGTGGTATGCAGTTTTCTTAAAGAGAACATTATTTCCAGGTTTGGAGTTCCAAACAAGATTGTAGCAGACAATGCTACTTGTTTTTCCTCTCATGAGATTACTGAGTTTTGCTACGAGCATGGGATCACTCTTTCCCATTCTTCAGACTATTATCTGCAAGGGAATGGTCAAGCAGAATCAAGCAATAAGAATCTGGTCACTATCATCAGGAAACTGGTAGATGAGAATCAGAGAACTTGGCATAAGGCATTGTTTGATGCTTTATGGGCAGATAGAATTACACCCAAAAGAGCGATAGGCATGTCGCCATTTCATCTTCTATATGGTCTGAATGTAGAGATACCAATTACCTTGGAATTGCCAGCATTGAAGTTGGTAAAGGCATTGGAAGATAGAACTTTTGACAGCTCTATCGATAAAAGGATCATGTATTTGACTGAACTTGAGGAGCAGCGCACTATGGTGGTGGACCGTATTGCTGAGCACCAAAATCAAGTAAAGAAATTCTTCGATAAGAAGACAAAGGCTCGTGAGTTTCAGGTTGGAGATCAAGTCTTGCTGTGGGACAAGAGGAGAGAACCAAAAGGAATGCACGAAAAATTTGATTCCTTGTGGAGAGGTCCATTCACCATTCATCAGTTCTGTGGTGAAAATAGTTTCTTGTTGGCGTATCAGGATGGGACACCATTCTCGTTGCCTCATAGTGGACAACATCTGAAGCACTTCAATCCTTAAAGTTTCAGATAAGTTAAAAATTGTACATTTGTGTAGTTTTGTGTTTTTATTTTTTGTTTTCGTTTAGTCCTTTGTGTCTTTTTCTTTTTAGCTCGACTCTATAGCCCAATGGCATGGATGAAGGCACTTAGAGGCTAGATTCTACTCCCTTCAATTGTTTCAAAGTTCGATCAAAGGAAGTTCCCCAGTTAGAGCCAGCTGTTGTTCTGAAAATTAGCTACGCTTGTTTTTGTAGACAACCCCACGAAACTTATCCGTTTCGTGAATCTACACTCTAAGATCGCAAATCAAGAAAAGATTTCCTTGTTCTCGTGCGAGGTCATTTGACATTCTAAATTCGTTTGCAACATTCCCTCGAATCAGTTTCTTGATATTTGCAAAGAACATTTAAGTTACAAATTAGTTAAAATATTAGTTTTTAGTCATTTTTAGGTGTTAGCCAAATTTTTGATTTATCATGTAAAAGCGGTGTCTTCACCCGCTATTACATATTTTTGATTTTTGATTTATTATGTAATAGCAACGTTTTTGGCCGCTATTACATATGTTGCATTTCTATTTGTTGTGTCAAAGCAGCCCAAACACCCGCCGTTGCATGCGAGTGTTAACTCTGTCAGCCGAATCGCCCGCTCCTACAAGATCTCTGGATCTTTCAACTACGAGTGACATTAATGATCGCTCGTGCCAGTATTAATGGTTTGACTTTGATCTTTTAAGTATGATGATTTACCCATTGTTCTTCGTTAGTTTCTTTATTCAAAACCTTCCAAGTTGATTGTCGATCCCTTCCTCGAACCGTTGATTGCGCCAGCAGTTGGATTCAGACGGATTTCAAACGTCGGGCCATTTTCGCGTATAGGGTTTCTCCTTCGTTAACAGGTGAGTTTGTTGAATGGCTTTCTAGGGTTTTTCTAAATGTTTATCAGTAGTCTTGTCGCTCCAAATTTATCAATTATTTTGTTGCATTTTCATTTGGTCTTTCGTTTTGAGTCATAGATTTTATGTAGTTTGTTCTTGCCCTAGGTTTTGCCCTGAAACCCCTAGGTTTCTACCACCTAGATCCTCAACCCTTGCTTTACCCCATTATGTAATTTTAGCGGAGTTAGCAAATCCTACCAATAAATCATGTAACGGCGGTAATTTTTGCCGCCTGTATACTGTGGCACGTCTATTCCTTGCTCGAGTAGCTGATTCACCCGCCCGAGCAGTGGAGATTCCCATCTTCACATATAACAGCAGTAATTCTGACCGCCCAAGCATTTGCCAGTGGTGAAGTCCTCCCAAACATGCATGAGCGGCGTTTTATACCGCTCAAACATATTGACCGATGGATCTCCCAAATGCAGAAGTGGCGTTTCCAACCGCCCCTACACTGAAACTCAAAATCGCTTCCCTGCCTCAGCAATCAAATTCGCCACCCGAGCACTTGAGATTTTCACCAAGTTATATGCAATAGCGGTCATTTTGCCCGCTCGAACATGTCAAACCAAAAAACTTTCAAAACACATGCAGGAGCGGTGTTTTTCACCGCCTTTACACATGAAGTCTTCCCCAACATGCACGAGCGGCCAAATCACCCGCCCAAGCACATTTTCTTGATTTTTTCCCTAAACACTGGAAAATTCATTTTTCAAAACCAAAAGCCTGCCTTCGCCTATGCCTTGATTTGTGCACTCAAGCCCTTTAAACGCATGCTTTCCCATCCATGATCGTCAAAATGCAGTTGACCCAGTTTATCCAATTTTTCCCCTAACTGCGAGATCATGGCCTTTTGCAATTTTCAATCAGCGTTCGTGGTGTTCAAGTTCACAGTTCTCTCCAGAGCTCATGTCAGAATCATCTCCTTCAAAGTCCAGAGTCATGAAGTACAAGTACCAGGGTGTCTTTCCGGTAACAGCAGTTCAGTCGAACGTTGATGAAATCAGAGACACTGAAATTGGGCACATAGATATGGCCGAATTCATAGATAGAACTAAACAAGCAAATCCCTCCCGGCATATGCAGAAAATCATTGACAGCAATATTCATTTGGTCGCATCATTTCCTGTCAGTGCGCATAACCCTGAATTAGTTCTACAAGTGGCCAACCACTACAATAGAGACACTAGAGCCATGACGGACTCACAGGGAAATGCTATCATGAGATTGGACATGGAGTTCATGGACAAAATCTTCATGTGTCCACCAATTGAAAACGTCGGGCAAATTGATTTTGCTCAAGGTCAACAAGACTATGACAATGACTTGGAATCTGCTAGAAGGCACATAAACAACAAATGGTTGAAGATTCCTAGGGCAACTTTGACCAGATGGCCTAAAGACCTTCACAGGAGTGATTTTGTAGAGGAAGTGTGTGACTTGATTACACTCTTGAGTCGCATCAGAGGACTCCCTTTTGCTTCTAAATTCCAAGACTGGATGTACACTTACATCAAGGTGATTCTACGAGGTAACCAGAAGATATTCTGGGGTGAACAGATCAACAATGCTTTGCACGAGCAACTGATAAGGGTCAATACTACCTTCAAATTTTACATGATCTCTTACCTTGTCTACGCTACTGCAAGCATGAGGAACTTTCTAGGTTTAACCCAAGTAGGGGATAGGAGGTTGGTCCCAGTGTATGAATACTACCCCCAAATCACACTGAAGGGGTCAATTCATCATTTCAGAAGAGTCAATGATGCGTTCTTCTCAGTTTTCATGTGCTTGTGGGATGGTGAATTGGTCCAAAAAAGAGTTTCTGATGAAGCATGGCAGGTTGTAAATTCTTTTGGTTGTTTGTTCCTACAATTCCCCACCTTCACTTATCTTCAGGTAGGATACTATCCTGGTTACCCTTACATGCTGCCACAGTATCCCAATGATCGCATTGTTCTTATGGAGCTTTGTAGACAACTAATTGTGGTTCACAACAAACAGATGGAGCTTAAGAAGTCAGGGATAAAGTTTCCCATCGAAATTGGGAGGTATTCAGTTCAGTCTGCCAACAAAGCAAAGATAATTGACTCCGAGTTGCAGTTAGTCACCATGAAGACTTACAAGAAGAAAAATCATTTCGACTTCAGAAGGGTTCAAGATAAAATCAAGAGGAAGTTGAATTTTCATGAGCCAATGGTCGAAGACATATGGGCAGATCTCAGGACCAAAAATGAGATCAGAAAACTAGATTTCTGCAGGCTTCATCTGAGCCAAATTGAGGAACTAGGACTAGCTGATATTCTAGATGGAATGGAGGATGATGGAGATGTCCTAGATCACGAATATGAGTCAAAGAATGTTGAGGCTTCACCTCTCCCAGAGGTGAAATGGTCAGTCAAGGAGGAGACATCCATCAGAAAAAGATTCCAACCTATATTGGCAAACACCAACTTGTGGTTGGAAAGTAAAGGGATCAAGTTGAAAGAGTTCCTAACAGGGTCCGAAGAAGGAACACAGGAGCAAACAGGTAAAAAAGTAGAGAACCGAACCAAGAACAAGAGTGACACCCCTTCCTCCTCCAAGGTGCACAAACCAAAGATCAAATTTGTATCTAAGGGAGGAAAGAAGAAAGAAACCACAGAGGTTTCTGATGCCACTAAGTCAGATGTTGAAGACATCAATGATGATCATATGGAAATTGAAGATGTTGAGACTGAAGAACAAAATGTTCAAAGGTCTAAGACAAAGGTATCTGAAGAAGATGAACAAGGTGAAGATGAAGATACAGAGGTAGAGCGACTTGATGGTTCCCCACAGACTCCTATGAAAGACCTTCCTTCTAATACACAAGTTCTTACACCTCCTCCTCATGTTCCGTTTTCTGATGGTTTGCCAGTAATTTCAAACGTTCCTCTTTCTCCCATTTTTGTTGTTTCTTCTGACAATACTCCTCAATCCATAAGGGCTAGTCTTGGAACTATTTTTTATTCTTCTAGTTCCATTCCAAGCTTATCTTCCCCGTCTTTTGATATTGGGGAACAAACTGTTTTGGAGAACCTTCTTGATGCTTCACAAAAGGTTGTTGATACAGGTGTTGTGTTTACCAACACAAGTCCAATTGTCACCATCACGGGTACAACCATGGAGCCAACCAAGCAAGTAGTGGATCCTCCTCCAGCTGTTGATGCATCTATACTTCCTCCATGGTTATCTGCCTATACCCCAAAGAGGAAGAAACAAGCCATCTCACCTGATGAGATTGACATTGAAAAGCTGTTGCCCGTGAAAGCTAAGAATCAAAAGAAGAAGCCTAAGACTATTTCTAGGCTGGTCACCGAAAAGGGAATCAGATATGCCAAAATTGCCAAACCTCCTGAAGATGCCACAATTGATACTTTTGACGTGAGCAGTTATGTCATCTCAAGGGTTGAGCTTGGTAAAGTGACTCATGAGGGTGTCAAAGCAGATTTCCAAACCACTGCCACTACTCTACTGGAAAAGTATGATGAAGCCAAAAGGGAAAAAGAGCAATATAAAGCAAAAGTAGAACAACTGGCCGCTGTCCTTCAGAAAATAGTAAAGTCATCAGAGATAGTAGAACCAATGGCAGTGACAGTGGAAGATCCCTTGATACAGAAGGTTGAAAAAGCCCAAGCTAGAGGTAAGATAGTGGGGGATGTGGTGGAGCAGTTGTTGGCACAAGGACGAGTTCTATTGAAAACCGCTGTGGAAAGAAAGGAGAAAATGGACAAAGCTAAAGCTGATCTGGACAATCTGGTGGATCTACTTTCACAAGAGCTACAAGATCAAGAAGAGAGCCTAGAAGAGTGGATAGATATGAAGAAGATCAAGATAAAGAATTTGATCACCATTGGGGTCATCACCAACAGGGAATCATATCTCAAGACCAAGGAGACTCTAGCTCATCATATTTTCATAATAAAGAGTCTACTTGAAGATCTGTGCCAAGCTCGAGAAGCCAGCGAAGACAGTGATGTCACACTCCTACATCGGCTGGAAGAACTTCCTTGCACCTTAACAAGGGAAGATCATAGCTTCCTCACGGCACAGGAAATGATAAGTTCTTTTGAAGAAATGGTACAGAAGAAATTTGAAGAGGAAGCTCCCTCTGTGCTCTCAATGGACAACCTGTATGATCAACATTCGACTCTGGAGAACCTGAAGGATAATTTAGAAAAGCATGAAAAGGCAGTAAAGGCAGTGAAAGATTCAATCCTCCAAGCTCACACCATCTCTGAAAAACAGCAAAACCAGATGCATGTGAGATGTCAGTTGTTCAAACCATGTATCAGAACTTCCTAAGGAAAAAGGATGGAGGAAGCTAATACCTTAGCTTATTTTTCTTAGATATTATGTAAATGGAATTTTGTTTTGGACATCTACACATGTAATTTTCCAAAATGTAATTACATGTGAAACAAGAGAAGTCATAAGTCAAATAGGACTCTCTTGTTGAATAAGTCAAATTAGTTGTAGATTTCCTAGATTTTCTCAAGGTCTTTCCCTATAAATAAAGGGGACCTTTTTTTTGTAAATACTATCTTTTGTCTATTGCAAGAAAACTCTGGCGAATTGAGAAGCAAATCAAGACTTTGTGCTTTTTGTGAAAATCAATATTCAAATATTTATCAATACAAGAAAGCAAGTTCAATTCCAATCTTTGTCTTGGGATTATTTGTGTTATGATAGTTTTGTTCTTACGTCTTGCTATCATAATCTTATTTGATAATAATTGAAGTGTGGAGTTTGTTACAAGTGATTGGAGAGCGCTCTTAATTTGATTCTGATAAACTTTGTGTTATCAAATCGGTTGTGGGTTATATGTTCATGTTTGTGAGAATACAATAGTTTGGAGACTTTGTGCTGCAAGTTGTTATATTTGATTTACTTTTACCATCTTGGAGAAGAGTGAAGACTTTGGGCTGCATTCTACTTCAAATAGTTCTGGATACAAGTAGTAAGTGAGGTAACAAGAAACTTTGAGTTTCTGTGATATTGTGATAATTTATAAGTCTTATATCAAGAATTTGAAATATAAACATCTATTCTGAAAAAAGAGAATGAGATGAGATGGAACCACCACAAACATAGTTTTTAGTGTACATAAATTTGATAAGTTGTTTGATTTGCAAAAGTTAAGTAATTAGAGGGAACCTCCCCTTGCTAAGAGGAGAGACTTTGTCTCATCATAGCTGTGGCTGATATACCCATTTTGCCGTTAGTGAGTTAACGACAAAATATTCACCCAACACATATGATCACCCTCTTCAAAATCAAGGGCAAGCTCTTCATACTAAAATTCCATAGCTGCACCACCAACTATCTCGGATCGGTTTTCACCAAGTGCAACCACTTTTACATCTATCTCATTGAAATAAGCACCAACTATTTCAATGTCATCATTAGGGATAAAAGAGGGCAATACACCAAAAAGGAGACCAACCTCTAGTTCTCTCTCAACATCATTTACACACATACACTTAGTGTAATTAGCCTTAAGAACTGATTGAGTGAGCTCTTTATCATTTTGTACATAGACCTCTTCGTCCACTTGGTGTCTACAAATGAAAGAATCATATTGACAATATGGCATTTGACTTTCAAATTTCAAAGTTGACAGCTCATCAAGCCCACTGAACCCTAAGTCATCCTCAAACAGAGGATTATCCATGCACCAATGATAATCATGGATTATGCTATTTGATGGACTTGCATGTTCTTCATAAAGGGCATTGTGCCTTATGCTTATCTCTTCATTATTATTTTCATCATCAATGCATGTATGCTCTATATAATCAAATACAAGAGCTAAGCTACTCAAATTTTCACTTGCATACATACCTTCCAGACAGTCCACAATACCACAAGTAACAGGGTCATAGATCTCTTCACTAGATTGAAAACCATCATTAATTTGTTCATTTTCATCCTCCACTGATGATTGATCCAATTGAATGCAGGTGCAATCACTACTATTTTTATTTGAATCATTGTCATACATTGCACCAACACCTTCCTCTACCCTTCTACACACAATCATCACTTGATATTGTTTCTAGATCATTTGAAATGTCCACATCCTTGTTGTTTACAATAGCCTATTCATAGTCAGCTACCTTTGTATTTGAGGATATAGATTTTGCAATCATATCTTGCTTAACTTTTTTCAACATAATCAATGAACACATAGGCTTGTTGCATACCCACTAGATTAAACTCTTCCATATAGAAACTAGGCTTAAAGTAGCATCATAAGCCTACAGATACATGTTAATACACACAGGAAGATCAGGTTTGAATTTTTTGGAATGTGAGACAAGGCCAACGCAAATATGTGGTTGAGCTCCATGCTAGACTCTCCTTCTTGCCTTCTAATTTCTTCTAGTTCTTGGACAAAAAAATAGGGTCTTAGACTACTTTCAAAGTCCTCAAATGCAACCACCAATTGATCCTAAGAAGCAAAATGCTGGTCAAGGAAACTAACCAGCCACTTCCATGCTATTCCACATAGAGATCTAATGAAAAATCTCATCCACATATCTACATCTTCAAACTGGACCTTGTCCATGAAGTCTAAAATGCCTCAATGTGTACTTTCCCATCAAAAACCTCACACCCATCAACTAATGACATCTAATTGTAAATCTTCTTAGGCATCGATTGCTGCTCATAACTGGCCCATTAGAGGTCTAGCTATCTATAAGTGTTTTCATTTGAAATAGGGGGAGGCCAAGGAAAGGTACAACTAGGAACAACATGAGAAGAACTAGATTGCAGCCTGGATTAAACGTAGCCTGATTTGGCTTTCTAATTCTTTTTCTTGCTGCATCAATGACTCTAAAATTGATTTTCTTTTTTAATTTCATACTGTATCCTAGTTGACTCATTTCTATCAGGTAAGGGCTCAAAAAAGTCTAGGTTTGTAGATCTGGTAGGCGTTATGATTAGAAAATGCATTGACTAGATGGTCAAAGGCTATATAATTCCTAGGGTCTGCAACATAGAAGATGCACAAGAAGAATCCTCCCTAGGGTATCCATATTCATACCAGTTGGCCATGACCAACTACAAACGCACACGTGTAGGAAAAAGGAGAGCAACAAGATGTTCCTTTACTAAGAAAGAAACCATGGTCAAGGAAGGAAGAAAAACATGTAACTTAACAGTTGTAGTCTCCTTGAAGCATGCACACAGCAACAACACTTTGTTTTCTTTTGGCAGCAAAGTCAACACCTCAATAAATGAGGAAATCCCTTGAAGCATGACAATCTTCAAGGATTCAAAACCAATTCTAGGTTGAGCTCACACCAGTAGAGTCTTCAAATTTTATAACCCAGCAGCACATCGGCACCAATCTATTGGCATAAGTTGAAAGGTTGCCCAACTTATCCACAACAACAAATTGCAACCAACAACAACTAATACATGGGTCTTCAAATATGAACCAAAGTATCACATCCATGGTAACAACACCAAAATGTTGGTTCCCAAAATAGTTGCAACCAAAACTCTAAAACATTCCTAAATCACCTAGGTCAAGGATTGTCGTCAGGGTGATATGAAGAGGTTTATCAACAAGTTGAGGGAGATTTTGGCCAACTATAGGAGTGGGTATACTCCTCTGCACTTCAAGCTCAACTAAACCTAGGAGGGATATTCCTAGAGGCATGAAATAAAATACAAATGAACAAACATAGCCATACTCAATGTACACTTGACCCCAAGTGTTGTCACTAAGTCAAGACAAACTGGCTGCATAGGCCTCTATATTAAGCCGATTCAACTATTCGAATGTACATGCACAGGAAAGATGGTTTCTTCCTTGAACCACAGATGAATGATTTGTTTAATTTAAAAGAGTGATTGGTCCCTCTCCCAATATGGATCAATGCCTATTCCATTGGGCAACAGAGTCATATAATGCAAGGGGGAAAGGAAAATGCAGCAAAGGATTAATAGAACTAGGCATACATCTTCATATATGACTTTCAAATAGATCATCCTATAATGGACATACTTAACAATCCAAAAGAGAAATGCAATGATTCATATACAACAAAGAAATGATAAATACAAAGCCTTGTATTAACTTAGATGCTGTCACACATCTCTAAACCTTTGTTACAATCATACCAGCAATTGTGGCAAGGGAAAATACATAACAATGATTATATATTCACAAAAATCAATACAAACTCCCATGGAGACATACCACTACATTCAAATCTGCATTACATTATCTTCCTACTCTATGCTAAATAAATCTATTCACTAACAAACTAGACAAATCATGTGTTGATTGCAGAGAAACTCCTAGGCTCTCCCAGACCGGACAATTGACTCAGCGACCAACCCTAAAAACATCTAAAAACATATATATATATATATAGCATTACAATTCAAACTCATTGCACCAATTCCCAGCACTGCACTCAGTCAATGGGTACACACCATGTTGTATTAAATTCAAGCCTAGATGTTAGTTAGAGAAATCTGTACGTTTGGAAGGAAGCCCACACCCTACAATTCTAAAAATGTCAGAAGGAGGTTGCCCATACACCTGGTGTACCTGGAGCAATAATGAGGGAAGGCACATAGAACTGTAGTATCTAATTTGTCCTCCAAATGTACTCATGCATTGAAGAATTTCACTGTTTGAACAACCTGCACAACTTTAGCCTGCAACTAATTATTTCTGAGTACAAATCTATTGGCACTTTGACTTTAATTTTTATTTGACTTTAACTTTGGCCTCTTTTTTTCCTTATTGACAAATCTTCAATTTCTAGAACTTGGCCTTCTTTTGTCTTTTGTCGGCAAATCTCACCCTTTGCAAAACTCTTGCCTTTTCTCCTTTTTCAATATTCACCTTATTGGCAAATCATACCTTTCTTGAACTTGGCTTTGATTTTTCTTTCATCGGCAAAATTAACCTTTTTTGAACAATGGCCTTTGGCTTCATTTCCACCTTTATTGGCGAATTTGACTTTTCACAAACCTTTCATTTACCGTCGTCTTCTACTTTGTCGATCAAATCTATTGTTTTTAAACTTACCACTTTCTACTCCTTTTGTCAGTAAATCCGTTACTTATCAAACCAAGCCTTTATCACCCCCATCAGCGATTTCACATTTTTTAGAACTTGGCCGGCCTTTTGCCTATATCAGCAAATCTAAGAGAAACCAAACATTTTACAAAGTTTGGGACTTTGTCGATTCCCCAACAAAGTCCTTCATTACCTTTTGCCCTTAGTCAAATTTGCCCTATTGGCAGAAATGAAAACTCTTGAACCCTTGATTTTGCTATCCTTACCTTTATCGATGACTTTGATCCTTCCCGAACCATAGGAAGAGTCTACCCCTTCCTTTATCTTTTCCTTCGCCACTCTGCCTTTGTTCTGTCGGTGAATCTCCCATTGAGAGAACCTTTAGTCAGCGAACCTGGAGGTTTGACAACCTCTAGTTTCACTAACAAAGCATCATCTTCATTTTCTTTCCTTTAGAAAATTTCCCTTCCGAGTCGTCGAAGGCCTTCTCTTCCATTTTTTCAGTCGGGGATGTGGCCATTGGCGAACCTACGGGTTTTCAAACAAAATACAATGTTGACTAAGACCTTTTCCTTTCCTTTTATCATTTGCCATGGCCTTTCCTTATCTTCTTCTGCCCTATCATTGCCTTGACGGTGAATCGACAAACTTGCAAACTTCTGAACTAGTTTGCAAGTTCAGACTTTCACTGATTTTCTGACAAAAGGCCAAAAAATGAAAATTTTTCTAAGGGAAAAAAGAGGAACAAGGGGGAGTACACTTAGTCAATCCTAACTAAAAAATCCCTAAAAAATATCTCTCTGATCGATTATATATGAGGGATTTGGGCAAAAAGACAAAATGGAAACCTTTAATGGATTTTTGCAGACCTTTTTTAGGGGAAAAAAGAAGAATTTGGGAACTGATTCTTTTGGGTGACAACAATTCTTATGACATATACAATGTTGTGATGTTTATGCTTCACTCTTTGACCATTTCCTTACCTTTTATGATCCTATACTATCCTTTTAGATCCTACATGTTGAGCCTGCATTGTTATATCATACGAGCTTAGAGTTACTTATTGAGCTCATATTGCCTTATCATACTCTTAGAGTTACCACACTAGATTGGAGGGCATCATGCCTTACCCCCTTTAACATCCCTATGTTTCCATTGCTATATCTTACATCATGAGCATCATGCCTTCAACCCTTACCATTTTAGATGTCCTTTCTATATCTTTACATTGAGGCCATCATGCATTTCCCCATTCCATTTGTACACACATTACCTTAGCATTATTTTAGAGCTACACATTTTTGAGTGGGGGCGTCCTACCTTCCCACTCATTTCCTATGGCATCCTTGCTTTATACCTTTCACATTTGAGAGGCATCATACCTTCCCTCCTCACCATCACCTTGATATCACATTTCTAGACCCTACATTACCACTAGGTACCTCTTGCCTTACCTCTACCACTGTGTGCTCATGCTATTGGATGCCACATTGGGGGCATATGCCTTTTCTAGTGCTTTATGTACTTTCACAAATATTTTCAACCATTGATGGCCTCATCACTATTTTCACATTGCCCATGTTAAGAGCAATCTTATACCATAAGATTCATCTCCAATTCACATGATTCCCATGTTTTATTATTCACTTGTTACATGACACACTTTATTAAATTATTACTTTACATGATTTGCATGTTTACATGCTTAGCTTACATTTACATTTCATGTACCATTTTCCCCTCTCCTCTAATTCCTTGCATCCTATAAATACAACCAGTTTCCTGAGGGAATTTATTGTTGCCACATTCCTATCATTAGGCTTTCAAGTAGTGACAAGTGTTACACAAAACTCATCACCATGACTAGATGAATCATTATCACATGAGATACCAATGCCACATGTGCCATGTCATCCCATGACTACCAAATGAGGTGGAGTATTACCACATTGTATAGACAACATCTCTCTCTCTCTCTCTCTCTCTCTCTCTCTCTCTCTCTCTCTCTCT